>CM041292.1:123255435-128055435 GCA_023052935.1 Piezodorus guildinii | reverse complement strand
TATACTTAGATGGTGAAGGGGGACAGGAAACAAGCATTCCCGAAACGTCACTAAGATGTAGATCATATATGAAAGTCTAGTTATAGTATGTATTTAGATCCTCTTGGGTCAGATCCAGCCTCTTTAAAGTGGATACCCAATTTGGAGAAAAAAGCTGGTGGCAGAGCGTGACCAAGGCCTAATCACCGCATTACACAGTCGCTGGCCTAGGAACAGTACAAACCTCCATATGTTGTACAGAGCCCAAGACCCTTCATGGGTTGTAGTGGTACAGTTTTTTTAGTTATAGTATGTTCAAGTCCTAAACTGCGCGTAATTACACCTTTTTTTTTTTTTTAACTTGTATAAACTCCGGGCTTTAGTTAAAGAAGTGTGTTGTTTTTTTAATAAAAAGTGAACATGCGATATTTATATGTGTGTATAAAAATTTAAAAAAAAATTAAACGTATCCTTTGGATCAAACTATATATCTGGATCACTAAGAACCATTTAATATACTCTATCTGACCTTCTTTTTTTTTGTTGATGTTTATTTTATGGTTTATCCTGCAGAGTAATATTAAAAAAAATAATTTTTGAAACCAATTACACAAAAAACCTTACTAATTTCTTTAAAAAACGTTTCAATAATTTTACCTTATTTTTTTTTTTTTTTATATTAAATATAATATTTAAAATTAAATCAATGAAATAAAGTTCACTTTACACTACAAAAATATATAAAGTTTACGGTCGCCCTATTTTAAAAATACGGTCACCCATTTTAAAAATCTTTTGATGCAACTTATAAAAGGTTACAAGGATATCATTATAATATTAAAAACGTCTTGGATTGTAGCTGGGCGAGGTGTTTCTACTGTGGTGGGTCCTGTACTTCTTACATTCTTAATTCCGGTTTTCTTTGGCCCTTCGGAAAGATAACCAATGAGTAGGAAGTTCAATTGTTTGTTTTCAATGAAAGTAGATTGGGAGCACAGTTGAAGGTGAGTAGTACCAGAGGGGAATATAGCTGATTCCGCTGTTTATCTGTCATATACGTCAAATTATAAACGGCACAAAACAAAAAATAGCTAGGAACAATCATAATTAAAATTTAACTTATAACTTCTTTAACTAAAATAGCTTTTACTCTACGATAAGCAGGTATGAGCAAATGATTTTTTCATGATAGCTACACTAAGATGCCTACTAATGAAAGGTATAAGTAATTTCATGATAGCTACACTAAGATGCCTACTAATGAAAGGTATAAGTAATATCCCGTAGCGATAAATTAATCGAAGCAGCAACACTGTCAACTTATATTCTAGGAAAATCAACACACTGCTAAGTGTAGCTAGCTTTATATTTTCAACGATAGCTACAACTATATTGGAAATGAACATTGTATGTAGATCTACAAAGCTACAACCTTCTTTATAAAATGTTGAAGGCACACAGTCGTGTGACACTGCAAAGTTTTGCGGAAAAGAAAATATAAAATATGCATTGGAAACTATTTCCTAAGTAGGCACTCGAGTAGTAATAATTATATGAAAAATACTAGTTTTATTAGGAGCACAGAAATCACTTAGCCTTTGTAAATCAATATTGCCTTTTGTAGCTTTTTTAAAATTATTGTTTGGAATGTTGTCTGTAAAAAACGAGTAAAACTGTTTAAAAAAAAAAAATACATTTTTAAGGTTTTTCTATCGTATATTTAAACCACTGTGCGCCGTACGCGACTTTCCCCCAAAACTACTGGTGTGCATTTCTCCTTTACGAATTCATAAATACCGAATTTATTTTCCTGTTAGTGCTATAAAGTGCAGAAATATAGTGGTTTAAACTAAGCAGTGTGTTGATTTTCCTAAAATATAAATTGACAGTGTTGCTGCTTCGATTAATTTATCGCTATACATACAAGATAATTGTTTGAGCAGGTATCTTAATTATTATATCCTGATATCATTATTTAGTAATAAAAACCATTGTAATACTTTTTAAATTGTGGCCGGGCTAAATATATTCCATCTATTTAAGTTTTAAAATATAACCGTTTTATAAGCTATTTTAATGCTAATACTTTTAATACAGTATACTTTTAATTACTTGATTATACGGGGGTGTGTGCCATTAAGGACTCGTTGGAACGGACTGGCCTATAAAGCCAAAATGGAACGGCAGAGGTCACCGAAGGATAGGGTATGACTGGGGTGAATGGCGGATCCCCGTTTCCTCCAGGCCCACTTTCTAGCCGAACCACATTCTGCCTGTCATCCGAGGAATCGTAACATGTCTCAAAAAGGGAAACAAGGCAGGCAAAGAATAGGTTTCTCTGAGACGACAAATCATATTAAACCGTACATATGTTAAACAAGAAGCAGAAAGGACAACCCAGACATTTAGCGTTCCGAAAACACATAAAATTAAATCCCGTTTCGAGGATTTAAATTTATCTCTGGCGCCATCACCATTTCTAAATATTTGGCGTAACACATTATTGTCCTATATTTCCATAGTTGGTAAATCTATAGCCATTGATAAATCACATCCTATTTATTATCATGAATAACTACACGAAAATCATACATTTTCTAACAGATTATGTGTGTGATAAGAGAGGAGAATAAGATATGTATTTAGTTGCAGAAGTGAGCATTTCAAAATCAGTAGGGCATGATGCATTAATTGTTATTAATATTCAAGCAAAGCTTTTTTACAAAAAAAGTTAACACCATGAACCCAAAAGTTGAAAGTCCACGAAAATGTTGAATAATCTAAATGTAGTCCAAAAATAAAATAAATGATATAAAACCAAGGCGTTGCAAGAGCGTTTACAACATGTATCACAGTTTCACCTATAGCCATACCTATTTTGGAAAAATTTAACACTCAAAATATGGAAACTTTTAGACCAGAGAAACTACCTTACACTGCGAAATACTGAGATAAATATCTTGTTGACAGTATCACAATGATGCTTATCATCAGGAAAACTCAAGATTCAGTATCACCAATTTATCTGAACTCAAAATCACAAATTTTATTTATGTTGGATAACATAACTACTCGATCGAAAGATACAAAAAATCAATCCTAAAATGCTTATTAATTGAATTTCAACATTTACTGAGTAAAAGAACAGGGATCCAATCGACGCAATATTGTATTTGAACAGAAAATTATGGGTTGTCAGAAAATCAGGAAAGATCATTGAAAAATTCCATTCTTCAAAATTTTATCCTCCGCTATTGTTGAATTTTAAATGTATGTAAAATAAGTTATAATTATTACAGAGGAATTACAAAGTATGTATTCCAATAAAGAAAAAGTGAGAGGACTGACTACGTTTTACGTTGGATTTGTTCAGAAATATTACTAGCTGGTTCAAGGTCGCTGCCCACAAATCTATTGCCGAGCCTCCAGTTGAACAAATAACTTTTTTGAACTATGCCCGTAGTGGAAATAGTTCATATCACTAACGTAATAAGAGAACATGTAAACGTAAGTAACGATTTGGTCGTGTTTCATTATTCCAGTCATAATAAGAAAATCATAAAAAATTATTATGAATGTTGAAATTAATTTATTTGAAAGAACAACGTGGTATCAGTTGAAAATAATGTAATTTCAAACACGTGGGCTTTAAATATTATCTTCTCGTTTATAAATAAGAGATGAAGATCTAGGACGCAATAAAAAGCACCCTGACTCACACGAAGAATGAGGCAATTAAATTCATCTCACTCGTTAATTTCATACCTAACTTAATATGAAATATTTTTTTCATAATTTTTCTAGGTTTTTTGTTTTATTTAAAATATTTCGAACATTTTTCACTATATTCTAACGTGAAAAAATGACCGGCATGAATACTTTTCATGAGCGATAAGAGGGGGTAAGCGTAGGGATGAGAAGGCGGCGGGCAAGGAGGGCATGAACCCAAAGTAATTGGAATGTTGACCTATTGAGTCCAGTTGGACGGTACGAGTCCAATGCCCCGTTGCCGTACCGACTCCCACACGCCAGGACCAGGTGAGGATGGAGGTAGATCAAGGGACCTTTAGGATTCTTCAGCAAAGGCTATCCTACAAAATTACGGTTCATAGTTAAGCTAAAAACTTAACGAAAAAGATAGGCAGATATATGAACCTTGAAAGTAGACCAAATTATAGCACTGTTGCAGGTTGACTGGTGCAGTGTTATATTTATAGTGTTAAAGCAATAAATCCACATTTTTGTCGTTTTAAGGTGGAGATATCCCTAGCATGGATCCCTTCTGATCAAAGACCTAAGAATCTAAAAACGTCCTCCCTAGTTTCTTGATCTCATCTTGCATTAATTCATTTCTAGAATACCAAACAATAACATGTCGTCCTTTACCACCAAGATAAAGGATGATAAGTAAAGTGTACCATTTTACCTAGCTTCTATTAAAGGTGATTTTATTTATGATTAAAAGAATCCGAAAGCAAAACAAATAGTCTCTAAAAAATGGATAAGGTACCCGAACATTCGAATTTTTAATTCATTTTTATTATAATTGAACATTGTTTGAGTGAATAAATGTATTGCTAGGTTCTTTTTTAAAGAACCTATATCGCACATGTATATATTATAACATTATAATAGTATTACATAGTATAATTATAGTATAACATTATATCGCACATATATAGACAATTTTAAGAATATTAACGGTATTTAAAATGTCTTATAACAATGTAAAAACTAATGTTGTTTAACTTTTAATTTAAAAATAAATGATGTTGATAGATCCCTTGAAAAAGGCCTAAACGTAGGGGGAAAGGAAAAAATAAATAAAGAAGTGTTAAGTGAAAATGGATCAATTTATTTAAAAAAGAACCTAGCAATACATATATTCACTCAAACAATGTTCAATTATAATGAAAATGAATTAAATATTCGAATGTTCGGGTACCTTATCCATTTTTAGAGACTATTTGTTTTGTTTTCGGATTCTTTCAATCATAAATAAAATCACCTTTAATAGAAGCTAGGTAAAATGGTACACTTTACTTATCATCCTTTATCTTGGTGGTAAAGGACGACATGTTATTGTTTGGTATTCTAGAAATGAATTAATGCAAGATGAGATCAAGAAACTAGGGAGGACGTTTTTAGATTCTTAGGTCTTTGATCAGAAGGGATCCATGCTAGGGATATCTCCACCTTAAAACGACAAAAATGTGGATTTATTGCTTTAACACTATAAATGTAACACTGCACCAGTCAACCTGCAATAGTGCTATAATTTGGTCTACTAGTAGTAATTCGATTTTGGTTTATTCAGAGATCCCCAGCCTATCATGAATACTACATAGTTCATATTAGTCAAACTGATGCATGGAGATGTCTTCAAGTTAAGTACGGTCTCAGATTGATGTGCTGAATTCTTTTTGCTTTTATGAGATTTCTTCGTCGCCTGTTCTGAGGATGCCTGATTTGGTAAGACTTAGGCTGGTTTAGTCGTCTACTGATAATTTTAGGAACTAAATACTTTATTTTTTTAATCTTGAAGTTACATTATTGAGTGTTTGCACTGTCATATTAAAATAAATTTGTAAATAGATTTTTTTGATTGAGAAAAATACAATCAATAAACTACTCGAAGGTAATTGAATATATATTAAGTTGCTGATATTTTTTTTTTCTTCAAGTGGAGACTAATAGTCTTCGGATTTAAAAGAGGCTCGCCGCCGAAGACTGCAGATCGATTCTCACGACGCTTACACTCCATCCAATAGATCAGAATGACCTCTGAGACCATTAATAACAATTTCGAAAATCGAAATGTTCCATGAACAATTTGTCATGAGTCGTTGAAGGAGTCGAATTTCACCTGACGTAGCTTTCGCCTAGTTGCAAACTCAGTTACTGAAGATGGCAATGTCGGCTATTGATAATAAACCGTCAAATAGAAATCACCTGTCAGCGCTACAGACCCATCTAGCATTAAATATAATGGATGGTCAGCAAATTTTTCAACATTATTTTAGCGGTACTAATGTTTTATTTTAAGAAAAAAAAAATTATAAGAGTATTTTACGTCAATAACGTTCCAATCTCTCAAAATGAAGGAGCTCCATTTTCCTTTATCATTAACATCATTCACACTTCAGTTGGAAGATTTAAGAGGACATCTTTTGTGAGTTTTTTTACCTCTTTTATATTAACATTCTCTACACATTTATACATCATATATTCTAAAACCTGTTATACCAATGTTGATTTGACGATGTTATCTTATTTTTCAAAATATTCGAAATTAAAGCTAGTATTAGTTAGTTTAGCTACAAACCTAAGATATTTAATTTTTTAATTCATGAGTGCTGCCATTGGGTAGTTTTTCTACAAGTCTGTTTCATGTCATTTTTCTTTTATCATATTCAGTTGTTGTATTATGAAGTTGTAATTTCAATAAATAATGTTTGAAAAAAAAAATTAAAATACTTTCATCGTTAAGAATAATCATACTATTCCTCTTTAAGGCTGTAAATTTAAAGAAACATAGTTTCATGAAATCTATACAGTACACATTGTGCGTGTAGTGAGAATGGTTGACTGTGTGAGTAAGTGAGAGAAGTTAATTCAGGATGCAGTCAAAAGAACACGCAATTAAGATATAAACTTAATATAAACCATATACGGTTAGTTGATAACTGAAATAATTTTAACATTGATTTATTTTCAAAGATTTAAAAGCTATTATATCTATTGGAAACATACTCACATATTTATTAAAAATATTAAATGATTCCTTAAAGCTCCTTATTTCGTCAAAAATATCCAGGGGATCACTTGTAGCTGGGTGGCTAGCGTAACAGCCTCCCATGCTAAAGGTCACGGGTTCAAACCCGCAGGTGGTCCTAGGATTTTTTAATGGGAGTAAAAAATCCTTAGTTATGCCCGGAGGGGACGTTAAAAGTTGGTCCCCAGCCTGTGCGATGTCAGGTACTCGTTAAAGATCCCTATCCTAATAAAACCTGGATAGGCAAAATTTAGGACTCCCATTGTAGCATCGTCCGATTAGCCATAGTAGCATAAAGTGACGTTAAATAAATAAACAAGGAAATATCCCATTTGTGTAAGACTTATCTCGAAATAGATATGCCAATTTTAATTCCAAACTCCCACACTAAATCCCCTTTTGCACAAACTATCATCCTCACAAATTCTTCAGTGCCCTCCGAGGTGATTGAAAAAAATATGACCATTTCCATGCTATAATTATAATTTAGCACTTTTACCAGTTGTTTTTATTGTATATTAAGTTGTATATTATCAATAAAATATATTTTAAAACAAATTAAATGTTTTAATTGAATCGCTATAACCAACCTAACAAATTTGATTTATCATTGTAAAATCTGTCCAGAAATTAACAGGTTCCGTGAGATGGACTACACCACAAACTTGATATTGAACTTAGGGTTTATTGACTTTATTTTTTTTTCCTCTGTTTTTTTTTTAAACATTATTGGACGGGAAATAAAGAAAAGAAACTCTGATATTGACATTGACTGCAGACCACTCAGTTTGACATTCACAACACCCATTCAGAACTCGAGAAGCTTTCAATTAATGTTATGTTATGCTTCGTAATCTTGCTAATAAGTTCATAATAACAGGATCGTTTGACGAAATGTATGTATATCACAAAGCAAATAAAGTAAGGTATGTGCAGCTAGTGTTACTGCTGAATGGAATTTTGTTTTTTTTAAAAGCAAACAATGGGTTCTTGCTATAGTTGAGGAATTTATGCGGGTTATCTTATCTCGTCACAAATAGCAGGAGCAAATTGTGTCACTAAATCAGATTCCTTCGCCATTACGTAAAGGACACGACAATGGCGCTCCTATGGCTGCAGACGATGTACGCAATCAGGTCGTAAAAGTCCCATTTAAACACCCTCTTCTATCCTAATTAGGTACTTATGTAACGTTAGAAATGGTTATCATTCTCAACCATAAATATCTAAGTTTCCGCATTGGAATTAGTTTCATAAAAAGATAAACCAATAATGATAAATCAGATGTTCATTTTAAATATCTATATTTATCAGAAATAGTTTATTATATTTTGTTATACTTATCTCTGATTGAAATCAGACTCAGTGTGGTATTATACAAAATAAATAATTGTTACAGTACAAGCCCTATAACATGAATAGTATACAAACTTAGTATAAAGTGGGCTCATAAAATTAGCCATTATGATTTACTATACGCCTGTCATCGGGCCAGCTGGCATTGCTAAGGATGTCTATGAAGATTAGAGGATCCTAATAAAAATTTAAAATAATTTCAACTGAAAAATAGTTAGGGGGACTACAATAGTATTATAATTATATTTTTAGCAGGACCTTTAAACGCTGCTGTTTTATTTTTAATACGCTGTTTTTACATTTTATCTTAAGATTTCTTTTGAACAGTTCATGAAGGAACATTAATAAAAATCTAGATTTCTTCTATAGAATAAATCAGTCAGAGCATTTAAAATAAAAATGTACTGAGGAATTTAATATGTAAGTTATATTCTATAAAATAACCATATTGAATTTTGTAAAAAGAACTTAATACAATGGATCACATTAAAAGTTCGGATAATTAATTTTTAATCATTTTAAATTTTTAACTTAATGTTCATAGAATTATCTTGAATTTTGATTTAACCTATTTTTCGTGAAAATTTAGAAGACTAAATAATGAAAGAAAAAAAAATCGTTTCTTAAGCTTGAAAAAAATTATACATGAATGTTTCAAATAAAAGTATCCCTCCCTCCAAATTCTTAATTTATATACAGCATTTATAAAATTAAAATCAATACCATCTAATCAGTACATAGGATCACTGACTAAAATTAAAGATTTACTAATTTAACTCCTATAATAAAATCTTTAATAAAACTTTCAAAAGTTACGGCAAGCTTTTAATCGAAAATAAAAATTTTTATTACCAGATTCTACTAATAAAAATCCCTAATTTTTTTTTTTTTTTTGTTTTATTCATTCAACGTCACTTTATGCTGCTTTGGCTAAGCGGACGATCCTACAGGAGTCCTAAATTTTGTGTATCTATGTTTAATTAGGATAGGTATCTTTATGAGGGCCTGACATCGCACAGGCCCCGAACCACCTTTTTCCTTACCTACCTTCGGATGGCATAGCTAAGGATCTTTTACTCCATTTAAAAAATCCTAGGCCACCTGCAAGGTTTGAACCCTCAATCTTCGGTATGGAAGGCTGCTATACTAGCCATTACAATACAGGTAACTACTTGAAAAAATTTGAATGCAATATTTTTGGAAACGTTTTGCAACCCATTTTGTAGATAGGATGTTTGTTAATAAATCGACATCTTTAAATCTTACGGATTACCACGAATACATAAGAAACATTATTCGGAATCAACTGAAATGACAATGACTTTATTTATTTTTTTGGAGGGGGGAGGGTATAAATGATTTTAGATATTGGGTTGAAAAATAAGTCCGGAGCGTTTTTTTTAGTAGCAATTTCAAAAGAAACTTTAGATTCTTGACCCCTCGATCTATTAGGTGTTTCTATCTTTAAGGTGATTTTTAGAATTTGGTCAATCAGCAACAGTTGAAGGACGAACCGAGCGCTTTGCGTATTACAAGTCTAAATTTCCGGTTCCGAACCGAGCAAACTACTTACGGACGGTGCTTTCTCCTAAGGTATCATCGGCATACATACTGAAAATTAATTAAATATCTGTGCAGCGGATTTCCCATTTGGGATAAAAAATTATTAAATGACGAAAATTGATTTTTTTTTCTCTTACAATTTGAGCAAGCAAAATACCACTTAAAGATAAGGAATATCGCTTGAAACAGATGCATAAAAGCACCAAAACTTATTCTTTTTTAGAATACGGAAACATAATTGACTAAGTAAACATAATTTTATAATCACATAGGAGATTAAATTGAAATATTGAAAAACGCTATGAAATTATTTTACAACCCAATAGTATACCAAATAGGTGTACATGACGATCTAAATAACTAGGTCGATATATGTGACATGTCGACATAGGCAGAAATCACAAGAGTGATTCCTCATAATTTTTCTACTTATGACCTTATAGATACATTTCCAAACATATACCTCAGGGATGATTCGTAAATGACTACTAACTAAAACTATTTCGATAGTATCTGCTATAAAGAACTGATTTTCCTCGGTAGTTTCCCGCCGGTGGACCACTGCAGGAGTAGTGCAAGTTGCAGCCTCCTCCTCCAGTACAGTTAGCTGAAGGAATGCCGCTGCTACCTGCCCCCGCTCCTCCTTCACCATTTGCGGCGCATTTTAGACCGTCCATGTTGTAAATTCTTTTACAGCGGTGTCGTAGCCTATTGTTTGCAATGTCAAACGCTCTTATCTTTGGACTTCGCCCCTCAGATAGCAATGTTTGAATTTTCGCTAAGCTTAGCACAATACTGTCGTATAATTTACGAATGTCATGTTCGTTTTACGGCTGTTTGTCTTAGGAGCAGAAGGAACGTCACTCGATGATAAACGAGCAATTCGCATGTAGGCCAAGAAATCTGGAATAATACACCTATTTTTATCGTGACATATATATTCGAGATATTTTTTTCCAAGTCGTTTCTCCAATAGCAGAATAATTAGGAAATCCTATCCTATATAGCGTTAAATTTGCAGAGATATCGGCCCACATGGCTTAGATTCAACCCCATAGAAAGTCCTGCATGTGCGGCATAACATCGGACAGTTTGATGACACAACAGATAAAATATAATAAGGCCACTTATTGTGTATTGGCAAGGTATAAGTGTATAGGCGACAGTCTTCTTTTCTCAGGATTGCCGGTTTAAACCCGAAAGATAACATTAGATTTTTAAGTTATTAAACTTAAGCTAACCTTGTCCTTCGTGTTATTTATCCGTAAGAGAAGTCAGTTTATTAACAAACAGCCTCTCTACAAAACAGGGTGGAAAACGTTTCCTAAAATATTCTATTCAAAGCTTTCTAAGGAGTCACTTGTGGTGTAATGACTAGCATAGCACCATTACATACCGAAGATCGCAGGTTCAAATATTAATGGGAGTAAAAAATCCTTAGTTATAACATTCGAAGGTAGGGACGTAAAAAGGTGATCCCGAGCCTGTACGATGTCAGTCACGCGTTAAAGATCTCTAATACAGCCTGGATGGGCAAAATGTAGAACTCTTAATGTAGCATCGTCCGATAAGTATTAGTAGTGTAAAAGTGACGTTAAATGAATAAAAATAAAATAGAGTCATTTTTATATAATATCAGACAAAACTCTATTGTTTTATTTTTAATTTTCTGGTAAAGTGTTTCAGTTACTGACACAGAACTGCAATAAGGAGAACTCTGGAATATCTGCTAAAAGTAATAATATATAATTATAATTTTCGTATGAAATGGTAATATACTAGAAAACGAATATATTGAGACTTAATAATTACTAAATGTGGTCGAAAAGTGGTACAAGGAAAATAAATTTGGAATTGCATCAAGGACTATTGCATGATTTATAAAATATTGAACTTAGATTTTTATAAATATGAGAAAGTCTTAAATATATAAAGCAAAATAAATATATTTATTTAAACACGTGAATGTAAAATAAATAAATGATAGATTTCTAATTTTAACAATCCTGATTACACCAATGTTCCTTAATGTGGCAGCTGTATTCTTTATGTTCGAAAATGTCATGGAAATTTCTACGTTAATTGAAATATAACAACCTGTCAAGAACCATTTCATAACGATCATATATAAACGTATCTACGTATAAGAAACTTTGATCTTATTTATTCGCTTTACAGAGACAAGAAGCTACGGCGGAGGTGATGTTCACCGACGTACAATAGTTTCATTTTAAAAATATTACTAAGTTGTTACAGTTGATGTTCGGATATGATACCGAATTTACCTAAATTGATACAAAATTTAAAAAACTAAAAAAACTGAGAAGTAGAAAAAAATAGAAGATTTATGTAAAATCATAAATGATATAAAATAGGGTAATCTTATGTGTATTAGACCTCCTCCTAATGTAAATATGTTTAAGTTGTTTCAATAAATACCAAGGCTGTTTCCGATCAGGTCATAAATAATTGTAATAGATAAATATGATTTATTTGGGGATCAAATATGGCAGACACCTATGTGTAGTTTATAAATTATAACATACTCGAGACTGTCATCTTTTATATAGCTTTAGATTATATATTGCTGAGTCAGTGATACCTGAACTTGAATTCCTAAGCGGGTCTCTCCAGCCAATTAGGTTGTTATCCACAACAGCATTGGCTTCCAAGGCCGCTGGAGTCGTAATAACCCCCAAGCTGCTACCTCACTTAGGAGGAGAGTGGGAAAACACTAGCTGTGGTCACTATGGAAGCTAGGGCCCTTTGTCAGTGACAAAGGCAATCGTAGAGCATAGGCAGGATGGGATGATTGAAAATTCAAAGAAATACAAAAGGAGCAAAAGAGGTTGATGAGCCCCCTACTGGAAGGTGGTAAGATGATGAGAGCAACAATTACCTCCGGGCCCTACGTGACGGAATCCAAAGCTCCACAGGATTTTATAACCTGTCAGTTAACAACCCCTTTTGCAACGTACTTTTAGTGCCATTACAGAAGCTGCAATATGATCTAATCGGTTTTTTAAAAAATCGATTAGTGATATCAAATAAGTGCATTTAAAAATATTCACGTACCCTAACAGAAAGAAAAAAAAAATATTAGATTAGTGTTTAAATCCTTGAATACAATACAACTGATTCTTTTCAGAATGTATTTTGATAGGTATGGATTTTACAGAACTAATAAAGATTATAGTTTAAACTTTAACAGAGGTGACACTCTCGATAAAAAAAACAAATCCACCCTCCAAACATATATGCTTAAACATTGATTATGCAACAAGTATTAATTATATTGGTATTAAGTATTAATTATGCATATCACTTAACTAAATAGGGGGAAGAAACGTCCCAGAATAAAAATAATTTTTGATTCATTCATTCATGCATTTATATCATACAGCAAAATAATATCATTAAGTAAATGTTCGGATGGCAGTCAACATGTAAGACGGCCGTTCTTTTATTCAACTTTATGTTTTTAATGATTTTTATGATTTTTTACACAGCTGTAATTCTATGAAATAATAAGAAAAATATACAATTCTACAGAGACATATCAACATTTCTTATTTTTATTTACTGAATGATTATGTTAGAAACGCAGTAAAGCAATATTTTGAATATGTCTTTAGCTGGAGGAATGGGATTCATTTTTTTGTCATTTCATAAGTTTACAACAGCATTTCTTTTACTAAACGACAACTTTAAAAAAAAACTTTATTTTTTTTCAAAAGCTAATAAAACTTTCTTTTTTTCTCAAAAGCTAATTACACATATTTATTTAATTTTGGTTCCTAAAGCACATGGAAACTCTGCGAAACGAAATCAATTCTCAAAACTCTATCTAAATCAGAAAAACTTCTAAAGTAATTCCAAATATTTAGAGTATGAAAACTTTACAGCAAAATAAGTCACAAACTATTAGGCTTATTAAAGTAAAACTACTTGTCAATTACATGTATACCATTGGTAGACTGAGACTAATTCTAAGGAAATCTGAGGTAATAAAGTTTGGAGTCAGTTTTGATGTTGCTCCAAATACAAAAAAATAAAACATAAAATAAATAAACTTACATTTCACACTAGTTAAATCATAAGACATCACTTCCACAGAACATATAAAATCAGGCCATATAGAGAGGAGCATTACATGAATTACGATTAACGTCTTGATAAAATAAATATTTGTTCACTATTCTAAAGAGCTATCAATGGGTAATTCTTTCATTGACAAATTTAATGTCGCTAATTCTTATTACGCTTGTTGTATTTGATAAAAATAGTTGCAAACTACAAAGAAAATAAATAAATAATAATTATAATAACTATTCATAGATCAAGTAAAGATCACAAGATAAGCTAAATTTTATCAAAAATTATCATGATCGGAATATCTCAAATCATTATCTACCAATAATAATAGAAAGCAATTGATAAAATAATGACTGTTTATAACATATCGGGATTAAATAATGGTTACATAAAAAAATATACAGATAACTTTTCAGTCCTACTAAAAGTACTTTTATTATTTTTTATAAATCAATGAATGATGGATCTCGATAATTACAAAACATTAATTACAAACGTTAGTAATTGCCTAGATAATTAGCTTGCATTTGTATTAAATGTAGATGTATTTCGAATTATACTGTTCCAATCAATGATGCTCATTACAACTGTTGATATAACAAATGAATCCTAATTAAAAATGATTATACAACACTATAATTTTAGCTATTATTGTTAGTTATGTTCAGCTAACATGTACTTTCTAAAATAGAGGAGTTCTTTTCGAATTAGCATAGTTAATGAGGTTCAAGTAATGAGGTGTAATATTTAACTCAATTACAAAATAACAATTATTAACCGAAGTGAAAAAAAAAATACTAACAATTAAAACTAAAATTTATAGAAACGTAAAATGTCGTGATTGCATTAGTGACCGCCATTAGGCAATATCAATTCCTAAGTGCCAACATTATAAAGTAACTGAATTAATTAATCAAGAATCAAATAAAACATTTGATATCAAAATAAATCATTAATTCATTACCTTTAACTTTTAACCTATTCCATAAAAGTATTACATAAGACATTACTAACTATATTAGTTGGCTATATTAACTTAACACCGATACCCAAGGTAATGCAAAGATATATTCATTTATTTCTTGAAAGAGCATTAATATTTTACTGCCAATTTGTTTATCATTCAAACCACTGTTGTCTATTCAAACCATTGTATTGCCTATTTATTTATCATTTCATGTTTAATCGGAAGTAGATAAATCAAATCCTTATCTCTGGATGGGTTGTTTTTAGTTTATTCCCTTAAAAAACACAGATCATCAATGCTCCATAAATTTATTTCAGTAATGTAATTAAATAATATCAGAGGAACAAAAAAAAGTGTGTTAAAAAAAACAAAAACGCATTAGCTCGCAGCCTCAACTCGGTCGTTAGTATGAGTCGCCGAATTTTCTGTTGATTTCTGTACTTCCGTTAAGAAAACATAATTAAACCTTATATTATAAGAAAAGAACGAACTATACATTTTCATGTGTGTTACAAGTGACGATTGTTTTTTTTTTTATTATTTTTTTTAGATACTTCTTTCCCACTTTATATGCACAGCGATTACTTCTGTCCTACTTCCGATTACTACTTTAATTCCTGCGACTATCCTATGGTAATCATCTATGATGGCGATTTCTGATAACTTTGCGATTGCTAACATGAACATTTACGTTCACTTGAGGTCTCACTAAACGCCTAGTCATCTCTCAATAAAACATTAGCATCGCTGAATCCAAAATAAAAGACACAAACATTTAAAATGAAATTATATATATATATATATATATATATATATATATATATATATATATATATATATATATATACATATTTGTTTTAAATATTGTAAAAAAAAAAAGAAAGAAATAAATATACAGATATTAGTATTTTAATATTTAACAAGGGATAAAAGTTAAACAAAAATTAATAATTCATATTCTCTACAATTTTGTTTAGACTCTTAAGCATTTGCCGTTTTTGTCTACTTCAACACCCACAAGACATGCGCTCTTCCACAAAACTACAAAAGGCTCATTTACATGATTATCAGAAAGCCTTTATGGCTTACGGAGTTCAGTTTTGGATCTCTGATAATCTTCCGAGGTGTCATAACAGGGGAAGCCCACGAAATCATCAAACGTAGAATTCTAATTTAACTATAACTATTGGGTGGTTTCCCTACACGTTTATAGAAAATCATTTTATCATCATTCGATAAATAAATGACAATCAAACGAAAACATTTCATTATAAAAGATCATAGGCACAGCTAAATACGAGTCTTTATCTATCTTAAGTTAACACATGTTATCGGCACAATATATTTGAAATAAATAAAAGCCTGACATGCAATAAGTGAACTTTAGGAACAAAGGGAGTGATCAAAACGTTAAGTAAGAGCAAGTACAGCGCGACTAAGGCGATGATATAACAGAATGGAGTATCCTCTGTATTTAGCGTAACGACCCATTAACAAGAGAGCGTAGTAATGGTTCCATAACAGAGTTGTCTCTAGATTACCACCATTAGCCTCCTCGGGAAAAATGGATTTGGGTTTTGTAGAGGCGGGCTGAACGATTGGCTACAGGCTGGCGACGCTCCGGGTATCCAGAACTGTCCAGTCATCGGAAGAAATAAGGCTGCCAGGGGCCTATGACCACTGTCGAAGGACCTTTACCATAAAGGGACTCTATTTAAATACGCCTTTCCCGATGTTGAAGCATCTCTTTGTTCTAAATGAGATAGCCTTTTGAAGAATGAATCTATATATTTACTAACTTAACTTATCACAAAATCGTTTTAACTATGAAAAAAAAAGGAAAAAGAAGGACAATTACAGAAGTATTGTAATGAGCAACACAATATTGCTCTAAAGGTTAACCATTATATGCCATTAATTATGAATGAATAAGGCCTTTATTTCAAGGATAACATTTAAAATTATAATATTTACTTTTAGTTCTAAAATAATTTCTAATATAATCTAATAAAAAGTTCTCATATAATTGAAAAAAGAAATAGAATGCTAAGTGAAAAATAATAATAATGCATATACTTGTTAAATGAAAAAACAACAAAAAAAAACTATATAATTAATGTTCCTTAGTTTCTTAAGATATTTACAATATGTTATCCCTACAGGGCTCTCCTTAGGGAGGTGATGGCCTAACTTCCCCGGTGACCAAACCTATTGGGAAGTGGCCATTAATTATAATCAGGCTCTAAATATGGCACAGGTTTACTATCATCCAATATCAACTCAGGTGTACTAAAGTGAAACACTAATCCTACCACGATGGGCCTGAGTTAAAAAAAAAAAAAATTAACCTGACTTAATGTAATTTCTGACATATTTAAATAGTTAAAAATCTGGTGCGCGCAACACACGACTTTCACTTATCCCCGTTGTTACAATGAATTTAAGAATTTTTAAATACATTAAGAGATGAAAATAAATTGTCAAAGAATTAAATACCACGAGAGTCAATAGAAACATGTGTTTTATTATATAATATATTTTATTATTATATACGATAAGAAATTATTTTATCGACTTTTCACCACTTTCCGTTAAATTCACAAGTTTGTATATAGGATAACGTATTTTCTAAACTCTTCAGCTTTCCAACGGTATATTACACGCCCATATTACTGTTTTTATGATAAAAAAACTCATGAATGCAAAAAAAATATTTGTGTTCTTTTCTCCTTTAGTTGGACTCCGCATTTGTTCAAATTATATATTTATCGGTTTTTTATCAGAGTTAAAAGTATGATATAGTTATTTTTACAGAATCTACAAAAAAAAAAAAAAAGTTCTTTAGAAAAAAAAAAATTAATATCAGCATTTAATGCTTTTCAGACTATTTCAATCAGCATTAGACCCACATCATATTTAAGCCAATTAAATTTTACATCGATAGAAAGAATTTAATCAAAAGTTAAACTGCCAGTTTATGCTTGGACATGGCTCAGTAATGCCCTGATGATGGCTCACAAGCTTGAGCCGAAACGTTGGCAAAATTAAAAATTTTCAAAAATTTTGTAATGGATTTCCAATCAATGTTTTAAAACTGTGCAGATGTATTCTATATAAATAAAGATTGGTGTTTAAAAAAAAAAAAAAAAAAAAAAAAAAGTTATGATTATTTATGTCATAACGGAATAAGAAATGACTCTCGGAATATTTACGAGAGAGCTCAAGGATAAGATAGAGGTTAAGATTAATAACAAGACAATAAAATTAACCAATAAAACCAGTTAAAAATAATTGAACAATACCAAACATTTTTTCGCATAATAATCTTAATTAAAATGAATGAATACATATTTTTCATTGGGTCAACGATCCCAGAATGTGACATTAAAAGGAACTTGCAGGTCGGTGTCTGCACAGTTATTAAGGACTATTATCTTCCCATCTCATGCCGGCCTCTTCCCAAACTGGTTTCGTTCAGGAGAATATTATGTTAATTTATTTAGGCCATTTAAGGAATTTTCAGCGGATAAATTAACTCAACAGTGCAAACATATATAAATTAAGCAAATAATTCAATAAAAATAAAAAAAATAAATAAAAACATGATGAAAATTCATTAGGAATCTTATCTAAATAACTCAAAATTTTGTTATTATAATGTTAAGGAAGAAGTGAAATATTAAAAGGGTATATAGCTGGGTAAGGATGGTAAATCTGCCACTGCAGCATTTTAAAAATAATTAACCTAAATTTTTAGCTTTTTAATTCAAACCGTTTTTTTTAAAACCTCTTTTTTCGATTTTGTTTTCAGTAGTAAAATTTGAAATTGTTTAATGATGTTTTTTTCCTCTGACTCTTAATAGTCAAAGGCAAGAAAAAATGATATGATCATGATTCTTGAACTAAAAATCATTTTTCAGCGAAAGAAAGAAAACAAAAATATATATTTTTAAAACCTTTTTGAAAAGTTTAAAATACGAACTCACTAGAGAAAACCATAAGGAATACCCGAACAAACGAGATCTTATAAGAAATGATTGATAGTGGCTAAAAAGACGGCGTTATAGCCGGGCGCTCGTTTTGAAAAACATAGCTCTTATCCAATCATTTTGCAGTAATATGATTGAAAATGTTCTATAAGTAATGTAATTAAGAAAGTTTGGTGAGAAGTAATTATTTATACATTTTTCAATAATAATATGAACTATAAGTTAAATTCAAGATTTCAGAAAAAAAAAAGAAAAAAGTAATTTGTTTCATATTGTTCCATCACTTCAAAAAATTCGGAAAAATTCCCCTATAAAGAGAAGGATAAAAGAAATTTTCTGGAAAAAAATTGATGATAGACACTTTTCAAAAAGGTTTAAAAAATAAATATTTTGGTTTTCTTTATTACGCTAATATTTGGCTTTCCGTATAAGAATCATGATCATATCATTTTTTCAGGTCTTTGACTCCTCAGAGAAAAAAAATATCGAAAAAAGAGGTTTTAACAAAATATCGAAAACCCTTTGAATTAAAAAGCTAAAAATTTAGGTGAATTATTTTTATTCGACACCAAATTGATACCCTATGTTTCAGTAAAAAAAGTCTCGGAGGCAGATTTACCATCCTTGCACCCTTGGCTACACCCATTGTAATGGATGTAATTATAAATATCGAAGTAATGCGGCTTATAAGGTGAAGAAATAACATAAGCCTTTTATGGCCTATGATGTCTTAATGAGTCAAATAGGAAAATGTATGATTGAGGGTCATTACCCGCTTAACTTTAACGGTTTATTAATCGTTAAAAAAGTAACAAATAATGTAAAACCCTAGGACTAAAATTAAACTTCTTGCAGTAATATGTTATGAATTTAATTTTATCTACCAAAATAAGCTCAAATTGATCTAATAATTTGGTATTAAAGGGTATCTTCATTACAGACTATTCAGGATATGGAATAACAGAAATAAAGAAAACAAACAAGTAATCCTATAGAAGAATAACGAAAAAACCTTTGTTGACTAGATACTTGAAAGAGAGCCTAAAAAGATCACGGATTCAATACAAGCTTGATCATTGTCGAGTGTAGTACGATAAGCTGGGCATTAGGTTCTAAATTACTGTCGGCTACCTAAGGAAATATTTCATGGATGCATTCAGTAAAGCATTAAAGCATGGTTAACCGCTTGCACATTCGTTAGCAACTTAACTGCCTATTCAAGATCTAACTATTCAAATGAATATTGAGAGCACTGGGTTCGCTATTGAGGCCATTTAAGATAGAGGCAAGACACCATAAAATAGACAAGGAATTCATCTTGAATATGGATAACATCCAACAAGACATGAAATGGAACTTTAATACTTCCTAAAAGAATTTTTTTTTCACCTTCTAGCAATCAAATGAATGGAGATTCGCAATTAATGACACCATGCGCGAAATTATTAAGCCTTAAACAATAATATAAGTAACACCGACACAAGTATGTTTGATTAGAAAATTGCAATTAACTGGGAATTATCAGTATATAGAACAAAACATTGTCAATGAATACATTTTTTTTTTTCCTTGCCATGAAACATATTTAATCTGAATGCCTATCCATTACAGTGAATGTTAATTTCAACTACTCAATACACTAGTAATAGTTGCCATCACGGTATATTTTACTAATTTTAATTTTCTAAAAAATTCAATTGAGTACATAAATGTACAAAAAAAATTTCATTGTGCTAATAATTTTACAAGAGAAAGGCGGTGATCTACTCAATTGGCTTTCCACTATCGGCAAGTAAATTATATTTTTTTTATCAATAGAAATTCCAATATGGTAGAAGGGATGGTCCTCAATGCAACACTTTGTCAGTAATTCCATTATCGCGGAGAAAACAATGAACGGCTATTACCATTTACGAAAGTGCATGTCTTTCAATATTCTTCATTGTATTATCTTTATAAGAGCGCACTTTCATGCCAGGAACAGACTAAATGAAAGCACTTCCAACGGAAATTTATACTTTTAATATTGTATATTCGAAACATTCATCTTTTCAACATTGATGAAAATCAGGAAAATATTCAAGTATAACTAATTTGATAAGAAACTAAAAGAGAAAAGAGCAAAACAATTTTTAAGGCGGTTTTTGAGAATAATAATACTAATATAGATGTAAGATACACAGAAAGAAAGATAAATATTTTACAAAAAAAACATATTTTAAATACAATGCTGTAAACGTAATAGAGATTGATGAAAAGTGGATAAAACTAAAGGGTTGTTTTGGATAAACATTTCTGTAAGAATATTTAATCTGAAATACAGGTTTACATCAGAACTCAACCTTTTAACTTTTTAAAAAACCTTTTAAGTATTTATCACAACGGTGATAAGTGAAAGTCGTGTGCTGAGCACACCAGATTTTTTTACTATTTTATGTCACTTTTCAGATTTTCCTGTTTAATAGACAAATTATAAATAGATGAATACACGTCAGATGTGTTATATTTATATACTGTACATTAACAAATAACGATTCAAATAAATTTTGGATAATTCGATAGGCCATGGCACTCGCCTTTGGCTTATAGAATTTCGTGACTTTTCCAAGTCCAACTGACACTATAAAAAACAAATCAGAAAAAACAAATCTTATACGTTTATGGAGGATTCTATTCTGCAGATCGTTGGAATAAATTTACATTCACACATGTGTGGTTTTTTTTTCTGTAAAATAACCTACCATTTCTGCTCCAATAAAAGTTCATAATGACGTTAATGTTACTGGACTTTGTAACGATTACATGGGACTGTGAGAGAGAAAAAAGGTGCATTTTCACAATTTCTGAAATAAAACAAATGACACTATAAGTACACTATAACATAAATCCAATCAGATATATGTGTGTTATACAACAAATGTGTTAATTGCCATCATTCACTACATATACATAAACATAACTCGAAGAGTAAATAACACACTTAAAAACACGTTCTGCAAACGAACCTCATTTGTCAAAAAGCAAATTACTGGTTTTGGCAAAACTATAATTGGCTGATCATCCGAAATATACGCCATTAGCCTGATCTCAACATAACTAACTAATAATTAGCAATATACATGGAGCTATAATGAGAATCTAATTAGGTGAGATAATTGTTCATTAATCTAGCAAGGAACTCAGCTCCAAGGGCGTAGCGCCAACAATAGCTTTTGTCTTGGAGATAACTTATCAAACCGGAGCTCCACCACAATTTGTCTAGTCCAGGCCAGATAAGAGCTTTTCCACAAGGCGAGCTGGACTACTTAGCAAAACCAGCTGCCAATTTACCCACTGCGCCATATCGGCGAAAATCTGCGTCTCGTCGAAAGCTGCTTCTGAATACCTTCCCGTTAACGCGCTGTAGCCAGTCTGGGGAAAGATAATATCGCATTGCTCCCGAATTAGCCAGTCTGATGAGAAATGGTTTCATGAAATATGAATACAGCTTGAGCTATAAGGGTGTTTTGGAAAACAGCGAACATGAATTAATGAACCTATTATAGCGATATCAACTGAAAGTGCAAGCAAAAGGTGAGTACAGATAACACTAAATAACTGTTTGAATAGAGATGGTAAATAACAAACATAGAGATTCAAGCCCGCGTCAAGATTGGCAGATCAAGTCACCTTCAACAGATATAGAAAGTTGTGTGACCTTCATCTATGGAGCAAACCACAACTCCTGTGGTGTTTATATAATACTGTTACGATATGATATAACCATTTCAATCGCTAGCATATCGGCTATTTATAAGAATTATTGGACACGTACATCAGGAGGTTTTTACTAAGTTTTAGCACTCATTATCTCTCCACATCAAAATTTTTCATATGAATGTTACCATAGTCTTTGGACTGGAGAATAATTAGGAAACGAATGCACAACTGAAACAATACAAGAGATTAAAAAACAAAACAACAAAAAAAAAAGATTTTATTTTAAAACTATGAGAAATCACTTCATTATTGAAACACAAATAGCAAAGACATGCTAAATGTCATTTGGAATAACATTCACGCTAAAATTGTATTTGAGCTAGTATCTTTGAAGTCGTCTAAGTTGTTACGGATCACAATAAAATTGTTACGCAAATGTTCAAATTAATTCATTTAAGCCTAAATTCTAAGTATCTTTAATGTTTTGCATATTCAAATAGTCAAATCATCAAGCTTAAAGGGCTTTAAAACAGTAGGGTGAGCTTTTTAGAGTGTATGCCTCCTAAAATCGATAATAGTCCAAATCATTTTTACAAGGTTGTACGTTTAATTTAATGAAAACCAAGAGTCCCCTCTTTAATGTATCATGTCCCCTCCATCAACCGCAGACCTGTTAAAAGAATAATACAACTATACATTCTAAAAGTAGACGATTGCTCTAATAATTATTAGAAAAGGAAATACTAAGACTGTAGGAGAGACGGAAGCTAAGTAGTTTGGGAAGATGAGACGGTGTAAAGAAGATGAACTGCAATTGAGGTTAGAATCATTTCTTCTCCGTCCTTGGGCTGGTCTAATGCCCTTCAACTCCCAGCTCGTGGATCGCTAAGAGTTGAAGACCATCTAGATAAATATCATTGTTATTTGAAATTTTCCTCTTGAAGTTAATTAAATGTTGAATTGATTATATTTAACTCCCACTCAATTTTTTTTTCTATTTCAAAAACTAACAACAACAACTCCTACTCAATAGAACGATGTTTAACTTCGCATACCTACTGCGTTAAATGTTAAGGAGGTTCAAACACATATACCTTTTAACACTACATCCTGAAATAAATCAATCCTAAGGATACGAACCTCCTTAATCATATACACAGACTTTCTCGTCACGAAAAATAAAACAAACGCAATCCTAGACAGTCGCCTAATTAATGTCAGGCCCACGAGCCTGTGATTACGGACGGGAATGAAGATGGAAGTGTCGTTATGAGGTGTCCTTTCACCGATTGTTTTAGTTTGCCCATTGTCGAAGGCACACTGGCTCCCAAACAAAAGGCTTGGTTATTATTTAGAGTTGACGGGAGCATTGAGCGGTCTCACCTCATTGACGCCACTGCCTCCGTTTCTTCATCGCCGCACGTGATACCCCTCCTCCCGTCTTGCTGGATTTCTACCTCGATCGCGTTTCCGTTGATGAAAGTGGAAAAAGGCAGTGCCAATCTCCCAGGAGATTATCAACAGGAAAAAGTACGGTGTGGAAATTTAACCCACTCTGAAAACGGCCAAACGTGTCCTGAGCTTCGTGGAGGAAGTGTTAAGAAAGGGTTTACTTTGAGTTCACAGTTCAAGAAATTCTTACCTTAGAACTATAATAATAACGATTAAAAACTTTAAAAAAGGAAAGTTAGGCAATACATTAATTTGTATACTATACGTACTTCTTCCTAATTGTCCCGTAAGCTATGATCCAAGGGATCGACAAGTCTGTATAACTAGTATCATATGTGAAATGAAAAAAAATAAAATAAAAAAACAAATGGAAACTCAATACTTACCACTTTATTAACTTGAGGAAGTTTCAATGGTGTTTTTTTAAAACATATTTTCTTCCAATTATAATTATTCTTATTTTATTAAAAAATTTCACGAATATTAGTAGCCACCGTTTCAGAGTTTTTGTCTCTATTTTCAAGACTATTATTTTCGTAGCATAATTAAAATATTATTATAGCAACATAACTATTTGTCATAACTAAATGACTCATCAAGAGTGAGCCAATTGGACACATAGCAATGTTGCGATAAAATATTTTAATTATAATACATTAATAAAGAACTTGAAATTAGATGGAAAAAAAACCTTTTAGATTACAAATATTTTTGAAATAGTTTAATCAAATAAATATAAGCGGAAGAAAACGAGTGTTCAATTTTTTAAAATAACTAAATTCTTACCAATGAAAATAATTACAAAAACGATTTCTTAATTAATATATCTGATACGATGAGTAATAGGCGATTGAAATTCACAAATAGGCAAAATTTCACACGAGGGCGTGATGAGGAGTGTCTTCGCATTTCACAGATATACAACCCACTCAGGACGTTCAACCAAACATTTCCCAAGGGATATTTATAAAGCTGACCTTTTCTAAACAAAGTCATTACGTAAACATCAGATTTTAATACTTCCAACTAATAAATTTCAGCCCTCCCTTTGTTTCATGTTAAACGTCAAACTTTTTATTGGCCGTAACCTGGAATCAGCCGTTTATTGTCAAAAAATCATAGCCTGAGTGCACTGGAGAAGCGTTAATATGCAGATTCGGTAAGATGCCGTGTTTTGCATACTATAAACCAGTGGCCAAGCTGCAGTTTTTTTTTTGTTTTTTTTTTTGGAGGTCAATGGCCAAAGAGGCTACTAAGTTGGAACAACTACATAAAAATAATAAATTACAAAAAAAAAATTAACGCTACATAAAAACCACTTAATACAAAAATCAATTATTTTATTCTAATATTTTAGGATTCATTCACTTACTTTATTGCAAATCAAACATTGCTCATCAAATGAAAGAATATGTTATACCTAATGATAAAGTTTTAAATAACATAAAGAGTTAACAGCATGTTTAAATATGGAAGTAAATACAAATTTAGAATATTTTTGAGCAAATGTAATAGAGTTTATTTCAAGGATTATGATAACCATTATATTCTCTTACGTAATCAGGATTTATACAATATGGTGGTAGTATTACGACAGTGTAATTTTTCGAATCCGAATTAAAAAAAAAAAAAAAAAATGATTCTAAAATTTTATTTTGAACAGGCTGTCTAGCAAATCAGCTCAAAGAGGTTCCCTGACTTTTCCCCGACACTTCCATATTGTAAGAAGTCTTTTACCTGGCCAAATCTCGGTGAAAATCGACAAAACAAAGAATAATTATGATGAATATGGTATACTAGATTAAAAATATATGTAATGACTAATTACTTTACGATAAGAATCAACTGTATCGACCCGACACAAGCTAAAATTGTAGTTGTTTAGGTTGACTTACCAATGAATTATGATAAACTTGGGTACTGCTGTTTGTAATAATAAATATTTACAAATATGACTACAAATTTATTTTTAAACACGCTTTATGATATTTGCAACATTACAAGTAGGCATATTGGAACTTTTGTCTGAGTGAAGGAGAAACGATGTTATCTAGGGAACATTTTCCCTGACCAAAGTACAAATATCCTGACTTTTTCATAAGTATTTAAAATCCCTGACTTTTCCCGATTTTCGCTGTTGAAGATAGGATTTGTGAAATTGAAATTAAATTCGTAAGACTATGAATTTTAAATATTAAAATTTCGATAGCCTTGATTATCTGAAAGCACACAATATTATACCATATATTATAAAAATTTGTATATAAGTTTGAAATATTCACAAAGGTCTATGAAAGACACTATTTTGTCTCAAACTATAATTATATCAATTATTACAAGCTGTTTAAAATGGTAGTTTATAGCTATAATTTATGGTCAGAATAATTAATTAAAAAGCTGTTTGATAAATCTATATTTGATCAAATTTGTTAACCACGCGATTGTTCTAAAACAATATTAAATTATTAAACTCAGTAGAAAAAAAAAAAAAAAAAAAAATCCAAATATTTCAGCAAGAGCCGTGTCTAATTGGCACTTGTAAATTTTAAGAGGCTTTTAAAGCGGCCAAGCCTAGGTGCTTTTTAGCGATGGAGTCCGTCTCATACTTTAATATAATCACTTTAATTAAAGGCTTGCCAGATTACATACTCTTCGCTCTATAATGACTATGCTCTATATACACCGACAGGTTTTGAGAATATGAACTCATCGTGGATTCCTCAGAACATTTTTTCTACATTTAATATTAATAAACTAAAAAAATTAATATTTGCTTAAAATTACTGAAGATAAGGAAACATATATTCAAATAAAACTAGATTTCCCATGCCAGGTATAAACAAGAAATGTTCAATGGATCGCATTTGCTGAGTGCACATAAAATGTGATAAAACTAAATGGAGCAATTAATTCATAGCGTGACCCACTACATCTTTAAAAGCTGCGCTATAAAAATATAAATGAACAAGGTCTATAAATAAAATATCATAAATCAAATATTACAAAATACAAAGCAATTAGTTATATAGAAGATAATAAATATAGGTTTCATTCGTTGACAATTCTTATATCCGAGGGTGTATAGTCGACTGTAGAAACTATTATAGGTGGAATAGTCAGGAATCAGTCATTTTTGAAAAGTGTTTAATTTTGTCAACGTTTCGGCTCAAGCTTGTGAGCCATCATCAGGGCATTACTGAGCCATGTCCAAGCATAAACTGGTTTATGCTTAGACATGGCTCAGTAATGCCCTGATGATGGCTCACAAGCTTGAGCCGAAACGTTGACAAAATTAAAAACTTTTCAAAAATGACTGATTCCTGACTATTCCACCTATAATTCTTATATCCTTTGCTCAATGAACATCTTGAAATACCTTAAGAAACCTGTAACTGTCGGTCGATAAGTTACAAGACTAAAACATTTTATTTAGCTTTTCAGTATTTACTAGAAAAAAAAAAAGGTTTTAAACTAATTTCACTTTCTCTACTACATAAAGCATTGAAAGTTTACTAATCAGCCAAGGAAAAAAAAAACCCTACGGGCAACCTCCCTTAATTTACACGTTCTTTAAATCTAAACTCCGAAAAAAATAGTATTATGTCGTCCTTTATTCTTTAGGCTCTCCTATTTTCATCAAATCAGGAAGCGTATCTAGTAACAAAAAGAAAAAAAATGCGTTGTGAATAGAGCAAAGTCACGCGGAAACAAATCTTTGGTTTATCTAAGTGACTAACTATTTGTAGGGGTCCAATACGAAATAATGCCTTAATTACTTTTAGTAGTTTCAGAAAGAATACTTTGATTAACTATTCTAAAAATATCGAAAATCAGTCCCTAAAACTCAATATCATTTAACCTCAAAATACTTTCAGGTCAAAATTTACTTCTAACGCTAATTAATACTCTAACTAATTATTACACAATGGTTTTTCCGAATAATTATATTACGGCCAGTATTAATATTTGCACAACGCAGGCTATTAACTTCTTTGTAAAGCAATCACTTAATCAAAGATCTTAAGAAATAAAACAAACACCATCATTTTGTGTTTAAGAAAAATAGCTAATCACGAATGCTATATATTTCAAACGCTAACTCCCCGGTATCTCTTCACTAATTTAAAATTAGTTTAACTTAAGTTAACTATTTTACTTTATTTTTAACAGATGTATTATTATTCTAAAAACATATATATTTTTATTTTATCCTAACTATACTGGAAACAAAGGAGAAAACAAAATGTTAATTTATCTATATCCATATACTAATTTAAAATTAGTAATGAATAAATCCAAAAAAAGGATAGACGGATATCTTTTATTGAACGGATTCATTTTTTTAATTCTACGTATCTTGGAATGTAGGACCTCAAATTTTAAAGGGAGAAGGGATATTTTTCTTTTCTTGGTTTGTTACAAAGGATCATTATTAATAATAATAAAACAAATAAATTAAAAATGGTAAAAGTGTATTTTAATTTAACACTGCATTGTTATTCTACAATATAAGTTCATGCAGCTTACACGGTTAGTGACATCTGCATTTAATACAGTAAGAAACAACGGTTTATGTAGTAACCTTGGGGGGAAACCTAGCCATTAGGGAACGTGATCACTGAGGATGCAGGGAACTAGATCCTCGTCTAGATATTATAACAGTATCCAGAATTTCTGCAGTCAGTGACACCAGAGACATTTTACAAAATAAACGATAAATTTAAAAATTCAATAAATATGTAATTAATGAATATTTTTTAAGCTTTAGGTAATTAAAAATAATAGGTAAATGTTACACCGGACCCAGTATTTTTTCAAAGAAAAAATTATCACTAATATAACTTTGATGGAACTTGTTATGAACATAACGAATTACGAGAAGTAAAAAAAAGAAATTCATAAATTTATTAATCAAATGAGAAAATCCATGATAAGTGCTAGAATTTAAGAAATTAGTAACTGCAAAACATTTTTTTATCATATTTTATGAACTAGTTTAATGAGTTGAAGCAAGCAATAAATGTGTCTGTTTTATGTTTTGTGAGGTATATGTTACGAAACGCCCATGAAAAAAAAAAAAAAAATTTCCTTGAAAAATAAACGAGACAGACAAATTAAAACTACAATAGAAACTTTTAGCAAAAGTTTTAGTTTTTAAAATAACTTCAAAGGAATTATTTGTTATAAATATATTTGATTGAAATTAAACCAATAATTATTCAGAACGCAATGTTGATAGAATATCAAAACAAATCAAATGACCTAATCATAAAACTATTATTTATTTCTCTTTAAGATAATTATTAAAAAGATTAAAAGTAAGACGTAAAAAAAATGAGGGATTAGTAAATTGATGGATGTCAGATAATATTCATAAATTTAACCGCCGTAAAACGTTAAAACGCCATTAAATTGATTTTCAAACTAATAAAACCATAATTTGTGGATAACGTATTGAAAGAAAGATTATAGAAGTTAATCCTGGATTTTAAGAAGCTAGAAAATAATTAAAACATCGCTAGAAGCTACAATGTTCGAATTTAAACATAAAACGCATTACTAAGTTGATGCAATATTAACAGTCAATGAATTAGTTATACAGTACGGTCTCAGTATTCGCTAGCTTTCTTAATAATTACAGTATTTTTTTTAATGAATGAAGGCCAAATTAATTATTTATGAATTATTCAAGCTGACAAGAATACAATTAATGTTTTGTAATAGTCTAGATATCTAACTAAATCAATAAGAACTGTTATCTATATAATTAAAACTAATAAATGACGGCAAGTCATGGTAAGGTCTAACGACTATAAGAGAAAAAAAATGGAAACTATTTCGAACCAATTTTTAAATGAGCATAAGTTGCGACATTTTGTACATAGTGTTACTCATGCAGAGTTACATTGGTTATGACATATCTTATAAGTAATATCTTCCTCTTCTTCTTATTCATCTTTTTTTTGGTGAGTAAGCAATATTTATTTAAGTTGAAATCATTAATAATATTCAATATTTAGGAAGAATAAAAATAGATTGAACTGAGTGAGGATTAGAGACGAAAAACATAAGAAAATACAGAACCAGCATAATTGTCGAGAAAGTGAGATTAAGCTTACAACATTTTCAATTTTTTTTTTTCAAACAAACTGTCGCCAAACTTTAATGCATTCTTTTATTAGTTTATGTCTTTTAATCACTATGGAAAGCCTCCAAAAGACTCATTAATTGAGGACATTATAACAAGAATTCCTCATAAAAGGATTTTCACACACAAACAACTCTAAAGAGATGGTGCTTCTAAAGATCTTCCCAAAATAACAAGGAGGTGACCCACATGTAACGACCGAATCATTTCAGCTTCAACGAGTTAAGTACGGTCGATCAACTTTGCCAAAAATATACATACTAGGATATCAAGTGAACTGTAAAGACTTAAACCATAAGATATACAATCAATAATTTTGATGGAAGTATAAACATAACATATTTAAGACATAACGTTAAAAATTGCTAGAAGACGAATTGTAGGTAGAAATAATCGGGAGTCAATCTTTTTTTAATATTTTAATTTTGCCAGTTTATGCTTGGCATGGCTCACAACTTTGAGGCGAAGTGTCGACAAAATTAAAATATTAAACAAGACTGACTCACTATTATTTCTATTTACGATAATTTACTACATCCTATATATATAACTACGACTATACACCCTCAATACAGAAGAAGAATTGTTGGTATTTATTGTCGTTTTAACTAATCCATATTTTATATTATAAGTACATACTCTTTTAGTTCATATTCACAATCATTTCTATGAAGTTAATATTTCGAAAATATCTTTAGATGAAAAACGCTGAGATAGGAGTCAGAGCTGTGGTGCAGTGGCTGGCATAACAGACTTGTATGCACATATCATGGGTTTGAATCCGGCAGACGGCCCTAGTATTTTTTAAACAGAGTAAAAAATCCTTAACTATATAGTACTTCGAAGGAGATATATAACCTAATTAAACCTGAATAGGTAAAACTTAATATTCCCACTGTAGCATAAGCTTCCGATTAGTCCCATCAGCATTAAGTGACGTTAAATGAATAAAAAAACAACGCTGAAATGTAAACTACAACGGGTAAGAAATAAACGCAAAAAATAAGTAAATACAATACAAAATGTATAAATAATTACGCAAATATTTATCCAATTTTATTGGTCTGGTTTTGGGAAGGGTATTTGCTTTCGAAAGGGCAATGATGTTTGAGGTACTTCAGTGGGCGCACTTTCTCCATCATTGGTTGGAAGGTCCTAGCCCACTTCAGCTCTTAATAGTCGGTAAGCAAGCACCTGTTGTGAGCCCACCTGGTGCACGGTTAAAACAGCCAACACAACGGTGAGAAATTCCAATGTTAATGTACCACAAATATTTCTCGAAGGATATTTTCAAAGGCTCGAACGAAGCTTATCTAGAAAGCATATGAAAGAATGAAATACGGATATAGCAACATTTTTTATACAGCTTGAAATCATTGAACTTTGATGGAGAAACATTATTCTCCGAACAATAATAAACAAGATATCCTTTTCAGCACGAAAGGATATAATCGTTAGAAGGAAACCAATTTTTTACTCGTATACCCTGAAGGCATAATATCCAAGGTAGAAGCGAGCCATATTTCAAACCAGTCGTCCACAATGTGCAGGGTTGGCACTGAAGGTCAACGTTCGGATAAGTAACGCAAGAGCAAGGAGAGGGAACGCACAGCAACATTCTAATCCCAGGAATAAAGAAGTAATTCTTCTTTAAAGGGATTTTTGAACTTTCCTCTATGCATAAGTTAGTAGGTATTAAAGCCATTTCATATATTAAGATTATGATAATTATAACACTTGCGATAAGCAATACTTTACGACAAGTTACGTCTTTCCTTATTACGAATTTCTAGCAAAAGTAGTATATAATTAATTTAATATGAAAAAAAGTCTAAATAATTTGTGGAGAATTTCCTACATCTTTCTTTTTATAATTATAACATCGTCTTTATAAATCTTTACGGTTGATCATCAATATTCTAAATAATTTTCGACATTCGATTTCAGACTAAATGTCCTTAAAATATTTCAATCTAAAAATTTATTCTAAAAATTATGTGCAAAGATTATTCTATTTAATATCCTAATAATTAAGCAGTATCTATTATTATCGAATAGAATCAAATATGTAAGAAGTAATTAAATAAATAAAAACATTATACGTCAGAAAACCTGAATATTAGTAGATGCTGATCAGACTCAGAAAAATATGTCTAGCCAATCATTTAGATAACCATTACCTTTTCTTTCTTTTTTTTTTTTTTTCAAACCGGACTATTAAGAGGGTTATAATAACAAATAAAAATTAACATAATTTTATATAATGTAATATTATGTCGGTATCAAGAAATTTTCATGTTATAGTCTTATTAATATTTAACTTTTCTTCAATAATAATAAATGTTTAGCATTAAAAACATGGATACATTCATTTATTTATTGTGGATGTAATTATGTAGTTTCCATTCTCCCACCATGCGCCCTGATGATGACCCACAAAGGGGGTCGAAACGTTGGCAAACAATAAAATAGTTGAAACTATTTAGTTGTTTCATTTAATGACCGCCACCCCGGACTAATTCCTTCCAGTAATTCATTTATTTAATTTACAAATGTGATCTTAAAGCACTATTATTATTGTCCAAATTATTGTTTCTGAACAAATTATAAAAAAAATAAAAAATTTTACAAATACAAACTACAATATAAATTTGCAGATAGTGATAAGAGTAAAAGTATTCTATTTTAATAATACCTTATTTATAATTTTTTTTTTTTTTCAATCTACAGTTTCGTTTTTAAAAGCTTCATTTACCATATATATTCATCATACGATAATCTCTATACAATATTCGTAGTTTATTACTTAAATGACATTTATAAATAAACAGTTAATGTGTAATCAATATTAATAGTTAAGTTTATACGGATTAAATAATCAATGACAGCTGATTTTACAAGACTAACACGGTGGACTAGACGGGTTGTAGGAGGGATACGGATATCGGTAAGGCAGATGGAGGTAATTATTCATAACTGTATTCCACACCATCCAGCTATTTGGATGAGAAGACACGAGGGAAGAGAGACGGACGAAGAAGAAGTTAAAAGATGCGAGGAACCATGAAATGAAGAGGGTTCGTTCTCCTCTGGAATACTTGTGCCATGACATCAGGCTTCTACCACACCGTCTTGGCCAGCCAGGGAGGGGTCTGCTTCGACCGACCTCGATGTAATTTATGCATTATATTATTTGCTACCCAAGTTATATAATTTACCGTTAATAGGAACATTATTCTTCTTTTACACAAGCATTCAGGTATTCAAAATAAAAATAAACACTATTGATAATATAATAAATTTATAACAAGACTGACAAACGTTAGAGAATTTAAAAAAGAAATTTAGCAATATTGGAATGGTATTAAGATTTAACTTGTGTAATATTTTTTTCAGAAAAACATTATGTTCCGGAAAAATATCTAATTTTAGTGATCATGTGGTTGTTTAAATTATTATTGTTAAAGTTAAGTCTAAATAATACTACTGATTTTAACGAATAACGTTTAAATTTAATTACCAAGTGACATTGCTAATCATAGAAAATTAAAAAAAAAGAGGACAAATTACTAATCACTCAGATTCTATATGAATGAAGAGCAAATCGATAAGCTCTGAGAATAATATATATATATATATATATATATATATATATATATATATATATATATATATATATTATGTATATGTATATACACAGTCAATATCTAATCCAATAGTGGGATCACTTGTAGCTGGGTGCTAGCGTAACAGCCTCCCATGCTAAAGGTCACGGGTTCAAACCGCAGGTGGTCCTAGGATTTTTTAATGGGAGTAAAAAATCCTTAGTTACGCCGTCCTTCGGAGGGGACGTTAAAAGGTGGTCCCGAGCCTGTGCGATGTCAGGTACTCGTTAAAGATCCCTATCCTAATAAAACCTGGATAGGCAAAATTTAGACTCCCACTGTAGCATCGTCCGATTAGCCATAGTAGCATAAAGTGACGTTAAATGAATAAACAAACAATAATCCAATAGTATAAAAACATAATATTCAGAAAGCAACAATTCTGATTCATTCCTTTAATAACTCAAAATCATTCCAGCAGCTGAATATTTAACTTCTCATTAGAATAAAATAAAGGTAATTTTTAAATGTCCTCGTAGGACAGTGATGACCACTTAACACCTTGCAAAAATAAAAACTAATCGACGGAGGCATTAAAGTCTCCTACGTATCGTCCATTTTGAAAGCTAAATTTGATTAAAAGTAAACAATGTGATAATCTTCAGCATTAAAAAGTAAAAATTTAATTTAAATTGAGTTTAGATAAAGCTTAGTTTGAGAGAGGAGCTCCTTGAGGAGGAAGTGATGAACCGATAAAGTAAATATTTTTACAGATAACAAATCGTCTAAATAAAAAATAAACGAACAAGAAAAATCATAACTACCAACTACAAACTCATGGAGTATGAAAGATCCTTATATTTAAAAATAAATATGTTCGTCTGTAAACTATCAATGAATGAATCCACAAAAGAAAAATAAATAAAATAATATTTACTTTATTAGAATGATAGAGGACTAAAAAATAATTATTTATTCTTGATAATATATCTTTTTACATACGTAAATTATTCAAAAAATGATATTTAATAAAATCATCAATGATGTTGATGGCCATAGATGATACTAAGATAAAACGAAATTTCTGCAGTATACAACTGTATTGCGAATCAGAACACTTATTTAAGACGCCTGAACTTCCAGAATTATCATAAATAGAGGCATAAACAGAAAATAAATATGATTTATTGGGGTACTGAGTACCTGCAAGTAGGAAACCCTCCACGGCAACATCTGCACTGAACCCAGGTATTGGAACGAAGGAGAAATGGGTTCCTTTACCGGAATCCATATTGTGTTACCTTCAAGTGTCATTTTTGAAGGTTAGAATATTTTTTTTTTGAGATAATTTGGATAAATTACATCAGTAATTATATCAAGAAACCGATATATGACTATATTCTATTAATAAATCGATAAACAATATTAAGTTGAGAGTTGAAATAAGAAATACCTAGTAGAGAAAAGTGGGATAAATATACCTATTTCTTATCAAATTTGGGTGATAATTGATATTACAAACATATTTAATATTCATTTATTAATTATATCAACAAATGTATGATGTCTTGTTTTAAGATATCAACTAAACACAACATATCAGGCTCTTTTAGAATTTTCATAAACATTTATAAATTCGCATTATCACTATCAAACATGATAACGTGGATTTATGGTTATGCATGATACGTCTTACAGTTGGGAATATTTTAGATTAATTCGCAAGAATTTTAAATTAAAAATATATATATCTTGTATACTATGAATATGGACTAGATAGACATATTTGTCAGTACTACAGATTTTCTTTTTGTATACTAACAAATTAAGAGAAAATTTATTTTTAAGGAGACACAGTAGTCATTTAATACAATGTATTTTGGTCATCAGTTAAATAGCCAGTTTTTTTTCTTTCTTTTTTTTGAGATGTACATTCGTATCACAAATCAGCATACCTCTTTCATATCGAAAAATATATGCACTTAAAAAACTCACCTTATAGACTGAATATCCAAGATTGCTATAGAGCCGACAGAGAAATAAGATGATCACAGTTACACACAGCCTAGAACACAAGCCACTGCCAACACACAACGACAACGGTTCGAAGCTGACTGGCCTCGAGGAGGAATGTCAGCCGATAGTTGGTCCCGGCACCGCTAGGGGCGCCACTCACTCGTCCTCCACAGTTCTTTCTACTTATGTCTGCACAAACCGATCAGCTGTCTTCCGTCTAGCAATAAACTAATAAATCGAAGAAGCTTTTAAAGAACCTTCATCTCTATCTTTTACATGAAATAATACGATTAAGTTTTTTAATCCGTCATACGGAAATACGCGTCCTATGTTCTCCCATTCCAAAATAACTAATTACATCGCAACTAAGTCTCCTTCCATATATGTATGATAAGCTAACAAATCATCTCTCGATTTCAAAAAGGTACAAAAGAACATTTTTTAAGAAATTGATAATTTGACCTAGTACCTGATATCACAAAGACTCGGGACCACCATTTTACGTCCTCTCCAAGGGAAACATGGCATGACCAAGGATTTTTATTCTATTTAATAAATCCTAGGGAGCGGCGTGGTCTAGTGGTTAGTCTACTGTGCTCCGGTCCTGGGTTCGAATCCCGGCTGTGGCTGAATATTATTTATTCTGTTATTTCAGCCGGGAGGGGGAGGGGTGAGGGCGATTCTGGGGATGGAGACCTTCTTGGGGAACACCCAGCCTCCATAAAGTGGGTACCCAAAAAGGGGGGGAAACCTGGCGGCTGAGCGTGATCTTGGCCAAATCACGTCATTGCACGGCCGTTGGCCTAGAAACAGTACGAATCTCTACATGTACTGAGCCCAAAACTCTTCATGGGTTGTAGTGGTACAGGTTTTTTAAAATAATAAATCCTAGGCTCATCTGTCGGGTTTAAACCTGGAATTTCGGGCGCAGAAGGGTGTTATACTAGCCACTACACCAAAGGTGACCCAGTAAAATCACTGATTCAGTAAAAATAACGGCTCTGGATTAAAATACAGAACGAATAACACAAACTAATTTAATAATGAATAATAAGAGATTTCTGCGCTGCATGTACAATTTTCTAGCATGGTTATATTTTTTTAAATCAATGCTTCAAAAGTCCATTGCTGAAAATAATAAACTAAAATCACAATGTTTGGTTTTCAATATAACCTACGTTTTGACAAAACTATGTGAACCATCTTCAGGGATTCATAATGGTTAATATAAATTTAAACATAAATACTGAAATATAACGTAATTAAATATTAATGCATATAAAAAAAAAACAGCAGTTTCTGAACTATGTACAGCAAGTGGATGCACTGCCCTGGCGGCAAGGTTTAGCGGAATTTTATTTCTAGATTAAGTAAAACAATCATTGCTCCTAATTGTTGATTATTCATATTTTTACCTCTATTTAGTAAAAATAAATAAAATGACTAATGTTTTATAAGTGTGGAGTGTATTACAATATTTGAAAATTTGACCCCTCACTCCCTCTCCTTAGGCAATATAATGTTAGAGAAACAAATTAGTAATGATAGGAAAAAATCCGCTAACATATATTGTATTATTTTTTTTTATTGTTTAAGTCATTTTAAAAAATTAATCTTAGCCCAAGCCATAAAAATAGTATAATATAACCAACATCAAGTCTAAAACCTTTTCAGAGGCATCAAAAGTCATGGCTCGTCGAAATCTATATCATTGTTTGATGACATCATGCACACTATTTCGGCTAAACTTTCTTTTTTTTATCTTATGATGTATTCATTATATATCTATCATATCCTGATTCTTAATGGTTTGTCACGGTTCTTCGGTTAAAAATACAAAAATAAAAATATGTTATTTTCAATATGGTATTAAGATATAGTGCATTGTTAAAAGCGTCTACCTCTTAGCTCTGTATATTCACAATATAAGCTAGTTTCATTAAAAATTTCGGTTCCTGATAAATGTCGATAAAATACTTGCATATCCAGTATTATAATATTATGCGATGCCATATCAAAAGAAAGAAGATAACCTTTCAATCCATACGAGTCTTATAATCCAACATCGAAAAACAGTTTAAACATGTAAAATTAATGCAAGATTAATAAAAACTAGATCTAAGACCTAAAGTATTAATTATTTACGGAAATTGGCTCCTCTTATATAACAAGTAAAACCAAAGGAACGTAAGATTGTCTAATATCAAAATGATATCCTGTTTATTTCCGAAAAATTATTAAAATGCTTTAGGAATTTCAGACAGGAATGTGACATTCATTAAATATTAAATACATAACGGTTCAAATCGAGCAAGATTAGCGGCTATTTCAAAGATGGTCGATGAGGTAACCATCAAGGATAAACCAAAAAGCAATCAACCGTCATTTCCTATATCTCTTCCTACATTACAGGCTAATTGAAAATAGAATATTACATAAAAATTATTATTTAAACATTTTGTTTCAACGTCCCTTTTTTTTATATTGAAACATTACGATATTGACTTGGATAATAAAGGTTTTATTTTTTGCTTGTTTTAGCTGCTGCCGTATTTCCGAGACTTAATGGGTAATAATTTTCGCTGACAAACCAGCCATAAGCATCCTGCGTTCAGCATCCCTAAAGGATACAAGTCCTATAAAATTTATCATTGCCATGTTATCAGAACAGTATTAAGTGAAAATCGTAATTAAAAAATAAATAAAATATAAATATGGTAGCAGAGTGCGATTACCTCTGCCAAATAACCTCTATGCAAATAGCATACTTGTCAAATATTGTAATAAATCGTATTGTGTTTTTTTTTTCTGTTACCAATTTATTTTTAAAACATAAATAATATCCCATATTAATCTATATCAAATGTATTAATCAAAATCTTTATTACGATAACACTCTTAATTTTGTGCTAATAAAAAGTAACAAGTGGCATTACATTCTAAAACTATTTTAAGGACCATTAATTTAATATTTACTGTGAATGATTATTTAAAAAAACACAGTAATGAGGAATGACAGGAGTCGGCCGTCAGAGTTCCATCGTTGTCCATTAATTCAGAAATAAAATGTCAAATCAGACATTTTCTTAGGTCTGTAGTATTAAAAAAATGTGTAATTTTTGATTATTTACTAGAGTATCATCAATCAGCTATTTTATTTTTTTTTAATATGAGAACTCATTTATAATAACATAAACATAATAAAGTGAATTAACAAATCAACTAAATATATTTTATTAAATACTTAAAATTAGAACCTAAATATAATGTTTATGCTATTCTTATTTGTCACCTCATACTCAAAAAAACATAAATTAATCATTGAAACTAAAATTTATCTGAAAAATATGATTATGATGTTTTTAAAAAAATAAACAGCAATAATATACATATAAGAATCTATTTCATAGATTTATTCTAAATACAATACAATGTAAATTGCTCATCTGAAAGTAAAAATTTTAAAAAATAAAAAAGGAATAATATACATAGAATGATTCTTCTGTCTTTTATAAAATGTGATTTAATATTGATCAACTGAACTGAACTGAACTGAATATTAAAATGTTTGAAAAAGAAACAAAAATTGTAAAAACAACTGAATTGTTAAAATGATTATGTGATGCAAAGATAATAAGAATGACATATTTCTATAACTTGGATTATAAATAAACTACTCACATATGTAGAAGTTGTTACGTCAGATAGTATAAGTTGAAAGACCGATTCTTACCTGTAAAATAAATAATAAATTAACACTAATAAGTGAATCTAAAGTAATTTATTTAGAAACTAAAATATTTTAAAAATTGATAAAACTTAAAAAATAGATAGGCGGTGATGACCACTAAGATTTTACACCTTCAGCTCCAAATAACTAACTATTCAGTCGATAACATCTTTATACAAGAAGACTATATACTAAAGACAATATTATAACTTTCACTTACCTATATATGAAATATGAAAATTTCCGAATTCAGTTATAAACGGAAAGGCATGTTTTAGGGTCCACTGAGTCCAAATAACCCAGTCCCGCGAAAAGGTCTCAGTGTGTTGTGTGCGTGTGTGTTAAGTCCAGCGGAAAACCTAAAAGTCATGTAAAACTGAAATTTCATAATTAAGACAACCAAGATGGTTACAGCAACTTTTTTTCTAATATCGGCAGTGCTACTTTATACGATGCATTTTGTAGCTTTCTAACGATTTTGATTCAACTCAATGTGTCGATTTAATATCATGTAGGTTTCTTACTGATCGAAATAGTCTGAGAGGGCTTAAATGTCAATTTTTTAATTTGTCTTCGTTTTAAGTATCTTTGATTTAGTAAATTCGAAAAAAATTACCACATCACTTTGTTAGCATTGATAAAAACGGATAAATATGTAAGCTGAACGATTTCGATATCCAACTAAAGGGAAAAGTGCCAAAAAATATCTTTAAAGCAATTTTTGTGTTTTGAACATAAGAACAGATATATAGAATAGAAAAGAAATTTTATTCTGGGACAATGTCAGTTAAGATTAACAATTATGAACAAAATAAAAAATTAGAACGGGTCAAAAACAATATATAACTACAATTAAATAACACAAAAATGAAAAAAAAAAGGAAAAAGGAAGAAAGGGTAATAGTACCATCTCTATTTACAAATTCTAGAAATAAATCAAAAAGAATAAACATAAAATTACAAAGAGCTAAAAAGAAGCAATCATATTTTTTAGTTACTATGGAAAGGAAGTGTTGAGTGGTTCTACGAACGGGATCTTTTTTCTTGGTGATGTATGGGTTGAGGATTTAAATACCAGAGGGCTGTAGACATAAAATGGATGGTGGGAGTTATGATTTGATAAAGGAATGATCCAACGAAATATTGTCTTCGAAAGATTGGGGATAACAACTTTAACTCATCGTAGAGGTGGGATACATGACCGTCTTGAGGAACCGAACACAGATCTTAAAAAGCAGCTGTATATAATATAATATAATATAAACTTAAAGATTTTAGCAAAAATATTACCTTATACAGAAAATCGTCAAAATTGATAAAGTGTCGAAAAACCGTTAAAACTAAATGATTGTTGTAGATTATATAATAGATTGTTTAATAACACACATTTTTCTATCGAAATTCAATTTATTTAAAGCGTCGACCTTTTTTATCAAGAAAAAATCATTCAATTTATTACTATTTTTATTTAAAATTTCTTCAGTTTATTTTAACAACAAATTTTAAGAGAAAGTCATGCGTTCCGCCGATCAGAATCGTTTTATTTATCTCGGTTTACTTTTGCGTGATACTTGAGGATTTTAATAAAAGTTGTTTCATTACATTGTTATTTAATTTAAAGACACTAATATTATCCGTACTCGTAGAGAATTAAACTAATAAACGTAACAAAGAGACAAGGAGGAAGGAAGAAAGAGAGAAGAGATATATCTTTCCCCGAGACCGAATACTGGAGGGAGGAGGCACTGACCCTCAGCGACTGCCCACGACTCTTCCAGCAATCATTATGCCAGCAATAAAAAACATATAAACAAGTTTTAAGTGCTTCTCCAGCTCCAGGCAGGATACATTTCGTCCTCGTTCGCCTATCATAAATTCCAACTCGGCCCTTATCGGCAGTATTCAATCTGCTGGGAAAAATCAACGGAGAAAACTCGACAAAAAGTAAATAGCTGAGCGAGTGCCTTGGATTCCTTAATGATCAATCGCTCCAACGACACATTTTTCCATAATGATTATGGAGAGCTTTAGCATTCGAAATATTTTTACTCTTGAATACTATATGATGGAAATAAAAACAAGCATCAATTCCTAACAACAACGTAATTTTCAATGATTCTTATCAATTGATAGTGAAAACAAGGAGTCATTAGGCTCTTTATATAAATCAAAAAATATAGTTAACATCTCAAATTAAACTGATTTATGGGTTGTTGTATTTCCTCCTCAAATCCTATCTAATAGTCTCATTTTGGTATATTATTTTAATAATGAACCTCTGTAATCGAAGGAAAAAAAATATTCTCCCTCAAAACTTTAGGTATTACGTTGTTTGTTTATTCATTAACGTCACTTTATGCTGCTATGGCTAATCCAACGATGCAACACCGGGAGTCCTAAGTTTTGCCTATCCATTTAATTAGAGATAGGGATCTTTAACGAGTACCAGACATCGCACAGGCTCGGGTCCATCTTTTTACGTCCTTTCGAAGGAGATAGTTTTACTCTTATTAAAAAATCATGGGGCCAACTGCAGGTTTAACCCGCGACTTTTGACATAGAAAGCTGCTATGCTAGCCACTATGCTATAGGCGACCCATAGTCTTACGATTAAAGATACAAAAATCCAAAAAAATCCGACTGTCCCCGTGCGCCTGATTGCCTAATCAATGATAAATTTTAGTAATAATTGATGAAGCATTTAATTCCCCACTAAAAGCAAAAATAATCATTGAAATCAGTTAAGAATAAACTGAGATATAGTGTTTTGAACTTAGCAGTGGTGATTGAGTATTTTTCTACAATAAAATATAAATTGATCAGTATTGCTGGTTCGTTTTTCTAAATCTACTTGATTAATTTATTGCTTTAGGTATAAATTAAATGCCTAAACAACTATATAAATTGTTATAATACAATATAATTAGTTGGAAATAATAAACTAATGTGTATAAGGTGTGGATTCTTTTAGGTGAAGGTCCAAATTTTTATGATTAAAATTGGAGGCTGATGTCTACTTCACCACTATTTTATTGAAAAAAAATTCGCACTACGTTTCGGCTACAATGCCATCTTCAGGTGCAGTGGAACAACTTAGATCTAAAAGTACAAAATATTGTCATTTAATTTTATTTATTCTTTTATCATACATTTTAACATAGTTGTATGGTTTCATGACAAATGTAAGACGATTATTTGTAATTTGACAATATTTTGTACTTTTAGATCTAAGTTGTTCCACTGCACCGAAGATGGCATTGTAGCCGAAACGTAGTGTGAATTTTTTTTTCAATAAAATAGTGGTGAAGTAGACATCAGCCTCCAATTTTAATTAAGACTAATGTGTATTAAATTGCAGCTTTTTAATATTGTTAGTGTTTAGCCATATCCAGCAGCTTCTGCGAGATAACCAAAAAATGTTGTTTCAGTTGTACCTAGTTAGGCGAGAACGGCTGTAACTATTTTTATCAAAATCGTTGGGCGCAAATTCTTCTGAAGCTATATTTTCTTTGAAGTAATTCTTCGTGAAAAATTAGAAAACAGGATATGATACTTTTTTAATAAAGGTCTTATATAAAAATTAAAATAAATCAGTAATAGTTGCATAATCTAAGCACAAAGAAAAATAATCTAAACCATAGTTAGCCCGGAAAATTAATTGGATTTTCAGCCGGGTTAAAAAAACTCCTTTTAAAAGTGTTCTGTACATTTCACCAAGGAAACCCATTTACTTTCTTCAGTTTGTCTAACAGTTTGAAACTATATATTAATCGGAGCATTCCTGAACTCCATTTAAATGAAAAATAAAAAACACACGGACAAGATCTAAATCGGCCAAGGTTACTTGAGCAGTGATAGCAATGATTGTGGTGAACTTTTAAGGAAAGTCGCGTGAGGAGACACGCCAGATGTTTTATATTAATCTTAGATCGATCTGCTCCAAAACGTGGTTTGATAATTATCTGGCAGTCTGTCGAACAAACGTTTTTTCCTTACAGCAGATATAACCGAACCTAAATTGTTATTTTAATTAATTGCCATCTTCCGATACAAATAAACTTCTTAAATAGGCACGGTTTTCAGATGAACATGGTAATGATAAACATACACATATATTCTATGTTTCTATATGCTATTTTCACAGTGTTACCTTAATTGTTTGGAATTAATATTATTCGCTGTTTTTTTGATTTTTACAATATTTGTTTTATTTTATTTATACAATATTTATAATATATTGATTATAATATATTTCTAAAGTAATTTTTTTTTTCTACTTCCAGAATTTTCGGTCTGTTGAAATAAAACGTAATATTTAAATAACAAGGATTTTAAGTGTATTCAATGAGAAATTTTGTTGTAATTTGTTTTGAATATATTTTAGATCTTGAAGACATGGGAAGAACTCCGAAACTTTAATAATATTTTTAAAATACGTTTTGGAACAATTTAAAAAGGCCAATTTTTTTCCAACTCCCATTAATCAATAAAATTCTTCCGTTTTGAAATAATATCAATAATGTTCATCATTTAGTAGTTACCACAAAATAATAAATTATAATTAAACTAAGTTACTTATAATTTTCGGATATTCACTTCGCACCATCAAGGATTCAGACTGTTTTATTATAACGAAACATTCGATTGCATGATGGTTACGTGTATAAAATTTACATTAGCATCGATTAAAATTTATATTGCATTGAATGTAAATTAAGGATAATTAAAGACACATGTAGAAAGAATAAAGTATTAATTAAGAAGTAGACAACTTACCACGGCTATGAGCATTGGGTTAATAGAAATGTCAACCTAATATCAAAAATGTAAAAAATCGTGTTTACAAGTTATGATTAAAATATCATAGCATAAGACATTGTATGATTTTAAAAAATATTGAAATTCAGCATTAACGTCGTACTTCTCAAATAACTTCAGATATCAAGTTTCAGATTTATGACTAAAGACTTTTAATTGTATTCAGCTTGGTCTGAACTTTTTCAAAGCCTTTTTATTGCTTTACGTTGGTGGTTTCAAACCCTAGCTGGTTTTAAGATCTTGAATTCTCCTTGATGCGGACAACAAAGGACGACAGGTAAAAGTCAAGAGGAACGATACAGCAACAAAAGGAAATTGATACAGGTAAGGAGATTAGAAAAGATCAGGAGGGATGTAAGTCACCTACCTGTCATTGGCTATTTTTTTCTTAGTTTTTTTTTTTAAACCTAGCGATTATTTTTTTTAGTTTTTTTTTTTTTTTTGCAATCGCATATGTCTATCTGATATCTTATTTCGGAACTTTTGTAACTATCTTAGAACCCAGGAAACTATTTATTCGTTGTAAGGTTTGGAGGAGAGATTCTACGCAATATTTTAAGTTTAATTTTTAAATATATTTTTTAAACAAAGTTATGTCTGTAACACACGCATACATTTATTTATATATAGTCCTTTTCCCATTTCTACTTTCTTCTTCGTCTCTAAGACACAAGATATAAAGCCCTGCTAACGCTAAGCTTAAATTAGCGAAAATCCAATTTCATTCATTTATATGGGATTGTAGAAGGATATAAAAGTGTATATAGTTAAAAAAATGTATTATATACATACTTGCTAACAAATGTGGAATATCCTGTGTACAAAACATGTTTGAACATACAAAGCAATAGGTCCAGCACAAAAACAAAAATAAATTTATACTTATAAATCAAAGGAGATCAAACCAAAAAGAAATACAAGAAATACAACTAGAACTAAAAATAAACGAACATTTCAGATCGTTGTAAGTAATCCAGAATTTAAAGTTATGCCATCCACAATTGTATTCATAGAACTCAGAATCCCTGGACAGTGTCACAACATTGATTCTGAGCTTTTGAATACAAGAAACATGCTTTATAAACTACTCTAAAAAGAAATCCGAATACCCAAATGCAATAAAATTAATGACGAAAAATGAAAACTTGTACTAAAAATCACTTCTTTAGTTTTTAAAAATAAAATATAACTTATAATATACAACAAGCCATTGCCATTCCACAAACAAATAATAATCTTTATTTAATAAATTATTAATCTTTAGGTAATAAATTCGGCTATTTTGAGGATTATTTATGAGGTAATTTAACCTTATTATTCATTGTTAGGTTCTTTTTTTAATTCTGATACTAAACAAAAAAAAATTATTAGCTCTGATATATATTTTTATTCATATTATTTATTTAATAATTATAATTTTAATTAGAGTTGGCTGTATATTTCAGAGCCCTCAGTATAGCAGTGGCTTCTCCTGTGAAGACGGAGCTCACTTTAGACAGCTTATACATGAGTTGTCTTTTTATACAATTATATATTTATATAAAATATATTATATATTTTATACAATCTTATTTAATAATATATTTCATATAATTTTAATTAATAATAAATATCGATGTAATTTTAATTAATAATATATTTTATATAAATCTATTCAATTAAAATACATCATGTATTTTAATTAAATATATTTATCATTAATGCTCTGTTTTTCAGCCAACTATTTATGGTTAAGTGGTTGAATTGGACTGTTACGATTTCGACATTAATAGTTGGCGACCTCCAGATTTTTTCCAGAGGCAATACTTTAGCTAGTCCTTAAATGAATTAAATTGGTGGCTTGCAATAAGTTATGGCTGACAAGGCCCCGCAGGAGCGCTAAGTAGACCACACACAAAGCCCGCTGTTTCTACCTGCCTGCCTGGACCACGTATCTCCTGGAAGCTGTTCTACTGGAAACAATAGGGACGACAAAAGCCTGTCTCATAAAATCCCAATCAGTAGGAGGTGGCACCTTAGTCAATCGATAAGATTAAAGAATAACAAAGCAATCACATGTGTTACTGTTCCTGACATCAAGAACGTTAAAAAAACCACATTTTTAAAAAATTGTATTTATACCCCTGGCACCGACACGGGAACTCGTTATTATTAATCCCAAGTTTTGGTTATCAGGTTGGTAGGCAACATAAATTCAGCCACGCGCGTTAACCCAAGCAGCACCTCGCCCCCTAAAAAACACGTTCACTTGAAGTTTTAAAATCGTTTCAAGTAAAACTTTATCCAACTGTTACGAGTCAGTAAAACATTATAGGACTTTCCGAATTGAAAGTTCTACTTTGAAAGCATTAAGGAACACGTAATTTTTGTTTAAAGAAACGGGAAAAAAAATATTTGTCTTGATTATTTTTTATCGATAAAGGTAAAAATATTAATGCATTGGTAACGTAAATCCCAATTTAATTAACGAAATTTTATGTTAAGAAATAATTACATTAAGCTACACCAAAACTTCCAAAGATCGACTTCTGAATCCGCTATTCCAATCAACAGTAATATCATCATATCTGATTATTGAGTATTGAGGAAGAATATGGAAAAAAAAAAAAAATAAATAAATCTCCTACGCGAATGGTTTAAAGTTTTGTATTAGGAAATTGTATTTTCAAAACAATCGTTTATCAATTTATTAGAATACACAATATGTGCAATGGTCTTTATCTTTATATAAAGGGCTATTTGCCTATAATTATTGGCAAAATGTTTTTGCAATACGCACCTTAAGTCATCGGGAATGTATAGTCAGTGATCATAGCCAACCGTGTTAGTCGGCCATTGATTTTTTTAAATGTATTTAGTGGCAGTTTTTTGATGTTGAAGGATATTTAATTCCTTCTTTATCAAGTCGATTGTAAACTAAAAATGGTCACCGTTAGATAGCGTTTGTAGTTGTTTTGAAAGGGTGGGGTAAACTCATCTTTCGTTTATTTTCCCCTTTTTAACTAAGCCAAATATTATATCGAAAATGTCGAGAAAGCCGTGAGTAATATGTTACAATTTCGTTTATTACATCCGAAATATAGTGTAAAAAAAATAATACGTATGTTTCATTACCTTATTTTTTAAATAATTTAAATTATAATTAAGGTTGTCAGTAACTGATGCAAATAACTTTTTCATTAATCACAAACGATCCGTCCATTAAGTCCAATGTAACTATTAAAACCTTTCCTAGATTTATATAACCTTAAGTTTTAGCTAAAAAATAAAAAATAAAAAACCACGATACTTCACTAATACTTAAGAGGCCCTTGAAAATATTGGCTATTTTAAAATGTTAAACGCGGATAATGGTTGAAGCTACTTCCTGTTTCTAATTTTAAAGGTCAAGCTTCTCATAAGCCCACGATCTCCCCCGCACGCTAAAAATAAAATTTACACAGAATGGAAGACTTGAAATTTCGGTTGCGCAAGCCTCAAGTAAATGAGATCGGACCGATTATTCTAATAGCTTAAGGGAAACGAGTTTCATATACTTCCTACACTTTACGAAGTATAACGCTCTTAGTGTTATTTAAGTATATGGGGTTTGAAATAGAAAGTCGAGAAGGATTTCTCTCAAAGGGTTATAAACCACAGATTGAAGAAGGTTTATTAAAATAATTGAAATGAAAATGTAAGTTACATCTGTTTGTAAAGCTATTCAATTTCATTTAATATTATCCACAAACATCATCAGGATGTTTCGGATTTTGAAATATTTATAAAATCTCCTGCATATAAAGTCATATTAAATTTATGTAAATAATATCATCATAACATTATGATCGGTTGGGTGATCTGTCTGTTCCTTGATATTTGCACAAAATAGTATGAAACGTTCATTAAGTGAGTATAGAACTTTCCAAAATAGTAGCCTTTCCTAAATCAATTCATAGTAATAACCTCTACAGAGAAATTTTCCAAGTTCCTAAGGGTATTGTTCTAACTACAAACAAACATTGCTCGTTATTCTGTACTTAGTTATGTTTTGAAGATATAAAAAACTTGGTGCATATTAAAGAAAGTTTTCCAGTTTATTTTACACTATATTCAAACATTTACCCCAGATAATATTTAAAATTTAATGAATACAAAAATGAATTCACTCAAATGAAAAATAATAATTATATATTACGGTATGTAATCAAATAACCTGTATAATATTAAGGTTTTAAAAATCCTTTAGGATTAGTTTAAGGAATCCTGATACGATATTTGAGATCGTATTGCTGTATAATCTTAACTGAAAATGTATAACATATCAAAACGATCAAACACAAAAAGAAACTGATTGAAGACTTAACCAAAAATAAAACCTAACAGACAATTGACAAGCGAGAACAGTTATGTACTGCTAAAGATTGTTTCAACTTGATGTTGCTTGAATGATGTTGAAGGCCAATAAAATATGTTTCAGAGGGTCATCTGCGGTTTAGCTATTACAGCCCTATATGTCAAAGGTCGCGGTTAAAACCCGGCAGATGATCATAGGATTTTTTAATGAGAATAAAAAAAACCTTGGTTATTCTGTCCTTCGGAGGGGACGTTTAACGGTGGTCCTAAGCCTGTGCGGTGTCTACCTACTTATCTTTACAATACATAATCAATGGGTGGGTTTCACTCCTTCTGAGGGGACGTAGAATGGAGCTCTCGAACATGTGTAATGCAAGGTATCTCGATAGGCAAAATTCATTACTCCCATTGTAGGATCTTTCGATTGGTCCCTAGTTTCGGAACAATGCCGTAGTCAGACAAGAAAATTTGTTTTCTGGGACAAACGGATTTGTTTTCTCCCAAATTTTGAGGGAGGTGATTTTTTTTTTTGGTCGTTCATTATTGAAAATTCTCAAATCAATCCAATTTACTTGTTGTATTTAATCAATACAGTTGTAAATTTCTTTAAATAACAAAAAAAATGTTGAAAATAATAAACCAAAATGTATTCCGTTTCGTTAGAGACATACATTTTAGATTAAATTATAAACTATTACGTATAATTATCAGTAATAGTTCTATTCCCTATTTGTTACTTTACATTACCTTTTACAATATTTGTATAAGATAATATTTTTATCTAAAATCTTTTGCTTTCCAATGGTATATTATAAGTCTATATTACTATTATATGTTCAAAAACACGAAAATCGCAACAACAAAAAAATGTTGGCTCTTTTCTCATTTAGTCTGATATATACGTTCAATTCATACATTTATCCGTTTTTATCAATGTTAATAAGATGGTATGGCTAATACATTCAAATCTACAAAATTAAAAGTACTTTAGTGGAAGACAATTTAAAATATCGGCAGTTAAGCCCTGTAAAATATTTGAATCAAAATCAAACTTATATGACTAAATATAATAAACCTCATTAAATTTTACAATGACATAGCGAGTTTAATCAAAATCGTAATAGCCATTTATGAGAAAACCGTAAAAAGGTGCAAAATGTATGGTACAAAGTGGATCTTCCGGTTAAATGATTTTGACGAAAAAGCTGCTGTAACATCTCGGGCGTATAGTCGTCTGAAATATGAAATTTCATTTTCATACTACTTTTCGTACACAAAGACCTTTTTGCGGGACATAGTCATTTGGACTCAGGTGACCCTAAAACGTGTATTTCCGGTACTTAGTCATTTGGACTCAGGTGACCCTAAAACGTGTATTTCCGGTGACAACTCGAATTCGAAAATTTTCTCAATCGCAATACTTCCTCTAACTATATATTTCATAAATAGGTAATTTTTATTTATTTATTTTTTTTTTTTTTAGTAGAAACAATTCTTTATTGAGTAATATTACAATCTGTCCAATTTAGGACATTTTTAATAGTGATAAAGTACAACATTCATACTACATTCACACGATATATACAAAACAATAAATTTATATAATAATAATACAATGTACATATATACAAAACAAAATCAATAAAAATATATACAAAAGTCACTCATACCTATATACAATTCACAATTTGAGTGGAGAATCTAGCCAACGCTAGAACTCCAATACATATGTTACAAGAGGTCTCGAGGCCACTGCCGTTTCAACCTTCTAGGAGGATGGTAAGGATGTGTGGAGCTGGATAAAGATTGAGCTAGTGGATTAGGGTGATGGATAAGGTTCTGATGAAATTTAGAGAATTTTAATGGTATAAGGTCTAAAATAAATGGAATATTTATGTCGCGGTGTAAGGTATGGTTGGATACATAACAAGGGGCATTAATTATTGTTCGGAGAACTTTAGATTGGAAGGATTGAATGCGTCTGATGTTAGAAAATTTGGCTGTCCCCCACAGTTTACGTCCGTAGGTCTAGATAGGTTTCAGTACTGTCTTGTATATTAACAGTTTGTTCTCGATAGATAGTTTGGAAAATAGGTAACTAAAAGTAATACTGGTCTAAAATTATTATTTATTTATTGAATAAGACTGGGACCACTCCTTTACACTATGCTTCATTTAAGCCAATTACTCGAATATGATCACACATTTTCATAATATTGTCATAAATGGCGGTTGAATTGGCTTCCTCGGGCTCAATTTACGACAAATCGTGACGTTAGAAGCAAACAGGAACAATAGCTCTTGGCACTTTCCATGAAAACGATGTGTTACGAAATGAGAAGAGATGTAGAAACCATCTGTTTGCACACAACAGTCCACTTGCTGCCAGCAGGGGCTTGGGGCTTCTTCCAACTTAAATTTGACTAGAACGAGACATATGGTCCAATTAACGTCAAGTATTTCTAGAAAGTAATGGTAACACATATCAATATGGTGCATCTCGGCTTTCGACTAACAAGAAGAATTTACACCCAAACTTCTCTGAATAGGATAATTCCAAAACAATCTGATGATCTTGACAGATATGTTTTTAATTGTTGAATAGAAAATGCACTTATACCCGGACTCACTTTAAGAATTAATGATTCTATTCAACATTTTTTTTTTTTATCTTTGTATTGTGTAATGGAATTTTCACTCTGGGATATCTAGGAACAAAGTAGAAAGTTATTGTTCATTATAATCTTGTAAAGCATGAAATCATTTTTAAAAATGTGACTAACGGGTACTCAAGTTGAAAAGACGCTTCGTAAAGATTAAAAGATCTTTTTATTTAGTCCTTGACTTTTACTCTAACCCGTACTTTACCGCGCTCGCTTAATAGCTCTGGCTCGAACCAGTGGACGGGTGAGCAATTCACTCACCTCAGAAATTATTTTTCAACATCACTTTTTTTGTTGTATTTTAAATTATACATAAAAAAAATTAAATAAATGGATTTTTAAAAATCTCGTACGGTCACTACACAATTTACACCTAATTCCTTATATATAAAAAAAAAAAAAAAAAAAAAAAAAAAAAAAAAAAAAAAAATCGGTTAACAAGTACGAAAAATAATATTAAAGGTTTAAACCATACCCCAAAATAAAGACGCATCAGTTTAAAATGTTACAGTTCCTCGATGACATAATATAGTTTATCACACTCAGACATAAGTATACCCACCTATCTTTACAATATATAATCAATGCGTTTCACTCCTTCTGAGGGGACGTAAAATGGAGGTCTCGAACATGTATATGTCAGGTACTCCTTAGAGATCCCTATTCTACAATAATTAAATCCCGATAGGCAAAATTTAGGACTACCGCTGTAGCATCGTTCACTTTTATGCAACTCTGCCTAACCGGCAGCCAGAATAGTATGAAAATGTCGCTAAATTAATAAATATAAACATTGTTAGTATGACATTTCAATTTTAATATGACATTTTACCAATAAATTTAAGTTACAAATTAGCCCGTTCACAGAATGGTCGCAACTAATGTTTAAAATAAGGATAAGGTCAGAGACGAAATCTCTTACAGCTAAAATAATTCCATTAGTTCAATAGAATTAAGATATATTACATATTTAATGTTACTGCACTCATAATTCAGTGTAAGCAGTTATAATTATAACATAGTGAGTTGTTATGTAACATACATTGATTATGTAATTCTGCGTGGGCGTGAATAGAGAATATATATTTTTTTTTTTCAAAAAGAAAAATAAAACTTCTCACGAGGTTCTTGCATATAAAACAAATAAACGTGCTCCACAGCAACCAATGAAACTTGGGTTATATAGACAGTAAGGATCCGATAAGGACAACCTCTGCGCCAGCGGCAAGGAGTTGATTTGGATGATAACTCGCTCATCCGCTATTTATGGATACCCAATTTATCCAATCAGTGAAATGGCAAGAAACACCCTGCCCCCCTTAGTAATTCCTAAAATCGCTCGTTAGAAAATAGCAGTTCTTTTCGAAAGGTACTAAGTTAATATTTAATTTTAATCCAAAGCATACTAAAATATCTCTTATCATAGCGTTAAAAAACCTATATTAATATTTCGTAAATAGTACAGTGGGAGCGGCGTGGTCTAGTGGATAGAGCATTAGTCTACTGCTCTGGGTTCGAATCCCGGCTGAGGCAGAATACTATTTATTCTGTTAATTCAGTCGGGAGGGGAAAGGGGAAGGTAGCGACCCTTGGGTATGGAGACCCTCCTGGGGCAGAACCAACATCTATAAAGTGGGAACCCAAAAAAAACCTAAATTGGGGAAAAACCTGGCGGATGAGCGTTATCAAGGCCTAATCACCTCATTTCATTGCCGTTGGCATATTAGCAATACGAATCTCTATATGTACTGAGCACAAGACCCTTCCAGGGTTGTAGTGTAGGTACATATATATATATATATGGTATAGTACCTATTCCAAATCATTGTATTAATTTTAAGGCCCATTTCACAAACAGAAACCTTCTGTTCTTGAAGTAATGGATTAACGATTAAGTGACCGCAGTTGAAATAAATTGTTGAGGAAGCCCCAGATGGTATATGCTGTACTCAGGCTCTAAGCACTGACCACGATCCGCAAAACATTATTCTCAGTGAATTACTAAAACTTAGAATTACAATATAGGTACCTATTTACTATCATTTACTGTTTAGGGATTTCTATTTAGGTAATTTAATACAATTTTCCAATAATATCTCACGGACCCCCTGGACATCGGCAGAAGATGCCGAAGGGTTAATGAATTACCACTGGTCTAGATAATGGGTGAGCTCCAGGAGGCTCGACCATCACTCCAAGACATTCTCTGTCGAACCACGCCTGATATAATTAAATAACTAATAATTCTGCATCCTACTACAACCGGAGTCGAATTTGGGACCTGGAGAGTAGTAGCCCAGCGTCGTCAGGAATATAGCAATAAATAATAATTGATTAATCTAATTATATAAACTATCTTGTAATATGCAATCTGACATACCTGGGATATATATGTTTATTTATATATTTTTTATATATTTCGAGAAATAATACAGGGTATACTGGTTGATAAAAGGGACAGGTTGGTCAACGAATTCATATTCAAACTGAATAGTCAGTCAGAGACGCATGTATTTTTTTATTGAATCTTGAAATTAACGTGAACGAATTGGAAAACAAAGGGGTTTAATAAGTTTATATACACAACGAACCTAAAAAAAAAAAAAAAATTGCGTTGTTAGATTTGTGTGTGAATTTCTAAATATAATCTTCTAAACCTATTCATTAGTTATTCAGCCTTGTTTCTAGTATATAGGAGATCCCATCGTAAAATACATGACCAGAATTGAATGTGAAAAAATAAGCAAGGGGCCGAAAAGGTAAAATTAGGTTATTTGAAAATAGCTATGCAGCACATTTATTTTAATAATTTCAGTCACAAACAATAATAATTGGTATATAGAGTAAATATTTTCAAATTTCTAGGTTTATTTTAAAAATTACAGGTCAGAGACTAGCTCCTTTTTTTTTTTCTTTTCTTCTTGATACCATTTATATTTTCTGTCCCTACCTTTAACAACTATTTCAAGGTTACACAATGAACTCAATTTTTAAAATTCAAAACTGTAAATAGCTTACGAATCTGTAATAAAATAATAGGCTAGGGACTCAGCCTATAGACCTGCAAGACACGGCTGACCGTCATACTGGACTGCGTGGTGTTTAGTAACAGGCTGACGTCGCTCTTGGGGACAGTTTATTAATGTTTTTAAAATAATGTGAAATGTATAACCAGATATAGTTCAATAACGATAGATGAAAAAAATAGTATATCGACATAATAAAACATGTATTATGCGAATGACCCTCTGTGGGTAAACAATAAATAAATAAATAATAGGAATACCACTTTAAAGACTACACCAAAACTTTACACACATAAACGCAGAAAACACATATTACTTCATTAAATGTGGATTTAAAAAAAAATATTAAATTAAAAAAAAATAACCAACAAAAAGTAATTTAAAAACAATTAATTACCTGTCTTTATGATAGCTAATGATTTGTTTTGTTTACTGTAAATCTGTTTTATTGAGTAGATTTTTTTCCCCTACTGTTTCAAAACTATCTTAGGCTATAACTACCATTAACCTCGCTACTACACACCATCTAAGAATAGCATGTTATTGGTGCAATACTACATGTATACATTCTAAGACTTTCGGCTATTTTAAAAATCCAGTGAACATGTCAAATGTAAAAAACAAACTAATTTCACAATAAGTACTTATTCATTGTTGTTCTTAAAACTAGGAATTATTTTATTTTTATAGATTACTGGTGTCGCGTTATAGAGCGAGGTAAGTTATTGGGTAGGACAAAGGGCTATCCTCCAGTTTTTTCGGAGTCCAGAATGGTAATAAGAATAAATTATGTTATATCATTCGTAGTTCCACTTTTCGGTAGACAGACCGTGCATAGGGCTCCCCAGAATCAGATTTGTTTTCTTTATTTATTTCGTGTATTAATATTTAAATTTTTACCGATATATTAATATTTTCCATTTCTTTTTCTCTTATTGAGTAAGAATTTCGGATGGGTTATTATTGGGTTGTTTCACATAAAATGTCCGTTTTTTTATAGTTTCTGAAATACATAAAGGATTTTGCAGGTCTCTGTTGTTTTCTTTCGAATGTTTACATATTTAAGGTAAACAGTTACTAATCCTCTACCTTTGTATTATAAACATTAGCTTCCCAATCAATTACCCACTTTTTAGTATACCTCCAAATATGAACATGGAAACACGCGATTTTCGTGTAATATTTTTGTACGAGTTTAAACTCGGCTATTCAGCAGCTGAAGCTGCTAGAAATATTTGCAAGGCGTTTGGGAAAGGGAGTGTTAATGAACGGACCATTCGCCGTTGGTTTGCTAAGTTTTCAGCTGAGGATACCGACTTGGAAAAATTGCCCCGAGGAAGACCTCCGTCTGTAATAGACAACGATGTCCTCAAACATACAGTAGAAGGAAACACCTATAAAACAGTTAAAGGACTCTCAGCACAACTAAATGCGAGTGCATCTACCGTTTCCAAACATTTAAAGTGTATTGGGAAAGTAAAAAAGCTCGATACATGGGCACCTCATGATCTCACTGAGCGGCAGCAAGACTCCATGATTCAAAACATACCGTGCAAAAATTGAAAGAACTGGGCTACGAAGTTCTTCCGCACCCACCATATTCTCCCGACTTGTCTCCAACAGATTACCACCTGTTCAGAAATTTAGACAACTTCGTCAAAGGAAAACTTTTTGAAAACGATGATAAAGTGAAAAGTGCGTTTTCAGATTTTGTTTCATTTCAAAGCTCATAGTTTTTCAGTTCGGGGATAAAAAAGTTAGTGTCACGTTTAAAAAAATGTGTAGAAAAAGAAGGTAAATACATCGAATAAAATTATCTTGTTTTCATATCGTATTTTTAATAAAAATCCTTTACCTTGAAAACGGTCCAATACTTTAAGAGAATTTATGGATATATAATTGTTATCATAAGAAATAGTACTTATTTATAATGGTACTTAGTTCTCTACAGAATGGTTATGCCATTTTTAACAGTCTCCGCCAATTTTTTTAATTTATAAGTCTAATAATAATTTAAGATTTTTTTTAATCCCATAATTAACTTTTTTTAAACAGAAGTTTGACTGATAATAAACATACAAATAAAATAGAGAGGATATTACAATTTCGGAACGTTTAGCAACCCTGCAGCAACTTACATTCCAGAGATAGAAAGTCATCCTTTGACTGGCATCTCGGATAAGAATCTTGGTTAAATCAATTCGGGTTATCTTAGTAAGATTCATAATTGCTTCAATTTCAATTAAGTTAACTAGGTTGGGATTTATGCGGTTATCAGTTAGCATCTTAACTGCTTGTTTTGAGTAATTTACATACAAAAATAATCTTTACGATACGAAATGGGAGAATGTCTCATGCTTCTGGAATAAGAAACCGTTGCGAAACAGTAATGTCCTTTGGAACCACAAACAATCAAAGAAACAACTTTGAACTTGGACTAAATACAGATATAATGGTAGGTACTTATTCTATTGAAACTGTTCCTATTAGGTCCTATGATCAGAGAAGACAGATAAACTATAACAAGATAAGGAATCAGGGATAACGGAACATTACGGAATGTTCAAGCCCTTGCAGATATAATAGAGCGGCCATGAACTGCACATAGAGATAAAAGAATAGAACGGTAAAGTGCAAGGAACTGAGAAAGAGATTGGCTACAGTGTGCAGGGTGTGGTACCTTAGTCCGCCCTCACACCTAATAGCGTTGGTAGTAACTATTATTAAAGAACAATAGAAAGGAAAGGGAAAAACATTTAACAATGTTTTTATTTAGCTAAAATTTAAAAACTAAATAAATACGTTATATAAATGATTTTCGAAAACACCCCTCGCTCCCTCCTCAGAGAATCTACCAGTTGAGAACATTCCAGTGTTAAGAACTCTCTAATAGGAAAGAGATTGGGAAGCTTTTTTAGAATTTGAAAATTTTGTACTGGAAAAAAGAAACTAGATTATTTTGTAAATGACATCACAGTAAAAATAAGGCTCTAATGAAGCATTTAATACAAAAGAGACATCAAAACATCGGGCAAGCTGACCGTTTTCCGATTAAACAATACTTGCATGGGAATTTCCAAGTCCCTAGTTCATATGAAGTTCAAGGTGGCAAGTCTGTGCAAAAGAGAAAATGGATATAGATTAAATTTCTACGCGATGATTAAGATTCCACGGTTCAAATAGTGATTATAATTGAACAATTGATTGTTCCTCGACATCCTTAATAAACTAGATATGCCCTATCTATTTTGGAGAGTTGCAGACATCACTATAAAGTTTTCATGGATCAGGGAATCCAATGAATACAATAGGAAACATTATGAAGAACATTGGATACAAATATTGGAAAAACGAAGCTTGGAGATTGGAATCCCCAAGCTCAGTTCAGTGTTTGAAACTTGAGTTTAAGCAATGTCTATTATAAATTTTGAAAAATCTGAAACGACAAGTAGTACTATTATTATTTATTTATTTTTATCTGTCGTTCTATAAAGGGTGAAAATAACAAGAATGTTATGAGCACAATTTATTAAAATTATATAAATCCTTAAGTTTGGCACTTATTATGATCCGTAGGATTTCACATAATTTTTCAATGACTAAAAATCTATTCAAAAATAAACCTATACCTAATTCTACGACCCCTGAAGGATCCTGCATTACATGTAGAGATGCATACAGTTTCAGATTAACGGCCATGCTACAGGTCGAGATCAAACTCAACCGCTATGTTGTTTCCCATTTTTGAGTACCCACTTTATAGAGACTGGGTGTGACTTAGAAGGGCCTCCATAAACCCAGGGTCAAGTCACGGCGGAAATAACAGAGTAAATGATATTCTGCCATAGCCGGGATTCGAACCTACAGGTCCCAGAGGTGTTTCTAAACCTTTTATCTGTTAGATTTTTATAAAAATGTTTTTTAGATTATTTTTTTAATTCCAAGTTTCGCACCAAAGTTTTAAAATAATATTGATTATTGAAACGAAGTAATGATACCTTCTTTTCCCTATGTTATACTTTCATTAGGTGGTAAGCCCGTAAAAAGAAATGAGTAGATTTCTACTAGACACTGTGTATACAACAAGGTGATATCTTTAATGAACGATGAATGAAATCACGAAACTGCTTTAGGTGAAATAGCGTCAAAGGCTTCAATTATTTTATATTATATTATCACAGTCTAATCGTATCATGTTAAGTGGCCGAAAGGAAGATACCATTTTTCTCAACTAAACTTCTTCAGATGTTATGAAAGCCAGAAGGCAATATCATGCTGATACCATTCTATACCGTTCCACCTACGCGAGCTGTAAAAGAACACGGGTTTCCCTTTACGAGACTAATTTCGAAAACCTTTCATGTTAGCCGACGTTACAAGCCCTATGCCAACCGCCAACAAAAGCAAAAGGTCAAGGAAGCCTGTCCTATGAATTTCACTTTCTGAAATCTGTCTTTCAAACCCGACCAGCATGGTGCTTTTGTCACTTGATATTGAATGGAGGTTTGCTTAAAAAAAAAACTGACATACACAACATTTAGGTCATTTATATTAGTACAGACAAATTTTCAGGTTTCATTTATTTTTCTGATAAATGGGGGATTTCATTTATTTTTCCCCCATAAATGGGGGAAAAAACCTGGCGGCTGAGCGTGATCTCGGCCGAATCACCTCATTGCACGGCCGTTGGCCTAGAAACAGTACGAATCTCTATATGTACTGAGCCCAAAACCCTTCATGGGTTGTAGAGGTACAGGCTTCTTTCTTTATTTTTCTAAACAAAAAAAATCTGAAGAGGAGAAGAAGAACCGCAAAGAAAATTATGTTTAACCGCGAAAAATCCTACAGCTGAATATTATTGGTTTAATCGTTTTAACTTTTTTATTTCATAATTGAAGGTCAGGGCTACTGTAGACGTGCATGAAGAGTTCCTTATGGTCGTGGATCTAATGTAAACATTAGGATTTTTTTTTTGTTTATAAAGCGTTTCCGGTTTTTCACTGAGAAATTATAAATCGATATTTAATAGTTATTTTATTACGAATGAAAAAATATCAATTCTATTAAAGTAAATATTTCAGTAAAAGTAAAATTATTAATTATAACGAGATTGTTTGTTAATATACAATTTTAACTGTCTCTTCACAAAAGGTTTTAAATAATTTACCTCGATCACATGCACTAAACAACAATCACCAACACTATTAAAATCATGGAGTTTTTTGTTGACCGTTAAGAAATTAGATGCGGAAGATGGTTGGGGGTGCGGTCTTTAGGTTAGGACTTTTTTAGACACCGTCTCAGAGTCAAACTTGATAAAGGCCCACAATGTAGGCCGAAACGTCGGCACATAATTAAAATAGCACTTGTTTTAATTTGAGTTTTTATTTAATGATCGCACCCCCAACCATCTTTCTCATCCAACACTATTAAAGGTTACCACAAAATCTTATGTTAAATAAATATGGACATACATAGTTATTAAACTTTTCTTGGAAGGTGGACACATTTGGTCACCTTACTTTACATCATGAATTAATGAGTAATATGGAAGAGCAATGCTTGCTTATTTTAATTATAAAGAAAAAATACTACTAATTTATACACCGGTGGTTGGATAGTCCGAGTGGTTATTCCACCTGTTTTAAATTAATAGATAATAAATTACACATTTATTTATCTTACTTAAACCATATTAAATATATGACTTCAAATCTAGGTTAATATATATAATCTATAACTTATTTTTTTTACTATATTTTTCAAAATTATAATTACTTAACGTTCGCTAATTTAATATATTATATAAAATTGAAAAATCGGTTATATTAAAAGGATAAATTATTCAAAGGTTTTGTTAAATAATTACCATTATAATATTCCCAGTAATAAACTTAATGATCTCATACATTTTTTTCTCGAAACTTTGTACATTTACATTCGCTCATTAGCGTAGGCAAGAGGGAGCAGTGAGGACACTCCTCCTCTCCTAAAAATTGTTGGCACAATTAATAGTAATAAAATAAAAAATGTAAGAGTAAAATTTCATATTAAAATACAGTTACATACGGTTTTTACACACAAGCAAAAAAACATCTCGTATTTTCAGATAAATTGATTCCCATCCCTCTAAAGAAACTTCTGCGTAACACTTTGCATGCACTTCACAATACTTTAAAATTAGTTCAGTTTTTTTGAATGACTGCATTACAAACTCTTAAATATCACATCAAAGACCTTGATCTATGTGCCGAAATTGGAGGATTAAAATAAACTCAAATAAATCCCATCAAATAACCACTACCCTTCGCGTGATTTCCTACCCTACAGTATCCGTTCATAAAATTCCGATAGTCCTTGTTGAACAGATCGGATGCATAGGACTCCATAGAGAAAAACGCTTACTTGGAACCCTCATACAAGACTGAAACGACAAGAAACTGCTCGACATTTTCGGCTACTTCAACACTTCCTGTGGAACGTTCTCATCTTCCAGCAAACTACGAACGCCTATTATAACGGCAAGCATTGAAGTTCTATTAAACCATCGAATTCTTCTAGTGCCCAATCCTTACAATTAAGAATCCTTCGTAAAATTCGCAATGCACCTTACTTTGTCAAAAATAAAATCATCCATAAAGACCTCAATGTTCCAACTGTTGCTGACTAGCCCGAATCAGGTACCATTACGTCCATGAAAAACTACATTCTCACTTTAACCTACTGGTTTCAATCCTTGATTCCTCTTCGATTCCTGATAATCTGCCGAGACGTCTAAAAAGAATATAGCCACGAGACCTTCTGGTTTAGAATATTTAGTGGAGAGCTTCTCTACAAGACTGGTTTATGTCTTTAGTCTATTAGCATATTTACTGGTTGTGTTATGTAATACAGTTGTAAATTTCAATGAATAATCAAAAAAGTATTTTTTGAAAACCACCTTTAGATATATTTTACTGTGATTTTTCTATTTCTTCGTTAACTTTAAAATTTTTAACACTGTCCAAAGTAGGGAAACTTAATATGGACATTCTTGTGGTTAATTAGATTGCTCCATTGGATCAATATAAGAGAAAAACCATTTCCTAAGAAGGTGCTTACCGTGCAAGAGGTATTGGGTGCCAGTAACCCGAGGAAGATGGGCTTGCCGAAGCGTAGAATAGTTTGGCTCCTACGTTACGACACCGCAGAGTACAGGACTGCCCCGGTACACTGATAGTGTACAAAGCTTTACAGCCAGCTGGGTAGTGTACACAAACTACTACGTGATTGTCGGCTCTATCATTATCTCCTCGGTGCTTGTCAACATGTTCGACAGCCGTGACCTTCGGAGAGTTCGGGCTATGATATTAAGTACACTCAAAGGGGGGAGAAAAAAATTGTGACTAAGACAGATTCTGCTTTTTGTTAGGATACATTAACATAACAACGACCAAGCCAGATAGATAAGAAGAATTGAACTTATTTCAGGAAGGTTAGGCATTGATATTTAAAATAATTGTTAAAAACCATGCTCTATTTATAATGTATAACATATTATATACTATGAATTATTAACTTTAAATGGGAAATTGACAAATAAAATCCAAACCGAAAAAACTAACCATTCTATGGATATGTACTTGCTTCGTTATTCTATTTTTTTAAAGAAAGGGTCATTGGCAATTCTTTATCTTTTCAAATTTGTTATAAAACTGTGTTCTTTTCTGAAACTCCATTTTAGAATCCGCATCTTTTTCGGAATCCTGATTTCATAAGCGCCCCTTAGTTGTTAGGGAATATATTGAGATTTTATTTAGATTGAAATTATAAAACTTTTAATGAAATATCCTCAGGATAGAGGAAGAAGGGTCTATAAGCCAATCTCAGTACTCTTCTCCCTTATTAACTATTGTATATTTTATTAAAATAAATAAATAACAGTAGCAATGTAGTAACGAATTGAGTAAGTTCTTGTTCGTGATAGTCTTTTATCCCAACATTATTAGCACCAATATTTTTTTTTTTTAAATAATAAACCAAATCTATTGGTTAGAATAGCAGGTTACATGTAACTAAGTGTTGAATGTTTGAGTTATACGTGAACACTTCCTTATTTACTTATTAACGTGCATACATCAGCTATTAAAATTTTCCTCATAAATGCTTGGTAGATGGTGGTTATCGTCAAGACAGTTTTCTATTTTATCAATGTACCTACATTAGTTTTATTTTAGAGAGTTGATAAGTACGTACCTTACAAGCTTATTTTGCTTACTTTTCTTGCAGACACCAGGTTGCGTATTGGCTATACTGTTAATCGGACATTGTTCACCGATTCCTTCTTTCAAGGTTGAAGGAATAACACGAGAATATAAAATACAGAAGCAATAAGATATTATAGGATATTTCTAATCTCTCAAACTATTCTTGAACCGTCACTAAACTGAGGAAATGTGAGGCAATTGAAACAGATGTTCACCTGAAAACCCATAATGCATGAGTAGAAAGGATAGTTATGCCGAGGACAAAGCAACAGCAAATGGGTCCCGGTTGCTGAATCTCTTTGGAATAAATATTCAATAAAAAAAAAAAAAACCTAACGAGAATAGAGTTTGCCTGAAAATAGAAAGGCATGAATATTTAGCAGAGCTCATAGAGACGATAGACGGGAGCGTTAAGTAGGTGATGGCGGAGTGACGGCAAACATCTCGAGGACTCTTATACGGTACCGTCCAAAAACGATTTCTCATTATGATTGTATACTAGCGGTCGGTGGCAACTGTTTTTACTGCAGCAGGGGGTTTACTGTGTCGGCGAAGAACCCTCTCACCAAGGACGGACCTTTAATAAACATATATTCATGAATTCGGCTCCCGGCTCCTACCAGTATTGTTCCTAAAGCCTTTTACCAGACTTGAAACGGACTATAAAGCATCTGTTGACACATTTTTATTTTACTGTTTTCAAATATGTTATTTTTTTTTTAATATCTATTTCATGCTTTAAACAAAAAAATAAAATAAACCTTTCTCTCTGTGTTACAAGAAGAAAGCAACATTATCAAAGAAGGAGAAAGGTCACAATAGTCTCTCAACTTAGAGATTTTCGTTGAAATTTCCTAAACTAAAACTAAGTTCGCTCCATTATCATTTAAGTAAAATTAAATTGAACTTCGTATTTTTTTTTTTTTATATTTTTTTTTTAGAAACAATTCTTTATTGAACAATATTACAATCTGTCCAATTTAGGACATTTTTAATAGGGATAAAGTACAACATTCATACTGCATTCACACGATATATACAAAACAATAAATTTATATAATAATAATACAATATAAATAAATACAAAACAAAATCAATAAAAATATATACAAAAGTCACTCATACCTATATACAATTCACAAGCATACAGCACGTGAGTGGAGAATCTAGCCAATGCTAGAACTCCAATATACATTTTACAAGAGGTCTCGAGGCCACTGCCGTTTCAACCTTCTAGGAGGATGGTAAGGATGTGTAGAGCTGGATAAGGATTGAGCTAGGGGATTAGGGTGATGGATAAGGTTCTGATAGAATTTAGAGAATTTTAATGGTATAAGGTCTAAAATAAATGGAATATTTAGGTCGCGGTGTAAGGTATGGTTGGATACATAATAAGGAGCATTAACTATTGTTCGGAGGACTTTTGATTGGAAGGATTGAATGCGTTTGATGTTAGAAAATTTGGCTGTCCCCCACAGTTCAAGTCCGTAGGTCCAGATAGGTTTCAGTACTGTCTTGTATATTAGCAGTTTGTTCTCGATAGATAATTTAGAATTTCTGTTCAGTAGTCTGTATAATTGTCCAAATCGTCGATTAAGTTCTTGTCGTTTAAGTCTAGTATGCGGGTTCCAAGTTAGTCTTTTGTCCAGAAGGAAGCCAAGATACCGGACTGTGTCGGAGAAAGGAAGCGGAACGGAGTTAAAAAGAACTGGAGGGCAGGATTGTCTTCGAAGGGTAAAGGTGACATGTCTGCATTTGGATTGATTTACTTTGATTCTCCAGTTGTTACACCAGTCTTCAATTTGAGAAAGGTGTGTTTGGAGGCCTGTAGATGCAATTTCGGGATCTAAGTGAGAGGATAAGATAGCTGTGTCATCAGCGTACGTTGCTAGGAAGGTATTAGGGCAAAGAGGAATATCAGCCGTGTATTATTGTAGAGGATAGGACCAAGGACACTACCCTGAGGAACACCGGATTCGACTGGATAATAATTGGAATATTCTGCACCACAACGAACTCGGAAGGAGCGGTTTGATAGATAGGATCGGAGGACTAGGTATAAGGATAGGGGTAAATGGTTTTTGAGCTTAAAGAGCAATCCCGGGTGCCACACCCGGTCAAATGCTTGCGTTATGTCCAGAAATGCACCCGAGCAGTACTCCTTGTTCTCAAGGGCAGAGGAAATATGGTCAACGACTCGGAGCCCTTGCTGAACGGTTGAATGTTGGGAACGGAATCCAAACTGATGGGAAGGAATAGTGTGGGATTCTAATAACGGTAATATTCGTTTGAGGAGGATTTTTTCAAAGATTTTTGAAAGGATTGGGAGTAGGCTGATAGGTCTATATGATGTCTTAGTGTTAGGAGGTTTACCTGGTTTTAGGAAGAGAATTATTGTGGAATGTTTCCATAAGAGAGGAAAATGAGTAGTGCGTAGAATGGAGTTGTAAATATATGTAAGAAATATAACGGCTTTAGATGGAAGCTGTCTGAGAATCTGAGGAGTGAGGAGATCGTATCCAGGAGATTTACGGAGTGCAAGTTTTCGGAGAAGATATTTGACCTCAGAGGGATTAACTGCTTTAGGAGGTAATGAAAGCGGGATTGGAGACAGAAGGAACTGTTCCACTACTGAAGTGTGGTTTGGATTGGATTCTGGATGAGGTGTGAAGACTTGGGAAACGTATTTGGCAAGTTCCTCGGCTTGGTCTTCATCAGACGCAGCCCAGGAACCATTACTACGACGGAGGGGATGGGAAATATGGTGGGATTTTAGAATTTTCTTGGTGACATTCCACAGGGAATTGTCACAAGCCGAAAGAGAAGAAAGAAAGGAACTAAAGGATTGGGAACGGAAGGTCGCCAACTCCCTCTTTAATTGTCTACAATAAAAGTTATAGGAGCGGCGATCTGTGGGGTGACGGGTGCGTTGCCATAAGGATCTGGATCGGCGTTTGGTGCGGATGAGGTCTATGAGGTGTTGTGGTAAATGATTTTGGTTATGACTTATCTGGGAGTGCTTGGGAGAGGAGGCAGTCCAAACAGCTTGTTGAATAGCGATGGTGAAGGAGTTTACGGCATCGTCAAGGTCATCTGGAGTTTTGAGTTTCACTCTGAGGTCAATATCACTGGTCAGGATTTGGCGAAAAAGGTCCCAGTTTACTGGTCCTCTGATAAATGACGGTGGGGTGGGTTTAGGAATAGGAATTAGGGATACTTTAAGGAGCAATGGACTATGGTCAGAGGACAGTTCATCAAGCCGAGTCACCGACATGTTTAGGGAGCCTAATCCGCTGTGAATGAAGAAGTCAAGGATGTCAGGATTACGGTTAGGATCAGTTGGCCAGTAGGTAGGGGAGTCAGGAGGCAGGAGGTTGAAACGTCTAGAGCTGAGTGCAGTCTGTAAATTCCGCCCACGACAATTCGTGGATCTGCAACCCCATTGTTGGTTCTTAGCATTCATGTCTGCACCCAGAATGAAGTGGTTTCCTAAGGAATTGGGGAAGGATTCGAATAGAATGTTGGAGATGGAATGTTTAGGAGGGCAGTACGCTGATGCGAGGGTGATCGGAAAAGAAAAAGTCTTGATGACTATGGCGGTGCATTGTAGGAAATCATAGGAGGGAACTGGGAGTATATGGTGGGAGAGGGACTGGTGCACAATGACAGCAGTACCGGCATGGGCTTTTCCGTCTGGGTGTTCTGTACGGTATGTTACGTATTGAGGTAGTTTAAAGAACTGTTTAGTGGTTAGTCTAGTTTCAGTAATAAGTGCTACATCAACGTTTTTGTCTTGCAATAAAGCTGTAAGTTCGTCAGTGTGATTTCTAACACCATTCGCATTCCAAAGGAGAATGGACAAGGAGTTAGGTGTAGTCATTTAAGGATTTTTTAAGGAAGGGATTAAATTTGATACGAGATTAGTAAGTAGTGATATTAGCGGCATGACAAGGGATTTGATTTCACTGATGAAGGATGTCATCAAACTTGTAAGGTCTGTGACATTTGATGGAGGAGGAATATGAGAAATTTGATGCGGATGAGGTTTTTGAGGGTTGGGTAAATTTTGAGGAATAGGTGGTTGTGGAAGGGGTTCAGGATGTGTGCGTTGTTCCGGCAGGGCCTCTTTGTTCTGGTTTCCACCTCCAAGTAGATGGGCAAATGTTACATTGGAATCAATCGTTTTTGAAGGTTGTCTTCTGCTTCTGATCGGTTCAGCTGTTTCATCCAGATTCTGAGGTTTTTGGTATCTGCTTTTGAGGTTCTTGTAGATTTGACATCCCTTGTAGTTAGCCGGGTGGTCCTCGAGGCACAGAGCACATACAGCGGGTGTTGATCTTAATCGTGTACATTCTTCTGATTTATGTTGCTCACCGCATTTCACACAGCGTGGTGTGTGGTGACAGTAAGTTCTCGTATGACCATATGCCTGACAATTATGGCACTGAACTATTTCTTTCTTAGTGTAAGGTTTCTCAACTCTTACACTAGTATAGTACAACCTATTGAGGTCGTAAATTTTTTCAACTCCTGCTGATGGTTCCAAGTCTACGAAGAATAGAGGCAGTGGAATTTTATCTTTTAGGACATTGGTCACTTGCCGCACTTTATAGCCTATCTCCGTCAGTTCTTCTTTGATAGCTGTAACTGGTGTCGAAGGGTGTAGGTTTCTAATTACAACCCTTAAAGCTCTCTCCTGGCGCAACTGATAGGTATGAAAATCAGCTTTGGTCTCAGTCAGATATTTCACTATTTTTCTGTAGCTTTCGGCGGTAGTCGGGGATATTTTAGTATCACTGGTTCTACTTATACAAGAATAACTATTAGGATCAGTTACTTTGTTTAAATGCGCACACATCAGTTGAAAATTTTTAATATTTTTAACAAATATTGGTGGAGGTAGTGGTTCCCTGGGTATAGGAGAAGATTCCATGGTTTCTTTTTCATTTTGGAGGATCTGAAATGGATTCGGTGTAAAAAACGGCGATTCATCAGTTAATCCTTGTGATGATGTGCTAGGCTGTGGTTCAGATCCTAAAGAGGTAGCTGAAGCGGTCGCTGGTGGAATCATTTTTTTATTATTTTCACGGCGAGGTCTCTGTTTTGTAGGAGACGAGTTTGAACCTGCAGATCTAGATCTTTTACTTGTAGCTTTTGAGGACATAACTTGATGGAAATATCTCATTGATTAAAAAAAAAAAAAAAAAAAAAAAAAGGAACAATAATAAATAAATAATGAGATGAGAATGAGAAGGAAAGATAATAAAAGAAAGATAAGCTAAAGAAAAGCAAGCCCGAGCTTGCCGAGCTAGCGGCAATCAGCTGATCAGTGACCCTCCTTTCACTTTTCGCGATTCTACAAAGTAAATTATAACTTTGCTTACCGATATTTCTCCAATATTCACTGCTGTGGTTTTCTTGAAGTCTAGTGATGTTTTCCAGACTGAACTCAAGCGAATTCCTACTGAAAAGAGCAAAAATCTGAGAGACGAAGTAACGTATGACTGTTATCATCGAGCGCATCAGCTGTTCTGAACTTCGTATTAACCATTCTTGTCTAGTCTTTATTCATATGATGGTTTGGCTATTCAGTAGCTATGTTTACCGAAAGGAGTATTAGGTAGTTTTTCATAATGAAACAATAAAGTAATTTTCAATGTATTAATATTTTATTCTTATTTTACTTTTAAGTTGGTGTTGACTATGCCAGCTAGTAGCTTGACACTAAATCCAGGCCAATCGTTCTTTTGGTATTGAGGACTCTTTACGTAAATTTGGCCAGACCCGTTAGCACCACTACCAACTTCAACTGATTATTATTGCCATCTATCCACTAAAGATTCAGACTCCAGGATCACAAAAATGATAAATTAATATGGTATATATCATTGGAAATAGGTTTATTTTAATTGTTTATTTCTTTATTTAACGCCCTTTTATGCTGCTGTGGCTAGTAGGGTAATGAATATTTACGAGGAAAAAACAAAACAACAACACTACTTTTAATGAGAAATATATGATTTGGATGACAATCATTACAGCATTGAGTAGGGTGGTCAGGGTTACAGTTTCCTCATGGTCTCAACAACGGGTTCCTCGTGGTCTGAAGAGACAATTAATTTCTATTTTTATGATGTTTCCGAACACAAAACACCACATAACATATCGTATCATTTTCTGCTTTCACAATGAATTCATTTTATGTACGTGAATTATTAAAGTCTATAGAAGTAGAACTTGATCTTTCTGCTGCGGATGGTAAAAGCGAATTATTGACACTAAACCTACCTGCAATACGTAATAGTATTGCGGTTCAGTATCAGTTTAACATTGTTTATTTATTTAACGTCACTTTATGCCACTGTCGCTAATCGGACCATGCTACGGTGAGAGTCCTACATTTTGCCTATTCAGGTTTCATTGGGATAGGGATCTTTAACGAGTACCTGTCATCGCACAGGCTCGGGACCACCTTTTAACGTCCCCACCGAAGGACGGCATAACTAAGGATCTTTTACTCCCATTAAAAAATATTAGGACAACCTGCGAGTTTGAACCCGGGACCTTGGGCATAGGAAGCTGTTATGCTAAGCACCATGCTACAGGTGACCCCTGTTTATTTTAATTAAATAATAAGCCCAAAAAACAACTAACTTAACTACATCGTTGTATATTGTAAATATAACACCCCTAAGAGAAAAGGAATGACTCAAAGGACCTTCCAGTAGTTTATTCAGGGTAAAAGTAACTCACATTGGAAAAATATGTTATTCACATTACCTAAGGATGTTACCTATTAAATTAAAAATGTTACCCAAGAAGATATCATAATCACTAAACACCTCTTTTATCATCTCCTTCATCAACTATTATCGAAATAGAAAATTCAATATCATAATGGATTTTTCACTTATTTATTGGATGAAAATTCACTATATTACCAGACAAAAAAAAAAAAAAAAAAGATTTTATTATATAATTTAAATTTTTGTGAATATGTACATAAAATGTATTAGTTAGTTCAATTTGACAATTTAAATAAGTCTCACCTTGATCTCAGTAATATTTTATGTTTACCTCATTTTTTTTTGTAGTTACTCTTAAAGCTTTCGACATTCCTCAGGCGAACCGTTATTTTGTAATCGACAGTTAATTTTTCTCATTTTCAACGAAGGGAAGTCAACGCTATCCCAGGGATTCCAGTGATGTCGGTATAGGCGAATTATGGAGCTCGGAGACTGGATCGTATGCGAAGTATTCTATAGGAATAACGACCATGGTTTAAGTGTACCGAGTCGGAAAGAGCTGGTATCCACCAACCATTAGGTAGAAGCCATGTACGTGCGAAGCGGATACCATCATTCCCAGCCAAGTAGGACTTAACATGGGGGCAAATATTATCTTCATAGCAGAAAGAATATATTTTGGAGTATTTCTTCTGACTCAGAAGAAAAAAAATACATGAAATTAAAACCCAATTTGGTGTATATGTTTATGCCACCAGAGAGTCAAGGTTTTAATGTTGAAGTAAGGGTTGCCTCATGACATATTTTAGTAAATCAATGTTAATATCAGTAGTTGTTAGCTAAATATAAGAAAATTCTATATAAATTATAATTTAACTACATTATTGAATTGTTATTAGTTAGCACGTTAAATAATAAAGGATATAGATAAGTAGTTAAGGAAACCATTACAAAAATGAATTAAAAATAAGAAGGTCCAAGGTAAAAAAATAGGTTGAACGATCTTGGATAGATACGTTTTTTTATTAGAGACTTTTACGATCATATAAAATAAACCAATTTCTTCTCTACCTGATTTCACAATAATAATATTTTAGTTTCCTTTGAACCATGACAATTTTAAGTCCCTAGAATAGCATTCAAAAGATGTTATAGTTTTATATTCTTAGCGATATAAAAATAATAATTTATAGATATAAAAGAGTATCCAAACAAAAATATACCTACTAAGAGTATGATTTTAAGGTTCTTTGCAAACAAAATAAATAAATAAAACAAATGAAAAAAAGAATAATAAGAGGTCTATAATAATAAATTAATAAAAAGAATATATATATATATATAATATATATATATATATATATATATATATATATATATATATATATTTTATCAGTTAGTTTTACATTAACACCTGTCGCTCAGCCTGTGACAATAAGCAGATTTAATAACAATCGATATAAAGGGCATGTCAGGCATGAGGGAGGTCGATACCTATTAGCATCTACTCTTAACTTGAATTTTAAAAGGAGTTTACTTAAGGAGATCCTTTAGCCAGCTTCTTTTCAGCCTTCTTTGAATATTTTCTGGCATGCGCTAATCCAAGAAAATATAAATTGGGATTGTTACAAGGCAAATGTGGATAACTTGCTTTCCGTTCCCATGGCATTAAAATCTGGCGATGAAATCGAGGAAGGTGTTGAAGTCTTCACGAAGAGTATCCAAGAATCTGCATGGTCTTCATCCCTTCCCCAGCGCAAACGTAGTACCCAACCAAACTACCCACAATACATTAGGGATTTGATCAGAGCAAAGAGAAGAAGAGCTCATAAGGTATGGCCGACCAACAGATTACCATCGGACAAACAGACTTATAATAACAAACTAAAACGACAGATACAGAAATTCAAACAGACTCGCTATGATACGTTTCTTAAAAACCTTAATACCGACGATGGAAGCTTATGGAGGAGAACGAAACAGCTGCTTAAGCATCGTGAGGTGTCAGGGCCACTCCGAAAAGAGGATGGTACTTTTGCCTTGTCTGACAGTGGAAAATCTGAACTCTTTGCGAATCACCTATCGACAGTTTTTACCCTACATACAGACTACCCAGACATCGAAAATGAAAATTACATACAAAATTTCCTTGACACCCCTTTACCACTATCCTCACCTCCATCTGCTTTTACCCCAAAAGAGGTTCTGGTAGAAATCAGAAACTTACCGAAAAGAAAATCCCCTCGACATGACCTCATCACAGCTGAGCTACTGCAACAGATGCCCAGGAAAGCAATAGCCTATTTGACAACTCTTTTCAACGCGATACTCAGGACAACAAAGTTTCCGTTACAATGAAAATGTTCGCAATATATAGCGAAAATTTCACTGATGATATAAAAAGCCAACAAAAATGCTAGTAGCCCTTTTTCTTACAGACCCGTCAGTCTACTTCCCATTTGCTCAAAAGTTTTTAAAAAAAATTTATAAATTCGACATACTGACAGACAATAAGATACTACCTGACCACCAATTCGGTTTTCGCTCATTACACTCAACTTTACACCAGGTGCATAGAGTCACAGACTACATTTCAGTCGCACGAGAGGACAGATTATTTGCAACTGGCGTATTCCTAGATGTAGCTCAAGCTTTTAACAGAGTTTGGCATAATGGACTGCTTTTCAAACTTAAAACATTCCTTCCTTCAACTTACTATCTTATTCTTCTCTCTTTTCTTTCCGACAGATTTTATATTGTCCGGCAGGGCACAGATACCTCTTCTATACGTCAAATCAGGGCTGGAGGTCCGCAGGAATCAATTTTTTTTCAAAAAATCAATTTTTGCACCCTTACTGTATCATCATTTATACACATGACATCCCAACACATTCTAAACACTTAATAGCGACATACGCAGATGACACAGCTCTTCTCACTAGACATACTAACATACTTCAGGCTTCAAAGACCCTTCAGCATTATTTACAAAATTTAGCAGGCTGGATTAAAAAATGGAAAATCAAACTCAACAGTGACAAATTGCAACACATCACCTACACCCTCCGACATGACACTTGCCCTCCACTCTACATAAACAACTTTCCGATAACACAAACCAACACAGTTCATTACTTAGGACTCACTTTCGATAGAAAGATGAAATGGGAGCCTCACATCAAGCAAAAGCGGCTGACTCTCAACAATCGACTAAGACTTCTATATTCTCTGCTGCACAAACACTCTTCTTTAAAAATCCGACAAAAACTAAATACTTATACCTACTAACTAAAACCCATATGGACATACGCCTCTCAAATTAATGGAATAGCGAAAAGAATAAATTAACATTAAAAAATTGAGTCTGATGGTCACAAAATTATTGAAAACACGGGATTTTAACAGTATTACGTTGCAACGATGGTGTTTATAGCTTTCACTCCGTTTACTATTTTCAGGATGCCCTCTTCTAAGAGCTGGAGCATACTTTTTTTTCTATAAGGTGTACTCATTCTTGGGGAGCCTGTGGCTAAGTGGCCAGCACGCTAGTCTCTCATTTTACAATTTTTGAGTTCGAATCCCAGTCCCGGCGGGGCTTTTACAAGGATGTAATTAAATGGGGATTTACAGACAGCCTCTCCCCTGGGTATGTGAGACCAGCCAAATGGTGGCCATTCACAAAATTAGGCGTAGGGTGTGATGACCCTACACTACAAAATGCATCGAGAAACGTGGGTGTAATCTCTCAGGAGTCTACACCGCGAGGCCAAGGGCCTACACGGCATATCGCGCCACTGGAAAAAGAATTCTCATTCATTGGTTTCTCGTTATATATGTTGTTAAAATATACGTGCCTCATAAAATCTGAGATAATAAAAACTAATATTCAAAACAGATACTAGATAACGAGGTGGTTTAATAGTAATGATCGGTACATGATGCAATTTTTTTTCTTGTTTTTTAATGATTATTTTTAAACATACCCCCTGTTGAAAATAATACTTCAATATTCCTTTTGTAAAATCAATGTAGTGATAAAGAGAACAAAGTTTCGCTATCATTGAGTTTCATTTGAGATGTGCTCTAATAATGGGGTCATCAGTGGACAATTATCAGAGCTAGATGAACCAGAAGCGAGAGATGAAGGGGAGATGATTGCCATAGAACTGATTCGCACTTTGCATTTCTCACTCCCTACCTTCCTATTACTAAAGGCTATTAAGGAAGATCACTATCAATTCATAGCATCCTTTCGATATTTAATGAATCGAGGATGATAAAGGAACTTTTCCTTTCTTTTTTTCAAAAAGCGTATGCAAATTCTGGAAGATCGGTTCCCGGAGGCGTCAGTTTTCATTAATAACAGGTGTACGGGAAGGGAACAAGTCATGCATTTTAATGCTCCTCTGAGATAATCTATTCATTTTGGTTCTAGGCACGCAGTCTCCTCTTCCCGGACAAATATTTGAACTTGACCTCTTTCCGCAGGAAACGTAGGGCTAATAACTCAAAAAATATTTTCTTTCAAGTTGTCAAGTATCTATCACATTAGTTTACATGGTTAATAAATACGGATGGCCTAAGTAATCAGAACAATACAGTATCATAGAGACAGAGATAGAAAAGTCTGTTTATTTTTTAAAATTACAGCAAATAGAAAATAAACAATTTACAAATTACAAAATAACAAAAATCAGACACACTACAAGGTCTAATGACCGTCCGTGGAGTCTGTGTTTATTGACAAAATTAACCTTTAATCTATCAATATAAATAATTAATAACAAAAAAGAAACAATATAATATCAACACTTCAGATATTATTTTTGTACTAAATTCAAATTCACACATTCTTTCGTTAACAGCATTCTGTAAGAGAAAGCCGATCTGGAGTAATTAAGTAGCTCCAGCCAAGCTTTTCCATTTATTAACTCTAATATTTGATCTCAGGTTAGACTTTAGGAATACAAGTATTTTTTTCTAAACTCTAAAAGTATCGGACAGGTAGCCAAAAAGTGAAAAAGATCTTCTATTTCATTTGTATTACGCAAACTACATATACTATTTGCTTGCATGCAATTTTTTTAATTTAGGTTTAAAATATCACCCCTGATTTTAATTACCCATCTAATCATCTCCAGAAAACATTTGTCAGTAATGTAATTTACTGTGGCTAGATGTGGATAAAAGGGAGAGGTTTTGGAACTTCTAACTTTAATAATATTTTGACATCAGATATCTTCGTTGCGAAGAAATCATCCCCTCCACCCACCTCATCAGCTGTTAAAACCAATCAAAAATGGTAGGGAGATACATACCGTATAAGACATTATGTCAGAAATAAAAACTAATTCGAAAAATAAGCAATCAATTGGTAATGATTTGGGACAAACAAAGCAAACAATATCATATGTTTACCCCTTATTTTATTTATATTTTATAATCTCAAGTTCTTACAATTTTCTTTCTACAATCATTATTGTTATTTTTTATCAAGTTTTTTTTTTTATTAAGTATATCAAGAAGAAAAACATATATATTTTATTTTGGGTGAAACGGAATAGATGTAAAGTTTTTAATCTATCTTAAGAATTTTTTTTTTTATTTTTTTTTTTATTTATTAAGAGATAATACAATCTGCCACCTTCTGGGGCAATGAGTATTACAGATATAAGAAATCATTCATTCCATATGTACATTGGAAATAAAATAAATATAAATAATTGATAAAGATCAAACAAAGAAGAAAGAAATAAAAAAAATATATATACACAAAATTAAATGAATAGTTATAAAGAAAATATAGTAAAAACCTTGAACACATTCATACCTATCTTAAGAAATTATCTATCTTTTATATATCCCTCTGTAATATCAATTACCAATTTATTTATTTATTTAAATATCAAACAGCATAATAAATACGAATAAATCAATCTTAAGAAACAAATACGTGAATCCGTTAACTCACACTAGGCACAGTATAAGGAGATCTTAAGGACGACCTCGCTGGTCCCAACTCAGTACTTCAACCAACAATAGAAAAAAAAATTCGAATTCAAAAAGTCCTAAGATTCATCTTCAAACACAGGTGTTTGTAGCCTTTTTTAATTTAAAATGTTACAATAACCTATGCGGATTCTTGCACACTCATTAGGTAAAATCAGATATAAAATAAATAATTAAGTGCTAAATTCTCCCTCTTAAAAAAAATGTAATTTTCTCATCGTTGTCCTGCGCTTTCTTTTGGTTCAATATTTTAAGTTTCAATATCTTTGGCCGTTTCCAAAAGAAGTTTATTGCTTCATTTCACTTTGACACCTTACGTTTCGGCCTCTAGGACCATTTTCAAGTATCCATCATGCATACTTATCTATCTATCTATATATATTATATATATATATATATATATATATATATATATATATATATATATATATATATATATACTCTTACACCGCTTCACCAGCAGTGTCGTCCTAATTAGCTTGTCAACATCTCATCGTCCTGACAGTCGTACATAGAACACTTACAAGGCGGCCGATGAGATGTTGACAGCTAAATTGGACGACATTGCTGATGAAGCGGTGTAAGAGTATATATAGATAAATATGCATGATGGATACTGGAAAATGGTCCTAGAGGCCGAAACGTAGTAAGGTATGAAAATGAAAAAAATCAACTAACTTCTTTTGTGTAGTTTAGAATCCAATTTTGGTCAATAAATCTTTAAAATTATTTTTTTATAAAAAGATTGTTAAATAGTAAACATATTTTACAATAGATTAATAAATGTGGATTCCATTACATTCCGTGGTTGGTATGTATACCATATCTGATAGTCTTGGGGAACACTGAGGTCTTCTAGTATATTATATCACTTTCAAACCATTTTGACATATTAATCATATTTAAAGGACTTATACAAAATACGAAATACAAAGGGTGCGAATAGAAGCGAACTATATACATTCGCGGCTTAATGCAATGTTTTAGTTTTGGTCTTAATCTATATTTAAGTCTCTATGGAATAAATATATATTTTTGATATATTTAAATATAAATACATTGAGTACGAAAATACTAAACTATGTACGTCCTATTAGTATTAGCTATTATCAGTGAACCCTTTTTTTTTACTTTTAGGTCGAAGTAGGATTTAAACGGTGACAGAAAACACTCAGAAAATTTCTGCTCTGAAAATTATCCATGGCTCCAATATAGATTAAAAAAAACCTAATCCTCTATTTATCAGGAAAAACATCAAGGTTGGTTACCAATTACACAGCCTCCCTGAATAACTTTTAAACATAAAACAGTTGAATAACATTCATTCTGCACCAGTAACATAGTCATTTTGCAGAAAAATCCTTAGATGACTCCTTTAAATGACAGAATTCTGTGGGCCGGGGTGACCATGTGCAGCAAGACTTCCGCCGTGGACATTCTTATGCAACTGCGCCCACTACCGTCTCACCTACTTCCCCTCTTAAATAAGATTCATGTCTCCGTTCCAAAAATATCCCTGGCTGACCTCAGGGCAAATGCATTCAGGTCCTGGAAGCCACTGTTTCACGATGCAGGATGTTTTCTTTATGAAGAAACGGTTTGTGAATACAGTAAGTCTTATTTCGGGCTGCAGTGTGTAGCAGCAATTTTACTTGAAAACAAACCATAATCGAAGTATGCAAAAAGACGAAACAAAATAAAAAAAATAAGGATAAAATAAAACAAAAAGATAAGGAACACATTATATTCCAGCCTACACTCAACCTTTTCAAAAGCATCTTGAGCCATAACGACTGGAAATAATCCGTCCTTGGTCGCCTTGTGGGTTGCCCTTAAGGAAGTTCTTCACACCACTACAATAAATTATGGCCTTATGGAAAAAAAAAAAAAAAATTCCCAGCGAGTGTAAGCCACAAGCAATTTTCAATAAATTATTAGATATACGGAAAATCGTACCCTTCATGTTTCCTATGAAATCAGCACTTGTCCTCTATAAGTATAATTTTCTACCGAAACACAGTGGTGTATGTCATAGAACTATCTCAAAGATAGATGTATAATCAAAAATAATAAAATAAACACCAAACAATGAAGTGAAACGTTATTTTTTTATAATTTATTTCTTATAATAGATAAAATTAGTTAAATTAGAAAGGAATTAGTCTGGGTGGCGGTCAGTAATAGAAACAATTAAATAATGTCAACTATTTATTGTCTTTCAACGTTTCGACACCCATTGTGGAGCATTAACAGGGCGATTTGTAAGTGGGAGTTCTGACCCACAATGGGGGTCGAAACTTGGCAGACAATAAATGGATAAAACTATTTCATTGTTTATTTTAGCGACCGCTACTCTTCTCTTGCATAAATTCCTTTCTGCATTCATTTCTTATTAACCATGTACTCTTTTATCTTTTATTTTACTTTAAATTTTTTCAAAGCAGATAGATTTGACCGTATATGAAGTAAAAAAAAAAAAAAAAAAAAAAAAAAAAAAAAAAAAAAAAAAACCGACGTCATACTATTCCAATAAAGAATAATCTAAAATAATAAAAAAATCTACCTAATTCTATCTTGTAACACATGAACAGTGATAATTTATTACTATGTATTTTATTATTTGACCGTACTCCTAACTATTGTCTTTTTTCGTTTTGGTGCGACTGGAGATTTTTTTTTTTAACTTAGAAAATATACTATATATTAAAATTAACGGCGGTCTAATTGACACAGTACTTAGATTATGATTTGTCTAAAAATATGGGAATCGGCATTCCTCATCATATCACATTATTGTTGCACTGGATTGCATATTTGTTCGTAATAATATTTGTAATCAAAAACCTTAGATCTTACCGTGTCCGTCATTTAAAACCACTCAACCCTTATAACCGTTTGGTATGGACGGTATGGTATTGTATTAACAGCCCCGAATCTATTACTAAGCTATATTATTAGAAAATTTGTAGTAAATAAACTATAAAGGGTTTCAATGTTAGAGGAATAAACATAAAATGAATCATCTTCTAACTTACCAACGGTAGTAGATGATACGATTATGAAGAATAAATTTATACGTAATAAATAAATAAAAAGGGCATTTATTTATTATTTTACATTTGTCTAAAGTACGTAATTCTTCTTCTTTTGTCTTTTTATCGGAGTGAAAACATCTCTAGGCAGGCGCGTTATGCTATTTTTGGCAGAGGTAAAAGATTTGATTTCGTAACCATGGTAACGTTACCAACATGCTGTAGACTGGCGCATGCGCACTGTGTATCTGTCTATTAGAGATAGGATAACGATATAATTTCCGTGAACGTTGTCGATACCGATGTAATATCGGCACACAAATATCGATATTTATAATACTTTATTTCAGTATTTAATTGAATAAAAATCAGCTGTAAATAAATGAGTAAAGACATGGTAGATAAACTATGTCTTAGAACTTATCTCTTACTGTATATAAAATTAATATAATGAATATCTTAATTCTCTCCTCTTTAAAATATCGATATTTGTAAATAATATAAAACATTTAAATATGCAAAGCAAAATCATGATGATCTTACTGTCAATATTTAAATCGCAGTAAAAAGAAACCGGAAAGAATATCCTGATAATATAAGCATAACAATATTAAATTAATTTTAATAATATAGATTTTAACTAAGCACAATGTATATTTTATGACTAATTGAAGCATATGTTTTTTTGTTTCCTTGGGAAAGAAACTGAGGTTACCTCAGTGAAACAATCGTAAGCTTATTCCTAATGTCTGAATTTCCTTGATACAAATGGCAGGTCGATAAAAAAAAAGTCCTATGTGTACCACCGACTCTACGGTCATATTCAGATTACAATGACATACTTCAAAATGATTCATTTCTACAGGTTGATGATGTTTTACAATTAAATAAAACAATAATATTTTTTAATAACATGCATTATCAACATAATCTACTTTAACGAACGTACTCTTTTTTTCAACTAAATTCCGGCGCGAATCAAGAATTAAAAACAAAGTTTTCATTTCTATCGGCAGTTCCTACAACTGGCTAAATTGTAATTTTTTTTTTCTTGGTATCTGAAGAATAAAATTAAGATTTCGTAAAGAATAGATGATGGAATGAAAAACAATAGTCAACCTCGTTCATAGCTTATAAATCGAATGTTAGAAAGATAAAACCGGTATTTCGAAGAGAAAACTAAGACCTTTTTAATTTATCGAATAATATCCAAACAATGTTTCCACTGTTTTGTATTATAAGTCGTTAAATCCTGGAGTAGATTTCTGAAGAATACCTTTTACTTTTCTTTTTTTTATCTTATGAATGGATTACATAATCCCTCCGGCTATCATAATTTACATACTGTTTGTGTTTTATAGGCGGATGACGAGTCACTGAAGGCTCCTGAAGAAATGGAAGAACCTTTTCAATCTTTTTTTTTTCTTTCTTTTTCTCCGAGAGTTGTGGCATCTTCCCATAGACTTTGTCTTTCATTGTCATACAATTAGGTTGACCCTAGAATGGAGTCGTCCGTTCAACAGGAGGGGATAAAAAAATATGTAAATTCTGTTTCCTAAGGGACAGTTGAGATGGAAATGTGATGGAATTGAACAAGTAGTGGCGTTGTAGGTGTAACACAATTAACTTAGAGAGGGCGTGGGACTACCACACATCAAAAAGCCACGATATAGTAACAGTAAAGAATGTAATTAGTCATTTTTTTAATACTTCCATTCAGATTAGGAAATTATATTTAAAGAATATTAAATAAATAATTAAATATTGTTCCAACAAAATATTTATCTAGATAGAATTAGATATTTCATTATAAATTTGGTTTAGAACCTATTTGTTAGTAGTTGAATCTATGAGATGAGCATAACTAGATATAAATTTCATCAAATTCCTGGAATCTTTTTTTAACTTCTTTTGTTGTCCAATTCATTTAATATGATTGATGAAAAAAGGTGAATGTTGAATATAAAATAGTCCAATTCAAATACTTGTACTTAAGTACGTCTTCATCTAGTAATTCGACACAGAACCCTACACTCTTAGTGCCGATCTGTATCTCATTATGCAGTTGAAGAGACAAGATTTTTTTATCTATTCCCTTTCTGATATGAAAGCTCCTAATAATATTTACTTAAATGACCCATTTATAAAGAAATCTCAACCGTATTCATCGAGGGTTACAAACTTGGTTAAGATGGTCTGGATTTCATCCCATGTAAGGATTAAACCGAAATCTATAGCTAAATAAGTAATAAGTAATGTGCAGATGACTATTGTGGACAATTCAGAATAATGTCCACTGTAAGAGATATTCGTTTGCAACGATGAAAAGGGATGAAAGGAAGACTTCACAAAGTACCAGGTGATAACATTATTAATATAGGGAGAACAATGGAGAGCTTAAAAACAAAATCAGGCTATATAATAAACTATAAAACTAAATAGCGGATCAGGTAAAGATAATGTAAAATAAAGAGATATCACTAAAATTCATTGAACAGTCAAGAACTTACGGTTGATAGTCTGTAGAAGCTTGATGTGAAACTAAACTAGCATATTTGGCTTCTGATGATATATATGTAAATATATAATGGATAGAACGTATTAAAAAAAAGGTGTCTGCAAAGATGAAATATGTGTGGTTCAGTGGTGGTCGTGTGAGGTGCCGGAAGGCCGATGGGTGTCCAGTGGTAATAATTAATAGACTTAGACAACTTTGACTGAGGTTTGTTTTGAACTTACAGACTTATTGTCAAATATTTATATTGTTTCCTTAAAGAAGACATATTATTTTTGTTTTTGAATATTTTAATTTTTCATATACAATATGTGTGTTATGCTTTTCTATTTACATTCATAATTCAGTATTTTACTAATTATTTCCTATATGTTTTAGCTACTTACGTTTTATTTATTTTATTTTTTTTAATTCTCAGTCTAAATTTGTGTTATAAATTTAAATACCTATTGCTTTCCTTTCTGGAAGATACCAAGGACTTATAATAATTAATATTTTTAGGATTAGCTCTGTTCTACTCCTTAATCCCCGACACTTTTACAACTATCCCGATTGTCACTTCCATGGTTATGACTAATATCCTTACTTCCTTGTATTATGTTTTATGTTATATTGTATTTTGCACATGTTATATTATTGGTATATTGTAAGAAAATAATAATAAATAAATGTAAATTTCTTTTTTTTCAAAATTGTATATATGTACATATCTCTTATTTTATTTATTATCTAGTTTAATTTTCAATATTTTTATTTGAAGTTGCTTTTGATTTGTTCATAATTTGTATTGTTTTTTGTTTTTATACTCTAAGACTCAAAAGTGTATATTTTAATTTTCTTGTCATATTATTCTTAAGGGACTAGTCCCAGAATAAATAAAGAATTTATCATTATTATTATTATTAGGACATATGAAAAAAAAAAATCATTAGAATATTTATCAAACGCATAAATGTTTTTTACCCTTCGAAATGATACATATAAATTAAAATTAAAGTTGCTTTGATGAAAGGAATGCAGGCAAGTTAAAAACTGCATAGGAAGAAAGAAAGGCGAAGGTGAGGCCAGGTAGCGTACCAAGGTGACATTCTGTTATCCTCCCGTCCACGGACACCAGGGCTAGTCAATTGCTCAACCACTTTTATCACCGGTTCCCTTCCTCATTAGGATTTTTATATTTTAAGTATTAAATTTATTAAAACCAAGTCTTAATACCATATGATTAGGACAGCATTATTGCTCTTCTTAAAGACACAAAAAACAAATTGGGATTCTCAACAGTCTTTTCCAGAGTTTTTTGACGGTATCAAACGTCTCCACACCATCCTTGATATGCGTTTATATATTTTCCCTTGGGTCTTCTACACCCGTTTTTATAGTTTTCCCATAACAAGTACTCACCGATCCCACTTCATCACTTCTCTTTACATTTCCAAACCATTCCTGCACAAAACCAAAAAATCTTGGAGAATAAGTAGTTTTACATAGTATATTGTATTTATTTAATTCTGTATAAAAAGTAGCTATAGTCGCTCGGATGGACAATAACCAATAATGGTCAGATAGCCCCTCTTTTGTTGAATAATTTTTAAATCCGGCAGGGAGAGCGACATCGGCGCTCGTGAGGAGGTGAAAACCGCAGAGCAATCATCACAGTTTAATGAAAGTGAAAGCTCACGGCCTTGCAAAAGCCTCGTCACCAACAGCACAGTTATTAAGGAAGTTCTTTTACAGCTGTCAATGGTTCGAAACTCCCGCCCGGAGCATCGTAGTTTCCGATGAGTACCCTTGGCTCAGTATTTATCCAGAGAGTATCTAAAATATCTGAATATTCAAAGAGGTATTCTGCGGTACACTGTTTCGGCTTAATAAAATGAGAAATATTTTGAAAGGAATATTTATCATCCTCCGTTTTCTTTGCTCGTGGACCGGATAGGTTTTTTTTAAATATATAACAGTTATATTTGTTTAATTATAATATCTTCAAGTGGTTGGGCTCAATTAATATATAACTCACTTGAAAACAATCTAATATTCTTCAGTTAACTACTGTCATTTTATATCTGTTTGATCAATGATTTTTACGAAAAACTATAAAAAAAAGAATCCACACTTTAACCAGAAGTTCTACTTATGTCAAAAATGACTATCTTCGACTTTTTTTATTTCTAATGTAAAAAAGAGAGATTAAAACAATTTTACAAGAAATTCATAGTTGGGAATGCAAGATTACAGAGGCAATACATGACAATTTCAAATGCTATTTTTTTTTAATATATTGTATTTTTTTTTCTTTTTAGTAATTATTTACACTAACCTTGTTTTCCACATTAAAAAATTGATTCAGGAAAATAATTACCGGTTTTCGATCAGTAATGTAATTTAAAATGCCCTACAGAAATAATAATTTAAACCATTGCAAGAAGACAAAGATTTTCTAAAATTCTCTTGAGTATGTTCAGAGTTTATGTTACTCAAGATTACTGCGAAGTCTACATCCGCCGGTATTTAACGAGTGATTTTCCATATTATCCGAGACAGAACTCATATAATGTTTGTTCCACAACTCTTTCATTAATCACAGAGAAAAAGGAAATGAGGCTTATTTTGCTTACTGAACAATATCTTATGGATAAGAAGATGGGGAACAATTGTCAATCAGTTTCCCATATCCAATGCGGATTAAAATATCTTTTCAAGCCTTCAGAAGAGAATATAGGAGAGGATGTGAGTGTTCGGATATTTATTATTTCTTTTACGGTTATTTTATTGTTACCTTTAACTTACAATCACTTCCTGGCTTATAGTATCATTTAAAGAAAATTCTGCTTATCTCTTTATGACCTGAACCGCTACCAAGGACTTCCATTTAGACAAGATATTAGCATGCAATTCTCACTCATTCCAATTTATTTTAAAATGTCAGCTACAAACCTATACCAAGAACTTTCAGGAAATGAACCTTCGATCTCGTACCCTATATAATCTTTATATTCCAGAATACTTCAGAAAATGACCAAAGTACATCTAAATACCGACAAGCTACGTCTCATACACAGTTTATTTAGCCCAAATAATAAAACTATTATCAATTCCTAGAAGACATGGAGCTGATAATGGAGTCGTTTAGAAATAACTTGATGTAAAATAATAGAGACGAATAATTAAACCTAATTTGTAATCAGAGCGAGAACTAGTACGGTATTAATTTCCTGCACTTTGTAAAGGGTATAGCCGGGTTAGGATGGTAAATCTGCCCCCGTGACTTTTTTGACTCAAACATTTCAAATTGGGGATTAATTTGGTGTCGAATAAAAATAGTGCACCCAATTCATTTAAACGGTTTTCGAATTTTTTTTAAAAACCTCTTTTTTCGATTTTATTATTTTAAAAAAAAAAGTAAAATTACGAATTAATTATGATGATTTTTTCTCTGATTCTCAGGAGTCAAGGGCATGAATAAATGATATGATCATGATTATTCAGCAAAAAGCCAATTTTCAGTGGAAGAAATAAAACCAAAATATAAATACTTTTAACCTTTTCGGAAAGTGTCAATTAGCGATTTCTTTTCTTCAGAAAATTTCTTTTATATTCCTCTCTGTGTATAGAGTTTTGTATTTTTTGAAGTGGTGGAACAATATTAAAAAAAATAAAGATTTATTTTTTCTGAAATCTTGCATTTTTCTTATATTTCTTATTATTATTGAAAAACGTGTAAAAAATTATTTCTCACTAAAAATTCATAATAACAATGAGAAATGATTGATAGTAGCTTTTGAAAAACATAGCTTTTATCTAATCATTTTGTAGTAAAATGATTATAATTGTTTTATAAGTAATATAATTATGAATTTTTGGTGAGAAATAATTGTTTACACATTTTTCAATAATAATAAGAAATATAAGTAAAATGCAAGATATCAGAAAAAAATAAGTTTTTACTTTTTTCATATTGTTCCACAACTTCAAAATATTCTAAACAATTCCTGTGTTTAGAGGAGTATAAAAGACATTTTCTGAAAAAACTTTTCGAAAAGGTTAAAAAAATTCATATTTTGGTTTTATTTCTTCCACTAAAAATTGGCTTTTCGCTGAAGAATCGTGATCATATCATTTATTCATGCCCTTCACTCCTAAGAATTAAAGAAAAAATCATCATTAATTAATTTCAAATTTTACTTAAAAAAAAAAAAATCTAAAAAGAGGTTTTAAAAAAATCTCGATAACCCATATAACGAATAAATAAATGCATATGAACAAAAACAAGAAGAGATTGTTCCAATTGATATGATCATATTCTAATATACTCTTCTATAATAGTGATTGATATCTCGATAACCGTTTGAATTAAAAAGTTAACAAATTAGGTGAATTATTTTTACTCTCCCTCAAATTGATCCCCCAAGTTTGAGACAAAAATGTCGCGGGGGCAGATTTACCATCCTAATCCGGCTATACTCTTTACTCTAAACGACAACCAAAATATAAAATATTTTCAAAACAAGATAGAGGAGACATCTGTTGAAGAAAAAGCAGGATCGGGCAGACACAGCTGCAGACGGGGTCTCGACGTCCAATGTCCCAACAACTTCCACTTCCTCTCCACAGCAGACTCCATTAATTCGTCCTTTATTTTATTTAATTTTTGTTTGTAAAGTTCTTCAATATAGATAGTCTATCGCTATATCAAATAAAAAATTATACAGATACTAAAGTAGAAAATTTATATATTTTTATTCTATTTTTTTAAATAAACATGGAGCCTCGCCCAATCTTAGGTTAATTTTTACAACTTAAATAATAGAAATATATAAATAAACATCTAAGTATTATTATTTGCATTTGTCAGAAGCTATCCAACAATCAGCAAATATGTTATATATAACATAAGTAGTGGACATAATAGGCATGGGGAAGGAAAGTTCCCAGCAGCACCCCTTCCTAGATTTTAATTTAGGTCTTATTTAGATTCTCTTCAGCCTTTTTCCAAAAGGCATCTCAGCTATTGTCACTATGCCATTTTACTATAAAAACGCGAATTGAGAGTTCCTATGGTGTTAGTCAACTGTTAGTTGCTATGTAAGGTTTTGTTGTGATTTTATTTTTTTTTTTTTGGTTACAAAGGATCATTTATGAAAATTATTTATCACTATTTTCTTTTAAAGAGGTTCAGTATAGTATATCACATGTACAGGCGTTGATGACCCTGCTGTTTCACGCCCTAAAGCTCAAACAAACAAATAAACAATTTAATGAAAATAATTAAAATAAAAGTGTATGTAATACCTAGTTCACTAAAGAAGACTCAATGAATCTCATCGTTTTTGTGGAATTTTCGAACTATTGAGTGCTCATTCGATAAAGCAAGAACGAGAAAAAAAGTTAAGAACAAAAAGAGAGACCAACAGGGAAGAGGATTTCGAACACAGTTATTCGAACCAAAGAAAGTTACCGAAGATGTTACCCAAGAGGATCGCAGCCCACACCCCTCTGGACATCCCAAACAGGCTCGACACCTTTTCACACTCTCTGCTTAGGTGTCTCAAGGTACTGATGAAATTCAAAACACCTGTCAATCAGTTGTACCGAATTCGGAGTAAGGAATGACAAGGTACGGTTTAATGTCCGATTCCGAACGTATATGGCTACGACACTTGTACGGAAAATGTACCGTTCTGATGTTTACAATTAAACTAAGTATATAGAATGCACGAGAGATAGAAAGAATTGTTTCGATAGGGCAAAATAGAATAAGGAAGTGCATTAAAATAATTTACACTTGAGAAAAATGAAAATAAAATAATGAAGACTTTGACACTACCCAATTGTTACAAGGCATACCTAGAACCTCGATTTACTTAAAATACTATCGATAGGAAGATACCGGAAGAATTTAAGTTTTAACAAAACTACTCCTATATTTTATCATTACCTTCCCGCAAGCTCCTGAACACGACCTAATCACTCCCGATTTCTAAAACAACTTCCCAGAAAATCCATCCTATTCCTTACCTATATTTACAATACCATTATCCGAACCACATATTTTCCTGAACCTTGGAAGTTATCCATTGTTAAAATGATCCCTAAACCCAAAAAGCCGCTGGAACTCCTCAGTTCCTCTTACTGTCCTATATCTCTTTTATGGGGAAAGTCCTGGAAAGATAAATCCTTAAACGACTCTATCCTATCCTAGAAACTTTTCAGATAATCCCGGACCACCAGTTTGGATTTCGCTCATCCCACTCCACTATCCAACAATGTCATCGTGTGATGGATTGTTGTCTCATCAGCATTGGAGCGCGGATTGTACTGCACGGGAGCCTTCCTCGACGTAGAACAGTCCTTTTACCGAGTTTGGCACCCAGGACTGCTTTACAAACTCCGCGAATTCCTCCCTCCTACATCATCCAGTCCTACCTCTCCAATAGATCATTCAAAATAAACCACAATAGTTCCTATTCATCCCATTTTACTCAGTCTGCTGGTGTCCCTCAAGGTAGTATCTTAGGACCCTCCTTTACACAGTCTATACAGGTGATACCCCAACCCATCCCAAAACCTTCCTTTCTACTTATGCTGATGACACTTGTGTGTTATCAGTCAATAACGATCCAACAATTGCTTCTCATACTCTTCAATCCCACATCAGAGACCTTGGGGTATGGTGTCAGAATTGCAGAAACAAAATCAATTCCAACAAATCTCACCAAATTACCTTTACCCTTCGTCATAAACCTATGAAATTCTGCCCTACAGTGTCCTTTAATAATATTCCGCTTGTCCCGGTGGAACAGATTCGCTATCTAGGACCCCTACTTGACAAACGTTTAACATGGAATCCGCACACAAGACTGAAACGACAAGAAACTGCCCGTCGCTTTCGCTGACTTCAACACTTACTGGACAGATGCTCTAACCTTCCACTTATCTACAAAAGGCTCATCTATATCACCATCGTAAGGCCTATCTTGACTCACGGAGTTAAGCTCTGAGGCTCTACTAAACCAGCAAATTCTTCCTGTATCCAATCCTTACAATCCAAAATCCTTCGAAAAATCTTCAATGCTCCTTAATTTGTGACGAATAAACTCATACATAAAGAACTTAATATCCCATATGTTGCAGATTTGGCCCGAACCAGGTATCAATCCTTCCATGAAACACTTCACTCCCACTCTAACCCACTAGTTTCAATCCTTGCTTTCTCTTCCATTCCTGACAATTCTCCGAGGCGTTTGAAAAGAAGATGGCCTCGAGACCTTCTAGTTTAGATTACCCATTGGAGTGGTGACAATGGGCATTTCCTTTTTCATGTATTTCTGTTAGCTAATTTACTGTATTAACTTATACACTTATAAATGAAAATACATTTTTTTTTTATCTTAAATAGTTATAAAGGCTTTATTATACAGTCTAATTATGGAAAACAAACAATTAGCCAAGTTGTAATAAAGTTTATGCTGGTGAGAAAGGATTTGTTCAAAATCCTTGGTTTATGTATAATATTTACATCGTAAAATGAATTATTTAATTGGTTATTCATTAAATGTCACTTTATGCTACTGTGGCAATGCTATAGTGGGAGTCCTAAATTTTGCCTATCTCGTTTTAATTAGGATGTGGATCTTGAACGAGTAACCATTAAACACCATTCTTGGTTCCTTATTCTATATACGAAGAACGGAATAACCAAGCATTTTTTTATACGCTTAACTTTGTGCTAGGGCCATAGGTTGGGTTCGAAGTAGCGGCCAAGGGCATAGAAGGCTGTTATACTAGCAACTATACTTTAGGTGACTCCTCTGAATTATTTGATCTGGTGTTCACAAAAAAAGAGGAGAGCGCAAAAATAATAATAATAATAATAAAAAAAAAATTATTTTTTTTTAAATAATCTAAACGTAGAATAATATAATAAAAAAAAATTTAACTTCTCCGACTTTACTACTGATAATTTTTTCCTAAAATAGAATACATTCAAAAGTGAATTTTTTTTTTTTTTTTTTTTTTAAATTCTTTTATTGGTATTTACAACTGTACACTGTACAACAAGTAAATGAGCTATTTACAGAACATTGGCTTGGAAAAGTCTTGAGAAGAATCTACCCAGTGGTAGCACTTCAAAGTTTATTAGTAAGCAGGTCTCGAGGCCACCGTCTTTTCAGACGCCTCGGAGGATTATCGGGAATAGATGGCGATGAGAGGATACGGACAAGCGGGTTTGTATGGGCTGGTAATTTGGAATGAAAGGAGGAGTATCTTTTTTGGGCAATTTCTGCAACAAGTGGGATATTCAGGTCTCTATGGATGAGTTTGTTGGTAACAAAGTATGGAGCGTCTAGGATTTGTCGAAGGATTTTGGATTGCAAGGATTGGATGCGGGAGGAATTCGATGGTTTAGTGGAGCCCCATAGCTCTATGCCATAAGTCCAGATAGGTCTAATTATGGTTGTGTAAATCAGTTTTTTGAAGTATAGAGAGAGTTTTGATCGTTTGTCAAGTAAGTGTTTTAATAGTCGATATCTACGAGCAGTTTCTTGTCGTTTAAGTCTTGTATGAGGATTCCATGTCAGACGTTTGTCAAGATGAAGTCCAAGGTATCGTATTTGTTCTACAGTGATGAGTGGGGTATGATTAAAGGAGACAACTGGACAGGAAGTCATAGGTTTACGGCGTAGAGTGAAGGTGATTTGGTGGGATTTATTAGGATTTATTTTGATTCTCCAATTGTGACACCATTCTGCAATGGCGGATACATGGTTCTGTAGAAATTGGGAGGCAACAATAGGATCATTATTCACGGATAGCACGCAAGTGTCATCAGCGTAAGTAGAGAGGACAGTGCTTGGATGGATAGGGATGTCAGCTGTATACACCGTAAAGAGGATTGGACCTAGGATACTACCTTGAGGTACGCCGGCAAAAAGTGAATTAAACTTACATATTACTACTCTAATGTACGAAAACTAGTTTTGCAACTTAATGTAATATTTCTCCATGCTAGATCAGAAAATTGTTTCATAACTTATATTTAACCATGGTTCTATACTATTAAGAAAGACAGAATAGTGAATTATTTTAACTAAACAAAATTAAATGTACAAGAGAGTAAAAAAATATTGAAAATCAGGCATTTAATTTATAAAAGATTATCGAAATAGTGATAAAAGCTACGTATTATTAATAATTAATTAAAATGTGTGACGTTAAGTGGTTTTAAGCTAGACCTAACACGGATAATTATTCGGGGATTTAATACTTGGATTCAGAGAACCTTAAAATGTGCATTTCTGTAGCAAATTGGAATCATCAATTTTTCCGAAAACATTTCTTACTATACATTTTATACAGAGGTACAATTAAACGTATCTTTAGAATACACAAAATAAATAAAATAATGTACCATTATCATCGAAGAAACAAGAAGCAATAAAAAAAAGTCATTAAAAAGATCGGTATGTAGGTTAAAGCCGAAGGATAAGATGACCAGGATCTGTGAGTCGTGCAGTAGGTGATCACGAGATATCTTTGTTAACTCATCCGTCAATAAATTACTCAGACAGAAATTAAAAAATCCCTTTCTATACCTGGTCCTTCGTGAGCACACCTCGGTACACAGTTAAACAAAGTTCTTAACGACGCGCCGTCCTGGCATGGTGTGGAGGGTCGTAGAATTAATCAAAGGTGAGTTATTTGTTCGGGAGAAGAAAGATGGTTGACCATCCCTATACGACAAGAGGTATTAGCATTAGGACTTCATTACTGACCACGGGACACAACTGAAATAGGATTTATAAAAGAAACCAAAACAATAACACAGAACTGATGAATGGGCTGAGTGAATGAGGTAGCCGGCTGATATATGGAAGGTAAACCTTTTTTTTTGACCCAACAATGATCTTAAAAAGCTCTTCTACCTTTTCTCTAATATCACCTAAGTAAATATGACGATAAGATGTTAATGTTACAAAACAATTTCTTTATAATAATCAGATGTGTCACGTAACATCGATGAAAAACAATTAGAAGTAATAAAACAAAAACAAATAGATGTGACCCCAACAGAATCGAGACTGTTACACCTCATCTTGGTTTGTAAATAACATGTTTTGTCAAGCAAGTAGGTGCCTAATTCAGTAATTCTTTCACATCTCTGCTGGACTGTATTTATGTTGTATATATAGTATGTTATATATAGTATAATTAATGATATTATTAAATGTGGACTTTATTAGAATAAATAAAATTATAAGATAAGTTAAATAGCAAAATGATAATACAAAAAAAAATTAAGTAAGAGAACATTTATAATCATATACCCCAGAAGATTACATACATTATTAAGAATATTTAAATAACGTCGACAATTGAGACGTTGATTTCCAAAAGGTACTAAAGGACATTTTTTACGAAATTGATTTTTTTACATATTTGAAGTCTCATCATTCAGTTTTATCTAAATATTCTATTTTATGTTATCTAATGAATTCTCAAGTCCTTAAAAAACGCGATTTAGAAAATGCGGTCATTTTCTAAAAGTACTAATTACGCATTTATTTTCGTTCCAAATCATCCAAAAAAAAAATCATTTCATAACTTAAATATGATGTTATTATTATAGTAAAAAAATAATTCCAAATTTTAACGCAAAAAGACCCAAATTAGCTAGTTTAATAATATAGTAATGTGAGTTTTTCGCGCTTCCTGTAAAATTTCCTAGAATGGATATAGTACCTTTTGGAAATCAACGTCTCAATTCTGGAGGTGGGCCTCTCTGCCTGTCAGATACACACACACACACACACACACACCCACACACGTGTATGCATGTGTGCATATATATGTATGTACCCGCGTATGTAAAAATATACCGGAATAACCGTTAAAAGTATTCTTAAAGACATTGAACTAAACATCACTTATGCATTCCTAATCAAATTTATATACATAACTATCACTAAAATGATTTTCAGAATATCAGTTTATGCACTGCCCTAACCCATCACCCAATAATAAAACTGTCAACACTGTCAACCCTTCTAATGATGAGTATTACTTTAAACGAAAACCATCTCTTTTCACTCTGTTTTGACAGCTTATCCTGTAATCCATGCACAATGTGAGGGTCCACTCCGTGTTGATATAAGAATTTGGTATCATAAAAGTATACAACACTAAGAAAATGTCTCGAAAGAGAGCTCTCTTAACTCCTCTGTCGAAACGTGTAAGAAGATGGATAATCAATTGATGATAGAAGAGGGTGAAAGAATTAATTTTATCATTAGTAAATTTTTGTGTCTTCAAATATCGAATACTTTATATACCAATCTTAAGGCATGTCGTAAGCAATATTGTGGTTAGGTGTTGTGAAAAAGGCTATAGATCATATGTTAATGAAGTAGGCTTTTTATTTTGGTTTAATTTGAACATGGTACTAAATCATTGAATGAAACCACATTCATGGATATAATTATATCACAACTAGATAATCAAACATTGCGTGATTATTTCTTATATCATGTAAACTGCTCGCTAAGACACAATGAAATTAATGTTTTCCTATTCTATCATTCTAATTTACTAATACCTGACTAGAGAATAGATTTATTAGAAAAGTAACACAATGAGACGAAGTAATTTTTATTTATACTTAAAAGCAGTTGTTCGGTTTAGCCACCAAGTAATGGTGTGGCGTCTAGGAGTCGCATGTGGGATGTCGGTCTCATGTTTTGATTACTGTATCGTTTGCGTAGGTCGCAGCCTGAGTGTCACTGCTGCTTAGAATATCCTTTAGGTATGCGGTATAGAGTAGTGGAACATAGGTTGAGCCTTGGGGAAATCCTATTGAGCCTGATGTAACTGTAGAAAGTTTTGGATCTGATAAATATGAAAAAGAATGGAAGCATTTATATTGTTTGGAATTTAAACATAATTTGATAAATAAATTGGAATGGTATACACCGGTTTACTGTTCCTGCACGAGAATATTGTCGTTTAATCAGTGAGAACAAAATCATATAAGGGTATAACAATTTATATAGCAGTTTGGGCAATGAACTTATATGTACGGTGATAAATTAATCAAAGCAGTAGCGCTATAATTTATATTTAAATTGCCAATCACCAAGTTCAAAACGGTATGTCTCAATTGATTTCAAAGATTTTTTTGAGGTTTTGTATGGAATTTAATGAATTCCATCTTCAAAAATAACAGTTATTGAATTAAACCATTTCTAATCGGCAATTTAGTATATACGGCAACGGAGTATTTTTGGAAAGAAGAGGGGTGAGGTGATGAGGGTGCGGTATTAGAAGCAGAGAGGGCAGCCTTATTCCAGCCACGAGAGTTGAAGTCAGCAAGAGGACAATCGGGTTCCATCTAGGGCCCAAGACTTATTTCACCTTCGCCAGCTTTTTTGTAAGAAGTTTTTGTAAGACACTTCTTTATTGTAATATTGTATGGCAAGGTTAACGCTAATGTCCCTCAGTATTCTCAGGCTTTGTGTAAATAAATTGTATATGTTTAAGTTAATTTAAATATTAATGTCAATTATTGAAAAATGTTTAATTTAATATTCCTCTGCATGCCACCTATTGGAATTGTTAAAAACGATACCTTTAGAAAAGAAATCCAATGGTTTCACTAAATATAGTTTTCAAAGGTACCGCTGCCTTAGAAAAGCAGCCGGTAAAAAACATAGAACTTAAAAAAAAGACTTTTCAAATTTCGATGTGTAATTTTTTTTTTTTTTTGATCGACACAACAAAGGTTCATCATTTTAAATAATAAAACAAAAAAACAGTTCTACTAAAGAAAATTATCGTCAACTCTTCGTAATGGGTCTATAATAAAAGCTGTATAGGAAGAAGGTCAGGCTGAGAGAGATGAGCATATGTTCAATTTGAGAATTTTCGCATTATTCAGAGAATTCAAGTACGTACAGATGATGTAATTGAATAAATACTTATCCTGACAGAGCCAGGCTCAAACCCGAAATATAGGAATGATTGGAGTACAGCACAGCGCCCAACTCACTGAACTACCACGCTCTATTATCATATATTTTTGTTAATTGTATGAAATTTCAAAAAATAAAAGAACTTATTTTATGGACTGCGAATAAGAAAAGTATGGTTAAGAATTTCCTATGAAAAGAAAATTTAGTCTATGTTTTTAATACCTCACCAGAGCTGAAGTAAGTGAGCGTGTTAAGAGTTACCATGATTTAGTTTTTAAGGGTTTAAGAGAAACAAAATATTTGAGGATAATTAAAGACATAAATAAAAGGATATTCAAATTATTTTAAATTAAATTGATATCTTAATAGAAGGGAAGGCAAAGTAGTTTTTATCATTTAGTGAAGAGTCCTCAGTCGTGGGTAGAAGTGGAATGAAAACAATAGCTAACAGTTGCTGGCAATTTACATACTCCCGAGGGAGGCCATTCAACGATGGGACGCTTCGTGATACCGGCTTCTAGGATACAGCCATGGGAAAGGACTGATGGCAGGGCTAGATTCTTCCGTTTACTGCTATTTTAAATGTCGCTTTTATGTTAGTATAGTAGAATTGATTAAGTATATCAAGAAGAAAAAATATGACCAGTGATGGAATAAATGAAGAATGGAAATAGTTAAAAAAAGAACATTTATCAGTCTTAAAATGTGTAGTTTCCCAATGCCATTTTTTTTTTTTTTTTTCAACGCCTTTAAAGTACATTATTCATTGAGGCCATTTATTTATTTCATTTAAACACAAGCAACAAGCAAGTTGCATTTTCAAATTTTTGGAATATTTTATAAGTAATTGAATTGCTATTGTTTTTGACCGACTGCTTTTCTAAGGCAGCGGTAGCTTCAAAAACTAGACCAATTGATGTATTTTATCAATACATAAACTATATTTAATGAAACAATTGGATTTCCTTTCCAAAGGTTTCGTTTTTACCAATCACAGTAGGTGACATGCAGGGGAACATTAAATTACCAAATGATTTAAATTAGAGCAATTATTATTATATATAACTATTACATAGATTCTGACACTTAAACTTTATTTACATCATTTCCAGACCTATGATTGAGAATACTGAATTTCATATTACAATTAACGAGATACCTTTGAACATTTAGTCGGCTGGCGAAGATGAAATCAGTCATAGGTCCCCTTTCTCGGCATCATCCTCCAGCTGCTCTCAGAATCCAGAAGAATCTCCTCTTCTATTAGATGGAGCCCGACTCTCCTCTTGTTGAACTTCCACTCTCGTGGCTGGAATAAGACTCACTCTTCTTGAGGATAGAACTTGACTCCATTTTTCGAATCTTTTCCTCATTGTCGTCACCTCGGGCGGGGCTAATGTGGAAAGTGCCCTAAGTCGGGGGTCCTTTGTCCTAGTGTCTAGGAAGTTTCCTGAGGTACATATCGTTGGGAGCCCCATGGAGGCAAACGCCTTTTGACGTTTTGCCAACAAAGGCTTATTAATATTTACTTTATTAATGTAATAATTATTTAATAATAAATTTAGAGCCCTCAGCATCCTCAATACATAACAGTATGTCTGTACGACTAAACGGGTTATTCGAATTTCTTCATGTTTGACAGAAATGTTTCTTGGTGTAAGGTAAAACGATGTAGGTATAGATTTTTTACTATTATTAGATTCGTATTATCAATCATAAGTTTGAACGAACACAATCTCAAAAACGCTGCAAATTATTACACAATGGTTAATATTTCCATACAACAATATTAGGGTATAACTGTCTATATAGTTGTTGATAGGCAATTAAGTAATATATAAAGCAATAATTCAAAGAATAATGGCATATCACTACTGCTGATTTCTAAACGCTATATCTCTGCTAGTTCATAACCAATTTAAAATATTCTTTTTTTCACATAGTCGAAAATTAAGCAAAGTTGATATTTATTTATTTATTAATTAGGACAAACGGATTTTTTTTTTTTTTTTTTATCCGTTATTCGGATTCTGCGCATCTTGAAACGTTAGCCATCAAATTGTGAGGGAAGGGAGAGGGGCGTAATTAATTTTTTTTTTTTTGGTCGATTAAAAAGGTAAATTATTGAAAATAATAAACCAAAAACATAGTTAAGTAAACGATCATTTTTTTTTTTATGAAGGATGATATGGTTCGAGTGGTGGTACGTTTGACTCCCTTTTATCTCTTGTATTGTAATTTTAAGATTTATAATATTATTCTGTCTTATATTAATAATTTTTTAAAGTATTTTTTTAAGGAAATCGTTACATTAATTTATTACATTATTTCTTATTCTAATAATAATTTTTATCACTAATTTCTTATTATTAGTTATTATACATCAAATTTATGTAGTCTTTATGTAGAATTGAAGAGAAAATACAGGATGACAGTATTATTGGTGATTCTTCCTCTACTGACTTTTGTGACCGTCTTCTACGGGTTATGGATCGCATATAAAATTCACTATAACCCCTTCTAGAAAGTACAATAGACCCCCAATTTTCGATGAATAAATTACTCAAAAGCTTTATATGAATTTTGTATAAAAAAAAAAAAAAAGTCACTGAGTGTTCATATGTGCTTTCCAGTGCTATGTTATACATCAAATTATATTATCATGTTCGGGGAAATAAATACAATTACTTAAAAAAAATATTTTTGCAATTTTCACCTTCAGTCTGTCAGACAACTTCTGTCAAAATGAAACCTACATGATCAAGCCCATTAAATTTTACAACGATATAACGAGCTCATACAAAATCGCCGAAGAAATTTTTTTTTGTTTTTGAAAAAGTTTCTGTAACATCTCAGGTATATACGCTTCTAAAATATGAGCTAGACTTACCACGATTTTGATAAAAACTTTATATTTCATAAAAAGTGGTAAAAGGTAATGTAGAGTAATGAAAAGCAGATAAAACTGAATGATTTTTGTCGATGATAATTTCTAATGTTAGATTATTTAATATGAAATACATCTTTTCATCGAAGCTCAGTTGAATTCTTTAACCTTTTGTAACTCTAACCTAATTTCTTAAATGGATTATAGCAACGCGAGTTAGTGAAAGTCGTGTGTTGCGCGCACCAGATTCTTTACTTTACTTTATAAAATAGTTCACTTCTTAAAACAAGGTGTAATGTGTTGTAAGTCAATATATGTAGCAATAACTAACTCGACTTACTCGCTAAGCAGGTCTCTCTGAGTACCACAATAGAGACTGGACTGGGAAGACGAGAACGGGCAGCCATTTCTTTATCTTTTATCTTTATTATGCCCTGACAAGGTCCGATCTGAGCCTAAGAAAGTGGCCCCGAGATCGGTACCGTGCCATACCCCGCCCACTGTCAGCTGGTCGCGTGACTCCCCACGGACTTTCCGCCGTACTTACCTTTCACATTGACTTTCTTCTTAAAACCGTACCCTTCAGCCACCTAGAAGGATTGCCTTATTGAAATTCAGTCCAGGCTTAAAAGGTCAATTGATCCCCGGATGTATGATACAGATCAGGGAGAATTAAAAAAATCCAAAATGTGCTGATGCTTTAGCATAAATTTGTTAATCGCAGCCACTAGCGATTTATAGCACGAAAATAGACACTTTAGATGTGTCTGATTTTAGAAGAAAATATAATGTGATTGAACGATTTACCTTATTAATCAGAACAGAAAGAAGTAACGCAGGAATGTGTAACATGGGTATTACTAGTTATCTTCCCAGATAATTTCGTTTCGTTGATATTAATCAGTATTTTAAATTCTCAGCCATCGAATACACTGATGTTCTATACTAATTTGCTTAAGTTGTGAATGATGGAATAGAGAAAAAAAAAATTCTCAATAAATGGAAAAAAAATAAATCATGGATATGTCAATCTATAATCTACTGATTTTCCCAGGCAGACATTGAGTTGCGGATGAACCGTTGAACAGTAGGAGTCAGTAGAGGGGCGAGTGGTTGAGTAGGTTAGGGCGCGTTGCCTAGCAACCAAGATGACCAAAACTTTGGAACCAAATAATTACGAGTGGTGGTGGGGGAGGGGGGACTTTTATTTGGGCATTTACCCTCCTCTCCTAGCCCCTCTGGCCCGTGAAATCCCCGTATAGGCTTCAAAGGCGAGGTGGGGGTGAAAAAAAACTAACAAAAAAAACATACATTGGGAGTTTTTAGTGGCCAAAATTCTACAACGTGTGATCGAATTGAGACAAATGAAAAATTCTTTGTTTTTCTATTTATCCTTGTGGGATGTCTTTTATTAGAAATAGTAAAAATACCCTCATTATGTCTGTGAATTTAATCCAGAGACAATGAGAGTATTTTCATAAAGGACATCCCGTACTGATAAATAAAAAACAAGAGTTCTTTCATCTTAATTCGATCGAACGTTATAAAATTTTATCTCCTAAATCGCGATTTTTTCCCACTGATGATAATTAATTAAAATAAACAAAGTTGAGAAAAAACGTCACTATTTCATTAAAACCAATAAATCAGCTGAACTGTAAGTCCCAAAGAACAATGTTATATAACAAATAACATTCTCCAATAAATTTCTGATAAAGAAACTAACAGCAGAGTGCGCGTGAAATTTTGTTTTATTGACAAATGTTTCAAAAACAAAAAAAATAAATAAAAAATAAGTGATTTTTTCATTGAAACCAATATAGCTCTTAGACGGTAACCTTAGCGAATTATATCGTGTAACAAATAATATTCTCCACTGAATTTCTCACAGAGAACTGTCGTCAAAATTACGATTCAAATAATACCAACAGAGATAAATAGCGCGTGACAAAAAAGCGCCAATAAAAAAAAAAATCCTACTTATCTTTACTAATAAAAAAAAACAAAGCATGATTAAGTTCTTTGAATTTTTGGCACGTTCTTAATCAAGGTTACCCCAATTCCACCAAAATATATCAGAAATAACAAGGATAACATATTTAAGAATAGTCAGATCAAAAGAAAGAATAAATCAACTATAGTAAATTCTCTTTAAGTACTAGGAAAGTCGATCGAAGTTATATGATATCAAACAGGACTGCAAAAAGTGGATCCCCCCCAGAGGATTTCAAGAAGAGAAGAAACCATATTACGTCTACTTCGAATAAGACTCCAATTCACCCTATCTATCTTCCCTAACTATATTCTCAGAGGTCTGGGGGCTTTAATGTGCGAATATTGTGACAATTAATTAGAAATAGTTAAACAAATTCTGCAGGAGTGCCCCTATTTGAACCAACCAGAAGAAATTTATCGTGAGCCTCAGCAGATGTTCTAGAATATAACGAAAACACAATATAACAAAAAAACAGCAGTGAAACTGTACAATTATGAGTATTGTAGAGAAATAAATTATTATAATATAATAAAATGTTCATCTGATGCATATGACCCTGTGGGGTACAAAAAAAAGAACAAAAAAAAAAACACCCAACAAATTGTTGTCAAATATAAATTATAAGAAAAATTCTAAAATCAAATAAGGAATTAGATTTTATAATATTTTGTTTCACTTCCTTTTCTTTGTATATAAATATATTTTTTTAATTTCTGTTTATTCAGAAAAGAAATGAGTCAAGAATCAATTCAATCCATGCTATAAGTAGTATTAATTTATATTTGAATAAAGTTTTAACGTTAATCAAACACATACAATAGTGCAAATAAAAATAATAGTCTCTCTAACTTTTTTAAAATTAAGAAAATAATAAAAGAGAAATTATTCAAAGGCGGAAAATTAACCTATGAATCGTGATCGATACTATTAAAAAAAAACAGAAAGTTAAAATATATTTGAGGTGATGAGAAATTACCCAATCACAATGAATACTTTCGACTTTACGTCAACAGTCCAGCAATCCTAAGAAATATATAGAGAGAGCCTTTATTTCATGGTTTTGTACAATTCCCAACAGTAATTGGTGAGAAAAGCTCATCATGTCATAAACGAAGCAATAATTTTTAAGCCCCAAGCACGAAATCCCTGTGGGCATTGGAACATGAAACAAGATAGCGTGAGTACTAAAAAAAGTAAAATCATGATTAAGATGTCATGGAAGTTTCAAAATTTTTGGTACTGTTGTAATGAGTTGACTTGAAAAATTAAATAACTTTTAAATACATCTTGAAAATATATTAAAACTATATCTAGAAAAAGAATAGCAACAGCTATAATTCCACATACTATTGGAAATCATTCGATGCTTGCAGAGATTATTTTTTTAATTAAAATCTAAGATAAAAAAAAAATTGCTTTTAATAAAATATGATTATACTTGGAATTTCCGATGTTAACACACCGATGAACGAAATACCAGAGATATCTTCTGGACTAACCACATGCATTAACTCAGTGATAGATATATGAACCACAGAGTGTTGTCATCAGTATGTCTGATAATGCCACAAAAATTTCATTCAGTTTAAACTAAGACAGTCTGAGAAATATTTAAAATAAAACAAAATGTTCTGCAATCATTTTAAATTTTTATAAAGATTAATTTTACTTTGCATACTTATTGAATAGAATAACTTTAATAAAACTTAATTTTCCTTTAAAGAATTACTTTACTGATAACTGAAATAATACATAATCCTGTTGATAAAAGCAATCATTTTTTTTTTAAAAAGTAAAATTCCAATAATGTAATGGTTAAAACAGAAAACAGTAAATAAAGACGATCGCCTAGTTCAATTTTAGAAATAGAATTTTGATGGTACAATATTATTATTTATTTAGAAATCCAAAGACTATATTCAAAAACCTTGCAGGGGCCTATGGTTGGAACGATCCGAATCCAGCAATGAACTTATTATAAAAATTATCTATTACCACATCAATAGTTAACGGCTGGTTCCGATCTTTTTTCGATTTATTACTTATTTTATAATTATTAGGTAGGTTGCCAACATTGTCTTTACTTTGACTTACCCATATATGAAATATAGTAAGGAAAAGTATTAAGATCGTGAACATTTTCAAATTCCAGTTTTCAACTGGAATCTCATTGAGTCCAGATAACCAAGTTCCGAAAAAAGGTCTGTGTGGTGGTGAGTCTAGCACAAAAACCAAAAGTCGTTTTTTTTCACGAAAATGTTTTTTTTGTAGTTTTTTTTTACTTTCACTTATCTGTATATGAAATATATTGAGATCGTAAAAATTTTCAAATTCCAGTTTTCTACGGAAATACACGTTTTAGGGCCCCCTTAGTCCAAATAACCAAGTCCCGAAAAATGGTATATGTGTTCGCGTGTGTGTGGTAAGTCTAATGCAAAAGCGAAAAGTCCGTACGGAATGAATTTCATATTAGGATGCTATATTCCGAATGTTAGAAAAACTTTTTCATCAATATCAGCTCACCAGAAAAGCCACTTTATGCCATGCATTTTGCACCTTTTTACGATTTTCATTAAACTCTCTACATCAATGTAAAATTTAATGGGCTTCAATATCATGTAGGTTTTATTCATATTGAAATAGTCTGATAGGGCTTAAATGCCGATATTTTAAATATTCTTTCTCTAAAGTACCTTTAATTTTGTAGATTCTATAAAAATAACCATATTGTCTTGTTACCACTGATGAAAAACAGGTAAAAATATCAGTTGAAGGAATCCGATATACAACTAAAGAAGAAAATTAAAAAAAATATTTTGTTTTTCCAATTTTTTGTTTTTGAACTATGCATGTATAAATATACCGTTGGAAAGCTAAAGATTTTAGAAAAAATATTATCTTATACACAAGCTGTAAGAGTTAATAATAGTGATGAAAAGTCGATAAAACTAACTGATTATTTTAGATAATAATATAATAAAATGAAACATATTTTCTATAGAAATTCAATTGAATTCATTCTTTAATGGTTTCACTCATAACATTAATGATTTTTTAATTTTTTATTAAGATATACCTTAAACGGGATTATATATAATAAAACAGTGCGTATGTAATATGTGATGGTTTTAAGAGCTTCACATAGATAGGAAATATATAACTGTTAAATGGCAATAAATAACTGTATTCCTTCCGATACCAGCAGAACTAAAAGTTTTTTTTTTTTTAACCTGATAACACTTCGAAAAGGCCATCTGCTCTTAATTTCAGACTTTTTTTCTCCTCTGCTAGATAACTGAGAGACTAAGACTTATAGCCTACAATAGCCATTTACATAGATAAGCCGGACTGGATAGATCCTGCAGAGGAGAGGACAGCTAGGGACCGGACTGCAGATAAGACGGAAGTCAGGGGTCAGGGGTCGCCCTCAATGCCGTCTCCGCTCGACTGGAAAACGGACAATTAAATTAAACCTTTTTTCCTACCGGAGGAAGCAACTGGAGAAGAGATTTTCCTCTCGGCTCCTCCGGAGTCTTTGTTCCAGACATGCACGGACAGGCCAAATGCCAGCGTCTTCCGCCACGGTCAATCTCTCCCTTCTCTTCGACCGCTATCTTGACAGCAAGAAGGGAAGTACCGAAAAAGTTTCATTTGAAAGACAATTTGGTATTTGTACTTATTTTATAATTTATGTTTACACATAAATTTAAGTATTTTAGAAATAATACACAAATAATAGTAAGCCTTTGCTTAAACATCCGGCATGTATTAGCAAATATTTAAAGTCGAAAAAAGTGAATGTATTTACTTTACTATAATAAAAATATACTGGCATCAATGTATACGTAAAACTTTTTTTAAATTTATTTATAGTAATTTACAACTGTATTAAACAACAAAATGAGTAAATATGCAGAATGAAAAAAAAAATCATGAAAATGTCTTGAGAAAGAACTACCCAGTGATAGCACTTCACTAACTATTTTAAGGCAGGAGGTCCCGAGGACCACCTTCTTTTCAGTCACCTCAGAGGGTTATCAGGGATATCTAAGAAAGATAAATTACGGACAAGTGGGTTTGTGTGGGCACGGAGTTTAGAATGAAAAGAGGAGTATCTATCACGGGCTATGTCTCCAACAAATGGGATGTTTATGTGGCATATAAAATTAAATTGTTATCTAATCATTGATTAGAATACATCATAATACCTTCATTTGATGTTATAAACTAACTAGCTCACCCCGTTTGTACAAATTGGTGACAAACGGTATACCGATATTGTCTTTGTTCTTTTAATAGTAAATTAAAAACAATAAATACAAAAAAACATTTTCGAAAAAATTGGATAGAGACATCCGAATCACCTAGCGATATAAAATATACTTAGGGTCTATAAAATATAAAATAGAGCCTATTCTCATACCAACTGAATATACAAAAAAAAATTCACAAAAATCGGTCGAGCCGTTTTTGGAGTTGTAATGGAGAATATTTATGTTAGTTGTAATTTATTCTCAACAGCTTGAATTGGGCCGTGTTTTATATTTTGGATTGTATATAAGTAAACCAAGAGAAAACAAGGCTCATTTAATTTAATCTTTTGTTTCAAACATTTAATACCCAATTATGAATGTAAATAGATAAAATCCATACCGCACATTTTATTCTTATGAATGTAAATTACTTTAAATTTTAGGCAACTGGTTGGACTAGATAGTTTTGGATATGACCCAACTTTGATGTTTTGAGGTACATTAAATAAGATTTATTTGGCTATAAAATAGTTATTTCTTAAAAATAAAAACACAGCGATACCTTATACAAAAATAAATGAAGAAAGGGTAAATAAAAACATATATTCTATCATTATGTTCTGATAATTAATTATAAATTTAGTTCTTTTGAGATTATGAACTGATAAAGATACAAATAAAAATTTTTTTCTGCCACAAAAAATAAATAAAATAAACCAAAATTTATGCGAAATGTATTTATACAAGCTATGATTTTTTATTTTTGTAAAAATTGCATATATGTTTTATGTATTGTTAATAATTAAACCACAATAGTAAGAGCTAGGCCAAGCGTAACAGAGGTGTTGCTATCTAGCGGTGTTCTGTTAAACTCTCTTTGTTAAGCCAATAAAAACTCTTGTATCCAATTAATTTTTGTAATAAAACAACATAAATAAGTAGATCAAACTATAGATTTAATTATCATATTGATAATAATTTGAATAATATATGTATAGAATAAAATTAATGAATAATAAACTTATTTATACTTCATTCATTACCGTAGTATACTATAGGTACAAGTAGAGATTTGAATATGCAAGTTTAATTTTGTTAATTTAGGAATTATTTGTTTTAGGATTATTTTGGGAAGAATATTTCACCCCTTCTTGTCTTTGACCGTTGCTTAATATATTTTGTAGAAACTACAGCCGATGCTAATGACAAAGAAATAATTGAATCGATATGACATTTTCTTTTCCAGTTTTTATGCAAAATATTTTGCAGATTAACGAACATGGGACTAAAGCGTTCAAGTTTATTAATTTTTTTAACTATGGTAAATTATGATAAGAATATTTTAATTATAAGCTAGTTTTTAAACAACATTTTCAAACTTTAAAGGTTTTATTTTCATAATATATCCGCAGACATCTTTAAATTAAATTATGCAAACAATTTTCATACCTATAATTCTCAATACATACAATTCAAAGCTATGATTCTCTTTTCGCTATACGGATTTTTTTCATATCTAATCCAGCCATTTCAGACGGAAGTAATAAAGTATATTTTATAAATTAATGTTTAGTTACTAAAGATAATTTTATAGTATCACAATTCCTTTATGACATAGCTAGGTAAAAAGTAAAAGAAACAAGTGAAATAGGCCTATTACACTAATGTCAAAATACAGGGTTTCTGATTGGTCTACAGATGTTCTATAAATAAATGAGCCTTGAATTATAGGTTACGTCTGTTCATAGCATGTTTCAAAGCTAATTAGGTTAAGGTCTAATAGGTATGGGGCATTTATGGAAAAAAATCATTCAACACAAAACATTGAAATCGACAACGATTATCAGGAATTCACTTGCTTTGATCTTTTTTTTTTTGTTATTATTAAGTTATTTTTTTGAACTTTACTATTAAAAGTATTAATTTGTTTCTTTATTCATTTAGCGCACTTTATGTCGCTGTGGCTAATCGGACAGTATTACAGATGGAGTCCTACAATTTAGTCGATCTACGGCTGATATAAAGTGAAAATAATTACTTTGCCACTGCAACTGGTACTAGCCCAGATCCTAGAGTGCCACATTCGCTGTTCCACTTCGGTTGCTTACAACATAATTATATTTCAGCTGAATAGTTACCTAGAAAGTCGATTGTTTTGTTACTATCAACACATAGAGGTACAATGTTTAGTCATGATTTCATACGTTTCAACAGTTTTCGTAAGTGGAAAAGGACAACGTAAGAGGACACTTAACAAAAATAGCCATTTAATTAAAACGAAAAAATTAAGAATATAAATATCAGAAAAACAAATTTGTCAATGGTTATGAAAATATTTTATAACATATCAATGTTTGTCTAGCATTAACGAACTATATAAGTATATAGAACTACATAAACATAGTTCACATTCTGAGTTTTATTTCTGGAATCCAGAGGGCTCGTGTAGAACTATCAGTCATGAGATTCGTGAGGTCTGTTTCGACTATGCCACCCACGAAGAGCTAGGAGAGATTGTGTAGAAACTATCTTTTTGTCACAGTTCTGAACACGAAAGCATTTTATAAATTTCTAAGCAATAGGTGAAGTTGTAGTGAACTGCATAGTTGCGTGCCTCCTTCTTCGAGCCTCAGATTAGAGGTTTTCGAGTGTACCCTTCAAGTTCGAAGGATAAATTATACAGGTGTTATTATTAGCCCCACATAAGAAGCTAGGCACAATCTATGTCCCTCCTTAGTTACACCAAAGCAGCGTGACATCCAGACACCACCCCTTACTGGCGAGTGACCGAGGAATGCTACCCCGGCGACGTGCGGTATGCAATAGGTAGATACGACAGAGATGAGCGATGGAACGGAAACGACAGACGCGTTCCGGGAAACGTATGGTACGTTAATGCGAAGGGAGGCAGGGAATGCAGCGGAGTGAGCCTTATAGGGCACCATCCCCGGTAGTGCGTCCGTTAGTGCGTCTCTAATGGCTAGCGGCCTTCGGGCGGTCGAGGCTGTGCCGTTCAAAGAAACAGAACCAGTACAGCAGCATGACCTTCAGTCTTATTATCTTATTAAATGCTTAGTGTATACACTTCTAACTAGTTATTGCTCTTTAACAACGGCTATATTTTAACACCATCTAATGAGTGTTATGGATCAGATTTGAATAAAATATTGTCTTCAAGGTAATTTTCCATTAGGGACTTGATAAAAACAGCATATGTTTATTTTATTAATGATTTTAATGAATGTGAATAGAAAAATTCATCACAAAATTAGTCCGCGTGGCGGTCAGTGAAAGAAAAACAATAAAATAGTTTTAACTAGTTCACCAACGTTTCGACCCGCATAGTTGGTCATCATCAGGGCGCCTTTCGAAAAGATCGCTAGGACAAATCGTGTCCTAAGATGTACCTAGTCCTGCCATAAATATTGTTACAAGGAAATATCTACAACTAAACAATAAGTGCTTCGAAGTATGAGTTTTAGTTTAAAAAGAAGACCCTAGTGCCACACTCAATCAAAAGCTTGAGTAACATCCAAAAAAGCCCCAGAAGCTTATTGTTTTAGTTCAAGTGCAGTGGAAATAAAGTCCGTTACTCTGTGTAGCTGTTGTGTTGTGGAGTGAAAAGAGCGAAATCCGAATTGATGGTCTGGTAACATGTTGTGGTCAGTCAGTATGTTAATAATGCGTCCGTGCAATATTTTTCAAATATTTTTGAGCTTTTCGGCATTTTCATAATCTGTCTTGATACCTCAGAAAGAGTAAAGGATTGGAAGAGGCATGGGAAGAGGAGAGTCCAAGAGTACATAATTTTCGTGTTGTATGCCTGTTAAGTCTGTGTGAGGTTTAAAAACACCTGAAAGATAGTCAACGAAGATTTTAGATTTATCTCTATCCGACACAGCCCAAGAACCATCATCGTTTCTCGATGGGGCAGAAACTCCACGGTGTTTCATAATTCGTTTGGTATGTCGCCAAAGGCTGATGTCGTCGGATGTCAGGTTTTCCAGATATTGGTCAAAGTTAGTTTGTTTGAATTTTCGTATTTCTGTTTTAAGTTCATTGTTAGTTATACCTGTCATGGCCGCTACTGATGTTCAACTTACGTATCGCTCCATGATTTTACCTTATTAGCTCGAAGTCACTGAATCTTCAGCCTTCAAACTTTGTGAATGGTGAATTGTTAACCCACTGAACACTTAACAATCGTTAATACTGAGGTGAGTGCACTTATTTCACTAAAGCAAATTATAGACTGGTGGCAGCCTGGAGTGGGGGGAGCGAGGCTCCTAGAAGATAAGTCCTAATCCTTTTCATGTTTACAAGGTCTAGTTCGAGTCTCCTGTCATCTACGACTAATAATATAAACATTTTGTGTATATATTTAAGTTTAACTTTTTTTTTTTTTTTACTCAAGACTTTTTATTTATTTTTCTAAAGACATTTTTTATTCTACGATAAGACTTTTTTTTCAATATGTTTAATTTATTTAGTTTAATTATTCAATATGTTTCAATTGATATGTATATATTTTTGTAAATAGATATAGTAGCTAGATTTTTCTTCTTTATTTAGGTAAATTAATATTAAAAGTTTATTTTTTTTTCTCTTAATTCTTCTAATTTTATTCATGGATCTCGGCATGAATACTTCCTGTGACGACTCGGCAGAGGAAACGCCCTTCTCGGAAATTAGCGAGTCAGATTCTCAATATTTGAAGCCGCGTCAGAAACGGCAAAGAGCTTTAAATCCTGGACCTGGAGACTCTCCGAATAAGAAAAAAAATAAAGCGGCCAAAACCAAACAGGTTTCTAACCAAATAAATTCCCCACCAAAAACACGCAGTACCACTGCAGCCATCAAAAATGAGCATACGGCGCCGTCTACATCTACCACCACACCGTCTTCAGCGGCAGCACCATCGACCTCAACCGGCAACAATACTGTTGCAGCGAACAACTCACACGTCATCCCGGGGCCCCAGGGGTTTTCTGATCCGGAGCCACCACCCATATTCGTTAATAATATATCAAATTTCATTACGTTTGGTCAAGAAATCGCCAACTTGATCGGACAGCCAAACTTTAGATGTTTTTCCAGACTGAGCGATATCAAGATAAATACTAACTCAAAAGAAAATTACAAAAAGCTCGTAACCTATTTATCTACCAAGAACTACGACTTCCACTGCTACCAGCTAAGGCAGGAAAAATCATACCGAGTGGTTTTAAGGGGACTCCACTCAACGACCCCCACTGACGCAATTAAAAGAGCCCTGGAAGAGATAGGCCATACCGCTAGACACGTTACTTTGCGTCTTACACCCCTCTGAAAAATACCCCCTTCCACTATTTTTCGTGGATTTGGAGCCAGCACAAAACAACCCGGATATATTTCAGGTGACGAGGCTCTTATACTCAGTCATCCGATTTGAACAGCCCAGACAAAAATCAACAATAGTCCAGTGCACAAACTGTCAAAATTTAGGACACACCAAGTCCTATTGTCACCATCAGGCCCGGTGCGTCAAATGTGCCGGCCCGCACACATCTGAAAACTGCCCGAAATCAAGAAATGAGCCGGCAAAATGTGCTCTCTGTGGCGAAGCACACCCTGCCAGCTACAAAGGATGTGCGATTTATAAAAATCTATACAAACAAAAATTTCATAGCCTGCAGTTAAAAATCACTGAACAGAAGAATTATACGCAGGCTCCTGTCGCTGACTCTTTGAACTTCCCAGACCTCAATCAACGCCAAGGTAACATCACTCACCAGACGACTACCTCAACCAACATGGTAAAAGCCACAACACCTCTCTCTACAATCACCTCGCAAAATCAACAGCCTCGACGACAGGCGCCTCCAAAACCCCAACCCAGATCTCAAAACTCCCAACCTCAGCCTGAAGTTCCGCTCCAACCGATTCCCTCCCATCATCTGCCCTTACAGGCCAAATTACCAACAGAAAAACCAAACCAAGTTCCACCCCGTCCTATTGTCCACACAAAACCAAATCCGCCTCCTCTATCATCCCAGAACGAACTTCCTCGTACCCCTCGACGGGTACAACCCACAAACAACAATCCTCCTCCAACATCTCATACTCATCCCTCTCCTAATTCAAATCCTCCTGACATTTTTTCCATCTTGAATTCCTTCCTCTTGGACCTTCAAGAAACTATCAAACCTCTTATCACCCTTCTCACGCGAATCCTTTCTGAAATCCCATTTAATTTCCAACGATGAGTGTAAAGCCCCTAGCTGTCCTCTTGTGGAACGCTAACGGCCTACTTCAACACCGTGACGAACTCGACATATTCCTCCATGACAACCATATTGATATAGCACTACTGACTGAAACACATTTCACTCAACGATCACGTTTTTACATACGAGACTATATTACTTACAGAACTGACCACCCAGACAACACTGCCCATGCGGGTTCTTGCATCCTTATTCATAAATCCATTTCACATTCCTATGTCCCTTCTACTCCAACTGATGCTATACAATCGACCTCTGTATCCATTTCAAATCATCCTTCTCATGTAACTTTCGCAGCTGTATACTGTCCTCCAGGTAATGCCGTTTCATTTAACTGCCTCAACTCCTTATTCCTTTCCCTCGGACCGCGCTTTATTGCTGGAGGAGACTATAATGCTAAACACCAACGATGGGGTTGTCGAACATCAAATACCCGTGGAAATATCCTCTCCCGTGTTTCATCTTCAAATAGCTATTCCATCCTCTCGCCCATGAATCCCACTTACTGGCCTACATCCCGAAAAAAACATCCTGATATCCTAGATATATTCGTCACCTCCCAGCTTTCCTCCTCCACATACATCTGTTAAATCCTTGAATGACCTCTCATCCGACCACAGTCCAGTTCTGCTTTCTTTGCATTCGGGCTTTGTTCCTAGGCCAACCCCTCCTAAATTGATCCTTGGACGAGTGGACTGGGACGGATTTCGGACAGACTTGGAGACAAAACTGGATTTAAGAATCTCACTAAAGACTAAACTAGATATTGACAGAGCCGTAGAACAACTTACTGACTCAATAGGTAGCAGCATACGTGATAACACTACAAACACCTACAACAATAACACTCAACAGACTAACCTGCCACAGCACATTCGAATCTTATTAAGGGAAAAACGAAGAGCTAGATCGAAGTGGCATAGGACTAGATACCCAGCTGACAAAACTATTTATACCACTCTGACTAACAAACTTAAAGCAGAAATCAGGAAATTCAAAATTCAAAACATACTGAATACGACAGAAAATCTCACTACGACTGATAAATCACTTTGGACTACCACTAAGAAATTACTTCAGTTCAAAGATTTTAATCATCCTCTCCTCAATGAATCTCAATCCTGGACCAGATCCGATGAAGAAAAATCCCAAACATTCGCTCAGCACCTCTTTGAAACCTACAATCCGCATCCTAATATATTTAATCACCATCACCTTGAGTGCGTTGAAGCAGAGCTGGATATTCCACTCCAATTGGCCCTCCCTCCCAAAGCATTTCATCCTTCAGAAATCTCAAACATAATCCACAGATTACCTTCCCGCAAAGCTCCTGGACACGATCTAATCACTCCCAATATTCTAAAACAACTTCCCAGAAAATCCATTCTATTCCTTACCTATATTTACAATGCCGTTCTCCGAACCACATATTTTCCTAAATCCTGGAAGTTAGCCATTGTTAAAATGATCCCTAAACCTAAAAAGCCGCTGGAACTCCCTTCCTCTTACCGTCCTATATCTCTTTTACCCATTATGGGTAAAATCCTGGAAAGACTAATCCTTAAACGACTCTATCCTATCCTAGAGACGTTTCAGATAATCCCGGATCACCATTTGGATTTCGCTCATCCCACTCCACCATCCAACAATGTCATCGTGTGGTGGATGTTGTCTCTTCAGCATTGGAGCGTGGATTGTACTGCACGGGAGCCTTCCTCGACGTAGAACAGGCCTTTGACCGAGTTTGGCACCCGGGACTGCTTTACAAGCTCCGAAAATTCCTTCCACCTACATACTACCTCATCATCCAGTCTTACCTCTCTGAAAGATCCTTCAAAATAAACCACAATAGTTCCTATTCATCCCTTTTTACTCAGTCTGCTGGTGTCCCTCAAGGTAGTATCCTTGGACCCATCCTCTACACAGTCTATACAGCTGATATCCCAACCCATCCCAACACTTTCCTTTCTACCTATGCTGATGACACTTGTGTGTTATCAGTCAATAACGATCCTACTATTGCCTCTCAAACTCTTCAATCCCATATCAGAGAGCTTGAGATATGGTGTCAGAATTGGAGAATCAAAATCAATGCCAACAAATCCCACCAAATTACCTTTACCCTTCGTCGTAAACCTATGACATCCTGCCCTACAGTTTCCTTTAATAATATTCCGCTTGTTCCAGTTGAACAGATCCGCTACCTAGGACTACTACTTGACAAACGTCTAACATGGAATCCCCATACACGACTGAAACGACAAGAAACTGCCCGTCGCTTTCGCTTACTACAACACTTACTGGACAGACGCTCCAACCTTCCACTTATCTACAAAAGGCTCATCTATATCACCATCATAAGGCCTATCTGGACTTACGGAGTTGAGCTTTGGGGCTCTACGAAACCATCAAATTCTTCCCGTATTCAATCCTTACAATCCAAAATCCTTCGAAAAATCCTCAATGCTCCTTACTTTGTCACAAATAAACTCATCCATAAAGACCTTAACATCCCATATGTTGCTGATTTGGCCCGAACCAAGTATCAATCCTTCCATGACAAACTCCACTCCCACTCTAATCCTCTAGTTTCAATTCTTGCTTCCTCTTCAATTCCTGACAATCCTACGAGGCGCCTGAAAAGAAGATGGCCTCGAGACCTTCTAGTTTAGTTACTTAGTGGAGTGATGCCAATGGGCGTTTTCTCTTCGCGTTTTTTTCATGTATTTTATCATTATTAACATATTTACTTGTTGTATTACAAAATACAGTTGTAAATTTCAATAAAAAAAAAAAAAAAAAAAAAAAAGTTCATTGTTAAGTTTGTTGAAGATTCGTCCAAAATTCATTTTAAAGTAGTTTTATTTTTTTATGCGTCTCTTCTCCTGCAAGGAATGCGGAGTGAATGAACCCATAGACGAGCATTATGGAGGCTGAAACATTTGTCAAGCATTGAACGAGACTCAGATTTCACGAAGAGATAAGGATGACGCGTCGAATCTAGAGTTACCTCGTAGTAATTTCTCGGGTTGGGCGGACACCGCAGTGGGCAGAGGCTGGCTACACCGGCACCGGGGATAGATCATTAGGAACAGTTATTGAAATGGTGTGGGCATTCTACAATGGACCCTTTGTACCAGACAGGAACAAAAAGTAGATTCCACGCTTCTTCCAAAGGTCGTATATCTTTACTTATTTCACTGAGTGCCACGACACTGCTGCCTTTAAATTATTTATCCATTAGAAATAGTTTTTAACATCGAGTCTATGTATAATTAAACACTGTATTTTTATTTTTTTTTTTAAGGAAACTTATCAGAGGAACTCGAAAAAAAAAAAAAATACCCTTAAGATTTAAATAATGGTACCAAAATAATTAAAACTATTATATAAAGCCTCGACAGAAATACAGTCAATTTAAATACAATTAGAAACCTCAATGACTTTGTTTGAAAAGAGTTATTTTCTATCCTAAATTTAAAACACGAGTAAAGTGTTTTTCCTTTTCCTAATACTTACTTAAGTTTTACAGCCATTTTAAGCCAGCTTCGCCGCTGATAACTTTTGCAGATATCACAGAATAAAACGCCTTTATTTTGTAAAAATCTACCGAATTAGCAGAGATAATAATTTTTTACGATTTTTTTTTTTTTCGTAAGGATATTAAAAACTCGGGAACCAGCTGAATCTCATTTACCTTATTTATGTCACTTGTACTCGACATATATGTCTGTAAACTGTACAACTTTATGAATAAAGTCAAAGGCTGATATTTAACTTCACCGCTCTTTTATTAAGTATTTATACACAACGTTTCGGCTATAATGCCAGCTTTAGGTGCAAAGAACATTTTTATCTAAGATGAATGGGTACTCACACTACACTACACCTTAGATAAACCTACCCTTTGCACCTCAAGACGGCATTATAGCCGAAACGTTGTAAATCAACCCTTAATAATTGAGTGGTGAAAGTAAATATCATAATATTGTGTTCAGCCGTGTTCATATCGTGATATATATTTAATTTAAATATCGCGAAAACGTATTTTTGCCATGTTTGATTAACACATTCACGCCGGGGTGAATATCTGCGTTTTTCCACGTGAGATACTTTGTTAGCTGCTTACGCTTTGTGGGGCGGGGTGAGGCGACACTGCTGCAAGTTCCCACGTGTTTAATGCCAGAACACAACAGTTCCAGGCTTTCAGGCCAGCTTTTAACAGTTTGGACATACAAATATGACTTGAAACAATAATTATTGAAATACTTACATATTATTAATAATCATTATTATAAATACATACATATATTATTAAAAATGATTCTTATATTATTATATATTATATTTTTATATCTTATTATGGGAATAAAAATATAAAAAGAAATCACGCACATCTAAATAAAATTCTTAAAGAAGAGTAGCCAAGTGAAATTGAACGATAAGAAACCTTTGAGGGGGAACCTACAACATATAATGTAATATAATAAACTTATTTTCTAATAACAAGTGACCCATATGTGATGCACGTCACCCCATGGGATAGTTAAGCGTGACCCACCGTTGGTCACCCCGGCCCAAGGCGTGAACGTATTAAAAAAAAAAAAAAAAAATCATAACAACGAAATGTTTACAGCAAGTAGTAATTTTCGGGATTTTTTTCCTTATTTTTCCACTCTTTAGGTGATGGTTTGATTGTGAGAAAAATGTAAAACACAAACTTATTACATTGTTAGTTTTCCTTTTAATTTGATATTTGCAAAAGTAGAAGAGTTTTGTCACCCCTACCTCTCCTTTGTTGGCAACGCGGAGTTTTCGGGCCAGAGAGTGTGCGGGGGATAATTGCCGAGAAGCACCCAGATGCGAACTCGTAATAATTCTATTCCAAGTTTCTAGTCATCTGGTAGCTGGGCCCAAGGCGCGTTTGAAGCAATGCGTCCTAACCTACTTGGCACTTTATCCACTTAATAATGACAATCTTATTAAACTGAAATAAAAAACTGTAACGTCTTCTCAAGTTGGTGACGAAGCAACAGTCTTCCTTAGGTCAACGGAAACATCAGGCTTGGAGTTAAGTTATATCATAGATATAAACCAAATAACAATAATTATTTACTTCTGTAACAGTTTTCAACTAGTAATAATCGTACCTCAGTAGGCCTTCATTGGTCACGATATTGCCTCTACGCAAGGTCAACTACTTAGTCACCAATAATTCATAAAGACCTAAATATCCCATTAGTCGCAGATCTAGCCCGAACTAGATATACCTCCTTTTATTCTAAATTACGCGTAGACTCCAACCCGCTCGTCCGCAAACTCTCATTTCCATATATTCCTGATAATCCCCCGAGGCGGCTGAAAAGACGATGGCCTCGCGACCTACTACATTAAATAAACACTGAAGTGCTACCCCTGGGTAGTTTCTTCACATGCCTGCATCACACCCACTTGATCAATTAACACATTTACTTAATGTATTTTATTCTATAATACAGTTGTAAATTTCTTTTGAAAAAAAAAAAAAAAATTCTGTAAGAACTAACCTGTGATGGTGCTGGAAGCTGTGCCTCCGCTTGCCATGCTTCCTGGAGCGTAGCCCCTTGCCCTCGCTGTGATAGATGGGGTTGCTCCTCTCTGGGGGCGGCGCCTGCTTCGGCTCTCCTCGCAGTTCGCGCAACCATCTGCTTAGCGCGCCTCCTTCTTCATCTCTGTTATAAAAAATAAATATATATTTATATATTCAGCATTTCTTTATAGCAATCGCATATTATTATTATTATGTAAAGCTTAATTTAATTTTATAATGATTCCATCAGCAAATGTGCATAGTGTCTCTATCGTCAGTAAAAGGAGTGAATATATAAGTTCAGATCAAACAAAACGATATAAATTAAACTTCATAATATGAATTATCGGTGATCGTAGACGCTTTCACATTTCTTACTAGCATTCTTTTACTAAATTCCCGAGAAAACTACCTTCTGAATGAATTTATCAATAAATAAATCCTCAACCAGCACTTTCCCACATAATAGTTATATCGATATAGAACAAGGAAAATGTTTACAAATTGTTAACTTTCATTAATTGATTGAAAGAAAAATTTTACCGATATTTTACAGCAGTATTTATTAAAATGGCCCGTTAAAAATTTGATTTGGAAAATATATCCAAATATTATATCCATGAGTCAATTTTGTCACACGACCTTTTTACTATATAACTATATATAGAAACTATACAATATATGGAATATATAGTAAGGGGAAGTATTGCGATCGTGAAACCTTCAGGATTAGGGCTTTCACCGAAAATACACGTTTTATGGTCTCCTGAGTCCAAATGATCAAATCCTGCAAAAAGTTCTGTGCGTGTGTATGTAGTCAGTCTAGCTCTAAAATGATAAGTTGTATGAAACTGATATTTCATATTTCAGGAGCGTCTACGCCTGAGATGTAACTGGAAATTTGTCAACCAAACCGGCAAACTAGAATACCTATTTTATAACATATACGTCGTGTGATGCGCGTACCATATTCTTTTGGATAAGTATAACAAATTTTCTAGAAGTGCTTTTCTGAGCATGAATATCCCTTTCGATTTTAATATGCCGATTCTTACTTACCATAGATATCAAACGTTACATTAAATTAAATAAGACTTTATTTTATATTTTACATTTTCCGTTGAACCAGACTTCAGACCCCCTTCCTTCAACTGTAAATATTCGCTGGCCAAATTTAAAGCTTGGATATATATATTTTTTTTTCCGTTGGTATAGAACGTTTAGATTCTTGGTCGCACGATCATACTATGGAAGCAGTGTGAGTATGCTACTTGTACCAATTACTCTTTTAATTGCTCAGTACCTAGCGATGTACTAGTATTAGCTAAATTTTTTTACTAATAGTAAGTTCAATGACAACCTTATAGTAGCTACGTTTAATAATCTCAGAATCCTCACTTATCTACCCATAATGCTGTTAAAATGTTGCAAATCAAAAGGTTTTAAATTATTAAATTAATGTTTTTAGACTTAAATTATATCTCGAAATAATAAATAAGTAAACCAGCTATTACTTTAATGGAGCCTACATCATCCTATGATTGGTGGGATCAAAAACTCCACAAGCTACGATGGTCGTTAGCGTGGGCCTAGTCCTCACCTCATAGCTTAATGACTCGACGCCTTTCTAACTCGCAACTAATGCACTCTAGGTTTCATAACTTACACGTCTCAATCGGGATAGCCTCTTCCCAACATATACAACCCTCAATTTGGTGGTCTGTGTTTAAAGCAATCATTGAAAACGTGTAAATAATCTAATAATGCCATTGTATACACCAAAACTTATTATGAGCAGCTGATTTAGCTTGGAAGAAATATTACTATATGAGGTAAATAATGAAAAATTCGTGACTAATAAACTAAAAAAAAAAATAATTATACTGAAATATAAAACTTTAGGCAAAAATCACCAAATATTCTGCTTCTCATTATACCAAGAGCTCAGCCTGGAAATGTGCAGATCCTCTTCCAAACTTCAATCAAAATTATCGCAATAATGATACGACCTCGTAACACTGTGGATAGTTAAAAACAAATCAATACCATTGTGTAATTGACATAATTAGATCTGAACGATCTCGAAAATAAATGACCTAAGATACCAACGGCAGTCTTGTTTCAAAGTTCCAAGATCTGTTAGACCAGGATCCAAAGAGTCCTTCTGTGATACAATGATTATTTATGATTATATCAATTGGAACAATCTCTTCTTATTTTTGTTTATATGTATTTTAGATAATATTGAACATCTGAAGATGAGGCATGTGAAACCTCGAAACGTAATAAGATTTATTATTGACATGTTTGGATAAATAAAATACATATAAACAAAAATAAGAAGAGATTGTTCCAATTGATATAATCATATTCTAAAATACTCTTCTATAATAGTAATTGATATAAAATGATTATTTATTTTAATTATGGATTAATTCAGAGGATGGGAGACCTTCTAATTGCTCCTAACTCAATAAAGTCTTGTTTATCGCAGGACAAAGCTGGCGCGCCAAAGCAGGTGATAAAGATAAAATTAAATGTATAATAATGGTGGATATAATTAGTTGACCGTTGAGAATTACTAGAAGGAATTAGTCCGGGTGGTGATCAGTGAATGAAACTATTTTTCGACCCTCAATGTGGGTCAACATCAGAGCTAAAAATATTCAAAAGAGATACATTTACAATAAGATTAAATATACAATTTCAAAAAATATTGAGCTAAAGGATGTCAATATTAAAGCATAAAACTAAACTAGATGTGTAAAAAAATCGGTTAATGAAATTACAATAACTAAGGTATAATAATGAGAGGGCTATACAGAGCAGATAATGACTAAAGATAATGTACAAAGGTATACAAAATTACATGAAATATGAAGTTGAGTGGAGATAGGTACCGTATTGTAGGCAATTGGAAACTAGGTACAATTTGGTAGAATGGGATGTAGGTAGGTAGATAGGAAAATCAACGGTCAAGAAAAGGAAACAGTTTCCATTCGCCTACAATACGCCTTGATGATGAGCCACAATAGGGGTCGAAACATAGGCAGAAAATGAATGGTTAAAACTAATTAATTCTTTCATTCACTGACCGCCACCCGGACTGATTCCTTCAAGTTATAATAATAATTATTATAAATAGTTGGTAATTTTAGAAATATTTTCACTTACTGCAATGTTTCTATAAAATATTTTTTATAAGTAAGCACCAGTTTACGGTAACAAAATCTGATTTTCACTTTCATCCAACCCATCCCTTGCATAAACAGTAGAATAAGGAAACCTAATAAATCACAAAATTTCTAATCAGATATTGAAGCAGAAACAAACTGAGACCAGGTGTTGAAATATTTTATCTCTTCACACATCTCCGCCTACTCGGACTGCCACATTCTCTGTTCACGAATTAATGTTATTCAGTTTCATGATTTTGAAATAGTGACCCGCCGTTGCCACCTAAGTAACTTTCGAATAAGGATTTATGAGGCTTTGATTTACTTTTATCGAGCCATATTCCTTGAACATCAACGAATAATATCAGATTATTTATAGTGCGTGTATTGTAGTGCGGGGCATTGTGGATTTTAGGCTGAGATTCGCGTAGGTCTCAACAGCAGCAATGATTTGTAACAAGAGAAGTGTGGATTGATCCGTGGATGCAATTAAAAATAAGCTTTATTTATTATCGTTTTAGTGAGTAGTAACTGTAAAATTTGAAAATAAAATCTAAATAATCTCATTAAATTTATTTAACGCTGACTGCTATAAGAATTTCATAAAATATGCATGATAGCACAAGCGAGGATTGAATTAATGAATAGACTTTGGAAAAATGATGTTTTATTCTACAGTGTCTTCTGCATAAACTTTAATTAATGAAAGGCAGCAACACTAGAAGATTTCAAGGTCCAACAGCATTGGATATAAACAAATTTTATAGGTTTATAGTGAAAATATATTTTTGATGTAAAATAGATACTTCTCTTAAAATCGTTTCAGAAACAGAATCTATTATTCATAGTAACGATTATTGATAGCAGAAATAACATCATTTCGAAGTTCAAAGTGGTTAAGATCTATCGAGTAATTTTCGTACCCAATAATATGTCTTGACAATAAAAGTTTTAATTCGAAAGAATCCATGAATCATTTTATTTATCTAAAGTTGGAGGATAAGATAAAGTTGGAGGATAGAAAAAAAAAAAAAAAAAAAAAAAAAAAAAAAAAAAAAAAAAAAAAAAAAAAAAAAAAAAAAAAAAAAAAAAAAAAAAAAAGAATCATTTTATTTTACAACACTATTCTAATGTATAATGGATATCTTTTATTTATATATAGATGGGGAAACTCCCCTCTACATAGTTATTGAAGACGCTCCAGAAAAAAAATAATTGAGATCCTTCTGAGATAGCAGAGAAATATGTTCCTAATGTTTGACACGTTCTCTGCCTTCGATAGCGAATGGTGACCGAGCGAATAGAGATATCGACTGCCCTGGGATGAATCTATAATTAATATATGAGATAATTTCTTTGTGAGTTGATGCAATTAGGGCAAAGAGGTGGCATATAGCTCTGAATTTAGACACCATAAAAATTTACTATATACTATCTGCTAATATTGCTTAACCAGTTCAGTATTTGGTACAGACCGTATTAAGAAATTTCGTATACTAGAAAAGGACTGAAAACACTATTTACCTTAGGGAGGAGAAAAGGAAACTAAACCTCGAGCAATTTTCAAATCCGCAACTTGATTCAGCAGAATGTTCAACATCTCGTATTGACTCAAATGAACATATTTTTACGATGATGAAATGATAGCTTATTTCCATCCTTGTTGTTGCGAATAGAAAAATTACCATATGGAGTGGGTTACATCATACGGAAATCAATGTCCAGAGATTAATTTTGACGATAAAGAAATCATAATAGTAACACATAAATAAAAAAAAAAAAAAAATGAATATAATAAAAAAAGGAATGACTTTACAGTCATAGAAACCAAGACGGTATCAGGTGATCAGAATTGATGGTCCGACGAAAGAATAGTTAACGACAATAGAGTTAAAAAGTAAAATACGAAGAAGTAAGAGACGAAGAGAGAGAGAGGTGGAAGGAGGGACAGGAAAATAAAAAGAGGAAACAATGAGAGGTACTGATTGGCGGCGTGGCTATGAATGGCTCTCTATCAATTATAAGGACAAGAGGACAAAGGCGGAGTCTATTTCCATGTGAGGACCTCTGCCACCGGCATTCCATAGTTCTCTGATTGCTTTTATTACCTTCGGCTAATCTATCTCTATTCAGCTCCCATGCACTTATCTCGGCGGTCGGGAGTGTGGGACAATAAAGGGTACAGTGCTAGTTGCAATACAACTATTATAATAAGATATCGAGTAAAAGTGCAAGTATTATACGATGTTTAAACTAAATCACACATTAAATATAAAAATCATGAAGGTTTTCAGGCATAAAAGGTTGGGGAGGCAATCATTAAACAAAATAACTTATTCTACTTCTCTAAGGTGATAGAATCACATTTGTTTCTTCCTTGCTATACCATGTGAAGTTCGAAATAAAAAATAAGAAACCAACAACAAAAAAGAGATGTTTTTTCTAGTTTAAATGTCGATCATACATAAATATTATGAAAGTTTCTGTTTTTTTTACAATACAGTAACTTCAATCGGTGCGTTTATTTTTAATCTCGCCATCGTCAACAATACAACGCTTATTATTAAAGGAAGTTTTAAATTGGCATACTTCCATGTAGAGTAATTTATAGAAACGAATAATAACATATGGGTCAATCCGTTCCAAATCGTCCAATTTTCATTAATTTTGACACACACACCAGTTTTGATTTTAATAATTTTTTTTATCAGCTATTCACTATCCTTACCTGAATATAAACCCGTAAATAAAATAGTTTTCTGGCCAATACTTTTAGTGTTGCAGCATTTAAGTTAGCTTCGCGGCTAAAAGCATATGTTGGGTAAATCTTTGTAATTATTTTAAGTTTGTAGATATCAAATCAAAACAATAAGATAAGGACATGCTTTGTATTTTTTATTCCCCTCTACTCTTTAGCTAAATATTGAAGAAGGAAGTTAAAAAAAATACATGGATTTAGCCGCGAAGCTGGTCTAAAACGGCTGCAACACTAGAAGCATTGGCCAGAAAAATATTTTATTTTTACATTCAGGAAAGGATAAAGTATAACTGAAGAAATCATTCATTCAAAAATCAGTCTGGACGGTTTGTAATGCATTGACCCATATTTAAAAAAAAATTAAATAAATAAAAACGAAAATAGGCAGTCCAAAAAAATAAAACTACAAAAAAAAGTAAATATAGCATTTCCAAGTCAATTGTAACCTTTTCCAAGTCAAATGTAACTTTTTCCAAGTCAAATGTAACCTTTTCCAAGTCAAATGTAACCCTTTCCATTTCAAATGTCACCTTTTCCAAGTCAAATGTCACCTTTTCCATTTCAAATGTTACCTTTTCCAAGTCAAATGTCACCTTTTTCTTCACTTCTAGCCTTAAATATTCCGTTTTATTTATTTATTTATTGAAAAATAATTAGTTTAATTGACATTATGACTTTTTTAATAATTTTGGCATATAATAATTGATATTTTTTTTGGGTCTCTTAGATATTTGATATCAAGTTCTGTTTTTTACTAGCTAATATTTAAAAAAAATTAATTATCGTCTATTTAGTTTTAAGATAGTTGTTGATTTTGAGTTTTTTTAGAGGGAGAGGGTAGTTTTTTTGAATAATTAATGTGTTTTCGAGTATTATAATTAAATTTTTCGAGCTGTATTTTTTATCGCTCGCGTGCATTTTAACTCGCATTAAATTTTAATGTTTTTTATTGATATAGGGATTAATTAATGTGCTTTCGGGTGGTTATGATTACGTTTTTCGAGCTGTATTTTTTATCGCTCGCGTGCATTTTAACTCGCATTAAATTTTAATGTTTTTTATTGATATAGGGATTAATTAATGTGCTTTCGGGTGGTTATCATAAGGTTTTTCGAGCTGTATTTTTTTCGCTCGCGCTTATTTTAACTAAAATTTACTTTTTATGTGTTTTATTGATATAGGGATTAATTAATGTGCTTTCGGGTGGTTATGATTACGTTTTTCGAGCTGTATTTTTTATCGCTCATGCGTATTTCAACTCGCATTTACTTTTAATGTTTTTTATTGATATAGGGATTAATTATTTTGCTTTCGGGTGGTTATGATTACGTTTTTCGAGCTGTATTTTTTTCGCTCGCGCTTATTTTAACTAAAATTTACTTTTTATGTGTTTTATTGATATAGAGATTAATTAATGTGCTTTCGGGTGGTTATGATTACATTTTTTGAGCTGTATTTTTTATCGCTCATGCGTATTTCAACTTCTATTTACTTTTAATCTTTTTATTTTTATAGGGATCTATCCTTGTGTTTTCGCGGGGTTATGAAAATGTTTAAAAGCTTTTTTTTTATCACTCGTGCGGATTTCAACTCGCCTTTATTTTTGATATTTTTTTATTGATATTGGGATTGATTGTTTTGTTCTGGGTTCTCATTATAACGTTGCTGGAATATAAATCGTTTAGGTTTTTTTTTTTTTTTTTATTATTATTATTTTATTAAAGGATTAGTTATAGTTCCTTTTCTAGCGTCCTGAGTATTTTTTTCAACTAAATCTTTTGTAAAGGATCCGCTTCCTAACTTGTTCTTACAATTATTTGATAATTTAATTGAGGAATCGTTTATTCTATTTTCGGGTGTTCTGATAACATTATTTGAACCAAATTTGTTATCGCTTTTACTCATTTTAAGTTACTGTTTCTATCTCATAAATATTCGATAGAGGGATCGTTTATAGTGTTTTCGGGAATACTAATAGAGCTTATGACATTTATTTATAGCTAGTGCACATTTTAACTTAAATGAAAAGTGATCTAGAAGAATGCGCAATCGCGATGTAACGTCCAAATCAAAAATGTAATCAGATCCTGCAAAAAAACAATAAATAATTTTTACATCATATTATAACATAATACCTACGGTTTGTAGAAATTTCCAAGCGCATAAAAGAATAAAGTTCAAAACACGTTATGAGAATCCCCTAAAACAAAAACAAAGAAAGACCACTGCAAATGCAAGTTTAAATGAGAGCAAGCGACAATAAAAACGGCTTAAACAACGTAATCACAAGACCCGAAAAGATAATTACAAACGTCTATAACAATAAAAAATATCAAAAGTAAATCCGAATTGAAATACGCATAAGCGATAAAAGATACAGCTCAAAAACGTAATCATAACCACCCAAAAGCACATTAATTATCTCTATATAAATAATAAAACATTAAAAGTAAATTCACGTTAAAATGCGCGGGAGCGATAAATAAATAAAACTAAAAAAACATAATTATAGGACCCGAAAACACAATTTTCAACACCTATATCAATAAAACACATAAAAAGTAAATTTTAGTTAAAATAAGCGCGAGCGAAAAAAATACAGCTCGAAAAACCTTATGATAACCACCCGAAAGCACATTAATTAATCCCTATATCAATAAAAAACATTAAAATTTAATGCGAGTTAAAATGCACGCGAGCGATAAAAAATACAGCTCGAAAAACGTAATCATAACCACCCGAAAGCACATTAATTAATCCCTATATCAATAAACACACATAAAAAGTAAATTTTAGTTAAAATAAGCGCGAGCGAAAAAAATACAGCTCGAAAAACGTAATCATAACCACCCGAAAGCAAAATAATTAATCCCTATATCAATAAAAAACATTAAAAGTACATTAAACTTAAAATGAGTAAAAGCGATAACAAATTTGGTTCAAATAATGTTATCAGAACACCCGAAAATAGAATAAACGATTCCTCAATTAAATTATCAAATAATTGTAAGAACAAGTTAGGAAGCGGATCCTTTACAAAAGATTTAGTTGAAAAAAATACTCAGGACGCTAGAAAAGGAACTATAACTAATCCTTTAATAAAATAATAATAATAAAAAAAAAAAAAAAAACCTAAACGATTTATATTCCAGCAACGTTATAATGAGAACCCAGAACAAAACAATCAATCCCAATATCAATAAAAAAAATATCAAAAATAAAGGCGAGTTGAAATCCGCACGAGTGATAAAAAAAAAGCTTTTAAACATTTTCATAACCCCGCGAAAACACAAGGATAGATCCCTATAAAAATAAAAAGATTAAAAGTAAATAGAAGTTGAAATACGCATGAGCGATAAAAAATACAGCTCAAAAAATGTAATCATAACCACCCGAAAGCACATTAATTAATCTCTATATCAATAAAACACATAAAAAGTAAATTTTAGTTAAAATAAGCGCGAGCGAAAAAAATACAGCTCGAAAAACGTAATCATAACCACCCGAAAGCAAAATAATTAATCCCTATATCAATAAAAAACATTAAAAGTAAATGCGAGTTGAAATACGCATGAGCGATAAAAAATACAGCTCGAAAAACGTAATCATAACCACCCGAAAGCACATTAATTAATCCCTATATCAATAAAACACATAAAAAGTAAATTTTAGTTAAAATAAGCGCGAGCGAAAAAAATACAGCTCGAAAAACCTTATGATAACCACCCGAAAGCACATTAATTAATCCCTATATCAATAAAAAACATTAAAATTTAATGCGAGTTAAAATGCACGCGAGCGATAAAAAATACAGCTCGAAAAACGTAATCATAACCACCCGAAAGCACATTAATTAATCCCTATATCAATAAACACACATAAAAAGTAAATTTTAGTTAAAATAAGCGCGAGCGAAAAAAATACAGCTCGAAAAACCTTATGATAACCACCCGAAATCAAAATAATTAATCCCTATATCAATAAAAAACATTAAAAGTAAATATGAGTTGAAATACGCATGACCGATAAAAGATACAGCTCAAAAAACGTAATCATAACCACCCGAAAGCACATTAATTAATCCCTATATCAATAAAAAACATTAAAATTTAATGCGAGTTAAAATGCACGCGAGCGATAAAAAATACAGCTCGAAAAATTTAATTATAATACTCGAAAACACATTAATTATTCAAAAAAACTACCCCTCCCCTCTAAAAAACTCAAAATCAACAACTATCTTAAAACTAAATAGACGATAATTAATTTTTTTTAAATATTAGCTAGTAAAAAACAGAACTTGATATCAAATATCTAAGAGACCCAAAAAAAATATCAATTATTATATGCCAAAATTATTAAAAAAGTCATAATGTCAATTAAACTAATTATTTTTCAATAAATAAATAAATAAAACGGAATATTTAAGGCTAGAAGTGAAGAAAAAGGTGACATTTGACTTGGAAAAGGTAACATTTGAAATGGAAAAGGTGACATTTGACTTGGAAAAGGTGACATTTGAAATGGAAAGGGTTACATTTGACTTGGAAAAGGTTACATTTGACTTGGAAAAAGTTACATTTGACTTGGAAAAGGTTACAATTGACTTGGAAATGCTATAGAAATTTTAAATGGCCCACAGTTTTTATAATATATATAACATACAACGCTAGTAAGTAAACACTTTTTTATGTACTTTAATTACACGTCATTACATTTACTATAATTACTATTTTTGGTCCACCCTGCCCGCATCAAATTCTACGAAGTATTTTGTAATTAGGTCCCTCTTTGAAGGCGGCCTCCGTTAAACAGGACTGTACAGGTCATATTGCGTCTATGTCTGTCTAGTTTACCGATGACATTTTTTTAATCAAATAAAATAAGGAAGCATCTTTGTAAATTATGTATGTAAGTTATACATTTAAAAATTACGAAAGTCTTATAATTAGAACTCAAATAAAAAAAAGATGAGGAGGTAGTCAGAAAATAAAATCATTTTTTCTAATTGTCTACTGTAATAGACTGACTGATCTGTGTTCTTCCCTAGCTCTGCCCGAACTCTGTAGCGCACTTGGAGGATGGTGAGAGGGGAACGCTTAAATTTCCGAGTCATATAATTTTCCTTAACATTAAATTTTAACGTTTTCTTCCATATTGTATTTTACAAAGGCAGCATCCTAGGACCCGTTCTTTATACAGTCTATACAGCTGATATCCCAACCCATCCAAACACTTTCCTTTCTACCTATGCTGACGACACGAGTGTGCTATCAGTAGATAATGATCCTGTTACACTCAATCCACATCCGAGACCTTGAAGTATGGTGCCAGAAATGGAGGATTAAAATTAATTCTAACAAATCCCACCAGATAAACTTTCCTCTTCGTCGTAAACCAATGACTTCCTTCCCTGCAGTATCCTTTAATGACACTCCGCTAGGCCCTGTTGAATAGATTGATACCTAGGACTCCACCTTGATAAACGTTTAACTTGGAATCCCCATACAAGACTGAAACGACAAGCTACTGCCCGACGTCTTCGACTACATCAACACTTACTGGACAAACGCTCCAACCTTCCTCTTAATTACAAAAGACTTATTTATAAGACTATCATAAGACCGATATGGACTTACGGAGTAGAGCTATGGGGCTCTACTAAACCATCGAATTCCTCTCGTATCCAATCCTTACAATCCAAAATCCTCAATGCTCCTTATTTTGTCACAAATGAACTCATCCAAAAGACTTTAATATTCCATATGTCGCCGACTTAGCCCGAAACAGGTACCGTTCCTCCTATGACAAACTCCATTCCCACTACAATCCATTAGTTTCAATCCTTGCTTCCTCATCGATCCCTGAAAATCCTCCGAGGCGTCTGAAAAGAAGTTGGCCACGAGACCTTATAGTTTACAATATTTTTAAAGTGCTGCCACTGGATAGTGGCTCTACATGTATTTCATGATAGTTTTCTATAAAACCATCACATTTACTTGACGTATTTTTTTTTAAAATACAGTTGTGGATATCAATAAATATGTTTTTAAAAAAAAATCTACAATCTACCAAATCGTAATCAAATAAAGACATAATTAATTTTACTAAACTAACTATATTTGAAAGCATCACTGTATTCATAAGTTATTCCATCTCAATAGCAGCAATTTCAAATTGTTGCTTTTGATTTAAATTAATTCAACAATGAGGGATCACCTGTAGCAGAGTGGCTAGCATAACAGCCTTCTATGCCAAAGGTCATGGGTTCAAATCCGCAGGTTTCCCTAGGATTTTTTAATGGGGGTAAAAAATCCTTAGTTATGGAGTCGGGGAGGGACGTAAAAATATAGTCACAAGCCTGTGCAATGTCAGGTACCCGTTAAAGATCTCTATCTTAATTAAACCTGGATAGGCAAAATTTAGGATTCCCACTGTAGCATCGTCCGATTAGCCATAGTAGCATAAATTCACGTTAAATAAATAAACAAAAAACATAAATTAGTAAGGTTTCAGATTAAATATAATTAAACAACATAAATCTTAAAATAATTGTTATAAAATGACCGAGGGCTGATTGGCCATCTATCTCAAACACTAAAGCAAAACAATGCATGATCTAAGCAACAGAAAGTTGTACCCATAAATAGTATAAACGACAATTATATCATCAATGAATATCAAATGGGGCTTGCGAAAAGATTAAGTACAATATATTGTCTTAGTCATTATGCGTCATAGTAGAGCTGGATCGTTCATTGCAGTAATAAAAGCTGCAACTACTGGGACGGCAAGAGGTTTCTTCACCGTTGGCCTTTATGAAATGTGGCAACAAATGGATCAAGAGTCCGCTATAAACTCACATGATATTGATCATTAAATAGTCCTCTTCGTGATCGTTAAACATTCAAGATTTATTATCATACTGATTCTTTTTGTTGTAGTAAAATATCACGAAGAAGGTTAATAAAACAGTTCTTTAACAGCTAAATCACCCGGATGGGATTTAGTTCAATGTATTTTCAATAGAAAAAAGTAAAAAATACATAAAAGGAAAACGTGAAACCGATAATGCCAAACCTTATCGAAAATCAAGTATTTAATGTTACCGTGAAAGACCAAAATTGGGGAATGTCACTGGTGAATGATCATTCATATAGTCGCATGGTGTATGTCCAAAATATTTACTTTATTTAATTTAAGTATTTTTTCGTAACATCTGAATATGTCTATACATTCACCATCAACATTCACTAATGGCGAATATTAAACAAATGATTGAATAAATGTTTGCGGGTAAACGAGTCTTATTTTTTCTCAAGGAAAGTACTCAATCACTAAAGTACTAATTCACATTACTTTATAAAAGCACAAAAATGGATTTACTAGTAAATTTGAAATAATCCAAACCACAAAATGAAATAGGAATTTGAAATCACCAAATCAGATAAAAATAATTTATGAAAAAAAAGAAAGAAGAAATATCGAGCTCCGAAATTAATATAAACTGGATGATTTCAAAGGAATTTTCTTTTATATAATTATAATTTTTTAGAAAAATAAGAGAAAATCCTTAACATAGAAAGTTGTACGTTTGTATACAGGGCTATAAAGGACGAAAGATGTCACCATAAAACGCGTTTGATATTACCATTTTTCCCCATACTAAAAAAGTTAGACATAAATGAATATTTACGATGAAAAAAAACACCACTTTTGTGGAGAAATATGTGAGTTGGGTGACAATCATTACAGCATTGAGTAGGGTGGCCAGGGTCACAGTTGCCTCAAACCGTCCCTACAAAGTTGCCTTTACTTCATGGACAAAAGAGACAATTAAATTCTATTTTTAAGATGTTTCCCAACAGAAAACACCACATAACTTATAATTTCCTTTACTGTATTCACAATTAATTCAATTTATATACGAGCATTATTAAAGTCTATAGAAGTAGAACTTGATCTTTCTGCTGCGGATGGTAAAAGCAAATTATTGACACTAAACCTACCTGCAATACGTAGTAGTATTGCGGTTCAGTATCAGTTTAATATTGTTTATTTTACTTAACGTCACTTTATGCCACTGTCGCTAATCGGACCATACTACGGTGAGAGTCCTACGTTTTGCCTATTCAGGTTTAATTGGAATAGGGATCTTTAACGAGTACCTGTCATCGCACAGGCTCGGGACCACCTTTTTTAACGTCCTCTCCGAAGGACGGCATAACCAAGGATTCTTTTCCCATTAAAAATCGTATGACCGCTTAAGGGTTTGAACCGTGGCACAGGAAGCTGTTATGCTAGTCACCCAGCTAGCTACAAGTGATCCCTTACACCGCTCATGTCTACCTTTTGCTAACTTTTCTTTAGTTTAACATTACAATAGTTTTATTAAACAAGAATTGTAAAAATGTCTTGGACGTATATTCTATCTTTAGTAAGCCTCCTCTTTAAATACTTTGTGAATGAATTGGTAGAGAAATCTTTTAGTCATTCTCGGTGTGAAAAAATTCTAATATTACAATATTCCCAACTATAATCCCAACTCCCTCAAATAATAGATTAAAATAATCAGTTAACGCTTCAATGATAAATACAATCTTAAGAATCACACCAACTGAAAAAGAACAAAACCCTACATTTTATACGAGGTAATGTTTAAATTAAGAATTCTGTGTTATATGAATAATAAGAATATTTATGAAGTTATTTATTTATTATTTTATTTACTGAACCTTTGTAATCGAACAAAAAAAAATTTAATCTAGGTCTAATCAACGAAAAAAAACATAGATTTTCCACTTAGGTAGATTCAAGACCCATATTCAACATACAAAATTCTGTTCGTCTTTATTTTTTTCTCAAGACCACTTGTTATTCCAGAATGATCTTCAGAACTAGAAATCACTATTTTGTACGAGAAACAAATCCCAAAATTTACGTAAGTAATATAACGTCTAAGTAAGGCAGAAATAACGCAATAAATTGTACTGAAATACTGCGGAAACTATGGGATTTTAAATTTGGAAGAGTCGAATGTATGTGTCTTGGCAGAAATAGTTGCTATCGGCACTAGAGACACCTTGTTTATTTAGTCTTTCATTTCATTTTCACTTCGACGAACATTATAACGTAATTTTAACCATGGTTGTATTAATTGTAGCATTTGCATCACTTTATCATTCCAAGATTAAAATAAACAGTAACATCTAATCACATTTTTGATATTCATTGTATAAATATTTCAAAACTAATAAAAATTATTCACTACTATTTGAATCTAGTGACCCAAAGGTAGCGGGTTCGAACCCGGCAGATGGCTCCAGGATTATTTTAAAAGGGTAAAAAACCCTTGGTTTTTTGTCTTTCAGAGGAAACATAAAATGTTGGTTCCAAGCCTGGGCGATGTCAGGTACTCGTTTAAGATTAGCCGCACCAGCATAAAAGTGACTCTAAATGAATAAACAATGTCTGATTGATAACTTTGTATTGAAATTTCATAATAACAACCTAATGAACATTCGTTGTAAAACTGCTTGTAACCGGAAAAAGAGACGGAGGCCGACTGTAATAAAAACCGAGGATCGGAAACAATAAAGCCGATTGATTACATTCTCGTCAGTGGCCGGGCCGAACCACAGGGGACGTGCAGGATCTCCAAACCACAAACTCACCCCTAACCCTGGCTACCAGGTCGGTCAGTAGCTCTAGGCGGCTTCTGTTCTTTCGGCTGTCTAGTCAACCGGCTGGAAATACCTGAAAGTGATCCTCAAAATATAATTTCACCAGTATCGTTTTTAGAATAGTTAATATCCGTGTCTTATTGGATGACTTAAATGCATGGGAAAAAGATCACCCGCTAATGATTCAGTTTTTATCTCCAAAATTCAGAAATATAAATCAGAACTCATGTTTTCAATTGATTCATTTCTCAGTTTCTCCAATAGGAAAAACAGACAAGTATTGCTAACATATTAAATACCTTAGTATATTCTAGCCTTTATTGAGAAAAAAATATAATTAGTTTAATGAGTGCGTTTTAAGTATAAAAACCCTTGCTAAGAATTGTCCTAACGATTTAGCAAAATAAGGATAACAGGCTGCATCATATCTATACACACAGATATATAAATGGAGAAAGGAAATTTCATGACTAATAATTGCATCTTTAATAAATAAATAAATTCTTTATTACCCAGGGATAAGTCCCTTTAGAATAAAATATACAGAATGAACAAAATATGCCTTGGGTGCTCAGGGTAAATTAAATACAAATAAAAAAGTTTACAATTACTAAAATAATATAGACATATTTAAATGAGAAGAAAACAAAAAAAAATCTTATTGACAATGATATTGTGTCTGGATAGTAATTAAATGGTTAAATATGCGGGATTTGAAAGCAGAGAGTTGAAGTGGCGAATGGAAGGAGGAATAGGATCACATAGGATTGGGGATCGAATGAGAAAGGATCTGTGAAGAAAGGATCGAAATGCGAAGAAAAAAAGGATCGAAATGCGCAGTTCTGTGGGCCGAAGTGTATAAATTTGAAGGTCTGGAGCTTGTACAACGGGGATGGACAGAGGATTTGAATTTTAGAAGGCCAAAAATGTATAATGGACGGCGGGATTGGATAAACTTGAAAAAGAAATAGCGCAAGGAAATACTTGCAACAATTAGAAGTGTAAGGCAACCTCAAATCGCCTTAAAATTGGGATACGGAGGTTTAACAAGGGACCCCGAAGTTGAATCGAACTAAGAAATTAATTAAGCGTTTTATTTTTACCTCGAGATCCGCAGATACACCACCGTATACCGTACAGCAACAGTGGAAGTGGGGAATATTAAAGAGGTAACAAAAACGTTTTCGGGTTTCTTACGGGAGTAGGCGACGAAGGGAATTCAGTCGCTTTAAGGTCGAGAAGGTATGATGGGATGGTTAGAAATATGATTTTTGAAGGTTAAAGTTTATATACTATATAAACAAAACAACACTGTTTACCGACATGCTACAACTTATACACATATCCTCTTTATTTTCGTTTGCATAATAAACTGAAAGGACATAACAACAGACTAATAAGGGTTATTTATTTCACTCAAGAAATTCCTATAAAGTGTTTGAAAGAGCTTGACAATAACGGAATTTCTGTACGCAGAATACAATTATCACTGAAGATGCTAGTGGTCAATGAACTTTGAAATCGTGATTATTCAGAAATAACACAAAACAAAAAGTGCAACTAGAGACCAAGGAGGAATGGGCAGCCTTTGTAAATGAATGCACAAACAAACGACAGGGAGGGAATCTGCAGCCGAGCAGAGGCCCAACTGATTGCCGAGCCTGGAGGAAGCCAAACACAAGCCACTATTATTTATTGTTCACGGGAGGTAGTGTGTCATCCACCATGTCAATTATATAAGAGTTATACCTCTCCTCCTGGACCTATCATCTCACAATAGGCAATTGTGGGCCTTCGTCTTCATTCCCTCCCTCTTCCTATATCTATTGGGCGTCTCGGGAATCGTATCGCCTTCTTCGACGAGTTCAGTTCAAATGGAAGGAACTGTTTATCCAAGGGGACTAAGAAACGGAGGATGGAAGCAATCAAGGGATTGTGGGACTCAAATTTATATATAAAATAAAAATCTTGAACTTGGAATTGTTATATAGTGAAGTTTAAAGGCAGTGAGTTAATAATAATTTATAACAATAAAATGACAAATAATTATCATATAATAGAATATTGTTGGGGAGGGAGCGAAACCGCACTTGCTCGAAGCCTAACGCAATCGTTAATATAACCCGCTGAATTTTCCATCGATTTGTGAAAATGCGAGACTAAATAAAATTAATAATAAGTAGGATAATGAAAAAAAAAACCTTTTGATATTATAAAAAGAACAATTCCTTCCAACTGCCGACCGCTACCCCAATGCTATATCTGGCGATTTGCGACAATGTTCGGCAACTTGAGTACTATAGAATAACGCCACAGAATTAGGATGAAAAAAAATAAATAAAATAAAATACAATAAAAATCCTGAAGAAAAAAATGTCTGAACGGGATTTTCGAGGAATAATAGAAGAAAGATGATCTATAAGAAGAAAGAAGTTGGTAAAGGTACATACAGATTTATATTACACTTTATATTATACATAATAGGTATATGTTATTATATTTTAATATGCCCTTGCAAACATGGCATTTGGGAAGTTTTGTTTACAAACCTGGTGGCCATGTTTGCAAATTAAGGAAAAACCCTTGTAAAAAAGTAGGTAGTAAAAAAGTTAGTTGATGTTTAGAATTGGAAGGGAGAGGACCTGTAAATTTATATATAATACGCGAGAAATTATATATAATTTGAAAACAATTTTTTTTTCCTTGGAAACCTCTTCTTTAACCAAACATTCTAGGGCACTATAATAAACAAGTATGAACATATGAATACAATAACATAAAATAAATCAATAAAAGTTGCTTCAGCAATATTTTTATTACGGTTGAACAGATTTTATTGTTTGATTTAATTATTCTCATTCAGAGTATTCCTGGTGATGTTTATTTATTTTTGAAATAGGTTTTCTTTGATTAACCAGGATAAATTTTCATAAAATTCGAATTATCTGCAGACATGTGGATGTTGGTTATTTAGAAAGAATATAACTTTAGAAATATGTATTTATCTATTGATTTTATCCTTGAAATATTCACTTTCTATCAGCTTTTCAAAACGGATTTGATTTTGATTTCACTGCCTTTATAAGTACCAATCATTTGCACCTATAATTGAAAGTGATGTACAACTTCCACTAATTACATCCTGTCATTGATAGTTGTACATCACCGCTCATTAGAATTAATTATTGGTCCCGCCAGTCCCAACTTTCTAATCTTATCAGATATTCTAAACTACCTAGTCTATAATTTTAGCTTTATTGAATATTTGTAGGTGTCACTAATTTTTGTCTAGTGGCAATTCAGGCCTGGGATAACAGAAACAATACTATTTCGTAAGAGGCAACCTTCGTTATGAAATGGACTATGTCCTCCGAATCATTCCAATCCAATAACTGACGTGGTTTGGTTCTATCAGAAGGCATTGCAAAATTATTTATTGCGGAAAGGTTAAAAATAAACCTACACCTCGAAATCATAGTTATCGTGATGGCGAGATGGATTTCTTGCTTTCGGCGAAGGTTCATTAAATGAATATCTCCTATTTTTTCATTGAATAGGTGATTTTCTCATTCAAAAGTTGTTTTTGTTTTGTTATTTAAGGATTAAACAAGCGGTTATTTTAGTGAATTTTTGACCAACACTCCGAAAGTTAAATGAATGAAGTCAGTAAGTAATTCTGTCAGTGGTGGGAATCCTATTATTCCATAGAAGTATTCGAAACTGTAAGGCAGGCAGACTGTATACTATAGGAAATATATAAGTTCTTTTTCGCAACGAGAAAAACTTAAAATACATACAGCTTCGAACAGATAGCATAATTTTTTTTTTTACTTCAGCTCTGACAGCTATTACATTTAAGAGCGTTTTGCAAAGTACGAACTAGACTAAATACAAACGACATATTGGAATGCATGATCATACCAACTTTTTCATTAGACAAATTAATTACATTTTCTGAAGGAATTAGTCCGGGTGGCGGTCATTAAATGAAACAACTGAATAGTTTCAACTATTTTATTGTTTGCCAACGTTTCGACCCCCATTGTGGGTCATCATCAGGGCTAAAAAGATACAAAAAGGATACATTTAAAATAAGATTACAAATACTATTTTAAAAAAATTAACAATTGCACTAGAGAATGTCAATATTATAACATAAAAGGAAACAGATGTGTAAAGAAATCAATTAATAAAATTACAATTATAAAGGTATACTAATGAGAGCTATACAGACCAGATAATGACTAAAGATAATGTACAAATATATAAGAAAAAATTACCTGAAATAAAAAACATTAAAAAATGGAGTACAGTGGAGATACGAACCGTCTGGTAGGCGAGTGGAAACTGGGTACAATTTGGTAATATGGAATATAGGCAGGTAGATAGGAAAGTACGTACAAAAGGTTGGGTAAAATGGAAAATACATACCATATTTCTAGACGGGATCTGACAACAATGAGTAAAATTGTAATATTAACATAAAAGGAAGTGTTCAGATTACACCTACAATATTAATAACATCATAACGACATTAGAAGATGTTTTAACAAGATTGTTGAAGTAAAAACAATATAATACAATAGTAAGAATAATAATGTATAAACTATATATAGTAAAACTGACTACCTCCCAACCAACGTTTTAATAATTATTGTACATATATCAAGACATTAAAATTAACCAAGTGAGAATATTATGACAAAAATTATAATAAGTAACAATCATTGACAGATCATATAGTTGATACAAAATAGTAAAATAATTACAAATAGGAATAAATTGAATTGTAAAACCATTAAGAATTTATTAAGTGCAGAAACAAATGAAATAGATACATATATAAAATAAATGTATACATAAATAAGTAAAAAAAATAAACCAATAAATAAACAAAATGTATACAGTGGGATGGACATGGGAAGCTGTATTACTTAAGAGAGTTTAAAATATGGCTGTAGGTGGAGGAGATGCATTGTTTATCAGTTTTATGATTGACAGGATTAGATTGGAGATGGATGTGGACGGATTCAGCGATGAGTCTTTTTTTATGGTTGGGAACAGAATCTAAAATGGAACAATCTTGAAAGTTAAATGAATGATTAAAAGTTATGAAGTGTTCGGAGAGTTTTGAGGCTAGAAGGTTTCGAGAGGATATGGAGGATTTATGTTGAGATATGCGGGTTTTAAAGTAGTTTTTTGTTTCACCCACATAGGACACATCGCAATCTAAACAAGGTATTTTATAAAACAATATTTGAGCGGTAGAGAGGATTTATCGGGTCTTTAGTATTAGTGAAAGGTGGGAAAGTTTGTTCTGGGTCTTTAATCCTAGCTTTAGGGAGGGTAAGGAAGATTTAAAGGATTTTTTAATATTTTCAGACAGGTGTGGAATATACGGTAGGGATCTATATTGAAATATTGTGGGTGAATTTTGGTCTTGTATTGTAGGGGGAGTAATGGTCGTTTTTACGTTTTTGTATGAGTTTATGAGTTTTTTAATGATATGAAGTGGGAAGCTGTTTAGGGTAAGGATCTTTTTAATGCGCTGGAACCTTCACTTTTAAGGGAAAATTTTACAATCAGGTCTCTGGACTAGCAATGGGAAACTGTCTTGCTCCGGATCTCTCTAATATTGTTCTCAATGACCTCCTGGATTTCATAACCAAAATTTATAAAAACGATATCTTTTTCATTAAGAAATATGTTGACGACCTCCTCCTAGTATAATAAGAACCGTTGTCTCTCCTTGTCTGATCCACAGTACCATCCTACCAATATCCAGCGCATTAAAAAGATCCTTACCCTAAACAGCTTCCCACTTCATATCATTAAAAAACTCATAAACTCATACAACAACGTAAAAACGACCATTACTCCCCCTACAATACAAGACCAAAATTCACCCACAATATTTCAATATAGATCCCTACCGTATATTCCACACCTGTCTGAAAATATTAAAAAATCCTTTAAATCTTCCTTACCCTCCCTAAAGCTAGGATTAAAGACCCAGAACAAACTTTCCCACCTTTCACTAATACTAAAGACCCGATAAATCCTCTCTACCGCTCAAATATTGTTTATAAAATACCTTGTTTAGATTGCGATGTGTCCTATGTGGGTGAAACAAAAAACTACTTTAAAACCCGCATATCTCAACATAAATCCTCCATATCCTCTCGAAACCTTCTAGCCTCAAAACTCTCCGAACACTCCATAACTTTTAATCATTCATTTAACTTTCAAGATTGTTCCATTTTAGATTCTGTTCCCAACCATAAAAAAAGACTCATCGCTGAATCCGTCCACATCCATCTCCAATCTAATCCTGTCAATCATAAAACTGATAAACAATGCATCTCCTCCACCTACAGCCATATATTAAACTCTTAAGTAATACAGCTTCCCATGTCCATCCCACTGTATACATTTTGTTTATTTATTGGTTTATTTTTTTTACTTATTTATGTATACATTTATTTTATATATGTATCTATTTCATTTGTTTCTGCACTTAATAAATTCTTAATGGTTTTACAATTCAATTTATTCCTATTTGTAATTATTTTACTATTTTGTATCAACTATATGATCTGTCAATGATTGTTACTTATTATAATTTTTGTCATAATATTCTCACTTGGTTAATTTTAATGTCTTGATATATGTACAATAATTATTAAAACGTTGGTTGGGAGGTAGTCAGTTTTACTATATATAGTTTATACATTATTATTCTTACTATTGTATTATATTGTTTTTACTTCAACAATCTTGTTAAAACATCTTCTAATGTCGTTATGATGTTATTAATATTGTAGGTGTAATCTGAACACTTCCTTTTATGTTAATATTACAATTTTACTCATTGTTGTCAGATCCCGTCTAGAAATATGGTACGTATTTTCCATTTTACCCAACCTTTTGTACGTACTTTCCTATCTACCTGCCTATATTCCATATTACCAAATTGTACCTAGTTTCCACTCGCCTACCAGACGGTACGTATCTCCACTGTACTCCATTTTTTAATGTTTTTTATTTCAGGTAATTTTTTCTTATATATTTGTACATTATCTTTAGTCATTATCTGGTCTGTATAGCTCTCATTAGTATACCTTTATCATTGTAATTTTATTAATTGATTTCTTTACACATCTATTTCCTTTTATAATATTGACATTCTCTAGTGTAATTGTTAATTTTTTTAAAATAGTATTTGTAATCTTATTTTAAATGTATCCTTTTTGTATCTTTTTAGCCCTGATGATGACCCACAATGGGGGTCGAAACTTTGGCAAACAATAAAATAGTTGAAACTATTCAGTTGTTTCATTTAATGACCGCCACCCGGACTAATTCCTTCAGTAATTCTCAACGGTCAACTAATTATATCCACAATAATTAAATTTTCATTAAAAATGTCTACTATCATTTTTTTAAAGCTCTTAAAACAAAAGATAAATTACTTATATTTTTCATGACTTTTTTAAAATTTCATTTCATATGACAAAAATAGATCAGGAGAAAATAGATATCAGGAAAAGTAGAGCAAAATTTAGAACATAAAAAAAAAAAAAAAAAAAAAAAAAAAATATGATGTATGCACCCTAATGCATACTGCCCCTACTTCTATTATGTCACACTACAATAGCTCCAGCCTGTGTATGATAAAGACAGTAAAAAACGAAGTAGCATGAACTTTCTAGTTGTAGGGAATAAACAATTTTACTACTGATCAGCGAATCTCCTGGAATGCTGAACCCCTCCAGTAAAAGTGAAAACATGGATCGGTTACATACGGCCCCGGAACAGATAATTAGATTTCATGAAGGCGAGAGTCCTCCATAATAGCCCTCTTAACAACTGGGGGGAAAGCTCCTAGAAGAAATTTGAATAATGAAATTGTCTTCGAGGCAGGTGCGCCGGAGGAGTCAGGTGAAAATTACCCGGGACCAGGATACGTGATATAAATCTCGGTTCTTTTATTTCTCACATCATAATTAATAACAATTATCACCTCAAGTAAATCGAATTAATAAACTATATCATGGATCAAAAGTAGAAACGGTTAGTTGTTATTCACTTATACGATTGATTACCAGGTATATATAAAAAAACAATCATGTACACTAACATATCAATAATTTCTTATCAACAATTGATTAGACATGTTTCAAGGACAACCTAAATAATTTGGAGAGCGTCCGTTTCTAATACATTTAAAAGTGGAAAACTAAGTAATTAACTTAGCTCAAAAACTATAATTCCTAATAAATTTATTAGAGTGGAAATGCAAGGGGAAAATCCTCATAATATTTAAAAGTGTATATGAATGTGAATTATATTCTTAACTCCAGAGATCACTTTTGAACACCGAAAAAAACTTGTCTCTCTAAAAACAATTTGAGGGTATGTCGTATGCTGCTATGACTGTATAACATACGAATATGTAAGACAATAATTAGGACAGCACTCACATAAGGCCATGAGAGCTAGACCTTAACTAAAGCAACCGGGAAATCTCTGCTCAGGTTTGTAAGTAGAATTTTACGACGCATATTCGAAGGAATCAAGGAAACGGCCACAAAATTGGAGGAGGACGACCATCGAAGCTAAGACACCGTTCGGCAGGAGATGTAGCAAGGATGGATAACGATCCACCCCATCAGTTGTTGTTAAGGACCATGTTTGCGCTTAGAGGATTGTGTGGCTCCTGATGCAAAGAATGCTGTGTTTACGCCACTTATTTCATTTTTCCTCATTTTTATTATGTATTTAAATTCCTCAGAAACTTTCTTTAATGACTATTTATATTTCTTATCAAGTGTCCCTGATTATTTCTATCAAAAAGAAAAACATGTTTTTTAATAACAGTTGGAACGGAGTGCGTTTAAAAAGTGTGTGTACATTACCTTATTCTGTTTGTTATTATCTCACCAATTTTACCTTTATCTTTTATTTAGTACCACAGATACCTTATTATACCAATTACCCACTTATTTGTTTATTCATTCACCAATTTATCAGTTCTGCATAACATAAATTAATATCAACAAGCAAATCCTTAGGACGACCCCGCTGGCCCCATCATGCAGGTTGATGTAAGGAAATAGAGGGCTACAGTAGCAAACAGAGAAAATTGGCGATATATGTTTGCACTGGCCAAGTCTCAGATGATTGTTATGTATTTTCAACAATAATAATAATTATTACATTCATTCAAATATAATTATTTATCGGAAGGAATTAGTCCGGGTGGCGGTCATTAAATGAAACAACTAAATAGTTTCAACTATTTAGTTGTTTCATTTAATGACCGCCACCCGGACTAATTCCTTCCAGTAATTCTCAACGGTCAACTAATTACATCCACAATAATTATTTATCGTATTAAAAAATAGATAAATCAAAATGGTTAATTAGTTTGAAAAATGTAATGATTGAGAATCAATGATCTTCAACAGTTCAATTTAAACATTAATATCATTATTAATTTCAATTCAAACATTAACTTTTTTCTTTGATCACTTTAAAGAAGTTTTATTTTAACTACGTTTTTAGGCGATTCTGATTAATCACCATAAAAGACATTAAACAACTACTCCGTACATGTTGTCAACTATTATACAATATTTATTGGTACGTGGTTTAAAATTTAAGAATGTGACTAATATAATATTAGCTATAATACACTGTTATAATAATGCATTCCACCTGGGTCTCGACAGATGTATATATGTACATGTATATATTAATTTTTTTTGTATTTTACACAATAAAATATATTATAAAAGCAGAAAGATATTTTTAAAAACCTATAAACTTAATAGAATTTTCTAACACTACAATTACAAAGAGATAAAATCTATACATATAAAAATGAATGTCCTTTTCCCTTGGTAATTGCATCAGACATCAACGGCTTGACCGATTTTGCTAATTATGTTTTTGTTGCGTTCATAAAAGACAGGAGAGGGATCTTATGAAAACGAAAAAGAGAAAAGTTACTTTTTGATTAGCAGTTTTTTTTTGTTTTGTTTTTTTAATTTTTAAGCTAATAATAGCCTCTCTATCTATCTATCTATCTATCTATATATATATACATATATTGTTTGGTCAATTCTCGACAGTTGATAATTTAAGTTTTCTACTGTTCTTGGGTTTCAGTCAATAAAAAACAATTTTATTTATGCAACGTTTCGAGAATTTATTGTTCTCATAATCATGCAATTTTAGATAAAATAGTGTCTTACATGTGTGTTATATGTGCATACTATAAACTTTGAAAGAATACTGTTCAGTGTTCAATGATATGTCACTGACACATATGTCTATGTAAGACACTATTTTATTTAAAATTGCATGATTATGAGAACAATAAATTCTCGAAACGTTGCACAAATAAAATTGTTAAATATATATATATATATATATATATATATATATATATATATATATATATATATATATATATATATATATATATATATAAATGAACCCCTTTTCCCTTGGTGATCGGCTTGACTGATTTCGCTAAGACATATTCAAGACAGGACATCATCTGTCGGGTCAGCTAGTATTATATAAAACATGGTAGCGAAATAACTCAAAATGATTCATCAATTCTTACTTTTTCTCCTGGTTGACTTCTGTAAGGCTGAAGCCAAGATATGTAACATTCCTTTTGTCCCAGGCACAATTAGGTCACAGGTTGCGTCATTTGGGGACAGATAGACAGCCCTAGTGACCAAACCCATGTACCCAATAATGACCTTACGGTACAGATTGATACAGCCAGGCTAACAGTACCTTGTACTCTTGATTATTCCATTAACGTTTATGGAAAGTGTCGTGAATAACATGAATGTGACGTTAAATAAAAAAATAAATAAAACGGTTAGATTCAATTAAGAGCTAACAGAGATCTCGTGCAGGAGTTGTATATCCTACAGTACTTATCAGATTTAAGATTGAAAGACTTATCTCGGACAACTACAGAGCTCATATTAAAAACGACTAGAGTGTTTCGTGAGGTAAAAAAAAAAAAAAAAGAACAAACAAAACGAACTAACTCTGAACTTTTAACATCGGGCTTCAAAATATTCAAAGATAAATGGATATTCAGAGCGTAGAATGTTTCAAGTTTTAGAAAGTAGCTACTTGAATAAATAAAAATAAAAAATGCATCGACCATCTTGCATGATCCTCAAAGCTTAATCCCTAGTTTAAATTATACTTTTAAAAAAAAAAGAAGGCAATAACTAAAATACACACCGCTGAAATGTGGTCACAATTTTCATATCAACAGATACATAAAAAAAAAAAAATTAAATTTAGATGTAAGATTACCTCGAAAGGCTATCCTCTACCTCACTTATATCTTTAATGCCACCCTCCGAACCACCTATTTTCCTGAACCTTGGAAAATGTTAATAATCAAAATGATCCCAAAACCTCAAAAGCCTCCTGAACATCCATCCTCATACCGTCCGATCTCCCTTTTACCTATCATGGGCAAGATTCTAGAAAAACTCATTTTAAAGCGCCTTTACCCGATCCTAGAAATGCATCACGTAATTCCTGACCACCAGTTTGGATTTCGGACATCCCACTCTACAATTCAGCAATGCCACCGTGTGGTGGATGTTATATCCTCCACATTGGAGCGAGGAATGTTTTGCACGGGTGCTTTTCTCGACGTGGAACAAGCGTTCGACCGAGTCTGGCACTCAGGACTCCTTTATAAACTCCGTCAATTCCTTCTTGCTACATACTTCCTGATAATCCGTTCCTACCTTACTGATAGAACCTTTCAAGTAAATCATAACCTTTCCTACTCTTCCATAATTTCTCAGTCTGCAGGTATACCTCAGGGTAGTATCTTAGGTTCCATCCTTTATACGGTATATACAGCTGATATCCCACTCCATCCTAGCACTGTCCTCACAACTTACGCGGATGACACTTGTGTGTTATCCGTCCATAACGATCCAACCGCTGCATCCCAAATCCTTCAGTCCCACATCACAGCCATTGAGGAATGGTGTCGGAACTGGAGGATTAAAATAAATCCTAAAAAATCCCACCAAATTACCTTTACCCTTCGTCGAAAACCGATGACCTCCTGCCCTACCGTATCCTTTAATAATACGCCACTCATACCTTAATTGTTGAACAAATCCGATACCTAGGACTCCATCTTGACAAACGTCTTACATGGAACCCTCACACGAGACTAAAACGACAGGAAACTGCCCGTAGATACCGATTACTACAACACTTACTAAACGTTCAAAACTTCCAATTCACTACAAAAAGCTCATTTATATCACTGTCATCAGACCAATCTGGACATATGGAATCGAGCTTTGGGGCTCTACTAAGCCATCTAACTCCTCCCGCATCCAATCCTTACAATCCTAAATCCTTCGCAGAATCCTAAATGCTCTGTCACAAATAAATATTTCGTCACAAATAAAATCATCCATAACGACCTTAATATCCCATTTGTGGCAGACCTTTCTCGAACCAGATATACCACTTTTAATTCCAAACTCCCAACTCATATAAACCCTCTTGTCCGCAACCTATCAACCTCGCATATTCCTGACAACCCTCCGAGGCGATTGAAAAAAAGATGGCCTCGGGATCTACTTACTTAAATAAACATCGAAGTACTACCGCTGGGTAGTTTCTTCACAAGCCTTATACGCCTTTTATTATAATTCATCACTTTTACTTATTGTATTTATGTAATATACAGTTGTAAAATTCAATAAAATATAATTTAAAAAAAAAAAAAAAGATGTAAGATTAGCATTTCAACATTTACATGAGAAATACTCCTAAATTAGAAATGCTAATTATATATTAATATTAACGAATCTACGATGCTAAATAATATAATAAAATGGTATTAAACTTACGAGCTTCTAATAATCACGAATATAATATGTTTATCGATTTCATATTAGAATAGTTAATAATATAAACATAAATGGATTCCAGATTACATTTTCAATACTTCTCTAAACTTTAGAGTCTAAAATAAACCAGGTTAAAACATAAAAAACAACAACATTTTAAGTAAAAACTAGTAACTAATACAACTAGTACGAGAGTATTTGGTAAGAAGGTTACACACATTATTTTAAAATGTCTGTGGTGTGGTCTGTGCAGCAATAAGTTTCAAAAATAGTTTTTTTTTTTTTTTATTAACAATTACAAATAAAATAAGTTAAGTACTGCAATCTTTAAAATTTTCGAATCTCCATTGTGAAATCTCTTTCCAAGAAGTTTCCTAAAAATGTCTGTATATACAACGAAAAATCGTATGAGGCAGATATTACAGATTTAATATGTTACATCAAAATCAATTAAACGGAAGTTCCTAGTTTACACATTTTACTAATTTTGTCGGAAACGGCTTACATGTTTAAACAATGCATAATTAATTATATTGCCTTAAATATCATGCTGATTTTATCCTTATTAACATATTTCGACAGTGCTTAAATGCGGATTGTTTAAAATTTCTTCCTCTAAATAATCTTTCATTTTTTTAAAAATAATAAACCATATTTCTTTGTTAAAGGCGATGCAAATGTGAAATATGAAAGAACTTTAAAATCAACTAAAGGAGAAAATTGAAGAAATATTTTATTTATCAATTTAATTTCAGCTACACGTGCAATACGAAGTTCTAATAGTTATTAAATTGCACACAGCGCTCTTCCAAATCAATACTTTATTTTCCTTAAAAGATTATTGCTCCTTTATATACATGTTAGACAATTATAAAATACATGTTAGAAAGATTTTCGCAAAAAACATTATATGAAATATAATCTTTGAGGGTAGGATCATTGGCAAATGATGAGAAGCAAGTAAAACATACATTTATGAAAAATCTTACAAAACTGATTATAAGGAGTGGTAAGTGAAACTTATGTCATTTTTAGAATAGTTCATGGTATTAAAATGTGGAAATCGGAAGTAGACAGGACAAGCAAATAAATTAATTGAGAACTAAACTTTCCAAACATTGGTGACCTTCAGCAAGGCTAACCTAGAAACTATGATATAATTATTTTTTAGTTCAGGAACAGATAAAATACAAAATGACTCCTCATCTAAATTACAAATTAATAATAAAAAACTAACGCACTAATAAATAATAATACAGCAGTTTTGAATAATTAAGCAGTATTATATAAAAACAAGTTTAGGGTATCAACCCACAACATCACCCATGATCTAGGAATCTTTATCCCCGATAGGAAATGTCTCATAAATTTAAATGTACTTTTTATTAAATCGAATATTCGATTAAACACAAAGTCTCATTCATTTATTTTTTCATTCAATCAAACAACTACCTAAAATGGCTGATCGAGAAAACACGTAACGATGACAGTTTAAATTAATGGATTTTCAAGAAATAGGATTGAGATATTTTTAAAAATTGACACCTACCAGTGCCAGTGAAAATCACGATGAAAATTTTCTCCTTATAATACGCATTTTTCACCTATTGGTGAAAATGGTGTTGTAGCATCCTAGGTATTAACTTGTTTTAATTACGATTTTTCAGTTTCCTCAGACTTTTCATTTTTGAGTTAGATTGTGGAATCTTCATCTCATATACTAATCCGCATGAATAGTGATATTTTATAATTCTTGTATAGTTATAACTATTAACCGAGGTATTAACTTGTATTAATTATGATATTTCAGTTTCCTAATACCTCAAAAGGTAGTGTAAATTCTGAAAGGCCTGTACTGTTTCATTATTTGTTTTTGCAATTCTCTTATTTGTTACTTGTTTATTATACAATAAAGGAGATAAGAAGAACAAAATATTTTTATTTTCGAGTTGAACGACTTTGAAATCATTTCATATACAGGTAAGTAAGTAAATGTAAAAAATCCGCGTGAATAATAACATTTTATAATTCTCGAAAACTTATAATTATTAGGAAATAAAATGTTATTAAAAGAATAACCAACAACAATTCCTAGATTCGTGGTGTTTCTGTTAATAATAATAAACCACTGTATAATGATTTATAGTCTACCTTATATAATATATATAAATTGATTATCAGACGATTAATTGCTCTTTGAACTATTGTATAAAAAATAAAGAGTTATTATTTAAAGGCAGATCCTAATATTATTCTGTAAAATTTATTACTGGATACCAGTACAATTAGGTATACCCATAATTTCTCAATACGTTTTAGCTTTTAAACAGAATCGTTGCAACAAAAATCTATTTTGTTCTATTCTAAAAAGATTTTAGAAATAAACTCCATTTTGTTCTTTAAATGGAACATTTTTTATTCTTTTAAAATCAGTTTTATAAAAACCAATTACAATGGAACATATTGCCATGGAAATTGTCCACGAAGCATGGTATAAAGCGCAATATGCTTATACATATAAGTTTGCTACAGATTTTACGATCTAATACCATAATAATGGTCGGATTTTACGATCTAATACCATAATAATGGTCGGATTTTACGATCTAATACCATAATAATGGTCGGATTTTACGATCTAATACCATAATAATGGTCGGATTTTGATGATCTTTCAGATGAGTACTTATAATTGTTCAGCAGATGGGCAGAAAAGGTTTCGTTAATGTCCTATTTTTTTCTAACCACTTTGAGAACATATTTTCTCAAACCCAGCCTGATTCCACATTCATACACCAAAGAAAACCTATATTAAATGTTACAGCTTCATAGGCGTTTTCATTTTTTAAATATAGCCATAGCTAAATAAGTGAATGGTAATCCGGAATGCTATAACCTTATATATACTGGAGGGGTACAAACTTCACAATTCGGCACTGTGTAATCTTCTAAATTCTCCAATAGCCTCATCTCTCTTTGGATCAAATATTTTATAAATCAATCAAATATTTATATTAAATATTATCAAATATTTATCATCGTATCAATTAATCAAATATTTTATATTCTGAAAAACCTTAAGGCGTTATTTATCCATCCAAGCCAGTGACCAGGTTTCTTAACCGTATACGAGCATAAACGTTGGAAAAATAACAGTTTTGTAACTTCGAACCATTGAGTTTCTTGACAAGAAGCCAAGAACTAAGTAATCTTCTAAAGTAAACCAGTTCGCAATCAAATAATAACACGCACTTACCGCCTTTAGCCTCAACTTTATTTCCTTTTAAGTTTCGTTATTTTTCTAATAGCACCTAAATACATGAATGTTTTCAAATGTTCAAACGCGAACCCTTGTATAATCCAATCACCAAAATTATCAAGGCTTCTACTACTACTAATCGTGTGTTTAGTCTGATCCGTATTTATTTCCTATCTCTTTACCAGATTTTAAAAAAAACTTGTATTTACTTATATTATTTCCACGTCTCCACATTACAGTACCAAATCTTAAACGAACGCTCTTATAAATATAGGTTATATATAAATTCTGTTGGATCATATTTCTATCTCCTCCAGAGGAGGTATTTGCCAGTCTTATTATTAAACTGGGGTCAATAAATTCTTATCATTATGATTCTGTTGAAGGGAATATGAGAGTACTCTAACAAATGAAATAATAGATCCGCTGATCTCCAAAAGGTACTTGTTCTTCTATTCTAGTTGTTCCCAACTAGACGATGTTCAGGGGATCCGCGACATATTATTGGAAAATGGGATTAAATTACCTTGAGAAAAAAATCCTAAGAATCCTTTGCTTGTAACCAAAATAACTAAAGCATTGCAGAGACTCATTAAATTTCGCGCGGTAATTGATAGTAAATAGGTACCTATAACGTAATTCTAAGTTTAAGTAATTCAATGAGAATAACGTTTTGTGGATTGTGGTCAGTTCCTACAATTAGAGCCTGAGTCTTGACATACCATCTAGGGTTATCTTAATAATTAATTTCAACTGCTGTCACTTAATCGTTAATCCATTATATTAACCAAAAAGGTTTCTGTTAGAAAGATGCGGCATAAAATTAAGACAAGAATTTTGAATAGGCAGTATATAATTTTCGAAAATATTTATGTTTTTTAGCCACTATACTAGCTTATTTTTTAATTGAAATCTAAAATGGTTTTTAACGCTATGGAGAGGGATATTTTTGTATACTTTGGATTGAAATTAACATGATAACTTTCGAAAATAACTGCAATTTTTAACGCGCGATTTTATGAATTTAGGGGCCATACTGATTGGCTGAAGGGGCCCGTAAAAAAGTTTGTTGGGAACCACTGTTTATTCATATGACGTCACTTTATATTTCACAGTGGGAGTCCTAAATTTTCTCTATTCAGATTTCATTATCATATGAATCTTAGACGAGTAGCTGACATCACGGGGTCAGGATCACCATTTCACGTACCCTCAGAAGGGCGGCACTATCAAGGATTTTTTTTAAGCCCTTTAAAATGGAAGACCTTTCTAAAAGGTTTGATTTCGCGATCTTGGAATTCTGAATTTATTATTTAACCGGTTTATTTGATACTATTCGCGTTAAAATCGAGAATCTTTTTTATTAATGTAGTAATAACATCATATTATGAAGGGTATGTTTTAGTATACTTAGGTACAAAATCAAACGCATAAGTCCTACCTTTTGGAAATAATAGCATTACTGATTAACGTTTGAAAGGACTTGAGCGTTCTTTATATGACATTGGGTTATGGATTTTGACCAGACTAATACGATTAGGATTCAAAAATTTAATAACAAATACTTTCTCTAGCATAATATTAGAGGTAAATATTAGGGCTGATTAATTTCTCCCAAATACTTATTTTTTTATTATATCACCAATTCAACGTTTCGGGATCTCACTCCCATCATCAGGACTCTTTACTTTCCACCATATAATTTTGCAGTAATTTATTAAGTTTTTCACTAGAGTTATTATTAAACTGCTTCATATGGTATCCGCCATCAACCATATATAAATTCAATATATTCATATCAACAGAAGATCTAGCATAATATTAGAGGTAAATATTAGGGCTGATTAATTTCTCCCAAATACTTAAATTTTAATTAAATCACCAATTCAACGTTTTGGGATTTCACTCCCATCATCAGGACTCTTTACTTTCCATCATATAATTTTGCAGTAATCTGTAATAATATTAATATAATGTAATAAATAATAATAATATTACAGCCCTAATATCTATCTCAAATACTTTCTTGGTAATTCCTTGGTACCTTTTGGAAATCAAAGTAATAATTTTAACTGTTATGTACAATCAACCCGATACTCCCCAGTACCTTAAGAAAACGAAGCACATTACTAAACGATCTGATTGAAAATCACTTAATGTCCAGGACAGAAGTACTACGTCCTATCCGAGAGCAGCCTGTAGATATCTGACCCTATCGGATTGTAGGACAAGTAAGCTCCACAGCTTTCTAACGCATACCTGATGGTGGAGAGGAATGTGACTGATGGTAGATCGGCCTAGGGGGGGCAGACCTCCGGATCATCTGAATGTAACAATTAGAGAGAGATGGAGTAAATGGTAGCAAGAGGAAGAGACGGATGGTGGAGGAGGCTATAGACAAAGGAGCAGGGGGCCTTGGCAAGGTCGGGGGGGCGTTGACCATCGCCGAGGAGGCACCGCTCGACACCCCCCTACCGCGTCGCTCTCTCCTCTCTCCGCTCTTATTTATGTATTGTACTCTCTATATATTAACTTTTAACTTAAAATATTTTTTGCATATACATAAAATGATGCCGCAATTCTTGGTTTCCGCGAACTCCTTCTAAACCACTTAACGGATTTTGATACAGTTTTTACTACCGTTTAGGGCATTATTTCCTGAATGTTTATCACTAAAATACATTTCAATTTAGCTTTTCTTAAGGAGGAAAAAATAAATTTTTATGTAATCAAGCCATCAAAAATTATTCTTTAAATATGAGTAGTAATATAGACTCATAATTAGATGCCGGATTTCCATGATTTTACAAGTTTTATTTACTAGCGTGTATCAGCTTCAAACCCGGATAGCTATTCAGTCTTAACTGCTATTTCAAATCTCAGATTTTCTTCAGAATATGTAGAGGTACAAAAAAATAGAAATCAATGTTTAAGTAATGCGAAAGGAGAACAATTGTCTCGTCGAAAATTTAAACCCGGATATCTAATCACCTCGAGCTTAGATCTGAATGAAAATTTTTGGTTTTTATTGCTTGTGATCAGTGAAAATCAATGGGGTGTGAAAGAAATTCCCAACCGACGCTTATTGCAACAGTTAACAAAACATTATTCCTTGTTATAATTTAGGGCGTAATTTATAGAAAGTACTATTGTTTATTTTGTTGTTAGCTGGACACAAGCATATATTGAAGCAGAAAAAAATAAGCGGTCGATTACCATTGAATATTAATTAAAATTGTTTTTATTTAATTAATTACCCTCATCTACACAACATACCTCTGTTTATTATTCACAAGCATTTCAGATGAATTCTTTTAGCTGTTTTCAATGAGTTCTTTTAGATTGACTTATTACATGTTTTGTAAATCCACAACCTAATTTATGATTGAAGGAAAAAATCAAATAAATATTTATTGATGATCAATTATTTGATCAAACTAGTTAAGATGATTTTAAGTCAAGACTAGTTAAAAAAAATTGTATACCATAAGATTAAAAAAAATCTTTTATTCACCATAAAACCATTTTTAAAGGTCAAGTTCATCTTCCATAGATTTATATTACTTTTTTTTAACGTTTAAGGTATATATGCCCTAACTTTTATATTTTGGAGTTTTGATGCACCGTTTTGCATATTTCGAGTTTTTACTGGACGATTTTCCACGTTTCGAGGTTTTTTACTGAACTAAAATCCGATCTCTACATATAATATACCGCTAGCAAGATTTTAGAAAAGTTAATATAACATAAAATAGTATAAGTCGTGCAAGCTAATATAAAGATATTATAAACTTATGAACATATGTTATATTTAATGTTGTAATGATGGAGGTTATAGAGTCAGTGTTGTCACCGTTTAGTATTGTACTAGTTATATTTTTCCATACAGTACGCAAGAGTTTAAAAAAAAATTGCAAACTAAATCGTACGCAAGTTGCTCAAATAAATGGAAAGTTGTTAAAAATCTATAAATTAACATTGCTATTAAATATTTAAAGTTTTAAATTAATTCATGAAAATAAATGGGATTCCCATTGATACAAATTAAACCTTTCAAATGTATTTTAAATAGTTCATTTGAAATATAAAATAGTGATAAACCGAATAGGATAGGAACATATATTATTTCCATAGTTTTTGAACATACATTTGTTTGTTTGTTTATTTATTTAACGTCACTTTATGCTACTATGGCTAATCGGACGATGCTACAGTGGGAATCCTAAATTTTGCCTATCCAGGTTTTATTAGGATAGGGATCTTTAACGAGTACCTGACATCGCACAGGCTCGGGACCACCTTTTAACGTCCCCTCCGAAGGACGGCTTAACTAAGGATTTTTTTACTCCCATTGAAAAATCCTAGGGCAATTAAGTTGTATTTATAAGGGAAAATAATATTTTCTCTCATATATGTGTCACTTGAAAATCTAATAAACAGAACCAATCTTGATTTATTGACCAATTTATGTCTCCCATTTCTACTAATGATAAAACACAAAAATGAATAGACGTTAAAAAAAACATATTTTCTTTCTGATTTTACTTTTCATCACGATAAATTAAAAATCCCAAAGTGATAAACTATAAATCGAACAAACAGAGTTTTCAACAAATAACTCCTCATTCAAATTGCGCCCGAGCGAAACAGGGGAGAGTCTACTAGTGTTAAATAAAGTGATGAATACATTTTATTATAAAACAAAAAACGATGAAAATTATTACAAAATAGTTCATTATTTCCAAATAAATGCATTACGTTATAACAGTTTATATAGCTGTTTACAAACAATTAACGAATATGAACATTTAACTTTTTATCACTATGAAGCTAGGTGACATTGTAAAAAATATGCTAAATTATTTCTTGATATATCTAGCATGAAAATGTAAATTAATTATATCAATATATTCTAAACAAAGGAAAATCTCATTTAATTATTAAGGTTGATTTAGGGCTGAATAATTCTTCCATTAATACTCGTCTTTTATTTCATGACGTTTCGGGATATTCTCCCATCTTCAGAAGTCTCGTTATATATTCTGTAATCCAAACATTTACACTTGTCACACCTTGAGCCAGGTAAAAAAGTAAGTCAGTTGAGGACAAAGATCTGAGCAATACTCTTGCTCAGATCTGAAGTGTTTAGATATTGACTTACGTTTTTACTTTTTTACCTGGCTCAAGGTGTGACAAGTGTAAATGTTTGGATTACAGAATATATAACGAGACTTCTGAAGATGGGAGAATATCCCGAAACGTCATGAAATAAAAGACGAGTATTAATGGAAGAATTATTCAGCCCTAAATCAACCTTAATATGTAAATTAAATTTTGGACGAGGTGTTTTTGAGTTGGACTTATACTGTGATTCAAAAATTTGCAGGGTGGCAATACTGGCAATACTTTGCTATTTATTCCATAGATGGGTAGGTAAAATAAAGTAATATCCTATTAATAGATTTACTGTTGTAAAAAACAACAACAATTTAAAATAATATAAAATTATCTTACAAGGATACCAACGCTTAAGAAGATATAAATGGGAATTCCGCCATCAGAGAAGGAACTTCTTTTGACACGTCATACAAGATAATGATCAAAATTTGAACTTATAACTTACTGCGTGAATATGGAACTTATAATGCATCATTTGAATACATCTGACAAGAATTTTGACTACTTGAGGCTTTATCAGTGACAATAACAGTGGTTATTTTAAATGCTGTATTTTCAATATCATAAAACCACTTATGATTATTAGAAGCAAGTTATTAGGACTGGATAAAGGGTGAATTCGAGCAGTGAAGACCAAAAGTTCATTCAAGATTAAAAAATAAATGAATCTGATGAAAGCAAACTAAATGAAACTTTTATAATCGCCTGGAACTTCTAAGCGTTTTTTCTAATAAATGTAATATAAAAAGATGAGCGATTTCTCTTTTCTCCTTTAAAGGAGAAAAGAATTACGCGGAAGATAAAGCAAAAATTATAATTTACGATTTACAGTCCATGTTAAAAACATAACAAATAATTCTTACTAAGTTTAAAAAAATAAAATAAATAAAAAATTAAAACCAGAGAAAATCAAAGTTCTAAAATCGGTCAATGATGGAATACTTCCAACAACAAATGCCTAAACCAACAACTGATTACAATAGCTCGTCTAATAATAAAGTATTTGTTAATTTATTTTTTTAACAATTAGTGCATCATTAAATATTAAAGTTAAAATTAAATATTTTTTATCTTTATCAGCATATTATAATTTAAAATGACCAATTCACAATAAAAATGGTTCTTACTAGGCCATATAAAAAGAGGAAAATGTCTCTATGTGAGGTAAGTTCATCACCAAAGTGAAAAGTCGAATGCTACTGAAAATTTATATTTAAAACAGATATGTAACTGGGACATGCAGCAAGATTTTAAACAAAATCGACTACCACAAAACGAAAATCCTCGAACACTTTTGGTTAAAGCCGCCATACTGACGCAAAATTAATTGGGTTCAATATCTTGTCGGTTTATCATCATTGAAATAGCCTAAATGTGTTTAAATTAGTTTTATTTTTAATACTTACTCTACCTTTAATTATGTTAGCTCGAAATAAATAATTATTTCTCATTCTTAAAACAATTAAAAAATAAAAGAAGAATTTTTTTTTTTTTTTTATATTTATTTATTGAAATTTACAACTGTAATTTATATTACAACAAGTAAATATGCTAAAAGAAAAATCACATGAGACCGACTTGTTGAGGAGCAACCCAATGGAAGCATTCCAGTAACTATTTTAAACAAGAAAGTCTCGAGGCCATCTTCTTTTCAGACGCCTCGGAGGATTATCAGGAATCGAAGAGGAAGCAAGGGTTGGAACTAGTGGGTTGGAGTGGGAATGGAGTTTGTCATAGAAGGATTGATATCTAGTTCGGGCCAAATCAGCAACATATGGAACATTTAGGTCTTTATGGATGATTTTATTTGTGACAAAGTAAGGAGCGTTGAGGATTTTACGAAGGATTTTGGATTGTATGGATTGGATACGGGAAGAATTCGATGGTTTAGTAGAGCCCCAAAGCTCAACTCCGTATGTCCATATAGGCCTTATGATGGTCATGTAGATGAGCCTTTTGTAGTTAAGTGGAAGGTTTGAGCGTCTGTCTAGTAAGTGTTGAAGTAATCGAAAGCGGCGAGCAGTTTCTTGTCGTTTCAGTCTTGTGTGTCAAAAAAGAAGAATTAAACATGAAATAAGTAACGCTATGAAAATGAACTAAAGGAGAAAACAGCTATTTCTCATGTTATATTTAAACATAGAAATGGTTTAAAACATGTTATTTCTGCCCGCAAATAAGTATAGTAATAAAGACGTGTAATGTACTTTCGGAAAGCTAAATATTCTCAACAAAAAAAAGTCACTATTTCAGATAATAATATTTTCTCGATGAAGATTTAATAATTAATATTATCATATTAAAAAGATAACCATGTAATGAATATGAAGGGTGAGATAGTTCGGGTGGCGATCTAATAAGTTTTTAAAATAGTGAAAAACTATTTTAAGTAACATTTTAATAATAATAATAAAAGTAATATTTTAAGTTACGTTTCAACACGCTTTGCGAGTCTTCAACAGGGCTGAAAAATAACTAGATACAATGAAGAGGTTTGATAAACAATAATGTATAAAAGTAGTGAGCTAAAGATAGATAACAAAAGCACTACAGAATATGCATTCCAGTCATCCAGGAATTTTAAGAATCCTGGAATTAACCAAAGTAATGGCTGAAAATGGGAAAAGAATCAATTATGTGTGGATACCAGATCACATGGAGATAAAAGGAAATGAAATAGCAGATAAGGCTGCTAAAGAGGCTCTCACTCTCCCTGGTCGTGGTAGGGCACTGCCCACACCATCAGAGCTAGCACGCCCTCTTATAGAAAATGTATGGAAGAAATGGGATGAAGCATGAAAAAACAGTTATCCAAGCAAATTGAAAACCATTAAGAAAGAAGTAAAGTATTGGAAAACCTCAAGTCGCAGCAACCGCAGGGAGGAGGTGGTCTTGGCCCGCTTGAGAATAAGGCACACAAGGTTGACACATGAGCATTTAATAAGTAAAGAGTTGCCCCCAAGATGTCAGCATTGTAGGGGAATCCTAACAATTACTCATGTGTTCGAGGAATGTCCCTTCTACACTAGACAACTGGACCAAAAGGGAATACCACACAATGTCGCGGTTGCATTAGGAAACGATGGGAATAGAATTGACCAATTAATGTGCCTCCTTTCTGAAATGGACTTTTATAAGAGGATTTGAGGACTTACTTTATGTTTATTTATTTCTATTTATCTTTATTTATTTTTATTATTTATTTTTTTCCTTGAATATCGTCTACTAATATAACTTGATATAAGTTTATTTTTTACTAACGCTGTCATATTTATTTTTATTATAGATTATTCTTATTCTTATTATCTGTTTTAATCAATATTATTATTTAATATTAAAAAAAAATAATATATTTGTCTAAATTAATTTTCTAAAATGAGCGTATCCGGCACTATTTATGAGTGTATTATTTGTAAATTATGTATTATCTGTATGTATGTATTCATGTATTATGGATGTATTACTTATTATGTATATCATTATTGTCTATTATGTATTATTATTTGTTCATAATGTATTCGTTCATTTTGTATTATTATTATTTGTTTTAGTGTATTATTATTTAGTGTATTATTATCATTTGTTATATTGGTTCATTATTTATTTTAATTAATATTATTATTTAATATTTAAACTAAAACCATATCGTTTGTTTTTAAAAAACGTGTATCTTATAGTGAGTTAGGTATTATATATCTTAGTGTATCTTATAGTGAGTGTATCTGGCACTGATGACCAAGATGTTTTGTGCCAATAAATAAATCAAAAACCAGATAACAAAATGAGAAAAGAAATATTCGGAGATTCTTTATTCTTTCATTTTTTTTTTTTTTTTTTTTTTTTTTTTATCACGCATTTAATCTCTACTTTCTAATCTTTATTTTTTCTTTGTTATTCTGTTAATTTTTCATGGTCATTTATTCATCAAACACCTATATTGTACCAAGTTATTTATCAGCCCTGAAGAAGGCCCACTTGGAAACTTTGGTTAATAAATAGTTTTTTTACTTTTTCATAATATTTTTAAACACCACCCGAACCATTTCATCACTCAAATCACTTTTATCTATAACAGAAGTACCCAACTAGTGGTCCGCAGACGATGCTTAGAGGGTCCTCGATGAGTCATCCAGAAATCATTTAAATGAACTTAACGTAAAATATTTGTGAAGCCTTGGCTTTTAATAGGAATCACACACTCTACACGGACAAATCTAAATTTAACAATCTAAGTTATATAATTGCTTGAGACAACTGAAACTTTGCTACTGCATAATCGCAACCTTAAAATTGGATATGTTCAAAAATAAAGAGTTTAAAGGACAGATGTACAGTAGAAGAAAATGAACAATATTTGATTTCTTTATCTGAATAAATGACCACCCTGTAAAAGTTTTAAATTTTAGTTCATTTTTTTTCAGTTAACATCATTTTTATGCTACTAAGGCTAAGGGACGATATTATATGGTGGAAGTCCTAAATTTTACCGAACCAGGTTAAATTAGGATGAGGATCTTTAACGAGTACCTGATTTAGCACAGGCTTTGAACCACCATCTCACGTTTTCCCTAAAGAACTGCATAATGAAGGATTTTTTACTCCCTTTAATAGCCCTAGGACTATCTTTCAGGTTCAACACCTAAGTTCAGTTATTTAATGTTTCTAGGATTGAAGTAAACTTCTAGAGCCTTGTTCTTTTCTTCTTTATTTCCATTTCCCAAATTAGGCCATTTCTTGAATATATAGTTTTGGTAAAGATATTCCACATGAAACGTGTTATCAGTGTAGCCGACTAAAAATATAAATATACATCTAATATTTAGAATCTTAACATTTTTTATTGGAATCACTCATCTATAGCATAACATGATAAAAATCATAATTTTTTATATTAAAAAACAAAACAAACAACGATTGATTTGTATGTATAAATCAAACATAAGATATTATTAAACTATTAAAGAAGAGATTTACTAAGTACACTATGTTTACAAACATACTTTCTCGCCGCCTACATCATAATTTCTATTATACGGGTATTATTATATCTCCACCCACAACGGGCTGAATTATGTCGTCAGCTATTGTTCCATACGGGAGATAACTTTCCCTTTACCTCTTGTTAAAGTATCAATCGCCTTACATTATCAACAATCTAATTCGATGAAAGAATAATACGCAATAATTTATGAAACTTTTTCTTTTTATTATGACAGGGGTAGGTAAACTTTTCTTAAACATAAAGCAAAACGGGATATTGTATTATAACGTCGAGCTGCATACTGCTTAAGGAAATTTTCAAAAAGAGAAGCTGTCGTTTAACATTAAAATAACGGTATAGACTGAGATTAGGAGAAACCAATGACCATTAATCATGATTTCTCCAAATAGGATTTGAAAACAAATCATCTGAGACTCTTTTCATATGGTACTTATAAAGTAAACAAACAAAAAGTTAACAGAGAATCATCATTAATTTTAACTTATTTTCTGATATAAAATCTTGACCATAATAGACCATTTGCATTATTTATTACACAAATGAAACCTTTTAAAAATAATTATATTAAATCATTTTCCAAACGGTTTTTTTTTTTTGTAACACTTTCAATTTCGGTGATGTATTAAATATAACATAAATATCAGTAAAGATGTATATTTTCGACCTTTAACATCCAGGAGAGGGGAACGCACAACCGAAAAAATTCAAAAATATGAAATTCAAAAAAACATATTTAATGAATTTGAAAAACATTACTAAAAGTTAATATTTTTCTTTTTTTTACATGTAAATTTCTTTTATAATTAATACATGAAATTATACGTATTTTAACACTGTCGATTTCAATTTAATTTTATTTCATGGCCAGTTCTGATAAATAAAGAAATAAAAATAAATAGATTCTAGAAGAGGAAAAAAAAATATCATTCGAGTCTATTCCTCAAGAATAACATCAAATTTGAAATAATATAATAGCTACATTTAAAATAAAAGAAAGGACAAATTTGTAAAGTTTATGCGTCAAAAGCGATGTCTGAGAGGGAACAAATTATATGCGATTATTAGTTTTTTTTTAAAACCTCAGGTTTATATATTATTGTATTTTTTTTTTTTAATTGTTTTCAATTACATAATAATTATTGGATGGCTTCAAATCAGCGTTTAACATTCAAGAGTTTGAATATTAGTACTCAAGCAACGAGTAGTAAATCATTGAGAGTTTGTTTAAAATTGGACATGAACATTACTCATGCAGTGAGGGCGGATGTACTTAGTGGGTTGGTGCGGCCGATTTATCACTAATGGTTTAAGCACTTTAGAGAGAATGTTGGAGACCCATGAAAAGAGAATTCTCATATATATGTTGATGCTGGAAGGATGGTTTATCACTAAGAATATATTAGAATTTAAAAAGAAATTTAGACAGATGAACAACATATTTATTTTTAATGATTCCATTACGGCAATTACAACACTCAGATTTAAAACAGCCCTGTACTCTTGAGCTGTAGAGTAAATGTATTGTAATGTAAAGCTTATATATTCGTCTTATGAATATGGATAATTTAAAATAATTATTTAGCTTTATTTTATTTGTTTGTTACATTTTACATTAGGTTAATATTAAATAGAATAGAATACACTTTTATTGAAATCAGGGAAGTCTCCAAACAATAGAAGTGTGTACATAAATCATATTTTATAAACAATTTTCTACTTTTTGGTGTAAAAACAAAAAAATAAAAAAGTAATAATAATAAATATATGTACATAGTCATATATGAGTACAATAAAAAATAAATTTAGCCACAATAAAAACAAATAAAATAAAAATTATAATTAGCAAAAATATATATCCTATTTCTTATGGCTTCAAAATATAATAAAATCATAATAAATAAATGAAGATACAATTTTTAAGTCATTGATATATCACAAAACTTCTAAAATTAATGCTTACTCTGGTGTAAAAGTACAATTGTTTAGTATTTTCAGTGGTTATATTTTTGAGAAAAAGTCTGAAGTTTGAAGGTGTTAACTGGGCTATGGCTGGTATGATGGTTGAGCGGTAGGAGGAGTAGGCTGGGCATGATGTGAAGAAATGGTGAATATTGTCCGCTTCATTCTTATTGCACATGGTGCAGTTTTCTAAGGGTTAATATATTAATGTTTTATTTTATTCAACTTGTCAAAATTAACCCTACTAACACTAAATAAATAAAAATACGGAGCTTATTGGAATTTCATCCTTTGCTCTCATGCAAGTATCTAAAAGAGTTAAGAAGAAGCAACAAAGTAAGCACAAAGTATTATCATATAACTATTTTTTATATTTTAACTACCGGAGAAAATGTAACTCACGTGTAGGGTGTATATATGCAGAAATATTCAAAACAACTAATGTCTAACAGGATATGTGAAAGAGAAAATAATGTATAACAAGGCAGAAAGTCCGAGGCAGATGTATAAGCCCTGCAAGTTTGCGTCAGCAGGAAGATGAGAGAGCGATAAACAAAACTAAAAGAAAATAAAACGAGAGGAAACAAAAGCCTTGAATTTATGATGGAGTGTGGTGGACTGTCTTGTGGCCTCAGCGTCATAACACCTGCCAGGGTCGTCTTCGTTTTGGTACTCGCTATGCCTTTTATAGGAACAATAAGCTGGCTGGGCCCGACCGACCAATGTCTGCGTCCGGACCTTACCATTATTAACAGTCCTCATTAACAGGCCCTGCGCAGACCACTAAATTAGCAATTGGTCGTCGTCAGCAGCTGCGGGGAAATATGTTTTTTTTATGACGGACCACGAATATTATTGGATCCGACGCTGTAAAGTTCAAAACATAATGTCAAAAATCTTGCTCATCTTCATTGATGAAAGGTATACAACAGTTCTTTAACGCTTGCAAGGCGAACTAAAAAATAATTTCTACAAGACATAAACTACCACTAATCATCTGATATAGTATAATGGCAGAAGACATGAAAAGTGCCCAAAAAACAGCAATCAAAGATGTCAAAAATCGGAAATAAATACAAATCAGGGTACAGGAATCACCAGGATATATAAAATATCTATCACTAATCTGTATTTATACAAACAGGTTACTATTTACTCATTTATGTAGTCATCAGTATTTTAATGACAATGCCACTACACCACGGATGACCTCTATAATTCTAAACGTAGAACAAATATATTAAAGTATATTCAACTTCGTATCTATTTTTTGTATTTAGGTTTCAATAGAAAACCCATTTAATTGTTGTTGGCTTTTTAAAATTGTTTTAGGGGGCGATAAGCTGTACTCATGACTGAGATTAATTCATTATAGGTGGAATAATCAGGAATCAGTCCCCTTTTTGAAAAGTTTTAATTTTGCCAACGTTTCGGCTCAAGCTTGTGAGCCATCATCAGGGCATTACTGAGCCATGGCCAAGCGTAAACTGTTTTAGATTAATTCATATTCATATACGAAGCAAACGAATTGCGACTATGTTAAATGATTATACGTATTTACTTTATAATGTAAATGTTTATGTTAAAATGCATTGAATATTTAATGGATATGAATAATCTTTTATAAATGACATTAGGATCTGGCACTAAAATAAAAACTTTATTCGATGTACATCAAAACAGTTGAAAGAGTAGTTGATTAACCAACAGTGGAGTTATATATTTTATCTTTTCTCTAACCATAAACTATGTATGTCAATTTAAATCAACACAAAATAAAATATTCGTGAGCACAGCCATGGGTTACAGCGAGTATATTACAAAAATAAATATAAAAGTTAAACAAAAAAATTCAGTTATATATATGATGTACAGTCGTTGGCTTGGATTTTCCTTAGATGTGAATTTTTGCTTTCCTTTTCAGAAGGTACCCTTATCGATGAAACATAACCAATAAAATACACAACTATTTTAGATCGGTCTATTGTGATGAATAAAGTTTCGCCTTCTTAGTGAACTAATCATAAGAAACTTGAACTTTCGTGGGGAAATTTGTATATGTTATTTTCTTCGGTGGCAAACCGTGTCTGCTGTCTAACTATTCCATCCCAAAAATTCAGGAGAAAAAATTATAAATAATTTTTTGAGTCAGAGTAACGCTATACTATTTCTTTAGTGAGTCCGTAAAACATGAAAAATATATCTTAGCAGTGAGAGAGCTTTGTTCTTACTTGTTTTCCTCAAAGCGTTTAGTGTAAAATCTTAAGTTTTCTATCTGGTAGTATACAACTGTCAGCAATTAATACAATGCTTTCGATTAAAAAGAAGCAATGAAAAGAACCAACAGGATAAACCAAAAGTTACGGTCGACGGAAAGTCGATTATATGCGGTCACAGAAGAGAACTGTGACCATGTGAAACAGAAGTAGATATCGGTCACGAACTCACGTTTGGTCAGCACGAGCCTTACCGTCCGACGAACTCATTATTTCATTTTTATTTACCGTTGTTTTATACGTGAGTGAGGTCACAATAAAATAGTGTATCGATAACAGCTGTTATTTCCAGAAGGTGAAGAAAGTCCATCCGATTGACACTGAAGCAAAAATGAATACAATTCGTATTTAGTTATTGCATTATTTGTTTCTAAATATAAATTGAAACTGAACATTAAAACTTAAACAAAATAAGCATTCCCAACTCTTTGTTTCTATCTAGATAATCCGGGAAAGTACTGAGCTCTATAGACGTCATCCTGGTGAAGGCTTACAATTGAAAGGAAAACGTCGTTACACTATAAATTAAGTTCATTAATGAAGTTAAATCAAGGCAATCATCCCATCTCCCAATAACTTTACCTATCATGTTTTATTTTATAAGGTGTCTGTGCTCGTGAGTACCTTACTAACCACAAATATACCACTTTAAACCAGGTTTCTTGGAAGGATTTAGTGCCATTTGGATATTAATTGGTCAAACATAGATAATCTTAGTAGACAGAAAATGCAATAGGTAAAAATGAGTTGTTTTTTTTTTACTCAGCTTAACCTGAAAATCTATATTTGACCACGCATAACGAGTTTTCATATTTAGTTGGTAAGTACAGAATAAAAAACCTAACTTCTATTCCATGAGAGTTAAAATCAATCCTAGGCCTACTAAATAAAGTTGAAGTTGAAAAAAGAAACACACTAAGTTTTGATAGAAACATTTATTTACTAGATTAAATAATATAACAACAGACAGTATTATCTTTGACAATCACTTAACTTTAAATTCTCCTCATCACTCTGCGTTACGTTCTACAACCTTGTATGTTAGATAAAAAATTTTCTAAAACCTTTAGATGTAGAACGGTATATTACATATCTACATTACTATATAATAATATATTCTTTAATTATTCTGTAACGAGTCCCTTTAGATTAATATTACAAAAAGAAACTTCAGTGTCTTGGAGCACAACAATAAAATAAACAAAAAATAATAAAATCAATCGAAGAAATAAAATCGAATTATTTTGTATTTATCCATTTTTCATCAATCTTAATAAATAGTTATAGTTGATTTTTTCGAATAAACAAAATTAAAGATACTGTAGAAAATGTAATTTTTAAACATTTGAATTTAAGCAAAGCCAAAAAAAAAAAAATTAATTGAGATAATAGTTACAACATTACAGCTTATTTAATTTTAATTCGATGCAGTCAATATAAAAAAAATGGTTGGAGCTGTTTATCGTAAAATTGTAATGAAGTGGCTCTTCAATTTCGCATGTTTTGGTGATGTAATAAAAGTTTATAAAAAAGATATTGATAAAATGATTTTCAAAAATTAATGCGTGTTCGTAAACTATAACAATAAATGAAATCAATATAAAAAGTAGTTAAGTTAGTTTAGGCAATTTATTAATATCTTAAAAATTTTAAAAGACACACATATAAATAAATTTAATTAATGTCAATTTTCTATAAAAAAGGTTTAAATAAATAAAGTTACTATGGAATGAATAGGAGAATGAAATAAACAGCAGCATCTAGTTGGGCGCACGCAGAACAGTGAATAGACTAATCCCGCACATCAAAAGTGTATTACAGAATAGTATTAGTAAGGGAATTTATTGGATATTTCTTTCAAATATTCAGTATCTTTACACCATTATGTCTATGTATTTCTGTTATGATTTTTTTTGTTAAATCTTTAGAGTAACATCTAAGATTTATACAAATTAATTTACAGGCAATAAAATTTATCACGTTCTTACTTTTTTGAGAATAAAATTCGTGAAAACACATTTATTTCTTGCGAATTTATGTTAAATGTGCATTATGAATTTCCATATTGACGACAAAACATAATTTAAGTCAAACAAGAGTTTGTGTTACATAAATATATCATCGAATATAGAATTCTCATTTGGAATATCTTCTTGTATTTTAATTTTTAAGATAAATTGAATGATTAGTTATTTAATTTGTGACGAATATATTACAAATAAATGTGTCAAATCTTAGACTTATATCAAATTGAATCAAAATATTATTATAAGAGAATCTCCCAGAATAAAGTTTCTTTCTTTTAATATTTCTAATTGCTAGGAATATCAATTGAGTGGAGTTAAATAATTTAAAACTGATAAGAATGGGCTACAAGACATAGGTATCGGACCAATTTCCATTATTATAACAATCGTTGTAGTGATAAAGCTGTTCTCTGAAGCACATAGGACGTAGCTTATTCCTTGTAAATAAATGAATAGTTCATTTTAAGCCTCAAACGTAAAACGTAACTTGATAAAATTTAATTTAAACCAAAATTTGGAAAAAACAAGACAACAAATAAACAGACAATTTTATTTAACTTAATGTAACAGCAACACACAAGAAATTAACCACATTAGTCGCCCAGCACGAGTCGTTGGTTTCTTGCGGAGTCCAAATCTGACTGCGCGCCGTACCATAAATAAGCGATAAGCAAAAATATTAAACAATGTAACTCGAGTATTATGATTATATTATACATTATTATATATTATATTAAGATATTTTTATCTTCGATTTATCGCTAAGAAATAAGTATAAAAGTAGGTATCTACGATCTTAAATGTGTTTAAACGAAAACCATACGACACAGTATAATTTAATATGTTGTCCTATAAAAAACAATAACAAGTATAGCATAATGTGTATATATATTTTTATGTTGTACATCCTATATTTTGTTTTTAGGGCTTATTTTATTAAATTAATTTGAACTATAACAAGAAGAGTTGAAGGGGTTCCCACGGAAGCATACCCGTTACCCAGATATAGATAAGTTTCGACGAAAGTGTTAAAAAAAAAGAAAGTATAATAATGTAACAGTCAGGTCTAAACCTATGATTTTGATAGTATTTCCAAAATATTTATGATTCATCAAAATAGCACTATTTCTGAGCGGTTTCGAAAAGAAAAAAAAAAGATAAGAAAAGAGCATAAATTAATCTTATCATACGTGCTCGGAAGGAGCGAAATGTCGAGGCGGAATTCACAATCGAGGCAAGCAGTTTTATCTTTTTTATAGCGAGACACTCCTAGCAGTATAAACTGCCGTGGTGGCTATAAATAAAGAAGTACAAAAAACAGAAGTTCGATTCTGTCGACACAGATGAAATAAGGATTTAACTGGTTGAAAAATGGTAACCTTTATAGGGTTATTACAACAGATCTATGCTACATGAGTTTCTTTAGCTAAGAACTTTTTCATTACATAAAACTAAAATGATCTGATGTAAATTAATCTGATTTCAGAATATTTAACAACTACTTAAAAAAATATGCATGTCATTACCATTAATACAATCATCAAACAATAGTTTTTATAAAACGGGTGCACGTAAAACACGACTTTCACTTGCCTCTCCTGTTGTAATAATAAAAAATCAAGCAATAAACTGTACCAATGAGTTCAAGAAATGTATTAACTGAGCTCGTCGACGTAATTGTTTTAGTACCATTGTTAGATTATTTCTATGCTCAGATGGCAAAAAGTTATAAGTCACTTTTTTTAGAAATAAGAGTTTTGTATATTTTGGAGTGCCATTCGTATATTTGTATTTATGTTCAGATGGTGCCAAATGTCATAAGTGTTTCTCTATCAGTTTATGAGTAAAAAAACTCAACCTTGCACAAAGAATAAATGGTAAGTCATTTATTAACATAAACTAATGGACACTCTAAAAGTAAAGAATTTTTTTCTGGAAAAAAGTGACTAACCCCATCTTGCCATCTGAGCACAGATTTAATCTAAAATAAATTAATCCAATCGAAACTTAATAAAACTCATTTTTTCAACTTTTTTTTTCTTTAATCTTAATATATTTCTATTCACAGCTGTCATGTGGTTGAAAATCAGTGAATGTGAACGACAATAAAATTGATGTAGCATGATGAAAGAGAATGCTCTGCGGTACCACTTTCTGGCGAGTTTCTTCATACGTTCCATGCTAAGAGGTCCCTCATCCAACTTCTTTTTAGGCTTATGCGAGGATTATGGGGTATGTTGGCAGTGACCATGTTTTGTATTGATGTGTAAGTTGTGAAAGCGTTTGTAGAGAGACCGAATATGTTCGTTTGCTGTTGACATGTGAAGTGTGTATGTAAAGTAATATTGCTAATGTACCATGGTCAATGTTTTATAGTTCTAAGGGTCTTGGGATAAAAATTGTGAATTTTACGTATGTGTGTCATTTTTTCCACTTTAACAATCCTAAAACTAGTCTTCACAAGATTTTTTAAAACCTTATCATTTTAAATTAAATTATGTTTTCAAAATTAAATTTCCAATAAGAACGGAATTCGAAAAAAAAAATCAGCTGATTAAAGATAATGCACCCATGAAACGCACCAACGTGAGCTTGTCGACCACCCACATTCAATATTATTTTTTTTAAATGAGCATTTTTGAAGATTCTACCCTTTATCATCATATCCGTAACAGAAAAGATGTGAGTAAAGAAAGAAATTATAATACATATTTATTAAGTTTTTCCGTTCTATATTTAAAGGTCTCAGAGGTAATCAATCTATGATTTACAGTAATAAAATTAAGAAATATTTTAAGGTCTAATATGGAATGAAATACTCGTAAATTTCAACCCTTTACGGATATGGAAATTGTAAACTCATTTTAGCCCAATAATTCTATTTTTCAATTTGAATCACAATATACGGAGTCGAGCTTTGGGGCTCTACTAAACCATCAAATTCTTCCCGTATCTAATCCCTACAATCCAAAATCCTTCGTAAAATCCTCAATGCTCCATATATAGTAACTAATAAACTGATCCATAAAGGCATTAATGTTCCGTATTTTGCTGATTTGGACCGAACCAGATATCATTCAATTTCATGACAAACTCCAGTCCCACTCTAATCCTCCAGTTTTCAATCCTTTCTTCCACTTCAATTCCTAATAATCCTCCAAGGCGTCTGAAAAGAAGATGGCCTCGGGACCTAGTTTAGAATATTTTTAAAGTGCTGCCGCGGGTAGCTTCTCTACATTTCTTGTTCATGTCTATTTTCTTTTAGCCTATTTACTAATTTGTTATATAATACAGTTGTAAATATCAATAACTAATTTAAAAAAACACACAATATAAAGACATTGGGTGTCAGCTCATCATGCCATAAAGTAATTTTCAAACTCACACGTCGAATGATATAATTTTACCAAAATATCTATTTAACATTTATCATTGCTACAGGAAATGAGTGTCTTGTAAGCTCTTGAAAATACGTCGTGGCCCACTATTCCATCATTAGAGAAATATTGAACGCTTATGGGAAGTTAGAAATAAAGGCATCATTGTAGTCTTTATCTGGGTTCCGGCACATTTCTGTATTCTAGGCAAAGAAGAAGCAGACAGAGCCGCCAGCTTGGCCAGACAAGACCACAAAACTGAAAGTACTTGGAAGAACTCACAGTAGAAGATTTTATCAGACAATTGAGAAAACTCTCTACATAAACTGGGAAACAACGCGAACAACAGGGCAATATAAACTGTTGGAGTAAAAAAAATACACCAAAAAATGGACCAAAAGCAGAGGATTTCTAGAAAAGAGGAAATAATTTTATGCCGCCTTTGTATTGGACACTGTCAGTTTACCCACAGTTACCTTTTGAAAAATCTGAACACACCCACCTGCGAATATTGGTGATAGTGTTCCAAAAACTGTCCAACATCTATTATTAGAGCATCCCCTTTTCGATACATCAAGACGTAAAATTAATCTGACAGGGACCTAAAAATATATTGAACGATGATGAGGACAGAGTAAAAAAGTTACTACGCTATTTAAAAGAAATTAAATATTACAACCAAATCTAGCAAACCACAGTTGCCATTGGCCCTGTAGGGTAGAGGAAAAAATAAAATTTTTTTTTTTCGAAATATTCTGCCAAGGACAGGTGCTACAGCATTTGCTAGTACATTAAATCTCTCAATTTTTTTCAAATCGGTTTTACACCTTCAGCTGTTATCTGTGAAGATAACCAGTTAGCTAATTAAAGGGAAATATAGCGCTACAATCAAGAAAAAAATAAAAGATAAGTGGAATTCTCTATATCAGAACAAACGTTTTCTTCTTTTCCAATTTTACAGGCAAATGGGAAAGGTAATAAGAACATCGCGAATTCCAATCGTCCCTACTAACTTCAATACAAATAAACGAGGAAAGGAAATTAAAATAGTACTAAAGCCAATTAGCGGAAGAGATTTATGCAGAAGAAGTAAGAAAAGTTTACAAGGGAATAAATGGTGAAACTGCAGAGTAGGGGAAAAAGGAAGTATCGGGCTACAGCTATTCCCTAGATTGGAGATGTAATCCACCCTGCCCTCAAGGCTACTCCAAACCACCACCGCCTAATTGCAATCATTTCCCACAGCTATTACCCATCCATACTATCGAATTATAGATCCTCATTATTTCCCCTAGCGTTATAAATATACGGTTCATTGAGTACTTCAAAGATAAAATGGGTATTTTCATGACACTATAGACATTGATGGGAGTATTAACAAGATGTAGTAGTACTCTCATGTCATTTCCATCACCTAGCGTAAATGATTCTCACATTTCGAGGTCGATACCCCTCTTTCAGACTTCTCATTAACAATCTCCTTCTCAGATTGTCTTCCGTTCTGCGAATGTAACCGAACCACTAGATTGTTGGCCCTATACCAAGATTACTGAGTTGCTTCTTATTCAAGCAGATTCAGCAAATTCAATGATATGTCGTGTATTGCAATAAGCTAAAAGGTTTATTTCTTTTACTATAATTGAAACAATAATGTTATAATGAGAGAGAAATCGACCTGCTTGACTAAGTGGTGTTGCCCAACTTAACTAAGGGTTGTTGTTAGACCTCACAGAACTATTTTTAATATTATATATCTTAAATACAAACATTAATACATTTTTATTTATCCTTTTTTTTTCATATTTATTCCTTCTACTTTTCTTTCATCTTTTTTCCCTCATATTAAAAAATAAAAAATAATTATCATAAAATGAAAACCTATTAAATTACTAGCTACAATAAAAGATACCACTTCACTATTAAATCTCTATCATCTAAAAAAAAAAAAACATTATATTTAAAATTAATAAAATTGATTTAAGAAAAAATCTGGTGCTGATTCACTAGCTCCGTTGATAAAATCAATTTAAGATTTTTAAATACACTTAAAGAGAAAAATAAATTGTTAAACAATTAGTTAAACAGAATTTTCAATAGAAACATGTGTTTTATCAAACACAATCAGATAGTTTTATCGGCTTTTCGTTCTTTCCATTAACCTTTACAATTCCTTGTATTAGATAACATATTTTTCTAAAATCTTAGCTATTTATCGGTATATCATACATTTATATTACTATTCTTGTGTCCAAAAACACGAAAATTGCATACAAAATAAGTTTTGCACTTTTCTCCTTTAGTTGGATATCGAACTCGTTATATTTTTTATCAATGCTTCCTTTTTGGAAATCTACAAAATCAAATGTACTTTAGGGAAAGTAAATTTAAAATATCGGCATTTAAGCCCAGACAGACTATTTCAATCAGAATGAAACCTACATCATATTAAAGCCATTAAATTTTACATCCTAATAGCGAGTTTAATCAAATTGTTAAATGCTTTTTTGAGAAAATCGTAAAAAAGTGCAAAATGCGTGGTATAAAGTGGCTCTTTTAGTTGGCGACTTTGATGAAAAAGTTGCTGTAACATCTCGAGCGTAATGTGTCTTAAATATGAAATTTCATGTTCGCAGGGCTTTTAGTTTTTAAACTAGACTTACATACGCGGACACACACAAACCTTTTTGCGGAACTCGGCCATTTGGACTCAGGGGACCTTAAAACGTGTATTTCGGAAAACTCGAATTCGAAAACTTTCACAATCGCAATACTTTCTCTTACTATATATTATATATATAAATAACAGAAAGTAAACAATATTTACATATAAAAGATTCAATATTACTATTAATCGATTAAGAAAAGAATACATAAAAACTATAACTATAAAATCTATGAAGAAATTCAATAAATATCGGGATTCGTACAGTTCTTAAGGTCTAACAGCTTTGCCATTAATTAATTAGGCCGAGAGAGATCACACTCAGCCACCAGATTTTCCTTCCAAATTCGGGTAGTCACTGTATAGAGACTAGGACTTTCTACGACAGGATCACCCTACGGCTGAAATATCGGTAACTATTCTTTTACAAACGGGGTTCGAACCAGGGAGCCAGAGAGCTGTAGTATCTACTACAACACGCCACTCCCTACATTACAAAATAGAAATAATAAGCACTTAAGTGGCACCTACTTGCTGATAACAATATGCTTAATACATTTAAAAAACATGTCCAAATTTCGCCCATTAGGTTGCCTGAATGGTTTACTCACCAAATAGTAAATTCCTAACATTTCCAAAAGAGGTTTTTTATTTTTAAGTTTAAGCATTTGTATTTTTTTATTTCGATATTTAAACATGCTTGAATAAATTACCTTAAATTATTTCATAACAATAATTAAATGAATCAAAAATAGAAAAATATATTTTATTTTTGAATATGGGTTCAACATTAGTAAAAGACCATCGAATGAATATGAACTACTGTTCTATCTGAAACATAGTACGTATGTAGGTTATGGACTTCCCTTTATTTTTAGAAACTTTTTTTTCATATTACAAAAGGAAAGTTTATTTTCTCTGCTTTTGTGATATTCGCAATTTTTTTTTTTCGGGATTCATAAAGGGCCTAGCCGAATAAGCATGTGAAATCTGCCCCAGCGTTTATTAGAACCAAATTTATACCATAGAGTTACACGTATGAGAAACAACCTCACGCAAAATTTTAGCCCCTTAATCCTAACGGGAGGGAAGTTATGGAGAGGGGGGGGGGAAGAAAAAAAAAATTAGTTTTTCTCCTGAACAGCTCAACCGATTTTTACGAAAAAATATATGTAATGGATTTTACAAATAGGTTTCAAAAAATATTATTTAAAATTTTTTTCCACGAAAATGCTGGTCAAAAAAAAAATTTGTACACCTTCAATTTTTCGCTACTTTACTTCATTGGAGGGTCCTCCATGACATATATTTTTTCAATTTTATCGCAAGTGTACCCCATAGTGAAAAAATAAAAAAAACAATTTTTTCTCCTGAACGGATCAACCGAATTCCAAGAAAAATATATATGTTAATGGTTTTCTAAAAGAGTTTTAAAAAAAAAGTTTTTTATTTCGAAAGCGTGAGTCAAAATTTTTATTTTTAATTTAAAAAAAAAATATAATTACTTTGGTTTGGTAAACAAACAATTTTTTGCTAATTTAGTTCATTGGAGGGTCCTGCACAATATATATTTTTTTCGAGTTGATCTAAAATGTACCCAATAGTGAAAAATAAAAAAAAACAGCATTTTTTTAAGCTCTCTGATTAGTAACTGGTCAGGCACGAAGAGTAGGAATAGAGCTGTAGGCTCGTAATGTCATTAGATATTACTTAAACACTATGCACATACATACTACTTATTATACCTATTATTAATTGGATGGAATATATTTATTTTTCTTATCTATTTATTTTATTTTTTTTACTTGGATAACTACTAAATATTACTTTATGCTATATTTATATAAAACATAACTAAAAAGATTTTTTTCATATATATTTTTTCATATTATTATATGTTAATCAAAAAAGTTTTGATGACAGACTTGACAGCATGAATTGTTAGAGAAAATGTCGCGATATTCTTCTCCCAGATGAACTATTCCGTTTTTCACGAACATTATTTATATAAAATATAAAATAAATATTTTTATAAAAAATATTTATTCTTTAAATATCAACTGTCTATGTAAATATCCTGAAGTAGCGAAAAATACTGTTATTTATATTATTGTAAATCTTCTATTGGATTTTTTTTTATTTTTTTTTATTTATTTATTTATTTTTTTTTTTTTTTGGATAACAACATAACACTATGTGCTCTATTTATATAATAATTAAGAATAAGAATTTAAATAAGTAACTACGAAATATTTTATATATATATTTTTTTTATATCATTAAGATAAAACTGTAAAAACCAGTTAAAATGTTAGTCTATAAAACTATGATGATGAATAGAATGATCGTTCAATAAATAAAAGTCCATTATTTTTTGCTACTTCAGGATATTTAGATAGATAGGTAATATTTAAAGAATAAATAATTTTTAATGTTCGTAAAAAACGGAATAGTTCCACTCGTTAACGAAGTGGTTTTTTTTCTCGAAAATTCCAAGCAAGTTTGACATCATAACTTTTTAGATTAACATATAATAATATAAAAAACATACATATAAAAAAATCTTTGTAGTTACATTTCATATAAATATAGCATATAGTACTACGTAGTAGTTATCCAAGTCAAAAAAAAAAAAAAAAAAAAAAATATATATATATATATATAGCATTTCCAAGTCAAATTCAACCTTTTCCAAGTCAAATTCAACCTTTTCCAAGTCAAATTCAACCTTTTCCAAGTCAAATTCAACCTTTTCCAAGTCAAATTCAACCTTTTCCATTTCAAATTCAACCTTTTTCGATTTCAATAAAATAATAAAAATCAAATTAACATGATTTTATATTTTAATGGTTATTTTAATTACACCTTGTGTTTTTTAACCCTTGTGGCTTGTTAAATATTCCCAGGGGCCTTTCTACATATAATTAGTCACGAATATAATAATAAGTATAACCGATACTTTAATTTTAAGACATTTGCGATACAAGGTCTGGTAGTCGGATTAGCGGGATTCGTTTTATTTTAGTTTTATAATCGCGGGCGAAAATATTATTAATAGAGGTTTATTTTAACTTTTTCGTATTTATTAGATAGTTAGGCTCAGCAGATGCGTTTCCCAAAGGTTCGTTACCGATTATACTATTAATTTTAATCGCGTTCGCTCAAATATGGGTTTATTTTAACTTTTTCGTATTTATTGGATAGTAGGCTCAGCAGATGCGTTCCCAAAGGTTCGTTACCGATTATACTATTAATTTTAATCGCGCTCGCTCAAATATGGGTTTATTATAACTTTTTCGTATTTATTGGATACAAGGCTCAGTAGCTGCGTTCCCAAAGGGTTCGTTACCGACTACACTATTAATTTCAATCGCGCTCGCTCAAATATGCTTTTATTATGACTTTTTCGTATTTATTGGATACTAGGCTCAGTAGCTGCGTTACGGGGGGTTCTTTCCCGACCATTCTATTAATTATTCGTGAGCTCGCTCAAATATGGGTTTATTATAACTTTTTCGTATTTATTGGATACTAGGCTCAGTTGCTGCGTTACGGGGGGTTCTTTCCCGACCATTCTATTAATTATTCGTGCGCTCGCTCAAATATGGGTTTATTATAACTTTTTCGTATTTATTGGATACTAGGCTCAGTAGCTGCGTTCCCAAAGGTTCGTTACCGACTACACTATTAATTTTAATCGCGCTCGCTCAAATATGGGTTTATTATAACTTTTTCGTATTTATTGGATACTAGGCACAGTAGCTGCGTTACGGGGGGTTCTTTCCCGACCATTCTATTAATTATTCGTGCGCTCGCTCAAATATGGGTTTATTATAACTTTTTCGTATTTATTGGATACTAGGCACAGTAGCTGCGTTACGGGGGGTTCTTTCCCGACCATTCTATTAATTATTCGTGCGCTCGCTCAAATATGGGTTTATTATAACTTTTTCGTATTTATTGGATACTAGGCTCAGTTGCTGCGTTACGGGGGGTTCTTTCCCGACCAGTCTATTAATTATTCGTGCGCTCGCTCAAATATGGGTTTATTATAACTTTTTCGTATTTATTGGATACTAGGCCCCAGTAGCTGTGTTACGGGGGGTTCTTTCCCGACCATTCTATTAATTATTCGTACGCTCGCTCAAATATGGGTTTATTATAACTTTTTCGTATTTATTCGGTATTAGGCTCAGTTGATGCGTTGCGGAGGTTGCTATCCCAATTATTCAATTTATTTTAAGTGCTCTCGCTCAAAAAGAGGTTTATTTAAACTTGTTCGTATTTACTGCATACTAGGCTCAGTCGCTGCGTAACCAAGGACTCGTTACAGATTGTACTATTAATTTTAATTGCGCTAAATCAAGTAGAGATTTATCAAATAAGAATGTACTTATAAAATCGTTCTGTTTAGCTGATTATTATCAAACTCCAAAATATTAACCAAAAAGATAACTTACTATCCTGAAAAAAAGGATAAGCGGTAACCCAACACATGAAAAGTTACAAAAAACACGAAATAAACATACATTAGACCAACTGACTAAAAAAACATTAACAGATTCACTAACAAAACTCCCGAAACACAAATACAGAAATTAGCATAGAAAAGAAACACGAATTTATAATAAACCCATAATTGAGCGAGGCGCGATAACAATTAATAGTGTAATCGGTAACGAACCTTTGGAAAACGCAGCTACTGAGCCTAGTATCCAATAAATACGAAAAAGTTATAATAAACCCATATTTGAGCGAGCGCACGAATAATTAATAGAATGGTCGGGAAAGAACCCCCCGTAACGCAGCAACTGAGCCTAGTATCCAATAAATACGAAAAAGTTATAATATAAACCCATATCTAAGCGAGCGCGATTAAAATTAATAGTGTAATCGGTAACGAACCTTTGGGAACGCAGCTACTGAGCCTAGTATCCAATAAATACGAAAAAGTTATAATAAACCCATATTTTTAGCGAGCGCGATTAAAATTAATAGTGTAATCGGTAACGAACCTTTGGGAACGCAGCTACTGAGCCTTGTATCCAATAAATACGAAAAAGTTATAATAAACCATATTTGAGCGAGCGCACGAATAATTAATAGAATGGTCGGGAAAGAACCCCCCGTAACGCAGCAACTGAGCCTAGTATCCAATAAATACGAAAAAGTTATAATAAACCCATATTTAAGCGAGCGCGATTAAAATTAATAGTGTAATCGGTAACGAACCTTTGGGAACGCAGCTACTGAGCCTTGTATCCAATAAATACGAAAAAGTTATTATAAACCCATATTTGAGCGAGCGCACGAATAATTAATAGACTGGTCGGGAAAGAACCCCCCGTAACGCAGCAACTGAGCCTAGTATCCAATAAATACGAAAAAGTTATAATAAACCTATATTTGAGCGAGCGCACGAATAATTAATAGAATGGTCGGGAAAGAACCCCCCGTAACGCAGTTACTGAGCCTAGTATCCAATAAATACGAAAAAGTCATAATAAAACCATATTTGAGCGAGCGCGATTGAAATTAATAGTGTAGTCGGTAACGAACCCTTTGGGAACGCAGCTACTGAGCCTTGTATCCAATAAATACGAAAAAGTTATAATAAACCCATATTTGAGCGAGCGCGATTAAAATTAATAGTATAATCGGTAACGAACCTTTGGGAACGCATCTGCTGAGCCTACTATCCAATAAATACGAAAAAGTTAAAATAAACCTCTATTGATATATATTTTCACCCGCGATTATAAAACTAAAATAAAACGAATCCCGCTAATCCGACTACCAGATCTTGTATCGCAAATGTCTTAAAATTAAAGTATCGGTTATACTTATTATTATATTCGTGACTAATTATATGTAGAAAGGCCCCTGGGAACATTTAACAAGCCACAAGGGTTAAAAACACAAGGTGTAATTAAAATAACCATTAAAACATGAAATCATGTTAATTTGATTATTTATTATTTTGTTGAAATTGAAAAAGGTTGAATTTGAAATGGAAAAGGTTGAATTTGACTTGGAAAAGGTTGAATTTGACTTGGAAAAGGTTGAATTTGACTTGGAAAAGGTTGAATTTGACTTGGAAAAGGTTGAATTTGACTTGGAAAAGGTTGAAATTGACTTGGAAATGCTATATATATTATATAATATATATATATATATATATATATATATATTATATATATATATATATATATATATTCCATCCAATATAAGATATTTATAAAAATAGGTATAATAAATAGCATGTATGTGCATAGTGTGTAAGTAATATCTGATATTACGATCCTACAGTTCAATCCCTACTCTTCATGCGTGACCAGTTACTTACTACTCAGAGAGCTGAAAAGATGCCGCTTTTTTTATTTTTCACTATTGGGTACATTTTAGATCAACTCCAAAAATATATATATTGTGCAGGACCCATAACCAGAAAATAATATTTTTTTTAAATTTAAAAAAAATTTTTGACCAGCATTTTCGTGTACAAAAATTTAAAATAATATTTTTTGAAACCTATTTGTAAAATCTATAACATATATATTTTTTTCGTGAACATCGGTTGAGCTGTTCAGGAGATAACAATTTTTTTTTTCCCCATCCATAACTTCCCTCCTGTTATGATTAAGGGGCTAAAAATTTGCGTGAGGTTGTTTCTCGTAGTTGTGACTCAATGGTATAAATTTGGATCTAATACAAGCGGGGGCAGATTTCACATGCTTATCCGGCTAGGCCCTATCTTTTTATCAGACGAGATTTGAAGGTTATAAGAGTATTGCAGTCACGGATATAAGAATGATATATTATATTTAACTTATAATATTAAATTAAGATAGAACCAGAATATATTGCTTCATTTAAATTCAGCCAAGCTTCAGGAGAGAAGGCGAGAATGTACGGTTTATGTTGAGTTGGGTTGTCAAGTTTAGAAATGAGCCTGTAAAGTTTTATCTTTTCAGCGAACATTTGACCTTTCAATACGACATAAAAGCTAAAAGGCGCTGTTGGACTAGATAAAAAACTATAAGGAGAATTACTACCAATTACAGAACTGCACTAGGATGTATAGAATAAGGAAGGATAATCCGGACAGTCCCCGTTTAGGACATTACATAAGCTAGTGAACCAAGCGGTTGCTCGCCGGGCGTGCCTCGTCCAATCGCAATAAATTCAACCCGAGGCAAAAAAGGAAGCGGACCCTAAACCACGATTCCTGATAAAGAAGACAATACTTGGTTAAATCCCTTACTTTAAAAATAAACTTAAATAAAAAAAAAAGTCTACCCTGACTATCTTTGCAACGCCATCACTTTCCACGGCATTGCCTTAATTACATGTTTATGCTTAAGTCTCTTTTTATTACACAAGCTGCATTCCGCCCCTATCTGACTATCCAAACATTACTCCTATACCTGTAGAAATAAAAACAACCTATCTGTATTGTCAGTTTAGAATTGAAAATTGATATGATAATGTATTTGGGTTTATAAAATTAATTATAGAAAAATTATTTATTTCCGGATTTTGTAAGCTACATCTGATAAATTACACTACGAAATTGAACCATTTATAGTCAAGTATTACATTTCTTGAAAAATCCATTTTAAGTTAAATATCATCCATGTTATGGGGTAAAAAAATATTAAAATTACTCATGTAGGTAACTAAATCGTTTAGTTGTTTACTTAACGTCACTTTATGCAACTGTGGCTAATCGGAGGATCCTACAGCGGGAGTCTTAAAATTTGCCTATCCAGAATTATTTAGGATAGGGATCTTCAACGAGTACCTGACATCGCACAGGCTGGAGATAACCTATTTACGTTCCCACCGAAGGGCTGCATAACTAAGGGTTTCCTACTCCAACTAAAAAATCCTAGAGCCACCTGCAGGTTCGAACCCGCGACCTTTGGCATAAAAAGCTGTTATGCTAACCACTATGCCACAGGTTACCTGTGTGTATATGAAAATTGTTATGATTATATATTTGAGTTTATAAAATGAATTATAGAAAACTTATTTATTCAAGGAATTTTTAAGGTACATGGGATAATTACATTACGAAATCAGACCATTTATAGTTAAATATTACTTTTTTTTTTTTTTTTTCTTGTTTTTCTTAATCTGTTGTAGAGTAAGTTGAATATCCTCCATGTTATTGAAAAAAAAACACAATTAAAATTACTCATGCATGTAACTAAATTGTTAATTGTGGCTATATCACATACCTAGAATTTAATTACAAAGGCGAAACAACGCAATTATTACAGAAAAAAAAAACATGAAAAATAAAGGTTATATTTTTTTCATCTTTTGTTATTATTATTATTTTTTGGAAAGCAACGGAAAAATTTCAATACTTAAATTAGGGGAAAAATTTAATGAAGTTTCTTCTTCTTAATATAAATCAGGTGGTATGATTACACATAACAATCTCTCAAATCTGTATATGATAATTTCAATAAAAAATATAATAACGGTATTTTTTATTTTTATTTCACCTGTTTTAATTAATATAGCTTTAGAATATGTCATAGAAAAAATGACGTATACCGAGAAAGGTTTAAATATGGGTGATAAAATTGCGGTTTTGGGGTATGCCGATGATTTGGTACTGCTTAGTTAAGACACAGAAACCATACAACTAAATACAAGTGTGTTAATAAAAAAAGGTAAAGAAATAAGACTCGAATTAAATACCGATAAGACCAAATATATGATTAGTAGCAGAAATGGTGGCGATCTCGATGATATCCATATACCAGGGCATACTTTTGAACACGTAGAGAAATTCAAGTATTTAGGTTCAATGATAACAAGAAAAAATGAAATCCTGGAAGAAATAAAGTTTTGGTTAAAGGTGGGAAATGCGTGTTATTATTCAGTTGCTAAATTACTTAACTCGCGGCTTATGTCTAAAAACATAAAGGTTAGAATTTATAAAACTATTATTCTTCCGACGGTTCTTTACGGATGTGAAACTTGGCCACTTACTTTGAAGGATGAACAACGGCTTAAGGTTTTCGAAAATAAGGTACTGCGTAAAATATTTGGTCCAAAGAGAGATGAGGCCACTGGGAAGTTTAAAAGGTTGCACAACGCGGAATTGCGGAGTTTGTACCCTGTGAATATAATTGAGCTGATAGCATCGCGGAGACTCAAATGGGCGCGTAAAGTTGTTGGACTCGATGAGGAACGGATTCCGAGAAAGTTGGTTTTCGCTGAACCGGCTGGTAGGCCGAAGCGTCGATGGGAGGATTGCATTAAGGCTAATCTTGGGGGCTTGGGCTTGACCGGCGAACATTGGACGAGTCTGTGCAGGCGAAGTTTGGTGGTATCGGCATCGAAAAACTCTGACCTTTGAAGTGAAACAAAATCTGAAAACGCACTTTTCACTTGATCATCATTTTCAAAAAGTTTTCCTTTGACGAAGTTGTCTAAATTGCTGAACAGGTGGAAATCTGTTGAAGACAAGTCGGGAGAATATGGTGGATGCGGAAGAACTTCGTAGCCCAGTTCTTTCAATTTTTGCACGGTATGTTTGGGGTCTAGCGTTGTCGAGTAAGAGTATAAGACCCTTCCGATTTACCAATCCAGGTTGTTTTTTTAATAATTGTATGTGCATTTGTTCAATTTGATTGCAGTATGTTGTAGAGGTAATGGTTTAACCTCTAGGTAAAAATGAATAATGAATTATCCCAGCCATGGACCACCATACTGTAACCATCAATTTTTTGGAATGCGAATTCGGTTTTGGCATTTGCCCGGGGTTTCGTCGATGTTCAACCACTGCCCTGACCGACGATAATTGTCATATGCGATCCATTTTTCACCGCAGGCAATTATTATTTCAAGGAAAGGCTCGGTTTTTTGACTCGCAAGCTAAGAAACGCAGGTCTCAAGCCGTTTCAATTGCTGCCCCTCAGTGAGATCATGAGGTACCCATGTATCGAGCTTTTTTACTTTCCCAATACACTTTAAATGTCTGAAAACGGTAGATGCACTTACATTTAGTTGTGCTGAGGGACCTTTAACTGTTTGGTAGGGGTTACCTTCTACTGTATGTTTGAGGACATTGTTGTCTATTACAGACGGAGGTCTTCCTCGGGGCAAGTGTTCCAAGTCGGTATCCTCAGCTAAAAACTTGGCAAACCAACGGCGAATGGTCGGTTCATTAACACTCCCTTGACCAAACGCCTTGCAAAAATTTCTAGCGGTCCCAGCTGCTGAATGGTAGAGTTTTAACTCGTACAAAAATATTACTCGAAAATCGCGTGTTTGCATGTTCATATTTGGAGGTATACTAAAAAGTGGGTAATTGATTGGGAAGCTGATGTTTATAATACAAAGGTAGAGGATTAGTAACTGTTTACTTTAAATATGTAAACATTCGGAAGAAAACAACAGAGACCTGCAAAATCCTTTAGGTATTTCAGAAACTATAAAAACGGGCATTTCATGTGAGACAACTCGATAGAATATCTTGCGTGAACAAAACGATTTTTCAGCGATAGGTATGTCTGTTGTCTGCTCTGATACATTAGTCAGTGGACATACAAACATATTTAATAATAATCTTACATTCATAATTAGTTAAATACCCTCATCACTTTTCTCATACCATGCGTATCTGTTATTAAAATATGGCGATAACTGACGTAAAAAATCTGGTGCGTGCAACACACGACTTTCACTTACCTCCGTTTTAAAAATCGATTAATGAATTTCCAATAACATTTAGAGATAAAAATGAGTGAAACCATGAAAGAATTAACTAAATTGAATTAATGTAGAAACATATGTTTTATTAAAAACTCTATTATATTATTATCCAAAATAATTAGTTAGTTTTATCGGCTCTTTATCCCTCTTTATTCAATTTTACAAGCTAGTGTATAAGAAAATATATTTTCTAAAGTCTTTCTTTTTCAAACGGTATATTATACGTCTATATTACTGTTCTTATGTTCAAAACAAAATTGGCCCGCTGTGCTTCATTGACAAGCCGCCAGGTTGCAGCACCGTCAACAAGAATTTTCCATTTTGGGAACCCAAAAAACAGTTTGTTTTATCGGCTTTTCTTCACTCTCCATTACCATTTATATTTAATTCCGTGAATCAGATAATATTTTTTTCTAAAATTGTTAGCTATCCAACGGTATATTATACATCTATATTACTATTGATGTGTTCAAAAATACATAAAAAAATATTTGTTCAGTTTTCTCCTTTAGTTGTTTATCAAATTCGCTCAACGTGCATATTAGCTGTTAATTATCAATGGTAACAAGATAATATAATTATTTTTAAAGAATCTATAAAATTAAAGGTACTTTAGATGATGAAAATTTAAAATATCTGCATTTAAGTCCCATCAGACTATTTCAATCAGAATAAAACCTACATGATATTAAAACGCCCATTAAAAGCTTGATAAAAATATTTAGAGTCGTTTTTGAGAAAATCGTAAAAAGGTGCTAAAGGATAAAGTAGGACTTTCGGTCTGCCGTTTTTAGTGCATAAGTTGCTGTAACATCTCGGGCGTATAGTAGTCTTAAATATGAAATTTCAGTTCCGCACGACTTTTAATTTTTTGCGCTAGAGTTACCACGCACAGACACACGGACGCACAGATCATTTTGCGGGACTTGGTTATTTTGACTCAGGGGACCTTAAAACGTGTATTTCCGTTGAAAACTGGAATTCGAAAATTTTCGCGATCGCAATACTTTCCCGTACCAATATATTTCATATATGGGTAAGTGAAAGTAAAAATCAGACGGCTTAAATGAATTCAAATCCATAAAATATCTGAATAAAGATTTTCTAATAATAAATATGGTGCAACATCTAAAGATATGCAGTATAATAAGGATAAGTCACAATAAAATATTAAACTCATGATAACCGAAGGAAGAGGGACTAAGGAAACATTTTTGGAGTTAAAAGTATCAAGTATCAAGCTTAAGTTATAAGAGCAGGAGTCAGGTAAATCTGGTAAACAGTTAACTATCTTTACGGTTACTGAAGTCTGTTATCTTCCTTGTTTGTCCTTTGTTAGATATTTTAATAGATAGAGAAGTGTATGAAAAGAGAAAACATGTCATCCACATCCCATAAAGCCAGAGAATATATTTCTTGTCTTTTTCGAAAAACTTTGATATTCCAACGGTATATTGTACATCTTTATTAAAGTTTTTCTTTGACGACAATATTAAGTGAAAAAATATGTGTTTTCTTCAGCTGCTAATTATCAAATTTAATCCTAATTCAAACAAACTTTTATTATATTATTTGTTTCTAATTAACAAAATCGAAAGTGGAAGATATTTTAGAGAAAGAAGTTTTGAAATTTTCATTTAAAATCTGTCACACTATTTCAATCAGAATAAAACCAACCGGAAATTAAAGCCCATTTAACTTTACCTCAATATGACGACTTTAATCACAGTTGTATGAGCCGTTTTTTTTCTTCAGAAAAATGTAAGGAGTTAAACGCTGGATCGCAACTTTTTGTGAAAAAGTTGTTAAAATATAAAATTTCAGCTTCGTAAGACTTTTTATTTATGTGAAATAATTTTTATATTGTTCTAAACAAAACAAATAAGTAATAAATGAGAAGTTAGGAACAATAGTTGTTAGATATAATGATGAAAACATAAAATTAAAAAAAAAGAAATATATGTGTGTACATATATGTATATGTATATACAACATATTGTATCACTTATTCGCAAGTGACGTGAAAATCGTAAGAGGATGTAACTTGGGAGGTGGAAAGAAGCAGCAGGGGAAGAGTCGGACAACCTGTTCACATTCCAACAAGAAAAAAAAATTAGCATCTAAGAAATAATAAACCTATCTAAACCTAGACTCATAATATTAGGTCAACAGCTTAGATCACAAGCAATATGATTTAGTGTTGAATAAATTTTAAAAAATATTGTAACAACTTTATCCTAGTAATAAATATAACAGAAACTTATTAAAAACATTTATATTGTTCTGGATTTATTTATTTTTTTAATTTAGAATGTATGAAGGAATCAAAATAGTTAAAAAAATGTCAAATTAGCTTTTTAACTTCCAAAGGAGATGAAACTTTTAAATATCTCCCTATCTCTCAATCTATTTATCTATCTTTCTATGTATATATATTTATTTATATTAACTACAACACCCTTAATTCGTCAAATTCTCAATGCTCTTTTTCCAAATAAAGTCATCCATAACGACCTTAATGTCCCACATTAGGTTGGCGATTTGGTCCTTTGATTACTTATCCATACCTACTAGTTTCAAACATTACTTCCTCTGCGTTCCCTGATAATCCTCCAAGACTTTTAAGAAGATGGTCTCAAGACCTTATGATGTATAATTCTAATTGGAGTGTCATGTTTAAGTAGTTGCTTTACACGTTTATTTCAAGTTATTTTATCTTTATGCATATTTAATTATTTTTTTAGCATAAACAGTTTTAAAATTTAATTATAATAAAAAAATAAAAGAAAGAGTAGTTTTGTTAGTAAAAACGTGTTTTTTTTTGTTTTGTTTTTCGAGGCGACAACCACCAGGGTCATGTTCGCCTTTACACCGTTAGACACAGGTTACATGATTATAGGAGTAGAGTGAGAGTATAGTTTAGATCTGAGAGTAAAGATGGTGTGACTTTAGGAAGCGAATGATGTTAGTTATATGAGGAAAGGAATCAGAGAGAAGAAGCGACAGATTGGTGGGGAGGTTGAAAAGAATACGTGAAGCGGTATATTGTCGGCATTCTGTGAGGATGTGGAGTATTGAGAGAGGAACCTGACATGATCGACAGAGAGGCGGATGTCCACGGGCCATGAGATAACCGTGGGTCAACCTAGAGTGTCCTATACGAAGTCGCGCGAGCACAACCTCTTCGCGTCGAGACGGCCGGCAGGAGGACCCCTAAGGGCCGACGCGGGCGAAACGTGTTTTTATAATATGTTAACGCGTAAGGTGAATATGTTAAACAATTATTCTAAGCACGTAACTATCAGATAATTCAGTTTCGAAGATATAAATAGGGTGGTAAATTATACTTCAAAAATAAAAGATATATTCAAATTTACTATTTGGGATTGTATAAACTCCAATAATAATAATCTCTTTTTATGGCTTAAAAAAAAAATAAAATGGTAATAAATCCAACATAAAATTTTTAAACAAGCAATACCTTGAATTTCAAACATTTAGTAAATTCACTATTTTTAAAATTTAACCACTAAATTTACAACAAACCAAATAAAACTTACAGAAAATTAACGAAATACTAATAAATGTATGATATAAAAGATATATAAATAAATAAATATATAATCATTATAATAATAAATAAATAATAAAATCCCGTTTAACCTAATCAGCAAAAATATTGTGAAAATGCAATACCTTTTAGATTTATATGATCCAATAGACAATCTAAATCTAAATTTATAATATTTATAAACGATATAAAACTTACACTATTGAACATTAAACCGCAAAAAGTATCAGTACAGCACCAGCTGGCTTGAAAGTACCATGCCGTGTTAGTCAGTTATGATATATAATATAAATCTTTTAATAAAAACTAATATAAATCTCTTATTCTTACGACGAACAGTGAAAAAAATCGGGTATAGTACTTCCAAAATTGTTTCTACATATTTCACAGCAAGCGAACTAGGAGAAGAATGCCCTGTAACCAAACGTTCACGGACATTCAGCCAGTAATATATTTATTGCGAGTTTTATTTTTATTTGAGAAGTATCCACAAGATAAAATAATACGAGTACTATTTAAGCCTAATTCCGAACGCCCCTTTTTAATATTAAATATTATGTTTAACTTTAAGATACCATAGTAATGCAAAGCCTTAAGAAAGACTGGCTGGCCTGAGCAGACATCACTATACGGAAGGTGCACTGACCACCACAGCCACGTGGGTAATAAATCTTCCAAAACGGTACCGTTACCAAGCTCTGACTCACCTCTTCTTTCTTATACAATTATATATCTCTCAATCACCGAGGAAGGTGGAAGGTGCCATATCAATTCATAAAACACGACTCATAAAGCAATAAAAATTTACAAAACACGGTATATTAATTTGAAGAATGATATTCACAAAAATTAATTCAGTCGCACAACAGCAAAGGGTAATTATGATGTGCAAATTAAACTGTTACGGTGCATGCTTTCTTATTACATCTAAAGAATATTCATTCATGAACAATAGTATTAGTAATGGTGGAGTAATTTTATATATTTTAATTTGTTGTTTGATTTGTTACTATAATCTATAATTCGTTATAAGCCAAAAAGTCATACTATATTACGGCATGTTTACATATTTCATTAATGATATCTTACTACTGTACTGTTAACTGTTTATTTTTATTGTTTATTGGATTTTTTCTCAGTCCTGATAAAGGCCTTAACTTTAAACCAAACGTAGGCACACAAATATAACACGTTTTTCTTATTAGTGTGAACTTTTAACGGCTACACCCCCAACAAACGTAATAATAATAGTGATACTTGGTATAAACTATTATGGAAAAAGTTTTAGTTACGATGCTTAAAACCACGCAACAATAATTTGTCATTTGATACTTCATTACTAATAAATATTTCACGTATAATTATTTAAAATCAGTTTAAACCTTTAACTCATTTTTCTGCATTTACTTTATTGTAAGGGACAATATATATTAATATATATATATGTTAAGAATTGAAATAGTCTTGTGTTTATATCTCTCTATTTGTAATTTTATTTGTTTTATTTTGTGATTTATTATGTGCAAGCGCGACAATCATTTGTTTTATTCTATTTGAATCAGCTGTTGAGTGACCGCTGGGCAGAGTGCATTCTGGGATTGTAAGAGAGAGAGAGAGAGTTAATGGATTATGGATTCATTTGCGAGTGTAAACTGTGTATAAGTAAGTTGGTTGTCGATGAATGTCGCATATTTTCGTATAATCGCAACTCATCATCCTACATATCATCCTAGAAGATTGTCTCAGAACTGTCGCATGGAGTAGGAGTCGCAAAGGAAAGAAAGGAACATCGCAGACGGGAGAGGAAGGAAGTCATCACGGATAGAAAGAATCACACCTTGCACACTATAAACAGTATTTTGTTTTATTTTAATTAATATAAGCTTCTTCATGTTCTCTCTTTTATTATTTCATTTATTTACCCTCAACAAGGTTACACGGGTGGACAGAAAATTCGGCAACTCATAATAACGAACGGGTTGAGGCTGCGAGCAAACGCGTTAGTCGCCCCTCTTCCCAACAATATATATATATATATATATATATATATATATTTAATTTCTAAAAAATGTGTGAATTATTAATAGCAACTTGAGTTCATGGGTTTAGCCAGAATCTGTTTGTTTTTTTAGCTCTATCATACTATTTTAATTAGGTAAAATCTGATTTCTTCTTCTCCGTCTTTGTGCCATCTCTAGTGTCGAAGAGTCTCTATCCAGCTCGGCCACTCTTCCCAGTCTCTTCATAACTGCTTCATTTGAACCAGGGACTTTCCTATTCTACCTCAAATCCTCTGGGTAAGTTCCTGGTATGGAACTGTGTGACGTTTCATACAGATAAGACGGACACTCGGCACCAGACACTCTTCTAGGTCCAAATTTGAATTATTTACGAAAGTTATCTGAGAGTTCGTTAATCACGTTATTTATTATTTATTTATTTATCGCAGTTCAATTATTTATAATTGCGTTATTCATATTTTTTAAATTTATGTAAGAAAATCATTATCATTGCTTTATTCTCCATTTCGTCCCGAATACGTGGGATTTTTACGCATGTAAATATCATTTATAGTTTGGTTTTTCTAAGCGCATTTCCAAATAGATGCATATTTGTCAAATTCAGCCGGTTATCTTAGCGTAGGCACTTGTTTTTGGTCCAGCACTAAAAGGGTTAAATTAAAATACATACTTTTAAATTTATCTATACAAAAACCGATTAAAGGACAGAGTTGTGACATTATTGTAATTACTGACTCGATGAGACCCAAGCTAAATCAATCAAGAACATAACCGGTCCTACCTACACCAGGATTCAACTGTTTATACAGTTGATGATAAGAAGGGTTATTAATTTTAGCAACAAATTATTTTTAAATAAAAAAAGTATTTTATCTTATCCATCAATCCATCTAAACAGAGAAGAAAGTTATTAAAAGAAATATATTTTAACCAGGTGAATTCCTACGTCAGAGGCATGACTGAGATAATAGCAATTATTTATTGATTATTGATAGAGATAAAAGGATTTTAATGTAATATATGATAGTTGATTTATAAAACCCAAGAGACATATGTAAAGCAAAAAATTTCTAAACGTTTTTCGATAATTATTTTAAATTAAATGAGTAATTGGCAACAAAGCAGGCCCTTTTGGATGACAGGATATATCAAGTGAAAAAAAAAATGTTTAAACAAGCAAATCAAACAATTTATAGAAAATTTCAATATTTAACGGTCCATTTCAGTCTTGTCGACTTATTTCATTTAATGAAATGAGAAATAGTAACCTTTATTTATGGATATTAAAGAATTAAAGAAACAACTGCTATTCAAATAAAGTGTGTGTGAATGTGTTACAGTCAGTTCGTTATATAAACGACAGTAACAATTTTTTTTTTTAAATTATAAACATTTAATTTATATATTTCTCGGATATATCCCCTGAAGAATTGCTTCCCAAAACTCTTAAGTTCAGAACGAACGATCATGGACCAAACTAAATTTCTGTGAAAATAATCAAACTATGTAACTGTCAAAAGTATTCGATACAGTTAACCATAACATTCTTGTTTCCAAGCTCCGAAACCTTCGGATATCAAATAGCGTCTTAAAATGTGTTTTTCTTTCTTTAAACTCTCAATCCCAAACTGTTATCATACCAAATGAACCCCCTTCCTCATTCATTTCACTAACATGTGGTGTTCCTCACTCCCGTTAACTCTTTTTTCCATCTATATCAATGACTGCATCCGCCTCTCACAATACCTCCTATATGCAGATGATCTGCAAATCTATCTTTCCATCCATACGAAATGCTGGAGACTATCCAAAAATTACAAGATATTGATAACATCAATGCAAGGTATACGATCAATGGTTTGAAGCTGAATGCTGGAAAAAACAAAGCCATCCTCATCGGTTCCAAGAAACTTCTAAATTCTCTACCGTATTATCCTCTACTTTACCATAACAAACTGCCTATCCATTTTCACACCTCAGTGAAAAACCTTGGAGTCATTATGGATGAAAATCTATCCTGCAGTGACCATATCTCTCAAATCACCCGCGGGCTCATGTATAGTGGGCTGTCTGAGAAGTTTGATATAAGTCTTAAAAGAATAATGAATTGTTTCACATGTAGAATTCCCCGACGCTCCCATGTTTCTAGTACAATACATTTGTAGTTGTCATGGGTAGGCGCTTCCAGATACTGTACATACAAATGATTGAGTAATTAGCCATAATATTTCCGTTTGTAAATTTTTATGTGTGGCTGCTCTTCATTACAGTATGTATGTAGTGGGCAAGTCAAAAGGAGTGAAGAAGTGTTAAAGGTGACATATCGGCATCCACGAGCAAACGCTGGCTGTCCGAACCAGCCTCATTGAATTTAAATTTATACCCCGGCAGTTCTCGAGCTTAAATTATTTCACTCCTTCGAATTTAGTAGAAAGACACTGTTTTAACCTTAGCTCCGTTGGTCAAGGACGTTAAACTATATGCAACCAAATCAAAACAGATCTTTAAGCGCGTAAAAATTAGGGGAAGGGCATAATCGAATGACGATTATCGGCTCATTCGATTATTTCAATCATTCGAATTAGTCGTTTATCGTATTAATCGGTTTGGAGAAACGAATGATCATTCGAACTAAATCGGTTAACGTTAACTAGGAGCTCGGATAATCGAACGACTTTTGCTCATCACATAAATTATATGCAGGTCAGCCATTATAGATACGGGAATTTTGGCATATTGTCTCTCAGAAAGCATATTAATCATTCGATTATTTAAATCATCGAAGTACGATCATCCGATTATGACGATCAATCGATTATGCCCACACCTAGTAAAAATAGTATCCATCAAGTATTTGAATTAAATCGCATATTTATTGTATTACTAATAATAACTTCCTCAATTACATTTTTTTAAATACATTTTATCCTGACATCGTCGGAAAACATAGACAATAAAGCGAGGATATATAATTTTGTTATCTACTATATATTAACTATAATCTCGACTTTCCCTTAAGACTATTGCCCTATCTATATCCTCTCAAAAATTTCTAAACCGCTTGAAAGAAAAGTCCAATCTCAACTATCAAATTTCCTTGAAAATTCCAAACTGCTTGATCCTCTCCAATCCGGTTTCCTAAAAATCACTAGCGACATTCATACAGCTATGGACGAAAAAAAGTTTACAGTGCTCATACTTCTGGACTTTACAAAAGCTATTGACTCTCTTGCCCATTCTATCCTTTTTTCCAAACTAAAATCATTATCATTTTCCAATAGCACAATTCGTTGGTTTCAATCTTTCTTTTCCGACAGGACTCAAGCTGTTACCATTCCTAATCACCCTCTATCTCCTTTCCAAGCCCTTTCGGCAGGTGTGGCCCAGGGCTCAAGTATCTCCCCTCTCCTGTTCAATTCCTATATCAGTGATCTTCCCAATTCAATCCTTCAATGCTCCCATCATTTATATGTTGACGACTTTCAGATCTACATGTCTTTCCCTCCTTCTGAGTTATTAGTAGCATTTGCCAAAGTCCAGGAAGACCTTGATAGAATTAGTGCCTGGGCAACCCTAAATAAACTAAGGCTAAATGCTATGAAAACTCAGGCCATCCTAATAGGTTCCAATTCACTCCTCAGAGCCAATACTACATTTCCAAGTATAATCCTAAATGACCACACAATTACCTTCAGTTGCCATAGATCAAACCCTTTCATGGAAACCCCACATTGCTCAAATTTCCAGACGAACTATAAGTACTTCCATCGCTCCCGTCATCTCCTCCCACTTCCCACCCGTAGGATACTGGTTTCCTCGCTTATTTTTCCCAATTAGATTATTGCTATGTGGTATATGGAGGCCTCCTGACTGCACTTGATGACAAATTCAAGCGGATTATGAATATGTTTATAAGATTTATCTTCGGTGCCTTCAGATCGCCAGTAACCCACTTGTACAGCGAATTGAAGTGGCTCCTACCTTCCATACGTAGACAATATTTCCTCGGAACATACCTCTACAAAGTCATTAATTCTCAACATCCTCCATACATTCACATTATCCTCCAATTCAAATCCTCAATTCACTCACTTGAAACCAGATCACGCCATTCCGATCCTTACATTCCTACCCATAGAACCAAATCATTTGATAATTCCTTTTATATCCGCTCTGCATCTCTCTGGAATTCCCTACCTAATCATATTCGCCATGCCTCTTCCCTTCTCTCATTCAAATCCCATCTTTTCCGACACCTTCTAGGATCCCAAAGAGACGCACACTAATGGTAGAATTGTTAATCCAATATCCTACTTTTAACGAAGGACAGATTTTTTTAATTTTATCAAAATCCTAGAGTTATGGATTAATTCATTTATTTTATTTACTTGGAAATTGTTCAGCTCTAGTATTTTATAACAATTTTTATTTCCTTTTGTTTATATTCTATATATTTTGTATATATCTATATAAATAGGTATTATTTTTTATTTTTTGAATATTTATAAATAAAAATTCATTTTTTTGGTCTCTCGGCGAGACATGTATATATTGAAGTGTATATTTACTGTACTACATAGTTATTCTTAAGGGACATGGTCCCAGGATAAAGTTATTTTATTATTATTATTTACGGAGTAGAGCTTTGGGGCTCTACTAAACCATCAAATTCTTCCCGTATCCAATCCCTACAATCCAAAATCCTGCGTAAAATCCTCAATGCTCCTTATTTTGTAACTAATAAACTGATCCACAAAGACCTTAATATTCCGTATGTTGCTGATTTGGCCCGATCTAGATACCATTCTTTTCATGACAAACTCCATTCCCACCCTAATCTTCTAGTTTCAATCCTTTCTTCCTCTTCGATTCCCGACAATCCTCCGAGGCGTCTGAAAAGGAGATGGCCCCGAGACCTTCTAGCTTAAAATAGTTACAGGAGTGCTACCATTGGTAGTTCTTTACAAGTCTCTTCCATGTCATTTTTCTAATATTCATATTTATTTGAATTATTTTTTTTAGTACAGTAGTAAATTTAAATTTAAATTATGTTTAAAAAAAAAAAAAAAAAAAAAATTATTATTATTATTACTATATTAATAGCCAAATAATCAAAACCGGATTGGCATCGATTATAACAACGTTTTGCGACGCTTAAATCGGAATTCCACAGATATACAGCCAATCCAGATTCTTTTATTTATACTTTTTAATTATACTGTTTATCACTAATTAATGGAGTAGTCAAATAAACCTTTCTGTAGAAACAATTTTCTGCCCAAGTTGCGAATCGATTAAGGAACGGAAAGTACCCAACGAATGAGAGTTTCGCTGTTGATGTGCTATAATAGTTGAAGATAATATTAATAATTTTAAATTGATTAAAAGACCGTTTGGATGAGTTGATCAGACTTGGAAAATTGGGAAGTGGGCCCAATTTATCAAGAGGTGTAAATGGGACCTCTGATTTATTAAGATGCTGGTTTTTCCGTTCTAACATATCCCACATGTTTCTCTTACTCTCCAAATTTATTTCATTAACAGATTATTATATAAATCATGTCTCTTTTTTTTGGTGTTTATGGCAGAATTCGAAGAGCTTATTACTAAATTGTATGGAAATCCCTCCCTTTCTGCTGATCCTATTTTTCAGGCCCAACCAGAAAAACTACGCCTGTTTTGGTCTGGTTTTACAAGCGATGAGCTAGGCCAAGCTCCCTTGCTGATTTTTCAGGGTGATTGGCTCGTCTAAACGGCCTCCAAAGGACACCGTTTTTTTTTTACATTACATAAGGAGTGGCTTGGTCTAGTAGATAGAGCACTAGTCTACTGTGCTCCAGGTCCTGGGTTCGAATCCCGCCGACTCTAGGGTATGGAGACCCTCCTAGGGTAGACCCAGCCTTTATAAAGTGATTACCCAAATTGGGGAAAAAACCTGACGGCTGAGTGTGATCTCGGCCTAATCACCTCATTGCACGGCCGTTGGCCTAGTAACAGTACGAATCTCTATAAGTACAAAGCCCAAGACCCTTCATGGGTTGTAGTGGTACAGGTTTTTTTTTTATATTTTATTTATTTTTTTTTTTAGTCTGAACAATTTTTACCATGATCACAAGACCATAAGTATATGGTATCAGTTTTAAAATTAATCGTTTTGGTCAGTGAATAATTTAAAACCAAAATATACCTAAGAATTAGTCATGTATTTTTTTATCTTGTTTGCATTTTTTTTTTTTTTTTAGCATTTACTGGTGAATGATAATGATATCAGTTCAATATTAGCATATCGGCTAAATAGGCAATACACAATTCTTTACATCTTATTTAAATAATTCATATTTCCCAATAGGAGGGTATTATATTAAGTTAGAGACTGGATGACCCGCCCCCTGTCGGCCATCACGGCTGACATGGCAGTGGGCACCGAGCCATCAGCCAGGGGAAACAAAGCGAGGGACCTTCCTCCCCCGGACCAATAACAAGAGGCAGAAATAAATGAACATGACCTAAACCAGTTGGCCTCATGGCCGCAGGCAGCGTGGGCAGATTTAGCCATACGGATCGGCCATTACAGTTCCTTTTTTTTCTTACTTAAACACTGCTCGATAAATCTTATGAGTCATTTCCAACGAGGCCTGCAGACATTTGCAGCGTAATGCGACCATTCTGCAACATCACGTAATGCCTTATTGGCAAGACTGTCATAAACAATCCGTTGTGAGGTTGAATTTGAATCGCAGGTATGAAAACTAAGTGGCATTAGAGTTCACACATCTTGTATAGTTCTTTATCATTTTCTTCCTGATCCTGATAAAGGTTAGAATTTCAAGGAAATTGATTACTTATTTTTGATCACTTCAATCAGGGCGGATAGAAGAAAAGGGAAGAATTTTTTTTCTTCCTCTTAAAAATAACCACTGAGGAAAAAAAAAAAAAAAAAAAAAGATGATGGCTAATTTAAAATACAAGATGCGTGCTACTACCAGCACTCGTGAGTTTCCAATGAAGTTAGTAAACACCTTAGGCCTTCTTTATACTAGAAGCGATCAGCTAGGAGGGTAGAGGGTAAGAGACACTTTGAAGTTATAGGTTTGATTTTCATTATTACAATATATAATTATTTCTATTTAGTTGATAGTGAGTTCCATGAAAGCTATACCTCAAGATCGGGAAGCTTGAAAGTCTTGGATCGCGGCACCACTTTGATAAGCACTAATAGCTCACTAAAATAAGGCTAAAATTCAAGATTTGGGTGAAGTAATTCTGACAAAGCTGGAAATCGTTTTAATACCTCTTAATGGTCCTAAACGAAAGTAATCTGAGTTTGCACCATCACAGATGGTGAGCTTACCTTTTTGGAGCCTAAAAACCTTGAATTTTGCGTACTTTTTTTAGTTTTTCACCTATAACTCGTAAACTGTGCTTTCTACAGAAAATACTTTTCTTTATGAAATAAAAGAACGTTAAATTTTCTTTCTAAAAGCCATCTTAGTTATTGAATTTGGATTCGTAATATTGCCGCAATCGTTCTCCAGAAATAGGCAACTAATAGTTTTGTCGATAATACAAAAAAAAAAAAAAAAAAAAAGATATGGTTAAATAGAGAATATGTTGCTTGAAACGTTTAAAAAAAAGTGCTTTCAAGCCTAGCTTGAATATTCAATTGAATTCTTAGACTTGCTGTTCAAAGTGGTATAACTAACCCATATAGAGACAAATTGCCATTTGGCGAGTCATGATATGGTTTATGTTGCAAATACCGTTAATCCCAGTAAAACTACTGCAGCCGTAGCAGAAGAATGTTTTAAATCGGCCGGACGCATGTAGTGGAAAATAGATAATAATAATAATAATAGGCTTACCGAACCCGAAGGTTCGATGCCGATACCACCAAACTTCGCCTACACAGACTCGTCCAATGTTCACCGGTCAAGCCCAAGCCCCCGAGATCAGCCTTAATGCAATCCTCCCATCGACGCTTCGGCCTACCTTTCGGACGCCTACCAGTCGGTTCAGCGAATACCAACTTTCTCGGAATCCGTTCCTCACTAAGCCCAACAACTTTACGCGCCCATTTGAGTCTCCGTGATGCTATCAACTCAATTATATTCACAGGGTACAAACTCCGCAACTCCGCGTTGTGCAACCTTCTAAACTCTCCAGTGGCCTCATCTCTCTTCGGACCAAATATTTTACGCAGTACCTTATTCTCGAAAACCTTAAGCCGTTGTTCATCCTTCAAAGTAAGCGGCCACGTTTCGCATCCGTAAAGAACCGTTGGAAGAATAATAGTTTTATAAATTCTAACCTTTAAGTTTTTAGACAGAAGCCGCGAGCTAAGCAATTTAGCAACCGAATAATAACACGCATTTCCCACCTTTAACCGGGACTTTATTTCTTCCTGGATTTCATTTTTTCTTGTTATCATTGAACCTAAATACTTGAATTTTTCTACGTGTTTAAAAGTATGACATGAAATATTAATATCATCAAGATCGCCACCATTTCTGCAACTAATCATATATTTCGTCTTATCGGTATTTAATTCGAGACCTATTTGTTTACCGGTTTTTATTAACACACTTGTATTTAGTTGTATGGTTTCCGTGTCTTCACCTAGTAGTACCAAATCATCGGCATATACCAAAACCGGAATCTTGTCCACCATATTTAAGCCTTTTTCGGTACACATCACCTTTTCTATAACATATTCTAAGGCTATATTAAACAAAACAGGTGAAAGGGAGTCACCCTGTTTCTAACCCGATCGCACCTCAAATCTCTCGGAGTAATTATGACCGATTCTAACTTTATGAAATGTTTCAGACAAACACATCTCTACTAGGTTTACTAACTTTTTAGGTATCCCCTGTTCAATCATGATGTTATATAGCTTCTGACGGTCTATGGAATCATAAGCCTTTTTAAAATCTATATAAAGTTGATGGACTACACCGTTGTATTCCAGCTTCTTCTCTAATATTTGACGTAAGGAAAATATTTGATCAATAGTCGAGCGATTCCGCCTAAAACCACATTGGTAGTCTCCGATAATTTTCTCAGCGTATTCCGTGATTCGGCTAGTTAGTATTGACGAGAATATTTTATAGCATACTGGGAGAAGAGAGATCCCACGGTACTTGTTACAATCCGTCCTCGGTCCTTTTTTGTGAATCGGAATAAGTATTGATTCTTTCCATTCTTCGGGTATTTTTTCATTTTCCCAGATCTTTTTAACTAAAACATGTAATTTGGAAACGCCCGCTTCTCCACACGCTTTGATTAATTCACTCGTGATATTATCATTTCCTGCAGCTTTATACCGTTTTAATTTTCCTATCGCGATTTCAACTTCCTCTTTACTCGGTGCGTCTACCCATGGTTCAGCGCTCTGGTATTCAGAGGGAGGAGATTGATTATTATTTTCCGTATTTAGAATGCCGTCAAAGTGTTGTTTAAATTTATTTAATATCTCAGTCGGATCCGCAATTATGTTGTTATTCGCATCTTTAACCCCATTCAATAGAGGTTCAAATCTTTTACGCGATTTGTTTATACCTTTGTACATCTCTCTTACGTTATTTTCGCTTCTGTGTTTTTCTATTTCTATTATTTTGCCTTTAAGATACTCTCTTTTCTTATTTTTTAAGAATTTTGAAGTTTCCTTTTTTACTAACCGAAAGTAAGCCACATTATTATCGCTTGGATTATTCAAGGAATTCAGTTTAGCGGTTTTTCTTTTTTCACACATATTTGGACAATCCCTGTCGAGCCAAGGTTTGTTCTTTTTATTTTCGATTTGCCCAAGACATAAGTTACCGACCTCTTTAATATTATCCCTGATCCCTTCCCATAATTTGTTTACATCTTCGTGTTCCTCGTCTGAAGATTCCAAAGCATCGAACCTATTTTTTACTTCTATCGCGAATTGTTTTCTAATTTCGGGGTTGTTCAATTTAACAACATCAAAATTCTCGGGATGAATATAGTTCGGTGTTCTCTTTTTTGTATTTAGTTTTTGTCGAAGTTTCGCGATTACTAATTCATGATCAGATCCGCATTCTGCACCACGATACGATCTCACGTTAATTATGCTACTTTGCCATCTGTTTTGTACTAAAATATGATCTATTTGATTCCGAGTTTGTCCATCCGGCGATGTCCACGTATACTTATGAATATCCTTATGGGAATATAGATAAAAAAAATAGATAAAAAATAAAATAGATAAAATAGATTAAAAAAAAAATTTGTAGGTTCGTACCGACCGATTCTGAAATTTAAATTTAATGCTTTACAACTTTTATTCTATGAATTTTTTCAATTTGGATAGCTATACAAGATACAGTGGTCCCTTAGTGACCAAATTGGGTTTTTCAACAAAAATGGAAAAAGTTGCCTATTTCTGACGAACGATTGTGGCAATATTACGAATCCAAATTTAATAATTAAGATATCTCTTAGAAAGGAAAATTAACGTTCTTTCATTTTGAAAAGAAAGATATTTTCTGTAGAAAGCACCGTTTACGATTTATAGGCGATAAAAGTACTGAAAAAAATACGACAAATTCGAGGTTTTTCGGCTCCAAAACGTTTAGCTCACCACCTGCGATGGTGCAAACTCAGATTACTTTTATTTAGGACCATTAAGAGGTATTAAAACGATTTCCAGCTTTGTCCGAATTAATCCCCACAAATATCCTTATTTTACTGGGTTATAAGGAGGATATTGAAGAAGAAGAAGTTAATATCTGAAAGTTTCCGTCGAATGTTTGTTGAGCTCACGATGGTTAACAAAGAAATCTGAATAGTAACGAACTTCTCCAATAGCGAACTACACCTCTAATATAAAATATCACATATAAGAAATATTTATGAGATAAAAATGTCTTCATTGTTATCACATCAATCACCATAAAAACGCTCCACAAGAAAATTATGAGTCTAATAGCATATTGTTTTATTTTGCGTTGTTATCCTTATAAAACTACTCAAATCACATTATGATTAGATATCTGAATACAAAGGTGAAAAGATTCGTATCCTTTAGTAAGTATAGTAAGCATGACGCCTTTTTTTTTTTTTTTTTTTTTTTTTTTTTTTTTTTCCTATTCGAGTTTTCTGTTTTTTTTATATAATACACAATATTTTGCCGGATAAAAAATAAGTTCTTTAGAGATTTTATACCTGTAGCAGAACAGAATAAAATTCATAAAGGTGACTGAAAATAACGTGCACTGTATTAGAAAAAATACCAAAACAGTAAACTAAAAACAAAACATAAAATCAACGTATACCTCATAGAGGTCTAGAATGTAGATCGGAGAACCCTGTCATAGTATATCCTTGAAGATTTGACTTAGTTTAAGTTTAGTTGGAAGAAGATAGGATGACAAATTAGTCGATTTTAACGACATATAACCATCTTTCTTAATTTTTTACCCTCGTATTATTATTTAATTTTTATAATATGCGACGGCATATATTGCTTTACAGGTTACACAATATATTACTGTTCACCTCAAAGCAAATTTTATTTAAGATGCTTACAATCTGGGTTGAAACACTGAAAATAAACGGCTAAGACTATTTCATTGGTTTTCTTGATCATCGCCCGAATTCTCTTTCCTTGTTATTATCATATTACTAGACTGGAGAGAAAGAATAAATTGGCTAAACATTGGAATAACACGTTCTGTTTACAATTACTGAAGTGAGAAAGGATAAAAAAACCCGAAACGAAATTTTAAGACAGCTTCGAGGCTGAAAGCATAGGAAAACCCTGGAAAGCCTAGGAAAACAAAATCAAAATAAAAAGTAAATATAATATGATGATATGCTTTATTATTATTATCATTTGTATTTGACAACACTTCATTGGAGGTAATATAATTTAAGGGGGAGAGTTTAACTCCAACCACTTCAGGTGATTCTTCTTGTAATGTTTCTATTGAATATTAAGAAAACTTTTAACTATCCTGACAGTGTTCAGGAGTGCAGCTTTTTGGGCCTCGATTACAGCAGTAGCAGGCCCAGCCGCTCAGTGGCTTCCATAGTCGACTTAGGTATCAGCCCATTGAAGGATATCACAATCGGCCTAAAAATCACTTTATCCAGCTTGTAAAGCTCTTTTAGCTCAGCTGTTATTATTATTTGTGTTTACATATCAGATCAGCTCATCATCACGAAAATTAACAGAAAAAAATAGACTTTTAAAAAGACAAAACTTTATCTTACCAAATTTGTACAAGTTCATAAGGGCCTGAGCGATTACCAAACATATACAGATTATACCTGTATACAATCAATAATGTACGAACAAATTTAGTGGTTGAGACTCAAATAGTTCTTGTTCTTATAATTATTGGTTAATGCGACATTTAAATTTTTTGTATAGAAAAAAAAATCTCTGTTAAGAAGTGTGATCTTTAAAAAATAGCATTTAACCTTTAAAAAGTCATTTCATTTTATCAAATTAATCTAAGAGCTATGTGCTAACGAAGAAAAAGACAAGGAAGACGCCTTTGATTGCCGGATGAATGTGCGGCGAAGAGCAGGTGCAGCGAGGTACGGAGGAATGAAAGACGATAGGGGGAACGGGTAAAAACCTAACTATCACCCAACATTCCTCGCTAATAACTCCCGCTGTGGGAACTGCACCGGAAAACTTCAAAAGAAATAAAGAAAAACAATCTCCGTTATCGGGAATCGGCCTTTGAATACCACCACAAATAGTTTATGTGCGACATGGCTTAGGACAGTGTTTCTACGAAGCGTCGAGTATATTATAAAAGGTCACATAGCTTCTCGTTTACCATAACATGTAAACATGAATGCCACCTGAAAGGTAAACCGATTGCCTATTAAAAAACCCGTCAGAGTGCCAAAGGTACGCACATAAAAGTAAATGGGCCACTATGACGTATGATTTACTTTGTGTTTCAAATGATCGGAGGATATCATACGTAATAACACAATTTCATAATGACACAATTAGCTGTTTGTTAATTGATTTAACGCCACTTCTGTGCTACTTTGGCTAATTGGACGATGCTACAGTGGGAGTTCTAAATTTTGCCTATCCTTGTTTTTTAAGAAAAGGGGTCTTTAACGAGTACCTAACATCCTACAAGCTCAACACGACCACCTCCGTTCTCCGAAGGACAGCATAACCATTTTAAGGGATTCTTTACTCCCTTTAAACAATCCTAGGACCATCCTTCGGCTTTGAATCTGAAACCTTGAGGGAAGATGCCAGTTATGTTATCCGTTACACAAGAGTTGACTCCTACACAATATCACTTGAGTCTTAAGAGGTACATAAGAGTATAACATAATTTGACTTTGTAAGCGGAAGAAGTAGATGATCGATTTTTTAGTAACTTAAAAACTACAAATGGGAAATATAAATGTTAAATAAATATTAATAAGGTAAACGAAATTCGTATTTTCAAAGGATTAAACGATTTGTTTTTTATTTATTAAGAAAACGCTATGCGTGTAAATAAACTGTCATAGATAATCTTAGACCGGTCAAAAAGTAAAATAAAATCAATTGAACGTTTTGTTGAATTAATTTAAATAATATTACGTATTTCCTAAAAGAATAATAAAAAAAACATCATGGTTTCATGACAGAAACGAAATACCACGCACAAAAAATATCTGAAATGCTTAAATCGTGCTAACGACTGTAAAATATTATCAGAGGGTAATGGATGTAAAACCAGTCAATTCTCTTTTATTGCTTTATTCTGTAAAATGGCCGATATTTTTTAAATTGCAACAATTGTATGTTAATTTATTATAACTACATTATTTAATTATATAATGTGCTGGCAAGTACCAAAATAGCTTTACCAAAGCCACCCACCAACGGAATCTAGATAAAAATATTTTTTTTTAATAGAAGGAGATCATAAAATTATGTTACCTACCGAATACATACATAAAAGTTAATGAATGAATAAATACAGATACTACTAAGAACAATCAACTATCCAGACAAGCTTTATGGGCTGTTGAATAGTTGAGGTCATTAGCGTTGGGTTTTGATGAAAAATTACCGCATAATGACCCTTTTGGATTACAGGTTCCCACTCACTACATGGAGAAAGAGGAATGCACCATATAGCACACGGGATTACTAAAATATACTACATTAAACTTGTAATGACTTTTTTTTATTAATTTGCTCCACTGTCCAAATGATATACTTTTTAATTATTATGTATATATATATATATATATAATATATATAATATATATATATATATAATATTGGGTTATTTATTCATAATGATAGACAAATTTTTCTTTAAATTTTTTTTTAAATTTAACTTTTAATACTTTTTCATTTAATACTTAAAATTCAAATTTCCTTCTATCATTAAGATGACTTTCATAAGTTTTATTATATGATCAATAATACTTGTAAAAATTATAAACTTACTTATTTGTATTTCATTAAATATAGTTCAATACCATAGACGAATAATCCATAAAATTAAATGGGAGGCTATAAATGGTTTTATTATTTACAGTAATAAAACGCATAAAGATATAATTGGACATCACTCAAGGTGAATAGCTCGACACGATTAAACTCGATGATCAGATTTTAAGTTAGGTTAAGGAGAAAGCATTTTAGTGTTTTTAACACGATTAAACAGTTTATTTATCATTAAAATAGGCACTAATGCGCAGGATTTATGAGACGTGTTTTATATAATAAAATATTAAGATTCTTCATTCCTCTTTAGGTAGTAAATTACTGGCATCTTAGTAATTAAAATATGATATGAAAAGTGACCTTCCATATATGTGTGTGTGTGTGTGTGTGTGTGTGTTGTGTGTGTGTGTGTGTGTGTGTGTGTGTGTGTGTGTGTGTGTGTGTGTGTGGTGTGTGTGTGTGTAGTTACAAGGATGTGCCACTGTAGTATCTGAAAACTTGAAATTAAAAAAATAAATAAAGTAAATTTTCCAACATAATATCACACAAATAAAACGTATTTAATCATATTTTTTTATTTAATCTACAATAGAAAGTAAATAGATCGTAAACAGACTTTCTTTGTAAGTGAGGAATTTTTTTTGTCATTTAAATATGTAAAACATTATAAAAGTTTGAGCATTTAATCTTTGCCGCAACAAGTGAACATTATTTATTAATTAACACCTCAATAAAATAAATGGAAAAATAATTATGTTATAAATGTCTCATTAATATTATAAGTTTTTATTTATTTTATTTTTTTCTTAGGCGGAAGTGTGAACTCCAAGGTTACAACAAGTACTGGTTGAATGAATTACCTTGTCGCGTGCTACACTAGAGGTCTAAATAGTTCCACTTATTCCAACTTTAGAGCTTAATATTTATTTATTTTATTTTATTGCTACGTGAGAGTCAAGGGTTCTTCGTGCAACCTAACGGACAGGTATCTTTAAACGCATTGAAGCTATTTAGCTAATATCGTAAGCTGTAATCTGAATAAGTACTTCCTTTTCGAAGTGTGGAGAGTAAAATCATGAGGTTGAAACACGATTTGCAGGTTGTACTGAAATAGAGAGTTTACATTAAATATGTAATCACTGGATAACTGTACTTCATTTCTAATCCTATAAGAAATTATCCTTGTATAACAGATAGGTTAAATTTAAAAAGGTAATAAAATTTAGTCAATAATTTCGTAAGGTTATCACATTAAAGTTGATGGGGGTACAGTACGCGTGATGACAGAAATGTCCAAAAATATACCCCAGGCACAATTGAATTTTCCCTTTAACAACTTAATTATGTAATATTTAAACTCTCTTGGATTTGAGATTTCGATGGGGAAGTAGAGGTTTGACAACTATAATTTTCTGTTCTATTCTAAATACTCGATTCAAAAATGACCTTTTTTCTGATGAATGAAAGAACCTATGCATTATTTTTAACTTGATAAACAATATAATTTCAATTTCAACAAGAGGGGTAAACTGACTACAAAATTACTCATTTGAAGCAAGCTGTCGATTTCCCACCTGGTATTAATTGGAGTTTTCAAGTATTTGACAGCAGAAGTTTTAGCAAGTCTCCTAACCTTTACATCTATAAAGACTTTAGTGCTCATATATAACTGTTCAAATAAGTCTGAAAAAAATTTAATAGCGTAAAAAATGAAAATAAATGAAAAAAAAAAACGGTCAGACAAAATAAACAAAAAGCTATACAAATAAGATCATCATCATCATATATATATATATATATATATATATATATATATATATATATATATATATAAATGTTTCGTCGCTTTGACTAAAACGAATAAATCATTTTTGATGAGATATTTTGTATACCAGGGAGCGGCGTGGTCTAGTGGATAGAGCACTAGTCTGCTGTGATCTGGGTCCTGGGTTCGAATCCCGGCTGTGGCAGAACAATTATTTATTCTGTTAATTCAGTCGGGGGGGCGACCCAAGGGTATGGAGACCCTCCTGGGGCAGACCCAGCCTCTTTAAAGTGGGTACCCAAATTAATTGGGGAAAAACCTGGCGACTGAGCGTGATTAAGGCCTAATCACCTCATTGCACTGCCGTTGGCCTAGAAACAGTACGAATCTCTATATGTACTGAGCCCAAGACCCTTCATGGGTTGTAGTGGTACAGGTTTTTTTTTTTTAATTTTTTTTTTTATTTTGTATACCAATAATTTTCTTACGATTACTAAGAATTTTACTATAAAACAAGGGAATGTATCTTACATCTGAATTGAACATTTTTGCTTTTGTATGAGAAACATTCATTATATAAAAGTAATTTATAGACCACCTCTGGCAATCCTTCATTTCAGACGATCCCTATTCACTGTCATAAGTCAAAAATTGATAGCTCTCAATGCTGAATTTAATATCAATTAATCAAATCGTTGTTTATTATTTATTAATTATGGGTGGTATAAAAATTTTTAAAAAATCACTATAAGGTTCACATTATACCAAGAATAAAATAGATTCATCAAACCTAAAAATTGAAGAGAACAAATAATATTTAATTAGAAATTTAACAACGCTTCAGAAATCAGGCGCTTCGAATTTAATAATATTTATGTGGTGTACGATCACAATATGGGTAAGATATAAATTTTCAAAAGAATAAAAATTATTAATTTCTTAAAAATTCTCAATATAATTTTTTTTTTTTGCAATAATAAGTTCCATTGTTCCTTAGTAGACCACGTGGGAGATATTTTTTTTTTCTCAATATTTCACGTATTCAGATTTGAATAATTATATTAATTCAATTTTACATAAACCATAACTGCTTGTTTTAAAAATAAGAATTATCTTAATTAAACCTCTTAGATACATATAATGTTCAAGTGATTATAAAATTAGATAATCATTTAATGAATTATAATTATATTATATATATAATAATTATAATACGCCTCATTTCATCTAGGGACATCATAAAAATAATTATGTTAACAATTAGGAAAATAAGGTGATTATTAATAAATTTAGACAGCACAACCGTTCTTAATAAATAATTGTTCAAAAATCAAAATAAATATTATAAGGATTTATTCTCATTAAATTATGGACGGAAATTACAAGCTCATATATATCTCATAACGAAGAATGACAAATAAGAGTTCTTAAAATAAAATAAAAAGTAGCAATAATATAATGTACGTAATATAATAACAATAATGATAGGCTTAACTAACCCCAAAATACGATGCTCATACTAGCTAAGCCCAAATCTCCAAGACCAGACTAACCACAATCCTCCCACCTATGGCTTGGCTTACTTATTGGACGCTTACCAGTAATTTTATCGTCGTAGTGTTCGTAGAAATTTTAATTTATTCCGAACATCATTAACAATAAATTAATATTTATTTATTTATAACATCTTCCTACTTGTACTAGAGAGTTACAAGCTCAGTAATTCCACGTTGAGTAGCCTTATAAATTCTCCAGTGCCTTGTGGACAAAAACTTTTACGTAGAACCTTATTCTCGAAGACCTTCAGACTTTGTGCATTTCAAATAATCTTCAAAATAACTGACCACGATTTGTTTATTTTAGTATACTTAAATGACAACTGATAATAATAATGATAACAATAACGTATAAAGACTATTTTAAATACATATTAATACTAAGACTTGTGAGTTACAGTAACTTAATAAGTCAGTTTGGCTTAAATAATGTTGGCGATACTTCTATACACAAAAAATGCGGCATTGCTCTTCAGGTTTAAACCCGAAGAAGAAGGAAATGAAAGGTAAGTAATTTCTTATTAAAGGCGCAATGAGGAAAGAATTGTTATTGTAACTGGAACATGAGTATCAGACATGTAAATATCTACCGTGATATAAAAAGTTTATCTGGTATGGCGGATTCGTAATATAAGCTTCGCATAATATTAATTACAGTAATAAATATATAACTGTAATAAATAATAGGTAGAAATAATTAGGTGTCAGTCTACTAATGTTATCTAGAATTAGTTCAGTAATATTTCCTATTAACCTTATGTTCACTACTGCCTCTCTTTTCTTTTCAGGCCGGTGGGAAAGGTGCGGGATTCATGCCAGAGTTAATACCACCCCGGCGTCGAGAGGCGAACTCGTAATTACTTTATATAAAGTTTTGGTCATCTGGTTTAAGGGCAATACGCGTTAACCCCTCGGCCACTCCAACCCCGTATCAGTAATCCGTGGAAGTAAGTAGTCTGGTGACTAGACTGACTCCTGATTATCGTCTCAAACCCTCCATAGGGTAATACTATACTTTCGCTCTTACTGCCGTGATGTAAAATATGAAGTTGCTGCCGTGGCAGTACTGTCTATCAGATTATAGTGTGAGAGTAAGGTGAGTGAGTAAAGATGTTTTTAAAGCTTCCGAAAAAGCTCTAGCATAAAAATCAGGGCTCATTCATCTTATCTACTCAACTTAAGGGCCTATAGATAGTAGAAAAAAACTATTTTTTCTAGTAATATAAATATGAGCAACGTATTAACACATTTGTAGTGTGAAGCTCCCCCTTTTTTTTTTTTTTTTTTTTTTTTTCAAATTTCGATGTGGACTACGAACATTAAATTACTTTCTTCTCTTTCACGCTTGCTTCATCCTCGCGGAGTGCTGAGGCTTTCTCTCTTCCGATAACTTCTTTCCGACACATCTCTCTTCCACTGCAAGGACTCTCATTTATCAAGAGAATCGCACAAATACTGCAGAGTCGAAATGTTTTTGTTTTTTTATTTATTTATTTTTTTTTTTTTTTATAAACTTCTTTATTTGAATCAAAACACAGACATATTACAGTGCAAGTAGAAGTCACTATCCCACTAAGGCGAGCCCGTGTGTGGGAAAGGAGTTCACGATGTTATATTATATATAAAAATTTCTGTTCTCATTTGATATTATTATTTTTGAAATGTGAGGCTTATGGAGACTACCTGCTTCCACAACTACCTGTCCTTATTAATTATTTATAGGGACAAACACTTGGGCATAATATATACACTGTTTACACAGCGGGTTATAATTTGCTTGTTCTTCGAGACAATATGCAAAGGAAAGTACACTGAGATCAGGTCCGCCCAGCTCCCACTGAGCTGCGTGGGGCGAGTCCCATATACGACACCAAGCCAATAATTCTCTATGGCTGTTCACTTATGCGTAGGAAATATCAGTTTAAAAATTAACATAACTCCTTCTTTCAAACTGCGTTCACTCTCTTCAGATTGTACGATAGTCCCCTTTCAATAAAACATAGGATAATGCTGTGTTCTTATCTTCCTTGTAGTCTCATGGTGATAATTTATAAAATTATAATTTGTAATCTGGAGGCGTTTCCTCACAAAAGAAACTTATCTGGCTACCGTGTGCGGGTTTATTCGCAAGCAACAGTCTTTTCCTAGTTATTATACCAAACGGAGCACTGATGATGACCCACGATGTGGGTCATAACGTCGGCAAGACAATACATAGTGAATAATACTTACTTGTCTTTCTCTCAATGTCCCAACAACCCATGAATTTTCTTATGTTCAATAGTTAAAGATTTGTACAGTTTCTTAGCCGACGACCGAGCAAGGAGGTGCTCAGGCCAAAATCACACTTATCCATCATGATTTTCCCTCATTTTTTGGGTTAAACTGGGTGTATAAAAATATAGCAACTCAAAAATTGATCGACAGACAACACTTTAAAATAGAAACGACCTAATTCAAAAGAAATTTATATTAACCACAGAAGATCACTGTATTGTACTTCCTACTTTTTTTTAATTATTTATTTTTTTAACTTAAAAACTTTATTTAGTAGCATATCAAGTAAATATGAAATAAGACAAATTTAATAACAGCAAACGACTCGAGAAACGACCTGAGGATACGACTTCGATTCCCTACTTTTAAATTAATCAATCAAAATAGTTAATACTATTAAATATTGTATCATCAACAGTGTGTATTTTATTTTCGACCGAACTCTTTAACCAAGAGCAACAGACTAATTCAATAAACACCCATAACAAACATGACCGACAACTTAATAGAAGGTTGAAAAGGTGCTGAATGTCTGAAATTCTTGATTAACGAAAAAACAGAAGAAAAAGTTATGTTCTTATTTTTTTAATCTAAGTACTGTACAATTTATTCGGATGGTAGGAAATTTAAACATTAAGAAACAACAAATCAAGCATTGTTCTATGAAAGTGATATTTCAATATAGTATAAACTTTATACTTTATACTGAACATTGAAAGCTTTAAAAAAAAATAAATCTACCCAATCCCAAAGTATCGGTAAAATCTATTCAGAATTTTTTATGTCCAATTTTTTTTATCAACGCGGATCAATTTGAAATGATATTTTAAAAAATATATGTATGACAAGATTAAAATTAATCTTTGAAAAATATTATTGTAGAATACAATATAACCCATTTTTAGTCAAGATCGATACTATTGAGCCCAGAGAAAAATCCTCCTATAAGTCAGGCAAAATACATATATTAAGTTTATAGAACATCATTCAGATGCCATATGCTGATGTCTACCACTAAATATATGTCTATCCTATCATCATGCTCTCCACAAAACATCATAATCATGAACTGAAAGTGATTTCGCTGCAGTGTATGATCATTTGAGTTGAACAGCTCGCAGTGATTTTATAATAACATATCGTGAGTTTGTAAGTGTTCAGGACAACACAAGGTTCATCGTTAAAACAGATATATTTGTTTGTATGTATTCAGTATTACGATATACGCTACGCATTTGTTTAGGAACCTTCAAATAACATATGTAACTATAAAACCCCTGAAGGGCCTTCCTTGGGATCAATAAATGTAGAGATTAGTACTGTTTCTAGGGCAACGGCCGTTCAATGCAATTATTAAGCTGAGATTACGGTCATTTTTTCTCAATTTTCGGGCTCCAACTGACAGAGACTAAGAAAACAGAAGGGTTTCCATAACCGAGTGTATAAATATTATTCTGCCACAGCCGAGATTCTACCTGAGGCTCGGAAAAAAAAAACATAACACGAATTGCGAAATTTTCGTAAAATACGAATTTCTAAAATATGTCAAATTTTTTTTTACTGCGCATAATTATAAGTAGGTATAAATGGGGATGCTTGCATGAAAAAAACAAAATCAGCTGCAAGAGAATTGAAAAGATGTAAGAAGTTTAAGAGTTGTTAATTTTGAATAACATCATATAAATGGGATACCTTGATTGGGAATTTTCTGTTAATCTGACAAAACAACATTTTGATAAATGGCATTATGACAAAATTTTATGCATGGAATCTAATTGTTTAACTGATCATTTTCGAAAAATAGTGAATTTCTGTTCACACAATCAATGGGAAAACATCATAACGTCTTCCGACTGAAGGCAAACAAACAAGTTTCGCGAAAAGATCCACGTGTGTAGCTCACAAATGACTGATATTGTCGGAATGCCCAAGTCCTAATAAATGACGCCATTAATCTATTAAAATAGTATAAAATATAAGATTTTGCAGAGCTAGTCATACCTCGTATCGTATTTCAAGATTGGTTTTTAGAAAAAAATGTATAGAAGTTGGTTTATTGGCTGTGGAACGTTACGTTTTGAAAACCTGAATGAATGTGAGTCAATAAGGTGTTGGCCAATATTGTGTTCTCCAAGTCAACCTTTTGTAACTATAAACATATAAAATTTATTTAATTTCATTCTTCTTCGTTCATTCATTTTATTCTTAGGGTGGTAAGTGAAAGTTGTGAGAGGGACGCAACAGATTTTGTTTGATATATTTATACGTGGTTTAAAAAAATATAATGTAAGTAATAGCTCTAAATGTTCAACTAATAACTTGACGGTATTCTTACACAGATAATTCCTAACTATTACAGTATAACAATTCATATTAAAAATAAGTTATGATGATATTTTTAACATACTTGGATCCTGACCTTTTTTACGTAATAAATCAGTAACATTCTGAACCTAACATAATTTTAAACGGAACACCTGGAACTTATTTTAAAACAAGTCATTATTAACGCCAGAGCGAGTTTCGTAATCATTTGGAGACTTTTGAAGGAGGCAATATAAGCGGGAACAAGACCGGCCGTAGCCATAGCAGAACAGGTTTCTCGTCGAGATCCCGCCAATACCGTTATATTTATATCTCCCTTTCTTTTTTATTTTCTTCATCCTTACTTCCCCTATCCAATAAGTCTTCAATAAAGACGATAAGTCGGAATCACATCAATGTTAGAAGGGATAAAAATAATGGTGGAATCATTGAAAACTTTATTTCACATCATAAACAACTGGATAGCGTATGGATTTTTATGTTTATGTGTAAATGCCCACACATATACCGTATTAAAATAATTTATTAAGAAAGTAACACCTTGGTTATTCAGTGGCTTTTAAAAATCAATAACAATACAAATCTAACAAAGCTCGTTGAGTGAGAGCTTAAAGGACTCAAGAGAAACATGAGTCTGTCTTCGGTGGGAGAATGGATGTTTATAAACGCGATTTCAGACCAACGACTTTAAAATATAGCAATCGATATTCTTTCACTAAAGAATTGTACGTCCCGTAATGCGGAAAAAAATCTATTCCTAATCAGAAACCCGGCACCTAAACAATAATTAACGCTCCTCCCGTACCAAATAGTATACTTCCCTTCTGTTAACGAACCATCCTCTGGCCAGCGAACCTCTTGTAATGCAACGATATCTAAATGGTACCCCTTAACTTCATTCGCGACCGAATTCAACCCAACTGCCGTATTTAAACTTCTAACGTTCCACGTCCCAATTGTTAGATCTCTAATTTTCATCTTGCGCCTAGACTAGGGAGACCCGGAGACTGAGTTCCACAACGGGGGACTCATTCTCATAATTAACTGAAGTAATTCTAGATTGGTTTTATTATTTCTCGGTTTAGTATAAAAGTAAAATACGTTGTTATGGGTTCGAAATACTTGTTTGAATTCAATAAAATTGTTAAACAGAAATATAGAAACATTGAAGTTATTAATACACAGACCATCCAACAAATATTTAAAATATACAAGAAAACAGGCGTTAAATAAAAACTATTAAGATACGAAAGGGTTCAGATAAAAACTATCAAATAGTGAAACAATCCAGCTAATAAGTCATTTGCTTGCATTGAAGTAAAACACCATTATTTTGAACCATGTTCATGTTTGTGCGTTATATTCTTGGATATATGGTCACACTTAGCAGATTAAAAAGAAGGAAACCTTTTTGTATAAATGGATTACTATCCTAAATGTCCCAAATACGACAGAACCTCTAAATGTTATGCAATTACAAATCAGTTTTTCGAACAAACTGATGAAAGATAACACATGCACCTGTATAAAAAATTAGCAAATGGAACAATTTATTGAAGTACATTATACATTAAGAAATTCATGGATAAGTATATTATCAAAATTTACTATATTGAGGATATATAGTCGACTGCTGAAATTATCGTAGGTAAAAGTATGCTTGACATGGCTCAATAATGCCCTGATGATGGCTCACAAGGTGAGCGAAACATCGGCAAAATTAAAATATTAAAACAGACTGACTCCTGATTTATTTCTACCTACTATCAAAATTTACATTTCCGATTCCTTATTAAGAACAGCGATTCATAACTAGGACGTTGCTTTCCAAAAGGACATTTTTTACGAAATTGATCATTATACATGTTTGTATTCTCATTATTTATTTTTATAGCTAAATCTTCTATTTTATTTTATTTAATGAATCCTCAAGTCCTTTAAAATGCGATTTAGAAATTCTATTATTTTCTAAAGTTACGTATCACAAATTTAATTTCATTCCAAATCATACTAAAACATTTCCTTCCAAAACTATATCCTCTGTAAACAGATAACCTTTCCTTTCCTTTTCTTCCAAAAGGTACTATATTTCGTACAATACGGCAGAAGCATCATAAATATATATTGTTGGTATATTACCATTTAAAATAATTCAAGTGCAATCTTTCGTTAACCATTAATTTATTGTATTTTAATCTCACACTTTAATAGAATAATGGTATTTGATCCTAAAAATGGCTATAATTAGCATTCCTTACCTTGCTAATATAGAAATAACCGTAGCTGATCTAAACTAATAGATTTTTTTTATTTGTTTTTTAAACATGTAAAATAGGAGCTTAAAAGTTATTTTTTTGTCAGAGTCTATAGCTAAACATTGTTTACACCTGGTTAATAATATAAATACATTTGGTTATTATAGTGCCTTAAATAATAAAAGGTCATAGACATCAACATTTAGTTACCGACGAGGAAAGACATTTCTCAGATGGAAATAGCGAAATATACATAAATTAGACATTAACATTATGAAGACGTTAGTTATGAGTAATGTTGTATGAGGAAGGTTATGATGACTGTTATTTTGTGTTATATTCTTAAAAGTGCTATATCCCTTTTAATTCTTTCCAAACAGTAATATTGCATTGTTAAAAAGTTATGAGAAAAGTGCAATAATTTGGAAAAATAAGTTGTCAACACGGCAAAAAAAATCAACTCCAGCTTTCAATAGAAAAAGAACCAAGTTAATTGGTTCACTAATAAATAAATGGCAGATTTTTGCGTTTTCTGTAAAACTGTTAAAATTGGATTTACATTTGGAACTCAACGAATTCTAGCCCCCTCCTCTTTAGGCACGTTTATAATGCACGCGTTTATGGTGAAGAGGAATAGAACATAGGATATTGATAAAGATATAGTACCTTTTGGAAATAAACGTCTCAATTTAAGTCTTTCTACAGAATTTTATGGAAGTGTTAGAAAAAGCAGACATTTCTGGGCAAATTTCTTTTAATGTAGAGAGGTAATTTGAAGCATCATTACTAATAGTGAACCTTTAAGTTTAATTAGCAATTTAAGGTTATGCATTTTAAAAACTGTCTAATCCTAACACGGATCATATTATCTACATTTATAAAAGAAAGTGCCATTTTCTCGATTTTCTGGTCATCGCAGTATCACAAAAATGACTATGGTAGTGAAGTTGAAATGGCTGGGTTTGGGAAAATTCGTTTTCTAAGTGGTTAAAGAAAATATATTTCTAAAATGTAAAACAAAATTGGTTTTTGGATAACTTAAAAACTATACATCTCCTGAAAAACTATAAGTACTCATTTAAATGACAGTCGGATTCCTAACCATTTGGATGCAAAATCGTCTCATTGTTTAATTTGCAAAGACATTATTCTGATTTATAAGAAATATATTTAAGCATATGAGCATTGTTCCATGTTTTGTGTGTAGGTTCCGTAGACACATGTTTAATTATTATTAGTTTTTAAAAATAATTCAAAGTGCAAATCTTTCGTTAACGAAAACATAAAGGGCTATTGTATAATTGTTCTGTATCATAAAAAAACAAAACAAAAAAAAACACCGTTTATTCAGGTGGCTTCATCCACAATTTAAAAAATGCGCATCTAAGTTGTAAAGGAGTTATGATGATATACTTGTTATGATTAAAGATTATGTTTAAAAGATAAAACGAAGTTAATGATTTGATAATCATTTAATAATAAATAATTTGGATGTGGCTACTTGATACTGCATCATATTATCATCCTAACACGGATCATTTTATGTTCTTATAAATGAAACTGTAAACTGTAAGTGTTTCATTCTTCAAGTGGTATAATGGTTGATACAAATTGTATTCCCATTATCTGAATTACTCAGAATTAAATTGTCGGTAATAGAGTTGCAGGAATCGAGGCTTACATTTAATTGCAAATGGCAAGCAACATTTAAAATCTAAAAAAAGGCACTATATGGTATGCTATTAAGAGTCATTAGCTGGTTGATTTATAGATCGAGAATTAAAAGAAAAATTCACTCCAAGCAAACCAAGCTAGTTAAATGAACAAGCTCCACCGTTGGCAATCATATCTTTACAGGTAAGGTAATTGAGCAAGAATTTATTCCATTGCACATAAAAAAACTTTTAGAGCAAGCAATAACAATCCGCATTCATATCTTTAGAGCGTGCTGAGAGAAGGTTAAATGATGTCAATTTCATATTACAAGATATACACTAATAAAGGAAGATAGAACTTACAATAATGATACCACATGGATAAGACGAGGCATATAGAAAAACTATTATTTTTATTAGGATTCTTTTCTTATAGTTAGTTCTTCTGTTATAACTTAAAGGAGTCATGTTAATAGTTGGGAGACTATCAAATTTTTATTTTCTTATCCCTTTATTGTTCAAAAGCAAATAAAAAATAAACAATATTGCAACAGCACAGACCCTTCAGAACTTACACTACCGTTTAGGTATTTAAAGACCGTTGAGGTATATCAAAACATTTTTTTTTCTTACCCTCTGGTTTTATTATTTTACACAATATACAATATATGCATATATCACAGGATATTGGACCTTTATTTGAGGAAAGTAATATAAATAAATAAAGTCCTTTCTAATATCAATATGTAAACATACTAACACGAGGAGAATAAATAAGAATGAACTAATAAAAATTCTTGGTTATTATATATTATTATTATATATATTATATATTTATTATTTTATATTATTCATAAATTAAATAATATATAAATATATAATATATTTTTTTTTTTTTTTAAGTCGTCAAATTAGTTATTTTAAAGCTTTCCTCAAATCTAGAAAATAAAAGTCATAATATTTTATTATTTTATTGGAAAATAAATATCAAATAAACATTGCTGCGAATAACAATAAAGATACTGGGACCTTTTTAGAGAGGTATGTACTGGACAGAAAAATAGCAAAATATGGAGACATTAATCCTGTACTCACTAGGAATCCTGCATCGTCTATGAGGAAAATGTCTATGAATTTCTATGGGCAGTATCTCCCTTTATTTTCTTTAAAATTCTCTTCAGGATTGATGCGGTATGCTGTGTATTCATAGCAACTCAGCGAAGTTGAGCAGCAGATCCAAATGGAAATTTCTCTCTCTCGTTAGAGGTAAATTATGGGAGTGGCGTGGTCTAGTGGATAGAGCACTACTATACTATTCTCCGGGTCCTTGGTTCGAATTCCGACTATGACAGAATATTACTTAATCTGTTAATTCAGCCGAGCGCAACCCTAGGTTATGCAGACCTTCCTGAGGCAAACCCAGCCTCTATAAAATGGGTACTCAAAATGCGGAAAAAACTTGGCGGCTGAGCGTGATCAAGGCCACGCTATACTCAGTATAAGTACTACGCTATATTCAGATAAAGAACAAACATGCGTAATTAAAATATAATTTTTAGTAAATTAAATATAGATACTTGACATACTTGTTTAAAATATTGGGTTGATGCAAAATTAATGCAGGTTTTTAGTAGGTATTGTAAATACGCCATATCTTTACTTTAACCATATATATTTAATCAAAATAATTTCCATCTGAATCAATGCACTTTTGCCAACGTTCAACAAGCTTTCTTATTCCACCAGAAAAAAAATCCGAATCCCTGGACTCAATGAAATCACGAAAAGAATTTTCAATGTCGTCCTGGTTTTAAAAATTTTTCTCCCTCAAAAAGTTGTCCAGATGCCTGAAAAAGTGGAAGTCTGTAGGAGAGAGGTCAGGTGAATAAGGCGGATGTTGGAGAACTTCGTAGCCCAACTCGTGCAGTCGTCGAAGCGTTGGTTGTGCAACGTGTGGTCTGGCGTTATCGTGGAGCAGGATCGGCCCCTTCCGATTCATCAATGCTGGGCAAAGTCGTTGCTATTTTTGAGTTCCGAGTTCCGCCGCCATTTCTCGTGTGGTTTTGGTTGGGTCTTCTTCCACTTTTGACCTCAGCTGGTCGTTGTCCAGAGCAAGATGACGGCCCCGACCTTCCTTGTCTTCGAGGTCGAAATCTCCTCTGCGAAACTTCTGGAACCAACGCTGCACCGGGCACTCATTAATAGCCCCCTGACCCCACACTTCATTAATATTACGAGCCGTTTGCGCAGCGCTGCGCCCTAATTTAAATTCGTAAAAATAAATTTGACGAAAATCGCACTTTGACATTTTCGATTCAAGACCTTTGAACACACTGAAAAAAACGATTTTACTAAACAAATTCATGGTGAAAGAGAGGGTATTAGATAAGGTTTGTTTTGGTATAATAATGATCAATGTTAGGATTAGCTTTGTTTACACAATTGGAATTAAGATATTGCAATAGAGGAAACCTGCATTAATTTTGCATCAACCCAATACAAAAAAAGAACTAGAAAATAAAGAAATAATTTTACAATTAGATATAAAAGCGGTGGAAATATAATTTAAGTTCTGGTTACCGAGATACGAATTCCGAAACGTCTCACGCACGAAAAACAAAATTTTCTTCTCATGATTGTTTTTCCAGTTTTCGCAAATTACACTTGTGCTAAAAGAGAGAAGTGGGAAAGCAAAATAGATGTATCATTTTTAATTATGATGTAGAATCATCTTATACCTATCTTCAAAGCTTCTGTGTAAAATCGAACAAAAAGTAGTAAATGATAGTACCGTTGCTCTTGAGCGAAAATAGCGAACGGGTGAGAAATTGACTATTAGCATTTTAAACAGGTTAGGAGGAAAGCTTTCTATTATAGCTACCCTCGGCTCATTAGATGAATCATATTCTGGGCTGCATAATTAATGTACATTCCGTCACAACTTTATTATCCATTAAGTGTAATTACAACTGATTTGAGGCGCTCCTTGGCAGCGCAAGGCACCAGTAACTGATTTGAAGTAATGGCCCAAGTAGTCATGGTTTATCTTAAACAGCCTAGATAAATGAAATCGTAAATCGTACTTCCGAAATGGCTAAAGGATGATAATTTAAATTAAAATATAATATAATGTAAAACTGATACTATCATATAACAGGGATATCAGCAATCCATCCGAACTTTCTAGATGTCAAACGTACCAACTTTCAAGTGCAGTTTTCCGATTGATACCTTGGAAAAGTCTCACACGACACGAGTACTAACAAAAACATATATTTCCTCACAGGTTCTTTTGGTTTTTTCCGGTACCAATCCAGGTTTGTAGATCAGATTCTCTAAACTGTTCTGTAGTAAAAGAAGATACTGTTTTGAGATGAAAAAAAAAATTCTTTTTGGACCAAGTCTCCTTAGAAAGAAGCAAATAACAGTGCTTATAGTCTGCCAACTATCTATAATAATATTATAAAGCTGAAGAGTTTTTTTGTTGTTGTTGCTTTTAACGCGCTAATCTCAGAAACTACTGGTTCAAATTGAAAAATTCTTTTTGTGTTGGATAGTCCATTTATCGAGAAAGGCTCTAGGCTATATAAAATTACGCTGTGACCAATAGGAGTGAAGAATCAGTGAAAAATCTGGGAAAAAAACGGGGGAAATTAATCTAACATCCCAATGATTACAAATGATTTACTTTTTAATTTTAAAATAATTCAGTTTCCCGTTAATTTATCTTTTGCTGTAACAATTAATAAATCATATGGGCAAACATTTAAACACGTAGAGATCGATTTTCGTCAAGACTGCTTTTCACACGGCCAACTAAATGTCACATTGTCAAGATCGGCTTGCGGAGAAAATCAGTATGTTCTTCTGCCACAAAAAAATATCATTTACGCAGAAACACTTTAAATTATTCTCTTTTAAAAATTTCTTAATAGCAATCATAATAACAGATATTGACGCAGGTGAAGTCGCGGGCAATAGCTAGTTATATATAATTTATGTAAATTTTATGTTCACATTTGCGTACATAAATAGGTATTTAGAATCTTTGTTTGTTTATTTATTTAACGTCACTTTATGCTACTATGGCTAATCGGACGATGCTACAGTGGGAGTCCTAAATTTTGCCTATCCAGGTTTTATTAGGATAGGGATCTTTAACGAGTACCTGACATCGCACAGGCTCGGGACCACCTTTAACGTCACCTCCGAAGGACGGCATAACTAAGGATTTTTTACTCCCATTAAAAAATCCTAAGACCGCCTGCGGGTTTGAACCCGTGACCTTTAGCATGGGAGGCTGTTACCCTAGCCACCCAGCTACAAGTGATCCCTTAGAATCTTTAATAACTAGGAAATGAGAAATTCAGGAAGAAGTCCGGTTAAAGGGAAAAACGCGGGTTATTATTTAGTAACTAAATTACTTAGTTGGTGGCATCTTTCAAGCAACTTAAAAGGTAAGAATCTATGATACTATTATCCTCCGAAAGGTTCTATACGAATGTGAAACGTAGTTGCTTACTTTAAAGGATTAACAACGCTTGATGATTTTCGAAAATAATGATTTACGTAAAATGTTTAGACCGATGAGTGATGAAGTCACATGCATGAAGCACGTACATATATACAGGCATTTTGCAAAAAACAGAAGATGAAAAGTCAAACAGACAATTTAACAGTTTATACATAAGTAATATAGATAACATAATCAGATTTAAAAGAATCGACGGTTTTAAGGATAGAGAGATTTAGTGAATTCTAATAGTATGAGGAACGAATGAGAATAGATTTGTGAAAGACCGTAGTTCTAAGTTATGGATTATAAATATTGATTGACTGGGTTCTGGTGTTAACTGAATGGATCTCAGGACAGAGGATGACCAGTTCAATTGAATAGTAAAGTATCGTATTTTCTAGGATTAGAATAAGGTAAGAACCATGAAAATATTTATGGCGTATACAAGAATAAAAGCCGCTTTAACTCGGTATACTATTAAGTAAGGAAGGAACTATAACTACAACATAAAAAATGTTGATTTAACTGAGTTTAATGATGGTTGTAATTACCAACCATTAATCCTAAAGCAACACAAATAAATATTTAAATATATTCTTAATATACTTTAAAATAATATTTTTTGGAGATGATATTTAGTTTAATGATGTATAAATATTGCTAATGTTTTTTCGATGTGCTTCGGACTGCCAAGTATAGAAATATACCTATATGTACGATAAACCTTTTTAAAAGCCAATTCATAACATAATTTTAAAAATAAACTTCAGCAACCTGGCAATGGCAAAGCTGAATTTTGAAATATTTAAGTTGGTTTCGGCGTTACATGATTTGATATCTCAGATGAAGGGAAGGCGGCAAGAGTCCCGTGGGAATGACCAACGATGCGTAAGGTCCCAACATAGCGCTCCCATTGTAGTTTACTATCTTTTGTCGTTTCCAAGTTCTGAAAGTAACAAATATTTCATGAATAAGGCAACAACATGGTAACAGAACATCGGGATACAAGCCAGCTATCACTTAAAGTAGCAAATAAAAATTAATATCGGTAAGTAAAGAATTCCAAAGAAATAATCGGTGATCTATATTTATCATTATTGTTTTTATTCGCAAATGTGTAGCTGCGCATCCAGCGAACGTGAGGTATTATTTACTTCATGACCGACGTCCTGAATTTTACAAATTGCTGTAAGTTTAGTTTAGTAGATATCACGGCCATCGTCTTTTAAGTCTTCATTGGGTTTGGTCTGGTAACAGGGAAGAAGAAAGGAAAGAAACAAGTTGATTAGGGTGGTGAGGTGTTGATGAATGAAACGTGTTATATTTGTGTAATTAATTATATGTACAATTGTGGTGAGTTGATGAAATGATTGGTGTGTACAACATAGTGATGTGTTGATGAATGAAACGTGTTATATATGTGTAATAAATTATATATACGATTGTAGTGAGTTGATTTAGTTATATAATTTTAGGTTTTTCACACTCCATCCATCCACTGTCCACAACATCAATCCAAAACTTATGCGGATGACACTTGTGTGTTATCCGTCCATAATGATCCATCCGCTGCATCCCGAACCCTTCAGTCTCACATCACAGCCATTGAGGAATGGTGTCAGAACTGGAGGATTAAAATAAATCCTAACAAATCCCACCAAATTACCTTTACCCTTCGTCGCAAACCGATGACTTCCTGCCCCACTGTATCCTTTAATAATACCCCATTCATACCTGTTGAACAAATCCGTTACCTAGGACTTCATCTTGACAAACGTCTTACATGGAATCCCCATACGCGACTTAAACGACAAGAAACTGCCCGTAGATACCGATTACTACAATACTTATTAGACAAACGTTCAAAACTTCCAATTTATTACAAAAAGCTCATTTATGTTACCATCATCAGACCCATCTGGACATATGGGCTCTACTAAACCAGCTAATTCCTCTCGCATTCAATCCTTACAATCCAAAATCCTTCGCAAAATCCTAAATGTTCCTTATTTCGTTACGAATAAAATCATCCATAATGACCTAAATATCCCATTTGTCGCAGAACTAGCACGAAACAGATATACCTCTTTTCATTCCAAACTCCCAACCCACACGAATCCTCTTGTACGCAACTTATCATTCCCATCTATTCCTGACAACCCCCCGAGGCGATTGAAAAGACGATGGTCTCGAGACCTACTTTAATTAAATTGACATTGAAGTGCTACCACTGGGTAGTTTCTTCACTGGACATTATCACGCCCATAAGTGTAAATTAGCCATTAACTTGTTGTATATATTATATGTACAGTTGTAAATATCAATAAAATGTTTAAAAAAAAAAAAAGAAAAAAAAGAAGAAGGTTTTTTTACCGTGTAACTAAGATAGGTTGATAGCAGAGTGGATAGACATTTTAAGCTGTTTAAAAGGATGTCATAAAAAATATTCTGATGATAATTATCACCGAAAACTTATTTTCAGATATTTCATTGAAGGACAATTCAATAAAATATCTATTAAAATATGACAAAAATTCACTCTTAACAACAGAAAAAAGTATTTATCGATGTAATTCCAAAAGCAAACCAATTATTCAATATTTAGAAGTTTCAAAAACAACTCCTAAACAAACGGTATCATTTTGCCTCCTAATACAACAATTACGTCACAATGGTAACGAAATTAGCAACGAAAGAAGCGATCGGATTGAGGCAATCTAGATGACAATAACAACCGAAATATAAAAAATTACGGAAGCTATAAATGAGAAACGACAAAACAATACAACAAAGAGAATAACCAGTTAACCGGGAAAATAAGGCCGACACAAAAGCCTTTTCGAACTTAAATGGTAATATTTTATTCCAGATAACAATTTACGTAGCAGAGAAACCACAGGTAAATCAAAAAGGTTACTATGAATTTTATTTCATCCTTAATTTTTTTTTTTTTTTAAACATTATTTATTGAAATTTACAACTGTACTAAGAAAATACAAGTAAATATGATATAAGAAAAATGACATGAAAAAAAAATTGTAGAAGAACTACCCAATGGTAGCACTCCTGTTTCCTTAAATTTAAAAAAAAAATCGTATGCAAAATTCAGATTTTGGAAAATACGATACCTTTTATTGTTAATTTATATTCTCATTCAGGAATAGACAATATCAGTAGATTTTCTGAAGATGACTTATTTCAATTATGTTACCAGATACACTCACCTCTCATTTACAATTTTATATACAACTCATAAATGTTGATGAACCGTCAAAACATGTAAGTCTGGATAGGTTTTTATTCAACCTAATTTCCCACTGCGCTTAGATTAAATTATCCATACTTAATAGTTTTAAAAACCCGTTTAGCGAATCTGTAATTTAAACATTTAGTATGAATGAATGAATGAATGAAACATTTAGTATGAGTACATACATGTACTTTTTTTTTATTTATTTTTTTTTATACCATTTGGAATAAGGGTTGGATATACCAAGAAAAATGGAATAGAAGGGATCTTACCTACCTTATAATGTATATTTTAATAGAGAGATGAGCAGCTGCGAAATAAATTCATTTCTTTTCAATAATTTTTGTTTTTCTTTTCAAGTGAAAAACTTCACCGGGTGTTTTTAATTTTCAATTGTGGATTGGTAAACTAATGGAGGCTATCTAAGAATTTGATATGCCTCTGAGAGATGTAATCGGTAATCATCGAAGTCCGAGGATGGTGTAGTAAGTCAGCTTTTAAAAAAGTAATATCCCTTCTTCTCTTAATAAAATATAAACCTACAAGCTTTTATATTCGTCCCTTCTTTAATCACTCCTATAAATATTTTATATTTATAACATTCGTCATAAATGCCTGGAAATGTAATAAAATATAAAATTAAGCGAACTCATACTTACATAATTTAATTAATAAAAATCTGGTGCGCGCAACACACTACTTTCACTTACCTCCATTATTTATATCAATTCAAGAATTTTTAAACAAATTTATAAACGACAATAAATTGTTATAGAATTATTTAAATTGGATTTTAATAGAAACACGTGTTTTATGAACTATCTATTAAATTATTATCTACGACAATCAGTTTGATTTATCGGCTCTTCATCACTCTCCGTTAACTTTTACATTAGTATTTATAAGATAATATTTTTCTAAAATCTTTTGCATTTTAAACGTATATTATACATGCATATTACTGTTCTTAAGTTCAAAAACAAAAAAGTGCATTAAAAAACATTTTTGCCGTTATCTCCTTTAGTTGAATATTTAATTCGTTCAACTTTTATATTTACTTATTTTTTAACAATTATGAGATGATATGGTAAATTTCATAAAAAATACAAAACTAAAGGTAATTTAGAAGAAGAAATATTTAAATATTGGCATTTAAGCTCTGTTAGATAATTTTAATCAAAATGAAAAATACATATATTAAAGCCCGTTCAATTTTACATTGACATAGCGAGTTTAATCAAAAACGTTACAGCCGTTTTTAAGAAAATCGTAAAAATGTGCTAAATGTATGGTATAAAGTTGCTCTTCTGGTTATTTAATTTTGATGAAAAACTGTTTGCAACATATCGGGCGTTTATTTGTCTTAAATATAAAATTTTCAGTTTCATAGGACTTTTCGTTTACGCGCGGGAGTTACCACACACACACACACACACACACACACACACCACACAGACCTTTTTTATGAGACTTGGTCATTTGGACTCAAGAGACCCTAAGACGTGTATTTCGAAATGTTGAAAACTGGAATTCGAATATTTTCACGATCTTAATACTTTCCCTTACTATATATTTCATATATAGGTTAGTGAAAGTAAAAATAACCGATAAAAATCGACTTGGAATCATTACAAAAAAGAACAATAAATCATCCCATCTGTTTAAAACCCAATTAAGTACAAAAACGTGTCAACAGCAATATCGCAACAAATTAAATTAAAATTTCTGTATGATAGGGGAAAATGAATTTGGAAATTTGACAACTGTTTTCTTAGCGTAGGGAATGCGTTTTTGATTTTAGAAATGGTCTTTTAAATAGCGGACGGTCCTTTCTCTAGGGAACGGTCTACATTTGACTTGAGGTCACCCCTAAAGACCATGTAAATTGTAATCTGTCATTATTTTTGGAGTCCTATTTCTTAACCATTAACGAGCGAACATTTTTCTCAATATTTTAGGTATTAGAATATTTCTCTCGCCCTAATATTTTTACAAATGTCTATGAAATTCCAATTTCGAATCATAAGAAAAAACAAATTTTATATGGTATTTTATCAAATAAATCGTCAAATATCAACTTCTGTTTCGTTCAAAGGTATGATTACTAATTTTTATTCGAAACAACTCGTCATTAAAAAGCGAGTTAAAAGCTTCAATTATTAATAACAATGCACAGTAACGATTGAGACATTTAAATCACTTTTAGTTTTATTCGCAATAACAATTGCTTGCTCTTTCGGTTAGAACTCAATTTTTGTTTTTTATATTTATAATTAGCGTGAAGCTTTATACTACTGTTGTCAAGCTTTCGACGATAGGAGGTTTATAAGACTTAGAGTCGTGGTCATAGAAATTGCATCATCTATGCTTTAATTTTTAATTGTAATGAATTTGATCCAATGGAATATTTTTGTTTTTCTCTACTTATTTATATCGTACGCTTAATGAAATAAAGAAACAGTGGAAATAGTTTTGAATGTTATTATTATAATTCATTTTACGATAGAACTTAAACCTCTATATTTTTTGCATTGATTTTATGAGCTTTTATTTGATTTTCAATATATATCATTTGTTGCGTAATCAGAATTATTTAAAAACATGCGGTTATGTTTAATTTTGGAAACATATTTTTTTTTTATGAGTAATGCAATTTTCATGACCTGCGAGTGTTTGTGATGTGTGGTTAGGTTCAAACCGGGAGTAAAACAATTCTTAGCTATGACGTCCTTCGAAGGGGACGTAAAAAGATGTTCCCGAGCCTGTGCGATGTTAGGTACTCGTTAAAGATCCCTATCCTAATAAAACCTGAATAGATAAAATTCAGGACTCCCGCTGTAGCATCGTCCGATTAGCCACAGTAGCATAAAGTGACGTTAAATGAATAAACAACAAATTTCTATGACCACGATTGTATATGTGTTTGACTAAACATGTTTAAAAAATTATCATGTTTATAATATTAAATCAGACAATAGAATTAACAGTTATAAAGACGAATACTTCAATGTGATAAAAATAGTTACGTTTAAATTATGTTTACCTAACTTTATCTAGAATCTGAAAAAAATGAGATACTAAATTTATGAATTATGCCTTTAAAGAGTTTTTTGATAAGATGACAAAATGATAAATGAAATTCTTAAAATTTGAAAAAAAAAGAAAATTTGATAAAAGAATGTAATTTCACTTATGTTAGACCAAGGAATACATAGCTGGAATGACGATATAAGTAAAAATGAGCTAAAAAACGATTATTTTTCATCACAAAATACTGGTTTACAACCATCAAATTAATGCGATCAGGGAAAATAACTTCCGCAGGATGAGTAGTGCGGGTTCATAGACGAAACAGTAATTACTTACAGAGACTAATTAAATTTTCATAATAAAAGTAATACTTTTACAGAAACCTGTCCCTGGTTACTCCAATAACATATCATTTTTTATTCTCAAACAGTTTTAAGAAATATTTGTCAAAATCACGATTCTATACTCCCAAAAAAATTCTAGTGTGATTCTCGATTCTTTCGTTGCTCCATCGCCTAATTTATGCAAATAATGCTAATTAAATAATTTTAAAGGCCTGTGCTAATCCATTATTTTCTGATATCACCCCACCACCCAAGCCTGGGAGGTGGCAAGGATCACTACCTCTCGTTGACGTTGTCGCCGAGGGAAGGAGTTCGGACTATGTCTGAACTCAATTTATTGCCAAAACCCTGAAGAATGGTCCCTCCCATTTTGCAATGGATAAATAAAGGCTTAGAAGAAGCCCTTGAAAGATTACTAGTGCATCCAGCGCATATAGCAATCCTCTTTAGAATACCTCCGGGTAACAGAAGGACAAATCTGACAGCTATACATATTATATTTGTATTTGTATTTTGTTCGAAAATAAAACCAGAGGGTAAGAAAAAAAATAAATAAAAAAAAATAAAAAAAAAAAAAATAAAAAAAAAAAAATAAATAAAATAAATAAATAATTTAATTGTAGCCAGATAAATCCAACTCAATTAAGGGACTAAGTATGATAGAATTAAAATTACCTTTCATAAAATAAATGTATATTTATTACATAAAATAATTATTATCCAAATTCGTTTTTAAACATTGTTTTTTTAAATAAGTGTTTTATCAGGCAACCGCCAGTGACGGGTAGCCATTAAAGGAAAGATTCTAAAGCTGAGTATAATTTATGAAGCTGTTTTGAAAAGAGAAAAAAATTCTCAGCCTGCCATTATCTTGATTTGTGAATAAACTGGCTGGAAAGAGGCATCAGCTCTTCGTTCTTTCTGACCATGGTGTTTCAACAGCAATGCCATTCGCAACTTTTGACAATATCGCTTTGTAAATTGCGTTCGGGCATTTTTATTTTCTTCAGAGGATCATGAAAATATTTTTCAGAACACATAAACAAACAATTGTGGTTTTGCCAGAATTAGATAAGTTTTCCTTCCTACCTTCACCTCCATCTTCATATGATACTTTAATAACTTCAATCCTTATAGAAAATATACTCGTATTTAGTTTCTATCGGAAAATTTGTTTTTAGAAAAAACATAAAGCGTAAATTATTAATCACAACAGGTAACTCAAACTTATGGATACCTCGTCACTACTCACTAAATTAAAATAATACATTTTTTAACGATTATATGTTTACTTTTACATACCTATATATAATACATAATATCTATATTAAGGGAAAGTATTGCGATTGTGGAAATTTTCGAATTCCAGTTTTCAACGGAAATAGGCGTTTTAGGGTCCCCTGAGTCAACTAAGCTATAACTATACGCCCAAGATGCTACGGCAACTTTTTCATCAAAATTAGCCAACCAGGGAGCCACTTTATAACATGAATTTTGCAGCTTTTTACAGTTTTCTCAAAAACGGCATAAACGATTTTGATTAAACTCGTAATTAAAATATATCAATATACAATTTAATAGGCTTTAATATCATATGAATTTTATCCTAATTAAAATAGCCTGAAAGGGCTTAAGTGCCCATGTTTTTTTGTTTTGTTTTTTATTCTTCTAAAGTACCTTTAATTTTGTAGATAGAACTTAACCACGCCATCTTGTTAGCATTAATAAATAACGAGTAAATATATAATTTGAATGAATTCGATATTCAAGACAAGGAGATAAGAAAAAAAAAATGTTAACGCAATTTTTGTGTTTCAGAACAAACGAACAGTAATTTACATGTATAAGATACCGTTGGGAAGCTAAAGGTTTTGGAAAAATATTAACTTATAAACGAGATCGTAAAAGTTAATGGAGAGTGATGAAAATACGATAAAATAATCAGATATCTTGTAGTTAAAATATAATAGATTATTTAATAAAACACATGTTTATATCGAAACTAAATGTAATCGATTCATTAAACTGTTATCATTTCTGTATTTTAAAATTCTTATTAAATTCATTTTAACAACGGAGGTAAGTGGATGTACATCGAAAGGGAGACCTCCTCCAGGAAGAAAAAGAAGGTCGCCGAAGGAATTCTTCCCTTGACGACTGTGATGTTTGGTGCAAGAAAATAACTGTTACAGAACTTGCATGGAAACTCGATGTGAGCAGTTCAAGGCGATTGGAAAGGTTAAAAAACTCAAAAGTAGGGTTTTCCATTCATTAAACGATGGCCAGAAAAATCAGGGATACGAAATTCGTACCTCAATGCTCTGCCGAAACAAAAATGATCTATTTCTGTGCAGATTGTTGTCTGTGAAGACAAATATATTTTAAAAGATAACAGCAGACGTTCTCAGACAGAAGCTCGATAAAGCAGATGTACCACAGCAATTTATTGATCAAAGAGCCAAAAAAAAAAAAAAAAAAGGTTTTCTAATTTTATAAATTCAAAGGATTCTTAATTCTATTCAGACGATTTGAAAAAGAACTAACACGTCGACAAAAATGTATTGAAAGTAATAGACCCTTTTTTCAAGAATGAAAATATCTATACTTTTTTTCTTTTAAAAACGTAATACTGAATTATTTTCCGGACACCCAATTGATGTCTAATTAGCTTTAAATCTGTAAAATTATGAATTCCTTGAGAAGAAAATATGATTAGACGGGACAACAGAAGAGGATTGCAGAGGACTGGGCCTCAAATTTCCAAAGGTTGCAGCACACTTTCGCAAGTGCCAATCCCATTTCCATCAAAGACAGTTAGCTATCGAAACCCTTGTGATGACATTTTAGGAAGTTGGTCCGGCCGTCGTTGCCGTAATTTGTGCCTCCGGCTCTTTTGTTTACCTCTTTAAGATTCAAAACAATAGCCTCCAATTAATGGCTCACTATTATGGGCTAGTAATTATATAAACCTCAATTAATTACGCAGTATTTTATTAGTACCAGTCCAGTAGGGAAGGAGAAATTTCGCTCCTGTCTTCTGAATTATTTAATTTTTTCTTCCACTTACCAATATATGAAATTTTTCAAATTCGATTTTTTACCTAAAATACAAATTTTAAAGCGTCCTGAATCCAAACGACCAAGTCCCGTACAAAGGCCTGTGTTTCGGTGAGTATGTGGTGTCTTGCACCAAAACGAAAGGTCGTAAGAAACTGAAATTTTATATTAAGACAAGTATATTCCAGAGATGTTAATGCATTTTTTTTTTTTTTACCAAAATCGACCAACCAGAAGAGTTACTTTGTACTATGCATTTTGCACCTTTTCACAACTTTCTCAATAAAGCCAATTTTTAACCTCGCTATATCGATGCGAAATTGCTCCTGCCTAGGAACTATGAATTATATCTCACAGTTTACTCAAGAAATAAAATTCGACTTCTTCAGAAACTGGGTGACTCAAATAAACTTTATTCCTTAATTGTATTTTTATGAGAAAATATTTCTTGTAGGAAAAAGACTAATTAATATTTCTTATTTCCTTAAATATTACATCATACATATTTTTTTCATTTCGTTCAAGTTAGATCAAAGTAATTAATTTGTTTGATTTGTTTATTCGTTTAACGTCACTTTTATGCAACTATGGCTAATCGGACGATGCTACAGTGGGAGTCCTAAATTTTGCCTATCCAGGTTTTATTAGGATTATTATTATTATTAGGATCATACATATTTTTTTCATTTCGTTCAAGTTAGATCCAAGTAATTAATTCAATGCTTCGTTGCTTGACCGAATGCGTTACGACACACAAGGCAGTTTCAGTTAACGAGCTCTAACAATAGACTTCATGAAAAGTTTCTGTTTAAAGTGCAATCCAAAAGCATTTTTTAAAAAATTAATTAACCTTTTTTTTATTCAATTAATATAAATAAATATTATCAACATCAAATCTAAGGTTTGATTTTCGTCATTTAGGTATAGTTTGGATAGATCTAACAAATCGGTCCAGTAGTCATGTCATCTACGAGTCCGTCGAGAGAACATTTACTGTCAAAGGGCTTAACTTCGGAAGTAGCAGGACCATCCCATTAGCAACAAGAGTATTTTTTGTAAAGGATGGAATTGCAAGGCACTAGTTCCAGAACATGGCGGATACTATAATCCTGGGTTCGCCGTGAATACTGCTCCACCATATATATTAAGGCTAGACTGGATTTATAAAACTCCAAGAACTTTACTGATATAAGTAATATGGCTATATATGTTTATCAGGTGAAATATCATCCTTTTTTGTTTATTTAAGATTGTGTTTAGGATTGATTCAGTATCATACGTATTAATAGTTATTATTAATAACTCAGGGAAGTTGAGGAGCCGATGTCATTGGGGATCTCTCTCTTAAAATATTGGCAATCAAGGCTAGTACTTATTTAAAATATATTAATTATTTAAATATAAGTACAATATTTAAAATTTTACAATTTAAATTCATATTAACATATACAGCATTAACATGAGAACCATAACAATAAAAGATAAAAAATCGGTACCTGTTTTAATTTTTTATACATTTTTTTTCTGACTGAACCTGTTAATCTAGTTTCTAGTGTATGTCATTTACCATAAACATGCAAGGCATGTTAACATAAAAGAATCATTTAAATGAAAACTACAGTTAAAAAAACATACTCATTCATTAACAAACTAATAGGAATACTGCAAGCATTTGTTCAATTTTTCTTAAACATAAATGAAGTGGTTCTTCCATTTAGATAATATTCTACACTATATATCAAATAATTTAGTTGTTTCTGATGATATTACTCTTTAATTAAATTTTATTTAATAAATTAAATTATTAATTTCTCAATTCATTTAACATAAATTCATATAACAATCTCATTTTGAGTCTACGTTTCAGAGCCTTTCTTCATCTTCAGGACTCACTAAAATATATTAAAAAATAAATAAGAATTATTATTACATAATAAGTAACACTATTCAAAACATCCAATAATATAACATACAGCAATGTCACATAAAACAGATATTTTACCTTTGTTCTTATTTTGTCAAAATTAATAAAAATGGATACCAAGACGATACATTAAAAAAAACAAAAACAACCTTTTTTGTTGACAAGTAAACGATATTTTATGTAATATTGCTGTATTTAGTTCTTGAGTAATAATAATTGTATTGTTTCTTTTAAATATCTTGCAGTGAGTCCCGAAAATGGCCAAAAGCACCGAAACCTAGAATCTGGAAGAATTGGGAACCATCTTATTAATCTTTAATTGTTTTTTTTTTTTAAACCACGACCGTTTTATTTTTAAATTTAAAACATCATATATATTTAAAAAAAAATAGATTATTACATACGGATACATAATATGAATGTTTAGACTTTTACTATCTATGGACTTCGTGAACAATTCATGTCAAGGTAAAAGTAATATTTCATTATTTAAATTTAAGTTCTTAAGCAATTTCGACATTTGTTTAGGTTTATTTTGTATATCACAATACAACAAAGGAGCAACAGATTATAAAACAAGGTCGTATGTAAAGTAATAAATTCTATTTGTAATACCGGCTTACATATAAAGGAAATTTAGAATATAATTTGAATTCAAGAGAAGATTGAGCAATTCTTTATACATAGTAAATTAAGTTGTTAAAAGGCATTTCGTAAAAAGATTTTTTTTAATCTTTTAGATTTTCCATTAAAGCAGAAAAAACACCAATGGTTTGTGAAGTTCTATTAATTTAAATTTTATTAAAGAATAATGCTGAAAGCCCAATATCCAGAAAATTATATTTGGTAACAAGATGTGGGGCAAAGACTAACAAAACTACTTTATTATTCATATAATCGTTTATATTTATACATCACACTTTATTATTAATGAATACAAATATTTCCACTTACTAACCTAGTAAAATAGTGGAATGTTAAATACTTAGTCATTAATTTTGAGTTATTACAAAGACTGAGAATTCTTTTCCTTAACATTGAAATTCTATAACGTTAAGCTGCTCCTCAGTTTTGGAATTTTGTATGCGATGCAGCCCAAGAGACGATTTAATTTAACATTGATAAATGATGAAAATATTTCCAAAACAAAAGTTTTTTTCATTTTTTTGTAGTGAATCAGAGCAAAAAATGTAACTAATTATAATCATATGTTTTATTCTGCACGTATGGAATGACATCGAAGGTGGTGATAATCCGTTTCATAACTCTTACCAGTTGTTTTCGAAAGTCTCGTACGATGGCTGTTAAATTATTTCCCTTCCTCAACATAAGTGTACATTCAGCGATCATCTTTGTAACTTATAACGAATGTATTCCAGGTAGTTTTATATAAAAACAATACTACATCAGTTAAATTTATTCAAAATGTCGGCCCCTTTTAAAACATTAATCGGTTTTAAGATTGTGTCTTGTGTTTAAAATAGTAAAGACCCGAACTATCAAGGACACAGTTTCACAAATAAGTGACATTAAAGCTAAATACTACAACAATATTTGCTTCGAGTGAACGTCTCCTGTTTTCAGGGTGCACGTTTACTTAAAAGCAGATACGTCATAATGCTATATTTTATGTTAGATATAGTTGGAATGGAGTTTTATAATTTAATAAGATAAACTGAAGAGAAAGAAGAAACATATATTTTTTATGTATGCATATTTGCATATCTATATTTTTTTCATTATTTAAAAGTTATGGCACTAGTCTCATTCTTTGTATCCCCGGTTCGAACCTCGGCTGTGGCAGAATATTTATTTAATCTGTTACTTCTGCGTGGGGCGTCTCTGGAGAAGACTGATCCTTCTGAAGCACACCCAGCCACTATTAAGAGGGTGCCCAAAATAAATGGTTAAAATCCCTTTAAGTAAATATAGAGATTCGAAGATATATATACTTCAACATTGTAGGTTCTGACCATCGAGATAGAGGTACAGATTTAAATAAAAATTACGCAGCAACGATAAAATCATGCAGGCTATTATGTTTTCATGATCGTGTTTTGAGTTCCACATATTAACGAGAAAAAAAATACATAACATACATGTTTTAGAATAATGATTCCATAGTGGTTGCTGAGCATTAAAATTAATAGATTTTCAACTAAACAAATCATTAAAATAAGATGTTTTTTCAAAGTAATCTGAAATATAAAGTATCAAAGGAAGGCAGAAGACGAGCCGTGTTCTATGAGAAAGTAGAATTGAAGGAGAGAATGTTTCTCACGGTGCCGGAAAATAAACAGAGATTCTGTTGTGCTCCTAATTGTAAGTACCAGTTGGTAATTACCTCGCAACAGTACCTCGCCCCACGGCGGGACCTACATCCTTCCATCTCGCATCTCCTCCTTCCATCTCTCGCCCCCAGTAATTTAGTACAAATATTTTGCGGGTTTCGTCAGTAAATTACTAGGAACTCACATCGAAATCACTACATATCCTTATAATTTAACCTAGATAGGCTCCATTAATTAATGTTAGAATACTCAGTTAAAGCTGTGACACTACTTATCTATCTAAAGTAGTATGAACGAAATATTTTCATTTTACGGTAAATTTAGAAGGCTAATCCATAATATCTTATATAATTAACCATTCTGAAAAATTATAGAATCTCAAAAATTGTTTTTAAATTCCATATCAATACCCATTCGAGTCAAGCTAGATAGAACATTGGGCTATTGATCATTACTTATTCTTTTACGTAGGATTCAACATTCTAAACTGGGTACCTAAAAATTGAAGAAGCACTGCTAGTACAGTACAGTTCGTATTATCCACTGAAACCAAGATACGTCATGGGTTGTAAAAGGTCAGTTATATATTTATTTATTTTTCAGCGAAATATATTATATTTAAATTGAATAATTGAAAAAAAAAAAACTCATTGTTTGCCACAGAACTATTTCAAAAAATATATCTTTGAAAAAAATAAATAAACTATTTTTGTTTTAACCCCCTTACCCGATCAAATCGATCTCAGAGCGCTTAAAATGAAGATATAGGTAATTTTAAATAGCACGTTAGTGAGCGTTGAATTTAATATTCTAAGGAATGAAGAGCACTAGACCATGAATCCGTGGGAGCTCCTAGATGTGTTGGGAAGAATCTGGTTCGCCGTCAGCTACTCTAAGGGCTTCTGGCAAAATAAAACAGCAGAATCTTATAGTTAGTGTTGTTTATTTTTGTCTATAATATTAATTAATAGAAGGAGTTAACAACAAGAATTGAGACGTTGATTTCCAAAAGGTACTAAAGGACATTTTTTATAAAATTGATATATATCTGTATTCTCATCATTTAGTTTTATCTAAATATTCTATTAGATGTTATCTAATGAATTCTCAAGTCCTTCAAAAACGCGATTTAGAAATGCGGTCATTTTCTAAAAGTACTAATTACGCATTTATTTTCATTCCAAATCATTCTAAAAAAATTCATTTCATAAATTTAATATGATGTTGTTATTATAGTAAAAAAATATTTCTAAATTTTAAGGCAAAAAGACCCAAATTAGCTAGTTTAATAATATAGTAATGAGAGATTTTCGCGCTTTCTGTAAAATTTCCTAGAATGGATATAGTACCTTTTGGAAATCAACGTCTCAATTAATTGTTTTATATATATATATATATATATATATATATATATATATATATATATATATATATATATATATATATATTATAATGTATTGATTTTCAAGATTACATTTTTATTACTTTAAAAAAGCGAGAAATTGTAATGCACTTTATTTGCATTTTTATTTATTTATTACTGGTAGTTCCTACTATCAAATAGTAAACTACGAGTAAACTGTCCCATGGGACAGACTAGTGCTGGCGACCGGTGACCAGGCTCGGTTAACGTTTTAAGGTGGCTAAATATTTTATTATGTAAAAATTATACGTATGTTTTTCATGAATCACTTCTTACTAAAAAGGAATGAGTATATTTATAGGGAAATTTCTAAATAATAATCAACATTTAAAAATACATGTTACGAATTACAACAAAGATATGCAGTTATAACAGCTGATCCAACACTTGCAATAACAAGAGCCCAGGAATTTATTCTACTTTGGTTTGAGCAAAGAATACAATACTTGGCCCAATAAATTCTAATGCCGTATGAAAGCCCCGAAGAAACGCTGTACTAGGAAGCCTATAAAAGAACCCAGACAACGTGAGATTCATGAATATTAGTTGGCTTAGATGGGTTGGCGATGTACAGCAGAAGTGTAAGAAGCCGCGGTTCAGATTTGTGGAAGGGTTGTCATCCGATGCGTGTTTCTTCCTGGGTATTCGCGACTGAAGTGCGACAAAGATTTCGAGAGTCCTAGCTAGACTCTGCAAGAGTAATAGTGCCAAGAAAGATGGAATTAAGAACAACACAAGTGTAAGTGGATTTTGTTCTGAGTTCCATCGTTTTGCAAACATTCACGAATGTTTAGTTAATTTGATCTATTTTCCAACATTTGGGTCTTAGACTGAAACCAAGCAATCCAGATTCAAGTCATAGTGACCTCGCCTTTATAACAGAAGAAAAAAGTTAAGAGTTATTCGAAAATTAACATTTACATCTGTGACGTTTATATAATGTCATTCGGTATAACGATGTTTATGGGGTGTGACCAGGAGTAAACTGAAAGAGACATTGCACAACCAAGTGGAGGATCTGAGCCGTAAAATTAGTCAGCCACGCCAAATCGAGGGCACCTACGCAGTAATCTATACATATTTTTCTCGAGTATATTGCTGTCTCACTAAATGGCGGCTCTGCTGACGGATGGTGTCATTTCCTAACCCTTTCACGCTTCACTAAATTTTACAGAAAGATCATAGGTTAATAATTTTTTTTTCAATGTGCTTCAATAATATATCTAAGTCAATACAGGATAAACCTCGAGTCTGTGGGTGAATGCATTCAACTATATTATAATGTTTGGAATGAAGAATTGAGATGAAAGTTTCTCATGTAATGAAATTGTGTTTAAGAAACATGGAATAATCCACATCCACCATTAGTGAGGAACCGCTTGTTTTGGAGTCAGATCAGAATGATTCACTCGCTGCAAAAAGTAAAAAGTTGCGACCGGTTTGGTTGGAGGACGGAGGTCAAGACTAACTAAAGGAATTACTTTACTCACTCAACTTACAATCGGGTAAGTATAGGATGTCTACCTGTAGGATAACCGTTCTCTATTACCTTGACTGGAGTTGCTTAGCATGTAATGAAATAAAATTAGTTTTTATCACCAGGTAATGATGCAAGGACAGTGTTATTTTATTTCATGACGTTTTAATTACAAAAATTAAAAACATTTACGACCGTTATATGACGGCTCCATTTGTTTCTGTACTGTGTTAAAAATATAAAAAAAGACAAAGGATAAAATATTTTTAATGTTTCAATATATGGTAAGAAAGCTAAACTTTTTTCCTACAACCAATGCTTAACTGCAACTATGAAGATGTTAGTTATAAATAAAAAAATCTTTATAAATATTTTTAAAAAACTTCTTCATTTTTAAAAGACAAACAGAAATTTTTATCTTAAACTGAAACATTTTTATTATTACCATAAAACGTCATCGAATCTTTTCTATTTTTATTAAAGAAGAATTATGTTGGCGATAATATTCCCAGCCTGCAGTTGCAGCCAAGTCTAGAAATCTCTGTTCCGTGTCGAATGCAGAAGAAGAAAATTATGTTAGGTACAATGCACCGAGAAGGCAGCTTAATTAAAAATAAACTAACTATCGAAGTTCATTAAGCCTCTTTGGAAGAGATTTTTAAACACTTTCTAATTTATAATTCCCAAAGCACCGAGTTTCTATATATTTTTCTCTAGACAGTTATAGAAAAATAATAATTTTTCCTATTTGCTTAAGCAAAAACAACTGAAAACTATTATTTTTTTACTGAAGGAATTAGTCCGGGTGGCGGTCATTAAATGAAACAACTGAATAGTTTCAACTATTTTATTGTTTGCCAACGTTTCGACCCCCATTGTGGGTCATCATCAGGGCTAAAAAGATACAAAAAGGATACATTTAAAATAAGATTACAAATACTATTTTAAAAAATTAGCAATTGCACCAGAGAATGTCAATATTATAACATAAAAGGAAATAGATGTGTAAAGAAATCAATTAATTAAATTACAATGATAAAGGTATACTAATGAGAGCTATACAGACCAGATAATGACTAAAGATAATTTACAAATATATAAGAAAAAATTACATGAAATAAAAACATTAAAAAATGGAGTACAGTGGAGATACGTACCGTCTGGTAGGTGAGTGGAAACTAGGTACAATTTGGTAATATGGAATATAGGCAGGTAGATAGGAAAGTACGTACAAAAGGTTGGGTAAAATGGAAAATACGTACCATATTTCTAGACGGGATCTGACAACAATGACTAAAATTGTAATATTAACATAAAAGGAAGTGTTCAGATTAAACCTACAATATTAATAACATCATAACGGTATTAGAAGATGTTTTAACAAGATTGTTGAAGTAAAAACAATATAATACAATAGTAAGAATAATAATGTATAAACTATATATAGTAAAACTGACTACCTCCCAACCAACGTTTTAATAATTATTGTACATATATTAAGACATTAAAATTAACCAAGTGAAAATATTATGACAAAAAATAATAATAAGTAACAATCATTGACAGATCATATAGTTGATACAAAATAGTAAATTAATTACAAATAGGAATAAATTGAATTGTAAAACCATTAAGAATTTATTAAGTGCAGAAACAAATGAAATAGATACATATATAAAATAAATGTATACATAAATAAGTAAAAAATAAACCAATAAATAAACAAAATGTATACAGTGGGATGGACATGGGAAGCTGTATTACTTAAGAGAGTTTAATATATGGCTGTAGGTGGAGGAGATGCATTGTTTGTCAGTTTTATGATTGACAGGATTAGATTGGAGATGGATGTGGACGGATTCAGCGATGAGTCTTTTTTTATAGTTGGGAACAGAATCTAAAATGGAACAATCTTGAAAGTTAAATGAATGATTAAAAGTTATGGAGTGTTCTTCTTTACCCTCCCTAAAGCTAGGATTAAAAACCCAGAACAAACTTTCCCACCTTTGTATTTGTAATCTTATTTTAAATGTATCCTTTTTGTATCTTTTTAGCCCTGATGATGACCCACAATGGGGGTCGAAACGTTGGCAAACAATAAAATAGTTGAAACTATTCAGTTGTTTCATTTAATGTCCGCCCCCGGACTAATTCCTTCAGTAATTCTCAACGGTCAACTAATTATATCCACTATTATTTTTTTAAGCGAAAAATATAGCCTTTCTTAAATCCAAGTATAAGACCTCCATCATACATCCATTGTCTACTCAATTGTTTATTTATCTCAATGATATCTTCATATTCGAAAGGGTAAGAGATTAGAATCGTATTTTTTTATAAGACTGTGAGCTAAAAAAATCAAGTACATTTGTAAACAAAATAAAACTGTAATTAAACATATTGATACTCACGGTTAATTCCTAAATAAAGAACTCCGGTATTAAGAATGAAGTATCTTTAGCAATAGATTAAAATGACAACACCAATAAAACATTATCGAATCAACTGTTAAATTCAAAAACATGAAAACAATTAGATCTCAAAAATCTTAATTTTACATAATTACTAACACATACCGCTTTATGAATATTGGATAAATCATGAAATATAACAACGTATTGGACAAAATAAAATAAACCTGGTACAGTATTAGTTATGATATTATTTTCAAGAAAATATTACGTGTTGAAGTAAATCATTTATTTTGTTAAATGAGTGATGTACAATATATACTATCTATATTTTTTTAGCCTTGTTAAAATACGGTTAACTACTTTACTCTGTATGGTTCTTATCTCTCATGCAACAGATGTCGGTGAAACGGTAAAATATTGGAAACTCTGTGAAGGCTTTGATGTTATAAGAATAAGAGATATTTTATTTTCGCTGAGACCATTATTATTTTATCACAATACTAGCTGTAGCCTGTGACTTCGTCTCCGTCAATTTCTGTTATTATGATCGCGAATAAGAATTTGAAAGAATATTTTTTTAAGTACTTCTGCGTAAATGATATTTTTAGTTTTATTTTCTTGTGGCAGAAAAACATACTGATTTTCACGGCAACCCGATCTTGACAATACGACATATAATTTGCCGAGTGAAACGCAGTCTTGACGTAAATCGATTCCTACCTGTTTTAAATTAATTCCCTGTAATTAATTAATTCTTACGGCAAAAGATTAATTAAGGGGAAATTGAATTATTTTAAAATTAAAAGGTAAATCATTTGGAATCATTGGGATGCGAGGTGAATTCTCCCCGTTTTTTCCGCATTTTCCACTGATTCTTCACTCATTTTGGTCGCAGCGTGATATATACCCTAAAGCCTTCCTCGATAAATGGACTATCTAACACAAAAACAAATTTTCGACTCGAACCAGTAGTTTCTGAGATTAACGCGTTTAAACATACAAACTCTTCAGCTTTATAATATTAGTATAGATTGAAGATTTATTACTTAAATAAAGTATAAAAATATAATTAGTACAATCAGTACTGTTTTATTAATTCATTAATTTGGTTTAAACATTGACAACGCAAAAATCCTAATTCCTAAGAGAATTATTTTATTTATTTATATATATATATAAGCATGCTTCAAATGACTGTGTAGATGATAACACCTTGGTTTATCAATTGTCTTCTGCCAATGAAGTGGTTTTTATTCCTCAGTCTCAAGAACCTGGATTATTAGAAATTCATCTTTAATTTTCTTTTTCTCTTTCTCTGCAAAGGACAGCTGAGAAACCTGAGCCTACTCCATCCCGAAATCAGTGCAAATATCATTATTTCCTGAACCCTACTCGCATTTATAATCACAAGAGGATGATAGTGTATAAGTCTAGGGGACGAGAGGCAGTCCTCTGCCGCAACGGCTCACAGCTCAAACGTGACTCCGCCATCCGATTCAAGATACGAGTCATTTTTACACGATTCTTGGGGAAATTCAATACACGCGGCTGGTACCGCGGAGGGTCTCAGCCCTTTTATTTTCGGTATCGAGTTACATTGATGAAATAATCAAAAGGTGGGAGGTTATTCGCGGAGTTATATTTTTAACGGATTCAACTTCGTCATTAAGTAATTTCTAAATTTCTATTATTGCACATGTACTAAAAGGTATGCTATTTACAAAACTATAAGCTATCTATCGTAGAACAGACATATCTTAAAATAAGGATATAGTCATATTAAAAGATTCAGCTTCTTCATTCCCCAGATTAGAAACATTAAATGAAAATAAGGTAAAACATTACATTACACTGCACAAAAAATATAATCCTAATACTATACAGATCTATCAATAGATTTTTCTTTAAATTTCGCTTCAATTTAATTAATTATTTATTAGTTTTACTCGTTTTCATCTCTTAGTGTATTTAAAAATTCTTTAATAGGACGGAATTGAAAATCGTGCGTTACCCGCACTAGATTTTTTTCAGGGGTACCAGATCACGTTGTTCTATCTGCAAATGATAAGGCTGATATAATAGTAGGGGTTAATCAAATAGAAAGGGCTAATGCAAAAGTGCTAACGACAAATAGACACACCAACTGATACATGAGGCGATTAAAGATTGGCAGGATCGTAATGACGGGAAAACTCAGTCGAATGGTATAGATTATTACGATATTCAGCCAAAGTAAGCTTGACTCCGTGTTTTACTTAAGCCATGGTTCATGGAACAATCAAGATGCGAAACTATATAGTGAAGATAACTAGACTCCGAAGCAATCATGGAAGTACAAAGAAGTATCTAAGCCTAACGAAAATAGGAGCCATCAGAAACTGTAATACATGCAACTGTTCAGAGGTCCCACGTCACATAATATTCACAGTACAACCGTATGCGGGATAAATTAAAATTTAATTTTGATAATTTAAAAGAACCCACATATTTAAAAAACGGAAGTTATAAGAATTTATGAAGTTTTTCATAAACTAGACACTAGCCGGTAATTATGAATATATAATAATCGAAATAAAAGTGATATGTGGTAACATAAAATTTGGGAAAAACTCTTAGAACATTGAAGAAAAAGTAATAATAAAAGAAAATAAATTGTATTTGCAATATTATTACGATTGGCTAGTATCGAAAAAATAATAATGTCTTAAAATTAATCATAAGCCGTAATTAAAAACAATCCTTTTTTATCATACATAACATTTTGACAGTAGATTAGCATAGATCAAAAATTTTTAGTGAAAGAATAATCACAATGCTTTAGATCATGGAAAAAAAATGTAATTATTGTATTAAACAGCGAATTTTGTAAAAAAATATATTTCAATAAGCTCTTTATTTGTTATTATTTAACTGTAAGCTCATACGAATTACTTTTAAAAAACGAGATGTGATATTCTCACCTCTATCTCCTCTGTTTATTTGTTTTATTTTATGAATAAGTGAACCTATAAATAAACATAGACACATATTTAGTTTGCTAAAAATATTATAAAGAAGAATTCCTTAAAGATAAAGAATTTGCAGTCATTAGTGGTCATCCGCGCTATGCGGAAAAATAACTGTACCCATCATCAAACCAGTTCTGGTATAAGACTATGAATTAAGAAGGCACCCAGTAACTGATAATTAAAAATTGAAACGTGCAATCAACTGAGAATGGTCTTGAATCTTTATAGAGTGATATATATAGCTCATTAAGTACAATGACGTCAAAAAACGAAATTCATTATTTTCAAGTAATGCGTTTGAGGTTTTAAATGTTTTCTGAATTTCTGCTGAACTTTGACCTCTTTTTTGAAGGGTTGATTGAACAAATTTGACAGTTTCTTTTGTATTAATTCCAGGGTGTAATGATATACCTAGCAATAGAATGAAGAAGCGACAAAAAACTATGACTCCCATCAGACTTTCAAGACATCCCTCTCATTGACATAAATATAATAATAATAAATTATTTATATATTCTGGGACGAGTCCCTTTAGAATAATATTACAAAATTAACAAAAAGAACTTTAGTGTCAAGAGTACAACAATAAAACAAACAAAAAATAATAGAAATAAAAACGAAAATGGACTATAATAATAAATTAAAAGGTAGCTTCTAATAATTAAAAACAAAACTAGACAAAAAAAAATGTCCATATATACAAAACTTAAATACAAGAACTTTAAAATATTGGTGGAAAGTTGAAATAATATGGTAAATGCGCAAATGCAACACATTTATTTAATATTTATTATTATTATTATACTTACATTTAAATTATCGTATCTATTTTTTGTTTTACTGATTTTTATTGAAATTTCCAAATCTATTTTGGGCTCTTTGGGAATTGGATAGAAAGGAAGTGATCCAATAGACGGAACCTAAAGGTAGGAAGAGTACCAGAGTGGGGAACAAATGAAGGAATAGAGTGTAGATTCCTTAAGGTGAAGGTCAAATTCTATGAATAAAATTTGAGGCAGATTTATATCTTCACCACTCTTTTATTAAAAATTAATGCACGGCGTTTCGGCTAAAATGAAATCATCAGGTGCAAAGGAACAAATTTATCTAGTGTGCAGGAATAGAATTCCATACAGACGAGGAGCGGATAAGGAAAACGAAAGCTGCGTTTCGATGGGGCATTGTATACAGCTCTAAAGAAACGAGTGTTGCGGGAGTTAATATATAAATATACTTATATAAAGCAACACCTTTTATAAACGAATGTTAGCGTAATTGAACCAGTATGGTAGAAAACAAATTTAAGACACCCAAGCTTCCTTAGAAATCGTCTATTAGGATTACCAGTCGTACTAAACATAACTCCATATTCGATTCACAAAACTTACCCGCTAATATCGTAACCGCTATTAATCTAATAAATAAATTTTTTATTAATTTCTGTAGAACTATAATGCAAAATTATTGTTAAAAAAGTCCTAAAACCACATCGATGATACTGTATTACTTTAAAGTTCAGATAATTACAATAGCTACAATCATATCAATGAATAATCACGATATTCGAGTTATGACTTGGCATTAAAGATAGAAAAGTAACATGATTGCAAAAATATGAATTTTTTATGAGGTTAATTTTGGTTGAAATTCAAGAAAGTAAACATCACCTTAAAAATGTATCAGGGGTTGTTAGACTTATCAACAACATAACGATTGATATCTCAGAGTTGTATTCCTTAGTGAACTGCTAGGAATCCCTTGTAGCGTTGTTTACATAATCTCTGCAGAAATGAGCTTTGTCGGTCATTGACCGCTGCTTTACTGTTAAAGGTGTGTTTATGCATAAGGTAGCATTAATTCACGAGAAAAGGTATTTGGTTTGTAAATGACTAGGAACGTATTAAGTTAGTAGTCCGATCACAATAAAGCACACAGACTATCAGCTATTATTGTAATTGCAGAGAGAAAATCACACTGGGAATCTAATACGGCTGTGGATTTCCACCTCGACATATCTCTAAAGGCTACAGTATATTATTAAATTAAGTCTTGAATATTTACTTGTTATACAAGTGTATATTCCGATAAATAAATATTAAAAAAAAAAGTCTCTAATCTGTTAATACATATACATTATGAAATTACTGGAAGGAATTAGTCCGGGTGGCGGTCATTAAATGTAACAACTGAATAGTTTCAACTATTTTATTGTTTGCCAACGTTTCGACGCCCATTGCGGGTCATTATCAGGGCGTGTTGTAGGCGAGTGGAAACTTGAGTTTCAGAACACAACACTCCGAATCAAAAGTTTACAATTATAATTAGAAGAGTTTCCTAAATGATTTAAATACATCTATTAGGGGGTTTAAGCCACTCCGAGACGATAATTAGATTTGTTATATTATTTCACCGGTAATAACAATCTGGGAACTCAAACGTTTAACGTAAAAAGTTTAGATTGTAAATAAATTACTGAAATAATTGGAAAAAATCTGTGCGGGCAATACACGACTTTCACATACCTCCATTTTTAAAATCAATGAAAGAATTTTAAACACAATTAGAGATAAAAATATGAGAAACTATTAAAGTATTAATTAAATTGAATTTATTTAGAAACGTGTGTTTTAATAAAAAATCTATTACATTATTATCTAAAACAATTACGTAGTTTTATCGGATTTTTATCTTGTATTAAATTCTATCTCTATTAACTTTTAAAAGGTTGTGTATGAGATAATATTTTTCTAAAATCTTTTGCTTTCCAACGGTATATCATACATGTATATTACTGCTCTTGTATTCAAAAACAAAACAATTGCATTAAACAATTATTTTTTTCTGTTTTCTCCTTTAGTTGGCTATCGAATTCATTCAATTTATATATTTACCTGTTTTTCATCAGTGGTAACAAGATAATATAGTTATTTTTATAGAATCAACCAAATTAAAGATACTTTAGAGATATATAATTTAAAGTATCAGCATTTAAGCCCTATCATACCATTTTAATTGGAATGAAACCTAAATGATATTAAAGCCCATTAAATTTTACATCGATATAGCGAGTTCAATCAAAATCGTCGAAACCGTTTTTGAGAAAATCGAAAGAAGGTGGAAAATGCATAGTATAAAGTGGCTCTTCTTGTAACCTCATTTTGATGAATAAGGTTTTGTAACGTCACGGGCGTATATTTGTCTTAAATATGAAATTTCAGTTTCATAGGACTTACCGTTTTCGCCCGGGAGTTACCCCACACACACACACACACACACACACACACCTTTTTGCGGGACTTGGTTATTTGGACTCTCCAAATAACCAAGTCCTGCAAAAAGGTCTGTGTGTGTATGTTACCCTTGATGCAAATTTTTTAGAGATACTGAAGATGATCATTGCCCGACAGCAGAGACCTCGATTGTATCTCTTCGGTGTTAGCATGTTCGGGGTTACATCAGTGTTCATTCAGTTTGCCCTATGGCGGCTATACAGGGGGCACGTGAGGATTAGCAGTATTATCTTCAAACCCCGGGCGTGATCACATCATCCCGAAATTTCCAAAAACCATTAAACAAAATTTTTATTAAATGATTACTTTTATAATTCAAACAAATGGTTTATCTTTTATAACATCTTATCAAATAATATTTAAAATTATACTAAATATTTTTAATTATATCAGATCCAGAAATATGTTTTTCAGATAGGTTTTAGCTTTTCTTTTTTTTTGGACGATGAGCGAGAGGGTTTTAACGTCCTTACCGACATCAAATAAGCCTAACAGAATAGTTATCCTTTATGTTACCAATTAGAACTAGTAACATTATTGTGATAACTCACGAACAGTGAAATTGTAAATTTCTTAATTTTAGTATTTTATATTGACGACTATTTTTTCCTAAATGGTTGTTATTTAGGGGAGAAACAGTTCCACTTTTCTCCCTTTGCGGATTCCCCATAATTTCAAATAGGTAAAAAAATGAAAAATAAAACACCAGTTAACTATAAATATGGTGGCTCCGTGACGATTTACATATAACAATAATTTTATAAATATCAGTACAAATACCACCAATTCCATAAACAATAAAACTATTTCGGTCACATGTAGGAAATATGTTGTAACAGTTTAATTTCGATAGATTTGTACAATAAATTTAACGTTATTGTTAAAGGTTTTGTGATCAAAGAAAAAGCTTCAAAGATTCTTCTCTCGATTTAGTATTGGATAAGGAAGAAGTTGATAGTGGGTTTGGATGACTTGGTTTAATATCTTATCTTTAGATAGCCGTGTCGATTAAGTGTTAAGGAATTCGTAATTGGTGGGTAACTTTTTATTATTTTTTTTTTTAGTCTTACTTGAGGATAAGATATGAGTCATTCTAAGTTTTTTGCTAAATAGCTAAATGTGCTATGAAATGAGATTTGTATGTTATGTCATTGTTTTGGACGCTAACTACTCATTTTCACGATGATTATAAGTTGAAGATTTTATAAATATGATTATGAAGGTTAGGCAAACAAAACTTGGGTAAAAGTTCTAAGAATGCAAACGCGTGATTTAAATGAATATTACAAATGTAATAATGGAAAATGTAGTAAATCAGATAAAAGTTATTGCAAATAAATTATAAGTTAATACTTAAAGAGTATGTTAATGCAGTCATGATTGAAAGATAAAACTATTTAATTTAAACAATTCAAATATATTTATTAATGTGAATAAAAGTTTAAGATTAAATAAAATTATACTTATTAATAAGTATAATAATTTATATATCATTATTTTTATAATTAGAAGTTTATGTTACGTTACCATTTACTTAAAGAATATACTCCCTAGTCTCGAAATTTGTTCTTTCGGGAAGGTCAAAAAAGTATGAAACAAAAACAGCTGATTGAAGTAAGCACACAGTAAATCATCAAAATAATCCTTTATTTGAATATTTATATATATTAATATTTGTTTTGTTTTTTTCCCAATTCGGTGATTTGAGTTTTTTATAATCCTAAACAACATGGTAATAACTGCTTCAGAATAACAAGATATCAACGGATAATGAAGTAATTTTTTTTTTTTTAAAGTCATTGTAACAGATTCAATAGATAAATGAATGCATGATGTCAAACTAAGTAGCAAATCGAAATAAATATTTCTAAACAGTTTTTGAAAAATAGTTGTACACAAAAACTCTCTTTTACAGCCATACTAAATTATTATCATTAATTCATCACTGACGTATCAAATTTGAATGAATGAAAAAAATACTTAAGTAATTTTGTAAACTAGAGAACCCAGAAACTCTAGAACTGAGTGCTACCGTGATAAACTAGGGTTGATCTTTTTTGGTGTACCCTTGAAAAACCGATTTTTCATGGACGTAATAATGGTATCAGACATAGCATCCGCTTTACACTTAAATAGTTTCTCTATGATGATAGTAGTTGAATTATTGTGTAATTTATAAATGTTTTAGATGTCATATAAATGTAATATATATTTGTGTGTGTCATGCTAAGTTTAAACAAAAAAAAACTCATTTTCAGCTCATTTAGTTAATATAATATCAAGGGACTTAACCAACCATGCTAAAATACTGAATAAATTTATATATATATATATATATATATATATATATATATATATATATATATATATAATTATATCTTGAATCTTTATCTATAATTTAGCTAGGGCATTCTCGACTTTCATTTCATGATGGAACGTATTTTATGAATGGAAAGTGAGATGCTTGGCATATTAAATAATATCAATCAAAAACGATGTGGGATATGTTAAATAAACATTTTCTCGCCATTCCTTCTTTAATAATATCATGAAGATAAAAAATAAATTATAATACCATAAGTGAAAGATCAACCTATGTACATGTATACGTAAATATACACATGTATGTAAACAGAATAATAGATGTTTATGGGAAATTTTTTTTTTCGTGTTTAAATTGCAAAGAAGTCGATTGAAAATATATAAAATAAATAGGTATTATTTAGATAGATACAAATGGCCTAAGCAATATTTTTTTTCATCATTATTGGATGATATTTCGGATTGTTTGAAAAGTAATTTTACATTTTGTCCCAGCTACTTTAATTTTTTGTCTGAACCTTTCAGTTATTTACCAATAAACAAAACAACATTAATATCCTAATCTAATTATTTTATTAAAAGGTGATAATGTTGTGTGATAAAATTTTCATAATATATACATTACTATTATGACATGCTATGATAACTTTATAAAATAACTTTGTTTAGGTTTGTTCTCAAAATTTTAAATTAAAATGTTATAACAGATGTATTTATGCATTGCTCATATAAAACATAATATTGACTAATAAAATTGGATAGATGAAGATAAAATCAAATAATCAGATTAATTTAATGAATTCAAAAGATTATGTTGTGCTTTATTCAAATTTCGAATGATCCAATGATTACAGCAGAAGTAAACAAAGTTCCAATTAATTTATTTGCACGTTTTTTGATACAATATCGAGGATAAATTATTTATTAAATATTAATATTATGTCATACATATTTATGTACTGCTCATTTACACCAGAATGGCTCTATAATATTGACTAGTTAAATTTGATGGATAAAGATAAAAACAATGAATTAGACTAAATGTAAAATCTGTTGTGTTTTATTCAAACTTTAAATAATACAATCACTATAGTAGAAGTAAACAAAGATATTATTTTATTGCTATTTCTAATGCCGAATTGAGAATAACTTGTTTAGTACTCATAAAACAACCAAACAAATAAACAGTAAGAACTCTCAAGGACCTTATAAGTCATATTGTTTAAATTTCTTAATGTGTAGAAGTACAGAAGGGTTGTGTTTCAGAACAGTGAGAATGTTATGGCACCAACTGGTTTCGTGAAGGTCAGTTACCGTTTCAGATTTAATAGATACATCTTTTAAATTAAAATTTAAGTTGGTTTTCATGTAAACTTAAATACGCTTGTTCACGCATCCCTAAAACGTATGTTTCTCGGTGATGTAGTTACCGCATTGCATTGAAACACTAAGGAAAGCGCTAGTGAACTACCCTGAAACCATCCACACCATTAGGAAGATGATGCTGAAGCCTAAGACTGACCTGTTCTTCTTCTCCTTTGCCCTGACGGAGTGTCCCCTGCGGACGAAGGGAAGAGCCTTCCTCTCCATGTAGCACCACTCACACCCCCGACAGGACTGGACCTCGGCCGTGCCCCCTCCGCCGCGCCGGTGAAAGGGCACTCGCGCCGGCCGCTACTCTAATTAGATCCTTTGGTCTCTAAGGAGACGCCATAGGACGCGCAACTAAAAGAGTCTCGTGCTGATGAGTCAAAGAGGATCAACTGAAAGTAAATAAATGTCATTCCCCATGTTATTACTCGTTGGATATGTTTGTTTGTTGTTTATTTATTTAACGTCACTTTATGCTACTATGGCTAATCGGACGATGCTACAGTGGTAGTCCTAAATTTTGCCTATCCAGGTTTTATTAAAGTAGGTATCTTTAACGAGTACCTGACATCGCATAGGCTCGAGACCACCTTTTAACGTCCCCTTCGAAAGACGGCATAAATAAGGACCACCTGCGGGTTTTAACCCGTGACCTTTGGCATAGGAGGCTGTTATGCTAACCACCTAGCTACAAGTAATCCCTCGTTGGATATGTTATTGGCTATTGAAATAGGCTCAGGAGAATATGTTGGGTCACTGAATACTCAGAGATAATATTACTTAAATAAAAATATGATGCGCGCAACAACCGACTTTCAATTACCTCCGTAATTTATATCAATTTAAGAATTTTTAAACAAATTTAGAAACGAAATAAATTGTTGAAGGAATTATTTACATTGGATTTTAATAGAAACATGTGTTTTGTAAAATAATCTATTACATTATTATCTACGACAATCAGTTTGTTTTATCAGCTTTTCATCACTCTCTGTTCACTTTCATCATAGTATACATACTATAGATAATATTTTTTCTAAAGTCATTAGCGCAACAACGGTATATTATACATGTATATTACTGTTCTTAAGTTAAAAAAATAAAAATTGCAATAAAAAATTTATTTTGCAGTTTTCTCATTTAGTTGTATGTATTTACCTGTTTTTTTATCAATGCTAATTATATAATATGGCTATTTTTATAGAATCTACAAAATTAAAGGTACTTTAAAGGAAGAAAATTTAAAATATTGGCATTTAAGGTCTGTCAGACTATTTCAATCATCCAATTTTACATTGATACAGTGAGTTTAATCGAAATCGTTAGAGCCGTTTTTGAGAAAAACGTAAATAGGCGCAAAATTCTTAGTTTAAAGTGGCCCTTCTGGTAAGTCCAGTAAATCACACACCACACACACCGAACCTTATGCGGGACTTGGTCATTTGGACTCAGTGGACCTTGACATGTGTATTTCCGTTGAAAACTGGAATTTGAAAATTTCTCCGATCGCAATACTTTACCATATATAGGTATGTGAAAGTAAAAATATGGTTACCTCAAACACGAATTTCACGTAGAGACCTCCAATCATAATATAAATTTAAGAACTTTTAAAGTTAGAATTAAAAAAGTTTACTTTGAGTTAGAAACCTTTACGTTAGATTAAATAAATTAATTTACAGCAATACTAGTGGTATACCACTACGCCCCTCCTTAACACCGGTGCTCTTAATGAAGTGTGAGTTAAAAAAATCTCAGTCTGACCGATGCAGAGTTTATCGCTTTGGGAGTTTTAGTTTATCGTGAAATAATAAGTTTATTTTATAACGTCTATTCATTATTATATTTAATCATCGTCAAAAATGAAAAAACATAAGCCAAAATTAGTTAAGTTTATTTATTTGCTATTTCACGAACAGATAACGTAAAAAATTTAGTTTTTCCATATAGTGAAAAATTGCTATGATAACCGAGCTTTTGTGTTAGAGAGAGACCTACGAGCAATGACGGACGACCTAACTGCACAGGACTCAGGTTCAGCCAATTTTCGTTAATGGTTATCAAATACACCAAAGTTAATCCTATTTATCTAAATAATTAACTGGTTATTTATTTACAGAGTATGAACAAACTAGTTAAAAGGAAATTTTAAATGAGGAAAAACTCATGTTCGATTCCCAAAGCAAAATAACACTAAACAAAGTCAGGCCTTTTAATTACCTTGGGTTGTTTGAAAACATCGTGATTTAACTAGGGTAGTAAAATAACAAAGGGTTATTTAGTGAACTTCTGTTTCCACTATTCACCTTCACTCCCACTCAGAACAACTGTTACCAGCATTGTGTATACATGGTGAAAAAACTTCATAGCTTTAAATTAGATATTATTCAGAGTAATTCTGTGCTTTTTGTTTTACACTTTGTCGAAATAAGTTCTCAAGAGTGAAGAATCCATTAAGACTTCGGCGGAGGCGGTTGCTGCTAGATCTCCACAGTTTAACAGATAACCTTTCTGCCTTATTTATTATACTTATAATTTGTTTGTATTTTTTTATAGCTATTAAATCTAAGTTTTATATTAACTCACTCTATGGACGTTTACTAATTATGGGAGAGCCCCCCGACCCTCCTGATCTCTCTAGTCCCCTAAATAAAAAAAATAAAAAATGAGCTCGGGGTCGAATCAAGTTTCCCCCCGATAAAGTTATTCCTCAAAGGGTTGAAAATATCGTCCCAACTTATTTAGTAGTGAAAAGAATTGACCAAGATGATTTTAAAAAGATTTTTTTTTCTTTTTTATCAATTTTCTTTTTCACCCTTTTTCATCCATCAGGTTATCACAAATTTGGTGGGGAACGTTAAAAATGTAAAAAAGATAAAAGATGGTTTATTTTTACTTCACTAATCCAAACACTAAATGCACAACAATCCAATAAACTATTGTGGCATACAAGCTTTGGCAATCAGTTTCCTGTTGAGATATCACCCCATAATAAACTCAATTACAGCAAGGGCGTTATTCGATGTTACGGCTTTCAGTATATGGAAATGGAAGAAATAAAAAAAGAACTGAAACCAGTAATTAATGATATAGTTAGAATAAGGTTAAAAAAACATGGAAACGTAATTTTAACACATAATTACATTGTAACCTTCCTAACCCCGAAACCTCCAGAGACATTACAAATTGGCTATGAGGGTCGTGCCTTACATACCCAGTCCATCGAGGTGTTTTAATTGCCTTGGTTTTTGTCATCCGACGGCCCAATGCAAAAAAGAATTGGTATGTATTCAATGTGGTGAGGCTAGGCATGGAGAAAATACTAGGTGTGATAAACCAGCTAGGTGTATAAACTGTAATGGTTCACATAATGCTCTAGATCGATCCTGTCCTGTATTCAAATTCCAAAAAGAAGTAAAAGCAATACAAATTAATAATAAAGTACCTTTATTCGAAGCCAGGAAAATATATAAGGAAAGAAATCCGATTCAATTCAGTAAAAGTTTCGCGGATATAACCACAAATAAAAATATTGAAAAAAAAGATGTTGCCAGGCCAATATTATATACTATTTTTCAGAAAACATTAAACAAACAGAGAATAGTAACCCCAGCCCAGCTGCAGTGATATCAAATAAAACAAACGAAATTAAGATTAGCCGTGGCCAGAGCACACAGACACAGCCCACAACCAACACCCCACCTTCACCTACAACAGGAGCCAGCCAGAGAGCCCGCTCCAGCACCTCTACCCCTTCTTCCCTCCCTCTCTCCTCATTTACCTCTCCCACTTCTCAACCCTCTACTTCTTCTGCTCCCCCTCCCCTTCCTCTTCTCTTTCTCTCCTCACTCCTTCCTCTTCTCTTCCTCTCCCCACTTCTTCCTCTTCTTTTCCTCTCCCCACTCCTCTCCCTTCTCTTCTCCACCCTTCTTCTACATAATACTGGTGAACCTACCTTTCTCAGCTCTAGTTATGGAACCTATTCTGCCTTAGAAATCTCACTTGCATTCCGCATTGTATGGTATACTAGACTGGACAGTACTGCATGATTTGTACAGTAGTGACCACTTCCCACTACTCATAAAATTTAAAAACATGACTCCCACTCGTGTAAAACCAAGATGGCTGCTAAATAGAGCCAATTGGACCCTCTTTACCTCTTTGGCTTCGCCACCTCGACATTCTTCCTCAGATTTGAACATTAACGAAGGCTGTAAAATAATTACAAGAACCATATTAGAAGCAGCTAAAGCATCAATACCAATGATCTCTAGACAACCAAGAAGACCGCTTGTTCCATGGTTTAATGATGTTTGTAAAACAGCCATTAAAGATCGGCGTAAGGCCTATAAAAAATTCAAAAATCTATGACGTCTGAAAACCTGATAGAATATAAAAAACAGCGGGCGAAATGCAGAAGAATATATAATCAGTGCTAAATAGATTCTTTGAAGAAATTTATAAGTTCCATAAATACCATTACTTCGTCTTCCGACGTATGGAACAAAATCCGTAAATTTACGAAAAATCCCTCTCTCTCTCTCGCTACACGATTACAATAAACGGACAGCTTTCCGATGACCCTCGACTAGTTTCAAATTCATTCGCTGGCTTTTTCTCCAGTATATATAATTCCAACGGAAGTAATGCAAATTTCGACGAAATACAGTTTGAAAATTTAGATAGTACTGAGACCTCAGACTATAATTTTTTTTTAATGTGGGAGTTCAAAGATATCCTAAAAATCGTTCGAGGAACAACTCTAGGCCCTTATCATATCTATTATGACATGATTAAGCATCTATCCATAGACACTCTGAATTTGCTACTTGAGTATTACAACCGTATATGGTCTACTGGACACTTTCCAAGCACTTGGCGTTACTCTCTTGTAGTCCCAATTCTAAAAAATGGACAAGATAGAAGAGTACCAAATTGCTATCGTCCCATATTTCTCACAAGCTGTTTAAGTAAAATCATGGAAAGAATGGTGAACAGAAGATTGATGTGGTATATTGAGAACAAGAATTTAATCCAGCCATTCCAATCCGGATTCCGCAAGGGTAGATCCACGGTTGACCATCTGATAACTTTGGAGGCTGAAGTCCAATATACCTTCGTCTCCGCCCAACAGATGATAGCAGTATTTTTCGATATGAACAAGGCCTTCGACAGTATAAACCACGCATTAATTATAAAAAAAAGTATCATCTGTCGGTATAAAAGGTCAAATGTTCCAGTACATCAAACCATTTCTCGCAAATCGAAAATTCAGAGTTCAAATAGGCAGTGATGTATCTGAAGAACATGGACAAGTCAGCGGGGTTCCACAGGGATGCGTTCTCAGTCCAACTTTATTCTGTCTAGCAATTAATGACTTGGGACTCAAATTACCAAGAGGAGTAAAACCACTGTTATTCGCGGACGATTTAGCTAATATTTGTCGGTCTGATAGCATTGGCATCATAAATCTTAAATTACAAGAAGCCATCTTCTTGAAGCCAGAATCTGCAATTGGTCTCGTTCCACTGGTCTACAATTCTCATCTGAAAAATCAAAATGTCTTCATTTCAGCAGAAAAAGAAATACACCTGCTTCGCCCGAGCTCTATTTAGATAATTCCTTGATCCCATATACCACTAGCCAAAGATTCTTAGGGATGGCTTTCGACCGAAGACTGACTTGGGAACCTCACATTTCTAAATTCAAACAAAAAACTTAAATATTTTACGTTTCCTTAGCGGAACTTCCTGGGGCGCGGATAGACTTACTTTACTAAAACTAGGACAGTCTTCAGTGGAGTCTAAACTAGACTATGGATGTTATATTTATGGTTCTGCTCGTGATCGTATCCTTATGAAGCTAGATGCCGTCCACCATTCTTGGATCCGTATTGCAACGGGGGCGTTTCGAACTAGTCCTAGTCTAAGTCTGTGAAGCAGGAATAACCCCTCTCTTATTCAGAAGGAAAAAAATAGCTATAAATTATGTCTCCAAACTCCTTCCTCAAAACGACAACCCAACTCATAAATACATTTTTAAACCGAAATTTTTCCAAAATCATTGAAAAAAAACCCAATTCAACCCTCCCCTTAGCTGAGAGAATAAAGGTAACGGGCTCGCTGACGCAGCGGCCAAACAGGCACTTGCACTCCCCGAGGTACCGCCATCTTAACGCCGCAGGAAATAAGTCTTCCCCTCAAGAAGGAAGTGGCAGCCAGCTGGCAATCCATGTGGAATGATAACCCAATAAGCAAACTCAAAATTATTAAAAAATCTGTAAAACCTTGGGCCACATCTAATCGATCCAACCGTAGAGATGAAGTAATTATTGCTAGGCTTAGAATAGGACATACAAATCTAACCCATGCCTATCTCATCAGCAAACAGCCACCCCCAAAATGCCAACACTGCAATAATATGCTAACGGTCAAACATATTTTTCAAGAATTCCCCTTTTACATTTCGAGTTTGACTACATTGGGACTTACTTCAGACATTTCAATTAGTCTAGGTGATGATATAGCCAAAATATCAAAAATACTTAATTTTTTTTAAATAAATAACATTTAAAATAAAATTTAGCACTAATCGTAATTAGCATTATATATCTGCAGTGATTAATAGTGATATTTTTCTTTACACACACACACACACACACATATATATATATATATATATATATATATATATATATATATATATAATCTTTTTTTTTTTTTTTTCATTTCTTCGGAAATCTTTATTAACATTTTTTTATTTTTCTGTAATTTATGACAATTATTTCATTTTACTATTTTTCTTTATATTTTACTTTTATTTATACCGTTCCTTTTCTAATATTACCTTAGCTATTAAAGATGCACAGGCGTTGATGACCTTGAGGTTTTACGCCTTAAAGCCCAAACAAACAAACCTTCACTCCGATAACCTTCCACCGCTACTATTTCCCTCTTCTGTTTATTAGAACAATAGAAAAAATCAATAATAATAATAGGCTTACCGAACCCGAAGGTTCGATGCCGATACCACCAAACTTCGCCTGCACAGACTCGTCCAATGTTCACCGGTCAAGCCCAAGCCCCCGAGATCAGCCTTAATGCAATCCTCCCATCGACGCTTCGGCCTACCTTTCGGACGCCTACCAGTCGGTTCAGCGAATACCAACTTTCTCGGAATCCGTTCCTCACTAAGCCCAACAACTTTACGCGCCCATTTGAGTCTCCGCGATGCTATCAACTCAATTATATTCACAGGGTACAAACTCCGCAATTCCGCGTTGTGCAACCTTCTAAACTCCCCAGTGGCCTCATCTCTCTTCGGACCAAATATTTTACGCAGCACCTTATTCTCGAAAACCTTAAGCCGTTGTTCATCCTTCAAAGTAAGCGGCCACGTTTCGCATCCGTAAAGAACCGTTGGAAGAATAATAGTTTTATAAGTTCTAACCTTTAAGTTTTTAGACAGAAGCCGCGAGCTAAGCAATTTACCAACCGAATAATAACACGCATTTCCCACCTTTAACCGGGACTTTATTTCTTCCTGGATTTCATTTTTTCTTGTTATCATTGAACCTAAATACTTGAATTTCTCTACGTGTTCAAAAGTATGACCTGAAATATTAATATCCTCAAGATCGCCACCATTTCTGCAACTAATCATATATTTCGTCTTATCGGTATTTAATTCGAGACCTATTTGTTTACCGGTTTTTATTAACACACTTGTATTTAGTTGTATAGTTTCTGTGTCTTCACCTAGTAGTACCAAATCATCGGCATACCCCAAAACCGGAATCTTGTCACCCATATGTAAGCCTTTCTCGATACTCATCACCTTTTCTATAACATATTCTAAGGCTATATTAAACAAAACAGGTGAAAGGGAGTCACCCTGTTTCAAACCCGATCGCACCTTAAATCTCTCGGAGTAATTATGACCGATTCTAACTTTATGAAATGTTTCCGACAAACACATCTCTACTAGGTTTACTAACTTTTTAGGTATCCCCTGTTCAATCATGATGTTATATAGCTTCTGACGGTCTATGGAATCATAAGCCTTTTTAAAATCTATATAAAGTTGATGGACTACACCGTTGTATTCCAGTTTCTTCTCTAATATTTGACGTAAGGAAGATATTTGATCAATAGTCGAGCGATTCCGCCTAAAACCACATTGGTAGTCCCCGATAATTTCCTCAGCGTATTCCGTGATTCGGCTAGTTAGTATTGACGAGAATATTTTATAGCATACTGGGAGAAGAGAGATCCCACGATAGTTGTTACAATCCGTCCTCGGTCCTTTTTTGTGAATCGGAATAAGTATTGATTCTTTCCATTCTTCGGGTATTTTTTCATTTTCCCAGATCTTTTTAACTAAAACATGTAATTTGGAAACGCCCGCTTCTCCACACGCTTTGATTAATTCACTCGTGATATTATCATTTCCTGCAGCTTTATACCGTTTTAATTTTCCTATCGCCATTTCAACTTCCTCTTTACTCGGTGCGTCTACCCATGGTTCAGCGCTCTGGTATTCAGAGGGAGGAGATTGATTATTATTTTCCGTATTTAGAATGCCGTCAAAGTGTTGTTTAAATGTATTTAATATCTCAGTCGGATCCGCAATTATGTTGTTATTCGCATCTTTAACCCCATTCAATACAGGTTCAAATCTTTTACGCGATTTGTTTATACCTTTGTACATCTCTCTTACGTTATTTTCGCTTCTGTGTTTTTCTATTTCTATTATTTTGCCTTTAAGATACTCTCTTTTCTTATTTTTTAAGAATTTTGAAGTTTCGTTTTTTACTAACCGAAAGTAAGCCACATTATTATCGCTTGGATTATTTAAGGAATTCAGTTTAGCGGTTTTTCTTTTTTCACATATATTTTGACAATCCCTGTCGAACCAAGGTTTGTTCTTTTTATTTTCGATTTTCCCAAGACATAAGTTACCGACCTCTTTAATATTATCCCTGATCCCTTCCCACAATTTGTTTACATCTTCGTTTTCCTCGTCTGAAGATTCCAAAGCATCGAACCTATTTTTTACTTATCGCGAATTGTTTTCTAATTTCGGGGTTGTTCAATTTAACATCAAAAATCTCGGGATGAATATAGTTCGGTGTTCTCTTTTTTTTATTTAGTTTTTGTCGAAGTTTCGCGATTACTAATTCATGATCAGATCCGCATTCTGCACCACGATACGATCTCACGTTAATTATGCTACTTTGCCATCTGTTTTGTACTAAGATATGATCTATTTGATTACGAGTATGTCCATCCGGCGATGTCCACGTATACTTATGAATGTCCTTATGTTTAAACGTAGTACTTTTGATTATTAGGTTTTTCGAAATGGCAAAGTTTATTAGTCGGGTCCCATTATCATTACTATATTCGTGCAAACTTTCTTTACCGATTGTAGGACAATATACTTCTTCCCTTCCAACCTTTGCGTTTGCGTCACCTAGTATAATTTTTATGTAATTTCGCGGTAACTTATCGTAAACCGATTCTAGTTTATCATAAAATTCGCATTTTACTTCATCATCACTATCTTCGGTGGGAGAGTGAATGTTTATAAACGCGATTTTATACCAACGACCCTGAAATATAGCAACCGATATTCTTTCACTAAAGAACTGTACATCCCGTAATGCGGAAAGAAATTTATTCCTAATCAGAAACCCGGTACCTAAACAATAATTAACGCTCCCCCCGTACCAAATAGTATACTTTCCTTCTGTTAACGAACCCTCCCCTGGCCAGCGAACCTCTTGTAATGCAACGATATCTAAATGGTACCCCTTAACTTCATTCGCGACCGACTTTAACCCACCTGCCGTATTTAAAGTTCTAACGTTCCACGTCCCTATTGTTAGATCTCTACTTTTCATCTTGCGCCTAGATTCCTCTGAAGCAGTCCCCACCCGGAGACCCGAACGGGGGACTAGTTTGCTTCCGGATAATGGGCGTTTTACCTCAGAGGAATCCATGACTGTTTGTGGTATTTTGTGAACTAAAATATGTGAGTAGGGCGTTCGAACCTACGTCACACCCTCCAGCAAGCCTGGAGGGCCGCTCTCATTGTTGGTCAGCGAGTCCATCGGACTTAGCCGGGAGGAGCTTCCGAGGAAATTCCACCGACCATCCCCACATCCGCCACCCGTGGGACGCTCCCCATACGCGGTAATGAGATCCGCGCGAGGCGCGGTAATGAGATCCGCGCGAGGAAAAAATCACTAGTTCATAAAATTTTCTGGAACATCTATTAGAACTGAAAATTATCAAAAGAATGAAACGAGGCTAAAAGGAACAACATAAAAAGAAAGTATAGTCTACTAAACTGATTTTTTTAGGGCCCTTAAAATTAAGCGTTTTAGGGTAGGTCTACGGAAAGCTACCTCGATTTCCACACTAAAAATAATTACAATGAATGTGTGCTATTTATTAAGCCCTATCCTTTTTATTCCTAACATTTACTGATTATTAAATCCCACAAGAACATACGCTATGTTATATATTAAAATGTTAATCGATATGTGATCGATAAAACAATATGTTTATAGAAAGAAAAAACACATGTTTTTAATATTATTCCACGTTTTTCAAATTTGTTCGATATTGAAACTTGTGTAATGGTTAACTAATAAAGTAATTGTGAATTGTTGTAAGTTTTGAAATACACAACAAATAAATGGCGACGAGGATGAACGTGCTGTAAGATCAAAAGTAAGTTTCAATAACAACAGCAAGTCGATAAGAATCCAGAATGTCAAAATCAAGCAAACCAGAAGTCATTCAAAATGAGATTATACTTGCTCAAAACCAAGAGATCATGAAAACACTCAACGTTCAATCCCAGATATTAGCACAGTTACTGCAATCTTACCACAGCTCTCAACATCAGCTGGCCCGTACAGATTACTTTGGTTCTATAAACTCGATATGTGATCGATAAAACAATATGTTTATAGAAAGAAAAAATACATGTTTTTAATATTATTCCACGTTTTTCAGATTTGTTCGATACTGAAACTTGTGTAATGGTTAACTAATAAAGTAATTGTGAATTGTTAATAATTGTAAGTTTTGAAATACACAACACGCTAATCAGAATTAATCTTTAAGATCAGAATTAAGGGTGCGAATAAAACGATATAAAATGAAAAAAAAGCTTATTTGGTAATTTGATATTTGTTAAAAGCATAGTATTAGGTAAACTTGTATATTAAATAATAAAATTAAAAGCTGAATATATTTGGCAAAATTCCGTGGAACGTGTCTTCGATTTCAACTTAAAAAATCATGTAATGACAATATTGATCACTAATTTGCGTAGTTCCTTGTTACAAATTTAAACTTTTCATAATTTAAGCTTCCGTAAAAAACGGACGAAAACCTCTAAAACTGCACTTAAATGTAATACAGAAGCTCATTTAATGATATTGTCTTTTTATATTTTAAAAAAGAGTTGCAGATAACAGAATAATTGGACCTTAATTAACACTGATCTAGCTGGAAAATCCGCGACATGGATCTATGAACAGTTAATGGTGTCATTCACTGCATAACAGCTGCTTTGGAAAGGTTGCCTATTAAGCCCGTTACCAATTGATTACATGATTCCCCATTGAACTTTGCCGAGTGAAGCCTTTTCCTAAATGAGGCTGTAGCTAAATGGTCACGTGAGGTCAAAAGATGAAAAACGACCGGTAAAAATGTAAGTAACTAATACAAGAATTCATAAATCTAATTTTTTTCGTCTTATTGGCATACAGTATCTATCATCCCAGCTTCTAGCAAATAAAATAAAATAGTTTAAGTAAAACTCAAATTACCAATATACCAAGTATTAACAAGCTTTCATGAACTATTTACAATTTTTTTTTTTTTTTTTTTGTTTTTTACTAACACGATAACGTGGTCGGTTTATTTTAACCAGGGAGTGAAGGTGTCTCTTTCGATGAGACCACCTAGATATCAATTTTAGCTTACCCAAGGCAGAATCAATTCGACTCCGTTTCACGCAAAGTTGTTTAGGTGGAAACGTCTTAATTCTATCGGTCACCAACGTCTTTTACATTGGCTGTAGGGCCCTTACACGATTTCGGACTAAGACATCATACGCGTCCACTCTATCCTGTGAGCTGCATGCATTTTCTATCGCCTCATATTGTGTCATCAAGTCATATTTGAAGTGGTCTTGCGTTCATGATCCCTCAGGAAATTAATGGACCCTTCCTGTCAGATGATATTTTATCATTTATTCCACATGGTATAATGTTGATCTTTCTAATAAATAAAAAGAAAATTCCATGGTGTATTTTACATAAAAATAAAATTCCATACAATTCACCAAGGATAGTGATACGCCTTGAGCAAAAATCTACTCATTGGATCTTCCACGCCAGGAGTGATTTCACTTAAATGGCTTCATCCACGCATTCACAAGCATCCTGAATAGGGGTTTTACTAATGATGAACTAAGTAACAACATTTGTAAAATGCTTGTTAATATATAAATAAATCTTTATTAATTTCAATTAACAAGAAAAATAAAGTGCTTAACAAAATTTGACATTTCTTCAATTAGATAGAACCTATAGCAATAGTGTATAGCATAACTTGGTTTCTCTAAAAAAAAAATATTTCATTAATTCAGGTAAGCAGTATCATCCAGTTCCGTCCTTTACAGTATTTACAGCTCCCAACCCTCCCATGTACATTGATGGTACATGTGCGATACCAGTCAATAATGAGTTAATGCAAATCTAGTACTTAGGAAGAGAAAATTGAGTTGCTTTTCTCGCATCTTTTCAAACCCTTAGGATCAAAATAACAGTTTTTTAAGTGTACACATTTTTCACGACGTGGTTTTCAAAACATATTTTCGCAGTATAATTTTGTTATTACGGCACAATGTTCTAAGAGGAGAAAGTTTATCTTCCAGGTAGAGTGGTTATACTCGTCGACTTGTGGCTAGGGGGAGAGAAGTTTTGCAATGTAAATCCACTCGAGATCACGAAGTCTTTGTCCCCTAGCCTTGTAGTATCTTGACCCATGGGTGCTTTGCCCAGGAACAGCCTTTATTCAATATTAACTTTAAGCAGGAGGGATTGTAGAGGAACACTTCTCATGGATTCCTTATGGATTGGTTAGAAAAAAACATTCAAATTATTAATAAAAAGAAATAATAACTAGGGTGATTTTACTTCTTTTTATTTTATACATTAGAAAATATAACAATAAAATAATGTATCATTTATTTATATTTGATTAACGTATTATCTATAAATAATTATATCTGACATGAGTGCATTCATGTCAGATATAATTGTAAATAATATAAAAAAACACACTAGAAACTAACTATGTCGCTGTTGAGGAGAATGTCCCCTAAATTTTTTTATGAATCAATTATGAGAAGTCAATGAAAACTATGATGATTAGAAATTAACCGAATAGTCCAATTTTTTTCTCTTATTTTTTTAATACTTCTAGCGATTTTGTCTTGTCATTTAAATAATTCAAAATTCAACTTCAGCTTTTGAATTAGTACTGAAATCTTCTAAATTTGATGATGATTCTTGACTTTTCTCTTCAAATTTAAAAAAAAAGTATCTGGATTGGTTTTAGTATTTATTGGGGCTTCTTTATCTTCGATGTGTTGATAATATTTGGTACATTAATTTATGATATGTTTTTTTATTTTATCTTTGGTCATTGAAAGTCTTGTTTTTTCATTGCTGTTATTCTGAATTACGTTATACGACCTTAACATAGAACGGGAATGGTCTGCTGTTGCGGTCAACGAATTTAGGTCTCTTAACGTAATTATTTAAAAAAATTAAATCAATACCATCTAATATGGCATTTATCGATGATATTGCAACAGGAGACTAGTTGCTTTTCTTCATATTCTTTAATCTATTTCTCAGGCTAACTAAACAAGGCAATATGCAACCATAAAAATCATTTTCTTCTTGTAGAATATTTGTCGCTTCAGCCAAAGTTTCCATGATAGCTTCATATTCTTCTAAGCATTCCAGTTCATTTGTTGAGTAATAAACTAGACCCATTTTTGAAACAGCTCAAGAAGTTTATATTTAGTTTTATTATCAAGTAGTTGTTTCAAGCTGTTATTGAATGAGTTCCAACGTGTTACTCTGGGAAGAATGACCTAATATTTTAATGGATTATTTCAGCGTTTTTTGGCCATTTTCCCCATAGTGCATATTACTTAGACCATGCAGTAGTGTGTCGAATATTTATGTATTGATATTTTTTTTAATGTCTATAATTATTTGTAGCTATCAAATTTAGTCATTGAAAGTCTTGTTTTTTCCTTGCTGGTATTCTGAATTAGGTTATACCACCTTGACTTAAAACGGTGATGGACAACTGTTGCGATCAATGAATTTAGGTCTCTTAACGTAATTATTTTAAAAAAATTGAGTCAATACTATCGATGATATTCCAATTGGAGACAAGCTTATCGGCCAAATTAATTTATATATCGGTCATCTCTAGACCCTCATATTCGTCCTGTAAACTTTCTTCAAAATCTTTATGGGTATCTTGACTATCAGTGCAACGGTACACACTATATGTTTTTACGAAATATCATGCGTTGTCGTTTAATACGTTAATCAAATATAAATAAATGATACATTATTGGTTAGAAATAACTACTTATCATTTTTATATAATAAGCTTTTGCGATAATAAAGTTTGACTAATTAATCTATATATAAAATCATCAGCATTATTATTTTATGTCTAAATTATCAGATTTAGACAGATTGTTGAACAAACATCCTATTCGTGGATCACCAAAAGACCTCGGTCTCCAAATAGATAAAGGTTCGAGGTGGATTCCCCACATTAAAAATCTTAAAAAAGAATGCTTGAAAAGATTCAAGTCTCCTCAATTGCCTTTCTCACTCTGGTTGGGGAGCGGATAAAAGCAACCTGTTAACCGTATACAAAGCAGTAATACAAACCAAGATTGGCTATGGTTCATGTGCTTTCGGCACTAAGTGTTCAGCGGATATTAGATTCCGTTCACAATGCGGCACTTGGGATATGCTCGGGTGCTTACAGAACCTCTCCGATCGAAAGTATAAGTATAGAAATTGGTGAACCCTCCCTCGAGTCAAGAAGATATTACATAATGGCAAAATATGAGGCAAAAATAATTTCAATTCCACAACATCCATTGAAAGATGCCCTGTTCGGTGCAGAACCATTATTAATTAATGGATTGGGAAAAAAATACTGGAAATAACCTCGTCCCTGAATATGGACCTAGCCACCGTTCAGCAGTTACCGTAAGTCTGTATCCCCAAAATTACAATCGGAGAATCTCCATATTTTTCTATAAGGGCACTAGCATCTCAAGAAAATCAAGTTACCTTTTTGGAACTAATTAATAAATATCTAGATTATACCATCCTTTATACAGACGCATCTAAATCAGGAGGTTCTGTGGGTTTTTCAGTCTTAACGGCGAATGAAGAACTTCTATACAAGCTTCCGGAAGCTTGCTCAGTTTTCACAGGTGAGGCCAATGCCATCAGAAAAGATTTATTGTACATAAGAAGTTCAGAGCATGATCAAAAATTTGCCATTGTATCCGACACAAAGAGCGTCTTAAAAGCGATAAATAGCTCAAAGATTCGGCATCCGGTTGTGGCAGAAATCCTTGATATACACCGTGAAGTCTTGACGAAGAACCAAGAAGTGGTGTTTATATGGTCCCGCATAGTGGCATATATGGCTGTGAAAAAGCCGATGCCGCGGCAAACTCAGCTCTTCTTCTAACATCACCTCATGGTACGATAACGTAATTATTTTAAAAAAATTGAGTCAATACTATCGATGATATTCCAATTGGAGACAAGCTTATCGGCCAAATTAATTTATATATCGGTCATCTCTAGACCCTCATATTCGTCCTGTAAACTTTCTTCAAAATCTTTATGGGTATCTTGACTATCAGTGCAACGGTACACACTATATGTTTTTACGAAATATCATGCGTTGTCGTTTAATACGTTAATCAAATATAAATAAATGATACATTATTGGTTAGAAATAACTACTTATCATTTTTATATAATAAGCTTTTGCGATAATAAAGTTTGACTAATTAATCTATATATAAAATCATCAGCATTATTATTTTATGTCTAAATTATCAGATTTTAATATTTCTCTAGTGTTCTTCCAAAAAAAAAAAAAAAAAAATACAAACAAATAAAATTAAAAAATTAAGGCAACGACTGGAATCAGAAAAAACACTAATAAACTTAAATAAAGCAATTCAATATTTAAATACTAAGGTGCACCAGAAAATTATAAAGCCAATCCTCGAATGCAGTATAAATATGTATAATGGAACGACCTTTAAGTGGGCTGCACTCAACGAAAATTCCAGACAGAATCCAGTCCGACTGGGTCTGGTTCCCACCGCTGAAAGATTTGAAAGTAAAAACTGACGAAGATTATCCCATTCTGAGATTTATATTTGATATTCTGGTTATAATATATAAATTAAATAATTTGCCCGAGGAGCTTGAATCGAATCAGGAAAAGCATTAGGAATTAAACGTCTCTTCACCATTTATTAAAGAACTAGTTACTAAATTCCAGAGCAGGTGTCATTAGTAGTTTTTGACGAATAAAATGTCGGCATTCGAAAAAAGGTTTTATAATTATATGATTTACTGCCTTACCAGTGTCACGGACACTCCATAACAGAATATCTCAGCATTGAAAAATTTCCCTTAAAGGATTCATTCACCTTCATTAGAATTATAAAGAAGATACCTTGATAACACAATCATTCACGATAATGTTACAGGATAACAAACTTACATAATCTTTTATAACAACCATTAACGAATGAAGCTCCACTTAATTATTTTTGTATAGAATAATCATTTTTATTACTGGCTTCTGAAGATTCTAGCAATGCATTTCCTCTAATTAATATCTACATCCTTTTCAACAAAGAGGTGATTAAGGGTAGTATACATCATTGACTTAATGGTATATGACAGATTCATCGAAAAAACAAAACAAATATAAATGGCAATACATGAAATTACAAATTAATTTTTGGAGAGCTGTCAATGGGTAGTATCTCCACATGTAAATTATGATAGTATATCTTGAATCACATTTACTAGAAACAGTGCTTTAAATTTTCTATAAACAAAACCAAAACCATGCATATGTGCAGATGGAGAGGATGCTCTGCAAACCCAACATTGAAATTAGGAACATAAGACATCCTATTCGTGGATCACCAAAAGACCTCGGTCTCCAAATAGATAAAGGTTCGAGGTGGATTCCCCACATTAAAAATCTTAAAAAAGAATGCTTGAAAAGATTCAAGTCTCCTCAATTGCCTTTCTCACTCTGGTTGGGGAGCGGATAAAAGCAACCTGTTAACCGTATACAAAGCAGTAATACAAACCAAGATTGGCTATGGTTCATGTGCTTTCGGCACTAAGTGTTCAGCGGATATTAGATTCCGTTCACAATGCGGCACTTGGGATATGCTCGGGTGCTTACAGAACCTCTCCGATCGAAAGTATAAGTATAGAAATTGGTGAACCCTCCCTCGAGTCAAGAAGATATTACATAATGGCAAAATATGAGGCAAAAATAATTTCAATTCCACAACATCCATTGAAAGATGCCCTGTTCGGTGCAGAACCATTATTAATTAATGGATTGGGAAAAAAATACTGGAAATAACCTCGTCCCTGAATATGGACCTAGCCACCGTTCAGCAGTTACCGTAAGTCTGTATCCCCAAAATTACAATCGGAGAATCTCCATATTTTTCTATAAGGGCACTAGCATCTCAAGAAAATCAAGTTACCTTTTTGGAACTAATTAATAAATATCTAGATTATACCATCCTTTATACAGACGCATCTAAATCAGGAGGTTCTGTGGGTTTTTCAGTCTTAACGGCGAATGAAGAACTTCTATACAAGCTTCCGGAAGCTTGCTCAGTTTTCACAGGTGAGGCCAATGCCATCAGAAAAGATTTATTGTACATAAGAAGTTCAGAGCATGATCAAAAATTTGCCATTGTATCCGACACAAAGAGCGTCTTAAAAGCGATAAATAGCTCAAAGATTCGGCATCCGGTTGTGGCAGAAATCCTTGATATACACCGTGAAGTCTTGACGAAGAACCAAGAAGTGGTGTTTATATGGTCCCGCATAGTGGCATATATGGCTGTGAAAAAGCCGATGCCGCGGCAAACTCAGCTCTTCTTCTAACATCACCTCATGGTACGATAATGAACAAAATCCCTCTGAATGACTGGACAAGGCAGTTTAGCTCTCTACAAAAGGAAAAGTGGCAAATCGGGTGGAATGTGAACCCACCAAAATTTAATAAGATCAAAAAATATTGCGCCCGTTGGAAGACCTCCTACAGGAAGTCAAGGAGAGAAGAAGTGATCCTCCTCAGCAGGCTTCGGATAGGACATTGTGATTTCTCCCACGACTACCTTCTGCGAAGTCTGGAAGTCCCAACTTGTACCAGATGTAACACAATAAGGACAGTGAAACATATACTAGGGTTACTCACTACGTTTGCTATAGCATGCTATTTGTGCTATTGTGCTAAACCCATCAATTTTATACAGGAAATAACTGTAGAAACTCGACGGGTTTAGCAAAATAACACAAATAGCGTGCTATAGCAAACGTAGTGAGTACCCCTATTATAAGATTGTCCAATTTTCAGTAAATTGAGAATTGAACTAAAAATGGATAATTCACTAAAAGACATACTTAAAGATGAGGAAAACAAAGTCAATATCCTCTTCAAATATTTCAGAAGAAGTTTATACTATAATAGAGTATGAAATGCAAGCGTAAGCGCCAACGGCCCACAGGGGTAGAGGCGTCATAAATAAATAAACATTTACTAGAAGTATTTTATCATACAGTAGTAAATATCAATGAATATATATATTTTTTAAATTATCCTTGATAATAATAGTTGGCTAAAACTCCAGGTAAATACTAATTGGAAATGTACTGAGAAAAACTAATTTAAAAGTATTTAAAACATATGCTCAGTATGTATTATTTCACAAAACATAAACCCGATTGTTTACCACCACACTGGCACCTTTACTTCTTCTTTATCGCTTATGACCGAAAGTGAATCACTTATCCTTGAAATCTAAAATATGACAATATTATCCATAAAATAGTTTGATGTTCACGGTTTTTTGGTGAGTTAACTATGTTTGCTATTATTCATTAATTTCAATTATTAGAATGCGTTTCTTGTTTTATATTGCAGAAAAAGTGTGAGATTGCGGTAAATTAATGTTTTCTTCTAACATCGAACCCGCGTAGGATTTATAAATTACTTTTTGATAGTTGTTATATTTTACTTTAATTTGAAAAGAGAACAAAAAGAAAAGAAAGAAAATGAAATCTTTTTTTCAAACAAAAACTTTAGCTTCGGCCTTGCCTTGGTTCAGTAATATCATTTTGAACGAAATAGGTTTGAAAAATAACCTAAAGCTAAGGAATACAGAAATATAATTAGAACACTCACAAGCAATCGAGACGAAGACTTAAGGATAAATATTGATTTCTCCTACCGGAGCGCTGACCTTCACTTGTAAGATAAAAATAACATTTAGCACATCTAATCAATAAATTAGGAGGCCCAGTTACTATCCGTGTTAACTATAAACGACCTAGCATGAATATGGGCCAATTTAATATACTTAATCAGTGATGTACAGTAACTTTCCAATCCTATTTCTCTATAGCTACAAGGGCAGGGTAATGTTAGATTTAATTTAAACTACACTATCATTACCCTCTATGGTTGTGCAACCAGTTACCCTGTGGCTCAACGATCGGCAATAAATATAGACTATTATATCCCGATATACCTTACGTTAAGGAACTGATTAATGTATATTAATAGGATACAAAGCATGATGGAGATATGAAAACATGTCGAACACCAACAAGTCTTTATTACTGACCAATTTTCCTTCGGAAGCCAAAGCAAAATCAAGTAAAATATTGCGTTTTGAAAAATAGAAGAAATTTTATAAAGAGGTTAATATTTCAGGACAGTGTCCGATGATGATAAATAACATATAAAAAATCATTATTTATTAAACAAAATAAAAAGATCATAATTAATTTCCCTATTTTTTCGCATTCATTTTTTCATCTTTTTGTTTTTTACTTCCTCACATGTTTTAAATGTCGTTTCCTTTCTATACACTATTTTATAGATATATATCAACAGAAATACACCTCACAGTATACTGAAAATGCATATAAAGTTTTTTTTTTCTTTTTAATATGTCAAAATGTTATTTTCAATGAATTTTCATGCAAATTTAAAAATACATTACTTTAGTTTATGATGAAACATAGATCAGATCGGCTAACTTATATTTAGTATAAATATAAATACAATTCACCAACTACCAAATAAACAAAAAACTATCATTAAACTCAAAATAGTGCTTTGGAACCCATTGCTATTTTAAAAGATTATTATTATTTTATAAAACACGGACAGTACTTAAAACACTACGAATTTCTTCTAAACATTGGCTGCCATAGCAAAATTTAGACTTAACAATTTACTAACCATTAACTAAACCAACTATTACTGGGTTCCCATTGAAGATGAAAATAGTATATCATGTTTATTTGTCACAATTAATTGCTATACTCTTAAGAAAATAAGAGAAATAATCATTAGTTCAAGTAAATAACTAATGGTATTGTTACTATATGATTCTTAGATAAATTCAGTCGTCACATAATCGAAGATAAAAGGATAGATGGATAGATCCAAACAACGAACAAACGATGAGATAAGGCATAAATACTCAGATTTGTAATTTATGTCCTAAATAATGCGAATATGAATTTGTCATATTTCGATAAGAGAAAACACGATAGAAAGAAATTTTTTTATCATTGTTCTAATTTAGCCAATGAACGCTAATTGTATTTAAAATATGTTAATTTTATTGTTTTCATAGATTTTTTACTGGATTTTTTGTTTGCTCACTCTCCTACACCTCTGTTTGTGGGCGGAGCAGTTCATACGTGCCATCATTGGTAATGGTTGTCTCTATTTGATTAAAATTATTGGTTCATTATCAATATCCTCTATCTTACTTTTTTAAATGAGGTTACAAAACGGTTTATCTGTCAGCCTTCATTCGGACAAGCAATAAAAATCTGGTGAGCGCAACAAACCACCTTTACTAACCTCCGTTATTTATATCAAATTTCGAATTTTTAAACTTATTTAGAAACGAAATGAATTGTTAAAGAATTATTTACATTGGATTTTAAAAGGGTTTTATTAAATAATCTATTATATTATTATCTACGACAATCAGTTAGTTTTATCGGCTTTTTATCACTCTCCGTAAACTTTTATAATAGTACGTATAAGATAATATTTTTTCTTAAATCTTTAGCATTCAAACGGTATATTATACATGTATATCATTGTTCTTAAGTTCAAAAAATAAAAATTGCATTAAAAAAATAGTTTTGCAGTTTTCTCCCTTATTTGGATATCGATTTCGTTCAGCTTATATATTTACCTGTTTTTAGCAATGCTAATCAGATGGTATGGCCATAAAATATACCAAACAGGTACTTTAGAGGAAGAAATTTTAAAATATTGGCATTTAAGACCTGTAAGACTATTTCAATCAGAATGATTATTAAATTTTACATCGATATAGGGAGTTCAATCAAAATCGTTGAGAGCCGTTTTTGAGAAAACCGTAAATAAGTGCAAAATGCAAGATATAAAGTGGCTCTTCGGATTACATGATTTAGATGAAAAAGTTGTTGTAACATCTCGGGCGTATAGTTGTCTTTAATATAAATTTCAGTTTCATAGGACTTTTCGCTTTGTGTACTTACCACACACACACACACAAAGACACTTTTTCGGGACTTGGTCATTTAGACTCAGGGGACCCTAAAACGTGTGTTTCCGTTGAAAACTAGAATTCGAAAATTCTATCAAATATTCTAACGATCGCAATACTTTCCCTTACTATATATTCCATATATAAGTAAGTGAAAGTAAAAAATCCAGATGGATATTAAAGTGATTTTGGTCACATAAATAAATATTTTAGAAATCAAGTAGCTATTTAAAGGCAACTAGAATAAGTATTAAAAAATACGTTTATTTTACCCAAAAACAAAACATAAATAAAAAAACAACAAAAATACCTATCAACTAGTAATACTGTTGCTGGAAACGATGACTCAGTGGCTCATTCAAAATGGTATAAAGATATTTTAACAAGAGTTTCTAAAGAACGACCCCCGGGAAGACGCACAATAGAGTGCCATAAGGAGTTAAAGGATATTGTAAAAGGAAGAGGAGTACGGATGGAGAGAAACAGCCTTAGGAAAAGAAAAAAAAAAAAAAACTGGTCGGTCGCCTGTATGAAATTTTTATGCGTCAGCAATCCGCACGTCCAAGAGAACCACTAAATGTCGCCTTCCTACGTCCTCGCTCAACTGCCTCTGTACCCTCTCGGGATCCTTTCACCTAACCTCCGCTCCTTAGGGGAATATACTGCCTTAGCATTTACTGCGGGGTCGTAGCCATATCCTTTTCACATGTAGATACTCTTCACTGTAAGCCCTTTAACTGCCTTCCTCATAAAATCAAAAGATTTCATCGATGAATGAGGCTAACATACCATCAACTATTGCAAGCAAACTTGTATTAAGTCAATGTGTTGTATAATTATGTCATATTATGCTTAATGAGTTATATAATTATTACCCTAATGCAATATTATCTAATGAAATGAAGTCGGAAGAAAATTATAGAATTATATTTAGCGACCGATATTGTAAGCTCTCATTGGCTGATCTGACCATTGGGAAGATAAAAAATAAATAAATGCAATGGATTCACGTGGCATTTCGAGGCGTTTTTAAAGGCTGGACACATTGTCCTAAGGTTTTTTTTTTTTTTTTTTGTTGCTCTGACAGAATAAATTTTAAAAGCTAGAATTGGTTCATTGACCATTGATAATCCGCCTTTTGTGCCTCGTTGAAATAGACAGAAAAAGTAATGAAAACTTCAATTTCTCAAATATGTGTAACTTCAAAATATTCATAAACATTGATTGATGCAGACATTGGGTGGAAACAGAAGTTCGTTCGGTTTTGAAGCGTTAAATATATATATATATATATATATATATATTATATATATATATATATATATTATATTTAAGAATAAACTTATGAAATAATGCATTTACCGTCTTTATTACTGACCTTTTGCTATCGCTCTAATAATTACTCTTAAAATATATAATAATATAATACCCTCGTAAAATATCACTTAAAAGCGAAAAAAATTGGTGAGTGATTATTTCGAAGTAAGGTCTGGTGAGCCATGGAATGCGACACTTTTGCTATTGACTAGTTCTGGGCATTTTTGTCGCAATACTTTGTCCAATCGCGTAAGCTGCGAGTACTTGATCTTCAAATCAATCGGTTTCCAGGAGGAAGAAACTCGTAAATTGTGGCGTGCTTTGAGATCATTCCATTATATGAAAAGCAATATATTCGGTCTTCTGTTGGCACTAGGCGGCTCGTTACCCGTTGTCCACTATTTCCAGCACTTACATTGTCATAAATGATGTACTTGAGAAATGAAATAGTTGCAGATTGATATTCGGCACCCACCATCAGATAGTTAAGCGGTTTTTGATGCCTTTGAAAGTTTCCAAATTCTATTATCAGTGTATACACAATTTCTGGTACCTTTATTACCTGATATCACCAGACTCAACTTAGTGTGGCCGACCTCTGCGGGGTGCATCTTCGAGATCCGCATCTCCAGAACGAAACATGGAAAGCCATTTTTCAGAACTACGTTCTGTTGAGGTAACGTTCCCGCACAATCTTTCATTGGGCTTCCAAAACGCGCTAGCGTTTTTTTAAATAAACAAGCAAAATATACAGAAAATTCACTCCATCATTTGACATATTCATTCATTACGTTCCAGGACAAACAAACTCATGCCACTGAAACCAAACACAACAGTTTCGAAGAAAGGACTTTGACCTTTCCGATAACTATCATTATTGTCAGCAAAGGCAAGAGAGCAGGAGGTATTTGAAATCAACAGGCAACACTAACAAAAATCGGACGAACTTACGGATCCACCCATAAATAAACAGATAGGGACACATATCAATATAGGAACAATTATAATTTATAGTATTATACTATCATCTCCATTTAAGGACATTTTCATTATTGCGGCAAATGAACAAAAAAAAATTGTATTTAAATATTTAAAAAAGGAAAGATGATGATGAATTACATAAACTGTTTTAGATTAGATCACTCCTGCACGACCTTCGCCCACTCCTTCACCTCAACAACCATTTCGCTGAAAATTTGACAAAAGGATGACTTCGAGCCCACGTCTGTCTGGCCTATAATGAAATATGAAGCTTATGAGGTAACACCTCCATAAAAAGTGAGTCACAGACTGAGGAAAAAGATTCTAATTTTGTATTTTCGTAAATTGAAATAACTTCATTATAAACATAAACAAATAACGAATAGAACCGCTGTTCGGGACACTTATAAAGAAGACACCCTTCAGGTCAGTCTCAAAGTTTTTATAATTTAAAGTGTTTATTATGCTGTTATGAACTTTATTTAGTACGATTAAGATAATCTAAGTGAGTGTGTTTCATTATTCAATAGAAAATTGAGATATCCAAAAGAAGTAAAGCGGTTACACATCACCAAGCCGCCCAGAGCTTTTGGCTCTGTATGTATATATTAGCCTCTGAAATGTCTCTACTTTCTTCAGATTCTAAAATTTTAGATTTGTCACCTAAAATTCAGAAAAAAATAGGAACAGAAAATGGCTTAAAAAGTAATGCATTGCAAGTCCCACTCAACCTAAACCGTACAGAAAAATCCACCAGTTATGCCAAAGCCACCGCCACAGACCTATTTTCTAAACGAGAAAATGCAATAGTTTTACAAACATTTCCCGGTATAAAGCAAAAAGACTATGTTTTCAAAATCGCAGCCCCATAGACCCAAAATTCTTTCGCTATACTTCTAGAATTTCAAACTCTCGATTTTGCGTTCACTTTAGTAGCAATGCAGCAGACCGCCTTTTGAACAATCATAAGTCGATTCCTATAGATAACAAATAAATTTTCATGAAAAGACTAATTAATCCGGCTAAGCGTATAATTATCTTGCCCTTCAATTCCTCATGAGACAATAGAAAATGAACTTAACAGGTTAGGCCTCAGATTAGTCTCCCCCATGCACTTCCTCAGGGATGGGTACCAAGACCCACGGCTGGCACATGTACTTAGTTTTCGACGAAATCTGAATACAGTGGAATTTGTGTAGTGTTTTCTTCCCTTTTTTTTTTTTTGGATAAGAAATATATGAACAACAATTACCTACAAATAATAACACCTTTGTAATGTACTTGTGGAATCGAAAAATTATGTAGTATGCTAATGACCTAATATGGGTAGATGCATTTATAAAAATAAATAACAAATAAACAAGACTTTCACTAGTAGTACCTTATTCTTGAAAAGCTCAAAGGTTCATCCTTGAAAGTAAGCGATAAAAGTCCGGTCTATCGCAATTTAATTTACATGAGCGTCGAACGAGATAAACGTCAAAAGATGTCAAGTATTGTTTTTATTTTATTACGTCTTGTGCTTCAGAGTTAATAATAATTTTCTTCTTTTTATAAATGTCAAACTTAAAATATAATCAGTACATTCTGATTGCCGAAGAGAAAGTAAATATAAGTATGTAAACGTAAATATAAAGACGTACATATAAACGGTGTAATAAAACGCAAAAAACAAAAGATTGAATAAGCGTGAAAGATATACTTAGTTAGGGGTCAATCCTTTCAAAATCGTCCAGACCTTGCCGCTTGACATTTTAGATTTTCGTAATTTTTCAATCAGTTATTCTCTATCCTTTCGTTAATATAAAACCATAAATAACAAAATTTTCGGGTCAATTGTTTTAGTGTTGCAACCGTTGTAAGTCAGCTACGCGGGCAAAAACATGGGACGAAAAAATCTTTCCAATTCCTGTAATTTTTTAAATATCAAATCAAAATAAAATTTAGCAATAAGATAAAGACATGCTTTTTATTTTTGACCCCACAGCTCGTTTCGTAAATAGCGAGGAAAGTTGTTTAAAAATTTCGCGATAAAAATGTTTAAAAGTATATAAAGGAAAAGAGACTCACTTTTAATTATTTTTTCTTATATAGCTTAGTCATAGTCCTACTTGCTGTAAAAATTTAGATCTTGAGAACATAGTCCTTTTTCGTATATGAATGTTCATAATTGGCAAAAATTCATTTTTCGCGATGTTTACACGGAAATAAACATCAATCAAAAGGGACTGAGTGAAAGTTATGAAACTAATACAGATTACCTATTTTGAGACTTTGAGACTAAACTGGTTACGGGGTTATGAAATTCTCTTAACTGTTAAAATAACGTTTTCTTAAGAAAATATTATCTCCAGTTTTTTGCATATTTAAGAACCAAACAAAAACTAGAATGATGATGAGAGTATTTCATATAATTTTGGTTCTAACAACATATTACCTAAGTAGCAAAGAAAATGGTTTAAAAAAATCACGGATTTTTTTTTTTATCTATTATTTATTTATTTACAACTTTATTGATTAATGCATCCAGTAAATTAGCTGTTAGATAAAACACATGAAAAATACATGAAGAGAAACTGCCCATTGGTAATCTAAACTAGAAGGTCTCGAGGCTTCTTCTTTTCAGTCGCCTCGGAGGACTGTCAGGGATGGAAGAGGAAGCTAGAATTTAAACTAGTGGGTTAGAGTGGGAGTGGAGTTTGTCGTGGAAGGATTGATACCTGGTTCGGGCCAAATCAGCTACACAAGGAACATTAAGGTCTTTATGGATGAGCTTATTCGTGACGAAGTAAGGAGCGTTGAGGATTTTTCGAAGGATTTTGGATTGTAAGGATTGAAGACGGGAAGAATTTTATGGTTTAATGGAGCCCTAAAGCTCAACCCCGTAAGTCCAGATAGGTCTTATGATGGTCGTTTAGATGAGTATTTTGTAGTTAAGTGGAAATGTTAAGGCGTCTGTCTAGTAAGTGTTGAAGTAACTGAAAGCGGCGAGCAGTTTCTTGTCGTTTCAGTCTAGTGTGGGTATTCCATGTTAGACGTTTGTCAAGTAGAAGTCCTAGGTAGAGGATCTGTTCAACTGGAACAAGCGGAATATTATTAAAGGATGTCATAGGTTTACGACGAAGGGTAAAGGTTATTTTGTGGGATTTGTTGGATTTTATTTTAATTCGCCAATTCTGACCTCAAGGTCTTTGATGTGGGATAGGAGAGTTTGAGAAGCAACAGTTGGATCGTTATTGACTGATAACACACAAGTGCCATCCGCATAGGTAGAAAGGAAGGTGTAGGAATGGGTTGGGTATCAGCTGTATAAACTGTGAAAAGAATGGGTCCAAGAATACTGCCTTGAGGAACACCAGCAGACTGAGTAAAAATGGACGTATAGGAACTATTGTTATTTATTTTAAAGGATCTGTCAGAGAGGTAATACTGGATAATAAGGAGGTAAGTAGGAGGGAGGAATTTACGAAGTTTGTACAGCAGTCCTGGGTGCCTGACTCGGTCAAAGGCCTGTTCTACGTCGAGAAAACCTCCCGTGCAGTACAATCCGCGCTCCAATGCAGACGAGACAACATCCACCACACGATGACATTGCTGGATGGTGGAGTGAGATGTTCGGAACCCAAACTGGTGGTCTGGGATTATATGATTAAGTTCTAGGATTGGGTACAGACGTTTAAGGATGAGTCTTTCCAGGATTTTACTTATAATGGGTAAAAGAGAAATAGGACGGTAAGAAGAAGGGAGCTCCAGTGGCTTTTTCGTTTTAACTATTGCTAATTTCCAGGATTGAGGAAAGTATGTTGTGCGGAGTACGGAATTGTAAATATAGGTGAGGAATAGGATGGCTTTTCTAGAAAGTTGTTTTAGGATATGGGCAGTGATTAGATCGTGTCCGGGAGCTTTACGGGAATTTAATCTTTGGATTATGTTTGATATTTTTGAAGGATGAAATGCTTTAGGAGGAAGTGCCATCTGGAGAAGAATATCCAGAAAGGTGATGGAGATTAAGGATATGAATATGCGGGTTGTAAATTTCAAAGCGATGTTGAGCGAATGTCTGTGACTTTTCTTCGTCAGTTTTCGTCCAGGATTGGGATTCATTGAGGAGTGGATGATTAAAATCTTTTAAATTCAGGAGCTTTTTAGTGGTCGTTCACAGTGATTTGTCGTTAGTAGTGAGGCTTTCAGTCATTGTAAGTAAATGTTGAATGTCCTAATTTCTGATTTCAGTTTGTTAGTCAGTTTGGTATAATAGATTTTGTCTGCTGGGTTCACGGAAAATTAAATCAATTGAAACCTATTGTTAAATTTTATTTTTATTTGATATCTAAAAACGCTGCAAATTATTACACAATGGTTTATTATTTCCAAATAACAATATTAGAGTATAACTGTTTATATGGCTGTTGATAGGCAATTAAGTAATATGAAAAGCACTAATTCAAAGCATCATATCATAACACTCAATGATTTTTTTTTTTTCATTTGGTCCGAAATTTAATTGTCTATCAAATACCACTAATATTTTGGCATTTATTCATTTATTTATTAGGAGAAACGGATTTTTTTTTTATTCGTTATTTGGATTCTACGCACATTGAAACGTAAGCTCTCAAATTTTGAGAAGAGATCATTTTTTTTTTTGGTCGATTACAAAGGTTGATTATTGAAAATAATAAAACAAAAATTACAGGAATTAGAAAGATTTTCCGTCAAATGTTTTTGCCCGCAGAGCTAACTTAAAATGGTTGCAACACTCAAATTATTGGCCCGAAAATTTATTTATTTATGGTTTTATATTCAAGGATAGAGAATAACTGGTCAAAAAATTACGAAAATCTAAAATTTCGAGCGGCAAAATTAATGGAAATTGAACGATTTCAAATTGATTGAACCTTATATATAAAACATTATTCAATTTTTTAAAAATTATGAGTAAATAAGTCATTTCATTTCTGATACAGCTTTCCTTTCCTCGATTTAATAAAAAATAAAACACACATTAAGGTACATTGTAAAAAAGAAAAAAAAAAAAATACATGCTACACCAACCAGTAACTGGGGAAGTGAAAAACGATAAGAAATGAAATCCATTAATACGTAAAGAAATACTTCATAAATTGAAAACTATCTGAGGATTCTATAAAGAAATTCAAGCATCTTATATGATTATAACGGTACACCTGACAATGGCACGGTTTTTGCAACTGATAAAACTACAACCATTGGTCTAATTGGTCCAACCAAGAAAGGAGGAAAACAGATAAAGAGAAAAAGACAGTTGACGTTAAAGAGGTCAGATGAAACAGAGGACAGATAAAAAAATTAAAAAATAACCACTTAAAAGAGCACACATTAACTTCCATTTGTCACTCAATTAATTTATTTCATAAGCTTTCATATCTGTCAACGTTTCGGGGCTGTTTCCCCATTTTCAAGACTTATTTTTTTTATAAATGCTTTTTTACATATAACGCATCACTCTACTTTATAGCTCACTGCTATTAGTCCTACTGCTATAAGAGCTATGAAGTAGAGTGATGGGTTATGTGTGAAAAAGCATTTATAAAAAAAATAAGTCTTGAAAATGGGGAAACAGCCCCGAAACGTTGACAGATATGAAAGCTTATGAAATAAATTAATTGAGTAACAAATGGAAGTTAATTTGTGCTCTTTTAAGTGTTTATATTAAGAAAAACTTCCAAAAAAATTAAAAAAGAAAAGAAATTAAAAAATAACGTAACCTTAGTTATACGCGGAGTAAAGAAGTTACAGCTGTAAATCATCTAATGCTTATGATTTCTGAGTATTATAAAATAATCCGTTTTGTTTTTTAAATATTTTTGACAAGTCTCTTGAGCTCCAGATGACTACTATATAATTTATCCATTATAATGCCAAAAAACAATTAAACCAAAATTATTTCTTTATAGCTTTTTGGAGGTTTTAAAAGCCCTTTTTCTGCTGTAGTTATTTTATGACGTTAATTTTAAGAAGGGAAAGGAATATATATATATATATATATAATGTATCCTTAAGCATTATAAACAAAACCTAATTTAAAAAAAAAAACTTAACATCGGTTTTATTTACTGTTTCTATTCTCATGCAAAGAAGTGGAATTTCTATCGACATGAAACGGACTGGACATATTTTAAGAGTATCGGCACAATGACCATAAAATATTAAACATAAAAAAATATATAAAGGCATATATTAGAAATAATATTTAGACTATATTTATATAATATCGATACTATACCACTAGAATATGCATAATATTATTATGAATGAATATGAATGAATGAATGAATGAATAAATGCTTTATTTACATAATATACAAAATAGTAATAACATATATATACATTTTTTTTAGATCAAAGCCCACAAGACAATGGCGTTAAGCCGTCTGTCGAGTTGCCCCTTTTTCTTTTCTTTTTTTCAGTTTTGATAATAATTTATATTTTTAGTAATGTTATAATTTATTTTTATTGATTGTAAAAATTTAATAATTGAAATGCTGTACCAAAAAATTTCTGTATTTTAATGATTTATTTAAATATGCTGCAAATTTAACCCAATCTAGCCCATTTAGTCTATCTATTATCTCTTCTGGAGTTAACTTATATTTTCCCAAGTATTTCATCCTGAACTCCTTTAATATAGGACATATTGCCAAAAAGTGGTAGGTATCCTCTGGCACATTTAGGTTGCACATAGCACAGGTAGGTATCCTATCCCTCCTCCATGGCTGATAATTAAGTCCCATCAGTTCTCCTCTTGCTTTAAATATTAGAGATTTATTATAAAGACTAAGGTTGTTGTGGTGGATGTAGGAAATAGCTATTTCTGGATCAAGTTTTGCATATAACATATGAAATTGGCTATTGCTGGCTGCGGATATCATTTCTGTTCGGATTTTTGTTTCCATTTTATTAATGAGGTAGTCCGGATTCATTTTTTTAATGGTTTCTTTATTAATTTCTATTTGTAGTTGGTCACCTATTTTCATTATTTGCATATACCATGATATCTTTTTTTCTATTACAACTTGTGTTAAGAAATTCGTTAATCTACTCGCAGGATGGCTTTCTAATACTTTACGGATATATTTTAGATGTAATTTTAAGGTATAACTGTAGAGGGGAGAGGTGGCAGTTTCTAAATATAATATGTAATCAGGCGTGTTCTGTGGGAGATAAAAGAGCCTTTTTATGAAGTATTTTTGTACCCTTTCTACTTCCGGTAAATTCAAATATCCCCATACCTGAGCTCCATAGCAAACCACCGCTCGTAGGGCGCTGTTAAAAACTTGCATTTTTTTATTTACTGGAATATTTTTATCATCTATAATTTTTTTCCATACACTATTTATTGCAAATTTAGCTTTTATTACTTTTTCTCTATTGTTCATTTTAAAGTTGAATGTTGGATTGATGTTTATTCCTAAATATTTATAATTATCAACGCAGCTCACTTTTTGTCCTTCGAAATACCATTTCTCATTTTTCTTAATCTTCCCCCTCTTTTTCTGCACACCATAATTTGGGATTTATTGAGGTTAACTTTAAGATTCCATTTCTGGCAATATATTTCCAAATCTCTTATCATTAATTGTAGGGAAGTAGGTGAAGAGGCTAAAAGCACAATGTCGTCGGCGAACATCAATGTTTTAATTTTCCATTTATTTATAATAATTCCACCACATAAATCATCTTCCAGATCATTAATGAATATTGTGAATAGTGTGGGACTTAGCAGGCATCCTTGTTTCACCCCCATTTCGCAAGGGAAGGCAGTTGAGAGTCCATTCTTACTCCAAATCTTTGTATCCGAATTATTATAATAATTTTTTAAGATATTAATAATTTTGGTTGAAATGCCTAGCAGGGATAACTTGTAAAATAATGCATTTCTGTCTATACTGTCGAATGCCGCTTGGAAGTCCACAAAAAATAAATAAACTTTTTCATTTTGACTGAATTTAATATTTATAATGTTGTATAAATTAAAGATATTGTCTATGGTGCTGTAACCTTCTCTAAACCCCGCTTGCGTTTCTTTTATAATATTTTTTTGCGTTAGCCACCTTTTTATTCTCTCCATAACCACACCCGTGAACAATTTAGCAACTGTATTAAGTAATGATATGCCTCTGTAATTCTTCACTTCATTTGGGTCTCCCTTCTTGTATATTGGAAAAATTAGACTCTGTTTAAACATTTTTGGCACTTCTTCTTTGTCCCATATTTTATTAAAAAGACCTTCAAGCAGAGAGACGAATTCCTCAGGTAGATGTTTCAAAAATTCAAAAGGGATACCATCTTGTCCTGGGGCTTTATTATTTTTACTTTTTTTTATTATATTAATTATTTCCCCTGAGCCGATTCTGCTATCCAATGACTCTTCATAAATAAAAGGTTCTGCATAATGTATGGGTCCAGATAAAAGAGGTGGATTTAGAAGTTGTTTGAAGTGGTACACCCACCGGTCAATAGGTATGTTGGGGTTACAAATGTAAGTTTTCTTCCTCAAAGCATTGATACTCTCCCAGAAATCTTTGTTGTCCTTTGCACCTTCTATTTTTGCTACTAATGATTCATAAAAAGATATTTTCTTTCTTTTACATAATGTTTTATAGTTTTTGTTTTCAAGTAAATACCAGTTTTTCATAAGAACTGAGTTTGTTTTTCTGAATAAATTTAAAAACTTAAAAGAGGTTTTTCTACTTCTATAGCATTCATTATCGAACCATTTCTCTCCTGTTTTTGGTTTATGAAAAAATTTATTTTTGCCTGCAGCTTGCTTAATGAGACCTATAAATCTTTCTAGTAACAAATCTACATCATTTACTTTAAATTCATCCCATTTTATACAAGTTTTCAAATTATGTATGAAATTTATTTCTTGTTCTTTGTTCCACAATAGTTTCGGTAAAAGTGGTATTAGCCTGTTATTATTATCTACATTTAAACCTGCCAGAATTAATTTTATCGGTAGGTGATCCGAAAATGTTTCCGGAATAATTTCGAAATGTCTAATATTTTTCAGATAGCTAATAGATGCCATGCCCAAATCAATGACGGAAGATCCTCTGGCGGATATAAACGATAGCTCTCCTTCCTCATCTCCAAGCGTTCTTCCATTTAAAATAATAAAACCATGATCTTCACAAAATTCCGCAACTTTAATTCCTCTTTCATCTATTTTACCGTCTTTTGAGTATCTGATTTCAGTTGTTAAGTTAGTTCCCTCTAAAATTTCATTAGGACATATTTGCAAGTTTCCAATGTGAGCATTCCAGTCACCGATAAGAACAACATCATAATTTCTAGTTAATTCAATTAATTCTATTATTTCATCAAATTCACTATTCCAATTACTAGTATTTAAATAGATCGGAACCAGATATATTATTTTTTCATTAATTTTTAACTTAATACAAATTTTATTTTGAATAATGCAGTATTCAACTTGGTTTTTATTGAATTTTGTTCTATTAAATCCATATAGATATCCCCCACTGGCTCTTCCCATTATTCCTCCCTTTTTAGCACCTATAAACTTCAATTCGAAATCTAAAAATTTTTGTTCATAAAATAACACATTTTCTTCTACTAGAAATGTCTCTACCAACAGAAAAATATCGAATTTTTTGACAAATTCAAAGAAAACATTTTCTTTAGATTTAATTCCCCTTATATTATAAAATAAAATATTTATCTCACCTAAATTATTAATAATAGTTTTATCACTCTCACTTATACCATTTTTTACACTAACTTTCCTTCGTTTTTTGAACTAGCACTGGAGGTAGACGGTTGACTGTTATCGGTGGCCGCCTCACCGCTACGGAGATCCTCTTCAAGAACTGCTTTCATGCTCTTCATCACTTCTTCGGAAAATGTAATTCCCATTACTTCTTCCAGAACCCTTATTCCATCTTTTCCATCACATTTAAGACCCTCATCAAAGTCCCAGAAGAACCTTTTGTTTTTAAATAAAAGGTAGAAATCTCTAATTTGGACAACAGCGCTCTTATCCACTTGTATAATTTTTTCTTTTATCTTCCATAGGCACCTTCTTCTCTTCCTAGTTCTTCCAGAAAGATCCCTGTGTATAAAGATTCCACTGCCTTTTAACTTCCTTGAATTTTTCAGAATATCCCATATAATTTTTTCGTTATCGAATTCTGCTAGAACTATGTTTTTTTGCGTGTTATTCTTGATTTTAAAAGCATTATTAATTGTGACATTATTTACACTAAGCACTTCGTCGCATAAAGTCTTGATAGTTTTTGGAATATCTTCGTTACTTCCTCTCAGACCTCTAAAAATGAGGTTTTTCATTTTATTTTTATTAATCAAATTCTCAATAATATTACTCATATGTTTCTCTTTTTCTTTTAATGTTTTGATTTCTTTTCTTAACTCTTCATTTTCTAGTAGTAATTTATTTTCTAACAATTTAAAATCTTCTTTTGATGGTATCTCTTTTTTTAGAGATTCAAATTTAACGTCTAACATTTTATTAAACCGTTCCATCATTTTTTCTATTTCCATGGCTTCTATTGTTTCAGTCTGAACTTTTTTATTTTTTATATCTTCAGGGGAATTTATAATCCGTTTTCTTTTCGTTGAATCTACAGATTTTGGTGAAGAGATACCTTCATTAAGCTCTTTTTTTCTATTCATATATTTACGAGCCAATAGGTTTGACAAGTAAATAAACAGTACTGCCACTGACCTTGCTAGATAAGAGACCAGATAAGAGACGGCTAACAGATCCCGGGTGGGGGCTATCCTGTCCAGGCCCGCTCCAGATAACACCAGGTGAAGCCAAAAATTAGCAAATAGTTTCGCAATCACCACGGAGGTGTCCGTCGTCCAATTTTCTTCAAAATTCACAGAAATACTTTGAAACACTATATTTCCGCGTATACCAATTCTTATTTCGAAACGACTTCACAAACGAATTCTAAGATCAATCGGTACGGAGACGATGTTACTACACTGCCGGTCTGGGCGCAACTCCTATATAATAATAATATTATATAAGAAATAATATTATTATTTCAATTGGTAGAAACAGACGGAATGTCAGTTTCTAAATATTATTATATTTGAAAAAATCAAAGTTAATTTTAAATAAAATAGTATTGTATTGTTTTTTCCATTTGTCAGGGCCAGGCATTAGTTATTTTCAACCCAATAACAAATATTACGTTGGACACAAGTAACTATGTTATCGTCACATGGTCGGAAAAATATCAAGTTATGTATTTAAGTATAAAATTACATAACATTATAAGTATAAAAGTAAGACAACAACCAATAAAAACAAAATATATAATAAGGAATGAACAGTATAATAAGATGAAAGTTATAAATATGGAAACAAACACTAATATTGATTGACTTTTGGCATGAAAATATTAGAGGATTATAGTAACAAACTAAAAAAATTTGTACTACACTACTTTGCCGGAACAAAAATGATTCTTTTCTGTCCAGAAACGTTACTTCTGATGAAAACTGGATACTTCACGATGACAGTAGACGTTCTTGGCTCGAAAAAGGGAAGGCAGCACATTTTCCAAAGACCTCAACTGATCAAAAACAGGAGATGGTTACAGTAAAATGGGCTTCATTTGGTTTAATACACCACAGCTTCTTAAATCCTGAAATGCCGAAACATACTGTAACTAAATTTATGCAATGTATTAGAAATAAAGCCATTTGTGGTAAAATGGCAGGGGCCCATTTTTTTGTATGACAGCATAAAAACGGCCACATTTCTTAAGTGTGACGTCACAAAAACCGTTGTAGCTTAGATATGAAACTCTGCCATACCCAATCTACGCATCGGACCTCTTGACTAAGGATATAATTTGTTTACACTCCGGAAACTCTAGTTACGTGAGAAAAAATGGACAAAGGAAACCGCGAATTAGAAAACGCGTTTTTGTAGTTTATCAATTCTTAAAATGGGAAATTCTATTCTGAGGGAATGGAACATTTGCCTACATGTTGGCAGAAAAGTATTAATACTAAATAACTCACATATAAAACCTGCAATTAAAAATTTTAAGGCTCATAACGACAGCACCTTGGTACGTAAACAACAAAAACATACATACTGACTTACAAAAACAAACAGTTGACCAACACATATGAACTCTGTATTTTTGTCTTCATAATAAATTGCAAGGACACGACAATAGACTTATAAGCGCTTATATTATAAGCGATATGTCAATAACTGAAATTAGTTAGAAGAAGGCTAATGAGAAGCGGGATGAGAGATCTCCTCTGCTAAATTCAAGCCGAGGAAGGGGTGCTGCGGGGCACTTTACTTCCCTACAGCTATGATGTCTGCTGCTTACGTTTTCGTAGCAATTTTTTTTATTGTCAGATGGTTTCTGACAGGTGCAAATAAAATATAAAGAGAGAAAAAAAAGTCTGCCTAAATTTGTAAAGACGATTAGATAGAAATGTAAATAAGCTTTACGGTATCTTTGAGTAGGATGTGGAAGTAGGTAATTGTAAGAAGGCTGCGGTTGGAAAAACTTGAGCAAGGGTCGGATCGTGACTGGGTCGGCTCATCAGTATCCAGTTAGTCCTCCGGCCTATGGAATGACAAAAATCTTTGTCAAACCTCACTCTTCTTTATAATAACATCGTAGCTTTACCGATGGTCTCAACAATAGTTATTAAAAATGATATGAGCAATCAGTTAAAAAACCTTTAAAGTCCATGATTAATTTCCCCAGTGCTTTTATCTTCCTAATTCACATATTTACCGCAGTATAACGATTTCAATAAAAAAAATGTCTTTCTCGACCATCACTATTATAGAGTAACGTTTTAAGTAGCATAATAAGCAAAATAATCGACTAATTTGTACTAAAACACATTATACTGATTGATATACAAAATATGAATAGCAAGGTTTTAGCCTGATCGTGTTAATTACAGGTAAGTATGTAATGAAACTAAATCCTCGATCTTAAGTAAGAAACGAAATGATCTTATTTAAAACAATCAAATGGAAGTACAAGAAAATGGAGAAGTGTCAAAAAACGTCTTCAAAAGAAAAACAGATGAGTTGAAAACTAAAAACGCTATGCACCATCGGGGGAATTTCCTGTAATAGTAATGATAAACTGACGGATCAGATAATCTAATCTAATTTGAATGCTGTAATCTGCATACATTTACTGGCTGATTGCTACATACAGTTTTGAACTTGACTGGAAGTTCACCTTGAATAGTTTCGCCAGTTCAATTCGATTGGCTTTCCATGCCATTGTGTTTTGGCAGACACAACACGTTGCCCTAGAATCAGTTATTGATAGCTATTGCCAAACTGTGCCAAAACTTGCCTTCCAATGAAGTCTTTTATGAATCGTATTAATGGAAACGAATGAAATGGCATGGAAAAAATCATTTCTTAGAGAGAACGAGAAGGTACAATGATTTTGGATAATTTTAAACAGAGATTCGATTTTAGCGGTTCACGCTTTTACTTTCTGTTTCGCTAAAGAAATCATCAGTATTTAGCAATAGTAAACCTGAGGTATACTGAAAGTTTTACATTAATTAATTTATAATAAAAACATTCAGAACAAATTAGCCTGTTGACAAAATAAAATGTGGTTATGTCATGTACTTTACGAGGAGTATACTGGTTTTAAAAAGGCGAAAAATCATTGCTAGGATATTCTATTTACTATAAAATATCAAATTACAACGGATAAGTTTTTCAAGCCAAGCCGCTTTGATGGAGAACCCGCCACACCGACTGCCGCTAAAGAGTGGACCTAATGGCTGAAGACGTTTCAAAACTTCGTCGATACTACAACTTTGATGAGTAAGGTAATCAATAATTTCTTATCCTATGACGTTTATGAGTTTGTCATTCATGCATGTAATTCTTATGCTGACGATGTAAATACTGTCACAGCTGACAAAAACTAGGGTTGGAACAAACCCTAACTCTGACTAAATCATCTGAAATTTTAATTAAAATTTATTTTAAGATAAGGGAGGTTACAAAACATTGGTTTTATGTGTTATTGATTGTATGTGTGATTATATTTGTCTTGTTAAGTTAATGTTACATGTTTATTCAGTTAGTTTTGTTTTGTTTTATTAATGAATATTGAACCCATAGGGGTAAGTTTATTTCCGATATTTAGTTTTTTTTGTTTACAGTAAAAGTTATAATTTTAATGTATTATGAAATTGTATTGTAACCTTTTAGGTTCATTTACCTGATGTGGTTTTGTGGAAATAAAGAAGTTTCAATTCAAAAATGGTTACTACTCACTCCCCACATCATTTAAATAAATAATAATAGAGACGTTACGATGCTTCGAACTCCGTATTCGTCGAAAAGAAGAGCGAAATTTATGCTAGACTCATTTTGGCGGATCGGAAACAACTACCTACTGACTCAATCGACCAATATATTCAAACCATGAAAATCATTAGTAAGAATTGCGACTTTAAGGCCTTAAATGCCATCACAAAAATCAACACATCCGTGGCGCATTCATCACCTGCTGTCCAGTCAGATTCGTCAGCGCTTCTTAGAAAATGACAGCTTAGGTCTGGACGACACTATAAAGAAAATCCTCGTATTGGAGGCAGCTCATAAACAGGCTAAGGGGTACATTCAACCTATGAGCAATTATTCTATCTTAATCGACACTGGAAGCTCCTCTAGCTGTATAGATCACATTTTCACTCTCAAACACAAGATTCATCTTTTCCCGAGAGAGGGGAGGGTCTCCATAGAGAGACCTTTATAGAGAAACTTCGCTCTCCTCTGCAATCGAAGGATATGGTCTGCATATTAAAAGTCATGAAAGGCCTTTGTGCTGAAGTATTGATCTACCATGACATACTCGGGGAATGCTCTGACGTTTCAATTTCATTTGGTGGATTAAAGCCCCCACTCAAAATATACATACTGCCACTTGTGCCTCAGTAAAACCTCCTCGGTTATTTGGTAACCTATCAGCAGACTGCAAGCTTATTGCCATAAAGTCCATGCGATGCAATGAGGTTGACCTAACGTTCATACGGTATGAAACTTATAGATAAGGGAGTTATTGAGGAAAGCAACTCTCCAGGGCTCTTTGCTCACAACTCAAAATACATTGCACATTACTCAGATAAAATCAGATGACTGGCATACTCTTAAGTCCTTCCCTCTGGATCATCAAACAACTAAAGATTTAGAAAACCTACAACAAAGTATTGCCGATGCTGCAGGTACCACAATAAATGGCACTGAACACATGGTAGTAGAGACAGGTGCTTCAGATGTCACCTTGGACGCAACTTTATAGTCAGGTTTGTCATACTGTGGCCTTATGTCTGAATGTGCACAGTATGACACGGACATTCGCTATGTCTGAATGTGCACGCTCTGTGATTGAGAAGGAAGTAGCTGCAATTGTGGAATCTCTGGAGAAATGGAGGTATTTTTCTTTAGGGAGACATTTTCAACTACTAATAGATAAACAGGTTCTCTCTTTCGTATTCAACCAAAAACACTCAAGCAAAAAAAAAAGGATGAAATTCTACGTTGGCGATTCGACCTGTCCCCTTTCCAATTAGATTTAACCTACCACCCTGGAAGAGAAAACGTGAAGGCTGTTTCTCTTTCTAGAGTTTGTAGCTCCATCTCCGATGATCAAATTTTAGAATTGTATCGATCTTTTAATCATCCCGGTATCACCGAAATGGTTTACTGGCTGCATTAAAGGAATATCCCATTTTCAGTAGAAGGTGTTAGAAGGGTTAACTCAGCTTTTTCGATTTGTGCCGAAATTAACCCCCTTTTCACAAATATAGAGGTACTTTGATCAAGGCAACTACTCCTTTTGAACGAATCAATGTAGATTTCAAGGGTCCGATCCCCTCAAAGACGAGTAATTACTACATTCTAGATAGATAATAGATGAATATTCTAGATTCCCGTTCGCCTACGCTTGTAAAGCCACAAACTGTTATAAAATGTCATACAGAGCTTTTATGCTCTTTGGGTCTCCAGTTGAATTGCACTCTGACAGGGGGTCCTCCTTTATTTCCCGGGAATTAATATCATTCCTACGTTCCAACGGAATAGTCACTAGCCTCTCAACGCCCCATAATTCTCTAGGGAATGGACAGGTGGAGCGTTTGAATGGTACATTGTGGAAAACCATAAATCTAGCTCTCAAGACCAAAACTCTCAAGACTTGCGATTAGGAAAAAGTTCTCCTGGAGTCACTCCATTAGGTCTTTATTATGCACGGCCATTAATTGTACTCCTTATGAACGGTTCTTCAGTTTTTCTCGTCGAACCTAAACCGGAGAGGCTCCACCTACTTGGCTTACCACAACTGGGACTATACTCATCAAACGAAACGTCCAGTAAGTATGACGACTTGGTAGAAGAAGATGAACTACTAGAAACGAATTCCCAATATGCATGTTATATATACACTGCCGGACAAAATTAAAGGATCACTTATCAATATTTTGAAATTACTGAACTGTGTAGGGTATTTTTGAAAATATTCTTTTTTCTTTGGAAGTCACGCTTTATTATAAGAGCAATAAAAAATAAAAAATTCTTTTTTAGAAATTTTTAATAGGAAAACAAATCTATACTAATATTATAAAGCTGAAGAGTTTGTTTGTTTGTTTATTTGAACGCGCTAATCTCAGAAACTACTGGTTCTAAAAATTCTTGAAAAATTCTTTTTGTGTTGGATAGTACATTTATCGAGGAAGGTTAATTCTTCTTGGACCAAGTCTCCTTAGAAAGAAGCAAATAACAGTGCTTATAGTCTGCCAACTATCTATACTAATATTATAAAGCTGAAGAGTTTGTTGTTGTTGTTGTTTTTAACGCGCTAATCTCAGAAACTACTGGTCCAAATTGAAAAATTCTATTTGTGTTGGATAGTCCATTTATCGAGGAAGACTTTAGGCTATATAACATCACACTGCGACTAATAGGACCGAAGAATCAGTCGAAAATCTGGGAAAAAACGGGGAAAATTTGGGAGAAAAAAAAAAACTTGCTTCCCAATGATTCCAAATGATTTACCTTTTATTTTTAAATAATTCAATTTCCCGTTAATTTATATTTTCCATTTAAACACGTAGGAATAGATTTACGTCGAGATCGGGTTGCGGAGAAAATCAGTATGTTCTTCTGCCACAAGAAAATAAAACAAAAAATGTCATTTACGCGGAAGTACTTTAAAATATATTCTTTTAAAAACTTCTTAATAGCAATCATAATAACAGAAATTGATGCAGACGAAGTCACTTTAGAATATATCAAAGAAAAAGTGACATGTACTAAGAAGGTTTAAAGTTGGGTGATAAAATTCCGGTTCTGGGATACGCCGATGATTTGGTACTGCTAAAAGAAGACTAGGAAACTAAAAAACTAAATACAAGTCCGTTAATAAAAACCGGTAAAGAAATAGGACTCGAAATAAATACCTAAAAGACAAAATATATGATTTGTAGCAGAGACGGTGGCGATCATAGTGATATTGATATATCAGGGTATACTTTTGAACACGTAGAGAATTTTAAGTATTTAGGTTCAATGATAACGAAAAAAAAAATCCAGGAGGAGATAAAGTCCTGGTTCAACGCGGGATATGCGTGTTATAATTCAGTTGCGAAATTACTTAGCTTCTGTCTAAAAACTTAACGGTTAGAATTTATTAAACTGTTATTCTTCCGACGGTGAAACGTGGCCGTTTACTTTGAAGGACGGACAACGGCTAAAGGTTTTAGAAAATAAGGTACTAAAATATTTGGTCCGAAGAGAGATGAGGTTACTGGGGAGTATAGAAGGTTACACAACTATTATTTTAAGCATATTTAGGATTTTTATTAGCTGTATGTCTATATTTATAAAAGAAAGCACCACTCAATTTTCTGGTATCTAAAAAATTACTATGGTTGTGAGGATAAAATTTTCCCTGGAGGTTCGTCTTGCCGCCTAGATGTGCAATAAGGCAGGATTTGAAAATCTTCGCCCAAAAAGTGGTTGAACAACCTAAACGTAAAAATGTCTTAATCTGATATGTATCAGCAAAGGTACAACAATTTTATAACAAATATATTTAAGCATATTACTGTTGTTATCTGTTCGTTTAACGTCACTTTTGTACTACTATGGTTAATCGTATGATGACTAATTTTTTCCTCGCCAAGTTTAGTTAGGGTAGAGATCTTTAACGAGTTCATGGAGTCGCAAAGGCTTGGGACCACCATTTTACGTCCCCTTCGAAGGAGGGCATAACTAAGGTTGTTTTTTACTCTCATTAAAAAATCTGAAGGGCACCTGGCTGGTCACTACATACAGGTGACCGACCCTTTTAAGCATATTGCGTTTCATATCTGTTTCGAGTGTAGGTTCCTATGAAAAATATATTCAATTGTTATTTATTTTTTAAAAATGGTTTGTGACGATTATTTTTACATATTAAGTGATTATGGGTATAACCACTTCTACTGGTTTGCTATTGTAAATTTGACAGAAAGAAGTCAAGATCGGGCTTTAAATGATAACAAAGAGTAGCTGATAGTTGATATTTATTATAGCCAATCTCACCATAAACGCGAGCAAAGCTGCGTGACACAGCTAGTCAAAAAATAAAAATGTCCTACAGTCTCAAAATGAAAAAGTAAATCTTTGAAATGAAATGAAATAACAAAACTGAATAAAAAGGAAGAATTCGAGGAAAACGATCAATAATTGGTATTCCCACCTCTAGCTCTGATAATTGCTTCCATTCTCCTGCCCATTCCACCGACCAGGGCTCTTACATGTTGTTCCACTCTTCCACTAACCTTTTCCTTAAATCTGCCAAATTTTGTGGGTCTCGGGAGCGTCTTCCAAGCATGTCCCATACATGCTCTATTGGGTTCATATCTGGACTTCTGGGCGGCCAAACCATAACGTCAATTTCTTCTTGTCTGAGGAAATTTTGCACTGATCGAGCAACGTGAGGTCGGGCATTATCGTGCATAAAAATAAAGTTACCTGCGATATTTCTGGCGAAAGGTATTACATGTGGCTCAAGTACCTCCCTAATGTACCTGTCAGCACTTATAGAGCCACGGTTAACAAGAACCAACTCTGTACTGGAGTTTAAATTTATGCCCCCCCCCACACCATCACTGACCCACCACCAAACGCAACCCTTGGAGAAAAAGTGCATGGAGCATACCTCTCTCCCCGCCTTCTCCATACCTTTTCCCGTCCATCTGGAGATCGGAGACAGAATCTTGACTCATCGCTGAATAATACGAGACTCCAATCTTCCTGAGTAAAGTTTAGTTGCTCCCGAGCAAACCTCAAGCGCTCAACCCGGTGTTCCCTGGGGAAAAGAGGTCCAGTAGCAGAAGGATGGGAGGTCAATCCATAATCGTTGAGTCGTCTTCTCACGGTTCGCTCTGAAATTTGCACATTCCTGAACCTCTGGAGGAGACCACGCAGACTGTTACCAGTTGATCGGCGATCCTGAAGAGCATGCAGTTGCAAAAATCTCTCGTCACGGTGGGAAGTTGACCTCGGACGGCCTTGTCCGACTCTTCTTGTATGCCCTCCAGTTTGGCGGTGCCTATTGAGCACCCTGGACACTACGGATTGTGACCTCTGGAGCCGTTGCCCAATTTGCCTTTGAGAAAACCCATCTTCACTCAAAGCAACAGCACGAATTGATTCCTCATCGGTCAATGCTTTTCTGTTGGCCATCACAACGTTCTTACTAAACTCACAAGTATAAACTAAAGTCTCTTAAATGTTAGAAAATCTTCAATAAGATGAATCTTTGCTAACAACTAACCATTTACTGATAGGAAGAAAGAAAAGAAGAGGAATAACTGACCCTTTTCTCCATAAACGGGTGGGAATATAAATAGGTAGAGGATTAACTTGATAAGATACAACACAAAGTCCAGTCTGGGACAAAGGAATTGCTATTTTTATCTCTTATGTAATAATAATATAAATATTTGTAAGTGATCTTTTAATTTTGTCCGGCAGTGTATTAGAGACCAATGCCTCTCTCACAACATTTTTATGAATTCCTTCCCTGTTGTTCCTGTACTTAATGGCTAAAGAATCTATGCTCTCCAAAATACTAAACAAACTATCAATTCAGTCAATGATGTGGGCCTTGATTGTTTTATTGAGCCTCCCCGTCGTTTTGCTGACACATGCTACCAGACCCTGGTGTATGTTTTTAGCTAAATCAATTAAACGCCTCTCCGATGTCTCCACTATAGCTTTAACGTCTCCCATCAAAACTTTATCAACTGCAACAGCCTCACCCATTGTGCACTCCTAACTTCAGCTAAAGCATTTTACTTTAAATTTCAAAAAGACTTTACAACACTACAACTTATAGTTTATGTTCATACCAACTTGCCGCTTCCGAAGGCAACGGCAACGCTTCCTGAATTACTATCCAATTGTTTAGGTAGGTATGTAGGGACTTATATTTGCTACTTTTTTTTCTATTAAACGTCTCTCATGAAGGCTTATTTAGTGTTTATTTAATAAAAATATTATTTTAGACTTTTCACTTATCAATTCCACCATATGATCATATAATATCCCCATTCCACTATTTGACGGAATACCAAAAAACTGAAGATAAATATACCAACAGTATCTGTACTTACATCGATGGCTCCAACTTGAACAGTACAGTTGGATGTTCTATTGTTACAGATTTTTTCACCACTAAATATAAATTACCAAACATGGCATGTAACTTTACTGCAGAAAGCCACGCTATAAGCGCAACGCTTTATCTAATCATGCAGCGTGACAACGAAAGTTTTCTAATTTTCACGGATTCTCTTTCCGTTATAATGGCATTAAGTGATATTTATTCAAAAATTAAAAACGACAAGCCTAATGATTTAAAAAAAAATAAAATAGCAATAATGTGATCCCGTTAAACATAGGCATTAAAGGAAATGACGAAGCGGAAAGAGCAGCGAGGAATACAGCAATGTCCACATTGCAAGAAATTAATATTCATACCCTGATCTTACTAATCTTACCTAAAATGTTTGGCTAGGAATATGTGGGAAGAACTTTGGGAAACAATTGAAGAGGAAAACAAATTAAAAAAACAAAATAACTAAAGAATGGCAAAAATCTCAATCCGATATTCAAGAAGAAAAAAGGTTGTCATCACGCGAGAAATGAAAAGAGAAGCCCCTCTGAAATTTTTTAACTGTAAATTTGTCTATCACACACAGTTTAGTAGAATATCCTCAGTACATGAACCGACTTCCAAAATTCATGTATAGACAGAAGGCTGGACACATTACTAGGAGACAATGCCTCAAATTTAACCAAACTAATAGCTTTATTATAAACTAACGGGTAGTTTTACAAACTTTGAGCATACAGCACAGCAGTGTCATAGCGTGGTTGATATTATATCCTTCACAGTGGAGCGCGGAATGTACTGCAACAGGCATTTGACAGAGTTTGGCATCCAGGACTACTTTACAAACTCCGTCAATTCCTATCTCCGATATATTTCCTAATAATCCGTTCCTACCTTACAGATAGAACCTTTAACGTAAATCATAATCTCTCCTATTGTCCAGTATTCACTCAGACAGCCGGTATACCACAAGGTAGTATATCCTTGATACAATCCTCGACAACGAGTATACAGCTGATATTCCTACCCAACCTAACGTAATCCCAGGACTTTCTGAACTACTGTATCCTTTAATAATAACCCACTTATCCCTGTAGAACAAATACGATACCTATGACTCCAAGATGGATCAAGATGATAAACGTCTTACTTGGAATCCTCATACAAGACTTAAATGATAAAAAACTGCTCGTCAATGCGGTTTAATACAACAATTACTTGAGAAACGATCAAAACTTTCTATTTGCTACAATAAACTGATTTATATAACCAATCTTAGACCTATTTGGACATATGACATTGAGCTATGGGGCTCTACTAAACCATCAAATTCCTTCCGCATCCAATCCTTACAGACCAAAATCATAAACGCTCCTTATTTTGTTACTAATAAAATCAGCCATAGAGACCTCAATATCCCATTTGGATACTTCGCCCAAAATCGATACACCTCCTTTTATTATAAACTACAAACCCGCTTGTCCCTAAACTTTCGTCTCCATTTCTTCCTGAAAATCCTCCGAGGCGGCTGAAAAGACTGTGACTTCGAGACCTTCTAATAAAATAAATACTGCAGTGTTACCTAAAAGAATGATTGAAATGCTACTACTGGGTAGCTTCTTCACAAGACTATTTCATGCTTATATTGGTAATTTTAACTCTTTTACTTGTTGTGTATATCGTAAATACATTTGTATAAATCAATAAAAATATGTATTTTTTTTAAAATTACATTAATACATCTAGTAAATGAGAGTATAATATAAAACAAATGCATGATACTTGTTATATATTAAAGTGTTAATCGATAAAACCATATGTTTATATAAAGAAGAAAAACACATGTTTTAATTTATTCCACGTTTTTTCAGATTTGTTCGATTTTAAACTTGTGTAATGGTTACCTAATAAAGTAATTGTAAATTGTGAAAAAAAAAAAATAAATAATTATCTTTAAAAGGGCCAGCATAGTCGATATGTATTCTTTGCCATGTTTCCGCGGGCTCTTCCCAACTATGTAAAGGTGCTTTTTCAGGGTTATTTTTGATTTCGGCACAACTCTTACAAGATGCTACTAAATGTTCGATTTCAGAATCTATTCCAGGCCAATAGCACAAAGAGCGAGCAATGCTCTTCATTTTAACTATTCCTATGTGAGATGAATGTAATTCTTTTAAAATTTGTGGACGTAAATTTGTAGGAATATAAACTTTGGAACCACGCATAATAATACCTCCATGTAAACTGTATTCGGAATCTTTAGCTTCACCATTACTTAGTTTATGTTTAAAATGTTTTAATTCTGGATCTCGATTTGTTTCGTATTTAATGATCTCAGAAGTTATGGGAGACGTATCCGAAATATTTTGAATAGTAAGTTCATTAACTTTAAATGAATCTTCGAGAAAATTGAGCAATTTTTTATTTAAAGGTAATGGATTTCTAGAAAAATAATCAACATTAGAATGTTCTTTTGAGGGCCTATGACAAATCTCATAATTGAAACCATTTAAAAATTCCGCATATCTGATAAGACGATGTGCTGACATGACAGGCATTTCTTTATTCGGGTGGAAAATTCTCTCTAATGGCTTGTTATCAACTATGAGCGTGAACTTCCTACCGTAAAGATATTGATACAAACGTTTAAAAGCCCAGTAAACTGCGGTAGCCTCGCGATCTAATTGAGAATATCGAGATTCACTGTTCGTGAGTGATCGTGAAATGAATGTGATAGGTCTTTCTTGACCATTAATAATATGAGAAAGCACGGCACCTAACCCATAAGGGCTTGCGTCCGTGGCTAATATCAATGGTAATTCAGGTTGATATGGAGTCAACACCCTTTCACTGGCAATTTCATCTTTAATTAAATTAAAGGCATCAGTACAATCGCTAGTCCTCGTAAATTTAACATTCTTTTTCAGCAAACGATTTAATGGGAATAGTTTATCGGATGCTTTCGGAATAAATTTTGCATAGTATTGGGCCAACCCCAAAAATGACCTTAGCTCTTCAACGTTTTTAGGTCGAGGCGCAGATTTGATCGCATCAATTTTGTCTTGACTTTTTTCTAAACCCCTAGCACTAATTTTATGTCCGAGATATTTGACTGACGTGCAAAATAATTTGCATTTAGATTTATTTATGTGTAACCCGTTCTCTTGCAAAACATTAAGGCACTTAATTAATCGTGAGTAGCATTCCTGGAATGTACTTCCCTGAATAAGGAAATCATCAAAATAAGCAACTGTTCCGTCTAACTTTTGAATGATTTGATCAATTATTTTATGAAATTCTTTGGGGGCCGTTTTAATACCCATAAAAAGCCTTTTTACCTTATAGTTCCCCAAATCGTTGAAATTGTGGCATATTCTTGACTCTTATCGTCTAACGCAAGATGAAGATATGCTTTGTGAAGGTCTAAAACGCAAAAGTATTTCCCCCCTTGAAGTTTATCAAATAAATCATCAATTTTGGGAATTGGGTAATGCGTATCTTGTAACTGCGGATTGAGGGTAATTTTATAGTCAGCACAAATTCTGACAGTCTGGTCTGGCTTGGGAACTATAACAAGAGGTGTGCCCCATTCAGAATGATCGACTTTCTCTATGATCTTTTGTTCTACCAATAAGTCTAATTCGTTTTTCGTTTTTTCTAGATAGGAATAAGGAATGGGTCTGGTTTAATAAATATAGGTTTTGCATCATCTTTGAGATTCAGCTTACATTTGAAATGAGGAATGAGCCCAATTTTAGGAGTAAAAACATTTTCGTACTTTTGGAAAAGATCAGTTTTGATTTTCTCGAGGGTTGTTGGTTCTATATTAAATTCGTCGACATTTTGTAAATCTGAAATATTTAATTTTAGTTTCCTAATCCATTCTCTTCCGAGAAGTGGTGTGTAATTATTTTTTTGTTGTAGTAGACGCTAAAACTAAATGGGTAGAAATTACTATGTCACCTAAACCGCCAACCTCCGGTTCTACAATAAATTCGTTAGAAGAAATATTTTCAAGAAATGGATTGCCTACTATTATAGTTTCAGACAATGCTGCTATTTTCAAATCTGATGAATTTTTAAATTTTTGTAAAAGTAATGGTATTTCCCAAAGGTTCTGTGCACCGAATTATCCTGCTACAAACGGGTTAGCTGAAAGGTCTGTTCAAAACCTAAAGAAAAAGCTGAAATGTATGGTAGACGATCCAGGAACCATAAAACAAAAGTTAAATGTATTCTTATTCAAATATAGATCAACGCCCCTCGCTAATGGTAAGTCGCCAGCTGAACTTCACCTGAACAGACAACTGCGAACACGTTTACACCTAATAAAACCAGTCAAAACGTATAAGTCATCAACTTCAAACGGTAAAGTTCGAGTTTTTCAATCTGGCGATAGAGTTCAAGCAAGAAATTACTCAGGGTCTGATCTCTGGAAATTCGGAACCGTGATCCAACGCTTGGGGAAACTACATTACCTTATTAAGTTGGATCATGGATATGTCATCAAAAGACATATTAACCAACTGAGGCCGACACAAGTGGGAAAAGGAAAACCTTCAGAGCCGAAAAGGGAATTCAACTCAAATGTTCATCAAAGTAACACAGAACCGCCTACTGTAGAAGATGCAACATCAGAAACAACATCCACAGTGAGGCATCAGAGGGATCGCAGAGGGAGAGAAAGCCAGTAGTTAGGCTTAACCTATAGCAAGAAAAAAAAAACAAGTATCAATTAAGTGGCGGAGAGTGTTATATATTAAAGTGTTAATCGATAAAACCATATGTTTATATAAAGAAGAAAAACACATGTTTTAATTTATTCCACGTTTTTTCAGATTTGTTCGATTTTAAACTTGTGTAATGGTTACCTAATAAAGTAATTGTAAATTGTGAATAGTTAGAAGTTTTTGAAATACACAACAATACTCATGTAGATAAACCGGCCATTGGTATTACACCATAAAATGTTCTAAATCGGTTTCACGGCCTGCATCTTCAGACGCCTCGGGGAATTATCATGATAAAAGATAAAAATTATTGCATTAGAGTGGGGATGGAGTTTGTCATGGCAGGAATAGTACTTTGTTCAGGTCAAATCCGCATCATAAGAAACATTTAGGCCATTATAGATGAGTCTATTCGTGACAAACGTAGCGAGCGTTGGATTGTAAGGATTGAATACAGGAAGAACCCGCCTCAAAGCTAATTCTATAAGTCCGGGTTGGTCTTATGATAGTTATATAGATGAGGCTTTTGTAGTTTAGAAGAAGGCTTGTAAGTGTTGAAGTGGCCGAAAACGGCGCCAAAACATAAGGTAAATATAAATCCATCTTGCAAGTAAAATTTATAATGAGAAAAATAATTTTTTTGTTTACAACAATTATGATTCAAAAATTGATGATAAAAAACTTAGCTTTTTCATCATGAACAAAAATGAAAATTGAATAATTTATTTAGCACAATGAGGCTTTGATTTCCAAAAGGTACTATCATATATCCATTATAGAATGTTTTACACGTAATCGTATTAAACGAAAATTAAACGTAAATTTGATTCTTTTTACGTTAAATTTAGAATTGTTTTTTTACGATGTTAATAGCACCATATTAATGTTATGAAATGTTATAGTATGATTTGGAACGAAACTAATTGTACCTAATAGTACCTTTAGAAAAAAATTACATTTCTAATTAGCGTTTTTAATACACTTGAGTCGTCAAATTTGGATAAAATCAAATAGAAAGTTTAGATAAAACTAAAATAATTCGAATATAATGTAAAAAATGTCCTTCAATACCTTTTGGGGATCATCGTCTCAATTTTCGGGTAAGTGAAAACTAGTAACTTTAAAATCATCAATTCATCATTACAGCCAAGAGCTGAAACTTTCTCGAACAAAGCAAGAATACGTAAATGAATAGAGCAGAATATATGGAGCAGTAGGAGTGTAAAGATAGCCAAATCTGGATTAGCAGCTGGCTTTTAGCGGAAGGAAGTGTGGACTGGAACTGCGATAGTTAGCACACAACTTAGCTGTCACTGTTCCAAGGCTATCGCTTCACACCCTTCCTTAATAGTTGAGCGTGAGAATCATTCATTTCCCCAGAACAGAAACAGACCTCCAACTCGAGCACATATCGCTGGATTGATAAAAGAAAGAAGGAGTCTGTCGTTTAAGATTAGAACAGTTCCCTTTACTAAGATTGAGTATGAGCGCACGTTTGGTCCTGATAACCATTTTGGTCTGAAAATATTAAGGGAGCCAGCTTAGAACATTTCTAATCACAAGTGGTAAAATATCAATTCAAATTTAATATACACATACACAGATCGGATATCCAAACGAAAATATTACATCCACATCATTCTTATTTTTTATTTAGCGTCCATTTATGCTGTTGTGGCTAACCGGACGATGCTACAGTAGGAGTCCTAAAATTTGCCTATCCAGGTTTAATTAGGATAGGGATCTTTAACGTCCCATCCGAAGGTAGGCATAGCTAAGGATTATTTACTCAAATTAAAAAACCCTAGGGCCACCTGCGGGTTTGAACCCGGGGACCTTGGGCATAGGAGGCTGTTATGCTAACCACCACACGTCGTTCTTAGGGACCAAGAATTTTTTTTCAGATTTATGGATAGTTATTCAGGATTCAACATTAAATTATGATAGATAAACTATTGCATAGTTCTATTATTTTTATTTTAAAATATTTTTTCTGTTTGACAAAAGTGACGGACGGTTAAAGACGAGCTACACAGCGAGAATAGCCGTGAAACAGGGAATGTCCTTATGAGGTTTTTGAAAAATCCGCGAGTGAACGCGGAGTGTTTGCCGGCCTGTAATTGGCAATGAGGCCGTGACTAGAATTGAATCCGACTCCTAGCCTTGCTATATAAGAAGCCGACAGAGGCTACCTTCCAGATCGGATTTTGCATCCGGATATTTTATAATGACTGGTTGCTCCTCTTGGTAGACTTGCTAATCAGGAAGAGAGCATCGCCTCGTCCATCTTAGTGAAGTGTCAAGAATAACACGGCTAGTGGAGTGGGCAAAAATAAAAAGCCATCCAAGATGTCAGCCATAAAACCAGCCGCTTGTTTGTCCTTAATTATTTGTATCAATCTGATATTTTCATTCAAAATTGATCCTTTCATCTCATGGCCATACCGAAAAAATTAAAATTTCTTTGGTTGAACATTAATTTGACAAACTAAAGTGATCAAAGTGCGATTAAAGAAATATGAGTCAAAATATAATCTAAAACATCCTTAAATATTAAACAAGATATAATCAATAAGTAATTTGTCTTTCGAATACTACAAAATAACCGCATTAATTAATACAAATAACATCCTCTGCAAACAGATACAAATCAGGAATAAATCGATGTACAAGAAGAATTAAATAGTGGAATGATAGTATAATAAGAACACAGATCCAAACACAACTTCAGAGTCAAAATCTATGTCGAATAAAACAGAATCGTGTAATATCGACAAATACATCAGATATGATCATACAAAATGGAATAAATCCACGTCATAAAACCAGAAACTTTATGTTATTCAGGTATGGTGCATAAAATGGTTATAAAATTAGATTTGACTAATCTATTACGTTTCCTATTCCTTTAAAGAAGACCCGAAAAGATAATAAAATTAAAAATGACCAAACATGGATTTATTCTAATATTGAAGAGCATAATTATTATGAAGAAAAGTTTTGGAACTTTCTTTTTTTTTTCTTTTTTTTTTTTTTTTAATATTAATAACGTTCCGAGGTAAATAATACCTCATCTTTAGATTTAAAAAATTCCATATTGAATTTAATACAGGTCAATTATATCACACATTTTTATTTTTATACGTCAACTATGTACATTAAAATAATTTGGTCATTATTTAGTTAAAATATACTTTCAATATCACATAAATAGAAATGCTTAAATATTTGCACTCTTTTGGACTAGCAAGTATGAACTGGACTAATTAATATTAATATAAAAATAAATAAAAATGAAAAAAGAAGAGAAAGCTCCAAATATTTTATTCAGAGGATTTATTCTGTTTTGTATCTCTATAAAGTTTTGATTCATAAGAAGTATAATTTTTTTTTTCTTTTTTTAATATAAAACAGAAAAATAACTACCTACAAAAATACAATATACAGGCATATGTACTCTATATGCATGTAGCAATAAAAATGTATATTTCTGTTTATTGTAACAACGACTTGTTGGGTATTGTGGTTGTTTAACTGATTTAAAATTTTTCAAAACTTTTTTATTTATGTCCACAATACGTTAAAAATATTTGTCTGCGCAATTTAAAAATTACAGAAATATTTTAAAGTATTCAAAAACCGAAATCATAAATCATGATCCAAGGTCTTACACAGGTTTGTTATATTCAGGCATAATAAAATAAAGAAAACATCCAATAGAAAAGTTAGTAATGCCTCTTGAATTTATTTTAAGCACGAAATAATTTTAATTACCACAGCAATTATTTATTGAAGATATAAATCACTTACCACTAGCTGTCTAGTAGGACATTTCATATATCCGCATGACCTGAAAGTAATATATAGTTATTTTGTGTACCACTAGTTTTATTATATTAAAAAGAAATTGATCAATTACTTGCTAAGAATAATTATACTATTTGGAACTTAAAACGTATTTTTCAAGCATATGAAAACTAATGTATATTCCTTTTCACTAATGTCAAATGCATTTTCTGCTCTATCCTATTAGTTCATAATCAAATTCTATTACAGTTTATATCAATGCATTACTTACAACGACTGATATCACGAAATGATCAACTAGTTCAAATGAACAAGAGAGAAATATTTTAATTATTTGGCAATGCTGCCCAAATACATCAGGTTGCTTAAATCACACAGCATACTATATCAATCCCTTGGACACTTTTCAATATTTTTTTTCTATATTAGAAATTTCTAATATTTAAAATATTAGAAATTCCTAATATTTAAAATTCTTTTTCCCTTTTACTTATTTAAATTATTTTATTTGTTTTCAATTTATTTATTTAAGACGCCATTTTGGACGCCAAACAGGAATGAGGTTACTCTTTCTAGTGCCGCTTTATTTTGAATAAAACCATGTTCTAAAGTGCGTTTAAGTGCGTTTTAGTGTTCAAAGACGTTTTTCTAGAAGTTTGTTAACTTCTCCGGTAGTTTATAATAACTTATATATGTCAAGCTTACGGAAAATCACATGAGACAGATACAGGTTACAAATTTTTGTTAATATTCTTTGAACTCAATTAATTTCTTAGTTTTACAGTTTAATGCAGTGTTTCCAATCACTAAATTACTAATTATTAGGCTCGTTTCGTTTTAGTAGAAGTGATCATAAACAAAAATTCCACCCCATTGATGGGGGAGCCGTCAGCGCCCGCGCTTTCGGTTAGTGAAATGGACACTGTTACTAACAGTGAAGAAAATAATGCATGGGAGCTAGTGATAGGAAGAAAAAGACCTCTCAATAGTGATAAAGACACACCACATCAAAAACGACCAAGTCAGGTTATTCCTACCAGCAACAGCTTTGAAGTACTCACACAAACTACTGAACCAACTAATTTCTCTGAACAAACGACAAACAAAAATGAAAAGGTACCACCTATTTTTATCAATGGTGTTCAAAACTACTCACATTTTGTGTAATTTTTAGAAAAAGAAGCAGGCCATCAAAAGTTTAAAATAAAATCAACCCTGAAAGGTATAACTGTATACACAGACACCCCGACAACATACCGAAAACTCACTATTGCACTAAGACAAAATGGTGCAGATTTTCACTCATACCAACTTTTAGAGGATCGTACCCCAAGAGTTGTGATCAAGGGTCTTCATCACACCATTGACAAATAAATATTAAAAAACGAATTCAAGGAATTGGGATACGAAGTTACGAACGTAACAAATGTAATTTCTCGATTTAAAACACCATTACCGATGTTCTTTGTGGACATCACAAAGTCATCATTTAACGAAAAAATATTTGAAATCGAGTATATTTATTACTCTCGAATAAAAATTGAAGAACCTCGAAAAAAGAGAACTATCCCACAGTGCTTAAGGTGCCAGCAGTACGGTCACACAAGATCATACTGTAACCATCCACCGAGGTGTGTAAGATGTGGTCTTAATCATGTTAGCACTACCTGCACCAAGCCGAGAGACACCCCAGCTAAGTGTGCTAACTGTGGTGGAGAACACCCAGCAAACTATAAGGGCTGTCAAACTTTAAGGGACCTTAGAAATGCCAGAAGACAGTTCCAACGACCAACACACATTCAACCAGCGCAGATGCCTCCTCGCTCAGAAGACTTCCCGACCCTCGGTCAGTCATCCCACAACCCTCCACCGCCGCAGCAACCTTCGCCGCTTCAGTATGCACCGCCTCCTCAGTACTCGTTACCTCTTCAGTATCCTCCAACTCCGCAAAATCATGTGCCAGCACAACCAGAAACCAGTTCTGGACCTCAGAAGCACCCTCTGCCAGCACAACCGAGATTTAGCTCTGGACCTCAACAGCAACCAATACTGTCAGGTATGGGAAAAGGTATTACCCAGCAGGTACCTCCAACTGTAAGTAGTTCTTCCCAAATGGTAGACATAATCAGAGAACTTAATAATCTTATCCACCCCCTTTTCAGTATTCTCCAACATTTATCACAGATTTCACAAGTGTGGTGCACATCATATGGACCCTAGTCACTTAACAGTGGGTACCTAGTCAATACTCCTTTGGAACGCTTACGGACTTAACCAACATAGAACTGAGCTTGACTTATATTTGCATGAAAATAGGACAGACGTAGCACTAATAACTGAAACTCACTTAACACCACGTTCAAAATTTTACATTCCAGGTTACATTATGTACAGAACAGACCACCCTGACAAGACAGCACATGGTGGAACGGCTATACTGATTAGAGCAGTTCTTAAACATAACTCTGTAGAACTACCCATCTCACCGACAATACAATCAACAGGCATCACACTTTACACTCAGCACCACACTATCACTCTTGCAGCTGTGTACTGTCCGCCAAGGTACGTTTTGACACCAACAATGTTTTCTGACTTTTTTAAACTATTAGGGAGATGCTTTATCGCTGGAGGCGATTTTAACGCCAAACACTACAACTGGGGTTCCCGGCTCTGCACCACACGAGGAGGAAATCTGTTAAGTGTCCTCCAAAATCTTTAATGGGACACAATCTAACCAAATACCCCTACATACTGGCCAAATTCTCTACACAAAACTCCTGACTTACTGGACTTTTTTATAACTAAAGGACTTAGAACTGTACCTCACACTGTTAAAACTGGCTTCGATCTTTGCTCTGATCACTCCTTAGTACACCTGATTCTTCATGATGAACCCTCAGAAGTAAATAAAATACCATCACTCACTCAGAAAAATATGGACTGGGATTTCTACAGAGTGTACTTAGAATCTCTTATTTCAATTCCTTTATCGCTGAAAACAGAGGAAGAACTTGAGACGGCAGTTGATGTCTTCACCAAGTCTGTACAGAATGCAGCGTGGTCTTCATCTCAACCCAGCAACAAACATGCAACGAACTTACCTTGCTACCCACAATACATAAGGGACTTGATCAGAGCAAAGAGAAGAGCTCGTAAAGTGTGGCAAACAAACAGATTACCATCAGACAAACGGACATTTAACAAACTTAACAATGAACTGAAACGAAAGATACAAAAATTCAACAGAACTACTTATGAATCTTACATTGAAAATTTAGGAACTGATGATGGAAGCTTATGGAGACACACAAAAAAACGTCTTAAAGCATCGCACGGTGTCGGCTCCTTTAAGGAGAGAAGACGGTTCCTGGGCCGTGTCGGATGAAGAAAAATCTGAACTCTTTGCTGACCATCTTTCATCTGTTTTCACACCACATACTGACGACACTAATAAAGAACACGACGAATTTGTACTCAAAACCTTAGAAATTCCACTACAGCTCTCACTGCCTCCTCCTTTCTTCATTCCATCACAGGTCGCAGAACACATTAAAGACTTACAAAAAAAGAAAGCTCCTGGCCACGATCTTGTAAATGCTGTAGCACTCCAGCAAATGCCAAGAAAGGCTCTAGTGTTTCTCACTACTATTTATAATGCAATACTTAGGACTACAAAATTCCCAATACAATGGAAATACTCTTACATTTCCATGATTAATAAACCGAACAAGGACAAAAACAACCCCTCTTCCTACCGCCCAATTAGTTTGCTTTCTATTTGCTCCAAAATATTCGAAAAATTATTATACAAAAGATTAATAGACATACAAGGTGATAATCAAATAATACCCGATCATCAATTTGGATTTAGAAAATTCCACACCACAACACATCAACTACACAGAGTGACTGATTTCATTTCAACTGCGCTTGAGCAAAAATTATATGCAACAGGTGTATTCCTGGACGTAGCTCAAGCATTTGACAGAGTCTGGCACCAGGGTCTCCTGTTCAAACTCAAAAAGATACTACCACACACATACTTTCTTATTATTCAATCATTTCTCTCTGACAGATTTTTCTCCGTCCGACAAGATACAGAAACTTCTTCAATAAGACCAGTGCTGGCAGGTGTGCCCCAAGGATCAATACTTGCACCACTGATATATATATTATACTCGCACGACATACCAGACAGTTCAAACAACCTGACGGCAACATACGCAGACGACACTGCAATCTTATCAAAACATGAAGATCATACTCAAGCCTCACTGACTATACAACATCACTTACAAAAAGTACAGGATTGGTGCAAGCTGTGGAAAACAAAACTAAACTATGACAAATGCCAACATATGACATTTACACTAAGACGTGAAACCTGCCCACCAGTGTACATCGATAATATACCAATACCACAAACAGACAGTGTCAACTACCTTGGACTAACTTTTGACAGGAGAATGACTTGGGGCCCGCACATTAAGAAAAAACGAAAGACACTAAACCAAAGAAGTAGACTGCTGCACACACTACTCAGACGACAATCAAAACTAAAATTAAGACAGAAACTTGCCACCTACACATACTTACTAAAACCAATATGGTCATACGCCTCTCAAATTTTCGGAGCTGCAAAAAAGACTCATATACAAAGACTTCAAACTTTTCAGTCAAAAATACTTAGACGAATTACGCAAGCACCTTGGTATGTTTCAAACACAACTTTACATACAGACTTACACATGCCTACCGTCAGCGAATACATACGAACTCACTACTCTCGATTTCACAACAAATTACTAGGACATTATAACCCTCTCATAGAACAAATGGCAACTACCAATATGCCCCACAACATCAGGAGAAGACTAAAAAGGTCATGGATGAGAGATCTTCTCTAATCTTTTGAATTAAAACATGCCACGGAAGAGATACCACTGGGTATTGTCATCTTCCTCATGCCTGACATGCCACTTTTTATTGTAATTCTGACAGACAATCCACTGATTGTTATATGTATGTATAAACAGGTGTGGATAAAGAAATAAAGTTATAAAAAAAAAAAAAAAAAATTTATTTATTTCTCTCTACAACTATATTTAAAAATTTATACCTCTGGTGCGCACATTACACAATCGAAATATAAATAAATTCCTCATTTAATTGCCATACAGGTGATGGTGGATAATCCCCAGAGAGTCCAAAATCACGTTTTCTGATAACACCGCTACATCTTTGATATCGACACCCAGGTCTTCAAAATTAATTTTTTTTTTTAAATGTATCATTTAATCCCAACAGACTATTTAAATTACGATAAAACATATTTAATATTGATTAGCTTTTAATTATACATTAAGCGACTAATATAACTTTCGAGCCATTTTCAAAAAAAGAAAGAAATGTAAAAATTATTTAAACACGCCGTGTAAGGAGAGATTAATGAGCTTTTGGTGAAAAAGATTCTGAAATATTTCTGGAAAGTGTGAACGTGAAATTCAATTGTCGAACAATTTTTAGTTTTTGAACAAATCATTCCTCACGGAGCATTTTATTTTACTTGAGATGTTCACTTGGACTCTGATAAGTTAAAAAATCAAATCCGAAAATTATTTGAATGACATATGTTACTTTCTCTTACTGAAGTCACCTGTTTTTTAGGCCGTAGAGTATTTCTAAGGGAGTAAAAAAACCTTGATTAAGCCGTCCTTCCAATAGGAGGGAGGTACAATGGTGGTCACCTTAAAGATCCTTACCCTAGTTAAGCCTGGATTTAGCACTCCTACTGTAGCATCGTCCGATTAGCCGAAGTAGCATAAAAGAAGGTTAAATAGATAAACAAACTTACCTTTTCTAGTTATCTCGTACACAGGTAAGTAAAAGTAAAAAATGTCCTATAAACAATCTAGTCCAGTGGTCCCCACTGGTGATCCGTGGACCCCTGGGGATCCGCAGACGATGTACAGGGGGTCCGCGAAATTTCATTGGGAAATAAATTAAAAATAACTTAAGGAACAATATTTGTGGAGCCTTGGCCTTTAATAAAAATCATACGATCTTCACGGACAAATTTAACATTATATGTGATATAATTGCTAATGTTTACAATCACAACCTTAAAATTGTTCAATTTTTAACACTTCGAAAAAAATGAGCTTAAAGAACAGAACAGTATTGCAGAAGATAATGAAAAATATTTGATTTTTTAATGAGTATTTGAATCAATGTCTTCTTTTACAAGGTTTAAATTTTAGATTATCTTAATTCACTTAACTTCATTTTATACTACTATTGCAATCAGACGATAATATAGTGGAATACCTAAATTTTGCCTATCCTTGTTTTTATTATAAGTATCTTTAACGAGTACCTGACCTAGCACAGGCTCTTGACCACCATTTTACGTTCCCTGTACGAAGGGCGCCATAACATAGGATTTTTTACTACCTTCAAAAATTCCGGGACCATCTGCCAGGTTTAATATTTTAGTTATTCATTGTTTCGCGGCTTGAAGTAAACTTCTAGAGCCTAGTTATTTTTTCTTTATTTCCATTTCCCCAACTAGGCCATTTCTGGATTATAGAGTTTCGGTAGAGATATTCCGCACGGAATGTATGTTATACGGTGTAGGTTACAAAAAATATAACTATATACCTAATATTTAGAATTTAGGGGGTCCTTGTCAGGAAAATGATTGATAAAGGGGTTTTTGAATTTTTTTTGTTGGGAACCAATGATCTGGTCCATCAAACAAGTTAGTATTCATCGTTAATATTTTTTGCACAAGAAATCAGGAAGGTACAAGAAATTTCTTAAGATTCGACCAAATATGCTCCATTGCACTTGGGAATATCACTTTTCTCATGAATACTGAAAACTAATATTTCACAGATCCTACTGGTGTTTTGTTAGGGTTAAGAAGTTAAAGGTCCGGAGGTTGCGGACTGAGAAATGGCCTGTAGGATACCCCCGGAATGGGAGGGTGAGTACGTTGATCCCGACCAAGGCCGGCTGACACATTGACAAATGAGACCAGTCCTCTTGCACAAAGCCTAGGCTACGGCTCAAATCGAATTCTATTAGCCTCCGTCCATGCACCGCCTCCTCTTCACTCGCATCCCCTTCAACTCTTCAGTCTCTTTTACTTATACGAGCTTTCGTTTTTCTGAACATCAGGCAAAATGATATTCACTTAAAATTAATACTCGAATCCTAAGTGGAAGAATGAAGCATAAGTTTCTACAAGAATTAAAGGGCCTACATAAGACAATAATTATACATAAACTTCACTGTAGTAAAATTTCAGATTCGCATATATGGTTTCAATACAAGGTTCTCATTTTAGTGTCGACATCAGTGGTTCCTACAAAATGTTTCGCCGACTCCTTTCTCATTCATTCACATTGATGGAACGGACACCCTAAATCCTAAAAATGGCGAATATATTTATACATGTAAGCTTTAGACCTTGCAAGCGGCTTGCCAGAATAGTGAAGCTCTAGCAGCCAGAAATGGCCACTTAAGGAAAATGGAAACGAAGAAAAAGAACCAGATTCTAATAGTTAAGTTCAATCAGCGAAGCACTGAATTACTAAAATTAAAAGTAATATAACAAGGCAATAAAATCCTGTTTATTAAATTATGCAAACTTACGTCTGTGCTTCAAGCTCATTATTTTCGAAATGTTAGAAAATGACCAACTATATGGTTGCAAATGCAGCAAAGTTTTAATGTAGAGAAGAATAGAAGCTTCTGACGCAATTCCTTAACTAGTGAAAACATGATATTTGTACGTGGCAAACTAAAAATACAGTACCAAATCGGATGATAGTATATACACATATTCAAAAACAATTTTTACTTACACTTACCTATATATGAAATATATAGTACGGGAAAGTATTGTCATCGTGAAAATTTTCGAAATCCAGTTTTCAACGGCAATACAAGGTTTAGGGTCCCCCGAGTCCAAATAACCAAGTCCCGAAAAAAAGGTGTGTGTGTCTGTGTGTCTTTGTGCGGTAACTCCAGCGCGTAAACGAAAATTCCTAAGAAACTGAAATTTCATTTTTAAGACAAATATACGCCCAAGATGTTACCAAAACATTTTCATCAAAATCAGCTTACCGTAAGAGCAACTTTATACCATGCATTTTGCATCTTTTTAGGATTTTCTCGAAAACTGCTCTAACGATTTTGATTAAACTCGCTATATCGATGTAAAATTTAATGGACTTTAGCATACTGCAGGTTTGATCCTCATTGAAATAGTCTGACAGGGCTTAAATGCCGATATTTTATATTTTCTTCCTCTAAAATACCTTTAATTTTGTAGATTTTATAAATTAAAAAAAAACATATTATGTTGTTAGCATTGATAATTAACAGCTGATTATGCAGGTTGAGCGAATTTGATAAAAAACTAAAGGAGAAAACTGAAAAAATATCTTTTTTTTAAATATTATAAACTCCCGCAAAAAGGTCTGTGTGTGCGTGGAAACGGAAATTTCATATTTAAGACAACTATACGCCCGAGACGTAACAAAACTTTTTTCATCAAAATGAGCTTACTAGAAGAGCCACTTTATACCATGCATTTTGCACCTTTTTTCGATTTTCTCGAAAACGGTTCCGACGATTTTGATTAAACTCGCTATATCGATGTAAAATTTAATGGGCTTTAATATCATGTAGGTTTTATTCTGATTAAAATGGTCTGACAGGGCTTAAATGCCGATATTTTATATTTTCTTCCTCTAAAATACCTTTAATTTTGTAGATTTTATAAATTAAAAAAAACATATTATGTTGTTAGCATTGATAATTAACAGCTGATTATGCAGGTTGAGCGAATTTGATAAAAAACTAAAGGAGAAAACTGAAAAAATATCTTTTTTTTTAAATATTATAAAGTCCCGCAAAAAGGTCTGTGTGTGCGTGGAAACGGAAATTTCATATTTAAGACAACTATACGCCCGAGACGTAACAAAACTTTTTTCATCAAAATGAGTTTACTAGAAGAGCCACTTTATACCATGCATTTTGCACCTTTTTTCGATTTTCTCGAAAACGGTTCCGACGATTTTGATTAAACTCGCTATATCGATGTAAAATTTAATGGACTTTAGCATACTGCAGGTTTGATCCTCATTGAAATAGTCTGACAGGGCTTAAATGCCGATATTTTATATTTTCTTCCTCTAAAGTACCTTTAATTTTGTAGATTCAATAAAAATAACTATATTATCTTGTTAACGCTGATGAAAAACAGGTAAATATATAAATTGAATAAATTCGATACCCAACTAAAGGAGAAAACATAAAAAATATGTTTTTAAAGCAATTTTTCGTTTTTGAACTTAAGAGCAGTAATATACGTTGGAAAGCTAAAGATTTTAGAAAAAATATTATCTCATACACAAGCTTTTAAAAGTTAATAGAGAGTGATAAAAAAGCCGATAAAACTAAGTGACTGTTTTAGACAATAATATAATCGATTTTTTAATAAAACACACCTTTCTATAGAAATTCCATTTAACTAATTCTTTAATGGTTTCACTCATTTTGATCTCTTACTATATTTGAAAATTTTTTAATCGATTTTAAAAAGTGAGGTAAGTGAAAGTCGTGTATTGCCCGCACCAGATTTTTTTATCTCTTACTGTATTTGAAAATTCTTTCATTGATTTTAAAAATGGAGGTAAGTGAAAGTCGTGTGTTGCCCGCACCAGATTTTTAATGTAACACAAGTTTCTATAGAAAATCAATTTAATTAATTCATTAATCGTTTCACTCATTTTTTCACTCTAACTGTACTTGAAAATTCTTTAATCAATTTTAAAAACGGAGGTAATTGAAAGTCTAGTGTTGCTTGCACCAGATTTTTTTCTAAAAATGTAGTAAATGCCAAAGATGGAATCGTACAATAACCTTACCTTTTATATCACCTAAAAAAGGATCTTTCGACACAAAAAATATATGAATGAAGATCAGAAAAATATTATGGAAAGATTGTGAGAAAATTTTGATTAAAATTTTTATAAAAAAAAAACAAAAACAAAAGCCTATTAGTCTTAAGAATCTTTCAAAGAAATAAGAAGGCACGAGGAGCTGCGAGCATTGTCAAAGTGAAGTATTGTTTAGAATTAAGAGAGCCATATTGTTTTAAACAATGAATCTCTAATTAGAAAATTTAATAATCCATGACTTGAACTCAGGATCTGGGAACAATACCTTTTGTAGAGAACATAACCCTGATGGCTCATGTAAAAATCATTGTTTCTGAACTATCTTAGATTGTTTTTCTTTTAAAACTGTAAAACTTTCTCTTGATTGCAAGCTTACATATTTCCAACAATGTAATAATTAAATATTAAAAAAAGCAAAATAAATTAGAGAAAATCTATTACACAGAGATACAGATAGAAATGTACAAAGAAGAATTGGCGCTCTTTAGACCCAGAAAAAGGTTAAACTAATTACCCATCACAACACCCTCCTTGCCAGCAGGAAAGTAACTAACTTTTTTATAACCGATGCGGCATTTATATACGCAGGGTTTTCGTTAGGGGGCAAGTAGGTAGAAAACCGTTAAGGGGGAGGCAAGTTGGTGAAACAAATACATTTGGTCATTCCATTAATATTTCTTATTGTTTCCAAAAAGTTCCTATACACACATTAATTTTAACATCAAATGCGTAATAGGAAGTAAAAACTACAACTTAGATCCTAATACCTTATTATACTTTTTTAAGTTTTATTTTTATAGTTTTTATTTCTCCTAAAAAAAAAATAGGGAGAGCAACGCCTCCCTCCTGATCCTCCTACGCCTATGCCATGCAAATAGACTTATCAGATTGGGTAACTTCCTTGAACGTCTTGTAAATCTACTGAACTCTTAAAAAATAAATAATAATAAATTTACAATGGTTATGATTGAACCCATAGATATAACACAGTTTTATTTAGAAAAATATATGCTTCATAATTATATTGTCTGTATCAATATCTGTCAGTAGATAGCAAACGAGGATCTAAACCATAACCTTCTCTAGAAAAACAATATATAAAATAATAAAAATTAGGAAAGAAGGCTTACTAAAAAAGAATGGTCCGAAAAAGATCGTCTAATTGGTCTCTTTTTGGGTTTACTATAAAAATACAAATAATTTTAAAAATATCTTTAATAGTTCGAAAAATCTGGAGGCCGTGAACGAGTGACATAAAGCTATTTTCTTTGAGGACCTCAAAGTCATGCAACGCCCGTTTGAATCCAGCTTGGACAGTTTGAAATTTCACAATAAAAATTCCATCGGGATTCTGCCCAATAACCAATGTACATCGACGGACGACTTCCTCAAGATTGAATGAGTTGGCTATCTGTACTATAGCACGACCTATTGGTGATTACTGAGTTGGAAAGGACGGAAAAGTCTATAATAAAAACTAACTTAAAAGTTAAATAACTTATAAACTAAAATATAGCATGAAGTTACCGAATTATGTGAATGCTCTTTAATGATCTAATTACATATTCATTTCCTAATAATAAACCTAAATGACAATTCTCAGCTTGAACACAACCGAATTCGCCTAAATGAAAGGTTTCTACAAATCGGAACATATCTATATAAATGTAATTACAACTTATTATTTATAATTCAATGTGACAATATTATTTTATTAAATTAGAGTGTCCACCGTGAAGTTTCTCAATCTTGTACTGCATCAACAGGCCGAAATAAAAAAAAAAAACATGAAAACGTCCGCAATAATCTTACAGAATGTTGCCGTAGAAACTTAATTTTTTCTGGATAGGGGTATATCAGGGGAAGGTTTTTTAGTGAGTCAATCTCCTCCACTAGATTGTTAAAAAGAAACAAAACCTATTTTCAATACATACTGATTCGGTTCAGATACGTCATTTAGTATATAGAACAATAGTCGTTTGTTATTTTTTTTTTTTTTTTCTGCTAATCATCGAAGTGGACAGGATGTATCATCAGGGCATTGATCCCTTGAACTTAGGAGCTACTATGGCCTATGGCGGAAATATTACACGGAAACGGAATATACTTAAATAAGAATAATAATAATAATAATTAAATAGGGGGCCAGAAAACATAAATATTCCTCAACGTTTTACTTTCACTTATTATATATAGAAAGGGAAAGTATTGCGATCGTGAAAATTTTCGAATTCCAGTTTTCAACGGAAATACACGTTTTAGGGTCCCCTAATTCCAAATAACCAAGTCCCGCAAAAAGGTCTGTGTGTGTGTGTGGTAATTCCCGGACGGAAACGGTATGCCCTATGAAACTGAAATTTCATATTTAAGACAAATATACATCCGAGACGTTACAAAACTTTTTTCATCAAAATGAGCTTACCAGAAGAGCCACTTTATACCTTGCATTTTGCACCTTTTTTTCGATTTCCTCGAAAATGGTTCCGACGATTTTAATTAAACTCGCCATATCGGTGTAAAATTCAATAGGCTTTAATATCATGTAGGTTTCATTCTGATTAAAATGGTCTGACAGGGCTTAAATGCCGATATTTTCTTCCTCTAAAATACCTTTAATTTTGTAGATTTTATAAATTAAAAAAAAACATATTATGTTGTTAGCATTGATAATTAACAGCTGAATATGCAGGTTGAGCGAATTTGATAAAAAACTAAAGGAGAAAACTGAAAAAAATATTTTTTTTAAATATTATAAAGTCCCGCAAAAATGTCTGTGTGTGTATGTGTGTGTGTGTGTGTGTGTGTGTGTGTGTGTGTGTGTGTGTGTATGTATGTGTGTGTGTGTGTGTGTGTGTGTGTGTGTGGAAACGGAAATTTCAAATTTAAGACAAATATACGCCCGAGAGGTTACAAAACTTTTTCACAAAAATGGTCTGACAGGACTTAAATTCCGATATTTTAAATATTCTTCCTCTAAAGTACCTTCAATTTTGTTGATTCTATAAAAATAACTATATTATCGTGTTACCACTGATGAAAAACAGGTAAATATATAAATTTAATGAATTCGATACCCAACTAAAGGAAAAAACTGAAAAAATATTTTTTTAATGCAATTTTTTTTTTTTAACTTAAGAAAAGTAATATAGATGTATAATATACCGTTGGGAAGCTAAAGATTTTAGAAAAAATATTATCTCACCCAAAAGCTTTTAAAAGTTATTAGAGAGTGATTAAAAGAAGATAAAACTAAGTGATTATTGTAGATAATAATTTAATCGATTTTTTAATAAAACACATGTTTCTGTAGAAATTTCATTTAACTAATTCTTTAATGGTTAACCAATTTTATCTCTTACTGTATTTGAAAATTCTTTAATCGATTCTAAAAACGAGGTAAGTGAAAGTCGTGTGTTGTCCGTACTAGACTTTTTTTTATGATTTGTTAATTTTTATCTTCTTTTTTTTCAGATGTTTCCTACTGTTCTAAATGCAATTTAGGCTACAATTACCACTAATCCCTACTGTAAATATCACGTAAAAGTAACATGTAATTAGTGCAATTACCACAACATGTATAAAGTTTGAGGATGTGGCCATTTGTAAAATATTGAAAAATAAAAAATCTTAATCTAATGTAATCTAAATATATATTTGAGTTTTTCTGATAAAAACCATGCATAACAGCAAAGACCTCAAATTTTTTTGTTCCTCCCTATCTGAATTATCGATCATCTGAATAAAGTTCATATGCACATTTGTGCTCCACTTTAGATCATAATATAATAGATTTTTTAATAAAACACGTGTTTCTATAGAAATTCCATTTAATTAATTCTTTAATCGTTTCGCTCATTTTTATCTCATACTGTACTTGAAAATTCTTTAATCGATTTTAAAAAAGGAGTTAAGTGAAAGTCGTGTGTTGCCCGCACCAGATTTTTTTTATCTCTAACTGTATTTGAAAATTCTTTCATTGATTTTAAAAACGGAGGTAAGTGAAAGTCGTGTGTTGTCCGCACCAGATTTTTTTTGTGGTAATTGATCGAAGTCATTTCATTTCCGCTTGTTATTATCAGTTCCCTGTCATTTCATTAGTGATATGGATGGTAGTATTTATCAGTATTATGTCATTCAATCAATCTTATGTTCACACACAATTTGTTTTTGTTAAAGCAAATCGATTTGTACTAGCATTACATTTAACACAATGCATGTATAAATGTAATTAAATAAATGTATAAATTTATATAATGCATATTACTTGCAAAAAAAAAAAAAAAAAAAAAAAAAAATTGGTTAATGTGGCTATAACAACTGTTAGATATTCCTAGGAGTGTGGATTGGTGTTTAAAAAAAAAATAAATTCACAGGTAGGTAGGGGAAGGGGAGGGGGTTTTACAAAAATCAATGACAAGATTATTACGCCCACTATGTTCAGATATTATATGTAAAATATTTTTATTCCAAATATAATTTGTATAAATAACTAAAAAAGTCAAACCAACCAATAGGTGTGGAGCACGAGTTCTGAAATACATTAATTTATACAGATTTTCCTTTAGGTTTATTATTTTTAATAAGGAACCTTTGTAATCGACTAAACAAACCAAATAATTACCCCCCTCCCTCCACAAACTTTGAGGGCTTACGTTTCAAGATAAATAGAATCCGAATAACGAAAAAGAAAACAATCCGTTTGTCCGCCGTCTGCGGCTTTTCACCGAAACTACTAGACCAAGTTTTTTTTAATTCGGCATAAAAATACAAGAGCATTTAAATATGAACCTAACACTTAGACGTTGATATCAGCCCATTATTTTTAAAATGACGGCCGATTAAAAATGAATTAATTCAATAACTCAGTTATTTTTAAAGAGAGAGAAAAATGTTATTAGAGTCTCCTAACCAAGAAATCTTGAATAATTATTAAAAAAAAAAAAAATATGTTTACTTATAAATACGCCTATAAATTATGATTAATATAAAATTAAACTTATATTGTTCCAATTTTAAATGTGCTTTATATTTATTAGAGGGGAGGAGGAAGACATCGTATAGGGAAGAAAAAAATGAAAGACCCTTGAGTGGGTCAATCACTCTATGTTCCTATCGTTTTTGTTTAAGATAATCAACTAACATATTAGTAGGGGAAAAAAATTCTTAGAAGTTACCGTTACTAACTATCAACTATGACATCTAAGATGTTAAGTGGATGTCGATATAATGAGGATAGATTAGGAATGACTGGATAATCGGATGCTTTAAGCTTTATAAAAAATCAAGATGTTGGATGTACATATAACACTCATGGTTAATATGCGAGATGATATGATAATAATGATATAGGATGGCGATATGGATTCAGACAGTGAGTTTCAAAAATAATTCGACGGTAACATGTCGAATTTCTTTCTTTTCTACAGGCATTTTTCAACCCAAAATTTCTTAACTTTTATGTAGGTGCATTTAGAGGACCAACTTAGAAAATAGATGAGGAAGATGGTTGGGGGTGCGGTCATAAATTAAAACCACACAATTAAAAATAAGCGTTATTTTTATTATGTGCCGACGTTTCGGCCTACAATGTGGGCCTTCATCAGGGCTAAAAGAAACAAGATAACAACCAATGTAATTATAGACTTAATAATGCGTTAGGTATATAATAATAATATGACAGTAACAAATTATGGGAACATAAATAATATTAAATGTAAAATGATAATAAGATGACAATTATAAAGTATGGAAATAAGGTGACAGTTATAAAGTATGGAAATAAACAAAATTAAGATGATAGTTATAAAGTATGGAAGTAGACATAATTGAGATGATAATATTGTAATGAGAATATATAAATAGACTCAGTAAATGAAGAAAAAAAAAAAAAAAAAAAAATGATAAAGGAAAAATATGTGAACAATTAAAATTTTAAATATTAACAATTTTGAGTTGATATATGACGGTAATATATTAAAAACATAGTTAAGAGTATAGGTAATATATAAAAAAATATAGTCATTACAAAAGAGAAACAGTATGAATAAAAAATAATAATTTAAATTTTAAAATAATGTAATATTAAACTAATAATTATATGTCAGGATATGTAACGGAGAAAGATATGAGTATGGAAAGGGGGAGAAAGAAATGGGCGATGAAAAAAGACCCTTATCAATAAGAAAAAATACTTACATGACGTGCAAGCGTTGCCTACAGAAGTGATGTTTCCCAGTTTAAAAAACGCTCATTGCGTGGAACGGAAAATATGAGAACTAGAATACATTCAATGGACAGTTCTTTAATCAAATTTCAGGACTGGCTATGGGAAATCCTCGCCAATATTGTCCTTAACGATTTACTAAATTTGATAATCCCTCAGTTTCCTGAGGATATTATTCTTATTAAAAAATACGTAGACGACCTCCTCCTTGTTCTTAACCCCGACAAAATTACTGACATACTTTTAGCCTTTAACTCTTACCACCCCCGCCTACATTTTACCGCTGAATCCGAAACTAACAATTCCCTCCCATTTCTTGACCTCCTCATCATTAGAAACCCTAATAACACAATATCCACTGACTGGTACACAAAACCGACTTACTCTGGCAGACTATTAAACTTTTATTCCCAACATCCCCATCATCAAAAAATTAACGTTGCTAAAAATCTTATACACCGAAGCCTTTTCCTTTCCGATCCCCGTTTCCACGACATCAACATTAACCGCATAAAGACAATTCTCCTGGCCAATAACTTCCCTACCGTGATCATAAACAAACTTATAAATAACTACAGAAATCAGTCTCAACCTCAATTAACCTCTCTTTCTACTCCATCATCATCACCAACTCTCTTATATAGATCCGTACCTTACATTCCCTCTCTTTCAGAAAAAATTAAAAAATCATTAAAATCCTTCTATCCAAACCTCAGACTTGCTTTCAAATCCCACTACAAACTCTCCAATATTTACAGCCGACTTAAAGACAGTATACCAACAGACCACCGTTCAAAAATTGTTTATAGAGTCCCTTGCGGAACTCCTAATTGCAACTCTGCCTATATTGGTGAAACCAAAAACCTTCTCAAAGATAGCATCACCCGACACAAATATACAATTTCCTCCAAAAATTCTACCGCTTCAAAACTTTCAGAACATTCCTTAACCCTTAACCATTCCTTTGATTTTGATAAAACATCCATTCTTGCCACTGTTCCCAACCATGACAAACGACTCATTACAGAATGCATTTACATACAACTAGAACCCCTTCCTGTTAATCAAAAGACTGACAAACATAACTTGTCACTAGCTTATTCCCAAATATTAAATTTAATAAAGCATCCCTAGCTCATTTTTTAAACAACCATCTGATCATCTCTTCATAATTTTATTTTTATTTATTTATTATAAATTTTTTATTTATATATTTATTTAATTTTCGTACTCCCCTTTTTTATTTATTTATTTGTTTACCTACTAGATTACTGTTTATTTATCACTTCCTTCGACAGCTCCTTATCGTCATTCGTTATTACCTTATCATCATTCATCATTTATCATCGTCATCCGTTATTACTTAAAATCTTTTAATCTTTACCTCGTCACTATTTCTTACAATTTTATCAAATACTCATAAGTAATAACTCAAGTACTCTCAAGTAATGACTTTTGGCTATTTTTTAACAATCGAATCAGTAAACATAACTTAGCTTCTTGGAATTTTCCTAACGGACATTCTAGTTCTCATATTTTCCGTTCCACGCAATGAGCGTTTTTTAAACTGGGAAACATCACTTCTGTAGGCAACGCTTGCACGTCATGTAAGTATTTTTTCTTATTGATAAGGGTCTTTTTTCATCGCCCATTTCTTTCTCCCCCTTTCCATACTCATATCTTTCTCCGTTACATATCCTGACATATAATTATTAGTTTATTATTACATTATTTTAAAATTTAAATTATTATTAGGTAACAAGTGTCATGGCGGCAACTGAAGTCAGAACTTAATATCGCTCTCTGATTGTCCTATGAATACTATTAGTATTAACTAATGTTTTGTTCCCAACGCTGGTAATCACTGAGTGTATGTGGTTGAGAACTCGTTAGAACTACTTTTTTAGGGTGAGTGCATTTAATAGACCTACTAAGTGTGATAAATAGTGCTCGCTGTTAGCTGTATAGATCTCCACGTGGGAGACGGGTTCTGTCCCGCATCCTGCTTCGCACTGGATATCATTGAGCAGTAGTGGCCCTGTTATCAGCGCTGCGGTAGCTCAGTTGTTCTGTGCACTACCAACTTATCACTGAGTCATTATCGTCGCGAGTTCGTAGCCCATAGACTCTGAATTTTTTTTTTTTTTTTTTTTTTTTTTTCAATTAATTCTAATAATTATTTTATTATTATTTTAATAATTTTATTTTATTATTCTCATTTATTTTGTTATTATAAAAATGATTTGTTTGTTTTCTTTTTCTTTCTCTGTTTGTGTAAATAATTTTTAAACTCAAGAAGTTAAACTTTTATTTTTATTTTACTACAGATATATATATTTTTATTTTTTGTTTTGAATTTATTTAGTTTTTCTCTTTATTTAAAAAAAAAAATGGGCGAATCTTCGGGTATGGAGACGGATGAAGAGACAGCTATCTCAGAAGTTAGCGAAACTGACTCCCAATATTTAAAAAGGAGGACTCTCCAAAAACGTCAGCGCAACATTGTTCCAGGAGGATCTGGAGGATTCCCTAATAAAAAAAAAAATAAAAACAGCAAAAAACAAATCTCTGTACCTATCACCCGTAGTAAATCCATAGTAGATTTACCTGGACCTTCACAAGAAACCACCCCAGCCGCACAAGTCATACCTACTATTCCTACCAGTAATAAATTCGCAGCCCTCACTAATATCCAAACCGAAACCGTAACACCAAGTCATTCAGAGCCTGAACCACCTCCAGTCTTTGTTTCTCACATTACGAATTTTGTTTCCTTCGCAAACGAAATATCTACGTTAATCGGACAAACTAACTTTAAATGCTTTTCTCGATTAAAAGATGTGAAAATAAACACGACTACCAAGGAACATTATAAAAAACTAGTGACTCACTTGACTGAAAAAAATTACGACTTTCACTGCTACCAGCTTAAGGAAGATAAGTCATATAGGGTAGTTCTGAGGGGACTTCACTCTACTACTTCCACTTCAGCCATCAAACAGGACATAGAAGAGCTGGGCCACAATGTTAGACAGATTTCTAATGTACTTCACCCAGTCGAAAAATATCCTTTACCTCTTTTTTTTGTAGACCTTGAACCAGCAGCCAACAATTCCGATATTTTCCGTGTTAATAGACTTGTATATTCATGCATACGCTTCGAAGAGCCGAAGCAGAGAGTAGATATCGTACAATGCACAAAGTGCCAAACCCTGGGTCACACAAAAACCTATTGTCACCACCAGGACAGGTGTGTGAAATGTGCTGGGCCGCATGCGTCCAATACATGCCAGAAACCAAGAGAAACGCCAGCAATATGTGCACTATGTGGTGAAGGGCACCCGGCTAGTTACAAAGGTTTGTCTGGTGTACAAAACCATGCAGCGCCGCAAAAATGAAAATATTGCATTTAAATTGCAAAGAAACGTTCCAGGTTACCAAAACCCTGGCCCTTCAGGAAACAATGAGCGAGCTCCCTCTGGAAAACCTTTGACCCTCGAAGACCCACGCCCGACGACCACCAACATCAATAATAAATCTTTCTCCAACATAACCAGAAAACAGCAGGATAATCAACAGGAACCTGAAGCTTCTCCTAACACCTATCATCATCTTCAGCCTCAACCACCTCATCATCATCTTCAGCCTCAACCACCTCATCATCAACTTCAGCCTCAACAACCCCGTCATCATCTTCAGCCTCAACCACCCCGTCATCATCCTCAGCCTCAACCATCCCATCATCATCTTCAGCATCAAAAATCCTATCACCAGCCTCAGATGTCCCAATCCCTCCAAAAAACACCTAAAATCGATGTACCAACCAACAACGTCCTAAGGGTCAACTTACCACCCCAGATCAATCCCAAACTTTCATCTCCTTCACATCCTACCTCCCAAGTAATCCCACCCGTAGCAGCTCCGTCAAACGTGGAACCTCCTCAGCAACTCCGACGGAGCACCCTATCTTTCTCTAGACAGCATAATCCTCCATCCAATGAACCTTCCACCTCCTCCTATCCTTCACAAAACACATCCGAAATCACATCAATCCTGTCATCCTTCCTTTTAGATCTTCAAAATACAATAAGACCTCTCATTACCCTCCTTACTAGACTCCTATCTGAATTTCCTTTCCATATCCCACAATGATCAAAAACTCCCTAGCCATCCTTTTGTGGAATGCAAATGGTTTACTGAATCACCGAGACGAACTGGACATATTCCTACGCGACAATACCATAGACATTGCCCTAGTGACTGAAACTCACTTCACTAAACAATCACACTTTTACATACGTGACTACATCACATACCGATCAGATCACCCAGACAACACATCTCACGCTGGCTCATGTATTCTCATCCATAAATCCATACCTCATTCCATGCTTCCTTCTTCTCCATCTGACACCATTCAATCAACCTCTATTATCTTATCTTCCCATCCATTTAATATGACAATCTCAGCGGTATACTGTCCTCCCGGTAATTCACTCACCATCCACCACCTTGAATCCTTATTCCGATCCCTTGGTCCGCGCTTCATTGCTGGGGGAGATTACAACGCCAAAGATCAACGATGGGGATGCCGAACGTCCAACACTCGTGGCAGGATACTTTCCCGTCTCACCACTTCCTGTAGCTATTCCCTCTTGGCACCACAGGAACCTACATATTGGCCTACTTCCATTAAGAAACGTCCCGACATCCTTGATATTTTTGTTACTTCTCAAATCCCCTCCTCCCACACTACAGTCAAATCCTTCGATGACCTTTCCTCAGATCACAGCCCAGTTCTGCTTCTCATGCACACAAATTCTATTCCTAAACCTTATCCTCCATCACTGATTAAAGGACGTGTTGACTGGGACAATTTTCGTAATGACTTGGAAAACAGACTGGACTTAAAAATCCCATTAAAAACTAAAAAACAAATAGACCTCGCCATTAAACAATTTACAACATCCATAGAAACGGCCATACACAAAAACACATCCCACTATAACAGTAGGAATTCTGATGAAACGAAATTGCCAAGACATATTCGCCTCTTACTAATTGAAAAACGCCGAGCAAGGGCGAAGTGGCATAGAACGAGATATCCATCAGACAAAACCCACTACAACAAACTGACTAACAACCTTAAGACAGAAATACAGAAGTTCAAAATTCAAAACTTTCAGGACTTTACAGAACACCTAACAACTTCAGACAAATCATTATGGATCACCACTACAAAACTACTAAAATACAAAAGCTTCAATCATCCACTTCTCACTGACTCCAAGACCTGGACACGCTCCGACGAGGACAAATCTCAAACATTCGGTGAACACCTTTCCAGAACGTTTGATCCTCACCCTGATATCCTTAACCCAATCCACATTGAACATGTTGAAGCAGAACTAACTGTTCCTCTCCAAATGTCCCTTCCTCCCAAGGCGTTTCACCCATCTGAAATCCTTTACATCATTAATAAATCACCATCCAAAAAAGCTCCTGGCCATGATCTTATTACATTTCACATCCTAAAACAACTCCCTCGCAAAGCTATCCTCTTCCTCACCTACATATACAATGCCACACTCCGGTCTACCTATTTTCCCGACGCCTGGAAACATTCTATCATCAAAATGATACCAAAACCCAAGAAGCCACTAGAAAGCCCATCGTCCTATCGTCCTATTTCTCTTCTACCCATTATTGGAAAAATTCTAGAAAAACTCATCCTAAAACGCCTATATCCCATCCTTGATTCAAATAATGTGATTCCTGACCACCAGTTTGGATTTCGGTCATCTCATTCAACTATACAACAGTGCCATCGTGTGGTGGATGTAATATCTTCCACATTGGAACGCGGAATGTACTGCACTGGAGCCTTTCTTGATGTAGAACAGGCTTTTGATAGAGTTTGGCATCCAGGACTGCTTTACAAACTTCGCCAATTCCTCACCCCAACGTATTTCCTATTAATTCGCTCCTACCTAACTGATAGAACCTTCCAAGTTCAACATAATCTCTCCTACTCATCCGTATTCATCCAATCAGCCGGTGTACCTCAAGGTAGTATCCTGGGTCCGATCCTTTATACAGTATATACAGCTGACATTCCTATCCAACCTAGCACTATCCTTACTACCTACGCTGATGACACATGTGTGTTATCTGTGAATAATGATCCTGTTGTTGCATCCCGAATCCTGCAGAACCATCTATCAGCCATCGAAAAATGGTGTCAGAACTGGAGAATTAAAATAAATCCTAATAAATCCTATCAAATAACCTTCACTCTACGTCGTAAACCTATGACTTCCTGCCCCACCGTATCCTTTAACAATATCTTACTTACTCCTGTTGAACAGATCCGGTACTTAGGACTAAACCTAGACAAACGCCTCACATGGAACCCTCATACTAGACTGAAACGACAGGAAACTGCGCGTAGATACCGATTACTACAACACTTACTCGACAAACGCTCAAAACTTCCTATTTACTACAAACGACTCATTTATATAACCATTATTAGGCCTGTGTGGACCTACGGCATTGAGTTATGGGGGTCCACTAAACCATCAAACTCCTCTCGCATCCAATCCCTGCAATCCAAAATCCTTCGAAAAATCCTTAATGCTCCATACTTTGTTACAAATAAAATTATCCATAAAGACCTAAATATCCCATTAGTTGAAGACTTAGCCCGATCCAGATATACATCCTTCCATTCCAAACTTCCTGCCCACTCAAACCCGCTTATCCGTGACCTTTCCTCAACATCTATTCCTGACAATCCACCGAGGCGACTGAAAAGAAGATGGCCAAGAGACCTCTTACCGTAAATTGGACATTGGAGTTCTACCAATGGGTAGTTTCTTCACAGGACAATCATGTGTCTTAATCTCATATCTATCCCATTTACTTGATGTATTGTATAAATACAGTTGTAAATTTCTTTAAATAAATAATAAAAAAAAAAAAAAAAAAAAAAAAAATTATTATTTTTTATTCATACTGTTTCTCTTTTGTAATGACTATATTTTTTTATATATTACCTATACTCTTAACTATGTTTTTAATATATTACCGTCATATATCAACTCAAAATTGTTAATATTTAAAATTTTAATTGTTCACATATTTTTCGTTTATCATTTTTTTTTTTTTTTTTTTTTTTTTTTTTCATTTACTGAGTCTCTATTTATATATTCTCATTACAATATTATCATCTCAATTATGTCTACTTCCATACTTTATAACTATCATCTTAATTTTGTTTATTTCCATACTTTATAACTGTCACCTTATTTCCATACTTTATAATTGTCATCTTATTATCATTTTACATTTAATATTATTTATGTTCCCATAATTTATTACTGTCATATTATTATTATATACCTAACGCATTATTAAGTCTATAATTACATTGGTTGTTATCTTGTTTCTTTTAGCCCTGATGAAGGCCCACATTGTAGGCCGAAACGACGGCACATAATAAAAATAACGCTTATTTTTAATTGTGTGGTTTTAATTTATGACCGCACCCCCAACCATCTTCCTCATCTAATTTCTCTACGGTCAACAAAACTCCATCATTATACAACTTAGAAAATGTTTTAAGAGCAGCATTTTTAAAATATGCATTACGACGAAAATGAATGAATTAAAAATAAATTTTATTCTAAGACAGCAAGTCCCCTAAGAATAATATATAAATACATTTTTGAAATTTCATTTCTGGCTATACAAAGATTATAATATTATACACATCATTAAAATATATATTGAATAGCAAAAGATAATAAATTTATAAATATGTACAAACGTGATATTGCTACCTTAAAGAATTTTAAATAAACAAAAACATATACTTAAGCAATAAAAAAATAAGTTAAAAATTGAATAAAGAATAAACAGTTCAACTAAACAAAGGCACGGCAGATTGATATTCTAGGAGATGGATGAATAGTTGATGTTTAAAGGCAGTTAAGGATCGAAATTTACGAATGGACTTTGGTAAGTAATTCCAGAATTACGATAGGGAATGAGTAGGTTTGAGGACTGGGATCTTGTGTTGATGGAATAGACTGAGGAGAATGGGGTGAACATGTTGTAAATATACAAGGGTTTTTTGGTTCTATAGGATTGATAAAGGTAGGTTCCTAGGATGTATTACCGTCGGAATTTCGGGTAGAGCCACTTCAACTCAGCATACCAAAAAAAATTAACAGATAAGGATTTGTTTAAAATACCAAAACCAATACTAAATACTTACTGGTAACATAATTGTAAGTTAATGCAAAATAATGAGCCTGTTCTTTGAAGTTGGTTCGGGCATTAAATCTCTCCCACTCTCTCTCCTCTTAATATACAAATTCTTCCTCTAAAAAACAAAAGTATCTTCATACCAAAAATTTTACCCTGACAAGTGGAGACATGAGAGCCTCTGGGAATTCTAAAGATGAATCTAATGAAGCAGTTCATTATTCTCTTTAGCCTCATCTCAAGCCTCTCTGACAGTCCTCCAAACACTAAGTAGCCATAATCGAAGTGGGGAGGGGGATGAGAGAGGAAACTAGGAGCTGGCGGGTTTTGATAGGTATTAGATCTCGTAGCCTGAGGAACTGTTTAAGGATGGCAATGGATTTTTTAGAAATTTGGGAGATATGATTATTCCGGGAGAGGTTTCGGTCAAGGAATACTCCTAGGTTTTTGACAGATATGTGGAAGGTGATGGGCTTATGGTTGAGGTAAAGTAAGCGGTGGCAGGAGAGGGAGTTGAGGAGATGTTTAGAACTGATGAGAATGGCTTCTGTTATTTACATTAAGGTGCTGTCGATGTCTTGGTGCCATCATAATCAAAGAGGTGCTAAGCAATAACGGCACAGGAAGGATGAAATTGTTGAGTTTGGAAAAGATCGAAGTTGGTAGGGAGACACATTCTCTAATCCTTCCTCTATTCCTCTGATCCGTAGAACTATTCCCAATTCCATTTATCTTCCCCTCCCCCTTCATACAAGATTATCTTTCGAATGATAACAAACTAAGACACTGATTATGTACAACAAAAAACTTTGAAATATGCAACATAATATGCAATAAAAAGTTCGAAAACATGCAGTTTGATATACCACAAGGAGTACAAGAATAATTGTGAAAAAGGTAATAATAAAAAAATATTTAAGAGTGAAAATGTAAAAAGATTAAAATATTTATTATTTATAATAATGTTTTTTTCATTTTTCTTCAAAAGTATCTCTTAATAGTGACATAAACTAACTGTATCAAATAATGACTTTGTTGTTTTGTTATTTAGACATTAAGAGTACCAAGGACCTTTACTAACTGTTAACAGAAGTATTTTATTGATTTGCATATGCATTTCATTCATTGCAATTTAATCAGCAACCAGCAGTGGCGCAATCAGGGTCAATATTTTTGGTATAAAGATACTTTTGATTTTTAGAGGAAGAATTTGTGAGAGAGATTTAACGCCCAAACCAACTTCAAAGAACAGACTCATTATTTTGCAGTAACTTACAATTATGTTACCAGTAAGTATTTAGTATTTGTTTTGGTATTTTAAACAAATCCTTATCTGTTTATTTTTTTCTCAGTCGTCATTTTAGGGGTTGAAACTTCCTTCTTTAACCTCTGCCCTCTCCTGTGGATCTGCTACTGGCAGTAAGTAGTTCTACTCTTCAGTAATAGTGTAAACTCAATGGTGGATCCCAAGAGTATATACAGGATTTTCGGAGGGGGACGGTAAAGCTGGTCAGAAATATAAGTTATTTTTTCCAAACACTCTCTATTCTTTTATTAATTTGAAGATCATGTATTTCCTTAGTAACATTATTTTAGTTATTATTTTTACAATTTTTATTTGTCCCATTGTTTACAATGAAGAGAGGCAGCCCCCTTAATCTCTCCCTGCCTACACCTATGATGGATCAACAGGGAAATTTAAAAATAAGTTCCTACCCAAAAATCAGCCTCTGGTCAAACTAAAGTAAATTTCATCAGTGGTGTTAAGGGTTTTCCCATAGGTTTCTTCCAGGTATAATTATTCCTCAAAAAAAAACAAAAACAAAATTCTATGAATAAAAATGGAGGCTGATGTCTACTTCAGTAGCCTTATGAGGCTTTGACTTGAAAGCAGCTACTCACATTAGATCTAATTTGTTCCACTGCACCTGAAGATGGCATTGTAGCCGAAACGTAGTGCGAATTTTTTTCAATAAAAGAGTGCTGAAGTAGACATCAGCCTCCGATTTTATTCATAGAAATTTGACCTCAACCTAAAAGAATCTACACTTTATAAAAAAATCTATAATAAAAGCCAACAACCATAATTGTATATAAATACTACCACACAGTATGACATTGTTCACATTTATCTTGAGCCATATCTCTCCGTACTAAGACAAAAAATGATTTATTTGGTTTATAATTTATTCAATTGGTATCAAAAATAGGCTATCCAGCATTTCATATTCGGATATTTTCCATCATAGATAAAATAAAAGGAAACTTTTTCCTTTTAGAGAACCCCTGCTCTGGTTAATGGCTCACTGGAAAGGCCTGCCAAAATTTTCAGAAACTTTTTAATTAGTAAAAATTATTGATTCCAATGGTCATCTGATTTCAATCTAAATCGTACTAAACAAAGATGACATCATGTCTATACTTTATAATCAAAACCCACATAATTTATACTACGTATAGAAGTTTTCAAAGGGGTTTTGATCAGATCTGACTTTTGTTGAAATATAAAAGTATATTTGTCAAGAAGAATGTCCTAAGCTAATAAACAATGTGATTTAATATTTTATGTTATAAATTATATTTTTTAAATACAACAATTATATTTGTGATTTTGGTTATACAGCTTTCCTTTAGGTATCCATTAAAGTCTTTACCAGTGTGGAACTCATTACAGAAGGTGAGTAGAGAAGGAGTATTTTCTAATACATACCAAAATTTAGTAAGAAAAAATATAGTCGAAAAATACCAAAGTTCTAAACTTGACTTTTATCAACTTTTAAGATAGAAAGAATAGAAACCGCCATGTGTAAAAAAATAAAATAAAAGAGAGCCTCGTAAACTTATGAAGGGTCTTCGGTTTTGAACATATAGAGATTCAGACTATTTTTAGACCAAAGGCCGTGCAAGGAGGTGATTAGGCCGAGATCACGCTTAGCCACCAGGTGTTAGCCCCATCTACTCCCAATTTTCAGTTAATCACAGCATTGAGTGCCCTATGAGGTTCTCGCAACCCCAGAGTCACCCCAAGGTCGACTAATTAATAACAGAATAAATAATTATTCTGCCACAACCGGAAACCAAACCCGAGACTCAGCAAACAGTAATATAGTGTGCTATCCATTGGCCTATGCCCCTCCCTTATAGTTAATAAACAAAATGTAGTACCACTATAACTGAAAAAGGGTCTTTGATGCAGTAATCGGTAAAGAAATATTGTTTTTTGACAAACTTTTTTTTTTCCTCAATGTTTTACCTCCTTCCAACTCCAATCATGGCAAATAGGATGGGTAATTTCACAAGTAAGCAACCAATTTTAACCACAGAGAAAAGTTAAAGATCCATTTTTTTTTTTTATCGAAATTTGTTTATAAACCAATTAACAAAGTCATTCATGAAACATTTGTTTTAAAATGTGATAAAGTCTTTAATTTTTTACCTGGTTGTTACTTCCTTTAAATAAAATGTTGACTGACCAATAACGCCACTGAATTCGAATTCTTGAAACAATATTATATTGAACAGCAGAAGTATCTATGAATAAAAAATGATTGACCATGAATAAATAGGTAAACAAATTCAGAATAATATAATAAACAATTATAAATAATGTTGAGAGCATTATCAGGATATATCTTTTTAATTATATTAACTATGATGAGTAAATGACACTATGAGTAAAAGAATACCTATCAGTAGTAAGAAAAAAAAAGGCATGGTTCATTTCTGATATTTAAGATTTAATCAGAAGTATTCTCAATAATGATATTCTTTCAAATTAGTTGTGTTTCTTATTTATTTCAGGATTTACAAAAGGTGAATAAGCTGAAAACAGAGACACATTTACACCTAGTGAGAACCAAGGCTATCATATTATATTGGGGGCCCTTAAGCAATAATAAATAGGCTGATATCTATGGATGGGGAGGCTCGGTTACTGATACTGAAAATAATAATTTTAGGAGAGGAATGAGTCCAGTTATTGAGCCTACAGAATGCCTTCCAGGTGAAAGAGTAGGCCAGGAGACCTTTACAAGGAATATTTGAACTATTTAAAACATTGTAGAAAATAAATATTTAGTCTTGTTTGACAATATTGAAAAATAATCTGAAGTAATTCAGCAAATTATCTGATAATTATTTTATTTCAATGCTTAAACATTCTTACATTTAACAATGTTTAATCGAATAGTAACAATAAACAGTTTATGTTTTATAGTTACGTTACTATATTTTAGTTTAAAAAATGCACTAAAAAGAATGTTGGAATAAACATAAACCATAGAAGCTAAATTAAATGAAACAGGATAAGAATAAAGTAAAAGTTATAGAGAAAAAAAGAAAAATTGTGCCAACAGTATAATAGTGGAAAACCAACTTGGTTTCATGATAATGAATTCATTAATTCTGTAATCTATAAAAAATCTGATAGTTTTAACTTCAAAACATTAAATTAAGTGATTAATAAACAAATCAATTGCAATTATATCATATAAATATAGACAGATCTATGGTGAAAATAAGAAAGCACTCCCAAAAGAAAAGAGGGGAGATTTGATTTGTTCTTCACTAAAAAAAACCTGTACCACTACAACCCATGAAGGGTCTTGGGCTCAGTACACAGATTCATTTGTACTATTTCTAGGCCAACAGCAGTGCAATGAGGTGATTAGGCCTTAATCGCACTCATTCTCGTTTTTTCCCAATTAATTTGGGTACTCACTTTATAGAGGCTGGGTCTTCCCCAGGAGGGTCTCCATACCCTAGGGTCGCCCCCCCGATTGAATTAAAAGAATAATTAATATTCTGCCACAGGCAGGATTTGAACCCAGGACCCAGAACAAAGCAAACTAGCGCTCTATCCACTTTGACCACGCCGCTCCCTTTTGTTCTACACTAACACATCTTTTTTTTTTTTTTTTTTTTTTTTTTTTTTTTTTTTTTTTTTTTAAATATTTTATTGATATTTACAACTGTACATACAATATATACAACAAGTAAATGGGCTAATTTACACTTATGGGCGTGATAATGTCTTGTGAAGAAACTACCCATTGGTAGCACTTCAAAGACAATTTAATTAAAAGTAGGTCTCGAGGCCATCGTCTTTTCAATCGCCTCGGAGGGTTGTCAGGAATAGATGGGAATGATAAGTTGTGTACAAGAGGATTCGTGTGGGTTGGGAGTTTGGAATGAAAAGAGGCATATCTGTTACGGGCTAGATCTGCGACAAATGGGATATTTAGGTCATTATGGATGATTTTATTCGTAACGAAATAGGGAGCATTTAGGATTTTGGAATGTAAGGATTGAATACGAGAGGAATTAGATGGTTTAGTAGAGCCACAAAGCTCGATTCCATATGTCCAGATGGGTCTGATGATGGTAACATAAATGAGCTTTTTGTAATAAATTGGAAGTTTTGAACGTTTGTCTAATAAGTATTGTAGTAATCGGTAACTAACACATCTAAAATTGGTTGAGTTATCTACAGAAGTGGGCAACAGTACATGTTCTACCTGCCAGGAGAATGCTCTGTTTTGCTGGGAGAAGCCACAGCCATACTATGAGTTCTAAAATAGATAAGAAGCTTATAAAAAGTCAGCATGGGTTATTATAACAAACTCGTGTTGTGTCCCAGCAGCCATACACCATCTAATTACATAAGTAGAGACATAGTAAATCAATTGTAGAAAGCAAAAATTATATCTAAAGCTGTGGTTATGGTATGGATACCAGCCTACTATGGAATCCCAGGGAACAAAAAAGCTGATTGACCAGAATGGGAGAAGCAGTGGGTGTTACCAAAATAAAGGAAACCACAGTGGGTGATTGGGTACAACACTCTAAGAAAAGACTATTGATAGAATGCGAGGACAGTTGGAAAAAGAACCCGACTGCAAGAATTGGAATATGATTTATAAAACTTCGAGGAGAGAGTAAGTTATAACATGCAGGCTATGGATTGGGCACTGGCAATTTACACATGGATACCTTGTAATATACCCGGAATCACCAACATGCGAAAAATGCCACCATACCCTACAAACTGTGCAATACTATTTTAGCAATTGAGGATAAAGGTTGGCCTAAAAAATCAACGAAAGAAATACTTCAAGATTTCTTTCTACCCTGATGAAATTCATAAAAATTGTGGGGTACTACCACATAAAATAATAGATATTAATTAGAGATCAGAGCACCTCGGGGTACTGCAGTTCAGAAATGAATGAACTATAGCATTTACTACTATTACTTACTTACTTACTACATTAGCATTAAGATGACCGATAAAATAGTTTTGTCTTCATTATGCTTAAGATAATGAGCATAGAACGATTCGCATCCTCTCCCCTAAATTAGATTTTTAATTATTATTATATTGATAAAATATACCAAATTGATTCATATGTAAATGTATATCATAAAGCCAAATGTAGGTCAATAAGTGATCCTCACTATTCTTTCATTTAAATGAATACTGAATAATTTCATAATTTTGATTTTCAAATTGAATTGATTTTTTCAATGTATTATTATTGTTATTTAGATTCTAGACTATTTATGAGATATTAACGTTATAATTACCATTTATAAAACACTCTTCGGCTAAAACGAACATTGTACTTTTGGCTATCTTCTTTTAGAGCCAAAAATATTCAATACCAACTTAATAAGTATTTAAACAATTTACTAATATGATTTTAATTTGTTATTTATTGATATAAAAATATAGAAAAGCGCTGCGAATAACTAAGCAATGGTTTATTATTTCTAAATAATAGACGGATTTTTTTTTTCGTTATTGGGTTTATAGGAATCTGAAAACGAAAAATCTCAAATTTTGAGGGGGGTAATTTTTTAGTCGGTAACAAAGGTATTGAAAATAATAAACCAAAAGTTTTTTTATACTATTTACTTTTCTTTTATTTTAATCATCTTGAAAATAATACTAATGAAAATTCCTGATTCCATGACACGTTTTAGGTTATACATAGGCGAATATGCTCATAACTGAATTATTTCTAAATAGAAAATAGAAAAGCTCTGCGAATAACTAAGCAATGGTTTATTATTTCTAAATAATAGACGGATTTTTTTTTTTCGTTATTGGGTTTATAGGAATCTGAAAACGAAAAATCTCAAATTTTGAGGGGGGTAATTTTTTGGTCGGTAACAAAGGTATTGAAAATAATAAACCAAAAGTTTTTTTTATACTATTTACTGTTCTTTTCTTTTAATCATCTTGAAAATAATACTAATGAAAATTCCTGATTCCATGACACTTTTTAGGTTATACATAGGCGAAGATGTCCATAACTAAATTATTTCGAAGAGTTTCAGGATCACTAAACCGTGATTAATAAAAAAAATAGCAGAAGCTATATGTCTCTAACACGGTTATTATTGAATAAAGAGAAAAATTATAAGTTTTTCGGGAACAAGACAGACAGGAATGAACAGCAAGAAAAATACCAAAAAAATAAAATAAATAATCTGTATGGTCAACTTACAACTTTTAAGACGTGTGATGCTCCTAAACTGGGTTATTTTAAACATAGAGAAAGAATAAAACGTGTTATGGAATTAGGAATTAATAGTTTAATATAAATGCTTTTGGTTTATTATTTTCAGTACCTTTGTTACCGACCATAAAATTACCCCCCTCAAAATTTGACTTTTCGTTTCCAGGTTCCTAAAAACCAAATAACGAAAAAAAAATCCTTCTATTATTTTGAAATAATAAACCATTGCTTAATTATTCGCAGTGCTTTTTATATTTTAATATCAATCAATAACAAATTAAAATCATATTTGTAAATTGTTTAATGTTTAAATACTTATTAGATTGGTATTGAATATTTTTGGCTCTAAAAGAAGATAGCCAGAAGTTAAATGTTCATTGTAGTCTGAGTGTTTTATTACTGGTAATTATGACATCAATATCTTATAAATTGTCTAGTATCTAAATAACAATAATAATACATTGAAAAATTACTTCAATTAGAAAATCCAAATTATCAAAATTAAAAAAATATTCAGTATTCATTTAAATGAAAGAATGTTGAGGATCAGTTATTGACCTACATTTGGTTTTATGACACACATTTACAACTGAATCAATTTGGTATATTTTATTAATATAATAATAATTGATTTAGGGGATCTAATCTGATTTAGGGGAGAGCACACAAATTGTTCTGTGCTCATTATCTTAAGCATAATAAAGGCAAAACTATTTTATCGGTCATCTTAATCCTATAGTAGTAAACTTTCATTCATTTCCGAACTGCAGTACCCTGAGGTGCTCTGGTCTCTAATCAATATTTGAATCTATCTACAACTATTGGACATTACAGTAGTTTGTAATGTTTCTATTTTTAAATTTGTTTGTTCACCTCTACCCTTAAGGGTGATTGGTGTAATCAAAAGAATTATTTCCTGTGATAGTACCCCACAATTTTTATGAATTTCATTAGGGTGGAAGGAAATTTTGAAGTTTTTCTTTTGTTGATTTCATTAGGCTAATCTTTATCCTCGATTACTAGAATAGTGTGCACTCAATAAGCATGTTGGTGCTTCTGGGCGTCTTACAAGGTACCCATTTGTGAATTGGCAGTTCCCATCCTTAATCTGCATTTAATAATTTCCACTCTCCTCAAAGTTCTATAACTCGTATTCAAATTCTGGCAGTCGGGTTCTGTTCCTAACAGTCCTCCCATCCTATCAATACTCTTTTCTTAGAGTGGTGTACCCAATCACCCTCTGTGGTTTCCTTTATTTTGGTTACACTCACTGCTTCTCCCATTCTGGTCTATCAGCTTTTTTGTTCCCTGGGATTCCATAGTAGGCTGGTATCCATACCATAACCACAGCTTTAGATATAATTTTTGCTTTCTACAATTGATTTACTATGTCTCTACTTATGTAATTAGATGGTGTATGGCTGCTGGGACACTCAACGAGTTTGTTATAATAACCCATGCTGACTTTTTGTAAGCTTCTTGTCTATTTTAGAACTCATAGTATGGCTGTGGCTTCTTCCAACAAAAAAGAGCACTCTCCCAGCAGGCTGAACATGAACTGTTGCCCACTACTGTAGAAAGCTCAACCAATTATATTCCTTTTTAGATGTGTTAGTGAAGAACAAATCAAATCTCCCTTCTTTTCTTGTGGGAGTGCTTTCTTATTTTCTCCATAGATCTCTCTATATTTACATGATATAATTGCAATTGATTTGTTTATTAATTACTTAATTTTATGTTTTGAAATTAAAACTATCAGGTTTTTTTTATAGATTACAAAATTAATGAATTCATTATCATGAAACCAAGTTGGTTTTCCACTATTTTTCTTTTTTTCTCTATAACTTTTACTTTATTCTTATCCTGTTTCATTTAATTTAGCTTCTATGGTTCATGTTTATTTTAACATTTATTTTAGTACATTTTTTAAAACTAAAATACAGTAATGTAACTATGAAACATAAACTGTTTATTGTTACTATTTGATTAAACATTGTTAAATGTAAGAATGTTTAAGCATTGAAATAAAATAATTATCAGATACTTTACTGAATTACTTCAGATTATTTTCAATATTGTCAAAATAGGCTAAATGTTTTATTTCCTACAATGTTTTAAATATTGCAATTATTCCCTGTAAAGGCCCCCTGACCTACCCTTTCACCTGGAAGGCATTCTATAGGATCACCAACTTGACTCATTACATTATCATAAAAAATTATTATTTTGAGTATCAGTAACCGAGCCTCCCCATCCATAGATATCAGCCTATTTATTATTGCTTAAGGGCCCCCAATATAATATGATTGCCTTGGTTCTCACTAGGTGTAAATGTGTCTCTGTTTTCAACTTATTCACTTTTTGTAAATCCTGAAATAAATAAGAAACACAACTAATTTGAAAGAATATCATTATTGAGAATACTTCTGATTAAATCTTAAATATCAGAAATGAACCATGCATTTTTTTTCTTATTACTGATAGGTATTCTTTTACTCATAGTGTCATTTACTCATCATAGTTAATATAATTAAAAAGATATATCCTGATAATGCTCTCAACATTATTTATAATTTTTATTATATTATTCTGAATTTGTTTACCTATTTATTCATGGTCAATCATTTTTATTCGTAGATACTTCTGCTGTTCAATATAATATTGTTTCAAGAATTCGAATTCAGTGGCGTTATTGGTCAGTCAGCATTTTATTTAAAGGAAGTAACAACCAGGTATTTATCTGTTTTAATAAATGTCATTTTATTTCTTGAAAACTAAAAAATTAAAGACTTTATCACATTTTAAAACAAATGTTTCATAAATGACTTTGTTAATTGGTTTATAAACAAACAATAAAAAAAAAAAAAAAAATTAAAAAAAATGGATCTTTAACTTTTCTCTGTGGTTAAAATTGGTTGCTTACTTGTGAAATTACCCATCCTATGTGCCATGATTGGAGTTGGAAGGAGGAAAAACATTGAGAAAATTAAAAAACACAAAAAAAAAACAATATATCTTTACCGATTACTGCATCAAGACCCTTTATCACTTATAGTGGTACAACATTTTGTTTATTAACTATGAGGGAGTTTCTTGGGCTAATGGATAGCAAACTAGACTACTGTTTTCTGGTTTGGTTTCGGTTGTGGCACTATAATTATTTATTATCAAAATTTGAGATTTTTCGTTTCAAGGTTCCTAGAAACCCAATAACATATAAATAAAAACCGAGTTAGAGACATAAAGCTTCTGCTTTTTTAACCATATTAATATCATGATTTTTTTTATTATTAATCATGGTTTATGATCCTAAAACTTTCTTCATATTTTATTCAAAACATGAACTCATTCAGAACTCAGTTATGAGTGTATACATAGGCGAGATTTCAATTTTTTTGTTTTTGTTTGTAGCGATGTCTTGATCCTAATACTCTCTACACATTTTACTCTATCTTACAATAAAATGAGTTCTGGGCTTATATATTTGGCAATATTTTAATTTTTTTATCTTTTTCTTTTTCTATAATTATTATTATATAAATATGAGAAAACTCTCTAAAAAAATGTCGCTGTCTTCAAAATAACTGAGTTATTAAATTAAATAATTTTAATCTGTTAATTTAACCTCTAATTCTGAGGAAAGAAAGGGAATAACTTTTTTTGGTCGATTACAAAGGTTCATTATTGAAAATAATTAAACCAAAAATGAAATCTCCTTCTCTAAAATGCGCAGCCACAATCCGGGTTAAACTGAGAAAACTGGTAATTAATTTGGACAAAGCTGGAAATCGTTTTAATACCTCTTAATGGTCCTAAATAAAAGTAATCTGAGTTATCTGAATGTACCATCGCAGATGGTGAGCTTACCTTTTTGGAGCCATAAAACCTCGAATTTTTCACACTTTTTTCAGGTTTTCACCTATAACTCGTAAACAGTGCTTCCTACAGAAAATATTTTTCTTATTGAAATAAAAGAACGTTAAATTTCCTTTCTAAAAGCTATCTTACTTATTGAATTTGGTTTAGTAACATAGCCGCAATGGTTCGTCAGAAATAGGCAACTTTTTCCATTTTTTGTTGAAAAACCCAATTTGGTCACTAGGAGACAACTGTAATATGGAAACTATCCAAATTGAAAAAAATCATAATATTCTCTATTTTGATTTATAATATTCATTATATTAATAGGAGAAAGTGTAGATTAGATAAATAGAAATAGGTTTTAGCACCATATAGTATTTTATTTTCGGTAGGTACCTACAATTAAACTGCTGTAAAATTTAATATTCATAAATAAAAATGTACATTGGAGAAGTGATTTAGTATATATCTATCAGTTGAAATGCATTTTCTTCTCTTAGGGGTGTGATTGAAGGGATGAAGGAAATATTTCCTGGGACAATCCAGGTTCTTTAGAGCATGAAGGGTCTTTTATTGGATAAAGTAAAGCGGTTGGTGGTGGTATTTTTTCATGTGCCTATCTACCTCATCCATATTGTCATCATAGCATCATCGTCAGCCCCTTAGGTGCACAACACAATATCATGTAAGTGTACCAAGGGATGCGTTGATAGGTAGAGCAGTACTATATGTACCTCATTGAGTATATGTACCCTTACATTGGAGAAGTTATTTACAATATATTCATCAGGTAAAATGCTTGTTATTCTCTTATTGTTATGGTATTTGATTGAAAGGATGAGGAGGATATTTCTCAAGATGGTATCGGTTCATTTTACAACAGTTTAATCGTAGGTACCTACCGAAGATAAAATATTATATTGTGCAAAAACCTATTTCTATTTATCCGACCTACACTTTTTCCTATTGTTTTAAACTTTGTCGTGCATAATATAATGAATATTATAAATCAAAATAGAGAATATGTTGATTGAAACGTATCAAAAAAGTACTCTCAGGCCTAACTTGAATATTCAATTGAATTCTCAGACTTGCTATTAAAAGTGGTATAACTAACCCATGTAGAGACAAGCTGCCATTTGGCTAGGGATGATATGCTTTATGTTGCAAATATCGTTATTCCCAGTGAAACTACGGCATCAGTCACAGTAGAATGTTTTAAATCAGCCGTATCCATCAAATATTTCTCACAATCCTTTTGACGCGTGTAGTGGAAAATCGATAAATAAATATTTTTTTGAAGGTTAGTACTAACTGAATCTGAAATGTAAATAGGCTATTAGACATTAAATTTGATGCTCTACAACTTTTATTCTATGAATTTTTTCAATTTGGATTGTTGTTTCCATGTTACAGTTGTCTCTTAGTGACCAAATTGGGTTTTTCAACAAAAATGGGAAAAGTTACTTATTTCTGACGAACGATTGCAGCAATATTAATAAACCAAATTCAATAAGTAAGATAGCTTTTAGAAAGGAAATTTAACGTTCTTTCATTTTGAAAAGAAAATTATTTGCTGTAGAAAGCACCATTTACGAGTTACAGGTGAAAAACTGAAAAAAGTGCCAAAAATTGGAGATTTTTTGGCTCCAAAAAGTTAAGCTCATCACCTGTGATGGTGCAAACTCAGATTAGTTCTATTTAGGACCATTAAGAGGTATTAAAACAATTTCCAGCTTTGTCCGAATTACTTCCCACATACCTTGAATTTTAGCCTTATTTTACTGGTCTAATAATGATTTCTATTGGCAAGGAGCCATCTGTTTATTTACCAAATTTGAAGCTGCTCATAGCAGAGGTATGGTTTGTTTTAATTATGGTATTTTAAAGAAATGCTTAAGAATCAATTTAATTATTTATTTGTATGCATCATATATACAAAAATAATACATGGACGGCTATTTTCTTATTTTAAAATATACACAATCATACGAACAATGATAAATTATCTATATTTATTATCTTAATTTCTAATTCTAACTTCTATATTCAGTTCAATTATAAATCTAATTTGAATACAGATTTTCTAGTATTTTATATAATCATCTATATGGAAAATGAACCAAAAATAATTAGTTTACTCAATATTCATACCTATTTATTGGCTCAAATCTATTTCTCAAGTCCAAAGAGTAAAACTAATAATAAAGAAAACAATATATCAGCTCAATAGGACTGTTGTCATTTTCAGCCATTGGGTACATATGAGATTGTATACCGACAATTGGAATTATCAGATTGTATACGTTGCTTATTCGATCACATTAAATTGATCTTGTATTATTACATTTTAAAAAAAAAATAAAGATACAGACATTTATATATATATTTAATTAATTTATTTTTTTGGTTTGAGAAAGTAATGTACAATAAACTGAATTTAAATTCACTCAAAATAGATTAATAAAACCCAACTATTTCAATTCAGTTCTTTGTTTTTTATTACTGACTCTTTTTCAAGTTTTTCATTTTTTATATATTTTTTAAATTTCAGCTATAGTATTGATACAAAATTCATATTTACATTATACTCCTACGTCTTCGTGTTCCTTATAATAAAATAAGTGTACATAACTATTATAAAAATAATAATCACATTTTCCACGACTTATTCAAGTTAAATAAAAATAAAAAGCTCTTATTACTAACACATTATGTATATTTTACCACCTTGCTTTATTTCATATTTATTCCCTTGCACATTAATAATAGTACATTAATTTACCATGCATACATTAACAAAACAAAAAAATTCATCGTAGTTTTATATCATAGTCCAATCAGACATTTATTTGAAAAAAAATATATAAAAATAAATGTTCTGACCATGTACATGGCACAACAGTACTTATTACACAGCCTTTTTACCGATGCAAACAATATCAAACAACTTCCATGACATTGTGCCAAGTTGCCTAACCTAATCTTATAATAATCAAATAAAATTAAAACAATAAATACTTTTAAAATACAAATGTCCATAAATAAATAAAAGTCAGTAATTATTTAAAATTTGTTTTGTATCACTTAGATAATTGAATTCTTGCTACCTTAAGAACTTTGTATTCTCTCTTCTCATTAAAATTAAAACTCTTGAAAGTTATTAAAAAATAAATAATTTTCCTTCTCAGTTTTAATTTTTAAATTATATAATATCTATACAATTACCACAGTCTTAAATTAATTTTTGAAAATATTACATTTTACATGTTGGTAAACGTTCTTATAAATATTTTTTGTTTTCTTTCACATTTTATTAAAATTATTTATATATCATTATATCATTATTGTAAAATACCCTTACTTGCCCCATATTCTTATCTTATCAATACACACAAATAATTACATTTAAATAATCACAAAGACTTAACATCAAATAGTTTTATATACAGTGAGGTAAAGTTATTACCAGAGTGAATGCACTCAAAACAGAGGTAACTTCCAGATCCAAAATTCTTCTTATTGTCTTTTCCTTAATTTTGGAACTAAAATTCTACCTATATTTTGTTCCTAATACCTTTTTATAAATACAATTGCTAGTTTTCCACTAGCCTTAATAGATAACTATTAAGAATACAGCATAAATCCAATTATTTTAAAAACAATATTCCCTTTGAGCTCATTGGTTGTTTGGCTAACCATTCCATTTCAAAAAATTTTATTATTGACTTCAGAGTTTTAAAAAATAACCTTGCAGTCAATAAATATAATTTGATCACAAATAAATCAATGTTAACAAAATTGATCTAGTCTGTACATAAAATATTTACAAGATATTATAACACTAATTTACAGAATTGGTATTCAAACTTAAAAGTTTTATCACTGAATTTATTAAAGGAATTCTAAAGTTTTAAGACATTTGACACTAAACATATACCTCTCCCCTTCTTTGAGAAGTAGTACTCGTCTTCCTACTTCTATCTTCGCCACTGGATGGGCTCCCATTTGAGCTACCACAGCCACTATCTTCGGTGATTTCTGTGATTTTTACACTTCCATTGCTGCTGTTTGTGGTTAAAATTCCTGGGAGGATTGGACCTGTAATAGCTACTGTTGGCGGTGCTACAGTTGTGACTGTTACTGGTTGTGTTATAAAGCCAGCAGATTTCAATGTCGGGGATAGAACAGCTTGTGCTAGGGCTGCTGTGCTCCCAGTCGAAGTTATAGTTGACTGGTTTCCATCCGCTTCAGCAATAGGTAGCAAAACCTGCAAAAACAAAAAAATATATATAATAATAAATTTTAAAAAATGTATATATTGGGTTGTCCGGAAAGTTAATAGAGAAATTTGGACAATAATTAAAATTGATGAACAGCTTAAAGTTTATTTATTTAATCTACAAAATAGTTATCATCATTTACAATTACCCTTTCCCAGGGATTGAACTCCGGCCAGCCCAGGGTTGGTTTTCCAAATTGAAATCTCCTGATCTAAACCTCAAAAATCACTTCTGAACTATGCTATCAGCAATTGAATCGCTGCCATACACAGCCCAAATTTTTCTTGCAGTTTGGGCTGCGTTTTTCTCTTTTTTAAAAAAGAACAGCATAATATGCCGAAAAAGAACTGAATCAGCTGCGTGTTTCCCTTTTTTAAAAAAGAACAGCATAATATGCCAAAAATTAACTGAATCGTCACTCATGTTGGTTTGCAATAAACTATACTACTGAGCCTTAATAAAGACAAATTCAGTGTGTAAACATAGTTAATGCCATGAGGATTAAAGGTATATAAATAATCATTAGCTTTGCCATTCATTTTTAGTAGAAAAAATAAAAGGTAAATTTTATTTTAAAAATCTCTATGAACTTTTCGGACAACCCAATGTATGAAATTTTCCAAACTTTTTCTTCACTTTAATTCTTGTTCTAATCTGAAGAAATGCATTAAAATTAAAGTCTATAATCAGCATTTATCTTTTTCTTTTCAGTCTCCTCAATGTGCTAGTTCCAGAATCAAAGGTAATTTTTAAAATATGAAGTTTCATCCATTAATTATTCTTCTCTTAAAAATAACAGATAATTATGCTGGACTATTTGAGTAATTAAATTAAAATATTTTAGCCAAACTAAACTGATAGTGATTCTTTTACTTATATTATATCTTAAACTTTTATGATAGCTTGGATAGTAATAAAAAAAACCTTTGGGAACTTTTGAATAAAAATAATTTTAGAGCAGCTGGTGGGATGGTATGAATCTAGTGCAGATCTAGGAGCTATTTTATTTATTGGGAGGAGGAAAACTTAGTTTTGTAGATGGAGGGGGAAGGTTTAACATACTTTCTAACTTTAACTAAGCCAAACAGGCTTATTATATTACACTGGCAGGTGAGTATTGATACACTTAGGTATTTAGTATATGTTATGGTAATTTAAATTAGCCAATATCTATTGGGTTGTTTCACGTGAAATGTTCGTTTTTATAGTTTCTGAAATACATAAAGGATTTTGCAGGTCTCTGTTGTTTTCTTCCGAATGTTTACATATTTAAAGTAAACAGTTACTAATCCTCTTGCTTTTTATTATAAACATTAGTTCCCAATCAATTACCCACTTTTTAGTATACCTCCAAATATGAACATGGAAACACACGATTTTCGAGTAATATTTTTGTACGAGTTTAAACTCAGCCATTCAGCAGCTGAGGCCGCTAGAAATATTTGTAAGGTGTTTGGGGAAGGGAGTGTTAATGGATGGACCATTCGCCGTTGGTTTGCTAAGTTTTCAGCTGGGGATAACAACTTGGAAAACTTGCTCCGAGGAAGACCTCCGTCCGTAATAGACAACGATGTCCTCAAACATACAGTAGGAATGCAAGAAACCCTACCAAACATCTACCGTTTCCAGACATTTAAAGTGTATTGGGAAAGTAAAAATGCTCGATACATGGGTACTCATGATCTCACTGAGCGGCAGCAAGACCCCATGTTTCAAAACATACCAGCAAAATTGAAAGAACTGGGCTACGAAGTTCTTCCGCACCCACTATATTCTCCGGACTTGTCTCGAACAGATTACCACCTGTTCAGGAATTTAGACAACTTCTTCAAAGAAAAACTTTTTGAAAATGATGATCAAGTGAAAAGTGCGTTTTAGATTTTGTTTCACTTCAAAGTCAGGTTTTCAGTTCGGGATAAAAAAGTTGTGTCAGTCTCACGTTGGGAAAAATGTGTAGAAAAAGAAGGTAAATACTTCGAATAAAATTATCTTGTTTCATATCGTATTTTTAATAAAAATTCCTTTACCTTGAAAACGGACATTTCATGTGACACAACCCAATATTTATTTTTTTCTCATTGGTCCACTGTATGAACACCTGATTGACTTCAAAAGTTAAATTAGCATTTTTATTTTATATGCATTACATGTACTGTTCGAATAAAAATAGATTTTGTTTATTTTGGAATTTAAAATTATTAATAATATTTATTGCCCACTCACCTGCATGATTTGTGGAGCATCCGCTAAAACAAATGTGTTTTGCACGGGTTGTGTACTGACATTGCCATTTCCCATGTGGTTATTATTGTTGTTATGCGGGAATACAAGTTTATTATCCTTATCCACAACTTCTTTACCTACATCAGGAGTTGGTATTCTTGGCCTGTTTCTGTGTGCTATTGGGGGTATATTCACATTCAATTTACCTGGTCCTAAAAACAAAATAATATTTTAATATAAAATAAAAATAATGTTAATATAAAACTCTAATGTCTATCGTTTATTGTTTATTTTAAAAGATAATATTAAGTTAATTGGCTGAAATAAATACTAATTAAAATTTTTTAATGATATTATTTAAAGTAATAAATGAAGGAATAAGAACATCTTTATAGAAGCAATCTTTGACCTCTACATATATACTTCCTACATCAGAACTGTCGACAACTTTGGAATTTATTATAATTACCAAATCAATTGGTTTTGAGAGCTTATCTTATTATTCATACATATATATTTATAATATTAATTGCTAGTAAAAAAAGTAAACAATCTTATGAGAAACTTTCAAATTTTAAGTATTAAAAATGTTACCTTATCTAAGTCTATGGTTATTCATATAACTTTGTGCTCAAATGATTTGTATAGTCTAGCTATTTAATTTTATTTTTTAAAATATTTTTATTGAAATTTACATCTGAATAAAATACAAGTAATACAGCATATTTACTGTATTTTATTCAGAATAATGTAATCAGCATTAATGATACAATACACGAAAAAAACATGAAGATAAACTGCCCATTGGCAGCACTCTTTAGTAGTGAGAAAAAAACATTTATTTTATTTATTTTTTTGAGCCGTAATACATAATATTACAATTAATAAACGTTGCTCATGTTTTCTTAGAATTTAGAAATCAATTTTTTTTTTATGTAGATTATTTGTATAAAGTAATTAAATGCTCAGTAAATTAAAATCTTTAATGCTCATATTTTTTAATTATATAGTTAGTAGACCAGTTTACCTCTTCGTGTTGATTTCCTTCTTAATAATCTATCATAAATGGACATTTTGTGGGTTGCTGGCTGATGATTTGTAGGAACTGGCAGTGGTGGGAACTGTCCAGACATAGGTAGTATACCACCCTCATTTGGTGTGGCATAAACAGAGTTGTGCCTCGATCTTGTTCCACCAAAAAGACCAGAGCTGTAAGTGGTTGATGAAGAGCGGCGTACAGAGCTCATTCTCTGCACCTGTCGCTGGAACCAGTTCTTTCTTCTTTCAACTATCGGAGTGTCGACGCTTTCCTGCAGACACATTTTATTATTAAATACTTCATTTTATTTTTAACTATTTAACAATGGTAATTTAATTTAGTTTTAAGATTCACAAAAATAGTCTACTTCCATGTAACATATGCATTTGGATAGAAAATAATCATAAATCATTAAAAAATAAAATAAATATATAAATAGGAGAGTCAGCATTATTTTGTTTTATTAATTAATACTTTCTTTCAATCAGGTTAATGAATTTATAAAATTTCAAATGCTGTGTGAAGTTGTTATGTTTAAAATAGTTACATCAAACAATACAGCCAATACTCTTTCTATCTTAATTTGTAAAATAAAAATGAAGTTTTAGGAAAAAGATTTTTTAATTTAATATATGGTAGGGTAATGTTTAATCATTTATTATGATTTGTTATTAATTGCAATTACAGAATTATTCTATAATTTTTTTTAAACAAATGGGAATCATTGATAATTTCTGAATGTTATTGTAATCAGCAATGAGGAATTAACTTTAATATAGTATGGAAATAGATATTGACATGGCCAGTATAGCCTAAAAGTGTCTTTTTTAAGGGATTTATATATATATATATATATATATATATATATATATATATATATATATATATATATATATATATTATATAAATAATAAATTTCAAAATTCAAATATTTGACCTCATTAAGTGGCGGTTATTTACTTTATTAAAGAAAAAATATGATATTTTTTTTCCATACACAATATTGGAAAATGAACCAAAAACATAATTCACATTTTTTTTTTCGAACTTGGTCTTTAATTAGAACTTCAGAAGTCAGTTCCTTATCAGAGATTCTGATTATATACTTTCTTTTAAATGCTGAAGAATTGATGTTACATTAATAATAATATAAAATCATTCTGTGAGGTCAAAAATGTATTACGCTATTGTTTTCAAAACTTACTCTAGTATCTTTTTATTTAATTTGAATTTTCCTTTACGATAATATTTAAAAAACTTAAAATTAAATATCAATGATTATGTTCCAATTTGTTGGAAATTAATAACCACACGAAAATATTATCCATACTTTTTAAAAAAAATAACGTCATCATAAAATACTACATATTAATGAATTTTCACTTGTATTATTGTGAAAATAAAAATACGCTTGTTTTCTTAGCAGTTCTTGAAATTTCTTGGTATTATAATTACCATTAAAAATTAGTAATACCCTTAATGTCTTAACATATTTTCTAGTCACCAAATCTACAAATCCCAAAAATGATTATGAGTTTTTTTTTTTTTCACATATATTCTTAGTTATCGATATTACCAAGTGCCGAAAATATGAAAAACCTAGGATCCAGAGAACAGTGGACTTATGATCCTTCCTCTAGACCATGTCGCTTCTTCTATATATGATCGGGCATATCCTTTGAAATAGTAAATTAGTTATTTTCGGGCGTAACCCACCTCACCCGCCCTAATATAGACAGTTAGACTTAAGTTATTTCGGACAGCTTCTTGCATCGGGAAGAGAGTTTCTATATTAAAAAGTGTCCTTTTTATTGTGGTAATCCTAGTTACCATTGATTTATTTCGATTCGTATCCTTTTACAAGGAGAATCGAGTCAAAAATGGAGGTTCTCTTCCATTTTGAACCGTATCATGGTTACAATAAATGTCAATTGTTATGAATCCTTTCAACGAGAATGGCGACTTTAACTTAGAATGAAAAAAACAAAAATTAAAACAGTCCTTAAAATATGAAAATCGGGCATATCCTTTGAAATAGTAAATTAGTCCTTTTCGGGCGTCTAGGGCTGGATCTACGTTTTTCATATTAATCAATTTAACAATCATAATTAGTCTTTAAAACTCGTTTAGACTGAAGGTTGTATTCGAAGTTTGTATAGTCGTGTCCAGGTTTGTTGTTTTAAATTGAGGTTTCAGTTTCGAGTGTTAGAGACACCTTGTCAGAAGCAATTTTAGACACAATGGAAGGGTAAATGTTGCTCCAAGAGACTGCAATTTACAAGAACAATTTGCTGAGGTTTCTTCAATTTCTACCAGCAATTTACACTTTCTTTTTCATCAAAGGGAAACAGTACTCTCACTATCGTGTCATATCTTCTAGCATTTCCGGGAATTAAGCTAGACGAGGATTATTTTTTCCTAGATAGAGGATTTAGAGCTTGTCTTCTTTGCTTATCTCATCTTTTCGTTTAGATTAATAGTACAGAAAAATTTAATTATGGAAATAAACCTCCTTTTGGCGAGTTTCATTATACCCAATTCTTTAAAATAGATTTTAGCAGAAAGAAGTAGAAGCTAAAGCTTGTACCAATTAATTTATTTTTATTTTTTTCGTAATTTTGAAAATACTTTATTAATGTAGGGAAATATCCCGAAAATTGTTGATGAAAACTTTTCTACCTGGTGCAATTTTGATTAGGAAAATCATGTTTTAAGATATTAGTGTTTGCGATATTTATATCAGAATAATTTTAACTAATAACATAAAAACAAAGCATTTCTAGGAAAGAATATGTATATGGTAAAAAAAAAAAAAGAAGTTATGTTTGAAGCACGAAAGAGGTCATCGTGAAAAATTGTTGATTATTGGTGTGTTTAGCTGTACTTGATTTAATGTTTTATTTAATTTGTGTATGAGAAAACAAATGTATTGTACTTGATAGAAGCTTAAAAAAATATATCTTAAGAAACTATCATAGTATGCTGTGTTGGCTCTGTATATTATTTACTAGTAGAAATTCGTCACAGTTTCAGTTTCGGGTTATATAGTAAACCTGGGAGAAGAAAATTATTCGTGGAACAATACCTACTCTTATGGAGAATTTTAGTGAGTGATTCGTCTCTAAACAATCGTCCATAAATGTTAATATTATGGTTGTGCAATCTAATATTATCATTTTAATCTTTCAACCCTTCGGAATTATTGAAGGATGCAATTTTCATGTTCCATTGTCTAGTGTCATTACGAGAATAATCTCAACAATAAAATAAATTATTATTATTTCATCATATGCATCTATACCTCTACAACCCATGAACTGTCTTGGCCTTAGTACATATAGATATTCATACTGTTTCTAGGCCAACGGCCGTGCAATGAGGTGACTAGGCCTTAACTTACTTTGAAATATCTTAAATTTTAAATACTTTATGAGATAGGTTATATAGTACTAAACCTTTTTATCACAATTTTTTTCGTCTCAATGGGCTCCTGGTTAAACTGTAGAAATATATACGTACATGTATTCTAAATATATTTTTTACAGGAGGGGTATACAATTTTAATATTATCTATATCATTGAACTAGATTTGGCGAATTCGACATTGATTTTAAGAAATATCAGATGAGGAAGATGGTTGGGGGTGCGGTCATAAATTAAAAACACACATTTAAAATAAATGTTATTTTAATTATGTGCCGACGTTTCGGCCTACAATGTGGGCCTTCATCAGGGGTGACTACGTGGAGACATTGCCTGCAGGAGTGCCTACGTGACTCCTGCAGGCAATGCCTCCACGTAGTCACCCCTGATGAAGGCCCACATTGTAGGCCGAAACGTCGGCACATAATTAAAATAACATTTATTTTAAATGTGTGTTTTTAATTTATGACCGCACCCCCAACCATCTTCCTCATCTAATTTCTCAACGGTCAACAAAACTTCATCATTTAAGAAATATCGATCAAAAATCTTACTAATCGATTATTGTTTAACATGATGTTTTCGGAATAATTAGAATTTTGTCAGAATGTCCATTGTGAAACTCGAAAATATATTAGCTTGATCAGATTATGACGATTCCTAGCTTGATTCTCGCATAGCATAAATTGTATTTTTATTGACAAATTTTCAAACTACGATTTTAATAATTCGGACCATAAACATTTTCACGGTAGTTAAATAAGATAGTTTCAGTACCTTTCCTCATTAGCGAAAAAAAGAGATTTAAACTTTCGATTAAATTATTGGCTTGTTACTTGGTGGGAATCGCCAAAAACAAGCGATTTGTATTTTCGTGGTTACTGTTTCTCAAAAATCAAAACTTAAATAATTTCTCAGGCCCTGAATCAAGATGGGGAAACCCCGAGTCGTATGCAATTATGAAGGTGAAGAACATGAAGATTACTTTTTTTTTTTTTTTTTGTTTTTAATACCTTGCCCAAATTCCATGAATATTACTATCAACAAATCACGCCTCAGCGCTGATTATCTTCTTAAGGATTCGTTTGCCACTAAGTCCCTTTACTTTCATAAAAGATTCAATATGCAAAATGGAAATTAATTTACAAAAGTTTTAAAAATCTGACAGATCCTCTATTTAAAAAAAAACATATATACGATATTTTCATCTTGGCTTGCCCAATCATCTTAATATTTTATCTAACAATGAAATATATTAACATTAGTTCAAAGTTCAGTACTTACTAAGAGACATGTAACGTAATTCTAAAAATCAAACAGCGAAAGCTATAATATATAAGGATGAAGTTTTGTTGACCGTTGAGAAATTAGATGAGGAAGATGGTTTGGGGTGCGGTCATAGAGAAAATCACACATTTAAACATAGTGCTATTTTGATATAATAGTGCTATATTAAAATAGCACTATATTTTAATGTAAGTTTTTCTCTAATGACCGCACCCCCAACCATCTTCCTCATAAGGGGTCAAGCCATTTAAAATCGTCCAGGCCTTTCCGCTTAACATTTTTGATTTTAATGATTTTTTAACCAGTTATTATCCATCTTTTTATGAATAAAAAACCGTGGATAATTTCTTTTTATGACAAATACTTTTAATGCTACACCGTTGTAAGTCAGCTCCGCGACTGAAAACGAGTTGGGAAAATCTCTCTAATTCTGGTAATTTTGCACATATCGAGTCAAAACAAAAACTAACAATAAGATAAGGACATGCTTTATATCTATTGTCTTTACAATTTATTACCTTAAAAATGAAGAAAGTGGTTAAAAAACATCTAGAAAATTAATAAAAAATGATACCTTTTAGCGAGTTAAAAGTCTATAAAGGAAAGGAGACTCACCTTTGATTATTTTTTTTATACATAGCTTAGCCACAGCCCTACTTGCTGTAAAAATTTCGATTTTGAGAACATAGTCCTTTTTTGTAAATGAATTTTCAAAAATGGCAAAAACTCGTTTTTCGCGAAGTTTCCACGGAAATATTTTAAAAGGGAATAAGTGAAAAAATATGAAATTAACACAGGTTACACAATGTTTATAAGTGACATAAATTAGATGACTGAGACTGACTTGGTTTCCGAGTTATGCAATTCTCTTCCATGCTCAAATAACGTTTTCTTTAAAGATTATTAACTCCTGTAATTTTGCATATTTCAGAGCGAAACAAAAGCTAGAGTGAGAGTACTGTATACAGTTTCGGACCTTAAAGCATATTAATAACCAATATTAATAACCAAGCATATTAATATATTAATAGCCAAGAAACTGTTTAAAAATTCACAAAAATTAATATCAACTGAAACTTATACGGGCTATAACGGGGTCTCTTAGAAAGGAGTCTCACGCTTAATTTTATTTCTTGTATAAACATTTTAGTGCTAGCAACTATGAGATGTTTGAATGATAATGTTTGCAAGATACCAAAGAATGATAATTCCTCTTTCACCTTCACATTATTCTCAGGGCAAAGGCTATGTTTAAACAAATTGTATATCAATATATATCTGAAACCACAGCCACTGCGTCGGCCGATTGACCTCGATGGTTCTTGCGTATATAGATATAAGGAAATCGACCTTAAACAGACCATGCGAACCAGGAAATGATGCAGCTATAGTTAAAATTTACGAAGGGCTAAAAGCAGGAATTGTTCTCTGAAAACCAATTTAATAATTATTAAAAGTGTTTGTTCAAGAGTTTCATAATGACGTGATTCAAATACTTTAGTGTTTGGAAGAAAGGCGGTTAAAAAGTGATATGTTCTTTTTTATTGCAAATCTCATTCTTCTTTAAGAGTTATTGTCATTCGACCTATCTTCATAAACAATTATCTAAGGCTTAGATTGCTTTTAATTGAGGAATATTTATGTCTAACTTTCCTATATTCATGTCCGTGGGACAATCAGCAATTATTCGATTCTTTCCTTAAAGGAAATTCAATAAATATATTGCTCATATTGCACTTACGTAATCGGCGTATTCGTCTGGCTGCCCGACAGATTTCCTGTGTGTCAAGTTGGCATAGAGTGCCTCTGTTTGCTTCACTTTGTAGAATTCCGCAGATCCTTTGGGTTCGGACTTGCGGTAGCACTCGGAGGCCAGAGTGTAGGGTAAGTCCCTCGGTACGACTTCGTCCCAATACTGGTCCTTGAGCAGCTCTGGGTGTTCCTCGTGCATCTCATCGACGATCATGTATGCGGCCTGAAAGAACAGAAGAATAACTATTATCTATCTATTTGCTATATTATTATCATTAAGATGTAATAAAATCACCGCAATAATGCTTTGTTATTACCGATCAGTTATTTTTGTTTTATTTTCAATTATGAACCTTCGTAAAGGAAAAAAAAATCCTACTTTCCTCCCCTTCAAAGTTTGGATCTTGCGTTTCAAGATAAGTAAAACCCTAATAACGAGAAAAAAAATCTGTCTGTTTTCCCTATGAATTAATTAATACCAACAATTTAAATTTAAATTAAGAAATATCAGGGTTATAGGTTGGTGATTGGTCATTTTCCTTGAATATAAATTGATGGCGTTGCTGCTCTGATGAATTTATCGCTATACATATAAGTTAGTTGCATAAACAGCTATATAAATTGTTATACCCTCATATAATTGTTTGTAAATAATAAACCATTGTGTGGTTAGGCGAGCTATTTTTTTTCTTTTAATAGTTGTATCAATCAATATCAATATATCAATCAATTACTTAAATATCGCATATTTTTTATTTTTTAAATTCTTATTAGGTTGGTATTGAATACTTTTGCCTCTAAAGGATGATAGCTGGAAGTAAAATGTTCGTTGTAGTCTTGAATTTTTTTTAAAATGGTAATCATGACATTGATATATCATAACTAGTCTAATATCTAAATGTTGTAATAATTCATTGAAAAATCACTTTTTATTATAATTGAATTCCCTCCAAAAAAAATAATAAAAAGAAGAAAGAAAGGAAAAATAAAAATAGAAATTATGAATTCGGTTAAAAATAGGGAGATATAACATTTGAACGCTGATTCTTATCGAATTCGCCTCTTACGATTGGCTACTCCTTGAATATAAATTGACAGTGTTGCCGCTTCGTCTTTCTTGAGCTCTTTGATTAATTTATTGCTATACATATAAATTAATTGCCAAAACAGCTGTATAAATTGTTATAACATGATATCATTTTTGCAAATAATAAACCATTTTGTATAATTTGCAGCGTTTTAAATTAGGTATCCACGCCTTCATGGGGGTTGCTTTATTTGTTCCAAAAAAGAGCAGAACAACTTAAGCACTCCCTTTTTTTACGTTAACACTGGATTTTTTCTTTTATCGTACTTATAGTTAAGAATAAAAAAATATTACATTCGCACTCATAAATATTGTACTTTAATCTGTATGAGAATTTCGGAACAAACGTGGTATGCTAGGTGAGAATTAAGATTTTTTTTTTCAATTTTACTTACAATTATCATTCACACCTATTGATAATATCATAAAGAAACAGTGAATGAATGAATATCTTCAAAACATGACATGGTAGCCATGACTGAGAGCAGTACCCAATGGCATCTACTACATCAAAAGGAATGAGTATTAAGAATTAATTCCAGTTTTCCTTGTGAGAATAACCTCCCTCACCCCTTCCCGCTTTTAGCTTATATTGAAGATTATTTTGTATCTTTCCTTAATTTACTACTAATAGTAAGCAAACAAAAAAAAATTATTCTTTTATAATTTTTTTTTTTTTTGAGAACTCGATTTATTGATATTCTTGAACAATATATCAATAAAAACAGAAAACATAATGTTAAAATATTACTAATAATAGTGCTTCCTTACTTGCCACAAAAAATATAAATGTTGACCCTGATTAAAGATGGATAAAAAGTCTGAGAATTTGTATCAGAACATTGGAGTGATATTCATTTTTTAGAAACTTGATATGGGTAAAATACGCACAAATAAATTAATGATCATAAGAATTGACCGCAACAATTATTATTAAATAGGATAATTTTAAGCGTGCAGTTGATAGATATCACCTCCAATTAACTTGTGGAAGTATAGCGCAATTATTTATAATTCACTTAATTACAATAGAAAAAAAGAAGTTTTATTTCTTACACAAAACCTCTAAAATGTAAATTGACTAGATAGATTTAATTACAATCCATTCAGCTTTGTTGTTGATTAGACCAATAGAAGGCGTTAAAATGGATAAATAAATTGCAGAAAATAAGGTTTTCTTGTTCTCTTTGAAAACGACGTTTCTCCGAGTTGTAGTTTAGATTTCTCGGTTTCACTTGCAGCCAATGAGGACAGTATCCGCTCGCTCGTTCAAGTGAGAACTTAATGACCTTATACTTAGTTTATTCAGAGATTAAAACCTTTTTCATTAATGATAATTTTGTCGCGTAATGCTTTGAGTCCCAAATTGTTTTGATACTGAACATTAAGAGAATAATTAAATTGATATTTCTGAAGTTTGTTATTTACCTCCTACCATGTGCGTTGATGTTGATAACTAGTTTTGGAAAATTATTAATCTGTGAAAGTTTAATTTTTTATTGTTTACCAAAAATCGGAATCTGTACAGATTTCATTTCAAAGTACCAATGTTGAGCTTGTGTGAAAGTAGACCGAACTCGCACTTCTAAACTAATCGTTAGATGTCCCCTTAAAGTTAACATCCTTGGAATTATCGGACAATATAACAAATATCTCGGGTATTACTTCACAGATCTCCCCGATACATATTTACCTATACATTGTAATTGTTTATCTTTAAATGCTAATTAAAAATGAATCATTAAAGAAACAAACATGATTGTTGTAAAAAAATCATAAGGCATGATTATAAAAACCAGAGCTCGGAGATAAAAAAAAAATTAAGTGTCATATTATCCCTAAATATTAATTTTAATACTACTATTGGAGTATATATTGGTAAAATATTTTGTATTGGGCTCTACCCTAAAGTGATAAGGACAGCTGTGTTAATGAGTTACATTTCACAATTGGTGTGAAAATCCTAACAATCATTTGGGAGTGAAGAATTTCTGGATCGTCAGAAATCGAACTTCCTCTGGAATACGATGGTTGAAGAAAAAGAAGTAATTTATTGTGAAAAAAATTATAGGCGAATTTATTTGAATGTTAGATATTACCAAATTCATGGTGAAAGAAACTTTTGCATAAGAAAGAAGTATCAACAAAATCTTAGTAATATAAATAAGTAGGACAGAATCATTAACATAAAAGAGAAATTATATAAAAATAAACAGGAAAGTATTTTTTTATAATGAAATTCGAGAGTGATTTTAATTAACTATGCAATGATTAATTATGGAAACGCCTCGATTGAAAAACGTTTTTAATGTTCAGGATTTTATTTAAACTTTTTAGTTAATATTATTTTAAAGGTTTTAAAACAGTCTTACTTGATTAAACCATACGTATCTAAAAAATCTGTAAACACTTTTCTTTAAAAAATGGAAAAATGGAGTGGAATGGTCTTCTATGGGATCAACTTTTGCGTTTAAATTTTTTTTATTGAACCCACCTCAAAATTTCTACGATAAATATCAAATAAAAAAATCCGTATGTCGTTCACGGCTTTTCTCAAAATCAAACAGGTCATTTTTTTTTTCTTATTTAGACTTGCCATTAATTTCACAGCCCCTTCCCCTTAAAAATCCTCAGAGCGCGATGTTAATATCAGCCGTTTGGTTTCAAAACGTCTGTGGATTAGTTATGTTTGACGTCCTTTACTCGGTTATTTATAAAGATAAAGAAAACGTGTACTTTTTTTTTTAACTATACTGAGAGCCAATTTACTAAAATTGTTTAAAACGCCAATGTTGTTTTTGTTTTTTAATGACTTGAAAACACCTATACATTGCATGGTTCTTTATGTAAATAATTATTTTTTTAGTTATTACTTTTTTTAATTTATTATAATCAGTCAGTTTATTTTTATATGATACATTTTTTAGGTTTATGTTTCTGCTATATTTTAGTTTTGTTCTCTATGTTCGACAATTTATTAAAAATATTTCTCAAGGGGATGAGGAAACTTATTTGAGTAAAGAAGTTGCGTGGCCTCTATAATTGATTACTGTTTGACCAATTTCAAAAAAATATTTTAATCGACATTTAAATTATTTCGTATAATGGCTCAGGATCTTAAGGTATATGTTATAATTATGAGTATAATATCGAAATCCGAGGCCTCTTGTTAAAAAACAATTTAAAAACGATAATTTTCACTAACTATAACATTTTTAAGGTCGACATTAAAAATTCTCAGAATGGTTTGTAAGGAAGTGATCTGACGCAGTGTATAATAGCAGGTTCTAGTGGGAATGAGTTATAGCAGCCGGAGTCTGTGGAGGACGGACCCTTACAGCTTCCGACAAAAGTAATTCATAAGTAATGAAGATCCGAGCCAGCAATTTCATGGCGGATAAGTCGCGGGAATGATTTTCATCCTTTGAAATGAAAAAAAAAAAAAAATATTGTAGAAATTCGATTCTGATTGTTCTTATCCAGAGAAACACTCAAGAACCATATTCACTTCTTCCTATGATCGGAAGAACCAGAGTTTGCCTAAACACGAAGTATTGTAATAACACCTAATATTGCATCAGTAGTTTCTGATACACGGGACAAATGCCAAATATGCCACACCTTTTCCACATTCCTTCTTATAAAAAATGGTATAATACTAGAACTAGAGATACATGAAGCCACAATGGGATGTTTTTCTTACGAATTTAAATTTCTTTTAAACCATAAAATAAACTAGCGACTCGACCATGTGGTGTCATTTATGTTTAAAAAAACTTCAGTTTGACCAATTAAAAGTTTATTACTTTGGGATTGTGACCTCATAATAGCAAAAAGTGCACTTAGCAAGAAAATATTATGTTTATGATATAACGTTTATTAATTCTTATATTTAACAGCAGAAATCAGAAACATAAATTGGTCAAAAAATAAAAAATTGGTTTAGTTTATTTGTTTGTTATGTTTAACGGTGCCTATTTTATTCTGTTTATTACAATTTTAAATTTCATAAGAACCTTTTCTAAATACATTTTAATGTATCAAAGTTAATTTAGCTTTCATGTGAGTCCCATTTAGTTTACTGTGGAACTACTACTTTTTGTGAAATGATCTAAAAGTAGAAAGAATTATTCACAGTATTAGTTTATAAACAACTTTTCCTTTATTTTAGCAACTTACTTACGATTTGGTACATAATATTTTTTTCTAAAATCTCGACGACTGTATGAAGGTTGGTGATGAAGAACCTGTACGATCACCATGAATCACCATAACCTCCCTAATCCACAACATTACAAATATCATTTGTACGTAAGTGTATGAGCTTATAACATCTTTCTATTAAATTCCCGAATTATTTTAAGGCATATTAACTTTTCTAAAGTCTAGCGCTTTCCAACGGTATATTAAACGTTTATGTCACTACTTATTTTTCAGGAATAATTATTTGATGACTTGGTCACAGAAAATTTATTTTTCCCATTTAAAGAATAGATTAATTGCAATGTATTTTACTAATAAACCTTCAGGAAACAATGCTCTATATGATGGTGAAAACCGTATCAAAATCCGTCGTCCATTCGCTTAGAAGGAGTTGGCGGAATCAATCCCGCTATAATTTTATACATAGAGAGATGATAACAGAGAAAACACACTTAAAATTTACTCATGTATTAATCCGATTTTTTTTTAAATTTGTTCATTTGCGTGATCAAAATAATTCATATTTTATTATAGTATCCTACAATGTTTACGGATTTCATCAATATTGTGATATCTATTGTTCTTCACCTTGCAGTATTTCCTTTATTTTTTTCCCAAGTTCATATTTTGTCCTTGATTGTTCTAATTTTGTTGCACTCATTAGCAAATGTACAATTTGTTGGATGTTATTACATTTTTCACAAGTGCCCTATTCTAAGTCGTCATTTGATAATTTCTTTCGAGGTTCTAGAGCTATTTTTCTGAAATTATAATAAATTTTTTTTTCTCGAAAATACTGAATCTTGAAACTCATTACATTTTTTTCTTTCTTTTCGCACATTTCGTAAGATTCTTCTTTCCTATGCTAAAGTTTCTTTCACCATGGATTTGGTAACATCTAACATTCTAAAAAAATCGCCTATCACATTTTGCACACTAAATTACTCTTTTTCTTCAACGATCGTATTCCAGAGGAAGTTCGATTTCTGACGATCCAGAAATTCTTCACTCCCAAATGATTGTTAGGATTTTCACACCAATTGTGAAATGTAACTCATTAACACAGATGTTCTTATCACTTAAGGGTAGAGCCCAATACAAAATGTTTTGCCAATATATACTCCAATAGTAGTATTAAGATGAAAATTTAGGGGTAATATGACACTTAAATTTTTTTTTTTCATCTCCGAGCTAGGTTATACATGTCTAGTCATTGTCACGTTCTGAATATCATACTAAAATAAGCTGTAAAAAAATTCATCTTTGTGCTTCATTTTAAACGAAAACGGCTCTTATGTCTCTGATAAAAGCGGTGAATAGAAGATTTAGATATAGTGTGTATAATGTTTTTTTTTTTTTTTGTTCGATAATACAGGTTCATTGTTGATAATAATAAACCAATATACATTAAAACATAGAACTCTTATTTTGCCTTTTGCTTCTACCGTTTGTCAGGTTTGGTATTTTATTTGTTTCATTTTCTTAATGATCTAGTAGCCCCCCCCCCCAAAAAAAAAAATAAATTTCCTTTTCTAGTTAAAGGTGTATCTAAGACACAACATCCTTTTGGCAAAAATACGTCCAAATTCTAACTTCTCTTTACATCCTTGTTCTTTGGAATCAATTGCTGACGGTCTTTAGGATCAGAACAAACCGGAACGCGTCCGGAAATAGATTCGAAAAATAAAACAAACAGCTTTTCTAAGGTCGGCTGTTAGCTATGCTGGCAAAAGGAAGATAGATCCTCCAGTTCTTTTCCGAGTGTTGACATGTCTATCCATTTAAAGAGGCGTGAAGCAGACGGAAGGCCTGTAACGCTTCAACAGGCACCTGACTCAAGCGATCTCTGGCATTGAGGAAGGTAAAAAGACATTGTTTAAATTAAACCGTTGAGTCAGAAAACAATGTGCACAAAAACTGGGACACCATAGAAAATTTCAAAAAACTTCTGCGCAGGTGAAGAATAAATAATTCTTTGATGACGGAGTTTCGCGCATGCTTTTATGTTGTTTCCATAAAAAAAAAAAAAGAAGAATATATATATATATAGCATTTCCAAGTCAATTGTAACCTTTTCCAAGTCAAATGTAACTTTTTCCAAGTCAAATGTAACCTTTTCCAAGTCAAATGTAACCCTTTCCATTTCAAATGTCACCTTTTCCAAGTCAAATGTAACTTTTTCCAAGTCAAATGTCACCTTTTCCATTTCAAATGTTACCTTTTCCAAGTCAAATGTCACCTTTTTCTTCACTTCTAGCCTTAAATATTCCGTTTTATTTATTTATTTATTGAAAAATAATTAGTTTAATTAAAATTATGACTTTTTTAATAATTTTGGCATATCATATCACTGTTTTTTTTTTAGATATTTGATATCAAGTTCTGTGTTTACGAACTAATATTTAAAAAAAAATATTTAGTTTTAAAATAGTTGTTGATTTTGAATTTTTAGAGGGGAGGGATAGTTTTTGGGAATAATTAATGTGTTTTCGGGTATTATAATGACGTTTTTCGAGATGTATTTTTTATCGCTCGCGTGCATATGAACTCGCATTTACTTTTAATGTTTTTTATTGATATAGAGATTAATTAATGTGTTTTCGGGTATTATAATGACGTTTTTCGAGATGTATTTTTTATCGCTCGCGTGCATATTAACTCGCATTTACTTTTAATGTTTTTTATTGATATAGGGATTAATTAATGTGTTTTCGGGTATTATAATTACGTTTTTCGAGCTGTATTTTTTATCGCTCATGCGTATTTCAACTTGAATTTACTGTTAATGATTTTTATTGATATAGGGATTAATTATTGTGCTTTCGGATGGTTATGATTACGTTTTTCGAGCTGTATTTTTTATCGCTCATGCGTATTACAACTCGCATTTACTTTTAATGTTTTTTATTGATATAGGGATGAATTATTGTGTTTTCGGGTGGTTATGATTACGTTTTTTGAGCTGTATTTTTTATCGCTCATGGATATTTCAACTCGCATTTACTTTTAATGTTTTTTATTGATATATGGATGAATTATTGTGTTTTCGGGTGGTTATGATTACGTTTTTTGAGCTTTATTTTTTATCGCTCATGGATATTTCAACTCGCATTTACTTTTAATGTTTTCTATTGATATAGGGATTAATTTTCGTGCATTCGGGTTGTTATGATTACATTTTTTGAGCTCTATCCTTTATCGCTCATGCGTATTTCAACTCGCATTTACTTTTTATGTTTTTTATTGGTATAGGGATGAATTTTCGTGCATTCGGGTTGTTATGATTACATTTTTTGAGCTCTATCTTTTATCGCTCTTGGATATTTCAACTTGCATTTACTGTTAACGTCTTTTATTGATTTAGGGATTAATTATTGTTCTTTCGGGTGGTTATGATTGATATTTGGATTGATTATTTTGTTTTTAGTTCTCATTATAACGTTGCTGGAATATACCTACATCATTTAGCTTTTTTTTATTTATTTTTATTTTATTAATTTTTTTTTATTATTTTTTTATAAAAGGATTAGTTATAGTTCCTTTTTTAGCGTCCTGAGTAAGTTTTTTAAACTAAATATTTTATAATGGACCCACTTCCTAACTTGTTCTTACAATTATTTGATAATTTAATTAAGGAATCGTTTATTCTATTTTCGGGTGTTCTTGTAACATTATTTGAACCTTATTTGTTATCGCTTTTACTCATTTCAAGTTATGTTCCTGTTTCATAAATATTTGATAGAGTGATCGTTTATAGTGTTTTCGGGAATACTAATAGAGTTTATGACATTTTTTTATAGCTATTGCACATTTTAACTTAAGTAAAATGTGATCTAAAACGATGCGCAAGCGCGATGTAACATCCAGTTCAAAAACGTAATCAGAACGTGCAAAAACAACAATAATAAGCATTGTGCAACAGCCTATAACAATAAACGGATAAGAAGTATATGCAAGCTGAAATGCGAATAAGCGACAATAAATACAGCTCAAAAAACGTAATTACAAGAAACGCAAATACAATTAATAACCTATATATCAATAAAAAACGTTAAAAGTAAATGGGAGTTGAAATACGCATGAGCGATAAAAGATATAGCTCAAAAAACGTAACTATAACCACCCCAAAGCACATTAATTAATCCCTATATCAATAAAAAACATTAAAATTAAGTGCAAGTTGAAATACGCATGAGCGATAAAGGATAGAGCTCAAAAAGTGTAATCATAACCACCCGAACGCACGATAATTCATCCCTATATGAATAAAAAACAATATAAGTAAATGCGAATTGAAATACCCATAAGCAATAAAAAATACAGCTCGTAAAACGTAATCATAACCACCCGAAAACACAATAATTAATCCCTATATCAATAAAAAACTTTAAAAGTAAATGCGAGTTGAAATACGCATGAGCGATAAAAGATAGAGCTCAAAAAATTTAATCATAACCACCCGAATGCACGATAATTCATCCCTATATCAATAAAAAAACATTAAAAGTAAATGCGAGTTGAAATATCCATGAGCGATAAAAAATACAGCTCAAAAAACGTAATCATAACCACCCGAAAACACAATAATTCATCCCTATATCAATAAAAAACATTAAAAGTAAATACGAGTTGAAATATCCATGAGCGATAAAAAATACAGCTCAAAAAACGTAATCATAACCACCCGAAAACACAATAATTAATCCCTATATCAATAAAAAACTTTAAAAGTAAATGCGAGTTGAAATACGCATGAGCGATAAAAGATAGAGCTCAAAAAATTTAATCATAACCACCCGAATGCACGATAATTCATCCCTATATCAATAAAAAACATTAAAAGTAAATGCGAGTTGAAATATCCATGAGCGATAAAAAATACAGCTCAAAAAACGTAATCATAACCACCCGAAAACACAATAATTCATCCCTATATCAATAAAAAAACATTAAAAGTAAATACGAGTTGAAATATCCATGAGCGATAAAAAATACAGCTCAAAAAACGTAATCATAACCATCCGAAAGCACAATAATTAATCCCTATATCAATAAAAATCATTAACAGTAAATTCAAGTTGAAATACGCATGAGCGATAAAAGATAGAGCTCAAAAAATTTAATCATAACCACCCGAATGCACGATAATTCATCCCTATATCAATAAAAAACATTAAAAGTAAATGCGAGTTGAAATACGCATGAGCGATAAAAAATACAGCTCGAAAAACGTAATCATAACCATCCGAAAGCACAATAATTAATCCCTATATCAATAAAAATCATTAACAGTAAATTCAAGTTGAAATACGCATGAGCGATAAAAAATACAGCTCGAAAAACGTAATTATAATACCCGAAAACACATTAATTAATCCCTATATCAATAAAAAACATTAAAAGTAAATGCGAGTTAATATGCACGCGAGCGATAAAAAATACATCTTGAAAAACGTCATTATAATACCCGAAAACACATTAATTATACCCAAAAACTATCCCTCCCCTCTAAAAATTCAAAATCAACAACTATTTTAAAACTAAATATTTTTTTAAAATATTAGTTCGTAAAAACAGAACTTGATATCAAATATCTAAAAAAAAAACAGTGATATGATATGCCAAGATTATTAAAAAAGTCATAATTTTAATTAAACTAATTATTTTTCAATAAATAAATAAATAAAACGAAATATTTAAGGCTAGAAGTGAAGAAAAAGGTGACATTTGACTTGGAAAAGGTAACATTTGAAATGGAAAAGGTGACATTTGAAATGGAAAAAGTTACATTTGACTTGGAAAAGGTGACATTTGAAATGGAAAGGGTTACATTTGACTTGGAAAAGGTTACATTTGACTTGGAAAAAGTTACATTTGACTTGGAAAAAGTTACAATTGACTTGGAAATGCTATAGTTTGATCAGTTCTCGACTGTTGATAATTTAAGTTTCTGTTGTTCTCAGGTTTCAGTCAATGAATGAATTTTATCTATGCTAATTGATTATCTATCGCATAGATAAAATTGTTTATTCATTGACTGGAACCTGAGAACAGCAGAAACTTATATTATATATATATATATATATATATATATATATATATATATATATATATATATATATATATATATATGATTTAAATATTTAATGCTCCACTTAAAGGTAGTTTAGTTATAAAACACATATATTTTTTATTTCAATCTAATTTTTTTAAGCTTATACTATTTTCAACCTGTCCATGTGGTTCAGCATTGTTAGTATTCCTTAAGAGCTTAGTGTTCCATTTAGTCTAAATTTTTATCTTCATTAAAAGTCTTAAGTAGTATAAATTTTGGTTTATCGAATCATATAAAATGTAAACATTTGTAAGTGTTTAAAACATCCTTTTAGTGTATTTATTAAATTGCTTATTTAGTGAAAGCTTATTCAGGCACATTTTCATTTCTGAACTAAATGTTTAAAACATGATGGCAATATTATCTTTTGCCAGGATACTGAGATTGAATTGGCTGAGTCAATCGCTCTAATTATATGATAGAGCTAGGATGGCAGGAAGAGTAAATAAATACTATAGGACCTAGAAATTGGTCTAGAAGAAGAGGAAGGCCTATAAGAAGCCCAAAGAATAGATGAAAGTAAAACTTTCCAAGGGGATAAGCATACCATATGAACAAAAATGAAACACGAGGAACTGGTAGTTTGAGCTTACAGCATTTTTTTCCTATCACACATATCTAAATGTTTACTTCAAATGTTAATGTTAATGTTAATGTTTAAATGTTTAATGTTTTATAATTTGGCATCCTAAATGGCTGGTACTGTGGTAAATGATTCTTGAGCCGTCCAAGGATAATTTAGTATCAGTTTTATATAATGTAATTTTCTGAAAATTGCATGTTGTCTTCTTAACATGTTCGCTTAACATGGGTCGACGTGCATCACAAGTGAGCCACTTGTTTTCAGAATATGAGTCGGTAAAAATATAAGTTTATTTTATTTATTCTCAACATTATATGTTGTAGGAATGGACAAGTATGAGGGTTTATTTATTAAATATTTCATAACCTTCAACATTCTCCCTCAAAGGACTATTATCGATTGATTTCATTTGATTATTCTTCTTTTAAGTATTTTCTTTAGCTGTGCGTGATTTCTTTTCATATTGTTATTCCCGATTCTGGTTGTATAAGAATCATTTTTAGGTATCTCCATAATTTATCCTTCAAGTCTTATGTGTATGTCAAAACTGTTGTGATCTCGCATTAAACTCGTTGGAACTTGCAACAGTGCCGCCCCGCCCCACGAGCTGAGACAGTCCCGCATCACGTGAAAAAACGTAGATATTCTCTCCGGCGCACAGTGCAAAATATGACCGATTTAGGTGAACAAAATTCTGAAACTTGTTCATATTTAACCTTTGGGATCCCAAATTATTGAAAAAAATTATAAGAAAAAACTAATTAATTGGCGAGCGCACTGTGGTCAAACATCAAATTTATTTGCTAAACTCTAAAACTTGCCAATATATTACTTTTGAAATCCTAGAATACAGGGAAAAAATACAAAAAATCTAGTTACGGCTCGAAGTTGTTGAAACCTTTAATAGATGTATTTTATATCATTTAGGAAACTATTCAAATTGTAGATTGTAAAGCTTTTGATTCGGAGTGTTGTGTCTGAAAAACATTATGTATCATCTAAAACGCACAAATTCTCTGTAATATTTAAAGACTAGAAGGATTGATGAAACAAATCCTACAAACAAATTCTTGGGGTAACTTGAGGATTATATAGTTTTTCGTTATTGAATAGGGGCTTACATTTTGGTAAATTAACTGTACAGGTAGATTGCAAAGTATATCCAATAACGAGTTTAGAAATATAATGTCTTACCTGTCGTAGCAATGTCCATTGTTAAATAAAATCAAAAAAACTTTGTGCTAAACACCTCTTGAACACAATAAATGGCCATCGAATAAAGATAATCCCACTGCCTGTTATTAGGCACTTGTGTTAACTGGAATAATTCACTCATTTACTATTTATTTTTAAACACGGTATGGCGGGAAATATTAGTATTTAGGGCCTTGATAACTAATAATAAAAAGGTGAAGCACGGGAAAATTCCAAACTTTTGTCCATCTAAATTAGTGATTTTTCCCAGTGTGCGGCGTGAACGTGATGAATGAATCTTAATTGAATCATTCTCAAAATATGTGTTTCCCAACCTACAATATTTTAGTAAAAAAAAAACTTTGAGAACCGTTGCTTTACTTATCAAAGTAGTAAAGAACACACTTGGAAAATTTTCATTAGTATATTTCATCTTACAAAATGTTTAAAGACACAGTATGAGACCAATATTATAAGCCTACCACATGTGAAGTATGATACTCTAAGAGGTCGGACTTGGAGAAATGTCTAAATGGCGACAGAGAATGGGTAGAGCTAGACAAATGGGTCAGCGACGTGATAATTATTTTACAGTTATTCTCGAGGCTCGGCTTGCCCAAATATCCGCGCCTATCGGTCCAATTTCTAACTTATTGGACTGGTTTCAACCTGGCGCCATAGCGATGCAATTCTGTCAACTAGCAATTATATATCATTTCAGCATATCTCCTATATCATTGGGCGATTATAACTTTCCTCCAGGCATCTGTTAGGAATTTCAGGCACAAGCTATCATATTAGCAGAGAATCTTGAGAAATTGAAGATTATTAATCGACCTAAGCAGAATTAATACTGTTTTGGTTGACGAATTTAAATGTTGATAACCCATTAAAGACATTCTTGCTTTTTTAAATATTAATATTTTTTATCTCAAGTGCGCGCATGCATGTATAAACCAAATTATTTATTCGATTCTTGTTGGATAATCAGTAAACTACAAAACAAACACAGACCATAAATTGAATTAGGTTCTTCAATAATAATCTTGTCGAAACAATAATGCTATTTGTGACTTATTATAATTATTTTGAGACTTGAGAATGTTTTCATGGAAGAAATTGCATTTGAAATCCGTATCAAATGCCCAGTAACACAGTTTTGGGGGTTCAGGGAAGTATCTGTGTCTGACATAAAAATTTAAGCGTAGGTAAATATTAGTCAAAATGCCGGTCACTATCATGAAATTAACACATTTTAACTTTTTGTGAATCTTTCAGAATTGAGTTGAGTTAAAAGAATATTACATATGCATATTTGGGGATCTCATCATGTTTATCTTACCATCATTATTTTTCCTTTCAGAATGATTATGGTAAAAGAGAGTTTTATCTATTAATTATAATATTGTTTATTTGATATAAAATCAATAAATTCTAAATCAGGTTTTTACGTAACCTTTAGTTGTTTTGTGCCTAAATAGGTAACCGTATAGATATAATGAAGAATGATATAGTTCAGGCGGTAAATGTGAGGTAGCAGAGAATTATGTTTTTAATACTGCAAAAACATAACGCAATAATGAAAATACTCTCGGATTTATCCTAATTTATTTTTAGATCGTTACCACATCCGTTTTTTTATCGATGTTCTCTAGAAATCCTTATTACCGTGTTATGGTGATCAGTGTTAGTTATTAAAATTAGCACGTTCCAAATGAATGACTGGGTTAAACATACAAAGGGAATTTTAATGTGCTGTCGAAAGCTTAAGTTTTAATTATTTAGTTGAGTTTCTGTATAATTGAAGTCGACTTATGAAATATTAACTTTATCGAGAATAATTATATCAATTTTCTCGCGAGTTTTATTCATGAAATATTTAGTTATGGTACGAAAATATTTTTAAAAGAAGTTTTTATTTATTTTGTTATTTTTCTAGGTCTAAATAAAAAGTCAAAAATCTCTTAGATACATTGCTGATGCTTTTAGTGAACTTATAGATTTATCGTTTATAACTTTCGACTTATTAAAATTAATTGTTAGAATAAAATAATGGCATCGAAATTATATTTTTTTTAGATGAGGAAGATGGTTGGGGGTGCGGTCATAAATTAAAACCACACAATTAAAAATAAGAGTTATTTTTATTATGTGCCGACGTTTCGGCCTACAATGTGGGCCTTCATCAGGGCTAAAAGAAACAAGATAACAACCAATGTAATTAGACTTAATAATGCGTTAGGTATATAATAATAATATGACAGTAATAAATTATGGGAACATAAATAATATTAAATGTAAAATGATAATAAGATGACAATTATAAAGTATGGAAATAAGGTGACAGTTATAAAGTATGGAAATAAACAAAATTAAGATGATAGTTATAAAGTATGGAAGTAGACATAATTGAGATGATAATATTGTAATGAGAATATATAAATAGAGACTCAGTAAATGAAAAAAATGATAAAGGAAAAATATGTGAACAATTAAAATTTTAAATATTAACAATTATGAGTTGATATATGACGGTAATATATTAAAAACATAGTTAAGAGTATAGGTAATATATAAAAAAAATATAGTCATTACAAAAGAGAAACAGTATGAATAAAAAATAATAATTTAAATTTTAAAATAATGTAATATTAAACTAATAATTATATGTCAGGATATGTAATGGAGAAATATATGGGTATGGAAAGGGGGAGAAAGAAATGGGCGATGAAAAAAGACCCTTATAAATAAGAAAAAAATATACATACATGACGTGCAAGCTTTGCCTACGAAGTGATGTTTCTCAGTTTAAAAAACGCTCATTGCGTGGAACGGAAAATATGAGAACTAGAATGTCCGTTAGGAAAATTCCAAGAAGCTAAGTTATGTTTACTGATTCGATTGTTAAAAAATAGCCAAAAGTCATTACTTGAGAGTACTTGAGTTATTACTTATGAGTATTTGATAAAATTGTAAGAAATAGTGACGAGGTAAAGATTAAAAGATTTTAAGTAATAACGGATGACGATAATAAATGATGAATGATGATAAGGTAATAACGAATGACGATAAGGAGCTGTCGAAGGAAATGATAAATAAACAGTAATCTAGTAGGTAAACAAATAAATAAATAAAAAAGGGGAGTACGAAAATTAAATAAATATATAAATAAAAAATTGATAATAAATAAATAAAAATAAAATTATGAAGAGATGATCAGGTGGTTGTTTAAAAAATGAGCTAGGGATGCTTTATTAAATTTAATATTTGGGAATAAGCTAGTGACAAGTTATGTTTGTCAGTCTTTTGAGACTGACAAAAATAACTTGTCAGTAAAAAAGTAAAGAAGTGAAAAAGTAAAGTTAAAAAAGTGAAAAAGTAAAAAGTAAAGTAAAGTGTAAAAAGAAAAAGTAAAGTGTAAAGAAGTAAAAAAGTAAAGTCAGTAAAAAAGACTGACAAACATAACTTGTCACTAGCTTATTCCCAAATATTAAATTTAATAAAGCATCCCTAGCTCATTTTTTAAACAACCACCTGATCATCTCTTCATAATTTTATTTTTACTTATTTATTATCAATTTTTTATTTATATATTTATTTAATTTTCGTACTCCCCTTTTTTATTTATTTATTTGTTTACCTACTAGATTACTGTTTATTTATCATTTCCTTCGACAGCTCCTTATCGTCATTCGTTATTACCTTATCATCATTCATCATTTATTATCGTCATCCGTTATTACTTAAAATCTTTTAATCTTTACCTCGTCACTATTTCTTACAATTTTATCAAATACTCATAAGTAATAACTCAAGTACTCTCAAGTAATGACTTTTGGCTATTTTTTAACAATCGAATCAGTAAACATAACTTAGCTTCTTGGAATTTTCCTAACGGACATTCTAGTTCTCATATTTTCCGTTCCACGCAATGAGCGTTTTTTAAACTGAGAAACATCACTTCGTAGGCAAAGCTTGCACGTCATGTATGTATATTTTTTTCTTATTTATAAGGGTCTTTTTTCATCGCCCATTTCTTTCTCCCCCTTTCCATACCCATATATTTCTCCATTACATATCCTGACATATAATTATTAGTTTAATATTACATTATTTTAAAATTTAAATTATTATTTTTTATTCATACTGTTTCTCTTTTGTAATGACTATATTTTTTTTATATATTACCTATACTCTTAACTATGTTTTTAATATATTACCGTCATATATCAACTCATAATTGTTAATATTTAAAATTTTAATTGTTCACATATTTTTCCTTTATCATTTTTTTCATTTACTGAGTCTCTATTTATATATTCTCATTACAATATTATCATCTCAATTATGTCTACTTCCATACTTTATAACTATCATCTTAATTTTGTTTATTTCCATACTTTATAACTGTCACCTTATTTCCATACTTTATAATTGTCATCTTATTATCATTTTACATTTAATATTATTTATGTTCCCATAATTTATTACTGTCATATTATTATTATATACCTAACGCATTATTAAGTCTAATTACATTGGTTGTTATCTTGTTTCTTTTAGCCCTGATGAAGGCCCACATTGTAGGCCGAAACGTCGGCACATAATAAAAATAACTCTTATTTTTAATTGTGTGGTTTTAATTTATGACCGCACCCCCAACCATCTTCCTCATCTAATTTCTCTACGGTCAACAAAACTCCATCATTATATTTTTTTTAAATTTGGTTCGGTCCACAACTGTACAGTTGTTTACTGCTATGTTAGTATTTAGTCTCTCCACACTCTAATTACTAAGGTGTTGCAAATACACTGTGAATAGGTATATTTCAGTGGTGCTATAATATGTTCTTCAAGCGCGTTCAGTGAAAGGTGTGCGGCTGAGTACAAGCGGCTGTCTGGGGTTCCAAGACAAATGGCGTTCTGTTAGCCGAAGGTCTTATGTATGGAATATCGCTCTCAATTATCTAGCCTCGGAATTCTATTACGTCTAATCAACTGCATAGTTAATAGTGTATCAACAATATATATTGAACCGTTTTGCAATCTATCTTTATCAGGTCGTTTCTTATACCAAAAGATTCTTTATTAATGAAATGTCTTCTTTTTATCGCGTTTTTTGTTCCCAAAACATCTGCTATGTACAGCAGAAATAATTCCGGGAAAAAAACTACATAAAATAACAATTATCCTAAGTAAATCTTATTCCTATGATAATGCCTTTGGAAGAGGTGAAGCTAAGCATTACTCAACCCTTCATGCATACAACGCCACTTTCAAAAAATTACTGATTATCAAATGTATGAAATATTAATGAATATTTAATATTATTAAATATGTATTTAATAAATATCAACTAATATTAATAAATATGTAATATTTACTAATACACATATATATATATATATATATATATATATATATATATATATATATATATATATATATATATATATATATAAATTAGCGGTGGGGTATAGTTAGATATAGTTACCTACATATAGAATATAGTTAGATAATTAGGATAATAAATAGATTTTTAAAATTTACTATCATTTTATGAACACCACCCGAACCGTCTGATCCTTCATATTCATTTCACGGTCAACTATTTAATATTCAATAATATAGAATAATCCGTATTCTAACCGACACGAACCCGAGCACATCATAAAGTTAGATTTATTGTAGTTAAATTTTGTCATTCACTTAGATTTGATTACTAATAGTACAGTAAAATAAGATTTTAAGCCGAATATAAAAAAAAAAATAAATAAAAAATGCTGAAACCTATCATAAATTGTTCCGTACCCTTCCCTTATTAACTGCTAAAAAGTCCCAGAGTTTTCCGCGTAACACTCATATTTCATTGAGTTAGAAGAAATATTTACTTTATGCGGAAAACCTCTATATATTTTTACTTCACTATCTTCACAACCATTCATTTTAGCAAAAACATTTACATAATCATTTTTGAAGATATTTTAAAATACTTTAATTTTGTACTGAATAATATTTTCGATAAAGATAACACATTTTAAGATCACAAAAAACTGAAAAATTTAATTTTTTTTCTGTTTCTCCTCCTCCCCACAACAAAACTCGACTAGGAAAACTCATTGATGGGATTTTTTATCAGTTAATAAGTGAAGGGTAATGAACAATTTCTGTAAGGTTTCACAATTGTTTTTAGATGTTTGGATTTTGCTTTTTTTTAAAATAATTTTACTGTACTATAACGGAAAGCAGGTTGAAACGTGAATAAAATTTAGTCTATTAATGTCTAAAACGTAAAAAGCGAGTGAAATTTTTCAATTTAAGGGGCAAAAATATTTTTCTATTTCTGCATAAATGCAGTGGTGTTGACTATAGATTACAATTATTAATTGTGATTATATTTGTTTTAAAGAAGAAGCGTTTTAGAAATTGTCTTTGTATTTTCAATGTCTTGGAGTTTTCCACAGTTATGTAATATTTTTTTTTCTTTTAAAAAAATATAAATCAATGCTTTTAAATGGAAAATATACTTAAAAAAAAAAAGATGATGTAATAAATGTAAATCATAATCGTCATGGACTATTTTTAATTGTTGATGTAAATAAAAACGAATACGAAAAAATAACACTTAGTTAATACTTTTTTCTTTGCATTAGTTTTATCTATGTTTAACATAAAGTACACATAAATATATTTAGCAGTTTCAGACGATGAGAATGTTTGGATTATATTTAACAATAAGGAAAATATTTTAAGTGTTACCTTGATGTGCCTGTCGATGAGCCAGTTCAATTCGATGTCGTCATCGTCTTCGCCAAATGGACCTATGAGTACTTCAGCAACCTTCAACCATCCGATGTAGAAACAAAACTGAAAAAAGTACATTTCGTTAGGTCATTACCTGTACTTGTTTACTTACAGCATTAAACTTTTTTTTAACTGATATTGCCTCTATTTGACAAACAATGTCATATTCCCCGAAAGGATAACCTATCCGATTGAAATTAAGTATTCAATTTTAGAAATCAAACAAACATAACAATAATAATAACTTTTATCTTTATCGATTTATTAAATATTAAACTCATTGAGTATTAGAAAGAGAGACATGAAGAACAGAATGGTGTCAGGTCAGATTTCCTAATTCTCAGAATGTTCACTTTCTCTGAGTACTTTTTAGAAAATCAATATTTTCACCGGTCCTGGCCTAATTAGTAACCGACCCGTTGGATACCTCTCAGATGATTAATAATAATTGCCAATATCAATCAATATAAGCCTGTGGGGAATGACGTATCAGTGGCATTGTTGAAGATGGATGGACTGACACTAGTCAAGCACAGTTTAGGCTACCCTGTCTCAAAAGAATACATAATATGGTGGTCATCCGTGATGTAGTGGCTAGCACAACAGCCTTCTATGGCCAAGGTTGCGGGTTCAAACCCGGCAGAAGATCCTGGGATTTTTTTAAAGGAATCAAAATCCTTCGTTATGGCGTTTTTCGGAGGGGACCTAAAATGGTGGTACCGAGCCTGTGCATAGTCAGGTACTCGTTAAAGATCTCTTTCTTAATTATATCTAGATTGGCAAAATTTAGCCACAGTAGAAGCGACAAAGAAATAAACAAACTAATATAATAATTACTCGTTATCAATAATCACAATGTTAAATATAATACTTTTATAATATTAAAATTGAAAATTTCTCTTACCTGAAGTACAGTAACTACTGGAAAATATATGTCAATGTTGTCAATCAGGGTGGCACCTTCTAAAGGGGTGACGAATTGCCTCCCAATGAGTGCTGCCATGAAGTAAATATATACTGATAATGTCACGACCTGTTACCGATAAATTTTCATCAGCAATATATAATAGCATTACACAATCAAATATGAATATAATATTTTTTTTTTTTTTTTTTCAAGAGCAATTCAAAGCAAGATTTTTTTATTTTGAAGTTTTTAAAAATAATCTTTTTAGATATCCAATATGTAAATTATTTCGAATGATTTCTATTGTATCTATCTATATATCTAGGAGTGCATACTTATATCTACATGCACATGCATAAACAACTATGTCCTATTCACTTATTTTGAAATAATTAGGCTTATTCTCAAAACGAAAATTAATTATAATAATATTTCTTGATAATTTTTACATTTCTGATAGCAACGATAAATATAACATTGCAATAATAACTATAATTACCATGCTCATTAATGTAATTGCTAGTAATAAATAATACAACTAAATTAACCTAATTATCTTAATAAATATTATTAGATTAAAGTTATATTATTTAATCTATAAAATAAATTTTTCAATATTATTTAGCCAACTTTTTTCATTCGTCTAATTTCATTTAATTTCAAAATATATTCAAAATAAATAAATTATGGGTTATGTGTATGAATACAGCTATTCATGTATTATAATAATTGTTATACATATTGTAATTAATATCTGTATACAAACACTGTTAATAACAGTAAATAAAAATATTTACCTTTAATAAAGATCCATATAGGTATTAATAAACTAATCTTATCTAATGAAATATGTACTATACATTTTTGAAAGCCACACTTCTAGAAAATTCATTTGTCCATTCTTATTTCATATATAACAGTAGTTTGATGTGGTTTTCATTCATTTAGCCTAAAAATATATTTTTTTGTAAAGACGAAATTCTGAAAAGCAAATAAAAACATTATAACTAAAATTCAAAGAGGTTATGTCATATTTTACGTTATGATCTAGGATGCTTGTTTTCAGTACTTGACCTCCGTGAAGAATTTGCCAGTTAACGTTCACTTCAGTTGATATAACGTGACTTTATTGAACCATCAGTAGCCGAACTTTTACAATACCTGCACTCTATAAATATAAATAATTATCCGCCTGAATCCTTGACTTCCACTTGAATTTCGGGTTTTCTAGTTGTTGACTCCAAATATTTAAATTTGTCTCTGTATTCAATCTTATGTTAGCAATAGAAAGATCGCTATATTTAGTATGAACTATTTTTCGTCTATGTTAAAAAGTAAAAAATGCTGTTTACAAGAGAGTATGAATGATTGATTTTATCTTTTGATTTTATTTTTAAAACGTGTGGATATTCTTAGTTCAACGTAATACACTGAACTAAAGTAAGAATAAATTATAAATATATGGGTGATAGAATAATGAGAAAAAAATGACTCCCGCTTCTTAATACACGGCATTAAGAATGTTATTAAAAATTAACTAATGATATTGGTTGGTATAATTTCTCTTGAAATCGAACCTAAGCTTTCTTTAACTACTCCTTGTCAAGACAGAAATCCGTACCCAGTCTTCAGCACACTGGTATTATACCTAATCGCAATCTAGGTATATTTTTTAATTATACATTATTGAAATTCATATCTAATGGTCAGTCTTGTGAGTAGGTATATAGTACGCATGAATATATAAGAATTATGACTTCCTAAAATAATACAATAATGACTAAAATGCAACAAAAGATTGGAAAAGGAAGAATATTGAAATTGTTCTAATACAGTAATTGAACTTTTTTATCTGATATTCGAAACTTTTTATGATACAATACTTTAAGTATTACAATCAGCGGTTGCTATTATATATAACAGTTTTTCTCTAAATAGTATAATTTATCTTCCTTGTATTTATTAGAATGGTATAACGTAAATATTAAGGTATCGGGTGGACCGGTTTCGCTATTTTTCTAGCAGTGAACTTGAATAAAATTATGGAAATTATCTCTGTGCGTTATAAAAAAACAGAGTATTACCTCACGGTAAAATTAAATGAAAACTCAGGAACAAATCTCAAGTACCATAATAAAATCAATTCGAAGAAAGAGTTTCTTGAGTATAGTACTTCTAGTTTTATTAAGATCTAATGAGCACTCAATTAAAATTTCAACGCACGTAACGCAAGCACAACTTGCCCATTGTTCACCGACCTTGCCTAATAAGTAAACCATTGCTAATAAGTAATAAATGAGTCATTCCGTATATGAAAAACAAAAAAAAAAGTTTTTATAATTAGAGGATTTCGTTTTATGTTCATTTGAAAAAATGTTAAAGATGAGTAATATTAGAAAAATGCAAAATATTGGAAAAGGAAGAAGTTGGAAATTGTTTAAATAAATAAATTCTTTATTATCCTTTATTAAGTCCCTTTAGAATAAAATTTAAAAAATGTATATAAATAGGCTTCAGAGTCTTGGTCTTAATATAAACAAGTTAATTAAAACTAATAGAAAATAGCCGTACAAATATAAAATGAAATTGAATTTTAAAATAATTTTTTTTTATATCCAGTAATAATCCAGTAATTTAATTTTTTTCTGATATTCAAAACTTTTCATGATCAACGGTTATTATATGTAAATATTTTCTCTAAATAAAATAATCCATCTTCCTAGTGTTTATTAGAATTACTAGAACAGGATTACTAGAATATTAGGATATGGAATGGACTGGTTTCGCTATTTGAAAAAAAAAAATGGCGTATTTCGTTTTTATGTTCATCTAATAAAATGTTAGAGATATGAAATATTAAGATAAAATGTTTATGACTAGTGACGTACGCAGGATTTTTGCTTTAGGGGGAAACGATTAAGTCAAAAATACAAATTATTGTTTCCTAACTTGGGAATTAAGTACTTCATTGGAAGTAAAACTAGTATCTAACCACACTATTTATATTCATACCTCATTTTAGTTTTTAAGCTTTTATATTTAATAATTTTATCTTGAAGTGCTACTACTGGGTAGCTTCTTCACATGTCTATTCATACCTATTATTGTAATTCATCCATTTTACTTATTATATTTGTGTATACAGTTATAAAAACCAATAAAATATGTTTAAAAAACAAAAAAATTATCTACATGAATACCATAAGATTAACCCGGAGTTGAACTTTGGGGCTCAACCTAACCATCGAATCCTTTACCTCATCGCATCCCTACAATCCAAAATCCTCAACGCTCCCTATTTTGTCATGAATAATCTCCATCAATAATGACCTTATGTAGCTGATTTTGTCCGAACTAGATACCAATCCTTTTATAATAAACCCATTAGTTTCTATTCTTGTTTCCTTTTCCATTCCTCATAATCCTCCGAGACATCTGAAAAGAAAATGGCCCAGAGACCTTCTGATTCAAAACATTCTATGGAATACTACCAAAAGTATTCTTTAAATGTGTATCACGCCTTTTTTTCATATTCTACTCATATTTACCAGATGTACAAATGCAAATACAGTTGTTAATTACAATAAAAATGTATATAGTTTTTTAATAATAATTCTTATTTGTTCTTTCACTATTTGCTCCATCTCGTCTAGGCATAGTTCTGACACTATTACGAGGTATCTACAGTTTGATGAGTAAATAGACTATTAAGGGATTCGTTCATTATTAAATCGAAAGAACCAACATACCTATTTCAATGATTTCAGTGATTTTTGTAAATATTATTACATTATTTTGAAATGCCATCTACGTCGTTCGTTTCACTGATTACAGAAATATTATGTGTCAGTTCTCTTATGCCACTCGAGATTTAAGGATTTACAATGGTTAACTATTGAAAAATACTATTAAAAACTACCTTAACGCGGTTCCTATTTTTATCAATTACGTATCTCTCAAGATTAAAAACTAATTATCCTCATCTCCTCGAGTCTGCGTTACGTAACATCACTTTTTTAAATCTTAGGAATGATGTCACTCCGTGTAGCCCTTTTTAAAAGGTTTATGTACTTCTAGGTTTTCAGTGTTACGCATATAATTTATGATTGGTGTATAAACCAGGAAGAAATTATTTTATACTCTTGCTGCGTCACTATTGCGTATGGCGTTCATAAGTTGCAGTTTCACCTACCTTGAGATCATTTGTCTCCGTTTTAATCCCGGTGGAGACAAGCCGTTTTTTCCTTTCTTTTTTTGTATATATTTGTTTAGGCTGTTTAATTATTTTAATTGTGATCATATCACTTGGTGTTAGGGTTGCCTTTTATTGAGATTCACGCATTTGAATAAATTGAATGAAAAGGCAAAAATACCAATACAAATAAAATTTGAAAGTATTGCAATAAAATATTCATTGATTAAAATATTAATAGTGACATTTATATTAATTAATCTTCATCGACGTGGATTTCACTTACCAATCAATTTGTTTTTTAGCTATAATCAATTTTACAACAATCGAATATCAATAAAGTATGAAGTATAACACACAATAAATTCTGAAAATAGTCCTCAAGAGGCTAGTCTACATCCCGAAGACGGGCGTAGAGAAGAGTAAGTCATTAGAAGATTGGTGGAATAAATAAAAATTGCAAAAATTAAATTTTAAAATAAGGTGTTAGAAAAAAAGGCGTGGTAAGAAACCTTTTCAACTGCCAAGACTTATTTTCAAATTATATTTTGGACCCATTGGCCCCATTTTGGACCCATACCTAAAATATGTGACAGGCATTCTTATAAATGTACCTGTGTAACAGATGTCTAACATTCAGACTAATTTATCTAAACTGTTGAATGAAAATATGTGGCACATTTAAATAAAAAAATGCACCATTGTAATATACAAAAAAATATATATCCAGTTTTCTTTCTACAGCATTTCCAGGCTTAAATATACAAATAAGTTTTAAATTTTTTATTAATTTTTTGAATATAGGTTATGATTTTCACAATAAAAATGCAACGTTTGAGTTCACATTCTAGTGATCTCAATCATAATGGAATTATACCTATTAATTTTATTACCACTTATTATAAAAATAAATTACGTTACAGATATAATCAAATACTATGTCCGTCTGAATCTACATTAATGTGCTTCTTTGTGTTTTGATTATAATGTTCTCACTGAAAACGTATTTGGTTTTTCATATTCTAACTGCGTGAGGATATGACTGAAACTCGTGCACGTATTAAAAAAGCCTGGACCTCGATAAAACATAAAGGGACTTGGGCTTTCGGGGGGGACTTGCAAGGGACTTGCATTTCGAGATTCGTATAATTTGTAGGCTAACGGCCGTGAAATTAGGTGATTAGGTTCACACTCGCCCGTTGATTTTTTCTCAATTTTCAATCTCTTAGAGGCTGGATGTGACGCAGGGTCGCCCCATGCCTGAAATACTGGAATAAATAGAATTTTGCCACAGCCAAGATTCGAACCTGCGACCTGGAGAACAGTAGAATAGTGCTCTATGCATTAGACCATGCTGCTCCCATGTGCGCACATATATATTTAAATGCTAAATTGTTAATAGAACAGGTCCAGTAGAAGTGGAAACACTCCACGTTTCTGAACTGTGTACATTTTTTACTTCTACGTGGACTGAGTACAGGAAGGAAATTTATTGCTATTTATGCATTGGATAAAGATATCTGCGTTGGGAATTAACCTGGAAGCAGTTCAAGTTCGCATAGTTCAGCTGATTTCCATTTCTCAGAGACAGACTCGGTGGACGCCCGGACCGGTTATGGTGTCACTGCCTTACCCTGGCCTCTGGCTGACCTTTGGGGCTCCGCCTCTTAGGGGGCCATTATCGCCATTGTCTTCTGGAGAATCAGGAAATAACATCTGGAGCAATCGGATGTAGAATAGTAAAAAAAAAAAAAATTTAAAAGATTTGATGTTACTTTATGTGTCTTCTTGAATGGATTGACGATTCATTCATTCATCATCTTTAGAACAGACTACCGATTACCAAGATACCTCGAAAATTATATTATATATAATACTATTAAATGAAAACAAAAAAAACCGTTTTAGTAAGCCTCCAAAAGGCACGAACAATTTAAAAAAATGGATGATTTTTAAATAATTAGTCAACATACTGTGTGGTACTCCGTTAAAAAGATATCTACGCAGCATTTTTGTTTAACTTTAACTCATTTAAGCTGGACATTAGTTAATATTGTAATTAACAACTGGTTTAAATCTATTTCGAATAAGTAACTGTCTTGCCTTGCTGATAGAAATATTATCTAAAATATAAAGCTGTCAAAGTTAAAGGGGAGAGACGATAGCTTATTACACTAAGTGGTTGTTGTAGACAATGTCTGTTATTTATGAGGTGTCATTTATGTCATTTATCTTTGGGAGTTTTAGTTTCTAGTAATGCAAAGTGCAATTAGCAAGAACATTTGTATATTTTATAACGTCTATTCATTATTATAATATTATAAATATAAATCAAAATTAGATGCAGACAACTGAAAATTTATTTTTCCATATAATGAAAAGTTTATTGCTATGTATGTATTCAAAAAGCACGAAAATAAGAATGGTTTCTATTTTATTCGGCTTATTAATATTTTATATTTCAAATGAACTATTTAAATTACATTTTAAAAGTTAAATTATGTTTCCATAGGAATCCTATTTAGTTTGCTGAAATACATCTATTTTCATAAGATAGTGTTAAATTTGAAATTATTAATAACAATGTTATTTACAGATTTATGACAACTTACAATTTATACTAATAACTTAGTTACAATTTGGTATGTAATATTGTTTCTAAAATCTTGCGTACCAAATGGAAGAGTATAACTTGCACGATCATGTATATTTAACTATTATAACCTCTCTCTTTACCAAAAAAATACGTTCATAAATTTAAGGGCCTACAACAACTTAACACTAACTTGTACGATTTATTTTATTACATATTAACTTATCTAAAATCTTGCGCTTTCCAATGGTATATTATACGTCTATGTTACTACTTATATTTCATGAATAATGTTTTAAGATTGGTTACTGAAAATTTATTTTTCCCGTTTTAAGTAAAGCTAAATTGCAATGTGTTTTACTTATAAACCTCCAGGAAAGAATGTCCTAAATTAAGGTGAAACCGTATAACGATCTGTCTTGTGCTTTAGAACGAGTTCGCAGAAACTAAAATCGAGTTATCATTATATATAGAGAGAGATAAAACATAAATAATTCATTAAAAACTAATATTAACTGTTAAAATTTAATTCAAGTAGAGGATCAAAATATTGTGATGCAGGAGAATTCTTTGAAGTTTTTATCAATAGTTTTTCAACAATTCCAGGATTTATGGTACACAAATTACCTCAGAAAAATATAACAACGACATAGCTATGCTTCGCTTGAAGATGATCTAAATAAATCTATGTCAAAAGAGAAAACAATGTGAAGGTTGGAACCATATTGCTTAATTCGGAATTGGTAATTTTAAACTAACCTATTAAATCTTTCAGCAAGTATTACATTACTTCGTAAATAATCTTGAAACTTATTTTTTTGAGACTTTTCCTTATTACATTTTTTCAATATCGAATTTTAATAATTACATTCTCGTGCGCGCAACACCCGACTTTCAATTACTTCTTCAGTTGTTGAAATCAATTATAAAACTTTAAATGAAGTCAGAAAACTCTGTAAGAACTACATTGAGTTTCGATGGAAACATTTATTTTAGATTAAAAAATATAACAATAGAAATTATTATCTACAACAATAATTTTATTTTATCTGGTTCTATTTCTCGCCATCACCTTGTATAGAATTGAATAGTAGATAAGGTTTTTCCAAAAATCTTTCGATTTTCAACATTATTCATCTATAATACTATTCTTATTTTATAGAATTATTTTTTTATCAGCAAAAAAATTAACTTAGATAAATATTTCTGTTCTTCAATGAATTGTCATGTTTTTTCATATTTTCTCATCTTTTATCTATCAATGAAAACATAAAAGAAGTTTGAGCCGTGACAGACTCATCGAAAAAGGATAAATCTATATGAAATTATAGTTCAGAATTTGCATCAGTATATTTTGAATTTACATCAATGTATACATAAGGAGTTGTAGAAAATAAAAAAAGGTGTCAAATTCATGATATAAAGAGTCACTTCTGCCCTTTTTATTTTTGTTAAAAATATCCTGACATCCTAGGCATACGCTTGTTCCAAATATAAAATTTCAATTTTGTACGACTTCTCATATCTGTGCGAGACTTACCGCATACACATGCACCAACAACACACACGAATATACTCAGACAGATCTTTTTAGCAGGACCTTGGACACAAGATATTTATACAATTTATACAACATGTCATATTATTTATGTTTGCTATGGTGAAAATGGAAATTAGCTTACATTTTCTGTTGGCTATGAGCCCATAAGGATAAGTTCGAAATATTCCTTAAATATGTTCATTTCTCATTTGCAACAGAGAAAGTCGAGCATCGTCACGCCCAGATAGTTTATGGAAGCTGTTTCTTATAATATAATACTCAAAAACATTGCTATTTCGTGTGTTAAGCTTCCCATTAATTATTTATAGCATTAACCTACGTTATTCTTTATATATAATACTTCTTGCTTCCTCTTCCATTCCCGACAATCCTCCGAGCCGTCTGAAAAAAATATGGCCCTCAGACCTTCTAGTTTGGATTAAAGTGGGGTGCAGCCAATGGGCATATTCTCTTCATGTCTTTTCATGTATATTATCTATATATATATATATATTATCAGCTAATTTACGTGATGTACTTGATAATAATATATATATATATATATATATATATATATATATTTAGTGTGGTGTGGTGTAATACTAGCGTGCCCGGCAAAGTTTCTGCTATATAAATCATTTCTAGTGAATATTTTGGTTGTTAAATACAAAATAATAAATGAAATGTAATTGCTACTTCATACCATGCATTTTTCACTATTTTACGATTTTATCAATTAAGGCTGTAACGATTTTTATTAAACTTGCTATATCCATGTAAAATTTAATGGGTATGGGGTACCCCTAGGTCCAAACCCCCAAGTCCCGCAAAAGGTCTGTGTGTGGTGACTCCCGAGCCGAAATGAAAGGTCCTATGAAATTTCATTTATTAGACAACTATAACCCGAAACGTTATAGAAACTTTTTCATCAAAATCAGCTAACCAGAAGAGCCAAATATAGTATGCATTTTGCACTTTTTTATGATTTCCTCAAAAAGGCCTCTAACGATTTTGATTAAACTCTATATATCGATGTAAAATTTGATGGGCTATAATATCACGTAAGTTTCATTCTGATTAAAAATAGTCTGACAGGGATTAAATGCCGATATTCGAAATTTTATTCCTTTTAGGTATCTTCAATTTATTAGATTCGAAACATTTAACCATATGGTATAAATGGGTAAATATAAACGTTGAAAGAAATCGATAACGAAGAAAAGTGCAATAATATATTTGTTTATTGTAATTTTGTTTTGTTTTTCGAACAAAAGAGCAAGCAGTAATGCAGATGTATAATACACCGTCGGAAAGCTAAAGATTTTAGAATTAATATTATCTTATTTACAAAGTTGTTAAAGGTAATGTGAAGTGGCAAATATTGCTTAAATTTGTTACTGATTATTATATATAACAATTTTATTTTGTTACATCATTTAATCCAAAACATATTATTCCAACAAAACTTAGTACACTTTTTATTCTTTAAGTTTATTTACTTTTTTTTTAAATTAATATTAATAGCTGAGGTATTAGTGAAAGTCGTGTGTTGTCCAAACAGATTTTTGTAATAAGAACGACAGTTAAATTTTTTTTTTTTTTTTTTTTTTTTTTTTTCTTACCCTCTGGTTTTATTTTCGAACAAAATACAAATACAAATATAATATGTATAGCTGTCAGATTTGTCCTTCTGTTACCCGGAGGTATTCTAAAGAGGATTGCTATATGCGCTGGATGCACTAGTAATCTTTCAAGGGCTTCTTCTAAGCCTTTATTTATCCATTGCAAAATTATTTAATCGACAGTTAAATTATTTGGATATTGTTCATAAAAAAATGCTCACAATTCAATAATGTGAGGATGGAAAAAGGAGGTCGTATAAATAAATTTGGGATTATATGTAGTTTTTAAAGCAAAGTAAATTAAACAAAATCTGGATATGAACAACCGAATCACCTAGCGGTATAAAATATAATTTTGAACCTATTCTCATACCTACCAAATATGATTTAAAAATTTCATAAAAATCGGTCGAGATGTTTCGGGGGAGTACGACCACAAAAACAGTTGCACGATATTTTTATATTTTATAACCTGGAAAAATGTAAATGGAATACTTAATAATTAGAACGATGTGGTTTAAGCCAAAGAGAGATTAATTGTATCCTGGATTGCATCAGTACCAAGTTAACACGTAACAGCCGGACTCGTTGCTTTCCTAAGGCACATTTAACCTATAAGGTACTCACAAGACGCCGGATAATGATGGAGTCTAAGAATATCTCTCTTCGCATTTCTCTTCCAGGAATCCGATTCCTATTTTCAAATGGTCACCGACGTTTGGTATTCCCCACCAAACCTGATGATATAAGTACCTGTGAAATTTGCTGATCACCTAAGAACGATAAGTGCTGTGGGTAAACATAAAATTTGTTTAATTTTGTTTGTAAAAAACAAAAAAATTAAAGTGAAAAATTTAATAAAAATACATTGAACTAGCTGTAACCCGTGGCTTTGTATGTGAAAATTTCATTTCTTGTTTATTTAAATTTATATGTACGCGCCCTTACAACGATTTTTATGTACAACAAATAAAGTTATTTATTGCCATATCCTTATTTTATTTTGTTATATCTATAATAGCATACCATATTAAGATTAGAAGTGTGCTCTATGAGAAGTATCCATAATTGCACAGAGCGTCTTAGCTTTCAAACATAATCGTTGAAAATCGCTAAAACTGGCAACGTAAATGTGAATCAATCCTATTCATGAGAGAAGCTTTACACTAAAAAATCTAATAGCAATAGAATGTTTTTTCATGAGAACCCAGGCATAAAATATAGACACCAACATGATTTAATATATTCGTTGTGAACTTTTGTAATAATATTCAGATTCAGATGACTTTTTTTTTGTTGGGTCAAATTTATTTCTTATGGCTTATAATGATTTCCGAAATCCTACTAAGAAAACCTTATATAAAAATGTTTAATTGGTTTCTAATGTGATTGAAAAAGTCGAAATTATTGTACCTTTATATGTTTGTCTTGAAAGAGACCAAGGATCAAGGATGAGGGGCAAGAAAGTTGTAAATATTAGGAGGGGAAACTAAACTAAATTTATTTATAAAGAAAAGCACACCATGGTAGAATTTGATTGCAATTGTAATCAATTGAAGTTTTCGATATATATATAATATATTAATATATATATTTACTTTATAATATATTCTTTTTCTAGTGGCGCGACAGGCCGTGCAGGCCCTGGGCCTCGAGGCGTAATCTCCTGGGAGATTACACTCACGTTGCATTTTGTAATGTAGTGTCATCACTCCCTACGCTTAATTTTGTAATTGGCCACCATTTGGCTGACGGGTCAGATATATATATATATATATATATATATATATATATATATATATATATATATATATATATATATATATTTTACCATTTACATTGCTTTGGTACCATTTAACATTACATTGGTACCATTGAACCATTACATTGCTTTGGCTTTGTAAATTAAAATCAATTTTTAGTAAGGTTATTAAAACCAACTCTATAACCAGTAGAAATATCAGAAAAAATTATCCATTAAGTTTCAAATGAATAGAAACCATTCGAGACAACAATTGCATTGGCACTTGGTGCATGAAATGGAAGATTAAGAAAACCATTTTTTGGAATTGCAAAATAAATTCTGGAAACAATGGACTACACTAATGTGAGGATTCTGTAATTTTCCTTTAACAAGAATGAAGGTCATCAGTTGAAATAATTGGCGAATATTCCGCCGTTGTGGAGACGGTATACCATCAATTACGGTACCATCCGTTCCCTCCGAGGTCGTACTAAATTGCTATTTCATGCAGTCTTCATCAAGGAGTTTATGAAATTGATTATTGGGATTAACATTTGCTTTTCTTCTTATAAACATTTAAAGTATCATAAACAATCAAGTTAATCCTAAGGATTAATCACTCTTTTGAATTTTAATTCATTGTTGCTTAGGTCTATTTTGCCAAAAAATATTTAACATAACAAATACGGTTTTATCTGGACAAATCTTGATGAAACTACTCTTGCTATCAATTTTTTTTTTTAATGCTTTAATCATAGTACTTAAATTATTCAATATTATCTTTCACTCACCTATATATGAAATATAAAGGTATGTGAAGGTATTGCGATCGTGAAAATTTTCCAATTACACGTTTTAGGGTCCACTGAGTCCAATTGACGAAGTCCCGAAAAAGGTCTGTGTGTGTGTGTGTGTGGAAAGTCTAGCGCGAAAGCGAAAAGTCGTACGAAACTGAAATTTCATATTCAATACAACTATACGCCCGGGATGTAACAGCACCCTTTTCATCAAAATCAGCTAACCAAAAGAGACACTTTATACTATGCATTTGGCACCTTTTTACGATTTTTTCAAAAACGGCTCTAACCATCTTGATTGAATTCGCTATATCGATCTAAACTTTAATGGGCTTTAATATCATGTAGCTTTCATTCTGATTGAAACAGTCTGACAGAGCTTTAGTTCCGATATTTTAAATTTTCTTTTTCTAAAGTACCTCTCTAATTTTCTTGTTTTCATTAAACTTACCTTATCATCTGATTAGCATTCCTAAAAAACGGCTAGATATACAAATTGAACGAATTTGAAAACCAACTAAAGGAGAAAGAAGCAAAAATATTTGTTAAATTGCATTAAATTGCTAGAATAAATATTATCGTATACACAAAATTTTAAAAGTTAACAGAGAGTGATGAAAAGTCGATAAAACAAACTGATTGTTGTAGATATAATAAATATTATACATCATTTAATAAAAAACTTGTTTCTATTGAAATTCAATTTAATTCATTCATTAACAATTTATTTTCATCCCTAAATGTATTTGAAAATTCTTGAATTGATTTTAACAACGGAGGTAAGTAAAAGTCGTGTGTTGCGCGCACCAGATTGTTTTCAAAAAGTATTGAAGTTGAATTTTTTTTGGATTCTCTAGAAATTTGTTTGTTTTGGAACAGTTTGGTAATGGAAATATTTTGACTTATTAAATCTAGTTTTTATTTAGAATCATTCATTTTATTGAATATACACTTGTATGAATAAGTATCGAACTATTGAAAATAACACATATACTTACTTGACTGTATAAGTTAGCAGCCAAACGATTGCTTATTTGCGAATTTACTCATCAGAACTATGTATGTTAGGTTTTAGTTTTTTCTTATTTCTTCTACTTATTAAATTGTCATTCCTGTAATGTTACGAAGTAAACTTTGATTCTCTTTTGATTATTTTAGTATGTGTTAGCTTAAGAAAATGTTGAGGAAGAGAGGTAAGTTCTGAAAACTAGATGAGAATGTACTTGACAGCTCTAACTTTCGACCGCATCATTAAATTCTCAAACTTGTATTTAATTTTTGGTCCGATTATTCATTCTTTTGGGAATTAATACATAGTATACTTACAATAATTTAAATTTAAGTTTTATTTATATTTTTTTTATAGTAATATAAATAGTTGTAATAATTTATTTATTATTCCAAAATATTAGCCTAGACAGGTATAATATACATCAGATTAAAAAAAATCTGGTGCGCGCAACGCACGTCTTTCACTTACCTCCCATGTAAAAATCAATTTAAGAATTTTTAAATACATTTAGCGATGAAAATAAATTGTTAAAGAAATAATTAGATTGAATGTCAATAGAAACATGTGTTTTGTTAAATAATCTATTATATTATTGTCGATTACAATCAGTTTGTTTTATCGGCTTTTCGTCCCTTTCCATTAAGATTCACAGTTTTGTCTAAAAGACAGTATTTTTTCTAACATCTTTAGCTTTCCAACGGTATATTATACATCTATATTCTTGTTTTCAGGTTCAAAAACACAAAAATTGCATTAAAAATATGTTTGTTCTTTTCTCTATTCGTTGGTTGTCAAATTCGTTGAACTTGTATATTTAGCTGTTTTATTTTTTTTTTTGGCAATGCTAATCAGATTATATGGTTAATTTTATCATATCAACCTCAACATTAAAGGTACTTTAGAGGAAAAAAAATTAAAAATATCGGTATTTAAGCCCTGTCAGACTATTTCAATTAGAACGAAACCTACATGAAATGAAAAGCCGATCAAATTTTACATCGATATAGCGAGTTTAATAAAATTTTTTCAGTCATTCCTGAGAAAATTGTAAAAAGGTGCAAAATGCAAGGGATAAATTACGACTTGTGGTCATCTCATTTTATTGAAAAAGTTGCTGTAACATCTCGGGCGTATAACTGTTATAAATATTAAATTTCAGTTTCATACGACTTTTAGTTTTTGCGCTAGACTTACACATGCGGACACACTCACAACAGACTTTTTTTGCGGGACTTGGTTATTTGGACTGAGGAAGCCCTAAAACGTGTATTTCCGTTAAAAAAATGGAATTCGAAAATTTTCACGATCCCAATGCTTTCCCCTACTATATGTTTCATATATAGGTAAGTGAAAGTAAACAAAGTTAAATGTGCTAAATAAATTTGAAATGTATTAATTAAACGAATGCATCGAATCTTCGGGATTGAGCCTATTATTATTAAATTAATTCATATATAATCATAGATATTTATTATATATCACAAATAGTTTTCTTTCTTTCTTTATTTAAAGCCCTCCCCAGCCTTGAGGCAATACTTGGGTTCCTCAAATAGTTTACTGTTATTTCACCTCGCGAAGTTGTGAATTTGTGTTAGGAGATCATGTGACGCAATGATGGCTAGAAAACTGAGGTACTTTCACCCCTAATTATAGCAGTCAGAGGCAATACGCGGTGTTTAATCTCGGCTTTAAACCTTAGTTTTAAATGACTTTTAGGGTTTCTAAAATAAAAAAATCCAATTTTGTTTTCTCTGATTCCATCCCCTCTCCCTTGGATCTAAGGCTTAACGACTTTTAATCGGCAAGGCAGTAAATTAAGAACTGGCTTTATCCAGAGTTTTCCCTCTCTGATAACTGTCCTTAACTTTCTGCAAGCAAGTTCTCACGTAATCGGCTCTAATGAGTGTCATGTTGTTATTTTTAATCACTGGGTAGTAGGATTAGTTTAAGTAGTATCAAGCCAAAAATAGCAGATAAATCCTTGTGCAAATTTCTATTACAGCTGTAAGGAGTTCTCTTGAACGCCTTGTGTTTTAACAGTGTAATTTAACTAAATAAATAGCTATGATTCACAACTTTGTTATCGTTGTGCATGGTTGGGGATAATACCGATTAAATGGGAAAACCGATTTAGATTCAATTGTTAATTTTTTACATTTTCAATTAAAACAATTTTCTACATTTCTACATATTTGTATTATTTATTGATTAAAGTTTAATTAATTTAATACACAGTACAGCTTAATGAATAAAGTTGTAGTTATTATAATGTTTGTGGTCAGTTTTTTAAATGAAAGATTTTTAGGGAGAGGAATTAGGTTTAAGAAGCAGTTGGCAGGTTTTAAAGTATTTGCATTATTTAATTAAACCAACAGGTTTTTTATGCTTCTGTAACTCACGACTATTGATACTATACTAATAGGTGTTAATAATAGGGGAGGGGGGTCGAGGCGGCTGAGTGGGTTAGCGCGCGTTGGTTAGCAGCTACAGAGAACCCAAAATTAAAACCAAATAAGACAAGAGACTGGGGGAGGGGATGAGAGGCTTTTATCTCGGCATTTACCAGTTTTGGCTGTAACTGTTATAAACATAAATACCGTCCTTTTTGTTATAAAATCATCTGAGGGTATTATCACTAAGAGTCATGCTGTTTTTGTATATGTTTGTTCGCTGTCCATGGGAAATACCTATTAGCAGTTTTAATATGATTTATGGTAGTTTTGATTTAAGAATATCCAATTTGTCAGTAATATATTGTTGTCTTCAAAAATGTCTATAATATAACAATAGCATTTATATTATTTAATAATCAGGAGTCAGTCTTTTTTTTTTAATATTTTTAATTATGCCAACGTTTCGGCTCAAGCTTGTGAGCCATCATCAGGGCTACAAACATCAGAAGAGATACATATTAATGTGATAATGAAAATTTGTTGAATGTAGTGACAGTGATAACATTTGAAATAAAACAGAACATATAAACATATAAAACCAGCATACTTAAATATTATTGATACAAATAATGATCGTACGTTTATATATAATTTTTTACTTCAACGTTAAAGTCTAAAGTTTTGTTTTTATGCTTATCATCATCATATTGTTTATCATATTATAATTATTTGTATCTATAATATTTAAGTATGTTGGTATATTTTCTGTTTTGTTTCAAATGTTATCACTGTCACTACATTAAAAAAAAATTCATTATCACATCAATATGTATCTCTTTTGTTCTGATGTTTGTAGGCCTGATAATGGTTCACATGCTTGAGCCGAAACGTTGGCATCATTAAAAATATTTAAAAACAAAAAGACTGATTCCTGATCATTCCTCCTATAATAGTTTCTACAGTCGACTATACATCCTCAATAGCATTTGTAGTATTGGAGTAATATATATGTTTATTTTTCATATTTTTGTGTTAAGCTAACACCAAAATAACATATATTACATCCACCATATTTATGGAAAGTTTCATTGACTCAACTCTAAAGCCTAAGCATTGAAGCGTTGATTAATTGATAATAAATTACTTTTAATTAAAAATAATGGGCAAATGACCAAATGAATAGAACTTTCTAATTCTAATGGTAACCGAACTTTCAATATTCATGTCCAGTAATCTTGAATCGGTGACGTCATTGATTTCATTATGGTTCTGATATATATAAGAAGAAGGTACCATGAATGCGTAACCAATCCGACACCTTCCTGATTATGGTTTCAAAACTGATTCTGATGGACATCATGCCATCGATCCAATTTAGCATATTGGATATTCGAAAGACGTACTTAATAAAGTGAGGGTCTTGGCGACTGCATTGAGAGAACAGTAAATAACACTCGGACTATTCTTGAGAAAGTTGACCCTTGTCACTGAGTCCAATTCGGCGAAAATTATTTATAACGTCGTAAAACGGCAATACTTTCTATTCGAGTCGAGAGTTTATAAATAGAAGAGAATTCGCAATGAGGTAATCTGTGAGTCTTGGTGTGAAAATACACGTGTTCTTAATCGTTTCTAAGAATGTTCAAAGAACAAAAGAGAGTAGGAAGAATACGTGTATTTATTTATGTAGGTATGTTACTTACTACTTACGAGGAGTTCCATCATCGTCAATTTCAATCTAACCTTTTGTCTTTCGGATGTGATTAAATTTTACAGCTCTTACTAATGCTGCAAATGGCAGGTGTTTTTTTTTTTAGAAAGCACAACTCTAAAAGTGTTTCCAGGCTATCCAAGAATTGTTTTTTTATTTATTTATTTAAAGAAATTTACAACTGTATTAAATAAATACAACAAGTAAATAGGCTTTATATATGATTAGTACACATGGTAGTCCTGAGAAGAAACTACCCATTGGTAGCACTCCAATGTCTTATGTTAGAAGGTCTCTTGGCCATCTTCTTTTAAGGCGCCTCGGTGGGTTGTCGGGAATAGATATGGAGGAGAGGTCACGGATAAGCGGGTTTGACTGGGCAGGGAGTTTGGAATGAAAAGAGGTATATATGTAACGGGCCAAGTCTTCAACTAATGAGATATTTAGGTCTTTATGGATGATTTTATTAGTAACAAAGTAAGGAGCATTGAGGATTTTACGAAGGATTTTGGACTGCAAGGATTGGATGCGAGAGGAATTCGATGGCTTAGTAGACCCCCATAGCTCAATTCCATAGGTCCGAATAGGCCTGATAATTGTGATATAAATGAGTTTTTTGTAGTAAGTAGGAAGTTTTGAGCGTTTGTCAAGTAAGTGTTGTAGTAATCTGTATCTACGAGCAGTTTCCTGTCGTTTCAGTCTAGTATGAGGATTCCATGTTAGGCGTTTGTCGAGGTGGAGTCCTAAGTACCGAATCTGTTCAACAGGAGTAAGTAGGATATTGTTAAAGGATACGGTGGGGCAGGAAGTCATAGGCTTACGACGTAGAGTGAAGGTGATTTGATGGGATTTATTTTGATTCTCCAGTTTTGACACCATTCTTCAATGGCTGATATCCGAGAATTAAAAAAAAAAAAAAAAAAAAAAAAAAAAATTAATTCTGCTTGTCCTAATTTATTATGACTCGATTTGATGGGCAATTTTTCTTTCTCATCCCACTCACCTGCTCTAGATATCTAGGTTTCTTAGGACAGTCATAAAAACCTTCCCTTATTTCTGATTTAAATTGATTGACTGTTTTTGATTAAATATACTTTCACTAGAAAATTTGGTTGAGATTAGTAAGTAGCAAATGGAGGTATTTGGCCTAAATATGTGATGAATACCAACTAAAATAACGAACTGATGAAAGATTACTAATTTTGGTCTCTTTCATAAGATATTCCGAAATAATGAGATGGAAAACGATATATCTAAACTATACAAAAATCTTAAATATCGTTTTTTTTCTAGTAATAAAATTATTTTTCAGCTAGATATTGCTGCAAATGACAGGTAATTTTTTTTTAAAGAACAAGTCTAAAAGTGTTTTCGGCTATCCGAGAATCCAAAATTACTTCTGCCAGTCATAATTTATTAGGGCAATAACATCTAGGTTTCATAGGGCAGTTATAAAAACCTTCAGTTATGCTAAAACGCTTATGTCCATAAAACTTATGAAGTTCATATATCAATGTGAAATTAAAAGATGTTTGTCATAAAACTTTATATTCGACTCTAGACCAGTCACTAATAAATAGGTATTTGAAACGTTTTTGTGCAATCAAGAAAACAAAAATTTGTATTCTTGTTTAAAATTGATTGACTGTTTTAAATGAAATGGACTTTGTTTCTAGGAAATTTGTTTGAAATTAGTAAGTACAATAGTAAAAGGAGGAATGTTTTCCAATATGTGATTTATTCTAACTAGAATAGAAAAATGATGAAAGATTACTAATATTAGTCTTTTTCATAAAATATTTAGAAATGATCATAGGGAAAAACGTTGTATCTAAGCCAAAGCAAATAGAAAGAGGAAATAACATACAAGCTGCTAAATACAAAAATGGTAAATAATAACGTATTTTATACCTAAATAAAAGTATCGTTTTTTTTCTCGTAATAAGATTAATTTTCAGGTAGAATTTTTTAAATCACAATAAACCACGACTACATAGTATGAATACCAGACACCAGACAGTATGATTTTTTTTTTTTTTACTGTAACATAAAGTTTCGAATGTAAATAAATTAAATTTATAAAAATATAAGTTATTACTGCATTTTAAAAGTTCGATTCTACTCATCAAATATTCAATATCGCACACCATTGTTGCAAGGCGTTAAAGTCTCTTAAAGTGCGCGTTGAAGTCGCCCAGAAACCGAAGAGACAGCCAAAGACTGGTCTGCCAGACGTCAAAGGAGACGTTTAGAAGGTAATTAATCAAAGACTATTTCCACGTCAAATCCTTCAAGCTGCCAATCTAGATTTTTAGTGGCCCACGCAGAGTTCTCAAAATATCTCTTATCTGAGATTTGGTAGCAAACTGCTTCCGTGTCAGTGACTAATTGTCTAAACATCAGAACTGAATTATTTGTTTATAGAGAGAGAAAAAAATAGTGTTTTTATTAAAATCACAAATCACATAATATTTTAGGACAATAGATGAATTACCTTCTTAAAATTTAATTAATTTTATGTTGAAAGTTAAGAAAATTAATTCAAATTGTGTTAATTTCGCTCGTAATGTTATTAGGAACAAGAAAAATATAATATTTGTGTGATATTTGATGAATGGGTTTATAAAAAAGTCTTAGGTTACTCTAATAGAAATTCCTAGCATCTTTTCATTAAAAATAGGTACATATGTATGGTACTTTCCAAATTCTACAAATGTTACAACAGTCATCAATTGAAATAAAAATAATAATAAATAAGCACTTTATTATTATATCTGTATAATGATGAAATTTATTTTTCTACTGAATACATTTTGGTATATCGGGAGACTCGTTTGTCCTGCGAGGGTTTGAGCTCCTAAAACCGGTTAAACAAGCAATAAAAGACTGGGCATTAAGAGTCCTTCCATTGTTTTATTTTCTTTTTGTATTAATCGCTCGGCTTTTTAGCGATTCATGACAGCGAGTTATTAATTTCATTGTGGCTACTCCAATAATATATGTAACATTTCCTGAACTTTTTATGGACAATTATACTAAAATTTTAAAATGATTAATTGTTTCATATTTCTTCCTAGTTTTAATTTTTTTATGATTTTTTTTTAAAGAAGTTACCAATAGTTTAACATTTAAGTGGCAATCGTAATAAATTTAAATTTGTATTTGTACTTTTATTGGACCCAAAGTTCAAATGTACTCTGGGCTTGATTGCAGGCTGGACAACATCAAGGTTAACCAATACCATTTTTGCTAATTTCCAAAGCATTAGATAGTTTTCCTGGCATTCACGGGCGTAGGCAGAGAGACCTTCCCCTCCCTCTAAGCATTGGTGGAACCGATAAAAATAAAAGACAAATACTAAAATAAAGTATTAAGATATAAGTCGTAGTTAGAGATTGTGTTTACCTCCACAATTAATTTGCATATTAGAGTAAATTAGATATATTGTCAACTAACTTGCTCCTCCTGCCCTAAAGATTTTCTACCCTCTTTCCCTGGCAAGGCGAAGTTTTTATCAATTGGTCAAAATTTGTTGATAGACTTATAATCAATTCAGAAATGTTCATACTTATTTTTTTCGTTATATTATTAATATACTTTTTTTTTTCTTGTTTATTAAATATGTTAAAAGAGCTGAGAAAAAAAATTACTAATGATACTAACGTATATACTAATGATCCTTTCCGATAAAAAGGAAAATGAAATACAAAATAGCAGCAGAGTGGGTTAGCATGATGGTTAAGATACGAGACTGATATCTCCAGCTCCTAGGTTCGAAAACGGATATGGTAGATGAAATATTCTGATATAACTGTAGTAGTTCGACCATGAGATCGCAAGATCCTCTTAAGGCACACCCTATCTCTTTAATTGGGGAACTATAACCATAACTACGGCGTTGGAAGTGTAATCCAAATCACTTCACCACTTGCAATTTTTTACAAAAGTTTTACTCTCTTTTACATAATGAAAACTGAACTCTAAGATTTGGCAAATTTTCAAAGAATCAATGAGGAGGTAGTTTATATCTTAAATCCCTCCCATATCGACTTATCTTCATATAGGTTATAGTTATAAATGTTTTACAACAAGTAAGGATTGGGAAATGTTTGACCGGGTTGAACAAACTGGTCAGCGAATTCTCCGAATTGGTTGTGATGTTGCATATTAAATAGTGTCCTTGTGACTCCATGAAAGTAAGCCGCCTCGGAGGCTATGTGACATTAAATATAATGAGGAGGAATTCATAACATTCGGATGAGGACTGTTAATAAGATTTTTATTTTATCCGTTGTATAAATTTAGGTTGAAAAGTTATATAATTAAGACCGACGTATAATTGCTTCTATTTTCTTTCTTTTTTGTTTGAGGGGATGAATTTTTTCTGTCCTTAGTTGGAACACCGGGGTTTTAAAAAAATAACGGGGTTGAAAGCAAACTAAGCAGAAATCTTTTGTATTGTATGTAGTAGCGGTTTGAGGCTTGCCTTGTTAGATTTAGTTGCATACTAATAACCAACCCTTAAGTGGATTAAGCTAAATTTAAGATAGGATTATTTCAATATCAGAATTAATTCAGCACAAGTTTATTTTGAGTCTACATTTTATCTAACTATCTATAAAATTTCATTTGATTAGTGTAGCAACTTCATGGAGGAGATTAGTTTAAGTAAAAAACCGGAATTCATCTAGCTTTGACTCAGTATTCTGCCCTTTTGCAACAAAAAAACAACTTAATTATGTGAAGCACTCACCCTCTTGCACTAAGAGGAGGGTGGCCACGTGTCGGCCTTGACCAAAGGTCACCGCTCTCGCGCTGTGGGTCTTCGGTCGTTATTAAAGAGCGTAATAACGAAAGTAATTTATTTCCCTGAGGCTTATTTACATCTCTATTACCCAATCATGTCGATATCCATCCATCCTCCTCGTAATTTTACCATCTCAATCGCAGTTTCATTGCAATTTAGAATTCAACCTGTCACTACAGACCTAAAGATATCCTCGTAGCGCATCATGCTCATAGAATGAATGCCGTTATTTTGTGTATGAACGCTATCCCTCAATCAAACTGCAGCTTAACATTGAAAAAATATAATTAACTGTTATGTTAAGTTGGTACGATAATCGATTATGTTATAGGATTGGTTTAAAGTCAGTTTTATGTCCTAAAATAATGGAAACTGCTCATCAAAACTTGAGAGTTTTATTTCTGGCTATAATAATGATATATAATTAGGTCAAAATAGGAACTATTAAAGAATATCATTTGACGCACATCAGCCTCTCCTGATGGAATATAATCGTGGTTTCCCAGGCAAGATTTTTCCGGTTAGGGTTTCGCAATCAAGTTTTATGCTACTAGTCATGGGCACTTATTGATGTGATTCTTGGTTTGACCCTATAATTAACTTGGGCAAATAGTTAAAATTTTGTGTAGTGATTTCCGGAAGCTAAGGCCCTTCACGGGCTCTATTTGTGAGACGAAGAAATACGTTTAATAAGTAATTTTATTCTGGAATGTGTAGTTTCCTAAGAATAACAAGAAAAGTACAATATAAATAATAATTGTCTGGTCATTTAAGACTTCAGTTTAGTCATAAAAAATCTGGTGGGCGCAACACACGACTTTCACTTGCCACCCATGTTAAAATCAATTTAAGAATTTTTAAATACCGTTAGAGATAAAATTACTTTAAAGAATTAATTGAATTGATTTTCGATAGAAACATGTGTTTTATTAAATAATCTATCTTTGTTATCTATGTTATTATCTAAAACAATCAGTTAATTTTATCCGCTTTTCATCACTCTATACTAACTTTTTAAAACTTGTGTATGATATATTAATTTTTCTAAAATCTCAAGCTTTCCAACGGTATGTCATTCATGTGTATTAGGTTTCAATGATATTAAAGCCCATTAAATTTTACATCGATATAGCGAGTTTAAACAAAATCGTCGAAACCGTTTAAATATCAAAATCTTTTTCATCAAAATCAGGAGATGAATAAATAATTGATGTTTAAAAGTGGATAATGAAAAGGCTTTACGAAAGTATATAGGCAAGGACTTCCAAAATAGGGTAGCACGAATAACAAATGATTTTTCGAAGGCGGATCTGTGGATATATATATGTATATGGGTTGGGATCTAGTCTTTACTGAATGGGAAGGGGAACAAGTGGTAGTATGATTAACTTAACTGTCCAAAATCATAAAATTGTGTAGAATATCTATGTATTTAAATCAAACTAATTTATTTTAATTTTATTATCTTTATTATCACTGATATTAATGAAAAACGTTTATTTTTAGTATTGAAATGTCTATACTATATGTGTTGACTCAAAAATGATTCGTTATATCCCTTTTATTTCTGCTCAATCTTTATGATCAAAGTAATCGGCATGTCATACTTAAAGTGGTCTGCAAAGAAATAAGATACCTTTGTACAAGATTCGTTCTTGATACTATAGATGCTGTAGTTACGCAATGCTAAGATAATATCTTTGTATGAACTATAAACAAACGCAACTAAAAAAGGGTGAATTCCTGAGATGACTAGTAAATTGTGGAATAGAAAGAAAAGTAAATGAAATAACATCCGCAAAGGTTAACAAGGCGTTGAATTGACCAGCGATTGTGCGATAGTGAAGAACAAAGGTGCGAACCTACGCGGACAAGAAGATGGACCACTCGTGTTTGTTTCTGCTTCAGTCAAGGTCAAGCATCTCCTCCCATCTCTCGAACACAGGAACTGAGATAACCTCTTAACATTCCATCATATTAGTATCCTCTGGTGCGCCTTAAGTACAAGGTTGCCTAGATCTGAATGGTTTCTCAGGTTATACAATGGGTTCGAGTGCTTGGAAAATAGAACAATAGTAGGTACATTGGAATATTTCCAGCATATTCTCATCCTTACGACGAGGACTTCTACATCTTCATAGGATGTTCTAGGCAACTATTTAAGTATTTAATAAACTTAATCCTCTCCTAATGAACGCGAACAAAACAATATTCAAACGATGTTTCAGATTATATGAGCGGGCTAGCACATTGGACAGACTACTAAACTTCTGATTACTTTTGTGTGTGGATAATTAGTTATTACATTATATCAACCTTAGGGAGACACCATAGGCCTCACCCTGCCTGTAGAAATAACTATATACTGAACCAAGGTATCTTTAAACAACAAGAACAAAAAAAACTTCTACAACCCATGAAGGGTCTTTGGCTCAATACATAAAGAGATTCGTACTGATTCTTGGCCGACGGTCGTGCAATGAGGTGATTAGGCCAAGAGCACACTCAGTCGCCAGGTTTTCCACCATTTTTTTTTGGGCACCCACTTCGTACTAGATTGGTCTGCCCCAGGAAGGTCTCCAAACTGTAGGGTCAACCTTGACAGAATTAATAGTATTCTATTTCTGCAGGGATTAGAACTCAGGATGCGGAGAACAGTAGACTAGTGCTCTATCCACTAAACCACACCGCTTCCTCCCTTTATAGTTTTTTTTCCCATTTTACTTTCTTGGTCAATTACAATTATTCATAATTGAAAATTACTATTAAAAATCTGCGGTTGTTTTATTGTAATTAAACCTCTGACAGGTCAAATAGAACATTTAAATCGAAACTAATTTAGTTGTTTAAATATAATAATAAATGTTATCAAATTGTAATTAACTCGTAATCCTAAGTGATTAATGTAAATAAGAGTTGGTTTAAATTCAATTGAAGGTTTGCTGGATCCAACACGTCAAAAGGTGCTTGGGAAACACACGGCTCAGCTATTATGGAATGGAATTCCCCATCATAATTTTTTAGGTTTGCTGAATTGGAAAGTTCTTATTTCTAATGATAGTGATTTTTAATGAGAGTTTCTTATCTATCAGCTTCATACACTAGTTTTTAATAGTTAAGAGTGATCAACAACTTTTCTCAAGGATTTGTACATTTAAATACAGAGTATGATCAAAACAATATTTATGATTCCTTATTGTGCGAATTTTTCCTAACAAGTATATTCCTTATCATTCAACGTTTTGTAAATGTTCTGTTATATAGTTATATGAAGTGTAAACAGTGAATTTTACTAGCAAGTGTGGCTTTTTTAACTTAAATTACCTAAGATATAACTATGTTAGTGCAATGTAATACCAACTTCAATAAATTCTCCCATAAGTGGTCTGTAATGTACACTTTCTGCCTTACGTACATAAGCTTACATTTTCTTCTTACATCGATAAGATAATTTATAGATTTTATCTCTATTTCCATTACGTACAAATGACTTCTATCTTAAAGCAGTTTCAAGCGGAATATCGTGCTTTTTTATTTGTTTGTAAGCATAGCTACGTGAGATGCAAAAATAACTTTATTTCATTTTTTTTTAGGAGGACGAAGAAATAATTGCATGAAAATATTATTGCAGTTGAGATTTACTTTGCAGTAAAATATATCTATACCTTAAAATATATATCTATACCTTAACGATCAAAGTGAAACGGAAAATTAAAAGTTCTTTTTAAGAAAAGTTATGCAAACGTGCTTGCACCTTGTCAGTATTATGTACATGCACATGGTCTTGCATAGCATAACAGTAATAACGCAATCATTTCAATCTTTACCTGTACGTGTTGACACCTGAAAATATCTCAATAGTGGGAAGATGAGTACTAGGGACTTACCTGGGTGTAGACGAGCGGCACCGTGACGTTATCGTATCCGATGAGACTGCCCAACCTCCACCTGATATCAGACATTTCCATGAGGATGGTTTGAACGAGATGGTCGGAGGATATCAAGGAATCCTTCCTAGCCCTGTTGATGATGTTGGTGGCCCATGTGAGAGGAAGCCAGTACTTCGCCATCGGGTGCCGTTCGTCCAGCATCTCGAAGATCTTCTTCTCGCTCTCCATCATGAGACCTGATCATCCCAGCCTATTCGTCATCCATTATACTAAGTCCCCCCTGATGTCATGCATTGCCTAATTTTCAATGTGGCTTAGTAAATTTTTGTTTTGTCAAAAAACATGTTCATATTTCGCAATTAATCTACCTTTTAGAACAGCTTTTTGCCATGAATGAATCCCTAAGTTAGAGCATAATATGAAAAGTGCTCTTTTCACCACCTTCATAAAGAATTAATGCATGAAATGTAATTGATGATAGAGACATGAGAAGCAACTTTCACAACTGGACCATATTCATTTAAAATGTTCTCAGTTTCTTCAGGGCTGGAGAATAGTTGTGCTGGAAACATAATGGTACTCCCAATTACAAAACAAATCAAACTTTTTTTTCTGCTCATTGTATAAGTTATATTTTTCATATCATTCTTATCAAATGACTTTTGTAAACATCAGTGTTTATGCTCACGATCTATTTCGTTAATTCTACAATTATGAACCATAAATTGAAATGAAACCTCTATACTTATATCCTAATTCTGCAGAAATATTATAATATTTCCATGATAGATTAGTGTGATTTAAACGCTATAACTGCTCTTATTTTTTAACTTTTATTGAACACCTATGATCCAAATATGCATACCTCGGTTTGCTTTTATAAGGCAAATTTTTAGGAAAAAATGAGCGAACTAAAGAGCATAGAAACTCAGGATGTAAGTTGCAAGTTAAGCAAAGTAGATTGTACTTGGTTGTAAGTTGCCAAAAAAAATATTATTCAATCTTCCCGAGAATCTAAATACTCCACAAAAAGTTTATTTAAAAGTAACTCCAAACGTTTTAACGTTTGTGTTTTTGTTTTTGTTTTTTTTGGATGAACTAATGAAGGAGACAAATACAAAACAAAACAAAAAAAAAAAAACGAACGTAATTTTAGATTTAGTTAAAAGCACTTCGGTAAATTTTTAGACCTGGACGTCTTGTTATATCTTTTTTTTTTTTTTTTTTCCAAATTTCTATCTGCAGCCATATAGTTTTAACAAAATTATGACATCTAAAATACGAGAAATTTTCCTCTTGTTTTGCCATATTTCAAATTGTATTATTAACACGGAATAAAATCTTATGAAAAAAAAATTAAAAAATAGCGTTTTCAACTCAATTGCACAAAAACAGAATAATCTCATACAATGCTAATAGTCAGCTAAAGTGCTTATTTATTTTGTTTTATTTTTTGTGATTTATAGCTTTATTAAAGAATGTATTTTTATAAAAATAAGAATGTTTTAAGTTTTTTCTATAATAAAACTAAAAAAATGAGCAGAAAAGAAAGACAGACAACTACTTAATGTACATCGATGACTTTCTCGCCACGATTTGTCTTGCGCAAGGTGTCGAAGATTTTGCTGCATCAATATAATTCAACACCATAAAATGTCATCACAAATACACTAACACAGCCAGAGACAAAACACAAACAGAACTCAACATTGCATTAATTAGACACATCACAAGAGTGGTCCCAAATCGTCTGCAATGTTAAAAGGGTATTACCAAGGAAAAAGCTACTCATATATTAATTAGCTACTGTTAGAACTATATTTCTATTTCTGCAGTTACGTGCGTGACAAAATATTTAAAAATAGTTCGTGTAAAGCAGTCACTTTCGTTTTTTGCTAAAATTCCTTAGAAAAGCACTAAATTAATTAGTGAGAAATTTAAATCATAGTAATTTAGTTTTATTTTATCCTTTTAATGAAAGTTCTTTTCACGAAACCTTACTCCCGGCAAGGTGTTAAGCACAACCAAACAATAGCTTTGTATAAATCTGTCAAGATGTAAATTTATTGTTAGTTAAAATGTTTCAATTTGGTTTTTATATTGTTAGTTTTCGCGATAGTTAGTTTATAATTAAAAACAATAAACAGAGTCTACTTCTTTATATTTCTAAATAAAGTAGAAAGAATAGAAACAAGTTTAATTATCTCAAGTTTAATTTACCACTATTTTCTGGACGAAAATTTCAATACAATTTATTTTAATAATTTGAATTATTATTTATTAATTAATATTATTTTACAAGATAATATTCAGATGTTTAATTTATTAATTTTATTAAATAAATAATCTTGGTTTTTTTTTATAATTATGACTAATTATAATTACATAATTATAATTATTATATAATAATTGGCAATTATTATATAGATTCTAGATAGATGTTTAGTTAAACAAGCAAGAACTCTTTAAGGTTCAATAGTCACTCAAATTGAGACAGGTGATGTACTCTACTGAAGTGCTTATGCTGCAATTGCAGATCTAATAGCGATTAATAATAAAGTGCACTTGATGTGAGTGATTGAATTCGTTTAGATCATGATGGTCTGTAGTATTAATTTTATTTTAATCATTTTGTTCAGGTACACTAATACTTTAATTAGTAAGAATTGCTTTTAGATTACTACCTTTGAACATTAATGCACCACAATAATCACATCTTTCTTTTTATCAGAACATTATTTAGACAAATTAAATTTGAGGTGGTTTTAAAAAATTGAATTTTTAAATATTCTCATTTTCTCTAAATATACTCATTTTTTAGCTAATATTCAGAACATTATAACTACAGATTTGTAATTAATATCATCATTTGTGAAGGACTATAGTAAAGTTTATTATACTCTGTATTTAATATTATTGTACTTATATTTCTTTACTAGCATTATTTTTTTAAAATTCAATATTCTTCTTATTTTGTATAATTGTATATTACTTATTCTTTTCTTTTCAGTTAATAGTGTATAGCATCACAGTATTACAGTACTGAATGATTTTTTGTAAGATATACAGAAATTAACAAAGCTTGTTTATAGTAAAATTACAAAAAAAAAAAAAAAAAAAAAAAAAAAAAAAAAAATTGAAATGGACATAACAATATTTATTTAAACTTTTTTATCATCTTTTAATTTATTTATTAATGATTATTTGAATTTTTTAATATACGTTTATAATTGTTTTGTATATTCCCAAGTAGGACACCGTCCATTTTAAAAAATAAAATTAAAGTATATAGCGTATATTTATATATAAATAATTATATATGTTTATAGTTATATTTTTTCCATTTTCAATTTATTTTTATAAGAAATAATATATTTTCGTGAGATTACAAATTCATATAGCCCGTTACCACTTGAAAAAAAATTGGCACAACAGATTTTCAATAATAAATTAAATTAATAATAAAATTAATGTGAAAAGTACTCAAAATTAAGAATATTTAAAATTATTAGTAGGTTTTACTTTTTTTTTTTCGTACTGTTCATTCGATGTATAAGGAAATAACATGAAAAATCTGAACAACGGGTGACATAATAAGCTTCTCTCCAGTTGAGATAATTTCCTCTCGTGATCACTGAAGCGGTTTTAAACTCTGGATGCCCGCTCACGCAATATATTAACAATCTACCGTTTACTCATAACTGCTGAAATAGAAATATAATCAAATTAAATTGTTTATGAGATCACCAGTCAGTATTCTGGGCGTTAATTTTAACGATGTACTCATAAACTCTACCCCAGAACCACTACAATAACCCACATGTAATGCAACTGTGAAACTGCAGATTTCTAAAACTGTATCTGTCATGGCGTTAATGATTAGTATATCAGTAGTTTCTGATTTAAGTGCAACACTTTTTTTAATTACATGATGTAATTTTTATTTATGAATCCATAGTAAAACATTATTAGAAGTTAAAGTTGAATGGAATGTAATATAGGTTGGTCAGTCAGGACTATAGTAGTCATAGTTTTTTTATTTTTTCGGGTTTAATTAAAATTCTTAACATCCTCGATTGAGCTTAGATTATTATATATTCTTTCCGGGATTCGCGATAATCAATCAACCTTGAAGAACCCCCAATTTCCACAGAGATGGTACCCAAATCATGTTCGAATGAACCGCAGGTAATTGCAAACGTGACTCCTGCCACCGCGCTCGTGTTTGAAAATATTCCTTGGTACCGCAGTTGAAGCAAAAATAGAGAAATACCCTGAAAGTACTTCTGGCTCCTAGTTCTACTAGCGAATTGCGTTGTTATCATTCAATCTATGACGATGGACAACGATCTTTTTATTTATTTTTAATATGAGTGTGAATAATTCTGTCTATATATTATAGTCTATATAATATTAATGTATTTAATATTTTCTGAAGATAAAGACCTTGAAAATTGAATTGAATACTTGGTATTGGAAAAGTGAATAAAAAATCAACAATCGTTCACACTCACATTTAATAATAATAATAATAATAATAGGGTTAGCGAACTCGAAGGTTCGATGCCGATACCACCAAATACCGCCTACACAGACTCGTCCAATGTTCACCATTCAAGCCCAACCTCCCGAGATCAGCCTTAACGCAATCCTCCCATCTCCGCTTCGGCCTACCTTTCGGACGCCTACCAGTCGGATCAGCAAATACCAACTTTCTCGAATCCGCTCGTCATCGAGCCCAACAACTTTACTCGCCCATTTGAGTCTTCGCGATGCAATCAGCTCAATTATATTCACAGGATGCAAGTTTCGCAATTCCGCGTTGTGCAACCTTCTAAATTCCCCACTGGCCTCATTCTCTCGGACCAAATATTTTACGCAATACCTTATTTTCGAAAATCCTTAACCGTTGTTCATCCTTCAAAGTAAGCGGCCACGTTTCACATCCGTAAAGAACCGTTGGAACAATAATAGTTTTATAAATTCTAATCTTTAAGTTTTTAGATAGAAGCCGCGAAATAAGTAACTTAGCAACTGAATAATAACACGCATTTCCCACCTTTAACCGGACTTTATTTCTTCTTGGATTTCATTTTTTCTAGTTATAATTGAACCTAAATAATTGAATTTTCTCACGTGTTCAAAAGTATGACCTGATACATCATATCACCAAGATCGACACCGTTTCTGCTACTAATCATATACTTCGTCTTATCGGTATTTAATTCGAGTCCTATTTCTTTACCGGTTTTTTTAACACACTTGTATTTAGTTGTATGGTTTCCGTGTCTTCACCTATCAGTACCAGATCATCGGCATACCCCAAAACCGGAATCTTGTCACCCATATTTAAGCCTTTCTTGGTACACATCACCTTACACTCACATTTAAAAACATAATAAATTAATGAAATAACAATCAAACTCTTATAGTCTTTTATTTATTTATGGCGACTATATTATTAATAGTTTTAATTCAGAACTATCATTTTCATTATAATAATGCCAAAGACTTAAATTTGTTACGTTTTCGAAAATCGTTTACAAATTATTTTAAGATAATTAATTTTTTTTCTCAAAAGTTTTGAAAGAATGGATTAGAGTGCTGTGGATGACCTACAAATTGTAAACCCATCAAAATACTTTCAAGCATGAAAGTAAATCCTTACGATATTAATATTAATAATACGCCGATTTCATGACGTCGATGAATATTCATATCGCCCCGCAATAAGAAAAAATGATTCAAGAGGAAAATCAGCTTCAAAAATAAAAACTTATTTCGCAACTTTTTTTTTTTTTTATTTCAGGTTTTTTCTTCGATAAGAGTCTAAAAGAAGCTTATATTATTAAATTATATGTTTTCTACTGTTATTTAAGATCATTTTTCACAAATGAAGCATTTTTTAGTTTTAGTCACTTTTCTAGTGATGGTCCATTACGTAAAAAAAAAATAAAATAAAGATCTACACACATATTTTATTTTATTTGTTTGTATTGTTTTTATATTATCTCATTGAAATCGAAGGTCACAAAAAGGTTGGAAAATAAAATAGGAATATTATTTTCAAAGAAACTTGTCTCTCTTGGAAATTTTATTACTTATGTACAAACGAGTTTCAGACGCTTCGATTATTTTAAAATTACAAATTTTAAAATGCTGTGATTAGTTACACTAGTCATTAGTCATCTAGTGTTTGGTGGAAAAATGTTAAATGTGTTGATATATTTCAGTTTGGTACTATAATTTGTTTAAAATGTTAGTTGGGCTTTTGGTCATTTTGCATAATATTAAATCATTATTATTTATATAAGAGATATTCCATATCACTTTGGAAATTATGGATTTAATTTTACTAATACTCGGAACTAGTTTTTCTTTATTGGTTCTGCGATAATTTCTGAAGATCAATCGAGAGATGTTAGGAATATAAATAACAAATGTCATAGATTGATAATATCTTATTTGGCGATAAAATAATATTATTATTTAATACCATAAGTATTAAAATAAAGAATAGTGAGATTAACCTCTTTCAGTCAGATGTCTTTCTCATTAATGCCGTCCGAGTTTTTATTTTATAAATATTTATTATAATTCTTTTTTTTTTTTTTCGCTGTTGCGGGATCTAAACTGAATTGGGAGGCAAGTGTGCTAATCTGTAATAATATTATCTTTAATTAATAATCTACACACTACATGTTTTAGGTGGCGACGAATATGGATAGCTAATCCAGGGGGTGCTAGAAAAATAAGTTATTTGGATAAATAATGATTTTTAAAACTAAATTTCATATTATCAAAACAATATCTGACATTTTACACTATACAGTCGATATAGCTATTAATACATCTAATTGTGAAATCAATGTAAGCACTTCAAATTGGAAAATATCAGAAGCACAACCTTTTCCTTATAACGTCAAGTAAATTATTAGGCTAATAGGAAAAACAGAAACTTTATTATTATTTTATAATGACGGAATTTAGTTGGCCATCGAGAATATTAGATGAGGAAGATGGTTGGAGATGCGGTCATAAAAAAAAATACACACATGAACAAGTAGTACTTAGAAGTCAACTTCTTCAAGAAGTCAACGACTTCTTGGGGCACCTTCTCCGAATAACCCTGATGAAGGCCCACAATGTGGGCCGAAGCTTCAGCACACAATTAAAATAAGTACTACTTGTTTATGTATGTTTTTTTAATGACCGCACCCCAAACATCTTCCCCATCTATTATTATTTTATTTAATGCTATAATGCTTAGGGGTGATTTATTGTAAAAAAATCGCACACATTGATTGATACATTAACATCGATTCCACGAACATTTAAGAGTAGTCAATTGGATAAACTTCTGACGAGCCAAATCTTGTAGACCTGATTAAAATTACGGATCCGTATGAAACATTACTTAATTTTTTTTCCCCTTGCTTCTTGGATTATGGGCTGAACGAATATTTCATTGTTGACCAAACATTGAATATTTCTGTTAAATGTATTGCTAAAATTTTTCTTTTGCCACCTATGAAAATTTCACAGAAAGTTGAATATGCACTCCGTTCCAGTAATCATGTTTGATTTACCTAATATAGATATAGATATCTAGCTTATGTTGTTGTTATCGTTATACCGTAATGTATTTATATTTCTAAATTATTAATAAATGTTCTTTTATAAAAATGTATTAACGTTGAATATAGAATTTTTTTTAATACACGAAGTTATTTAATAATTTTAAAAGTAGTCTGTATTCGTATTTTTGGAACGGTAATGTATTTGTTTCACAGTTGCATGATTGATGATTGAGCAATAGACAAAGCGGACAACTACAACTTGCTAGGAACAGAGACACGGAGAAAGTGTGTTCCCGATGATGGCAGGTCTCTCTGCTTTAATCATCGCTCCATATCTAACTACTTAAGCTTTACGTATTACCTTTTTATTTATCTTACTCTGTCTTGATGGTAAGATGGGTATTAGCCCAGGATGATTGCTTTGCTTCTGGTATTTACCTGAGGGTACCCGTGTTCTTTGGGTGGTCTCCCTCGACTCATTTTTTTAGTTATGCATGCTGTTAAGTTATTGTTAGTATCAAGCATTCATCAAATAAGTGTTAGCGATAAAGCATAATGTGTCAATTTTACTAGTGTGCAAATTTATTATAAGTAGGTCATAGGATGTTCATAATTTCAAATATTCAACTACTAAATTAAAATATTACCATTGTAAAACTTAGACCAATATATTCAAAACCTATTTATTGTGTGATTTTCTATAAAATTTCGAACCGGTTAACGTTTTAGGATATTCGATTTGTTTTGTTATTCACATTAACACACAATTAGGTAAAAGCTTAATTTAGTAGCGCCTACGTTTCGGCCTAAATTTCAGGCCTTCTTCAGGACCATTGAAGGAGTGATAACCCAACAATCATTGGTTCTTGCTCCTTCAGGGGCCCTGAAGAAGACCTGAAATTTAGGCCGAAATGTTGGCACTATTAAATTAATTTTCTATTTAATTGTTTGTTTGACTGCACCCCCCTATATATACACACTGCCAAACATACTAACTTTATATATATATAATATATATATATATATATATATATATATATATATATATTTAAGAGAACTCGCCTTAAAAATACCTAATAACCAACCTCAAATCAATTCGAGAAGGCACCGTTACATGTGTTACCCTGTACGGTGTATCTTAAGACTTATCACACAAATTACGCTGGGTATACAGTTCCTAGAGTAGGGAACAAATCAGTATCTTTGCTAAATATTTTCTCTTTCTTGAACTAAAACGGATTCTCTAATTTTTTTTAATTCCCAAAATAAAGTTTACGTTGAGGATTTGATATTCACAAGTACAAAGAAAAATAAAAAAATGTAGTTTCATAATTTGAAAAATAAATAAAAATTAAGCCTTTTAATTTTGCAAATATTTGTATTTTTATCTGAATTATTAAAAGAAAAAATGGGTACCTCTTTAATATTACCAGTTATAATTCCTCAATCATTGCGATTTTTTGAAACAACTCAATTGCTCAATCGGATTGTTAATTAAAAACTATAACTATTGTAAAATGGGATCACCTGTAGCAGGGTGGCTAGCAGCCTTCTATGCCAAAGGTCACGGGTTTAAACCCGCAGGTGGTCCTAGGATTTTTAATAGCATTAAAAAATCCTGAATTATGCCGTACTTCGGAGGGTACGTAAAAAGGTGGTCCCCGAGCCTGTGCAATGACAGACAGGTACTCGTTAAAGATCCCTATCTTAATTAAATCTGGATAGGCGAAATTTAGGACTCCCACTGTAGCAAAATATAAAAAACGAGGATACCATTAACATCTGCATAACTTCATTTGAATCATTATCTAGTGAGATTATATATTTTTTGGGAGGAGAGGGTGGATTTATTTATAAATTTACAATTAAATGTTATGTTTTATTTAATAAAAAATATAATTTTAATAATTGACGAAAGTAAAATATTCTGGCAACCAACTCGATTAACAAGAGGTTGAATCTCTCAAAACAGTGACAAGAAGTGTCTGAAAGAATGATAGAAAAGTTAAGGGATATATGAAAAAAAAATTAACGTATTACAAGGTTAATTATTCAAAAAATAAATAATACTAAGGAATATTTAACCCATACCCAACAATAGCGAAGGACCGTAACAAATATTCCTGTTACTGAAGTGTAGATGTTAGTAAGATACGCCTCCACAATTTATCAAAAACTACTTAATAATGAAGATGTTCAGAGTTTGAATGATTAATCTACAATACCTTTGACCTTTTTTTTGTCAGTATTTTATTATAAATAAAGAGTAAAATGACAATTATGCATTAGTACAAGACAAAGATAGTTATTGAGCATGCACTAAGCCTAGGAGGGACTAAGGACCTGGGTGTAGACGAGGGGTATGCAGACAGTGTCGTAGCTGATGATGGAGCCGAGCCTCCTCCTGTGTTCGGACAGCTCCATGAGGAGGGTCTGGACGACATGGTCCGAAGAGATGAGTGACTCCTTCCTCGCTCGGTTGATGATGTTGGTCGCCCAAACCAATGGCATCCAGTACTTTGCCATCGGAGACCTTTCGTCCATCATCTCAGCTATCTTCTTTTCGCTCTCCATCATTATACCTTATCATCACACTTCCCTTCTTAATTTCCATGGAAGCCAATAGTTTGGCATTCATTTAATTATTCGACCTCATGTAACATCTCATGCAAAAAAAAACCCTACTAAACTATTAACTTATTCTTTCATTTCGAAAAGGCAAAAAAATAACCAAAAAATAGTGCACTTGATTTTATAAAGAATAAATATATTATTCAAAACAGCTACTTTAATATGAAAAATGCACCATAACTACCCACATTGTTTTTAATCCAAATAACATCTGAGGTTCACCATTTTACTTATCAACCCCAAATATATGAAACAAATATTTAATATAAAATATCTATCATATAATTTATATTGGTAATTAAAGCAATATCACTGAATTATTAACTATGTTAATTAAACTTTTGCTTTTGTACCTTTGTGACCCTGTCTAAGGGTCCTGTATTTGATACTTTCATAGATTCCATGGAAATTAACCTAATTTATGTTGATGTCACAGAAATATGCGATTTTGAAATTAGGGAATAACATTAAACACGCAAATAAAATTATAATAGAGCAAAAACAAAATTAATATAATGAAGTATAAAATAGATACAATGAAAAAAGAAAGCAAAATGAATACAAAATATGTAATTATCTACCATGTATATAAGATAGGGGATATTAGTTTGGGCATATTGGGAACCTTTCTTTATCTCATTTACAATAATAAACTTGGCGAACCCCAAGGTTCTATGCTGACACCAGCAAATTTTGTCTAATTTCCAACTTGCATAATGATTCCCTAGAAGCTTTCCCCACCCGGAGACTCGAATAGCTTACCTCCGGACAATTTGTGTGTTATTTGAAGTAAATTGTGTGATTTAAGCATTCGAATCTACGTCACACTCTCCATCCAGCACGCCTGGAGGGCCCCTCTCATTGTCGATCAACGAGTCCATCGGACTTAGCCGGGAGGAATTTCTGAGAAAATTCCACTAGCTATCACTACATCCAACACCCGCGGGACCAACACGGTAATGAGATCCGCAAGATTTACTTTCAATAAATTATTTTTCATGGTTTGGTCAAACTTCATCGACGTATTTCTGTAGTATTAAATATATAAGGTATTTAGTTTTATTGCATGCTGAATTGTACTATCTAGATGGGTATGTTTTGTAATAAGATTTCGTTTTTTAAACAATTTTCTAATTTTTATTATTAAATAAATTACTTGTCTAGAATATTATACTTTTATTGTTTTTTTTTAATTATGGAATAGAATAAATACACACTTACTATTGAAACAATTTTAATAAATTATTCCACTCAGTTTTCTTCTGTGGGTGCTATAAGTGGGTTGTCTGTTCGGGCTGTTAAGCGTTAAACACCTCAGTCGTGCATTAAAAATCAATTAATTTTTCTTATTATCTGCTCTTATTCAAAACATGCTTTATTAAATTAAAATATGCAAAAAATACTTCTAGTTTTTACTTCTAATAATAAGTAATTTGCCAATTGAAAGATAAGAAAGATTACCCCGGATAATAATTCGTGAAGTAGAATGATTAAGGTGCTGATAAGATTGTCGCAACAGTTTGCTAGGGATTGAAATAGATGTCTTAATTATTTTAATGACAATTAATTTTGTGAGTATTCACTATAATTATTATCCGGTACAAGAATTAACCAATAGAAAATTCGAATTATACCTTATTAGTTTAGTTGATTTAATTTTTCAGAAAAGAAAAATAATATAACAATCAAATATAATAGCAAATTATGTTTAAATTGGATCTAATTGCTTAATCCGTTAATGAATATTAATTCGGTTATCTCTAAAAACAAATTGCAACTCAAAGAAATGCCTCTATTCAAGCTTAGATTACTCGCGTAAATATATTATTTACTGACTTTTATGGTTTAAGGTTAAGTCTTCTTTAATAACTTCCACGATCGTTTATATATATATATTCATCTCTTCCAGTGGCGCGACAGGCCGTGTAGGCCCTGGGCCTCGTGGTGTAAACTCCTGGAGTTTACACTCACGTTTCACGATGCAATTTTTTAGTGTAGGGTCATCACTCCCTACGACTAACTTTGTGAGTGGCCACCCTTTGCTGACGGGTCTCACATACTCGGGGAGAGGCTGTGAGTGAATCCCCATTTTTTACATCCTTATAAAAGCCCTGCCGGGACTGGGATTCGAACTCAGAACCTGTCGCATGAGAGACTAGCGCGCTAGCCACTCAGCCACGGGCTCCCCTTTATATATATATATATATATATAATATACTATATATATATATATATATATAAATATATATATAGCTTAACTAACAGCCATTAATCGTGTCACTTGTGGGATATTTGCTGTATAACAGACTTCTTTGTCTAAAGGTTCCTGGTTCAAACCCAGCAGATGAAACTGAGATATTTTAAAGGGGGTAAACCAATACCTGTGTTATGTCTGGGGATCGTTATAGTTATAGTTTCATTATTCACAATTAAGGTCATCACTTGAATTTTAGTCAAAGCACCTCCTTTCAAGAATCCTATACAGAATTAGTAGAAAAAACAAAAAATCAATAAAGAAAACATAAAATATGTCACAGAAAACATACCTTAGGTAAGATACTGACATACCAGTATGTTTTCTATTTTTTTCTTAAAATTAGAACACGAGATCGCCATACCGAAAATAAACTAGAATTTTGTTTCATTTTGCCTGCATTTCAGTGATATTGCTTTAAACTTTGATTTTAAAGGTACTTACCAGCGTCAACAATGTGCTGTAGTGTCGGGAAGCGTTTCTTGACACGGACACTTACGTGTTTTAGCGTAATGACGTACGCTAGGATAGCGTATCTCACGATTGTCCTACGCATTAATCTGCCTCGCTCATCCTAAAAATAAAATTTGGTAATGAATAGGAACCACTGATATATTAACAAATAAATTTTTTTCAAATTAATTTTTAACCTATTTTTTATTAAGACACAATAGATTAGTGTAGTAATAATTTCTTTGAAACACAGAAATAATGAGTAATAATTATGAAGACATGAAGAAAGTCAGAAATGTGAGGTAAAAAAAAAGTTCTAGAGTGGAGGGTAGGACCCCAAAATTCAAAAAGACAATTAATTATGGAGGGAATTTTTCGAAAAATTAATTTTAGGGAAAATGGTATTGATTATAAGCATGAGTGAGTTTAAGATGTTCATTTATGTTTATTATTGCATTTTTATTATTGCACACACACATCTCAATAAAAATAGTTTAAAAAAAAAGAAATAGACGATTGATTGATCAATACTTAAATTACTTTGCATTTTCATGATAGATTTTCCGTTTTTAGATTATCATTTTAAAGTATTAAAATACGAATTAGTGATTGTATTTGGCATCAGTATAGACCGGGGTGGCGTCTTTTAAGAAAAAATTAATTTCAATTGATATGTCTATACAAGTTTTGGAAAAAACATTCCATAAGTTATTTTGGCCCCCTTGGGCTTTTGAAACTTAGGATTTGAAAATATTTATTTATTCTTATATAAAATATTTTAGATCTAGTGTAAGCTAAATATTTTATAAAATATAACCGACCTACGTGACTTGAGTTCTCCTCCTTTGCCTCTATCCATAAAAACCCAACCTAATAAGTCATAAATAAACACACCTAATTGTTATTTTTAACCGCCCCGATTTAAAAATAATTTCTTAAGGTGTTGTATGTCGCTATATATTTAAATTTTATTTCATACAATTTATCTCTAGTTAAATTGTGTTAACAATCTTGAATAATTTTTAAATTTCGACCTTACTTGTTGAAATTTAGTACACTTCAACAATATTTTAATGATGATCAACATTTTAAGTAAGATTAAAAACAGCAAAATTTAATTTTAAAAACCATTTCCGGCTTATGTGATCCACGTCGATGGTTGATATGAACACCCATTTTTAATATTTAAAGTTATTGGGTTGATGCAAAATTAATGCAGGTTTCCTCTATTGCAATATCTTAATTCCAATTGTGTAAACAAAGCTAATCCTAACATTGATCATTATTATACCAAAACAAACCTTATCTAATACCCTCTCTTTCGCCATGAATTTGTTTAGTAAAATCGTTTTGTTCAGTGTGTTCAAAGGTCTTGAATCGAAAATGTCAAAGTGCGATTTTCGTCAAATTTATTTTTACGAATTTAAATTAGGGCGCAGCGCTGCGCAAACGGCTCGTAATATTAATGAAGTGTGGGGTCAGGAGGCTATTAATGAGTGCACGGTGCAGCGTTGGTTCCAGAAGTTTCGCAGAGGAGATTTCGACCTCGAAGACAAGGAAGGTCGGGGCCGTCATCTTGCTCTGGACAACGACCAGCTGAGGTCAAAAGTGGAAGAAGACCCAACCAAAACCACACGAGAAATGGCGGCGGAACTCGGAACTCGAAAATTGCAACGTCTTTGCCCAGCATTGATGAATCGGAAGGGGCCGATCCTGCTCCACGATAACGCCAGACCACACGTTGCACAACCAACGCTTCGACGACTGCACGAGTTGGGCTACGAAGTTCTCCAACATCCGCCTTATTCACCTGACCTCTCTCCTACAGACTTCCACTTTTTCAGGCATCTGGACAACTTTTTGAGGGAGAAAAATTTTCAAAACCAGGACGACATTGAAAATTCTTTTCGTGATTTCATTGAGTCCAGGGATTCGGATTTTTTTTCTGGTGGAATAAGAAAGCTTGTTGAACGTTGGCAAAAGTGCATTGATTCAGATGGAAATTATTTTGATTAAATATATATGGTTAAAGTAAAGATATGGCGTATTTACAATACCTACTAAAAACCTGCATTAATTTTGCATCAACCCAATATTTGGGATTTAATAATATATATATATATATATATATATATATATATATATATATATATATATATATATATAGTACTAACACATAGTTTCCTAAAATCAATTCTTTTTTTTTTTATTTGCTATACAATATTTGGTACAAGACCGATGACTTGGTGCGTCAATTTTTTTAAGCAACGATTTAAAAAAAAAAAAAAAAAAATGTTAGCAGTGTATTTATATATGACCTTTAACTGAAAGATGTAAAACATGGTTGGTTTAGGAATATTTCTTCTCATTTTTTATCAGATAATCTTTGGCAAAAAAAAAAAAGGCATTCAAAGGCATTTTGGTTGCTATAAAAAAACAAACAATTTAAACTTGTCTTGATTTTATTTATGGAGAGAGGACAATATATCACCTTTTTTTAAATTTTATAATGTGTACGCCATTAAATTAACTTTATTGATTTAAAATAAATATATTATAATTATTTTATTGTAAATAAACAAAACATCTTGAAATTTGCGATTGCATTCATGTTTTTTAGATGTGCCAAGCATTATTATTTATTAGGAGATAAAGTGCCTTATTAGGTAATAAACTAATCTGAACCATAATATTTTGAATAATTAATCATTTATGATTTTATAGATATCGATAAATCCCTCGGCTGATCAAAAAGTGTAATGTGTTACTTCTTATACCTTTTTACTTATTGCTTCAAACGTTGTTGAGACATATTTTAATATTGACCGATTTTTTTAGTATTATTCAATATCGGGAGTGCGTTTATATTTAAATAGATTTATAATTTTTTTTTAAATATATAAATTAAATTAACGTATATTTACCACTCCGGGGATGGCCGCTGAAACGAAAAGCGCCAGTGTATCGGGCCATGGAAGAAGCCTGTACTGCTCCCACCACCTCTTCACTACTAGCGTTACATAGAAGCCCAGCACGAATGCCATAGGGATATTCTCACTATGTTTATAAAAATATTGTCGTACTACTTCGAACGTTCTGCAAACAAAAAGAAAACAATTACATGTATTACAAAAAAAAAAAATTATTTATTGTATCTTATATAAGTAGATTATCTAACTAGATGTTTTCAACAATTCTTTTCTCTTAAATACTAAAGGAAAAAGGCTTCCATTTATTAATGTTCTGGAATGTTTTAAAAAATAATTTACGATAAAACTTTAAAACGTCGTTCTTTCATTGTTGTTTATTCATTCAAAGTCACTTTTGTGTTACTTTGACTAATCCAACGATGCTACAGTGGCAGTCTTAAGATTCACCGCTCATGACATAAGTACAGTGACGGTAACATAACAGCTTTCTATGGCCAAGGCCTTGAGTTCAAACCTGGAAGATGGCCATATGATATTTTAAGGTCTCCCTTTAAAAAAATCCCTTCTCTTTGAAAATTCCTTTTTGTACTAAAAAACTCCTTCGGAGGAAAAGTAAAACAGTGGTCCCGAGCCGGGACGATGTTATGTACTCATTAACGATCCCTTTCCTATTTCCTATGCGAAATTGAGGAATTACATTTAGTACCGCCAGCATCGTCCGACTGGCCACTATAGCGTAATGTAACGTTAAATGAATAAACAATGTTGTATTTACGGTCACTATTTCTGAATCAGGAATAACGTAATAGAATCTGAATAATTAAATTAAAGTAACGGTGCGGTATTATAATACCATTTGATGTGTATTTGATATATAATTTATTTTCGTCATGATCGTTTTCATATTTACATTTCTTATAGACTAATACACACATACTTGTCATTTCCTTTTGCTTAAAAGAACTTTAAAAGGATATGCCATACAAGCCATAAACATAAGATATATTCATATATTAAATAAAGTACTAGCATTTATGTCATTTTTAGGATTAAAGTAGCATTAGTGTGTAGTCACAGATTGATTAAAAATCATTACTACTACCAATGGTTGAATTACAAAGAATTTTGTGAATGAATGAATGAATAACTTTATTTGCTTTCGGGGTGACCCCCATACAAATAGAGCTGGCTACATAACAAATATATAATACAAAACATATTTCAATAAAAGGGTTAACAAGATACTAATTCACTACGTTATCAGCTCTAGGTACATTGAATAGTAATGAATTAAAATAAAACTTATAACAAAATAATGCAAAGACAATATATGAATAATATAATAGTTTCCAATATAATAAATATATTATTTTACATAATACGGCGAAACACATAAATAATATAATAAAGTTAACGAATAAGTTTATTCATTTATTATAAATGATCAAATTTGGCAAATTGCCTAGCATAATAATAAATGTTTTTTAATTCCTCAATATCTTCGGCGTAAACAGGGCGATCAAAATTTGTACTGTTCATATTTAAGGCTCTTTGGATGTAATGGGTTCGGAACGGTGCGATATGTGACATCGAATGAAAATGTGGAATAAGTCCTCTCTTTCGTTGAGGTTACAAATAATGCAGTTTTCCTTCGTTTAAAGTGGTATATATATTGTTAAATGTTAATTTAATATTGTAGTTTCCAGAAAGTCTTCAATTGTGCAAATATTTTTATGACAGGAAACGGTACGTTTAATGATAGATAAGCTTGAAGTTTATGTCCGTTTTTATGAATGGAAGGATAAAGTGGGTTGTATTTACCGGGGGTGATTAACTTTTGTTTATCTATAGTCTCCATATGATTTGTAAACATTATCATTGTATTGTGCATCTCTAACTGAAAAATATCTGCTTCTTTTATTTCTAATATAGACTGTTTGTTTATTCGACTTAATATACAGTATAATTGGTGAAACCAGTTTTGTATTTTTGTTCTTTATTTGTGGGTTTATGCGTTTTCTTTAGTGTATTGAAGCATATTTATGGGAGTCGGTTATCACTGAGTTTTAAAATGTTATGCAACCAAGAGAGAGGAAGCTTTAATATTGAGATTAGGCAATGGGGAACATTAAATTCCGACCGTATTAATAAAAAAGGAATATTTTTGTTTAATGAGAATAAACCTTTATAAAAGTTTATGTTTACGCTCTCCTGTCTACATATCTTAGTCCAAATATTTGCACATTATGGAAGAGGATACTCATTGCTATTGCATTATTTACTTTAATTTTGTTTTCCCACGACCTTAGTTTTGTTTTTGCACAAAGTGCGATAACAGAACCTATTGCAGCTTGGTTTAGGATTCGAAGTGATTAGTAGCATTATAAAATAATCCCGTTTTCGAAAATGGTACTCCTAGATACGTGTACTCCGGTACTCTTTCTATTTCACTATTTTCATAGTATATCTTGCCAACCCGTTTACATTTTCCTTTGTGGAAGCATATTATTTTTGTTTTCCGAGTATTAACTTTTAGCATTTTCATCAAGCAGTATTGATTCAAAATATTTATTTTGTTTTTGGCGTCGGTATAGCTATCTGCTAGGATAATGAGGTCCTCCGCGTAAAGGAGCAGCTGTATGTCGCACGAGCTATTTACTTTTATGCATATCATTTAGATAAAGGCTTAATAAATAAGGGGACAATATTTTATTTTTTACAAAGAATTTTGTTTATTTTTTCTAACCAGCTAATAAATAATTCATGATATAGATTTTAAAAAGTAAAACAGAAATCTATTTTAAAATTGTTTGCAATTTTACAATATCAAGACTTTAGAGACCTCAATCAGCCTTAGCATACGGCGTTGATCACTTTTTTTTCTTTTGTGCGGTTTTATTTTAACAATTTAATCTTTTATTATTCGTCGATGAGCTATAAAATCGGATGTAATTGATCACTTTATCAAATGAATTAGCTGCTTAACAAGATTTAAAGACCACAAGAATTGCATTTTTCTAATGGATATGGTGCAAACAAATTTTTAAAAGAATTATTCAGATATATATTAGATAAGATGCATAGTTATCTGGCTTCTTGAATATAATATATACGAAAGTTATGCAATCTCAAGAGAAAAACAGAGTTAATGAAGTAGATTCCTCCAAGAAGATTACAAGAAAAAGATAGAGCTTCTTAGTATATAAATATCGCTTATAAATGTTGGGACGAGTAATGAAAGTGCATTTAATCGGAGTCTCAACTCGGTCGTTATTATGAGTCGCCTTATATCCTACCTATTTATGTAATTTCTTATCAGGGTAAATAAAATAAACAATAATCGTGAAACATAAATACACATTTAGTAATCAGGAGAAAACACAAATATACTGTTTGAGCACTTAAAAGTGAAAATTGCCTTGCTTTGTAGCGACAATTCTATATCAGCGGTTTCCTTGAGTATACGAAATTTGAACAGGTGGCGACAACTCACTTAGACAGTCCACACTCTCATATCCTCTGCACAGTGTCTTCTTGTCCGCGGTCAGTTAAATCCTAATCCTTCCTCAACAAAAAAATACCTCCATTCGTATTATCATAACATCAAGAAAAAAAGAGCAAGCAAATTTAATTTATTACACATATTGGTTATTTAAATCCCTAACGTAAACATGCTACAATTATGATCAGGTTCATAAATGAAAAAAAAAAAGAGTCGAAGGGCAAAACCTATGACTAATTAGTATAATTAATAACCCTACAAATCTGTAGAAACTGTAAGCACTTTCTAACTAAAAGATTAGTCCAACTAAATATTCATTTAGTAACAACTAAATATTCATGGTTGGTGACGGTTAATGATGGCGCTGTCAGTTAAATCGTTATTATTTCTTTCCAGAATTCATCAAATAAGTCCCAGTTCAATAGCTTCCTGGAAAAAGCGACCAGTGCACAGGATAGTAAAGACAGAAAGAAAAGAATAGGAAAAAAAAAGTCATCAATCTCGTCCTAGTAAAGGATAATAATCTTCAACAACTCTAGAAATGGAGCCGTAGATAGGGAACATGTCTAAAAATAACCGTTTATTAAGGTGACTAGCGGTACGGTCGGGGATGGCAATGCGGATTCCTACCGCGGACATAATAAGTTCAGGATACTATAAATAGTTGTCTGCAACCGGTTGCAGGAGAAAAACCGGACGCGGAAACAGGCCTCTGCACCGGAATGGAATCTCAATTCCCTTCCCCTGAAGACCCTTCATCCCATGGGCTGGGATTATATCTGTCCGCAGAGGAGAGGTAGATATAAACTTATGCTGGTGGTTAAGAGGCCCTCCTATCTATGATGATAATGATAACCCCGGGGTTCGAAGCTGGGTAATTACTATGCGAGGTAGTATCCCATCGCCCCTTCATCTTCCTGTCAGCCCGCTGGCTAGTTCTCTTCCTCAGGCGTCGGCTCTTGTCTGCATAGATGCAGCAGTTTACTAGGTTCAACATAGTATAATGATTAAGGAACGCGTTCTGCAAGTTTAAACGATTAAGTGCCAGTGTATCAACTAGACACCACTGAGCTAATATCTGTGGCGGTCGTGAAAAACTGGATAACTCGAGTTATATCCAAAATGAGTGAACTCCATGTATCGCTCCCTCAGACCGTCTCCCACGTCGTGTTCAATTGGTTAAAGAAAGGTGTATGTTATAACTCTATTTTGGGTATTACGTAGAGTTTCAGTCGCTCACCTGTAAAATGAAAGATTTTGACGTAACCACTTATTCTCGACCGCCACAGATATCAAATTTGTCCGGACCAATTTATATTTTCTTTTCATCCTTTTTTTTTTTTTTCCTGACGCAATCTGACATACAGGAAATGTGCTATCTAAAACTTTAGCAGCAAACATGATAAGAAGCATGGTGAAGAAAAGTTTCCGGCACCCCTTCTTAGGCTTTAATTTAGCACAGTAGGTCTCTCATTCAGCTTCTCTTCAGGCTTCTTCTAACACGAATTTAACCTTTTGACATGTAGTTTTGTCCAGTGGTTCCCAAAAAATTTTCGCGGTCCTCTTCATACATTCATTTCAATGGCAAGGAAACCTAATATTAATATATATGGTATTTAGATTTTTAGAGGGCTACACCGTTTCACGTTCACTACGAAAGAAATATCTCCACTGAAACTATATATTCCAGAAATGGCCTACTTGTGGCAATGAAAATGAAGAAAAAAGAACCCGGCTCTAGTAGTCTACTTCTATTCGCGGAAAATTGAATGACAACTAAACTTTAATTCTGAACCTGGCAGATGATCCTAATATTTTTTAAAGGAAGTGAAATGTCCTTCGTTAGACAGTCTTTCCGAGGGAACGTGCTAAGTCAGGTACTCGTTAAAGATCCCCATCCTAAGTAAACCTACGTAGGCAAAATTCAGGTTATAAAACTTGCACTTTCCGATCATCCAATAGCCACATTAGTATAAAATGATCTTAAGTGAATACAAATAACCTAGAATTCAAAAATTATACAAATACTCATCAATCAATCAAAAATCGTTCATTATCTTCTGCGATACATCATAAATCTTCTGTTCTTTAAGCTTATTATTTTCGAAATGTTTGAAGATGCTCCAATTTTAATGTTTCGATCGTACAGTAGCAGGAACCTGTGAGTAAACACAAGCAATTAATTATATAACTTAGAATGTTAAATTTGTCCGAGTAAAACGTGTGATTCTTATTAAAAAGGAAGGCTTCACAAACATTTCTTAAAATTATTCCCCAATGACATCTCGCGGATCCCGAACATCGTCTGCGAAGCCCCAGGGTTGGCAACCACTCGTTTAGTCTATTGTCATGTCCGTGCAGTTTACCTTGAAAACGCGAATTTACAGGTCTTATGTGTTGTTCAATTCTTGGTTGTTGTAAGTCCGTTTTAAGGGTTTTGTTGTTTACGCAAGGAGCAAGAAGCTGTCGTTGTGTCTTTCAATTTTTAATTGAAATTATTGCAGTTTTTGAATGTGAGTATTTTATTAAGCGGGCCGATAAAAATGTTTTGGGGTTACATCTAAATCTGAAAAGGAATCGTCTGTATCATTAATAAAACAACATTCGCCTGCCTCTTTAGTTGAAATACAATTTAAAAGGTTAAATTTACGTATTATAAGTGAAAGTTTTTGAAACTGTAAAAAAAGTTTAAAAAGTAGAAATTATTAATTACAACAATAATTCAAATTTATGGGTTTTCGTCACTCTTTATACTTCTTTGATTACATTTGTAGCGCTTTCCAGCGATATGTTATACATATATATTACTACTTTCATTTCCGGACATATGCTTACATCGAGATAAATGATTTCTCTTTTGGTAATAAACCTTTTTTATACTATATATTTATGCATTCTTACTTCTAAAAAGAATGATAAATAGTCAAATATTTTAAATGAATAAAATTTAAGCTGCTCTACAGTTTCCATGATATACATATATTCGCAAATGACACTAACTGATAGGCTGTAGGTAATTGAAGGGTACCAACCTCCCGTTTAACGTCGGAATTTAATGTTCCCCAATGCCTAATCTCAATATCAAAATTATTTTATCATCTAAAACAAATTAGGGTATATAAATAAATCTAAAGCTCCCCGAGTATTGTCTTTATTATAGTTCTTATTTATATATTACTTATTATTTTATTAAAATTTATTTAATAGTTCTTCTGTGTTTAAAAAAAAAAATATTTATTGATATTTACAACTGTATAATAAAATACATCTAGTAAATGTGATACAAGATTATACTATCATAATTCACATGTGGAGATACTACCCATTGGCAGATCTCCAAAAACTATGCTAAACCAGAAGTTCTCGGGGCCATCTTCTTTTCAGACGCCTCGGATGGTTATCAGGGATAGTAGAGGTAGCAAGGTTTGGAACTAGTGGATTAGAGTGGGAATGGAGTTTGTCATAAAAGAAGTGGTACCTGGTTCGGGCTATGTCAGCAACAAAGGGAACATTTAGGTCTTTATGGATGAGTTGATTCGTGATAAAGTGCTCCAGTATTGAAGATTTTTCGAAGGATTTTGGATTGTAAGGATCGGAGACGGGAAGAATTTGTGGTTTAGTAGAGCCCCAATGCTCTATACCTAAAGTCCATATCGGCCTTATGATAGTCATGTAAACGAGTCTTTTGTAGTTAAGCGAAAGGTTTGAGCGTTTATCCGGTAAGTATTGAAGTAGTCGAAAACGTTAGGCAGTTTCTTGTCGTTTCAGTCTTGTATTTTTTAATATTGATTTTTTGTCATTTCACTTCTTAGCCTTCCTTATACATCAGTTATTAACTGTTATAGTAATATTTTTAAAATAGCAATATTGATTTCAGCAAACAACATTTTTTTTGTAAAATACCTCTATTAATAAGTATTTATACAACTAATCATATTTGTACAACTAAATTCAAGAAGATACGATATGATGTTAATCAGCATAAGTAATCTGTTTATTTAAGAACGTAACTAAAGTTTTTCATGGTTTCGGAAAAATTAAGATCTATCGAATCCTCTACAAATAGCATAAATTATAAAACAAGGTATAATTAATGTTTTATATAACAATAATCACGTACCATAATAATTACATTTTTTGAATAATGAGTAGTTAACAGTATCCTAAAAATCATGCATAATGGTCAGAAATCGCATTCAATGTAACCATATTATTCAAATGTCATATATTAAATTTTATTTCCAATAATGATTAGGAAAAAATTATATAAATAACTTGAAATATAGAATTTAGATGAACCTATGTCGAAAATCGCATACAGTGCATGTAGCATTATTACACATAAAATTCCTTCGGCCAAAAGAAGGAACTATTATCATGTTTTATTTATGTACAATATATTTTATTGTGTATTGAATGATTTTTTTGAAAAATAAATGGAGGATAATAAAAAAAAATGCAAAAGTTTTTTTGCATGTTGCTTTTGTGATGATCGCCATTGCTTTAAGAATATTTCAGACATCCTTGGATTTTCTCAGTTAATTAGGTTATTAACTGTCACGGAAATTCCACAAAAGACTTAATTGTTGGGCAAAAATCATTCCGTTGTTCTGTTTAAAGACAAGATGCTTAAAAAAAAATAACTTCACCTCATTAATATTTAATTAGATCTGAGCATTATGGCACAACGGGGAATGAAGATGACTTCAAAGAAACTATCGACTCTTTCTAACCAAGGCCAGAGATTGTAAGTTGTGCCATCTTTAATGTCACTGCTTTCCCGCCAGGTTCAGTGCAACCTTTCAACACTCCTTTGTAGGAATCAAATGCTTAATATTTAATAGTGTAACTGTAAATTTATGAAATATAGTTTTGCTGCACCAAGAGGAATAAATATAATTTGGCTTAGTTTTAAATTAATTAGTACAAAAGAAAAAGAAATTTCGCGTAGAATTAACATTGGAGTAATGGACAATACTAGCCAGGAGAGTGGCGTGTAAAGCAATTAATTATTATTCATATTTATAAAAACTTTATAGCACTTAAAGAAAAAAGATATTATACGTCACTCGATAAAAAAAAAAAAAAAAAAAAAAAAAAAATACATAGGAATAAGTAAACAAGCAATAAATGGCCTTATATTACCCGAAGGTATTTTAAGGTTATGTAGAGCGGCGTGCTGTATGCCATTTTCCAATTTGGGGCGAATCACTACTTCTTCTTCCAGTGGCGCGACAGGCCGTGTAGGCCCTGGGCCTCGTGGTGTAATCTCCTGGGAGATTACACTCACGTTTCGTGATGTATTTTGTAGTGTAGGGTCATTACTCCCTACGCCTAATTTTGTGAGTGGCCACCATTTGGCTGACGGGTCTCACATACCCGGGGCGAATAGGCGAATCTTTAAGGTGCAAAAATTCAGCTTTTTATCAGGGGGAGGGGCGGGGGATTATACCCGAGTCAAAAGCTTGTTTTAGTTAATATTAAGAGCTTAAGCTTATCGAAGTAGTTCGAGTTATGGGAAACTGGCGAATCGTCTAAATATGAGTCAATAAAAGCCCAATTGTCGACGATTTATTTCCCAACTCACAACAGCGACCTCTTTATGTTCCCTAAATGTAAAATAATTTCATTTGGAAACAGACAACTTTAAATATCCATGTTTTAGTAAACCAAATGTGAATTCGCGATTGATTTGTTGGCTCATTGATGATTCGGAAATACCAGTTTAGCTACTCAAGGCTTGGCCTTCTGCAATGTAAAAAGTCGAAGATTAGAATAACCTGGAAGGTTGTCCTGAAAATTCAATCATAGGTTCATTGCTGAAACACCAGCAGAGAATTCAAGACGACACTGAATAAATATAATGGTATTGCAAAACGTACAGGTGGGGAATAGCTCGTCAGAAGCGACGTTTAGATCTTTTTAGCTAATCTTCGACTTCTAGAGATGCTAAAATTCATTTTGGAGGACTAACGCGGAGTTAATATCAATTGACGCTGGTGGGAATCGAACTAACATGTTCGAAACACGATATCATGGGCTGAAGCCACAACAACTCTTATAACAGAATATTTTAATAATTGGCTAAATAGTTCTTGTGATTAAAGATTCCAAGATTAAATTTAGGTTGTATACTTCGACTACTGTTTTACGTTTTATGAAACTATTTTTCTACAAAAATATAGAGTCTATATGAAAATATATGGCCATGAGTAAGCAGAGGTAGGCTAGGTATACTTATTATTAACTATTATGTTTTCTGAAGACAATTTATTTAATAAGTTTTGTTAATAAGTTATGCCTTATTCATGAATTTGACTTTGGCCTCTCCGACTGTCACGAATTTTCTTCTTTTAATCTCCAAAGCATAAAATTTAAATGGAAATTTCTAATTAGAGAACCGAAAAATGTTTTTAATTCCTGTATGAGCTACGAGGCCTTATTTTTTTCATCCGTAGAAATAGCTGTGCTCTTAAATCAAATATACTTTGCTAGTCCAAACTTTATGTTACATGAAAAGAAAAAGAAAATACTGAATATAACACTTCTACTTCCTCCCGTTCTGATATCCACTAAATTTTAAAGCGGTAAAGATTACTTGTCGAACACTATCCGAAAACATGAACTCCACCAGACAGTTTGAGTTATGGCCACATTAACGTGTAGGTGTTGATGCAAATCGTCCATAAATATTAAAGGAAGAGGGAGAGGAACATGGTACAAACTGGCTATGTTAGCTGCACTGTAGCCATAAACAGGTGAGCCTGTTGATATGGAGGACTACGTCCGGTCACTGCGGCATTATGTCCTTTATCTCATCGTTAATTCGCTTTCCTCGTTATATGCTTACTCATTTTTAACTAGCATGTTTTCTAAAGACAATTTAATTAATAACATGTAATGTTTTATGATTTTTGATAGCTGCAAAATATTTAACCTTTAAGTCTCATGACATTACAATTCAAACTCTCTGCACTATATGGCAAGCTGAGTGTATTATTAATGCTGATAACTATTATCAGTATTGACTGTAGATTTTTAAAAATTTTGTTTAGCTAATTCTCTAAAATAATGTTCAAAGATATATCTACACTTCAGCAGGCGGAGATGGCCTGTAAGGAGATCACCACAAAGCTGAAGAGACTTCATATTATAGTTAGTCCAAAAAAGATTTACTGTGTTATTTTCTCTCTCCAGAAATACTAAAAGTCTATACAGTAGCAGATAGACATACCAGACCAGCAAAGAATATAGTGTACCTATGTATAGGTGTACATTAGCAAATACATTTATTTTGACAATTGTTAGAAATTTAAAGGGGATTTCAAGATTTCCACTAGGGCCCAATTGATTGGGGGGAAACAAAATTCCACCAAAAAAAAATAAAAAAATACCCTACAAACATTTTTACTAACATTTTGAAATTTTTCCTTTTACATTATCATCACATAACCGATGTTAGGAATGTAATAATAAGAAAATTAAAGCTTTCTCTTAGCTCTTTGGATCTTAGCCAAATATACTCTGCTGCTGGTAGAAAAACGTATTTTTATTTTGACAGTCACCTACTTCATGGATTGTTTGCAAATAATGAAGGAAAATTAGGTCAGAGTCGTTAGGTCAGTAATTGTTTCCGATGGAATCACATTTTCATAATCACGCAAATATTTTACATCTATCCGTCCTTTTAACTTTTTTGTGTGATGAAAGGTCACTTGAATTTCAACCTTGGTGTTCCTACTTAATTCAGACGTAACATCCGAGCTTCCTTGTAATTTTCGAATATTACTTATAATTGTTACTATTCTATTATAATGCATAAGTTATATATATATATAAGGCCTTGAAAACACTTGGCCACGCAGAATGGTTTTCTAAGATTCTGGATGATAATTTTATAGGATCGGGTCATCACTCCCTACGCTTATTATTGGTTTATACATGTTGCCAGACGGGTCTCAAATACCCGGGAAGTTGTGGGTGAATCCCCATTTCATTACATGCTTCAAAACTCCTCCCGGGACCGGGATTCAAACTCAACCTTTGACGAGGTAGATTAGCGAGCCAGCTACACAGCCAAGATCCTCGCCATGTGTGTATAATATATATGAATTTGAACGGTATATATTTACTATTCTATTGTAACTTTGTTTCAAAGAAAAATGACACGGTTGTGCATCGTGCTCCAACCAAGACAATTAAATACTCAACCTTTGACGTGCGAGACTAGTACCCTAGCCACTCAGCCACGGGCTTCTCTTAAGTGTATATATATATATATATATACACCCTAAAATTCTAAAAATATTGAAATAATTTTTTTTTTAAATATTGTCTACATTGGAGCGCGGCTTGTATTGTACGGGAGCCTTCCTCGACGCGGAACAGGCTTTTGACCGAGTCTGGCACCCAGGGTTGCTTTACAAACTCCGCAAATTCCTCTCCCCAACATACTTCCTTATTATCCAGTCCTACCTCACTGACAGATCCTTCAAAGTCAATCATAATAATTCCAATTCATCCATTTTTAGTCAGTTTGCTGGGGTTCCTCAAGGCAGTATCCTAGGACCCATTCTTTACACAGTTTATACAGCTGATATCCCTTCCCATCCAAACACTTTCCTTTCTACCTATGCTGATGACCCTTGTGTGTTATCAGTCAATACTGATCTAACTATTGCCTCTCAAACTCTCCAATCCCACCTCAGAGGCCTTGAGGTATGGTGTCAGAACTGGAGAATTAAAATTAATGCCAACAAATCCAACCAAATTACCTTTAACCTTCGTCGTAAACCTATGACATCCTGCCCTACTGTCTCCTTCAATAATACTCCTCTTGTCCCGATTGAACAGAACCGATATCTAGGACTGCACCTTGACAAACGCCTTACTTAGAACCCTCACACAAGACTGAAACGACAAGAAACTGCACGACGTTTTCGACTTCTTCAACACTTACTAGACAAACGTTCTAATCTTCCACTTAACTAAAAAAGACTCATCTACATGACTATCATAAGGCCGATATGGACTTACGGAGTGGAGCTTTGGGGCTCTACTAAACCATCGAATTCTTCCCGTATCCAATCCCTACAATCCAAAATCCTTCGTAAAATCCTCAATGCTCCTTACTTTGTCACGAACAAACTTATCCATAAAGACCTCAACGTTCCTTATGTTGCTGATTTGGCCCGATCTAGATACCATTCCTTTCATGACAAACTCCATTCCCACCCTAATCCTCTTGTTTCAATACTTTCTTCCTCTACAATTCCTGACAATCCTCCGAGGCGTCTGAAAGAGGATGGTCTCGAGACCTTCTAGTGTAAAAAAGTTAAAGGAGTGCTGCCATTGGGTAGTTCTTCTTCAAGTTTGTTTCACTCGATTTAAATTTTGTCACATTTACTGGTTGTACCTTGAAGTACAGTTGTAAATTTCAATAAATGATGTTAAAAAAAAAAAAAAAATTAATATTACGTCGAGAATAAGCCAGGGGATAGTTAAATAGGTGATGTTTTCTAACTTTTAAATCTAGGAGAGCTCTCAGAATTAAACACGTTCGGTTCAATAGGCGTACAAGGCAGCTGACATTCCATTTTAAGATAAACCGGTAAGATAATAAAATCAGGCCATCCCGCCATTTCCTGACTCTTCTACGCCCCCCTATTCGGCCATTCTTCTTTGAATAAATTAATAATTACCTCAGATCTCGGTGGGACAGGGCTTAGCGTGACGGCTATGACGGGAATAATTCATGGAGCAATGTGTTTGTGTTGCCTTGGTCCGCGGCCTCTACCCAATGACCTCAAGGAGCCTTCGACCGATGTCCAGGAAGATGGGTGCATCACGTAGGAGGTGCTAATCAAATGCCTCATTTTATTTCTTCTATAACCAGGGTTTGTTAAGGTGCAGCACGTAGAGCAACTACGAAGTTGTAGCGAATATCGATGAAGTTCAAATAATACTCCTACAGGATTTATTTATGAAGTGAAGTAATCCAAAATATCGCAGTTTTGACTTTTACTTTTTTATATAAAAAATATATAGTATGGGAAAGTATTACGATCATACAAATTTTCGAATTTGAGTTTTCGCTGGAAATACACGTTTTAGGTCCCCTTATTCCAAATGACCAAGTCCCGCAAAAAGGTCTAAGTTAATGTTTGTGTGGTAAGTCTGGCTCGATAACGATAAATTGCATAACAATGAAATCGAAAGCTATATCGATGTAAAATTTAATGGGCTTTAATATGATATAAGTTTCATTCTGATTGAAATAGTCTGATAGGGCTTGAAAGCCGATATATTTCTTCCTCCAAACTACCTTTAAGTTTGTAGATTCGAAAAAATCACCGATATCATCTCGTTGGTTTCGATAAAAAACGGGTTCATATGTAATTTGAACGAATTCGATATCCAAATGTAGGAGAAAAGAACAAAATTATTTTTTGGAAAATTCTCATATTGAATTTAACATCTGAGGTAAGTGAAAGTCGTGTTTTGTGCACACCAGATTTTTATCATTATTTTTTACCTTAAATGCAACCCTGTATCTTTCATATTACACTCAGAATTATTTATTTAGTCGTCATAAGTGGCAACTTATAACAAAAAAAAAAAATCCAGCAGCTTAGTTGTGCATATATGAATAAAACCGTTTCATGTTTCTTAATTGGTCATGTAAGAGATATTTCGTCAGCCCAATATCCAGTTGTAAGGTCCATCAATTGTACACTCTATTTTTTTCACCAGCATTCACATCTTTTCTCACCAATATAAATATAAATACAATTTTTAATATAAATACTAAACACTAATATAAATGTAAAAAGCATTTTTGTTATTTTGACGGAATATGTTTGAGCATTCTAGTCCACCAAATAAATGTGGACAGAGGTTTTCCCATGTTTTCATTCATCTTGAGTCATGCAGAATATTTCATCAATAAAATATAGAAAATAAGTTAAATTCGTTAAAAACCACCCGAGATAATAAGACATTCGTTTTCGTAAGGAGTTTAAATCAAAGTTGTTCAGTCAAGATAAGCACTTCATTCAGTTTTATTTTTATAGTTGTTATACATTTTATCTTCTCTTTACCAAGATATGTTAATTGGTCTAAAAACAGCTTTAGGTATCTCAATTGAGACGTTGATTTCCAAAAGGTACTATATCCATTCTATGAAATTTTACAGGAGGCGCGAAAATCATTAATTATTATATTATTAAATTAGCTAATTTGATTATTTTCGCATTAAAATCCAAAATTGTTTTTTTAGTATATTAATAACATCATATTAAAGATATGAAATGAGATGTTTTGGTATAATTTGGAACGAAATTAAATCTGTAATTATTTCCTTTAGAAAATAATTATATTTCTAAATTGTGTTTATAAAGGGCTTGGGTGTTCATTAGATAAAATAAAATAAGAAATTTAGATATAACTAATTGATGAGAATACAAATATGTAAAAAAATCAATTTTGTAAAAAATGTCCTTTAGTACTCTTTGGAAATCAACGTCCCAATTACCTTACACATCATAAGGGACCCTTGGTAAAATATAGTTTCTTAAAAATATTTTGGTCAGTTGACAGCAACTGACTATAATATTTTATTAGGATTGAATATAATCCATAGATTCCAAAGAAAACAATATAAAATGCAGTAAATTAATGATATTCCTCTTATTATTCGGTCAAAAGCAATCTAAGACTTATTTTGCGGATTTGTATGCTGTTAAACCCTATATTTTTTTTTTCAGGATTGGTTGCTTTTTTATACAATTTTTCCTTACTTTTTTTTCGCCGCGTGTTTCTTTGAACTCTATGATCTAATTTAACTAACTAATTTTGAAGAGGTTTGTCAAATCTATATTAATTACGGCACTATATTTTTATTCCTATGTGCAACTTGATTAAGTATAGTTTTAATACAATTGTATAAACGTTTTACTGAATTCATCTAAAAAAATGACTAAAAATAAATAATTTATTTAAATTATAATTCTATTTTCTAAAATTAACTGCTGTTGCAAAATGGGGAATCCTGCCAAGTTATTTCTTACTATGTCAACAATAATAACAGATCAAACTTCTTTTAAAACTTTTTAAATAATTGCTAGTATTATTTTAATATTTATGATCAGTTACTTTTCTTTTAAAAATGAATATGCAATGCACATTTTTTTAATTATATTAAATCTGGCTTCACTTCTGCGTAGTATTAGTACAGATAAACATATTTGCATAGCTTGTACATATTTTTACTCTATTTTTATTTGCTTTATATGACAGACTTTAAGACATAACCAGTGTCAAGAAACAGTGTTAAACTTTCACTTACTTTTAAAATGAAATATATGGTTTAATAAGAGAAAGTATTGCGATCGTGAAAATTTGCGAATTGTATTTTTCACACGGAAAAACATTGTTCTAGTGTCCCCTGAGTCTAAATGGCCTAATTCCGCAAAGAGGTCTGTGCTTAGCTCAAAAATGATAGGTTGTATAAAATTAAAATTTCAAAATGTAGGGGCGTATAGATTATTTATATCCTTAAAAATAAATACTTTTGATGATATTTAACAAGTTGCTATTTATATTTAGTGAATTATTGGAGATGACTTAATGCTACTCTAACTTTACTCTTATTTGTGCTACAATAACTATGAATACAATAGGGGTACTCACAACGTTTGCTATAGTATGCTATTTGTGTTATTTTGCTAAACCCGTCGAGTTTCTACAGTTATTTCCAGTATAAAATTGATGGGTTTATAGCACAAATAGTATGCTATAGCAAACGTAGTGAGTACCCCTAATATCTGATATTGAAGTAAATTCGCTTTTAGCTGTAAACCTGATTCAACTAAAAATTTAAAATATAAACATATACTGTATGGTTAAATCTACCAATTTGTAGTTGCACGAGTGAAATTTGAATGGTGTCGTTTATGTTTAAAAAATTTCCGTTTGACCTATTAAAAGTTTATCACTTTGGGATTATGGGTTCATTTTAACGAAAAGTACAATTAGCAAGAAAATATATATATTTTATAAGGTCTATTCATTATTATAATAAATCAAAATTTGTACAGTTTATTTGTTTGTTATTTTAAAGTGTAGCATAGATAACAGAAAATTTAATTTTCCCATATGAAGAAAGTTTGATTGCAACGTATGTTTCCAAAAGGTATAGAAATAACAAAGGTTTCTATATTTTGAGGTTTATCAATATTTTATACTTCAAATAAACTATTTAAAATAAATTTACAAGGTTTATTTAGTTTCCGTGGAAATCCCACCTATCTTACAGTGAAAGAAATGCATCCATGACTGGTGTGTAAGAATGAAAGAATATAACTTGTATTATAATGTACAACGTTAGCGAAATTGAACTCTTCCATCACAATATTACAAATAACATGTGTTCATAAGTTCATGGGCTTACGAAAACTTTTCATTAACTTAATAATTTTTTTATGAAATCGTCGCAAAAAAAAAAATTTGTATTCCTAAATAAAAACAAAATGGTAATGTAATGTACTTATAAACCTTAAGGAAAGAATGCTGAAGTGGTAAAAACCGTTTTAAACTCCGTCTAGTAGTTTAGAAGCAGCTCCCGAAAACCAAGAATTTGCGTTATAATTTATATATATATATATATATATATATATATATATTTAGTTTTAAAGTTTTAAGGCAGCAAACGGACACATCATTATGAAACGTAAATGAAAACAAATGAGAAAACAATTTAATAGTTGGATAAATGTATTAACCAATGCAACAGATACCTCAAAAACATTTTTTTTTTTTTTTTTTTTTTTGAACAATCATGAATGTAAAACACCATTTCATTGAAAAATGTAACTCCTTAGTAAATCAGATTTCATTCTCCACCCCATTAGATAAGACAATGATAAAAAGAAGCTAAATGAAACCTGATACGAAATTGAAAAATAAAATTGCACGTCATTTTTTTTTCTAATCTAACCTCGACTATTATTGGGTACGTGCTTTATCTAACGTGATGCACATAATAGAAAAATACAACTCTCATAGCTGATAACAAACTAACTTACAAAGATGTTAATATTTTCTTTTATTAATAAAGTTAACTAAAATAAAGTAAAATACTATTAATTACCTTTGTTGCTGTTCTGTTAACGCGTATCTATACGTAAAATTAATACTAAAATAGATTGCTAAGTACGCCACGAGTTCTCTCCATACTAATTTGTATACACTTCCTCGCCACCTGGAAAAAATAAAAATAAATTAGTAAATTCGTCATTTTTTATATTCCTTGTATTTATACATTATATTAGCAAAAATATTTAAGGTAAGCTATTAGGTCAGATATCATGTTTAAAATTATTATTATTTTAATTTTATTTTTTTGGTATTTTTACTTTATACTAGTATAGAATATCATACGATATACATAAATACTGTCCCAAAAGTAGAGCAGTCCCTTAACCACAAAAAACATAAGCATAGGGTACCGTTAACTACTAATAAACTAAAAAAAACAAAAAAAAAAACACCTCTACAACTCTTGAAGGGTCTTGGGCTCATTACGTATAGAGATTGGTAATGTTTCCAGGGCAACGTCCGTGTAATGAGGTAATACGCCTTGATCACTCTCAGCCGCCAGGTTTTTTCTCCAATTTGGGTACCCACTTTAAAGAAGCTGGGTTTACCCCAGGAGGATCTCCATACTGTAGGCTCGCCCTCGGTTGAATTAACAGAATAAATAACATTCTGTCATAGCCGGGATTCGAACCCAGGGCATGGAGTAGTTTATTAGTATATTTACCTGCTATGGCAGTAAATATACTAATATATATATATATATTTTTTTTTTTTTTTTTTTTTTTTTTTTTTTTATTGAGAAATATTACAGTTTGTTGCATAATGAACAGTAGTAATAGAGATGTAGTACACATTCATACAATATATACAGCCAATAATGATAAAGTCAATTTACATAAAATCGGAAATAAATAAATTCAAATATATACAAAAAAAAAGCAACAAGAAACAAATCAAAACAACAACCTGTAGTAGAGATAAATACAAGTTGGGAAATAAATAAAAATCATACAAGCATACTTAACTATATACAATATATACAATCAGCCAAAGGAACCCTAGACTCGGCTGCTCCCCCCACAAGTGGGGGGAGAAGCGGAATCCAAGAGATCCCAGCGCCTCCCACTCAGCCCTTCACTGGTGTATGCCAGTGGAGGCCGAGCCAGAGCGGAATAGCCACAAACATACAGTACATGAGTGGAGGATCTGACCAGTGTCAGAACTCCAGATAAATGTTTACAAAACGTCGCGGGGCCACTGCCGTTTCAATCTTCGAGGAGGATTGTAGGGATGGGTGAAGCTGGAAAGCGATTGAGCAAGAGGATTAGGATGATGAAGAAGGTTCTGATGGAATTCGGAAAATTTGGATGGTACCAGATCTAAAATAAATGGAATATTAAGGTCATGGTGTAGGGTACAGTTGGTTACGTAATAAGGAGCATTAACTATTGTTCGGAGGACTTTGGATTGGAAGGATTGGATACGTTTGATGTTAGAATGTTTAGTTGTCCCCCATAGTTCAAGTCCGTAGGTCCATATAGGTTTCAGTACTGTCTTATATATTAGTAATTTGTTGTCGACTGTAAGATGAGATTTTCTGTTTAGTAATTTGTATAACCGGCCGAATCTGCGGTTGAGTTCTATCCTTTTAAGTCTTGTATGTGGGTTCCACGTCAGTCTTTTGTCTAGTAAAAAGCCAAGGTACCGGACTGTGTCTGAGGAAGGAAGCGGTATGGAATTGAATTTAACTGTTGGACAGGATTTACGTCGAAGGGTGAAGGTGACGTGTGTACATTTGCTTTCGTTCACCTTAATTCGCCAAGCCTTACACCAGTCTTCGACAAGGGAAAGGTGCCTTTGGAGATTTAGAGATGCTACTTCAGGATCGGAATTGGATGATAAAATGGCTGTGTCGTCAGCAAATGTTTCCAGAAAGGTATCGGGATCGGTAGGGATATCGGCGGTGTAGAGGATGTAGAGGACGGGTCCTAAGACGCTGCCTTGAGGAACACCGGCCTCAACAGTATAATGTTTGGAAAATTCGGAACCACAGCGAACTCGGAAGGAGCGCTTTGATAAATAGGATCGGAGGATTAGGTATAAGGATTGAGGTAAATGGGTTTTGAGCTTAAAGAGCAATCCCGGGTGCCACACCCGGTCAAAAGCTTGAGCTATGTCCAGAAAGGCACCCGAACAATACTCCTTGCACTCAAGGGCAGAGGAAATGTGATCCACAACTCGGAGTCCTTGCTGAACTGTGGAATGTTGAGAACGAAATCCAAACTGATGCGAAGGAAAATTTTTAAATTTATCTAGGATTCGTTTTAGTAGGAGCTTTTCGAAAATTTTTGAGAGGATCGGAAGTAGGCTAATAGGTCTGTAAGATGACGTGCTGTTGGAAGGTTTGCCTGGTTTCAGGAAAAGGATGATAGTTGAATGTTTCCATAAGAGAGGAAAATAGGTAGTGCGTAGGATACTGTTATAAAGATATGTAAGAATGTAATGGCTTTCTGTGGAAGTTGTCTTAAGATCTGAGGCGTGAGGAGATCATATCCAGGGGATTTACGGAGAGGAAGCTTTTTAAGAAGATATTTGACCTCAGAGGGATTAACTGCTTTAGGAGGTAAGGAGAGTGGTATTGGCGAAGTAAGGAACTGTTCAACTGTTGAAGTATGGTTTGGATTCAACTCAGGATGAGGAGTGAAAACTTTGGAAAGGTGCTGTGCAAATTCCTGGGCCTTATCCTTGTCAGAAGCAGCCCAGGAACTATCACCGCGCAGGAGAGGATGGGAAATCGTGTGAGTATTCAGGATTCTCTTCGTGACATTCCACAGGGAATTGTCACGAGTCGAGAGAGAGGAGAGGTAGGAATTGTAGGATTATACTAATAATTAAAGGGAAAAAAAATCCTCACTTCTGGAAAAAAATGACGTTGAAATTATATTGAGAATGTATGGTGGGCTGTTGAAATTATCATAGGTAGAAATATCTGAGCCACTTAAAATTATTAATATTTACATTTGAATATTGAATGGAAATTGTAAAATAGGGTGCAAATGACCCTTGTGGTTGAAAACCCCTAATAAATAAATAATAATTACATTTATTATATATATAATTTTTTTTTCATTGTCATATTGCATTGATATGTATCTCTTTTGTTCTGATGTTTGCAGCCTTGATAATGGCTCACACGTTTGATCCGAAACGTCGGCAAAATTAAAATATTTTTCAGACTACGAATGTCCGATTATTTTTATCTATGATATTGAAAATGGATTATTCACTTTGGGATCAGGCTTTACTATTAAAAGAATTACTTATTGAAAAATCTTAAATTAGAAATCAGCGAATATTTTCATATAATTCTTTCAAAACCCAAATTATTCACATCTATGTTTTTATTTATTGTGACTGTTTTTTCCCCGAAATACCTTTGTTTAAAGAATGTTCGAAATACGAGAATTATTTAGCATTCTTTTGTCAAAAAATGTTTTCTAATTAATTTGATTAAGTTCGGGAAGACGTGGGCATTTAAAATAATAAATGTGCAGCAAGTTTTATAATGAATAGCAAATAGACTTTTTTTTTTAATCCAACGTATGTCCCAGATGTTTAGCTTATCTTTATCCCGCTGAATTTACTTGTTTTTCTAATAAATCTTCCTCTAACAACGGTCCCGTATTATAACGGTGAATTACGTCACGCTTATTATTTGTATAGGCTTAAATGTAAATGGTTTCTAATGGCATAAGAGAACTTCATGCATCGATTTACTCTGGTATTGAGTCAATGATACGGTATGAAGTATTCAGTAGCAACAATCTTGCTGAGAAGGCTAGCTCAGTGACTTATGATTTACGGAAGGCATGCTTAAATTTGCCACATCTAATTTGCACTTCTCTCCGTTCCTGGCTGTAGTTTATACATATATAAATGAATAAATAAATATATATATATATATATATATATATATCCTACATAAACTACTTGCATAGATTGAATAGTCTACATCTTACAATGCAAACGTATTCTTAGGCCTTAGGTTTTAGATGTTTTCTAATCTCTTTATGAAGTGTCCTTAGATAAACATCAATCCTCTATAGCAAAATAAGTGATGATTTCATATATGCTATTAATTCTTGGTGATGTGTACATTTTACTCACAGTCTTAATTTGTGATGTCGTATAGCAGTATCTAAATGTTACAGTATTCTATTTCGGTAAATCCTTCAGAATTTCAACTCGTGAACAAGACTTCAGTTAAGCTCAGTTTAGAGTCAGAATTCTTATTCCATTTTCTAATTCGATGGTTGTAATAAGTGGTGCTAAGGTAAAAATCACTCTGAATCACCAAGTTTTTATTCCAATTAAGGATCACACACTTTGTATATGCTAAATAAACCCTAATTCAGGGTCGACCCTCGGTTAATACAAAATAATAAATAATAATCCTGTCACAACAAGATTCGAACCCGTGACTGTGAGATTTGATTTAAAGTATCCAGGAATCTTTGTTTTCAATAACACGAAATGCAACTAATAAGAATTACTTATTTTAATTTAAGCTTTTGTATCAATTTGCCAAAGTAATTGTTTCAGTATTATTTCTGAGCTGAGATGTAAATTGAAGCTCTGTCCTTGAATGTAAAAAATGAATTTTAATAACTGTAAAATTAGCATAAAACTATTTTATTGGTAACACTTATTTTAACTGTATTTTGTGTTGAAGGGTTTGTAGTAATAAAATACCAAGATAAAATTTTACTGGTTCGAGTTACATTCATCTAAACATCTATAGCTCTATTTTCGAACATTAAAACTAAGCAAAAGCCTAATATTTGCATGAAGTTTTATTATATAATATTTATTTGTTTCATCGGTTTTTCTTTTTAATTATTAAGAGGATATGTAGTGAAACAATCTCATTTTTTAAAGTCATATTTTTCGAAGTCTGGTCTTCAAATAATAATTATTAATAAACATTGAATGAGTAAGTACTAAATGCCATTCATATGCAGAAACCTCTATTGAGACCCCTCCAGGTCATTTATTTAAATTTGGACGCCTCTATGTTGAATAAAGGTGTTTGATTGAAAAAATTCTTTAAACAGGAAAAATAAATTTTTTGTGATCAAATCATAAAAAAATTATTCCTGAAATATAAGTTGTAACATAGACGTATAGTATACCGTTCGAAAGCGCAAGATTTAAAAAAAGTTAATTTACAATCAAAGAAATCGTATAAGTTAATAGAATAATGTTATGCACAAATGTTATTTGTAATGTTGTGAATTAGGGAGGTTATGGTGATCATACACGTTATATATTTCATACATCAGTCAAGTTTTCAGAAAAAAATATTATGTATTAAATCACACATACGTTGCTAAAATAAAGGATAAGTTATATATTTTATTCATTTATAATAATGCATCCACCCATATTGGGTCATTAGCTTACTACGTAAATTTTTGATTTCACAAGTACATTACAAAAGTTAATAATTGTACTAATTGTTGTTCACATCTTTCTTATATAAAAAAACAAAACCAATTTCACTGTACTCAGATTTCACTTAAGGTGTTGTTCTAGTTTTTCACTAATTAATGGGCTCACGGTCAAGGATTCCATTCAGAGTTGTCTTGTGGGTCCAACAGGTCGGTGGGTATGATTTCCTTGGAAGATAGCTGTGCTGGTTTTTCGGATCTCGGGATTCTAGCAGCCACATAGTTATCTTTAATGTTTCCTGGTTTTACAAATTAATGTACACTGCTGTAGTCAGGGTGTGTTACAGTTTATTTTAAGTCACAGTTTTTTTAGCAGCTTCGTGATAGTTGATTTGGAACGAGGATCTGTCAGACATTTTTTCGCACTACTAACATATTATTTAGATCCTCTATATCGTTTGTGAATTCTTTAACAAATTCACCCAAATTATTTGAATTCGAGAACGTTTCGCGAAGTTTTACCATATCATTGAACAAGATGGGGTGCTTTTTGTTTTTCTCTATGGACTGTTGCGCTTCCCCAAGATTTACAAAGTAATGAGTATCGTTTTTTTTTTATGAACAGATTGGGTAGCTCTCATTAGAGGAAAATCTTAGAAATTGTTCATGATTTCACCTTTTTCTTGGGGGTCTATTGTTAAGTTAAAAGGAAAATTTGTTATAAACTAATACTGGTTTATAATTATTTCTACTTTCTGATCATTTCACAAAAAAATAGTAGTACTGTAAACGAAATGGGACTCAATTGGAAACTAAATTAACTTTAATACATTAAAATGTATTTAGAAAAATTTCTTATGAAATTTAAAAATGTGATAAACTGAATAAAATGGAAACCGTTAAAAAATTACAAACAAATAAACTGCTGACTTTCTGCTGATGATTAAGTATGAGAATTAATAGACGCTATATAATAAACATAATATATTCTTGCTAAGTGCACTTTTCGTTACGATGAACTCATAATCCCAAAGTAATAAACTTTTAATTGATCAAAGTGAAGTTTTTTAAACATGAATTACACCACATTTAAATTGCACCCGTGCGAAGCAAGTAAAATATATTATATTGAGGATGTATAGTCGACTGTAGAAACTATTATAGGTGGAATAATCAGGAGTCAGTCAATTTTTTAAATTTTGCCAACGTTTGGCTCAACTTGTGAACCATCATCGGGGCTAAAAACATCGGAACAAAAGAGATACATATTAATATGATAATGAAAATTCTTTTGACAGAAAATTATAAACACAAGAATCTGAGGTATGTAAAAGATCTATGAGGTATATAATAAAAAATAAAATAAAATAAATAAATAACAAAAACAAAAACCAGAAGTGTTATAAACGAAAAGATTTTATATAAAGATTTTATAAAGATCTGAATTTTATCTTAAATTAATTTTAATAAGTCAATTTTATTGTTTAAAAAATAATAATAAAAAACATTCTAAATCTCTCTGGATCCTGTCTTGGGAGTAATCCCAGAGTTTATTGGGGATTGAAGATGGAAGAAGGGAAGGGGTTATCAGTAAGCCGGGCTGGCACCCCTTCACATTCGATTACAGGAAACACAGATACCTTTCACATCGTGAGCCCCATCTCTTGCATTTCAATGCCTCCCTTCGCAGTCTATTATGATTCCATTTCCAGTCTCAAAATTCATTAACATTTCATTAACAAAGAATGCAATATGAAATTTCAATTTCAAAATTGAGACAGGATGAAACCTTAACATAACCGAGTCATGATCAGAGAAACTTTCTGAGTTAGAAATCGTATGGGGATTCAAGGTGTCTGCGCCCATAATTACATATAAAAAATGTACAGCTGTCTAGAAAGATCTGAAAAGGCTAAATCCTGAGGCTTTATGGTGCTCTGATAGGATTTGAAGAAAATCCCAAATATATTTGTGTTGATAATATTTAAAATATAAAATAAATTGTTGTATTATGAATTTTAATTAGAAAAAACTCGAATTTTGAGCAGGCAATGTTTGCAGAGAGAACACAAGAAGAAGAATTCTTTTCAACAACAAATAGTTCTACCAATAAAAATGTTATTACTTTACTAAGTATTATTGCATTTTACTATCATTTTTGAGTAATTTTGGAGACAAAATAAGCTCTTGTTATTACAAAGTTGATTTATGTTCTTTTTCTTCATACATTTATCCACATATTTAATTCTTTATTTATTTATTTATATTTTACATCATCAACGAACAGGCTAGAGCCCAATTATAGGTGGTAAATAATAAATAATAACATTACATTTACTAGCCGATATAGTAATAATCAAAATGTAAACTAATAGGTTGCATACCTTGTACCAACTTAATTAATATAAACAATAAAAAAATAATATATTTTATTAATTATAACGATTAAATAATATTGCTTTTCGCTGTATTAACAAGCACCAGGACTAGGTTGGGCAGAAGACAACCTAATGTATAACATATATAGACGAATGTTTAACTTCACTCACTGTTCTATATTTTGTAATATTATTTCAGTTTGAATGAACTGTTCTAACCTTATCCTAATAACTCGCATAAATAATAAAACCGTTAGTGGTTTTTTATATGAAGTTTAGGTTACCAAACAATTAAATTCTTTGAAAAAAAAAAAAAAAATTTAACTCATCAGAGATGTTACCGATCCAGCACTTGTTTAAGATCGTATTGTTCCTCGGCAAAAGGAGTGCTGTACTACACTTAACCAACATTTCGGTTTTATAATAACAAATTACTATTTTTATGATGGAAAATTTTGTTAGAAGTGGGATCATAAAGAAAGAACGCACTAATTTGAAATCCGTATTTTATTTGTTTGCCGGCGTTTTGGCACCTAAATAAAATAAAATAGTAGGCCTTTGTTTGGGATAATAAAAATAAATAACGACTAATGCAATTAAAAGAAAAAATACTAATAAGATAAAAGTCCATAATACTGAAATATTATATTCGTAATAAAATATGAAAACAAGCAGTAATATACGATGATTTTTGGTATAAAAAGATTTTATGATTTTAGTAAGAAACCAGGAAATGAGAAAAAGTTGTTTAAAAAATGTATATAAAACTTGTTTTCTTACTATAATCTTCAAATATTGATGCCAAAAAAATTATATTTGTTACATGTTATATATGGTCGTTTCCAAGTGAGGCGTGGTCTAGTGGATAGAGCGCTAGTCTACTGTTCTCAAGGTACTGGATTCGAATTCCGGCTATGACAGAATATTATTTTTTCTGTTAGTTCAGCCAATGGACAACCCTAAGATATGGAGATCTTAGACCAGCTTTAAAGGGGCTACCCAAATTGGAGAAAAAACCTAATCACCTCATAGCAAGCCGTTGGCCTAGAAACAGTGCAAATCTCTCTATATGTACTGCGCCCAGAACCTTTAGTGAGTTGTAGAGGAACAGTTTTTTTTTACAGCTTCGTCTTCAAACTTTATTACTGTCATCTTATTATTGTACTGTTAACTTATTATTATAATGTTAAAAAATAATTTTAAACTTACGACATAAGTCATTTGGCCTAAAATATTAAATGCATTAATAACCTTAACAAGAATTTTAGGGTGGAGGAAAAGAAAATTTTCCTTTATACCTTATCCAGATAATATTTTAATATATGGCTAATCAAAATTTGTCATAATATACTTTTGTTGTTGAGACAAACTATTTTTTAAGGAGAATTTCGCAGAGGCAAATAAATAAAATAAAATACTAGTATTTATGTTTCGAAAGCGAAATTTCGGTTATAGCTTTAAGTAGATCATTAATTAAGAAAAATATATCTAAAGAGTTGATTCTCCGCTCATTTTTTTTTAAATTTTTTTTTAACGTTTTTCACATCATTAGTCATTGTTAATTACAGAACTGTTGTGCCTTACCCAAGGCTCTTGGAATGAGGCCGACGCGACACGTCCCAGAAACAAGTGTGCCCGAGGAAGAGTAACTAGTAGGGTGCCAACAAGAGGCCGAATCCCCTTCAAGTGACCGCTGATAAGGAGGCGTGATTGGATGATTAGGCGACCTCTTAGGAAAGCCTTATCAAATAAGTGTCAACATATGAATGGAATATTACAGGTGACATAGTACAATAACAAGTAGCGTCCTTGCCTACCATTTGTTGAAGGTAGTCACCGGGCCCGTACTGCCGTCCGTGACTGGTTCAATACTTCATTGAATATTAATAGCTTTGCGTCACATTCCTACCAGTCCCTCACATATATTATATTTCTGAATATGTGGGATAGGAGCATTATACCTCTTTTTTTAAAGTTTTCTTATTCAAAGCTAGAAGGCTTATAAGAGATAAACTCCTAGCGTAATACCCTATTACCCCAAATACTTACTCGGTATCGTCAGAAGTAGAATCAGGCATTAAGAACATTATTTATAATGTAAATACTTTTCTTAGACACTAGTTTTTTTTTTTTTATCAACATAATTCATGTTGACAAAATAAATATTCGTCGTTATATATGAAATAGTTAACATCTGGAGAACATTTTTAACAAAATAGTTGTAGGTTGAATATAAAAGTAACATTACAGAACTCTAATCTAATAATTCCTCACATAGGTTCAATATAATTATATTAATAGATAAATGCTGAACCTATAAACATCTTTTGGACTTCTCATCAGTAATATATTATATATGTCATTATATATAAATCTGAAGGATGGAATAACTAAGATTTACTTCCATTAAAATATCCTAGGGACACCAGCCAGATTTGGACCGCGACCTTGGGCATAGAAGGCTAATACGCTAGCCACTACACCCAACCAGGGTTCGGGCCAAATCAGCTGTATATGGAACATTAAAATTAGTTTGGGTAAGTATACTCGTGACATTATAAGGAGCATTGAGGATTTTATTTTAAAAATTTGAATTGTAAGGATAGGTTAAGAAATGAATTCATGTTTTAGTAGAGTTCAAAACTCTATTCCATAAGTCCAGATTGGCCTTATGACAGGCTTGTAAATGATTTTCTGTAGTTAAGTGGAAAGTTTGAGGGTCTGTCTAGTGTTGTAGTAGCCAAAAATGGCAAGATATATTTTATTGTTATTATTTTTTGAGATTTACAACTGTATTAGTTAATACATCAAGTAAATTAGCTGCAGATAATAAACAGGCGAGATATATAAAATTATATATATTTTCAGTTCATCCCCTGCTCAGTTTTTATTCCTTTTAGTCCAATCTTCTATGGATACAATCTGCCACCTTTATTAGTTTCAGAAATTCTAAAACTATCTTTCCATACTCTCTTATTTTAACCATGAATCAACTTCGAATCCGATTATTAGGCTATGTCACCTGGTTCAGGTGTACACCCTTTCTACCACCTTCGTCCGCTGTAATGATATAAGTCTATTTACAGTTACTGTTGTAATGATGGATTAAATAATCTATGAAACACATTTTATTCGATTTTCTTGAAGTTATTCTAAAATTTACTTTATTATAATTATAAAATTAAGTTTGAAGGCCATAATTAATAATTAATACAGCGATGGGGTAACGTTTATTTTTTTAATATAAATTTTGAATAGGTTCGTATTGTTCTCTTATTATAATAAAATTTACTTTTTATTTATCAATTAGTTCAAATTAGTATTTCTAATTGTATAAAAAATACTTTAAATCAATATTGAAAACATAGACTCGCGGATGAATATTTCTAGTCCATCGGCTCGTTGCATAAGATATCCATCATTTCAAAACTATCTATTTCAAGACGGACTTCCGTTCTGAATCCAAAACAACTTTTCCTTGAGCACTCTTCTGCTAAGAAACTTAAAAATATGTTTATTTCAATAAAGTGTTTATACTCAAGCTCGTTCTGCAGCCTCTTCAGACACAATAATTAAAAAAAAAAAACGGATTGTTCTGATTTAAGTTTTTTTTTAATTTTATATAAAACTGTTAAAGCCTACAGAAAAAAAAAATGTTTAATATTGTTGTTGTTTTTTTTTTAATAAAAAATAAATAGTCAAATAGAAAAATATATATTTTGAAACAGATTCATCAAATCTAACTTACACTTCTATTAAATGGACGTATTAAAAGTACTTTTTTTTTTTAATGACGTTAAACTTTTGAATTTTTAGTGTCAGTAAAATTATGAAGTTTACAATCTTGTGAAGCCTTCAAGACCTGTGGTTATTATAGCAAATACCTGAATGAGATTCAGCATTGCATGTATCTGATAGATAGTCTACATTTCCAACACTTGTTTTTGTATTCAATTTGAGTTGTAGAATCTATGTGTATTTCATTATTTATTTAAATGTTTTTTTGTAGAATATTGGACTACACCAAGCGGTTATATCATTAAACATTTTACTACCCCTTATTCTAAGACTTAGACACAAATAGCTATTCTTAACGGCCTGTTAAAAAAATATATAAAATAAATTGTTTAATGTTATACCTGCAAATATCTCTTTGCTTTCTCAGTAGTTTCAATTATTAAATATTCCTGTAATCATGATTTAAATATCCCATCCAGTAGTACTCACGCTTAGGCTTTATTTTTCAAATGTTTGCCAAACAAAGTAAGACAGTACAGACTAAAAATATCCAAGATAAGAAATATCAACAAAAAGAAACAATACGACGAGGCACTAGTTTAGACATTGCCAGTAACGATAAATGCAACAAAAACGATATTAACCACAAAAATCATTAGCTGTTTATTACAGTTTCTTTTCACAAGGGTTTTTATAACTTTCTATTAATGCACTCCTGAAGTTCATAATTGTTTAATTAGCACTAGATGAACAAGGATTTATCATTGTAAACCAAAGGAGAGCTTTAGCAACAATGGACTGACCTGTTGCCTTATTAACATCTTAGTTGCGTGAAAGTTGCCAAGCTCCGCCGTGCATATTGTCAATTTGTGAATGAACGAGTTCTCAATGAAACGCATCCAATTTTTAAAGAAAGTTATAACTTATTCCACAGTTAATTTTTATTTTTATATCTTGGTAAAATACTTTTTTTTTTTTTTTTTTTTTTTATTTCTTTATTGAGATATATTACAATTTGTTACAAAATGAACAATAATAATATTGATAAGAGACCACATTCATACTATATATACAGAAAATAATAATAATGGTCAAATTACATAAGATAGAACATAAATAAATTCATATATATACAATAAATTAATAATAATAAATAAAAAACAAAACAAATCGAAACAAAAACCTATTATTGAGATAAATAAAAAGTTGGCAGATAAATAAACATCTTACACACAATCGTAACTATATACAATATATACATTTGCTAAGGGACCCCAGCAAGCGCTTTTCCCTCCACTTGTGGAGGAAAAAGCGGAATCCAAGAGATCCCAGCGCCTCTATCTCAGCCGCATCACTGGTCTGAGCCAGTGGAGGCTGAGTTAGGGCGCTGTAGCCACAAACATACCGTACATGAGTGGAGGATCTGACCATTGTCAGAACTCCAATTTAAATGTTTACAATAGGTCTCGTGGCCACTGCCGTTTCAATCTTCGAGGAGGATTGTAGGGATGGGTGGTGCTGGATAGGGATTGCGCTAGAGGGTTAGGATGATGATTAAGGTTCTGATAAAATTTGGAAAATTTGGATGGTACCAGGTCTAAAACAAAAGGAATATTAAGGTCATGGTGTAGGGTACAGTTGGTAACGTAATAAGGAGCATTAACTATTGTTCGGAGGACTTTGGATTGGAAGGATTGGATGCGTTTGATGTTAGAAAGTTTAGCTGTCCCCCACAGTTCTAGTCCGTAGGTCCATATAGGTTTCAGTACTGTCTTGTATATTAGTAATTTGTTGTCAACAGTAAGATGAGATTTTCTGTTTAGTAGTCTGTATAACTGGCCGAATCTGCGGTTGAGTTCTTTTCTTTTGAGTCTTGTATGTGGGTTCCACGTCAGTCTTTTGTCTAGTAAAAAGCCGAGATACCGGACGGTGTCTGAGGAAGGAAGCGGTATGGAATTGAAATTAACCGTTGGACAGGATTTGCGTCGAAGGGTGAATGTGACGTGAGTGCATTTGCTTTCGTTCACCTTAATGCGCCAAGCATTGCACCAGTCTTCGACAAGGGAAAGATGCTTTTGGAGATTTAGCGATGCTACTTCAGGATCGGAATTGGATGACAAAATGGCGGTATCATCAGCAAATGTTGCCAGAAAGGTATCGGGATCGGTAGGAATATCGGCGGTGTAGAGGATGTAGAGGACGGGTCCTAAGACGCTGTCTTGAGGAACACCGGCCTCAACAGTATAATGTTTGGAAAATTCGGAACCACTGCGAACTCGGAAGGAGCGGTTTGATAAATAGGATCGGAGGATTAGGTATAAGGATTGAGGTAAATGGGTTTTGAGCTTAAAGAGCAGTCCCGGGTGCCACACCCGGTCAAAAGCTTGAGCTATGTCCAGAAAGGCACCCGAACAATACTCCTTGCACTCAAGGGTGGAGGAAATGTGGTCTACAACTCGGAGTCCTTGGTGAACCGTGGAATGTTGAGGACGAAATCCAAACTGATGTGAAGGAAAATTGTGAAATTTGGCTAGGATTCGTTTTAATAGGAGTTTTTCGAAGATTTTGGAGAGGATCGGGAGCAGGCTAATAGGTCTGTAAGATGAAGTGATGTGGGAAGGTTTGCCTGGTTTTAGGAAAAGGATGATAGTTGAATGTTTCCATATGAGAGGGAAATAGGTAGTGCGTAGGATACAGTTATAGAGATATGCAAGAATTGTAATGGCTTTGGGAGGAAGTTGTCTTAAGATCTGAGGAGTAAGGAGGTCGTATCCTGGGGATTTACGGAGAGGAAGCTTTTTAAGAAGATATTTAACCTCAGATGGATAAACTGCTTTAGGTGGTAAGGATAGTGGTATTGGTGACATAAGGAACTCTTCAACTGTTGCAGTATGGGTTGGGTTGAGCTCAGGATGAGGAGTGAAAACTTTGGAAAGGTGCTGCGCGAATTCCTCGGCTTTATCCTTGTCGGAAGCAGCCCAGGAACTATCACAGCGCCGAAGAGGGTGGGAAATGGTGTGGGATTTTAGAATTCTCTTCGTGACATTCCATAGGGAATTGTCACGAGTCGAGAGAGAGGAGAGGTAGGAATTGTAGGATTGGGAACGGAATATCGCCAACTCCCGCTTTAATTTTCTACAAAGAAAGTTGTAAGAGCGGCGATCTTCTGGGTGGCGGGTGCGTTGCCATAATGATCTGGCTCGGCGTTTGGTGTTGATGAGGTCCTTCAGGTGATGTGGTAAATGGCTTTTTTTAGGAATTCTTTGGGAGAGGAGGCAGTCCAGGCAGCTTGTTGAATTGTGGTTGTAAAGGAAAATACGGCATCATCTAGGTCAGTTTGGGTTTTGAGAGGTACTCTGAGGTCAATATCATTGGTAAGGATTTCGCGGAAGAGGTTCCAGTTGACAGGGCCTCTAATGAATGACGGTGGGAAAGGTTTCGGAATAGGAGTTATGGATACATTTAGGATTAATGGACTATGATCAGAGGATAGTTCATCAAGGCGAGTTACGGAATAGTTCAGGGAGGCTAATCGGCAGTGGATGAAGAAGTCGAGGATGTCAGGATTACGGTTAGGATCTGTCGGCCAGTAGGTAGGAGAATCGGGAGGTAGGAGATGAAAGCGTCGGGAGTTGAGTGCAGACTGCAACGTCCGTCCACGAGAATTGGTGGTTCTAGAACCCCACTGTTGATTCTTAGCGTTTAAGTCGGCACCCAAAATGAAGTGATTTCCCAAGGAGTTGAGGAAGGATCCAAATTGGGCAGAGGAAATAGGATGTTTAGGAGGGCAGTATGCTGATGCGATGATAAGCGGAAAGGAAAAGGTTTTGATTACAATGGAAGTTGCTTGTAGGTAATCGTGGGCGGGAAGTGGGTGTAAGTGATGGGTGATGGATCGGCGGACAATGACAGCAGTACCGGCATGGGCTTTGCCGTCTGGATGGTCTGTCCGGTATGTTATGTATTCTGGTATTTTGAAGTACTGTTTAGTGGTTAGTCTAGTTTCAGTATTGAGTGCAACATCAATGTTTTTGTCTTGCAGTACGGCTGTAAGTTCTTCAGTGTGAGTTCTAACACCATTCGCATTCCAAAGGAGAATGGATAAGGAATTAGGTGAGGTCATTTATGGTTTTTGTAAGGCAGGAATGAGATTTGATACAAGGTTTGTAAGGAGTGATATTAGGGGCATAACAAGGGATTTCATTTCGGAGATAAAGGATGTCATCAAACTGGTAAGGTCTGTGGCGTTTGAAGGAGGAGGAATATGAGAGATTTGTGGTGGATTAGGATTCTTAGGATTGGTTACATTTTGAGAAAGAGGTATATGTGGAATGGATTGAGGTATATTTATTAGTTCCGGCAGGGCCACGGCTTCGGTACTTTGATTCCCACCTCCAAGTAGGTGGGCAAATGATACATTGGCATCAATAAGTTTAGAGGGTTCTCTTCTGGTGCTTGCATGTCTTGTTGTTTCATCCAGTACTTGAGGTTTTTGAAACCTGGTCCTGAGTTCCTTATAGATTTGGCACCCTTTATAGTTGGCCGGGTGGTCCTTGAGGCAGTGAGCACATACAGCGGGTGTTGATTTTGGTTTCGTACATTCCACAGACCTGTGCTGTTCTCCGCATTTCACGCAGCGTGGTATGTGATGACAATAAGTTTTAGTATGACCATATGCTTGACAATTATGGCACTGAATTATCTCTCTCTTTGTGTAAGGTTTTTCAACTCTTACACTGGAATAGTACAATCTATTGAGGTCATAGATTTTTTCAAATCCTTCAGCTGGTTCCAAATCCACAAAAAAGAGAGGTAGAGGAATTTTATCCTTTAGGACGTTAGTGACTTGCCGCACTTTATAGCCCATCTCCGTTAGTTCTTCTTTAATATCTTCAACTGGTGTCGAGGGGTGTAAGTTTCTGATTACAACCCTTAAAGCTCTCTCTTGGCGTAGCTGGTAGGTATGGAAATCTGCTTTGGTTTCAGTTAGGTATTTCACTATTTTTCTATATGTCTCGGCAGTAGTAGGAGATATTTTGGTATCATTGGTTCTACTCATACAGTAGTAGCTGGTAGATTCGGTAATTTTGTTCAATTGCGCACACAACAACTGGAAATTTCTAATATTTTTGACAAATATTGGAGGAGGCCGTGGTTCACTGGGTATAGGAGTAGATTCCATGTTTTCTTTTTCATTATGTAAAATCTGAAAAGGATTTGGGGTGAAAAACGGCGATTCGTCAGTCATCCCTTGTGACGATGTGCCAGGTTGTGGTTCAGATTCTGAATTATTACCTGAAGGGGTTGCTTGTATTCTTTTATTAGTATCACGGCGAGGTCTTTGTTTCGTAGGAGACGGGATTGAACCACTAGATCTAGATCTTTTAGTTGAAGCTTTGGAGGACATTACTTGATGATAATATCGCATTTCATGTAAGGAAAATAATTAAATAATAACCAGATGTGGGGAAAAAAAAAATAACTTAGAAAAGTTAAGCAAGACCAGCCTTGCCTAGCTATTGGCAATCAGCTGATATGAAGAGGTGACTCAGCATTCACTTTACAGTGTAAATTGTAACCCAACTTACCGTTGTTTGCTCCAATATTTACTGTTGTTGTTATCCTGAAGCCTGGTGATGTTTTCAAGACTTTTCTGAAGTGATATCCAACTGAAAAAGCAAGAAATCCAAGAGCCGATTTGAAAGATGACCGCTATACTCATGCGCATGCGCAGAACTCGGTAAAATACTAGTAAAAAAATATGTTTTTTTTTTTTTTTGCACGACTTTTATTTAATAATCTTTAATATTTTATTGTAGCCATGTGCAAATTTTATTTGTTATGCTAAACTTACAACATATTCTCAAATTTTTGAGAAGACGCTATATGAGCTCAAGAGACCTTAAAACTTATATTTCGGTTTACAAGTAGGCTTTAAAATGTTCATGATCGCAATACAATTCCTAACTAGATGTTTAACTTATAGGTAACTGAAAGTTAAAAAAATAAATTTAAGTTTAATAAGATATTTGTTCTTGGATTTATTGATAATTGTATTTAACGTTTTCTTATAAAACAAATAACTCTCTAAGATATGGTTTTAATGTTCAATTAGGGAATAAAGCTTCATATTTTAGCGAATAGTTGATTGATTAGTCATTTTGAGTTTGGTATTTGAAAAACTAGAGGTTTTGGAAAGAGGGACGAAAACGCATTTTCTCGCAGCATCAACCCGGTTATTATTACGAGTAACTGAATTTTCTTTCGATTTGTTTAATTACGTTGAGGGTAAATAAATGAAATAATAATAGAGAAAACAAACCTAAAACTATTACTAATGAAATATACTCGTAACAAATTGTACGGTTTATCTTTGTACAAGCTGTGATTTCTTCTCTTTATAACCACTTCCGTCTGCGATGATATTTCTTCCCTTCCTTGCGACTCCAACTCCTTGCGACAATTTTCTACTGTCACTACTTTCTACGATGACGTGCAATTAGGGGATAATATATGACAGCTTGCGGCAACCGAATTCAAAACAGTCCACACTCGCGTGCGACTCTTATTACATCTGTGCACACTGGCCTACGATCACTTCACAGCTGATCGAAAAATGTATAAAGAAATGTTTGTCATGTTTATAGGTAAGGAATCCAAGATAACGCAACAAGCATAAAAAAAAAATTACATACTGTGAAACATAAAAATATGGATATTTCAATTCTTAACAAGAGTTATTGTTTTTAATCCATAAATTATTTTAAATTATGTTTATTTTTCGTTTTTTGTGACGAGACTATTCTTCTCCTCTATACAAACATAGTTCATGCACGCAATTTTTCAAAACTAAAAATGAACTCTAACTAAAAAAACTGCACCCAAGTTAGGTTATTTATAGCTCGAACTGTCTTTTTTTTTTCGTGAGTTGATTCGTTAAGATTAATGATCACGTGGTGAACAAAATGAAAGTAAGAAGTTATTTGTCGAGCTAAATGAGTTGGACTTTCTCTCTGAATCAACAATAAATTATTAATCCTCCCACTGGGGCATAAGCTCCATCCACTCTGAACTGACTCTCAGAAGTAGAGCATCGATGTCTGTAAGTGATCTCTTAAATCTATAACTACAGTTAATCATCATCAGATGAGGAGAGAAATTTGAATGAGAGCAAGTTATCAAAAGTTTAATTGGGCGATTTCACCGCATGTGATTGATTTTCAAATGGAAAATTACAAATATCTAGAGTTCGGTAACGCTTGTAAAACTTATTATTTATTAGTTTGAATTTCATATACAACATTTATCAGTAATATACCAATATTTTAAAAAAATATAAATTATAAATAATTTTATGAAACCATTGTGTTTAGTTCTGATTATTTTTTTAAGATAATTTTAAACCTCAAGGAAATATTTTTTTTTTTTTTTTAGAAACAATTCTTTATTGAACAATATTACAATCTGTCCAATTTAGGACATTTTTAATAGGGATAAAGTACAACATTCATACTGCATTCACACGATATATACAAAACAATAAATTTATATAATAATAATGCAATATAAATAAATACAAAACAAAATCAATAAACATATATACAAAATCACTCATATCTATATACAATTCACAAGCATACTGCACGTGAGTGGAGAATCTAGCCAATGCTAGAACTCCAATATACATTTTACAAGAGGTCTCGAGGTCACTGCCGTTTCAACCTTCTAGGAGGATGGTAAGGATGTGTGGAGCTGGATAAGAATTGAGCTAGGGGATTAGGGTGATGGATAAGGTTCTGATGGAATTTAGAGAATTTTAATGGTATAAGGTCTAAAATAAATGGAATATTTAGGTCGCGGTGTAAGGTATGGTTGGATACATAATAAGGAGCATTAACTATTGTTCGGAGGACTTTTGATTGGAAGGATTGAATGCGTTTGATGTTAAAAAATTTAGCTGTCCCCCACAGTTCAAGTCCGTAGGTCCAGATAGGTTTCAGTACTGTCTTGTATATTAGCAGTTTGTTCTCGATAGATAATTTAGAATTTCTGTTCAGTAGTCTGTATAATTGTCCAAATCGTCGATTAAGTTCTTGTCGTTTAAGTCTAGTATGCGGGTTCCAAGTTAGTCTTTTGTCCAGAAGGAAGCCAAGATACCGGACTGTGTCGGAGAAAGGAAGCGGAACGGAGTTAAAGAGAACTGGAGGGCAGGATTGTCTTCGAAGGGTAAAGGTGACATGTCTGCATTTGGATTGATTTACTTTGATTCTCCAGTTGTTACACCAGTCTTCAATTTGAGAAAGGTGTGTTTGGAGGCCTGTAGATGCAATTTCGGGATCTAAGTGAGAGGATAGGATAAGGATTAGGGCAAAGAGGAATATCAGCCGTGTATATATTGTAGAGGATAGGACCAAGGACACTACCCTGAGGAACACCGGATTCGACTGGATAATAATTGGAATATTCTGCACCACAACGAACTATCAAGGAAATATTAGTGGCTTAATAAATGTAATATGATATATTTGTATAGTTGCTAGCAGTTCATTATTTTTTTGTAACTATGAGCTGTAAAGGAGACATTTAATAAAGGAAATACTTGCGACGATTGTTAGGATAAAGCCACTTCAACTATCCACAACATTGGGATAAGGAGGTATATATAAGAATCCCGAAGATGAATCGAACAAATCAATTAATTAAGCGTTGAACTTTTACCTCGAGATACCCAGACACCCTACCGTATACCGTAAAGCAATAGTCGAAGTGGATGGATATTGGAGAGGTAAGGAGGACTTTTAGGGTTTCATGCGGGAATAGGTGACGGAGCATGTAGTCGATGATGCCATACATTAAATTGTAAAACATGATTTTTGGTTGGTTTTTATGAATCCTGACATTAACGATAGAATCATTACCAAAAAACGTAGGTTCGTTAAGCGTTAAACTGGTCACGTTTAAAAGCTTTTAATTAAAGGGTCTGCAAATAACTTTACATAACGTTTTTTATTATAAATATTCGTTAAATGAGAATCAATATTCCGTAATATCACGAGTTCGTAAGCTGAGGTAGAATAATCAATTATCTTATCAGCTCATGCATCATATTGAAATTATTTTAAAAAGTTTAACCTAAATATTAATTATTCTGAATTACTCTACATTTAAGAAAATAACGAATTGCAGAGCATCAAGTAACAGAGATGTAAAAGTTGCTCCTTGCACTAAAGAGTAACAAAATTCAAATACACTGAAAAAAAATTGTTTTCCTTCAAGATTAGATGACAACCAGCAAATCATTCTTTTCGTTTTTTTATTATTTACATGGCATTGCATATATTAATTAATAAATACACTGAATGATTTGTTCAGTTACTGGAATTATTCAAGTTCCGATACTCAAAACCCATTTTAGATAGCTTTGGTATTGAATTCCGACAATGGTGATGAATTATTTTCAGTTAAATAAATGATAGGCTAATTTGAAAGTGAAACATTGAGCCACGGGGCACCTTCACCCGAAGCCAGAGGTGAAATCGTGGGTGAGCCGCCTTGCGACAACTCGACTACAATACTCTGCAAAGGCAGCCGTGTAGTTAGCGGTAATTACTAATTACAATACAATACTCTACTACCTCCCTGCTTCATCTGGGTCAGTGCCATAATCCGCGGATCCTTGGGACGCAGAGCCAGATCGTCTTACCTAACCTCATTCGATAACTAGATGGCCCTATTTTATAACATGGTTTATAGCACTTACTAGGGCATCGTCTTCCATATTGGTTTCCGTCGGTAGTTCCATCGAGAGGATTTCGTAACCAAAGGTGCTTATGGCTTGAGTCCAGTAGTAGTAAGATATTGAGTATGGATCGAGATAACGTTACACGTACGAATATTGCGAGTAATTGTCCTTGGTTGGAGGATTGTGTAAAACCGGCCTTATGTTTGTATTTTGATGGGTTTGGTTGTGAAGGTTGTATGTGGGCGAGGTAATTAGAGTAACTTCCTTATTAACTATTCATTGAATTGCCGAAATGCGTATGCATGATATGCGGCAAATTATTATACAGTGTTTTATTATTTCCAAATAACCATATTAGGGTATAATAACTATAAAAAGGTATAACTTTATAATCTGTTTAATAGGCTGACGGTGTTTCGCCAATTACATGTTACATTTAAATGATATCTACAATAGGTGTTAATGGTTATTGTAACCTAGTTTAGATTAAACAGTAGGAAAAATTTTTTAAAAAAACCTACACATAAAAACGATGTAAAATGAAAAACAAAACAAATTAATAATTATCATAAGGTGATTAAGGCAGATAAGAAACATTGAAAATAAACTGTTAATTTATTTTGTGCTATGGTCAATCCATTCGAAATCGTCCAGACCTTGCGCTCGACATTTTTTATTTTTGTGATTTTTTGACCAGTTATTCTCTATCCTTTCGTGAATATAAAACCATAAATAGAAAAAAAACATTCAGGCCAGTACTTTAAGTGTTGCAGCTGTTTTAAGTCAGCTTCATGAGCGAAAACATGTGATGAAAAAAACCTTTCTAATTCCTTTAATTTTTTAGATATCGGATCAAAACAAAAATTAACAATAACTTAAAGGCATGCTTTGTATTTTTTGTCCTCACAAGTTATTGCCTAAATAGTGAAGAAAGTTGTTTAAAAAATCCACGAAAATTAATAAAAAACGAGATTTTTTAACAAAGTAAAAGTACTTGAAGGAAAAGAGAGTCACTTTTAATTATTTTTTGTTATAAATCTTAGTCTTAGTCCTACTTGCTGTAAAAATTTCGATCTTGAGAACATAGTACTTTTTTCTATATGAATTTTCAAAATTGGCGAAAATCGATTTTTCGCGATGTTTAAACGGAAATATCTCAAAAGAGAATGAGTGAAAAATTATGAAACTTATACAAATTATCTATACGATCTGTTTAAGTGATACAAATTTGGTCTGTGAGACTAAGCTGGTTTTGGAGTTATAAAACTCTCTTAAATGTTAAAATAACGTTTTCTTTAAAAAATATTAACTCCGGCAATTTTGTATAATTAAGAACCAAACAAAAACTATAATGATAATGAGAGTATTTTATAAAATTTGGTACTTACAACACATTATCTAATTAGCCAAGAAAATGGTTTAAAAAAATCACGAAAAATTACATCAACTGAAACCTTTGGCCGCTATGACAAGGAAGTCTAGAAGTGATTTTTATGGTTTTTAATTTATTTCAAGTATTTTTTAAACAACTTTCTTCACTATTTAGGCTATAAGTTGTGAGGACAAAAAATACAAAGCATGTCCTATGTTATTGTTAATTTTTGTTTTGATCCGATATCTAAAAAATATAAAGGAATTAGAAAGGTTTTTCATCATATGTTTTCCCGTGAAGCTGACTTGAAAGGCTGCAACACTATAAGTATTGGCCTGAATGTTTTTTTTTATTTATGGTTTTATATTCACGAAAAGATAGAGAATAACTGGGCAAAAAATCACGAAAATCAAAGATGTCGAGCGGCAAAATTAATGAAAATTGGACAATTTCGAATGAATTGACCCGTATACTAAACTTATATGTTTTCACATTCCACAGTTAATTAAATAATATTGTTAAGTAAGGTGGTTATGTGTATAACGTTTCAGAGTACTCTTGTCATAGTCACCAATTTTTCCAATGACTGGGTTGTCGCAATTTGAAGTAAGTAAAAAATATTTTGTGCCAGCGATTATGTATAAAGTCATAGTTAATTATGAATGTAAATAAGTCAGATAAAAATTTGTTTTAGAGAGTTTTCAGTTATATCCCGGATTATTGATATTACGCATTTTTTTCAATATAGTAAATAAAAAGTGACTAAAACTTATTAACCGAAGTAATTCTACCATCAATAATGTGTACATTAAATCCTGAATCATAAAAAATGATGTTTCCAGAAAACTAAATTTAATTTTCGAAAAATCATTTCGAGCTTATCACCTCCTAACTATTCCACAGCTCAACTTAAACCCTCCTGTCCGTTATATTAGCAGCGGCCGAGAGGTCTCTAGTAATTTGCGATTGGAGTGCGTCCAACGGCTTAGACGAGGCGCTGGAATCTCCTGGTATCATGGCCTTCACATCCACAAGTGGTTGTCGGGGTTCGATTCGTAGTACCCAGGGTTGTATGTAATAATTTTAATAAGGTATGAATGTGGCCATGGTTATAATTATTTAGAATTTAATATATATTTAATTTAATAATATAATATATATATTTTTTTCTTTATTCCCTTTGTTTTTATTTATGTTTACTTTCTAATGGAATGGACAGCTTCTTATAGCTTTAATACTTATTGCCCCAGATTGCATTAGTATCTGAATAAATAAATATAATATTTTTTAAAAAAATCACTTCAAGTAGGTATTTGAAAGTTTTTTATGCGCGCATCTATCCGAAAAACTTTCGGAACCTGAAAATATTCATACGAATCTAGTACTGATTATAACAACAAGCAATACTATTAAATTATCAATATATATGTATCAATTGTATATATTTTGACATAAAAAAGTTACCTTGACAATCAGGAAACGCTTCCAATCGACGTTTTCACTATCGCGTTAGATCAAGGTCATCTTAAGATCACGCCTAAACATCCAAACGAGACCGCAATTTGTCAGTTGCTAAGATCAATTAGTCAACCGTCCTTCCTGCAGACAAGGCAAAGGTTCGCTGAAAGGCTCAAGCCAGCGGCTACAAGAGAGGATTGAGGTACAGCCTTTCAGGTACCCGAGGGTCCTTGCTCAAAACTCCTTAGAAATGGTCACTCATAGAGCAGAGTGCCGTTTGGCCCAGTTAGCTGGCAAGGCCCCTTGACAAAGGTGAGTGAACCATTGTTGTGCGGTGTCATTGACATTTGTTCCCGCTCCTCATGTTTCCTGAATGCTTCCCTCTGGCAACATATGTAATAACTATAACTAATCTTATGGGTCACTGTAGGTAACTTTTTGGGCACTCGTAGCAGTGCATTGCCAGTTGCGTAGCTTGGAATAAATGTGCCCCAATGCAAGTCTTCTTCTCTTCTCTTCCTTCTTTCAGACCAGTATTACTTGAGGAAGATTTACTTATTTATTCATATTAAAATAGCACATTTTTTCTTCCTTACCTTTTTTATTTTCATTGTTTCCACAAATTATCACATGTAGTAGTCAACGTTTAGGGACATTTTCCCCATTATCAAGAGTAAACAATTTATTTTAAACTCTTGATCTTAGTTAAAATTTATTAAATAATTTTTTCATAATATATAATCAACTAGAAATTACCTTTCTTTTTTTATCTGTACATTCTAATTTTCTATAGCTCACAGCTACATCAGCATATAAGGTTGACTAATGGCTCTCTGTTTTTTCTGTTGCAAACTTTGTACTTTAATATTGTTACTCTATTCTAATTCCTGAGGTCTGTTTTTATTTCTATTTCGATGTTATTATTTATTTTGTTTTTCTATTTTTCTTGAAATTTTATATTATTTATTATGTCAGCGTAATGAGTACCTAGATTTTTGGTGTCTGTTTTAAAATTAACTGTTTTATTGTTATTTTTGGTTATATTATAACCAACAAAAAAAGGTTATATTATAATCTTCTAGTATTTTTCTATTTCTATTATTTTTTAATGTATCTAGTATTTTTATATTTTCAAAATTAAATTAATGTTGATATTTTGCGCTATGTGTTGATAACGCTGTAGCATTTGAAATTTTTCAAACAATAGTCAACCTTACATGCGGATGTAGCTGTGAGCTATAGACAATTAGAATGTACAGATAAAATAAAGGTAATTTGTAGTTAATTATATATTATGAAAACATTATTTAATTAATTGTAACTTAAAGCAAAATGTTTTTTAGTCTTGATAATGGGAAAAAGCCCCGAAAAGTTGACTACTACATGTTTCAATTTGTGTAACAATGAAAATAAATAAGATAAAAGGAAGAAAAAATGTGCTGTTTTAATATGAATAAATAAGGAGCTTTATTCTTATCTCTTCGTATTCCTTTTTCAACTCACTCTGATGAACACACAAAACTGAGTCAAAAGACCGTTTTGAGTTCATTTTGGTAAATATAAAAACCTTAATACTCTTTACATTTTCACTAATAAACTTATTCATAATGACCTTGTTCCCTATGTTGCTAATTTGGTCCGAACCATTGAGACGTTGATTTGCAAAAGGTACTATATCCATTCTTGGAAATTTTACAGGACGTGCCAAACTCTCTCATTACTATATTATTAAACTAACGTGCTTGACTCTTATCTAATAAAAATTTAGAATTATTTTTTTAACTATATTAATAATATTATATTAAAGTTGTGGAATGAAATGTTTTAGTATGATTTGGATCGGAAATAGATGCGTAATTATTACTTTTATAAAATAACTGCATTTCTTAATCGTGTTTTTAAAGGACTTGGGAGTTCATTAGATAAAATTAAATTGGAGATTTAGATAAAACTAATTGATAAGAATACAAATATGTCAAAATATCAATTTCGTAAAAAAATGTCCTTTAGTAGTAAAAAAAAAAAAGTCCTTTTGGAAATCAACGTCTCAATTCATTTTATCTAAATAAATTCTTCGGAACAATCTCTTCTTTTCAAAATATTCTTTATTAATTCCTTAACATCACATTAACGTTTCGAGGTATATATGCCTCATCTTCAGAATCTCTAGTCAACAACTAGTAATAATTAAACATTAGATTACACTTTCAACAAATCAACAATAATAAAAACCATGATTCAATAATTCTTTATCATATTATAACAAATTTAATTAGTATTTTATTACTACTTACATAATTTCATGTTAATCAAATTTCTTTAAAATATCTTTATTTCTGTGTCAACAACGGTCATTTAGTAAGTAAATTGGCATTTTAGTTGACACAGAAATAGATTTTAAGGAAATTTGACCGCTATTGAATAAAATGGAATTATGTTGAGTAGTAATAAAATAGTAATGAAATTGGTTATAATGTGATGAAGAATTATTGAATTATGGTTTTTATTATTGTTGATTTGTTAAAATTGTAATCTTTTTAATTGTTATTATTTGTTGACCAGAGTTTCTGAAGATGAGGCATAATTAATATCGAAAAGTTAAAGTAATATTGAATTAATAAAGAATATTTTAAAAAGAAGAGATTGTTCCGAAGAATTTATTTAGATGTGGTATACTCATCATAATTGGAAATTGAATCTAAAAATTCCTTTTATGAAAATCTCCATTCTCACTCTAATGCCCTAGTTTCTGTCCTCGATTCCTGATAATCCTCCGAAGCGTCTGATAAGAAGATGGCTCTGTGACCTTCTAGTTTAGTATATATAGTAAAAAAAAAAGTATTAATAAAAGAAAACAATTTTATTATTTGTTTTTTACTCTCTAAAGCAAAGTAGAACAGAAATAAGTACCTTGCAATCAGGAGATTTGTTTCAAAATTTAATCTATATTACATCGGAACTGTATTCGGTGAAAATTTTATGGGTGGTTATTATTACAAAACAAGAATATTAACATTAAATTCTTTTATTTATAACTTTAGGGAGGATTTATGATATAATTATTATTTCTGTTAATGTGAAAAGCCAATCGGCAAAAGGTTGCTGTTTTTTATTATAAGTGCAAACAAATATAAAAGGTTACTGTCGCCCATACTACGCATACAATAACTTCACTAAACAATTCAGAGCAAACAAGCAATACCTCATTTAGAGACACATATAAAGTTCCAAACGTCAATTTAATTTTTAATATCTGAAATATTTCGTATGAAAGACTCTCCGCTACTATGTGCTTAACTATAAAGTCCACATGCACTTTAATAGCTGCTAGAGAACTTGATAATGCGGAATAATAGCAAAAGCAGGTTGAAAATCATGCACAACCAAAAAAGGGATTCGGTAGGAATCTAATTTATTTCCGAAAAGAGTAAATTTTATAAAATAATTTAATCATATAACGCTAACAGCTTTTTTTTTTTTTTACCTGTTCTACTCATCATGATCGGAAGAAATTAGCAATTTGGTACTTTTTGAATTTTTCTTTATTATTTTCAATAATGAACCATTACAACCGGAAAAAAGATAATAAAATAAGAAAAAAATACCCCTTCTCAAAAAAACGTAGAACCTGAATAACCTGATTTTTTTAAAACCCATTTGTCTGAATTAATAAATTTGCCAGTGCTATTTGATAGAGTCTCTTAATTCCTAAAAAACGAAAAAAAAGAATTAATAATAATTAAAAATTAGCAGTGGTGATAGCTTGCTTTTTATATTGTGGCCTATTCACCATTGTGGCCACATGTAAAAAATCTAGAAAAATATATTAAAAAATTATAAGTATCATACAAATTAGTTGATATAATAATGGTCATATATCATAAGATATTAATAATGGTCTCCGGAACATGTTTCATTTAGCGCGCCCTCAAACTTAAAATAGACCCATAAAATTTTGGCCCAATTATCTGATATTGTATTAATGTTTGAAAGATTAAAAAAAATTGTATGTATATATATATATATGCATATTTATAAAAATGTAAAGTATGCTGCACGGTTCTTTGTGACATTCAAAGCAAAAGGTGGGTCTTACGTCCCTCACAGACTTGTAATATTCTCAAAACCATTATTCATTGCCTGATTCATCCATCACCACGTACAACCATGATGGGTCCCTCAACCTTGTACAATATCCTTCGTAAATATTATAACAAGTTTGAGATATGACTCAACATTTATAAGAGGCGAGCCATCATATTCAATACTTCCCGAGACTGTATTATATAAGAAGTAAACATTTCAATTACCTCCTAAAATAACTCATTCTGTTCCAATTTTTTTCACTTGATGAAGATGGAAATTATAGACTCAGGTAGACTTATAAGCAACTAAATCTGACTATATTAGGCATAATTACAATAAAATTTAACAATATTTAACAGCATAAATTCACTTATGCTTTACAGAGCTTATGAAAGTGTGTTTTTTTATTTTTTTTTTTATTACACTTTCTTGAAATTTCAGCCACAATATTAAAATTCTTAAAAAGAAATGTTCCTATGAAAAATATTCATTGGTTTATTTTTTTTAGTACCTGATGTGTTTTTTAAAATACACATTTATTATTCCTAGGAAATAAAACTCTTTAAAAACGTACGATCCTTGGTATAACTACGTCCACACCGGATCTAACAAAACACACTTATCATGCATAAAACTGCTCAATATCTTGTTATTGGTGTTGGCTCTCCCCTTTAAGCAGTCACATTGTGAGCCTTATGTCCCTATACATCGTCAAATGATTTTATTAACATTATATTAAAGATACACAAACGAAATGAAGATGCATCAATATGTGGTACTATTGTATGGGGAATCGACGGTCTCAAGGCACTGAACCATTTTTATGGAATCTCTATACCGTTATTTATATTTTGCACTTTTAAATGACATTAAAACACAAAGTTTTATATTCGAAACATATTCTCTGTTCCGATTCACAAAATTAAATTACTCAAGTACTGCCGAAGTTATTATTTCTAGTTTGTTTGAAATTGAATAAAATCTAATAATTTGACCTAAAACTAATATAATTAAGAAACTAATTTTATTTGCTATTTCCAAAATCATTTAATAAAAAAAAGTATTAAGCTCATTTTCTTTAAATGCTATTTTAAAGATTATATATATTGCCCACCGAAGAATTAAACGTTTAATAATGCGCGTGAGAATAAAAAATCTCGTCCGAATTAAAAAATTCTCAAGCGCGCGAAGAAAATGCACTAATCCTAACCAAACCGCATGCTTCTGGCCCGGTGTTTCTCTTTAAGGCGTTAGGTATACCATGCTGCATAGCATATTACCCTCTCAACACACAAACTTTTAGTTACACTCAACAGACCATAGATCTGGTTACTTTTTAATCGTTACTTTGTAAACAAAATTTTTCTTAAACTTTTGAAGGTTTGATTTTTAAGGCGTTGTCCTTTCAAATCGGCTTCACTTGTGTTAATTTATAATAGAAACAATCATGTTATTTATTAATTAATCTTAATCATTGACCTTTCATTCTATGTTATTTTTCAATCCCTTACCTTTAGGTCATAAAAGGAAAACACACAATTAATTAATCTAAGTGTATAACATATCTATAACTCATAAGATCTCGGATAAAAGATGTGAAAGATTAAATTTATTTAATTAATTGACCCGTCTAATAAAACTTTTTTCATCATTTTTTAAGTTGATGCTGAAGATGACGAAATATTAATGCAACTTACCATGTAAACAAAAATATACATGAATTGGCATTCAGTTCAGATTATCATTAGTGACATAACTAACCAGTAATATAAAGATATTTATTTATCCAACGGCAGCACTGAAAATATTTTGCGGAACTGATTCTGCTAAATAAATGTTACATGAATGTTTAGTACCTCCTACCACCTTCAACGAATATTTACTGTAAAGAGAATTAGCAACAACGATTTTTGATAAATCAATTACTGAATTCTCATTAAAAGTCCCTAAAATCCTTAACTTTCTCTTCTTTGTTCGCATTGAGTGACGTCAGACTGATTAAAACTGGTTTTGCTAACCTTGACGATTAATGTAATCCCTATTTACACCTGGTCGTGAATATATTCATACATTTTCCTTCAAGCTGATAAACATTATATTGTTAAATATAGAAGTAAAATCTGTGGATTGATGCAACATCTTACAAAAATTCTATTATTTTATATGAACGCACTTTACTGGCTTTTAAGTTACCACATTATACCAAGATGGAGGGAACATATTGCTAGATTTTCAAGTAAATTCAGTTTAATACCGTCTCAATCAACATCCTATAATATCGTTTTTACCTGCCATTGAAAAAAACGTTTTATGTAATTAAAACCTGAATCTCAACATCTCATAAAGGTCCTTGGGTTTATTGCAAATAGAGATTTGTACTGTTTCTTGGCCAAATATCCGTGTACTGAAGTGATAAGGCCGTGATCAAGCTCAGCCGCTAGGTTTATACTTAATTTTTGGGTACCGACATTATAGAAGCTGGGTGTGGCCGCAGAAGGGTCTCCATAACAGAATAAATAATATTCTAATGCAGCCAGAATTCGGAATCGGAGAACAGTAGACTTGTGCTATATCAACTAGACTACGCCGTTCCTCCAATCATGTATTGCAATTAAACTAAATATTATTTTAGCATTTTCTTGTATGTAATAAATATAATCACTTGTATTACATTGAATTAAAAAAAAGATAAATTATGAAAAATGCGCTGAAGTTTGAAAATCTTACTAACATACTTAAAAAAAAAAAAATTAAGTTATTATATATATTAGCTAGAAGTAAATATTTTTAAATAAAAAAATGGTATCATCCAAAGGCATTTGTAACTAAGTAAGATGGATTGATTCTAAAACCGTTAAAAAAATTTTCTCTTGACCTACTTGCGAATTCGTGACGTCTCGTAGAACATTACCTACAACTTCGGCTAAGGTCATTGCATATAGATATTGCAAATGTTGAAGAGACTGTTCCTAGAAGAAAGAACTCACATGGCATTTCGGATTTCCTTAGGATGAGGAAAGAAAGGTATTGTGGACCTGCCTGCCTTCAACAGAACTGTTTAACATTTTTATTCAATCCAAAGAAACACGTCAAATGGTATCCTTATTTAAATAGTGATAAATGAGATGATTTGGATGGTGGTCATTAAAGGTTAGCACATAACAAAATCAAATCTCGTTATTAACCTATTCGAGAAGAAAATTTCGAATGGATGGTTTTTTATGTATTTTGAACCCACTTGATACCAATATGTTAGGGAAATTTTAAAATATTCATTGACTTCCTCAAATTACTTTCCCTCCCAGTTTCGTTTGATATTTGTATTGAGATTGGTTGTATAAAAGACAATTCTTGAACTCTTATTTATGATATATACTATAGCAATTATTCTTTAAAAATTTCTTTTAGAACTTGAGAAGTTGGTTGGGGTGCTGACATCAATAAATAACACACTAATAAGAATTTATTATTCAATTCGTGTGCCGACGTTTCCGCCTAAATTTTATGCCTTCATAAGAGCTTAGAAAACAAAAGAAAAAACTTTATTTAAAAAAAGAAACAAATACATTATTAATAAAGCAGTACTTTGCCCAACTGCATTTGGTTGCTTATCACACAGCATTTAACAACTTTTTAAAAAATAATTTCTATAATAGGTGGAATTTTATTAAAATATAATATCGTAATACAATTACATTGTTTTGTTTTTTATTTTAATCATATATTTAATTTTTTTTTTTAATTTAGTTTCATCCTTTTTTTCATACAAATAAAGATAATATGAATTAAAAAACTTAACACAAGCAATACAATGAAAAGTGAGATAACCATAAGTTAACAATACAATATGACAGTAATTACGATTTTGATTTTATGATTATATCATACCATCTTATTTTTCATAGCCATGATGAAGTCCTGATAAATACAGTAGGACAGCACTGTTTTATAAATAAAGTATCTCCTCTAATTTTAAAGTAATTAATAAAGTAATTTTTTTTTCACCGGTTTTCTTGGCTCTGATGAAGGCCTACAATTCTGGCTGAAACGTCGGCATACAAATATAATACGTTTTCCTTTTTAGTGTGTTATTTCTTGATGGCGGCATCCTTAATCAACCTCCCCATCACATATTCTCAACGAACAACGATTACTCTATCAATAAAAATTAATGATTAATTTCAAATGTTAATTTCTATAATTTATTACAAAAATAAATTAATATTATTACTTATGTCTTCCAATCCATTTCCACAGAATAAAAATAAGGTCTACTTATTAAGTATGTTTTTTTCTTTATAAATTGCCATCCCCTTCCCCCCTTCCCCCTCCCCCCCAGATGTTAATGAATATGAGAACATCTACCCACCGAACGAAATTAAATTTTTCCATGACTAAATTCTAAATAGTAAATGATCATATAAATAATCATGACTAAAATAGTAAATATATGGAAAACTAGACGGTAACGAAACCCACATGGTAATTATTCATTAACTTTAAACATGATGGTTTAACATGTTAACATAAGTTGCACAATGTTTAAACGCATTCACAATGGTGGTAGTTGAGATCATTACATTCTTATTCAATTCCTCGGATACTTGATTTTGTATTCTTTAAATAAATCTCACCAATTCATTTTTACTAACCCTGTAAGAAATATATGATACTTTTACATTTAATACATGATTTTTAAAACTTTGTAAAATTATTTCCAGGAAAAAGGTAGTTTTGAGTTAACATAAAAAGTTATTCTTTATTCTATTACACAACTTTTATTTTTTTAATACGTTATAATTAGAAAGATCCGCGAACGTCATAAGGAATCATCCGTATTTTCCGTTTAATTGTTGACCTTGTCCAGAAGTAAATATTACATCAAGCCGACTTTTTCATCCTAACCTTGTGTCTCTAATGTCTTCTTCTAAGTTATGCCGTTCTTCTAATTTTCGCAGTTTTTACAGATTACCTGATACGTAATTTGGAATAGTTATGCCGATTTTTGATTCGATACGTTCCACTTCTTCAGTTGCAGCTAATGCCATGATCATAGCGGAAGGTTAAGGAGTTCTATTCGATGAAGGAGGATGCTAAAAAGAACGTATTACTTTATGTTTCAAGATTTAAAAGAACAGTGAATGATAAGGGGTCGTCTGTGGTTTGCATAACAGCTTTTTATGCTCAAAGTTGCAGGTTCAAGCCCTGCAAGGGGCTTAGGATTTTTTAAAGGTAGTAATAATTCTTGGATATGAACATTTTGACTCCGATTCCATCATCTTCCGATTAGCAATAGTATTATGAAAGTGACTTTGAATGAATAAACAATCAAATAACAACTAAATGATAAGCGCTTTATAATCGTTTTGAAACTTATACTCTATTCAATTATATTTAATTATGGTGCTAGTATTCGTAGGGCTTTCGCGTCGTGATCATGAACAATCTAAGGTCTGAAAGCGATTAAAGTTAGCATTAAGGATTTTTTTTTTAATTATAACCATCATTGCAATACGTCATTATCAGCATCTGGCCTGTTTCATAAAATTAATAAGTAATAGAAATACTTCATATTTTACACTGTTTGTTAAACATCCAATCAAATGGGTATAAATTCATACAGGGATAAATACCTAATAATCTTACTTATTTTTTTCGATTAATCCTCCATTCATTAATCATACAATATAGACAATCTTATCATTAGTACATTTATTTTTTCATATAATATACATAATGTTATATTATATATAGGATGCTCTGTAGTAATCATCTTTCTTTTTAAGGAATTGTATGGTCTAATATATAAAAGGTGCAATGTATACGAGAATGTTATGGCACGAGGGCTTAAATTTAAAATTAGTAAATTATTTGATTTTAGCAATTTATTTCAACAAGTCTGATTATGAAAATGGATATGGGACCAGCTCACACAAAAATCTCTCCTAACAGCCATTTCGATCGAAATAGGAGAAGCAAAGCAAATACCGAAAATAAAGGAAATCACAGAACAACAATGGGTGCTTTGTTTTTTCGAATTTTATGTTTATTCATGAAATTTTGCAAAGTTGCATTTGTATTATTCGGATGATCTTTTTCTGTAGCATGATACATTAATAAGAAGTTATCTTCTTTCTTTTTGTTGTCTAATAGCAACAAGTTTCTAGATGCTGGGGCATATCGTATTTTGGATTTCCCCTTAGGGTTGTTAGGTCCTTAAATCTGAAAAAGGTTATTAATAAAGTGGAAGGGGGGAGGGTGGAGAAAGGGGTGACAAAGAAAAAGTCAAAATCAGGAATTGTAAAGTCGGACAGCGAGAAATGGAAAAATCAGACTAGAAGTTCGAGGCGGGAAGAAGTTATTGCATTTCACAATAGGGTGGTTGAACAATATTTTTTTTTTAAAGTGATAAAATAATTAATTCAATTCACTTGAATGATCATAATTAATTACTTACAAATTTACTAATTAAAAAATTTCTTACCAAAATAACCTAAGCCCATGTAGGCTTCAATATGATCAATTGCCGTCCCTATTATTTGCTTAAAAAGATTTTCTCGACATTATAAGCAATGGGAACTGAAGTTCCGGATTTATGTATTTTTAATTATTTAAGTATTTTTGAGTAGCAGCTTGGTGTGCTACTATGGAATTTAATCTATAACAGGCATTTATTTTCTATTGGCTTATGGCTAGGCTTAGAGTTCGACTTTTAGTTACAATCTAGTGTTAATTAAGGTTTTTTCTCTTACGTTGAACCGATTAAATTCGGTGGTTTAGGGTAGCCTCAACCTACTATTATATTTCTGTTATCTACCAGAAAAATTCGTTTTTTTTTTTTTTTTTTTAATTCTCTAAATTTATAAGTACATTGAAATAAGTAAATAAGCTATAAACGTCCCTTTCTCACATAAAGGTATTTTAAGATTATGTAGAACATCGAGTGGAATGTACTTCCAATTTTGAGCTTCTAGGCCTATATTAACACAAATATCAATTTATATTTTATTTTCGCTTCAGATTTAAGTCAATCAGACCTTGTGTAGAGAGTATTTACTTAAACTGTGTCTGTTTCATCCGAACTTTGTCCAACTTTGGTTCTATGGAATAAATGTGTTCAGGTGCTTAGAGAATTTTTTTCACTTTTTTTTTCTTTGTCGAGTCTACATTGTTTATATAGTGATTACGTCTATCTGCTATGTTATTATATTTATTAATTTGCAGATCTATAGCATTTGTATCAAAATGTACTAAGGCTACCGAAGGGAACATAAACACTGAAACATGAAATCAAAGACGACAGTAAGGGGCTGGCAGAACAAGGTGTAACGGTGAATATCCGATAGATGGTGATGTAGGATGCGGCTGCCCATTCTCAGAGCTCTCGGGTATTCTAGTCACGGCTGTGCATTAAACATTCCTAAGTATAATCTTCTGTCAGCCAGCATGTCTCAGATAGGCAACAGGTGTTCGGCTTCCTCAAGGGTTGTCTTAAGCATTCACGCGGTAATTATTTTGTACGAACAAACATTTTTATGTTATACAAAAATTACTGGCTTGACTATTAATTAATTTAACATTTAACAAATATTAAAGGTCGCGCTAAAAGGGGAGGGAAGAGGCATGAGAAAATTCGTGATATTTGGTGATAGTGAATTATCATACACTCTCACATACTTTCAACGTATTATGATAAATATTCAATAACGTATTTTCTATAAAACTTCTTCATTTTTTTTTAAATTTTATAAATCAGGATTGATGGTAAAAATTATGCTTTCCCTCTCTCCTACTACTGTCGTGAAATCTCATAAAACCTCAGTATCACAGATTTTCACTACCGTGTAACGTGGCCTTAACGTACTTATGGGATTATACTTATATATTTTTTTGCGAAATATTTACTTTGTATTATAATTATTTTAAAATTATACCTTTTATTCTATCACAAATACATTTTTAAATCTTGTCTACAATGAAAAATTTAACATTACGGACTGGAGGGGTTGTGTTTCATTTCGAGACTAGCCCAGGTAATTGATCTCGGACCTTCTCAAGCTGACTAGGATAAATGGCTAAACTCTAGGTTAAACGCCCTTCAAGCCCTAATTGAAGATAATAAGGGCATTGAACCCTATAGTTCAAAATGGATACTTGATTATCGATTATTTACTTCTATATTTTTATGTTACGGGCTGTGGCTGTGTTTTTTTTTTTTATATTGCTATATGCTGCCACATCTAAGGTTGTGTGTTTGAATCCCATTCCAGAGTGGACTTTTCAAGCATTTAATTAAGTGAGGATTTACCCTCTCCCCCGGGTATGTGACACCCGTTATCCAAATGGTTGCTATTCACAAAAATAGGCATAAAAAGTGATAAACTTACCCTACAAAATATCATGGAGAATCGCGGGTGTGGTATCTTCCAAACCATACTGCGCGCTTAAGGGTCCGCAAAGCCTGTCGCGCTAACCGAAAAACATCCAACTCCTAATTATTGTGCTAGTTTTTTAGAATATTTTTCGTAATTATCTATTTACTTTTTTTCATTCCATAGAAAACTATTTATTATGATGATTTAAAGCTTGTTATGATTTAAGTGATTTATATATTAAAAGTTCGTTAGCTTAAATAAAAGTCACTTAACAGTTAACTGTAGAAGGACCTCTATTAGAAAAAAATCTGTTTCGTCAGAAAAGTTACAAATATAAATATAAAGTTACAAAGATGAAGTGACATCTATGGCACTATTACCATATTAATTAATATCTATTTAAATTGTGGGTTCTAGAGCGAAAAAAATTGAATTATATTTGTGAAAATAAATAATAAATAAAAAAAAAACTGTAAAAAATATAAAATAAGTATCTACAACAGGTTAGAACTAACAAAGGAAAATTGCAATATGTCCAGTACGGATTGATCTGTAACAAGCTACTCGATTTATTAGGCCAGCATTGCCATGGTATAATGCATATAAATGACTTGACAGAAAAATGTTACATCAAATTTAAACATCATGCGTGTGTTTAAGACCCATTGATTCCTAATTAGTTGATTATTATTCATTTTTCAAGATTATTCTTGATATGTTCCGTAAATTATGTACTGTCCGAATGTGTATTTATTTTTTATTCCGTTGAATTCAGAAACACTTTTTATCAAGTATTTGATAAAAATTACTCTCGTTTAAATGTCATTTTTCTGAGGAAAAACAAATTATACTCTAGCATGCAAATACTACATGGTGGTAATATTATATGGTGCCTCAAATCTGTATCGTGATACGTGGCACCTTAAACGCTTAAGTCACACACGCTAAAATAATATTCATAGAAATAAATTTAAAACTATTTTGAAGTCTAGTATTACTGAAGTAATTTCGGCACCTATGTAATTACCTAATGATGGAATTGTGCAACATGTAAATAGATAAAGAGAAGTTGTTTAGGCAGAGTGCCTGCAATGGTTACAAGTTGCGACCTGGTTCTTAGACCAAATTGCGCTGTTTCACATGAAGAAGTTAAAGGCTCTGGCTCCCGGCCACAAAAACAGTGCAATTTGCTTTTCGGACCAGGTCGCCGCGACCTCTTTGGAAAGGTTAGGCAGTCGTGAAAACTAGTTCTACCGATCCTCCAGAGGTTTAGTTAATAGTCACATGAACATCGGATGTCTGTGTCGAAACAGCATGAGGAATGAGTTAGCAGGAAATAATATGTCAGCGAGTGTTGCTAAAATACTCAAAACCATCAACAGTTATATAACTCTGGAACTGGTAGAGTAAGAAACCGTGAAGTTGAGCTCAAACATTTTCTTCAGAGTTAATATTTATTATTGTAAAAGTTACCGAAATAATATTGTTCTACGCCTGAAGTCTGAACTCATTGCGTCTCAATGATCCTTCATAATTGTTCCTCCTCCAGATATAATTGTGTGAATTTAGGCAAAGAAAACTAAAATTTGAAAATCTCATACAGTGCGCCATTATACGAGTATATTTTACCTTACCTCCCTGAAATAGGCGGACTTTATTTGCTTATTAACACATTCATTTGCATTTTTTTTACTTTCACTTACTATATATACTAAGGGAAAGTATTGCGATCGTGAAAATTTTCGAATTCCAGTTTTCAACGGAAATACACATTTTAGGGTCCCCTGAGTCCAAATAACCAAGTCCCGCAAAACGGTCGTGTGAGTGTCTGTGTGTGTGGTAACTCCCGGGTCCTATGAAACTGAAATTTCATATTCAAGACAAATATACGCCCGAGACGTTACAAAAACTTTTTCATCAAAATGAGCTAACCAGAAGAGCCATTTTATACCATGCATTTTGCATCTTTTTTCGATTTTCTTGAAAACAGTTCCGACGATTTTGATTAAACTCGCTATATCTATGTAAAATTTAATGGGATTTAATATCATGTAGGTTTCATTCCGATTAAAATGGTCTGACAGGGCTTAAATGCCAATATTTTAAATTTTCTTTCTCTAAAGTACCTTTAATTTTGTTGATTCTATAAAAAAAAACAAAAAAACTATATTATCTTGTCACCACTGATGAAAAACAGATAAATATGCGCGAATAAAGTTGAGCGAATTTGGAAAGCAACTAAAGAAGAAAACTAAAAAAATATTTTTTTAATGCAATTTTTTGTTTTTGAACATAATATACATGTATGATATACCGTTGGAAAGCTAAAGATTTTAGAAAAAACATTATCTTATACTCAAGCTTTTAAAAGTTAATAGAGAGTGATAATAAATAAACATAAAATAAATAGTAAAAGATTGTTTGGTTCTCCCCGACTATTGGTTCTTGCAATTTCTCACAGGACTTGGGGGCTTCCGGGCCAAGCTTTCTGGAATTGGGATAGATACCGAACCCCTATGTCCTACCTCTAGTGTGGAGTCTGCTGCGTTTAAAGCTGAATGGACCAAACTGCTGAGGGAAATTTGACTGTCCTCTGGGAGGACAATTTTCCTTCCTCAGCTGTTAATGGAAATCAACTACCCTGTACTTCAAAGATTTTGTGTACTGCTGGAAAACGAGGCCCAGCTCATTTAACATCTTAAGAACACAATCCAGGATGATACTATTAACTTGCTGGTATAATCCGCGAGTTAATCTTGCTACAACCCGTAATACCATATAATGGATCAAAAAATAAATAAATAAAGTTAGAGACAGTTTATACTTCCCAGTTTCAAAATTATGTGCATGAAGAATCTGTTTGATGAAATGAACCCATTCGCCCACTTTCCTCAGAACGATTTACAACTTTCTTGCCCCCTAAAGAAAATCCTGAGTACCCTCTTGTTCTTTTACTGTCATTTTAAGTGAAATAATTATCTTATAAGTTGCTAGTGACTCACGTGCATGTTAGAGATTGAGAAAGCACACACTTATTTCGAATAAATGACTCATATATATTTTTATTAAATGCATGTTTCATGGTATTACAGCTTATAAAGCAGGTCTCCTCTTCAAAGAAACAGTCCCACTTGCACTTCCCAGAAAGAGAAATGTACTATTTTTCTTAGAGCTGTCTTTTAACACTCTTCTGACATTTTTTTTCGTTTGTTTTGTGTTCTGAGAGCCAGGCATATCTCTCCTGCATGTCATGCAATAATTAAACTCTTTGTCTTTTCCTGGGACTTTCTTTTTTATGCTAAACAGTTTGCAACATCTAACACCTCTGAAGGCTGATTAAAAGCCCAAAATTAACTCTGAGTCATAGAATTCTTAAAAATAAAATAAAAAATCTTTCTCTTCTTCTTAATTCCTTATCTTGAAGACAATAGTTAAATACACCAAGTGGTTACTGAAATCATTGTATCGTCACGTTCACTGAGATATGGATTGAACAGATCGTATTTAATAGGTCTTATATATCGTCAATTATGTTCTTTTGTATTCAATAAAGTAAAAATAGATAAAATGGCTAACTTGTGATTTTTCATAATTTTAAACATCGTTCTCAAAATTGTCCATTTTAATACCTCCTACGCCATTGGCACTTTTTGATTTAATGACGTATTACAAACTAAATTTTTTATATAATAATTTTATTTGAAATTTTTCGGGTGTTAGGTCTTTAACAATTACTTCTTCATTGCTAATTTGCTTGGTTTGATGTTTCGATCGATCCTCCGTCACAAACATAGAATTCTTTTCAAAACAAAGAATTGAGACGTTGATTTCCAAAAGGTACTATATCCATTCTGGGGAATTTTACAGGAAGCGCGAAAAGCTCTCATTACTATATTATTAAACCAGCTAATTTAATTCCTTTCGCATTAAAATCTAGAATTATTTCTTTACTATATTGATAAAACCATATTAAAGTTATGAAATAAAATGTTCTGTTATGATTTGGAATGAAACTAAATGTTTAATAAGTATCTTAAGAAATTAATAGCACTTCTAAATCACGTTATTAAAGGACATAAGTGTTCATTAAATACACACAAATTTAAGATTCAGATAAAACTAAATGAGGAGAATATAAATATGTAAAAATATCAATTTCGTAAAAAATGTCCTTTAGTACCTTTTGGAAATCAACGTCTCAATTATTGAGCACCGGCACACCACTCAGGCTAACTACAGGGCTCTATCAAATTTAATTTAAAATGTTTTGGTTTATGTTTATATTCTAAAGATGATTTTTTTATTTGGCTATCCCTAATACCCGTTAAGCGTTTGTCTAACTTAGACCTCATGAGTGTTCATTTGATTTTAGTCTCTCATAATTTTTAATTTATTTAGCTACTTTTGAGGATTAGGTACAAAAGTTTATTTTTTAAATTTTTCAAGACAAGACTCATCTCAGCTACACACCTGAATATTTATTAATGATTATGAATACCCACTAATAAGCCCTAATAAATATTTTTGAGTTTTTATAGCCCCCAATAGAAAAGATAACAACAAATCTAGGAAAGAAAACCTGGTCATGTGTGAAGTTTAGGCCATATCGCCCTGGGTTTTGTTTTGATGTCCGAGTAATCTTGATATCTCACTAATTAGACTCACCGTAAGTGAATATTTTTTTATTTGTTTATTTTTGGAGTACCTATATTCGCAAATGTTATCAACGTTTCAAAAACTGCTTTAGTATATTTAAAAATATTAAAATAAGAAAGTTTCATATTACAAAAAAACAAAAACATATATATTGAGAAAAACTAGATCACCTATCATAATAGAACCTGGTTAGGTGAAATTTCGTTGCATCGTCCTCTTAGCCACAGTAGCATGAAGTGACGTTGGATGAATAAACTAACAAAAAATTCACCGAATCTTTTTAGCGATTCGCAGTGTTTCTTTCAAAAATTTTAATTCAGTTTGTTAATCATCTAACACGTGAAATAAGATTGTTACATACATAGAGTATCTCTAGCGTATTATCTGTAATCCCTTGTCTTATAAAATAGATTTAACAACGAGAGTAAAAGTAGTTGAAATGAATGTTTATAAATAGATAAAAGTTCGACATATGAGTATTAAATAACTATTAGGTATTGCGCACCCGGGACCTTGTAAACAATGATATTATCATGAATCGTTTTATTTTCTTATTTGGCATGTTCTATGTTTAGTCGTGACTCTATGGGATAATAAATATTTTTCAATCAGATTCCTTTCAAGACCACCTGTTCTAACTTCCTGTTTTTTAAAAATAAGAAGAGGAAAAAAACAGTTAAATATGAGCTGATGAGAAAGTAGAAAGATAAAAATAAAAAATAAATACAATTATCTTGAAGATGTTTTTTTTTATTATGATAACAATTTATTTTTCTGTAATCTGTACATCTAAAGTTGTGAAGGCCCTCACGACTAACGTCACAATAATAATCGCTTTACATCAACAAGATTCCAACAGTCAAAACGATATGTTTTTCGGGTTCACATAATAATAAAATTAAAATACTTGGTAAAAATAAAAATGATCGTAAAAAAAAGTTTGTGAGGAATTTAGAACATAAAATTTATAAAATAAAAATAAGGAAATCAATAAAAGTGTCTTTGAAATACACGCGCAATTTGTTTGAATGTTCGTAGAGAAATTTGAACAAAAATTAAAATTGATGAACATCTTGAAATTTATTTATTTAATCTTCAAAATAGTTACCACCGTTAGCGATTACCCTTTCCCAAAGGCTTGGAAGGTCCATTATCCCTTTTTTTTTTTTAAATCACAATACTTACTCCTGAAAACAATAGAAGGTCCGTTTGGACGTCATCTTCTGAAGAGTAGGGTTTCTCTTGTAGAATATTTTTGAGAGAACGGAAAAGATGGAAACCCGAAGGAGCAATGTCAGGAGAGTACGGCGGGTCTCTATATATATCTTCTATATTAGAGACGGATTAAAGTATACTAAAAAAAAAAAAAAAGGATTTTCTTTCAGTTCCTTCGTTTTTTGCACAACTATGTCTTATCTTTATTAAGAATCCAATATCCTAACTACCGTGCAAGTATTTAGATCAGAATGGAAAGACTTAACAACTACTTAATATGCCATGCATTCTTGTGGTAGACCTATGTGGTTCATTAATTTGATCTTTAATCCAGATGAAAAGCCCAATACTTCGCCAATTACTTTCACTGTAGGAATATGAAGTGCTTACTCTGTAAGATATACAAAAATATTTAAATCCGATTTTTTAACTGAAAGTGTTTTAGTGCACAATAAATTCTCGCCCAAAATCACCTATATACATTTTTTCATCGATAATATTAACTTTTAACATCTTTTCAAAAAATTCTCATTCCCTAATGACAATAATATTTTTTTTTTTTTTTTTTTTTTTTTTTTTCTTACCCTCTGGTTTTATTTTCGAACAAAATACAAATACAAATGTAATATGTATAGCTGTCAGATTTGTCCTTCTGTTACCCGGAGGTATTCTAAAGAGCATTGCTATATGCGCTGGATGCACTAGTAATCTTTCAAGGCCTTCTTCTAAGCCTTTATTTATCCATTGCAAAATGGGAGGGACCATTCAGTGATCCTTGCCACCTCCCAGGCTTGGGTGGTGGGGTGATATCAGAAAATAATGGATTAGCACAGGCCTTCAGCCCATCAAAAAATTTAATGTGCCTCCGGCTGATATATTCAGGCACTGTTGGAAATATTAACTCCTGATGAAGGATATGGTTTCTGGCCCTCTGTAAGTTGGTACCTCTGACAATCCGCCGAAGGATGGAGTTCTGGAACGTCTGTAATTGTTTGAGAGTGGACTTAAACAGATGCCGCATCAAGGGCGCACCATAGAGCATAGTCGGACGTATTATAGCCTTGTAGATCTGTAGTTTCAGCCTCAGTGAGAGCTGAGGTGATGACAATAATATCCCTGAGACTCTAATAATATCTATGTTCAAGCAAATCGTCTCTTTAAGATTATGTAACAGCCTAATTAAAATATGTGTATATATATATATATTTTTTTTTTTTTTTTTTAAGTAAGTAAAATATATATTTTATGGTTTATTAACATGTTCGTTAAAGTAGCTTTACAGGAAAGGATCATTGAACGATTAAAACATTCCGACGCATCCATTTCTGAGTCGCAGACGGAGGGAAAGGCCTATAGAAGAAAATAAAAAACCTCAGAACATTATGTCATAAAAGTTTAAGGCACAGAAAAACGTCCAAGAAGAATGTGAAGAAAAACTGCTGTCACGCTAGAGAAGACCGCCTGGGGTCGCCTTAAAGAAATAATTATACACTATCTCCGCCGTAACCTAACATTAAACTGAGATTTGTGCGTATCAATGTAGGCATCTTTCAGGAATAATTCAGTAGCATTTATTTGGCAGTTGGGTGAACATACACGTATTTACCATAATCAATGTGGTTTAAAAAACGTTGGTAGCAAAATTTGGATTTTAAAATCCAAGTTAAAAATAACAGCTTTTCATAGAAATGTTAATTACACTAACTTAGTCCCTACACTACTTTGTTAAATAATATAGAAACAAAGACTTTGTATCGTGAACATTAAAAGTCTTTTTACATGAACAAAGTATTAATAATTTTTATGATTTTATAATCATTATATTATAAATTTTCCTGATAGAATTTTTACTTTCACTTACCTATATATGAAGTATATAGTAAGGAAAAGGTTTGCGATCGTGAAATTTTTTTCGAAATCGAGTTTTCGCCAGAAATACACGTTTTAGGGTCCCCTGGGTCCAAATGGCCAAGCCCCGCAAAAAGGTCTGTATGTGAGGTAAAAAAAAAAAAAAAAAAAAAAAAACCTGTACCACTACAACCCATGAAGGGTCTTGGGCTCAGTACATATAGATATTCGTACTGTTTCTAGGCCAACGGCAGTGCAAAGAGGTGATTAGGCCTTAATCACGCTCAGCCCCAGGTTTTTCCCCAATTAATTTGGGTACCCACTTTAAAGAGGCTGGGTCTGCTCCAGAAGGGTCTCCATACCCTAGGGTCGCCCCCCGACTGAATTAACAGAATAAATAATATTCTGCCACAGGCGGAATTCGAACCCAGGACCCAGAGCACAGCAGACTAGTGCTCTATCCACTAGACCACGCCGCTCCGATAGAGGTAAATCATGCTCGAAAACAATAAGTTGTAAAAAACTGATATTTCATATTTTAGATGCGTATATGCTACATCAAATGTTTCAATAAAAATCAGCTAACCAGAAGAACACTCTGTTTTGCAGATTTATACGATTTTCTTATAAACAGCACCAACGATTTTGATTGAATTATCTATGACAGTATTTTCGTTTTTGTGCTGGACTTACCACACACAAACATTTTTGTAGGGCTCAGAGAACCCTAAAAGGAGGATTTCGAGTGAAAATTCGAATTCGAAAATTTTCAAGATCGCAATACTTTCCATATATTCCTTATACATTAAATTTTTACAAAGAATAGATCAATTTTCTCGTATACAGTTCTGGAGTTGATATCAAATTAAAAAAACTTTTGGAGTAAATGAAACTGTAATACACAACAATTAATTATTTTTCATTTTATTAAGTATAATAGGTTATTAATCTTTAATAGGTCACAGTGAATAATTCTAATTAATTTTATTTTTTAAGGAAAACAAGTTACAATACTTAAATCAAATTTGATTATAATTTCTAATCAATTGTAAGCATACTCGTTTATTTACTGGTGGAAAATCTTATAACTGTCAAAAAACGTTGTAGACATAATTAAAATATTTGTTTCTGATTAAAATCTGTTAATGAAATATTCAATTAGTAAATATTTGAAAATTACTTAAACGTTTCTTGAAAGCCTGGTTGTTGCCGGAAGTTCTTCAATGATAAATAATTTCCGTTCATTATATTAATTACAGGTTTCAATAACCGTTCCTACGTATTGATATGGGGAAAGGAAAATCGAAAAATATTTCGCACCATATCACGGATGTTAGGAAACGATTTAGGACTGACAACCTTCACGCTACTGAAAAACGATTATTAGCAAGGATAGGTCTTCTCGGGAATTTTTAATATAGCATGTGGTTATTTTTATATAATACCATCGTTTAGCAAAGAGTTAATTATATTTTGCACTTATTATTAGTTCATATCTATTGTTTAAATATCTATAATTTTAGTTTTTATAAACCCGGTATATGTTTTTTAGCGGATTTTTTAAAGAAATCAGAATATAGCCATTGCGTTAAATATAAATGTGTAAAGCCTTACAAATATTTTTTCTTGATGGTAATACTAATGAATTTACTTACAGTTTATGTTTTTTTTTTTTAGTAATGTACCTTTGTGGGAGTCCGAGGCTGATTGGCTAGGACGCTAGTCTCCCACGCCAAAGGTTGTGAGTTTGAATCTCACGGAACTTTTTTACGTATTTAATTAAATACAGATTCTCTTACAGCCTCTTCCCTGGGAATGAGAGACCCATCAGCCAACTGGTGGCTACTCACAATAACAGCGCAGGAAGTGATGGCTCTACCTTATAAAATACATTAAGGAACGCGAGTGTATTCTCCCAGCAAATTACACCGCGTGATCAAGGTACTATACAGTCTGTCGCGCCACTAGGGAAAAAATAAAGTACCTTCATTTTCAAGAAAAAAAAAAATGCTTCTCAAATCTTGAGGTAATGAGCTATAATATAGACATAATCCAAAGTATAACCCAATGGTTTATTGTTTACCAATGAATTAAAATTTATATACCTGTTTACAGGCAATTACCTTATTTGTATAGCGATTAATTAATGAAAGGAAAATGTCCAGTCACCACTGCTTCAATCTTCAAAACTATATAGCTATACTATTTCAGTTGTTAATTAATTTAACGTTACATTTATGCTGATGTGGCTAATCGGACGATTTTACAGTGGGATTAATATATGTTGCCTATTCATGTTTAATTTCAAAAGAGATTTTCAACGCGTACCTGACATAGTCGCACAGGCTCGGAACCACCATTTTACTTCTCCTCCGAAGGATGGCATTCCCAAGGATTTTTACTCTATAAATCCTAGGACCATCTTTCGTATTTGAACCCGCGACTTGGGTCATAGAAGGCTGTTATGATGTCACTTCACCTCAGGTGACCCCTCTGATATTTCTTAACCGATTGAATGATTCTTTTATTGTTTTAGACCTTAATTTTTTTTCGTGTATTGTAAAGGTTCATTATAAACGAAAATAGAATTTAAAAAATCAACAGGTTTCTCAGAATTATACTCAGAAATTGACATATGAGGAAAACTAAACTAAAAAGTGTTATACCAAAGCCAAAGGTTTGCTTTTATTGTTTTATTGCACTGAATACTGATGCAACGTAAAAAATAAAAAAAAATAATGTATTCCAAAGAGATGCGTCAAACTTGACTGCAAGTTATGATCTCAGCTTGCAATTAGAGGATGAACACAAGGAGGCGTAGGAGGCTTAGCAGAGAATGGAATTTCCAAAAGGGTGCGTAGGCGTTGCCAACTGGATTTGAGAATTTATTTCTTCTTTCTCTGCTCTCAGGCTGCCCTATTTAATGTGTTTTGCGATTTAAATTAATCTTTCCATGCAATACGATTTGCTTATTTAATTGAGATATTCTACAATCTTTCTATAATATTTAACTTTTTATAAAAAAAAAATGGGTCTTCTACGATATTAGTTTTCAGAATATTCAGGTTTCAATCAAACTACACTTAGCATCTTTTATTATAAATATTTTATACGTTATAAAAATTCCTATAAGTTTAGTGATTTCATTTTGTATCATTGAATTATGGTGTCTGAATTGGAGAATTAAAATAAATTCTAGCAAATTCCACCAAATCACCTTTACCCTTCTCCGTAAACCTATGACATCCTGTCCTACAATATCCTTCAATAACATTCCGCTAGTTCTTGTTGAAAAGATCCGATATCTAGGACTCCACCTTAACACGCGCCTTACTTGCAACCCTTAAACAAGACTGAAACAAGAAACTGCTCGTCGTTTTCGGATACTCCAATAATTACTAGAAAAACGTTCAAATCTTCTATTTAACTACAAAAGATGCATCTACATGATTATCGTACGGCCTATATGGACTTACCGAGTAGAGCTTTGGGACTCTTATAAACCATCAAATTCTTTCTACATCCAATCCTTACAATCCAAAATTCTTCGTAAAATCCTAAATATTATACTTTGTAACGAATAAACTGATCCATAAAGACCTTAATGTTCCGTTTGTTGCTGATTTGGCCCGAACCAGATATCATTCCTTTCATGACAAACTCCATTCCCAATTTAATCCTCTAGTTTCAATCCTTTCTTCCACTTCCTGGTGATTCTCCGAGGCGTCTGAAAGAAAATGGCCTCGAAAGATTCTAGTTTAAAATATTTTTAAAGTGCTTCCGATATGTAGCTCCTCTACATGTCTTCTTCATGACTATTTTCTTTCAGCCTATTTACTAGATGCGTTGTACAATACAGTTATAAATATCAATAAATAATTTTTTTTAAATAAATAATTGGGTCAACTAACGGGCCACTCACTATGGACATTCCATTTTAAGCCGTTAGACTGGAAAAAAGTATATATCCTCACTATGTGCCAAACACTAAACACTTCATGGGTTTTTGCGATACAAGAACATTTAAGTTTGAATGTTAAAGCAGCTGTTTCAAATATTACAATCGTGATTATTGTGACTAGACATTTACTGTGGTACTATTGTATTGTAACCGTTAGAGTAGCCTGCGTTCTTTGAATTTGTCTTGGCAGCGTCCTCTCTATTGTTATGAAGCGTCACTATAAGCATTAATTTTTTTTTTTTTTTTTTGGTTAGTCTCTTGTTGAATAAGCGATTATTTGCATTTAGTTTCCCTTTTAAAATGTTTTTAATTTTAAACAGATTAAATCAGTATTAATTGATCAGATAAAATGTGGTTACTGTATACTGTTCGAGGTTCTTAATTATAGGGAGATCAATATTTGATTATTTATTTATGCATGCCCGTGAATCCCCACATTTCATTTCCTCCTTCTCTCAAAAGGATGCTGAGAATAACTCCGGCGGTTTTCCTGTCCTTGAAAAATAATTTTCTTCACAGGAATATTCTGAGTCAGAAGATCGAATTTGGTTCCGACATCCTCCGCATAGAGACAAATATGATTATACTTCGTTGCGATTTCTAATTCTGTTTCTGTTGGACTTATTAACCATGGCAGTTAACCGTATAAGCGATTTGCATACGTAACCATCCATTATCCTGGAGGGGAATGTAATGCCTGACGCAGAACTAGCCTTGGTAAGGTCGCAGAACATAACAGGACGTTCTTCAGCTATGGTTGTACCTTGGCGACCTTCCCTTCGGTTTTGACTTACTACCACCAGGTTATGACTGGTGGATTTATAACTTTATCTTTGGCTACATAGGACTTCAATGTAATTCTTGAGACAACTATATTATATAAAAATCTGGTGCGCCCAAACACTCGCCTTTCACTTAGCTCCGTTTTTAAAATCGATTTAAGAATTTTTTTAAAGAATTTAATACAGTTAGAGGTAAAATAAATTACTTTGAGTTTCAATAGAAACATGTGTTTTAATAAATCTGTGGCGGTCCTGAATAAGTGGTTAAGTCAAAATATTTCATTTTACAAGTAAGCGACTTAAAGTTTTAAGTAATACCAAAATAGTGTTATTAATTACAGCTTTATTTACACCGAAAATTCTTTCACCAAGAAATTTCTTTAACCAATTTGACACCTCGTAGAAAAAGGTCTGAGGGAGCGATACGTGAAGTTAACTCATTTTCCATATAATTCGAGTTATCTAGTTTTTCACGACCGCCATAGAAATAATCTATTATATTATAATCCATGACAATCAGTTAGTTAAATCGGCTTTTCATCACTTTCCATTAACTTTTACAAATTTTTTCTAAAATCTTTAGTTTTCCAATGGTATATTATACGTCTAAATTTACTTAATTTAATTGAAATTTAAGTGTTTACTCAGTTTAGTTGGTGCAACTTATCTATTTACCTGTTTTTTATCAATGCTAGTAAGGTTATATAAAGATTTTTTTTTTTTTTAATTTACAAAATTAAGGGTACTTAGGAAGAAGATTTAAATATCGACAATTAAGCTCCACGTAAGTGAAAGTAAAATCCATTTAATCATACATTGATATAACGAGTTTAATCAACAACGTTAGAGCTGTCAACTGTTTATAAATTTGCTATAACTTCGATGGGATATAACTATCTTAAATATCCAATTTCAGTTTTAGTGTTTATCCAATTTTGTTAATCGCAGGCTCGTTTTTGAGCTAAACTTACTGGCACAGCTCGTTTTAAAAAGATTTTTTTTTCTATTAATATTTTTCTATTCGCGCCTGTCAGAAGCTATCTGGGCTGTATGAAAAGTGAGATCAGGCATGGTAGGCCTTGGGAAGGAAATTTCCCAGCAGCACCCCCAAAAATAATTGTTAATATCGATATTATACTTTTATACTTCATAAATTATTTTATCCTTCAAAGTCGCAGGTTCAACCTGGTAGGTGGTCCTAGATTTTTTAATGGGAGTAGAAAATTCTTAGTTACGCAGTCCTTCAGAAGGGACGTAAGAAAGTGATCCCGAACTTCTGCGATAGCATGTACTCACTAGTTGAAGATTCCTATTCTAATTAAAGCAGGATAGGCAAAATTTAGAACTCTCTGTAGCATCGTCCAGATTAGCCACAGTAGGATATTGTGACTTTAAATAAATATATAATCAATCTATTCAATAGATAGATAGGCAAGTATGAATTTTTAAAATAAAATTAATAGTTTTCCGGTTGTAAATGATATTTTTTTTCTCATATACTATTAATAAATTCAAATTTTCAACATCTTGTTCCTACTGTTTTTAATAAATTATACTATCACTTCAATATATCATTATACGTGCTTTCAATTCAATCAATTAACTTCATTTTATGGTCTTGAGGAAAAATATAAATCTAGTGTCCTTCATTAACCATTGATAAATTAAAAATAAGTTATAAATGTATTGTACTGCAAAAGTGTTTTATTATTTGTTTCTCAGTTATTAGAATCTATTTACAATAATATTTGAAGTCACCCAAACAAATATTGATCAAATTGGCCTCCGAGCATGCTCCTTGTAAGTACAATAATTATAATTATATATTAGGATATGGCTAATTAATTAGATTATAAATTAATTATTGAGCTCTATTCTTTAGAGAGATTCTTTCTATTCTTCAAAGAGGGATTATCTTTATAATAAGAAGACAGTTCAGGGTCAGTCCTGTTTACTCGCCTATTTCATAACGGGCCCTCCTTCAGTCTAGGCCGGAGTCGAGATATAAGAAGTTTTTTTCCACAAAAAAATCAAATAATAGTCTTATTAATAAGAACTATTATGATGAACATTCTTCAAAATCAAAACGTTTATTAGCATTCTAAAACCGTAAGTAATCCCTTACTGATGTAAAAATCTTACTTATCTTTCAGTTCGTTCGTTCTTTTCACAACTTTGTGTTATATTAATTAAGAATCCGCTATCATAGATAGTATTTAGATCACAATGGAAAGACTTCACAAGTACTTTATATAACATGTATTCTTGTGGTAGACCTATATGGTTCATTAATTTGATCTTTAATCCAGGTGAGAAGCCTAATATTTAGCCAATTACTTTCACACATATACCTATGAAACGCCTACTATGTGAGGTATAGACATTTCAAATATGATTTTTTAACTAAAACGCACGTTTTAATGTCCTCTCATGCCTAATGGTCTAATTTTTTTGGGAATAGTAAATTGTCGCTCAAAATCACCGTATTTGCCTCGATAATATTAACTTTAAACATCTTTTCAAAAACATACTCCAAAAATGTTTATTCCCTGATGACAATGTCCCTGATACCCTAACAGTATCAATGTTTAAGCAATTCGCCTTTTAAAGCTTGCTGATGTCTAGATATCTTTGAAATTAAGTGATTGGCCCTTATTGCCAAATTTATGAGACGTTTTTCTGAAATTGAAAACTAAGTTCGCTCAGTTCTAATAAACATACTGTTGCAATATTTCGTTATGCCTGCGATAAGAATTAATAACAATTAATATGTAACAAAAGCCGTAAGACTAGTTGAGAGTAGCATAACATGCAGAGACGTAATTAATTTTTATAATTTTTACTTTTAATTAATGAAAATTTAATATTCAGTCGAAAAGAAAAAGAAAAAAGCTCAAACAAAAAACAAAGATTCCAATAGCGCTTAGAATGTTCTAATTGCATTTGTAAAATACTATTTTATTGTATTGAAGAAGACGAATGGGAAAAGTGCAAACTACTAAGAATAGTTCATGTACTTATTGTTAGTTCATAAATGAATGTTGTTTTTAAACATATTTATTGATATTTACAACTGTATTATATACATCAAGTAAATGTGATGGACATAGTAAAGCGCTCTAAAAATATTCTAAACTAGAAGGTCCCGAATCTTCTTTACAGACGCCTCAGAGGATTATCAGGAATCTAAGAGGTTGATAGGATAGAAACTAGTGGGTTAGAGTGGGAATGGTGTTTTTCATAGAATGATTGATACCCGGTTTCGGGCTAATTCAGTAACATATGGAACATTAAGGTCTTTATGGATGAGTTTATTGTTGACAAAGTAAGGAGCGTTAAGGAATTTGGATTGTAAGGATTGGATACAAGAATTCGATGGTTTAGTAGAGCCCCATCGCTCTACTCCGTAAATCCATATCGGCCCTATAAAGACCATATAAATAAGTCTTTTGTAATTAAGTGGAAGGTTGGAAAGTTTGTTCAGTAAAATGAATGTTTTAAAATTGGTTATAAAATTAATTATTATTTAAGCGTATATAGTTATAATTTAAAAATACAGTGATATATTTTTTCACTAATAAAACAGTTCATAAAGACCTGAATATTCCGTTCGTTGCAGACTTAGCCAGAACTAAATATTCCTCCTTTGATTCCCACTCAAACCCACTTGTCTGTATCCTCTCTTCTCCATCTGTTCCAGATAATTCTCGGAGTCCCCTGAAAAGACGGTGGCCTCGAGACCTGCTAATAACATAAACATTGAAGTGTTGACCGCTGGGTAGCTTCTTCCCAAGAGTTTATCAAGCCAATTGTTTCTTTTTTCACATTGACTTGTATTTTTTTCAAACAGTTGTAAATATCAATTAATAAATTTTAAAAAAATATAGTGCACTGTACCAGATTTATTATTATTTAAATTATTTTGTTTGCTTTCTTTTTATTTAAAACAAATTTTATTATCTCCCATGAGCCGTTCTTAAAGCGCCCAAAATAATGTTTTTAAACATTGAAAAGATAAAAGCTGAAAGATATGTAATCCAGTATTAAAATTTAAAATAAACGGTACAGTAAAAGTAATTTCAATCAAATTTGAAAAAAAAATTCAAGTATTATCCAATCTACCTGTTATTACTAGATTCTGATATCTCAAGCTGAAATATTATCAGACACTAGTCCGAATAATGTTTATAGGAAACACTTCAAGGATTCTATGAGTAGAACATATCTCTATCATTCGTTGTTCGTCGATAAAAATTGTTAACCTTGATTTGAATGACATTGTATCATTTTCGGCAATGGTACATTCCTATTCAATGACATCGGTGGCCGCAGTTCATGTACATCTGAGGGTGAACTGAACAAGGTAAATTGGTGAGAGATTCATGGAAATCCTTGGTACCATTGTTAGCAGCCTTACTTTTTTTTTTTTTTTTTTTTACCATTGTAGAAAACAAAGATCACTACTTCCATAAAACCAAGTAGCGCATATAAATAAATGATTAGTATCATCACGGGTACTTTTAAAAAAATTATGTCTGGAGTCTAATAATTGGTTTTATCAATTAAAAATCAGGTCTTGTCTTGTTTTCTATGACATTACAAAACACATCACCACTTAAGGAATATAAAAGAAAGTCCGCGTTATGAAACATTTTTGCGAACCCTTATGTGGCCTGAATAGCGGAAGTAAAACAAATGAATTTTAAAAGTAATTAGTGTACAAGAGTAATGTGGAGGCCAAAAATAAAAGGCAAGGTAACGAACTATTGCCTTGGAGGTTACTGTATGTTTGTGGTCGTAAAAAACTTTTGCTAATTTCCTTCCCATCATAAACACTGGTAAAATTGCTGGAATCACGTTCTAAAATCCGAAATGGATACTCTTATACGATATATTATTATAATTATTTTAATTACGGTGTAATTGACCCTTAGCTAAGTTACTCCCGTCTGAATTGCTATAAATGTTTATAGTTCATTAACTTTATTAAATGTATTTATTTTTACCAAGATTTTCCTTGTGTCATGGGTATTAAAACTAGCTTGAATATTACAGAATTATAGACTCTATACAACCCACCTTATGTATGTATTTTGTTTGTTTTTATTTTCTTAAAAGGATATAAGTTTGTATTTTTTATTTCAAAGCCCTTTGTAGTTTAGGTTGAAATTCTCGAATCTGCTAGTTTCTTCGCTATCTCTTCTACTGTGCATGGTCAATTAAGACAGGATGAGGGGGTGGGAAAAGACGTCTTCTTCGTCGCTATGTCACTAATCTTCTACATGTGACGGGGCTCACCGGATTTTTGATTCATTAATTAATCCTAAATTAATGCTAAGGCTCCCTACATATTGTTGCAAGCTTTGTGGCCTACCTGGTTTTTCAATTTTAGGCTGTCAAATAATTTAATCTGTCTCCTAGTGATGTAGTCAGTCACTGTCGGGAGTAGAGTGCAGTATGTCTGTTTTAGTCGTTTGTAATTTCGTATGTCTTACGATACGTCTCAGCACGCCGTTCTGGAACTGTTGGAGCTCCTACGCCGTGACAGGTTTTTTATTAGCTAACATGGGTGCACCATGCAGCAGTGATGGCCTGATCACGATTTTATAAATCATCAATTTGAGCCGGAGTGATAGGTTTGGAGATGTTATAAGGTAATAAGTTATTTATGACATAATGTATATATTTATGCATTATAAATAATGATCCCAAAAGAGAAGTTTTTGTTGGATATAATTTATTTGTAATGTCCATCATAGGAATCAGGTGTAGGAAGATTAACGAAGGTAAAAAGTTATTTGTGTTGAACCAGACCAATCTCTTGAAAATAATTAAAATATTGAAAAAAAACCTAATAATGTTGATAGACGAAAAATAAAATGGAACCAGAATACAGGAAAAATATAAAATCACCACTGTAGTAAATGACAAAAAATAAGTAATTTTAAAAATATGATGCTGGGTTGTATTTACTGATAGTCATTTTTATTGTGTCCTGTGATTCAATGTTTCTTTCACTGATCCTATCTTTAGTGAAAGGGCGAAAATGTAAGGTCATGGCGCACCTTTTAAGCAGATCGGCTATCAGCTTATTGTAGGTGTAAGGTAAGATTTATAATAATGTACTAATATTATTTTAACCGCTAGTTATGGTTTTTAACATGTAACATATATAGCTAGTTTTAAATTGATCTAAGAAAACTGAGGAAAAACTGCTGTACATCAGTTAAAGAGTGTTATGAGATGTTTATCTAGCCTTAGAGTTGACATTATAGTGTCAATGAGAGAAATTCCCAACTGGATCGGCTGCTCAACTTAGCTGAGCATGGAAACATATTTTTCCTAAAATACTCTCGTTGCTAATGGGATGGTCCCCCTTCTTCCGAACCTGCCTTGTTCCATATATATATATATATATATATATATATATATATATATATATATATATATATATATATATATATATATATTTTTTTTTTTTAATATATGTTTAGTTTAAATAACTATTGATTTAATAATAATAATAGGCTTACCGACCCCGTAAGTTCGATGCCGATACCACCAAACTCCGCCTGCACAGACTCGTCCTATAATCACCATTCAATCCCAAGCCCTCAAGATCAGCCTTAACGCAATCCTCCCATCGACGCTTCGGCTTACCTTTTGGACACGTACCAGTCGGATTAGCGAAAACCAACTTTCTCGAAATCCGTCCCTCAGCGAACCCAACAACTTTACTCGCCCATTTGAGTCTCCGCGATGCTCTCAACTCAATTATATTCACAGGTTACAAGCTCCGCAATACCGTGTTGTGCAACCTTCTAAACTGCCTAGTGGCCTCATCCCTCTTCGGACCAAATATTTTCCGCAGTACCTTATTTTCGAAAACCATAAGGCGTTGTTCATTCTTCAACGTAAGCGGCCACGTTTCACATTCGTAAAGAACCGTTGGAAGAATAATAGTTTTATAAATTCTAAACTTTAAGTTTTTAGTCAGAAGCCGCGAGCCAAGTAACTTAACTGAATAATAACACGTATTTCCAAACTTTAACCAGGACTTTATTTCTTCCTGGATTTCTTTTTTTCTTGTTATCATTGAACCTAAATACTTGAATTTCTCTACGCATTCAAAAGTATGCCCTTATATATCAATATCACCAAGATCGCCACCGTTTCTGCTACTAATCACATATTTCATCATAATAATATTTTTAATTCTGTAAAAATAACTACTCAGGTAAATTAATTGCATCCGTTAGTGTTAACTTTAAGTTGAAGATTCAAATGAAATAATCATCAATTTTTTACACTCATCTTAGTTTTCACTCATTCTAACGTGATGTTTATTTATTTTAAACATTTTTATTGCTGCGATCACTTCAGTGAGGCTGAATATAGGAGATGTTACTTCTTATTCTCGTCATAAAAACTCAATAAACCAACAACATTCTGTAGGCAAATCTCTCCGGAGATAAAAATTAAAATTTTATAGTTTCATTTCACCACTTTCAAAATTGAGCTCACGTTATGAACATTTATGACTCCCTCTATTCATACTGGTTTTAATAGCTTTCATAAATGATTAATTAGTGTTGTATTCAGATATGAATTAATATATTTAGTTCGGATGACTTTGACTTTCCAGCCGTATTAGTTTCAATTTTTTCCCATGATGATTAATATATTATTGACTGTCCATTTTCCCTACTGCCTTATTAATCTATTTTTTATCCAACAATACATGTTTTTATTTTATTTTTCATATCATGGTAATATAGTAAAGTACGTAAAGATAATGTAGTAATACTGTAAATATAAATCACAGAATTATTTTTATAACATTGAAAAAACTTAACTAGACTTTTTTGAGAATTTCTTTTTTTTTCGAAGATGTCATGACATTTTACTTATGCTGAGGAATTATCTAGGTGTGATACCAGATCCAGAAGTGAGTAGAGCTAGAGAAAGTATGAGCTCCTCCACTTCCTGACTACATCGACTGTTATAGTAATGCCGATTTGTGATGTAATATCGGTAAGGAAAAGCGAATTTCCATGAGACTTTTATATATAATAGGTATTTTAGACAATAATAATCCGTAACGTTTAACCCCACGATGAACTGAGGAAAAGGGAATGAAGGAATAAATCTCAAGATACATTTCAATTTACCCATTAAAATGAAATAAAGATTAAATAAAATATTTATATATATATATAATATAAAATATATATATTATTATATAATATATATATTTATGGTCATTGTCGTCGCACTTTCCATAACATCAACATTTTAATAGTAATTCAATCAATGAACTTCAATTATGGTTTTGAGGAAAAATTTAAAAAATCTAATCTAGTGAATTGCATTAACCACTGATAGACAAAAATAAGTCTAGTCAACAGAATATCAAGTTATAAATTTTTTCTACTGCAAATGTGTTTTATTCATTGTTTTTCTCGTTTAATAGAATATATTTGTAATAATATTTGGGATCACCTGTAGCAGCCTCTTATGCCAAAGGTCACGGGTCCAAACCCGCAAGAGGCCCTAGGATTTTTTAATGGGTTTAGTTATGCCGCACTTCGCAGGGGACATAAAAAGGTGACCGGAGCATGTGCGATGTCGGGAACTCGATAAAGATCCATATCCTAATAAAATCGGGATAGGCAAAATTTAGGACTCCCACTGTAGCATCGTCCGATTAGCCAAAGTAGCATAAAAGTGACGATCAATAAATTAAGTTATCCGTCCATAATGACCTAACTGATGCAATACCGTTAAGTTCCTGATAAAGTACCGAAACGACAAGAAACTGCTTGTAGATACCTATCACTACTAACACCTACTTGACAAACTTCCAGTATTTTTCAAAAATCTCATTTATTTTGCCATTTGGAATCTGCCATATTCCTCCTGCATCCGACAATCACTTAAATTCCTCTTATTTCGTCACAAATAATATTATTTTGTTATCCCATTTGTCGCAAGTCTAACCCGAAATAGATAATACTCTTTTTCTAAACTACTTATCCACACAAATCCACTTTCCCTGATTAATCCTGGGACCTACTAACATAAAATAGTCATTGAAGTGCTATTCATAAGCCAATCTCATGTCATGTATTCATACCTCACATTTATTTGTTTTATTTATTAATTACAGTTGTAAATTACAATAAGTAAATCAAAAATTACTTTTAAAAAATCAATAGATACACTGACAAATAAACAAAATAAAAACATTTGGATTATATATTGCTATTGGGGTTATCACTAAACGTAACTTCCATTAAATAGTATTAACTTATATCTGTTTCATAATAATATAGTCCCTAGATATCTTTAAAATTATCCCGTGGGATCACATGTTACTGACACGTGATCGGCAAAAAAGGAATGAATATAACTGAGTATTAAAGAAACAAACACCCTTGCCAGCCATTTCTCAAGCGTAGATGAATTTTTTATTTTACTTTACACGATTTCAGATGTTTAATGTTTAAGACAGGATTTAGTACAATTATCAATTCCATTTGTTGATGGATAGAAGCTATTGTTATGTTGCAGAAATATGTAGCAGTTTGTGTTAGGACGAGTTGTATTGTTGGATGTCGCAAATCATAGAAAACATAAGTTATTTTGTATAAAGGGGATACAAAATAATTCTAATTGATACGTATAAATGTATTTTCATTTATGTTGAATGAATTATATTAGTTTAACTCCTCCTGGGTAAGGCATACGTGAGTTAAGAACTTTTAACTGTTCTATTTTAAAATTAATTTATTTTGGTGGGTTGATTTTGATTGTTGTAGTTTCGGAGGAGGCGAATATATGAAATATATAAGAACTTGTATGTAATAAAAAAAAAGAAGTAAATTTTGAACACTTGCTTTGAACAAATGGAAGAGAAAAAAAAACACATTTTCTTCATTCAGCAAAAAACAAACTAACACAAAAACATCTTTCAACAAAAACCAGGATCTTGTGTCAGAACTTAAGTTTCATCTTATAAACATTGCAGTTGATTCCTAAAGGTACTAAGATTCCGATTTAATTTTATTGCAAAGTTATTATTGTATTTGCAATAATAACGTTGCCTTCCATTACGTAAAAATAATTAATAATACTTCAAACAATTCTAGATTATTGTACAAAAAGACTCAAATAAATTGATTAAATAATAAATTAAAGACAGATGTTTGCGTTTTTGTAAATTTTAGGATTGACATAGCATCTATTGCAGATCATTATTACAAATCTGACTTAGGAACTTAAGTCTCATTTAAACGGTGTTTTTATTTTATTTTGTTTATATTTCGAAAGTTACTATTTAAGTCTTATTTCTTGAATAAAATATTTAGTGACTTTTGAGGTTTGGTAATTGGTCCACAAAATGTATGATAGTCAAACTTGCTGTAATGCTGTAAACAAGACAGTTTAAACATATCTGAATTTTTTATGTAAATCTTCAAAACTTAGTGATAGAGATTTATCAAGGGAGATTGAAAAGAATTTCTGTTTTAATATTAAATATTTTTTAATCAGTTTATTTCTCAGCTCTTGAGAAAAAGAGGGGAGTCATACTTGAAGAAAGTGGAGAGATCTTAGAAAATATGCAATTTGTGTTCGGTTGTTACGCCAAATATAGGGGAAAGCCGGAATAGCCTTGACAAACTATGTAATTATTTTTATAAGCATCAAATTAATACCATATGTTACGGGATAGTTGATGGAATCTAATTTCATACCAACTAGAAGATGATAATTGACCATTACTAATTCAGGGTTTGTAAACTGATGTTGAAAGTTTCATTGTAATTAATATAAAATGTCAACATTGTAACACTTATTTTCTTCTATTTCCACTGTATATCGTAGGTGAAATCGATTGAAAGCCAAACAACTATATTATTTGATTATGTGGTAACATTGTTTTCTAAGTTACAAAAAAATTGGTGTTGTTATCTGTTAGCCAAAACTCGAGTTGGAATAAAATTGTTGTAATGAAAAGTATATTTTTCCGTAAACATGATAAAATAGGAGCCAAGAATTTTAATAATTTTATATGTTTTTTTTTCTTCTTACTTTGGCCCTTACCCAAGAAAGTCATAGGCTTGAGATAAATATTCAATTTTCGATAACTAAACAATTTTACTGCTGTGTAACACTTTTGTTGTATCTTCTAAAATTTCTTATCTGTGTATATACACAGAAAGTATCAGTGTATATATACAGAAAGTATTACATAAATTTTATTTTCGCGGTGGTGTTTCAGATAGTTGACATTAGCAGCATACGCTTTACTGTTAGTAATATATTGCTACAATATTATCTCGTTAGAGACTCTAGACCTTTAAATGAGATAAGTTATAAGCTAAGTAACATAATGGAAAAAAAAAAAAAACAGAATAAAATAATTACGCGTCGAACGCGAGATCGAGTCTCGGTGCCAAGGAGCTTTTATTCTCCGCCCTCACCTCCTGCCTCTAGAAATCCCCATATAGCCTTCAAAGGAGGAAAATAAAAGCCTTGAGGTAGGAAAATAAAATAACAAGGTACATACTAGTTTTATTTACTTAAAAAAAAATTATTTAACGTTGTAATTATTTATTGTTAACCCCTCACATCGCGAGCTTAAAGTTCTTCGAGCTTCAGGAATGACAGGACTGCATCGTCCTTTACTTGTCAGTATTAGTAGACCCATTAGCTCTTGAAATTGGTATGGCTAATGTAAACAGAATAATGTAAGCTTTATTATAAATACGATTATATAAACAACATATGATATGAAGAGGTGTTGACCATGTCTTATGTAAGTAATATAGTACTAATTTTTAGTAATAATCCGTTTATGACTCAATATTATTCTGCCAGTTTAGGAAATGAATCTGAGGTAAAAAGAGCATCAATGACTAGAAGAATCATGGAACAACAGATGAAAACCTGTCAAATAGGCAATAAAATGAGCCATAAAAGGAGTATATTGTTTTCCTTCATTTTCTTCCTTGGTTAAGGCAATTCAAAACGTGCAAGACAGTAATGATTATGAAATCTATGATCACGTTGCGTCACACCGGTACCGACTGGATTGGTTGACCAATAATCAATACGAATTTATAGAAATTTCAAGTTTATGGTTAATTTATGAAGTAATGATAACGATTCCAAGATACGAGTGCAAGTCTAGGAACAATTGCGATTTAGCCATTAATGCATCAACCTGAAATCGAATTAACAATCTCAACTGAGCTCGAATAGCCTTTAAATTAACAGAAGATTGAAAATAAGTATGTTTCTCCATTGGAAAAGAGTAGTATACTTTTTTTTTTTTTCGTTTTGTTATGTGAATTTACATGTATTCATATTTTATTTCTTTCACTAGAAAGTGAGAGATGTTATAATTTGATATAAAAAATAATTAAATACTTATATGCCCTAGGTCGCAGGTTCAACTTGGTAGAAGATCCTAAGAGTTTTTAATGGGAGTAAAAATTGTTTAGTTATTCCGGTCCGTCCTTCGGAGGGAACGTAAAAATTTGGTTCCAAACCTGTACTATCCTGTAATCGGTATTCGATAAAGAACCCTATCATTATTAAACCTGAATTAGTAAAATTCAGGACTCCCACAGTAGCATCGTCCAATTAGCCAAAACCCGAATAAAGTGATGTTTAAATGAATAAAAAGACAAAAAAATTAACTTAAAGTTGGAGTTTCCGCCTTATTTTTGGAAAAATGATGAACGAACTATTCTACGAATGTTGAGTAACAATAATATTAAGTTTGACCCTGGAGCATCTGCAGTGCCTAACGTGCACTCTATACACGGAGCCCTTCAAAACACAAACTTATAAGACCGACCAAACAAAATGATTAATTCTTCTTTCCGCCATCTGTTAATGAAGGTTTTACATTTCCTGAAAAATCTTCCGTGCAGTTTTTCATCCAAAAGAGCATATTTTTTTTTTTAGGTTTAAGAAATAATTTCTTTTATGATTAATAGCGGAATGTATTTCAGTCACTTCAAAAATTTTTAAAAATCCAATAACAATTGAACGTGTTTCCATAGGATTTGGCATAAAGAAAATAAGGTACTAAGTTCAAAGCTTAAATATATTTTTTACAAATATAGAGTCTTGGCCAATTATTGCGTCATATTCAGATTTTTTTACTAATGTGTAATTTTTCAGAAGATGTATAGTTTTTGAGTTACTCGAGTTATTCCCCTCCGTCGGATCAAGATTGGAAGATACATGGATCCTCCCGAATTATTGGGTTTCACATGGGCATGGGGGTTTCCGAGCAAAGATCGTTGAACATGGGAAAAGCATCAGTCCCCTATGAGCTAATTTTGGGGTACCGCAGACCGCTTATGAGGCACTGAGAACAAAACTTTTGAGGGACACAGGACTATACGTCCTGATTGAGAAAGATTTCCCTCAGCCATGACCAAGCACAACTACCCGTACTAGAAAACCTTTGTCCACGGGTGGAAGGAATGTATTAGCCCAAGCCACTCCTTCTTGGGTAGGAGAGATCCAAGAAGGCCGCCGAACATTGGAACATCCTAAGACGCTACTAGCTGAAGATAAAATGCAATAAAATGCTGTGTGCACAGCCATTAGTGTATTGCAACTGAGGGTTGTCTCAACGCAAATTCCCACAGCTGCGAGAACCCGTATTACCTCAATGCAAGAAAGGGTAATAAATAAATTTAAAAAATGAGTTATTCCAATGGCAATTCATTTTAAGGTTTTAGAAAAAAAAATTGACCAACTTAGACGACGAATTTTTTCAGACTATTGCACATCTAGATGATAAAAGGAATCTCCATTGAAAATTTCAGCTTCATAGGCGCAGTTGGTTTTTGAGATACTTCGTTAACAAGAAAAATTAATTAATAGAGATTTATTTTATAAATATGGATAAAGGCTATCCATAATATTTTAGTCCATTACAGCCTGTCATATTTGATTTTTGTTATTATTTCAGTTGTTTTTTATAATAAAGCAAACTTTTAATTGATTTAAATCAACTAAGAAGAGCGTATAGTTGGAAGTTTCAGTTCTTCCTAGCTTGGTGTTAAACGACCTAAATTGGGAGAAGAGCAGGAATAGGCCACTGTGCCTGGGGAAAGGATAGATAACAGTTACCGATCTAACTGTAACGGATATTATGCAACTTTTGCCTCCCGGCCATCGCCGGTATCCACTGCTGCATTGTGTGTCTTTCGGTTTAGCGATATATCTCAGGAAATAAGGTTCTATAATGAAACATAATCTTAATTGTATTCTGCTGAGGAAGGTCCAAAATCAAAAATCTTTCTTGGTAAAAACTGTGACCATAGATTATTATGTTACTTGTTAATAAAGTGATTATCTTCAATATTTGCATACATGTTTACGTTTTTCTCTTGATAGACTTTCTACAAAGTAGTTATTCAAAAATAACTGTAAAGAACAAATGAACAAATGGTTAGTTCATATTCATAGCTGTGACCAAAACATTTTCTAATTTTATTTTAGAATAAACATCACTGAGAATACTTCCACAATTACGGTTCAGCACGAACTTTAAGCTCACTGTAATAAACACATTAAAAACATTTACATAGCTTCATACTACGTTGTATTTCCTACAACAGCCGTAAAAGGAGCTGGATGAGAGACCTGAGTTGGAACGAGCTTTAATATCAAGGCCGAAAAGGGCCACAATTAGGCAATTCTCTTTCTACTGCTCGTCATGCTTTGTGGTTGTAGCATGCTTTGTCATCACATTCACTGAAAGCCTGCAGTGGCAGTTGTCGCCTGAAAACTACCAGGAAATCTATTAATTTGGCTCATATATCTTCAAAAGTAAAATCGTGATAATGATTTTGCTTCGCTATTTGCTTTAAAACAAATCGTCCAAGTAGAGTAAAGTGGACAAATAAAATCATAACTGTAAAATGTAAATTAGTGTTAAACGACACTATAAAACGTTTATAACGGAAATGTGTCAAATTTGACCTTATGATTTATAATTTTCAATAATAAACCTTTGCAATCAAACGTTTCAAGATACGCAGAACCCGAATAATGAATAACAAAAAATCCGCCCTATGGATAAATAAACAAATCTGTAAAAATGTATTTTAGGATTCTCTATTCGATATTATAGAGTTTTAAAACTAGCAGTGGTCATTTTCCTTTATTTTATTTATTGATTTTCATATCAGGTAATTGCCTGTAAACAGCTCTATAAACTATTATGCCCTAAAATAATTATTTGTTTAATTTGCAACGTTATTTCTTACGTATGATTACAAATAAAACGTAATATTAAAAAAAGTTATGGATTATCCATAATTAATCCAACAGTTAGGACTGATGTATAAATTCGGGGGTACAGAACCAATAAGTTATTATTAGGTTAGTCAAGTTTTTATTATTTTTTAGCTTATTTTATTTAAATTTTACTTTTTATTGACGGGTAAAAATGATAAAATTATTAATGTATTGTTCAATAAAAATGAAGGAAGAATGATATAAAATAGATTGATTTTAATAGATTTTGATAGTTCTAATGTTGATGAAGTTATCAAATTTAGATAATAGATTTACAATTTTAAAGGTTTATTTATTTATTATTTAACCTCTAATCGTTGATGAGTACTTTAGGTTAAATTTTTATAAACATTGATAACTTAAAGTAAATTGTACTGGAAATCGCTCAAAATAGCTTTAACGATTTCGACTTTAGAAAACGTGATAGCAATTTCAAATAACTCCCATTAAATCTCTGTCGATTGCCAATCCAAGAGTAATAAACTTCTTAATGAACTTCGTGGATCGATTTTACGGCCACAAATGCTTGATGTTACTGCTCAATCTTAGGATGAAACGATAAATTCCAACAAGGCTCAATCCATTCAGAATTTTTGATTTTTGTTTTTATGACACTAATTCATTATAATTTTGTGTGTTCATAAATGTGATTAAAACGAAATAAAATAAAATTTTCTCTTAGAGAGCTACTATAATACAAACAAAATTGTATTGATACAATGTAGTTATTATAAAAGAAGGCAATTCAGTCATTAAGCTATGATTCCAAAAAATATCAAGTTTTTATTGTTTCCTTTTTACAATTTAGAAATTCAAATACAAAGATAAAATTATTCCTGACATGTAAGTAGTACTATAGACGAAAGCGCAAGATTCGGGATTTTTAATTGGTAATATGTAATAATATAAGTCGGATAAGTTTAAAAAAAAAGATGTTATAAGCGTATAAACTTATGAATAAACGTTATTTTTTGTAATATTGTGAATTAGGGAGGTTATGGTAATTCATGGTGATCGTACAGGTTATATACTTCATACAGTAGTCAAAATTTTAGAAAAAATATTGCGTACCAAATTGTACTTAAGTTGCTAAAATAAAGGGAAAGTTGTTATAAACTTTTACTATTAATAATTATTTCTACTTTTAGATCATTTTTCCAAATAATAGTAGTTCCACTGTAAACTGAATGGGACTCCCATGGAAACTAAATTAATTTTAATACATTGAAATATATTTAGAAAAGGTTTTTATAAAATTTAAAACTGTAATAAAGCGAAAAAAAATAGCAACCGTTAAACATAACAAAGAAATAAACTAGACCAACTTTTCATTTTTTGACTCATTTATGTTTTTATTTTTTCCGATGATTAAATATAATAATGATTAGACGTTATATAACAAACATAATTTTTTCTTGCTCAGTGCACTTTTCGTTACGATAAACTAAAACTACAAAAGTAATAAACGTTTAATTGGTCAAGCTCAAGTTTTTTTAAACATAAATTACACGACATTTAAATTGCACCCATGCGAAGCAAGGGCGAGGTGCTAGTTATTTTATAAATTTAGATGTTTAAATTTGTACAAATATATTAATGTTCTGGCGATTATAAGGGAACAAGGGGACATTAGTTATATATAGTATTATGTTAATATAGTTCTGTGCTCAGATGGCAAAATGGTATAAATAACTTTTTCTACAAATGACATTTTCTACATGTTTTTTACATTCTGGATTGGCATTCGTTTATGTCTAGAAGGTCGGTCACACATTTTTACGAGGTAGTGTTGTTTACTCATAAACTAAAAGAAAAACATCTATCACATTATGATACATAAACGAATAACACTCCAGAATGTTACAAAATCTTATTTCGAGAAAAAGTTACTTATACCATTTTGGTTATTACAGGATTATAGTACTTGTACCGGCTTGTTATTAAATAAATGTTAATTTGAATATTTTATTTTTACCATTAAAAAGTAATTTTCTAAGGTAAATAAATTGATGAAAAGAAAACAAGGTCATGTTTTTCTATTCAGTATATCGTCAAATTATTCTCGAGAGTTTATATAATGTTTATTTTACAAAAAAACAAAAAAATAAATAAATACATTAAAAGTGAACAGGTAGTAATTTAAAAAAACTCTAGTATCATTCATTTTTCTGGTTTTCATCATAAATAATATAAAAGTTTCTAATAGGGAGTTTCAAATTTTTAGTTTTTAACCCTCTCTGTTTGTTTTCTGTTTAAAAGTGTCACGGGGTTTGTCACGAAATTTGTGATTTCATTGTCATAATTAATTTTCAGGTGCTCCACGAGTTACACTTTCTGGCAAGGCTGTTCTTCTCTGGCTGCATTGAACGTATTTTTAGTTCGGAAAGCATATTGACATTGTATGTTTACGGTCGATTTAAAAGTCAAATAAGGTGCTTCGTTGGGTATTTAAGCAGCCTACACAAAAAACGGTAATGGTACATATATATATTTTTTTAAAAAGATTTTCCACTGAAGGTCTAAGTATTTTGGCATTGCTAATGATCTGTTTAACATAAATAATGAAATAGTTTTAAATAATAGGTTGGTGGAATTTGCAAGTGTTTTTTTTAATTTTTTTATATTATTCTGTACGACTCTTAATTGTGGTTAGGTATTTGACTGTTATTTTCATCTGTGTCACGTATTTTATTTAGCATGTCATAAAGTACGTATTTAATATACATGTGTTATTTTCGAGGATTTAGTTGTTTTTCTTAAATTTAGGGACATTACTTGAATGTTATAGATATGTTTATTGCATAAATACATTTATACACAGTAAAAAGCTGAATTTCATAACTAATTAAAAAAATGGATTGCGCACATGAGATTTTAGTAATTCAAATTTCAGGTCCTTCCAAATTGTTGTAGTAGTCTATCATTTTCACGAGATAATAATAAAATGACAACAAAATTTCACAATTCTAAATCTTTAGTTAATTTATTGTTTAGAAAATTATGATTTTAATTTTTTATAACGTCCGTTAAGCAAGGACGAAAAATATGTATTGAACATGATGGAATTATCAACGGCAATAGATCTGACAACACCGCTTCAATAACTAAGAAACAATCATTGGTAGTTATGATTTTTTGTTTGTTTTCAAATAATAAATAATGGAACATTCACGACTCCCAACGCCATCACAATACTTTTACGCTGATGACTCTATAGATATTGTTTTTTCTCTCTTGTTAATTATTCAAACGATAAACAGGGATATTTTTGTAGTTTTATTCAAGAAGTTACCTTGGATTTTTATTTGGCAGAGTGGTGGCAAGTAAGATGAAGATGAAGGTTATAATTAAGTACGTTTTCGGAAGTAAAAACAGCCCCTTACTACACATTTTTTTCCAATACCATTTCTTTTTTTTTATCATTCTCATTTGGTCCAGTAGTTTTCAAAGGGTAGCGGTTCTCTGATTTCTCCTTTGTACGTCCATGATTTTATTACGTCGCATTTGTCAAACTAAATATATTTTAATGGAAACATAATGAAGTTTTTTTTTTTCTTCATTTTGTTACTAAAATTCTAGTAATCATTGGATAAAATAACGATTGAAGCAGTTACTAAATATAAATAAAGAGCTAATATTATTTTATTCAAGAAATATTCATATATACAATAAAATAATTTAAGGTCTTATTTTATGGAATGCATGTCCAATAATGGTTAAAAAATTTGTTTATATTTTGCATAAAATAATTATAATTTAGAATCAGAATTAATATAAAAATATTTTTTCAATCAATTATCGTAATGCTATCGATTAATTATAGATTTAGATTTCCTGAGAAATCTTACGGGGTTAACGACACTTTAGTGCTGACTGTAATGCAGAAACAACCTATGGCGCCTATTGTAAATAATATTGTACCTTCTCCTTTTACAGGTTTCTATTTTAGTTTTTTCGTTATATATTTATTTATTTTTAATGATTGCCCAAGGTGTATTGGTTATTCATTGCACCAAAATTGTACAGGATCGAACTTACACAAATCAAACACAAAACGTTCGAAGCTTTTTAGTTCAAAATAAATACAATCAAAGTAAATTTTCGACTATCGTCAAATAAATTGATGCAAATCTATTGAATACGTTTCTGACCGAAATTAGGAATATATTGCCTTCAACTAAAACATAGCCGATTACCCGTGAAGTTTATAAGATATATATAAAAGGGAGATATAATTTTTAATATAAGGCAGGATTATTATTACTGTTTTATAGATATATTATTCGGTAAAAAATCGTGAAATTATTATTGTCAGATCTAACAATATCTCTCGGCAGATGGTCACATTATGAATAGCTATTATTAAAACGTATTAATACTGCTTAAGTTTGATGTGATTCCTAACACCACCTATCGCATGACTAATCAAAAAGTTTATTTAATGTTTGAGGCAGCACCTCATTGTAATCATAATTGATCAAATTTAACGAGCGCTTTTATTTATTTTATTTGTTTATTAATTGCATATTAAATCATTATTGACTCTCGTCACACTAAGTCAATTACCTCTTCTTAAAAAAAAAAAAAATAATAAAATAAAAAAAAACCTGTACTACTACAACCCATGAAGGGCAAAGGTTCATATAGAATTGCTCAGTACATATAGAGATTCGTACTGTTTCTAGGCGCTCGTGCAATGAGGTGATCAGGACTTGTTCACGCTCAGCCTTCAGGTTTTTCCCCCAATTATTTTGGGTACCCACTTTATAGAGGCTGGGTCTGCCACGAGAGAGTCTCCATATCCTAGCCCCTCCCCCCCTTGACTGAATTAACAGAATAAATAATATTCTGCCACAGCCGGGATTCGAACCCAGCACCAAGAGAACAGTAGACTTGTGCCCTACCCACTAGACCACGCAGCTCCATATATTAGTTCTAAACTAAACTAAAAATCATGGATCATAGTAAAGGTGTTACCAAGATTATTTGACCTGATTGATATTAACCGCTAGTACGATCGAGTTTGTTTAGAGTAGGGTTGATTTCAAACATTAAACTAGGTGATCATATAAGCAGATAGTTTATTTAGCATCGTAAGTCTTTAAGTTCGAAAAACATTTTTTTTTTTTTCATTTATAAGCGATTACTGTATACATGAAAAAAAAAACGGTCTTTACATAATTGTTCCTTTTTAATATTCAATCGCCTTCGTATTTATTGACGTAATACCAACTGTGATATTGGATATTAATTAGAAACTGATAGTGATGATTGTTCGACACTTCAATGAATTCCACGTTACAAAATTGTTCTCTCTCTCTCTCTCTCTCTCTCTCTATATATATATATATATATATATATATATATATAATACACATTTCGTAAAAATAAATTCGGACATATGATAATTAGGTTACATTAAAATTTTAAATATTTCTGTGTACAGATCTATGGTGGATTTATAGAGAGAAGATAAGAAATGTCCCGCCCTCTACAATAACCACTCAAAAAATAATTTAATGACTAATTTAAAACACTATTCGTGATCATTCGATGGATATTCGTGACTTATTGTGATATTTTAGCTACAATAAATTGGTGGCAAATAGGATGACGCCTTTCTTTCCCTGTTGGGCTTCATTTGATAAGGTTGAAGTTTACAGCACTAATGAAAATTGTTAACTCTTTTCATACTCCATTATGAATACGAAAAACGCGTACCTTTTAAGAGATTTCCAGAAAGACTCCTCCCTAGGTTCCCCTTCATTCTTGTTTGGCTCACTTCCGTTTTTCTTAGGCACACTTTCGTTGGTCATTTCTTCGGCAGGTGCTCGAGACATAATTGGGCAGAAACAGGAGCTAGAGACATCTGCCGGTAATATTCGAAACCGATGACAAGACTAATTACACTACTTGTTTCCTTGTCGACTTTTCAGTGACAACTCTTTGTAAACAGCTTTCTGTCGAGCTAGGTGTTTACAAATGAAAATGTGTTATTCAAACATTGCTCAGGAGGGGGAGGGGTTTTCCTAGCAAGGATAATTTTTGTGCCTATCGGTTAATTACTCCTTTTTATGTTATATATATATATATATATATATATATATATATATATATATATATATATATATATATATATATATATATATATAGAGAGAGAGAGAGAGAGAGAGGAAAAAATATGATCACTTATTAACATATATCTGTAATTCTAAAAATAAATTGGCACATTTCAGAAATGGAATCTCATCAACTCATGTCCTCTCTTCTCATATCAGTGAAGGGATCACTTGTAGCTGGGTGGCTAGCGTAACAGCCTCCCATGCTAAAGATCACGGGTTCAAACCCGCAGGTGGTCCTAGGATTTTTTAATGGGAGTAAAAAATCCTTAGTTACGCCGTCCTTCGGAGGGGACGTTAAAAGGTGGTCCCGAGCCTGTGCGATGTCAGGTACTCGTTAAAGATCCCTATCCTAATAAAACCTGGATAGGCAAAATTTAGGATTCCCATTGTAGCATCGTCCAATTAGCCATAGTAGCATAAAGTGACGTTAAATAAATAAACAACAAACAAACATATCAGTGAATTGTTACTTTGTCTGATTTTCAATGATTTTGTGGATAAATACATGCATTTAAGATTACCCTTATAAATAATAATGACTTGAAATGTCCACGACGAACTCTAAGAACGGATATGAAAATTTATCTATTGGTTTATTATTTTCAATAATCAACCTTTGTAATCGAACAAAAAAAATTTGAGTTTACGTTTCAAGATGCGTAGGATCCGAATAACGAATAAAAAAAAAACTTAGTTTGTCCGCCGTCCGCGGCATATATCCGAAACTACTGGGCCATTTTTTTAAAAATTCGCCACAAAAATACTAGCCCACTCAACGATGATCATAACACCTAGGCGTTGATATCAGCTAGTTAGTTTTAAAATGCAGCCGATTTAGAATGAAGTCATTATTTGGAATTTTTCAAGCTGTGCTCAAGATTTTTTATTTTATCCTAAGTTCATTTTTCTAACTAAGCCTCCGAAATAATTTGATTTTATGTAATATTCAAACAGGTATTTTCTATTCGGAAACGACATCTATATCATTTAACCTACTTATTTCGGTCAATTCCGAATTTGATTTAGGAATTATGTAACGAAGAAGAGTGATTATGTAAATTAGATATAAGTCAAGTATTTATATAAGTCAAAACGAAGTTCACTAAAAAAAAAAAAACACAGTATTTTTTTTATTCTGATAATAATTAACGAAAAATCCAGCAGTTCTACTGAAATTGTTGTTCTCTTATTGACCGATATACCGATTTCTTGAACTAACTTTGGTCAGGTATGAAAAATAAAAATTGAGATTGTTTAGAGATCTCCAGATGTTTACGTAACGCATATTGTTTCCTATTGAGGATGAAACTTTATCATGATAGCATTAGCAAAATATCTATGGCTAGTAATAGATAGCGTATAGATTGATGAAACAGCTATATTACAGGAAGTTACTAAACCATTCCTGTTTACTTGAGGAATATTGTTTTTGGAAGTTTGACAAAGAAATTTAAAAAACAAAACGAAAAAAAAATGAGGAAAAAAAAGGAGTGGCAAGTAGAACTTGCCAAGCTGAAATCAACCTTTTTCCTCATATCCATTACATTCGCTCCACCAGACTATCATCCACTGACCGACTGATATATACGTACTCTTTAGGAATTCGTTGCCGTAATTGCCAAAGTAATTATTTTTTTCTTTTAATTATATTTTGTATAAAACGCTGTGTTTATCAGTTTTTTTTTTATTATAGGCTTGCTGTCTGTTTCCCTGTTAAATTATTCATATTGATTTCATTTACATGTTGAACTTTAGATGTAGAGTACATATGTTTTTTGTTAAATGTACCAGCGGGTGTTTTCTTCGAATTCCTTCAGTTATACTCCATGATTATTTTAAAAAAAATATACACTATTAAAAAAAGATTAGTGACAATAACACGAGACACGGACGAATTTTCAGTTCGGTTTGTCATCAACAATTAATGTCTGAGGAGTTTCGATTTCCAGACTCCAAGATAGGCTAATTAAGATAGGGTAATTTTTGTACCTTCCCAATGATGGCTCTTAGAGATATTAATGCTTTGCCTACTCCTAGTGATGTTTATACATTTAAAAAAAATTAAAATCTTAATTTTGTAACGATTCAATCTGCCCTCATACCCATATACAGTTAGTATTAACCCCACAGCAATTGCTGCCGCTCTACTAATTAAAAAACTAACAAAAGAATTCACTTTCTCTGGCTCCCCGTTCATGTAGAAATAGCGGGTAATGAACTCGCAGACTCCACCACTAAAGAATCTTGAATCTTTTTTTTTTTTTTTTTTTAATACAAAATACTAATATAAGAATATTAAACGCTAGAAAGTGTAAACAAGTCAAGAAGTAAAAAAAAAACATTACTTACACATGCGAAGAAATAAAAGATATAATCAGATGTCATTAAAATCACTCAGAAATCAGAAAAAATAGACTGCTTTGTCTACCATAGACATTTATCACAGGTTTTTCTAACAGGTCCGGAAATATTGTAAACACTAACTTCTTTTCAAACACCTTGGAAAGCAATTAAAAGATGTTCAACCGCTCAGAAAGGCAAAATATCAAATATGGAATCCAGAAAATGTTACGGATAACCGGCGATCACGCCATTAATTAACGGGAAATTAAAATATCTTCTTTCTTACTTTTTTTTCTATTATTTGCGGAATGTTTCTGGGTTTGATAAATTTAAATACAGTCCTACAAGATAGACATCATTTTATATTACATGATAAATAAATGCTTTTTAGAAGGAAAAACCTCGTGTTTTTATTTTCATTAAAATTGAATATAAATACTATCCAAAACTCCAAAGAAAAACTTAATGCCTTTGAAAATTCTGCAGACCGGAATAGAATAAGATGAAATATTATAATCTAATAGATAATTTGTTTGAGTAAGAAATTTGTAATTTATTGGTTGTATATCTATTCCTGACCAAATATTTCGTTAAGAAAGAATCAGAAACATTAAGGATTTCTATTGTGAATTTAAGTTTATTTTCACATTAGGTTAATAAAACGTCAAATATGAGTTTGGTATAATTAATTACCATAATAATTTAGCGGTAATTTTATTGATTTTACTAGGTATTTATTAATTAAAATTATCGCTTCCTTTTTAAAAACACTTTAAATTATTACGCAATGATTTATTTTTTCCAAATAACTATATTAAGGTAAAACTGTTAAATAGATATTTTTGCTGCTAATCTTTTCGATTTGTCTCTATATTCGATAATAACCGATTTTTGTGGAATAACATCTATTATAACTTGTGACTTAATATATAAATCAACATTTTTTTTTTTTTTGTTTTGTCTCTTTTTAAATAAATAGAGATTTTTGGGCAAAATTCTGGCAATTTAAACATGACTACAGAAAAATTGTACATCATATATGATAGATGAGGAATACACACTATTTCCGAAGGCTTGAACATTGGAAAAACCCATGTGAGCCCTTTTAATTATATTGATATATTTTGTTTACTAACTTCCTTCTGGTATTATCTTTGTTATTTTAAAAATATTTTCCTGAAGGCTACCTAGAGCAGCCTCAATGTTATGGACAAGACTTTCCCCCTGAGGCGATACCTGAAAGAGCTGGGCCTTGTCCAAATATGTCAGGGAGCTCATAGCTGTTGATGAATTATAATTCTATTACGTGGAAATAAAACTAAGTAACCAGGAGAAGTGCTACCGCAATGGTAAGCAGGTCAGTAGCCCGTGTGAGGTGAAGCTCATACAATTCCTAGTCACCGGAGCAAAATAAAATAAAATCGTGTTCTATAACACAATCGTTGATACTAAGATATGTACGTGATCCATTTTAAAAGATTTATTACTCAGAAACAATCAATACTCAGTACTAATATAAATACTTTCTATATATTGTAATGTATTGAGGATACTGAGGGAAGTAAGGATCAGATAATTATGGTATTAATTAAATAAATATTGATTAGCCTATGTCGGCAAAAGTACAAAGGGCGTGTACTTGCCCCCCTTGGATTCTCTAATAGGCCCCCCCGGTTTCCCCATGGGTCTGGGATACCAGAGACCCCTGGTAGTTTCCTACAGCGGCAGCCTACAAGAATATTAAGGGTGGTCAAAAGATAAAAATTAGATCACAAGGGCTGTACCGCCAACCGGGGTACTTCCCATGTCAGCCCACCCGAGGTGACGAGGATGAGAGAGAAGATCCCAAGAGGCAGTCTTATTCGAACCAGGAGAGAGTCAAGTTTTATCCTCAAGAAGAGTGAGTCGGGTTCCATCTACAAGAAGAGGAGGTGGGCGTCGGGATTCTGAGAGCAGCTGGAGGATGATGCCGAGAATGGACGTCTGAAGATGATTACACCTTCGCCAGCCGACAGTGTTTTAAAGGTATCTCGTTATTTGTAATATTGTATGGCAAATATAGTAAAATGTCCCTCAGTATTCTCAATCAGAGTTCTAGGCAATGTGTTAATATAATGGATATGTGTAAATTAATAATTATAGTAATGTATTAATTGAATCTTGTTTACTTTAATCTTACCCTGCAGGCTACCTATTGGATTGGTAAACACGATACCTTTAGAAAGGAGATCCAATGGTATCATTAAATATAGTTTATATATTGACTAAATATAGTAAGTAAGCTAGTTTTTGAAGCTAACCGCTGCCTTAGAAAAGCAGCCGGTCAAAAACATAGCAATATTATATTCCAATAATTTACTTTTTATTATTGTCTAATAATATATTAATTATTGTCTAAGAAGTATTTAAATGACGAATATTGAAAAAAATCTGGTGCGGAAATCACACGACTCCTTTGTTAAAATCTATTAATGAATTAATTAAATTGAATTTATATAAAAACTTGTTTTATCAAAAAATCTATTATATTATCATCTGAATTAATCAGTTAGTTATCGCTTTTCATAACTCATTATTAACTTTTACGAGCTTGTGTGTAAGATAAAAAATTGTTAGCTATCCAACGGCATATTATACGTGTATATTACTATTCTTATGTTCAAAAACAAACAATTGGATTAAAAAAAAAGTTTGCAGTTTTCTACTTCTGATGGATATCGAATTCGTTTAACTTATATATTTACCTGTTTTTTATCAATGATAACAAGTTGGTATGGTTAATTTTATATAATATACAAAATTAAAGGTACTTACTATAGGAAGAAAATAAAAAAAATATCGGGATTTCACCTCTATCAAGACTATTACAATCAGAATGAAACCTACATGATATTAAAGCCCATTTAATTTTACATCGATATAGCGAGTTTAATCAAAATCGTTAGAGCCCTTTTGGAGAAAAACGTAAAAAGGTGTGTAATACACTGTGTAATGGTGGCTCTTCTGGTTAGCTGATTTAATGAAAAAGTTGCTATAACATCTTGGGCCTATAGTTGTCTAAAATATAAAATTTCAGTTTCATAGGACTTCATTTTAGGATTTACCACCCACACACCGTTTTGCGGTGCTTAGTCGTTTAGACATAAAGGACAGTAAAACGTGTATTTCCGTTGAACTGGAATTCGAAAATTTTCACGATCGCAATACTTTCCTGGCTATTTCTATATATAGGTAAGTGAAAGTAAAAATACCAGAATCCGTTATTATATATTCTAATTAACCAAGTTCTTAAATGTGACACATGTTATATCTTCCTAAAAAAAATTAAAAAGATAAATACAATTTAAAATAGCTTTTAAAAATCAACAAAGAAAAGCAAACGATTATGTATACTAGAAAATTCCTTATAAATATCTATCTATCAAATCTTCTTTGATGACTGAAAGTTTTAAATTCGTTTGAAAATATCTTTAAACTATAGTTGGAAGCGTAAAGTAAATACTAGCCAATTTTCATTAAAATGGCGATCCAGATGTTCAAAAAGTGTTTGTGAAACTTTTTACTTTTTTTATATACCACCTCTTTAGAAGGTTTTGAAGTTTTTCTGTTTTGTTTTTACACTTATTAAAAAAAAGATAAATAAAGGAAATTAAATTTTTAAAAATGTACAAAGCAATATCATGAAATAGACTGTCAAAATGTCATGAAGATTCTTACATTTAACATATCATTTTTTTGAGTAAATTGATATGAATTTTTTTAATACACAAATTAATTGTTTTGTGATATTGCTTCGTACATTTATTTAATTAATTACCTTCATCCATCTCTTTGTTTAGTGATAAATAAAAAAGGAAATAAAAAAAAAAAAAAAAATACGAAGCAATATCATGAAATGATTGGCATGTGAATAAAAAAAGATTCTGACGTTTTTTATACAAGTTTTAATTTTTCATATTGCTGAGCAAACAATTTTTTTTTTTTAAATTTTAGAGGCACTTGACAATAGTACAAAATAGGGAAGCCACTACGGCTTAGTAGCAAGCACGCTAGTCTACCTCGCTAAAGGTTGTGAGTTCGAACCCCACAAGTTCCGGAGGACTTTTTCAAGCATATAATTAAATTGGGATTCACTCACAGCTTCTATCCAGGGTATGTGAGGCCCGTCAGTCTGTTCTCGTGACTACTCACAAAAATAGGCGTCGGAGTGACAATATATATATCATACCCTATCATATATCATCGAGTGTATCCTTCTTGAACATTAACAGGCCTACAGGTCCTGTCGCGCCATGGAAAAAAAATGTACTTAAAAAAATTAAGATTTATTTCTTCTTAATCAACACAGTAACGTGAGATGCTTATGACCATAATTTAGAGTTATAAGAACGCCAATAAATATGAAAGCCATGAATGAACGTATAGTATAAACATATACTTGATGAAATACAGTAATCCGTTTTTTAATATTTTATTTTCTCCAAATTTTTAGCCTTACTTTTTGATTATCTAATAGTATGAGACAAATGATATTCAAAACTTAAAATAATCCTAATGAAGATCGATCCTTAGTTTTTTGTGAAACATGAAATTGTTTTTATAGCAATAAATAAAATCTCATTATAAATTTCTGTTGTGATATACACGGTTTTGTTTGAAATAGTGTTTTTAACGGCTGACATTCGGAAAAAAATGGATCTATTTATAAAGATGTTAAATGACTTTTTTGAATACTCACAAAAGTCATGTACGGATTAGGTGTTAAAAAATTACAACATAATTAAAATAAAATTAAAAACTTAATATAAAATACTTACTCATTAGAAGTTTCTTAGTTTAATCCTTACTTTGACTTCCACGTAATTAAATATTTCAACTTACCTGTAACAAAAAATCTAAATTAGTTAAACAGTATAAGATAAGATACAGTATAAGACGCAGTCTTTATTTCAAAACAATATACTTTTTATAATTCAAATTCAAATTCAAAATATCTAAGATATTGACACAATATAAAAAAAAAAAGAAGCAAAGTGATATATATATAATCATTAAATAAACGAACAATTACAATGAACATACAATATGAAAAAGTTCCAAGGAGAGGATTAGAGAAAGTTTTATTTGATAATAAGGAAATTCCAATCTTAGATTTGAGAATACTTTTAAACTGCAAAACGAGTAGAACATTTGTTAAGCTTTAAAATTGGTAGTATAAATGAAATTTATTTTTGATTAAAAGTAGAATATGGGTGAAAAATACAGTCAAACAATTTAGAGGAATACTTCCCTCAACTCTGAAGTGATTGTACCAACGTTCCTAAATGACTGTCAATGATTTAGTTTTTATAAATATCAGATAAACGCCATAACGATATCGTTACTAGTTGCTCGCTTATGAAATATTATAGGTTAAAATAAAAATATGTACTTAATAATTTAAAAGAACATTAATAATTCATGTTTTCATTTCCTTACAATTATATTGCCTTGAACTTAAGAAAAAGTAAAATAATTTTATATTATTCTCTTTTATTTTTTCTACATGGCCAATATCCTAACACCCAATTAAATCAAAATAAAAAAAAAAAAGTGCCAAAAACACTAAATATCTGAGCTATTTAAAATATTGTTTGGTTGGGCGGTGCTCGTTAGACTGGTCAAACCAGTGGAACGGCCTTTGTATATCTGGTCCTGGTGGGAGCTCAATGAACATTCGTTCAGAAAAAAAAGACGAAAATCCGAAACTGGTTCTGACTGTTATTAGTGGCACACGGATTAGAAATTTATTTGACGGAGAGGAAACATCTGGATGAAAGGTTGTCTGGCTAAATTTCAATATTTTTACTGTATTATTTAATCTTCTATCATCAATTTAATCACAACACCTCTGATTGAATTCCCAAAAATAATGGTAACAATGTCCAACTGAAATGTTTTGTAGTAACTTTATTAGTATTTTTTTTACATCTAGAATAGGAAAAGTATTTTGATTCATATCTATAGTGAGTTAGGGATATGATAAAATATTGCTGTAGCATTATATGTAATTATGTATACAGCTAGTACCGGATTTAATTTATTTTATAAAGAATTTTTAAAAATATATTATGTCAGAGCTTAATCTGTCAATTAGTCACGGATTAAAATATACTGTATATAATTCAAAGAAGTATTGTGTTTTTTTACTAAACATTCTCCTCGATTAAATTAAAACTGCAGTGTTTAACAAATATAATCAAACCATTTCATACCGAAAATTAATATAAATATATCATTCGAAAGATTTAAAAATATTTGAATCTTTGTAATACTCAAAAAAAAAAAAAAAAAAACTTCGTAGCCCTATGTACATTTAACATTTTTAAATCCCCAAAATAAAAAGAAAGCTTTTTCATACTTCAGCTTCCTAGAAAAATAATTATAAAATAAATCATAATATAAATAACAGATTTATACACTATCACTATGCGCCTCTCTAACGTATAAATTAGAAGAGATGTTAAACATTGCACAAAAAAATAATACTTTCACCTACTTATAAATGAAATATACAGTAAGAGGAAGTATTGCGATCGTGAAATTTTTTAATTCCAGTTTTCAAAGGAAATGCGCTATATGTCTTGCTGTCTATATGTCTGTGTTTCTGTTTGTATGTGGTCTTTCTGTCAATATGTCTGTGGGTCCGTGTGCTAGGACGAAACAAAAAAATCGTGATTGTAGTAGATTATAATATGATAGATTATTTACTAAAACACATGTTTCTATCGATGTAATTAATTCTTTTACAATTTATTTTCATCTCTAAATGTATTTAAAAAATTCTCAAATTAATTTTAATAATGGAAGTGAGCGAAAATCGTGTGTCGCGTGCATTTTTATGTGATAAGCGTTCCTTTTTTTTTAAAGTGATAATCAGCCTTCTTTTTGTCGTTCTTCTACGAGGACGTTGTCTCGATGTATCATTTAAAGATCGTTAAGCATGACTCACAAACTTCATAATTACAAGTTGCATATTTCTTCTTCCTTAATGTGTCATGCTTAAATTGAAGAGAAGGCGGATCTTATATGAATAGGTGGGAAATTGTAAGGTAATTATATGTTAATTTGTACTTGTTTTTTTATTTGCGGGCGAGGTTTAGAGAATATATTCTTCCTTATATGATAATATGATAATTTATAAATTTGAACCTCTACAACCTATGGAGGGTGTTTGGTTAAGTACTTATATAGATTCGTCCAGTTTCACGAATAACGCCCCAGGAAGGAGGAGATTAGAGCAAGATTACGCTCAACCATCATGGTTTTCCAAAATGTTTAGGTATCCATTTTATGGAGGATAGGTGAGCTCCAGGAGATTCGGCCACATCCGGAGTTCTAACCCGGAGTACAGTAGACTAGTGCACTATCCACTAGACCACGCTACTCTCCTTTTCTGCGATATGGAAACCTAATTCGTAGGACCCTATTCCAAGAACATATCAAAAATTCTAAAATTACGTACATTATTTCTGATTAGCCGATTTTAGCGGAAACGTTCAGACCCAGAATTCCAGACATGTAAAACTCTATTCGCTTTCGAGCCTTGGCTACTCAGGTACAGACTCCATTTTGCTAACCTTGGTAAATAGGACTTGACTCATCTTAAAAATCACATTTATTTAACAACTTTCAACATCCTTAGCCAGAAATAACATATAAGCAATAATTTTCAATTCAATTAAAAATAATTTTTTAGGAAAGAAAAAAATCCTTTTGAAGGAATTGGACTTTATACAGTTTAGAACTGTCTCGCGTATAACAAAACTTTAAATTCCTGTATATTACATTACATTTGCTGATTTAGTTCGTCCTTTGAACAAGTTCGGATATGTTACAGGCTTTATTTTTCCTTAGATATCTACTATTCTAAACATAATGCTTTCACAGAACTGCAAATATATTCATGCCGTCATACCACTGTTTAGCATGAAGAAAAAAGAAGTGAGAATAAAATGAATTAAGAATTCTCATCGCATATGGAATAAAACATATAAGATGATCATAATTGTGGTTAAACTTTAAAATATTTCATGGAATTTTAAGGCTTAATTTATTCCTATTTTTATTCAATTTTATTTTAATAATCCTCAAAGCATGATTATCACGTTACTATCTCACATCAAGGATCTCCTCTCAGACCTTGAAAACACAATTGTGCCATTCTTTCAATTTAAAGAACAATTCACACTGCAATGCCCTTGAGATATTATCTTAAAATTAAGTATGTTTAAAAATAATGCAAATTATAATTAGATTATATTCTTAATTTCTTTCTGGCTTAAGTTAATCTAGCTTTGCGAAAAGTAATATTTATGTAATACGATCTATAATGGAAAAATCGGATTTATCTTTTTCTTTTTTATTTAATGTTTATTGTGATGTTCAATTTAATTATTTTTTTAGTTCTGATCGTTGACTATAGATTGTATTTATTTCGATTATTTCAGGTTGCGACTCCTGCTTACTTCCTTGTCATCCAGTCCTACCTCTGTGACAGATCTTTCAAAATAAATAAAAAAGTTCCTATTCGACCAATTTTTCTCAGTCAGCTGGTGTTCCTCAAGGCAGTATCCTAGGACCCATTCTTTACACATTTTATGCAGCTGATGACATATGTGTGTTATCAGTCAATACGGATCTAACTATTGCCTCTCAAACTCTCTAATCTCACATTAGAGACCTTAGGGAATGGTGTCAGAATTGGGGAATAAAAATAAATTCCAGCCAATCTCTCCACAAAAAACCTTTACCTTCGTAAACCTATGACATCCCGCCCTACAGTATCCTTTAATAATATCCCGCCTGTTCCAGTTGAACAGATCTGCTACCTAGGACTCCTACTTGACAAATGTCTAACATGGAACCCGCACACAAGACTGAAACGACAAGAAACAGCCCGTCGCTTTCGGTTACTCGTACTTCAACACTTATTAGATAGGCGCTCTAACCTTCCACTTAACTACAAAAGGCTCATCTACATGACCACCATAAGGCCTTTCTGGACTTACGGAGTTTAGCTTTGAGGCTTTACTAAACCATCAAATTATTGTCATCTTCAATTCTTACAATCCAAAATCCTTCGAAAAAGCCTCAACGCTCCTTAACCTGTCACGAATAAACTCATCCGTAACGACCTTAATGTTCCATATGTAGCTGATTTGGCCCGAAACAGGTATCAATCAATCTTTCCATGACAAACTCCACTCCGACTCTAACTCACTAGTTTCAATCCTTGCTTCTTCTTCCGTTAATGCCAATCCTTTGAGGCGTCTGAAAAGGAGATTACCTCGAGACCTTCTAGTTTAGATTACCAACTGTGCTGCCAGTGGGCAGATTTTCTTCATGTCTTTTTTATGCAATTTATTTCTTAGCTTATTTACATGATGTATTACAGTTGTAAATATCTATAAATACATTTTTAATAGAAATTTGAGAATGAAAAAGAATAAAATTTATTCTTTTAATATATTTTAATTTCTTATTGACGTTTCGGGGCTTCTTTGTCTCTCTCTTAGCACCTGTGTGTATGTGGCTAAATATATAATTTTTAAATTCGAATCTAATATGTTTATGGAAGCTAGTCGCTAGTTGCCTAGTTAGATATCGGGGAGCTAGACCATTCCTCCACGTCCCATGCACTTATCTCTCGACTACTCCCGCCATGAAGGACGCACAAGTGGCTAGAATCTTCTACAAATTACTGTAATCAATCTTCTGCTTCCTCACTGCTTTATTTCTTACTAGCCTCTAACCAAAACTATAATTTACTTCCATTTTTTTTTTCTCTCTCTCTCTCCCAAATCGACTAATCCTTCAAACTGTTTAGTGCATAGTTCGCCTTTCAGCCTAGGGGACGATTTTCTAGTTTTAGATTTGCTTAATATTAAAAAAAAAAGCTTAATTTTTTTACCGTTGCTATAAAACGCTAAAAATCCTTTTTTAGAAGATCAAACAACCAGAGAGTCCTAAATAATGTTTAGGTTAACTTCAAGGTATACTACATTCTCTCATATACTCGGCTATCGGTTTCAAATAAAGGCGTTTTTATATGTATGTTTTATTATTGTAATTTTATTATGAATAATAACATTTATTTATACTATGTTAATTTAATGTTATTTTATTAATGGAAATAAAAGAAAAGTAATTTTATTTTGAGACGAGTAGTCCCCTAAGAATAACAAGAAAAGTACAATATAAATGATAATTGTCTGGTCGTTTAAAACTTCAGTTTAACAATAAAAGACAGATTTTGTGACAATGAATAGTCATCATCTATAGCTTTAAATATTACATATGTTGGGAAGATTGATATTTAAGTAGATAGTTCATGTTTATAAGTGGATAATGAAAAGGCTAAACGAATGAATATAGGCAAGGAATTCCAAAATAGGGTAGCACGAATGACGAAGGATTTGTTGAAGGAGGCAGATCTGTGAGAAGGTAAATACAAGTTTATGGGTGGGGATCTAGTGTTTACTGAATGGACAGTGTACAAGTGGTACGCATATCAAGAATATAAGGAGGTTTTTTTGTTTTGAAAAATCAGAATTACTTAATAATCTTTTATAATCATTTAATAATAACTATAATTTGAGGGAATATGTAGTAACATAAATATATATAATAACAGGTAAAGTACTAAGAAATAGAATTACATTAATGAATTAGCAACAAATTGAAGTAATAACTCTTTCTGTATGGTGTAGAGTCAATTTCAATCAAACTACCTTTTAGTACATTATTTGAATAAGAAGGTAAAGTGCATTGAAAGTCTTATTTTTTTTTCAAATAAATTTTTTTAAATAAATAAATTTTTTTTTATAAATTTTTGCAAATAAATACTTTAAAAGGTAATGTAAGTTCTAAAAGGCCTGTGACTGTTGCATTATTATTTGAAATTTGTAATATTATGTCCTTATATCAAAAAATGAAATTATACTAGGCTAAAGTTCTTAATGGGTGCGAAAAAAAATTCCTAAGTTATGAAATGAAGAGCTTAATGGTATAATAAAATAAAATAAATTGTTTAAGGATGACTGGAAGAAATTCAGAAGGCCATTATTATACCTACGCTAAGAACGTATAATTCAATTCAACTTCAGTAGAAGCGTGAAATTGTCAAAATGTTTTATGAAAAACTAGATAAGTGATTAAATTTATAATCAAGGCAGTTGAACATCATTTATGCGAATGTTCGGGTTCTCTTTTGTCTAACCTGAAAAATTGAGTATTAAGATATGTAAAGCAGGTAATGTATCCTCGCTATTATCCTGAATCCCTGGTAAGTTAGAAATATCCATTAGTATATAAGATTATTACTCAAGTAAAAGAGCACAACTTTAAAATCCCTAAGACCAATAAAGGCAGCATTGGAAAAAAAGACTCAGTACCTGATATAGAGTGTCCCAGACAGATAAGGCACGTTCGTGCCGAGGAGAAGAGTATGGCCTTGTCAAATGCACCTGCTGTAAAACAGTCCAACAGCCGAGAGGTTTTTTCATCATTACAAGTTAATCCGTATATTATTGAGTGTAAAGCTATATTATAATCTGTTCATATTGAGTAAGGCAGTTCAAGTAATTTTCAGTATACAGACCATTGACCGGAACAATGATATGGAATCAACTTCTGTTTAATTTTAAAAAAAAAATGGGGCTGCGTTGTCTAGTGGATTGAGCACTAGTGTACTGTTCTCCGGGGATGGGGCAGAATTATGTATTCGTTACGTTATGTAGCCGTGGAGTGATCCCGTTTATATGTAGATCCCCATTGAGCACACCCAGCCTCTATAACGTGGGTAACCAAAAATATTTGGGAGGGAACCTGGCAAATGAAGGTGATCTTGGCCCAATCACTTCCTTGTACGGTGTTTGGACTAAATACAACACGAATATCTTCAATTAATGATCCCAAGATATTCATGGGTTGTTGAGGTACAGACAGGTTTAATAATAATAATAATGGTCTTAAAGAACCCAAAAGCCTAAGCCGCGAAATCAGACATAACCCAATCCTCCCATCGACGCTTCAGCCTACCTATCGGACGCTTATTATCAGTTTAGCATATTAAATTTTCGGAATAGCTCTTCACTGATATAACAACTTCACCACCCGCTTGACTAGCCGCGAGAGGTACAGGTTTAGGTAAAAAAAATGCCTTACTCTGCGTTATAAGCCTGGGTGTACTCTGCGAATGTTTTGCGATTTCTTTTCGTTTTCCTTGTAGCTTGATTTTATGGTTAGAAGATATCATACAATTGAATCGTTGAATCTTTAGAAATCAGTAAGAATTTTTTTATGCCCGTTGTAATCTGAACAATACGAAATGATGTTTATGTTTCGTTGAAATCTGATCAAACATGTAATGAATAAACTTTTATATTTGAGTAAACGTTATATTGCATAACGTTTCAGATATTGATGCAACACTATTTATTATTATTTTTAACGATTTAAGCTGTTAATTTATTCATTAAAATATTTCTAGACTCTAGAAAAAGGGATTACCTAAATTGTCATTCGGTTTTGCGTTTCGCCAAGTTATGAATTACTTGCATTTTATGTTTTTGAACTTATTTACGACTTTATATTAGTTGAATAGTATAAAGTGCTAAATTGTCTTATCTACGCATGCTATTATATTATTTGTGTGTTAAAAAAATAATTTTGAAATGGCATTTATTACATGTCGGTAAATAATGGAACGATGGAGAAAAAGCGTTTGTTTGTTTATTCATTTAACGTTACTTTTATGTTACTGTGGCTAATCGGACGATGCTGCAGTGGGGGTCTTAAATGAATCTACCCAGGAAAGGGTTCTTCGTCCCCTCTGAAGAACGCCATAACCCAGGATTTTTGACTTATTTTAATAAATCCTAGGGCCATCTTTCAGGCTCGAACCCGCGATCCCGAGCGTAGAAGACTGTCATATCTGCCAGTACACCACAGGTGAATCCATATATAAAGCGTACGTAAATTGGATTCTTAAAACCCTTAATTATAGTAATCTTGCCGCAGCACTCCATTGTTTTTTTTGACCACTTTCATAAAAAGAAATTGGAAATTCTTGAATTAAATAGTCATAGAATGTTGGGAAGGGTATTCTCACCTTAAGTCGGAAAATAATTTTTTTTTTTTTTTTTTTTTCTATGTTACTATCATATTTTTAGCAGATTCGAATCAACCATATGGAAAATTTCTCTCTCACCTAATATGTAATGTATCAATAACTGTTTCTGTAAACACTTGTTAAAAAAAGAAATTATTAATAATTAAAATAAGTGAATTCTTGACTTTATTGTATTGATTCATTATTGTGTATATATTTTATTGTAATTTTATGCGTGTAAATATTGTATGAATGTAGTATATATGATATCTTTCAGCACTATAAGATGTCCAAATTGGGACAGATTGTAATTTTACTGAATAAATATGTTTGTTGTTGTTGAAAAAAAATAATTAAAATATTTGAACGATTCTTTTTTCAAATAACTAGATTTGTATAAGAGTTTAAAAAAAAAAATAAATATTTAGGACAGCGAGGTGACACATATGAGTTATCTCGCATCTCCAACCTTAGCTGATGGCAACTGATGGCCTTAGCAAGTCAATATCCCGATTGTCTCCGGAGGCCTAACAAAGGATCTCCTCGTGGTGGGGGCACCAAATTTACAATAACACAAGGATCTTCTTCGTTTTTGGCCTTTATGTTTGTGTATTAATTAACAGCCTCGTTTTCCCACTTATGTGTTGTAGGTTCTCAATTGAGTAAATGTTAATTATGTTTGACTGAAATTCAAATATAACCTCCATAACTTACATCTATAAATTATACAGTTTCAAAAATAATACTACTATTGATATTTTTTTATTTAAAACAATACGGGAAAATATAGCAATTTATTAGACAAAAAAATGTAATAGATTTAAAGGAGGAACAAATTAAGAGTTAATCTGCTAAGCGTGTATCAAAATATATACTGGTGGATCCCTTAAAAAAGGTTTAGATTTTTGCCAGGTCCGACGGTTATTAAATATTTTCAAATTAATTAATTTTAATTAATTAGACGATGGGATTTGTTTATTCACTGGAATTTTCATCATTATTAATGCACTTTTCCTCTTTTAAATAAAGTATTATTTTATTAATGCAGCGATATAAATTTAAATCCCTAAAAACATTTTTAATAATTTATTTTTTTCTCTATTAATCAAAAACCCCAATTTTTCTCTCGTCTTCCCATTTGTTTTATACAAATTCTAACATTTATCCCAATTCACTTACTATGATTGTTTACTTTCATTATTGGTTACACAATCATTTGAAAAAACAAACAAATATTTGTCAGTTTATTGAGCTTTAAGTAGTAAACAGCCATGTTTAACAACCAATTATGCGTATTGTTACTTTAATGGACGTTTTTCGTATGTATATAAGATGCCAAACCAAAAATGTTTAACACGTTGGAATTGGCCATGTTTTTTCTTTCTTTTTTCGGCCTGAGTAAGCAATTATCATTCTCTATTGGTTCTCCTTCAGCTTACTTCGTAAATATACATTTAAACATATGAAAAACGAAATAAGATCCGCTTTACTGGGAACTGATTTCCTTAGTCATTGCGTTGCGTTAATCTTTTAAGGTAGTTAATGTTTTGTTTTTTTAGTCAAAGGCTTTTACATTCCCTGCACAATCTGTGCTGCGTACATGTTTTCTCGGATTCCTGTGGTAGATATTCTCCAGTGATCCATTGCATTGATTCCTTTGGTACTTAATCAAACTTGTTTTCGCCAAAGTAAGTCTTTTTTTGCAAGTGTCCTGAAGCACGAAATCGTGACACCAAGATCCGGCTACAGGTGATAAAAGTGAGTCCATATTAAACAGTCTGCATTGATTCAATGCACAATCAATTACCCTTATCAAAGGGATTACGTAAGCGACGCTGCTTAGTGTCTTCATGCCGGCTCCTAAGACATGCGGTTTAGTAAATCTGTCGAACCTTTGTGTGTAGTAACATTATTAGCTTATGGTTTGAAGAAAATATAAGTAAATAATCATGTTGAATATTTTTTTGTAAAATACCTAGGAAAAATTAACATTTCAATAGCTTTCATTTTTCATTGGTTGAGGCTCATAATTCATAGACGTACGTTGATTTCCAAAAGAAACAATATCCATTCTTGGTAAGCTTACAGAAAACGAAAAAAACATTTATTTATCATTTAACCACTTTGTCTGATTATTTTTATAATCAAATCCAGACTTGTTGTTTTACTATATTGATAACGTTTTTTCCATTATGGAAAGAAATGATTTTCCTATTGAAGAAAATATATCATTAGGTTGAAAAATAAACATTAAAATAAGAATGTCTAAATGCCTCTCAATTATAAATCTGCTATTTTTCATCTTGTATAATGTATATCTATATAGAAAGTTTTTATTGTGTCGCTCTCTTAAAATATTTCATTATTATTTTATTCTGAACATTAGACCATATTTTCTCATTATGTCTATTTAGCAAATATACTGCATTTATTAAATTATATTTTTCTTTCAACTTAGCTTATTTAATATGCAATAGATGAAATTGTTGTAACTAGTAAAATGTGCAATGTTTTAATTAAACTGTGATAAGAAACGATTTAGTTTTTATTAAGCTGGGAGAGAAAATAACCCTATCTTCTCTTTAAATTTAAATGCAACTCAATATGAACGTAAGAACGTTACGAACCGGTTCGGGGAAAAGAAAAGGAAAACTAAAGCAGGAAAATGTCAGTCACGAAAGTCACATTATCATTTAAATAATTCAAGGGTGTTTGATTCTCCAGCTGTGTTAAAAAAGGATTTTCTTTCTTCGGTTTTGTTTTTAACAGTTTCTTCTTTTTTATTAATCTTTTGTCATGTCCTATTATGTCACCTAATCTTTCGCAACCTGTTTAGGTTTTTTTTTTTTTTTTCTAAAATTAAAATATCGAATTTATAATGTCTATTAAAATTTCAATAATTTAGTGCCGTTTCAAGAATCCTATGGTGTAGCCAAAACTAGAATAAAAAAACAAACATAAAAAACATGAATGAATTCTGTTTATTTATTTTGCATCAATTGTTTAAGTTAAGTCCTTTCGGCTACTTCAACACTTGCTGGACATACGGTCAAAGCTTCCTCTTAACTACAAAAGGCTCATCTACATGACTCTCATAAGACCAATCTGGACTTACAGAGTAGAGCTATGGGGGTCTACTAAACCATCGAATTCCTTTCGTATCCCATCCTTGAAATCCGAAATCCTTCGTAAAATTCTCAATGCTCCATATTTTTTTCAGGAATAAACTTATCCATAAAGACTTTAATGTTCTATATGTTACTGATTTAGCTAGCCCGAACCACGTACCATTCATCCATGAAAAACTCCATTACCACTCTAATCCATTGGTTTCCATTCTGTTTTCCTCCTCAATTCCTGATAACCCTCCGAGGGGTCTGAAAAGAAGATTCTGCGAGACCTTCTAATTTAGAATATATTTAAAGTGCTGCCAATGAGTGGTGTATCTACATGAATTTCATGTCAATTTACCATATGTCAATCACATTTGGTGTATGATGTATTTTGTATACAGTTGTAAATATCAATAAATATGTTTAAAATGAAAAAAAATAAAGGTAAGTCCCTGAGGAATAAAAATATAGTCACCATAAAGCATTCCTCCTATAACTATTTGAATGTATTCAAAATAGTAATAGTTGAATAAATTATTTTTATTTTAAAAACAAATCTTTGAAACATTTTCATTCGTGTCAAATGCTGTTTTTTATGTTTATTAAAAATAAAAATGTGAACGTTTCACTTCAGCAAGTATATTATATAGACCGAGTTCATCAAGAATACGTTATGTATTCAGTTATAAAAAATATACTATTTACTCGTGAATTTAAATTAAAAAAATTGAAATGCATGCCAGGGTAATATTCTTTAAAGTTTATTATAGAAATGTTGCATTTACATACTTATTTTCCCTTATCTTCATTCATTGGGGTATTATAAAAAATTATTAATAATTTATGAAAACTTGATATGATAATATGTACAGTTTCTATTCATTCTTTATTAATAATTCAAATATCGATTTCTCTTTTTGTCTGATTTGTCCACGATAAGAAAGTATTTTAGACAGTTGTGATCATATATGGTAATTTTTATGAATACCTCGTATTTTCATCTAAGTTATTATTCAATGTTATACTTTTTTAATACCGTTCAAACAATTCATCAAACTGTAAAAATATTTAAGTAATGTGGCAAGAAGTTATACATATTTTTAAACTTTCAATCTACTTATTAGAGCCAAAACCAATCGGGTTACTTACCCCTTAATAATTGTGACAATATTACTTTAAAAAAAGATTATTCGCATTAAATTTAGAAGCCATAGAATAAACCAAAAAAAAATTTCTAATAAGATTGAAAACGTTTTAGTTAATTTAGAAATGAATAAACAAGAGAAAAACACAAGATTTTTAAAATTAAAGGATAAGTTAACAACTGATAGTATAATCTGGAGTAGATTAACTGAAGCTTTAGATAAGTTCTGGACTGTTCTAACATACAATAAAAAAATGTAAAATTAATGAATTAATTAAAAATACAAAACAAAGAAAAACAGTGATTGTAATTGTAAAAAGAACTTCTAAAGAAATATGCATTTTCCTTAAAAATTCAGTTTAGTTTTATTATTCATCATTAAAGAAATCCGGTACATAAAGAGTATTTTAAAAAAAAATAAAAAAAATTGAATTACGTTTAAAATGGATATTGAAGTTTTTGTTAATAACTACTTTACATATTTCAGCTTAAATTATTTTTATTTAGTTTTCTTACGAAGTTTTCATGCAAGTCCAATTCATTACTATAACAAATCTATTTATTTAGTAATGTAGAATATTTACTATAATTTAATTATTATGGTATATCGTAAATTCCAACTCACATTTTTATAATAATTTTATTTTTTTTTTCTGATATTTACTGACATATATTTGTTTCAAATGAACAATAGTAATAGTGATACGGACCACATTTCATATAGTATTTACAACAAACAATGATAAAGTCGAATCACATCAAAAATAGAAATTATAATATATATAGAAGAAAAAAAAATCTACAACTTATATTAAAAAAATACATAAGATCATACATACATAAAATATATATTACATCAATAAGTTTATACCTAGGTAATACATAAGCGGATTTTTTTTATTTTTTATAGATTTAATTGATATTTAAACTTATAATTATATACATCTAGTAAAACAGATACAAGTTTATACTGATGAATCACAGGTGGGGATAGAACCCATTGGCAGCTCTCCAATAACTATGTTAAACAAGAAGGTCTCGGGGCCATCTTCTTTTGAGACACTTTGGAGGATTATCAGGGATTGTTGAGGAAGCACGGATTGAAACTAGTAGGTTAGAGTGGGAATAGAGTTTGTCATGAAAGGACTGGATACCTGGTTCCCGCCAAGCCAGCAACATAGGGAACGTTAAGGTCTTTAGGGATGCGTTTATTTGTGACAAAATAAGGAGCATTGAGGATTTATCGACGGATTTTTTATTGTAAAGATTGGAGACGGGTAAGTTTTGATGGTTTAGTAGAGCCCCAAATCTCTAATCCGTAAGTTCATATCGGTCTTGTGATAGTTAGTGATGTAGATGAGCCTGACTTGTACTTGAGTGGAAGGTTTGAGCGTTTAAGTGTTGAAGTTAGGCAGTTTCTTGTCTTTTCAGTCTTGTAAAGTGGTAAAAGTATTTTAATTATTCTCAAATTGCCACGCAAAGAACTTATAATCATAAGTCTAGGAAAAAACAAAATGAGTTTTTAGTTTTGTATGCTTTGTCCAAAGTAACGGCTAAAAAATTTCACGCTTAACTTTTCAAAATTTTCAATCCGTGGGTGTCGCACGAATTTCAATACGGTATAATACTATGATTATTTATTCATATCATTTACAGTATTCAACAGCTAATTCGCTCCGAAAATAAGCACTCAGGCATCATAGGAAATATAAGGCTTGGTACCTATATGTATGCTCAAGAAAAAAAAGTTGAGGCTCGTTCATGGAGTAAGGTATTGAATTTTTGCATATCTTTAATAGAATTATAAAGGTACTTTAAAGTAATTATAAATGATACCATCCCTAATTGGAAAAAAATCTAAAATGTTGAAACAATTTGTTTTATGTGATACTGAAATAGAAAATATTTTTTTAACGTTCATTGACGAAATGATTCTTATATAAATAAGAGATCATGATTATATGCCAATATTATGTGCAATATGGAAATATTTGTAAGTACAATTTAAATACAGTTATTTTAGAAACAGATTTTAGAATTTAATAGTGATAATTGAATTTCAATTTTAATATTAGTTGTTATTGTTGAAGATATGTTTATGATATTAAATTATATTTTAGATAGTTATTGAATAATCTGAAGATGAGGCAAAGAAAAATCTCGAAACGTCATAATTAAGTTTTATTTATGTTATCATAAATAAAAATATAAAGAAAGAGAAGAGATAGTTCCGATTATTACATTTATAATTAATTATAAATTATATAACATTTTAATAATGGTCTGACGAATTCGTTCCATATTTTAGTAACTTTCATGACTCACTTCACGCAATGAGCCTGAAAGCAAGAGCGAAGACATTTTTCTTCTCAAATGAGCTGCCGTAAAAAAGGTTCAATTATTCATTAGGACGATGTGGGAAAGTTCTCTGAAAGTGAGACAGCGTTCCGACTATTTTTAACCGACTGAGTGGGAATGGTGCTCCGCCACTGTTAGCAGCACCATAGGCAACCGTAGCACCCCTCGCATACTTAGCAGTCCCTCATGAGGTGGCATTCCATCAGGAGGAGTTGGAAAAAGAAAACGACCAGTCGTTAAACCTCTCACATATTCTAGTGGCACCGAGTCTATCTCAGGATTCCGAAGGGATCATCTCAGGATGAGTGGGTACAACAGAGACGTTTGTAAGCTAGGGGCATGGTGGTGGTGACGTATTTGACAGAAATATTCAATGGTAATATTTGCAGCTCCCAAACAAAAAAGTAAGTTACCATAATACGAATACAAAGGAAACAGAAATGCGACTTAGGCCCGGTTGCACTGACCGTGTTTAACTTTAACTTTACTAATCTGGATAAGTAAATCACGGGTTAGCAGAAATTCCATTGCACCAATCATAATTAGCCCTAACTCTATGTTAAGTGATGGTGTTAAGTTAATTCACCTTCCTACCTCGATTATCCGATGTAAATGTTACCTTTCTACTGTTACTTTAGCTTTCAAACATCGTTTGTGTCACTTTCAGTTTGTTTTTTTCTGAATGTTTTCGTGATATTTATCCCAATACACCGAGGAAAAATGAACACAATCTCTTCAGATAAATATTCAACATCAGATGAAGATATAATGCAACTGATATATATATACTTCCTAGGAACAAGCTTTACAAAGATGTGGAATTCATAAGAAGGTATAGATTTCAAAAAGAAACAGTGCTAAATATGATTGACCTTTTTAGTATTAATGATTTTGCATCATATTCTACTTAACCTCAAGAGGTATTATGCTACTAGTAGTTACCAGCAGGTTCTTAGCGACATCATTAATATTGATAAATCTACAGTTTATAGAATTATTCCAAGCATAACAGCATTAATAGCCAGGAAGTCAAGTGATTTAATTAAAATGTCCGTAACAGAAGTTGATAAAAACAAAACAGTGTCAGATTTCTACAGGATAAAATGTTTTCTTTGAGTAATTGGTGCGATTGACTGCACTCATATTAAAATCCAGTCTCTAAGTGGAGCTAATACAAAACTATTTAGAAATAGAAAAGGGTGGTTTTCATTAAATATACAAGTAGTGTGCAATGGGAACTTGAAAATCCTGACTCTGTGCATGACAGTTGGATTTTCAATTAAAGTGCATTACGAGTGAGATTTGAGTTAGGAGAATTTGGAGATTTTTGGCTTCTAGGAGATAGTAGTTATGGCTGCAAAACATATTTACTGACACCAATTTTTAAACCCAACAAATGCTGCTGAAGAAAAATCAATTGTCACACAAAAATCAAACAATCATTGAGAGAGCGTTCAGTTTTATGGAAAGAAGATTTCCTTGCCTTGCCAATGGCATTCGAATGGATCCAAAAAAAGCCCTAAATATTATTGTAGCTGTAGCTGTCCTCCACAACATTTCAATAGAAACCCAGGACATCTACAACGTACCAGAACCAGAAGATTACTTTCCTGATGTTGTTTCACCATCAGAAATTATATGTGAAAGTGATATAGCTTTTCACAGAGCACTTGTCGACACAAATTTTTCAAGATGAAAGGAAATGACATAATTTTGTATAAATTGCAATCTGTGCTATTAAATCAATTAACCTTTCCCTCTTTTGTTGTCAAGTGGTAATTTATTTGTTTATATTTATCAATAAAGTCTGATTTTTGTATTTTATTTACATATTTTTTTCCCTCTAATTCAGTAAATTGATTAATAATAAAAATAGGTTAATTGGAAGAATGAAAAATGATAATAAATAATTTGTAGGTTTCTAAATCTTCCCAAAACAGTTTATTACAATTAACTTTAAGACGAGCCAACATTTCGAGGGCCTTCCCCATCATCAGGACTCACTAAAATACATCAAAAAATTATCAATTAACATTATAAAATAACTTTTTAAATATTAACTAAAAACATTACCAAAAATATGCATAACAATGTTACAAAAAAATTATATTTACCCGAAATTCATTTAAAATTTAAAAAATTATCCATTTTTGATTAAAATTTTGTCAAAAATTTATGTCATAAAATTGGTTTGTTTTTTAAATTAACACTAAGGAAAAAATACCCATTTAACTGACATATTCTTTGGCCCCTGATGAATTAGGGTCATACTATTTACTGTAGTAAGTATACACTGATTTATTATTAAATATAGGTCACTAAGGTAAGGTTTACAAATTTTAATTTCCCAATTGTAGCAAGAACTGCTTGTGAGAGGTGTTTTCAATCTGTTTTATAATTTATGGTATCTTTTATATTTTTGTTTATATATAGATTCGATTGTTTTTCTATATCCAATATTGTAGGTTTTTCAAAATCAAAATTATGATTAAGCTGAAGACTGTGTTGTGCAAATGCTGTAGTGTTTATATTTTTACAATTATTGCTGTGTTGTTTGACTCTAGTTGTGATCTTTTTAGAGGTTTCTCCTATGTATATCTTATCACAATCTATACAATTTATTTTATAAATAACATTCAGTTTTTCGTGTGGTAAAATCTTTAATGTTTGATAAATGATTACTTAGTTTATTATGGTTATATAGTCCTAATTTTGTCTGTGGTGAATTAAATTCAACAAGTGTTCTCTTAATTTCTTTGGATAGATGAGGTATAAATTGCATTTTTTGATTATGGTATATATTTCTATTTCTTCCACTTATCATTTCTATATTTATCGCATTATTGATATTACCTATAATTGTTTTTTTATTATTTTCATTCTGGTAAAGATCTGTTATAGTTCTTTGTTTAGGTTTTACTATTTATTGTCATCAATTTTTGGTTTATCATTGATCAATTTATTGTTATTAACGTTAAGGTTTTTTGTCCTGGGTTCATTTTTAATTTCATTGTACTTGATTTAATTTATTATTTTTTTCGAATACATCTTTTTTTATATACTATAGTTTTTATTCCATTTAGATACTCATTGTCTGTCTGGTTTCACTATACAATCCAGCTTTCTTGATATTCAATAGATCTTAAAATGTTTCATTATTAATTCTCAACGGTCAACTAATTATATCCATTATTGTATTAATATATATTAATCGGCAGAGTAAAACAATCATTTCAATATAACCTAACTGTCTCTGTCTAGAGGGTTTGGAGTTGTTAAATACGTCACGAATATGATGACGTCCCGCGCTAACCCATGTTAACTAACTCGAATTAAAAATTTGTGGGTGCAACTGGACAAAAACTTTAATCATGATTAGCTTTTAACCCGGGTTAGTTAACAGCAAAAGTTAACTTTAACACAGGCTGTTGGTGCAACCGGGCCCTAATATCCCCTGAACCTGCATATTAATAAGTTATCGTAGTTAATGGTATGATGAGTTTGATCATTCATACAGTAGTTCCTGAATTACGTAATAAATCCTGGACCATTAGCTCTTTAATTTATTCCCTAATTTTTAAATTTTATTCCTGAACATGATTGTGGCTTGATTCGCAACTAAAATCTGTGGAAAAAAAAACAAAAAGAGGCATTATTTTCTATATAGAAAAATCAAAAACAACACTTTTTAAATTTGATTATATAATTATTTATTTTTTAAAAATAATTATGATATAAATTTTCACTCAACATTTTTTATTTTTTCATTTCCAACGTCTCGGCGCTAGGCCATTTTCAAGTATCCGCTAATCTTTCATATCCCTATCACATATAAATATATATATAAATATGTAGTCAAATTTAAAGTATCATAAGCTATATATAATAGGAATATAACAGGTTCATGGGTCCTTAAAAATTACATAGAGCCGAAAGGTAAAAATGAAAAGTTGTTGAGTGAAAATGTGGATCACAATTTTCGTAAAATGCTATAATGATTCTTTTTTAACCGGAATAAAAAAAATTGCCATTCATTAACAGCAATGCGTCAGTACGAGCGATGAAACGTACGTTGTCTGGTGTAGGAACTGCACCATAATGACAATTCGAAGTTATGACTTGTGTTATTTTAAAGCTTGTAAAAATGTTTTATTGGCCCAAAACACTCATAGATTTTTACGGTGTGAATGTGGAGTGATAAGACTAGTACAGACCTCCCCTACAAGTTATTTCAAGATTTAGCAGATCCGTCCAATGATATAGTACTGCTTTTGTTTAATGCCTGAGAGTGGAATTCTTTCTTAAGACAGCTGAAGGGTTTAGCAATTAAGAATTTTAAAAATCTATGAATCAGCACAGAGGGTTGATACTAAAACAACCATTACATAGCTCCAAAAAAATAAATGAAAAAACAGACTAGGCACGTCCTTTAAAAAAAACAGATATCCAACAGTGTAGGGATATTCACTATAGGTGACTCACAAGGTTTAGAAGCAAAATCTCCTTACATTAATTATTTTTAAATACATATATTTTATTCATTACATAATATTTAAAACCTTAAATACTTCCCTGTAACCGAAGAACTTATTATATACGATCGAACATAACGTGGAAAAATTTCCGGTTAAACCAGTCGGAGCCAAAATTGAGGTTCGTTTTCACGCACGAGTATCCTCACATTGCTAAGTGGATATTGACCATACTGACTGCCTCTGAGATGAAGGGAATCCAGTCGCTGATTATAACGAAGTGGCAGGTAGCTTAGAGAACATTCTTAAAACTATGCTCCGCTTTTAACTGCTTACTGAAAGTTACATTTAAATTAAGCGACTTTGAACAAATCTACTAGAATGACATATGTTTGTCATACTTTGGGTCATACTAGAGGTTCCCAAGCTTTGAACAGACCTTTCAACTGAACAACTTGTACATGATTTTCTAATCGCGTATAGGCATATTATTACTCCAACTTTTAGAGATTTATACGTCAAAAAAAAAAAAATTTAAATGTGAATATCGCTTCATCCTGGAAGACCTGAGAAGTTCACACTAACTGGTTTTGTTTCTTGGCGACCTTGTTCTTACCCAGAAAGCTATTTAACGTTTAAAAAAAAAATCTATTCTTTTGTTGAATCTCTACAATTACCTAAGACAAATGCTGCTACCGTATTAGTGGCTTTTTAAAAGATAAAGCTTAAAAGATAATTTGAACGGAGTGTTTGTTAATGGAAGTGACCTTGAGTAATATTACTAGTCATGGAAACTGCTTTACGAATTATAATTATTAAATATTTCTATTAATTGAACTACTAAGAAAATATTAATTAGCAATAAAAAAATCTAATTTCTAACTATCAACTTAGTAATTTTTGTTAAGATATATATCGGTAGTATCTTAGAATATTTCATTTCATTGAATAAATGACAGCCTTTTTAACAATAATTAATTATAAAAGGTTGAACTGAGATCAGAAATGTTCTGGTGTACTGGGTTACAGAACTGGGGAAAATTTTAGAACAAGTGAATTTCGGCAAGTATGAATTGATGTGAAAAATGCGTGTATTTGACGGGAAGGTAGGGTGGTACTATTATGAATTTTTAAATCGATGTGTAAGGTTTGTTTATTTTAAATAACGTATATCATATTGTTTCGCTGTTTGCTTTGTTTTATACTAAATAGATCTTAATAAAACGTGTATGTAAGTCGTTTGTTTCTTTATGTTGAAGAGATGTGTAGGATCTGTAGTCGGGTGGTTTCGATGTTCGTCATTTCCTTCTTAGTATAAATATCGCATGTATGTACCATGTGAGCCTATGTATAGTACAAAATACCTGTAGATATGTGGAAAAAGTTATTTTCGTATAGAGAGTAATATAAAAAAAATATATATAATTTTAACAGAATAGCCCTTTTAGAGTATTCTCGTGAGTGACCAAGTCCCGCAAATAGGTCCGTGTCTGTGTGTTAATGTGAGTGTGGGTGTATATGCGTGTTAAGCCTAGCTTGAAAAGAGATGGCGTGGTAACCGAAGTTTCATATTCAACATTAGTATATTCCTGGGTTGTTACAGCAACATATGTCCAAGATACGACAGGATCGGCAAGTGCTACTTCATCAGGCATTTTACAATTTGTTTACCATTCTATCAAAAATCTGTCTCTAACAACTCCCTACATTGATGCTAAATTAAGTGGGCTTTAATTTCATGTAGGTTTTATTTCGATATAATAATAGTTGAAAACAAAAAATTAAATAAGTTACCACAAAGACTCATTTATTGCAAAATTTAAAAGAGAAAAAAAAAGGTTATTTATTTTAATTTGCTATTTCTTTCACCCTTTTTTTATATTTTCTTACTTCGTATTTTGATTTTCTAAATATTATATTTGTTTTTATTATTATTTTTTTTTATAATGAAATAAATATACATTAATTGTTTGGGTCTTTTATATATAAGGGCGCTGCGAGGTCTAGTGGATAGAGCACTAGTTTACTGTTCTCCGGATCCTGCGTTCGAATCCAGGCTATGACACAATATTATTTATTTTATTAATTCAGTCGGGGGGTGGCCCTAGGGTATGGAGACCCTTCTGGGACAAACCCAGCCTCTTTAAAGTGGGTACCCGAAATTGGGAGACAAGGCCTAGTCACCTCATTGCACGGCCATTGGCTTAGAAACAGCACGACTCTCTTATGTACTGAGCCTAAGAACTAGGACCTTATCCTTAGTCCCAGGATAATTTTTTTTTTTTTCAAACGTAGTAATTTTATAATATCTATAAACGACTTGAACATACATGTTAATGTATGTAATATTTACAGATTAAATGCTTAAATATATTAAATAACGTATTCTTTGACAGTTGATAAACAGAAGCCATGATTGACAGGGGCCGTGGATGTGATCCCAATCCCGATTCGCAATAGACCCCCCCCCCTCCCACCACCGAAGGACGGCCGGAAGAGAACCGGATTAGAGGTTATTTCCTCTAAATAGCCTCACCGGCTACTTCACCAATCGGTGTCCCTTTCTTAATCAGTAATTTATTAAAGCGTTTTTACTTTTTTTAATTTCGGCCAAGACTGAATTGGAGATTTTTAACACTATTTCCCAGCCTAATTTTAAAAAAAATATTGCTTTTTGAAAAATTGTTGTAAACACTTTTTATTAATTTTACGGATTATCAATCTAAGAGTTTCTACTTCTTTTCTTATTACGATTCGTAATTGATATGACAACGTCCATATACCAACAAATCAAAGCAAGTCAGTGGTTTTATTTTTTGAACTTTTGATCATTCCTTTCTTGTCCGCTCAACTACTCTCTGGAATTCCCTACCTTCTCATATCTGCCATGCTCCTTCTCCATTCTTCATCATTATTCAACTCCCAACTGTTTCCAGTACCTATTGTCTTCCTAAACAGACGCTAAACAAGGTGAAATTAAAAAGAATATCTGGTCCATGATAACCGATTAAGATTCAATGAACTTTTTGTTTTCTTTCCCATAAAATACTTGTAAAAGCACGAGTTGATCACTGTATAAAATAAAAATAGAATGTTTTTCACTGCGCTTCTTCTCAATTTATAATAATACCTATTACATTTTGCAATTAAATTAGCATTTTGTTTCAAATAAGAATAAAAAGAGTATAAATAATGAAAACTGAGCTTGAATTATGATTGCGAATATAATAGCTAGAAATAAGAAGGAACATTTCTATCTTAATTTATTCATAGTAGGTTTTCAATTACCTGTATCTGTATTGTGCCAACTTATTTCGTTTTTAATGGGATAAACAATGATTCCTCTCACGTTTTAAGATAACCTTTGTAAGTTAAATTAACATTAATTTTAATAATTTGTGTAAATAAAACAATTTGATTATATTTTATTATGTTATATTTTATTGTTACTACTATTTATTTTTCTATATATGGAATGCCTTCGTGAAATTTTCACATCAGAGTTTCCAATGGAACAACACGTTTTAAGGTTCGCCGAATCCAACCGTGGACAGAAGCTATGTGTGTTATACAATTACACTACTTTTATTTTAATTAGCGTCAATAGATTTATGTTCGATCGAAAGATTCTTACAAGACCGGAGTGGACCAAAGCACTCAAACTAAACATGAGCTACGCACCACTTCGTGGAGTCCCGGGATCAAGGTACCGAGGTTAATGAAGCAGTTGGACCTCTCTGCCGCAGATGAGGACGAGAGTCAGAAACCCCTACACATGTGTTGGTAAATGTCCGCATAAAGAAGGAAATAGCATTACTTTTAGAAAGGAAAAAATACAAATGTTTTCAAGAGGTGTTCTGCCTTATACAGATGGGTCAACCAGATTTTGAGGCATTTGTGCCACTGAAAAGGAAGCAGAAGATATGAAAAAAATGAAAGGGAACAAGGCGAAAAATTCAAGAGGTGAAAAAAAAAAAAACATTTATACGAAATGTATTCCATACCTGCTAGACTAATTTCGTGAAGAGTTTGAACGAAAGAGAATTTACAGTCATGGGAGTTTGGTTCGGAAGCAGAGGGACCATCACAGAAGATACTGGATCATTTTTGGAAAATATGGACTGGAAAGAAATCAGTTGCATACATAGCGGAGTACCATAATCCTGGACTCACTGGGAATCCTGCATCAGCACATATATTGAAGCTAGGCTGGATTTATATATGGCCATAGCAGTTTCGAAATGAGTAAGTCAATGTATTTCTATTTGGCAGTATCTCCCTCTATTTTTTCTTTGAAATTGTCTTCAGGATTGATCCAGTATTCTTGTGTACTCATAGCAACTCAGCGAAGTGGAGCAGCAGATCCAAATGGAATTTCTTCTCCTTCTTTTAATAATAATTTTATTAATTAGTACATATTAATATAATGCAATAATCTGATGAGATTGTTTTGTTTATTCATTTAACTATTTATTTATTTATTTAGTTTTATGCATTTTTTATAATACAAATAATAAAAAAACTATGAAAACATTCCGTAATACAATTCAACATATGCATGTACATATGCCCCCTATCGGATATAATGAATGAGGTGGTCGATGCTACCTAGGGAGTCCAGTATTATATTTTTGGCCAGTCTCACTACGTATCCCTAATTTATAACATTATTGGTGGCTTTTCTTGGGATTATTCAAGAAGCTCCTCGTCGAGTTGGGTACATTAAGCTCCGCGAGCCCCAGAACCAAAGACCCTTCACGCAGAAGTCTCTCCTCCGAAGAGAGTGAAATATAAATAAGTATATCTAGGGACATGAATAAATATCAAATTATAATACCGAAAGAATTAACATAGAAAGTATTATCTCAATAACTGTAGTTGATTGAGGGTACGTTCTTTGAATAAATTATAAAACAGTTTTGTTTAGTAAATTGATAAGGTTGGCGAAAGTATTTAATTTACTTTCTCCTTGTTTAACTATTAAACGGTCCTTTACTTGGATTGATGTAAATGTGTATTATTGTCATTTTCAAAATCCGCGACTTAATAATTCCCGTTGAAGGTATCGAGAGTTTTTAGGAAACGTTTTAATGTTAAACATTCATAAGAAAACTATCATGATGATTAGTGTAATGATCCGCCTATTTTATGCGCATTGAAACGAACAAACACTATTGGAATAATCTTATAATACAAGTAATTTTCGATAATGTTCGCGTATGAATGAGAAAAGTGACGCGGCCGAGGTAATCGACCGTATATCCTGGATGGGGAGACATGGCCCAATGAATTCAAAGAGTAAGCGAAATCCGTCCAAAGCTTCACATTTCGTTTACTCAGTATACCTCTGTGTGTATGATTGAGAGTTATAAATAAAACATTGAGAAAACATGAAACAATGGTGCTGCAGATGGGCCAAGGATATAAAAATCATCGCGGATTCACCATTACACCATTGTTGTTTTGATAAAAGCCACCCATTAAAAATAATTGCTTGTTTACACTTTCCTATATTGCTAATTTAATAAGAATGCCGTCATTATGTATAATTGGATGTAACTTTGTAAAGTTAGGGAAACGAGTCTTCCATGTTTGCCTTAGATGAGGTAATAATTGTCTTGATCATTAAATCTTAAAATAATGACAAGAGGACGACTTTGATTAACTTATTTGAATATTCTTATAAAGAAAAAAACATCCTGCAGCTGTGGTAAGGAAGAAAAAAAAAAAAAAAAATGTGAGTTCTTCACAATTTATTTTATCTTGTTGTAGGCTTTATTTGTTTTTACCTTCATAATTATTTTTTTTCTATCTTTTATTGTATTAACTTTGTTTAGTCCCTAAGTAAATTAAAATACCAATGTTTGCTTGCTAAAATGCCTTAAATCAAAAAATAACTAGCAGGCAAAGCTGACAACGTGTTTAGTAATTAAAAAGCTATTGCAAGTTGCAAACTATATTAAATGTTCTATTTCTTATAGGTAATAAATAATTACACTAATAAATAATAACAAAAGCAAGGTTAATGTCTAATTATGAATTTATTTGCCTCAAAAACATACAAGATTTTTCCTTTATTTAAAATAGTATAAAATCTCTTTTCGAATGGGAAAAATTATACATAGTTTGAATTATCTTTTTCTTCGTAACGAATTAGCTTTATTTATGTACTCTGTATTTTTTTTTTTTCTTTCCTTCAAAGTTCGACTATATTTCCAACAGATTTCTTAGAATACTTGACGAACTTGGAATCACACATTTCTTTATAAGTAACACTTAACCAAAACTTTTAATTAACATTTATAGTCATAGTTGATTGAATTATTTTTGCAATAAAGGTTTTCCTTGTGGTGCTTTAAATATTATAAATAAAAATATTTTTTCAATCAACCAGCGCTAATGTAATGTGATTGTATAATTCCATACTTCAAATGACACTGCAAAATATCCAAATGTAATTAGTACGAATTGAATTGCTGACTTGATTGCTAGTTTGCAGACCTTTCTATATTCCTTCTATGAGCTATACTACCGACTGATTTATTAAATGGGGGTCTTTATCATGTTACTCAACTGTACCAGGTTATATTTACAACGACCTGCAACATGGAATTAATGAAATATGTATGCAGAAATTACAGACACATAATACCGCCCGTTCTGTCAAAACATCTAATTTAGGGAATAAATTAGTTAATTGAACTTTTTTTCCTTATATAATTAACAGTTTCTCATGAATAATAATTTTAATATATAATCATAAATATGATTCTTGCCGTTGTATGTTGTAACAATTTGAGTACGAAGCGAATATACTTTTCCCCAGATTGAAAAAGATGTTCAAAAAATGAACCACGCCTCTCAGACTAAAGCCAAAAATATATCTAAACCATCTTATTTATTTTATTTTGTTATACCTGAATGGATTACCAAAAATTTTAAAAATCAAACGCCTAAGGCTTAAATTTTGTCCATCGTCATTGTATTGTATCAGGTTTTGAAAAAAAAAAAAAAAAAAAAAGGAGTTAAGAAGAAAATAGTGAGAGAAAATAAGGAGGTGTGAACTCAAGAGCGTTTCTTGACCTTGATCAGGACCCGACTCCGGTATCAGATGAGAAGCAGGCCCTCCAGATAGGGCCCAAGGACAAGAAAAGGGCAACCACCTTTGACCTCACCGTCTGTCTTCATCTAGGTCTTAGCCGATTGTCATTCACTATTATATCTTTCGTTTGAGGCGAACTGAGTCAATTTTAATTCCTTAAACTTCATAAATTATATATATACATAAATGAACCCCTTTTTCCTTTGTGATCGCATCACGCGTTGGCGGCTTTGTCGCCAAGACATAATTAAGACAGGATATCGTCTGTCAGGGTCAGCTTGTAATTATATAAAAAAATAAAATAAAATAAAAGGCTTCAAATTGTTACTCACTGGTTTATTATTTACTGTATAACAATCTATGTAGTTGTGTAGGCAATTAACTTTTTTGTATAGCAATAAATTAATCAAAGAACAATTAAGAAGAGGAGCAAACAATACTGTCAATTTTTATTTAAGAAAAATGGCCAATCACCATTACCAAGTTCAAAACTTTATATCTCTTCTTTTTTTTTTTTTTTTTTTTTTGGTCATGAGCTATTCGGGTTATACGAATTTTAAAACGTAGAACCTAAAATTTTGAGGTGGTAGGTGTAATTTTTTTCTCGGTCAATTACGAAGGTTCATTATTGAAAATAATAAACCAAAACACATTCTTTCTTCTCCACTCTTTTTTGTTAAAATTGTCAATTCTCACAAGAATAAACAGTAATTCCTAATGCCCAACTGAGTAGATCTGGGTAGATCATTCATTATTTAAAAAACAAAAGAATTAAGAACAGGCAGGCAGAGGAAGGAAGCTACAAAGCTCATTGTAATAGAAGGTTTTAATGCTACATAAGAAATGATAATAGAACCTAAAGACTAAAAATCATTCGTTTCTTGCATGGGAGTACATGAGAAAGTATTTTCCCGCTTTAAAAAGTTTAAAAACCAAAATTAAATTCAGATCCAAATAGCTGGGAAATTTCAAGTTTCAGAACCTACTTAATCTGGGGATCACTTGTAGCTGGGTGGCTAGCGGAACAGCCTCCCATGCTAAAGGTCACGGGTTCAAATCCGCAGTTGGTCCTAGGATTTTTTTAATGGGAGTAAAAAATCCTTAGTTACGCCGTCCTTCGGAGGGGACGTTAAAAGGAGGTCCTGAGCCTGTGCGATGTCAGGTACTCGTTAAAGATCCCTATCCTAATTAAACCTGGATAGGCAAAATTTAGGACTCCCACTGTAGCATGGTCCGATTAGCCATAGTAGCATAAAGTGACGTTAAATAAATAAACAACAACAACAACCTACTTAATCTTCAATATTTAATATTTAATTACTAAATTTAAAAAGAAAAAACCCGAAAAAAATAAATCCTCAGGGATTACTCAGCCTCTATTAAATGAGTACCCAAATTGTAAGTAACCTGGTGGTAGAGCCTGATTCAGCCAAACCTCCTCTTTGATAACCGTTTTCCAAGAAACAATATCGGTATTACATACAATATACAATATCAGGATCGGTCCTTACCATATACTGAATTAAAAATATTCTTTTAATATAAAAGAAAATGATTGTTGGAAAATTTTGAACATTCCTCCTTCTCCTTGCCCATTTATATTCTTCAAAGGTCTTGGGTTCTTTAAATGTGCCTAGACCGGGAGATTAGTAGCAACTGAGATTAAGCCCAATCTCATTGAATGCTAAAATAAAATATCTACGAGAAATGCAATACCATGGATATATTTATGGGTATACATTTCCCATGTAAAAAAAAAGGAAAAACGTATGGTATACTCGTATATTGATGTTCACCACTTCTATTTCGATATACTGTCCATCCCATATTCATACCCTTCCACTTATCTATGATCTGATATGAAATAATTCTTGGTGGACGATTTTTCTCATACTTAACTATAGGTATTTTTTTGCTTGAAAACGGAACAGACCAAAACAAAAAAGAACAGTCTAAGCTAAACGTTGATATTTAAAAGAAGAAAAAATTCCGATCATCCCACAGGACTCGGCGTGTACCTAGGAAGATAGTGCAGACAAAAGACAGGTAATTCGTAGCTTTCTTGGCTGAAGGTCGGTTGAGATAAGACGAAGATACAACTATTAGCCATGGGCATGAGTATGATGAACAATGAGAGGTAGCTAACAATCGATTCCTAGTCATTGAGGGAGGACATGCCGAGGGGTAGGTCGTTGGTAATAGAGGAACGATCCCAAGAGATATCATGTCCTCGTGGGAGGGGTCTTTGAGTCTTTGTTATCTTCTTTCAATGCTGTTTGTATACCACTAATGAATAAGTAAACAAGTGGTCATTAGCTAAACGATAGGCTGACCTTCTTCCATATTATTTATCAATAGTAATGTCACGTTAAGATCTTAACATTTACTACAGTATTCTGTACCCCAACAACTCTTGAAGATTTTTGGTATCATTACGTATGGAGACACTAGTGTTTTAGGCTAAGAACCGTTCAAGGAGGTGATAAGACCAAGAACACCTTCAGTACAAAGGTTTTTCCCAAACGTTCTGTGTACCCTTTATTCAATCCTTGCAAGAAATTGGTCTTAGTTTCAATGTAGACTAGACTAAGTATATGTGAATAGGATGTTGAGAATCTATAGTTCAAAAAAATAGAAATTCAAGTTTGACAGCACTTGGAACTAAAATCATCAAGCTAAATGACATTTTTTGGAAAGTTGGAAGAAAAACTTATATTGCTAGTGGGAGCTACTATAGTCCAAGAAAGCAGTTTACAACAGATTCCTCCCAATGAAGACTAACAGAACGCTCAATAAAACATTTTTTTGGACCTTGTTGCTATAGGGATCAGAAGCTTGGGCCTGGGACATAACAAAAATTGATAAGAAGGCTCTGATGTTTGAAAGCACGAATCGAAAGATACATTGATACGCTGCATCCGAGAACTATATTGAGAACTGCGTCAACAGCCAAGATGTATAGATTTCGTAGCTCGAGAGACGCTAAAGGGACAACCTTGTAGCAAGAATGGAGAATATGTTGATTCTCCAGAAGATCCACACCGAAGAAATTCATGGCGCAAGAATAGTGAGAAGGGTAACCTAAGTTGGATTGAGGCTGTCACAGAAGATGCTTTAAACTTACTCTGTGCTATGGGATGGAGAAATGGTGCGCGACTTGACTGCTCAAACATCTCACACACATAAAATGAAGCCAAGGAATTGCCGTTTTGTTTTTTATTCACAAACTGTCGGATTTGATATATTGAGTCGTTTTCTATTTCCTTCTTTAATTCCTCCTTCCCGTTGGAAGAAAATTACTAGCTTTATGAAAGTATTTTTAGTAAATATTTTTCGCAATTAACAAAAATACTTTCATAAAGTATATTTCGTAAAATGTATCTAGATACAGTAAAAGGAAAATATTTAAAAAAAAATTAAACAAAACATGAAACTAAATTAAGAATAAGAAGAAAAATCGTAATAGACATCTTGAAACATTTTATTGACTAGATACAGGTTTGAACAATCAAAAAGTTTATTCAAATATTTTTTGTTAAATTAAAGTACATTCCTTCTTTAGTTAGTCATTAATTTCTTACAAGATAGTTTATTAAAAAACACTCTTCTATTTACACTTATCATAATTCATCAATTGTCTTTACTTTTATTATACTTGTTCGTTATGTTCAAGGCACAATTATTTATTCAAAAAATAGAAAGATAGGTTAAGGAATAGGAATCTATAAAAGAAAAAATATTTAAATATCGCCTAAAGTTGCTAATACTCGCCAAGATAAGATTGAAACCACCATAATACTTTATATCCAACAAACCAAATCTTTCTATATCTTTTTTCGTTTTCATCTTCATCCAAAGTATCTTTTATTCTTACTTTAGCCATTCTTGATTCCACTTTTAAAGACGTTGATATATGAGTAGTTTTTCACAATTCCATTAGATATTTACTTATCATCGTAACATTTAAAACAACTTTCCTCTAAAGTGTTTTTGAATAGATCTTGATTAATTTCCATTCTTTTTTACGATTCATTTATATATGTATTCGTGATTCAAAGTAACAAGGAAATAAATGATTATAAATTGTAAATGGTGAGTAACGGAGACGAGGAAAATCAGCCAGAACATATCGATATCCTCATGACTTGAAATTTATGACTTAATGGTTGTGGTTTGGCTTGAGGTTTAATCCCCAATTTGGCTTCTTATTTTCATTCTGCGCATTGGAAAAGAATTGCGTTTAGCAGTGACTTGTAGAACTTATGTAGAATATTTTTTAAAACGTAATATCCTTCAGGTTTTGTGTATGAAGCTCTTGACACTTTTTTTCCAGTTTCCCGAAATGTGAAACATAAAAAGTTTTTTTTTTTATTATTCACGACGGATGATAATATTTTGTTTTGTATTCCAAAAAATAACCTCTCAGCTCTCATCTACTTGCATGTGATTGTTTTTTTTAATATTTATTTAACGTCACTTAATGCTTACATAAATTATTGAGAATTATAGAAGTTAGGAAGGGTGTTTGTTTAGTAAAGGAAAGGTATTGCTGGCTAAAGCTAGCTTGTTTGTTTGTTTATTTAACGTTACTTTATGCTACTGTGGCTAATCGGACGATGCTACAGTGGGAGTCCTAAATTTTGCCTATCGAGGTTTTATTAGGATAGGGATCTTTAACAAGTACCTGACATCGCAGAGGCTCGAGATAACCACTTTACGTCCCCTCCGAAGGATGGCATAACTAAGGATTTTTTATCCCATTACAAACCCCAGGCTACCTGTGGATTTGAATATTTTGTATATGATTTACTCATGAATACATTATATCTTCGAGCATTTCTTAATTTCTCAGAAAAGATAGAATTAGGGCATCTAATATAGAGAAAGGTAAGAGGGTGTGTTGCATGGTAAAGAGTTGGTTAATCGGAATGTTGTTATCTTGCAAAGCTATCTGCGGTTTCATGAAATGTAAGCTCTTTTGGCATTAAAAGAACCACCTAGTCAAGTTCATCCTTGTCATCTTTCTTTACATTATAGGCTTAACTGCTTATGAAAACTGAATTGCTAATGTTCAGAAACTATAGGCTGAAGGCGTGATACGACACGAAACAAGTTAAATAAATAATATTTACTTTTTTTTTTTTCTTGTATTTACTGTTTTATCTTTTAGTCGTAAGATAACATTGTTGAATGTTTTTCCTACTTTAGACAATATCCAGTCTTTTTAAAAATATGTTTATGAATATTCAAATATTTAGTTTTCTTTTTTGCTTTTCTTATCGAACAATTTATTTTTTAAATTTTAACAATGGTGGAGTGATTTTAACGGGTACGTTTTACGTGTTGTTTGTACTATTCTTATGAATGTACAAACAAATATATTTATATATATTTATTATTATAAAGACATATATATTTCATATAATAGTTTCATAGGTTTTACAGACCTATTCCATTGTTCATAGGTTAATTCTGTCGGAGGTGTTAGCCAAGCTTCAATAAAGCTAATGACAACTGGAGAAGGAAACTGACATTTGATTTTGGCGGCCAAAAGAATGATTTTTCACAATCATTGTTACTGTGTACAAAAATAAAGGCACTGTTACAGTTTTTAAAAATATTCATTGAAATCATTAATTTTTTAACAAGTCATTCTGTAAGTAGAGGTAATTTTCGATAAATATATATGAAAGTTTTGCTGATAGTTTGATATATTTATATAAAATAAACATTTATTTTTACTTTTACACGCACGTTGCCTTTTATGTTATAATTGTGTAAGTAGTACTGTTATAATGATAATCTTTTAAAATCTTTCGATTAAAATTAAAAAATCAAATTAAAATAAATAAAATGGTTCACTAGTACAAATAATTAACATATTGGTGATTAGTAAGATAGGGAGAAGAGTTGGCGTGAGATGTGGCAGCAAGAAGGGTGTACCAGGGAGGTACAATGGATCCCCCACCATTTGGATGGAACAATGCTCCATTAATGGATACTAGTAAGAAAAATCCTCTCTCTCTACTCCATATTGTCTTGATTGCCTTGATTCGAAACTAATGGAAAAACACGGTGTTGTTACCTTGGAAATGAGATAGTTTAGTTTGTTTTTCTGGTGGAAATTAAAATCTCATCAGGCATCAATTTAAGTCGTTTTCGTGGATATTTGATCAAAAACGTTGTTAATTTTCTTATAGATAACAGATAAAAATGGCAATTCTTATAAGAACTTATGTTTAAATTATTCACTTTGTAAATATGTCTTTTATTCTCTCCATGCATCTTGCTGTTAATTTACACCAAACTGTTCTTTCAGTTCTAGTTAGTTCACTTCTTATTCAGTAGATTAATATGATGAAAAATAGTTTGTCAACTATCGCTACAAAATATTCACATTATCCATTTAACTGTATTTCATTATTAAGCGTGAATGAGCCTTAACTTTAATTTTATGTTAAGATAAAAACATTTTCAGACTGTTTCGAACAATAAAACTTGGCAACAATGCCAAAATATAATACATTTAGTAGACTGATAATCAATATTTAAAAAACCTTATATTATTAATTATCAATATATTTTAATCTTTGTTTACCTAGTGGTTGAAAAAATGTATTAATTTGTATACAACATATAAGCTTTGGAGATTGAATTAAATATAATTAAACACCTGAATAGAACTTTTTTTTTTTTTTTATCAAACATGGGTTTTATTTATGAATTCACTCGAATATTGAGATATTTATTCAAGTTCATTACGTGATCAGAGCTGATATTAATTTATCGTCTGAGTAGCGGTTTGTTTTATCACTTAATAAATTTTAAATTTGAGGAGTACCCTTAAAAATTGAGGCGTTGATTCCTAAACAATTATTAAGGACATTTTTCAATATATTGAAACTTCAACACATTTGTATTCTAAATGATTTTTTTTTTAAACCTATCGACCGAATTCATTTAAAAAATGGTGAAAATTATTACAGAATGGTCTACCATATTATTTTAAAATAACTATATTGGGTATACTGTTTATAGCTCCTAATTTTATCTATTTTCTTATTTGTCCTGCTTTACTGATTAAAATAACTGCGTTATCGGCGTATTTATGGGTAAAATTTCAAGTTTTTGTTTCCTCTTTTTTATAATTATTCGCGTTTTTTTTAGTTAAAAACTCTCAATTTTTTGTCTCTATCTTCAAAAATAACTGAGTCATGGGCGTATTTATGGATGAAATTTCAATTTTACTCTGATATTTTTTTTAATAATTATTTGTTGTTTTTTTAGTTAAAAAACACTAATAATTTTTTTCAATCTTCAAAAATAACTGAGTTATTGAATTAAATCTCATTTAATCGGCCGCAATTTTAAAAATAACCAGCTGATATCAACGGATACAAACGTGTTAGGATCATCCTTAAATGTTCTAGTATTTTTGTGGGGAATCTAAAAAAAAAATGGTCCAGCAGTTTCAGAGAAATGTGGACGCTACAATAACGGGTTTGAAAATTTGCCTTCTCTTATTTTTCTTTTACCCATATTCAGCGTGGAGATACTTCTAACAATCGGTTCCATGCAATGTCTTTGGGCAAGATTCCTCATCTCATCCAGAGTCTTCCCTCCTCGCATTTTCTCCGAAATTATGCGGAAAGGCAATAAATATTGAATTTCATTCAGAAACATTTAAAAGTTTACCTTCCATGGCTTAAAAATAAAGTCAACAAGTTGAGTAATTATCAAGAAAAATATAGTTGAGGAGCGGCGTGGTCTAGTGGATAGACCACTAATCTACTGATAGATGATATATGATAATTACAGAATAATTATTTATTTCATAATTGAAAAACAGACGATGGGAAAAACCTGGTGGCAGAGCGTGATCTTGGTCTAATTACCTCCTTTTAATAAATACAAGGCAACCAAAACATCTCAGACTCGCCAAACAAAGTCACAGATAATACGTTAGCCATACAGTGTTTTTCTGCGTATAATACACATTCGGATTTGTTATACTGAACCTTTATTATGAGGTTTTCTATTACCAATGCAAATCTCTATTTATATTGATCCCAAGACACTTCCTGGGTTATTAAAGTAAAGTTTTTTTTTTGTTTATATATATATATATATATATATATATATATATATATATATATATATATATATATATATATATATATATATATATATATATATATATATATATAAGTAGAAATAATCAGCCTAGTAAAGTATATTTTAATTTTGATGACGTCTCGTCCACAAACATGTGAGCCACCATCAGGACTGATGGCAAAATTAAAAAAATAGAAATATACCAAAATAATGATGACTATGAAATTCATATCAACTCCAATTTCAAATCAACCTTCATCCTCAATACGATTTGTATTTTTATATGTAGTTAAAAAACAATACCTGATTTAATATAAAAAGAATCAAATAAATCGGTTTAGTAATAGAGCAAAGAGAATATTGTGTTTCCTGTAAAATTTCAAAAAATGTATATAGTATCTTTCAGCGCCTTAACATGTTATTTTCATCTTAATATTATTCAAAATACCAATGCATTGTATTATTTTTAAAATTAATATGAATATAATTCTGATTTTAATTAAAAGCTTCATAAATTTAATTATAATGCATTATTATAATATAGAAGAGAGGACTGCCCTACCCCAAGGAGGCTGACGACACTGGGACGGCCTTACTGGGTCAGTAACGGTAACCATCCCTTAGTGCGCGCGCTACACGCCCAACCTCCTCCTTGCTGTATTTTCCTTATTCTGCTGCGTCCATCGCTATTAAGGTCAACTGCACTTGGGTAGTACACTCAACTGAATAGGTTTCAATAATTAATATTTGATGACACAGTCCTCATCAACAACAACAAATCCTTAACCTCTGTAGGGTGAGCTCTGCTGTCGGTTGGATGGAAATGAAACATTTTCGGAATATTTTGTTGACTTATTCGTAAACAACGTTATATTCCCTCATCCTTACTTTAGAAGAGAGCGGGTTCAAGTCCTCATAAACTTGTCCATAATTAGTGACTAATAGTGTAAGAATATTCTCTGCGAAAATATTCTTAGGAATTATCATTATATTTAATTTATATTTCATGAGAAAGTGCCTGAAGAAAGTATGCAAAATCAATCAACTGCTGAATGGTTTTCGATAGGTGTATCACAAACCCAATTACTGCTGAAATGATATTCTAAAGGTCAGCTTTTAGAAATAATGGAATATATTCAGATTGATCAGAATAGATTTGAAGGTCCTATCCTTGAATATTACGATTGAGGAGTTCATTTAGAATATATGAAGAAACAAAAATAAAGTGATATTCTATACCGCTAAATAAAATGGTAGAAGCAAGACATTTTCAGACCCGTGTATTACACCCGTGAATGAATAAAGAGTTAGGCATGTACCGTGCGAAGAGATAATTTGGATAAAAGATATGTTAAAATTTGGACAGATTCATAAAGTGTTATTTATGTAATAATCAGCATAAATAATACGTATTCAGTTTGTGATCTACTATTTACTTATAAAAACGTCGGAGTTGGTGGATTTATACTATATAAATTGTACTATTTATAATTCCTGGCCAAGTTTATTTTCAGTAGCAGAAATTTTTACATAAGTTGTTTGTAATCAGACCTGTATATAATGCCTCATCTAACCGCACCTTTCGACGATCCTTCCTAACCGCTCCTCGTCGTATGGAATTCCATTCTTCATATATTCGTCATTCTGATACTCTTTCGACCTTCAAATTCGTCTATTTCGATCACATTCCTCTCTATACACTTTTCTAGAAATGTAGGATCTAGATTTGCAAGTTTCTATAAAGATTAAAAAAAAATATAGAAACAATTTATTATTATTATTAAACTATATTTTTATTCAATTAATCCGTCACTAACCATTTTTTTTTTATTGTAAATAAAAATCCTTATTTTTGCAAATGAAATCATTACAAGTAATTACGGTCATGTTACAAGTAAGTTACGGTCTGTAATTGAAACTGGCCTCAAAAATACGAATAGCCGTAAAAAATGTATCATCTGAAAGAAACTTTGTTTAAAGCCGATCAAGGTGCTTCTTTTACATCATGTAATGCCATTATCATAGAAAACAATAATTGTTGAATATTCCTCTATTCCTATTTTACTAGTTATTATTATCAGTTAAATTTATAGCATACACTTGTCATTTTCGCAATAAAAATAATTTTGCTTATGGATACTTAAAATTTCTTGACGTTCCCGAATGAATGTTTATACAATATAGCAGATTCTAGTTTTTAACCAAGAGGTGGCTGAATCGATTATTTTAAATCTGGATGAAAATGAGTATCCTATAGAAAGTATTGTTTCAGACAAGACCATAAAAAAGTGAACACATAGCAGTCAGCGACGGAGCAGCTGACATCCTGACTGGTCAGTTCTTGCAATAGGGTTACCCAACCAGAGACGTTGGCCGAAATTCGAACTCTCCTTTGCCAATTTGACCGTACGATGAAGACGTAATACCAATCGCAACATGTCGATATTTACTATGGCTATTATTTCAGTAATTATCTACTACAATTAGGTTAATTTTATTGTTGCATAAGGCCTCGCAGGTTCATTAAATTTAACCCATCATTAGGTGAAGACTGAACTGATTCAGTGATTTCCAACATCGCATATTAGCAACTATGCGTCCTAAAGCTAATCGAGTCTCTTAATTATTTAAAGAGATCCTAAATCAGATCTTGGTGATTTCAATATAATTTGTAATTTTAACTGTTAAACAAATGTATCATAGTCATTCATATATGCTGAGGTTAGGCATGATATTGCTGTTAATATTTTGTTTTTTCTTGTAAGATTCTCCGTAGCATATATTTTTTACTATTCCATAGTATCCAAAAACAATCCCACATCCCCAGTAAATTTTTTAACTTGTTTATTGCTTTTATCATTTACACACCAAAGACAGGTAATGATTTTTATTATAATAATCAGATCTGAACAAATAGCTCACCCTTATTTTACATAGTCAAAGCTACCCGATGTTATTGATATACTGATTTATTTATTGATAGGGTGTTTGAAATTAATCCATAGGTCTAGTACACGTTCTTTGGATTATTTGTTATTGTCTGGAATATCAATTTATCACCACTTGATGGATTGTTGTGTAACACAAACCAGTTTAAAGTCAGGACGAAAAAAAAAAAGAAGTACGTTAATGGTTATTTAATGATGCAAACGAATAATCAAAGGATATTATTACTAAGGTAATAAAAAAAAATGAAAATATCAAGTCCTGTTGATTTCCTTATTACTACTTCACTAATTTTATGCTGATATAAATTTTAGGAGAGATTCATTTTTTTCTGATATGCTACAAGCGTTCAATAACTAATATTGATGCAAACATCCATATATAATCAATCATGAAAGGTAATTGAGGTAATTAGGGTAAACCCAATAAAGTTTTCCAATGAATAATTTCAATCTTGAAATAGTAATAAATAATTGGAAACTAATGCATAACAATTGAACAATTCCTTGCGTAACTCAGAAAATCAATTGCATAATTACTTATTAAAATACAAATCAGAATAAATAGCCTTCAGATCGGAACTGTAAACTTTCAAGGTTTAATTAATGATCCTAAAAATTAGATATACTTCCGTGATTGTATTAATTGCACGAGTCGTGATGTTCTTATTGCACAATGATTTCGTTTTATTTTTCTTTACCTTGTGCCTCTTCTTCAGCTAAATAGATAAAGGGTTAATACATCTCTTAAGCTTAAAATGTTGTATATCCCAGATGAAACAATTTATCTGATACGATTTTAGTTGAAATTTGGCACCCGAAGAGCATTTAATTAACTTAATTCATAGTTTATCAATAGCATAAAATGATTTTCTAAAAGAACACTTAAGTGTCCAGACAGAAATTAGTCTATTCTGTATTCTACTAGCTATGCAACATAAAGATATCAGCTGGCGGCGCGGTGGCATAAATTATGGAGGTGCAGCGGTTACTTTCACCGAACACCTACAATTCGGTGATAGCTGTCTGCCATTGTCCTCGCTGTTAATTAGTGATATAATCATCCATAATTGTAAGGTGGAATTAAATCATAGAAATTAAGAATTAGCATACTTCGCAATATTTATATATGGACACATCATGTTGTTGAGTTAAAAAATTAATTAAATTTCTTTAAATCGATAAAACGAGACGTAATCGAAAAGAATGTGCCATGTATTTATTTATTGAAAGAAGATATGTTGGTAAAAAAGATGGTTGGTACTTAAGCTTCTCCATGTTCTTTGTTTATAGATAATAATTTGTTTGAATTGAGAAATTTATTGAAACTTCTCAATGGGTTTAAACAGCTTCATGAATAAAAGAGAAAATAAAAAAACTGAATATAAAATGGTTTCGAATGCTCATTTGGACCATATTTAATTTCACCATTTATGTCGGGTGTAAAAAATGCATAACGGTAAAATATAAATTGCTTGAGCGGCCAAAGTTTCCAAAAATATAATATACAATATAAGCTCATTTATGGACATTTACCAGTTCATAATCCTATTATTATACTATATTAGTTTCAGGTATATAGATGTTAATATAGAATGAAACTGAAGAGTTCCTAACGCCTGTGATAACATCGAATATAGGTGAAAATTATAGAAATTTGTAAAATAAGGAATTATACCTGAATTATGAGAGGCTTGTTCAAAAATTATTACAGCAACATGACGACTAACAGTGAAAATACGAAGCTGAAAATTGATAGCATAATATAATCCGAGTAAATGTCTTAAATATTCCTTCTGTTGTTCTTGTCGAAGGAACTTACGTAATGGCCGGTGCCCTTCCGGGGAAACCTAGAATCAATTGCCCCCATTGGATTATGCGGTCTTCGCAGTACGTATAGTTAGAAGGATTAGATAGTAAAACTCTTTCCAGTATGTATATTGGTATTCATCGGAGACTGGAACCGTCTGCCAGAAATTGTTACTTTTTCACGACGGGCTGCCAAGACATCCAGATCCAAGACACGTCGCTGAGCTATGGCACCGCACGGTATCTGCATAGGGACTGACGCCGTCGCCCCCGCCTGGGGGTCCGCTCTTCTAGGGAAAGGTCAGGGAGGGAGCCGCGCTCTTACGAAACACTTGTCCTGTAGCTAGAAAGTACAAGGGGCAACACCGACGGTTACATCGCTACTACGATTCTCCAATAAATTCCTACCCAGAAATATATAGCAGAACCTATCAGACCGGAAACTATAGAAGAACGTACCGAATCTAATCGGTAAAGATACGTGCACTCTACTTGAGCATGCATGTTACATAGTATATTTATTTTAGTTGAAAAATAAATCCTCGATAGTTTGCATTTGTTAGTTCCTTGGCAAGATAAGCAGGAAATGTCTATATAACAACTATGAACACAATTTTCATTGAGAATGTTTTCAATGGTTCCCTGAACACAATAACCGTTTGTATCTGTACTACATGTCATTCATAATTGATGGAACACTTGCCTCTTTTTCAAACCCCCCATAACCAGGATTAAGATGAAAAGTACATTTTAAGTCAGCAAAACTCAATAGGTAGAGATATTTTGTCAGGACAGCCAAAAGGACACGTAAAATTCACATTTTCCAATCAAAAACCTTCAGGACTAATACTAATTCTCCGCAACATCACTCTACATACAAATTTCATATGACAACAGTCGACTAACAGATTCAGACCCCCTACAAACGTTTCTACGACAACTTAAACGGACATACTAACATATTAATACAAAATATAACCACTACTGACTTACCTCACAACATCCGTCAAAGGAAAAGAAGTGGGACCTCGTGACATGGATAGGAAATTGTAATCATGCTAGGAAGAGATGCCGTTGGGTATTTCTGTATCTATAATGCCATAAGATCAAACCCTCACCCCATCACATTCACTGATTGTCAACTTCATGACAGATGAGAATGAAAGAAACCTTAAGTTAAAAAAAATAATAATAATAATTCATCGAGATAAATCTTTTAATCATGCTGGCAGTAGACTACAATACATAGAGTCTTTTGCAGTTAAGTGGAAGATCAGAACGTTTGTCAAGTAAGTGTTGGAGTAGCCGAAAACGTCGAGCAGTTTCTTGTCGTTTCAGTCTTGTATGAGGGTTCCAAGTAAGGCATTTGTCAAGGTGAAAGTTAATGTTAAAAACATAGCTGCAAATGATCTTACCTATTATATTTATGTAAAAAATGTCATCCAATGTCATTAGTGCTTTCGGCTAAAAAAAAAAAAAATAAAAAAATATTCTGTTCAATATAGTTCTATTTTAAAAAAAAGGTTTTTTTTATGTTGTTAAGAAAAATGTTGTTATTGTTGCTTCTATTTCATATTGGGTTATGTGCAAATGAGAGGTTGAGAAGTTATCTTCCCGACTAATGACTATATAGTAGCTGATATATGAGCGTATCGTAGTCCAAACCACCACGCTCCAGCCGCTGGAATATCATTATCCGAAGATAATGACTGGAGAAACCCTAGCCAAACCGTCACATTGCCTCTAATTACAGGACTATTTCTGTAGATGGTTTGGTCTTGGTATTTTCGTTCCGTCTCTAATTACTTAGTAGAATGCTTTGAGAATTCAGAAATTTTTAGAGCCCTGAGTTTATAATTTTGTTTGTATCTTCTAAAGAATCAGTAACATATAATTTTGTGTAGCAATATTCTCTTTTTACTTCCAATAAATTTTAATTAGTATTTATTAAATAAAAGAACCTTTGGTGAATCAATCAGTATTTTCGAATTTATCTTCATTCCTATTTTTTCAGTAGGAATTATTCAAGAAAATAAAAGTATGATAATTTATTCTTATAAACTTCCAACGTTTCAGATAAATAACATGTAGTAAGAACGTGATTTAACAACTAAAAAATATTATTTATATATGTTCGTGGTGTATCTTCTTTAGTTGGTAGCTCTATATGTTTGTTTATTAAACTTTATTTACTTTCAGCTAAATGCCTTCAAATTTAAAAGCAAGAATATAATACTTTTCTTTCAAAATAACTCTATTTTTATTCATTTTTAATTAATTTGGATCAAATTTAAATGGTCTCTAAGAAACTCAATAGCGTTCTGCAACATTCTTTTTTGCAATTCTAAAATGGACTAATTGATTATACTTTTTTTTTTCCTTGCAGATCTCTGTAGAATTTCAATTGGGGAAGTTGACACAATACATAACAATGCAAGTGACTGTTTAAATTTTACAAAAGAATAGCTGTCTGTAACTGTTTCTAGCTGAATAATTCATGAATGGATGTGGCTTTGTATGAGTAGTATAGACATTGCATCTAATTTAAACGACTTGTCTAAAAGATAAAAAGAATTAGGTACTTTAAATTTTTATTTTCGTATTTCACGATATATATAGTATAGTACTTTCGGTGGGATATTTATATATATATCCTTTTAACTAATTCTAAAATCCGAAACATAAAAAGAAAGGTTAGTTCATGCCGTATTTTTTTATGCGATATAAATTCTAAAATATTATTTAAAGCATCACTGTCGCCTCTATGGCAGTAAATGTGAATGGCCATAAAGTTGAGTTTCTATATGGATCCTTATGATACCCAAAGTTACTATTTTTATGTCTAGCTATCTAAAATTTAACGAGCTCCTATAAAATGCAGCTATTTTTAAACTCAAGGACCGTCCTCAGCACCAATATTTCAATATGACATTATGGGCCCCCAAAGGAGTTTTTTGGGGGGATAAATGAAACCAAATTGAGAGTTCATAATTTCCTTCGAAACGTTGACTTTGATATTAAATTATAATGTGGTATTTTTCAATATGTTTCGATATTAGAACATGATAATTTTTAGATATTATAGATAAATTATCTCTATAGATTAGTTATCTAATGTTTATTAAAAAGAGACTGTTTTAAAATAAGTTAAGGTGTTTCAACTTTTCACTTTACCCATAAATAATTTGCTATTGTTTAATATTTCTTCAACAAATATGACTAAAAGCTATATTCATTTCATGATGGAGGACGAATTGAAGTTTCAGTTTTATTTTTTTCTTATAATCATTTAAAAAGCTGAAATTGTTCACACCTATAGATGAATTCTCTTGAAATAACAACAAACTAAAACAAAATTTTACATTTTTCTTTTTAATTTGCAGAAGGAAAATCAGGATGTGCCCTCATTATTTTAATAAAGACTTAAAGCTACAAGAACACAATCGCCTTCAAAACCTCTTATGTTTTAATCTGAAGATTGGTCAAAAATTGTCCGAATAAGTCCATATATATATATATATATTTAGATTGACTTCGTAATGGTTTTTAACTGAGTATCTGATATCTGCAATATTCCAAAAGAAATGTTGAAAAATAATGGGATAAAGATTGTTATTTGTAACATACACTATTACTGGTAGTAAACTACCCGCGTGGTGGTCGTACACGTGATGCAAAATTAGCACAAATATAAGTTTTCCTTTCTTACATTGTATTATTGATTCTCTCAAAACCTTAGAGCTATACTTTTCAAGTATTTTACTGTCTGTTCGATCTTATAATTCTTACGTCACGAAAGAAGATGAAAAATATTTTTTTAAATGAATGTCTCATGATGCATTAAGTTGAGTCCTACAATAGAGCCTTAAAGAATGACTTCCAAGGATCGTGGCTGGGGTCATAAGTACCTCAAGGAAGAGATGTCATAAGCATTTATATAACGTTTCTTGCCATTGGTTGAACAATTGGGAGATAGCGTGACACTAACCATTCGTGGCTCCTCTCTTGCATGCACTTAAGGTCGAGAAACTTAAAAGTATAGATTAACTATTATTATAGGGAATAATGTTAGTTTTTATATGGCATAAAAATAGTATAGTTCAATTCAAGTATTTTTTAAAATAGACTAGTAGGATAAAATGACTGAAATAAATAAATAGGGTAACCGGTTACTGATCGAGATGTAAAAGAACCCCTCTCAGGGTTGATTCAGGATATTTTTGGAACTGAATTAATCATATTTTGTCAACAGTTTCATTACATGGATTAACTAATGAACAGGGTAGTAAAAACAGTTCTATTAGTAGATAACCAAACTAGGTTGAGGACCAAACTGAGGTCAAGACTAAATGATAAAAATATGCAAACTATACCTGACCGTTGTGCTCAGCCCATAATCTTTAAATAACTACTTATTATTTAAATAATTATTTCAGGGTTGCCTTAATGTTTTAATGATCGGGGTGAAATGCTACGCTTATCGGTACAGTAGTGTTTATCTGAGCAACCGTGCAATCTCTTTTTTTATTTTTTTTTATTACGTGATAAGGAACTTAAACTAATGTTTTAAAGGATAACTGAAATTATAATTTATTAGAAGTCAGTCGGGGTTGTTATCGATGAAAAGGAGCAACCAATAAGAATTTATTTAAATGTAGGCTAACGTTTCGACCTGGATATCAGTCCTTCATAAAAGACCCTTTCTTACAAGAGTATCCTGCTGACAGTCGCGGTCAGGTTCAATATGACATTCAGTCAGTTCGAATTTTACCAAACCTCTTAGTCGTTATCCTGATGATGGTCGAAAATTTTGGCCAAAACGTAGAGGTGTAAATATATATTACGGTCATAATACTTAAACTACTACAAAAATATAAATTAAGGTGTAGATTCTTTTAGGTGAAGGTCAAATTCTATGAATAAAGTTGGAGGCTGGTATACAACTTCACCGCTCTTTTATTAAATATTAATGCACAACTTGTCGGTTAAAATGCCATCTTCAGGTAATTTGCACAGTTTTAAAATTAAATAGTTATTTTCATATTTATAAATTAAATTTTAATCGAATTTTAACAATGATGAGCATAGTACATCAACTGATTTATTTCGCAGTTTTTTATTTTTATAGTGGAATTATTTTTATTGTTCTTTTGTTGCATGTTTAATTTTTAAAATTGTTTCTATCTATTTTTAGGATTTTAACATTAATCTTATTGATTATTAACATTTTTACTTCAGAAATTGTATTTATTTTATTAAACATTTGTTATTGTTATATAATTTTCTTGTTATAATTGTGAGATTGATTATTTTTAATTGGAAGATATTTTGTACTTGCAGATAATATTTTTCCTTTGCACCCAAAGATGGCATTTTAGCCGAAACGTGCATTAATATTTAATAAAAGAGTGGTGAAGTTTTATATATAAGCCTCCAATTTTATTAATATAATTTTTTTTTTGTTTCCAATTTAATCTGATATTGTGGTACACTTCTCATATGTCGTAAACATAGAACATACAACTCATAATTAAAATTAGAATGATAAGTACATTATTGATAAAGTTGATGCAACGAAGAAAACTTAGATTTTTTATTTATTCATTTCGATTTCATACCGTTTCTCTGAAACTTATCTAATAATTATGATAAGCAATAAACTTTTCAATGAATCGTAATTATCTGCCACTTTCGTTAATATTAAACTCCATTAACCTTGACTACATATTCATCGGAACAATGTAAAATTTATTAAATAATCTTAAACATCAATCCATTATTATAATCAGCTTGGTAATAAAACTCTGTAACAAGTACTGGCCTCCTTAACCAGCTGCCTAAAAGCGTCTCTATCTCTGGCAGGAATCATACAGTTGCTGATCCACAGTTCTTGCGTCGCTTGCGTCATTTTACAAAAAAAAAAAAAATCTGGTGCGGGCAACACAGAACTTCCACTTACCTCCGTTTTAAAATCGATTTAAAAATTTTCAAATACAATTAGAGATAAAAATGAGTGAAACTATTAAATAAACCAATTAAATTGAATTTCTATAGAAATATGTGTTTAAATAAAACAATCTATTACATTATTATGTAAAATAAACAGTTAGATTTATTGGCTTTTCATCACTCTTTATTAAATTTTACAAGCTTGTGTAGAAAATATGGTTTCTAAAACCTTTAGTTTTCCAACAGTATATCATACATGTTTATTACTGTTCTTATGTTCAAAATAAAAAAATTCCATTAAATTTTTTTTCAGTTGTCTCCTTTATTTGAATATCGAATTCGTTCAACTTCTTTATTTCGCAATTTTTTATCAATGGTAATAAGATGATACGGTTATTTTTATAATATCTACAAAATTAAAGGTACTTTAGAGGAAGAAAATTTAAGCTATCGGCATTTAAGCCTTGACAAACTATTTAAATCAGAATGAAACCTGAGAAAATCGTAAAAAGGTGCAAAATGCATCGTACAAAGTGGCTCTTCTGGTTAGCTGATTTTGATTGAGGTTGTGTAACATATCGGGCGTATAGTTGCCTTAAATATGAAATTTCAGTTTCATAGTACTTTTGTTTACGCGCGGGAGTTACCACACATACACACACAGACCTTTTTTCGGGACTTGGTCGTTTGGACTCAGGGAACCCTAAATCGTTGAATCCTAAATTTCCTTTGAAAACTTAAATTTGAAAATGTTTACAATTGCAATACTTTATCTTACTATATATTTCTTATATAGGTAAGTGAAAGTAAAAAGGTATGATGTTTGTCTCCAGCATTTTTCACTTGTTTTTTAAACTCAATGAAGGGAAAAAAAAAATATTTGCTTAAATAAATAATTAATAGGTCTTCTCAATAAGACAGGCGTCCCTTCAAGTTCCTGAACTCGGCCTCGCGATGGGTGACCTGGAATCCCAGTGGCCATAATAAAAAGGCCCTGAAGCAATGTTGAGGACGCCCCCCACAGCAAGGACTTCTCTGTCCATCCTGGGAGAGCTTAGATCTGCAGCAAGATCATTTTGATTATTATTTAATTTATATATAGGGTTTTAAAATAAGTTCGTAGGGTTTTTTACTTGTGATTTCAATAACAAGTTTAAATTCTAGTAAATATTTATATATAACCCGTTTTGATGTTTTTTCTTTTGGTACCCTAATTAGCTCCAAGTTCAAAGCTCAAATAGTTTACATCTTTCCTATCCCTCTTGTCCTTTACGATCTGCGTTGCAAAGGTTAATAATAATAATATTTAAAACATTTATAATAATTATTTCGGTTAATAGCTACAAGAAGGAAGGTGGAAGCGGAACTAAGACTGCAAATTATCTCAAAATTCAATCTTACGAAACGAAAACAAGGCTAATTAGTAAACCTCTTTCACATTCCAAAATGCCTCTCGTAACCTTCGATCGTATGATTTGTATTCTTCTAGAGGGGCACTGTAGTCGAAACTTCCAAACGTCGTGTTAAAATCTCAATTGTCTAAACCTGTATATACCTATTTCCTTAAATATCCTTAAAAGATTTGGTAGAGGCCAAAGTTTATAGAAGGTCGTCAAGAATATTTTTTTAAATATTAATGGAAAATTTTATTGTCACCGTAAGCAAGTGAGTAAGTAGATTAATGGTCCTCCTATGCTACGTGTCTTATGATCATCTTCCTGATGATCATAATATGTTGAAATTCTTCTGCAGACTGAACGATTCGGTAACTCAGAGCTCTGTATATACCCAATACATCGACATATCACACCTTACTACAAACAGTTAAACTGGATGAAGATAAGGTCAAGAAGAGTATTTAATTTATTAACAATTACATGTAAAATATTAAAGTGCAAAAATCCGAGCTATCTTTTCGCAAATGTGATCTTCTTACACGACATTCATAATAGAAATAATAAAGCATCTAAATATACGTTAATGATTCCGAAACATAAAACATCAATTTTCAATAAATCATTCATAGTAAGTGCGTTCAGAACATTTAATATGCTCAATAAAAAAAAAAAATTTAAGTAAATCATTAGAAACAATTAAAAACAATATAAGAGAAATAATTTTAAGTTTAATAACAATATATTATTATGTTGGAAGGACTAATATTTGTAAATAATATATTTTAAATTTTGTGTTGTTAAAGTTAAGCTTATATAAGAGTATTAGAAATGTTTATGTGAAATGAATAATGGAGAGTTAAATTTTCTTTTATGTTTATTTATTTTTATTTTAATCTCAGATTGGATGTTTTATTTTGTTTTGATGATGTAACCATTAAATAGTAGTAATACTAGGAATATATATATGTGTATATATATATATATATATATATATATATATATATATATATATATATATATATATATATATAAAGTACTGACTTAAAAGACCTGGCTCAAGGTTAATTATAAATGTAAATACAATTCCTGTTCATTGTAAGAGAGGACCAGTTTGGTCCTAAATGTAACTAGTCAATATTAAACTTTATTCTATTCCATATATACAAAAAATATAAGAGATTTGTGATTTAATAACGTCATTGCTTTCATAAGACTTGAGTTATGATTACAATACACAAAACACGTGAGGACCAATTTTCAATTTATTAATTAATCGAATTAATTCCTTTAATGGTTATAAATAATCTGATTTCTCGATATTGTCCAAAACCATTAATTAAGCACATTTAACATAAATAAATTAAAACAATGCAGAATTAAAAATAACCAAAATATTGCAGAATTTTTATATCGACGTGTATTTTCTCATCGTAAATACTGACGCAACCGTTAACAGAGGTAATTAACAGAACTATGATTTTAAAATTCAACTAAATTTTTATTGCATCCAGTCCTTTATGCTTATTGTTCTCTAGTCCTTTGTGAAAAAACAGATAACTTTCTCAGCATTGAGAAGTTTAGTAGCATTGCACAAGGAATATCATGGTAAATTTAAAAAAAAAAGCAATACGTCAGCATATTTTTCTTGATAATTATTCGATAGTCAGTTATCAGAGTCGTCATACGTGTTCACATATGTGGAAATTCTATAATATTTTTCAATAGTTCTGTAGTCGAGACACTCAGCCCTGAAAAATGCAGAAACATATGTTTTTACATTGGAGTAACATCTCTTTTTGAAGTTATTTAACACGAATAGTAAATCCTTATGTTTAGTATTTAATATTTTAAATTTAGAAGTGTGAGAAAAATTTAGAAAAATTGATATTGTCCAACTTAACAACAGGCAAGATTGTAGAATTTCCAAGATTTATCACAGTTATATTTGATGCTTTTCTCATCCACGTTTGAAATCAAATTATTTCGGTAAATTTTAAAGCCATTAGGATATTTTCTAATCTGATCGGAAGGAACAGGTTTTATTCGATGAAGATTTTAATAGGGATCGTTGGCTAAGATGCTCATCAGCCCCTGATGTGTTTAGGACTTAACTAAATTGGTTGCTTCAACATCCCAAATTATTCGGAACCATCAAAGGGCCTTAGATGTTTGAAACTTATTTTTTTATTCAATATTTTTACTGGTAATACATATACCTCAAAAATTTAACTTAAATATGTGAAATGAAAAATAAAACTTCAATAGTTTAAAGATTTATAGCACATTTACCGTGATTTACGAGTTATTTCTTGATAAGTAATTTCTAATTCGGATGATAGAAAAGGAAATTGAACTGCAAGAATAAATTTTGAATATTTCCAGGAAAGCATAATTTAACTAATAAATATAATATTCGTATGAGTAGTAAATCGACTTATTTATTAAGTAAAACTTATGTGAGTCGGTATTATAAAAACACAAAAAAAGATAATTAAAAATAACTCAGCTTTCATACATAAGAATAACTTATTGGAGGATCACCTACTGCAGGGTGGCTAGCATAGCAGCCTTCTATACCAAAGGTCACGGGTTCAAACCCGCAGGTGTTCCTAGGATTTTTTAATGGGAGAAAAAAATCCCCAATCATGCCGTCCTTCGGAGGGGACGTTAAAAGGTGGTCCCGAGCCTGTTCGATGTCAGGTGCTCGTTAAAGATCACTATCCACACACGATCCTAATTAAACCTGTATAAGCAAAATTTAGGACTCCTACTGTAGCATTATCCGATTTGCCAAAGTAGCATAAAGTGATGTTAAAAAAACAACAAACAAGTATAACGAAATGCAAATGTTACAGTTTTAAGTATTAATTTGTTCTTATAATATTAATTGAACTATTAATTAGACTAGACAATTGAACATGAAATGAGTTGGATATTCCAATTAGTTAATATAATCTTTTATATTTTAAGATCCATTGTACAAAGGCTTATCAAAAAATTTTGAAGTGCCACTAAGTTTAATTTCCCATTCTTTCTTTAAAAGTCTAAGGCACCTAATAATTAGCACAAAACGTATATCCAAAGCGGCCAGTTTCAATGTAGGTTGTGTAAGTGGCAACGTTTGAGGCTTCTTATCCAATAGACTAGTACCTTTCACCCAGTGGAGGTCGGGAAAGTTCGCGTATTTCGTCGGCCTTCTGTTTTTAGTTATAAACACATCAATGATTACAACAGGATCATACTTTATTCCAGATCTGATTATTAAACATTCCGTAAGATACTATAATATGTAGCTAATAACAACTACTATCTGTATCTTATTCTGGTATATCACAAATAAATTAAAGTCAGGGCCAAAACTAGGGAAGAGGCAGAAAAATAGGGCACACTTGGTTCGGGCGCCAAATTTAAAACCCATTAAATTTCGTGCGATCTGTTGTTTTTGTTTTTTATAGATTAATTATTAACAATATTCTTCATTATTGTATAGTATTTCGGAGTAAATAATATTGTTTCTGAAATACTGTTTATTAGCCTGTTATGTAAAAAAATAAATAAATTAAAATGATTGTTTTGAGTTCGGAGGAAAAGGAAAGTAATGAATGCATTGAGGGTTGAAATTAGTTCTAAAATATTATCATGAGGAATTAGTATTTTTATCAAAGTCCATATCGTCAACGCACTTAGTTTGCTTTAGAAAACTAACGCCGAAGATCCGAAGTTCAGACATGTTGATAGTCTCTTGATGAGTTGCGAACCTTGGCACACAAGACAATAGAATTAGGGGAAGATCATGCAAGTCAATTAATTGTTATCACTTAGCATCTATGAGAAGGTTGCCGATTGTTCTTTAACAGAATAATTATTAAAAATAAAATATAACCGAGCCTTGGGGCCAGAACAATCTATCAGATGTTTTGTTTCATTTTCAATCTGTAAAGGCGTTGTATATTTTAGCTCTTATACTATTGGTTAACTTAGAACACATAACATCTTTACAGCATTATAATGTTTGTAACTATGATCGCTTTTAAAATTCATGTTTTTTTATTAATATAAAGTTTATCTTTGTAAATTAAATACAATTTAAATTCTAGACTTTTATATTTCAAATGATTTATATTTTAAACTACACATATAGGTCGTATTATAAAGCTTGTTATCATGCCATATACCAAGATTGTATAGTACCATAATACAATACCAACGACTCCACTGAAAAGAATCACATCTCAGTTTAAGGAACTGTTTGTTTATTTTTTAGGCAAATTTAGTGAACTTGAGTCTACTTTACTAACTGCCCAAACTTTGATTATTGTAAATGTTTCTATTTTCGGTTTTGTTCAACATTCTTAACATTATAGTTTGAATTTGGTTTTGTTTACTAGACTTCGGTGAACAGTACAGGTTTCGAAGAACTCTGTTCGTCAGTTATCGATCTCCCTTTCTTTTTTTCACTATTTATTTTGCTACACTTGAATTATTTTTACTACCTGCTATTGATTATAGTCTAATCCTGAAAAGATCGAGTCCTTAAAATTCTTGATAAGCAATCGCCCAGTTAAGATAAAGATGACTCATGAAGGTATTATATGATCTGACTCACATAATAAAGACATTTGATCGTTGAAAGGTCCGGTTAGCATTGGTTGGTACGATTAACCGTAGGATATCGACGACAATTATATTTTTAATTATATCTCGAATTGCATATAAAATCATCTTTAAGCGACAGAAACTTTGTTGATGTGTAAAGAATAATGAATTTTGTTAAAACGTTTTTTTTTCTTAACTGCGTTGCTGCGCATCAAGCGAATGTGAGGTGTTATTTTCATACTATTTAATTAAAATAATTTATCACAACTATCGCAGTTTTAATTGTGTTCAGAACCGATACACTTTTTGGATTTACGTATTTTTAAGAAATTTTACTCCTCTCGCCCACTACATTGGTCTCCGTTGAATGTTTGGCGGAACATTCAATCTGAATTATAACGGTGTCCATAATATTTTTGTTGCTGTCATATGCTAGTGCTTTAGATATGTCGAACCGTACTATGCTGTTTCTGATGGAGGTATTTAAATAATCATAAATATGTGCAACATTTAACGATATGCTGAGATTTCGGCCAATCATGATCACCTGAGGTCAAATTATTTAATCATGATGGTGCTGTAATAGGTATGATGCGAATTCTGGGATTGTGTCGTGATATAACATTGCATAAATCAGAGAGAGGGAGAGAGTCGGTAAGTAGGCATATCAGAAGTATGGAGGAAGTAGAGCAGGGGTCTTAACACTGATCCTTGTGGAGCTCCTGCGTTAATAGATCTGATAATTGCAGTGTTACATTTTTAAATGACGAGTTTTGTATTTAACTTCCAGAAATAAATAATTTGAGAATGTTAGTGTTCCTATTAATAACTTATCTATTGATCAAGTAGGAGTATTTTCAGTGCATGCGAATGAAATTTATTAAATGCTATAAACAACAGATTCCAATTAAGTAATCCGGAAGGTTAGAGAAAGCGTCAAGATTATGACTTGAATGGACATTCACTTAATTTAAATAAAGTTTTCAATATCCTGTTTTCCAACAGCAGGATCTTTGATCAGATAACCTTAACTAGCCCTTTGGAATGTTTCATGTCATTGGAATTACGTTGTAAATAAAATGTATTGGAGCAGATATTGGCCAACAAGGGATATTTTACATCTGGTGAACCTGTTTATCATCTAGAGATGAGCAAATTATTTTTATGTTGGTCAATATGTTCTAATTTTAAAGGATAGTAAATAAAACCTTTCTCTCTTTCTCCTGAATTAGTTAAATCATTTTTAAATAAAAAACAACTATAGAGATTCATTGATTTTTATTTTAAAATATTTGATGATTCCCTTATATAAAAAAATTTGTATTTATATCGATAAAACTCACAATAAGTATTTTGTTCGAGAAAAGTAAGAAATCAGCTCTGATTAAGGGTTCATTTATTTCTATTTGTTAATCTAATATTAATTATTAGTAGGTAGTGTTTAATAACAATGCATACTTGAATTGGACCCAAGTTTGATATCCGTAATTGTAAAAATATAATTTTTATTAGAGTTTACGAAAAACATTATCAAACCTTACGAAAGTGCGTTGATTTCAATAAATCCAATTTTTTATATTCAAGGCTATTTTCTAAGCTCCATAACATCGTCCGGAAATTTTCTTATGCAACAAAGAGCTTTTCAACACCGGAGAACACTTTTCCTTTTATTAATTTTTTTTTTTTCATTTTAAAGGAAACTTAAGAGAGAGCGGCAAGTAAAAGAAGTTGTTTTTTTCTACTTAAGAGAAGCGTATGACTCAGTCCTGAGAGATCAGACGTTGTTTGAATGGGATACAAGGAATACCAAAGACAATGAATCCAAGAAAAAGTATGTGAAGAACATTAAGTAGCAGAATCCTTCTGTTCTGAGTTTGTCTCTCTCAAAAATCACTTGAGTTCCCCATAATGTCTTTCTGACTACTGCCAACGGAATGACCAATTTTTTTTTTTTCGAAAACGGACAACACTTACAAGACTAAAGTATATTTTTATGACATTTCAGTAATATTATTATAAAACATTTAACGTAAGATAGAAAAATAAGTTGAAAGAAGAAACAAATGAAAAAATAAAACAACGAGATTCTCAGTCTATTGATAGGATCCTAAGAAAAATAATAGTTTGCACCTACCTCACTCATTATTACAGATGTTTTTTATATCCAAAATGTCAGTATGTGGATTGTGTTATAAAAATAATTAGATCTCATTAAAATAAAACCAATGTACACATTTATTAATAGGATTACTCAGAGAGTATATGATTAAACTTTTTATTTTAACTGATTGAATAAAAAAAATTTCTGCGTGTATTTTTATATTTTTCTCTTTCTATTCTCTCGACATATAAGCAAGCAACTAATTAATTTAATGGAACAGAACAATAATTTCAAGTTAACATCTTATAAAAGATTAGCACTTAAAAAAATACAACCGTCCAATATTTACCTGTTAATATTTTGAATTAACATAAATAATAATATTCAGTTTATAAGTGTTTTTTAGAGATATAACCACTTGTATTGGAATATGATTCAAACTAAGCCAATGCAAAAAATGCGCTGTGCATTCGACGCTACCTAACCAATTCATTAATCGAGAATGTCCTGTACCTCCAATAATAAGATATTGAAAAAAATCCATATTAATCTCAGTTGTTATGGATTAAAATTTAATTATAGTGTTTTTAGGAGTAATTCGCATAAAGCCTTATAAATTCAATATTGTTGTTTTGTCATGTTTGATGCTTCAGTCGGAGAAGTGCAAACGTAATACGAAGGAAGCAATTTTCAAAAATAATAAAGGTTTAAAGAAAAACCTTTGCAAGGTTAAATGGTAAAAAATTGGAAGATGGCTCCGCAGGTTTTCCAATTTTCACGGTTTCTTTTCTGGGAAAAGCAAATTTCATGGTAGCATGGCAATTTCATGCTATCCGTGTGTCGCGGGCCACGGGCCACCGGGGTAAGAGCTATTTGGGTGAATGGAAACGTCTGTTTATGAATGAAAATTTTCATTGTCAACGTTTTCATGAAGCTGTTAATGCTCCAATGACATTCATGAGATCGGACAGAAATTAAAATTTTTGAGGATAAAACCATACCATACACAGTACCTACTGTAGAGGACCATAATTATTTATGACACTAAAAGCTCTAACTAGTTGAAAATGGCAATTCAAATTTACGGTAACTTTTATGTAATGAATTATGTGCAAGTTAAAATGCATCCGCTGGGTTACTTCAGGTATGTCAGTTATAATCGGAATTTATTAATTCATCCATTCATGATTTATATGTATGTGATTTTTAGTACTCGAAAGTCTCCTTTGAAACTAAGGGTAGTGAGATCGTCATCAGTAAAAATCTTTTTTAGTAGGTCTCTCAATTAGGCAAGCATTCTTCCATTTAGATTGTATTTAAAAAATGCATTAATATGTATATAAGTTTTTGGGTGAGGCGAAGTTTATTTATTTAACGTCACCTTATGCTGCTGTAGCTAATCGGACGACTCTACAGTGGGAGTCCTAAATCTTGCCTAATTAATTAATAAAAATTTCTAGAGCCACCTGCTGGTTTGAACCCGTGAGTTTTGGCATAGATGGCTGTTATGCTAGCTACTATGCTACAGGTGACCCCAGTTTCTGGGTGTGTATTAATTTAGAAGGTACTGGTAGTAGTGGCGGACCTAGAGGAGATTTGTTGCACGGAAGAGAGTTTTGCTTTTTAAGGTGTGATATTTAGTTTCGAAAAGAATGAAGAAACGCTTTTGTACTTACTATCTTTAATTTTAAAACAGGTTAAAAACAACTGTTATATTATTAAAGTATTGATACTGTTACTTAGTATATGCTGTGGTACTTTAAATGAATCCGTGGTCCTGTCATTGCTATTTGTACTATCTATTTTAAAATATAATAGTCATCGAAAATTCATGATTTACGTTTCTTCTCGCTCGTGGGCCCGTGTCAACCATTTCTCAAAAGTCTGTAACAACTAATAAATTACTTTAAAATTGTAAGAGGAAATTATCTACACATTACTTTACATACTTAGACAATGCATTTTATTTACAATAACAATTTATTGAATTAGGTATGAAGTTATTCACACCCAGCAATTTTATTTATTTTTATAAAATATGGATGTTATATAACAATTGAATATATGTAAGATTTTTCATTATCGTAGGTAATAATATATAGACATAGGTGGGAGGCAGAGGGTAAAGGTCGGGTTTGAGATGAAACTGTCAAAAAGGAGATAGCGGGCGTTAAGTACTATCCGACTCGTGCTTAGCCGGCTAAGTTTCACTTTCATTATGACCTCAACATCAAAAGCCTTCGAAAACACTTTCCAACTCCAGTAACGGATATTATCCCCTAATAACGACTTAACGATTAAATCAAGGAAGCTGCTTGTAAATGAACGATTTCGGAGAAGTACATTTTAATGACCAAGTGGAAGTCGGGATATTGATTTGACGTTAAAAATCTAGATTTATAATCTAGACATGTGTTTCCTAAACTGCCTTTAATTATAATCATGATTAAGTTTTATTCCATATTTACATTTTCTAAAATACATATAATTCTACTGAAAAACTAAAATAATTCATTTTTTAAAATTATGAACATAGGAATGGTATTTCTCATTAAATGTTAGAACGTCCATGCTTAACTGTTTACCAAGTATATATAATTTTTATGCTTATAATTATGATATCCATAATTTTTTAAAATTTTATATATGTATATGTTATTTATTGAACAAGCCTTCAAAGAGCACGCAAACATCAACAAGAAATTAATATTAATTTATCAAAACTTTTTTTTTTAATAAATAATCAAAAAATTATACCTAGTAGTTTTTAAAAATTGAATTTGACTGCAAATTAAATTAATTAGAAATTTACGATTCTCATTCGAGAGGGAAAAGTGATTCATAGTTTTCTATATCTTAAAACTAAAAATTAAAATGCTTTAGGAAAACAGTTGAGTTCTAATACCGATCCCGGGAGGAGTTTTTCAAACATGTGATTAAACGGGAGTTCACTCACAACCTCCAGGTATGTGAGACCCGTCAGCCAACTGGTGTCTACTCACAAAATTAGGCGTAGGGACTAATGACCCTACCCCATGAAATATCATTGAGAATCGCAGTATGGAATCTTGGGAAACCATACCTCGAGGCCAAGGTTCGCCAATAGAAAAAAAAATTAAAATTAAAAAACACTTTTTTTATTATTCCGCCACCCACGAATTAGTTTGTTGAGATAGAAGAAAGGATTTAGGCTCTAATGAAGATTTTGTAATATTCTGTAAAATCTAGTAAACCTAAAACTTGAGATTTCTGTGTTTTTGAGGTCATGTCAAGGATATCTTTAAAGACACATTCCTCTAATCAACATATCAGCTGTGTTGGATTTATTGCATATTCATAAATCCAACATTCTGTGAATACCAAATATTAATGACGTAACTCTGTTTGATCGTGAGCTAGGCATAAATGTCTACGAAAGAGCACACCGGATAACCACAGCCTTCCCATACTTGGCTTCATACTCGGTAACCAAGCTCCACACAAGGCCAAATCCCTTTCTAAAAAAAATTATTTTACAAAAGCAAACATTAGTGCTATTGTATTGTAATACTGTACTATTAGTTACGATTAAAAAAAAACATCCCAATAATACATAAATACATACATTATATATATTATAATTGGCGTTTATAGAAATTGGGACTTATCTAAAGCAGCGGGGGTGAGAAAAATGTTCTTATTATTTTCAAAATAAAAATGTCATAATTGAGAATTATGGAACGCCACCAAGCAACTGTAAAAAATGCAAAATTGTAATCCATAGTTTAAAATAATGTTTTTTTTATTATTTATTTGTCAAAAACTGATACTGACTTGTTTAAATTAATGGAAATTTTGATATTTTAGGAGCTTCCAAAAGATTTTTTTTTAATTATACATTTGATGACCAGTTCTGATAAAAAAAAATTCTTTAAATATTCATTTTATCTTATATGTACATACGCATGTATATTCCAACGGTAATTTATCGTTGTATGAATTACTATTTTGAAATGAATTGGAAACATTCAAGGTTGATATCAATAACTCTACATTTTACATGCCGGTTTCTTCAATTTAGTGAATTGCTGAGTGCAGGAGTGGTAACTATGATATCATTAAATGAAGACTACCAACATATTTTCTCGCTTCACTTTATTTGCTATAGTATCTGTCTTAAGATGTAAATAAAACATATTCAAGGTCATATGGTATATTATATATTGCATTCGTCAAGGACATACATAATTTTCAAAATCAATGAAACCCTACCCTAGCATGCATCTTGGAATATCTGTTCCTTGTTTTGAGACATGTTTCGGCCTTCGTGAACAGGCCAGATACGCTGTTGTTCATGGCAGTTCCAGTTATTTAATCAACGACACGTGACTTGTGCCCATTCCTTCGAGATTACTTTACCTCCTTCCTTCTGAAAGATAATGTCTATGACTAACAAGGAAATCGGTAGATGAATCTTATTGCGTGATATGAATCTATTTTCCAACGCGATGCAAAAAAAAAAAAAAAAAAAACCAACTGACTTCGAGAAATTGTAGATTAGTTTTCCCATAATTCTGGAACCAAGAATCGTCAAACAAACTTTAGAGACTACATTAGGCAAAACTTAAGAAAATGTAACGATGCCTCCTGCTGTCTTAGTTTATTTTTGTGAAACTCTTTCAAAGAGCATTATTTAAAGAAGCAATGTCGTAAAGATTTTTTTTTAGAATATAAATTCCTAAATAAAACTTTAAAACGTATTAGTATGGTTAGTTATGATCATGGCATCATTGCTGGAAGTAAAATTGTAAGAACCTCCTTCTCCAATCTATATAATTTTTTTTAGTTGATATCTCCAAAAGCCTCTCTTAATGAATCATCTTATTTAGAAATACAGGATGAGGTATTTCACTATTTTAGAAATCAGATTATTTTGGAGAACGTAATATACTCAACAAATATACTCCTCGTAAGTGATTTTCATGATAAAGTTCTGTAAGTGACAGGTAAACTGTAGTCTTGTTTTGCATCTGAATGTTCAATGAGACTTGATGGAAACAAAATAGTAGATCCACAAACCATAGAAGATATGAAAAAATCAATGCTGGGATGACAAAATGATACCCGGTTGGCCGGGTAGCTTTATAGATAGTGATTGTTTTTATACTCCTAACTTGTCTCTTCTGGCTACATATTGTTTTACAATTTTAACTCAATTGTTATACTTAGTAATCATCTTAATATATGTATTGTTTTTGTGTTTTTAGATGTATTAAGATTTCATTTAAGGGACCTATACAAAATTACAAAAAAAAAAAAAAAAAATATTGTAATTTGTATTTATTGTATTTTATTTTGGTTGCTTCATTATCTATTCATAACCTATTTTAGTAGTTTCTTAATGTCGTATTTCAAGTCTATATATGTAATAATTAGAGGTTATATGTATAAGGTCTTTCCCTAAAAACCCATCTCATTTTATAATTTATCCTTGTTTACCACTTCATCTGTAGAGACTAGACCATACTCTTCGAGCTTTAACTAGTTCTTTTATCTTGGCCCATTTCAGTCCTCTCTTCGCGAAGGCTTGCCTTATTTTATCTTACCGAGTGCGTCGCAGTCTTCCTCAACATCTTCGTCCGTCAACTTTAGCCTTGTAGTTCATCCGGGCAAGACGATGGTTTTCCATCCTCGGGATATGTTCAAACCATCTTAGACCTTGTTCTTTATATTTTCAGCCCTTTTTTACCTTATTTGGCGTATTGCGGACTTGATCTCTCCTGTTTGTTCTACGATTTTTTTGAGAAACCTCATTTCTTAAGCTTGAATTTTGTTTTTGGAGGTTATTGACCATGGCTCTGAGGGGTAGGTCGATACGGGCAGAAATATTAGCTTATATACCTTCAATTTAGGGGCCTTCCCTAAAAACTATGTAATACATTTCTATTTTTTGTTTAAATAAAGAAACTACAGTTCACTTTTCTTTTGCGATTTTACTGTCGTATTTACATTACCATGAGTATGTTTTTGAATGTAAGTATCGTAAATAAGTTGTAACTTAATTAAATATCCAACACTTCGAAAATAAATACTGACTACAATACTCAAAAATCGGAAATTCCCTTTGCTCTCCAGGTAAAACTATGAAAATCGTTTACCTCTGACAGAATTAACTTCAAATACTTTGGAGGGTTTTGGGTTCAACAAAGTTTTGAAAGCATTGTAAAATATATAGTTCTATTTGGATCATTCAAAAGATGTAAATACCTGCACCTCTACAACCCAGGAAGGATTCAGTACATATAGAGACCCGTACTGTTTTTAGCCCAACGGCCGTACAATGAGGTGATTAGCAACAGATCACACTCAGCCTCAAGGTTTTTTCCCCAATTTTGGGTACCCAGTTTAAAGAGCCTGGGTCTACCCCAGGAGGGTCCCATACCTCAGGGTCGTCCCCCGCCTGAATTAACAACATAAATAATATTCTGCCCCAACCGGGATTTGAACCCAGGACCCGGAGAACTAGAGTCCAGTAGGCCACGCTTGACTATAACAATACTATGTTCGTAAAATACAGATTATCAGCAACGTTAAAAATTGGTTCATATCACTATTAATTAGGAATCGGCCGATCCGGTGAATCTGGTTCGAGTAACCAGTTATCAGAAGGCTTTTTCCAAACCGGATATCCGTAAACGGTTTCTTGAGCGATACTAAAGGCTGAGATTATTATGGAGGCTCACGTAGGTCCAAGGGATAGAACCGCTGCAGGCCTTGGCCAGCGGAACTGGTTCTCAATGTCGGCCATGCATCTGCACTTTACCATTCATCCAGTTCTCCGCTGGATCAACAAACTATCTTTCATCTTTTATACATCAAAGTTTATTTCCTTTAACCCACCATTCAATAAAGAAGTCAACCAAGAACCTGTTAGAAGCATCTATAATAATACATGTGTCTTGCCTAGAAGAAAATCTTGACTCTTACATGAAGTTAAGAATTCCATATATTTTTTTTTTAGTTTATCATTTTCATATTTTAGGGATTGATAGATGTTATATTTGAAAAATCTGGTGCGGGCAACACACGACTTTCAATGATCTCGGTTGATAAAAACAATTTAAGAACTATGAAATAAAGTTAGATTTCAAAAACGTTAAAAGAACAATGCGTTTTTTTTAGTCCAATACATAATGGTTTCAATCATATTCATAATTTTTTCAACAAAATTCATAATTTTTCAATCAAATACATAATTTTTTTAGTCAATTTCATAATTTCTTCGACCACTTTCTTACATTTAATTTAATGAGATTTTCGATCAAGAACTAAATATTTTTATTAAATCTTGTTTTTGTCTATTTTAACGCCACTTTACACTATTGAGGCTATTGAATATACCAGAAATCTATGTCACCAGAAAGTTACATTACGAAAACAAGAAAAAAGTGATCGGCTATTCACAAGGGTTGAGATAACGAATTAATGAAGTAAATATTATCTTCCGAATGGCTAATTCAGCAAATCTTTAAGCCATCCTCTCTAACGTCGCCGGTTTGGATTGAACTGATTGGTGGTGGATTTAAGTGTTTGGGCCGATGAGTTGTTGTAAGCCTACCTGTCTTGGACATTTTTTATAATATTCTATAGCAGTATCCGAAAATGTTATTCAGTCATTTCTACTTTCCACCTTGTAGTTTAACTAGATAAATCGTCAAGATAGTTTTGCAATATAAAAGAAGCCAGAATTGGGTTTAGGTGGTAAAGTGGGTAGTAAAGTGTGATCACTCGCAATTAGGTCTTACGTGTAGATATTGAGGATTACAGATTAAAAAAAACAAAATGATTAATAAATAATATTTCATTATATGAGAGGTACTAAAAGACATTTATTACAAAATTGATATTTTGACATATCTGTATTTTCATCATATATTTCTGGACGATGCTGCTGTGGAACTCCTACATTTTTCCTATCCAGGTTTAATGATAGGGATTTTAAGCGAATACCTGACGTACATTTAGTTAATATTCGATCACCTTTCAATGAGTGATTTTGAATTTTTAGGAGATGTATAGTTTTTGAGTTATTGAAAAAAACAAACAATTTTTTGAGAGGTTTTACAACGAAAAAAAAATTCACCAGTTAGAGGACAAATTTTCTAAACATCCACAATTATTGCGCATCTAGATGGTACGGAGAACACCATAAAAAAAAAAAATCAGCTTCACAACTATTGTCATTTCTGATATACTGCAATGTACACAAAACTGAGCGAATGGTAACTTTCTTTTATAAATATATTTATATGATTTTAAGTTTTTATCATGAGTATTTCCGATAAATAGTTTCTCCCAAAATAGCTATGTTATAATTGTTTCTAGATGATTTCCGGTCTTTGTGTCGGAGATATAACTGGCAAAATAGTGATTATTTAGTATATGGAAAGAAGCAATGTTTTAAAGGGTTAATAGAATATATAAGAGAAGACTTTAGAAATGGTTTACTGGTTAAAGTCAACAAATCTATTCACCATCGACTGTATAAAGAATTAAATTGTGATTTAGGGGAGAACAGTTATATCTCTGATAGATACGGCCTGGGACTCATCAAATCAATAATTAAAATAAGAGGACAGCTTCTGTACCTTAATTGTAATGTTACAAGGGCGGAAGAACTACATTATTGTAGTTTATGTAATAATAAAGACTTTGAGGATATGTACCATAATGTAGGGGTCTGCTCTGTGCTATCAGAAATAAGGATGCGTTGGCTTGGTGGGGCAGTATTGTCCAGACAGCAATACATAAATTATCTAAACGGTGAAAATTGGGTAGCATTGCATAACTATCATTTAAGGGCCTGGAAATATAGGTATTTACTTATATCAGAATTTAATATTTAAATAAAGGGGGAAAAATGTGGGGGAAAAAATGTTCAGTTAGTTTTATATTATAATTATTATTTATATAATATTTGTAAAAAATATTTGGTTAAGGCGCGCTATTCTGCAGATGGACTAAAGTAAATGCATAGTGTGCAATATATAAATGTATAGTAAATTTATTTATGTAAATTAAACAATAAAACACATTATTATTATTATTATTATTATTGTTTCTATGATATCCAGGTGTTTTCTTTGTACTATCATGCTGTCAATTAGTTTCCAGATTACATGAATGACGTTCTATGTTAAAGTGATTATTATAATTATAATAATGCCCGATTGTAATATTACTCACACAGTGACCGACACGTCAGCCGAACTCTTTCTAGAAAGTTAGCCTATTTTGTAATTATGTACGTTACATAATTCTCTCTCGCAACTGAAGGACCTTACTTATTGCTTTCAGTGCAAAATGAACGTATAAATAAGGTTTTTATACTGTGTTAAATATTATTACCAGCCAAATTATTTTAAATACCTGACTAAGTGAGCAATTTAGTAATAAATTTTGATTATACACCATTAACGAAAATAAATTAATTTTTTTTTATACTACTAAAAATCAGAATATAATATAAATAATAATTTATCGTCCCTTCCAACATGTCCACCTACTTGTTATTAAAACCAATAAATAAAAAATAAAAATACCGAACATATTTCCTATAAACATCTAACAATGGCCCATCAAGAAAAAATGTAAAAAAATTTAAAAGTAATTTAATCAGTTTGAAAGTAAAATAAATCTCTGAATATTGTGTTTTAAGGCTATAGAAGAAGCCTTAAGTTATCAAGAATAAATAAGAAAATTTCATCACGTCATTAATACGGCCATGATATATTTGCAGAAAATATGATTATAACAGTGTAAGTATATCATTCAACCAACACATATTTCCTAAAAAACGAAAATTGCGGATAGTCACTATATTTGTAATAGCTTTGTCGGTGCACCAAAGCACAGATTCAAGACAGGACACCACCCAGAGCAGTACAAACACAATTTTTTCCACTTTTTTGGGGGGAGGGGAGGGAGGTGCGAGAATTTTGAAGAAACATTAAGTGGAACACAAGTATGTTCATAAGTGGTTGCAGAGGTCACCTGTAGCAATTTGGCTTGTATAACAGCCTTCTATGCCCAAGATTCCGGCTTCAAACCAGCACGTGGATCTAGAATTTTTTAATTGGAATAAAAAATTATTTGTTATGCCGTCCTTGGGAGGGGACGTTAAAAGGTGGGCCCAAGCCTTTGCAATGTCAGGAACTCGTTAAAGATCCCTATCCTACTTAAACCTGGATAGGCCAAATTTGGGACTCCTCAGTTGCATTGTCCGATAAGCCGTTGTAGCATGAATGGACGTTAATTAAATAAACAAACAAGTGGTAGCTTCAAGACGCTCATAAAATTGGTGCGATAAGGAAAGCGGATTTTTTTAATTATTTATTTGAGTGATGGGAGTGTTGAAAATACTGTTATGGAGTATCAGAAGAACCGTTTAAAAATTTGTGAATGTATTTTTAAGCTACAGATACTTTTATTTCCTTCCTTTAAAAAAAAAATGAAAGACAAATGCTAAATTTTAGATTCATAACGCTTATAAAACATAATTCAAACAACAATACAACTCAAAACGCCTCTTTCATCGCGTTAAGGTCTACCCACATACACCTCGGTTTTAAATGTTCTCAGAGCTTTATCCATATTGAAACCCATATACAATACACGAAAGGAGATAAGCCCCTTGTCAATTGGCAACGCGAAAAGTTGTGGGTTCTCTGGCTTGGTCGTGGTGAAGGTCAAATTTAAATTCGCGCCCTCCCACCATCTATCTCTTTTGAATTACCTGCTTCCGGAAACAGTGACTTAAACATCCGGTGAAGGTGTGATTTATAGTTTCATTTGACTATGTTATTTAGTTGTATATAAATATGTTTACAAAATATAATTGTGTAATTATTTGTCTTTGAATACCAGGGAAATAAGTTTAATTAGTAAACATGACAAAGGAATACTTTGATTGATTAATAAAGATCGTAACGCCATAAGAAAACGATTCTATACCTCATCCAAACTCTTTAATTAATTAAATTATGATCTAAAGTAAATATTTTATAACTTACAAATAAACATTTCATCATCGCAATAAATTTGAGCATCTTCGTTTAAAATTGTATATACAATTCTCATTATGAATACATGTGAGTTAAATAACATGATAACATAAAAGTATACCTGCGTTAACTGCTTCAATGTTAGCGACTTTGCGATGTGATTGATGGACAACCGAAATAAATATTATTTATAACTTATAATTATAACCTTATAAATAATAACTTATAATTTATAACCGAACATCGTATAACTTGTAAAAACAAAATAGATTTTAGAATCCTGAATTTATTTTATTGTTTTTTTTTAACCAAATCGGTTGTAAATAAGAATAGTTAATGAAAATTAATAATACCTTTGTAAAACATACAATAACAAAAATAAATTTGAAAAAAAAAAAAAATTGAATGATCAGTCAGTAGATTTTTAAAAGTTATTTTTTAAGTTTTTTAAGGCCTATTGTTTTATGAATATTTATTCTTTTTATTTTATTTTATTTATGAAATTCTTTAATTAATATTTTCTTTAGGTGTAGATTCTTTATATTTTCTAATATGATAAAGCTATATTAGTGCGTTGAAAGAAGCCATTATTATTTTTTTTTTTTTTTAATGCCTATATGAATTTCAATTTTTCGCTTTTTTCACAAGCATAAATATTTAATGAAGAACTAAAAGAGGATTATAAATCTCGATTTTCTTTAGCATAAACAAAATATAATTCAAAACAAAAAAACAATTATGTAAGTTCGTATATGTTCGATGTTCATACAAATGAAATATGAAATTTTATTTCTTTAAAACCACGTTCTGCTTTTAAGAAATATACATTTTACTAAATTAAATTTGATTGTCTAGAGTAATTTACTGCATATATTATAAAGTGTTTCTGGAAAATTTTCAGTCTTCTTCATTAGACTATTGAATGATTCTGAACGCTTTTTTTTTTAATTTTTATAATAGGATATCTTTATTATTTTATCGTATAATACGGTACGTATCTACGTAAACATAGTCATTTTTCGGAGGCCACCTATTATTATGTCCAGCGTAGCGTTATCGTAGTGTAAAAAACGAATTTTAATATCTTAAGTTTTGTCAAACCTTAATGAGGTTTTTGTCCATTGTAGGGAGATTATTTTCTGATGAATTTTTACAAACTTTTGAATTCAAATGTTAATGATGCTATGGAAAATAATGTGCCATAAAGAAAATCAGCCTTTAGCATCATAAAAACGAACAATTGAATGCACTAAAATTTTCAATGAAAAGCACATAAAATCAACGCAATATTTAAGAGATATACTACATCGTAAGATATTCATATATATATATATTATTATAATTATATTTATCGAACTTTTTAAAATATATATTTGTTTAAATTACTGCATTATGCTAAGAGACAAATATTTCTAGCACATATTTTTTTTTCTTTTCATTCTTAGAAAATATTCTTTTAAATTTAAATTTAATATAAATTTTTTACTCCTTTCGGCCAATTCATTATTTTTTTCATAATTTATATGTTTCAATTTTATTACTAATAACAATGATTTAAAAATAAAATAGCAGTATAGATTTCTTATATTAAATGTTTTCTTTATGAGGATAAAACCTAGCTGGTGTTAACGCTTATTAAAAAATACTTTGAGTTTGATGATTTTTCGGGGAAAAAAAGTGTACATAAGTAGTAAAATCAATAATAAAAAGTGATACGTTTTATACTTCGGTTTGGATTAATAATGCTAAGTAACAATGAAATACTATATCAAATTATATTCAATAATAATATTAAATAAAAAATTAAAGTTAACTTCAAACATTGTATCTAGTAAACATGACCACCATCTGGCTTCCTAGGTTCCTAACTAGTGGTACCATACCCCAGGGGTCGGCAGACGATGTCCTGGATGCATCAAAAAATAATTTTAAGTTACCTTAACGTAAATTATTTGTGAAGCCTTGGCTTTTAATATAAATCACACGCTCTACACGGACAAATTTAACATTATATGTGAAATTGCTTGTGTGTATTGCTACTGTTTACAATCACAACCTTAAAATTGGTCATTTTCTAACATTTCGAAAATAATGAGCATAAAGAACAGAAGATATATGATGTATAGCAGAAGATTATGAACAATATTTTATTTCTTTATAGTATTTGAATAAATACCTTCTTATATCAGATTTAAATTTTAGGCTATTTGTATTTATTGAAAGTCATTTTATGCTTCTGTGGCTATCGGACGATATTAAAATGGACGCTCTAAATTTTGCCTATCTAGATTTAATTAGGATGTATACCTTTAACGAGTACTTGACATAGTACAGTCTCTGGACCACCAATTTGCGTTCCCTCTGAACAAGGATTTTTCACTCTATTGAAAAAAATGCTAGTACGATCTACCAGGTAAACATTAAATTTTAGTCATTCATTGTTTCGCGCATTGTAGTAAACTCCTAGAGTCTGATTATTTATCCTTCTGATCACAAAGTAGCCCACTAAACATCTAAATATATACCTAATATTTAGGATTTTTGAGAGTCCTTGACATTAAAATAATTGTATGAAGTGGACCTCAAAAATTTTTTTTTGGGTACCACAATATACTAAACCATCGAATTCTTTCAGCATCTAATCTTTACAATCCAAAATGCTTCGTGAAATCCTTAACGATCCTTATTTTGTAACATATATACTCATCCATTAAAACCTTAATATTCCATATGTTTCTAGTATTGAAATAAAAAAGAACTAGTGTAAGAAAACATTTATATTATCGAGTAAACATGACAGTTCTATTTACGAAGTAATATACGATTCTGGTACAACCTGTTCTTCAAGTAGCCATATGGCGAACAATTGCACTTATAGTGTCGTAGGTTGGAGGTTCGGTAAGGCTGATAGATGGCGTTAAAAACCGTAATTTTCTGCCAAGGCCTGCTAGTACACTGGAAGGTACAAAAGAGGTTGCCGAAGAAGAGACATTGTTTCGACGGGGCCGTTGAACCGATGTTCCTGGTCCGCCCACCGGCATTGTCTTCTTCCTCCAACCTCCACCTCCAGCTCCCGTCTTCTCCGGTCTCAGGGTCCGTATTGACCGATCCGTCTTCAGGTCCTCCATCATTGATTGGTAAACGGGAAACTGGTAATGGGTCATTTTCATCCAGTGTAAATTTTCTTTGCCACGAAGATGATTATTTTCAGCTCAATCAAATGCTCTTTTGCTTTTCATGCATGTCTTGACGAAGAGAAATTCAGTACTGATAAAAGATTTCATATTAGAATTTGACGTTTCAGAAGTTTCCTGGATTAATTCATTTGGACGAATAATAATTTAGTTCAAGTGGATACTAATGTGATTTTATTGTTCTTGTACTTTGAAATTCGAAAAAGATGGGACTTAATTAGTCAGTGCATAACAAAAATCAGGTAAACATAGAGTGATGTCATGTTTAAAAAGAAATAAACTGTTATATTTTTATTACATTATTGATCATATCGAACTTTTTATTTTAATATTCACACCATATGTATATCATATCCGATATTAGTGACATGTGTGGATACAAATGGAACAAATAAATACATATATATATATATATATATATATATATATATATATATATATATATATAAATAGTATGTATCTCTGTATTTATGAGAGACAGATAGTGTGCCTAAGAAAAGGCATGGAACATAAAAATATTAAATATAAACTTTAGGGTTACCACACGAGAAAAACATGTTTAAAAACACACTCACACACACACACACACACACACACACACACACACACACAACATATATATATATATATATATATTATATATATGTATATGAAAAATTCTGCAGGCTATAATTGTATTTCCTACCAATTCGTTTAATTACCTTATCATACTTTGCAAAATTAAATTACATTAAAACTTTTTACAGAAAAGCTCATCTATAATTATATATATATATTATATATATATATATATATATATATATATATATTTTTTTTTTTTTTTTTTTTTTTTTTTTTTACTGCCATGTAAACTATGCTGTCTGTATTCTGTAATTTGGTGAAATTGTTTTTTCTTGATGTTCCTGAATTGTCAAAAAGTTGATTGGAGAGTTACTTACTGGGATCTTGCATAATGTTTTTCAATTTTAAAATAATATCGTAAATATTTAATGTAATGTACTGACTGATCTTAAGATTTTTTAGGATCCCATTTACTGAAGAAAGATAAATCTCGTCATTATTTGAATTTCTGGAAATGCATCAGTAAGGCTCCTATTATAAGTAGACATAAAAACTTGCTATCTATTAATTTTGAAGTTTTAAGGCTTAAACAATATAGAAACAAATCATATTTATTTCATTACTACATTTTTAATTATAAAACTACTTCAATTTTAAATTTTAAACATTTTTAATTTTTTTTTTTTTTTAAATGAAACAAAGTACAGTATAAATATATACAGTCAATAAACAAAGGATCATAAACCTAGAAGCGTCGTAAAATAGATCTCACTAGATGAAAACAGTTGTTGCTTATTAGAACAAAAAAAAGGTTCAGTTGGTACCGAGACTCGAACTCGGAATTTTATGGTTTCCAATTTTTGAAGGGTTCTCTGTGGTTGCTAGGCAACGCGCGTTACTTTTGCTAACCCACTCGGCTATCCCGCCCCCTAAAGGTTCAGTTGTTATTATTGTAAACACAATTCAGTAAATAATTAAATGACTGTAGGAAGGGAGATAATATAAGAAATAAAAGAAGAGACCAAGATTCCCTAAAAACTGATAAAGCGACCTTTCTAATGTGATTTACTAAAAAGCAGTGAAGGACAACTCCTATATTTTTAGAAGATCATTGATCACCCAATCAGTAAAAAAGCCGCTCTTAGGAGCCTTAGGAGTCGAAAAGAAACAGTACAGCTTCATTTTGTGTTTCTTGTTTAAAATTGCACCGATGTGGTTTACTCACATAATCATAAATCTAATAGAAAAATGCATGCTTTTAAATTTTGTTTTAAAAACCGTTCCATGTTTGTTTTTATCTAGATATATTGTTTATTTATTTATATTATTATTCTTTGGAATAATTAAAAATTCATTGTCAGCGTTAGAGTTAATTTTGAATATGTAGTTTAAATAAATATTTAATTTATACGATATGCAGTATTCAGTATGCATTCACGACCATAACACCAACTGGTTTCAGTTTTACCGAATACTATTTGTATCATTTGCTAACTGTTGCTGAGATAATGGCCGCATAACTTTCAAATCCTTTCCAATCAATAAATACTTAAGGTAAGGAGCTTATTGTACGTAGTAGCATGACGTGACGCCGTATGAAAGTATTGAAAAGATGTAGGTGTAGTGAAATTATATCTGAAAGGTCACAGGAGAAACATCTTATAGCCAATCACAAGGTTTTTAATTTCTAATTCATAGCACCCAGTTTCATTAAATGTATTTCTTATTTTTGGAATTATTCACTGCAATACTGAATTGTGACATCAATCTTATAAATAAGTAAACAAAACGCATTTGTATTGCAATTTCGGCAAGATAAAAATCTCGTGCACTTTAGTCAAGATTAAGAAAGAACTAATTACAGTTTTAGTTTTTAATATCACAGTAATTGATAATATAACTTTCTAGTGATAGGAAGAGATTTGTTTTTTCTTTTACCATTGTTTATTACTCTATTCAGTTATAGTGAAAAATATTGGTATGTGTATTAGTTTTAATAATTATTTAAATAATATAAATAAATTTCATTCTTTATGAGGGATCATGGGACTTTATGGTTATGTCATATAAAATATCACAAGGTAAACGTCATCCTCATCAGTGGTCACATATACAAAGCTGTCGCCTTGGGGTTATCCCCTACTAATTTAAATTTTGGAATTTATTACCTGAATGGGAGTCCTATTATACTAAATTATTGTTTAAATTACTTCATGAATTATTCACAATAAACGTTAGATCTAATATGCAAATAAATGGACAGACGATTTCTAAAATGAAGATTTAAAAAAAAATAATTATTTGGAAAATATTTAAAAATGTTTTTACATTAATATGAGCATTTACGAAAAAAAGGTGGATTACATACATAAATACATTACTCAGCAGTAAAGAAAAATAAGTATACAAACGGATGGACTTTATAATGATTGTAGGGTACTACAATAGAGTATAATTTAATTTATTGACGCCAATGACCATGTAAGGTAGAGACGTACTCACAACAGAAAAATATTTAAAATATATTTATTGAAATTACTTATTTATATATCCCTCACTCTTTTAAAAAGGTAAAAGCTGAAACAGCTTCACGAAATTTTTAAACTACCAACAATGTCAGACTACATTAATCAACGCCGTATTAAATTTATTGATTCGTTAAAATCTTTAGCAAATCCTTTATTTAATACGATAACTCCAGCACCGACTCCAGTACGATGGCAAAACACTACATAAATGTTAGTTTATATTAGTAAATAGGTTAGAAATAAAGAGATATTAAGTTAGTTTGTCATAAGCCTAAATTTCACAAAAATTGGGTGAGTCCCATCAGTTCTATTGTTAAATTCAAGGGATTACTATTTGTAAACAACATACTGATACATCATTACTCAATCTTAAAATGTAACACAGTTACAGTACAAGATATTTAATTAATATAATTAAACGAGCAAACTACGTGTTATGAATTGGGGATATGGAAAAAAAACAAAAAAAAACTACATGTTATGAATTGAAGATATGGGGGAAAAAAACTACATTAGAGATGGATTTAAATTTCAGTTACGATAACTGTAATTTCAGAAATAATTCCAATTATCTTCGGAAACGAAGCTATTAAATGAAGAGTATAAGTTGTACTAAATTCAAAGGCATTGGTTGAAAATATGAGAACTTTTTTTTTCAAATAATGTTATTTACATTTAAATTTGAAAATTGAGTATGTGCTTGGAAGTAAAAATATGATTTAATCCAAATAAATTATTTTATTTGTTTATTCATTTAACGTAACTTTCAGCTACTGTGGCAAATCAGCCGAAGCTACAGATGGAGTCCTAAATGTTGCGTCAATTCTGAAGTATCATACTTCCTATGTATTCAATGCTCTGGACTAAATTTCTAAATGAGATCTAAGTATTAGTTTATTATGTTTTTCATTCTTTTCTCTTTACATATCTTTATTTTTACCTGTCAGAAGCTATCTGACAATCAGCAAATGTGAGTTCAAACATGGTAGGCATGGGAAGGAAAGTGCCCAGCATCACCCTTCCTAGGCTTTAATTTAGCTAAGGAGGTCTCTCATCCAGCTTCTCTTCAGCCTTCTTCTGACTGGCATTTCAGCTGTTGAAATATTGTTAATCAGTCTATTGTCGTGTACGTTAAGTTTACTGTGAAAAAGAGAATAGAGTGTTCGTATACGAGTATGTCAGTCAACTGTTGGTTGTTGTAAGTCCGTATGTGGGGTTTTGTTCTTTGCGAACCTTCAAATAAGCCTGGATAGATATGGTTTATTTAGGATGGGATCTTTAACGAGTGCTTGGCATCGCACAGGCTTGGGACCACCTTTTTACGACCCCTCTGAAGGACGACTAAGGATCTCTATTCCATATTAAAAAATCTTAGGGCCATTTGCCAGGTTTGAAGGCATGTGGTATAGAAGGCTGCTAGGCTACCCACTACACTACTGGTGACTCTTACCTTATTCTAGTTTTATGTTTATAGTTGTTACTTGTCCCATCAACTTCTAGAGGAAGCCGCTTCTTCTATGATTCCCCACAGTCCACGCCCATGATTAAATTATCAATCACATTCTTATATAGTTGCAGTTTTGTTTCAAGAGTTCAAAGTAATGATTTTTTTTAAAGGATTCTGTTAGAATGTTGGCTGAATTTCATATTGAATAGACAGGATACTGAAGCTTGGTATGGACCAAGTAATTGCTTTCCCTCAACTGTAAAGTATATTGCAGTGCCACACCTTCCTTTGTCAGTAGTAAAGCCCTGAGATCCAAGGTCCCTGCACTCCTGCCTGGGTTTCGTCACCTCCCAGCGGTACTGCTTCAGCTGTCTGCATCAGCTGATATTCCAGGCATCTCACTTCAAGTGTTGTTTCTACTGTATTTACCTATTAATACTTAGACTTTCTGTTCTTTTTTTTTCGTTTCTTTTATTTTTTCACTTCCAGTAACGAAAGGTATTGTAAAGGAACATGAAAATGATAGACTACGAGATTTTAACGGAAAGAAAACAAGTTAATGTTTCTTGTGTTTACAGACGAACTCTTATGGTATAATCCAACCACAAACAAAATGGCCTCTAATATGGCCCATTTGCTTCTGGTATTTATTTTACAAGTGCAGATAAAGCTATAGCGTTAAAAGAAAAAATGATAAATCACTTAATTTGTTACCCTACATTAAGAGGATTGATAACCTTAATATAGACTTCATCAAAGTCTTCAATTTAATCTGCACGATCAACGGCCTCTCAACATACTCGACATACATATACCCTTTAAATAGCCAAGGGTGGAGCGTGTGAAGAGGCGAGACAGGTTATGAAGAAGGATTGCTAAGGCGACCTAGTTTCGTCGAGTAGGGAGAACAATGTCAGCATTTTCAGGCCTTTTCTCCAAGCCGCATTCAGAATCACAAGGAGTTCGCCTTCTACTGAGCCCCACTCAGTTCTTCCAATACTATCACCTATAGCTCTATAGCTTGGCGTATGGCATGTATTTCTTTTGTCTGTATATAGCAATACTTATATCAAAACAGGAGTCATGATGTAAAAAAACTGAACTCATATATTCGCATGTTCTTACCCCAGAAATTTAAGTTTATATCGATATCAATAACATTAACAGTTATTATATGTGAATTTATCTGAAGTATCACAACAAATTTAAAATTAAACAATATTCCAACCTTAAGTAAAACAATCTCGTGCGGGCAACACATTTACCCCGTTGTTAAAATATATTAAAGAATTTTCAAATATGGTTAGAGATGAAAATGAGTGAAACTAATAAAGAATTAATTAAATTGAATTTCTATAGAAACATGTTTAGTTAAAAAATCAATTACATTCTTATCTAAACTCATCTCTCTTTATTAACTTTTACAAGCTTGTGTATAAGATAATATTTTTTCTAAAATCTTGAGCATTCCAACAGTATATTTCACATGTATATTACTGTTTTTATTTTCAAAACACAAAATTTGCATTAAAAAATAGTTTTGCTCTTTTCTTCTTTAGTAGGTTATCTGCATATTTATCTGTGTTTTAGCAATGCTAAACAGATGATATGTTCTATTTCATAAAATTTACAAAATTAAAGGTACTTTAGAGAAAGAAATTTTAAAATATGGGCATTTAGGCCCCATCAGACTATTTCAATCAGAATGAAACATTCATGACCTTAAAGCCGATTAAATTTTACATCAATATGTCAAGTTAAATCAAAATCGTTTGAGCCGTTTTTGAGAAAATCGTTAAAAGGTGCAAAATGCAAAGTATAAAGTAGCTCTTCCGGTCAGCCGATTTTAGATTTTAGTTACTGTAGCATCTTTTTGTTTTCGCGCTAGACTTTCCACGCATACAGAGAGACCTTTTTTCGGGACTTGGTAATTTGTACTCGTGGACCCTAAAACGTGTATTTCCGTTGAAAACTGGAATTCAAAAATGTTCATACTTTTTCTTACTATAGGGGTAATCACTACGTTTGCTATAGCATGCTATTTGTGCTATTGTGCTAAACCCATCAATTTTATACAGGAAATAACTGTAGAAACTCGACGGGTTTAGCAAAATAACACAAATACATGCTATAGCAAACGTAGTGAGTACTCCTTATATATTTTATAAATAGGTAAGTGAAAGTAAAAAGAAACTTGTAAATCGAACAAAATTTAAATTCAGAAAATACTTCCTTTAAAAGTAACTGTGGACGGCGCAGTGTCTTAATCAGTCAGTGCTATTTTATGATCCCCAGTCAATAAACAAAGGATCATAAACCTAGAAGCGTCGTGAAATAGATCTCTCTAGATGAAAACAGTTGTTGCTTATTAGAACAAAAGAAAGGTTCAGTTGTTATTATTGTAAACACAATTCAGTAAATAATTAAATGACTGTAGGAAGGGAGATAATATAAGAAATAAAAGAAGAGACCAAGATTCCCTAAAAACTGATAAAGCGACCTTTCTGACGTGATTTACTAAAAAGCAGTGAAGGACAACTCCTATATTTGTAGCGAATCATTGATCACCCAATCAGTAAAAAAGCCGCTCTTAGGAGCCTTAGGAGTCGAAAAGAAATAGTACAGCTTCATTTTGTGTTTCTTGTTTAAAATTACACCGATGTGGTTTACTCACATAATCATAAATCTAATAGAAAAATGCATGCTTTTAAATTTTGTTTTAAAAACCGTTCCATGTTTGTTTTTATCTAGATATATTGTTTATTTATTTATCGTAACTTTATGCTACTAAGGCTAATCGGACGATGCTACAGTGGGAGTCCTAAATTTTGCCTTTTATTAGAAAAGGGATCTTTAACGCGTACCTGATATCGCACAGGCTCGGGACCACTTTTTAACGTCCTCTCCGAAGAAAGGCATTAATAAGGATAGGACCACCTGCGAGTTTGATCCCGTGGCCTTTGGCATAGGAGGCTGTTATGCTAGCCACCCAGCTACATGTGATCCCTTTACTAGATATAAAAAACTTTAATAAGAAATTGTATATATATAATTTTTTTTTCGAAAAACTAGCAAAAAAAAGAACAGAGTATCACTTTCGCTTTTTATCATTTGGCTCTACTGAATCCATTACGTTTTAAGAGACTATAAAAAAAAAAAAAATCAAGAACTCATAGATAGGTTCAAACCAAATTTAGAGGGTAGGTAAACGTTCTTAAACTAAGCGATTCGCATTAATCTGGATATTTCTACGTGTTTTAGAACTAATTTTGCCATTAAAAAAAATGTTGTTTTTATGTTCTAACCTCATTATAAAAGAAGGAAGTTAAGGGAAAAAATGCACGTAGAAAACTTTTGATAGAAAACAATGACGTCGGAGAAATGAAAAATCTAGATACAAGTAAAAGTAATTTAGCTCAAGGTTTTTGAGTGCTTTGAATTTAATTTTTGATGTTTTCAACACTATCGTTTCTCTTTTTTGTTACAAATAAAATTTTATACACAATTTATGGAGAAAAAACAAAACATAGTCTTAGATTATTTCACAAAAATGGAATTATTTTCCGTATATTAACAAAATTTTTAAATTCATTCATCAAGAGACAGTATTTTGTTTTTTCAAAACATTAATTCTAACACTTATTATTTATTTTTTCCTCCATAGCTCCTCATTTTAGGGGTTTTCTCGTGTTAGAGGGTGAGGATGGGGGTTAATGCCAGGGTCAAAAGCCGAGACTCGTAATTAGTTTATCGTCTGCAACTTCAGGCTATTTTCCCCGTTAAAGGTATCAGAATTGTCTCCCTTTCTAAAGGAAAATTCGTACTCGTATTAAGCAGAAAATATATGATATGACTCGACAGTTCTCTTTTATTTTGATCGAATAAGAACTTGCAATTTACTACAAATCGTTCTCCCCCTTTCACATTTAGGCTATCGCAACTGTAATTCTGCCTCACTAGTAACCTTTCGCTGGCTTGCTAATATACTCCAAGGTTCTACTTGAACCATTATAATCATTTGATACTCCCTATATCATTTAAAGGGTCCTTGTTATTATATCAACTGAAATATTTCAATGTTATTATTATAAACTTCTATAATAAAACATTACGGCATCAGAACATCTCTTGTTACATTTACAATTATAACTGATGATGTAATTAAAAGTAACCACAGATCCATCTTTTTTAGATAATTAAAACTCTAGATTATTCAATATTAATACTTTCACATTTTTTGTTAACGCTTTATCTACTTATGTAAAGAACATTTAACGTTAATCAAAAACATTACTAACCTTTTATAATAAATATCAGTTATCAGATATTACAACATATAAATAGACCATGAAATTTTAAATTCATCGAATAAATTAACTTATTAACTTTGTTTTATTACTATTTTTCTAAGACAAACTATTAGACAGCAATGTCTTTAAACTTAAATATGAGAAGGAAGAAAATAATTTATTATTATCTCTTACGATGAAGGGATGCATCTGTATTGCCATCTGTGCAAACCAATTCCATTTACATTTTGGATCCTCGGAACTGTTTATCTCAAATATAGTATTTAAAGAGATTTTTTTGAATTTATATTCGGAATGCCGAAAATTCTAATCTTATTTTTAAAAAATTAATAAAAAGTATTATTAATAATTAATCATCAAACAAAAAAAAATAAAAATAACGATTTTTAATTTTCGATTACAATGCGTATAATTAAGAATGCTTTAAAGGTGATTTATTTTATCCTTACCACTGAGAAATCATATTTATTGTTGGTTGTATACTTAAATCTACATTTTATCTTATTTTATTCGTTTATTTTTCGAAAATTTATTGAGTTTTAGGTCATTAACAATTATTTCTTCTTCTTAATTTGCTTTGTTGACGTTTTGATCCTCCGTCACTAACATAGACTCCTTTTCAATACTGCAAGTATATATAAATATTGGTGACTTTTTTATACTTCTCTTAATACAACTATCTACAGCCAGACACAATACACACATCTTACCAACAATTGACACGTTGAGCTCCAAAAGGTACTATATCCATTTTAGTAAATTTTACAGGAAGCGCCAAAATCTCTCGTTATCATATTATTAAACCAGCTAATTTGATTCTTTCGCATTAAAATATAGAGTTTTTTTTCACTATATTAATAAAACCATATAAAAGTTATGAAATGAAATGTTTTAGTATGATTTATGACGAAACTAAATGTTTAATTAGTACCTTAAGAAATTAATAGAATTTCTAAATCGTGTTATTAAAGGACTTGAGTGTTCATTAGATACAATCAAATTTAAGATTCAGATAAAACTAAATGAGGAGAATATAAATATGTAAAAACATCAATTTCGTAAAAAATGTCCTTTAGTACCTTTTGGAAATCAACGTCTCAATTATTGAGCAAAGGCACACCATTCAGTCCAACTACAGGGCACTGGTACATCCAAGCCCTCACCTCTCCACCCCTGGCGGCAGAAGCCCAACTTATTAATAAGTAAATTTAACAATAACATAACTGTTCCAAATATAATAGTCTATAATTAAAATACTGTTAAAGACCTAACTAACACTCGATAAATTTTAGAAAAAAATTACAATATAAAAAGGTCGATGATTTAGATTGTTGTGTATATATTATTATTTTTTTTTTTTATTTCTGACATGTGGAATAAATGGTATTTACAGCCCTTAATGCTCAATGCCCTTGAGCATGGCAAATTGTATTATTTTCAATAAAAACATTTCGAACAATCAGAACAACTTTTCTAAAATAATTCATGATCATTCCTGTCGTAAAAAAATACATAAATTATTAAATCGTTTCACTTTTTCTATATATTTAATTAATTAAAGGTAATTCTATATAATTACCTTGAAGATTTAGGATGAACACAGAATTTGTTTTTTTTTTCGCTCGATCTAAAGACTAGACTGTCTCCCCGAAATATTAGCATTGAAATGTTGAAGTAACTGCAATTAAACATATTCTTTGTTAAATATTTGATTTGAATATAGATTCATTGACCTCTTTCTCTTGCAGATTCGAATATTCGGCTAGAACGCTAGTGACATAAAGCCTTTATGCGAACGACAATGGAACATAAAATTTTATTTACCTTTTGCGCACGAATAACCTGGGTTAGAACCCCTCCTATCTTGCCGATATGGTTACAAGGTTACGTCATAGGACAGTTCATACTTTCGTAAAACTGTCTCATCTATTTCTATGCGAGAAAATTATAGGTTTCTATATTTTAATTACCCTTCGTTTGCCACAATCACATTTTAAATATTTTTTAAACATTTGTTAAACGCCCAAAGACTAAATGGCTCATAAGTGTTATTTAACCATCTTTCCATAATTGTAATTTAAAATAAAATCGATTTTTAAGTAAGAGATCAAGAAAGATATCATAAATTCACATGTTTTTAATTTATTTGAATCAATTGTTAAATGTATTAGTAGTTGTCATTATTAAATTTAAGTATGTAATGTTTTGATTATATTTAGAGTTAAATTTATTTTTGTTATATATATTTCATTAAGTTTAAACTTTCTTAAAAATGGCCTGAGATAAGAACCCCATATTTAATAACTTTACCTTAAAACTATTCCACTATTGTGAGAAATGCTTTATTTATTGGCAATGCTCCTCAAATACATCAGGTTGCTTGTTACAAAGCTTATAAATTGTTCTTTATTTTTTTTAAGTGTATTCTAATCACCTAATTTCTATCATTTACAGTTTTTCTTAGTTATTTACATCAACATTATTTATTTCTCCTACAAATATTGTTTTATTTATTAATTTTTCTTTCTCTTTGTAACTTCGTTTAGAATCATAATTAAACCTTTAGTGCACACATAATATAATAATAATATAAATAAATTTACTTATTTTATTATTGTTAATTATTTAACAACAAAGTTACCCACAACGCGCGACCGACAACTTTCGTGGGGAAATGTGAACTAGGTGCCTCAAAGAAGTTTAATAAAATATTTGAAGCATTTGTTTGTTTTATTAATGATTTAAGTATAATTTATTGATGATATAGATGTAATAACTTTTGAAATAACCAAAAAAATAGCGATCTAAAGTTTATAAATAGTATCTATCTAAATAAACCTATAAGTTTTAGAAAAGTTACGAATTTTAACTTTGTTACCTCAAAATTTTCTTGTGGTAATAAAAGAATCGATTTTATTTATTTATTCTTATAACTTTAAAACATTTATATGTTATTCAAACAAACCCTTGAGTTTAGTTCATCCTAATAAAACATGAGAATTTAGCATGAAATAATTATATTTGCTCGTTTTTAATGGTAGATTATTTTAATATTTTGAATGATTCGATATTTTAGACGAAGGCCAGATCCAGAAAAAATTATGCTATAGGATGATAAATAAATCGATTAAAATACCATAAATTTGATGAGGAAATAATATAAAGAAAGAATTATTGGTATAAGTTCACAATATGAAGGATGTCAGACAAAAGACGTTAAATTGATGGATGAAGCCAAAATTTAAAAATTAAACTAGTCAATTAAAAAAAAAAATTATCTAAATAAAAATTACATTGACTTAAGATTTATTCTAAAATATTGAAATTATTATTAAAATACAAAGAAACGTGATCACACCTATCATCTATACCTCTTAAGCGGATAGATTTATTTTTTATTATTTTCATCTATTTCAATTTACTAGACTTCCTATTTTATTAAAGTGGTGCGTTCTTCAAGATCATCTTTAATATAAGTTATAAATATATAGTAAAAAAAACAAAACAGATAAGTTCTGTACAGGAAAAACAGAGGTATATTGATTAAAAAATAACGTAAAAACAGGTTTCCGTTAAATAGAATTAGTTTTTCAAGAATCTTAAACATACCATAAAAAAATAACATATTAATTTATTTTTATCAAGTAAAATGGCGTTATTTATAATGTGTTTTTTTTTTCTTTTCTCAATCTGCCAAAGTCGTATTTATGTTAACATATAGGGTAGCACAAGACGGATTGATAAATTTTCTCAGCCTGGCTATTTGTTAGTATTTATAAATCTTTTAAACCAAACGTTTTGTGTCACCAGATAAAACTAGTGGTATTAGGAGTGTTAACTCTGCGCATTAAATGTTATTGTTGTTTAGTTACGGCTTGTTAAAGTAAATGAATTCCTTTCTTATTTGCATTTTGTGATAACCGCGGTTGTATAGAATCAACACAGCGTCAAAAATTCAGGTAAACAGTAAACATGACCTCAAGATTTCGGTTTTACTTTCGATAGATGTAGAAAATTCAGCAAAACTTAAATTTTAAATAACCAGTTGGTTCCTATGTCTTCCAAAAACAGTTTATTTCAATAAACTTTAACGAGGCAACGTTTCGGGGGCCTTCCGCATCACTAAGACTCACTGAAATACATCAATAATTAATAACTAACACCAAAAGATGCCTATTTTATAACTAATTAAAAACATTCACATAACAAGGTTTCATAAAAACATATTTACCTGAGTTGTTTAAAAGTTAAAATATTTATTTTTTTTTTTTAAACGTTGTCAATAATTAATGTTAAAATTGATTTTTTTTTTTAAATAACCAACAGGGAACAACAACCATCTAAACCCACATATTCTATGGCCACTTATGGATTAGGGTCATCCTATTTACTGTGGAAGGTACAAACTGAATTATTAAAAATAGGTCAACGATACAAGTCTTACAATTTTCCAATTCTTTTCTATTGCATCTGCATAGTGAGAACTAAGGTGCTTTGAATTTGTTTTATAATTTATGGTATTTTTTTTATTTTTTGTTTATATATATAAATTCTATTGCTTTTCTATTAAAATTATTTTTTGCTATTTCCAAAATTTTAGGTTTTTCAAAATCAAAATTGTGGTTAAGCTGAAAACTATGTTGTGACAATGCTGAGGTGTTTATATTTTTACAATTATTGCTGTGCTGTTTCACTCTTGTTTTTACCTTTTTTGAGGTTTCTCCTATGTATACCTTATCGCAATCTAAACAATTTATTTTATAAATAACGTTTAATTTTTCATGTGGTAAAATTGGATCTTTTATGTTTGATAAATGATTACTTTAATTTTAAAAGGTTTTTATTAAGATAAAGACGATGAATTTTTATAATATTAATAATATAATTATTAGATAATGTTTCAAAATGCGTTCTTATCTGCAACTGATGAAACATTCCTACTTTTAACACTATTTAAACTTAAACATTCAATTCCACCGATTGAGGAGAAGAGTACTGAACGGCTCTTGTGTGGATAGGAATATTGAGAACCTTCGAATCAAGTTCTACTTTTGCCTTGAGGACTTGGCTTTGTAAGTTGACCGTTATTTTGCATTGTTGGTGCCCTCGCCATTGTATGGAGCCATATAACAGATAAGGAGGGACTTATCCCGTTGGGGCATCTTGACCAGAATCCAAACGAAAATATGTCTCAAAGTAAGGAGATTATAAAAGAACAAGATTGAATTTTCCTCACGTAGTAAACTGAAATATTTAAATTGTTTAAAATTGCAACATCGTAGTAACTTTGCCATAATATGTATAATACAACATAATATACATTTAATGTTAAAAACATCTTTTAATCTATTATACAGTCAAGTTTTTATTTTTCATCCCCTAACAACGGTAAAAACAGTCTTTCATTTTTCTATTCCCTTCATCTTTCCATAACATATTACGTATTTAAATGATAGATTTATATTAATTCAATATCTAATTTAAAAAATTAATAAATAATAATAAGAAAAATATACATAGATATTTCAAAGTCAAATTCAAACAAATCGAATATTTATTACTAATTAGGTAATAACTTTTTTTATCGAAATCAGCTAACCAGAAGAGCTACTTCATACCATGCATTTTACACCTTTTTTCGATTTCTCAAAAACATCTTTAACGATTTTGATTTAACTCGACATATTGATGTAAAATTTAATCGGCTTTAATATCATGTAGGTTTCATTCTGAATGAAATAGTCTGACAGAGCTTAAATGCCGATATTTCAAAATTTCTACCTTTAAAGTACCTTTAAATTTGTATTTTTTATAAAATTGGCCATACCATCTGATTAACATTGCCAAAAAACAGGTATATATATAGGTTGAACGAATTCGATATCCAAATAAAGGAGATAACTAGAAATATATTTTTTTATGCAATTTTTCATCTTCTAAAGAACCTCGTTTTGTAGATTTAAGAAAAATTAGGCACACGATCTAATTATCATTAATAAATAACGGCTAAATATGCAAGTTGAGGGAATTCGATAAATAACGAAAAGAGTGCAAAAATGTTTTTATATGCAATTTTTGTGTTTTTGAACATGATGTATAATATACCGTTGGATAGCTAAATATTAAAAAAAAAAATATTAAAAAGTTTTATTAATTAGTAAATATGCACTATTTAAATATAAAGTTGTTATAAAAATGCAAACATTTATAAATCGTCCACATAAAAGGAAAGAAATAGAAACAATTAAAAGATAAATACTATAAACATTTAAAGTCAAATATTTATTCCCTCTAACTCGATCAAAAACTAATGGTGGATCGATAATCACTAATACTTAACAACTTGAAAGTGAAAATATAAATAAATAAACATACAGAATTTTAGAATTTAATTTCTATTTTATTTACATTTTTATGATATTATTATTATTAATGTATTTACCTTACACGCCGAAAGGCGGTTCATCTGATTAATTATATGAGGTATCCCTAAGAGTCCTAAAATTATGCCTGGAGATTATGAATTTCAAACGTATAAAATGACCTTCAGTGATATCCTAACGTTTATTATGTTTGAGGAAAAAGAGACTTATGAATATTTAACAATAAAAATCTGATATTACACCACAGTAAAAACATGTGCATAATTTAGGAAGTATTGTTATGTTTAATACGGTAAATGTATATAGGACTAAATGTGATATGTCTCCAGAATCAAGTTTGTCTGCAAAATCAGTCCAAATCCTCTAATACCGCCTTCGAGAGAACTGGAAAATCTTTTATATTCATGTGATTTTCTCTCTAATTAGTGAGAGTAATTATTAATAACACTGTATGGAACGCGTATTATTTTTAAAATGACTAAAATAATGAGCAAAATGTCTCTTAATCCTCGATGTAAGGAATTCATAATTGGAATTGAATTTTTTTATTCAAGTGTGAAAAACTCGGTGTTCTTTACATGGCTAAGAGTTAATTGTCTTTGAAATAATAATTGTCAGCGTTATAGGTTTAAATAAATTGTTTTTGCTTGAGTCAACTTCTTTAAATAAATTTCACCAGTGGAAGATATTAATAAAAACGCTGCGAGACAATGGTTTATTATTTCCTTATAACTATATTAGAGTATAACTGTTTACATGGCTTTTTAAGGAATTTAATTAATATGGAGAGCAATAAATAATCCAAAGGAAAATGATATATCGCCACTCCTAATTTCGAAACCCTATATCTCGGCTAGTTCTGGACCAATTTCAATGATTATTTTTTCAATTTGTAGGAAATTTAATTCTCATGGACAGAAATTTTGGTATTTATTATTATTTTATTATTTGTTTGTTATATTACAAAGGTTCATTATTGACAATAAATAATAATAAGCAGGGAATTCACATGTGATTGTTGAGAGATATAACTGAGGGTTCAATTTAATATTTTCCCACTATTTGTCTTATCATTTAGAGATCGCCCCTAATTTCGTACACAGATCCAGTGTCTCCTTTTATTGTTTATCAGTATAGGTATAGGGATTTATTATTATGAATATATATTACAACTCCGTCTTATCTTTTAATTTTAAAACTTATACTATTTAACGTTCCTATTTGTATTATGAATAATATTTCACTAAAGAATTTAACACTTTTAGATTGTTGATGTAAAATATATTTTTGTTTCAATAACTGCTTTGTTAGGGATGAAGAATAGGAAAATATTAATGAAGGATAAATTTATCACTAATTTTGATTGCATTCACTTTATATAATGAACTTATTTTTATTTATTTATTTTTTTAAAATCTAAATAGATTATTCTTTCGTTATTATATGCACTCGTAATAATTGGAAATAGTATAATTGCGCTTCACAACTAACATTATTTTATAAATGTTTATTTTTTTATTTTCACTTATTTAGGTATGAAGAGTTTGTCAATATGAAACAATATAATTGTTAAAGGATTATTCACTTCAATTTAAAAAAAAAATACATTCCATATTTTACCCTCAGAGCTTTATGATCTAAAAATATTTGTTCCCAACAAAAATAAAAACATTATTTTTCTTTTTAAAACTCGTTTGAATTATGAATAAATATTATTTACTTTAAGCTATAAAAATTGATATAATGACCCAGCGTTCATAATGAAATCGTAGTGATTATTGACAATGATTTAATAGACATTATCAGAAAGAAGGAGTTTTTTTTTTTATTATTATAATTATTTTACAGGAATTTAATTACATAATATGTAAAAAATTATATGTAATACTGGGATCGTTCAGATGGTTCCGAAGCTGTAGCATCAGACCAGTTGAAGGCATCCCTCACCTTACATATACACTTCAAGGTATCAACTCGAAATTTTAGTTATTTCGAAAGAATGGAATAACACTCGCTTTTTCGTTGTGTACTATATAAAATGGAATCGTCATTTTTTTCATTATCTTGCGAATTAGTGACGTTCTTTGATATCTAGATCCCGAATGAAAATCTCATATCTGCGAATTGTCAAGATAAAAGGATTACTGGAGCAGGAATACGCCATCGATTGGGAGAGAAAATGCCCTGTCACAGAGCTCATGGTCCAGTGACAATACCTTTCTCGACCTTCTCATATGGTACCTTTGCAAAGGTCATCCGTCTATGACCTCTGTGTAGCTTAAGACTTTTCGGACCTTATTTTTTTATTTAAAGATAACAAAAACATGAATTATTATCTAATTAAAAGGAGCGATATAACTACGATAATTGAAAATGTTATTTTAGTTGTTTTATTGTAATATTAAGATACATTTATCAGACTGATAATATTATTTTCTTGTGTTTATGACTGTACTAATTTCAGCTGAACTGTACGACTGTAGATGAATATATTGGTAAACAGCAATACAGTCAGTCTTATTGCGATCTACTGAGCCTTACAGATCATAGTTTACTAACATACCTACACTTCTATAATCATCATTTTTCGCTACCAGAGATGTTTGACTTAATTTTCCAGTTCTCTAATTTACCCGTGAGTTTTCTAATCAGGCAACTAGAGAGAAGAGAAATTGATGACCGGGATCTATTAGAGACAGTGTTAAGGAACTTTCTTCGCGGGTGTTCTTTTGTCCTGGTCTCCTAATACAGATACTAAGGCTAGTAGAAGATATTGAGGACTCACTTGAAGAGTATGCTCCAGAAGCAGCCGAAGCTGCTGCCGTTGGCGACTAGCCTCGAGTAGGACACAGTCATCTGGAGACTTAGAGATCCCAGACAGACAAGACAGGCGGGTGTTAGTCACTCCACTGCCGATCCACAGGCGGTACTGAGTTCCCCTCCACGAGCTACGGGCTATCCCTCCTCCCTGGCCTTTTCCCTTTTACCACCTCTGCCTTACCTGTCTCACGGTATCACTTCACGGTTATTATCAGTTTATATACGAATTTGAGTAAGGAGTCGGAGGAATATTCGAGATATAGTGTGTGGAAACACGCACAAAAAAAATTCGTGTGCTTAAAACCGCACGGCAGAAGTGTGAACTTCATTGCGAGCCGTAATTTACATATATACTAAATAATATTATGTAGTATTATTATGGATCGGATTAGTAGGATAAATGAGAAACAAATCAGAAATTAAAATTATGATTTTTTTTTTTTTAAATTCTAAACAAATCAAATTATTTATTTTCGTTTTCGTATTATACAAAGGATACAATGGGTTTGTGATAACTAAGAAAAGAAATACATACTTTGTAACATTTTTATTTGTGTTGAAATACCTCTATAATCATTTTTACTTTCACTTACCAATATATATATGAAATATATAGCAAGGGAAAGTATTGCGATAGTGAAAATTTTCGAATTCCAGTTCTCAACGGAAATACATGTGTTAAGGTCCCCTGAGTCCAAATAACCAAGTCCCGCAAAAAAGTCAGTGTGTGGTTAGTTATGTGAAATTAGATGGGCTTCAATATCATGTATGTATCATTCTGATTGAAATAGTCTGACAGGGCGTAAATGCCGATATTTTAAAAATTTTCCTCTAAAATACCTTAAATTTTTTAGATTTTAAGAAATTGGCCATATCATCTGATTAGCATTGCTAAAAAACAGCAAAATATACTAGTTGACCTAATTTGATGACCAACTAAAGGATAAAAGAGCAATACTATTTTTTTATGTAATTTTTGGTTTTTACAGTAATATAGACGTATCATATACCGATTGGAATGAGAAAGATTTCAGAAAAAAATATTATTAGATACACAAAGATGTAAGAGGTAATATTAAGTAACGAATAGAGAATAAACTTATTACTGATTAACATTTTAATATAGTTATATCATTTAAATAAACTTAAAATATTTTTCAAATTGAGGTATATTCAATCATTTTAAAATTGATATTAGCAGTCGAGGTAAGTGAAAGTCGTGTGTTGCCCGCACCAGATTTTTTAATACTATGTGCAATAATTTAGAATTTAGTTTTTAATAGACTCCTTGATTTTTATAATTTGAAAAACTTAATTCATAAGAATGGTTTTTTAATAGAATTTAGAGATGTTTTTTAAGATGTCTGAAGATGGATGTGAGACTCCGAAACGTCGGTTATTGATATTAATGTAAAATAAAAAGATTTTGGAAAAATATAAGAATATCAGCCCTAAGTTTTCTGCCTCAAATATTTATTTTTAAATATGGGAAAATGAAAGATAACAGAGGATACGAGTGAGGTTAACTATTAATTATATTACATACAAATATATATATATATATATATATATATATATATATATATATATATATATATATATATATATATATAAGTTTGTGTTGTTCTTAGGTTTCAGTCAATGAATAAACAATTTTATCTATGCGACGTTTCGAGAATTTATTGTTCTCATAATCATGCCTTAACAGTGGAAAAGTTTGTCCAAAATTGTAAGTAATTTTATAATAATATCTTTAATGTAAATCCTAATTTAAAATATCCATGTACCTACTGTATGATTATTCATTGTTCAATGTACTCTTCTTTATATCTGTAACAATAACATCATATATTAATTATTTTATAATAATATTAATGTTCTGTTTTTTTGTTTGTTTTTTTTGTTTTTCCACTGTTAAGGCATGATTATGAGAACAATAAATTCTCAAAACGTCGCATAGATAAAATTGTTTATTCATTGTCTGAAACCTAAGAACAACACAAACTTAAATTATCAACAGTCGATAACTGATCAAACAATATATATATACATGTATGCATGTATGTATATATACGTGTATATAAACATGAAATGACCTACCTATACGATCGAATCACACTTTATAGTAACAATAACAATGCGTTATACAGTTATGTGTTTTATAATGTTTAATGTCTTCCACTATATAATATACCACGAGCTACAAACACTAATATATAAACCAAAAATTTAAAACAAGTGATTGTTAAAATAATAATTATTACGTATCACCAATATTAAAAACTATTGATAATGTTAATTGATAATAATTCGAACATAACATAAACACAGCGAGACAATAGTGAAGACCAGATGACTGTTATATTTTTCGCTCGGTTAAACTCAGCGGTCCGAATCCACCCGATAGGGCGTGACGAAGCAGCCTCAATCGCAGCTTAAAAAAAATAAGTACTTATTTTATAAGGTTAATTCCAAATGTTAATTAACGATAAGTGTTAATTTGAAAATATAAAGCCTATGTTTCCCTAATATAATGTTTAGATATTTTTGTTGAAGAATATAGCATACCAATAGGAAATACATAAATAACTTTTCTCTCAAGCTATTTCCATATGAATTAAATTAATATAGTAAGTTTGCTTAATAAATCAATATTTAGTTCTTTTTTGTGTATAACTTAGCTTTTCTTATTATTATACAATAGAAACATTTAAAACAAACTTGAGAACTGATGGTTCTTCAATAGTTTAGTAGTTTTTTTTATACTTTTTCCCGTAATTTACTTGATGATTCTTAAAAAAACGTTCATTTTTGAACTAGCTTAGTTTAAAAGATGTATGACCTTCTAGAGTTCGGTTAAAAAAAACATTTAAATATTTTTTGATGTCCAAAGAAAGCGTTTCAATGCTTTCTTGAGAACGAAAATAACTTTTGAAGAAGATATAGGCAATTAAAGTTTCATGTTATTGTTGTTTGTCTGTTTTTGCACGTTCAATTAATTGTAAACCTTTAAAAGGCAGATTTCAGAGCTGGAAAAGTTTACATAAATATGTTATCAAGAAGAAATAAACCAATGAATGTAATTAATTTCTATGAGATATTTGTTTTTAATGAGATGAAATGAAAAAAATGTTCAGGACAATTTTGGTTACATAAAGGAAGAACAAGAAGATATCCATTCGCTTGTCAAAAAAAAACTGCTATCGATGCCAAGGTGCAATTAAAAAGACTAGATTAAACATTATGTTCTTAAAAGTGATACTTTTGTACTAAATCATCAGCGTCTAAACAAATGTTTAAATCACTAATACTTGAAAACGGAAAAGGATACATCCATGGACTTTAGAAAACAAACATTTTGATTTATACATGAAATTAACCTTTTGTGGATGAATCGAGCGAACCAGCAACTCAAAAAGGACTTGAGTTTTCGCTTATTAAAAAAAAAATTAGCAACTTGAAATATTTTCGGACATTGTATAACGCTTATATACATATATCATCACTTTTTAAAATAAAATAAACTACAGGAAACACAATTATGGTAAATTTAGAATACAAAAATTATTTTATTCTGGGACTTAGTCCTTTATGAATAACATAAATGCTACAAATAAAGATAGCACATCAGGCCTCGATATATTTAAAAGATTGAATTATTAACAGACTTTATTATTTTCATAAGTGAAGAAGGTAGAGCAAGAAATTCATATATATATATATATATATATATATATATATATATATATATATATATATATATATATATATATATATATACATTAGATCGGAAATATTAAAAGTCATTTATGAAGGCGCTGTACTTCTTAAGATGTTCTACGCGGTACACGTCTGGCACCCAGCTGTACAACGTAAGCAGTTACATAGGCTTCAAAGGTTGATTTCGATCAAAATATGCAAAGGCTACCGTATGCTATCATATGAGGCCGCGATACTATTAGCAGGACTTTTACCATCCAAATGAAAATTGAAGAACGGACAATTTTATTTAATATTAGTAGACATAAGACAGGCCATAAAGACATACCGCTCGACAAAATTGAAAGATTAACAGACTGCAAGTTCTGGCTCCACCAGCAACTACTTTATGTACAACACGACAGTGAACTATTCCTCATACCGGTAACACTGACGGAAGTAAGTACAGCGATAATGTTGGTTGTGCGTGGTGGTTCCAAACTACAGCTAGTATCAATGTCCAACATCAATAAAAGTTAGAATCGTATTGTTCTAACAACCAAGCTGAAAAATTCGCTGTACTGAAAGTGACTGAGTACATGACAAATGAACCTATGCAAACCAAAGCATAATACCAAAATCAACAAGCGTCTGTTTGGAATATTAGGTGTTGGAAAAGTGAGATGTATGAATGTGGATAAGGAAAAAGCACGACGTATATTGGAAGGAATGGTATTCCAGAATGCAGTATAACGGGCAACAAAGGATTCATTAAAGGATTTAGTTCAGTGTGATGTGATATGAAGGTCGAAGTGCCGCTATCTTGTTTCCAGTAAGAGGACTGAGAATTTGAATTGAAGAGAACTATGGATATGGGAATGGTGCTAGGATTTTATTGTATAGTAGAGGAATGAACTAAAGAAGTACTGTCTACATGAGGAAGGGAGGAGCCACTTCAACTCATCGTAGAGACAGTATGTATGTCACTAGTGATTTTGACTAGGGCGGATTGTGTGGAGAAACTATTTTCACAGGTTTTGTATGTAATTTACTTAATATGTTTGTTTTGTTTTTTTCTATCTGCTGATAAATTCTACGATGCATTGCCACTTCAATTTTAGATTATTTCGAAATATTGTGACCATTACGAATAGCATGAGAAAATATTAGTTCCGGATGCCCTCGGATCTTGGATAAGAACTATCTCCCATTATCTTAGCTTTCGCGCAGAACTTGGTATCACACGAGATAACTGTCGAGTCAGTATCTAATTAAAACTACGGGTGATCCAACCAATTTACTTAAATGATGAAATAATGTTCAAAATGTTTACAAAGTTGCTCTATCTTTGTAACCTACCCTTATCTTGTCCTTCACTGTTTCCGTTATATTTTTCTCGTTTTTATGAATTATCAAAATATTAGTTTCCATTTCGAAACTATATCTTTGGTTTCTTAATAATAATTATATCATTGGTAATTAAACTTTACAACTAGAGAAAACAATAAATCTTATAAAATAGATTTTATAGTAATAATAAATATATCAGACTCCAGAATCCGAATGAAAAAAAAATGATATTCTTCCTATTGACTTCCGGTTTAGATTGTTCGTCGATGTCATGCTTTATTGCTCTGATGCTCACTTCAGAAGAAAAAAAATAAGATCTTTGAAAAAATGTGGGAATATAAGGAGGGCAGGGAGTACATTCAGCAGATAACGAAAGAAATGGCGAAATTGCAAATATCAAATCAGGATTGTATCAATGGGTATGAATTTAGGTAAACATTGGGGAATATAAAGGTCCTTGTGGCTGCCAATAGGTGAGAAGGGAGAGAGTATAGAGCGAGGAAGAAAGAAGAGTGCAGTCGGAAAGAATGAAGAAGAGGTAGGAAGGGAGAATGTGTAGACAAAGGAGGAAATGATATTTGCGTGGTCTATAAGGCTGTTTCACCCCCAAAAATAAAATAAATAGCTACCGCAAAAGCAGTCAAATCGAAGACTACTTATTATTATTTAAAATTAAATTTTTCTATATTTTTGTCCATCTTTGCCGCGCCTTTGTTAGCTATACGGGGGCTTCTTGGGCCAAGGGGAGAGAACAGATTATTTATTCCGGGTGCCCTGGCGCCGAGAGTGAACTCGTAATTATTTTGTTTTAAGTTTCTGGTTGTAATTGATGGGCATATATAGTAAACCCACACGGCCACCCACCCCTTAATTGAGACGTTGATTTCCAAAGAGTACTAAAGGACATTTTTTACAAAATTGATTTTTTTACATATTTGTATTCTCATCAATTAGTTATATCTAAATCTCCTATTTGATTTTATCTAATGAACACCTAAACCCTTTATAAACGAAATTTAGAAATCTAATTATTTTCTAAAGGAAATAATTGCACATTTAATTTCGTTCCAAATTATACCAAAACATCTCATTTCATATCTTTAATATGATGTTATTAATATACTAAAAAAACAATTATGGATTTAAATGGTAAAAGAATCAAATTAGCTAATTTAATAATATAATATTTAGTGATTTTCGCGCCTCCTGTAAAATTTCCTAGAATGGATATAGTACCTTTTGGAAATCAACGTCTCAATCATTGAACTATATGAGACTAATTATAGAACAATATAAAAAACAAACTTTCTTCTTATTAAACAAAAAACAATGTAGGATGAACCATCATTCCTGCCCATAAAAGGAATTATAACTACTATTTACAATTATAGATGAATAGATATACAGCACAAAAAATGGATAAGTAAAAAAACAATTCTCACAAGATAATTGTGTTGAACAATTGGGAGGCGGGATAGCTCAGTAGGTAAGCACGCGATGCTTTGAATGAGCGTTGCCTAGCAACCACAGAGAACCAATAACTTGAAATAAAATGATTACGAGTTCGCGTCTCGTTTCGGGGAGAATTTTATCTCAGTATTTATATCCCGCCCTCACACCTTGGCCCGAAAACCTCCGTACAGCTTTCAAAGGCAAGGTAGGGGTGAACAAAAAAAAAAATATATATAATGAACAAAATAAAAAATAAAAATGAATTGATAACATAGTTTGAATATAAAAGAAGAATAAACAATAACTTTATTCTGATACTTAGTCTTCTAAGAATAACATTAGCTTTTACATAATTAAGGATCTATATTTGGCCAAGAATTAATGAAAAATAATATACTACAATATTAAGAAATGAATTCTTCTAGCGACATTAAAAAAAAAAAAAAAAAATACTATAACGATTGAACCAAAAGAAGTTTACTAAATAGAAAAGTTGAAATATCACAAATAAATACTTGTGAAAAAATAAAAATATTGAATACAATCTAACTAAAACTATTTCATTGTCAGACAGCATCATTGTGGGATGCTAGAAGGTACTGTAAAAGAGGGTACATATGAATATTATATGAAACCAATTATTCACTAGTGAATATATTTAGAAAATCTTAAAACAAGATTTTTTTTAAAATTACCTTTTTACTTTTGCAGGCTTCATTCCTCAATGGATTACCTTATTAAGTCTGAGCGCCCCTCCACCTCTTCTGGTCCCACCAATCTTCTTTATCAAGTCAACTCCTCCAGAAATCCATCTCTGCCGCTAGTATTTTGGAGTTAAGTCCTAGGTTAAGAGTCCATGTTTGTGTGGCATTGTGTAGGAAGTGCTCGAAAAAACTCCGAGAACATTTGTCTTTTGCTGTCCATTGAAATGACCGTGTTCCAGAGCATTAGGAGCAACATTCTATTTTATGTTGTTTTTTTTAACACGTATATATACACCAAACTTCTCCAAAAACAATGTTTATCATTTCTTAAGTCGTCCTTTATTCTTTCTCAACGAAAAAAGTTTAGTGACATTTCTATTTAAGTAGATCGAGGAATGTCTCCATGTCTTACTCGTGAATAAGGTTTTCTGGGTAAAGTCGAAAATTTAGTCTCACGAACTAATGATTAAATAAAATTAACTACAATATCCAATGCTTATATGAATGCGAATTGCAACAGCTTTGAAAGCGGTCGAGGTGTGGCTGGTATTGAGATTTCGTGCCAAACCTATAAATCATTTTTTACAAGTTGTTTCCTATCTGAAATGGTATAATAGTTTGATGCTATCCTACTATACCAGAACAACCTAAACAATAACATTGACAATATTTAATACAAATATAAGAAACTAGTTTTTGAGTTTCTTTAAGCTTCATTATTCAATCAACGTCTCCAGTCTGTAAAAAATATGTTTTTTTTTAAATATTAATAATAATCCGGAATGATGACCCACATGTGGAGGATTTTTTCAATTATATTTTTATGTTTATTATTTCAAAACATTTTGGAAAATTTAAGAGAATCCTAATCCTTATGTGTCAGTTGAGCTTAATTTGTACAATTGTAGCACTAATGCTTCTAAACTCGGGTGAGATCTTACTAAAATATAATTCTTACATACGAGGAGTTGTTAAGAAAAACATTTATTTTATGTATAATAACAGTATGTTAAATTGTGGAAGAATTGTTTACGGTAGAATGCTTTATTGCAAAAGTTGGTTTGGAGGTGCGGTCAACAAGAGATCGCACTTGATTTAGAAAACTTTTTGTGTGTCGACGTTTCGACCGAAACATAAAACCGTCAGGCTAACAAAAAACTAGATAACAACCATAAAAAAAATAAATAAAAGACAATATAAAACAAAAACATTAAGATGTTAGCACAATAAGCTCATAAGAGGCTGCAGTTTTTTACTGGGGGTCACCTAGAATGGTCGTCGCCCTGTTTAGAAAATGTTTTCAGCTAAGGAATAAAATGTATTAAATTTTAGTTATACGTATGACATAGTGCGTAAAATCTATTCTTTAAAAATCCTTAAATTAACAACAAAGGACAAACTCATTGAATAGTACACACTTTATATTGTTAATAAACGTTTATAAATATTTTTTAACTTTATTTCAACATATATTTTACTAATTTTAAAACATAAATTCTTTATATCTCGATCGATTCGTCTGTACAGCGTTCTCGACTTTTCAAGGCGGGTAAAGTAAAATTATCTAACCTATAAAATAAAATTACAGTGATTTTAGGTAAAATTTTAACTATATAATACATTACTACCAACTAATAATGACATTCATTCTACTGTCATACATAATGCTACCTACCTCTATGAATATAGGAATTTTACAGATTCTTAAGAAACAATTTATTGAAAACATTTCCATATTTTAGAAATTAAAAAGTTTTCAAAATTAAGGTAATAAGTTTAATGAAGTAAACATTACGAACTATAAGAGGTCACCTGTGCTGTAGTGGCTAGCATAACAGTCTTATATGCCCAAGGTCATAAGTCCGAACCCGCCAGAAGTCCTATAGGATTTTTAAAGGGAGTAAATAGTCGTTAGTTATGCCGTCCTTCGTAGAGGAAGACGTTTTATAATGGTCTCGAGCCTGTGCGATGTCAGGTACAAAGATCCCTAAACCTGGATAAGAAAAATTTAGGATTCCCACAGTAGCGCCGTCCGATTAGCAGCCGTAGATTAAAAATGATGCACTGTAGCATAGAAGTTAAATGAATAAATAACAAAAAAACATTACGAGCAACATCTACTTATTAATCCCAAATGACTGGATATTAAAAAAATCTGGTGCGCGCAACACACGACTTTCACTTATATCCTTTTTTAGAATCAATTAAAGAATTTTCAAATACAGTAAAGGGATCATTTTGTAGCTGGGTGGTTAGCATAACAGCCTCTTATGCCAAAGGTAACGTGTTCAAACCCGCAAGTGGTCCTAGGATTTTTTAATAGGAGTAAAAAATCCTTAGTTATGCCGTCCTTCGGAGGGGACGTTAAAAGGTGGTCCCGAGCCTGTGCGATGTCAGGTACTCGTTAAAGATCCCTATCCTAATAAAACCTGGATAGGCAAAATTTAGGACTCCCACTGTAGCATCGTCCGATTAGCCATAGTAGCATAAAGTGACGTTAAATGAATAAACAAACAAACAACAAATACAGTAAGTGAAAGTAAAATGAGTGAAACCATTAATGAATTAATTAAATGGAATTTCTATAGAAACATGTGTTTTATTAAAAAATCGATCATATTATTATCTAAAATAATCAGTTAGTTTTATCGGCTTTTCATCACTCTCTAAACATTTGAAAGCTTGTGTTTAAGGTAATACTTTTTCTAAAATCTTTAGCTTTCAAACGGTATATCATACATGTATATTACTGTTCATATGTTCAAAAACAAAAAATTGCATTAAAAAAATTTTGTTTCCAGTTTTCTCCTTTCGTTGTTTTTTAAATTCGCACAACTTACATATTTAGCTGTTATTTATACATATTTAGCTAACAAGATAATATGGTTATTTTTATAGAATCTACAAAATTAAGGTATTTAAGAGAAAATGAAAATATCTGCATTTATGCCCTGTCATAATATTTTAATCAGAATGAAACCTACATGACGTTTAAGCCTATTAAATTTTACACCGATATAGCGAGTTTAATCAAAATCGTCTGAACCGTTTTGGAGAAAATCGAAAAAAGGTGTTAAAATGCATGGTATTAAGTGGTTCTTCTGGTTAGCGAATTTTGATGAAAAAAGTTTTGTAACATCTCGGGTGTATATTCATCTTAAATATGAAATTTCAGTTTCATAGGACTTATCGTTTCGGCCCGGGAGTTTCCACACACACACACAGACCTTTTTGCGGAACTTTTTTATTTGGACTCAGGGACCCTAAAACGTGCATTTCCGTTGAAAACTGGAATTCGAAAATTTTCACGATCGCAATACTTTCTCTTACTATATATAGTAATTTAAAGTAAAAATAAATAAAGCATGTAATTGTTATAATACCACAGCATGTTGATATAACACCAAACCGTAACACCGATTCTGGGGCTTATGGCCAAATGTAAAAATAAATATCTTTAAGAATTTTTTTTTTAAATATCGGTTTTTCCGGTAACACCATACATGGCCAAATTTAACTTTAAAGAATCATTCGTCTCATTAAACAAGAACACCATTGAGTGGAGATTCCTTGAAAGGTATGGCATTCATAAACAATTAATTATCCACTTTATCAGAAATTCACACAATTGTTACAAAAGTTGAGCCCACGGGATTAGTGTATCCAGCCCTCTTCGTCGTGATTCACGCTGATAAGAAGAACTACGCTTGGGAGAAACAAGTTAGATCCGAAACAGAGGCTTGCAGATCAGTAATATACTGATGATTTATCTCTCCTTGTACAGCAATTAAGTGTTTCAGTGGCACTTAAGTTACTCCAAGCCGAATCGCTTACGAGCACCGTTGTTAATACGAATTAACGCTATAAAACATTGGCGATGCATCGTAGAGATCGTTGTGGAGATCCACATTTTTTAAAGAAAAAAACATCTTTAAAAAAATGAAATCATTCATCTACTTAAGAAGTGTGGTCACTAACGAAAGCGGCTGTTAGTAGACATGAGAAACCAGATTTGTGTTCAGCTGCATCTAATGAACAGCAATGGAGAACCACAGAGCATTTTCCTATGCATCTCCAAACAAACAAGAAGAAAGGGAAATGAATTGGATAAAGTTTTTTTTTTTTAAGTGGCTATAATATTTCTTCTTGACTGGAAAAAGCAATAGATCATGGTTATGTCTATCTATGATCTATTTCGGATTGATGAATTATAGTAGGTAAATAATGAATGAAATAACATAATTAAAAAATTAACTTATATTTATGTACATTTAGGCATTGTTTATTTTTTTTTTTAATCAAACTATTATAGCTCCTAAATGCTTGGCCCAGCGACAAATGCTATATTACAAAAATTTAAAATAAAAATAGATTAATTGGAAGAATTTAATTTGACAGTAAATAATTAGTAGGTTTCTAGATCTTTATTACACACAAACTTTAAAAAGAGTCAACATTTCGTTGGCCTTTCCCCTCATCGGAACTCACTTTACTTTCTATCATATTTTAATATTCCTGATAATTTGTCAATGGAATTTCTTCTTATTTTTTTCATATAGTTGAAACCATCTTCTGTTTTTGGAACCTACTTATTATTTATTATCAAATTACATTCTTCCAGTTAACCTATTTTTATTATGAATTTATATATGGAGTATGGTTTCAACCGTATGAAAAATATAAGAAGAAATTTCGTCGAAAAATTATCTGAAATATTAAAATATAATATGATAGAAAGTAAAGTGAGTTCGATGAGGGGAAAGGCTACCGAAATGTTGACTTGTTTTAAGGTTTATGTGTAGTAAACTATTTTTGGAAGATTTTAGAACCTACTAATTATTTATATATCAAAAAATATTTTTCATTAAATTTTTAATTTGGAAATATTTGATCTGAGCAACACAAACAAAGCAAGAACATGTCAAATATCTTACATTTTTTAGGGTTAAAAAACGAAAACAAAATGAAGTAAGACACAATGAAAAAAAACATTAAAAGTTGCTATATGGTGAAATCCCCTGAGAGAAATAAGCAGAAGAAGAACTGGAAAGCCATGGAGCGGATCAGCATAAAAGGATTTTTATCGAAATGACAAAACATGGTAGGAAGCTTGATGGATTTCAGTTTGAAGAGTGAACCAGAAATCACTAAGATGTGACAGAACATTGTAGACACCATGCATTCACTAGAAATCAATGAGGTATATAATAAGTAATATCTAAATCAAACTGTTTTTTTTTAATCAGTTTGCCTAAATATTGGAAAAATACTACTTTTCCACTAAAAAAAAAAAAAAAAGAAATATATATAAACATATACACATAGCTATGTATATTATTAAATTTACAAAAAAGTAGATTGTATGTTCTATCAGTATTGAACTTTTTTTTATTTGAATCCACTTTAAGAAAAAAGTTCTTTTCAGTCTTATATGTTGAACCCCTACGTTTATATCATGTATTCAAATTCCTAATAAAATTTATAAATTATTATAAAATACTTGAAGAAATTTTATTTTTCAGAAGATACTCAGTTGTAAAATCAATCAGCATATATAATACTAATCAGCACACTAGTAAAATAATTTATTATTTACATCAAATATTTTACAAACTAATTAATATAAAAAAGTTATATAATGTAGATTGTTTATAATATACCAAAACTTTGCATCAATGTAATGAATATTGAAATTATAATTGCCATAAAAATCATCTTTGTCCACTCATCTAGTCTGTTCCAAGTTGCCTGAAACATTATAATAATAATATATAAATATAACACAATGACTTATAGACATGATATAAATATATTTTTGGATATTAAAAAATTATTATTATTTATATATAATGTTCAGGAGAGCGGTTTATTACTAACTTTAAAAATTCCTACTGAAACAACTAATGCAGCAACATTACAATTTTTACAATTGCTGGATCAAAAGGGATTATTGAAATATTATTAATTTATCTAAAAGAAATGTATGCGTTTTCAGAGTTGGACTTAAGTGTGGAAATTTACATAGGTATATAAGTATATTGTTGATGACGTTGACACTAAGACCTTGTTTCTTTGATGACATCTCCAATGCAAGGAATGGTTCCTTTGCAATGATGTCCAGGTCATCTGCGTATCATAGGTTATGGGCCAGTTGGTTAAATAATGTTCCACCAATTTGGATTCTGGAGTTCCTTTATCTTCTGTGAGGTCAAACAGGCAAACTCCATTGCATTCTGAGAGATCAGCCTCTATTATCATTGCACACATGCTTCTATGGTTGTAAAAGATGGATGAGCTTCTTGGGTATTGATCTCATTCATGCCTCGATACTGTTCATTTCAGCTCCTATTATCATAGGTTGTTTCATAATCTACAGAGGTGGTATGCGTCAATATTATACTCATTGCACATCTCCAGAATAAGCCTTAATGAAAAACTCTAGTCTAATTTAGACCATCCGTTTCTGAAGCCTGCTTGCTACATACATGGTCTCTCTATGTATAGATGGTTCAAATGCTTCAGAAGTGTATTTTATTATTCTAATGACCTTGCTGAAAGACTGGCCTCCCAACTACCTTGAGACTGATGACAGTTTATTGCCTAAGTCCATCTGGTGTTAATTGAGTCACTGCTTCACACCACATTATTCTATATGTTGACCTAGTATGGCCCTCAGTAGATCTGTATGAATCCAGCCTCCTCATACTGCTGTGTGGACTTCAACTTATAAGCCTAAGGCAGCATCCAAAGTTATCTGCAGTTTCAGATTATACATCATTTACTCTTTAACATAATCCATTTTATGACAGGGTCAACATTAAAATTTTCTCATTTTTCTGACATCAAGATATGTCACCTCCCCTGGTGGCCTCAATTTTCAATTGATGAAATGAGCCATATTCATAGATCCTCATATGAGTAATCTACGAGCTTCAGCTAAAGCCATTCTCATTCTCTAAGATGGTGCACTTTTAAACTTGATTCTTTTATCTGACTCCAAAACTTTGGTTGTGATGCTGGATCATGGTGTAGACCGTGACTTGCAACACTTTATCTTTTAGGTTTTCTTTCAAATAGTCAAAAACAAATATCTAAAATGACTAGCACTCTTAATTTCCCTTTTCTTACACTTAATGTTGCTGATGTAGCTAACTAAGAGGGAGCATAACTTGATGAGGATTTTAAATGTTACTCAAAAAGCAGGTTCACCGTGAAAATGAATCAACATACCAAATTTCATATTTCCCCCTCCAGTTTTTCCCTTCCAAAACATAAAAGGAAAAGTGAGATAAAAATTTGTTCAACTAGATTTTTTTTTACTGTTAAGACTTTCTTTGTTAAGTATATATATAATTATACAATAGATTAACAATGGCGGATCACTTCAGTGCTTTCTAAGTAACTTAAATTAATGATTTTCTTTGATGGTAGAAAAATTTTCCTTATACACTATAATTAAAATGTACTTACATTTGTATTTACTTGATGATTTAGTGCCATAAATTGAATATCTGAGGGCTGACTGGTCGTTGTGGGCTTTGGGTGCCAACATATTGCTGGAGATGACCTGCTTCTGCAGAGATTGTCAACAAATCCTTTGAATCTTTCTGATGATGTTAGCTATCAGTGTTAAGGAAAATTATTCAAGGGAATTTTCCGAGGGATAGCTGAATATATGTGTGGGCACTTTATAGATGTCCAATTACTCATTACCTGATTAAAGAGTTGATTGGAAGTGTGTGTCAGGTAATGGCCACAGTAGCATAAAGTGACGTTAAATGAATAAACAAACAAACAAAGAGTGATTTATTGATGATTCTGGGAATAGAAATAAGCTCTCTGTATTAAATGACGATTTCTTTCTGTACTGTGAGTCATGGAGAACTTAATATAGTATGAGTAAGTGTTTTAATTATTGTATTGTACTATTTTGCCCATCTCTAATGCCCACACATACTCACACACAAACCCAAATGGTCTGGATTATTACTATTCTTTATATTAATATTAAGATAAAACAGTATGTGATAGTAACCAAAGGATCTCATTAAAAGAAACCAGCATCATTGCAATTGGTTGTTAAGTAAACATTTTTTTCTGTGCTTAGATATTTTTTTTATCATTATCTATTTTTGTTTTTATAGTTAAAAATAAACATAATGATGAAAAAATAATATTATTAAAGTAAATTTGGTTTAATGGCAATGCTGAAAAATTCTGTGAAGATCAAACAATAATCATTAATGCTATCACATTTCTTATTTTTACCTGGGATGATTAATTTATTCACTCGACAGACAGATTAAGTGCAGACAAGTGATTGAGCGGGTTAAGGATAGCTTCATCTGTTTGTTTTGCCACCATATAAGAAAAGAGAAGTGCAGGTGAGGAAAATTATGACCAAATAGGATGTTGAAGACCAAGAATTACATGCGAAGATTTTAAGTTAGTAGTTGGATGGCAAAGGTGGCACCAGGAATGGTCGAAGACAGGTTGATTTTATTTGGAAGAATTCTATCAATAACACCATGATTTTTAAACAATACATACAGAAACATGATTTCTGCATATGAAAATACAAAAAACTGAATCAAGTATGTCCTCGTGGATTCAGTGCTGAATGGTTTTCTGAAAAGTTCATAAGATTGATGAATATATATGAATATGAATAAGATGAATGAAATAATGCTAGATTGAACTAGTTGGGAAAGAAAAAGGCAAACTTTCCTGAAATAACCTTGGTAGTTTAAGAAATAAGAGCACGTAAGGAAGAAATATGAACCCATAAAACTGGAAACAAGCTATTCTCACCAATGCTCCTATAGTTTTTTTAGGATCAATTTTTTCCAATTATTGTTGTTAATCAGAATTTATAAGCTTATAATTTTTTTCCTTTTAAGCATTCTTTCAAAATAAAAATTGTAAATATATATGCACTTTTTTTATGATATCGAATCAATCAGTTAATTTATATTCAATGTATAATAAATCACTATTTTCCTCAACAAAAAAAAAAATTGAACTAATTTTTTTTCCCACTGTATGCGAAACGTGACAAACCAGAAATGTGAAAATTATAGCATAGCCATTCTTAGCAAAAAGCTGTCATCCATGACTTTAAGGAGATTGAAAGCACAAATAGAAAGAATTTTTGACAGATTTTCTACCACAGCAACTTAAGGCCAACTTATTGCATTTTTAGTTTCAAGACAAGTCCATTATTCAGTAAATTTTCTCATGTTTCCACTAAGCCTACTTCTGTAGCCCTACGATAGCAAGGAAGATATTAGGACAAAAAATATACAGACCATTCTTGTCTTAAAGGGTGGATGGTTTAATTAGATAAAAAATCTAGGAAACCTGCTACTGTAACCATTATATCTGATAAAAACGAAAGATTGAGATAGCATGGTTATGTGAAGAGTATAGTGATCAGTCTGCTCTCAAGAATATTTATTAACAGAAAGCCAGAAGCACTGACACAAGCAAAGTTATTGTTCTGTAATTTTGAATTAACCTCCTTGTAATGCTCAATATATGTTTCTTAAATCTGATATTTAATAATATTGAAATGTTTATTAATTTTTTTAAAGTTTTATTTTAGAAGTCAATGATTAAAACCAAGATGTCAGATGCAGAATTTGTGATTATATACCTCTTGAAATTCAGTAGGAAATAGTTATTTAATTTGCATTACTTACATTCATATTTGACTGCCAATCATTTCCTAATGCAGCTACTATTTCTTTCTGAAAAGGGGTTTCTTCTTTCTAAAAGTAATTACGTTACTTAAAATCATTATAATACTGGTTTGTACAGTATAGCGAACTTATAACAATAATATTTATATGATTAAATTAAATAATATATTATTGCCCATAAACTGATCATTACCTGGGATTGTGTACTATTGAAAATTATAATGCAGAAATTTGCAGCTATGTTTGCTATTTGTAAATGATCCATTATCTCCACAAACTTGTATAATGTTGATTATTGAGTAAGTGAAAATGTGAATGATCATTGAGTTATAGGATATAAAAAGTTTGTATAGAACCTGAGATGTTTGGAAGTAATGAGAATGACCTCAGTTTTTGCAATATTTAATAATAATCAAACAAGTTCCTCTTGAAACTTGAAAAACCTAATATATATATATATATATATATATATATATATATATATATATAATATATATATATATATATATATATATATATATATCATGAATTTTAGTATAGTGTAAATTATTTAAATAATGGATTTAGTCTTAGATGAAAATATTATTATAACCAAATAGGATTTGTTTACAAATCTTGAGGATCAAATGTTATAAAAATAAATAAAACATTATGTATATAGTACTATACGAGTTAAATTTAAATTTATTTCATTGTGATAGTTCTCTGAATTTTTGGGAATGCTCCATTGACTTTTTGGAAAATCCTGGAAAAACTTACAATGATCATCTATGATCTACTATTCCAGTATTTAGCATTGAGGCTTTTCATTATTGGGATATAAGTAAGTAATTCATGAGAAACATATTAAAAGATATTTTAATAGTTTTACTTACAGTTAGTGCAGACAATGAAACTGTGTTACGGCTCCTTGCAAGAACTTTATTTGTTCTAGTTGAATGACTTGTTTGAGGCATTTCAAGATATTCCAAGTCATGAATGGAACCGAAATAGTCGTCCATTTTCATGTCACCAAGTGTATAACTTTTATAAAAGTTGTGTATTTGTTTAATGTGTATGTTTTGTCATCTTAGGGGATCTAATCAAACCATGATCTCATTATCAAAAGTCATTGACAGGTGCTAGTTGAATATAACCCTTCATATTATGTTACCTCTCTTTTTGACTAAAATAATTTTTGTTTCCTAAAATTTTCCATACAATTCGGTTTAAAATAAATGTTTCACTATTACATTTTCAAGTAAATCTTGAAAATTAATTTATGTGTTATAACCAATCCATTTTAATTAATTATTATAAAATTAATTTAATAAAATTATTTAAATAAATTTAAAAAAAATTATATTCTATGAAACAGCTGGGTCTCAGGAATCTGTAACTTTTATTCATTATATATTTTTATACTTTCCACATTTTGTGGTAGTTATTACTACTAAAACATGAAAAGTTTAATTTTAATATCTAATTACAATTATATGAATTATGGAATAATATGAACTCTGATGATTCAAATGCTAAATGCAATTGAGAAAATTGGCAGTAGTGGTGGAGAGTGTATAGTCAGCATTTGTAAAATAAATGCTATTGCCATGTATCTGGGCTATTGTTGTTGACTTAAATTTTGTGTTATAGGCAAAGAAAAAATCCATTACGTCCAAGCGTTTTACTTGAAATGAGTATGATTTATGTCAATTCTCAAGTATCATACTTCCTATGTATTCAATGCTCTTGACTAAATTTCTAAATTAGATCTAATTATTTATTTTATTGTTTTATTCATTTAACATCACTTTAATGCTACTGTGGCTAATTGGATGATGCTACAGTGGGAGTCCTAAATTATACCTATCCAGGTTTATTTAGAACAGCTTTAACAATTACCTGGAACAGCACAGGCCCGGGACCACCTTTAATTTCTCCTCTAAAGAACGCCATAACAAAGAATTTTTCACTCCCTTTAAACAATTCCTAGGGCCATCTGCCAGATCTGAACCCACAACATTGGGCTTAGAAGGACATCAAGATGGCTACTATATGGCCACTACACCATGGATGACCTCAAAGTATTAATTTTATAAAGTAATTAAATTCATCTAGGAAGCATTTCTTTGAATTTCAGCAGCTGGCGCATTCCAATATATCAGAAGAATCAGAGTATCTTAGCTAATTTATAATCACATCTTCTGGTAGAACCATATATTTTCCTTGTTTATAAATCTTTTTACCAATAACATTACATTTTGTCTATTCTGAGGTCCATATTTATGTTGTCTTATAGTTAATTATTATTATTTACATTCAAAAAGAAGGGTTATTTTTTTAGAGAGAGAGAGAGGAGTTAAACAAATATTTCTACTGGTCCTTCCAATCCTTGTGTACGCAGGACAGCATTTCTGCTTCTGCGCATCATTTATTACAACTGTCAAGAGGCTCATGCCTTCAGTAGCTTCTACTGTGGACACTCATCTGAGACCATTGTTAAAGACCACAATAGGCACCACAATAATTTTATTGTTTACGTACAGTTTTTTTTTTCTTTGTTCACCTCTATCTCCCCTTTTTAGCCTATACGGGAGGTTTCTTGATCCAGAAGGTGAGGGCTGGGAAATTATGCCAGAGTTAAAAGCTCCCTCAGCGCTGAGACCTGAACTTGTATTTATTTTATTCCAAGTTTGGGTTATCAGGTTGCTATGCAACACGTAACGCAATCCCACCTAAAAGTACAGTTTCTGTAATTTAGCTGCTAAAGGTAGTCTCTTATTTTTTTTCCAAAAACTGAAATAGTGTTGTCATCATCTGGCACAAATTCTGATCATCTTTATTTATAATCTCTGCTTCTTATTATTACACTAGATCATTATCAGCTCTATTTGTCAGTCATGGTTTGTTTTTTTATAAATGACTCGCTTTAAGCCCTTTATCCTCCAATAAGTAGATTTGTATTTGCAGTCATTGAGCTTAAATTTGTTTAATATAATTCTGTTGCTCCCATATATACTAAAAGTGCTTTTTCTATGAATAAAGCTTCCATTCAAATAAAATGATGCTCATTACTGCAGTAGATACAATAAATTTTAATTTTTCTCCCTTTCTCTCTTTATTTAATTAAGTTTATAATGGAGTGATTGTAAGACAAAACCAAAGGGGACTGAGGGGATTTACCTGGTAAATAACTCCCAACATAGGTCAAATAATCCAAACTCCAATGGGTCAGATTACTTCCATGTCCCATTCTCAATTTCTGATTTTCTCTTCGCTTTCCTCTCTGTTCTCCCTATCAAGTCCCTCAATCCTTGGCTCATCTATCTTTTATTTTCTGGTATAGCTTCAAAGAAATTGCATGGTTCAACAGATCAACCCAAAGAGGATTGTGGCGTCAACACATGGGGTTTTCATGGAGACGTACCCTTCACATGTTTTTGTGTTACAAAAAATACCTGTGTGTTTAAAACAATGTTAAATGTGTGTTGTAATAAAGATATAATTCATTATCAATGTTATTTATGTGGTGATACCGCCACATATTGGTGACCCCGACGTTTGGACTTAGCCGATTTTGCTCAACAGCAAACTAAGGATGACGACTTACAAGAAATTCTGCAAAATCCAAATAATTATTCTATTAAACTTGTACAAAAACCTGTTCCTGGACTTGCAATTAAGCTTTACTGTGATGACAGAAATCGCCCATTTGTTCCTGTACCTAGTCGTCGAGCGGTTTTTAATCTGATTCACAGTCTATCACACCCTTCACCCAAGAGAACTGCACAAATGGTCAAGGATCGTTTTATTTGGCCTTCAGTCGATAAAGACATTCGTCAGTGGTCCAAAGAATGTACCAGATGCCAACTTTCTAAAACTAGTAAGCATACTCGTAGTCCACTTGGTCAATTTCCCCACACAGGAAAGAGATTTGATCAAGTTCACATCGACATCATCGGACCCTTTCCTATTTCACAGGGCCAACGATATTGCCTCACATTAATCGACCGCTTTAGTTCATGGCCAGAAGCTATACCTATTGAAGATATCACCGCTGAAACTATTGCTAAAGTTTTTGTTCGGGACTGGATAGCACGATATGGTGTACCTACCAGCGTTACTACTGACCGAGGACGGCAGTTTGAATCGGACCTATTTCGAGAACTGAACCACCTACTGGGCACAAAGCACTTCAGAACCACAGCCTATCACCCGCAATCGAACGGCAAAATCGAGAGGTGGCACCGTTCCTTAAAGACAGCGCTCAGATGTCACAATTCTGTAAATTGGGTTGCCACTTTACCGATTGTGTTGTTAGGGTTAAGGACTGTTGTTCCCGAAAACGGATATGCTGCAGCCGAGCTTCTCTATGGCGAGAACATTCGCCTTCCTGGAGAATTTCTAGAATCCACCAATGAAATCAGTCACGACAAATCGTCATTTATCAAGGATCTAAGGTCAACACTTCAACAGTATGGACCAACATTTGTCCAGCGTAAGGATTCTCGAAAATTCTTCATACATCAGGACCTGCCGAATGCTTCTCACATTTTTGTCAGGGATGACACAATACGGAAACCACTTCAACAGCCCTACCAAGGCCCTTTCGGTGTTGTCAGAAGGAATGCTAAATATTACACCATAAATTGGCATGGAAAGGAAGAAGACATATCAATTGATAGGCTGAAACCAGCATTCCTAATGCAGACTAGTTTCCTGATGACGAACTCCCTTTCTTCTGCCGAGGACGAATCAACGCCACCCGTTGCTTCTCCGACTGCAACTGCAATTTCATGTGTCTGAATGTTCCTCTTTCAGTACGCTTTCATTAGGAGGGGGAGTACTGTGGCGTCAACACATGGGGTTTCCATGGAGACGTACCCTTCACATGTTTTTGTGTTACAAAAAATACCTGTGTGTTTAAAACAATGTTAAATGTGTGTTGTAATAAAGATATAATTCATTATCAATGTTATTTATGTGGTGATACCGCCACAGGATCATTAGAATATGACATACTTTATTTTGTCAAAATAACATTTCTTTTTGTAATACACTGTTTTTGCACCACATACGATTATAAATTCCACATTGTTTTAAAAACTTAAATAAACTTTGAACACTGCCCTCACTGTCACCAAGAGCGAAGTCCAGCCTGTTCTTGATCTTGCAGTTCCTCCTAGCGTTCCTGAAGGCCTTGCTGTCCATTATGATGTTTTCTTTCATATTAATTTTCCTCATTGATTGCTTTTTCTTAATCTAAACTAAGAGTTCTATGCCTAATTCCTTTATTTTTCTTTAATTTATCTGATGAGAAGTCTCTGGGTTCGACCAGGTATTATTCTGAAGTATTTTATCTAGGATGCAGTGCCTTAGCTTAAATATGTTATGAGATAAACCCAACACTAATTTTTATATATTCTCACTGTATATTTTATTAATACCTATTTGCCCTGTTATCATTTTTTGATACTTCATCTCAAGTAATACAACGAGTAATTTTGGATTGTTTCACTACCTGGAACTTTCCTATATTTTATTTTATTTGCTGTGATTATTATATCCTCTTTGATAATTCACAATTCTGACATTTGAATTATCTTCTGAAATCCACTGTTCATAGATTTTAGCCACTTCCAATTAGTTTCATTTTTATGAACTACATTTTTCTCCTTCACCTTCTTCCAATAATCGCTTTTCAATCAAAGAAATTCTGAGTCAAAGAAATGTGTTTTGTTATTATCTGCATTCCATGACCAAATTTTACCTTTAATAACATTTGCTAAAACTTGATTCAAATAAAATAAATTGGGAAGGAGCAAAGGGATGTTGCATAGTGTATATTTTCTGTTAGGGGCAGTTACAGATTAATTTTTACTAATTGTTAGAATAATGTAGAATATGAGGTCTGGATTCTAAGTATTTTATTTTAATATATCTGAATAAATCAGTGGAACCAATAAAATTAAACACCAATAAAATAAATTTTATTAAAATATACATTTATTTTATATAAAATCATCTCAAATTAAAAAAATATCTTACTAGTAGGCACAATAGGTGACATCACTCTTACTGATGTAATACAACAAGACAGACAATTTTAAGTACAAATAATGGTATTTATAGTTTATAGAATGCTGAGTTATCAGTAATATACAGACACATATACATGTATGATTGATATCAGCGCAAATCCACAGGAGAAGAGAGGAGGAAAACTGAGAAGTTCTCTTCCTGCTCCTCATATGCTAGCTTACTTAAATCACTTCAACATATATTAAATACCAACTAGTACAAATACTTAAGAGTTACTGAAATAAAAAGCCTGTTTGGCTGAACTAAAGTTTGTAAATACATTAAACCATCTCTTCCCTCCTTGCCCAAAACAAAACTTCCCTCCTTAAAAGCTTAATTTCCCTCCCAAAAAAACTGTCTCTGATTGGTGTATCTATGCATTATTTAGCCTATTTTATATGTTCTTTGGCTTAAGTTTTATTATGAAAAAAATAAATCTAATAAATGTTAATTGTTTGAAATCATCTATAAAATCGTAATTATTTCTTTGTAACATGCAAAGTTGTTTAAAATATAGCATTAATTAATTTGATTATTTAAACAACTTACCAAATATTATAAATAAATAAATTTCATTAATTAATACTTATAATCACAGTATTTATCTTAGTATATTTTTTTATAAATAAACACTATGTATGATTTAGATATAGTTTTTACAAAAAAAAAAAAAAAATTTTTTTTTATTACTTAAATGTTAGCCACTTAGATAGCAGAAAAAAATCAATAAATAGCATTTATCTATATTAAGTCCAATTTAAACTAATTAACTAGTTATCATATAATAAAAGGAACCGATCACAGTTGAAGTAGGTTCTCTGATGATTTCTTTATTACAGCTTTCGCAGATTCAACATCGTAAAATATTCATAGTTCATGGTTTGCAATGAACATGACTATACATTGACACCTTACGTTTTCCTACCTAGCACAAGCTTTGCATATTGCAAGATTTTTCTTAACATCTACTTCTTTGCACCCTCATATTAGAAAATATCAGACATTGGAAAGTAAATTAATGTTTGAAAAAAGTGAGCATCATCACTCAATCTAGAATAAAAACAAAAAAATCCAAAGTTCTTCAGTAGAGAAAAAAGTCAATAAAATGCTTCATTTTTAATTATTTCTTATTTGAATATACAAGAAACTATTATTTCAATAAAGATTTAGTTATGCTTAGTCTTTACAAAAAACTTTGTTTATAATAATTTATTTATCTTTTATATTATTCAGTAATTTTAAGCATATCTCCATTCTCTCCTTCCTTTCCAAAACATTGATCTGAATTTCTCTATACACCAGCAGGATATCACCATTCATATTCTCATCAAACACATCTAATCACACTGTACCATATGGGAGCATTATACAATGGTTTCTTTCCTTTTGGGCTCTTAGCACGCAAACAGTTTATCATTCTCAATAAATCTTCTTCCTTCTCCATTCTAGTAATGCATGATGTTAATGTTACTCAAGTGTTCTCACTCTCTACTAACCTTTTTCTGAATCTATATAAAATATCTCTCTGATTCAATCAGCATTTACCATACAACCTTTATACAAAAACCCAAAATCTACCAATCCTTCCATCCTACTGAAATTCTCAAGGATATTTAAAGCTACTAAAAGAATGTAAATAATATTAAGACATGAACTCTGAACAATGAATTGATACTGATTTTTGCAAAAAAAAAAAAAAAAGGTTTAATTCATTGGTTCTAAGCACTTTCATAATTATTTTTATTAATATCCCTAACTTCTCCTAGATTCCCAACCTATTCAATTCCACACTTCAGTAAAAAACTTACGATTAATTTTCAATCTAAACCTTTCCTGGAATGAGCTCATTTTCCAAATTACCCAAAAATCCATGCAGTTCTTCAATTATCCCTGATATACAATGATGTTATCTCTCTCTGCAACCCAACAACTCTTAGTTTCCTCACTTATTTTCTTTCATTTGAATATAATCTGTCAATTATTATACAAAAAGATCAAATTATAATATTTAGACTCATGTAATTATTACATATACTTTTCTTTGGTGTAGAGTTTATAACTAATATTATCCCGGGCAGAACTGAAAATTCACATTTTTATTATTCTAAAAGAGCTATTCATTCTTTTCAGGTTGTATCTGGGCCATCGTTTATGAATCGTAAATTATATGGATATAGAAAAAATATATGCCAATAAAAAACTAAAATAAAATAAAAAACAATTTTTCTTCAAGTCAACTGGTATTAAATTAATACCTTGCTTATTTGTAGAACCAAATAACTACACAGTCTATTTTGTCAATAAACATTTGGAATGATTTATAAATTGTACAAATATTACATGTGATGATCAGGCTATCTTAAACCTAAACGGACAGCAGAGTATGTACAATTCTGAATTAGATCTCTGATAAAGAGAGCTCCATAGTTCTTATCAAATAGAATTTCCTTCAGTTTCAGTTGCCTTCCGTTGGTAACTCCCTCTTTGGTGCCAGCTACTATGTCATTCTCGCCTGCACTGCTCCAGTCATGACCCCTCATTTGATCAAGTCTGTCTAGTAGATAGACATCGTTCTTTAAAAATATACCACCATAATTTCTGAAATTAAGGAATCGCTTATTAGTTTTTTCCATCTGATTAGTCACTGTAGCATAAAAGTGAGGTTAAATAAATATATAAACAAACTGTTTAATTTTAGTAGCCATATGTCATAATATTTCTCAAAATAGTACCTCATGTGAAAATTAAAAGATTATTAGTGTACATTGAAATAATAAAATTGGTGATGTAGTTGATTAATAATCAGTGACTCGTTGACAACATACTAAAATAGAGGTAATTATACTAAAATAGGTCCCAGTAAATCTTTATTTTATTGAATTATAAAAAATATTTTGACAACTGCTACATTTCTTTTTTTTATGACTGCTCTTGTTTTATGGGTTAATTTATAGTAAACATCTTCTAGGTGAAATAGTCATAAATTATTAGAAATATTTAATCATTTTAACTAAAATCTTTTAATGCAACACATCTAGAAATATATAGTGATACATCAACTATCAAGTCAAACCAAAAATGTTACATCAAAAATCATCTTATTGATGATCAAACCATTGCAATGCGATCTAAACCTGTAATTTGATCTTATTATAAGTAAATATTTGTTGACTGATTGGGAAATTTTATTTTTTTACTGTGAATTAATATACTGAGCATGTAAAGAGCCAGTACCTGAGTATGTTAAGATGAATAGGCCCTGGTCCAAAGGGTGCCTTAAGTACCTTAAAGGAAGGAGAAGTTAAACCCACATTTTCTAGTTGTTGAGACATCAACTTAGTATCAGTTGTATGTATCCAAACATTATCATGAAACCTACCTGCAGCTTTTAAACATACAGCATCAGACTTACTAATATTTTGTACTTCTTTTTCATTCCTGTAAGTAATTGTATAATTTAAAAAATGGCTATTATACATTAATAAATATTTTTTGGGATATTAAAAAACATTACCTATAAAAATGAATAATATCAGGTACAATTAAATTGCAACTACAAAAACTTTGTCTTTTGCGGCACAAGCTTGAATTCCTGCAAAAATAAAATAGTTTTAATGACTCAAAATTATTGAAATATATTACATATATGAATATCTGGAATTATTGCTATTGAAACAATTATGGAATTATAATTGCTGGGCTTATAATACGTTTTCTGGTTAAGTGTGAATTATGAAAAATCTAAAGTATTTTTGAATTATCTGATAAATCAATCCATGGTCTAAATGAACTTTAAATAAATTTAAGTAACAATGAATTTTTGAAATGATTAAATAAACTATGTTTGTATTTTTGTTTTCTGTTTAATTAAACTAATTAGTTGTTTTACACATAAAAAACCATAAGAAATATATTACAATCTTAAAAGATAATATGATTGTATCAAAGTTAGATGAAATAAAAAAAATATGAAAAGATTAAGACTTGAATAAGGAAGAAAAAAAAATATGTTTTTTCTTTAAAAACAACAAAAACAATATAATGATAGTTGGGACATAATGTTTTTATTTTCAATTGTCCCATTGTACATCTATGCTGTTGATGGATTCCTTTAACTTCTTCTTGCATAGTTATTTTTCAAGAAAATGATAAACATGTACCCTCCTAATTAGTGAAGATTAAAAAAAAAAAAAATTGTCTCTGTTTCTTAAATGGAATCTCTTACATATGTTCATGATATTTGTTTTAAATTTAAGTAATTTATGTATAATGTGTGCTTTCTCTAATTAGTTTTCCAGTAATAAGAAGGTCTACCATTGATGGAAGAGCCAAGCAGAACCTACAGAGGAGTAGGTAGGTAGAAAATCAATGAACCTTCCTTTCCGGGGATATGAGTTCCAGGTGGGAAAAATCACTCTTATTCTTTTTTTAATAATAATAAAAAAATTAAATAAAAAATTGTTATAAGAAATCATTTGATAATTATGATTTGTTTATAATTTTTTTATTTTATAAATGAATATATAATAGATAAGTATGATATATTTTAATAACTGATGCAATACATAATCGAATCACCTTAAGGTGAAATTAAGTACATATAGGTATGAAAGTGTCAAGGTATGGTTGTTATAATGGACAAGAAATAGTATCAGAAGGCCTCGACAATTGCGTATTCATGCAAGGAAGAGAGTTTAATAGAGATGTCATTTAATGAATTAGCAGAGAAGACTGGCTAGGACGGATTACACTCTGTGTGGTAGTTGCACGCCAGTAGTGTGGGGTTAGGAGGGAATTCACCCTGCGTGGTAGTAGCACGACAGTAGCGTGGAAAAGGAGGAAATCGCCCTGCGGGGTAGTAGCCTGACAGTAGCGAGGATCAGTAGGAACTCGCCCTGCGGGGTAGTAGCCCGAGAGTAGCGAGGGTAAGAAGGAGTCGAGGTAGAAGAAGGAAGTGAAATAAAGATAAACCACATTGTGTTACAAAGGCAGAGTAAATCTGACCTAGGGAAATACCCGCTTGGGTGATCTGAAGAGCTGTGTCAGCTCTTGGGGATGTTAGTCATCCATGTCATAATTGACAGTGAGAGCTTTGTTAGCAGACTAGGGTCTTGGCCCTAGGTCAAATTACCTCGAGTGCTTTATTTATTCACATACAACAGTTATATAGATATGAATATTTACAGTGACATTAATTATTAACAATATAGAATATTATTGGATATAGCGTCTTCTTATATTTCCCGGTAAGGTATGTGGATGCCGCTAGCGCTATCTGTGAGCGAGCGTGTGTAGCATCCGCCACAAAAGTCAATTAGAAAAAAATATTCAGTATTCTGTGAAACTCAATCAAGAAACTGCCTGCTGATTATAAAACAAACTATTAACCTTCAGAATGAGAGAGTAGAATATATTCCCAAAATAGGTAGCCATTGTCTGCTAATGCCGTTTGTATGTCAAGATCAATAGTAGGGCTGATGGTGGGATATAAGCTATTGGTGAATTACCTATCGCTCAACATACTCCAGCACAGAATGTCGGATAAAAGGGTCATCAGCTATTCAGGAGTAACAGTCCCATTGAGCTGTCTATTCTCGGCCTAGTCAAATATCGTTCACCGATTCACTTCTCCATTTTCATAATCAAAGTTCTCTTTTTTCTGTCCAGTTTTCTAATCTGATGTCTAAAGTCAGTCGACTTCGTTCGTAAATGTAAGATTGGATTACATATCCTAAAGATCTTCTCTCTTTGAGGAATATAAATCGATCTCTTTTATTTTTTATTTTGTTCACCCGTTCACGGTAGTTCGTACGGGTAGTTAAGCCTGTTGACCAGCCGGGAAAAATCATTTTCCGTGAGGGCGTAGAGACCTGTATTCCTCGATACCTTAGCTCGGCGAGAGCCACTATTCCGGGAGGACCCACTTTGCTTCTAATGGTGACCGGACAGTGGTTAAATATTTCCTTTAGAGTAGAACTTTTCAGACTCGTCACAAACCTCCGGTTCCACTCTTCTATTGCAGACAGCTTAGTCTCAAAGACCAAATTTATATCACTTAAACACATCGTATAGATAGATAAACTGTGTTAGTTTCATAATTTTTCACTCAGTCCCTTTTGAGATATTTCCTTGTAAACATCGCGAAAAATGAATTTTTGCCAATTTTGAAAATTCATAGACAAAAAAGGGCTATGTTCTCAATATCGAGATTTTTACAGCAAGTAGAACTATGACTAAGCTGTAAAAGAAAAAATATTCAAACATGAATCTCTTCTCCTTTACATACTTTTATCTCGCTAAAAGTCTCGTTTTTTATTCATTTTCCAGAATTTTTTAAACAACTTTCTTCACTATTTAGGGAATGAGTCATGAGGACAAAAAATACAAAGCATGTCTTTACCTTATTGTTAATTTTTATTTTTATTTGATATATAAAAAAATAAAGGAATTGGAAAGATTTTCTCATGACATGTTTTGGCCCGTGAAGCTGACTTAAAACGGCTGCAACATTAAAAGTATTTGCTTGAATAAAATTTTAGTAATGGTTTTATATTCACGAATGAATAGAAAATAACTGGTCAAAAAATCACCAAAATCAAAAATGTCGAGCGGCAAGGTCTGGACGATTTCGAATGGATTGACCCATATATATATATACAATTTTTATTAAAAATATAAATTAGTTGTTTTATTAAATTCCCTCATTATCTTACAAGCAATTGCCTAGGAACAGATCGTTGTATCTGTGAAAAAATACTTTTCGGAAATGTTGGTACTTACCCCCTTCTCAATAGCAACGCCTCAATCAGTTTTAATACACGTGATAAATATTGAGAAGATGATAGTGTGGAGTGATGAGGATGATGAAGGTGTGACCTCTAACCCGACCTCATGGAGGGGTCCGATTAAGGTACGGTTTAAACTACTTTTGACTGGAGCAGGCCTCGTTTAGGATCCACCCACACCTAGTATATAATTAATTCCACTCAGATCCAGGCCTAAACTTTCATATGTTTCTTATGCATACTGAATAATAAATCAAATCTAATTAAGAATAAGTGTTTTTAAATTCTTAAATATAGTTTTGACTCCAAAAATCTGAATCCAGTAGGAAGAATTCTTCTCTGTTTCCGAGTAAATTCTATTATAAATCTTATATATTTTTTTAATTTAACAGTCAGTTTGATTATCATTCCTCTCTTTTCTTCTTGTAAAATGAGTGCTAATCAATAAGCAAATAAGATATGATTTAAAATAATTGTCTGCCATTATCAGTGAATATTGTTTATGATGATTCATATGGGTTGGCTAAGATACGAAATCATTACACTGGATAAAGCTTAACTATTAAAGAGATTATTTATCAACAAACACGTCTTAGAAAGCATTAGAGGCTTATCAAGTCATAAATAGACGTCGATAAAAATGAACAGATAAAACCAAATAATTGTCATATTTTAGGCTGTAGTACGTATTCAAGCATATCCATTTATAAATGTGTATGTATTTGAATAAGTCTTTTTTTTTTCTTGGTTTTTGTATATTTATACTGATAAACATAAGTTAATATTTAATATAAATAATTTAAATATTTAAGATTAATTTTGAAATAGGAAAGTTCATTAATTGATTTATGAAAAGCTTTTCTTAAACAATATATTATCTGCATCTGTTAACAATTATAGTTACAACCAGCGAATACGAAATACTTTGAAAAATAAAACAAAATAATGCTACGGAAGTAAATAACATTTAATTAAAACAGTATAGATTAAAAATAATGAAATCCCTAGTAATGTACATGCTTTTGCATCTATCCTTTTAATTTTATATTTCTTATTATCGCTGATTATCAGTGATTATATTTTACTGCATATTTGAAAAAATAATTGCTTTAGTTTTTATAATCATCGCCTTAAAATACATTAAAATAAACTGTAATTTTTATTTTTTTATTTGTGTGATCTGACATTAAAATGTTTTCCTAATTTCTATCACCTTTGGTTCAATAATAAAACCGATTTCTTTATTAATTCCATGTAAGTCTGAATAACAATTCCTTAAGAGCTTTACTTTCTCGCTGTCAAGATATCCGCAGGGAAATTTTAAATGAGATCATTTACTGTACATTTTTTTTTTTTCTTTATCCAACTTACCTTGGCTACCACCGGACAAATAAAAGATAAAGTAAGGTATTAAGAAAACAATATATATGAAATATTTCTACTGAATGGAGTGAAGGAAATAAAAATAAATAAATAAAGAGAAAGTGTGATTAGCGGGTTTTTTTTTTCTTCCAATCACATACTTTTTTTTTGTTTAATTTTTACCTAGGTAGACTTAAAAAATATATATAATTTTTTACTAAAATTATCTTGTGTTAGGTCTTTAACAACTGCTTCTCCTTCTTAATTTGGTTTATTACCCCGCTAGAAACATAGGATCCTTTTCAAAACTGCCAGCGTATATAAATATTGGTACATTTTTTTTTATACTTGCCTTAATACAACTGTTTACAGTCACCAAATTAAGAAAGAGAAGCAAATGTTAAAGACCTAACACTCAATAAATTTCAATAAAAAGGTCGATGAATTATATATATATATATATATATATATATATATATATATATATATTATTTTTCAAATCACCAGGCTCCTGCGTACACCAGAGCCAAGATGATTTATCTTCTTAGATTACGTATTAAAATTTCAGTTAATAAAGTTCGTTGGTTTTATTGTGGGATTTTGTCTCCGTACTGAATTATTATTATTATAATTATTGGTATTATTTATTAAGGTCAACTTATGGTTTATATAAGGAAGCCCTCAAGAGGCAGTTGCTTGATTAACTGGTTTTGCTGACTCATTATCATTGGACCCGGAAGACCGTTTATTAGTTTTTGGATGATCTTTCTGTTTAAGCATTTATTATAGTATTTTGATTTTCACATAAGTTTTTTATTGCCTGAGAAGTCTAAACTTTTCCGCAATAATGAACGCATGCCTGAGTGCACGAAAGCAAATACATATTAATTTAATGGGGTTTATCAAACGCTGATCCCATTCTTTGGGATGGGTGTCAATTCTCAGAACTCTAAGACCGCAGTTTGAACTTCCGAAAAAATATTTAAAAAATTCCCTTGAATAAAATGGGCCATGAATCAAAACAGGTATCAATCCGATTGTTCACGGTCTGAACCAGTGGCTCCTAACAGGAGGTACGCGAGATGTTGGAAAATAATTTTAAATTACTTTAAAATATTTATGAAACATCAGCTTTTGATCGTACATGCCCAACAAAGACAAATTCAATGTTCCAAATGATGAATTGTTAGTTACCATTAATGAGTGGCTGCTTTTGCACAATCGCAACCCTCAAATTGGTCATTTTTAACATTTAGAAAATAATGAGCTTAAAACACGCATGTAACTTCGCATGAGTGATATTTGATTTCATCATTCGATTCATTGTTTTGCGGATTAAAGTGAACTCCTAGAGCCTGGTTCAGTTTTCTTCTTTTCTATTTTTGGAATACAGAATATCGATAGCAGTGATATTTCGCATGAACTGTTAATGATATGGTATAGCCCACTAAAACTCTAAATATATACATATCTAATATTTAGGATTTATATTTTTAGAATTTGGGGTTCCTTGCCATTGAAAAGATTAAATGAAGGGGTCTGCAAAAATTTTTAGTTGGGAACCTCTGGGCTAAACTATACGGTTGATGAGACTATATGAAGTTCGAATCCATTGAAGTTCTTTAAACTACTGACAACTTCGAATCTTTCCAGTTATTTGCAGTAGACTTCAGAATTCATAGAACGTTCATCAGGAACGAATTTGTGATAAACAACACCTTCAAAAACATGAATTTATTTATTTATCCAAATTGCTTTCTTGGAGGACCCGGAAAAATATTTTGACCGCGATCTAGACATTGCTCACAGGTATTGGGATTTCATCGGTAAACCCACTGTTTACCACAGAGGACAATGTCCCAGTAAAATCTCCTATCAGAAGCGGTTTTCGTTAAATTTTCACAAATTTCTCAGCTCTTAGCTGATCGCTGAGGAGTAAGTTCGTGAGGGACTAGCCTACTGCTCTTGTTTCGACACACAACACTCCCCGGCAATTTCGCTAGTGCTTGTGGACGGATTTGACTCAACAGCTTCCTGCAGAACCTCATCAATATCTATTAATGTTCGTCCAGAGCTCTTCTTCCTTTCCAACCTATTATATCACGCTCAGAGTATGAGTTTTTTATATCACTGGACAGTTTCAACTCCCATCACTCCATCAGAAGCATATGTAATACGATTCTCTTTCGAAACTGTTTGATGACAGTCTGTTTGTTCTAAAACTTTATACGCCGTCTTTGAAAATTCACGAATAACACTAGTAATTCATTAATAAAAAAAACAACGCAATGTTCATAAATACCTAACCTGTGAAGAACCAGAAAGAGGTAGAGCAAAGTGAAGGCGAAGAATATTGCAGCACTGAAGATGATCAGCCGCCGATGCTGGAGCTTCTGTAGCCATCGCTCATTTAAACCTGAGAAATACACAAACATAGAAATTAATTGAAAATATAAAATTCAGAAACTCCATATTGTTTAGTATTATAAACAATGAAATTTTAAAATAATGTATTTATGTACTGGATACAAATATATGATACGGAAACATATCCAGCATCTATTTTTTTTTTTTACTTTTGTCCATCTCACGCTCAATTTGTTTTGTTTTCTTTGTCAATTACTTTTGTTTTCACGCTCAATCATGGGAATTGTCCAGCAGTCTATTTCGAGGATAAACCCCTTCAGACATAAGAGGAAGTACGATATTTGGGACTGTACTTAGGCAAAAGACTGACATGGAGGACCCACATTAGACTTAAAAGACAAAAGCTGAACAGACGATTTGGACTACTATCCCGTCTGCTTGACAAACGATCAAAATTATCCGTGAACACCAAAATTACTATTTACAAAGTACTAATCAAACCATTATGGACATATGGGATAGAGATATTGGGATCTGTCAAACATTCTAACATCCAAATAATTCAGTCTCCTCAATCCAAAATAATCGCGAAAAATCGTGGATGCACCTTTTTATGTAACCAGTGAATTACTCAACAAGGACTTGGACATACTCACAGTTTCAGACACAGCCACAGAATATTATAAAAGATTTCATGACAGACTGACTTACAACATGAACACTTCGGCCCAAGCACTTAAATCCTACACGAACCCGTACAACCCACTCCGACGACTTTTGAGGCGGTGGCCTAGAGATGCCTTGATTTAACCGACTTTCGGAAGTTATCATATTTGCTTATTGCATTTTTTTTTTTTTTTTTTTTTGCAGATGGCAAATAACATTGGAGCACAAACAAAAACAATCGTAAATAAATAAATAACTTTTGTCCATCTATTGTAATATTAAAATATTTTGAGTCCTAGTTTCCAAGTAATATGCGCGTTTAATACTCGTTACATTGATTTTTAATTAAATCGTCGGAGTAAAAAGCCTGCGATCATCTACAAAATTAGCGTCCAGAAAAACAAAAATAAATAAATTATATGTAAACATATATTCATGCAGTTTTCCTAGCTTATTTAAAGTTGTTAAATAAATAGATTTGATTATTATATTTATTTTCTTATTATAATATTTTCTTCCTTAAAATCAGCGGTCTTAAAAATGACTGATACAAGTTTTTCACATATCTTGCATGTCTTTTAGTTGCAGTTTAATTTTTTTTTTCTATAATGAACCTTTGTAATCGAAGAACAAATGAATACATAAAAAATACGTCCCTTAATATTTGAGAGCTTACGACAATACTGTACGAAACTACTGAACAGATTTTTTTTAAAATCGCCCCAAATATACTAGGGCATGCAATAATGACCCTAACACCTAGACGTTATTTTTAAAATGGCAAATGATTAAAAGTGATTTAATTCATTTACTCAGTTATTTTTGAAGATAGAGAAAACAAATTATTAGTTTTTTTTTTAAATGCGAATAATTAGTTTAAAAAAAAGAAAAGAAAAATTAAGTAAGCCCATAACTCAGTTATTTTTTAAAATAGAAAAAACATGTATAGAGTTTTAGAATCAGTAAAGGCAATAAACATAATATAAAATAGATGAAGTTGATCTATATATTTAATTCACATGTATAATAGATGTAATTCCACTCGAACTCGGTTATTATTGAAGATAGAGAAAAATAAAAAAGATTTTCCAGACCAAGTCAAAGAAAAAAAAGCTAATCTTATATGGTCAAGCCACAACTTATAAGATATGTTATTTCCTGATTACTGGGTTATTATTGATGATAAAGAAAAAATGTAAGGTATTCTGGAATCAGGAAATTTTATTTGAATTAAAATGGAAGGAAAATAATATAGAAGTTCTGTATAAATGCTTTTGATTTATTATTCTCAATAATATAAACAAAAATTATCCTCCTCCCCTAAACATTTGAGGGCTTACGTTTCAAGATACATTGAATCCAAATAACGAATAAATAAATCCGTTTGTTTACTGTTCAAATAAATACCAATTTTAGTGCTATCTGATAGAGAATTAAATTTCCTACAGAACGTATTTAATATTAATTAATCATCATTAAACAGCTATATAAACAGTTAATCCCTAATCTATATATAACTATTTATTTGGAGATATGTGAACCATTAGGATTTAATGAAACTTGGATTCCGAAATCTGATCTAAAACGAATAAACCGTTAATTATGATTAACCGATTTCTAAAAAAATGATCTCACTCGTTGGTGTATTCAAGATTTTTTTTTTTTTAATTTTCATTGAAATAAGGTGATTGTTAGAAAATTTGTTAAGTTTTTTTTTAATGTTATGGTGGTGACGAATGTCTGTTATTGGGTTCTAGAATTATAGCTGCGATTTATATTTTATTACCTGATTTGCGTTTGTGGTTGTGAAGTCATTTATTTGATTCGTGTTCCCTCAAACACATTTAATATCAGTATTCTTACAATCAAAACAAGATCCTAGATCGTTAAAGGTAAAAAGCTTATTTTTTTTTACCGGAATGAATAACTGATTCCTCACCCAATACTTGAGAATAAATCAGTTTCTATTCATTATTTTATTTTCGCTCTAAAAACATTTTTGATCTAGTTTAAAAAAATTAGCTGAGACATGTATGCTGTAATATTGGTACAGATTTAATCACATTCGGTAATAAATGATATTCGTGTGACAAATTAGCTGATAAAATATGAACCGCAGCTCTGATTCTAGAACCTAAAAAAAAATAAAAAAATAAATAAAAAAACCTGTAATTCTAAAATTTTTCTCTTTCCAATATATCTGTATTATTTCCTCGAAGAGAAATAAGTTTTCAATCAAGGAAAATCTCCTCTTGTTAATTATTAAATTCATTTTTATTGCTACCAACGATGAAGGATTTGTTGAATTTGGTATTTAGGTGCTATCATTCTGTTTCAATGTCGATAAGATATACCTAATATTAAAGACTAGTTAATTATATCATAATAAGTTAATCATAATTTGCCTGTATCAGAAAAATGGAAAATGTACAACAAAATCGTTATGTCAATTTTTGTGTAAGATCACAGAAATATACCTATCTTAACTATGCAATTTCTTTTTTGTGCGTCTTTTTTTTTTTAATTTAAGAAAAATAGGATTTAAATTTTGTCACAATACTTTTACTTTCTAGATATTATATAAAAACTGAGAAGTACAATACGGTGCCATTATAAAACAATAATTTTTAACTATCGATATCTACAAATAATTAATCTATTTATGGACACTTGCAATAATACTATATATAATAGTCGCTGTTGGTTTTCGTTGCATATTCTATTCATCTATTATGACAGAAAACTGTAAAGGAGATGAGACTAGCACAATCAGAAATTCAGAGTGATTGCTATTGGCTTTTCCCTGAACCTTTATAATCAACAAAAAAGGGAGAATCAAATAAAAACTTAATCTTAATATTAAAATTGTTTATTCTAACAGATTAGTAAATAATAAAAAATCCTATTGTTCAACTCCCATTTTTCTCATTATTTCAATTTAAAAACATCATTTCTATCTTTTGCCACATGTTAGCCTTATTATCGTAACATAAAATAAGAATTTGTTGATTTTTATAATCGAATTTTATCGATTAAAAAAAATTATTCGCCACAACTTTACTATGTCAAAAGTTTATTTAATAATAATTGCTAAATAATTTTATTTTCTTGTTTTGTCTTTTAAACATAAACTTTCAACACTTGATCATGAACGCTAAAAGATATGTATAAATAATTGAAACAACACATACAACTGAAAAGGGTATTAAAAAATATATTCAATAGGGTTTAACCGAAGAATGATAACTCTATATCAATTGTTAACCAAGGCCTAGAAACATAGATTAGTTTTTAACCTGTAGTTATAGTTTATCTACAGGCTACTTATAGAGGAAAACTCATCATGTTCCGAATAGAAATCAGTTCAAATTAAGCTAATTGTGATAGCTATCGATTCTTTAAAAGATGAAGAGCGCAAACAGTTTCTTTCTCTGAAATCAATATTGCAGTGGCCCAATCGCCTATAAACAAACGGCTATGTTAGTCATCTTAAGAATGTTTGTTATCGATGGAACTTAGTCATACAATTAGAATAGAGAGGGTGAATCTTTCAGACATAAGTTCTGCGATATAACTTTAAAATATTTGAGATTTTATATGTTTAGATCTCCTAGTGAATGTTATCGGTGATACAAAAACTGAAATATATAAAAGAAAGGAGAGTGAGAATAAACGTTTTCTCTATTATCTAAAAATCAAACTATTAGAGACAAAATATTCGTCTTGGTCAAATATTTGCATGACGGTTACATTGGGATTTCTGTTTGTGAAAGGGGATAGAAGGCACAGTATTTAAACAGATATCTCGGGAAACATTTGAGCCTCAACTTTCCCAGTCTGTTTATAATAGGTTGGTAACCTAAATGATAACCTGTTCTGTTTCCTTTTAATAAAATAAGAAAGAACTTTTAGATACCACCAACACCAGTCTTGTCATCTCTACAGCTCTGCAGTGTGAGGATGCCCTCTAGTCCACGCCTCCTTTACAACTCCTTTCCAGATTGTCCGAGGTCTTCCTCGAGGCCTTCTTCCTTCTATTTGTGTCTCATAAGTCATTCTAGCTGTCCTCCTCAGCTTCATTCTAAGAGGGTGGCTAAACCAACACAATTTATATTCCTCTAGAACGGTTTCCTGCAGCAGTACCTTAAGGTTTGACCTAATAAGTCGTATTCCGGATCCTATCTCACCTAGTCTTCTCTTCAACTTTCTTCAGGTAACTCATCTCTATTGCCTGGATTTGGTTCCTATGTTTTGATGTGAGGGTTCACGACACAGAGGAGTAGGATAGAACAGGCAGGAAAGTCGACCTGAACACTAATACGAGTAGCTTGGTTTTCTTAGTGACCTCTCTTCTGTTTTGGAAGCCTCTTTTAACTGAACAGGAGGCTCTCTTAGAAGGAACATTGTTCCTGCCCTTCCAGCCTCGCACAGGTCGCACAAAGGATGGTAGGAAATTCGTCTGTATTGCGGTGCATGCATACTTAGCCTCCCACGCCACGGATCAAAAACTGACAAAAATACAATACATTGCTTAGTTTCCACAGCTGCATTCTAACAATACTTGGCACTATCCGTTATCAGTTCTTTACAGTTTTTGTAATGATAGTTATTCGGGTCCAGATTATATTTGTAATATTTAAGGTATTTAGTAAATATGAAGATATATTGCTGAAATTATCTATGACATGCTATGTAACATAGACGATAGATATGTGCAGAACTATAGATTGAATAATATAACAATAGGAATCATTATCTATAACAATTGCTAAGTTTACTTACTCCCTTTTCGTCACTCTTGATAGCATTGTTTTTATATGTTCGGCTTTCCAACTGTATATTATATATCTATATTACTATTAATGAAAAAAACATTAATCTGAAAAATATTTTTGCATTTTTCTCCTCTGATTGGTTATCAAATTTTTTTATGTTTTATATTTACCTATTTTTTTCCAGTAATAACAGGCTAAAATGATTAATCATTTCTAATCCACAAAAATAAAAAAGGCCGAATTTTCACCTTTATTCGAAAAAAACAACACATAAATCAGGTTCAAATCTGGCAGATGTTCCTAGTTTAAGAGATTAAATTCCTTGGTTATGCCGTCCTTGGTCCCGAGCCTCTGCGTACTCATTAAAGATCCATATCCTAATAATATCTGGATAAACAAAATTTATGATTCCCACTACAGTGCTACAGCATCGTCCGATTAGCCACTGTAACCATGAAGTCACCTTCATTGAATGAACAAACACACAGACTCTCTTTCTCTCTCTCCCACATTCAAAGATCATTTAGCGGATCTTGGTCATTTGGACTCAGGGCCCCCTTCTCCTTACCACCCATAAAGCGTGTATTTCCGTTTAAAACTCGAATTCGATAATCTTATTTAATTTTATTTAGAACCCGTCTTTCCCTTTGTCAAATAACAAAATAATACTGGGTACGTGACACTCCTATTAATGTAACAATGACCCTTTTTTTCTATCTCAAATTAAATCGCGTAGATATCTTACATATACATAATCTTGTATCAATATTTTAATCATTCGATTAGCCACGATTTGATACTTAATAAGTCAACAAAATGAAATGCCAGGTATTTACATTAAAATGTGAAATATGTATAATATAATCTATAGACGGGGAACCAACCATTTTTTTATTTCTCATAATATTAAATATAACAATAATTTAGGATTTAAGAAGTTTTTATTTATCTTCTACTTATTCCATTTATTACGATGTCTTTCTATAGGAAACTTTAAACTGTTGTGGAATCCTTTCACAATGTCAGAAACTTAGTGATCCAAATAATAACATTTACCTGCATCAATATATGTTATCAGGTAACGATCAATGCTAACGTGTTATCATTGGCCGAGATAAACTTTATTATTACCAACTGTTGTCATGGCAGGGTCGTGACTATCGACTACTAACGTGTAGCTATCTTCTGTACGATCGCAAAAAAAAAAAAAAAATTAAAACAAAAAAAGTAGATATATTGTTTCCGTGAGTATGTTTTAGATAATGTGTGATATATTTCCTCATTATTCTTTTGCTAAAAACCAACTCGGCATTAGACTATTCACGCACTTGTGTCGCACTTCCTGATTAAATGTGCGTGACCATTGCCGGGTCCTTCTCAGTTCATTCTGTTCTCTTCTTTTGTCGTTTATATGCTTTGTAAGTTTTCGTGAGAGTAGTAGAGTATTCTTATAGTTTTATTAGTAGCATACGTATATATGCTACAAATAAAATACTATATACTGGGTTGTCGTAGCGTTTTTCTATATTTCAATATAATCCTCTCTGTGTTTATAAAATCATCTTTACTTGGTCAATAATGTTTACATAATCTAAAAAAGGATTTTTTAAGGTGCTTTTATGCATCAGTTTCAACCGAGATTCCTTCCTTACCTTTAAGTGGTATTTTGCTTGCTCAAAATAAAAGGTAAAAAAAATCATTTTCGTCATTTAATGATTTTTTATTTGCGAAAAGGAAAATCCGCTGCACAGACTCTTAGGAAAATTTGCGGTGTGTATGGTGATGATGCCTTAGGAGAAAGCACTGTCTGTAAGTGGTTTCGTCGGTTCCATAGAAATTTTACTTGGAATAAAGCGTGTACTTCAAATGTTGATGATGACCATACACTAAAAATTACGTGAAAGTTAGCGATATTTAATAGATCAAAATGGGTTGTATATATAATTCATTACTAATATTTACAAGAGTCTAAAGTTTTTATTGAAATCACCCACAATAAACGCTACAAACTGATTTTACAACCCAATAGATCTATACAAATGCATCAAAATATATTCAGGAACTTGGGTTTAGCTCTTATTAAAAGCAGATTTTTTTCTTGAAAAATGGTTACACATCGTTGAGAACTTTCAACTTCCTACAGACAGCTCGAAGAAGAGTCAAGTGCTTAATTAACAGAGACTGACTGAGTACCAGTTGGTCTGGAATGAACCTCTCTGGGTCCTAGAATGAATCTGCACCTGATATAACCGAATGTAAATTTTTTTGCTTGACCAGACTTGAACATAAGGAAGGGGTTAGGAGTCCATTGACCTTTTTCACTTCGAAAACCCACAGCCATATGAATTAATAACATGCAAATTGAGAAAATGATGAACAGTTTTATTGAATAAATCAAGCGAAAATTTCAAACCTATTAAATAGCATTAATTTTCCTATTGAATGAATGAATGAATAAAGCCTTTATTGCAAGGATAACATTTAAATTATAATTTTACTTTTTAGTTCTAATATAATTTCTAATATAATCTAATAAAAAGTTCTCATATAATTGAAAAAAATATAATGCTAAGTGAAAAATAATAATACATTGTCTCCCCTTCTTCTCTTCAGGTTGTAAGGAATCCATTCAATGACACTCAGCGACCATCTTCCATCTTGAATCCTGGCCAGATGATCTGCCTATTTCCATTTAATTTTCCTTATTATTTCTTTGACGTCACCTATCACAGATTCCTTACGCATTGTAAGGCTTTTGATTTTATCTCTCTTCCTGTAGTGCAAAATGCTTCTTAGGATAGAGTTTTGCCATACGCTTAACCTGGATTCTTCCTTCTTTGTCAATGCCCATGTTTGACATCCATATGTAATTGAAGGGAGAACGCAGCTTTCAAACATTACTTTCTTAGCTTCTAAACTAAAGTTTCCCTTCATTACTTCTTTTAGGAGCCAGTATTTTTTCCATCCCACCGTTATTCTTCTTTGCACTTCTTTTGCCATCCGGTTATGAAAAGATACGAGCTGTCCGAGGTAGACGAATTCGTCCACATACCTTAACGCTACATTATTAATTTTTATTTTCTTCTTTGTACTATTTGTCATCAGTACCGTTTTAGAATAGTTTGGGACCAGACCTGCTTCTGCGCTGTGGATTAGGAGACTTTCTAACATAGTTTTCATCTCTTCAACATTTTCCGAAATCAGTACTATATCATCTACAAATTTCAGATGATTCAGCTTCCTCCCATTAATGTTGCAACCTTTTTCGCTCCAATCCATTTCTCTGAACACTTTCTCCAGAAGTGCTATAAACAAGGTTGGCGATAGCGGGTCTCCCTGTCTTACTCCTCTACTTATATGAAAGTTCGGTCCCTTTTTCTCCATTTCAATATAACCTTTATTCCCATAGTACAACCTTCCTATGATTGATATATATTTCTCTGGAAGTCCTAATTGTTTCAATGCCTCAATAATACTACCGTGATAAACACTGTCAAAGGCCTTCCTGAAATCTACAAAACAAAAGTACAAAGTAAAATTATACTCTTTACTTTTTTCTATTAACTGATTTACAACTTGCAGATGATCAATCACCGAGAATTTTTTCCTATAGCCAGCTTGTTCTACTGATAGATTTGCAGTAATGTATGGAGCTATTCTTCTGCTGATAACTGAAGTAAATAGCAAGCTATAATTTTCCTATTAATAATCTATTATTACCTAATATCCAAGTTCATGGAAATGTTTAAATTAAAAAGCATGTATTCAAAACATCCAGCCGTATCCTTCAAAACTACTTGAACAGGAAAAGATCGTATATTTCATATTTGTTCACATAAGCACTGCCGGCAACTAACTAGAAGATCGGGCTAGAACTAGACAGGCACTAACGCCCGCTGGCCGGGGCGACGCTGTTCATATTCAGTCATTAATAAAGCAGAAAGACTGGACAGGACATCAGATGATAGTTGTAAATTTGTAAAACTAAAAAAACAAAACAATCAATGATGTGTAACAAGCATTGGACTTCCTAGTAGCTTTGTAGGAGCGAACAGTGTGAATGTGGGTTCAAAAAGCCTTCTCCTTAAAAATTAGAAAATGTCAGAAAATACTGTCAGTGTAACAAGTTCATTGCCAGAAATTATGGGATTGAATCCAAACAATATTTAATTAGTGCAGTGAATGTAGCAGTTAATTTTATATGAACCGCAATTATTTAACGAACGACAGACGATACCATTTTATTAATGACTTTTTAGAGACGAAATAGTTCGTTCTTGAATCAGTTTTCTTCCTCCAGCATGTAGTTGTTTCCTTGTTTTTAATGTTTGCGCGATTGTGGACGTCAATGTTATTTACATAATACTAATTTAAAATTTGTTTTTCAACCGACATTCTGTTTGTTTTTCTCCACGTCGTCATATTTTCCATTTCCGATTTAAATCAATATTTACGAGTAGCATAGTCTTCTGATTCATTTTGCGCGTCTCGCCGTTTTGGGTTCTACTAAACCATTTCTGCCGTATCCAATCCTTACAATGCAAACTCCTTAAGGCTCCTTATTTTGTCACGAATAAACTCATCCGTAACGACATTAATGTTCCTTATGTTGGTGATTTGTCCCAAACCAGATACTGTTCCTTTCATGATAAATTTTATTCCCTAGTTAACCCACTAGTTTCTATCCTTATCTATCAAATATAATTAAAATAAAGTGACATTTTCTTTTCTTTTTTTTATTTTTTTTTTATACATAACAGAATTTGCTGCAAGAGGCATGTGTCCCACTTTCCCTCTAGTGGCTGTAGTTCCGACCCTACCCATCGGTACACTTCTTTTTTAGTCCTGAATTTGAAAATCCCAATTTTAAAATTTATACATTACCTGTTGATCATCATATTTATGTTTATGAATCTACAAAAACTCTGGAGATGAAAATTATTTTCTAAAAAGTAAGTCACACCATTGTTTTGTGTTTGTGAAAATCACTATAAACACTTATTGAACCACATATACGTACAACTTGGATCCGTCCATGGCACTTTTTTGTTCATATCACTGCGTGCTGCCATCGCCAGGAACATCTTCGTAGGAGAGCTAGAAGATGATGACATCCTATCCTTCCCAATAATCTGAGAACCTAAAAAGTTATGGAAATTTTAGATTTGAGAACCTCCTTCAAGCTGGGAAAAACGTTTAGTCCAGAGTTTATAAACTTTAAAACCAATACCCATGCCTTTAAAATCAAGCAATTAGGATTATGTTTGAAAAATTCTGGCAAAATCGTTAAGAAACATTAGATGCTGTCCTGCTATAAATTGAATAGTTACACTTACATTTCTGGCTACTACAGTAAAATAATGGTCTGGTCTACTTACGATAATTTAATTTGTGTGACATTGAATGGATTATTTGGCTGCCAGGGGATTATAACTGTGCATTTGCTTCAATTGTTCTCATAATCGTGTATTGTAATGGTTTGATTCTGAAGTTTGAGGTCATGTTTCAGGACTTGAAAAAATATAGCCTTTTCGTAACCGTTTCGGTAGTTTGATAGATGTAGAAAGCAAATTGAAGGTACCGTTTAACTTTTATATTCAAATATATAAAAGATTTTGACGGACGTTTTCGAGCAGTGCCGATCGTCAAGTTTTCGGTTTGACTTTTCTTTAGAATTTTATTTACCTTTTGATGCGTGATCAACAAACAGTCCGGTTCCTATACGGTGAACTACCTCAACGGGCATACATATTCGGCCTATGTTTTTAGTTTAGATTATGCATTACTGTTTCAGATGTAACATAACGTGCGTTACTGTTTCTTACCTGATGCAACTGTTCAGTAGATTCTGTCTGCGACATCAGAAGTGTAAGTGGAGGATAATACTGGAGAGAGTACTGCTACTTGTGACACTACTTGTCAATGGAACACTGTTAGATTACTCTGAGAGAGTTTTGTTCTTTAGGAAAAAATCAGCTGTATAATCGGGTGCAGGTAATAGCTGATTTATATTACAAATAAATTTTATAATGAGTTTACGTGAATAAAGTACTTATGTTAGATTAGGGAACTCATGATTAGGTTCATAAAATTGTTGATCGCAAAAAAACATACTATCGAATTCTGTAAGGTATTAATCTTCAAATTCGTTTTGATTGAAAGAATAACTAGTTTTATATAAATTTATGAGAGAAATGCAAATTTTTTAAATTTAATTATTCCATTCCTTAATATAATCTTATTCTATTATTATACTAAATAATAGAACCTGTATTGTTAATATTCATGAATCGTTCAGTATTTTGTTGTTTGGAAGCCAATGGCTGTTCTAAGAAGCGTTATGGAGTTCACAATCAACCGCCAGTTTTTTCCCCACGTGAAACTACTCATTTTACTTACTGAGGCTAATTGATCCCTAAGAGGGATGCGATCATTAGAATTTTAAAAATAATGTTATTAAATAATTATGGATTATAAAAAAATCCATTAATTTTCAACCCAGGTTGGTGAGAAAAAGAAGCAGGAAATTCTCTTAATCAATTACATGAAGAAGAGTGTTATGAATGATGGAGTAGAGTTAATGGAACAAGACTGAATTAGGCGTAGGGTCAAAGCGGGGACAATGAGGCAGCAGGGAACATGTCAACTCAGTACTATACCATTACAATCGTCATCCAACTTTTCTAATGCCGTAGCGATTTAAATAAAAACTACGAGCCCAATAAATTTAGAGTTTTTAATGTGAACATTAAAAATCTTTCCTTGTTTTATTAACCCTCGATGAGTTTATAACATCGATTCCCTTCCCTACTGCGCTTTCTCCAACTCTCATATTTTTCATCTTGTTCTGGTTGACGATTAGATCAAGCTATTTTGTAGCATTTTTTTTTTTTTTTTTTTTTTAATTCCTAGATATGGAACAGATGTTTGAGCTTGACGGTGTATAAGGTTAGTTTTTTGTTAATGAAGTTTTTTCACTATTTAAAATGAATAAAACTTAATTTTATTAAGTGTGTGTGTTAAGAACATACTAATTTATAAAACTTATTAATTAAGTAAGTGAGTGCGCGAAGGAACAGGTAATATGACGGAGCCCTCCTCGGCTTCAGACAGTGTTAGTGATATGGAAGCGATAGACTTAAATGCAACTAACGATTCTCAATGTGAAGGTGTGTGGGAGATAGTTACAGGTCGAAAACGCCATTCAGAAGGCGAAAGCGACCCAAGAAAACAAAAACGGCCCACTATATCAACTTCGACAACTTCAAACCTAACCAAATCAACTGCATCCACATCAACTTTCAATAGATTTCAAATTTTAACAAATAGTGATGAAACCCAACAAAAGAAACAGCACAAAAGACGAACGATAAACCTCCACCTATTTTCGTTAACGGAGTAGAAAACTACTCAGCTTTTGTACAATTTCTACAAAAGGTATGTGGTCCAAATTCATTTAACCTAAAATCCACGGCTAAAAATATTTGTGTATACCCGCAAACACCTCAATACTACCGTGACATTGTTAGCTCTCTCAGAAAACAAGGAGCGGATTTTCACACATTTCAGCTTCCTGAAGATAGATGTCCACGAGTGGTTATCAAAAATCTCCATTACTCAACTCCACACTCTGCTATCGTAGAGGCATTAAAAGGTTATGGATATGATGTAGTAAACGTCAACAACGTATTATCCCGATTTAAGGAACCGTTGCCAATGTTTTTCGTTGATATTAGTAAACAAACATACAACGAAAATATATTTCAAATTAAATCAATTTACTACACACGAGTGATCGTCGAAGAACCTCGTAAGAAGAAAATTATTCCTCAGTGTAATCGCTGTCAACAGTACGGTCACACTAAGAGCTATTGTAACCACATACCTAAATGTGTCAGATGCGGGCAACAACACCAAAGCTCTTCCTGCCAGAAACCTCGAGATACACCCGCTACATGTGCAAATTGCCAAGGAGCTCACCCGGCAAACTATAGGGGATGTCAAACCCTGAAAAAATTGAGAACACTTCGAGGCTCGCGAACTCATCCTCACCAGAGAACCGTGCCAGCTCAACCTGCCGCTCCTCCATTGATGCCGCAAGATTTTCCTCCACTGCCTCTACAGCCACAGCAACCTCAGCCTACTCAAAGAGGACCAGCCCCTGGCTCGCAGCAGCAGCTACATCCCTCAGAAAGAAGACAAAACGAATATGTAAGTATGTCAGGTATGAGGCCAGGCAATTCTCAGCCGATGCCCTCTTGTGAGAATCCTCAAATTTTTACTTTACTACACGGTCTAAATAACCTTATCCAGCCTCTTTTCAGCATTCTTCAGCAGTTAGCACAATTTACTCAAGCCTTCGTCCCTGCTCATGGACCGTAAAGGCTTGACAGTAGGTTCTCTGTCTGTCCTTCTTTGGAATACAAATGGACTGATTCAACATAAAACCGAACTTGACATATACTTACATGAAAAAAGAACAGACATTGCCTTGATAACAGAAACACACCTCACCTCACGTAACAAAATAAATATCCCGGACTACACTATTTACAGGACCGATCACCCAGATAACACTTCACACGGAGGAACAGCCATTATCATCAAAACATCACTAAAACACTATCCTATACATTTACCTAAATCACCAGACATACAAGCTACTGCTATAACACTCCACACCACACAGCACACAATAACCTTAGCAGCGGTATATTGTCCCCCTCGGTATAGGCTGACACCTGACATGTTTTGCAGCTTTTTTCAACAACTGGGAAGACGCTTCATAGCTGGAGGTGACTTCAATGCTAAGCATCAGACATGGGGGTCTCGATTATGCACTCCAAGGGGAAGAAATCTTCAATCGGCGATTCATAAGCTTTCATTAAATACCATTTCACCAGACACACCGACTTACTGGCCGACATCGAGACTTAAGACCCCGGACCTGCTAGACTTTTTTGTGACTAAAGGACTGCATGCCATACCTTTCACAGTTAGGTCTAGTTCTGATCTTTGCTCTGACCATTCTCTTATACATTTGGTCCTTTTTGAAGAACCACGTCAAAAGGAAAAGCGCCCTACGCTAATTCAAGAAAATATAAATTGGGATTGTTACAAAGCTAATCTGAATAAGTTGCTTTCCGTTCCCATAACATTAAAATCTGACAATGAAATCGAGGAAGGTGTTGAATTCTTCACGAAGAGTATCCAGGAATCTGCATGGTCTTCATCCCTCCCCCAGCGCAAACGTAGTACCCAACCAAACTACCCACAGTACATTAGGGATTTGATCAGAGCAAAGAGAAGAGCTCGTAAGGTATGGCAGACCGACAGATTACCATCGGACAAACAGACTTACAATCGTATAAATAACGAACTAAAACGACAAATACAGAAATTCAAACAGACTAACTATGATACATTTCTTAGAAACCTTAATACCGGCGATGGAAGCTTATGGAGGAGAACGAGACAGCTGCTAAAGCATCGTGAGGTGTCAGTGCCACTCCGAAAAGAGGATGGTGCTTTTGCCTTGTCTGACAGTGAAAAATCTGAACTCTTTGCGAATCACCTATCGACAGTTTTTACTCCACATACAGACTACAAAGACATCGAACATGAAAGTCACATACAAAATTTCCTTGACGTTCCTTTACCACTTTGCTTACCTCCATCTGCCTTTACCCCAAATGAGGTTCTGGTAGAAATCAGGAACTTACCGAAAAGAAAAGCCCCTGGATATGACCTCATCACAGCTGAGCTACTACAACAGATGCCCAGGAAAGCAATAGTCTATTTAACAACACTATTCAACGCGATACTCAGGACAACCAAAATCCCTTTGCAATGGAAATTTTCGCAAGTACTGATGATACAAAAAGCCAACAAAGATCCTAGTAGCCCTTCTTCTTACAGACCGATTAGTCTACTTCCCATTTGCTCAAAAGTTTTTGAAAAACTAATTTATAAACGTATACTGGACATACTGACAGACAATCAGATACTACCTGACCACCAATTCGGCTTTCGCTCATTACACTCAACTTTACACCAGCTACATAGAGTCACAGACTACATTTCCGTTGCACTTGAGGACAAATTGTTTGCTACTGGCGTATTCCTAGATGTAGCTCAAGCTTTCGACAGAGTTTGGCATAATGGACTGCTTTTTAAACTTAAATCATTCCTTCCTTCAACTTACTATCTTATTCTTCTCTCTTTTCTTTCCGACAGATTTTTTACTGTCCGGCAGGGCACAGATACCTCTTCTATTCGTCCAATCAGGGCTGGAGTTCCGCAGGGATCAATTCTCGCACCTTTACTATATATTATCTATACACATGACATACCAACACATCCTAACATATTAATAGCGACATATGCAGATGACACAGCTCTTCTCACTAGACATACTAACATACTTCAGGCTTCACAGACCCTTCAGCATTATTTACAACATTTAGAAGACTGGTTTAAAAGATGGAAAATAAAACTCAACATTGACAAATCGCAACACATCACCTTCACACTACGACACGACACTTGCCCTCCAGTCTACATAAACAACTTACCGATAACACAAACCAACACAGTTCATTACTTAGGACTCACTTTCGACAGAAGGATGACATGGGGGCCTCACATTAAGCAGAAGCGGCTGACTCTCAGCAATCGACTAAGACTTCTATATTCTCTACTGCACAAACACTCTTCTTTAAAAATCCGACAAAAACTAAATACTTATACCTACTTACTAAAACCCATATGGACATACGCCTCTCAAATTTATGGAATAGCGAAACCGACTCAGATTGCAAAAATCCAAACTTTTCAATCAAAAACTTTAAGACTTATTACTCGATCACCCTGGTATGTCAGTAACAAAACTTTACATGCAGACTTACAGATACCATTGGTACAAGATCACATTCGAACTTCTTACATAAAATTTTTTGACAAACTTCACGGACATACTAACAAACTCATACAAAACATGGCCACGACAGACATGCCAGGGAATATTCAAAGAAGGCTGAAAAGAAGCTGGCTAAGAGATCTCCTTAAGTAAACTCTTTTAAATTTCAAGTTAGGAGTAGATGCCAATGGGTATCGACCTCCCTCATGCCTGACATGCCTTTTATATCAATTGTTATCAAATCCGCTTATTGTCACGGGCTGAGCGACAGGTGTGGATGTAAAAATAAATGATAAAAAAAAAAAAAAAAAAAAAAAAAATTCCTAGATATGAATTACGTATTTTATCCTACGTATGAAAATCTAGATATCTACGTTCTGATCTGGCAGCATCGTCAAGGTAAGCCGTACCTAACAAACTGAACCGTGTGTTGTAAGGGTAGTGCTGGAACGGGGTGCAAGCACAGCTTTCTCTCCCGCGGCATTGAAAAGTAGTTGGGCGAGGGCTTCACTTTACCTTACGCGAGATTTTGGGTCAAACGGGAAATTATGTCCAACACTTTTTGTTTGATCCTCGCAAAAAGTTCTGACACTCTTCTTAGGCGATTTAAAATCCACCAACATCTTATATTCTTTACTCTTCAACTATAATATTCTTCGTTTCAATATTTTATCTTTTTGGGCACATGCCTCTTCCCTATCTCTTATCTTGAGGAACATGTTTTTTTAATATATTCGTGAATACATTGTACTTGAGGTTCACACTTTAAGCGTTTCATCTGCTTTTAAGAGTGGACCCTTTGATGTAAAACATTTACCCGCCTCATCTTTGACTGATTTGTTTTCAATTTAATTTTTTTTTTTTTTTTTTTTTTTTTATGGCTGACTCTCCTCCTGTGATCCCTGACAGGTATCCAAGAGTCAAAATGAATAGTTTAAAATTATATAAAAGTTTTGATATTTACTTATTTAATATTATTTGTTTGGGTCTCGAATTTGTCAAATCACAATTCCATGGCTGAATATCGAAAACCTGTTCACACATCTACGGCCGTCCTTCAACACTTATGTTTCCCTTAAACTTGGAGTATAGCTCAACTCCTTTAAGCTCTCGCGACATTTTCACCTTGGTTATAATTGTTTTTGATCTTGAAAATTACAATATTCTTTTGCTTTAATATTTTGTATGCGAATCTGTTAAGCTTCGGATTGTAAGATTTGACTATTTAATATCCAATATTCAATTGGACGAAAAGTGGTCCAGCATATTTTAGTTGTAAGAGGGACAGGAAGCGCTCCCTGGCCTAGACAGTTGTCGGGCAAGTGTCCTCAGCTAATGAATTCCTTCAGCTCTTCTTCCAGTCGGGCTTGATGGGTCGAACCATCAAATGTCGTTCTGGTCGGGTCTGGAACTGCCAGTACATAAATAACCGTCACTGCATTCTTTTATTCGTCTGGGCTGTTTATCTGTTTATTTATCTTTCTTTTTGTCTGCCTTATCGTCCATTATCGAAACTAGGGATTTTAGTTGGTTCCATTATTCCGATCCCTTCCACGTAGAAAACTATTATTGTTTTTGTTCTTGTGACCTAACTATTCCATGATCGAAATTATTGAGCTGTAGGTTTTTGATTGTTGAATTATACTATCATTCATCGCTCTTGTTCTATTAATGTATGCTTTCATTAGTGATAAAAAATAAAAACAATCATTTTTTTTCTTATCTCACTAGCAATTGAAAAACATGTTTACGTCATCATTTGAATATGTCATCATTTGAGTATGGTTTAGCCATTTTTTATTCAAATAGAAAGAAAAAAAAATTATTTACACATCTTAAGTGTATCCCCCAGACATTCCCCGTTGGTTATATTTTGTATTATAAATTATTATCACGATATTCCCTCCTCTAAAACTAGTTGCTAGGTAGACGCATATATTCTTGACAGTTGTAGTCGTTCTTATAGATTTTACAAAACTTTTACAGCAGTTTCCTTTTCTGTTTGCAATTAAAGAATGACATAAATTGACTTATAAGTCACAGCTTCATTTAAATTTTTACCAAACAAATGTCACTTTATTATGCATCTCGTTCTTTAACAGAAAATTAACTTAATCTTGGTTCAATCTTTTGTCGAAATTCGGAAATAAGATGGTACTTTTTTAAGCCCGAAGAGGACAGGTAATGCAGCGGATTCAGATTTACCATATAACAAACACATAGAATCGGCGCGTTGCGAAAATCAGATTAGAACTGATAACCATTACGGAAGTGGGAAGTAAATTCATTATTTTTTAGACTGGTTAATATTAATGTCCCTTTGCCGGGTAATCATTGTCTACGTTTAATTTGAATAGGTGGTCAATTATGTTCTCCTAATCTGATTCATTTCGTTGCGGTCGGTAACCATTTAGGTGCGCAATATACTCGTATTAATATTCATTTTACTGTGCAACGGGAAGACACAAAAAAAATATTGGACCGAAAGATGAGTTACTATTTCCATCAATTTATAAACCTATTCAAAATTTATAGTATTATAATTCTTGTTTTATTTTGGGTGTGTATCTATAATATTTTTCAATAATGATGATGTGGATAAAATACTAAGTAGAAAATGACTTTTAGTTTTTTTTCTTTAAGAAGTTTAAGTTTTAAGACAATCATTTCTTTCTTTAAAGGAAGTTTTTTTATTTGGATTTCTGTATATTATCAATACACAGTATAGAATAATACTGTAAATATTTTCAATACTAATTATGAAGCTTGATCACCATCTTTAAAAACACCAAAAATTCAGTTTCATTAATTTTCTCTTCAAATATTTTATAAATAATTAAAATTTATTGTTATCTTTTAAAATAGATTTATGATTTTTTTCTATTTCAGGAAAACAGTTAAAATAATAATAACTTATTTATCATAAAGAAAATGACCTTTCGATTTTTTTTTCCGAATTATACAATATTATCCAAGGTTTCCTACCATCTTTAATTGGAAAAGGGTTTTCTTTCAATTCATATAACTCCGTTATTAATAAGATTCAATATTCTCCCTATATAAACGTAGTATTCTCAGCATCGTATTCAACTCAATCTTCAACCGTTCCTATGCTTCATTTTATTTTTTTAATCTACTACTTTGTTCGCACTTCTTTGCTAGCTCATATTACAGCGCTAAAGACAACAAACCGCTTTTGTTTTTTTTAACCTAATTTTGTTGAATTAAATCGAATAAATATGTATATGTAGCCGGCGCAGATAATGACGACTGGTAATACATAAATATATGTTGAGAATAAGAATTAATGTACCTATAATGGGCTAATATATTCATGAGGTTTCAGATCGAACAAATGAAGTATGACTGCTACTTTATATTAATGTTGAACAATTTATGACTCCAGATAAAGGGCACTTACCGCGAGTAAACGCCGTAGTGCTCCCGAGCTCATTATATCGTGCGATAGCTCTTTGATGGGGCTGATAGGAATGTTATACCATTCCGAGAAAATAAACAACTGTCAAATCCAATAATTACTTAGTGTTTTAATGTTGGGTCAATTTGAAAAAAATGTCAATCATGGAATTAGGAATCCATGTTTCATATCATCTGTTAAATTTTTGCTTCCTCAATGTCTACCGTAGTGAAACTTTGTCACAGCAGTAATTGAAAAAAAAATGAACACATCTCACACATTATTTAAAAATAATTTAAAAAACAAAGCAGTTTAGCTGATTGGATTTAAGGTGAGAGGAGATTAGTGCAACATTGGTAATCTATAAATTTAAAAAAATCTCGCTCTACTTTCCTTTATCGATGGCCTAATATGAATTCTGATAATTACATCTTAAATTTAGAAAAATCAAGAGAAAGAAATATGAAAGAGTAGTGAGGTAAGGGCTGAAATATTCACAAGTGAGTGTAGGATATCCTCTAATGCCTAAGTGATGGTTATAAATGGAAGGATACCAGATGGTTCTGTATCCAGGACTAACGAGATACTCTTTTGACACTTAATAAAGGAGTAAACAAATAAAGAAGGATTTTTCATGTATTCATGGTTTGATACACATTGTGCAAAAAATATACGATACTACTATGTATAATAATACTATGCGAGGCTCTGAGGAGAACCGGGAAATAAAGAGGGAGAGAAGAAAAAAACTTTATAGCTTATAGAAGAGACAGAAGTATGTATTCTTCAAATCTTTTTTTTTTTTTTTTTTTTTTTTTTTTTTTTTTAAGGAATTTCATCTGTATTATAGAATAAAATCAATAAGTAAATGTGTTAATTGATCAAGTGGGCTTGGTACAGGCATGTGAAGAAACTACCCAGTGGTAACACTTCAGTGTTTATTTAATGTAGTAGGTCATCTTTTCAGCCGCTTCGGGGAGATTATCAGGAATAGATGGTAACGAGAGTTTGCGGACGAGTAGGTTGGATTGGACGGGTAATTTGTTATTAAAGGAGCTAAATCTAGTTCGGGCTAGGTCTGCAACTAATGGGATATTTGGGTCTTTATGAATTTTTTTATTGGTGACAAAGAAGGGCATTTTGGATCTTTCGAAGGATTTTGGATCGCAAGGATTGAATGCGGGAAGAGTTACAGGAGTGGGTCAAAGCATATAGGAAACATAATAGAAAAATGTTCATAAAAAATAACATTCTGGTTCGACGATTTACTTATTATTGCAGTTTTTTTTTTTTTTTTTTTTTTTATTTTTTTTTTTTTTTTTTTTTTGTATGCTGACTTCATAAATCCGAATGAATTTCTGAGAGAGAATGATAATGTAACCTTTGCGACCTCTGATGGTGCCGGTTTAGGTTCGGCCTGAGCGGGATGTAATTTATTTCGTGGCGGAATCTTAGTATTTCTATTTTATTTTATTTATTTATTTTTTTTATTTATTATCAAATTACAGAAAAGACACTAGATCTTTAGAATATGTTTGTATTATTGATCATATATTCGGCATCTTGATGATTCAGAAATTTCATATTAGTAGGGGATAACTAGGACTAATGGCAGGTAGCGGATGAGATGGAAGGAATCCTGCAGTAGTATGAAAACTTCCGGTTTTGTTTCTTAGCATTGTCATAACAAATCATCTACAATGTCTTTATAGATTTTAAATAGTTTCTCAAATAAATAAAAAATTGTAAATCGTTAATTATTGGCGGCTCAGATTAGTTGTAAGTAAAGAGAGCAATTGACCACGATTGCGGTTGACTGGTTAGAGAGCGGTAGGGGCGAGTACTAATCTTCACGTGAATCTAATGGCGTAGGGACCTGAATGTTAATGTTAGGTGATGTTAAACCAGATTACAAGAAAAATCGAGCGTATATTCGGGTGTAACGTCTATTCCGTTCACTCTAGTTCAACGGAAAATATTCGCAAAATATATAATTATTTTTATTTAACAGAAGACTGAATATAGATTAAGCATATTAGAAATTTGGCAGTCATGTTTGGCGATAACTGATAAAGCTATACATTATGTATAGCGAGTGCAATATCAATCCGATGATAAATAAACGAAATTTTAGGACCCACTTAACTCTAAGTATCTTATGCGGTTGCTGATAAATTGCACAAATGTAACTTAAATTTAAGTAAGTAAAATTTAAAAAACAACAAAAAACAAGCGTTTTATTTCCCCTCACTTTATTTAAAAGTAATATCTCTTCATTTAAGGGTTGACGTGCAATTATTGCGTGGAGGATATAGTACATAGTAGGTAGCAAGGGGAAAATTCCAAGGACTCACCTAACCAAAAGGGATCTCAAATCGGCCTTCCTGTACCACTAAAACGTCTTGGGCTCAGTACATATAGAGATTCGTACTGTTTCTAGGCCAACGGCAGTGCAATGAGGTGATTAGGCCTTAATCACACTCACCCGCCAGGTTTTTCCCCAATTAATTTGGGTACCCACTTTATAGAGGCTGGGTCTGCCCCAGGAGTGTCACCATACCCTAGGGTCGCCCCCCGACTGAATTAACAGAATAAATAATATTCCGCCACAGCCGGGATTCGAACCCAGGACCCGGAGCACAGTAGACTAGTGCTCTATCCACTAGACCACGCCGCTCCCTTAATCGGCCTTCACAACAATAAAATGCAATATCTAACTGTAATACTTTTATAAATATATTATACAAGGAATAGAAATATAGTATGATTATGGATTAAATACAGCCACATCTTCAAATTTCGAATAAGAAGGACAGAGGGTCTAAAACAATATTACGGTATTGTAGCAGTAACAGTAATGTGATATTTTCGTTCATTCCATTTATATCACCCGCCACCCAAAACATTAGAGACACCTTACGCTAATGTTATCTATTATTACGAAGACATAACGATTTACCTGGACTTTCGGCCGGCATATGATGATGTTTGTTGAGAAAACATTTTTGTGAAAACATAATTTATTATACAAACACTTGGGACGAAAGGTGGTGTGATTTCCAAGCGGTTTGATTATGCTAATAAGTGGAAAACTCAAGGAAAACAAGCTGACAAGTTGCCAAGTCGTAGGGTAAGATGTGGAACTGGAGTGGAGGGATCAAGTACAAGCGGAGCCGAAGACTGGGCGAGGAGGGGCCTCCTGTATTTAGACCTGTTCTCCTCACCGGATCTCCTCACAGTCTGCAGCTACCATGGAGAGTCAACACCATGACACTCAGGTAAGCAGAATTAATATTTTCTTTGACCCTTCACTTCCTGGCAGTTCTAATGTCCATTTGGATTGGTCTGCGATATGAGGAGAGCATGTGGGAAAATTTTCCATTCCGCAGGGTAAGTTAGGAGAGGAAATCAAAGAACGTTACCCCCACTTTTTGACCATTCGTTTCAATTTAAAACAATGAAACTAACTTGTTTTTTTTTATGTTCTTAAATCTGTCTGCCATGCTTTAAGATAATAATAAATTTTAATTTTCATGTAATGCAATATTCTAGAAAATTAATTAAGCAAACTTTCAAATTTCGGGTATTTTCATGAAATATTTGTCCCCTTCTAAGGAATGATAACTTTGCCTTAAATTTATCTTCTCCGAACAGGTTTTATATTTCGGGATTCGTTTTTTTAAGAATGGACAAAATGCTTAAGTAAATACTTTGTGCTTCCTGTAAAAGAGATTTATGTATACATATTAATAATACAAATAATACAACCATTGATCGCTTCTCCTGCCAATATTAGATACAAGATTGTATCCAGCACAAAACAGAACGGGGACGATATGCTAACTTTACTTTCTATCATGTAGAAAGGAAGGGAATTCTGGGAGGCATCCAATAATGTATAGAAAGATTCAAAAGTACAACATTTATTTGTGTATTTATTAACTTAATATCACTTTATGCACGATGGATAGAGTGGGAGTCCTAATTTTTTTTATTCAGGTTTAATTAGCATAGGGGTCTTTAACAAGTATCTGACATCGCACAGGCTCGGGACTACCTTTTTACGTCTCCTCCAAAGGACTGCATAACTAATAATTGTTTACTCCCATTAAAGGCCCTTCTGCCAGCTATGAACCTGTGACTTTGGGCGTAAAGGGCTGTTATGCTAGCCACAACACCACAGCTGACCCTATCAACATTCATTTTATTATTATTTTAATACCCTCGAAGGAGGAGAAGGGGTTGCTGCTCAACCTGTTCTTCTGGTTACACCCAAGATATAAATCATTTTTTCCATTAAAAGTTGCATGAAGTTCAAATTTAAATTAATTTATTAATATGACACATTATTTCTATGGAAAAAAAATTAACATTTCATAACGGAAATAGAATAAAACGATAGAAAAATATCAAAGGATAATTCGTAAATATAATTGTTGTTTATAAATAAGAATTTGGATTTATTTTTATTTCATCAAAGTAAACCAATGCATCTCTCCTAGCCTTTTATGGTTTTCATAGATTTTTTAAAAATTTGGATCATTTGATAAATTACTGTCTTATACGAATTATAAATTAAACAACCTAAAAATCTTATTGTCTTCTCTTGAATCCTCCTTTTCACACTAGCCAAATATATTCATCAATTTCACCGTCAAAAATATCCATTTAATTTAATTTTGTTTGCGATAACATTCCAAAACCAGTAAACCTTGAAATGGATAGGCTGTTTGTGTCTACCGATTCTTCAGTTCCGTACATTCCAGTATTTTGTTTTCCGAGTGTAATAGGCGCTTCCTTGTAGCGTTAAGGTCACCAAAATCTGGCAGAACAGGGAAGAGATTTCGATCAACTCGAAAAATAGGATTGATATTTTTTTAAATATATATATGAACATATCTAAGGACACCGACCTTTTCTACAGCCATTAAAATTATATTGGACAAACAAGAAAGCACGCACACCGAAGAAATACAGCTCATGTCATACAGCTCTCTTGAAGTTGTATTAGACCGTTGTATTGAGATGCATTGCATTGCCTCCGCATATCTCTGTATAATCCTCTCTGAGAATGCGTGAAGTTGAAGGCGAAACGACGACTGGTTTAGTGATTTACCGGTGTTTAACACGTCGACTACCACCTACAAGATAACTCGTAGGTTATATACCTGTCGAGGACGCTATATCTTGTAACTTTTTTTTTCGAGCTTTAAGACTCTAAACACATTTTTTCTATATTTTCAATAATTACTTAGTTATGGGTAAAATTTCTATTTTTTCTTTAATGATTATTTGCGGCTTTTTTCATCTTCAATTCAATAACTGAGTTATTGAATTAAACCACTATTGATCGGCTGCAATTTTAAAAATAACCAGCTGATATCAAAGACTAGGTGTTAGGATCATCATCGCACGACCTAGTATATTTGCGGTGAATTTAATAAAAATTTGGTCCAGTAGTTTTGATGAAATGCCGTGGACGGCAGACAAACGGACTTATTTTTATTCATTACTAGCTGTTGCCCGCGACTTCGTCTGAGTCAATTGCAGTCTTGACATAAATCGATTCCTACGTGTTTAAATGTTTGCCCCTGAAAATGTATTAATTGTTACAACAAAAGGTAACTTAACGGGAAATTTAATTCTATTCAAATTAAAAGGTAAATCATTTTGAATCATTGGGATGCGAGGTTAATTTTCCTTTTTTTTTTTTTTCAGATTTTACACTGATGTTATTTAGCCTAAAGCCTTCCTCGATAAATGTACTATCCGACACAAAAAGAATTTTTCAATTTGAACCAGTAGTTTCTGATATTAGCGCGTTCAAACTTCAGCTTTATAATATTAGTATAGATTCGGATTCTAGGTATCTTGAAACGTAAAACCTCAAATTACAAAGGTTAATTTTTGGAAATTAATGGGCTTTAAAGCTGAAAGGCTTGAGCCAAAATGTGACAAGTCTCAATCTCTTAAGTTAATTTTGTTTATCTAATAGGGCTTCGTTATTTTAGTTTTATCCAATTCTAGAAGACAGTTATCTAAAGATTTTTAATTTTTTATATTTAAATATAAATTCCAAAAATGCCCGATACTGAAAAAAATATCCAAGATTTACAAAAGCACTTCTTTTTTTACAATGAACAAACAAAAATACTGCTACTAGAATGAATTTAGTGAGATTCAAAATACTTGATAATCTCTGAAACTCATTATTAACTGTTGATATAATCTAGATATACCTTTTATTAATCAATATTGCGTTACGCTCCGCTGCCTGCTTACTTATACCACAAGTGCTCTTTACAACGAATCAAATATTTGTGGGATCACTTTTTGGAGTAAATGGGTATATAATAATAAAATTCCTGCTCTTTGTTGGGCTAGTGATTCCGGAGGTTTGTATTTCCTTACTTTCCAACAAATTTATCATTCGTATTTGTGCGTTAGGATACCTTAAAGCTATAATTTACTCTCATCTTAATTTCATTGCTTTTATATTTTATGTTACTACTGAATCAAATTCTTCATTTTTCTTTCAATCACATTTTAATGTTGTATTCCCGTTTGTTTTCATATTCTAACTTTTTTAATACCCTTTATTTGGAAGCGGCGTGGTCTAGTGGATAGAACATATCTCACATATAGAACAAACCTCGTGTTTGTTGGCTTAAGGGCGGGAAATTAATTCAGAGAAAAGGCCCCTCGGCACCGATACACGAACTCATAATAATTTTCATTTAAGATTATGTTCATCTTGTTGCTGAGCAACGCGCGTTCATACCGATGCGCTCTAACGAATTCGGCCACCCCGCCTCTTGTTAAGACAGCACTGGCCTACTGTTCTTCGGGTCCTGAGTTTTGAAACCCTGCTGTGCCAGAATATTATATATTCTGTTATTTCGCCCGAGGGGTGATCTCTATAAAGTAGGTACCAAAAACGTGGAAAAAACTGGCCGCGGATTATGAACTCGGCCTAATCACCTCTTCGCACGACGGTTGGTCTAGAAACAGTACGAATATTTAAATGTACTGAGCCCTCCATAGGTTGTAGAGGTAGTTTTTTTACTTCATTATTTATTTATTTATATAAAGCATTTACCCATGAAGGGTCATTATTTACATAAATAGTTGTTTATTTTTCACAAAGGTAATACAGTATTTTCAAAAGGATAATATTTATGATATAATTATGGTTAATGTTGGATTGAATCACATAATGTTTGAATCAAACTAAAGATCTGACTTTTTTTTTTTTTAAAACCTCAATGCTTTACTGTTGCCGAGAGCTATTTCCAGCCTGTTGTCAATTTCGCATTCTGTTCTTACTCTAATGAAGGCTTTGCGGTGCAGGATGATGTGACCCACAGTCAGAGGTGCTTCGCAAGTCATGCAGGTCGGAAGGTACAGTCATTTTTTGTAGGTTGTTGTATTTCAATGATGTGTGTCTTTTCTCATACTGGCCAGAACCATTTCTTCGCGCCGGTTTTTCCTCTCTATGGTTCCATATCTCGAAGTCTATTAATTATCCGTGCTACTATCGGTGTTTATTATCTAATATGTTGCTTTCCACTGCTTTTTTATGAGTTTAGTGATTTTAAGTTTTGATCGCCGTTCAGTTATCAGTGCTTTAGCGTCTTTTAGCATGTCCCTGAGGCCCTCTGCATTAGTAGTGAATTCTTGAACAAATTCACTAATGTTTTTCGCATTTGGAGATACTTCGATTAGTTTAACCATCTCATAAAAAGACATAGAGTATCTTTCCCCATTTTCTTCAATTGTCTATCTAGCACTTTCGAAATTAATTGCAGAATCCGTTTTTTCCCTTTTTTATAATTTCTTAGACTTTTTACCTACGAGTTGTGTTGGGGTCATCAATGGAAAGTCTTTAATATTAATAATGTTTTCCGGGTCTTCTTGGGAATCTATTGTCAGATTCAATTCTGTTGTCGATGTAGTAGATCGGGTAGAGCTAGGAAACACCGTTTAACGTCGGACACCAGGGTAGGTAGTAATATTAAATTATTGTTATTATTGACTGCATTCTACGACTGAGCAGTGTTATCTACGACGGCTCCGCTAGTAATTTGATTGCCATGACAACCAGACAACAGCTCCCCGCCTCTGGCAGCCTTAGCCACTGATGACGTGCTAGCGTTGTCATGGCTACTGACTAGCGTGGGCTCTACTATAATATTAATGCTAGGCAAAATATGATTAGGTGTGTCTAATATAGACCCATCAGTGTTTGTTTTTTCATTGACGGTAATATTTATTTCGGAATTAAAATTGATGAATGTTGCCTCGTTTTCGTTATTTATGGGCTTAGCCATATCAATGTTTTCACACTCTGGACAATCAGTTGAGCTATGCCCCGGGTGTTTACAAATGAAGCAGGTAACAATGTCTTCACCGAAAAATATTCTGTAGAGAACATTTTCATGTTTAATTATCAATGAGGAGGAAGTTTGCTTATGTCCTCTGGTGGGATGTAAACCTGTCTTCGGAAGCTTAGAACATGAGCCAACTGTGGATCTTGGTACCCAGCCCTGATACAATGCATAGGGGAGACTAACCTCAACCCTAGGATTTTCAATTCATTTTCGACTGTCTTATACGGTATGGAAGGGCATGCGTTCGAAATTATAATACGCTTTGCTGGATCTATCAACCGTTTTATATAAATTTCTTTATTATCAAGCATAATTGATTTAATGAATTTATCAACAGTTTCTTTATTGCTGAAATGTATACAGAACCGGGAATTGGAAATTCTTGATGTATATCGTATAGATTTGGGGTCAATTAGAGATGTAATTTTCAGTACATACTCTTTCTGTTTTATTCCTGCAATGGTCTCCAATATAATGGCGTTTTCTCGGTGAGAAAACTTTTCTGACGCGGTAGCTTTGGCATAGCTGGTTTCAGTAGGTTTCAGGTTATGAGTGACACTATCGTTTCTTTGTCTTTTTTTCATTTCTTCTTGATTGTGTTTGGTTGTTCTAATAGCATTAGGGTTAACTGAGGACATATTGGGGCTAGATGACATTGCTACAGAGCCAAAAGATCTGAGCACTAATACACCAACTCCTATACTCGTGATGTGACGCGCGTATTCAAATTGCCCAGGTTGCACAAAATAGTATATATGTTTGCAATAAAACCACTCAAGAATTCAGAAAACTGTAAGACTGACCTGAAGTGCATCTGCTACTTATGGGACCCTAACAGCTGTCTCTATTTTATTACTGCTATTACTTCTTCTATTAAAAAGCAAATCTCTTAGCCGTTTAGCTGAACAGGTTTTGTCTAAGATATGAATTTTACTACTTCGGCCTTGAATGAGACATACAAGGGATGATTATTCGGGATTTTATTACTTCTGTGGGCGATACTTATTCACACGTATCAGAAGCAAGTTCATCTGAGTAAGTTTTTTTTTTTTTTTTTTTTTTTTTTCATTCTACATTACACATTCAGCTTCTACATTACATAAATTATAAAAGTCTTCTTTCTCATTTCTTTCTTTTGTTGCAATCTTTTAGCTATTTCGTTTTCAATTAATTTAAAACAATTCGTTCTTATCTTTTGTACGTTATACTTTTCGGACTCTTACTCAAAGATTACAGAACCACCCAAAATATATAATGATTTCTTACTTATTAGCTGTCGGATGCCTTCACAAAAGTTATTATCGATCGTTATTCTATCATTTTCCATAATCGGTTGAGGTTTCAAAGCCCACACGCAGGCGTTGCCATCATGGCTCGCTATAAAAATGATTATTCGCTGGAAATCAAAAAGTCATTTCAGGAAGTATAATCAATGAGTCCTGTTTGGTCTCTGGTTGCATAGTAACGGGAAAATAACTGACCGACTAAAATTAATAAGTTTCACCTTAACTATTATGAGAGTTTTTTTTTCTTAATATTTCGTCCAGGTGTTCTATTCGATATTTCTGAAAACATTTGCTTATCAGGGCACTTCTATCTGTCATCTAATTCAGTTTAAAATTCAGAAGTCAGCTGTAAATCGAGAAAATGCATCTGTAGCAATTATCTTCCTGATCTTGCAGATTTATTAACAGACGTCAATTTCCATAACTGATGTATATATATGGAACTATCAAGTATACATTATTATAATAAATCATGAAATTAGTATAGTTAATCCTCATTTTTAATACCGTTTTACAAACAAGATTTTATGAAAATATTCGCAACCGTATGAACTAACTAACGTCACTCCTCCCCCTTCAGCGTAGCAGCGAAGTCTGGTTTTCTACATGGTCTATAACTTTTTTTTTTTTTTGAGTGTTCAAGACATGTTTCTTTGTTATACGTTTTGTTTTATTTTGATCGACAACTTTATACTTTATACAACAAAATAATCTGAGATGTTTTACAATAAATGTTTTATACGTTGATTATGAGCATACACCTGTAACTGTATTTTTAAGATCAGTATAATAATACGTTTACCTGCTGCCTTTATTTAGATCTTGGTTCGACTTCATAAATTTCCGTTGAAGAATGTATTAAAGGAGCTTCTAATAACAAAAAAGAATTAACAACCGGGTATCTGTTTCCTTGAGCTCACAGTAAACACCAAAGAACTTTACATAAACACAGAGGATCTGTTTGAACAGCTCTTTTGTCATTGCTTTTTCATTTGTACTTTTATTTTCTGAATTTGAATATTGTAGGTAATTTACTTGAAGAGAGTTGGGCTGTTAAAATTTTAAATAATTTCTTTGTTCAACAATTTTGCGAATAATTGATTTATAGTCATTCATTTGAGATAAATTTTCTTACTATATTCGAAACATTTAACTGAAGCATTATTTTTAATTTATTTTTCTTATGACTAATCTTTAGACTTACAAAATCAAACCAAATATTAAAAAAAAAAAGTATTGAGGCAAAATATTTTTGATATAACCATAATGAAACACGATGGTCTATTATTTTCAAAAGAATGTCATTAAAAACATTCAAAATAGGTTTCTCAATTTTGTCACACTAAATTACTGAAATTAAATCAATTTCATACTTTTTTTTTCTTTGTCTGTTATATTTTCAAAAAATAGAAACAAGTTTCAAGGCATGTTTCTTTGATATGCGTTTTGTTTTATTTTGATCGACAAGTTTTTCAATTTTATTTTTGAAATTTCAGTTCCACTTAAAATATGAAGTTTTATATTTTAAGAAATTTAGACTAAAAAAATCGATTTAAAAGAAAAAATAATAAATATATATATATATATATATATATATATATATATATATATATTAAATCCATTTTTTTTTTGGTCAAATAATCTATAAAACTTCATATTTTAAGTGGAACTGAAATTTCAAAAATAAAATTGAAAAACTTGTCGATCAAAATAAAACAAAACGCATATCAAAGAAACATGCCTTGAAACTTGTTTCATATTTTTTGAAAATATAACAGACAAAGAAAAAAAAAGTATGAAATTGATTTAATTTCAGTAATTTAGTGTGACAAAATTGAGAAACCTATTTTGAATGTTTTTAATGACATTCTTTTGAAAATAATAGACCATCGTGTTTCATTATGGTTATATCAAAAATATTTTGCCTCAATACTTTTTTTTTTTAATATTTGGTTTGATTTTGTAAGTCTAAAGATTAGTCATAAGAAAAATAAATTAAAAATAATGCTTCAGTTAAATGTTTCGAATATAGTAAGAAAATTTATCTCAAATGAATGACTATAAATCAATTATTCGCAAAATTGTTGAACAAAGAAATTATTTAAAATTTTAACAGCCCAACTCTCTTCAAGTAAATTACCTACAATATTCAAATTCAGAAAATAAAAGTACAAATGAAAAAGCAATGACAAAAGAGCTGTTCAAACAGATCCTCTGTGTTTATGTAAAGTTCTTTGGTGTTTACTGTGAGCTCAAGGAAACAGATACCCGGTTGTTAATTCTTTTTTGTTATTAGAAGCTCCTTTAATACATTCTTCAACGGAAATTTATGAAGTCGAACCAAGATCTAAATAAAGGCAGCAGGTAAACGTATTATTATACTGATCTTAAAAATACAGTTACAGGTGTATGCTCATAATCAACGTATAAAACATTTATTGTAAAACATCTCAGATTATTCGCAATTTTTACATACTTTTCATTATGTTTCGTTGTGTAACACTATCTTCTTGTGGGATGTTGAACTATATAACATACAATAAATTATTCCGACTGTACTTAATCATCCTTCTATTTTAAAAAACAGATTCTGACTAAGCATCCATTTTACTTCCACTTTTCTGTATACAATATCATCTAAAAAGCAAAAGAGATTATTGTGATATAAAAAAAAAAATAAAAAAAAAAAAAAAAAAATTAAATAACACCCTAAATACAATCGCCTATAGCGTCAGCTTAGGCATGATATAGAGTCAAAAGCTTGGTGAAAGAATGTAAAAGTTATGTTCAGGTATCGGCGATGTTTCAGAAATTTCGCAGTATTTTTCAATAATCTTGTAAACGACCATTACGATTTTTATGAACGATATACATCGTGACGAAAAAAGTTGGTTGGGGTATGGTAATCAAGAAAAAACACAGTTATAATTAAAACTTATTATATTTGTATACCGACGTTTCGGCCTACATTTTGTATGGACGGCACTCCCAACCAACTTTTCATCTACACTCTACTGTCAACAATTATTCCATTAAACAAAAGTTTTGCAATATAGCTTTATTTATTTTATTTTATCTAAAAAATTTCCACCACATTCAATGCACTTCTCCATTCGTCGAAACCAGTTCTTAAACCAGCTCTGCCAAGTTTCATCCGGGAGTGAGGTTGTCTCAAGCCCTCAGCAGGCCCTCGTCACAAGCAAAATGTTTTATTTTCAGCTTCATTTTCACATTTCAAAGTTAAAGAGAGCAAGCCTGGACCGTGAGAAGGATGTTAAAGATTTTTCAGTCTTGCAAACTCTGGTACGGTAAGCTGGAGTGTCGTAATGGTGGAGGAAATAGGTATCTTGATTTTGGTCGCAGGTATTTCATGGACTCTATGACTTGAGATAGGCACTGCTCAGTGCACCACTTAACTGTGACTGTCTATGATGTTTCCATCTCTTTACAATTCCAACTGATCTTAAAAATACATTTGCAGGTGTATTCTTATTGACAAAGACCCAAACTTTGTATAATAGTACAGTCAAGTTTCGTCTCTTGTCATGACGTTGTTCACACGTTGAGATTGTCCCTTATCAAATGGTTTCAGCAGCATCTTTCGGCACCAAGTCACATGAGTCATTTGCTCTTCTATAAGATTCTGTGGCACCAAGAGACAACAAAGTTTCTTTACCTTTAAGTATTTCAAAATCAAATGAATAGCTGGTGCATGAAGGTATAATGTGTATTGGTATCTCACTCACCGGTTTTAATCAAGCATTTTCCTTACAGTTAAATGTTAGCCCTCTTTCAAATTCCATTTGCCACTTAGTCGCAAGTGGTGACCAATCATTATTAAATACAGGTAACAACGATGCCATAGTACGCACTTTACCCTGTCACTGCTATATAAAAACAACTGAGCCTAGAGATGTGTTACTGGAGGCTACTATGCAGGAATAGACATAGTTGCAGCGTCCTTGGTCTATCTTTTATCTGGATTATCGTATTGCAAAACATTTATAGCACCTTTTATTAATCCCGTCACATGAAGAAAAACAAATATGACGAAAATGGCATTTTATTTATTTTTTTATGGGCGAAAGAGAAGCTCTGGGGTCACCCAGGGTCTGCATTTTTCTCCAGAAATGGTTGTTTGTTTTTTTCCATTATACCTTTTTTGGCTATATTCTTTTTTTTTTTTTCACTTTTTTTCCTTCTTTTTTTTTTTGTAAATATTGCGTGAATTAAGTCTTAAAGAACCATTATAGAATAAAAATTACTTCAAAGAAGTACCATTAATATTTTATATTGTTAATGGGACCGATTCTATGGAAAATTTTTAAATTTTGTTTAGCTTGACGGATCGAAAACATAAAGCTTAGAGGTCAGGGAGAATACGCGCAGCACCTACGATTTTTTTTTCTTCAACATCTTAGAATCAAAAATCAAGTAATCAGGCGTTTGTTCAACTCGACTTCCGATGTATCAGAGGGTCGCGCATAGACAGAAAACTTAAGACATGCAGAAACGTTGGACATGCCCACCGTCTCTGATCCATAAACGTTCTCGCATACACAGAAAATAAATCTATAAATCCTAATCAGAGGAGTGGCAGTAGACTATATTGCTCAGACTTTTCGAACTGTAATTGATTAAAAGCATTTTAGTTGTATTTTTGTGATTGTATATTTATCATATAATGTATAAAGTATATGACTATACCTTTTTTCTAATAAAGTTCCACTAATTCACTTCTTGTTATACGCAGTACAGATTCTTCATCAGTAAAAAAAAAAAAATCATTGGCTAAATTTCGTGTAAAATTAGGATTGATAAAAACTAGATTTACCATAGTGACATATTTTAGTTAATGTTTGTAGCTTAAAAATATCGCATAATACGTAGAAAGATAAATGGCATTTAGGATTTAATTAGGGAGTTTAGGATGAAATATTCGACACGATTACAATCTATTAACTCTTGTTTGTAGATTAATATCAAAATTTAGTTCCAACACGAACATTTCAAATCAATTATGAACTTCGCAGAATTCATAGGCACTATTAATTTATTATAAGATTTTTAATCACGCATGCATTTTTCGATTTACTGTAATTGTTAGTTTTCTTGTTTCTGAACAGAAAAGAGAAGACATTTCTTTTTCTTATAAAAACTTTCAAAATAAAACTTTATTTATATGTTATTTATGCGCTTTGAAATAAAGCATCTTGTATTTTTAACTAATGTTATCGTAGACTAGTCGATGCATATCCTTAATATAAAGTCAAATAAACTAAAGGATGCATTTATTAAACTTTGTATTATGAGGAGATAATTTTTTTGTAATATTCACAATAGTGTGTCAATGTTTAATGACTCGCCTATATGATAAGATCTTATGTCAGGAAATGTACGATTGATAAGTTATTCTAAGGGACCAACATCCGACAAGGAAATGAGTAATCTCTCGCCTAGAAAAAGTATACATTTTTACATTACACATTCTTTTAGTCAAGTTTAAGCCTTGCTACTTTATTATTGATTTATTCAGTAGTTAAATTCTGATAAATTAATATTAATCTTGTTTCTGATCAGAATATTTAATCGATTTTAACTTACTTTTATACTTGATGAGGAAGATGGTTGGGGGGTAGAATCATAAAAAAAAAAAAACACACACACACTAACAAGTTGTAATTATTTTTAATTGTGTGCCGACGTTTCGTCCTACATTCTGGGCCTTCGTCAGGGCTAAGAGAAATAAGATAACAACCAATAGATAGTGTAGTCCTTACAGGTTTCGCGGATGATCAGGCTGTCTCGGCGCGTGACAAGGGTGCTGCAGAAAGGGTAATAAACAGCGTGTTAAGAATCTTCGCCGAAAAAGGTTTAGGAATAAATCCACTCAAAAGTGTGGGAATCGTGCTGAATAAAGGGGAGCTGGAAGCAACGACGCTCTCCCTTGAGAATGGAGATAGCATCCAAACTCTGAAGCAAGGAGACAGTATAAAGTATTTAGGATGCTCATTCTCGGGAGAGCTACGTTTCAACGAGGATTCGGTGACAAAGTTGAATGAAAATCTTAATAAGCTTGTTACCTCTTGCTTACTGAAGCCTGAGCAGAAGCTAAACATTGTCAACTAATACTTGTTTCCGGGTCTCACATACCCTCTTCAAACTGCTCCTCTTACGAAATAAATATTAGAGGGCATTGACACAATGATTCGCAGGAGTGTAAAGGCCATCATTGGACTCCCTGCGAACACCTCCACGGCTATGTTATACGCTCCCAGGAGGTACCGAGGACTGGGATTGATCCGTTGCCAATGGGAGGCTCCTTTGCAACACTGGTCCATTGCTCAGCGGCTGTCAAATGTGCCGGATGCCCTGTTCCAATCCACGTTTGACTATTCAGTCGAGGTTGCTGTGCCGAGAGATGGGGGTTGAGCAGGGACACCGGATTGTGAGAGCTCTACGGCATTCTCTACGAGGAAAACTCATTCGAGGAATGGGCCAGCTGCAGGTGGCAGGGCATTGGAGTACGTCATTTCAAAGAAACCCCGAAAGCTAATAAATTCATGTACGAAAAGCAGATACTTTCGGGGTCTGAATGGTCTAATGCCCTAAAGCTCAACATTAATTATGCACCCTAGCGTGGAGTCCCAGCTGTCAGCGGACAGGTTAGAGATGTTGGGTCCTCTGTCGCAATGCGACAGAGAGACAGAAACACCAGCTCACGTGCTGGGGAAATGTCCCAACAACTCCCTCCTGATAACACGCCTACATCACACAGTGAAGCATGAATTAATGAGGCTCCTTAAAGAAAAAGATTTTGTCTGCTTCGAGGTAGTATACTGCATAGATACGGATGGATCCACGCGATACGCTGATATCGTGGCATTCCCTAAGACCGGAGATTCAGCTATCATTCTGGATCCCACCGTCAGATACGAAACCAATGACATTGAACAGGCAAATAAAGTGGAAAGGGTAAAGAGAGAAGTCTACGAAAAATGTATCCCTTTCCTCAAGGAGAAGTTCCGCGAAAGCTTCAATGAGAGACGCTTCAACTTGAAAGGCCTATGGTTCGGAGCCCGCGGAACTGTACCTAGTTCAACAAGCAGCTTCATGGAGGATATAGGTTTTAATGCCAAGGACGTAGCAAGGATAGCAGAGAATATAGTGCTTGACTCCCTGGGAATTATATACCATCACATTTACTCATAGTGATTGAATGGGGGTTGCTGGAGGGACATGGGTGTGCATGTTTTTATTTATATTTTATATTTTAATGTTTTATTTTGTTAGTATTATTATATTTTACTTTGTTATTTTAATTATATATGCTAGAGATTCGATATTGAAGCGGAGTGTAGTATGGCTGATTATAATTGATGAATCTTATTAATATATTTTATTTTTTTTTTTTATATATATACATATACATATATATACATATTTAAATTGTTATGAGAAATAAGCGAGAAGAGGAAAGCCAAAAAGAAAAAAAAATTGTTTAATCTATTTCGTTTTTTTGTTCATTGCATGTTAAGATTTATATTATATTATTACTAAAAATTGTCCAATATGGAAAAAAAAGTAGGCTGTGTGAATAGCAACTCAATCAAGTTGGGCAGCATCGCTTGTTTGTTTAATAAAGTGTATCTCTCTAGTTAGAGATTATTGGTTGTTGCATTGGTACAATACAATAAACACTAGTTACATTGGTTGTTATGTTGTTTCTATGCGACTGATATACTGATATATCATTAAGTATGCGACTTAATTCTTCTTTGTTCCTAATTATATGGATTAGTATGCATTCAGAAAGGCAGATATTCGAGTATCAATAGTCGAGAGAATGAGTACGACCCGAAGCCCTCTGTAACTGATACTTTTTGGGTCTTCCCTTAACCATTGGGGTGATTGTAACCGTATCTTCCTCCATACTACCTTTGTAGTTGATAGTTAATACTTTTTCTGGTCTCTGCGTTATACACTGAAGCACGGTAAGTATTGGGTCAATTAGTCGGATGGAAATAGTTAAACATTTCGTTCACAAGAGAATGTAAACAATAAATGATCCACCGAACTGTTAAAGTTATTTTAACAAAAGTAAATTATTTTCTTTCTGCTCAAAACAAGTTTTAAAAATAACGACTACACTGTCGATAAGTGTAAAAGTCTGTAACTAATGAATTTTTCACGAGAAGAGCAATTGTTTGTGGAAGTAAATACTAAAAAACTGAAATATTGGGTTGTTAAATAAGTTCGTAGAGTTTTTCTATATTTCAATTTAATCCTCTCTGTCTTTATAAAATCATCTTTACTTGGCCAATAATGCTTATATATTCTATAAAAGTATTAGTTAAGGTGTTTTTATGCATTAGTTCCAACCGAGATTAATTATCATATTATCTCGTTGTTAAGAACGAGTTAACCAAGCACCTCAGGGAAAAATATTTCACCTGTTTAGACGAGGTCTACTGCATTGATCAGTTAGGTACGCAGACATCGTTGAATTCCCGGGTGGAGTGGAAAGGGAGGAGATAGCCATCTCCGAAAAATGCATCCCTGTCCTCAAAGACAAGTTCCGCGAGACATTTGGCAAGAGAGGTCTATAGTTTGGGTCTCACGGAGCGATCCCAGGAAGCACAAGGAGCTTTTTGGAAGACCTGGCTGTCGATATTAGAGATATAGCGGTGTTAGCAGAAAACGTGATTTTGGACAACTTGGGAGTATCCACCATCATCTGTATGGCAATTAAATGGTGAATTTATTTATATTTCGATTATGTAATGTGCGCATCAGAGGTCTAAATTTCAAATATAGTTGTTGAGAGAAATAAAATAAAATCATGTAAATAACTAAAAGAGAAAAAAATTTATATATTATAAATTTGTATCAGAATAGAAAATAAAAAATTGAAAATGTATGTGAAATATGTCCAAGGGATTGATATAGTATGCTGTGTTATTTAAGCAACCTGATATTTGGTATTTGGGCAGCATTGCGAAATAAATAAAGCATTTCTCTCCGAAAAGAAAAATCCGTTGCATAGACGGTTAGCAAAATTAGCAGTAAGTATGGCGCTGATTCCTTAAGAGAAAGAACCGTTAGTAAGTGGTTTGCACGATTCAAAACCGTACATTTTTACTTGGAAGGCGCATGGTGCTCGGATCGTCCTTCAACTGTTGATGATGACAAATCAAATTCCAAAAATTACCTGAATGATGTCATATATAATTGAATAATAATATTTACAAGAATCTAAATTTCTTATTCAAAGCACCAGTAAAGAACGTTAAGAACTTATTTTATTTACACTTGGCCTGAAGCTAAAAGTTGGGCGATAGAACATAATATGTTGTAACATTGAACCAATTAACAATTTTTCTTAATCCAAACCTTAAGCGGTAAAAAACATATATTTTAATTTTAAATATAAAAAATTGAAATAAAAAATCAAGTGATACAAAACTTTATTTAGTTTGCTTCAAAACGTTTACTGACAGATCTGTTACAGTGAGGATTTTTTTACCTGATATAAGAGAATATAAAGGTAATATGAAGGACTTTTATCATGGAATAACGTACCCATTATTGGTAAATAAAGATAAAAATTTGCTGATATTGATCTGTTGATCTTTTATCCAGTTTCTTTTGTTGTGGTTATTCAAATTCATGTGCGTTGTAGCCATGTCTGTATAATACTGCGCCACATTCCAATGGTATATTTAATCTAGGTTATGTATGTCATTAAAACAAAGTTCACATTTGTATTTAAGGAGTTGATTCAAAATTAATTTTAATTTTTCTTTAATGTTAATTGTATTATTTGTATTTTTAAGACGAATGTTTTTTCTTTATTATTATTAAATGGTGATCAATACTTACAGTAATCAGACTCCAACTAATTCAACACTTGTTGGTGTCCGATTACTGTCACGCCATCATTCCACTTAACCACGATTATATTTTAATTATAGCGAGTGAAATTTTACTTCCAATATAGTTCGTGCACTTTTCCATTAATCAGGCTGGGAATTTTCAAATTAAGCTTAGAAACAAGGTCTCTGCGCCGTTGGTGGTGTATTCGTTCATTTTTATAAAACTGTATTCTACAGTCATTTCTTCGTGTATCAAGAAAGACGGAATATTTATCCACTGTTTCTTTCTTATTATAATAAACATATTTAAATTATTAAATTTTATTAATTATAATCGTTTATTATAAAAAGCAGCTGTAATTTTCTTATGACAAGACTTTTCAGTAGAATATGTCTTCTTCGTATGAGTAATGAGATATAATTTACCACACATTATGAAATTCATACTATAAACTGCCAGAATGCGTTATTTGAATTTTATTGTTGAAAATCTTTTTTTGAGTTATACATAAAAATGTATGTAGTTGAAACCCATATTCTAATAACATATTTTAAACCATGGAAACGCCCACCATATGACAATGAAGGAAGGAAGTGATAATATGTTATCAAGAAGTTGTGTTACCAAAATCCATTTATCAATTTATCTTACAGCTGATTGATGACATAACTAAAATTTAGAAATATGAAATACTAATAAAATTCACCGATAAACCCATTTCTTAGAATACTAATCATATGATGATAAGAAATATAAAAATGTCATAATTTTGTCTTTAATTTTTTTAGGGATTGTTTTTAAACTATACCCAATTTTTAGCATCGAATATCTGTTTTTGTTATTAAAAATAATGTTGATTGGTCAGGAATTTTAATTCTTAAAAGAAGTAATGTTAGTGTCCATAAATGTAACCGATTGAAACATTTATATCTTTATAGAGAAATGTAGTAAATACTAGGCCAACTATTGGATATTCTATTAGACATAGAATTATCTACAACAAAAGAAATATTCCGAAACCAATCATAAATGAAAGAATTGACAAAGTTTGATTTTATAACATTAATCAGAAATAATTATTGTTTGGCCTATATCACATCAATAGATTGAAGATAAATCCTATAAAAACGGGTTTGTTTAATATACTCTCTATGTGACTTGCTGATCATGTTTACTTTTGAATGAATAATTTGAACATTTAACCTTCTGCTAAGTAACAACTGCACAAATATCTAGTATTTTAAGCTTAGAAGGCTATAGGAATACTCACACAATACTGATACGACAAGAAACTGCTCGAAGATACCGATTACTACAACACTTGCTAGACAAATGTTCAAAACTTTCTGTATTTTACAAGAGGCTCATTTTTACATCACTATTATCAGACCTCTTCGGACATATGGAATCGAGCTTTGGGACTCTACTAAACCATCTAATTCCTCTCGCATCCAATCCTTACAATCCAAAATCCTGAATGCCCCTTATTTTGTCACAAATCAACTCCTCCATAACGACCTAAACATAACATTTGTTGCGGACATATTCCATATTAGATACACCTCTTTTCATTCTAAACTCCCTGCTCACACAAACCCACTTGTCCGTAGTCTATCTTCTTTAGATATTCCTGATTACCATCCAAGGCGATTGAAAAGAAAGTCGCCTCGGAACCTACTGCCTTAAAATAGTTAGTGAAAAGCTACCTCTGGTAGTTCTTTCTCAATACATTTTCACTTTTCTTCATTCTGCATATTTACTCATTGTATTGTATAATGCAGTTGTAAATTACACTAAATAAATAAATAAAAATAAAGAAGGCTGTAACAGGTCATAATATATTTTTATTTTTTACATCTTCGCCGAATACAGTAATACAATAAACTGTACCGTAGAATAATCGGTTTCAGTAACCATACTAAGAAATAAATACCGGACATATTTTTGATCACAATGGGTGTGTCGACTTGTCCTCATTCCCCGTTAACACGCCATCCTACTCTAGTGTGAATGCATCCGAAATATCTGCTACCTGGTTTGGTTATTGAAAACTTCAGATTATTTAAGAATATTTAGTAAAGTAGCAGTAAATGAAATTTAAAATAATATCTTATTTATTTATTTATTATTGATTTAACGATATCCTCCCATCACACTCAGGGCAGGATCTTTGCGAGGTTAATAGTTAAAGAATAAAGTACATCAGATTAAACTGTCATTAAAAACATTTCTTCACTCATTCTTATATTTATTCAATATACCGATAAGTTTTATTAAAGGCGAGAAAATAATAATGAAAAGGGAAAATGGCTTAGATTTCCATGAAGTTCCATTTCCTGCCTTGAATAAGTCCATTCAGATTACATTTTAAAAATCAGGTTTGTGCTACAACGACTTTCACTTATTTCTCTGGTTAAAATAAATGTTTTAAAATAAATAAAGCTGAAAAATTGTGTAGTTTTTTTATGTGAGTTTCAGTTTAACCTTTATTTTAGAATAAATAATATAATAATGGGAATTATTTTTTACAGCAATGTCTTCTGAAACTTTTAGATTTCCCACAGTATATTATTCATTTAAATTACTGTTTTTATTTCCGGATAGTAAAATTAAATCTATAAAAATACTTCTGTTGTTTCAGTAATTTATTTATTTTTTTTAAAATTTATTTAATGTCTCTTAATACAACTGCGGCTAATCGGATGACTTGGGAGTCCTAAATTTTGCATATCCGGGTTTGATTAGATTATCCTACTCCTAGGATCTTTAACAACAAGTACCTCACATCTCACGGTCTTGGAACCTCCATTTAATGTTCCCCTCCTCCTCCCCGAAAGACCACATCATATTTTTTTTTCTTAAATAAAATAAGAAATATCTAATAAAAATAAATACACGATCGCAGTATTCCCCTTACATTACAAACGACTGACATGGGAATACCACCTCAAACGAAAAAGAAAAGAACTGAATCAACGATATGGACGTCTTTCGAAATTAATAGGCAAACGTTCAAAATAATCATTGACAAACAAATTACCTATTTATAGTCAAATTAATTATTTCTAACGTACTGGTGAAACCTATTTGGAATTATGGCATCGAGTTATGGGGAACTGCAAAAAAGTCAAACATCAAAATTACTTAGGAAAATTGTAAATTCCCCTTTATATGTATCTAACGAGACATTACATACTGTACTTGACTTTCCATTCGTCATTGCAACCGGCGATGATCGCTACAATAAATTTCATAACTCAGAACCTATCCACTGCTACAAACCCTTATAATCCGCACAGAAGACTATCTAGGCGCTGGCCTAGAGACCTGCTATACTGAGAGTCATTTGTTTTGTTTTTTCAATTTATTTTATAATATCTTATGTAGTTTTGCACCTCCATATCACTTGTTAGCATATTTGCTTATTGCATAAGCAGATAACAAATCTCATTTTACTTTCAAAACTCCAATAAATAAATAAGTTATCTGACGTGATCCGAGTTAACCAAGAAATTATACATCTAAAACTTATCTTGGAAAAAATCAATATGCTGTTTGTATGTTCTTGGCATTTTTAGTTGGATATCAATTAGATAAAAAGTAGAAATAATCAATCTACCTTTAAACCAAATAAGAGCTGGTAATGTTTAATCTGAGAAAACTATTTTTAGACGTGTGTAAGTTGGGTGTGGAAACGCTTTTGTGAAAGCATCTATTGTTTAGCTACAAGAGAAAATCTTTTCTCAGATGTACATCACCTGCTCGGTACAATACTGAACCCATTACATTTTTAGTATGACTTACGGTATATTTCTTTGTTTTTGTAGATTTTCATAAGTAATGAAAGGTTTGAAATATGATAATAAAAAGCTCGTGTCAGATTTCGAATTTTATTTTAGTAAAATGTATTCGAAGTTATTCTAATTATTTAACCGCTCGCATTAGAAGTTTCAAAAGTTATAAATTGTACAGAAGTTGATATGTAGATTATTGTGGTTTCTATATTGTTTCTCATTTATTCAAGTTTCAGGCTTGATTTATTTATAACTTATTATATTATATATGTTTATAACTTATCATAATATATTTTATTATATTATGTTGGGATTTTTTTTCATACATTACTTAAAAATCCTTCTCTGCCATGGGCGTTAAGGTAAGGGAGAGCGCGTCCTCTAAAGATATGTGAGACAAATACAGATTATTAAAATAAAATACAAAAAAAAAAAAAATAATAATAAGGTATTTGGATAAAGTTTTCCGTCAGAGAATTTTATTCCACCCCTTTGTAGGGATTTAAATATGGTAGACGGGGTTTAATTCGGGCCAGGCGGGCAAGGCAAGAGAATAATGCCGAAATAAAACCGGGGTGCGAACTCGTAAGTTTTTTTAGGTCATCTGATTGCTGGGGAACGGACGTTCATATTTACTTACTTAATTTTCAAATTAATAAGCTTATATAATATATCTTATTATATATCTAACCATATATCTTTAATACAATAAGATAATATATATTATTTTATTATGACTAATGTTTGGAAAAAATAACTTTTACGTTTGACCAACCTGCCCCCCTCTCTTCCTCTTCCAAACGATTTTCAACCTACTTGACCCCCCTAACAAAAATCCTGTCTTGTTTGTTGTCTTTTCGATAATATGGGTTTTACAACTGTGAGATAGCATATCGCTATAAATTAAACAGTGTGCTATTGTACCGTGAGATGTGTACACAGCTTGTTTCGCATGTCATTATTCAGTTCAGCCACCGGCTCCTCTTCTGGCTTGCGGCCTCTCTTCATCAACGAGAAGTAGTTCGTAATAGACTTCCTTTTATCCCTAAACAATGACCTTGCAGTAAAGTGTGGTCTTAAGCGGACTAACTTCCGTTATTCTGATGCATTTTTACCTTCCGCTGGGGTCTTTGCCAATTCCCACTCCGAGGTACTCCCAGGTGTGCTAAGATCTTAGCCACCTCAAAAGATACTATCTTTTATGCTCCATTTTCAAGTAGATAACATGAAAACGTGACCTTATGTACAAAAGAGAGATCATTCAAGTCATTCATTGGAGAATATGTCCGATTGGATTGGGTTTGAAACATAAAATCATGAAACATAAAAGATTTATATATTTTGAATTGAGGATAATGTAAATTCATTATTAGGTAATTTTAATATTAATCAACTAAATGTTAATAAGCCTTTGTCGTCAAAAGTTCAAAAGTTGTTTACCTACCCCCTTAAACTTCCCATGGGCACCCCTCGATACTCCAGGAACTTATTATACCCCAGCGAAAGTCGACAAGGGTGGACAAAGGTTAGACCGCCGACTTCAGATACTTCTCTATATCAGCCTCGCTTCCTTTGTCATAAAGACCGAAAAGAGATTCCAAAAGATAGCATTTTTGAAAAGAAGAGGAGAAAGAGGTGATGAGGCTGACAATCGAGAAGCAGAAAGGTCAGACATGTTCTTTCCACAAGAAGGGTAAGTCGTATTTCAGACAGAGAAAACTCAGATATCTGAGAGAGGTTCGTCGGGGGTCAGGGAGCAACTGGGCGACGAAGGACGCCTGAGACAAATTTTATCTTCGTTAGACGAATAAGCGTTCTAAGGTAACTTTTTGTAATATTGTATTGCAAACCTAGTAGTAACGATTCCCTCAGTATTCTCATTCATAGTTCTAGACATTATAGGAATAGAGTTTAAAACTATCTATTAGTTATATTTAATAATAATTGCTCTAATTGAAACCTATTTAATTTAATCGTCCCCTTCATGCAACCTATAGGGATCGATCAACACGATACCTTCGGAAAAGAACTCCAGTGGTATTGTATAGTATAGTATATAAATACATTAAATATATAAATTAATACTGTTTTGAAGGTGCCGCTGCCTAAAGAGGAAGCCGGTCAAAAATATAGCAATATATACTTTTTTTTTTAGCTTATCATGTGACTTAATCATATTTTTTTCTAGCTTTATATGCCACTAATTAAAAAACTACAAAAAAAAAAAAAAAAAATTAAAACAAGTTTGAACGGGTCGTCGGAATGCTTCTCATCCAATAACCAATAGCAGGGTGTGTTTTAAAACCGAAAAAAATACAAGATAAATTAATAAAATTAAGTATATGTAAAAAAGAGGTTGAATACTTTAAATATCTTAAATCTGCCTTAAATACTTGTTTATTTATTTCTACGGCCTTAAGCCTATTGGTGAAGCTCAAGTTGATTATTTACAGAAAAAGGATTCAGTTATTTTTGTTGTTCACTCTCCTTTTTCGTTACGAAATAGCTTTTAAAATCGAATAAATCCAACTATGAAAATTGCCAGAATGGAATATAAATAAATTTTAAAATCAAAAGAACTGCCAAAAACATTATTCGTGTATTACGCAATTTTTACTTCAGAGGTATATAAGTGTCAATCAAAGTGTCACCTTTTTTAGCATAGAACAATACAAAAACTATTAAACATTAATTCACTGAAAAATGAGACTAATCTTCTAATTATAAAACTTAATCGTAATAGGATAATATTTGTAATATCTAGATCATATAATAATTAGTCTTAACTTATCATATAAATCGTGATTATTTATTTTTAATTTTCATAGTTAAAAAAAAAAAAATTGGTTCGATCATCAGGGTCAGTCATACCATTTTATGCTTGATTGTATCTTATGCTAAATTGAGCGTCAAAGTGATATACTTGTATTTATTTGTGATCCCGGGTTATCAATACCGCTATTAAACACTATCAAAAAGTTTTTTTTATTTATTACTACTTTATCAGTAAATTAAGTTGATTGTCAATTCATTACCTAGCAATAATCCACTATTAGAGGAGGTAAGTGCTTTGCTATAAGTAGAATTACGTTTTTGATTTATATATTGGTGTAAATTTTATATATACAGATATCATTATTATTTTTTAAATTTCTACTATTCGGAAGAAATGCATTAATTTCTCAGAAGAAAATAAAGATGCTGATTTTATTTATTTTTTTTATTTTGTTATATTTCTTCCAAAAGACCTTTTATTAACAATAGAAAACCATTACTCGACGTTTCGGTGTATTTCACCCACCCTCAGGCTCCTACAAGTAATATCAACACATCACTTGATATTCATTAAAAACAACTAATTATAATTTAAATGATTAAGAATTTGTTGGTAATTTTAATAAGATATTAAAAACATTATTAAAAAGGTATCCCAAAAAAACAACAACACTGCGTAGTTAGTAATTCTACCTGGTTTGGAAAAAATCCTCTATTGTTGTTTGTTACTAACTTCATCAATTCTTTTTTTTTTTTCAACTTAGATCTTTGTCCTCTGCTGGATTAGGGCTAGACCAATTTATAATTATAATTATTATTATTTATAATTGTTATGTTATTATATTATTTTATTCATAGTCCATTAACATTTACTAACACCAAATGGGTGTTGAATTCCATGGCTGCATGATGTCATAGGCTAACAAATTCTATTGTATTTATGTATATAAATTAAAAATTTTTTTTTTTTTAATTTAATTTTTATATATAAAGACATATTAGAATAGAATTTGTTAAGCTTATGGCATCATGTTGCCATGGAGTTTAACACCCATTTGGTGTTAGTAAATGTTAATGGACTATGAATAAAATGATATAATAATAAATGTTTACTAGAAATAAACACGATTAGTTTAGGAAAAATTGTGCCAATTATTAATATGAATGTTGTTTATTCTTGCTCTTTCATATTCTGCATGATTACAGCTGGTGTAATTTCTATCGGTCCTTTCATATTATTCTCGCGCAAAACGCTATTGGTATTTTGTTGATAAAAAAATATATGATAATACCGAGGAAATAAAAAAAAGGATGGGAAGTGATTGAACCTGTTTTAGGAAGGTTAGCGAGTTATTTTTCGCAGATGGTCCGATTCCGATTAGTCTAAGCCAAACAAATATTCAAGGTATAATGTGTTATGTAATATATTGCCATGTATGGCAAGGCATGGTATATAATATATAGATATATAGAGAAACAGACGTGAGGCTTACCGCAGGTGGTGGCGCTGTGGCACCGCACGGGAGGCAACATCGCCGCTGACTGATATCGTATCGTATCGCATGGACCGCCCCCTACCACCGCCACTTCCTAGTCTTATCTAGCTCCACTAACCAAATTTATATCCACCCTAGTCTAATAAATACAAATATTTTTCTGCATAACGTAATTTCTACCATTACAAAGAAAACATATGTCGGTAATTAAAAAAAAATTGTTAAGATACGAGTAACAACACACCTTCACTTACCTCCGTTGTTAAAATCAATTTAAGAAGTTTTAAATACATTTTGGGATGAAAATAAATTGCTATAGAATTAATTATTTAGAGTTTAAAAAGAAACATTTGTTTTATTAAATAAACTATTATATTATTATTTACGGCAATCATTTAGTTTTATCGGTTTTCGTCACTTTCTATTAACCTTTAAAATTTTTTATTTAATATAATGTTTTTTCTAAAATCTTTAGCTTTCCAACGGTATATCATACATCGATATTACTTATATCGAGCTTTTATCTTAAAAAACACAATAGTTGGATTAAAAAATATTTTTGCTCTTTTCTCCTATATTAGAATATCGAATTCGTTCGACGTTTACATTTAGCGGCATTTCGCCAGTCCTAATAAGATGATATGGGTAATGCTTCTGAATCTATAAAATTTTATTATTATAAACAATTCTTTATTGAACAATATTACAATCTGTCCAATTTAGGACATTTTTAATAGGGATAAAGTACAACATTCATACTGCATTCACACGATATATACAAAACAATAAATTTATATAATAATAATACAATATAAATATATACAAAACAAAATCAATAAAAATATATACAAAAGTCACTCATTCCTATATACAATTCACAAGCATACAGCACGTGAGTGGAGAATCTAGCCAATGCTAGAACTCCAATATACATTTTACAAGAGGTCTCGAGGTCACTGCCGTTTCAACCTTCTAGGAGAATGGTAAGGATGTGTGGAGCTGGATAAGGATTGAGCTAGGGGATTGGGGTGATGGATAAGGTTCTGATGGAATTTAGAGAATTTTAATGGTATAAGGTCTAAAATAAATGGAATATTTAGGTCGCGGTGTAAGGTATGGTTGGATACATAATAAGGAGCATTAACTATTGTTCGGAGGACTTTTGATTGAAAGGATTGAATGCGTTTGATGTTAGAAAATTTGGCTGTCCCCCACAGTTCAAGTCCGTAGGTCCAGATAGGTTTCAGTACTGTCTTGTATATTAGCAGTTTGTTCTCGATAGATAATTTAGAATTTCTGTTCAGTAGTCTGTATAATTGTCCAAATCGTCGATTAAGTTCTTGTCGTTTAAGTCTAGTATGCGGGTTCCAAGTTAGTCTTTTGTCCAGAAGGAAGCCTAGATACCGGTCTGTGTCGGAGAAAGGAAGCGGAACGGAGTTAAAGAGAACTGGAGGGCAGGATTGTCTTCGAAGGGTAAAGGTGACATGTGTGCATTTGGATTGATTGACTTTGATTCTTCAGTTGTTACACCAGTCTTCAATTTGAGAAAGGTGCGTTTGGAGGCCTATAGATGCAATTTCGGGATCTAAGTGAGGAATCTATAAAATTAAAGTTAGATTAGAGGAAGAAAATTTAAAATATCGGTATTTAAGCCCTGTGAGACTATTTCAATCAGAATTAAACCTACATGATATTAAAGTTCATTAAATTTTACATCGATACGGTGAGTAATCAAAATCGTTGGAGCCGTCTTTGAGAAAATCGTAAAAAGGTGCAAAATGCATGGTTTAAAGTGGCTCTTCTGGTTGGCTGATTATAGTGAAGAAGTTGCTGTAACATCTCGGACGTATAGTTTTATTAAATATGAAATTTCAGTTTTGTACGACTTTTCGTTTTGCTCTAGACTCACCACATACGGACAAACACACAGACCTTTTTTCCGGACTTGGTTATTTGGACCCAGAGGACCATAACACGGGTATTTCCGTTGAAAATAGAATTCGAAAATTTTCACGATCGCAATATTTCCCATACTATATATTTCATATATAGGTAAGTGAAAGTAATAAATGTTTTTTTAAGAAAATCAAAAGCTAATTTAATCGAGTCCTCTATATTCCTTAGGACTCATGATACACATGTGTTCAGTCTCCATTAAGATGATTAATTTTGGTTTTATTACTTCTGCTGTGAAATTTTGTAGTCGACCACAATACGACAACACATTTACATAATTTTTTAAAATGAATGAACAATTCTGTGAAATACATATTATTCCGAAAAAAGCTCTCTCAAAATTCTATATTTTACGTAGATATAAAAAACAATCTGGTGCACTCAACACACAGTTTTCACTTAACTTCCTTATTGACCTTAACTTAAAATATACTTTAAGTTCAAAAATCTGGTTCGCTGTACACACAACTTTGACTTACCTCCTTCAAATAAACATAAACTTTTTTTTTTTTTTTTTTTTTTCTCTTTAAATCTATATTCACGCCTGTCAGAATGTATCTGACAATCAGCAAATGTGCTTTATAAATTGAGATCCAGGCATGGTAGGCATGAAGAAGGAAAATGCCCAGCAGCACCCCTTCCATGGCTTTATTTTAGCAGAGGAGGTCCCTCATCCAGCCTCTCTTTAGCCTTCTTTTGACTGGCATTTCAGCTATTGACATGTCGTTAATCAGTCTATTGTCGTGTCCGTTAAGTTTACTGTGAAAACGAGTATAGAGTGTTCGTATATTTTGGTCAACTGTTGGTTGTTGTAAATCCGTATGTAGGGTTCTGTTGTTTACGTACCAAGGAGCTGTCGTTATCAGTCTTAAAATTTTGGATTGAAATGTTTGCAGTTTTTGTATGTGAGTCTTTTTTGCTGAACCAAAAATCTGTGAAGCGTAAGTCCATATTGGCTTAAGAAGGTATGTGTATGTATTCAGTTTCTGTCTAATTTTTAATTTTGAAGATTTAGATAAAAGTGAGTATAGTACTTTCAGCCGGTGGTTAAGAGTCTGTCTTTTCATCTTGACATGTGGGCCCCAAGTCATCCTTCGATCGAGTGTCAGTCCTAGGTAATGTACAGAGTTGGTCTGAGGAATTTGGTTGTTGTCGATAAAAATTGGTGGGCAAGTGTTTTGTCGTAGTGTGAACGTTACGTGTTTTGACTTGTCGTGATTTAAACGAATTTTCCATAGCTTGTACCAATTTTGTAGTATCATCAAGTGATTTTTGTAGAGTCAGTGAGGCGAGTATTGGATCGCCGTTTGAAGTTAAAATTGCAGTATCGTCCGCGTAAGTTGCAGTCAATGTGGTGGGGTGAGTTGGTATGTCATTTGTGTATACAATGTATAGGAGCGGACTTTCTGCAACTTTTTCTCTTAACTATATTTTTTTCTAAAATCTTTCGTTTTCCAAGGATATATTATACATCTATATTACTATTGTTCTTTGCAGGAAGAAAAATTAACCTGAAAAAGTATTTCTGCTGTTTTCTCCTTCAGTTAGTTGTATTTTTCATTTCTCCCAGTTTGTCTCTTTGCTGATAATAATGGTTAATTTTTTCAAATTAACAAAATTAAAGGAACTTTTTTTCTGGGGCTCTCGACCGCGCGGAGTTTTCAGAGACATTGGTTCACAACTAAAATTATTCGAGGACCCCTTCATACAGTTATTTCAATAGCAACGACCCCCTAAATACTACATTTACATACACACACACACATATATATATATATATATATATATATATATATATATATATATATATATATATATATGTATGTATATATTGATAGATTTGTATTGGGCTACACCGTATCACGTACATTTCATGTGAAATACCTATATTGAAACTCTATAAATGCTCGAGGTGGGGAAATGAAAATGAAGAAAAAATGCCAACTGGGGTTAACTTCCATCCAAAAAACAGTTAATATTTGAATATTGAACATTGAAAATTTAGTTTTGAACCTCGCAGATGGCTCGAGAATTTTTTAAAGGTAGTGAAAAATCGTTGATAATGCTTTCCTTCAGAGAGAACGTAAAATAGTGATCCAGACCCTGTGCTAAGTAAGATACTACTTCAAACCCCTTTCTAATAAAATCTGGATATGCCAAATTTAGGACTTCAAGCATATTATCATCCAATTAGCTACAGTAGCATACAAATTAGGTTAAATGAATACAAATAAACTAAAATATAAAACTTATACAAGATAGGAAGTTATTCAAATACTCATAAAGATATAAAATATTCTGCACTATCTTCTGCGATATATCTGTCCTTTAAACCCATTATATTCGAAAAGTTAGAAAATGATCAATTTTAATGTTAGTCATTAAATCAGCTATTAATGTTATACAATTTTATCACTCAAAAATTTCTCTGTGTACAGCATGTGATTCTTATTAAAAGCCAAGGCTTCACAAATGTTTTACATTAAGTTCATTTAAAATAATATCCCGATGACATATCGCGGACCCCCTAGCCATCGTCTGCGGACCACTATTCTGGAAGAATAGACTCACGATTCACGATGATATTTTATAGGGTAGGGTCATCATTCCAGGCCTATTTGAAGGAACTTTATAAAATTTGGGATTTAAGCCCTTATCGCTCAACATCTATATTTACTCTTTTTTAATCACTGCTAACAAGATGGTATGGGCAATTATTTCCAATAGACAAAAGTAAAACCGTTTTCGCGAAAATTGTAAACAGATGAGAAATGCATTGCATACAGTGGCAGTTGTGGTTCGTTGTTTTTTTGTTTTTTTTAATTTGCTGTAACATCCCCGGCGTATATTCGTCTGAAATAATAAAATTTAGTTTCGCATGTCTTCTCATATTGGAATCGAGTCATACACAAACAAGCACATATGGACCATTTTTCGGGATTTGGTCAAAATAAACATTAATCCCATTTAGAATTTGAGTTTATACGTCAATAAAACAATGTTTTTCCGGCCGCCATCCGAATAAATACTACATAAATCGAGCGGAACATTGCTATAATAAATACATTTATGATTGAATCCACTATAATTAATAAATAAATAAATCATCTGGACTTTGAACTCATGAAAAATAAATATTTCTCATAAATATTGGCTATTGGACGAATATTGTTTAATCAGGAATCGTTTGACTTGAAAACCCTATTAAGGCGTAATTCAGTTATAAACATATACATTATAAATAGATTAGCATACATTATAAGGAAATCCGAACCAATTTAGTATTAGAAATAATATTTCTACATGATCATATCAAACATTTTGGATTAATTAACCGTTTCACAATAAATTGCAATATTTTTTTTCTTTACCACAACAAATTTATATAAATCTTTAAAATCAATGGACAAGTTTGTGAAATACGCATTATGCCTAGTTCTTAAGGAATTGACTGAAGTAATTCTAAGATATTATGTAAAGTATTATTTTTTTCAATTTATTATTTGTATTTTGATATCCTTCAGTTTTATTTTTGAAAAAAGTATCCATTCAATATTATAAATCATAAGTTTGTATCTTTTTTTAACATTACTGTGGCTCAAAAAAACACTATTTATCTGTTTAAACGTCAAATTTCTAGAACCTGTATCTATTTTGAAATTACTACTCATATTCTGATCAAATTAATGTTATCTTGCATTCTTTAAATGTGTTCAGGAGGAAACAAAATATGACTCTACTCAAGTAATACAAAAAATATAATTTAATAATTAACTAAGTAAGAAATTGCTGTATTTGCATGTATGTAGATCAAGAGTCAACTAAATATCTTCATAGAGTAAATATACCATCAATCGAAATATGAAAAAAATAATTCAAAAATGAAACCATAAAAAATAAGCCATTTTCATAAAAGGTGATGGGGTAAAAAAAAAAAAAACTGAATTTTTAAATATTTCAGAATATTATTAATCTTGCTTTCTATGGATCAGAAAATGTCGAGCACCTAAGGTGTACAGTCTGATATATGTATGACAAAAAAGAAAATAAAACAAAATTTGTTAAAAATAAAAAATAAATATAGATAACATTGGAAAACATTAAATTTGTTGTCAAATTAAACTGAGAGGAGGCGTGGTCGGAGAATGACAACTGAATAAAAATACACAAATACAAAAGTAAAGAAAAATCTACAATAAGATTTACTGTGTGTTAAGTAAATACCTCAGTGATATTCAGAGAGGTATAAAAATTTTCGCGAACGCAAGAAGTAAATTTATTACTTTGCAGACTGTGACAACATGTTTGTTCTACGTTTTTTACATAATTGTAATCATAGATGCACATGTAATTTTAGAGTTTCAAATATTTGTCTTTCAATTCGTTGGCATTTCATAAAAATCTAGAATAAGATACTATTAGAAAATAAATATTATTTTCTGGGATTTATACATATAATATAAGTGGTAATCGATATATAATTGTTCAACAGTATTTTAAAATGACGCTGATCAAAACGAACAAAAAAAAAGCCCTAATTATTTTGGATTTTGGGAAAATTCGCGTGTTTCTGTAACAAAAGCTTATGATCCTAATTTACTTAAAATATATTAGTTGATATTTTCGATATTCGTCGTTCTTAGCTCTTTCTGATCGAATCGTTGTAAAACCTTTATCTTATCAGAGAACTTCTTTGGCAACATTTAGAGTAGTGTAACCCTTTTCTGTGTTCTGTATGGGAGTAAAAAACTTTAAGTAGTATCAAAACTTTCTAGGGTTGTCTTATAAATAAACTCCAAATCGAGGGATCAATTCTTCATCATGTCAGTGTTTTCTTTCATTATGATTAATGGGGAGAAAAAGTTTCTTATTCGATGTTTAAATATCAAAACACAGAACATATTTAATAGCCAATGATTTTTCTTGATTTTTTTTTTTTTTTTTGGATTTTGTATTTATTTTTACCCTGTCACGTATCATCAGAAAAAATAGGAAGCTGTTTTATTAGTCTTCATTGTTGTTAGATTTGTGCTTTTCATAAGGTCTATATAGGTTATAAAAAGGTGTCAATTTCATAATCAAATAAAGGAGATTAAATATATATTTATCAGTCGCTGAAAGCACATAGATGTGTGATGAATTGTGGTAAAGCTCTAGAGCTATTATTAATATTTCTTAATTGAGAAATAATACAATCTGACACTATCTTGGACAATAAGTATTAGAGCTAAAAGAAGTAGTTCATTCCATATGCACATAGTAAAACAAAAAATAAAATAAAGCAAGTAAACTTAAATAACAAATGGAAAGAAAAATAAATATAATCTTGGCCACATTCATACCTATATACAAAATATAAATACTACCCCTGGAAACTCCAAATCGAACCCCTACATCCAGAAATGGATGCCAAGGCAAATTGCCATTAGATTCCAGCGCCTCTCAGTCAGCCGTGTCACCAGGGGGCTGAGTGAGGGCGCTAGGACCACACACTCTCAGGCATGAGCGAAGAAGCTTTTGCCGGTACATTGCCGGCACCCCGGTAAAGCTCTAGATTTAGAAACATTTGGGTGCCGCAAGTCAAGTCCTCAAGTAAATGGAAATTTACAAGAATCCATTAAGTTGATATAAATAATTTTTACTTTGAAATTATTTCATGAAACCAGATATAACCATAAGAAAACAAAACGTAAACCATTTCAAACATTTATTTATTATTTATTTGTTAAACAAGCGCGAACCAAACTATTTTTTAATCGCTGCAATATGATGCATTCCTGGAATGATATTCTGGTCCCATCATCCTTACATTCTATTAGCGACTTTAGTGCCATTAGAATCAGGTACACCAAAGAAAATTTATTATGGGATGTATTGTTTGGCTTTGCAAGTCATTGTTTCTTCAGTCTTAAGATTCCGAAAAGCTGATGTGATACTATTCTGGCAATCTTAATGAATTGCTGTATTCAGGTGTGTCTTGAAGGCTATCAAATCCTTTTCGTTTGTGTGGGTGTATCGTTTGTGCATTTCAAGGAAATTATGAATAAGTATAGTGTTTTCTTTAATGCTCAGTTTAATATAACTCTTATATTACCGGTATTAATCGTCTGTTTAAATCTATTATCCTTTATCTACTCCGCAGTTATTTAAAATAGTCCAGAACTATTCGAACAATGGATAAATTAATAAGCAATGAAAACGTCACTATAAAATGCTATTAAATTTCTAATAATGAATATTATTGCATTTCACATAAAATATCCTATGATCGATGACTCTTACAGCAAACGTCTTAGTTAAAAATATGAAACCTTACGATTCTCTGCTTTTACGACTTGGGAAGAATATGATTGAAATAATGAACAGTGGTATAAGAATTTTATTGGGATTGATCAAAGGCCAAGGTGACTTTTAAAGAAATGAAATAACAGGTTTATTTAAATTTAAAACTTCCACTGTAGCATCCTTCGATTAGCCACAGTAGCATAAAAGGAAAGTTAAATGAATAAAAAACAATATATAAAGAGGGTTCACTGACTAACTACGTGACTGGCGATATACCACAAGTTTGTAATAAACACCCCACCTTAAAACTTAGATAAACAGAGCCTTCTAACTGAAAAAAAATACAGAAACTTACGACTGTGTAGGACAAGTGGTTAAAAAGATATTACAAAAGGTTTAATTTAATTAAGGCTAAGAGAGAAAAGGTTGTTTTTTTTTCTCGTAAAACTATTTATAAATTTCGTCTTCCAGTAAAGAATTAAAGCTTTTATTTTCTCTCCTGAATTACCGTGAACAACAGTACTCCTTCTACAAGGAATCATTAATTCGGATGAATATAGCAACCGTTTAAACTCAGCGCTTTCTATCACAATTTTATGAAGACTGAAGAAGACTTCGATAAAGGTGTTGATTAGTTTATAGACAGTTACCAGCAGGTCCAGTATGGTCTTTATCTGTATCAAGGCCCAGAAAATGGATAAACTTTCAAACTATTCTCAGTACATATCGTCCCTACCATTTCCAAGTATCGAATATGAAAATTTGCACGTTTCAAGAGAGCAAGGTAAAGCAAGTAAAGCGAAGTAATATATTTAAAATTAGTCATATTCAATACTTTATTTAAGACATTACCGGGAATTGTAAAGGATCTGGAGTTTCGACAATATGCTTCAAGCCGTATCGTCCGCAATGCAAGAGCTAAGTATCGAATCTTAAAAACGAGATTATCCATATTCGATAGTTGGAAATAGTAGGGACGATCTGAGGTGTCAGCATGGCTAAGAGAAGAGTCGGCAAAGTATGGCAAATTGACCGTTTCAGATCTGACAGACGTACTTTTAACAGACTCAAGAATGAACTAAAACGACTGATTAAAATTTTGAAATGAACTAATCACATCAATAACATTAAAAACCTCTCTACTGACTATGAGAGTTTGTGGAGGAACACAAAAAAACTTGTAAAACATTATGGTTCCAGGGTCGTGTCAGACAGTGATAAATCAATCTGAGCTGTTTGCAAATTATCTTTTTTTACACCACTTACTGATTTCATTAACTCTATACACGGAAGACAAGCACTCAACACTTTAGAGATTCCATTACAATTTCACTGCGTTCTTGCTTCACTCCGACACGACTATAACTTGATTAATGTTCAAATGCTCCAGAAAATGCCCAGGAAAGCACCAGTGGTAATAACGAATATTTATAACGCCATTCTCAGAACAACCAAATTCCCTTAGTAATGCAAATACTCATACATAACATCACTCCACAAACCAAACTAAAACACTGACACCACTTCATCATATAGACCTTTTAGCCTCATCCCGATTTGTTCTAAAATTTTTTGAGAAACTACTTCTTGCGACAATTACGAACAGTAACACTATACCTGACCATCAATTTGGGTTCCGAATATAACACTCAAACATTCTTCAACTTCGTAGAGTAACTGAATACATTGCATCGGCGTTAGAGCAGAAATTGTATGCAACAGGAGTATTTCCGGATGTCGGTCAAGCATTCGATCGACTATGGCATTAGGGCTTCAAACTAAAGACTATATTCTGTCCTATATATTATCTTAACCTTCAGTCTTTTCTTCATTCAGACCCAGAAATCTCCACCATTAGACAAGCCTTATCAAGAGTTCTCGCTCCACTCACTACTTTACTAATATACACACACGAAATGTCCATCAGTTCCGAAACTCTGACAGCGACTTATGCTGATAATACAATTATATTTTAAAAAACCACCTTAATCCTACACTAGGATATCATTTTTCAACATTTAAGTTTATTTCTATCTTTCAAAATTTATTTTAACTATAGTGTTAGTATAGACGCACCACTTTTTTTATATATTATTTTACGGGAAAAAGATAAAACTTAGTTAGAAAAAGTTAAAATTTCTACCAAATAAAAATTGTATTTGAAATTTATCGAAGTTTAAACACATCATCTTCAAAAAAATAAAAGTATTTCAAAATATTCAAACCTTTCTGACTAAGATAGCTATATCTATAGCTATATCTAGTCAGAAAATGTTTTAAATTACACTGCAATCAGATAGCAAACATGCAATATTTACTGAAACATTATCAACAACAGATATAATATTTATTCAGTGCCTTCAAAGAAAAATTAACCCTCTTTTTATCCGCATTGTAAGCCATCGCACCACTCTGAAAAATCTAATGAAATTTCACTTAATAAGATATTAGGGAGGGGGGTAGTGGATAGAGCATTAGGTTACTGTTCTCTGGGTCCCAGGTTCGAATCTCGGCTGTGGCAGAATTATTTATTCTGTTAATTCAGCATTGGGGTGACCCTGGGGTATGGAGTCTCCCCTGAGGCACACCTAGGCTGTATTATGTGAGTACCCAAAATTGTAGAAAAACCTGACGGTCGAGCGTAATTTAGTCCTGATCACCTCCTTGTTTGGTCGTTGGGACCCTTTCGAAACCGAACGAAACTCAAAATTAAATATTATTTATATCAAAAACTATTAGATATGTTTAAGAAAAATCCTATACCTCTACAACCCACGAAGAGTTTCGGGTCCAATAGTTATAGAGATTTGTGCAGTTTCATGGCCCAACGACCGAACAAGTTTTTCTTCTTCCTCTGGTACATCTCGTCACCGAGTCAGGACCGCCTTCAATAGTCTCCGCCCGTTGGCTCTATCCTGCGCAGCTTCTCTTCAGTTCTAGCGTGGAGTAGATGCAAGGCTCTTGTATCTTCCTTTTTGTTACCAGCCTTTCATTCATTCTAGCAACGTGGCCTGCCCATCTTAGTCTTCCCAGCTTGGCTACCTTAACAACATCCGGACTGTTGTATAGGTTATAAAGCTCCTGGTTACTTCGCCTTATCCATATTTTACCTACCTTTAAGTGTCCATGGATTTTCCGTAGGATTGTCCTCTCAAAAATCAGGAGTTTTCTCATCTGCCTTTGTTATAGCCCAAGCTTCTGAGCCATGAATTAACACTGGTCGGATGAGTGTTCTATAGAGCATAACTTTTGTCTCCTTTGATACATCTTAATTACCTATACCAAATAGAACATTCTTTTTTCACCATTTTTGATAGAAAAAATGAAATTTTAAAATGAATTACAATTCTTTAGTCTGTCTACTCTCAACTTTAAGGCATTTCAGAAGAAACATTATAAAAATATCATAGTTCTTAATAATGCAATAAAATATAGATGTTTCAAGTTGAACTTTTGAATGCATGAACAAAAAATGCGTATATCTGTTTAAATACTTTATAAAAATCAATAGTTTCTAAATATTCCTTGAACAAACAAAATTTATGTATGATAGTTATGAAATTTATGAAAATATGAAAATTTATGAAATTATATTAAATAAATTTATGAAAATATCATAGTTCTTAATAATGCAATATACAAATAAAATATAGATGTTTCAAGTTGAACTTTTAAATGCATGAACAAAAAATGCGTATATCTGTTTAAATACTTTATAAAAATCAATAGTTTCTAAATATTCCTAGAACAAACAAAATTTATGTATATTTATCGATATAGTGACCAGTACCATTCTGATCAAATCTACCTACATTCTAGCATCTGCAGACGGCGTAGATGTAGAGCAAGATCACAAATGGACTTAGAGCAGGCTTTTCTTGCTTTATGTTTCAATCAATTAAAATAAAATAAGACACGCCCTCCTTATGTTACGTCAGGCAATTTTTTTAGTAAAAAAAAAAACAACAAAATATATTTTGATAATTTAAATATAGATTTTCTACGGAGAAATCTTGCATGACTAATTTCCTTATTAAAAGTACATATTGTTCCTTAAAAAAAAGGATTTTCGGATGCAGTTTATAGCTCTATGTTGTAAATCCCCAATAAAAAAAATATATACACCTACCTGTTCTATTCAGATACTAGACTTGTTATCTGGTATGAACAAAGTAATATGGAAATAGTTTCATAGTATCTTTTTTATATCATTATGATTTTTATAATTAATACATCATAACGAAATTAGTGCATTACTATATAATTGTTTAGGAATAATTTATTCCTATTAATAATGTCCTTTATTCCTCTAGCTTATAGCCTATAACAGTGCATTCCATATTCTGAGTGGATTCCTAAATTGCTTCTGGTCCACTATTGTTTAGATAATGAATTCCGAATCTCACTAGTTCACTGCCAAAACTATTTTTAACTGAAAGAATGCAGGTTAAATAGTTGGGTTATTCATGTTCAACAACCAATAAGTTCTGGAACCTATTATTTAGAATGAGCATAACAATGTCGGAGACCAGTGCCAATAAGTCCCAAACGTCTTTTCTGACTTTGAAACTTGAACTAATCAAGGTATAAATTTTAAATAGAGGAATTCAAGATTTTGGTACTATTTCTCTGGCAATAAATTTACTGTGATACATCTTTCTCTCACAGTTGTATAGTAATACACCAACGTTTTGCCCGAAAAAAAATCACTTCTTCAGAGTTCTAAGTAAGAATTAAAAAATAATAATAATATAAGATGAGTTTATAGTCATAGCGAAATAAAAGGAAACGTAGAAGTACTATAGTTTGGCTAGAAACTAAGGGGCTTCATACAATAGGAAGGAATTTTGGGTCATAACTAATTAAAATGTTTTAAAATTATATTTCCAAAAACTGAATTTCTCATATTTGGCACATTGGAGTATTTAAGTATAGCACTAGGTGGGTTGAATTTTATTTTGTATTGGACCCAGGGAACATTTTTATAGCATAAAAAATCGCATGTGATTTTTGACAGTATTATATATATTTATTTATTTATAAATATAGCTTGATTATATTTCTAATTCTAAATTTTTATTCTATTCATATTCATCCTGAATCTATAAAAAAGTATCAATAAAATTGTTGACCCATTATCTATATAACAAAAAAATATATATATATTTTGCCTAAATATTGGATAAATATGATTACAACGATTGTCATAACGCTAAATATTTAACATTATTGATAACATCAATATGTTTAGTTTATTTATTTAACTTCACTTTATGCTACTGCGGCTAATCGAACGATACTACAGTGGGAGTCCTAAATTTTGCCTATCCAGGTTTAATTAGGACCGGGATCTTTAACAAGTGTCTGACATCGCACAGGCTTGGAACCACTTTTTTAAGTTCCCTCCGAAGGACGGCATAATTAAGAATTTTTTCTCCAATTAAAAAATTCTAGGACCACCTGCGGGTTTGAAACCGTGATATTTTGGCATAGAAGGTTGTTATGCTAACCACTATGGTATATGTGCTATATCCCACATCAACATGTAAAAATAGCACATCTAATGTCGAAAATAAACCATACTTCTTTATTGTTATTTTAATTGTAGAATAACATATCTGTACTTGAATTGAATGTTTCCTATTTTTTTTTTTTCATGAATTAACATTGTGAAATATACTTATTTTTAACCTGGTGATAAATCGAACGCATACAGCATATCCTGACTGGTCAGACAGCGAAATGTAGGAATTTCATCAGCAATATTTTTAGAACATTTGGATATTTTCCAAAAGATTATGCAAGTCCGATTTAACAGGGAAAACATTTCCTATTTTAAGTACTGGTGAACTTTTCTGTAACACATTCGTGCGTTCGTAAAGTTATTTTAGATCTATGATATGATATTTTAACTCTCCTTCAATGAATTAGACTAGAGAAGTAAGAAAATTATTTAAAATTTATTAATGTAATAAATAATCTTCAGTTCCTGCGGATAAGACAAGTTATTGTAATTATCAAACCGTCAATTTATATAAGTAGTAATCTACAATAGATAGAAGGAATGAAAATTTTAAATCAATGCTGTATGATATTACTCATTATTGAACATTGTATTGAGAATTCCTTATTAAAATCCATTATAATTTTCAAATGCTTGATATTTTAAATCATTGAGGAATAGATGATGACAATGTTAAAAAAATCTATTTTGTAATGAATCTTGGAAAGCCCGCTTTTGTGTAAGTGGTGCGTCGATAGCACTCTCATGTACCTTTCATGCTCTGATGCGCTCTTTCTTTCAGTTAGGTAAAAAAAATTTTCTAGTCCTATTTTCATAGAAATAGTGGAATTCCAGAATGCATTTAAGATCACCTGGGATGAGGAGAACATTTACTTTAAAACCACTTAATAATCAACTTTTTTGTTTTTGCTTTTTTACATCCTTTCCTTTTTCTAATTCTTTTTCTTCTTGTGGTACCTATCCGTTACGGATGTTTGCGATCATCAATGCAATGCGTCCTTCATCAACTTCACGAAAAAATTCTACCGTTGCTGTATTAAACCATGTACGCAAGTTCTTTAACCACAATATCCACCAAGCCTCCGCCTGCCCTCCACCTTGCCCTGCATGCTCCCTCAAGGAGATGTCTCATAAGACTGATTGCCCGATAATCATTACAACTCTTTTCATGAGGGCTTGTTGGCAAAAGTATACAAGTCGATTTTGTATGTTTTTCTAATTATGGCGAGTTGTCTTGCTAATAAGTAATCTGAAAAATGAGGATATTTACTCCGTGGGCCAGATACATAATAAATTTTATCGCGCCCGGCCGGTATTCGAACGCTGGTGTTAACGCTGTGCTGACAGTTAAATATTAAATTCATTGGCCCCCACAGCTCCCTTTTCGATTCGCGCTAAAATACGGTATTGTAGTTAGTTTTGATAGTGTCAAGGGAGCAACTTAAAATCGTCGAGCCACACTGTCTTTCAAACAAACCTCGTGTTGAACATATTTCCCGCCCGTATAAATCTTCACATTTCCACTCTGTTGAAAATAGATTTTTGATCTTCAAGATAACCAACCTATGAATTAAATGGATTAGGAAATTGTATTAAACACCTAATAAAAAATCAATATTGTTCTTTTTGAGGCAGGATGATTTATAACCGTAACAGAGCCCGACCATTGGTTGAGTCAACATGTAACAAATCATTACGAACGTTTTAGTTGATGATTACTGTTTCAGGGTTATTGTTTTTAAATAACTGTTGAACAATTTTCTTGTAAGTTTGATTGTAAGGAATTTTAATGAAGATAATTAGATATAGGGTAAATATTGGAAATCGAAGGTAATTATTTCACTGACAACTATTAGCTATTACTTGATGACTGGACTACTTTCTGTTTGCACCTCATTCACTTCACATCGCCCCCAACCTCCCTACTCCACCTGACAGCAATACAATATCCCTCAACTTGAGAGCCCATACACTTCCCATGGATTGATGGTAAACCTTTCAGCAACTATCCATTCTGTATATTTGATGCATTATTGCATATCGACCGCTCTCGCTGTTGTATTAATAATATTGTATGAGAGGGCCATGAACTTTGTAGCCATGAATAAAAACTTCTGAGTTTTATTTCCTGTATTCTGATATTTAGAAGACACAAATTAATTGCTCGGTCGCTGGCTCGCATTACCGTGCTATATATAGCAAATTTCTATTTCGAACGAATCTTTTGTGAATATTTAATGAAAATTCGAGCTGCTTCTATTCACGAGCATTGGCTCTTATATTACGAATATGATATTAGTATTACCTACATGAGAACAAAAAGAAGATGATTTCATAAGTTAAATTCACATTGGTAGCCATTGCCTACACTTATTGTAATCTCATCTTACAAGTAGAAGATCCTAAATGTGTCTCAGTTTATTAACCATAGGTAATTAATTCATTTGATAAAACATTTTTTTTCAATAAAGCAGAAGATACATGTAAAAATATTTTGAAAAAAATAAATAAAACTTTATTTTAATGGTTTTGTTATATTTTAGTCTTTACCTGGAATAAAGAAATATGTAGTAAGGGAATTGCGATCGTTAAAATTTTCTGATTCCAGTTTACGACTGAAATACTGGAAATTGTCGGGTCGCCGGAGTCAATTAACCAAGTCGCGCGAAAATGTCTGCAGTTACCTTAAGATTTGCAGTTTTTTTTTTTTTGCGATTTTTTCAAAAGCGACTCTTAGCGATTTTGATTAAATTTCCTATACCGATGAAAAATTTCATGAGCTTTAATATCATGTAGGTTTCATCCTGATTGATACAGTTTAGCAGAGCTTAAATACCCGTATTTTAAATTTTATTCCTTTAAAATGGATTTTATTTTTCTTTGGCCGAAACTTCCGTTGGCACCAGTTTATTAAGTTTATATCTTAATTGTGTGTTCTTTTGACTGCACCCTGAACTAACTTCTCTCACTTACTCACACAGTAAACCATTCTCACTTCACTTTTATTTTTTTAATTTAATAAAAAAAAAACACATATCATCTTATTAGCATTAATAGTAAATAGCTAAATATACAAGTTTAAGGAATTTCATAATCAATTAAAGGAAAAAAGAGAAAAAATATTTGTTTTGGTAATTTTTTTATTTATTTTTTTTTTTTTTGAACATACGAATAGTAATATAGATGTACTACCGGACCTGACAAAGGTTGTTCTGCCCTAAAATTATTTCTAGTGAATATTTTGGTTGTAAATAAAAAATAACGAATATATTGTAAGTGTGTGGGTTTGAGACCTTTGACATAAAGAGAAATTCTTAAATTGATTTTTTAAACGGAGGTAAGTTAAAGTAGCGTGCACGTGATTTTTTTATTGTTCGGTACTCCTGGAACATGTTTACTTTTAATTGTATACACATTCTAATGTTATAAAACCTTTATTCATCTCAACAAATTTCATCAAAATCAATGAGACGCACCCATGATTTCAAAATAATTTTATAGTTAAAAATTTAGTTATGAAGTACAATTGAAAAGATTTACTTTATCCAACCTACCTAGGAATATATTTTTTTATTTAGAAATCAAAATCTAAGATAATTATGGAATTTATTTCGTTACAGTTTTATAAAACCAGCATGATCTAACTGCTAACTGCAGTTACGAAGTAGGCAATCAAAGTGACCGCAGTGTTTAGGTAATAAAACCCACAGTTGCAGAAAAAACACAATAATAACGGAGAGAGAGCTTTCAAGGTCTTACCTTCATGCATTCCTTTCTTTATTCACTTGGTTTACAAACAATATACTTACCTCGCAATATAAATACATTTAAATACTATCATTGTCATTTAAACATTCGGCATTTTGATTCCCTTTATTATTATTTTGCAGTACACAAAAGAAAAAACACTGATACGACCCATGCTGTATGTAGTAAAGGTATTTGCAAAACTATGTAAGTTCGATTTATTAACGAAACATTCACTTCCATTCTTACATCTCAGCGTTCATCCGTGATTCACGTCATAATTAATTCAAGTAAACTGAAATGTCTAATTTCATATCTAAATTTTAAAGAAAACAGCTAAACCAAACTGCTAGATCTAAAAACAATAGCTTCATAGTAATGTTAATTTTGTATGCACCTGATTTTAGAGGTTTGTTTCGCGCTGACACGGTTAACATTTTCAGACCAGCTTAGGTAACAAGGCGCATAATCTTGCCACTTAACTACAAAACCTTTCCTCGCCAAATGAAGTATCCATTCGCATTACTACTATTCAAGTATGGAAGTATCGGACTAGCGAGTTTAATTAATATCGTTATAGCCGTTATTGAGAAAATCATAAAAAGGTGCAAAAAGCTTGGTGTAAAGTAGCACTTACGGTCAGGCGATTTCGGTGAAAAAGTAGTTGTCCTATAGTTGTATTAAATATGAAATTTCAGTTTCGTATGACTTTTCGTTTTCGTGTTTTTATTTATTTTTTCAAGAAAATCAAAAACTAATTTAATTGTTTTCGATCTGTTATCAAGTACTCCGTGTTCAGTCTTATTTATAAATTGCGAAGTAGAATATGGATATTCATCTAGGATATGCCAAATCGAGGGGGTTCCGTTAAGATTATCAATTTTTGTTTTATTGCAATATTTCTGTAGTGAAACTTAGTAATCGGCCAAGAAAAAAAAATGTAAGCTTTTCGAAATTCAATATTACACTTAAAAAATCTGGTGGTCGCAACAAACACTTTTCACTTACCTTCATAATTGAAATCAACTTCAGTTTCGCACGACTTTACGTTCTCGTGTTAGACTTCGTGTCACACACACACACGCACGAACCTTTTCGCGCGACTTGGTCATACAGACTAAACAGTGTATACCGTTGAAAACTGGAATTGGAAAATTTTCACTAAAATTCAATCGCCATACGTTCCCTTACTATATATCTTATTTATAGGTAAGGGACAACAAATTTAACCCATGTTCTTTTCATTTGCTTATTTAATAGATATTTATCACAATCTGAGACAATTAAAGCCTTCAAATGGCGAGGTGGCAAATCAATGTTTTTCTTAGAATCTTCACTTTTACACTTAAAACATTACTCCGTAAATGCATGTCCTCCCCGCTCATCGAAAAAAAAAGAAAGGACAAAAAATTGCTCTCAGACCAATGCTACTTGGTGTTTTGGTCTCGACTAAGGTCACCGAGTAAAGTCTGTACGGATAGGGAATCCCCCACCTCACATCGCAGTTCCAATCAGGACAATTACCGGGTCGTTCGCATCAAGGAAACCTTTGAGGTTGTTTCTGATGTAACGATAAAGAGGGTTGCAGAAGACGGGACTATATATACTTAAGGAAAGGATTGTGTTGCAGCCTCAGAGGATGGAGGGCGGACAGTACATCAAGGAGCTGACCGACTCGGCCAAGACGGCCTGCCTCTTCTTCACGCCCAAGGAGAACGATGGCGTCGGGACACTAGTCGACTACCTCGAACACTTCAAGGTAAGTTTGTAGAGTACTTTTAGTAGTTTCATCTGCTTTTATTAATGTATTCATTATTTTAGAATTGATGATACTTACCATGTAGAAGTATGAAACCGGAATTTTTTTTTGAAAATTGCACGTCTGCTATTTGTATCACTAAAAAATATTTTATTCAAAATAGTCTCCACTGGAATTTATTAAATTTTCCCACAGGTTATGAATGCCAAAAAAACAATTCTTCCTATGAAGAAAACCAGTTGTTGAGCCATTTTCGTACATTTTAATTCGAATCGAAGTGTTCTCGCGAGTGCATTAATTACCCAATGATGCAAATAGATGGTAATCAGACGGAGCCAAGTCTGGAGAATAAGCCGCATGCGCTAGTATTTCCCAATCGTATCTGCGACCCGTTTTTCTCTGTGTGAGGGAGCATTATCATGAAGTAAAATGACTTTATATTGCCTCGTTGCATATTCCGGTCGTTTTTCACGTATTGCTCGATTTCAGTCGATCATTTTTTGTTGATAGCGATCAGTGTTAACGGTTCCGCCAGGTTTTAGTAGCTCATACTCTTTTGATCCCACCAAAAGCACAGCATTGTTTTTTTTCTAAAACGATTTGGTCTTGCAGTGGGTGTTGATGGTTCGCCTAAATTCACCCATGATTTACGTCGTTTAGGATTCTGAAAATATATCCACTTTTCTTCACCTGTCACTATTCGATGAAGAAATGATTTTCTTTTACATGCGACATGCAACATTTGACAAGCGGTTTTTCGATTTTATTGCTTGCTGTCTTTCATTCAGTTTATGTGGTAACCATTTTCCCACTTTCTGAATCTTTCCCTTTGCTTTGAGGCGAAGAAATGCTGCTTTTTGCGTCACATTTAATTGTCCCGCGAGTTCTTGTTGAGTCTGGATATCTTCTTCATCCAATAAGGCTTGCAAGTCCTTGTCTTCAAACTTTTTCGGTGGTTTCCCACGCTCCTCCTTTCTCAAGTCAAAATCATCACTTTTAAATTTTGAAACCACTTAAAGCATTGAGTTTTGCCTAGATCATGTTCACCGTATGCTTCGACAAGCATTCTATGCGTTTCTGCAGCAGTTTTCCTTAAATGATAGCAGAAAACCACTGCTTTCTGCAAATCATAATTCGTAGTAATACAAAACTCGACGTGTTTGATGTTATAGAAAAATATACCGGGGTATGAAACTTAGATCATTGTGTATTGACTAACTCCGTCAGCTGATAGAGGGAGAAGAAGATTTTTAAGCTGATAGCGAGCACCATCTAGAGGGAAATTCCGGTTCCATACTTCTACACCTATGCATAGTTGTTATCGTATAAGTAAGTAATAAAAAGTAAAGTGAATTCATTCAATGACAAAAAGAAGTAATATTAAACTTTTAAAGTCAATAAAAGTAGGATGCATTTATATTAGAGCGAACATGAAAAATACAAGAGGAAACCGATCGGTGTGGGGGTCAAGGAAAGAAAACCATACAATTATCTTTAACTTATTTACTTTTTGCATCTAATTATCTTGCCAAACTAAACATTTCTCAGCACTTTTACAACACATCAACTAAACAACTATAACTTTACTTTTCCTGTAAAACTTGTTATTGTTGCCTTAAAAATCATTGTTTGTTTTGTTCACATATATTGTTATACCCTTATTTTATTACTTTTTGTACATTTTTTTAGCCCTGATGATGACCTACAATATGTGACGAAACGTTGGCAAACTATAAATAGTCCCGAAGATGGTATAAAATCTAGGCCGAAACCTTGCCACAAATAAATTAAGTTTCTACTTAATTGAGTGTTTTGACGACTGCACCCCCAATTAACTTCTCCTCTTGATAGATATTTGAGACTATTTCATTGTTTTTCTTTATCTTACCACCACAGGAACTAATTAAGCATCACAAAACTATCATAAACCACACATACACTTTAATCTTAATGCACATTATATATAATATATATATATTGAATACATTCATCATAAAAAATAACATGATGTGAAAAACACATTTTTCATTTTAACTACATTAACAAATTAATAAAAATCATTTCCCAGAATGGTTCTATCCTCCAATACTCATATTTTCTTTTCTCTGAAATTTTCCGCAATTACTTGCTTAAACAGAACTCTTAACAAACTATTATGTAATCTCTGTTGGCAGCTGCACAAGGTGAACCTGGTACACATCGAGTCCAGGTCTTCGGTCAGGTTTCCTGGTAGGTACGAGTTCATGGTCGAATGTGTTCCCGGCAGTGGAAACTTGGGTGCGGCCATCGAGAGCCTAAAGGAGAGTTCGGAGTACTTCAGCATCATATCCAGAAATCACAAGAACAATAGAGGTAAGTAATCTATTATTTTCTCCAAAAAAGTTCACAAACTTTAATTTACCTAAAATGTTTATCGACACTATTACAAGCGTATATAATAACTCAGATTTCTATATTATGTCTTTTGGTCGGTAGTAGTAGTTCTAAGTTATTGGGTTGTAAAATAAGTTCGAGCGTTTTTTACTGGTGAATTCAATTAATTTTTTTATCTGACCTCCCAGAACTTCTCAGATTCGAACTGAGCACTTTGCTTCTTTTCTTCTACTAAGCCATCGCCGTCATTCATCCTGCAAATTAACCGTCTGTGCAGTGGATTTTCATTTTCGGGAACAAAAAATAATTAAATGACGAAAATTAATTTTTCCTCCCATTTTCAGCAAGCAAAATACCACTTAAAGATAAGTAATCTCGGTTAAAAGTGGTGCATGAAAGTACTTTAATCCTTTTTTACCATAGAGTCTGTAGAAATTGTACAAGTAAAGATGATTTTAGAAACACAAAGAGGATTAAATTGAAATATTGAAAAACGCTACGGACTTATATTACAACTCAATAATAATTACCCCTTCAGGACATAAATAATAAGGATTATCCAATTTGTTTTCAAGCTATAGCATCGTTGCGACACTCTCATTTGTTTTCAAAATGTTACAGATAAAAAGAAAGTCATTGAGAAAAATTGTGAGTTTTTAAAACAACTTGTCAGAAAATAAAAGTGAACAGTATTTTAAAACATTTTGTTCACTTTGGTTTTATCACTTCCTCCTAAGCGATTAGTTGTAGAACACTTCGGTTATGAAGCTGTGGCTTTTTTTCCGAAATGTTAGTGTTTATTAAAACACGTTAAATGCATTCTCATGATTCCTAATCATGTAATATTTGGACCACGCAGGTTCTGTGCCATGGTTTCCACGGAGGATAAGAGAGTTGGACCAATTCGCAAACCAAATCCTTTCTTACGGATCCGAGCTTGATGCCGATCATCCCGGCTTCACAGACCCAGAGTACAGGAAGAGGAGGAAGTACTTCGCTGACATCGCTTACAACTATAAACAGTGAGTACTCAAATTAAAGTAAGGACTATTAATCAGATGAATGACCATAGGTTTGTCAATCGCCTTAGACAAGTTATTATTTAATTTTTACTTTCACTTACCTATATATGAAATATATAGTAAGGAAAAGTATTGCGATCTTGGAAATTTTCGAATACCAGTACTCGACGGAAATACAAGTTTTAGGGTCCCCTTAGTCTAATTAACCAAGTCCCGAAAAAAGTTGTTTTTTTTTTTATTGTAGGTAGGGGAAAAATCTTTCATAGACGATGTGTGGCTATACAAGCCCACAACAGTGTGAGATTCCTACTCACTAAAAAACCACCTCCTATTCGCCTTCACCACCCCACGGAACTGCCGTCAGACATTACTTCGCGGGGGGCAGTATGGCTATGTGCCTACTTCAGTACTGGACATCTTTATCTTATCTATCTATCTTATAAATCTTACCTGACCGCTCCTTTCGCGCTCTTGAGATCTGAGCTTCTTTCCTACTTGCGCCGTGTATTCTATCACAGCATTCCAGTTTTCCTCTTTGGCCATCATTAGGTTGACCAAATTTTCTGGAACAGCCTTCTCTCCAAGAATGCTGTCTATTTCATCCTTTTCTTTGGCGAAAATTGGGCAATATAAGAATGCATGCTCTACTGTTTGATCCTCAGACAGGCAACTTGGACACGATGGTTCATCCTCTATTTTAAAACGTGCTAAATATGATTTTAGGCAGCCATGCCCTGTAAGGAGTTGGGTGAGGTAGAAGTCTACATCTCCGTGCTTCCTAGAAATCCATTCCATGTAGCTACGTTAGGAATTAGACGGTGGGTCCATCTTCCATTGGATGAGGCATTCTAAGGTCTCTGCCATTTTTCTATCGTCTGAGACCTCTCTTCGTTTGCAACCGTCGCCCAATGAGCATTTGAATTTTGCCTTCTTCGAAAAATTCGTTCGCACTCCTCAACCAAAAGCTCAATAGGAGGCATGCTGGCGATAACACACACAGCTTCATAGGAGACAGTCCGGAAATCACGAAAAACACGAAGAGCAGTAATTCTGTACACACTAATGGCCTTTCGAATGTAAGATTTCTTCGGCACGGCTTCCGTCCAGATTGGTGCTGCGTATAAAAGCGTGGAGCTAGAAACACTGGCCAGAAGTCTTCTTCGGCACATCTTTGGGCCGCCAATATTCGGTATGATTCTAGATAAAGCATTTGTTACTTTTAGGGCTTTCATGCTAACATTGCTCAAATGATCATCAAACCTAATCTGGCGTCAATCTAAACACCGAGGTATCTAATAGACGGCTTAGACTCGATGTCGTAATCTCCAATGATTAGTGTAATATTTTCTCTAACTTTTCTACTAGTGACGAGAACTGCCTCAGTTTTGTGTTCAACAAGCTGGAGCCCTACTGTTGACAGCCAATGACGAATCGTTGTTACGGCCTTGTTCACATTATACTTTATCTCCTCCAATAGTTTTCCACAAACTAAAATGGCTAGATCATCAGCAAAGCCGATCGTAGTTGTGTCTTCTGGTATGGAGAGTCTAAGTACTACGTCGTACATAATATTCCACAATAATGGCCCTAGGACAGATCCCTGCGGCACGTCATACGTTACGTCGTAAAGTTTCTGACCCGCATCAGTATCATAGCTTAGGATCCTATCCGTGAAATAGTTTCCAAGAATGTCTACAAGATACTGTGAAACACCCATCTTTTGTAGTCCTTCCATGATGATGTCCCAACTTGCTGAGTTAAACGCATTCTTGACGTCTATAGTTATTATGGCACAGTACCTCTTGGCACCTCTTCTCCACCTCTTTTCTGCAATGGCCACCCTAGCAGTTTGAGTCACAAAGCCGATAGCATCTATCGTGAACCTACCCTCCCTAAAACCATACTGGTTATTAGACAGTTCTTGGACTCCTTCTGTAAAGGCAGTTATCCTTTTATATAGTTTCCTCTCTAATACTTTACCAGCAGTGTCTAAGAGACAAATTGGTCGATAAGGTCCGGGGTTATCCAGAGGCCCTTTCCCCTTAGGAATGAGTACAAGGCGTTGCTTCTTCCACTGGGTCGGAAAGATACTCTCGCGAAGGCATGAGTTGAATACATCTACGAAAAGCTCAGGTCTTGATCTGATCGCGATTTTTAGGGCAAAATTTGGGATGTTATCAGGTCCAGGTGCCTTGGAATCTGTTATCCTTTTGCAAGCTAGGTCTAGTTCTTCTTGCGTGATATCTGGCACTTGCTCCTGAGACTGAACCTTTTTAAAAACGATTTTTGACCGTCTTGGAAACAGCTCCGCGACTATTTTCTCCAACAACAATGGACAGCTAGGGGGAGACAAGCTTATATTTTTTAGTCTAGTCATGACAGTTTTATACGGTCTTCCCCATGTGTCTTCATCAACCTCTTCGCACAACTTCTTCCAGCTGTTTCGTTTACTCTCATTGTCATAATTGCCTTAACCAGGTTCATTTTAGCTAACTTATATTCCCGCAATCGATCTTCGTAATTCAGGCGGCCTCTAGCTCTTTTGGATAGTCTTCTAGTACGAAAACATGTTCGTCGTAAAGCAGCGACCTCCTCACTCCACCACTATACTGCCATTTTACTATTTTTCGAAGATGTCCTTGTCATTGATGCATCACAGGCTTCATTGATAAATCTCATCAACTGTGAAACCCTCTTTTTTGTTGATCCTAATAATGCGATTATTCCTTCTAACATATTAACAAAGGAGTCTTTGTCGAAAGACCTTCGATTCCACCCTGCTTTCTGCGGTTTAAACCTTTATTGAACCCGAAAAAATATGTGTGTTTGTGTGTGTGGTAACTCCGGGTGAAAACGAAAAGTCCTATGAAACTGAAATTTCATATTTAAGACAACTGTTTGATGACATCCTTTATCTCCGAAATTAAATCCCTTGTTATGCCCCTAATATCACTCCTAACTAATCTCGTATCAAATCTCATTCCTGCCTTAAAAAAACCGTAAATGACTACACCTAATTCCTTATCCATTCTCCTTTGGAATGCGAATGGTGTTAGAACTCACACTGACGAACTTACAGCCGTACTGCAAGACAAAAACATTGATGTTGCACTCATTACTGAAACTAGACTAACCACTAAACAGTACTTCAAAATACCAGAATACATAACATACCGGACAGACCATCCAGACGGCAAAGCCCATGCCGGTACTGCTGTCATTGTCCGCCGATCCGTCTCCCATCACTTACACCCACTTCCCGCCCACGATTACCTACAAGCAACTTCCATTGTAATCAAAACCTTTTCCTTTCCGCTTATCATCGCATCAGCATACTGCCCTCCTAAACATCCTATTTCCTCTGCCCAATTTGGATCCTTCCTCAACTCCTTGGGAAATCACTTCATTTTGGGTGCCGACTTAAACGCTAAGAATCAAAAGTGGGGTTCTAGAACCACCAATTCTCGTGGACGGACGTTGCAGTCTGCACTCAACTCCCGACGCTTTCATCTCCTACCTCCCGATTCTCCTACCTACTGGCCGACAGATCCTAACCGTAATCCTGACATCCTCGACTTCTTCATCCACTGCGGATTAGGCTCCCTGAACCATTCCGCAACTCGCCTTGATGAACTATCCTCTGATCATAGTCCATTAATCCTAAATGTATCCATAACTCCTATTCCGAAACCTTTCCCACCTTCATTCATTAGAGGCCCTGTCAACTGGAACCTCTTCCGCGAAATCCTTACCAATGATATTGACCTCAGAGTACCTCTCAAAACCCAAACTGACCTTGATGATGCCGTATATTCCTTTACAACCACAATTCAACAAGCTGCCTGGACTGCCTCCTCTCCCAAACAATCCCAAAGAATTCTTAACAAAAGCCATTTACCACAACACCTGAAGGACCTCATCAACACCAAACGCCGAGCCAGATCATTATGGCAACGCACCCGCCACCCAGAAGATCGCCGCTCTTACAACTTTCTTTGTAGAAAATTAAAGCGGGAGTTGGCGATATTCCGTTCCCAATTCTACAATTCCTACCTCTCCTCTCTCTCGACTCGTGACAATTCCCTATGGAATGTCACGAAGAGAATTCTAAAATCCCACACCATTTCCCACCCTCTCCGGCGCTGTGATAGTTCCTGGGCTGCTTCCGACAAGGATAAAGCCGAGGAATTCGCACAGCACCTTTCCAAAGTTTTCACTCCTCATCCTGAGCTCAATCCAACCCGTACTGCAACAGTTGAAGAGTTCCTTATGTCACCAATACCACTATCCTTACCACCTAAAGCAGTTAATCCATCTGAGGTTAAATATCTTCTTAAAAAGCTTCCTCTCCGTAAATCCCCAGGATACGACCTCCTTACTCCTCGGATCTTAAGACAACTTCCTCCCAAAGCCATTACATTTCTTGCATATCTCTATAACTGTATCCTACGCACTACCTATTTCCCTCTCATATGGAAACATTCAACCATCATCCTTTTCCTAAAACCAGGCAAACCTTCCCACAACACTTCATCTTACAGACCTATTAGCCTGCTCCCGATCCTCTCCAAAATCTTCGAAAAACTCCTATTAAAACGAATCCTAGCCAAATTTCACAATTTTCCTTCACATCAGTTTGGATTTCGTCCTCAACATTCCACGGTTCACCAAGGACTCCGAGTTGTAGACCACATTTCCTCCGCCCTTGAGTGCAAGGAGTATTGTTCGGGTGCCTTTCTGGACATAGCTCAAGCTTTTGACCGGGTGTGGCACCCGGGACTGCTCTTTAAGCTCAAAACCCATTTACCTCAATCCTTATACCTAATCCTCCGATCCTATTTATCAAACCGCTCCTTCCGAGTTCGCAGTGGTTCCGAATTTTCCAAACATTATACTGTTGAGGCCGGTGTTCCTCAAGGCAGCGTCTTAGGACCCGTCCTCTACATCCTCTACACCGCCGATATCCCTACCGATCCCGATACCTTTCTGGCAACATTTGCTGATGATACCGCCATTTTGTCATCCAATTCCGATCCTGAAGCAGCATCGCTAAATCTCCAAAAGCACCTTTCCCTTGTCGAAGACTGGTGCAATGCTTGGCGCATTAAGGTGAACGAAAGCAAATGCACTCACGTCACATTCACCCTTCGACGCAAATCCTGTCCAACGGTTAATTTCAATTCCATACCGCTTCCTTCCTCAGACACAGTCCGGTATCTCGGCTTTTTACTAGACAAAAGACTGACGTGGAACCCACATACAAGACTAAAAACAAAAGAACTCAACCGCAGATTCGGCCAGTTATACAGACTACTAAACAGAAAATCTCATCTTACAGTTGACAACAAATTACTAATATACAAGACAGTACTGAAACCTATATGGACCCACGGACTTGAACTGTGGGGGACAGCTAAACATTCTAACATCAAACGCATCCAATCCTTCCAATCCAAAGTCCTCCGAACAATAGTTAATGCTCCTTATTACGTTACCAACTGTACCCTACACCATGACCTTAATATTCCGTTTGTTTTAGACCTGGTACCATCCAAATTTTCCAAATTTCATCAAAACCTTAGTCATCATCCTAACCCTCTAGCGCAATCCCTATCCAGCACCACCCATCCCTACAATCCTCCTCGAAGATTGAAACGGCAGTGGCCACGAGACCTATTGTAAACATTTAAACTGGAGTTCTGACAATGGTCAGATCCTCCACTCATGTACGGTATGTTTGTGGCTACAGCGCCCTAACTCAGCCTCCACTGGCTCAGACCAGTGATGCGGCTGAGATAGAGGCGCTGGGATCTCTTGGATTCCGCTTTTTCCTCCACTTGTGGAGAAAAAAGCGCTTGCTGGGGTCCCTTTAGCAATTGTATATATTGTATATAGTTATGATTGTGTGCAAGATGTTTATTTATTTGCCAACTTTTTATTTATCTCAATAATAGGTTTTTGTTTCGATTTGTTTTGTTTTTTATTAATTATTATTATTTTATTGTATATATATGAATTTATTTATGTTCTATTTTATGTAATTTGACCATTATTATTATTTTCTGTATATATAGTATGAATGTGTTCTCTTATCAATATTATTATTGTTCATTTTGTAACAAATTGTAATATATCTCAATAAATAAAAAAAAAAAAAAAAAAAAAAAAAAAAAAAAGACAACTATACACCCGAGGTGTTACAGCAACCTTTTCATCGAAATCAGCTAACCAGAAGATCCATTTTGTACCTTTTTACGATTTTCTCAAAAACGGCTAAAGCGATTTTTATTGAACTCTATATATCGATGTAAAATTTAATGGGCTTTAACATCATGTAAGTTTCATTCTGATTGAAATAATCTGGCAGGTCTTAAATGCAGGTATTTTAAATTTTCTTCCTCTAAAGTACATTTAATTTTGTATATTTCAAAAAATAAGGTACATCACCTTATTAGCATAGATAAATAACGGCTAAATATGAAAGCTGAGCCAATTTGATAAACAACTAAAGGAGAAACGTGCAAACATATTTTTTAATGCAATTTTGTGTTTTCAAACACAAGAATAGTAATATAGATGTATAATATACCGTTGGATAGCTAAAGATTTTAGAAAAATATTATCTGATACACGGAATCGTTAAGGGTAATGGAGAGTGATGAAAAGCCGATAAAACTAACTGATTTTTGTAGATAAAAATATAATAGATTATGTAATAAAACACATGTTTCTATTGAAATTCAATTTAAATTATTCTTTGACGATTTATTTTTATCACAATATTTATTAATAATTCTTCAATTGATTTTAACAACGGAGGGAAGTGAAAGTCGTGTGTTGAGCGCACCAGATTTTGTTTTATTAGAAACCTATCTTCGGTATTTTTATTTACTGGGATTTAATTATCTACTGCGTTTTATTTTTTTTAATTTAGCCTCTTATTCATGTGTAACTTACATTTGTATGTGCTTTCAGTGGAGAACCTATCCCAAGGGTGGATTACTCTAAGGAGGAGACAGCTACCTGGGGAAAGGTCTTCGAGCAGTTGACAACGCTGTACCCTACTCACGCTTGCAAAGAATTTAATCATGTTTTTCCTCTTCTTATCGAAAACTGCGGATATAGGAAAGACAACATTCCTCAACTCGAAGATATTTCCAATTTTCTAAAAGGTATGATTTGTACTTTTTTCTTACTGTACGATCTAGAGACCTTGGCATGCAGATCCATTCGTTAGGGTATGATTTTGTTATTGATAATTGTAACAATCGACACGTAATAATCTTGGATGGTAGCCATAGCAGTCTGTTAAGTACATTTTCTGCTTTTGATAAGAAACTCTTTTCCATAGTATGCAGACCTTCTTGTAGGATTTAGGCTATATAAACTGTTTAATCCGAGTGTTCTTAAAAAATAGAGCTACGAAAAAAGTTACAGCATTGGAATGTTATTCGTAATTTTTAAGTCAAAACAGGATGTTATAAAATTTTCTCTATTAAAAACTCTAAACAATAGCTGACATCAGTGTCAATGTGCTGTTCAACGCTCATTTAATTGTTTGTTTTTTTCACTAATAACATCTTGTTGGTATATCCTTTCTCCTCTATTTCGATTGAAGGACCAAAAATTGCTTTAGCTTATAACAATAATCAAACTTGTAAACGATTATTTTAATTGGATTACTCCCTCTTTGATACGCCTGACTCAACTTTATTGCTAAGCTGGAATTTCAGCAGGTTAAATTTTAACCTCAAAGTTTTAAATCTTTACACAGGAGCAGTTAGCCGGCGCCTCCCTAAAACATATTGTGGCAAATAAAAATTTAAAATTAAAAGATATATACATAAAATAAGTATATTTATATAGGACGTGTTTGAAAAAAATAATATGAAGTTTCGACCCACTTGGTCCCCCCTTTCCCTCTCCAACAAAAATACTGGATACGTTTTTGGCCATTAGTAGTGCATATCCTATAATAAAGGAAAAACAAGAGAGAGAAAAGGTCCTGGGAAGGTGTGAATTCAACGAGTTTTGAGTATCCTATTAATATTTCTTGTTTTTAATTGAGAGTATTAATTTTGTAAAAAAAAAAAAAAAAAAAAAATTAAGAAATTATATTTACTGCTTTGTTTTAATTTTTCATTTTAATATCAGTATTCAGACTCACCCATATCTGAAATAGATTGCCATTAATTGCTTAATTAATCGAAAACTTTGTATTTTGGATAGATTGTACGGGTTTCTCACTTCGCCCCGTCGCTGGACTCCTTTCTTCACGTGACTTCCTGGCTGGATTGGCCTTCAGGGTCTTCCACTCTACCCAGTACATCCGCCATCCCAGCATGCCACTCTACACCCCGGAGCCCGACGTCTGCCATGAACTTCTTGGCCATGTACCACTGTTCGCCGATCCTTCATTCGCCCAATTCTCCCAAGAAATTGGCCTTGCATCTTTAGGTGCTCCTGATGAATACATCGAGAAAATAGCAACGGTAAACGACTATTTATATTTATTGGTACACAGACAAGAATTTTCTTTATCATTTTTGTTTGATTTAATAAAAAAACAGTTATATTTTTAAACAATGTCAATAAAAATTAAACTAAAAATATGATACACAGACCACATGAAAACACAAATTTACTCTAAACAAGAATTATAAACTTCTGGTCCTAGATGTCTCATTTGATTATGGAATGTGAAAATATAATTTATCAAATACCTTAGTTTTATTCATTTACTAGAAGCCAAATAAAATCTTATAATCACAAATTTAGGGCTATATAAAGTAAAGGGCTCAGAGAAAAGTATTTACAATCGGAAAGTTCAAGAAAAAAGTTAATGCCTCTTTTTGGCATCTAAAATAGAAAAGCAGCTCTCTACATAATAGTTAATTTAATACAGCGGGAATAATATATGTAAATTTATTAATTGTACTGGATGACTTATAAAATAATACATACCATAACAAACAAATACATTTAAATAAATATCTCAAGAAATCATCACAAAATTTATATTTTTGTTTGCAGTGCTACTGGTTCACAGTGGAATATGGTCTATGTAACCAAAATGGACAGTTGAAGGCATATGGAGCTGGTCTCTTGTCCTCCTTTGGTGAGCTTGAATACTGTCTCAGTGATAAGCCTCAGCTCAAACCTTTTGATCCACCAGTCACTGCCCTTCAGAAGTACCCCATCACTGAGTATCAGCCATTATATTTTGTTTCTGAGAGTTTTGAGGATGCCCAAGATAAAATTATGTAAGTACCTTGCCCTCTCAAACATCTTTATGTTTCAGAAAGATAATTTATTTATGATGAAATAATTTTCAAAACCTATTTTCCTGTTTCAGAAAATATGCTAAAACTGTACCAAGGAATTTTGGAGTAAGATACAATGCCTATACGCAAACTGTAGAGGTGTTAGATTCAAAACCACAAGTCCAAGAATTGATGCAACAAGCGAGTAAAGAAATATTGTTTTTGTCTGATGTGCTCAAGAGAGTTCTGTAGCTCTCTATAAATATCTGTCTGCTAGTTCAAATTGTTTTTGTTTTTTTGTAATATAAAAAAAATCAAGATAATGTGAATTGTGTGATATACCTATAATATATTATTAATTATAATTATTTTTAGTGTTGACAAGTATTTGTAATCTACAAAAAATAAAATAAAAAAAAAGGTTTAAAAAATTACATGGGTCATCCTTTATTTTCCATTCTAAACACATCATCCTTGAAAACCACTATTAAAAATTAAGAGTAAAACCAAAAATGTTATTTAAAAAATTATATATATTATGATACTCAGGTTCAATGATACTTATTTATATATTATTCTTAATTTTCTAAAAATCGGTATTTAACATTATTAGTTATCAGAGTAATAGGCTTGTTTTTTAGTTTTTTCATAAAATTGCTTCTAAGAATTGATATGTTATAAGTGTGGCCCTGACCGTCAAGAATAAAGAAAAGCTGGATTCAACTCAGATGATCTTCATGTGAAATCTTTAAGTGTTTTAAATAAAAGATAGAATCAAAAATCTATATCTGAAGAAAACTTTAAAAATTAGAAACCTGAGAGAAGAAGAACTTAAATGGAAAGGGGGTATCACGTATAAAGGAGAAAAGGTAGTATAGGATAGGTGTACCAAAGCATGCGCAAAATGGATTCGATTAGATAAGAAGAGGAACTCAGGATACCAATTCAAGAAATGGAGAGACAAGTTCACAGATTAACTGGAAACCAATTGCTGGAGGTTGGCCAAAGACCATGATTGGTGGAAGAGGGTTACTGAAAGATGATAAAATTACAAGAGACTTATTTATTTAATTTATTTATGCACTATTAAAAGATTTATTTTATGTTTATTTAGATAAAAAATGGTTTGTTTCATTTTTAAGTGTATTAACAGCTGAACCTACTAAATCTTTTAGAAAACAAAGGCTTTTGTCATGACAATGATGTCAATAAAGTTATTGTTATTATATTATTATTATTATAAGTCTGGCTAAGGGAATTATAACGAGTGGCCAAATAAGTTATTTAAAAATAATAATAGAAACAGTGTGATTATAAGAACTTTTTTTTCTGAGGATAGAGTTTTAGATAAAAAAAATAAAGATTTTCAAAAGAGAAACTAGACTTTTCTTACAACTGATAATGTTGTTTTCTTATTCAATCTCTAATATTGTTAATTCCATTGTGATCTCCACATACATTTTCCTTTTTACTAAACTTAAAATAATATATTTAAAAAACAGAATAAATCATAAAAAATATCAGCAGAATTTGTAGTTCTACTATTGAAATATGAGTTATATATTTTTTAGTTTAATTATAGTTCTATTGTTGAAATATGAGTTATATATTTTTTAGTTTAATTATAGTTCTATAAATAACAAAAAACAAAAATTGTTAAAATTAGTAAATATTTGTGGGCTTTAGTTTTTCTTTTCTTCTGATAAAATTAATTTAAATAAAGATATGAATAAGGACATTCAATCTTATCATCTTCAATGGTTGTATAATATGTAGTTTGTTCATGACATAACTTTGATTAATATGAGAAAAAGTGTTTTCTATCAGTCACATATGTATTTCAAGTAAATAAAACAGTTCAAATGCTTTAAAAATCTTTATAAATATATATTGGTTATTTTCATCCTAATTATCCAAAGTTATTGATTGACTTGATAATCACCAGTTATTTCTACTAACCTTTAAATAAAAAAAAATTAAGAGAGCAGCGTGGTCTAGTGGCTAGAGAATAGTCTACTGTGCACCGGGTCCTGGGTTCGAATCCCGGCTGTGACGGAATATTATTTATTCTGTTATTTCAGCCGGGGGGCGATCTTGGGGCATGGAGACCCTCCTGGGGCACACCCAGCCTCTATAAAGTGGGTACCCATAAAAGGGGAAAAATCTGGCAGCTGAGCGTGATCTTGGCCGAATCACGTCATTGCACGGCTGTTGGCCTAGAAACAGTATGAATCTCTACATGTACTGAGCCCAAAACTCTTCATAGGTTGTAGTGGTACAGGTTTTTTTTTTTTAATTATGCAATTTAAATGGAAGCGGAAATTTCACATATAAAACACTCATTCAACCAATCTAGGTTTTAAAATAAGAATGTTCGAGATTGATAATAGCTACATAAAAAAACTTATAAAAAGACCATCTTATGATTAATCAAAAATAAAGTTGAACAAAAATACCGAGAAATTTCAAGAAGTCGGGATTAAATTGATGAAGTAACACCCAATTATATTTTAAAACAAGAGTTAGTTCAAAGATAAATCAAACTTTCAAGGCTAGAGCTTCCTAACAACTTTGCAAACTATTCAAATGCTTCATTATTAGAAGAAGCTGGTATGAATTTTTAAAAGTATTAAACATTAATTAATACTTTTCTTTGTTGAACAGGTCAATGAATGACATATTATTCTGTTTTCGGATAATAAATAATTTAAATTTTGAAAAATTTAAGACAATTGGGTAAAGGAAATTAACTTCATTACTAACAGAGTAATATATGATTTTTTTTTTTAACTCTCATTGTATGCATAACTGGATAAATTAACAATTGAAATATGAAGACCTTTAGCCTTATAATATGAACTTTTTATTATAATTTTTAATGGTACAGCTATTAGCTACCCTATCCATAACTCATTTAATTCCCTTTGGTTCAAGAACATTAATACATTTAAATTCAAGGAAGGACAAAGAAGATTGTGATCTACACATATGGATTATAGTGCAGGAGATACATATTGAGATATATCAAGCAATATAGGTATTTTAATCAGTAGGACCTTCTGCACACATAGGAAATATGTTTAAGTATAATATCAAACAATTTATTAATTTTGGATTTACTGATAGTTACCAGTCCATAAACTAAATATAGCCAAATTAAACTAAATTGAGGAAAGATAACAAAATTAAAACTATTTATTTTCTGACTAAAAACTTCTAGCCTAATGGCAAGAGCACACTTTAAACATTGACATTAGGTTTTTTTTAATTATTTTCTAATAATCTAATTGGGATCTTTCTTTTTCATTTTTTTATTTTAAAAGTAACTAAAAATTTCAAAAATTAGAAACCGTCTACTAATTTGAGAGAGAAAATATTTAATTATATAGGTTTTTATAAATAAACTATACTTAGCTCAAAATAATATTAGTTTTGGTTGTACCAAAATCATTATTACTAAATAAAAGCACATACTGTACTTGCAATTATTTTCCGTTAAATCTTATGATATTTTCTGATTAGTTTGATATATTTTCGCATAAACTTGATATAAAATGGTCCCCAATTTTAGTTTGCTGTCACTTTGTAATTTATAGTTTTAAATCATCAAGAGACTAAAACCAAAATAAAACAGAGATGTTAAAACAAATTGAATAGACTTTCTTTAACACGAGCCAATTGATAGATTCTATAATTGAAGATGTGGTCAATTATAAATAGAAACAATCATTCCAGGTTTAAACTCACTGTGTGAATAAGGCCCAGTAGGTCTTGGTGGGGAGGTGGGGAGCTGAAGTAATGCCAAACAGATGCCAGTGAGTAATCAGTTCTGATACAGAGAGAAACACTACCATGAGGGAAGATTGTTATGACAAGGTAATGTTTTTGTCTATTAATGTATATTATAATTAATGTTTCCTCCTAAAAATCAACTAATACCATTTGAAAATTGATGTTGCTTGAAATGTTTAAGTTAAAAATATTTTTTAATTATTTGATTGTTTTATTTTTATAAGTGAAAACAAATTCTAAATTCACTTCTTTAGTATTTAATTTACTAGCAATACATAATCATAATTTTACTTTATTTTAGATCTGTGGTTACATAATCAATTATTTTTTTAGACATATGTATTCAAAAATACATATTTTAATCAACTCCAAAAAGAATGAAAATTTAACATATTTTAATAGTTGGGTATTATATTACCATAATTATATAAACCTTGCTAATTTTAAGTATTACATTATATTTCAAATTTTATAAATGCAATATTCAGAAACAATATATTATTAGGAGATAATAATCATAAATATGTGTCCTAAGATAACTTTTGTATTAGTATTTTAATAAAATAAGCTGGGATTCTCTGCCAGACCAAGAGGAAGTTCATATATAACTCTGATGAGTTAAGAATTAGAAAAGGCTATGACTCAGTTTCACTTCCAAAAAATGTAAATATAAATAAAAACATTACATAGTCTTAAGATGGTAAATAAAGATTCACAGTTATGCCAGAAATTCAAAAAAAAAAAAAAAATGTTTATAATAGATATATTATGATGTTTGTTTATTGAGAGTTTCCATCTTGAATTTAATTCCATCTAGAATTGAATTCAAATAATTAGCTTTGGTTTAAAAATATGTTATCAAATAGAAAACAAAAATTAAGGAAATAAAATATTATAATTATATAAACTTGAATAAATAATCTTAAAAATAAGAATAAAATATCTAAATCAATAAATCTTATCTTAATAAGAGGAAATTTCGATAAACATTTTAAGATGAATTCTGAGAGTAGAGAAAAATTAAAATTACATTGGACTAAAGACCAAAATCATAGCACCAATTTTGTTATTACTTTTAAAGAATTTTTAATTGCACAATAACACTACTTAATTTGTTAATATGTAATATCATGGATTAGTTGACTGTTAAATTAAATCTCTAATATCAAGAAGGAGTTTGAGCACTCCAAATCAATCCTATAATTAACCAAAAAGTAACCTCTTATTTGCTGTTTTTTTTTTAACATAATGAACAATTATATATATATATATATATCATGGTATTTAGTTTTGTGGTTTTTTTTTTGTTTTTTTTCTAATGTAAATCTAACTTGATAAGATATATAGTTGATAAACAAATCACTTGATTTAGATTAGCTTCTGTGGAAATTCCCAATTTGATACTCAGCACTTGAAAAATGATATTGTTCACAATGAGTAGTAGATATCTACTGACTGCTAAAATTGACTTGGAACAAAAGCCTCTTTAATTTAGTGAGGCTTACAAATTATCAACTTATTCATAAAAATGTTAGAATTATTATTAATAATGATTACCAATTGATGTAATATATTTTTAATACATTATATCAACAACTATGTGGAAATAGATGTTTCTTTGAACACTCTTCTCTAAACGCAGCGTAAATGCATTGTCCTGAAGCAACTAAAGATTCTTTTGTGCTTGAAAAAGTAGGACAATAAAACTCTGGGTAATGTTTTGGTCCAAGCAATGATTAAATCTCACTGCTATTTGGCAGATATATATTGAGGATTCAGCACTGCCGAGGATTTAGGTTAATGGATGATGTGAATTAATAAATATTTCACTCACTTAGTATTTGTGAACAGTAAAATCATACTATAACATTGGCCATGATATTTAACTCTTCCTTCAGGATCCATATTCTAGGCATGACCTAATCCAGGGAAAAAATACATAACATTAATGTAAACCTAAGAATAATGTCAACATGAATTAAGCAAATAACAAAGATACTGGGACTGAGTCATTCCAGAGTAATCTGGGCTGTTGCTCTTCCTATAGTGTACTTATCTAAATTTAGATTGTCTACTCAAATCTGGTCAAACTCATCAGTCTTTTTAAAAAGATCTCTGACACGCAAATATATATTTGTTTTTTATTCCTTACTTTTCATTTAAATTTATAAAATTGTCTAAACATGGAATATCAAAGTTTGCTATTTCATAGAACTTTAAATCAATGTTTTAGCTATCTACTTGTTTTTTTAAATAAAAATTATTGACAAAAAGATTCACAACACATTTTCAACATTAATATTTTTAGCATAGCTTCATATTTATAAAATCAACCAGAACAGAAATAAAAACTAGTCTCATTTAGAGAAGTGGCAAATAATCATTAATCGTAGTAATTTTCTAGATACAAATACAGCTACTGGCATCAGCCTTAATGTTTGCTTATTAGGCAGAGGTACCCACTCACACAAACTGTATTGATAAAATTTGGGGAAGATAATTATTAGAGTTAACATTTTACAATTTTCCAAAGGAAGAGTTATTTGTGAAAGAAAATGAATTAAAGAAGTTCCGGAAGACAATTCTAGATCAAATAAAAATTGATAAAATTTCTATTTTATCTTTCAATGACAACAATGTAAAATGCTAATTTTTAAGCCCTCAGCAATGTTTTAGAAATGGATTCAGCGTTAGGTAAGGGTTAAGCTAGCAGGTTATGTCATTTTTTTTTTTTTTTTTCTGTGGCATGACAGGCTGTGTAGGCCCTAGACCTCATGGTGTAATCTCCTGGGAGGTTACACTCACTCACACTCACTCGTGATGTATTTTCTAGTGTAGGGTCATCACTCCCTAATTTTGTGAGTGCCACCATTTGGCTGACGGGTCTCACATACCCGGGGGAGAGTCTGTGAGTGAATCCCCATTTAATTACATACTTATGAAAGCCCCGTTGGGACAGGGATTCGAACTCACAACTTTAGCACTAGAGACTAGCATACTAGCCACTCAGCCACAGGCTCCCTTAGGTTATGTCATTTGGCAGAGCAAATAATAACAATGGAAGTACTTCTGACACAAAGAAAAGTTTAGACACCAAATGATGTGTGAATGATTCTCGTCTCAAAAACCCTGGCAAATGGGAGACCCTGGATTGATGAAGTATATATAGATGGAGTAGTAGGATAGATGAAGTATATGAAATATATATATATATATATCTGAGAAAATATTTTTCCTACGGTTAAGTCAGGCATCATCAGTAACATGGTTGCTGCCTGATTGTTGAATGCTTAATTATGAGGGATATGACCTTTCAAGCAAATCTATACATTGATCCTCTTTGTCCTATTTGCATTTGTACACATTTTTTTGGACAATTACAAAGGTTCATTATTATCTTGAAACATAAGCCCTGAAGTTTTGAGGGATAGAGGGGTAATTTTTGTTGGTCGATTTCAAAGGTTCATTATTAAAAATAATAAACCAAAAAGGAACGTTTTGTAGCAGTTGCTATATATATATATCGCTAATTTTTAATATAATAAAAAAAAAAAATTTTAAAAAAGGAAGGAAAAATATGGAAATTTTGGTTAAATAGACGCTTGTAACTCCGTTATTTTGGAAAATATGGAAAAATGTATTAGCGTTGTTTAACCAGAAAAAAAAAAAAAAACACGTGAAAAATCATAAAAAAGAGAAAGTAATGAAATTTTACCCATAAATAAGCCCATAACTCAGTTATTTTTTATGATAGAGAAAACAATTACTAGTTTTTTTAACCAAAAAATGGCGAATAATGAGAAAAAAATTGAAATTTTACCGATAAATACGCTTATAACTCAGTTATTTCTGAAAATGGAGAAAAATGTGTATAATGGAGAAAAAATCACTAAAACACGACAAAAAAATAAAAATAAATAATAAAATAAAAAAATTTGATCTGTATATTCCTACAAAATGAAAAAAGAATCATTGAAATTGGTTCAGAACTAGCAGAAATATAGCGTTTTGAAGTTAGCAGAGGTGATATTCCATTTTTCTTTGAATTATTTATTGCTTTTCATATTAGATAATTGCCTATAAACAATTATACCCTAATTTAGTTATTTGGAAATAATAAACCATTGTGCAATAATTTGCTGCGTCTTTTAAAATTAAACTGCACGTTAACGTATTTGTTATTAAATATGGTAGTAGTAAACTCACCAACAAATATTACAAAGACTTAAAATACTTGAGTGGTATCTCGAATAAATTTGTAATGATACATATTCCAGATTCATAGTGTTTGAATTCTTATCAATTTATCTCTGTATAGTTCCAGAAGGATGGATTCCTTATAATAGAAAACTTCTTAAGCGACGAAGAAGTAAATAAGCTAAAAAATGCCGGTGTAGAATTGAGTCAAAATGTTCCAACTGAAGAAAAAAAAATTATTTTTGACACAACCCAATTGCCACAAGTAAGTAAGAAAAATATCAATTTAATATTCACAGTGAATGAATATACTTAATTTTTTGTTTCTGTTGTTATGTTTCTCGTTTATTTTTTCTTAGAACAAGGATAAGTATTTCCTTGAAAGTGGAGATAAAATACGATATTTTTACGAAAAAGGTGCCTTGAATAACAAAGGTGAACTCGTAGTAGACCCAGAAATAGCACTTAACAAAGTTGGTCACAATCTCCATTGGCTCCATCCAGTATTTAAATCTGTATCCTTCGGAAGAAAAGTGCAAAACTTATGTCAAACTCTGAAGTTGGAAGACCCAGTTATTTTACAAAGCATGTACATCTATAAAAATCCTGGAATAGGCAGTGAAGGTAATTAAAATACAACTAGGTTTTTATTTGATTGTAGTTTTAAATCCTCTGATACCAGTTCACTAACGCTGACATTAATTACTCATTGACATTTACTAAAAATGTTTTTTATTGCTACATAGATATATCTTCAACGCAACAATTTCCGACAAACCGACATACTGGTCTTCTTGGCATATCTTGTCAGACCTTGACTTCTTTGATAAAATAGGAAGAGCCGGTTATCCAACAAGTTACCAACCTGTCACAATGACAACGTGAAGGTCGATCACGCATGACCACCTTATTACTTATTTATTTTAAAACGTTTCTAAAATCATTTTATTAATATCTTCCGTTAACAAAAAAATGTGTTAAAGTGTATTTTTTCTTTCTAAACTGACGCTCAGATTTTTCACATATTTAAGGTATTAGTATATATCGTAACTTAGTATTCATTTCCTTCTTCTTTTCATGCAAGCCCAAGATGGGTGGCAAACCCAGTGTTGAACCATTTATACATGTTACTTCTGGACCTTAAGTTATAACCGGATATTTATTTTCTATTGCATCTTGATCACCCCTATGAACTATAGAAATACGAAATTTGGCTGTATAAAACAGAAGACATAGTTACATAGTTGTGTGATTATGTATGTATGTAGGTGTGTGTATATATATATATATATATATATATATATATATATATATATATATATATATATATATATATACATATTTATTTAATGAAAATTAAATGAATGGTGAACATATCATTAATTTCATTTTAACTATGTCTAGTCTATATCGGTTTTTCTTTCTTTTGTTTTTTGTCAATTCTAATAATACTAAACATTAGATTTTTATTTTAGTTACCCCACATCAAGACGCTACCTATTTATTTACTGAACCTAATTCATTGATCGGACTTTGGTTTCCTTTGGATGATGCCACTTTAGGTGAGTGTTTTTACATTTTATTATATTATAATTTAAGGGTGGAGTAGAAAAAGTTGATAAGTGATATTTTTGGAAAAGAAACTGATTCATTGAAACGGATATGGATGTTAAGTCATTTTTAACTTTTCCTCCTTTCATTCGCAAAGGCTCAATAGTGGTTCTGAACTGAATTGATGAGGCGCCAAGTGACGACACATACGCCTAAATTATGTTTTATCAGAACAAGGAAAATATTACTTATCGTCTTCATCCAACCGATCCTTCAATTATTTAATTTACGTTTACGGCCTAATTTTTTAATTAATTAATTAATTTTTAGATTTAAAATTCATAACCATTTATAAATTATGAAGTATGGATAATAGAAAATTAATTGAAGCTGTAGCTGTAAGAAATTCATTTTAGTGTAGCTAACAATCCTACAAAACATAAAAAGAAAGTTATAAAAATGATATGTGGTCAAGTAAAATCTATGATATTATTAATTTAATAACATACGCTACTGTTTCCAACGAAAATTTGTCTTAAATGTGAGATTTAGAGCGATAGCCTCTACCTTGAACTTGTTTTTTTATCAGCAGTATAAGAAAATATAATGCCTATTCACAGTAGTGATTCCAATGGAAGAGAAGGAACTCCTAGGACCAAGCACACCGGAAAATTTTAGAGAAGTCAAATACATAATAAACCTATTTATATTTCGTATTTAAGATTTCCTGTGAGGTTCAGCACCGTAAATAAAAAGAATACTGAAACTATACTAATTTACAAATGAGCTAAAAGTATACACATAAAAATCAGAACCTAATTGAAGAATTGAAGTTGCACAAAATTCTTCAATCGGGCACAATTTATTTTCTATAATTTTGAATTTATAACGGCAAGAGTATCTACTTGAAAAGTATCCTATGGACTCTTTAAATTCCAGTATACAACAAATAAGGCGTTGTCAAAAGTTAAAATTATGATAATATTTTGTATAAAAATGTGTTAGATTTGATATAATTTTTTTTTTTCCTTTTAGGTGCTAAAAACATTCATTTCACGTGTTAAAAGCCAATAATATTAATGTGAAGAAAGAATTGTTGGGTTGCGTATTATTGGTATCGTTAGTATAATGAATTGACTTGAGAGGTAAATTAAAGACAAGAATAACGTATTTTATCCTAATTCCTCGATCTTCCTTCATCCATATAGCGCGTTCCAAATCTGCTTGGAGATTCTCTTCGATTGTCGATGTGGTTTTCCTTATTAATAAGATCTCTTTCCCACTCCACTTCACTACTTCCTTGATTTCCCTTCTGCTTCCGCTCTTACCTACTTTTTTATGTTTCCAGCCCTCTCACATACGATTATTATTTAATATTATATTACTTTTAATTTTCGTCTTACAATTCTTCCATTTTTACTTCTTTATTATATTGTTAGTAATTTTATAAACCATATTTTACCACTTGTTTACCGTATTTTCATAACTTATATTTACTGTTTGTTTTGTTACAAGAATCTTGGTATATTTTCAAATCATTATTCATCTTATATTTATTTTTGTTGACATGTTTAATTTTTGTAATCGTATTATTTTTGTTTTATATTTTCTTCTTTTTATTTTTTAATTGGATGTTTATGCTTTTGTTTTTCTTAGCCCCGATGATGGTTTCAAATTTAGGTTGAAACGTCAGCTCATAATAAACTAGGTTTTTTATTTAAGTGTGATCTCTTTGATGACGACACAGTGATAAAGATAGGTTCCTAGGAAGCATTCCCGTCTAAATTTCTGGTAGGACCACTTCAACTCAGCATACCAAGTAGAGAAATGAGAGCGCTTGGGAATCCCAAAGATGAATATAATGAAGCAGTGCATTAGTCTCTTTAGATTGTTTGGACGACATGATTGTTTTATTTAATGTTTTTATTTTACCTTGTAAAAGAGTATTTTATATTTTTATAACACATTTTCGAGCTTTTTTGCCATACATATTATCCAATCAATGGGGGAGAAAGAGGACTTTTATTTGAGAGGGAAAGTTTAGTTTCGGAAGAACATGGGAGGAGGGGAGGAAGTGATTTTACATTCTTATTGACTTCAATTAAGCCAATCAGGCTTATTATAACTATCAGGTATTATTACTAGTAAATATTTAAAATAGCCCTTATCTGTTTTTTTTCTGGGTAGTAATTTTAATGAGAAACTTCCACCATTCTTTCCTAGTTGATCTGCCACAGCATGCAATATATTTACATGAGTAATATTTTTATTATGGTTCACTAAGTTAAGAGTTTATACTTTGCTTAGCAAATACTCAATTATTCTTAACTTTCATATTACGAAGTTAATTGTTCTATTCCCATATTCAATTTAACACATTTAAAGAATTATCACTTTTTCTAATTTTAAAAACATTATAATCTGTTTGCAGAAAATGGTTGCTTATGGTTCATCCCTGGATCTCATGAAAATGGTGTTCATAGGAGATATATCCGAAACTCTGATGAGAAATCTGAAGAACTGTTGATTTATGACAGGCCTCCTGTCATATACCCTTCTTCAGCTTTTGTTCCTTTTCAAACAAAAAAAGGTCCCCCTCTTGAATCCAAAAAATTTAGCATTTATGAAGTAATTTTTTCTAAATAAAATTTACATTTAATAATTAGTGATTATTCTCTGCAACCATCTAATAATGCTCTTCTACTTTCTCACATAGAATTATTAATTACATCACTAAATTTTTTAAAGATCTTTTCCTTTATAAGCTTAGGTATAAATAAGTACTTTTTTGTAAGTTTGGATAGTCAGATTTTCATATGGTACTAATTTTTTAGATTTATTCATTTTACCAAAATTGAAAATAGTGGAACATATTTTAGGGCCTTTGATAACTTATATTTGATTCAAGATACAATATAACATAAAAAAAATTAATTAGAGTTTGCTTATCACCAAATATAGTATATAAAACAAACTAGCTTTTATTTCTCTTCATTATCATCATATTGTTTTGTATAATTAAGTTTTAGGTTTAACCCATCAACATTTTTGTTTACAGAAAATTATTTTAAGTATATTAATCTGTATATTTGCTTTTATTAATTTTTATTTTCAATATCTATTCCATTTGAAGTTCAAATTTTAAACTACTGAACAGCTTCACTAATACTCAAACCAATTTTTGGTTTGGTTTAAACTTTTCTGTAACTGCTTTGTTTGGCATTATTAATAATTGAATTTTGGAAATTTGTAGATAATCAAGATAAATACCATCTATGACTTTGATAATTCATAGGATATTTAAAATATAAAGTACCACAGCATATAATAAGATTTGTATTTCACAATATATATTTACTTTTTAAATTTTATTTCTGATGTTAATAACAGTCAACATTTAGTTCAGAATGAGAATAAAATAAATCATGCATTAAAGAAAAAAATTTTAGAAATAAAAGTTTTCCTTAAAAAATAAATTTTACTCGCACTGTTTAATTATAATTTACTGCATGACCCTTACTTGCAATATCTACATAAATCTAATGAGTTAATATTAACTTTTCAGGATCATGTGTAGTAATCCATGGCAATGTTGTTCACAAAAGTGATCCAAACAAGTCATCTAAATCAAGACATGCATATACATTTCACATTATGGACGTATCATCAAAATATTCACCAGAAAACTGGTTACAATCTCCTAATGGTTTTCCATTAATATATGAAGATTAAAAATTGTTAACCTTTCTTATTTAAATAATAACTACATCGCTTGTTCCATCAAAGTCGTCTAAATATTCTTGTGTTTTTTAAATTGGCAGGTTATGATATTTATGGTTTAACTGAAAAAAAATTAAATATTTTTGAGCATAAACCAAATAAGTATGCTGCTATTTTTCTTTTTTGAAACATGTTAAATGTACTTATATCATAAAAAGAACCAAGTAACTAAATATGGACTAATAGTTAACCATTTTCAGTCTTTTAAATCCTTCAAGCTACATTTTTTGGGATTTTTTATGTTAATACTGAATGTTAGAAGAGGAAAATACAAACAAATTAGTAAGATTTGTTCTAATCTTAAATTTATTATTTGTGTTTAAAGTCATATTTAATGTAATATGTGAGTGCCTATATTCATCTGCAAACCAAACTGATGTTCTAATTGTAATGGCTCACTGTCAATTTAAATTTATTGACTCATTTCATATATATAAATTTGTTATTGGATAATAATGCCATCTTGTAGCCATTCAAATTGTCCTTTAACATTTAATATACGGTGAGTAAGGTGTAAATCTTGTCAATATTTTATTTTTATGTCAGAAATATATGTTATCTATTTACATTGAATGTGATCATCTTTCTTATGTAATACATAACTAATGTGCTGTAATTCTCAAAAGGAAATATGAGAAGTTTGAATCAGAAGTTAAATGTTTTCTTATCTACATATTTTAATTGAACTTAGTTGTTAAAACTATTTAATTTTTAATTAAGGCTGTGATTTTGCACAAATTGCAATATTTGTACTTTTCCTGATACTTTCAAAGAAAGGTTGATCCAGTTAGATTTTTATTTTAGTCTGATCTATTGTCTTATTTTCTTTGTTTCATGAAGAACTTAATTGTCTGAGTCATGAAGTAAATTGATTGCTAAGACTTATAGCTTTTATTGTCAAGTAAAAAATACAATTTAAATTAGACCATAGTTGCCAATAATTTTTTTTGACTGTAGTAGATGATATTTTCTGAAATTCAAGTATTGGGTTAATCTTTCTTTCATCGTTTATATCTAAGTATATTATTTTGCATCTTTGCTAACAATTTTTGGGTTTGTTTATACAGTTAAAAAACATGTTATTGGTACATTTTTAACTATGTATTAATTTTTTTTAATATAATAATAATGCATGATTATGACAAATTTCTTTCAGACAGCTTTTTAATTGTGCATAATTTTTATATACTTCGAAAATAAAGATTTATTTTTATTTTATTTAAAGTCAATATTTTGCCTTTTATTATTGAAGCCTTTCTGGAAGCTTATAATACAACCCTTGAGTATGGAAAGCATCTAAATATTACATTACACTAAAAACATATTGCATGTTCAATAGTTGGCCATTTTTTTATGGATATAATTAATTTATACAAAACATTGTGAAATCGTTCTATCATTTGAAAGAGCCTCTCTTCCTTACCCAGAAATCATTCTTCATTAATCCAGAAATCATTCTTCATTAAAAACTTTTATCTGGCGAGTGATTTTGGTTTGAGGGGATCTATTTTAAAGAATTATTAACTAAAAAGAATTATAAAAAATTAATTGTAGTGAAAAATATTAATCCTATGATAAAATGCAAATAATAGATACTTTTGACAATATATGAAGAATTGCCATAAAGTTCAAGAAAGTGGGGACAATTTTCATAAATACAAACCAAGATTAAACTGTTTGTCACAGTTTCATTAACACAGTCAAATCTATACCATCATTAGACATTAATAAGCAAAAGGTCTGAACACTGATCAGTTGCATTCCATAATGGTCAGTGTTTGGTAACCTGATAACAGAAGGGTAAACTCAACATAACTTTTGGTTTGTCGACATTGATAAAAGCTTATCTTTTTCAAAGAAAATAAATGATAAAAAAATATTCATATTAAAACACTCCAGGACTCTCGATATATTTCTGACACATTGGTTGGTAACTTCCCCATTCTTCCTGTACAGAATATTAAATCATAGTATTAACAAATTCTGAAAATTAATTTTAATGGATAAATTTTTACTTTTCAAAAAGTGGCTCAGGCTTCTATAAACAAAAATGGCAGACCCTGAGAGAAGAGCAGATGAGGAATTCTTTTTCGTTAAAGAAGTGTACAACTTAACGAAGATTTCTGTAGCGGTCATTGAGACTGATTGGGAGTTTCACTGCAAGCTCTCGAGCATTTGTAGCAGATTTTTTGGGGGAGGAAGGTGGAGAGGGAAGAGGAGTAGTAAACGCAATGTTAGTAAGTCTTAACTCTCCAGTAATTGCACACAGGACAGGTTATTCTACAAGTAATATACCTATTTTAACCAAAGTAAGTCGGTCGAGATTTATTCTGTGGGTCCGCCAAGAAATAAAACCTCAACTAGTTCAGATCAGAATCTAACCGGCGCCTTGTGTCTTTGAGGTCGATTACGAATTAGCTCACTTTTCCACCCCGTAAAAGTTTATTTATTATATATATATTTTTTTTTTTTTAATAATTTTTGTAGTATTTTTCGCTTTCCTGCAATTTGATAATTTCAGGAAAAGGGATGGAAGTGTGGAACAGGAATCCCGCTAAGCGCGCTCTATTTGATTTGTTCAAATAGTGTCTGTAGTTCTAGAGTTGGTCACCATGACGTCTGTGAAGTTGGCCCCCCATAGTCGAAAAAATTGATTTTTTTTTAGAGTTCTGGTAGCCCCCCAAAGAGTTCTAGAGTTCTCGACCATTTTTAGAAATAGTTCTGTAGTTTAAGCCACTCAAAATGACGACCCAAGTAGCGGGGGGGCTAACTTCACACGTGTTGCAACTTGGCGGTCTTATAACTTCCTTCCTATTAAGTTTACAAAAAAAATTCAAATAGAAAAATGTTAGAACTCTTAGGGGGCAAACAGAACTCCGACTAAAAAAAAACATTTCCGAAAAAAAGAGTTTTGAAAAAAATTTAAAAATCAAAAAAAATTAAAAATATTGATTAAAAAATATTTTTAGAGAGAGTTCCAGTATTCCATCGACTAGATCTAAAAAAAATTATCGAGAAGTTTTGCTCTGTAATTACAAATAAAAAAGTTCTGGGACCTTAAAGTTTTTAACATTTTTTCGAAACTTTGCGGCGTTGTAAGTCCGATACTATCAACTTTAGAGAAAACATTCATAAGGATAATTGTTAGAACTCTTAGGGGGGCCAACAGAACTCCGACTAAAACCAACGAATTCCAAAAAAAAAAATTTCAAAAAATTTTAAACGAAAAAATTTTAAACATTAAACCATAAATTATTTTTTTTGACCGGAGTTCCGATGGCCCCCCAACTAGATCTAAATATAATTATCTGAACGTTTTGCTCTGAGATGCGAAATAAGAAAGTTCTGGCCTCTCAAATTTTCAAATTTTTTTTTTGCAACTTTGTGGCCTTGTAGGTCCGATATTATCAACTTTAGAGAAAACATTCATAAGGATAATTGTTAGAACTCTTAGGGGGGCCAACAGAACTCCGACTAAAAACTACGAATTCCAAAAAAAAAAAATTTCAAAAAATTTTAAACGAAAATATTTTAAACATTAAACCATAAATTATTTTTTTGACCGGAGTTCCGATGGCCCCCCAACTAGATCTAAATATAATTATCTGAACGTTTTGCTCTGAGATGCGAAATAAGAAAGTTCTGGCCTCTCAAATTTTCAAATTTTTTTTTGCAACTTTGCGGCCTTGTAGGTTCGATACTATCAACTTTAGAGAAAACATTCATAAGGATAATTGTTAGAACTCTTAGGGGGGCCAACAGAACTCCGACTAAAAACAACGAATTCCAAAAAAAAAATTTGCTCCGAAATTTTGACCAACTATTACAAGTCCGAAAGGGGTGTAAAATTTAACCGAAAAATTTTCTTTTGACCGGAGTTCCGGTAGCCCCCCGACTAGATCTAAATATAATTATAGAGACATTTTCCTCTGAGATGCGAAATAAAAAAGTTCTGGTCACATACATATTCAATATTTTTTTTTTGCAACTTTGCGGCTTTGTAAATCCGATACTATCAACTTTAGAGAAAACATTCATAAGGATAATTGTTAGAACTCTTAGGGGGGGCCAACAGAACTCCGACTAAAAACAACGAATTCCAAAAAAAAATTTGCTCCGAAATTTTGACCAACTATTACAAGTCCGAAAGGGTATAAAATTTAACCGAAAAATTTTTTTTGACCGGAGTTCCGGTAGCCCCCCGACTAGATCTAAATATAATTATCTGAACGTTTTGCTCTGAGATGCGAAATAAGAAAGTTCTGGCCTCTCAAATTTTCAAATTTTTTTTTGCAACTTTGCGGCCTTGTAGGTTCGATACTATCAACTTTAGAGAAAACATTCATAAGGATAATTGTTAGAACTCTTAGGGGGGCCAACAGAACTCCTACTAAAAACAACGAATTCCAAAAAAAAATTTGAAAATTTGAGAGGCCAGAACTTTCTTATTTCGCATCTCAGAGCAAAACGTTCAGATAATTATATTTAGATCTAGTTAGGGAGCCATCGGAACTCCGGTCAAAAAAAATAATTTATGGTTTAATGTTAAAAATATTTTCGTTTAAAATTTTTTGAAATTTTTTTTTTGGAATTCGTTGTTTTTAGTCGGAGTTCTGTTGACCCCCCTAAGAGTTCTAACAATTATCCTTATGAATGTTTTCTCTAAAGTTGATAGTATCGGACCTACAAGGCCGCAAAGTTGCAAAAAATAAATTTGAAAGTTTGAGAGGCCAGAACTTTCTTATTTCGCATCTCAGAGGAAAATGTCTCTATAATTATATTTAGATCTAGTCGGGGGGCTACCGGAACTCCGGTCAAAAAAAAAAATTTTCGGTTAAATTTTATACCCCTTTCGGACTTGTAATAGTTGGTCAAAATTTCGGAGCAAATTTTTTTTTGAATTCGTTGTTTTTAGTCGGAGTTCTGTTGGCCCCCCTAAGAGTTCTAACAATTATCCTTATGAATGTTTTCTCTAAAGTTGATAGTATCGAACCTACAAGGCCGCAAAGTTGCAAAAAAAAATTTGAAAGTTTGAGAGGCCAGAACATTCTTATTTCGCATCTCAGAGGAAAATGTCTCTATAATTATATTTAGATCTAGTCGGGGGCTACCGGAACTCCGGTCAAAAAAAAATTTTTCGGTTAAATTTTATACCCCTTTCGGACTTGTAATAGTTGGTCAAAATTTCGGAGCAAATTTTTTTTTGGAATTCGTTGTTTTTAGTCGGAGTTCTGTTTGCCCCCCTAGGAGTTCTAACAATTATCCTTATGAATGTTTTCTCTAAAGTTGATAGTATCGGATTTACAAAGCCGCAAAGTTGCAAAAAAAAATATTGAATATGTATGTGACCAGAACTTTTTTATTTCGCATCTCAGAGGAAAATGTCTCTATAATTATATTTAGATCTAGTCGGGGGGCTACCGGAACTCCGGTCAAAAAAAAAATTTTTCGGTTAAATTTTATACCCCTTTCGGACTTGAAATAGTTGGTCAAAATTTCGGAGCAAATTTTTTTTGGAATTCGTTGTTTTTAGTCGGAGTTCTGTTTGCCCCCCTAAGAGTTCTAACAATTATCCTTATGAATGTTTTCTCTAAAGTTGATAGTATCGGACGTACAAGGCCGCAAAGTTGCAAAAAATAAATTTGAAAGTTTGAGAGGCCAGAACTTTCTAATTTCGCATCTCAGAGGAAAATGTCTCTATAATTATATTTAGATCTAGTCGGGGGGCTACCGGAACTCCGGTCAAAAAAAAATTTTTTGTTTAAATTTTATACCCCTTTCGGACTTGTAATAGTTGGTCAAAATTTCGGAGCAAATTTTTTTTGGAATTCGTTGTTTTTAGTCGGAGTTCTGTTTGTTCCCCTAAGAGTTCTAACAATTATTCTTATGAATGTTTTCTCTAAAGTTGATAGTATCGGATTTACAAAGCCGCAAAGTTGCAAAAAAAAAATATTGAATATGTATGTGACCAGAACTTTTTTATTTCGCATCTCAGAGGAAAATGTCTCTATAATTATATTTAGATCTAGTCGGGGGGCTACCGGAACTCCGGTCAAAAGAAAATTTTTCGGTTAAATTTTATACCCCTTTCGGACTTGTAATAGTTGGTCAAAATTTCGGAGCAAATTTTTTTTTTGAATTCGTTGTTTTTAGTCGGAGTTCTGTTGGCCCCCCTAAGAGTTCTAACAATTATCCTTATGAATGTTTTCTCTAAAGTTGATAGTATCGGATTTACAAAGCCGCAAAGTTGCAAAAAAAAATATTGAATATGTATGTGACCAGAACTTTTTTATTTCGCATCTCAGAGGAAAATGTCTCTATAATTATATTTAGATCTAGTCGGGGGGCTACCGGAACTCCGGTCAAAAGAAAATTTTTCGGTTAAATTTTATACCCTTTCGGACTTGTAATAGTTGGTCAAAATTTCGGAGCAAATTTTTTTTTGGAATTCGTTGTTTTTAGTCGGAGTTCTGTTGGCCCCCCTAAGAGTTCTAACAATTATCCTTATGAATGTTTTCTCTAAAGTTGATAGTATCGGACCTACAAGGCCGCAAAGTTGTGAAAAAAAATTTGAAAATTTGAGAGGCCAGAACTTTCTTATTTCGCATCTCAGAGCAAAACGTTCAAATAATTATATTTAGATCTTGTTGGGGGGCCATCGGAACTCCGGTCAAAAAAAATAATTTATGGTTTAATGTTTAAAATTTTTTCGTTTAAAATTTTTTGAAATTTTTTTTTTTGGAATTCGTTGGTTTTAGTCGGAGTTCTGTTGGCCCCCCTAAGAGTTCTAACAATTATCCTTATGAATGTTTTCTCTAAAGTTGATAGTATCGGACTTACAACGCCGCAAAGTTTCGAAAAAATGTTAAAAACTTTAAGGTCCCAGAACTTTTTTATTTGTAATTACAGAGCAAAACTTCTCGATAATTTTTTTTAGATCTAGTCGATGGAATACTGGAACTCTCTCTAAAAATATTTTTTAATCAATATTTTTAATTTTTTTTGATTTTTAAATTTTTTTCAAAACTCTTTTTTTCGGAAATGTTTTTTTTTTAGTCGGAGTTCTGTTTGCCCCCCTAAGAGTTCTAACATTTTTCTATTTGAATTTTTTTTGTAAACTTAATAGGAAGGAAGTTATAAGACCGCCAAGTTGCAACACGTGTGAAGTTAGCCCCTCCGCTACTTGGGTCGTCATTTTGAGTGGCTTAAACTACAGAACTATTTCTAAAAATGGTCGAGAACTCTAGAACTCTTTGGGGGGCTACCAGAACTCTAAAAAAAAATCAATTTTTTCGACTATGGGGGGCCAACTTCACAGACGTGTCACCATGTTGGTGCAGATCAAGGAGGTTGTAATAGTCCTATTATTGTATTTGTAATATTAATACTACAATATAATAGTAATACTCTGAGCTGAACGCTTAACCTAAGGGCCGAGGTACATGGCCGCGAGTAAGTAAAATATGAAAATTTGTGTAGATTTGATGAGATGTCGGTGATAGTAAACCATCGAAAACTTTATCTTTTTTTTTTTTTTTTTCTTAGTATAAAAACAAATGATATTACGAAAGGAAATATATTGACATTCTGTAAAAGAATGCATATATGCCTTTCTTGCCCGTACCACATTTAAACATTTCCCTTTCCAACACTTATTATCCCAGACAGACGCTTGTTGATTCTAAATATTAAATTAGATTTTTGATAAAAGTTTTCTATCATTGTAATGACTGAATATCTTGGCTTTATTTTGTTCAAAATTAGTTGTTTTTAAATTCTCATTCTTTTGTATTTATCTTATTTTATGTTTTATTTTTTATTTATAAATTTCTTTTTCGATCTCCTGTACCTATGTAAATAATTACGTTTGTATATAATTCAATCTAATTAATGTATTCTGTTCAAATGTGCTATCTTTATTTGTAACATTCATGTTATTCTTAAGGTACTAAGTCCCAGAATAAAATATGGTTATATTCTATTTGATAATAAACAAACAGTGATTTCGGTACATTTCTCTAAATCAATTAATTCAAAAACTCCACTTTGCTGCCTTTGTCATGCAAATATTGAAATGGATGCAGCACATCTAGAAGTATGCCCCCGATCACAAAAAATAAGAGGTGAAACCCCATCCAGATCGGAGTGGTACTGGACTGCCAGATCCCTTATGGCGGAAGTCGAAATGGGAAGGCATAATTAAAAAAAAAAAAAAAAAAATTAATTCAAAAACAATACATTTTATGCATTTTGTACTTTTTTGCTACCGAAGGAGGTTCCCCTCTTTTAAAAAAAAATCACTCTACCCAAGATAAACATTTAGTTCACAAGACGTTGAGCCACTCAGAGCTTTTTAAATGATGAACCCAAGTTCGAAATAAATACAGATCTAAATGTTTTGACAACTGACACTGAGACTGTTATTGACGCAGTTTTCAAAGGTTTTTAAATAATGGGTGTTTCAAAAATATGAATATACGTATTAAAAAGTATTATTTTGTCCAAACCATCGACCGCTTAGCCTCGGCTCGACTATTGGAGAAACGAATTCATAATCTAGTTAATATCGTTCAGATGTCAATTTTCTTGCTGGACAGCCGGACTCCACAGTCACCGGAATAGACACCATGTGACTTCTTCCTGTGGGGCTTCGTTAAGTCTATGCACCACTACTCCCACAGAACCTGGAAGATATGAAGAACCGACTCCGTACTGCCATAACATCAGCCACGATGGATATGTTTGCCAATTACGGAAGAAAGTAGAGTATCGATGTGATATTGTTCGTGTCGCTGATGAAGGACATATCGAATATCTGTAATCTGAACTCGAGAGATTTGTAAATATGTATGTAAAGTTTAATATTCGCATTTCTTAAAGGTTAATAAATAAATGTGTGCATTCGAAAAGCGTATATTCTTTTTTAAACACTCAGTGAAAACACAATTATATTCCTCTTATTTTGATGATCCGAAGTCTATAGTCTCCGCCATCCCCAAATTGAATAAAAATAATTGTATTTAATAATAACTTTTATTAATCCTAGTTTTAATGTCACACATTATATGCGACTAATGTAAGGCTCGCAGGTTGTTGTTTTTTTTCCTACCTCGTCTATTAGGCTCTTCGGTTTTTTTTTTTTTCCGGAGCCAGGAGATGATGGTGAGGTGATTCAAATTTAATGCCAGAGTTGAAATCCCCTCCCACTGTCCTGCAACAAGACAAGTAATTGTTTTATTATAAGTTTTTAGTCATCTGGTTGCTGGGCAACAGGCGTAAACCTACTCGACCACCCCGCCCTTAACAATTGTTGAATGTCTTTCACCGCTACCTTCTTCTTCAAGGCTGAAATCTCTCCTAAAAAGTTTTTAAGGTGTCGTTTATGTGTATAATCACTCCTAGTGCCACAGCACAGGATTTCATTAATGTTTCTGACCATTTAGACCCTGTTCCATCTGAGATGAAATACTTTAAAATTAGTCATTACTTAGATAAAGACTGAATTATTCCCAACCAGTGAAATTCTTCAGAAAATCAAAACCTATATTTATAAAATATTGTATAGTGTTGACACCTTAAAAAAAAAAATAATCTCTCAAACGTAATATATTGGTTTGTTTATTCATTTAACGTCACTTTATGCTACTATGGCTAATCGGACGATGCTACAGTGGGAGTCCTAAATTTTGCCTATCCAGGTTTTATTAGGATAGGGATCTTTAACGAGTACCTGACATCGCACAGGCTCGGGACCACCTTTTAATGTCCCCTCCGAAGGACGGCGTAACTAAGGATTTTTTACTCCATTAAAAAATCCTAGGACCACCTGCGGGTTTGAACCCGTGACCTTTAGCATGGGAGGCTGTTACGCTAGCCACCCAGCTACAAGAGATCCCTGTAATATATTGGTTATAATACTATATTATTATATTTAATATAGTATTTTTTTTTATTATTATTTAAGTTTAAACTTATTTTAAATTTATCTTTATCCTAATAGTTATCCATGATTCATCAATCTTAATTTTGATGTGCCCCGAGAATGTTTTTTCCAGGAATGTATATACCCACTACAAAACAACAGTTATGATTAGATTCATTTTAAAGAACATCGAACATGTCATTACTCCCTTTTCGTTGATCTCTTTGGTTTGTATACAGAACCCAAGTGATTACAATTATTACCTTCTGCCTTCAAATTTCTCTAATTTTGCGTATATTAAATATCTATGATTCCTCTATGATTAAGATTTATTAAATGGTTAATTTAAGCTAAATAAAATTAAATTGGCATAGAGATGGACCTGGAAATCGATCAGGAATCAGCTAAAAGGATGTTGGTGGAGGGAGCAACTATGATTTTCTTAAACGTTCCTCCTGGGACAGAATTTGGAATAGACTTAAAATCATGGAATACTGGTGATAAGTTTAAAGGAGTAAAAATGATACCTCCTGGGATCCACATGATTCATTATAGGTATGTCTAAAACTATTTGTGTTGTAATATCTTTGTGTATCATCCCTCTATACTGTTCTTATTGTGTTTAATTTATTACAGATAATTAGCATTAGATAATTTTTATATTTATGGGCTGTAAAGTATAGATAAATAAATAAGGCAATGGTTAAATATTTTATGTAATCAATCTTATGATGTATTTATATGTAAAAAGGTTTATCCTTATATATTCTTTATATAATATAAAGTAATCTCTGTAAGGCTTGCTACCAATGAACTTATTAGTCTATGGTTGGCTTGTAAGGGAAAATACACAAATCACTATGACGGAATATTTATACCAACAGTTAAAAGAAAATTCAATAGATTATGTCCTAATTGATAGTGCTTAGGCAAAATGTAAAGCCATAACATTGTATAGGTCTGGCTTCACATTTCTTCCGATTTTTCACATATCATTTATTAGAAGCTATATCTATAACATCGGATAGTTCTCTACTGTTCTAAATTATAAACTTGTATAAAATAACAATGGATTATTTACTCATAATAATTTGTATTGTTACCATTTCCTGCCAAAATATGCGAACATTTGACTGTTCCCTCTTTTCTGCTATCCGTATTTGTTTTGCTGTCTGTTAGTTTTTTATGTATTTTGCAGTTTGTTCAGTCTTCAATGGAATGCCATCATTGATATGAAGTAAACACCTTTACAATCATATAGCAGTTGCTGATTCAAAATCTGTCCATTTTACAATAACAGACTCTGTCCTTCACAAAAACTTGTGTTTTTTTAATTCCATATTTAACTCAAATTATTATTTTTCTCTTGTCTTAATTGCTATGTACTAAACAGTTTGGTTTGATCTGACCCAACAGTCTTATAACATTTTTAGAAGAGGATGTTCACACTGTTTTCTTGGTTTCATTAATTTAATAGCTTTGTAACGTAGAGGTATAAATGGTGGTCAATTTGCTAACTTGTAGTGTCTCTGCAAGCTCTTGAACAGTTGTATCAAGAGTTATGTTCTCATGGAAGAATGATAAGTCCTGTTTTTGGCAATCAGGTGGCTAATTTTATGTGTCCTTAGGAAAGCAGCAAGCAAAATAAACCTTAGCTATCCAATTATCGAATGGCTGCTCAGCTTCACTGAGTTGCTATGAACTCATAGCATATTGTGTAGATCTAGAAGACTATTATCTAGATATAAAATAAGAAAAAATATAAAGAAAGATAAAATTTACAAAGCCACATCACTAATCTCGAACTTGGCCTTAACTTCTGAACTTGGGGAAGCAAGTTTAGGAAGCAAGATTCCTAGTGAGTTTAGAATTAGGGTCTCCGCCATGCTGGAATTGATTCTTTTCCATTCCAAACTTTTCCAAAAATGCTCCTGTAGCTAATGGAATGGTCTCCTTACTTTAACTACTAATGATTTTTTACTCAACACTCTCAACTTCTCTTACAGATATGCATTTAGCATAAATGTTAATGTTTGATGTTACATGAATATTTTGTTGACACTATAAACTGTATTTAACATCTATTATTATATTTCATTAAAACCATATTTTGCATATTTTATATTTATTTATTAAAGCTTTATCTGAATTTTTTAATTTGATTATCAAAACTTTGAATTTCAGTACTGTAGGAAAATACGGAGATATATCCCCAAAAGTTTCATTCATGCATAATTTTAAGAAACATGAATTTCTTATTAAGAAATGGGACCTTGATGCGGAAGATATTAGCACTGAATGTAAGTCAATGCACTGCTGGTTACTTTTTTCTATATTTTAAATATATTGAATTGCTTTGTATTTAGGCATTAAAAATGAAGAAATAGAACGGTTTAAAGCCAATCTATTTGAATTAGACAAGTTTTTAGGACCATATCCTTTTGATACATGGCCTCAGTGGAAGGAACTTTCGAATCATATATCAGGTATTCATAACAATTTTTTAATTTATTTGTTAACTAAATTCAACACCCATTTAATGGATTAATAATGCATGTCTGATTGTGTAAAATGTTTTTTGTTTTTTTAACACATTATTTAGCATAGCAAAACGTAAACAATAATTATTGTAAATCTGTAAGCGCCCACTTATTGAACTCATTCTGGTGATTTAATAATATACGTTGGGAAGATTGATGGTTCAGGAGGTGTAGAAATAATCAATGTTTGTAAGAGGTTAAGGATAAGGCTTTAAGAATGGAAATGGGTAAGGAATTTCAAAAAAGGGGTGCATGAATGTCAAAAGAGGATAATGAGAATACCTGAGAGCACTTGATTTTTCCAGTATTTTGCCTCCGATCATTGTTTATAGGCCTTACATTTATATTGTTGATGTCCTGGTTAAAATTATTGGATTGGCTCGAGCATTTCAGTAGGTTAAAACAAAAGGTTTTCAGAATTACATTTCAGGAGTTTGAACTTATTTATTTGTATACTTTAGATTTTCTTTAATTATTTTTACATTCATTATAGTATGTAATAACAGGCTTAAAATTTATATTAATCTTGTGTCTTATTCAAATTTTGATTAAGCTATTCTTTTTTTTAGAATCTCTGCTGGAACGATTAAATCCAGAAAGTGGGCTTATAAGATCAGCCCTAGAACTAGTAAAAGGAGAACCGAAAATTGAAAGAAGATCAAGAGGACGAACTATTGAAGAGAAAGAAGAAGAACTTTTACCTAACCTCGTTCCTAAGTAAAAAAATGTTATCAAAATTATTTATTTTAAATAATAATAATAATAATAGGCTTACCGAACCCGAAGATTCGATGCTGATACCACCAAAGTCTGCCTACACAGACTCATCCAATGTTCACCGTTCAAGCCCAAGCCCCCGAGATCAGCCATAACGAATCAATCCTCCCATCGACGCTTCAGCCTGCCTTTCGGACGCCTACCAGTGGGTTCAGCGAGTATCATCTTTCTTAGAATCCATTTCTCACCGAGCCCAACAACTTTACGGGCCCATTTGAGTCTTCGCGATGCTATCAACTCAATTATATTCACAGGATTCAAGTTCCACAATTCCGCTTTGTGCAACCTTCTAAACTCCCCAGTGGCCTCACCTCTCTTCGGACCAAATATTTTATGCAGCACCTTATTTTTGAAAACCTTAAGCCATTGTTCATCCTTCAAAGTAAGTGGCCACGTTTCACATCCGTAAAGAACCGTCAGAAGAATAATAGTTTTATAAATTCTAACCTTTAAGTTTTTAGATAGAAGCCGCGAGCTAATAACTTAGCAACTGAATAATAACACGCATTTTCCACATTTAACCGGGATTTTATTTCTTCCTGGATTTCATTTTTTCTTGTTATCATTGAACCTAAATACTTGAATTTCTCTACATGTTCAAAAGTATACCTGATATTTCAATATCACCAAGATCGTCACTGTTTCTGCTACTAATCATATATTTCGTCTTATCGTTATTTAATTCGAGTCCTATTTCTTTACCGGTTTTTATTAACACAGTTGTTTTTAGTTGTATGGTTTCCGTGTCTTCACCTAGCAGTACCAAATCATCGGCATACCCCAAAACCGGAATCTTGTCACCCATATTTAAGCTTTTCTCAGTACACATCACCTTTTCTATGACATATTCTAAAGCTATATTAAATAAAACAGGTGAAAGGGAGTCACCCTCTTTCAAACCCGATCGCACCTCAAATCTCTCGGAGTAATTATGAATGATTCTAACTTGGAATTTTTCCAACAAACACATCTCTACTAGGTTTACTAACTTTCTAGGTATTCCCTGTTCAATCATGATGTTATATAGCTTCTGACGGTCTATTGAATCATAAGCCTTTTTAAAATCGATATAAAGTTGATGGACTACACTGTTGTATTTCAATTTTTTCACTAATATTTGACATAAGGAATTTTTTCATTTTCCCAGATCTTTTTTACTAAAACATGTAATTTGGAAACGCCCGCTTCTCCACACGCCTTGATTAATTCACTTGTGATATTATCATTTCCTGCAGCTTTATAATGTTTTAATTTTCCTATCGCCATTTCGACTTCCCCTTTACTCGGTGCGTCTATCCATGGTTCAGCGCTCTGGTATTCAGAGGGAGGAGATTAATTATTATTTTCCATATTTAGAATGCCGTTAAAGTGTTGTTTAAATTTATTTAATTTCTCAGTCGGATCCACATTTATATTTTTATTTGCATCTTTAACCATATCCAATAGGGGTTTAAATCTATTACGCGATTTGTTTATACCTTTATAAATCTTTCTTACGTTATTTTCGCTTCTGTGTTTTTCTATTTCTATTACTTTGCCTTTAAGATACTCCCTTTTCTTATTTTTTAACAATTTCGAAGTCTCATTTTTTACTACCCGAAAGTAAGCCATGTTATTATCACTTGGATAATTTAACAAATTTAGTTAAGCAGTTTTTCTTTTTTCACACATATTTTGACAATCCCTGTCGAACCAAGGTTTGTTCTTTTTATTTTCGATTTTCCCAAGACACAAATTACCGACCTCTTTATTATTATTCCTGATACCTTCCCATAATTGGTTTACATCTTCGTGTTCCTCGTCTGAAAATTCCAAAGCTTCGAACCTATTATTTTTTACTTCTGTTGCGAATTGTTTTTTAATGCCGGGATTGTTCAATTTAACTAAATCAAAATTCTCGGGATGAATATAGTTCTGTGTTCTCTTTTTTGTATTTAGTTTTTATCGAAGTTTCGCAATTACTAATTCATGATCAGAACCGCATTCTGCACCGCGATACGATCTCACGTTAATTATGCTACTTTGCCATCTGTTTTGTACTAAATATGATCGATTTGATTCCGCGTTTGTCCATCCGGCGATGTCCACGTATACTTATGAATATCCTTATGTTTAAACGTAGTACTTTTGATTACTAGATTTTTCGAAATAGCAAAGTTTATTAGTCGGGTACCATTATCATTACTATATTCGTGCAAACTTTCTTCACCGATTGTAGGACGATATACTTTTTCCCTTTTTTTTTTTTTTTTTTTTTTTTGCGTTTGTGTCGCCTAGTATTATTTTAATGATGGAGTTATTGTTGACCGTTGAGAAATTAGATGAGGAAGATGGTTGGGGGTGCGGTCATAAATTAGAAACACACATTTAAAACAAGTGCTATTTTAATTATGTGCCGACGTTTCGGCCTACAATGTGGGCCTTTATCAGGGCTAAAAGAAACAAGATAACAACCAATGTAATATATTGACTTAATAATGCGTTAGGTATATAGTAATATAATATGGGAACATAAATAAAATTAAATGTAATATGATAATAAAATGACAGTTATAAAGTATGGAAATAAACAAAATTAAGATGATAGTTATAAAGTATGGAAGTAAACAGAATTGAGATGATAATATTGTAATAGGAAATATATAAAGAGAGACTAAGCAAATGAAATAAATGACAAAGGAAAAATATATGAACAATTAAAATTTAAAATATGAACGATTTTGAAGTGATATATGACGGTAATATATTAAAAACATAGTTAAGAGTATAGGTAACATATAAAAAGAACATAGTCATCAAAAAAACAAAAACAGTATGAATAAAAATTATTCTAAATTTTAAAATAATGTAATATTAAACTAACAATTATATGTCAGGATATGTAACGGAGAAAGATATGAGTATGGAAAGAGGGAGAAAGAAATAGGCGATGAAAAAAAGATCCTAATCAATAAGAAAAAAGATACATACTTAAGTAAGATACTAAAGGATTGGCTAATGATTTTTTTAATTACATATTAATAATATAAAATAGCGGACTGAGATTAAAAAAATAGAATTAGTGAAAAAAGAGAAAAATAGGAAGCGAAAATATTTAAGTATGACTATAAATGGGAAGAATGTAATAAGTAATAATGACGAGGTAAAGATTAAAAGATATAAGGTAATAACGAATGACGATGATTAATGACGATTAGGTTATAACAAATGACGATAAGGAGCTGTCGAAGGAAAGGGTAAATAAATAAAACAGTAATCTAGTAGGTAAACAAATAAATAAATAAAAGTGGGGTACAAGAAATAAATAAATATATAAATAAAAATAAAATTATAAGGAGATGATCAGCTGGTTGTTTAAAAAATGAGCTAGGGATGCTTTATTAAATTTAATATTTGAGGATAAGCTAGTGATAAGTTATGTTTGTCAGTCTTTTGATTTACAGGAAAGGGGTTCTAGTTGTACGTAAATGCATTCTGTAATGAGTCGCTTGTCATGATTGGGAACAGTGGCAAGAATGGATGTTTTTTCAAAATCAAAAGAATGGTTGAGGGTTAAGGAATGTTCTGAAACTTTCATTTTACTTCATCATCACTGTTTTTGGTGGGAGAATGAATGTTTATAAACGCGATTTTAGACCAACGACCATGAAATACAGCAACCGATATTCTTTCACTAAAGAACTGCATGGCCTTAATGCGGAAAGAAATCTATTCCTAATCAGAAACCCGGTACCTAAACAATAATTAACGCTCCCCCATACCATATAGTGTACTTTCCTTCTGTTAACAAACCCTCCCCTGGCCAGCGAACCTCTTGTAATGCAACGATATCTAAATGGTACCCCTTAACTTCATTCGCGACCGACTTTAACCCACCTGCCGTATTTAAATTTCTAACATTCCACGTCCCTATTGTTAGATCTCTAATTTTCATCTTGCGCCATGATTCCTCTGAAACAGTCCCCATCCGGAGACCCGAACGGGGGGCTGGTTTACTTCCAGACAATGGGCGTTTTACCTCAGAGGAATCAATGACTGTTGGTGGTATTTTGTGAACTAAAATATGTGAGTAGGGCGTTCGAACCTACGTCACACCCTCCAGCAAGCCTGGAGGGCCGCTCTCATTGTTGGTCAGCTAATCCATCGGACTTAGCTGGGAGAAGCTTCCGAGGAAATTCCACCGACCATCCCCACATCCGCCACCCGTGGGACGCTCCCCATACGCAGTAATGAGATCCGCACGAGTTTATTTATTTTAAATAAACCCCCTAAAATTAATTTTAATTTTTTTAACATGTTGGTTATTAATTTACAGCAGTAAGTTAATTGAAAAAATTTAAAAGACTTCTCCTTTTACATTATTTCTTGACCACTGAGCTAAAACAGCGGTAACTATTTTCAGCAGTATGAAAAATTGCATGCTTCAATCCTTCCAGATTCTGCAGATTTGTAATATCAGTCTTCTTGTTCATTTTGGTCCTTTTTTTTTTAGTTTGAAGGACCTATGTTTCTCCAATCAAAAGAAGATGGTGTTAATCATTGCTGCACCTATTTTTTACTTTTGCATCAATAAAATTTCTCCTTATTCTTCTATTGTACACAACATAATCAATATACTATTTATGCTTCTTATGTGGGAAGAAAAAAGTTACCAATGAGGAGGTCATAATCATTACAGAAGTTGGAGAGTGTTTGACCATTTCCATTTTTGGTGCATTTCTCTTCATTTTAGGCCCATTACATCATGGGTATTTGAATGGTCTTTTGCCCTTCTTACATTGAAATCACACATTAGGATTATCTTTCTGTTACTGTTTGACGACTTTGAGCAATGAAAATTGACTGAGTGACATCAGTACCAGGTCCAGCGATACCTGGATTCCTGTGTTGCTTCTGGATCAATCAGTGACAACAGCACTAATTGTCCCTTCTATAACTATGAGTGGCAAGGGCTATACTTATTCCTGATACAGTCACCTGGTCCTTAGTCCTGTCGCATAGTTTATTGCTCCGTATCTTATTCATATCTTATACAGTAATACATTAGAATACTTATGATCCCACAGGAGGCTGGATGGTCCAGTTGTAACCTCCATTGGGTTTCCAGCATCCTGGAGGACCAAAGGCTGAATGCAATCCAAAGTCTAGGTGATGTGTTATTCATGACTCCTTAGTAGTTAATGGATAACTTTTAAGAAGAATGGAAGGCCATGGGCTCAAACCTGGCAGGTGGCTCTTAGATGGGATACATAGATTAATGGGAATAAAAATGTCAGATACTCGTTAAAGATCCCTCTCCTAATTTAACCTGGATAGACAAAATTTAGGACACCCATTGTAGCCACAGCTTTGTAAAGTGATGTGAAATTAATAAACTATTACTGCATATATATTCTTGTAAAATTATTCTCATGTAATTGCTTACATTTTAATTTTCTTTGATTTCAGAGAAGGAAGTAATATAAGAATGACCCCTTTGCCTGAAGCTTACCCAGAAGGTTGTACTCCTGCAGAAGTGACAATGCATTCCATGGACAGCACTTATACTCTCGAAAAAATCATTTCACAATATAATAAGTACTTCTTTCTTTATTTAATAATTTTTACTAATTTATTTTATGTTTATTGCAATATTCTTTATTTAAGTTAGAAGGATAAAAATTGAATAATCAATCCTGTTATGTAAGAATTATATCATGCATTACAATAAAAAATACAAATATTTAACATAACTAAATAATATTATTTATGAGAAGAAGTTGGCTGGGGGTGAGGTCATTAAAATAACTTATTTATTCTGCTGACAAAAATGAAAAAAATACAGATATATAGTAATTAATAAGACAGTGATGGTAAAACTTGGTAATAAGTTATAAAAATTAAGCTAATAAAATTAAACAAAAGGATGGGAAAGGTATAGAAAAATACAATATGTTGTTTTTAATGGTTTTGTCCCACTTCCATTACTAATTAGACAAACTTATTTGAAGTGTTTTAATGATTGCACCCCATCAAACTTCTCCTTATATTCTATCTACGGTCAACCACTCTTCCATCATTAATATAAATCACAACTATTATTTATATTGCTGGAAGGAATTAGTCCAGGTAGCGGTCATTAAATGAAACAGCTAAATAGTTTCAAATATTTATTGTTTGCCCACGTTTCGACCCCCTTTGTGGGTCATCATCAGGGCTAAAAAGATACAAAAGAAATACAATTTCAATGACATTACATACAATATTATATAACCTATTGAGCTAGAGAACGTCGGTATTAAAAAATAACAGAAGAACTATATATGTAAAAAAAACTTAATTAAAATACAATGACTATACTATAATAATGAGAGTGTTATACAGAAAAAAATGTTTACTAAACAAAATTTATACAGGTATCAATAATTTACATGAAATATGAAACATAAAAATATGAAGTAGAGTGGAGATACGTAGATGGGGGGTAGGTAGGATGGAAAATATGTAGGAAAAAAAGTAGAATGGAAAGTACGTACCGTATTTATGGACAAGGTCTGTCAACAATGTCTAAAATTCTTAATACTACCATACAAAGAATCAATGAAATTTAACTTATGATAATAATAATATAATAATGATACAGGATAAAAAAAATTTTATTTATTTTTTATAATTCTATTCTTGAAATAACAAAGTTTTTTGTTTTTATTTTTTAATATATTTTTTTAATCTACTTTAGTTATCCATATAATTCTATATATGTATTTATTTTGTTTTGTTTATGTATTTAAAATTTTCTAAATGTTTTCACTGTTCAATTTATTTCAACTTGTATTTATTTTATTTAACTTAAGATTTGTCAATTAGTGCATCTTACAAATGTTCCATTATTATTTTACTTTTTATTTTTTCCACCCTGTTATCTTTGGATATCTTTAACAGAATTAGGGATAATTTAGTTTAAATGGGAGGTACAGTCAGTTTTTCTCCATATACATCTTCCATCACTGTTCTTACTATTATATAGGTGATATTTCAAGAATAGAATTATAAAAAATAAATAAAATTTTTTTTATCCTGTATCATTATTATATTATTATTATTATCATAAGTTAAATTTCATTGATTCTTTGTATGGTAGAATTAAGAATTTTAGACATTGTTGTCAGACCCTGTCCATAACTTTTACTATCCATCCTACTTTTTTTCCTACGTATTTTCCATCCTAACTACCCCCTATCTACCAAACATTACCTAGTTTCCATTCTCCCACCATGCGGTACGTATCTCCACTCTACTTCATATTTTTATGTTTCATATTTCATGTCAATTATTGATACCTGTGTAAATTTTGTTTAGTAAACATTTTTTTCTGTATAACACTCTCATTATTATAGTATAGTCATTGTATTTTAATTAAGTTTTTTAAACATATATAGTTATTCCTTCCAGTAATTCTCAACGGTCAAATAATTACATCCTCTATTGTTTATATTGTTTGTAATCATGTACATATTTTTAGTGAATTGGATCTGTTAGGAGAGTTGCAGTTTTTGTTTATCTGTTTCTTGGTGGGCCAGTCACTCGAAGCTATGGAATCATGGAAAACATTATTTAGAACTATTTGTAAAGTCAGAAGTGGTATAGTAAGAAGAAGAGGGTTGTATTCCTCATTTCTAAAGGTTTATTATTAAATATATTTTTCTTTTCTTTCTCTCTCTTGTTACTCAGGAACTTGAAGATCTACAGACCATTGTTATGATCCTTACAGATGAAACTGAAATGAAGATGAAACTCCCAGCTGATCTCAATTAATTCCTTGATTATTTCCTCTATAATTTTCATTCAATTTTAACTATATTATCAATTGACTAGCCACAATGCTATGAAAATAGAATAAACATTCTATTCTTAAAAATGATTAGACTTTTGAATTATATCATCACCCTAATAAAAGTTTTACTTTATAGTACTTAAAAAAAGGTTTGGAATAAATCCAACTTAATATTGCAAGTAAAATACGGTATTAAAATCCATTTTGCACCAACCTAAATTGAAGATGGGATGGGTAAGTTTATGGGGCCAAATAATTCTAAAATTCTAAGCCTATTTAAGTTTTTAAATGGCACAGTTACTCTTAAATTAACATTTTTTTCTGAGAATCACCCTTATTATTATTATTCATGAAACTTGTAGTTTTATTTTTTATATGTATATTGTGAATACTATCAAGAAATTATAATAAGCTATTATGATAATATTGAAAATTAAATAGTTGACTGTGTAATGAACATTAAGGATGAGATGGTTTGGTTAGTTGTCAAAAAAGATTAAAAAATATTGAAAAACTATTTATTAACCAATCTTTTGACCCCATATTGCTGGTCTTCCTCAAAGCTTCCCAGCCAAGAGTCAGGTTGCTTCTTGACTCTTGCCATCAAGGCTAAAGGCCCATAACATTTGTTATAAATAGTTTTTCACTATTTTCTATTTTTTTTTTTTTTTTAACGCCCTCCTAACCATCTCATCCATCATATTATAATTACAATCCTTTTTATATTATTTTATTTTTTAAATATTCTGTACAAGTGAAATTATGTCTTTATATTAGGTACTAGAGACCCAGTTAATTTTCATCCCAGAAGATTTTTTAGTTGACATAGTCGCATCAAACAATGTAATTTATTCAAGTCTTCGAGATCTTTTCCGCTCAATGAAAGAAGAATCAGGTGTTGAGCCAAGGTGATAATATTAACAATATTTATTATTTTAAAACTCTTAACATTTATATTTCAATGTATTTTTTTATGAGAGAAGTTGGTTCAGAGTGCAATTAATATTACACACAATTAAGTATAAACTTAATTTATTGGTGCCGACGTTTCAGCCTAAATTATAAGCCTTCTTCAGGGTGATTGGGTGAGCTAAGAAGGCGTCACAACAATGATAATTTAGGCCGAAACATCGGCACCAATAAATTAAGTTTATACTTAACTATGTGTTATATTGACTGCACCCTGAACCAACTTCTCTCATATATACTCACAGTTAACCATTGTCACTTCATGAGTTTTGGGGGCCATTTGGGCCTAGGCCTGTTGGTGGATGATGTAAAATAAAATAAAAAATAAAAAATGAGTATTTTTTTTATAAGTAAATGTAAGTATATTTTGAATTTAGTATACAAGCTATTATCCCCTCTAGTGATATTTCTGCTTTGTGCTCTTAGAAAATGAAGAATTATATAGAATATTTGTCCCAAAGAAAGAAGATTTTAATTAATATTATAGAAGTCAACCCAATTCACAATCACCGCAATTATATGTCTTATTGGTGTAGTTAAAGTATTATATGATGACAATTAGAATGATCATCTAACATTACTGGGTTGAACGAATTTCTTAAAATCTAAAAGTGAGGTGTAGGTAATAGGATTGTATTAGTCCTGATCTTGTTATGATGGTTTTCAGTGGAGATTATCTGTGTTAAAGGTTTGTTCTTACATTTTTATTTTTATTTTACACAAACAAAATTGTTTTTCTTTATAATCTAGTGGCATTCATCTAATATTCCATTTATCTCTTATTCTTTAGGCTGAAATGTGAGGCTGAACATCTGAAAGGAAGGTTGACACAAAAATTTGGTTGGGATTTTGAAGATCTAGAAGAAGAAGTTGGGGATGAAGCCCCAGTGATTGTTGACCTATGAATTTATAACTTAATTTCATTAATGTACTAATGTTTATTTAATTTTATTTTTTCTTAATAACAATAAATAAAATATAATTTTGTTTTGTTTTTTTTATAGCCTATTATTTGAAATCATAATTTTTTACTTATGCCTGCTTCAACTATATTAAGAGAAACATATCAACTTTACTCAGGCAATACAGTCCTCAGTTAAACTGTGGTTGATACACAAAGCCTTTTCCATATTACAAAAGTCATACTTTGTCTTAAGGTCATCGCCATAAAGAAGTCATCGCAAATCTATGCATGAGTAACATAACACCGTAAATTTAATATGTTTATATTTTAGTTTAATATAAAGGAAATACTCTAATTGTAGTTTAATTATTTTGATTTTGATTTGAAAGTGAGGATTATCATAAATAAATTGTTCAATTTATTTTTATTTCATTGAAACGCTCTGATTAAGTTGTTATTGTAAATTAATATCTCTTCTTACTTGTTCATAAAACAAATTTTCAAATTGCTGAAGGATTAATAAGTTATAGAGGTTATCTGGATAGTCAATACCAGGCAGCAATAGAGGGAGGAATCAAGGCCTATAAAAAATCCTAAACGTAGGACTCATCAAGCTATTTGCAGGTGGCAGGGTTGCCATTCGACTCTTCAAAGATACCCTGACAGGCAATAGCAATGAATGTGAGAAGCACTCTCGGGGTCAGAGTGGTCCAATGCCCTGAAACTGAACTTAAACTATGCTCCCCTATGTGGATTCCCAGTAGCCAGTTGAGAAGTTGGGTCACTCTGTCGCAAAGGCGCCAGAGAGCCTGAAACACCAGCCCATGTGCTGGGAAATTACTCCAACAACTTCCTCCTCATCAGGCTTCGACATCCTAGAGTTAAACAGGAGTTAGCAAAGCTCCTTAGGAAAAAATATTTCACCTGTTTTGATGAGGTTTACAGCTTTGGTACGGACGGATCAGTGAAGTATGCAGACATCGTTACATTCTCAAAGAACGGTATTACTGCGATGATCCTGGACCCTAACGTTCGATCAGACAGGTGGAGTGGAAAGGGAAAAGAGAGCCATCTACGAGCAATGCATCAATTTCCTAAAAGAAAAGTTCCGTGAGACCTTTGGCGAGAGAGTTCTCTGTTAGAGGTCTATGGTGTGGTTCCCGCGGAGCGATACCTAGAAGCACAAGGAGACTTTTGGAAGACGTGGATGTCGATATCAAAGGTGTAGCGGTGTTGGTGGAAAATGTAATTTTAGACTCGGGATTATCCACCAACACCTACATGCCAGTTAAGAAGTGAGTTTGTCTATATTTTGGTTATATAATGTGGTTTAAATTAATTTTTTTAATGTTAAATGTAGTTATAGAGAGAAATAAATTAAAAGTAAATAACCAAAGAGGAAATATAAAAAAAATTGAAAATGTATATGGAATATGTCCATAAGGGATTGATCAGTATGCTGTGTTATTTTAGCCACCCAATTTGGAGAATTTTAAATATATATAACATGGATTGTGAAAGAAGATGTGCTGCAGTAATGGAATGACTTCAGGGTACTTATTGCTCTTCAAGAAATTTGGGCAATATGTTTTTTCCAGGATAGGGTTTGGTCAATAATAATACCTAGGTTTTTGAGAGAGAAACTGAATGCAATAGGGTAATCATTGAGGATTAAGATTGGAAATAATGCATTAGAATTAAGGAGGAGACTGGAACCAACATAACAAAATAACTTGAGTTTTCATAGCCTTTAAGCTTAGCTTATCAGGTTTGCAGAGGCACTGATCTTATCTAAGTGCTCCTCAACAGCGTCAAATGCTGTTGACCACTAAGAAGGAGGAAAGGATAAGTAAATTTGGAAGCAGTCGAAATATAGGTGGTTGGAATTGTGGACCATTGAAGATTATTGGTATAACTATTAAAAAGGAGAGGCAAAATGCTTAAGCCCTGAAAAAAACATGCCAAAAGGGCAAAAAGAGATGATACGGAATGTAAACTGCTTAGCTCGATTTGAAAGGAATGATTGAAACCAGGAAATAGCGCTAGTAGAAAAGAATAGAATGGTCCAAGGAACAAAAATCTTTCTAGAAGTGTTAAAACAGTTTCTTTTCGTCCATGACAGTATTAAACAAAGAACTGGCAGGATTTCAGGAAGGTATAATTTTAAATTTGAACGGGTATTTCATCAAAGCCAAAGGAATTCATATGAAGGAAATAAGGTCTCTTGGACAGAGGTCAGAGAAGTAAAAACTATCAGGATTAAATGAAGGAGCTGAAATAGATTTTGGGGGAGGTGGAGAAGAATAGTTAGAGGATGGAGATAAAAATTAGGTATTAATTCATCAAGAGAAATCTGTGGACCAAATAAGGAAGAGGGTTGCAAAGAGAGAGCTTATGCAGGACTTGTCACTTTGTTTTTGAGTCGGTAGCAGAGAGGGTTTCATGAAAATAATTGAATTTCACTGTCTGATAATTATCTGAGCCAAGTTACAGAGTGCCCTCAAAGCTTGATATTCGTCTGTTAGTCTAGTACGTCTAAAGAGCTTACGGCAGTCTCACGTCTTTTTTGTAGCTCTTTAATTTCTTGACACATCAAGAGAGCAGGTCGGTGACGGAAGGTAGCAATTTTGGATGGTGCTAAAATATATATTTTATAAAGGAAGACTTTGGAAAATATGTTGGGCGATCACAAGAAGAACCGTGGTAAAAACAAAAATAAAGGGAATCTATTGACGATTTTTTGGGGATTTTTTTTTTGGATCCACTTACCCCGATGAAATATATTTGGCTTAATTGAAGCTCGGTAAGTACGTTAAACCTTCTCCCTCTTTCTGCAAGTAATTTCCTCCCTTAGAACTGCCTCTGGATTCGCCACTAGTCGATATTCTTCAAGTTGAGCATTACTCTACCCCTCTTCATTGGGCAAGCTCAAAAACGCTTCTTGTTTTTGTGATGAGAATTTTAAGAAAGGACATATCTGGTTTAGAGAGACAGGGGTAGACATGTCTGATTTAAAGAGACAGGGGTAGACATGTCTGATTTAGAGAAACAGGGGTAGATATGTCAGATAGAAAAATAGAAAAATAATTTTGTTGTCAAAATTACCCTGTTTCAAAGCGGAATAATGAAAACAAAATAAGCCATTAAAATATTTAAGATTTATGCTTGGTTATAAAATTATATAAATTACAAAATAAAATAAAATTTTAATAAACTTGTTTTGGGAGTGAGGAATCTTAATCTGGGTACAGTTTTTAAGAAACCTTATTAAAAGTACTGTTTTGACGAGATTATTTCTATTTCAGACATAAATGCATAAAACTTAAGTATTTTATTGGATTATTTTTTATCATTATTTCGCTTTGAAATAGGGTAATTTTGACACTAACATTATTTTTTTACCTTCTCTGGAACCATAGATATTAAATAAAATGCGTTTTTCGCGCACAAACTTCCAGATTTTTTTACGTGACTCCTGCGGAGGGTTGGCCCCTAATAAATACTTTGCAGATGCTAATCGTTTAATATCTAGTTTCACCTAAAATATTTTTATAAAAGTCGGTGACACACAACAAAGATCCTCCCTCTCTTGGTAAGTTACGCGAATGGCTGAACCATCTAAAACTTATCCGTGCATCGAATTCCTATCTCTTTTTCTTCCAGTCTATTCCAAACCCTGGCTATGTTAAATCTGACTTCCTGTAGGATATGGCAAATGATAGTAGCACAACAGATGACAAGGCGTCATCACACACATAAATACACATAAGTATTTATAACAAGTAATACATGTACTAATTAAAAGAGTATTATTTTCATCTTTAGAATAATATCTTTTTTTGTATTTAGTTTATCATTTCGCGCTTAGACTTTCAAGTTTTAAAAAATAGGAACAATAAATCTTTTCTTGAAGAATATTTGGAGTGTGAGTAATATAAATTTGATGATTTTATTCTAAATTAAGAAAAAAATATCTTAATCGAATTATCTTTATCTAAATTAAAATAAATGGATTCAGTTAGTTTTAAATTTTGATTTTTTTTTTTTTTTTTTTACTCACTTACTCGTATTCGAATGCTAATAAACAAATAAAATTGTAGAAAATACACAAGTTAAATCAAAGATATGAGATAGGCCTCCCAAGAAGACTTAAGACGGGAGGGGGGAACGACCACCCTGTAAACATACGTCACAAGCATTCCCCCACCCAGCCACAAGTACAAAGCATGGAATTCCGTCGTTTTTATTATTGTTATTGAACCAAGTTTTTATGTTATTACACAATGTATATGAATAAAATTTACCAAGTGTTTGAAATTTCTACTTGCAGGGCGGCTTTTACTTAAATGGGGTTGTGCCGGACGTGTTACAGGTGCTTAGTTTAATTATTACTATTATTGTGTTATTTTGTATTATTTAGTGGAATGAGACTATTATTGTAATTATATTCTACAATTTTATGATTTTTTTTTTTGTAACCCCTTTTATTATTATTAGGTTTTGGTGGAAATGTTTAGCTCTACCTACTGGTGTGATTCATAAATAAAGAATGCATTACATAGATAGAATGTAGAATTATTAAGAGGCTTATTAAATTAAGTTTGACGTCTATTGAATTATCATCAGTTTTTAACATACTGCATTTATGCAATTGTTATCAAAATGAACATCCCCAAATTTTACATTAGTTTTATCATACCTAAACAGTCTTAAGGAATTTATTTATTAGGAATATTGTACTAATATTTAATATTACATATATTATGTCTGATCTCTGGGCTACTAACTTGATACTTTTCATACTAATTTATCAGAAATTATATAATGGAGGTAATAGAATATTATATATTCATTTTTTTGTTAGTTGATTTTTCATTTTATTGGCTAGCTTATTTTTATGTTCTAAAACTACACACTATTTTGATTCCGGGACACCATCCTCAAATATTGAATTTAGTGCATATCATGTCTGAATTTTATGAAAGATCAATTTTGTTCATCTGTTAATTATTAATACTTACCTAACTTCCTACCTTAATTGAATGTTTTTTGTTTTGTAATAAACGAATGTATTTTATTACTAATAACTTATATTGAGGATGTATAGTCGACTGTAGAAACTATTATAGGTGAATAGTCAGAAATCAGTCATTTTTTAAAAGTTTTTAATTTTGCCAACGTTTCGGCCCAAGCTTGTGAGCCATCATCAGGGCATCACTGAGCCATGTTCAAGCATAAACTTCTACTATATATTACTGATAAATATATACTATTTAGTTAGTAGGGTTTTTTAAATGACTTTATTTAGTAACTTTTAAATTTTTTAGTATATATTATAGGTAGAAGAAATTAATACTGCCCTTAAGCTGCTCTAACTTGGTGTGTAACACAAGATCTTTGAGCTTAGCTTTACCTGAAATTTGAAAGTGTTTCTAAAAACTTTCCTTCCAAGACTCCCACTTCCATAAGTTGTAGTGTGAACCAGCATAAATAAACTTAAAGTTATTTTACTTTAAAATATTTTTATGGAGGTGTGCATTCATGTCTTCCTTCAGTATAAATCAGCTTAATTTTTATTTGATCATCAAATGATTATCCCAACCATCTGAGTTTTTTGTTTTATTTTTTAATGCCATAACTATATCGATGTATAATTATAAAACTTACATTAAACAAATAATGATAATGATTAAATGAAGAAAGAAATGGAAAGATAAAACATTAAAGACCTAGTTACATTAATTTAGAAAATGGTCTCATCCCTGTTAATTCTGTGGCATAATCCATTTTATTGAATTAAACTGTTGTTTTATAGTATTTTAGGTAATATACACCAATATGTTTATCTCTGATATTTCATCATCTTAATTGGTATTACTACATGTGTACGTATGATATGTAGCTGGGTGGTTAGCATAACAGCCCCCTATGCCAAAGGTCACGGGTTCAAACCCGCAGGTGGTTTTCGGATTTTTTAATGGGAGTAAAAAATCCTTAGTTATGCCGTCCTTTGGAGGGGACGTTAAAAGGTGGTCCCGAGCCTGTGCGATGTCAGGTACTAGTTGAAGATCCCTATCCTAATAAAATCTGGATTGGCAAAATTTAGGACTCCCACTGTAGCATCGTGCGATTAGCCATAGTAGCATAAAGTTACGTTAAATAAATAAAATAACTAACGTATCATATGGCATGTATGTCTTATTGGCTTCTGGTCTCCTCAAGCAGTTCCTACAAATCATCTTATATTATCAGCCCTCTGGTAGCTCAGTGAACTTAATTGCAAATAAAATTGAATGATTGAATATGGTAATCTACATTTGGTCATTCTTTGTCTAATGAATAAGGATGAAGAAATTCATTGACTTATGAAATCGCATAAAATAGTATTAAGTTGATGAATAGCTACGGCTTTCAGAACTCTGAAGCTTTGAGTCATGCTAAGAACTTTAATATAGGTGCTGTAATGCAAATAAAATATTAATGTATTTGGTATCCAATGTTAGGTTTAAAAAATTTTTCCCAACATTATGTTGAGGCGGCTAAAGCAAATAAGTTGTTATTTTATGACATTAAAAATTAAAAAAAAAAAAAAATTTAATCTGATGACTATAAAGCAGACCAAATATTTTAGGCATGGATATAAGCAGTTGGGAAGATGCCAGTTGGTGGTCTGGTGCTTATGAAGAAGACACCACTCATACGTTAGAATTAGATGGAGAAAATGGAGCATGGGCGAGGGGCTTTCTCCCTCCTCCTCCACGTCCAAATTTCCTTGAGATGGATATACCAACTGATGGCCTTACTACATGTGATCTGTGTACATGGGCTGGTGATGTACATGGAAATATTACATCAAGTTAGTCACAGTTATGAATTTAGTTTATTGAAAAATTTAATTCTAAGTGAAGCATCATATAATTGTTTTTTTATATTATTTCAGGAAGTAGTTTAGCATTTTTCCCTTGGTCTATCACCCTGATAATTGTTTCAATTTTGTCAGCTCTTGTTGGAGCTGCTTTGATGGTTTCTGTGAGACATTGTTTTAAGTAAGCATACCTTTAATTTATAGTTTAGGAAAAAGTATCATATCACTAAAAATAATCCTCTTATTTTGGTTTGTTTTCAGGAGGGTTAACACTAATAATAGGACTCCTAGTAAGTATATTATTTTTATTTATCTACAGAGAAGAGTATTTTAAAATTACTAGTATAAAAATCCCTTTAACCCCATATTTTTAATACTTTACTGACACAATTTTATTTTGTTATTTTTAGTTTAGTTTTTGTAACTTGATTGTGATTCATTCTATCATTTCTCTTGTTATCTTCTATCATATCTGAATTATGTCTTGATTATTTCTGCTAGTCTAATATTATCTTGGATACTTCAAATATAGCTCATATAATACTGACTCTTTCTGAGAATTATTAAGTAACAAATGATAGAATCTATCTTCACTTGCTTTGTCAAAACTAAAATGATAAAATATAATTCTTTTAATGTACTCTATACATGGTTTAGTTATTGAAAAAAAATAATAAACTTTTGCACTATACACTGTACAGAATTTTTTTATTCTATTTGTTTAAATTTCTATTTAAATTCGTCCTGGAAAAATTTCTCATACGATTAATGATCCAATTCTTTGAAAGTTACTGTTTATCCAAGGTTTATTAATATAAATATTTTTTATTTGTTGAAATGTATACCTGTATAAAGAAAACAATGAATAAATGTAAATAATTGCAATCATTAATACTAACAATGAGAACATTTTTTTTTTTTTTTTGGTAAATAAAATTAAAGGTACTTCAGAGGAAGTTATATTTTCAGCCCTGTTTGGCTGTTCAAACAATAAGGCTTATCAATATTGTACAAACTTAAATTGTGCATAATAAAATAAAATAATGAAAATAAAAAGAATATTAATTTGCTTGATTTATTGATAAATTAAAAGTTAATTGCATAAATCTTTTAGAACAAGAAATAGGATTGCTGAAATGTTTATTCCAGTTTGTAAGCTGGATATTCTGTTTATTTAATTTAATAATATTTAATGGAGTTATTGTTATTATTTTTAAGTTGGATATGCTGAGGAAGAGAGAGAAAACCATGAAAGAGAAGTTAGTAAAGGAAGGACTGACAAAAGAAGACAAGGTGAAGGTGGAGTTTGGTGCTGGTTATCTCGAAGACCAACATTGGAATCTCCTCCAGAGGTTGGTTTCTTTTATTTTACATAGAAAAATATATGTATATATTATTAGGTTGTCTGGAAAATAATGGAGGATTTTAAGATTTTTTTAAATACCCCTCTACATAACAAACTGTTGAGATTTACTCGATTAGTCATTCATTGTCAACACTTATTAATGTCCTTCTAAATGATAATCTTCTTCTCTGTAGCATTTTGTTGTTTAAAAAGTCTTTACAAAGATGTCTCAACTTACTTAATCAAGACCTCTGTCCTGTGCCAGCTGCCTTCTCCCTCTCCACTCTAATCTTGTGAGTAGCGCTGGCAATTTTGTCTTCAGCCATTTGCAAGATGTGTCTTAACAACCTAAGCTTTTTAATGACATCCTCAGCTGGCCTTAGATTAGGTATTGTAGTTTTTCACTCTAACCTTTCTTGTTTCCCTATCAATTTTTCTTAAGTAGTGCATTTCCATAGCTCAGATTTGGCTCTTAGGTTTGATAGTGAGGGTCTTAGACTTATTGCTTATATTAAAATAAGAAGGCATGTGTTTTTGAAGACTACCTTCTTAATGGTCTTCAAGATTTCCCTTTTTTCTGAGATGTGATATTATGATATATGATATTATCTTATAATTTTGTTTTAAGAGTTTAAACTCGGCCGTAATGGTGCCCTAGAGGCCAAAATATCAATCAAGTCTGGAGCAAGGGTAACATTAATGAATTCACAGTTCTATTGAATTCTTAAAAATTTTGGAAGGGAGACTTCAGCTTGGAAGGACTTCCTGTATTGATGATGACGTTCAGCAGGCTTTGGTGTAAGAAAACCTCTAGAACAACTGTTCGAGAACTTGTAGGGAAACTTAACCATATAAACCATCTCGAGGCCAATGGAAAAATCCACACAAATTAAATGACCTCCAAAAAACAAACAGAAAAGTCTTTTTTTCTGTCCAGAGTTGTTAATTGTGAGTAAAGTAGATATTTTATGATAACAGTAGATGTTCTGGACAATGGTTCAACAAAGGAAGTAGCGCATTTTCCAAAGCCTCCCAACTCATTAAAAAGAATGGTCACTGTTTGGTGCGTTTCATTTAGTTTGATACTGGAGAATCAATGTCGAAATGTATGTATTGGCAATAATGAAGCCATCTTTGTTCAATCGAAAAGGGTCGATTTTACTGTGTGACAGAGGTATGTAATAGTTGTGTATTATAACAAATGAGCTGTAATTCTGCATTTAGAATTATTATTGTTGAGTAAATTTTTGTGCATCTTTCTAAATCTGCTCTGTAAACCATCATCTACTGGAAGAGGTGAGAATGTATTTTCATGAACACTTACATTTATTCATTACTTTTGGCAATGTCTAGTAGCCAAATATTTTTTGATATTACATTGATAACATAACCTTAGTAATGTTCCTTACCAGTTTTTTCATGGATGCGACTTAATTATCATAAATTGATTCATTTTAATTTAAATCTTGATTAAAGTAAATTAATAATTTTCAGGTTACAGCTACCAACCACTATACTGATGAAGCATATGCAGGTGTTGAAGCACTCTATGCAGAGTTAGACAAACCTGTTTACCAGAATACTGGTTATGTGTTAGATGCTGAACCATCATCTCCTCCTAGCTCTGCTTATTATTCGGATTTCTCAGAAAGAACATATGAAACTGTCGGTGGAAATAATACATGGGAAATGTGTCAAATACCACTTTCCCGTCAGCGTCTATCTGCCATATCTGAAGCTGCTGTCCATTCTGATTATGTTTGAAGTTTTGCGGTTTTATTCATTTTTTGCCTTTTATACATATCACGCCCTGAAATGTATTTGGGTAGAATATGTAGGTTGTACTACAATAAGTGAAAAAAAAAAGTCTGCCACATATTTTTCTACTGAAATAAATATATGACAAACTATAAATATACTTTTGTATTTTTTTAATATACTGAGTAGTGAAGATAGTCTTAAAAGTATGTATTTTATTATAATATTTTGTAATATTACAGCTTTTTCAAGAAGAGAGATTTTATTTTTGAGATTGTTAAATTAAGAAATTTGTTTATAAAGTTTTTAATAAATGTTAATGAATCGAGCTTATTGATATTCCAGGAAAAAGGCAATTTTTTATTTGTCATCCATGGAGTATTTGTACAATTTGTTTAAAAGTATTTAATTAGAATTTATTATTTGTTCTAATGGTTTGATCGAATTAGTTGTTGAAAAAGAAGGAAAACAATTTAGTTTATATATTTGTAAGGACAATTATATGAAGATATGTTTTAGTTTTAGTTTTTTTTTTTTCAAATTACATGTTAATTTTACCATAGTTGTTAATAAAGTTTATTATAAGAACCTTGATCCATTTTTTTTTTTAACTTTTCCCCATTTTTACTTTCACTTACTATGTATATAGTTAGGGAAAGTATTGCGATCATGAAAATTTGCTAATTCCAGTTTTCAACATAAATTCACATTTTAGGATCCCCTGAGTCCAAATAACCAAGTCCCGCAAAAAGGTCTGTGTGTGTGTGTGTGTGTGGTAACTTCCGGGCGGAAACGGTAAGTCTTATGAAACTGAAATTTCATATTTAAGACAAATATATGCCCGAGACGTTACAAAACCTTTTTCATCAAATTGAGCTTACCAGAAGAGCCACTTTATATCATGCATTTTGTACCTTTTTTCGATTTTCTCAAAAAAACGGTTCCGACAATTTTGATTAAACTCACTATATATTTTATAAAATTTAATGGGCTTTAATATCATTTAAGTTTCATTCGGGTTAAAATGGTCTGACAGGTCTTAAATGCCGATAATTTTGTTGATTATATAAAAATAACTATGTTATCTTGTTACCACTGATGAAAAACAGGTAAATATGTAAGTTGTGCGAATTTAAATAACAACTAAAGGAGAAAACTGAAAAAATATTTTTTTAATGCAATTTTTTGTATTTGAACATAAGAACAGTAATATACATGTATGATATACCGTTGGAAAGCTAAAGATTTTAGAAAAATATTATCTCATACACAAGCTTGTAAAAGTTAATAGATAGTGATGAAAAGCCGATTCACTTACTATTTATAGTAGGGGAAAGTATTGCGATCGTGAAAATTTTCGAATTCCAGTTTTCAATGGAAATACACATTTTAGGGTACCCTGAGTCCAAATAACCGAGTCCTGCAAAAAGGTCTGTGTGTGTGGTAACTCCCGGGCGGAAACGGTAAGTCCTATGAAACTGAAATTTCATATTTAAGACAAATATACGCCCGAGACGTTACCTTTTAATCAAATTGAGCTTACCCGAAGAGCCACTTTATAGCCATGCATTTTGCACCGGTTATTATTATTTAAAGTAACCTTGACAGTTATCCTGAAATCTTTTTTTTTTTTTAGAATATTATATTTAGACTATTATGTTTACTTTTTTCACATATATGAGTCAAGTTCCTTTTATCAGTATCTAAGATTCTTATTTTCACTTACTTATATATGATTTGAGATGTTAGTTTGGGGTGTGGTCATCAAATAAATCACATTTAAAAGAAAAACTTAATATATTTGTGTGTTGACGTTTAAGCCTTCATCACTAGGCATCTTTGAGGTATGGAGTATGTGCGGAGCATTGATCTTGAAAATTTTAAAATGAAATATGGGTTATTCCAGTTATTATATCTGATTTAGCTATAGCACAGCTTTAAAGAGCTAAAATTCACAATTTGAGCAAAGTAATTCAGACAGAGCTGAAAATCATTTTAATACTTACTAATAGTTACAAGTATCCTGAGTTAGACCATCGCAAGTGGCGAGCTTAATTTATGGCAGATGAAAAAACTAATTTTCACACTTTTTTGCTTATAACCCAAAAATTATTATTATAGTATTATCAAAATGTTGTTTGACTCATGGACCCTGTGTAATATTGTAAAAGTTGCTTCAATATTCACATATTTTGTATATTATATTAATTACCGTTCATCGCTAACAGCAAGAATGAATCCTAGCACCTGTATCACCCAACATGAATACTTACATGGATTCAATAAATTGTCAGTCAAAAAAATTAATTACATAGATAATGGAAAATATAAATTTTTAAATCCCAGTTTTCAACAGATATTTAATGTATTGATTCTTGCTCCTCACCCTCTATGGAAAGGATTAAAAATAATATTCAATATTAATAACCACAGCTAACTCCGATGATATAATGCTGTTGCAAGTAATGGGTTCTAGTCTGAACAAATTCAGTCTAAAATACATAACTTAAGTTAGTACAACCAATGACACAGAGGGGAAAATCCAGGAAGGTAGTAAAATAGTGGTTCAAGTAAAACCTAGCTTGAAAATAATCAAAAAGAGATGGAACTGTAAATGCACACAATAGTGATTTCTTTGATAGGAATTTCATAATTATATTCTAATTATCAAGATTGGTTGTATGCAATTTTAACCCAAATTGATTCGAAAAAGGGACCCTCAACCTTCAAGATGACCAGATTACTTTCATAATTTACTGGTATAAAAGAAATGCAATTTACCTCTAACACAGATTTATCTATTAATAGGTTAGGTAATTATTAACATACAGAATTAAATTTATGTGGGTACTAAAATACTACTAATTATAATATAGAGTCTAATTAAGTCATTCAAATTTTTCAAACAGATCCACCTAGCTATTTTCAATTGTTAGGCTTAGCTCAATGTACATATTCTTGCCTCTCTATTTTTTTCTTCTTTTATATTCCTCTAAAATTATTTTTCTTCCAATTTTTATGTTATGAATAATATTTCTTTATTTTAATATGTCATGACCTGTTTTCTCTTTTATTGCGTATCATTATTAAATTTAAAAGAGTCTATGAATAAACTTTATTTTATATTTTATTGTATATGTTCAAGATGAAAAGTGCACAGTTAAAGTTTAAAGGCAATGTAAAAAATCAAATAACACATTCAGAATGCACATTTTTATTAATTACGCAGCATGCGAAGAAATCAACATGTGAATATTATATATTATAGTACAAAATAAGACTTAGGCAATTGTATATGGTTATCAAAACAATGTCAATATGCTAAGCTGATCCATCACTGAGGACGACGTTTGATGTTTGATGGTTATATAAATATTGATCAGAATCATATTTAAATATCACGGAAGAGTAATGACTTTTATAAGTATTTACATTCAGAATACAATATATATTACATTTACAAGTATACATCAGCTGATGAACCTCAAGATAACTGGCAAGATAATTATACATATCAGCCTGGAAATATTCCATAGTTTACATAAATACAAGTTGTTTTTCCCAATTGAAGAACAGGCTCGAGCTTCTTGGTATCATTCTTTTGTTGGATTCATGAAACATTATTTCACATTCTTCCAACAGAAACAAGATAACACTGAAAAGTGTAAGAAAACAAAGACCTATAAATACATACAATCAATTATGACAATGTTTTATCAAATATTCTTAATTAGATTCTTCCTTAATTAAATTAAATGTCACCTCAATCAACATCAACAACTGATCTTGCTCGCCTCGGAGTTGTGTCCAGATATATCTTGAGTGCTCTTTCTTTTCTTGGTGAATAACCAGATATGTAAGGTGAACTATTGTTCGTACTTGTTGTTTCCTTACTACTGGCTTCCTGTTCTTCTTTGCTTAAACTTTTTTGTTCTTCTCTACTGTCACTATATAAAAGAGTATTAGTTAAACATTACAAAAATCCCAGTAAAACACATATCATATTATTTTATGATTTAAATACCGATAAAATATAACTGCTCCATCCTCTCTTTCCCAATCGTATTTCCATTCTGACTCAGATTCCGAGAAGAGATGGCTGATGCTCATTGCAGATATGTCACATGGAAAAGACGTCTTTCCTTTGACAAATTTTACATGTTCTATAGGGATGCCACTTACTTCAGAAAGCTTTAAATAGAAAATATCAAAGTTAGAAATAACAACGTTAAAAATCACCAAATGAACACTATGTTTTTGCTGTAGAAAAAAATAAGTATGATATTACAGATTATAAATGTTTTCACTTGATCTTTGTTATCTTAACTTTTAATGTTTAGGTAAATACATAGATAATTTTAATAATCTGTAAATATGAAATGATGTCCCTATTCTTGGTTTTCGCTTACAACTTCTAAACCATGTGACGGATTTTGACACAGTTTTCTCTATCATTTTGGGCATTCTTTCCAACATGTTTATAAGTAATAATACATTGCAATTAAGATTTTCTTTAGATGTTAAAATTAAATTTTCTGTAATCAAGTCATCAAAAAACCTTTCCTTAAATATGAGAAGTAACAAAGAAGTATTTCAAACCTTTGGAAAGGGCAAGATTTTAGACAAATTAATATGCAACAAATGAAGTAGTATAGGTTAAAAGAAAGGTGTTATAATCCCATAAACTTATGAACATATGTTTCCATAGTGCTCAGCAAAAGGGAATGTCAAAGGAAAGTAAATTAACCTTTTAAAATTTATATGAAATAGTTTGGTGTGTCCATTACTTTAACGGACAGTAATTTTTTATAAAGGTTTAGTTAAAAGAAATTAAACTCATCATCTGCTATAAAACTATCACAATAGAAATAATACATTTGTTATTTAAAATTCATCATGAATCATATGTGGTAGTGCTCATCATGTGGTGAATACAAACCAACTACAACAGATCATGATAAACAATCGCCTACATGAAAAAAACTACAATTGTTACCCCTGGATAATCTAACTTCATTCTGGTTAATAATGGTCGAAAATTAAACAAAATAGAATGAATAAGTAATAAAATATTAACTGAATAACAAATTATGAAACATAATCATACCTTTTTACTTAAATTGGAGACAGATGAAGAATCCACAACAATTTCTTCAAATGGACCAAGACTAAGGGTAGAGGGATACCATCTTCGTGCAAATAATAACACCTGGTGAGGATTGGTAACTGGTTCAGGACCATCAAGCTCTTGCAAATACACTTCAATCCTCTGTCTGCTCATTATAGCACCCTCATCCCACACCCCTGAATCCCTCAATACTTCACCAGGATTTTTCCAATTCTGTTCTCGTAACCTACATCTGAAAGCATTTTTTTGTATGTTAATGCATTACAGATTTTTTAGAAAATAAGAAATGAATAAATTAATATACTGAAGCAATAATAACATATTTAGACAACAGAACCAGATGGAGCGGGAATTGAAGAGCAGAAATTTATTTCCCCAGGAAATCAATGATAGACTAAGTTTTTGGTGATGACAGCAAAGGACAAATGATATATCAAAAGGAACAGAGAAACCTGAAGAAAATCAAGTTGATTGTGATCAAATATTTAGTTCACAAAGATAACCTATGATTCTGTATCTATTATAACTTTAGTATAAATCTTTAAATAAAAGAAAATTTTGATTCATGTCTAACTTGCAGAATGTTAGCTACACAGCAGCTTGGGATCTCCCAATAATGTGTATATATACCATTCTGGAACTGCGATTTCACGAAAATAATCAAAATTTTGGAAATAGAAACTCACGACAGTAGTAGACAACAGTAACGACACTATCCCACCCATTAACAATCCATCACATCATTCAAACTAAAAGAAGGTGAGGATTTATATTTATAAGGATTTATATTATATATTTATAACTTATATTTGTATAGTAAGTTCTGTACATAACGAAAACAAAAAATGTAAAAATCAGAGACCATGCTATCCAGGTATTTTCACCCATTTTCTCTACTGCTGAAATTTTTAAATTTATTTTATTTATACAAGCCATTTTTTTATTTGAACTTCTAAACTTTGAAAAAAAAAAAAAAAAATATTCATAATAACTAACCTTTCATATGGTATTTTCAATCCAGCCCGCTTCTCTACTTCTCTGAGAAGATCTTTCTTTAGAGTAGATATTGGTGTACCATTTTTAACTATCCAATCACAGATATATTGTACAGGCTGAAATTAAAAAAAAAAAAAAAAAAAAAAAAAAATCAATATATTTACTTTGTTCCCTTAAAAAAGTATAATATGGTAATTAGATTTTTCTGTAATGGCTCATCAGTTCATCATTAAACTGTAACACTGATTAAAAAATCATAATATTTATAATACATAAAAATCAGTAGTCTCCTATGGGGTCTTTCTATGCCAAAGATCCCGGGTTCAAACCTGCGGGTGGTCCTAGGATTTTTTAATGGGAGTAAAAAATCCTTAGTTACGCCGTCCTTCGGAGGGGACGTTAAAAGGTGGTCCCGAGCCTGTGCGATGTCAGGTACTCGTTAAAGATCCCTATCCTAATAAAACTTGGATAGGCAAAATTTAGGACTCCCACTGTAGCATTGTCCGATTAGCCATAGTAGCATAAAGTGACGTTAAACGAATAAACAAACAAGTAGTCTCCTATTTTTATAAAAAGGAAAATATTTGCATATTAATAAAAACATAATTCAAATAAAAATAATTCCCCTGATGCCATACTGTCGATATAAGATTCTACTGACTCAAGGAGACCGAGGAATAAACTTAAATAGCAAATAGCATGAAAGAAAAGAGGTCATACCAAATGACCAAAAGCAATAAGGAAAAGTATGAATGATAAATTTAAAATAAATTAATGAGAATTATAGAAGATAAATCATTGCATACCAAATGGGCAAGCTAACCACCCAGGAAAAGAAGTTCCTATAATAAGATGAAAATTAAAAAAAAAAAAACCTAACAACAGAAATGAACCTAATTTGTCATAATCCAATAAGTACTAAGTGACGGACGGCACTTACATGCACATCTACTTAAACATATTGATACGCAGATAGACAAATAAATCCTGGTTCTACTTCAAAAACATAAAGGAGAGCCAAATATTTCAAATGAGAACATAGGCCAAAACTAGTTGAAACTACTATGTAGAATTAGTAACAGATAAGAGATGCTTACATTAGGTGCACTGAGGACAAGATGATTAACAGTAATCCTTTGTTCTCCTTCACTTAAAACTCTTTCTAATTTCACAGTTATCCTCTCATCATCTTTACACCACCTCAATGAGCACGTGACCTCCTGCCCTTCAGGACCTTTCAGCAGTTTCATAAACCTGCTTGCTACGCCCAAATACTTCTCCAATTTCTTTTTTAACTGTACAACGTCAATGTTTTTATCAACAACCACTCTCAGCACTGAAAATAAAATTGGTATTTTATTTTCAATTCCATAATTTAAAAAATATTTACAATTTTCAATTCACAATAATATAAGGTCAGAATGAAAAAAAAAAGTTAATATGATACTACATGCTTAGAGTTTTTTAGCCCTAGCTCTGACTATTCTTAGAACTTCCAGAAACACGTGAAAACTCTAACAGGACACTTTATTCCCTATGGTCTTGTTTATTAACTAGTAGGGTTGAGAGTAAGAGTAAATTAGAAAGGTATAGATGAGGTTTCTAGCTATTGAAGAGGTTTGTAACTATTTAGATTTCCTTGTAAACTACCAAGAGTTTAACAAATATTCAACGGAAATGACTATTCAGTGAAAATTCATCACTTCTTTTAGATGATAACTAAATGAGAATAATGACCAATCTGTATAATAGCATAACTTATACCTTTTAAGTGACTCCTACTCTCTTCTTTCCTAGTCGCTTGCTGTATAAATAGGACCTAACACCCTAATTGATCATGATACTAAAAAAAAAAAAAATACAAACTGTGGAGTTTATTTTTTAGTATATAAACTTATATGCATTTACATGTCCATTATTTTTTTGTACAACTAATAATAAGAGATGGTTAATTATTTCAAATAAACAAAATTAGTGGTACTTTAAAGGGAAAATGTTGGCACTTTTACCCGATCAGGGTATTTCATTAAGGATGAGACATAGGTTAAATTCAATTTTAGTGTCATTTTTGAGAAAATTATAATAATGTGTAAAGTAGCATTTAGTTTTCTTACAGGTAAACAAGAGGATCAAGATTAGCCTCCAGAGCTCCATTAAAAAAGTAATAAAAAATTAATAATAAAAAAGTAACATTGGTAATTTAAAAAAAAATTAATGCACTCAATTTCAAAATTCAGCTATGAATATTCCCTCAAATAAGCATCCCCTGAATATCACTCGATTCGAGCATTATCTAAAGCAAAGTTCACAGTATTTAGAAAGAAAATACCTACTTCGTTGTCCATCTTCAGCATTATATAATGAGGCTTTAAAATAATAATTTTTATTTGACTGTTCATTTTCAATATCCCAAGATTCTTCAGCTTCACCGTTTACTTGATTAACCTAAAATAAACAAGTAAATACATTTTCATATATATAAATAAATAAAACATAATTAAAATACAACATATATTACTTAAAACTAACTAACTGAAATTACCTTAGCAGGAGTATGGCTATCAGATGATGATAATTGCTGTTCTGAATCACTGGGACTAGAGAGAGGGCATTCATTGATCACTTCACCAATTATAGTTCTAAAAGATCAAATATAAATTGTTTATACAATCAAGAGAAATTTAATATATACTAGAATACAACTAAATAACGAGATTCAAAGTTGATTGCCTGTCTAGGTTCAAGACAGGTTCTCCAAGATTAATAGGGATTATCAGGAGATGGGCTAATCATCCTGGATCTAGAAAAATTTTCCTGAATCACCGCTTATGCAGTCCTCACACTGACAGAAGTCTATAGAGCCCTCTCAAGCTCTGCCACTCTTCCACATGGCACCTTCTGTCAATCCATTGAAGTCTCCTTCTCTGGAAGTTTCTATTAACATCATCTTTCCTTAGAATGAATATCAAACCAAAATATGATGCTAGTTACTGATAGTCCAAAGGTAAAAGCTATGACTTTTTTTATAGAAGAGATCTCAACTAGCTTCATGGAACAGAGTGATGCAAATGGTGGTATTAAGTTTTATAAATTAAAATTGAATTAACCACCAAGGTTAGAACTCATATGGCCTACCTTGTTTAACGATTAACAATGAAATAGTTCTAGTTCAAAACACTTTTCTCAAAATGCCCAAACTTCGTCTCACTATTTACCTATAAAATCAAGATCCCAGCTCAATTAACAATACTTTGGACTCGCCATGCCCAGCCTCTAGTATTCTTTTAAGCATCCTACCAAAGATTGCTGATCCGATTGACCAAAGTCCGGTGTGACTCTTTGAAACAAATGGGCCTTGGTTGCCTACTATGCAAGGTTCATACCTAACCTGTCTTCTATAACCTAGCATCTGTGTAAATTGCTTCACCAAAAGGATGCCAATGAGTTTGGGGCAAAAAATGTCAAAAGGCATTACAGCACTTCAAAACATGAAAACATTAGCAATAGGGTTTCATGTAGATGTCTTTCACTGGTCGCCTATTCATACTAATAACAGATAACCAACTACTGACTGGGATTTTCCATCCTGAAACAAAGCTGCCGTTCTTCACATCAGCAAGGCTACTTTGATACCCAACTTTCCTTCACTTCTACAAAACTGTCCATTGAAAAGCAGAGGATCATGTACACGTTGACTGCCTCTCCAGAGCTACTTACCCTGATATAGGTAATCCTGACATACAAGCAAACTCCTCAGAATACACCGTAGGCCTCGAGGTTTCAACCATTGAAGACCAAATCATCAACTCAATTTCTACTAACGTCATCACCAAATATTGCTGAAGCAACAACTAATAATGTACTCTTTTTGAACTTTCATCAAAAGCTCATCAATGGAAAAATATGTGACACTGAATACAGCACTTCAAATAGAATAGTTTTCAAGAACAAAAAGGTTTTTATACCTGAAGTCTTAAATCAATGGGAAGATCCATAGCATAATCTGAATGCATCCATATTGATTAAGCTGGATCAATTTTAAACCACCATTTTCTCATTATTATTGATGCCAAGTTTAAATGGGCTGAAATTTGCATTGTCAATGACAACGAGGATCACTATAGGACTGCTTTAGGACATTTTTTGCACACACAGGTTCCTTGAAATCATAGTATCAGACAACGCAACGATTTCTCACACTAAAGGTTTTGGACATCTTCACTACCATTCCGAGATCAATAATGGCTAACGCCTCAAAAAAAACAAAAAAAAAAACAGTTAAGTTAACAGTTACCATTGATATCAGGCCCAATCATCAGACACGCTTGCAATCTCCACAAGTTTCTTCAGATACATAATCCACTGAAATCATTCATCACGTTAACGTAAGCACAACTGCTGCTACCAACCAATCCTGGATCGGACGTCATTCTTGCTGTCAAAACTGAACCTCCAGAAACAGGAAAATCTCCAATAATGGAATCTGTATGTCAACCTGCTTAACTTTTCCAGATCATTTTAGACTTTAAGAGACTATGTTAAGTGAAAGGTATGTTTTAATTTCACTTTTATACACAAAAGATGGTAAATGAACTTAAGATATACACCATCAATATATCAACCATCTAAGAATTAAGATGGATAGGAAATAGCTGAATTCATCATTGACAGCTTCAGTTTTCTACAGTGAAAGAAATCAAAATATTAGCTTGGTCTTTACTAATTTTATCATCTGAAGCATAAAAGTTAGTACTAAACTTTACTCCAGTCAATGAAAGATATATGAGTGGTTGTTGGTTTAAATTATAGATCATTGATATATACCGGCATACCATGGATAAGTATGATGAAGTAAAAGACTTCAAAGGCAACTATAACAAGTCTATGACCTACTACAAAAGCATTATGTTTAAATAGTAACAGAAGACTTAAAAAAATAACAGAACATCATTTCTGGCTGATAATAAGATTGCACAGTTTCCATGACTTCATTGAAGTTGGCTAAAAATGAGAAAGTAAAATATGAATTTATTATTGTAAATTATCATTTTGCACACCTTTCACTATCAGTCAAACTGCTATCTTCACTGGTGCTTTGATCAGAAGTTCCTCCTGCTCCACTACTATAACCTGGTTCCTCTTCAATACCATTAGTCAAAGGTAGTCCTTCACCTTAAATATAAATTTGATTTTTAAAATGATATATATATTTTGGATAAAAATATAGATATAGAAAGAAATATATAGAAAGACTATATAAATTAATTGATATTTTTTTGTATATAGTTAGTCGCACATAAGAACACCTATAGGACGCCCGATAAATGTTAATTTGACACTGCTAATAATTAGGACGACACTGCTGATGAAGCGGAGAAAGAATATATATATAAATATGCATGATGCTTCAAAATGGCCCAATAGGCTGAAACGTTGTGATGTGGAAAAGTAAATAAATGAAAAAATAATTAAAAACTTCTTTTGTGAAACGGCCAAATATATATCTTCCAAGTATTGAACAAAAAGAAAACTCGGGACAATAATGAGAAAAACTATATAAATTGTTTTACTCATCATTGTCGTTATTTTTCTTTTGTTTGAATATTTGTTCGATAATTATCGGATGATTATCGAAAAGCGGAAAAATGATAAGATAATTAGGATGGATATGCATGAAGCTTGAAAATGGCCCTAGAGGCTGAAACGTCGCGATGACTTGAATAAATAAATTGTTTAAAAAAAATATCCAAGGATTTCTTTTGAAAATCGGCCTGATAATTATCGAACATATATAAATTGTGATTGACGGGATAAATAAGACCAAATTCTCATTTAAAATTATATGTTGTTAGCTAAATTTTATGGTACTGCAATACCAAAAAATGAAAAATAGAGAAATGATACAAAAAAAGGAAACATAGGAAAAATAAAATTTATGAGTCACAACTACAAGTAATTAAATTTCCAACCATGACTCGATGACCATCATTTGCCCACACCCTTTCTTGAATATTACATTGGTAATGATACATATAAGAATTAAAATATGATTTCCAATAGTAAGTCATAAAAAAGGATGTAACATTTATGCAGAATGGGGTTGTGTTGTACCTTTGAAGAACAATGGAAGTTTTAACAACAGAAAACTATTGGGAGATATTTAAGCTAACTTGCCAATAAGAAACCTCTTCCAGTTAAAAAAATTTTTTTGATTAATTTTCATGTTTAACAATGCATGTAAAAGAGAAATAGTTACTTTCAGCAATACTTGAAACATATGTATAAGAACTCTCATTTTCCTGTCTTCATGGGTGTTGGTTTATACAAAATATTAACTTATAGATGACAATAATTGTAAGTTCTGACTTCATTGCTGTGTCATAAAAAGGTCTTTTTATATTGAAGGAAAAGTGGACGACTGTCATGAAATCCGTATGAATTCTTATTTGTGAATAGTATATTAAAGTATGCAGGGTATGAATACAATTGTTTTCTTGGTTGTTTTAATTTTTTTTTCAAAGATAGTCCAACAGCCAAACCCCCCTACCTACCTCAGTTACATCCTTTACTACCACCATTCATGTACACTCCCATGTATTAAGTTAAATTATTCAACGAATGTCTAACTTAATGTTACATTTATGTGGAAGAAATTAATTTACCGTGATTAAATAATTATACACACTTAATAAATTTAGTAGTCAACCATACAGTATATTGGAATTAAACAAAAATAAATAACTGTGCTTGAAAAAAAAGAATGTACATAAGTTAAAAAGTGCAAACCTAGATTAACTAACACATTATATGGATTCATAAAAGTATATTCACTTCTATAAGTTCAGACAAATCTTCTGAAAAAAATTAAGTGCCTAATATATTGATTAAAATCAACTCATGCCAATAGTACCTGAAATGTTTTAAATTGTATTTTGTTAAATTGAAAAATTTAGAATCTTTAAGTTCTGAACTGAATATTTTAGATAAAAAAATAAATAAAAAAGTTTACCAGTTGGTGTGGAGTCAGATGGTTTTTCCTCGCCATTGACAGTACAATTTTCTTCAACCAATGGAGGAATCAAGAGTAACTCCAAAGCTTCTGCAAAATAAAATTTTATTCTTCGTTAACCATACAAAAAATGAACTATTGTAGACAATCTTTAGACAAAATTATGGATATCGTACTTTTTTAAATTTTTATTATACTTATTTTATTCTGCATGTCATTAAATAGTTGTAAAACAATAGAGCTTGTGAGAAAAACTAAACTGTGTCACACATACACACGAGCTTCTAGACTCCATTCCTCAAGACTTGTAAATTTAGAATAGAGTAATTTAAGCTAATCTTTACATTTAGTGTAGCTTTCTTTGGGTCAGGATACTTTTAAATTTGCCAGCTGCTAAATATATCCTATATATCCTGTATATTAATATATCTATAATCTATATTAAATATATCCTGTTCCTGTATCAGAGGACCCAATATAACTAATAGTTTATTACTCAATGCATACATTTTAAAAAGCCAAAACAATAAAATGTCAGGATGCCTCCCATAAAATTTAATCGCATTTTGATGGAAGCTAATTAAACTATTTGCATTGAACATAACATAAATATGATATAATCAATACATTATTTACAATAAAAACCAATATCCTTCTAAATAACAATATTTAAAAATAAAGAAGTCATATAAATGACAAAAGCCCTCGTGGTGCTAAGAACCACACTAATTGTTATCACTCCTCTATGAAGAACGTTAAAACAGAATATCAAATAAAAACAAGAGATAGATACAAAATGCTTATCTATCATATATATCCAATCGAAGAAAAAAATTACCTTTTCTGTTGTCAGGTAAACTAAGATGAAGAGTAATTACATTTTTTACTTCATCAAGAAGCTTATAAAGATCTGAATTTTGAAATGTCTTGGAAATATCTCCTTCAGGCCCTTGAGGACAAACAAACACCTATAAAAATTAATGCATCAAATTAGAGTAATGAAAATCATTAAATAAAAAACTGTTATAATCATGGAATGAATAGAAGAATAGATGGATTAGGAATGTCATGAGTTAGGATTAGGATTTTTTAAAGGGAGAGAAAATCCTTGGTTATGTCATTCTTTGGAGGATACATATAATTTTCCAAGCCTGTGAGATCCTGAGCAACATGGCTTGTAGCTTCATTTTTTCGTTTTGTAGCATCTGCACATGATTTATTATACCAAGGTTTTCTAAAGGTACCAAAAAAGGAGAAGATACCAAGAAGGCTTTCTTTCTGCTGCAATCTCAATGTTATCTCTGCTGTTTGATTAACTTGCTGTACTTATTGTACCTTTCGTCAATGGAGGTTTCTCCGATATTTCTAGTCTGTGCACCCTGTGTTCTAACTAAGCCATGTATGATGCACTAATTCCATCTTCCTTAAATTTCAGGATAATGTATCTTTTTGTTATTCATTCCTTAGTGTTCTGTTTAGCCTTAGTTTAGTTTTAGTCTTCTCTTTAGCCTGTTTTAATGAGGATAAAACCTCTTATATTAATGAAAGAATTTATTTGTAACCACAAATAAATTATAATTAATATCATATAATTACATTGGCATTCAGATTTACCTGAGTCAAGATGATCATTTATATGTCTAAGTACAAATAGGTATATTGTTAGTTGTTCCTTTTCAATACAAACATATACTTCTTTTCCTCCCTCCTCAGTGCATAATAGCATGGAGGTGCTTCGATCCAAGCATTCTATCGGATCCTCTCCGTCTAGCTCTCAATTCCGTACAGTAGGGTGAAACACGAACCGAACAACAGTATTGCAGATTGGTAATAAATGTTGTTCACATTTTTAATCCTAATGGATTTTTCTGTTTGGATTTAAACATTTCGGCTAATAACTGTACCAAGATATGTGTAGCCTTCTGCTGCCTCTATGATTTCTTCTCTGCAAGTGATTGGCACATCTTCAGGTTCTAGTCCTCCATGCATGAATTTAATTTTACTTGAATTTATAATCATAAATCATGCCTTTCCTCTGCAGCTGCATATCCCATTCTACTACAGCTTCCTAAAGATTCTAGACAGAGTCCGCATTGAGCACAATATCATGGGCAGAGAAACATCCGAACAAGAACTGTTCTCAGGTTCCATTTTCCTACTTTTTTCTGATCAGCCCCCTGACAAATTGGTACTGAAGTTGCATTTGGTCCTTATAAGTCCGAACAAGTGTCAGGATCCCACATACCTTGGTGCACAAGTGACATGTGACAATAAGATCTCAAGGGAGAAGAATGGTAACAGCAAATCGTTGTTATTATGGACTCTAATTGAAATGGACAATGGAGAAGGCATAGAAATAGATCAGCCTATAGCCTCTATAACGAGCCTGAAGTGTCTGATTAGCCACAGTAGCATAAAGTGATGTTAAATAAACAAACAAACGAACTTCATGTAGTTGGAATTATCAAAGTGAGGAGGATAAGGTGGTCAGGATACCTCGCACAGAAGCCTGATGATTTAATTCTGAAGAAAATACTGATAAAGCATCAATGTAGCCAGCACAATGTTTGGAGACCCAGACTGTGTTTTTTGGACTGTTTCACAGCTGATTTAAGGACCATTATAGTAAGGAATTGGATGGCAGGAGCACAGGGGATGCTGGGCAATGGCTAGTGGAGGAAGCCAAGCGGGTTGTAGAACTAAACTAATAATAATAATATTTTTATTCGACACTTGGCAATGCTTCCAAATATAAAATAAAAACATGAAAAGTGGAGTAAAAAGGATTTTTTTTTTTCATTGTCAAAATTTTCATCAAATTTTATCATTTGGTCTATTAAAAATTGATTTTGTCTAATACCTTAATCAACAATTAATATAATTAAAGCAACCAATCAATATCATTAATTTTTAGCAAATTAAATCCCAAAACAGGGAGAAAAGAATATTATTAAAGAGCAGAATAAGTATTAAATATTTTAAATGAATGTCATAAACCATTGATTCTCCATACACGTACATGTGTTAGTATAAATAATAGAAGCAAACAATATTTACCCTATTGTAAGCTGAAAATCCAAGCTTATTTAAAGGTAAATCATTAGTATCACTCATGTATTCTAATGAGGTTGGCTTTATAAGAACAAGGTGCATTTCAGCACTTTTCAAAGGAATATAATTCTGAAGAAGCTTCTTAAGTTCAGGTATATTTTGGCAAGGAGTTGTTCGAATTTGGTGGACACTTTCTACTTCTTCCTTTTCAAGATTACAGATATATACTGTTAAATTTACATCTGAAAAAAAGGGAGAAACAAAATTGATAAATTACACATCATAAAACAGAACGCCAAAACAAATTATGAGCAATCTAAAAACAATTAAAAAAAATCTTATTCAAGTAAATTATTCATTGGGTCATTCTCAAATAAACTATAATTTCTAATAGGAACTGAGTCACAACCAAATATTGGTCCATCTGGTATTGACATTTGGTTCAAACAGTATTTTTTGGATCTGGCCTCTTAGTACCAACAATAACTGCAGTAAGAAATACCTTTTTAATTTTACTATTAAGCATCTAAATTCAGGCCACACTATAAGGCTGCATACATCCTAGTATGTTAGGTGGGTAAGAGAAAGGAGCTAACTGGGTTGAATATATAAGTTATTTTTTTCCAGACACTTTCTAAATACAAAAAAACATCTGTACCACTACAATCCATGAAGGTCTTGGGATCAGTACTTATAGAGATTCATACTGTTTCTAGGCCAAAGGCAGAGCAATGAGGTGATTAGGCCTTGATCACACTCAGCCGTCAGGATTTTCCCCAATTATTTGGGTACCCACTTTGCAGAGGCTGGGTCTGCCCCAAGAGGGTACCCTAGGGTCGTCCCCCGACAGAATTAACAGAATAAATAATATTCTGCCACAGCCGGGATTCGAACCCAGGACCCGGAGTACTGTAGACTAGTGCTCTATCCACTAGACCATGCCGCTCCCGTCTAAATACAAATAAATTTGAAAATTAAGGACGAATTAGAAAGCAAAAACAGTATCTAAACAAACCTTTATTGTAATACCTTACTGTATTATAACTTTTATATGTCACCATCATTTTTAGGGGATGGGAGGAGCCATGGCCATTCCCTGACTCATGTCCATGCTAAAAGCAGAATACATATAAGAACTGTCAGATTTCCAGCTTAAAAGGTTGAAACATATAGATAATTACAGATTTCAAGGCACCTCCTTAAGTGTTTAGGACACCAAAGTGGGAATTTATTTTCGAAGGACCCATTCCATATTGCTACATTCTCCTAGGGTAAAATACTTATTTATAATGACTATTATAACAGAACTTACCACCAATATTGTAAGGTAAAATATTTTATCTTTTTCACGAATTTCCAAAAAAAGGTCGTAACTGTTGGTGTATCTCAAGCTAGAAAATACTTCACCAATGGTTTCTTTTTCTCTACCATCTAAGCTCTCTTCCATTTCATCTTGAGATTTATTGTATGTTACGAGCCGACACTGGTCTTCTGGTACTATACCCTCAAGTTTCAAATACTGGAATAACAAAGTGTTTTTACATCACTTCCTTCATTAAATCAGAAATTCATACATTTTACATGATACTCTTTCAGCAATAAAGGAATGCAGATATATCTTCTACAAAGTAATATTAAATATCTTTACTAATTAAACAAAAAAAAATATAAATGATATGGACCAAAAAAAGTAAAGAATATAATTTAATAAATAATTAAAATAGGTAATATACAAAAATTATAACCCAGATAACATACAATGATTGCCAGCCTAATTTATTGGCAGACAAGGGGGTTTATATTGGTGGAAAGTTTGGAATTAAAAGTGGTATAACTATTTTAAGATAGGTCATAAACAAATGTGATATTAAAGTCATCATTGATGATTTTATTTTATAATCTCTCTCAATATGTATAATAAAATCTCTCTACTATTAAGAATAGAAGTGGACTTTCCACAGGACTAAAAAAAAGCTCAACTAAGTTTCAGTTATTTGAAGGATACCATTTTGTTAGTTATAACATTAACCATTTATAAGTTTTATGGTTTAAAAAAAAAATGCAAAACTAGGGATGATTTAATTTGTTGTTTAACAGTGTTAAATGCTTTAGCCTACTAAATTCCTTTGCAAAGAGACGAACTTTCATGCAATAAAAAACTGAAAAACGTGCATTAAAAACCTCGAAACGTCCAATATTATGCACAAATCTCGAAATGTGTGAAATAGTGCAGCTAAACCCTACAATATAAAAAGGAGGGTAATGCAGTTCAACAACAAAATAAATAATTATAATTTTTATAAATTATTATAGGAAAGAATTGTTTGTTACCCGATTTACAATGAGCGTCTGTTCAGGATTTTCTTTCCCAACCCATTGATTTTGACGTTATCACAAGCAATACAAAACAGTTTTCCCATCAGATAAGGTAATTACATATTTAGGTTTTCATTTTCGACGAGACACTTGTTATCCTTTCGGCATTATTTAAACATTGATATTTAATTTGTTTATTCACTACGAATTCTCTTGAAAATCAGAGATTTATCACAATTAAAATGCAACAAAATCACACTAAAAACTCAATGCTTCTAAGAAATAAATTAAATACTAAATGAGGGAATTCTGAAGGGTTGTAAACAGAGGTTTCAGTATAACAACAACTTTGTTGTACAACAACCCTGTAGTGGTGGCTAATTCAAAAGCAATGTTAAATGGATAAAAACAATGGAACGCATTGTTACAAGTCAGTAGTCCTAATATTTCCGTTCATTTTTTCTCTTAACTAATAATTTAATTGTAGATTTAACCAGAGAAAGATAAAATAAAATTTTAAATGTTTATTAGTATATCTGTGTATTTTCATTACCAAAAATTTGTTCGATCAATTGTGATATTAAAATTTAATAATCAAATTTAACTCAAAAGTGCAAAAAATTCAATACAAATAAAAAATGAGCAATTTAGCCCGTAAGGGGCAAAACGTGAAATTTTGTGCAGTAAAAAATTATATGATATTATTCCCTAAATATGAATGGGATAGCTGTCCAGGTTTGAAGCTGATATACCGAAGCAAATAGAACGTGCAAAATCATGGAAACCCGGTCTCCAGTTATAACAAATAAACAAGAAGATCAATAACATAAATAATAATAGTTACACTGTATGCCATGGCTTTAACTTCTGCTAATGTGAGATCATTGTGACAATACATTTTATTACTTCGAGAAGGACCAATGAGAGGATGGGCCGTGTGAACCTTAATCCTCACCATCTCCTCCTGCTTAGCCCTGATCGCTTTCTCTCTTTCCTCTATTTCCTTGATTTCTTCCAACAATTTCTAAACAGGAACATACAGCATAAAATAATAAGCATAAGAATAAAATAATAATCAAAAAATTTAAAAAACAAATATTCTACTTTAATGTGAGGGGGAAATTCTTCTTCAACCATAGAAAAGCAGTTGAGGTCTTTGTTAATTTGTCGATACATGAGCATGTAAGCATTAGTACTTGAACTATACGCTCCGCTATAATAACCTCTAGCAGAACCACCAGAACCTCCATATGTTTTCTTTATATCTTCATGAGTTATCTAAGGGGATAGAAAATTTTCTGAAATTCACTTATCAACATATTATAACACGGATAAATACTATAATAAATATAAAAATTCAATACTTACAGATGTTACAGACTGGTCATTAAAACAAAACCATTCTCCTTTGGCAAAATCTTTAATGTACGCATAATAATGTCCACCACTAGCACTCCCAGAATGTATCATGATTGAATAAAGTTCATAAACAAATGGTCCTGTATTCATGTATTGAAGTTTGTTTTTTTCATTTTCATTAATATTACCAGAATTACTACTCAAGTCTATTCCTTCATCTTCCTCCTAAAATTACTTTAATTGTCATCCATGCAAATTTAAAATTAAGTATATTTTTTTTTTTTTTAAATCTGGTGTGGGCAACACACGACTTTCACTTACCTCCGTTTTTAAAATTGATTAAAGAATTTCCAAATACAGTTAGAGATAGAAATGATTGAAACCATTAAAGAATTAATTAAATTTAATTAATATAGAAACATGTGTTTTATTAAAAACCCTATTATATTATCATCTAAAATAATGTTAGTTTTATCACTCTTTATTAAATTTTACAAGCTTGTGTATAAGATGATATATTTTCTAAAGTCTTTCTCTTTCAAAGGGTATATTATACTCTACATTACTGTTCTTATGTTCAAAAACAAAATTGGGGTACTGTGCTTCATAGGCAAGCCACCAGGTTGCAGCACCGTCAACATGAATTTTCTTTTTTGGGAAGCCAAAAAACAGCTGGTTTTATCAGCTTTTCATCACTCCCCATTACCCTTTACAATTCCATGAATCAGATAAAAAAAATTCTAAAGTCTTTAGCTATCCAACGGTATATTATACATCTATATTACTATTGTTGTGTTCAAAAACAAAAAAAATGCATACAAAAATGTTCGTTCAGTTTCCTCCTTTAGTTGCATATCAAATTCGCTCAATGTGCATATTTAGCTGTTAATTATTAATGGTAATAAGGTAATATAATTATTTTTATAGAATCTACAAAATTAAAGGTACTTTAGAGGAAGAAAATTTAAAAGATCTGCATTTAAGCACCATCAGACTATTTCAATCAGAATGAAATCTAAATCATATTAAAGCCCATTAAATTTTACATATATAGCTATATGTAAAACATATAATTTTACATATATGCTATATACAGATATAGCGAGTATAATCAAAGTCTATAGAGCCGTTTTTGAGAAAATCGTAAAAAGGTGCTAAATGCATGGGATAAAGTAGGACTCCCAGTCAGCCGATTTTAGTGAAAAAGTTGCTGTAACATCTCGGGCGTATAGTAGTCTTAAATATGCAATTTCAGTTCCATACGACTTTTCGTTTTTGTGCTAGTTACCACACACAGACGAACTGACACACAGACCTTTTTGCGGGACTTGGTTATTTGGACTCAGGGGACCTTAAAACGTGTATTTCCGTTGAAAACTGGAATTCGAAAATTTTCACGATCGCAATACTTTCCCTTACTATATATTTCATACATAGGTAAGTGAAAGTAAAAAATAATAAAATATTGTATATATCGTACCAAGACTCTTCTCAACTCTTTAGTAGTGCTCTGGTTCCTGAATTTCTGAATGGTTAGGGAATTATTTTAAACAAACCAATCCTGTACCAATTAATCCCTAGAAAGGGTTTGGGTTCAGTACCTACAGATTCTCAGCCAACAGCTGCACAATGAGACAATCAACCCGAGATCACGCTCAGTCATTAAATTTTCTTCCCGATTTTGTGGTACCCACTTAACAGAGACTGGGTGTACCCCAGGAGGGTCTTAATCACTTAGGGTCCCCCACGGCTATAATAACAGAATAAATAATTATTCTTCCACAGCCGGGATTCGAACCGGGATTGATAAACAAATCAAACATATTTTAATCAAAATATTTACTCTATTTTCCAATATACTTTTGCCGATGACAAACCAAGTTTTTTATCCCAGATTCGGAAAAGTCTGAGTCACTAATTCAAAAAGTGTCAATTAATAGTTATATTATGAAATTATATCATTAAATATTTAGGAGAGAAGAAATTTGTGCATGTATCTCACCGTTTGCTATTTTATTTATTTTCAAAAATTCAGTCACTTGTTTGTTTTATAATTGGATTCTTTAAACATATAAACTCCAATTTTTAGAAGAGGGAAGATTTTTTAAATTTAGATAACTTAATTAATTAATAATCAATTGATATGTTAATTTACATTTAAAAAAAGGTTAATTTAATCTTGATGAAACTTTTATGGGACCATCTAGGAAGAATACCCTTTTCACTTATAGTATAATAACAGAAATTGGTTTCTGTACGAAGAAGGTATGTGAGAATAATACAGACAAAAAATAATGTCCAACTGATAACTTCAGAATTTTAAGAATTGGTCAATAACTTTATTTAATACAAAAAAAACAAATAAAATAAATAAGGGTCTAAATTTTCAAAGAAAGGTCTACTGTAATTAATATACATAGGCAGAGATAATTGGGAGTCAATCTAAAAATATTTAATTTTGCCAACGTTTAGGCTCAAACTTGTGAGCCATCAACAGGGCATCTGAGAGCAATTGCAAGCATTAACTGAGCATCAGCTCCGATTGAGCCGATTTGATGATCGGCAAAAATAAAATATTTTTAGACTGACTCCCGAAAATTTTAACAGTTGATTATACATCTTCAATTTAGTTTATTAAAATTAATGTATTTTAATATGTATTTAAAGATAAAGAATTAGAGGCAGAAACAAAGGTCAACGCTGATCAACAGCTATCGTCAAAAAAAGATAAGGATTCTGATAACAAATGTGTTTACCAAGCTAAAGATGACAGGAGGCTCAAAAGTCATTATAATAAGATCTAAAAAATAAACACTAGAATTTTTAAATAAAAGAGGTAGATTTGGAAATAGACCTTTAGCTTTAATGTACCTAGAGAAATATAGAAAAACAGCAACACGCCTATATGAAACAAAAAAAAAGAGGATGCAGATTTCATTAAAATAAATATACTTTTAGGTTTAAGATTGTTATAAACAAGAGACATTCAAATCGAAAATACAAAATATTTTTTAAGAAACGAACCTTCACTTCACCAATCGTGAGAATTGACTACAAGATTTTTTTAGTATTTCGCTCTAAGCCTAAATTGATCATTTAAATTACACAAAGTCAGGAAAATCAATAGGATGATGATTTTTGACACAAAATGATTTGTGATATTTTGGAAATCCAACATATGTAAGGGGAAGAAAATTACTACCAAGCTATTCAAAATATAACAGCTTGAAAAGGAAATAATTGTCCAGTAATAACAAAAAATATATGTGAGTGTGAGTGCATTCAATAAGCTTCCTAATCATGTAAATATTTTGACAAATTATACAAGAAAACTTTTTTTAATAATTTATTTGTTTCAGCTTAGACATACTAAAATCACATATCAAAAACTGATAACAGAGTTCAAAGTGGCAAATAAGTTATTTTTTTAGAAGTCAAATATGAATCAGAAAATCTGACTGATAATCACCACTTTTTATAAAATCAGTAATGTAATTTTAATTTTATTAAAAACAAGATTTTATCTCCTATGAGATGGTGACAAGTTCTCATGTCTTAAGAAAATCATAACATGATTTAAAGGAAGTGAAAAATATGGGGGATACAGCAGGACTTAACAGCCCAGCTCCTCAGGTTTAATTGCATTTTATAATTAACTGTTTATACGTGTTCAGCTCGTGTGGGATCCATGAATCAATCTGTTATTCCTTTCAGATCAATTTTACAGAAAATGTTTTTAAAAAACTTTTACAAAAACAGTCAACTCGTGCCTAAACCTGACGCAAGTTTCTTAACTATTTTATAAAGACTGACTTTGTCACATCAGGAAAAGAAAAAAAAATGTACCTTTTCCTATCCTAAGAGTCGCCCTACAGTGTCAAGTTTGAAATGTAACCAAAATCTGTATGCTTATTTGGGAATTATAAACAGTACAGTACAAACAGAAGTACAGAAACATATATTTTTAATGAATAGAGAATTGGCAAGTATTCATTAAAAATGGGAATTTATTTTTATAATTTAATTTCACATCCATAAAGAACCATCAGAAGAATAATAGTTTTTATAAATTCTAACCTTTAAGTTTTTAGAAAGAAGGGGCAAGCTAAGTAATGTCGCAACTGGATAATAACACACATTTCCCGCATTTAACTGGGACTTTATTTCGTTCTGGATTTCATTTTTTCTTGTCATCAGCGAACTTAAATTTCTCTACATGTTCAAAAGTATGTCCTGATATATCAATATTATCAATAAAGTTTCTGCTATGAATCCTATATTTCGTCTTATCGGTATTTATTTGGAGCCCTATTTCTTTACCGGTTTTTATAAATGCACTTGTATTTAGTTATATGTGGAAATGCGTGTTATTATTCAGTTGCTAAGTTACTTAGTTCGCGGCTTCTATCTAAAAACTTAAAGGTTAGAATTTATAAAACTATTATTCTTCCAACGGTTCTTTACGGATGTGAAACGTGGCCGCTTACTTTGAAGGATGAACAACGGCTTAAGGTTTTTGAAAATAAGGTACTGCGTAAAATATTTGGTCCGAAGGGAGATAAGGCTGGGGAGTTTAGAAGGTTGCACAACGCGGAATTGCAGAACTTGTATCCTGTGAATATAATTGAGATGATTGCATCGCGGAGAGTCAAATGGGCGCGTAAACTTGTTGGGCTCGATGAGAAGCGGATTCCGAGAATGTTGGTATTGGCTGATCCGACTGGTAGGCGTCCGAAAGGTAGGCCGAAGCGGAGATGGGTGGATTGCGTTAAGGCTGATCTCGGGAGCTTAAATTGTTATTGTGTTTCCATTTACAACATGTTGTTGGGCTCGATGACGAGCGGATTCCGAGAAAGTTGGTATTTGCTGATCCAACTGGTAGGCGTCCGAAAGGTAGGGCGAAGCGTAGATGGGAGGATTGCGTTAAGGCTGATCTCGGGGGCTTGGGCTTGAATGGTGAACATTGGACGAGTCTGTGTAGGCGGAATTTGGTGGTATTGGCATCGAACCTTCGGGTTAAGCTTGTTATTATTATTATTATTATTTAGTTGTAGAGTTTCCGTGACATCACATTAGCAGTACTAAATCATTGGCTTATCCCAGAACCGGTTTTATCACTCAGATTTAAACCTTTCTCAGTACATGCCACCTTTTCTATGACATATTCTAATGCTATATTAAATAAAACAGGAGAAAGGGAGTCACCTTGTTTCAAACCCAATCGCACCTCAAATCTCTCGGACTAATTATGACAGATTCTAACTTTATGGAATGTTTCCGACAAACACATCTCTACTAGGTTTACGGGCGTAATAATCTAGAAATTTATTGCCCTAAAACACCTTACCTACTCTACTAGGTTTATTAACTTTCTAGGTATTCCCTTTTCAATCATGATGTTATACAGCTTCTGACGGTCTATGGAATCATAAGCTTTTTTAAAATTGGTATAAAGTTGAAGGACGACACTGTTGTATTCCAACTTTTTCTCTAATATTTGACAAAAAGAAATATTTGATTAATAGTCGAGCGATTCCGCCTAAAACCACATGGACAACCCAATAACTTCTTGAAATTTGAAATCTTGAAATATAAATAATATTGTTCTTGATCGATTATAAAGATTCATTATTGAAAATAATAAACCAAAATTATCCTAATCAAAGGTCTATTTAGTGAAGGTTTTTCTTGTTTTTTAGGGTCGTTTAGTTATGATTGTATCAATGATCCTAATTGAAAACAAAACTTTAATGACTTAAAATGTGAAAATCTTAGAGTTCACATAATAATACGATTCATGGTTCATCAAAACTTTGTTATAATCATTATCAAAAAGATGAGTTAAAAAAAGTAAATACCTGATCAATGTCATTATTTTGGGATTCCACAGCATGACTGGTATCTTCATCTAAAGCTGAATCTGCCGTTGATGAATCATCACATTTTGTTGACATTTCTTGGCATTCACCTTCAGTTTCATTAGAGGGGGTATTTGATTTCACAAAATTATTTAAATCCAAAATTTCAGGAAATACAAGCCTTAAATAAAGAAATAAATTAAATAGTAACAATAGTAAATGAAAGAAAATTTCTATAATGTACTAAATTAATACCTACTTGTCATTCAATTTTATTCTATGCATAGTAGAATAATCAAAATCAAATCGCTTAAGATGGAGGGTCAATAAGTAAGGGAACTTCGTAAACTTGAGCCCTTTGTGGGCATCACATTTCTTTCCACAAACATCACAAAAGTATTGGTTATTCCCTTCTAGGGTTTCGGGCTGAACAAAGGCTCTGAGAGCTTCCTCCTAAAAATTATTATATATTTTAAAAACAAAATTTAGAGCCAGTTGAAGTCAGGTACACATTGAATCCCAACAAGCCCATCTTATATCTTTGTTGTATGCAGTATCACAGTTCATCCTTTCCCATATATAGTTAGTTGAATCATGTCCAATTTAAGTCAACTGAATTGTGATTATAAACTAGTTAGATATATAAAATATTTATTAACTACCTGTTACATTTACTTGAATAAAAAACCAAATAAAAAGCATTAAAAATAAAAATCATAAGACAATATGTTAACTTGTTTCATAATTTAGAATACATATGACATAATATTAACCGAAAGAAAATTAATAAATTTAAATAGATTTTCTTTTTGGAAACTATAAGGTATAATCTAGGACAGCATACTTAGAATCAGCTTGTAGTTTTGCTGATTATCGTTAATGTGATTCATTCACTATTTACCCGACAGCTTTACAAGCCCATTGTTTTCCCAAAACACTACAATCCCAATTATCAGGAAGTATCTACAGTAGTTTAGTATATTCTAAATTTTAAATTTCTAGAAAAAGCACTTTCATACTTTATCTAGTACTTATATATTCATGTTTTTATAATATTGTAGACACTAACATTTTCTATCTGTTCCCTGTTATATCTATATAACTGAAACCATGTCTATATATGATAGTGGATATAATTAGTTGACCATTGAGAATTACTGGAAGGAATTAGTCTCGTTGGCGGTTAGTGAATGAAATAATTAAGTAGTTTCACCCATTTATTTTCAGCCAATGTTTCATTTTATTCACAGACCGCCACCCGGACTAATTCCTTCCACAGCATCTATATTAATGTTGCTAGCAAAAATCTTTTTTTTTTGTTCATATTTATAAAGTGATCTGATTCAACACTGATTTTCAATACCATTGTAGTATTTAAATTTAACAGCTTTCAGATGTTTGCTGCTAAGAACCAAATCATCAGCATAGCCAAGAACAGACCTACTAAAGGTTTCATCTAAAAATATAATTTTTTTTTTCATTCAGTAAAATTAAATAAACCGTGATGTTTTAAGAGTACTACAAATTTGATCATTTTTATAATTACTCATATAGATGAAAATTAGAAACAAAAATATTGCTCAACAGTAGCAGTTGGAAATGGAAACATTTGTTTTGATGGAGCGATTCTCCAGTATAAAGTCGGACGCCTACAAAGTGATAGGATGTAATGTGCATGTGCAGTTCAGTATGTACCGATCTTAAAATTACTTATAAATAGTAGTTTATCAACTTACAACACTTCCATACGCTACAGTACTTCCAAAGGGCCTTACAGGTAAAGGGATATCAAGAAATGTGTCTTCACGAAACTTTTCAGTGCTACATTCCAAGCATTTAACATAATCAGTCATTTTTCCTGAAAAAAAAAAAAAAAATCATTAACAGTTAATTAATATTATGAAGTTTATAATAGGAAAAATTAAGTCTGAAACATAGGTTCTTTAACAATGCTGTTGGTTTTAAAAAAAATGCAAAGAATTCAATGTATTTCATATACATATATGTGATTGATTTGTATGAACACATCCACTATAACCTGCTAAATCTCTTAAACTTTGGGACTAACAATATGAACCATTTCCGAAACATACTTTTATGCTGAGTGTAAGGAGAAATGGAATTGTTTGTTTTGTTTTGTTCAGTTTTAGGGCGTACAACAGCTTAGTCATCAACGCCCGAGAATGGAATTAGATATGGGACATACCAGATACACACTAATAACATCCTTGGAAGTGTCATCATAATCAGTTCAACAGTAGAGGTTTAAATTCTTTTGTATATTGCAAATCCAATATATTTCAAATTACCATATTTTGAACCATATACCAAGATCATATAAAGTACATTGTACTCATTTAATTTCTACATCTACAATATAATTTTTTTTTTTTTTGTTTGTAGTCATATACGTTGCTTATTTACTTCAAGACCTTAAATTTTTTAAACCTTCAAAAACGTGTTATTAAAAGAAAACAATCATTAAAAAATAGGCTTACAATATATTTATTATAATAAATTGGAAGTGTCTGGTAATTCATAAAACTGACTTATCACACACTATCAGCTTTCACTTGCCTACCTCAACCTTGAGGCCATACGAACATATTTTAAAATTCATTGAAGTCTTTTAAGCTTTATAATTTTTTGCACTACACGACCTGAGTAAAATTGTTGCAATAGTATTTCTCTCTGATTGGGAAATACAATTGACCATAGATATAATATGTAAAGAAAAGTAGTAGATTACAAATCTGCTTTTCTCACTCGAAAAGAAATTGAGTTTGCCGATAGCTGGGTGGATTGATGAAGATAACAATAAAGCCACACCTCTTAATAAATAACTTTGTTTTCATTCAAACCAACATAGATCCTAAATGGTAGGTCCTAACAACTAAAGTTAGAAAGTATTATTCGGTGATAATACAAGACAGCTGATATAAGTAAGCCGCAATGACTCTCCTAGAACTGCTCTTAGCCAAATAGCACGAAAATAGTGTGAAGTCCTGAGTGGATTATTTTGAGTGATGCTGAATTTCTATCCATATAACAACCCATGACATAATAATAATAGGCTTAGCGAACCCCAAGGGAGCGGCGTGGTCTAGTGGATAGAGCACTAGTCTGCTGTGCTCCGGGTCCTGGGTTCGAATCAGTGACAGAATATTATTTATTCTGTTAATTCAGTCGGGGGGCGACCCTAGGGTATGGAGACCCTCCTGGGGCAGACCCAGCCTCTATAAAGTGGGTACCCAAATTAATTGGGGAAAAACCTGGTGGCTGAGCGCGATTAAGGCCTAATCATCTCATTGCAATGCCGTTGGCCTAGAAACAGTACGAATCTCTATATGTACTGAGCCCAAGACCCTTCATGGGTTGTAGTGGTACAGGTTTTTTTTTTTTTTTAGCGAACCCCAAGGTTCGATGCTGATTCCACCAATCCCTGCCGGCACAGTTCGATCCAATGACCATCGTCAATCCCACAATAGAGCTTAACGCAATTCTCCCACCAACACCTTAGACTACATTAGATTACATTTCAGCACATATTAACTTTTTTGGTATTCATTCTTCACTAAGCCTAAAAACTTTGCATGCCTGTTTAAGCCACCGCATACCTACATCATTTATTCGAGAGGAGTAAAAGCTCTGAAATTCCTAGCCCTTGGCCTAATCTCTTTACTGGTTTTCATTAAAGTACTTTTATACTTTCTGCGTCTCCATCCAACAGTACCAAATCATCGGCATAACCTAAATCCGAAATTTTACCACCCAGATTTATCCAAGTGCTAAATTAAATGAAACAGGTGAAAGGGTGTCACCTTGTTTAGAAATGATCATACCTCAAACCTCTTCTAATAATTATTGTCGATTCTAACATTAATTGATGTTTCAGAAATGCACATTACTACCAGGTTTACTATCTTCCATTGTATACCTTACTCAATCAAAATGTTATACACCTTTTGGCGGTTTATGGAGTCGTACACATTTTTTTAATAAATATAAAACTGATGTACAACACCGCATTCTAATTTTTCTCCAATATTTTCCAGGATATTTGTTACAATCTGTCCTCAGCCTTTTTTTGTGAATCTGAATAAGTATTGGTTCTTTCCATTCTTGGGCCATTTTTTTATTTTCTCATACTTTTTAACCAAAACCTGTCTTATAGAAACGGCTGCTTTCCCACATGCCTTGATTGATCATTATTTTCCATATATAGAGCATTCTCAGAATGTTTAAATTTATTTAATATCTCAGTTGGATCTGCTATTATGTCGCTACTTGCATCCCTTAACATCATTTATTAGGGGGTTCAAAGCGTTTAGGCGTTGACCTTTTTGCATCCCTCTGACCTTATTTTCAATTCTGCGCTTTTCTAATTTTTGTTATTTTGCTTTTAAGATACTCTCTTTTTTAATTATAGAGGAATTTTTACATCTTATTTTTTATGGCTAAGGAGTAAGCCAAATGGTTATAGCTGGCTTATTTAAGGAATATAGGTTTGGAACTTTTCTTTCTTCACACATATTTAGGCAACCTTTGTTGAACCAGGGTTTATTCTTTTCATTTTTTATTTTCTCAGGACACAAATTATTGACCTCTTTAATATTATTACTCATCCTTTCCCATAATTTTTTTACATCTTCTAATTCCTCATCTAAAGACGCCAGAGCTTCAAAAATAAACCCATTTTTTACCTCTATCACAAATTGATTTATGATTGTAGTGTTTTTCAATTTATCTAAATCAAAATTTTCATGACGAATACAGTTATGTGATCTCTTTTACGAGCTATGTTTTTGTTGAAGTTTCAAGATTACTAATGCATGATCTTACCTACCTGCATTCTGCACCATGATACACTCTCATGTTAATTATGCTACTTTGCCATCTGTGTTGTATCATGTATTAAGACATGACTAGATTCCACATTTGTAAGTCCAGCAGTGTTATACTTATGAATACCCTTATGTTTAAACAAAGCACTTTTGATTATTAGGTTTTTCAAAATGGCTAAGTTTATTAGTTGCATTCCATTATCATAACTTTATCCGTGCAAGGTTTCTTTATCGATCGTTGGGCGGTACAGTTCTTCCCTTCTCATCTTTGCATTTGCCTCTCCCAAAACATCTTCAAGCAACTTTGCAGTAAAAATAAATATATTAACTCTTTGATATAGGATTAGAATGCAGTAAATGATAAGGATTAGTTAGTATAAGAAAATGAAATTATTTTTTAACAACAAATAAAATTCATCTATTTCTCAAAAAATAGATTAACATATATCCACTACTGCTGTTTTGGTGAATCCGGCAATTCATTTTAATTTGTTCCTTTTGAATATTGCCCATGGATCATTGATAGTTCATGATTTTGAGCGGACTGTATTTTTTTGGAGTTTGAAACACAGATGAACTGATTGACAATGTTTGATCTTTAATCAATTTATAAAAATAGAAAATTACATTTGATAATATAAAGATAAGTGCAATGTGGTAGGTTGATTTTTGTTCAAATTCCGAATATGTTGCATTATTGAATTCCTCTTACTTGTGGTAGTGGTTTGGGTCCTGGCCCATGATTCTCCCAGCTCAGTCTTTCTGGTTCTTCTACTAACATATTGTAAGTAATGTGGATTTTCATTGCTCTGTCCCTTCACTCACACTTATGGACTTGGCTACATTCATTTCATGACTGTACACTCTTTTTACATGACTGGCTCTGACTTGCCAACAAAATGGAGGGCCCAAAATGGTGGAGCCTGGTGATTAGAATTCACTGTTAATTTTAATTATAATATTTCCTATTGTTCATGGAGGTTCCTTGAACAACTGCATTTCTTCAATTATAAAATCCTTTTTTATATAATTACAATTATAGTTTTTGCAAACAAAAACATAAATGGTCTGATTAGTAGAATTCATAAACACACAACCCATGACACCCAACAAACAAAATCCAATAAATTGGTTGTGAGATAAAAAAGAAAAGCTAATGTAGTGGAACAACAAAAAAAATGGAGTTCCGGATTGATCATGTCGCTATCACATGTAAAGCTCACCGAGAGATCCAGAATGTAAAGGTTTTAAGAAATGCAAATCTGGAGTCTGATCATTACCTCATGAAGTTCATTCCATGAAGTACTGTAAAGTTCGATCAAGTGAGAATAGACAGATTTGATACAGAAAAACTAAGATCAGACCAAGAGTACACTAAAAAGCTTCAGTGTTTGAACCCTCAGAACTTGGTAACAGTTACAACAGAACATAGTCAGCATGGGAGACAATCCCACTAACAAAATGAAGGATAAATGCATGGTCCACTAGTGAATGTGATGAGGCCATATAGAAAAGATAACTCGCATGGCTAAGATGGAACTCAAATAAGTATGAAGATAACTGGACGAATCTCCTGATTTCGAGATAAAACAATACGAAAGTTATCCATGGGGTAAAACGTGACTTCGACAAAAAGCATGTATATCAAGTCGAGCACAAGTTCCAGAAGAACAACACATAGAGTTTTGAAAAAATATTCAAACAACATTTGAGTAAATACTTAAAATTGGTCATAACATATCTCAGGCTTAGAAACAAGCAGTTCATGGTGGCTTTGGTCAATTATAGAAAGGCAAACGATTCCATTAAAAGAAAAACAGGAAGACAGCATGTGTGCAAACCATATTTTATTTAATATCTCTGGGTCTGAAAAAAGTAGATGATTAATTAATTTTTATTACAATTAAAAGTTGTTTGAATGAATAAATGTATTGTTAGGTTCCTCTAATTAAAGTGATCCATTTTCATTCAACTCATTTAATTTCTTATTTTCTTCTCCCTACGTTTCGGCTTTTTGCCATTTTCAAGGGATCTTTTAATATTCCATCATGCACTCATATAAATATATATTTTGTCACAATTTAAAAAAATAAAACTATTATAGGCTGACCAGCCCCGTCCTAGTTGTTATCATCAAGTGGGAAGTGATGTCAGAGAAATCAGCACCTAAAGCCCAAAGCCCAAAGTGGACTGAAGAAAGGAAGAGCCTTCAGTGAACAAATGAATGAGTACTGGAAGAACAAGTAGTTATTGTTTCACATGGTCTGCTAGAAGACCTGTAACGTGTGTAATTAATAATAGCAATGAGTTACTGTACTATTATTACCAATTTCTAGAATTGAAAAGAAATGTAAATAGTTTTTTCTTTCAGAAGATCTCAAAAGTAGTAAGATAATAAAAGTGCAGTTGTATTTCACATTTCAGTAGCATGCACTGGTAGATAATCTTTTTTTTTTTTTTTTTTTTAGCAGATTACCAATTATAAATTACGGATTAGATATTAGAATTCAATATCAACAAAAAATTAATCCGATTTTAAAAAATAAAATCATTTTAAATACATACATATTTTAATTTTGGACTAAATTATTACAATAATTTACCAATTACTTGCAATAAAGACATAATACCAATATTAGACCTTGATATAGCTGATTGATAAGATCAGCTTGTTCAGTATCCTTGAATTCTTGTTCTAAGGCATCAAACATAACACGACAAAGTTCTTGTATATCATGCTGCTGCCAAACTTCTCCAGATTCCCAGCCAAAACTTTTAGTGAGTTCAGTAGTTTCCACAGCAGTTTTACTTGATGTCTGAAAAATAATTCATAAAAATAAACATTTCAAACAAAACTTTAATGAAAAACGTTAAGTTTCATAATATCAATGTACCTGAAGATTGAGAAACAGTTTCTGAAGTTGAAATGGAATACATTTTGATGGACTGCTACTATGTGAAGCATCAAACTGCCATTTATATAAAGCATTTCTGAATTCAGGAGTCATAAATAATGCTTGCAGAAGACTATTAAGGTAGCAGGTCATTGCCTGGTTCACAAGACCAACATAACCTATTAACCCATCAAATCACTTAATTTTTTATAAATACACTTATTATAAACTAAGCAAATGCTATTTATTTATTAAGAAATTTAACATATATAATAAATTCTTGATCTGCAATCAGTTTTCAATAAGCAAATAAGTTGACAGTGATTCTTATCAAAAGAGCAATTTAATTCCTTAGCATACCTCTTGACTACCACCTGGGTAGTCATTGGGGTGGACTGTAGAAATTATTAGGACATTTTAATATATCTGTTAGTTAATGGGTTAGTGCTGTAAGTTTCTCTTTGGCAAAACTTACTATAATACTCTGCAGCAGCAGTGGAAATTGCTGGAGTGTCAAAATCATTATGTATAACTTCATATGTAGCATAAAACATTGTGTCCACAATTTTACCCTGTACTTATAAGTGGAAAGACAGTATTCATTGAATGCCTGATGACTTCGCCAAACCCCATAGTTCTACCTCATATAGTCTAGTAGCCAAATGCATGTTTGACTACCTCATTGAGCAAACATCTAGAAATATTTTTTAAAATATTTGCACCATACTTTTACAAAAATACATTTCTTACGGTCCTAATATTCTAAATAAGCAGCTCATTAATTTGATGAAATGATCGATTATATATATCCAATTTTCTAGCCCATCAAACATACAATTATGTTTTGTTTTAACTAGTCTGTTATGTCTCAAAAATTTCTTGCAGTTTAGAAACTCATAGTAATGACCACCAGAAGAGCAAACATCCTGTGAAACCATGTTTAGGCTGGCAGCCTAAACATTAAGATAGCCCTTAGTGTGACAATTTCAGTTCAAATTGACTTAAAATTATATAGATTGAGTTAATAATAATTATATTATGCAATATAATTGTGAGGTTATACAATGTTGTTATTTCTTCTGCTATGAGTAAAGAAATACATAAAATTTCAATATGAAAATATATAAGGCAATAATAAAAGATTAAAGTGTCGAAAGAAAACCATACAAAAGAAAAACAATATGATCAAAACTGTATGATAAAACTGATAGAGGACCCTAAAGTCTTGAATTTGAGAAATGCTAAATTTTTAATGTTGGTTTCAGTTTTACTTTTTTAAATAAAATAAGTTTAATATAAGTCAACATCATGAATTATTAGCTAGTTAGAAAAAATAAACAAAACTCTTTGTAATTCTAGCATTGGTAGTAGAAAATTGTAGGTATTAATTTTTCATCAATTTATGACTATACTTTTTTAATTTATAACATATATCAGGGGAAAAAACTTACTAAACGAAAACTTTTATTATATTATATGACAATTTTCATTTATCTAATCTATTATTTTTTTTAAACTTTTACGAATTTTAGTTTTTACAACATTTATACATATACAAAAAGCAAAAACTTTTCATTGGTGGCTATTTATTTTTTATGAATGATAATAGGCCTAAAACAAAACATAGCATTCAGAAAACAAATAGGTGAAAATCAGATATATTCATATATTTAATAAAGTACCAGCAAATATGTCATTTTTAGGGATCACAATAAGTTTTATCTTTTCCTGATATATGAGAATAATAATGTATAGTCATAGATGCATGAAAAATTAATACCTACAATTTTCTACGACCAATGCTAGAATTACAAAACGTTTTATTTACTTTTTCTAACGATCTAATAATTCATGATATATACATATATTAAATTTATTCAATTTATATAGAAAATTTATTTCAGTAAAACTGAAACCGACATTTAAAATTTGGCTTTTTCTCAAGTTCAAAACTTTGGAGTCCTTAATCAGTTTTATCATGCGGTTTTGATTTTTTTTTTTTTTTTTTTTTTTTTTTTTTTTTTGTATGTTTTTCTTTAGACAATTTAATCTTTTATTATTTCCTTAAATATTTTCATATTGAAATTTTATATATTTACATATAGTAGAAGAAATAAAAAAAACCTAGATATTTTACATTAAAAACTAAATTCAAATCTGATATAAATTAACAAAATCATATAATCTGACAATTATAATTGCAAAATATAATTATTATCAACTCCATCTAGTCTAGTTTTAAGTCAATTTGCACTGAAATATTCACACTAAGGGCCATCTTAATGTGTGGGCCGCCAGCCCTGGCTTAGCAGGACGTTTGCTCTTCTGGTGCTCATTAATTAGAGTTTCCAAACCATAAAAGATGTATTTTCGTCATTTTTGGGACATAACAGCCTAGTTAGAACAAAAACTACTTGTATGTTCGATGGGCTAGAAAATCGGATGTATGTAATTAATTGATCACTACATCAAATTAATTAGCTGCTTAGTAAGAGTATTAGGACCATAAGAAATGCATTTTTGTAATAAGTATGGTACAAAGAAATTTTTACAAATATTTCTAGATGTATGTTCAATGAGGTAGTCAACCATGCATCTGGCTCCTGGACTAATATGTCCAAACTGGACTTAGAAATGTTTCACAAAAAGTTAGTATGTTGGTTAGTAATCATTTAGAAAGCCTGTCAAGTAATCCAGATAAAAGATCATATAATCAGTAAAGTTCTTTATGTTCTAGCCGACTGTATGTCCTTATTTCAGATGCGAATTCAGAAAAAAAAAAAACTAATTTATATTAGTTTTTTTTTTCTGAATTTGCAAAAATAGTTCAACAAATTATTTAACCCTATTGAACTAATATTAAGCTGTATGAAGAATAGTATGAAAATGTTTCTGAATAAAATACTATAAATAATCAATTAACTTTTATAAAAATATGGAGTATAATCATTAATATATAGACTAAGGTATTAATTTTTCTAAAGGTGACATAAATCTTCCTCAATTCATAAAAACTATCGTATAGGAAAAATTTAAAACTCAAAACTTTCCTACACTTAATCATTCACAGAAAATTGTCTCAAATTAAGTTACCAAACGATATCCAAGAAATAAGAGTTTATATCCAAGGAATAAGGCAATATCAACAAAAAAAATATCACTGCCAAAGTAATACAGTTAGTAGAAGGGGAAAACCACAACCAATTTTGGAGGTAGTGAGGTGAAGAGGGAAGGCAATTAAGAATTCCAGCTAGGTAAGAGTCATACTATGATCTATTTAGGTATCACACAATGTCGATACCCTAATGAGATAAAGAAGTAGTAGGATAATGTAAATGGATGAAAAAAATCATCAGCCTAAAAACTATTTTACCCATGGTTTTTCACAGAATGGATAGACCCAGGATGATAAACAAAAGCAATACGTTTTCACCGGTTTTCAACGTACTGCAGATGGTAGACAAATAGATTTTTAATCTAACTACAAAGGTTGGTTGTTGAAAATAATAAACCAAGAAGATAGCAGTTTTTATTAATAAAGAATAAGAGGCATATGGGGAGTAAAAAATCCTTAGTTATACTGTCCTTCGGAGCATACCTCTATATAATGAGTACGATAGAATAAAATTTAGTGGCTGAGACCCAGTGTGCTTTTGAAATATAATACATCAAATATTACTTGCCTTGCCAGAGTGGCCCTCATTACATTACCAGATTATACATTTGTATGAGTTTCATCATTTCTCACTCAGTCCTTTTTAAGATATTTTACTATAAATAATACTGAGCTGGAAATTAATACTTCTTTGAAAATTTATATTGAAAAAAGGACATAGCTTACATGATCAAAATTTCTAAAACAAGTAGTGCAATGATCAGACTATATAAGGAAAAATGATTAAGGATGAAAATCATTTCTAACTTCCCTTGTCATAGTGCGCCAAAGGTTTCAGTTGATGTAATTTTTCGAGATTTTTTTAAACCATTTTCTTTGGTACTTAAGTAATGTTTTGCAAGGACCAAAATTATATAAAATATTCTAGTATTTGTTTGGTTCTTAAATATGAAAAATTACCGGAGATAATATTTTTTAAAGAAAACGTTATTTTAACAGTTAAGAGAGTTTTATACCTCCGGAACCAGCTTAAGTCTCAAAGACCAAATTTATATCACTTATACGTACCGTATAGATAGGTAATCTGTATTAGTTTCATAATTTTTCACCCAGTCCCCTTCGAGATATTTCTGTCTAAACATCGTGAAAAATGAATTTTTGGCCAATTTTGAAATTTCATATACAAAAAAATACTATGTTCTCAAGATAGAAATTTTTACAGCAAGTAGTACTATGACTAAGCTATATAATAATAATAATAGGCTTAGCAAACCCGAAGGTTCGATGCCGATACCACCAAACTTCATCTGCACAGACTCATCCAATGTTCACCGGTCAAGCCCAAGCCTCCGGGATCAGCCTTAATGCAATCCCCCATCGACGCTTCGGCCTACCAGTCGGATCAGAAAATACCAACTTTCTCAGAATCCGCTCTTCATCGAGCCCAACAACTTTACTCGCCCATTTGAGTCTCAATGGACCACGATAAAACTAAATTAGTAAAGATAATCCAAGATAGTATATGCTAAACGAAGGCTTTATGAAATGACTATAAGTTGGAAAACATTATTCTCTGCGAAATTCTGAAAATTAGAAATACAATGTAGGTGTTGGTTTACTATCAGTTACTACTTGCAACATCATTTGTCCATGAAATTTGTGAGTGATTCTTGTTACAAGTGAAGGAAGGCTTCGCAAATATTTTTCATTAAGTTAATTTAACACAATTTTTCAATGCCATCACGTGGACTCTCTGGACATCTTCAGTGGAACCCCAGGGAACCACTGCTGTAGAATAATCACTCTTTAATTTTTCTAAGTTGAATAAAACTATCCACAATATCCATTATTCATGCAATTACTACATCAAGTAACCTAAGCTCCATTTGTATAAAAATTATTAATAAAATGAGAAGATTGTCTGAAAGCTGGACATTAGTAGTCCAGCAGAGCTGAGAAAAATATTGACATATGTGATTTTAAAAATGTAAAAAAATCTTTTTACCATTGATTCCCCTAAAACTCCAGGCATGATGTATTTAATGAAGCCAAAAGTACTTCTTAAGATAATTTTATTTATTTTGTGATGGTATGATCAGTAACTAATTACATTAAATAGTTTTAGAGATATCGCTTTCTAAATGAACAATATTATGTTTTTCCTTAATAAAAAACAAACCAAAAATGTCTTTCTCTTTTGAGCGAAATAAAACTATAAGTTCTTTTAAACATTTTGATGCTGAACAGAATTGACACATAAAGTTTCATGAATCTTAATAGTACCATCATATATGCCCACATAACCTTTTAGGTGGTTAGCAATAAGTTAGAACAAATGTTGATAAAAATTAATGAGCGCATAATTTAAAAAATTCATAGCAATAATTTTACCTGTCTCATGTCGAATTAAGGGAGTTGTAAATGTATATTCTGTAGCAGGAGATGCAGTTGGAGGTCTCAGAGCTGGAAGCTGATATGTTGGAAACTGGTCAGGAGGTGGAGGAGATGTGACAGCAGCATTTTCTGAATCAGAGTTTGATTGTGTTTTTGCACAATTATAAACCTTCACAAGATTTTTTGAGTTACCACCAATCCCTTCAAGAAATAGTGCATTTCTAGCTCCAGGATCAGTACAAAGACCAGCTGATTCTAAAGAACCTGGAGTTTTTTCGGTAAAAACCTAAAACAAAATTTTGGATTTAAAATAGAAATTTCAATTAAAAAAAAAAAAAAAGCAAAATAGTTATTCAATAACGCACCTTAGTTATTGCACCCCGGGTTTGTAGTGTCAACTGAAATGAATTTGGATCATAATTCATTTTTTGTGCCACATGTGAAATCAGTGCATGCACAGAAGTAGATGCTGGAAAAGTAACTTCCAATTTTTCCTTTCCGACTGTGCTGGCACAGTTGTGCACTATGCACTCAACTCTCAACTCTTGTGCTACACAAACCATACCCTAAAACATTGGAAAATAAAATTACACCAATTATACCTTTTTAACAAAAAGAATTTTCCTATATTGAATAAAATGTACCTGAAAGCACATGACGTAAGTCAACTCCTAACCGTAAGTAACAAACAAAGTTTTAAATCAATATCATCAGGTAAATTATCTACATTCTAACAAATGTTTAATCTAGTTGATAAATTACTTTAAATGATTAATAGAGGAAAAACAATATAATTAAAGCTATCACTATCATTAATCATTAATGACAAACTTAAAAAATATCAAAGAATGGAAGAGCTGAACAGATAACAAACTGTTGGGTAAATCAAACAGTTCCAACAGTAGTGCTGATTAAAATTCAGTTTATTAATGAATCATAAATGTAATTCATGTCTAGAATCGGTAGTCTTTGACATGTGAGAGCTATAAAGCTCAATACAAAACAAACAAATGAACACAAAAGAGGGATTTTGAAAAGTATAATTTATCATAACAAAACCAAATTATAATAAAATAATAAACATCAATTAGATAACACACAAAACCAATATATTTTCAAGTCACCTTATTTTCACCACCCAAATTGAAACAGGAAACTGATGAACACTGGAAAATTGCCAAAAGAGGGTTTATTTTCAGATGAGTAGCAGGGTCTATAAATAGGGCCAAAACATGAAAGTGACTCTTTTCATGTAATTAAAATTAACTTGACATGTTTTTTTGAAAATGGCAAGACAATATTTTAAAAAACGGCTTAATAATAAGTACTTACGTCAGATTATGTTACCAATAGGAAGAAAACATGTTTCCACAGTCACTAAAAATAAAAATTTCTAATTAACACTAAAAATATAAGTTTAAAAGATATATATAAACGATGCACCAACAAATGCAACAGATAATTCAAATATTTATTCAATCATCAACCTATTTCGTTCTGATACAGGTTATACTAAGTCAAGTCAACAGCTTTAATACACATAGTATTAAAATAACATTAGCGATTAGGGAATATACCATATTTAATCATCACGATGAATGTTTAATATTAAATTTCCAAAACAATTCCATCATTGTGACATAAGCTGTGATAATCACCACTGAGAAACAAATGCAAGTAACCACACAAATGAAAGAACACGAACTATAAATTCTATCACAGTGATAACAGTTATCAGCACTAAACTTTTTCTTAATTTTATATGAAAATAAAATTTTCACTGCTGTCTATATTCACCAACTTCAGAAATATTCAGGATATGTACGTTATCAAAAATAGTAAACTATTTGCTTTGTTAGAAATGAAATAAAACAAAAAACGGATATAAATATTTTTAAATCACTATGTCGAACGTGATAGTAGATACAGAGTGTCAAAAGTATTTGGAATTCACTACCACTCCTTAATTTACTTGCTTTTAACTCATTTTTTATATTTTTAAGGAGTTGTTAACCACTTTATAATGTTAGAAGGAAGGTATACAATAGCTAAAGCCAAAAATTACGACAACAATCATATTTTTTTTAAATCTTTTTGAACGTTCATTTAGGAAAAAAATAAAAATAGTTTATGTTAATGGTGTCAAAAGTATTTGGAATTACGTGGTTTCCTTATTATATTAATGCAGTGATCATAAATAAACTTCCAGTTGATAAATATGTTTGTATAAATATACTAGGAATTGATCTAATCAATTAATTAATTGTTTGTTGAAAAACGTGGGAATAAGAGGTGTCTGTTTGTCGCTGCTTAAAAGCTATTTGCAAGATAGGAATCAAGTTGTGAAGGTGAATGGAGCCAAAAGTGATACTGTGCAAACTACTTATGTTGGAGTACCCCAAGGATCCATATTGGGACCTCAACTATTTATTCTTTATATTAATGATATGTAACTGTTACTTGAAGAATTAATAGCCCATGCTAATGATGTGGTACTTCCAATCACTGGAAATACATGGAATGAGGTAGCTATTTCAGTGACTGACAGGCTAGATGTTGTTTATTCATGGCTATTTGCAATAATTTAGTATTAAATGTGAAAAAATCAATGTTAATTACTTTTGGAAATTATAGTGATTCCATTCCTAACTATTTCTGTTCACGCCATATGTTATGGCTTGATAAGGTTTTTCATGGCTGTTAAATTTAAAATAGATAACTTAATAATTTTTATTATATTCATCATAAAATCTTTTTTTTTTTTTATTCATATTTATGTTTTTAAAAATAGTGATTTTAAATATAATTAAAAGTTTTTCCCTCGAAAGTGAAAAACAGTAGAAGAGAAAGACAGTAGAAGACCGTAGTACTTCAATTCTTTTTATCACGGACTCGTGGCGAGTCGAGTATTAAGGTAGCGTCTGAACGGTGAAGCTGTGCTGTCCCATAGACCCCAGTCTCCTCTCAAGAAGTTTTGAACGTTTGCAAACGTATTTCTTCATCTTCTCATCGCCCCCTTTGGAACTTGGAAGAGCCGCCCTGCGGTCATTTTCTTCAACACTCAAGAGGACTTCGTTCAAGCCGCCCTACGGTCGATTTCTTCATCACTCATCTGGACATCTTTACGGGAATATAGCCTATCTCCATTATTGGAGCATTTAATTTCTTAATTATCATTCTTAAAACTGTTTAATTTTGATTCCTATATTTTTTACATCTTTAAGTATTTAATCAAGTCAAGTTTGTTTCTCATATTTTCTTCAATATTTTTTATTAGGTTTATTTTATTTACTAAATTTTCTTACAGCTGTTTAAGTTATAATTAGGTTAATTTTGTTTCTTATCTTTTCTCATACCAATTTTATTACGTTAATTTTGTTTCTTATCTCGTTTATATGTATTTTAGTCTAATAAATGTATTGTGATTCATCGTTACTTTTTATTATTTTATTTTTTCTAAATCTATACAGTCCACTATTTTATTTTAATCGAACCACCCTCAAAATTTGAGTTATCACTTGAAAGTACTGTTCTTTCACGGATAGCTCAGCATATACAATTTCAGTATTAGGATAAATGGAAAGAAAGTAAATAGAGTTCCTAGCTATTGATATCAATTCAATATAATTTTAGTTTATAAGGACCATCCCATGTACGGACATTTTATGCCCCCTGTAGATCCTTTATCAATTATTGTAGAAGTAAATGGTACAATAGAAAGAAAACAAAAAAAAAAAAATATATATATATATATATATATATATATATATATATATATATATATATATATATATATATATATATATATATATATTGTCCTTTTCAAGCACTAATTTTACTTCTTAGTAGGACCCACAAATAGTTTATTAAATTTAGAAGAAATAATGGAAGAGAGATTTCGAGAACTTTTAGAAAATTGTGCTGCAACGAAATTTGAATAAATAACGTTACTTGTCCCAGCGTCATGGTCGCGCGTATGTTAAAAATTTAATTTATTCGTAATGTTTCTTCCACTTTTAATTCTGGCTTTTCATACTTGAAAAATACACAAATCTATCAATAATTCTGCTATGAATCCAATTTAATAAAACCTTTTCAAAGAAAAACAGACCTAATTATCACTGACCGCTCAAGGTGTTTTTACTATGGAAATTTTTTATTTGTTTTCCTCCAAATCATAATTTTTTCATAAGAACCATTTATTTTAGTTGGGACTCAACTCAACATAGTTGGGAGCCAAATAAACATATTAATTCATCAACCTACATTTATAAAAAAAATGTTACAAACATTTAGCCTATTCTCTTATTTCCTTACCTCCTGAAATACTTTTTCCAGACTTCTTGTGCTATGTTTTTTCTTTTCGTCATATTTTTTTATGTGTAAACTTCATTTGTCGCACCACACACAAATTTTTGTAGGCTGCGTGTGAGGCTGATCGTCACGCCCTGAAGTAAACGGTTTGATCGGGTGAACTCGGACCGCCGAGTTTAACCGAGCGAGAAAGATAACAGTAATGTGCATTCTGTCACTGTTTTTATGTGGTGTGTGTGTCAATGTTAGTATAATTATCAATTAATATTATCAATAGTTTTTAATAGTTATTACTAATACGTCATAATAATAATTTATTTTAACAATAATTTATTTTACATTTTTGGTTTATATTGTGAGATTAGTGTTTGTAGTTAGTGGTGTATTATAAAGTGGAAAACATAAAACATTATTAAAAACATAACTATTGTTATTTTTGCTATAAAGAGTGATTCGATCGCATAGGTAAGTCATTTCATGTTTATACTTTATTTCCAACATAAATGGAATATCAATATATTCATTAAATTGTCCAAGTCTTTGCTCGCATGTCGTGGACTTGCCGGCGGTGTTGCCCAAATTTCAACGACATTGCTTTTATCTGAAACATAGTTGAACAACGAAGATAACCTCGATATTCTAAATTTCCATTGTATAACTAAATCTAAGGGACCTTAGTACCCAGCTGCAGAAATAGCCATATATAAAAGTAATACAGACATGAAAAACATTATAACTTCACAGATGCATGTATCATTTAGAAATTCTCAATCATACAGTTTTAATGAATCATATATCGTAGAAATTTGTGCTATAAAATGTGAAGCAGAAAATACCCATCATTATTGTTGTCCTTTACATCTCACCTAATCAAAGTGTAAAGAAAATAATTTAATTCAACCATGAAAATTAACTTATATATATATATATATATATATATATATATATATATATATATATATATATATATATATATATACACACACAACAGATCGTTTATTGTTAAAATTTGTTTGATTTATCGGAACTTAGATAAATTACCCATGATCTTGTGTGGAGATTTCTTAATTGACATTAAAGCAAGAATTTTTTAAAGACCACATTGAATATAAATATGTCGAATATAGAAATGAAAGTACAATAAAATACGGAACTACAATTTATGCCGTTTTTTATAGATATATAAGTATAATTCAATCAAAAGTATTAATTTATTTTAGTTACAACAAACCCTTTGTGTCCGTTGTAGAATACGAAAATGAAAATAAATAATATGATTTATATAGAATAAGAAAAACAATTGTAACTTTAATTTCAAATTTGTTTCTCATTTATCCTACTATTCCGATCCATAATAATACTACATAAAATTATTTACTATGTATATAAATTATGATTCGCAATGAAGTTTATGTTGAGATAAATTGTTTTATTGGGTTTTGTTGATTCTTATATTTATTCATTAAAAGATTTGTGCGTGTTCTTAAATTTCTCTCTTTTTAATTCGGTTGGCACTGGCAACACTGCTAATTATAACCTACCCAACTTCTAGGTAGAATCTCAACATTCGATTAAATAATGAAAGTAAATTGCAAGAAAACCTACCCCGGGTTGGTCGGAGTTCAACTCTTGCCACCGAGGATATTATGACGTTCATCGCGAAAAATCCACTAATTACTGTCTGTGAGATAGCTGTGGAGTTAAGAGCCTGCAAATCGACCGCATTTGATCATCGAAAGAAGCCCGGGTACGTCTTTTGTCACGACGTTTGTGTTCCCCATGAGCTCAGTGTAAGGAACCTTATTGAAAGGATTTCATGTTGTGATTTGCTGCTGAAAAAAAATATGTAGGATCCATTTTTGAAACGAGTTGTTACTGGTCACGAAAAATGGATTCTCTACATCAACATCAGCCGAAAAAAATCTTGGGAGTTGCCTGGAAAGACGCCGTTCGCAACACCAAAGGGCCGGCTTCCATCCAAGAAAGGTGGTGCTCAATATTTGGTGGGATTGGGAGGGATCCATACATTTTGAGCTCCTTCCACAAAACCAAACTATTAAAACGGTCTTTTACTGAGCCCAGTTAGATCGATTGAAGGCTATTGAAGAGAAACGGTCAGAGTTGGCAAATTGGAAAGGAGAGCTATCCCACCAAGACAACGCTAGACCCCATGTATCTTTAAGGACTTGCTAAAGTTATTAAGCTTCAGATGGAAGGTTTTACCTCACCCGCCACTCTCCTGACATTGGTCCTTTGGATTTCCATTTTTCCCGTTCCCTCGAAAATCGTCTACAAGGGAAATCCTACTCTTCAGAAGATGGCGTCAAAACGGACCTTTTATTGCTCTTCAGGAGTAATTTCACCCTGAGTCCGTCCGAAATGTGCTAAGGAGGGGTGGTTTCAGAGGTCGAACAGCCAGGAGAAAGACTTTCATAAGTAAAGTTAATAAGAAGAAGCGCCTACAGTTTGCAAAAGAGTATTTAAACAAACCAGCCAGGAGAAAGACTTTCATAAGTAAAGTTAATAAGAAGAAGCGCCTACAGTTTGCAAAAGAGTATTTAAACAAACCATCACAGTTTCTGGGAGAACGTTATCCTCAAAATTTAACCTTTTTTTACCAGATGGACGATGCAATGTGTGGAGGAAACCAAAGAAAGCCTTCAAGACAAAGAATATGTGTCCTATTAAAGTTATAGAGTATTAGGCAGTGGAATAAAAGAACCTTCTACTAGACAGCTTGTTTATTACTGCTATATATACAAACAACATGGCGCAGGGGACGCTACCAACTGGACTGTACTGTTTGTTGTTGGGCTGCTGTACACCTAGGTGGAAGTTCAGTGCCACAACTATCTTTACATATACAATCGATATTTAACACACCCCCTCAATTGAATGTTTTCAAATATATACATACACAAGTAAATATTCAATTGTATCTCACATACAAAACAAGTAAAAATATTATTCTACTACAAAATTCTACACCACAAAACAAGTAAAAATATTATTCTATTATAAAATTCTACACAACAAAACAAGTAAAAATATTATACTATTACAAAATTCTATACAATTTTAGCACAATATATATAAATGACATTAATATATTAATTAATTAAAGCCTTCCGAAACATTTGAAACTTATCAAAGGCAAGTGGTTTTGTGAACAAATCTGCCACATTGCGGTCAGAATTGATGTGTTCCACAGATATTATTTCTTTGGAAATAAGATCTTTAACAAAATGGAATTTTATATCAATGTGTTTAGCTCGTTTAGAGTTTTCACAATTCTTTATAAAAGCTATAGCACTAGTGTTATCGACCAACAGTTTTCCACTTAATGTTTCACCACTGAACTCACTAATTATTCCACTTAAATTCACAATTTCCTGTGATGCCATTCCTGCTGCAATGTACTCCGCTTCCATCGTTGACAGAGCCACACATGCTTGCTTTCTTGAATGCCAAGCTATGGGATTGCTTCCGCAGAATGCTGCAAAGCCACTTACACTCTTTCGTGTTTCTATGTCACCTGCCCAGTCAGCATCTGAATAACCAATAAGTCCTAGGTTCTCACTTGGTTTGAAAGTAAGACCCATATCTCGAGTTTCTTTGAGATATCTGAGTATTCGTTTTGCAGCTTTCCAAGACTGCTGAGTAGCTTTATCTAAACATCTAGATAAATAGCTAATTGGGAATGATAAATCCGGTCGAGTTGTTGTGCTTAGATACATAAGTCCACATACCAAGCTCCTGTATGGTATATTTTCATCTAAAGGTGGACTGTCAGCGTTAAGTTTAAATCCAACCTCCATGGGGGTTGATACTTTCCTGCACTCTAGCATATTATAATCTTCAAGGAGTTTATCAATAAAGCGGGTTTGTGTAACCCTTATTTTCTTTTCTTGCCTTTCAATCTTCATCCCTAAAAATTGAGAAGCCTTCATTTCTTTAATGCTGAACTCTCCTTTTAAATTGTTCACTAATTCTTCAATAGCCTTTTCATCCCCTGTAATTAGGCCATCATCTACAAAAAGAACAAAGAACACCCTACTCTTGTAGTAAAGGCATAAATCATATTGGGATCTTTTAAATCCCAGTTTTAACATAAAAGAATTAAATCTTTCATTCCAATACTTCGGTGCTTTCTTAAGTCCATAAAGTGGCCTATTTAGTCTCAGAGTTTTTGTAGAACAACTTACACCTTTAGGTGGTTTTATAAACACAGGATAGTCTAGTGAGCCATTGAGAAAGGCTGTTGGCACATCAACTTGTCTAGTACTCCAATTGTTTTGGCATGCAAATGACAAGAGAGTTCTTACAGTATCCATTCGGCAAACTGGTGAGTAATTAAATACACAATCATCTTGAGTTTGTTCTTCAAACCCTCTTGCTACCAATCTGGCCTTTTTGATTCCATCTTCCTTCACTGTGAAAACCCATTTAGTTGTGATTGGGACACTTCCATTCGGTGCTTCCTCTTCAGACCAAGTGTTCATCTTCTCATGAGCTTTTAATTCTTTAATAATGGCTTCCTGCCATTCCTCCTTTTTATTAGCATCCTCATAAGATGATGGAACTCCATCTGATCGGCTTACCATACAGTATGCATTATATAACTCATAATCATTTAGGAAATGAGGTTTTGACCGGTTTCTCTGAGGTCTAGAAGTTTCTTCTGAATGCTCTGGATTGGATTCTTCATTCTGAAGTCTTGAAGGGTTTTCTGACTGCTCTGGATTACAATCATTCTGAGGTCTAGAAGTTTCTTCTGGCTGCTCTGAAATATTAGTGTTATTCTCTTCACCATTTTTCCTTCCCTCTTCATAGCTTCCACCACTATTATGATAGACAATAGGTACATTTTTAACTTCTTTATAGGGCATTTGGCTCTCCTTGAATATCACATCTCTAGATCTAATAACTTTCTGCTCGTCTGGCAACCAAATCCTATACCCACCACCACAATAACCAACCATCACCCCCTCCTTGCTTCTGGGATCCAATTTGGAACTTTTAGGAAGAATGGTAGGCCATGCTCGGCAACCAAATATTCGAAGTTTAGACAGATCATTTCTGCCATTCCATATTAATGAGGGAGTTTCACCTTTACTTAAGGCTGAAGTAGGTGACCTATTCAGTTCATAAGCAGAACATCGAGCTGCTTCCCCCCACAAGAACTTGGGGATACCGGAATCTGATACCTTAGTACGCATCATGTCTAATAGTGTCCTATTCATTCTTTCACTCTTTCCGTTCATTTGAGGGCTATATGGCAAAGAATATTCTAATTTTATACCTTTATCTGAACAATATTTTTGAAAAAATTTAGACGTAAATTCTCCTCCATTATCTAAACGTAGCCTTTTCACTGGGACACCCTGCTGCCTTTCTAGTTCCGCTATATAATCCATCAGGTTTGTTTCAGCTTCGCTCTTCATATGGAGAAGTTTGACATGCACAAAATGAGTGAAGTCATCCAAAATCACCTGCATATACCTATGTCCTTCAACTGATTCAGGATTGAAAGGACCACATATATCAGAGTGAATTAATTCACCAACCTTTGAAGTGCGTTTCCTATTATTTGAAAAGGGTTGTCTAGTAGCTTTACCTTCAATGCATGCCGAACACTTCTTGTCACTATAGGGTAATCCTAAACTTTTGAGTCCATGCCGATTCAAATGTCCTAGCCGTTTATGCCATAGATCTCCATCCGTAGCACTTGAAATGTTGCACTTGACTTGATTATCACTGGGTTCATCAAACGTAAATATGTACAATCCATTCACTCGTGGACAACTCAGCTTAAAATTTCTTCCACAGATTTTCATCTCCTTAGAATCTGTAATCACTTTTAAGCCTTTTGAGGTAACTGCACTCACTGATAATAAATTATGTTTTAACCCCGGGACTATTAAACCTTTAATGTTTACAATCCTACCTTGAGAGGTTACTCTTAGGGTACCTTCTTTTCTAGTAAACATTTTATCACCATTAGCTATATGTATGGCAACATCATGATCAAGATTCGAAACATTTGACAAAAGGGGTTCCAATTCTGCCTTAAAAAGATGGTTACTCACACCTGAATCGACTAAAAACACATTGTTAGATGATAGTTTAATATTACCACAATTTAGGGCCACCATTACAACTTCTTCATCTACATCTGCTGAATTACCCTGGATTGTTCCTCTTCTTTTCCCACGAAAGCTTCTATTAAAGGATTTACTTCCACGGTTCTGCTTATTTTTGGGACACTGTGCCTTGAAATGTCTTTTATCCCCACATATAAAGCAACCACTCTGTGCTTTAAATGATACTTCTGATGATGATGCACTAGCTGATGACTTTGACTTTAACTTTGTATCTGTATCTAGAAGTCTGGCTCTCACAAAATCCATTTGGACTTCTAAATTGGTTTCTAGAGCTGTCACAACTGTGTTGAATTCATCTGGTAAAGACATCAAAAGGTGACATACCTTGTCTGACTCTCCTAGAACTGTGCCTTGTTCTTGAAGGTTTCGGATAATGGTATCAAATGCCAAAAAATGTTCTTCCATATTTCCATGAAGAGAATATTTCAGGCCCATCAACTTCCTGTACCAAGTCAATTTTGAAAAAGAGGTAGATCTGACAAAAACCTTTTTTAAAGCATTTATCATTTCCTTGGAAGTTTGGCAATCCATGATTATTTCCAGATGTTTATCTGAAATGCCTTGGATAATGATGGACTTTGCCTTCGAGTCTTTAATGAGAAATTCCCTTTTCTCAGCGCTAGAGGTAGGAGGATCTGCTTCTAACACATCTTTTACCTGTTCTCTTTCCAAAATAGATGACATTCTGAAAAACCAGCTGTTAAAACTTGTTCCGACGAGTACTGGAACTCCTGAAGTAGTAACTGACGCCATAGTACCGGTAAACAAAAATCACTAATAAAATAATATCACTTCGCGACTACGCGTTGACACTATACACAAATACTATGCTCTGCACAAAAATACTCTGGGCCCATAACCTATTAAAGTTATAGAGTATTAGGCAGTGGAATAAAAGAACCTTCTACTAGACAGCTTGTTTATTACTGCTATATATACAAACAACATGGCGCAGGGGACGCTACCAACTGGACTGTACTGTTTGTTGTTGGGCTGCTGTACACCTAGGTGGAAGTTCAGTGCCACAACTATCTTTACATATACAATCGATATTTAACATGTCCAAGGTTTAAACACTGGAGCAGAAATGTCATGGTGTGGGGAGTGCATGAGCTCATCTGGTGTAGGGAATTTGTGTTCTATTGATAGGATTATGAACAAAAATGTCTATATTAATATTTTAAGAACTAATTAAAAAAAATCGGCTGAAAAGCTCGGACTTGTGCGACGTTTTATTTTTGAAATAGAAATAGAAAATAATCTTTATTCTGGGACATAGTCCCTTAAGAACAACAAATATGTACAATTAAAGTATACAGTGTATCTGGCCAAAAGACCAAATGATCATGATTAATTTTTATATACAATGGTGTAAGAAGTAATAAAATTAAAAAAAAAGGAATATATCTATACAATAAAACAAAAGAGTAAAATAAATAAACTTCTTCAGATGCATATATTTGCTGAACAAATCTAAATTTAAAAGGTTAATAAATTAAGTTAGGTATGATCAATAAATAATATTTCCTTTTTACATTCAAAATCTGATGTTTGATATAAAACGTCATTGCTGTTGAGTGTCTGTTTGGGAATACTGGAGGTATTGGAACAGTTGGGACTTGAATGATGATAGAGATGAAGCATGGCGGATAAGAGTAGGTAGGGAATTCCAGAGATTTGCAGAGCGGACAAGAAAGGAATGATCAAAAGATGTTCTATGGGTAGGAATGTAAAGGTCAGAATGGCGAGACCTTGTTTCGAGGGAGTGGATTGACGATTTAAATTGTAGAAGACTGTGGATATATGGATGTATTTTTCAACAGGACAATGATCCTAAGCACACAGCTCAGAAAGTTAAAGAATGACTGATCTATAATGTACCTAAATAACTCAAAAACATCTCCACAGTCCCCAGATCTCAATCCTATAGAACATTGCCCAAGTCCGAGCTTTTCAGCAGACTTTTTTTAAATTAGTCCTTAAAATATTAATATAAACATTTTGGTTAATAATCCCATCAATTCCCAGGGAATAAGATCCAGAAAGATAGTAATGGAATATAATAATAAAATAAATAGGATTAATCTAGATGTATAGATGTATGGAAACTTTTTTGACCTTTGATTTTCAAATAAAACGCTCTCTCCTTCATATTATTAACAAACCATTAAAACCTTGGTACATTATTACCTGTGATTAGGATCAGATATTCCTGCAAGAAAAATAATAGAGAAAAGCACACCCATGTAACAAATTTACTTGGTGTATGGAAACTTTTTTGAGCATGTGTATATATAAATATATTTTAATCTACTTTACCTATGTAAATAATTAAGTTTGTACATAATTCAATCTATTCAATGTAATCTGGCCAGAAGAGCTATCTTTATTTGTAACATCAATGTAATTCTTAAGGGACTATGTCCCAGAATAAAGTCATTTTGTATTCTATTCTAAAATTTAAGGGAAAGATTATTTCAATAATGGTTGCTCTTTAATTTATTTTTTTTTTAACATCAACATTTTCTCATTAAACATTAAATTGTGCAATATGAAAAGTATGTTCAGAAATTTGATATTTTAAATTTTTAAAATACTCATTACATTTTTAATTCCAAATTGGTATTCATTGAATGCTTCAGTATTCCTGAAAATATGTAAGTCAATTAATGATTTTTAAAGCAGGAATAGTTTAAGTACACCACAATACTAAAAAAAAAAATAAAAGAACATTTTTATTAATTTTAATAACATTTAGCTATCGTGTTGGATTTAATCTATGATCTAATCAAGCGGAGCCAACTGTATAAAGTTAACAAACTTGAATAGAGGTTTAAAAAAATTCAGAAACTCTATTAATGAAAAAATGTACTTCAAATTACCGCTCCAATTCATACAAAAGTTTATCTATAATAATAAAATTACATTAATTAAGTTATAAGTAAATTTAACTGAGTCCACGTATAACAGTTTTTGTACCTTCTATAAATTTAAACTCTCTGATATTTCAGAATTTAACCAGTTCATTGAATTTCAACAAATAATTTTATATAATTATATTAATACCATAATTTCATCAAATATTCGTTTTGAAACAAAATTTTATTTGAATAATATCAAAGAGTTTTTTTTTTTTTGGTTGAAAACAAATTTACAATCCAATCTTCTTTTAATTAGTTTAAGTTAAAAAACTACATATATACAAATTTGTTTCAGTCCATAAAAATAATGTTTATTTTATGGAAATTTGACTATATTAAGAACTATTTTTGAGCTGGAACTAGCTGAATAACTGTTCTGTAGCTCTCTCCAAATCCCAATTATATGCTGACAATGCTACACAAGCTCTATCAGATTCGATGCCCATATCAATTAGTCTCTGAACTTTCCTTTGAAACTCCTGATTCTGATTTGGCCCTGTTATAAAATAAATATTTTAATAATGGTAAAAAATAAATACATATATATATTTTTAAATTATACGATATTAATAAGATTAAAATTGTTTAATGCATAGATCTGGACGAGTGGCAAAGGATAAGTCAAGAGGTCCTGACCTAGAAATAGATTGTGCATCAAGAAAGAAAATATAATTAAAAGAAAAGAGCAAAATAAAGAATACCACAAATAATTTCAGTTCTTCCTCCTAACTCCAAAATATCCTCAAACAATTTTGCACTCACTTCCATATTTCAATGGAAATGGAAAAATCGGAAGTGGGATGGCCCAATGAATCCCATCCTATACCTTAAGATGATATGTTTCCAGAGTATATGATCTCAGTGGTTTAAATTGAAAATAATGAAGCAGGATACCAACCATAGAACATTGAATATAATACAAATGCTATACTGGCTCATATAGTCAGACTAGATCAGCATTACCTCGCCAGCCCCCTCCCTCCTTTTACACACTCACCGTTTTGCCTTTATCTTATTAATATTTTTAACGACTGTTGATGGTTCTAATATTTTAGAAATATAATCAAATTTGTATTAAATAGACTCATAAAAAAAATAGTTTTTTTATTACATTAGTATAATAATGTAATGTTTAATACTTGGTTAAATGTCTAACTTTCCTTAATTTGAATTTGTAACTTTGATAACTGTGCAGTTTAATATATTTTTTAATACTCATAAATTGCATTTCTAATTTTTAAGGATAGTTTTAGCTAATAAATATGTTTTTGTCATTAGAGATCAGTTATGAATTATAATATAACAGTTAAAATTTATTTGATAACTTTTTTATTTATTTTTTACAATATTAACTTAACTACTTCCTTTAAATATCCATGGCCATGTTTTAGTGGTTTTCAATGTAATTATTGGCCTTTAAATAGGATTAATTTATTTTATATTTGATGCAAAAGCTAATTTATTTTTTCTAAACTTGGTTCTTAAGATTAATATTAAGTAAATATTATTATAAATGTGTCAATATGTATAATAAAATTTAGTTTCCAAGGAGGGACCTTGGCCACTGCCTGTACAAGTATGAAAATCAAGTATCATCATATCTATTACACTTATGTTCATAGAAAAAAGAAAAGAAATATTTATTTTACAATTCATAATTTACATATAAAAAATTAATAACATCGCTGTTGTCCAAGATTACTTGCCATGATTGACTATTTTTCTTTTCTAAAGAAAAAACAAAACAAACAATACTATTGCTATTAGAATTTAATTGCAGCTATAATATATTCTTATGTTTTTTGCAATGTCGATGTTTTTACTGGCTGGCCTTAGCTTCCTATTTTGGAATTATCAGACACGTGTTAAAATTGAGGAATTTCCAAAAAGCTATGATTGATAATTGAATAAAAAGATAACTTAAAAGTAAATCTAATTAATTAACTAAGAATAGGGGAATATAATAGAGGTTAGGAACTTATAAACTGATTAATTTCATGGAGTAGGAGATACAATAATAATCAGAACTTGATTTATTAGTAAATAAATTAATATTTAATTAATTAAAATGTAAAAATAAACAATCCCAAAAAGGAAACAATACATAAAAATAAAATAAAATTTTTTTAGTATTATGAATGAAAATTAAAACTTTTATTAATCCTTTCTGTTCTTATATCTTTTCTATTAATTGCATAGACCAATGGTTCCCAAGAAGTGGTCTGTGGACCCCTGAGGTTTGTAGACTATGCCCAAGGGGTCTGCGAGATGTCACTGGGAAATTAGTTCAAATTACCTCAAAGATAAATATTTCCAAATCCTGGGCTTGTAACAAGAATCATTGCAAAAATACATTGAGTTGCACACGGTAACTGATAGTAAATTGGTATCTAAATCGTATTTCTTAATTTTAGGAATATGGAAACTGGAAACAATGGTCTGCAGATTATAGAGCCTGGTTACAGCATAAGCTATCTTGCATCATCTTTAAAAACATATTTTTATCTCGGTCACTAAATCGTTAGTTCATTATTGTAAGTTGGTGCTCCTTAAAATTAAGACGATGCAATAGGTACATCTAGTTTAGGAAATATTCAGTAATTTTTTATTGAACTAATTTAATTGAATATTTTGCATTAAAATCTAGAATATTTTTTTACCATGTTAATTACATATTATTTTGTTATATATAATATATATAATATATATATATATATATATATATATATATATAGCCAGTCAAAGGTTTGAGACCACCTATGGTTAATTAATCTGTTTGCATTTTTTTGTTAAGTGGCACTTTGGCGCTCTGATTTTTTTTTTTTTTTTTTTTTTTTTTTTTTTTTTTGTGGACTATAACAGCCAAACTTATCCTTAAACTAAAGTTAATGTGGGAACCTCTTATAAACTAAATCCTTTTCTTATATTCACTATCACAATGTCTAGAACCTATTAAGGTTTATTCCTCTATATATATTAATGGAATGGTGAGATATCTATATTGAACCTCTTCCTATCCCTAATAATCATTATGTACCTCTAAAGACTGCAAATTTTAGATGACCCTAGCTGCCAAGATTAACCTATAAATTATAGAGGTTATTGGAAAAGATGATGCCATGAGAAGATTGAAATACACATGAGTCGCCAATGATTACACCTCTTTCAAGTGTTTCTGTAATCTCATTCAATCTTCCTTATACTTCTAAAACACGGTTTTTCTATTCTTTCACTATAACAAACAACAGATTATAATACTCAGCCACTCTCCTTCCCCCTAAATTATTCCATCCTATGAGACTCAAATTTTCTTTCATTGCAACAATTGCTATTTCAAAAATAATTCTTATAAAGACAAATTCTCTTATAAATTGAGTCCAGAGAAAACATTTTTTTTTTCTTTTCCCCTACCTTGCCTTTATAGGTCATCTTTTCTCAGGCCAGAGGGTGAGGGGAAGGGAGGAGGGGATTAATGACAGAGATATAGGCCCCTGGCAATGGCTCAAACTCATTTATCATGTATCTTTAAACTTTGGCTCTCAGGCTGCACGTTGTCCTGCTTGGCCATCCTACCCTTTCCAGAACAAACAACTATAACAGAAATAATCCTTATGATAAAAATTTAACTATGACTTCCTTCCACTATTCCTGTAATATTACATATTTGTTGGTTTGTTTATTTATTTAATGTCACATGATGCTACTGTGGCTAATCAGACCTACAGTGGGAGTCCTAAATTTTGCCAATCCAGGTTTAGTTAGTATAGGAATCTTTAACGAATACTTGATATCGCACAGGCTCGGGACCACCTTTTTACATCCCCTCCAAAGGAAGCATAACTAAGGATTTTTTGCTCCCATTAAAAAGTCCTAGGACCACCAGCGAGTTTGAACCTGTGACCTTTGGCATAGAAGGCAGTTATGCTAGCCAGCCTGCTACAGGTGATCCCTACATATGTTATAATTTTCCCCTTCAGCATTTTTATTCTCCCAACAGCTAAGACAAAAGTCATACTATGTCCCTCTTACCCCTGCAGTTTCTAACTTTAGACAGCTATCCATTCTACACAAACGACAAGAAAGAATAGTCCACAAACAGCTTAATGACTTTTTTGAGCGAGAACTTTTTTAAATTCTCTACAGTGTGGCTTATCATTTAACTATTAAATGCAATCTGCTTTTAAATATTAACTCAAGACCTACAATTCTCAATAGATAGAACATATAATCAATACTCTTGTTCCCATTTTTTCAACTAAGTCAAACAATATTTTTCTTTCCAAATTCCAAAATCTCTTCATTTCAAGGCTTAGTACACATATAAGCACAACTTTCAGTATAGATTGCTGCAGGGGTTTAATGCTAATTCAAAATATTGATAAATATTCAATCAACTGACAAATGATTTTGGTCTAAACCAAACAATAACACAGAATTTATCTTTTAATACGAGAGAAAATATAATGATACCTTTTAATGCAACCAAATTATAATGGCTTTGAATTTAGAATTCATAACAAGTTTAAAACAATATTTGAAAAAATAAATAAATACCTTATATACCCTGTATGGATAGAAAAAAATGGATAAATATTAGTAAATAAAATGGGTGCAATACTATTTTAAAATAATGAATCTGAACTAACACAATAAAGGTAACAAAAAAAACCAATGGTCATAATCTATATGAGAATAACAGAATATTGAATATAGTAAAAGAAAATCAATTCTGATCTTTAATTAGCATATGTTATTTATTCAATAGCTATTAAATATTATTTTATGAACTTTAATTGCTACTTTTTGGGCAGATATATATTCTGATAAAAGCAAAACTTTTGGTCTAGGATACAATCCAACAATAAGTTTCACTAAACAAGTCAAATTTTACATTTAAAAGAAATTTGCAAGAGTTGAAAATTTAAAGTACCTCCAGCATACTCCGACGTCCAATATCTTGCAGTTAACTTGAACATTTCTTCATTTTCTTTAAATTGCTTTGCTACCACTGCATCTTGAGGATCATCTGGTTCAGGTGAAGCCATTAATGCTTGCAAAGAAAGTAAGACTGTTCTCAAAGTCATCGCTGCTGCCCTAAAAGTTACTTAATAAAAATTTTAGAACTTTTTTTTTTTTTTATTCCAAATAAATATACAAGCTTACCATTGATCTTTTAGAATATCTAAACATATGGCTCCTGTAACTGATGAAATGTTGGGGTGCCATATTTTGGTTACAAACCGGACCTTAAATATACCATGTATTAGTTATAAATGATAATACTCCAGAAAGTCCTTGGTTTAAACAATATCAAATCACTGCTCACTTTTGGAGGATTGAAGGGATATGTTTCAGGTATTTTAATCTCTAAAACAAATAAACCACCTTCATAGGGAGTATCAGGTGGACCTCCTATTTCACCACGTAATTCAGTGAAGGAATCCCCAATTAGTTCAAGTCTTATGGCACATTTTGCTACCTAGAATACATAATAACCTCATTTAATATGGAATAAATAATGTAATACAAAAAAATAAATGTACTAGATCAACAGAAAAACAGGAGTTAGTTATGACATAAAGGTCATGATCTTAGATATCTTTTTACGTAAAGAGCACTTCTTATGTCACCAGAAAAAGCAAAAAAACAAATTGAAAATAAGTGATATAACTCTAAATTTATCAGATTAATTTATCAGAATACATTGGCAAGCCAATAGGGTAAGTTGAGTATGTATGAGGGTAAATCCAATAAAGTTCAATATTATTATACAAATTCGATTTTGAATTAACCTGTAATTTATTTACTTACTTCTTCACTTTTAATGACTTCTTTAAATTCCCTTTTTATCCTCTGAGCTGCAATGTTTGCCATGGTATTTTCAAGATTAAATTTAAATGTAATTTTAATTTATGGCTTCATGGTTAAAGTTTTTATAAAACTGAAAATGTGAGGTACGAAAGTTTTAGACAATTGCGGCTTTGAAAAATCTATCAATCAAAATTTAGAGCACCTAACAGGGAACTGGTTTTCGAAAATATGAGCTGTTGGCCAATGCCACAATGCACAGCTGATTGCAATGCCTCGTGATTGGCCGGAAGTCTGAGCTTGTTTCTAATTCTTTCAGTGATGCCTGTCTTATCAGAGTCAGTACGTGCGAAGAGTTTGTTAAGATCGAAATTAGAGAAGCCCAGCACTTACATTAAAAGCAGAATGCCTAACATTAAGGTGTTCAGTGGAACTTCGCATCCTGATCTCGCTCAAAGAATAGTTGATCGTCTTGGAATTGATCTTGGAAAAGTTGTTACTAAAAAATTTAGTAATTTGGAAACATGGTGAGTTAATTCTTTCAGTAGTAATTAATTGATGTAGGCTTCTTGCGTAATATCAATTTTTCTCTATTTTTATTATTATTTAATATTCAATGACAATCGGTTTGTTAATGGAAGACAATATATTTTTGTTATCCATTATTATTTTTAAATTTCAAACTTTTTATTTTAGATACTTTTAGACATTTGTTTGTGAAATAACTCAATTGAAGTTTGTCCAAGATATTTAGGTCTATGATGAATGGTTATTAATATATTTTATTCAAGCAACTTATAACCTAACATCATATTATTTTTCTTTTTTAGTGTTGAAATTGGTGAATCCGTTCGTGGTGAAGATGTGTACATTGTTCAGAGTGGAAGTGGTGAAGTTAATGATAACCTAATGGAATTATTAATCATGATAAATGCATGTAAAATTGCTTCTGCTTCTCGCGTAACAGCAGTTATACCATGTTTTCCTTATGCAAGACAGGACAAGAAGGACAAGGTAGATGAGTGTTTCCTTTATTTTTCACCAATTGAATACAAATTGTGTGGAATTAAATTCATATTTTTATTTTTTTTATAATGTATTTAACATATAAACGTTCAGCTAAACTCTGAGCGTTATGAGTAAAACTTATTTTAATAACAGGCAGGAGGTGAAACAACAACAGGATCTGCTCCCACTACAACATATAAAAACTACGAATGGAAATTCAGGGTATTGAATATTATTAGTTTTTGGGCTTAGGGTTAATGCTTTAAATATATTTTCTTTTATTGGGTATATAATGCATAGGCAATTCATATGTCTTGTAAATGTCATTTAACTTTAATGCATTAATGTAAGAGACCCACAGACTTTAACTGTGTCAACTGTCTTTAGTTTTTTTGTTAGAAACTAAATAGGGTTTACTCAACATTACCGTAAGGATTTAGTGAATACAATTATTCATTTAACTGTTTAATCATAGCATATTTAATCTTATTATTATTTATGTTTTGTATATGGAGCTAAATAATAATAATACATAATAATTATTTGTCTCAAACTGATCATTTCAAAAAAAGTTATTTAAATTTTTACAGGATTTTGCTCCTCTTCCAAGTACCGTAAGTAAAGTCAGCCATTTGCGTTTGCACACTAGAATTGTGTGAAATTTTGTGAAGAGTTGATTATTGAGTCTGCTTTATTTTAATTATTAAAACTTTTGGAATGTAAACTAAATAAAGTACTCTGTGTTAATAACTTATGTTTAAACAAGTTACTCGTTAGTTGACTAAGTATGAACAAGTTTATTTAAAACTGCATACTTGCCAAGGAATAATAATTAAAGATTCCCTCAATCATTTTTCTTATTGTAATCAGAAGTGTTTACGAGCTCTGTAGTTTGTTTATTGTGTTCTTTGTTTGTGTCAGTGTTGTTTATACACATTTTATATGAAAATGATGGGATGGGAAGCTGACTTACCTAATGTTCCTTTAAGTTGAATTTTTTTTTATATAAACAAATTTTTAATAACAATGGAAATCATATTTATTCACTTTCTTGAAAATCTTGTAGTACTTGGAGAGAACATAAATTCAACTTTTTCACAAAATCATTGAAATTGGTATTAGGTGATATATATCATTTTTAACCTAGTAGTATAATTCATAATTATTGCATTCATCTCCACTCATTGATATTGTAAGTGGTTCACTTCTTTTTCGTTATTTGAATGCTCGCAAACTATTCATCCTCTTAAACATATCTGATCCTCATCTAAAAGATAATTTAATTTCCTATGTAACTGAGTATAATTTAATGAATGTTAAGATAAAAGAACCAGGTAATTCACTGTAATTTTTTCAATGAATCAGCTTAAATAAGTGCTTTCTTTTAGGGCTTTAGAATGTGATAAAATTTGGTAAGTTATATTATGCATTGAACATTCATCTATAAACTGAAACAATAATTTTAAAAATTTAATTCTTGAATTCTTGAAAGATTGCATTGTTTCATCATGCTCATAAAAATTAATGTTTTTTTCCCTTTATCCTTTAAACAATGGAAATAGTAAAGAATTATGTAATACCTTCAGTATTTTTAATTTATTCGTATTTTCTTAAGTAATTAATAGAAAAACATTGTATAATATAATCAGTGTCTTAAATTTCAACTGCATTGTATTATTTCACTTGATATAATTAGATATAATTAGTTGACCGTTATGAATTACTAAAAGGAATTAGTCCGGGTGGCCGTCGATGAATGAAACAATTGAGTAGTTTTAACAGTTTATTTTTTGCCAACGTTTTGACCACAATGGGGTCAAATAGTATTATTTCACTTAATTAAAATGTTTCAAAAACTGCTCTGTTCATATTCCACTTCATTGATTTTCCTCACTTACAATTGGTAGGAGTGGTGGGGCTTTAACATAATGTTAGATTTTGAGCCCTTAAGATGATAGCTGCTTCCCTACTACTCAAAAAATGCAACAGTATTTCACACTCGTGGTCATTTCATATTTCATTGTCCAGGTTAGTTATTAACCAAGTGCTTCATAAGAACTTGGAGCACTCTCTATATTCCATAAATTTATTTCTTTTGATACTCGTTAGATAATGTCCTTACGAAGAGGATATGTAAAAGCTTATTTTACTGAATAATAGTTAAAAACCATAATTTTAAGTAATTAATTATATTGAATCTTAAATATGTATGATGTTTTCCTGTTAAATTGGTGATTTCATGATCTGATGTAACTAGCACTAGTTCTCTTGACTCTATTAAAATTATATTTATTGCTTATAAAGAATAAGGTTTGTAAACCATGTTCCTAATCTTATAGAATTTAATTATAAAACAGTCAAGGCTGTTGTTTCTTAATGTTTAAATCTCTCTCTACATCATTTATTGATGTAAAAAATGATTATTTTTTATTTTAAAAAGGACCATAATAAATCTCTCTCTCTCTCATAAAATAAAATAAGTGCATTTGTTTCATTTATCTTCTGCTGTGTTCTTATGAAAAAAATATTTTTACAACTATTATCTTTTCCCTCTATCATTTCATTATATAACAGTAAATCTATAAATTGTGTAATGGGGACAAAGGGTATTTAATCATAATCATTTTTTGGTTATGAATAAATTTAAAGAGAAATTCACAATCATCTAATTCATGTTGTGTTATTTTTATCAATAATTTAAATTCATATTGTTCTCTTCATGCATCTTAATATCGAGCCTCAACATGTACATATTTGTTTCATCTATATTACAAAGTATATAAAATCGTGCCTATTCCGATTAAGGCTAGCATGATGGGTTATCCTATTGTTACTATTAACATGTTTCAGATAGTAGTAGGTTTTTAAGATGTCCTTACCTTAATTAGCTATATGACCATTTATAAATTTCTGTACACGTCTGGCTGTTTTATTACTCAATAGAATAGAGGTATATTTATAGATACCTCAGTAAGTATTTATTGAATGAATGTAAAATTAAAGGATTCATCCTTTAAAACCTTTTGTGATATGTAGATTAAAAAAACAAACTATACTTACCTATTTGAACTATATTTTAAAAGCTTCCATGGGAAAAATTTAATTTCAATTAAATAATGTAAAAATTGAAGTTATTAACTGCAAAAATAACCCAAATTTATGTATTTGTTGTTGCTATCCATTATATTCTATCAATTAATGTGTCATAACATAAGTTAAAGAACTTATGATTAATTCTATTAACTTCAATCGTTTAAAAATGTATTCAGTTACCTCAACTTCATTATCAAGTTATGGGTTAAGTTAGTTTTTAATAATTTAGATATTTTATTTTTATCTAAATTATTTATATAGATTATTCATTGCAAAAGGACCTCAACAAATTATCTCCATCCATCTCTGTCACCCGCCAACGCCTTCATCTCACTCAAGTCCACGCTGCTTGTTCTTCCTTCTTCAGCACGGATCTTGTAAAGTGATGCGAGGTCGTCCTTTTCGGCATACTCCTTGAGCTCTTGATTAAGAAATTTTAAAGGCCATCTGATGTTAACAATGTGGTGGAGACAGCGATAGCAAATACCTGCAGCTTCCTAGTGACACTCTTTGTGACCTTCCAAGTTTCTGACCTGTATAAAAGCGCACAGACTGTGATCAATCTGGAGACTGTCCTTGACTCTTGGGTTTACTCACATCTCTTTGTCTTTGTTAGGTTTAATGAAAGGATCATTTAATGAAAGGTCCTCACCTGCTTTGTTCTGTTGCTTTTGAATTTTAGATTTTATGTCAGGGAACCTCTGAACCATAACACGGACATCATCTGAAAACTCAAATAAGAATCAAGGAAGTTAAAAATACCAAGTGAATGGTGTTTGTTACAAATTAATTGATACACTCTTTACAGTGTTATGTGAAGATGCCATATTGAGTTCATCTATTTTTGGTTTTTAACAGTAAGGTGTGGTTTTAATAACTTTGTTTTGATGGATATCTCCTGATACTACACTTCGGGTTATTTTCGTAATGGTTTGTCATCAATAAAATATTTTTTATATTTGATAAAATTAATTATTATAAACTGATCATGAATTGCTGTATGTTCTGTAAAAATATTCTGAGCCTATTTTTAAATTAAGTAATAATTTGTATTTATCCTAAAAATAGTGTGACCATACTTATTTATTGTTTTCTGGCATCATAATTTAGTTTTGGTCATGATAAGGGAGGAGGGAGTAAGAGGGTTACAATGTTTGAGGTAATGATACCATTGAGCCGTCCTCTCTGATCCTCGTCCAGATCAAAAAAAATTATTACATTTTATACTATCTATATCTCCTTAAAATCAAAATTTATAAAATATTTGACCATATTAATAATGATAAGGGGTATATTCAATATTGACCACTAACTAGTGAGCATATTCAATTTTTATAATGATGGAGTAATAGTTGATTATATAATAATTGAGTATATATAATGAAGAAGTTGGTTGGGCACTGTCTTCAAAAAAGTCAATGAAATTTTTTAATACTTTTTATTTGGATATAAATAAAAAGTATTCAAGTTTTAAACACTATTAGACTATTTAAATAACGATAAAACTATATAAAAGTAAAGAACATTTAATTATACATTGCTATATTGAGTTTAATCAAAATTTTTTTAGCCATTTTCAAGATGCTATAAATTTCTAATGTCGATGATGTAATGTGCCACTTCATCTGTTGATATTGGTGAAAAGTTGCTATAAAATCCCAAGCATATACCTATGTTGAATATGTAATTTCGTTTTTTTGTGATTTTTCATTTTTGAGCTATCTAACCGCTTACACCCAGAGACCATTTTGGTGTGACACAGTTATTTTTATTTGGTTTATTTGTTGAAAAATTGGATTAAAAAACATTACTATTCAAAATACTTTTCCATACTTCCATATTCAAAGTATGGGTAATTGGAAGTATCAATTGTTGGAAGATAAATGGATGTCAAGCGTTAATAACATATTTTTTTCTATTCTTAAAGGAACTTCTCAGCTATGGAATTTATTGTTCTGTAACATTCCCCTCTCCCCCTTCCTCTGTCCAGATTATGTCTTCTTGGCAAAATGTTGGCTGCTTACTTATTTACTTTATTTTATGAATCTGTGTGTTTTTGATCTTATACATTCATATTTATCTTATTTACTTTTTATAACTATTTTTTGTGTTTATCGTGATCTCCACCCTTACTATCTTCACTTTGATTTTCAATACCGTCAAATATACCATGTACAACTATTTATAAAATTTTAATTATTTTTATTTTAACCAATTCTAAAGCCCATGCTTTATATGTGGAATCTTCCAGTTCTATCCTGACAAAAATGTATTTTCAACATTAGTTGAATATTATTATATTACCAAGATTTTTTATTTAATTTACACACACACATATATATTCATTATATTTACAATTTGCTTATATGATAGGGTCTGATGCCTTATTTTAATATAGCTAGTTTTACTAGTTACGAATCAAGTAATGTTTTTTCAAATTAATTAAATCAACATAATTATTTAGGCAAAGTATTCTTATTCTGTAATTCACCTTACAATATTTCTCTGCAATAAAATACAATTTAAAAAAAAAAATAGTATTACTACAGAAAAACAATATAAACTAATAGTATTTGTTGTTTTTTTCTTATTTTTTATCAACTTTAATTATAAAATTATATTTAATTTTAACTGAAAATCTTTTGAGGGTTTATATCCTCAAATTTGCTTACTAGTACTTACAGATGGGTTATATCTTCAGTTTATATGTTAGAGAAGGTTCTATCCTTGGATATTACTAGAAAATTTAATTAAAGTCACTCTTGCCAAAAAGAAGCTATAATCAATTTTAGCCGGATATTTCCTTAGATTCTGCACCTACGTCAATGGGCCCTTTAATAGGAGTTTATCAATCTCTCTTGATTTTAATGAATGTTAAGTTCTTTTACTTTTTTTAAATTAAAAAATGTATAATCTGCATTCAATTAATTTGTTCTCATTGTTTTTAAAATATTTTACTGAAATTAATGCATGTTTTATATTATAACAAAACAATTGCATTTAATTTAGTATTTGATTTATATAAGATTAATGCATTTTTCTGTGTGGAAAACTAACATTCCCCCACCTTTTTATTTTACCTCATGCCTATTTAAATGTGTAATATTTAATAGTATACATGGTAATTCATAGTTCATGATAAAAACAACTTGTGGCATCAGGTGGAATGGTACAAATTAACTGTTTAGAATTGAATAAATAACATTGTGCACATTGTCTCATGTTGGTATGGTTTTAGGAATAAGTGTTTGTTTGGCTTTAGCATTACATTTGTGATATTTTTTTTTTGTTTTTCTACTAACTTTTTTTTATTTGATTGCTTAGTTTGTTCTCAAATTCATAATATTCCCTATAGTCAGTGTAATTTTTATAATGAAGTCACTAATGTAGTGCATTTGCAACATAATTGTTATATTTTATGTTTTATTAAAGTCAAAATAAAAATAAATTTCATTATTTTAGCTGTAAGCAAATATTTGCTCGATTCTTTGACAAATAAAACCTTTCAGTGTGGTCATGTTTTATTTCAGCATGCATGTTTTTATTTATTTTTCCAAGTATTTTAAATATTTATTCATTTTATGTATACTTGCCAGCAATCATGCTTTTTTTTTTTTTTTTTTTTTTCTTTTTCTTTTTTCTTTTCTAATTTTAAAAATATATTTTAAAATGTGTCTTGCAAGTGTTCTCAGTGACAACTTGATTGTGTTTTGTGATTTTGAGACTGAGTAACTGCTGTTGCAAATGCATTATGGCTGACACTTGATTATTTATTATTTAAATTTAAAATAAAGTTAATACCAAGTTCATGAATATTCTATCCTATTTTTCTATACCAGTAAAAAATTTTATTAATAGATTTTGATATGATTTTTAGAGTCGAGCTCCCATATCTGCAAAACTTGTGGCCAATATGTTGTCAGTAGCTGGTGCTGACCATATTATTACAATGGACTTACATGCGTCACAGATTCAAGGTTTTTTTGATATACCTGTTGACAACTTATATGCTGAACCTGCTGTTCTGAAATGGATTAAAGAAAACATTCCTGAATGGAGAAACAGCATTATCGTATCCCCAGATGCAGGAGGTGCCAAGAGGTTTGTAACTTAGTATTGTTTCCAGTTTCCAGCTGTGTGTGAATAATGTCTCCCATTTAGAATTAAAAAAATTGAATCTAATTAACATTTCTTTTCGTTATTAGATATTAAATATTCCAGGGTTACTTCAATAGCAGATAGGCTGAATGTGGAGTTTGCTTTGATTCATAAGGAAAGGAAGAAAGCCAATGAAGTTGCTTCCATGGTTTTGGTTGGAGATGTCAAAGATCGAGTTGCTATTTTGGTAGATGATATGGCCGACACATGTGGAACTATTTGTCATGCGGCAGAAAAGTAAGAATTGTATTTTGTTTTTTTACTTTTTACTATGCTTATAACAATAATTAGGCATTGAGTTTCTGTTCAATAATGAAATTTTTAAAATTTTGATATTACTTCTGCATGCTATTTCATTATCAGAGATTGTTATCTAAGTAGGTTTTGAGATATAAAGGCAAGAAGTAGGGCATATCATTAACAATCATGGGCTTATAATTATTATCACAAATGAGGTAATTATCAAAGTGGTTTTAAGATATCAAGGTAAGGAGAATGGCATATCATTACTAATTTATATTGAATTAGAAAAATTTGAAAACAATTTTGTTACAAAAATTATAAATTCATTAATGTATTAAGAACTAAGTGAATATTGTGTAAATATAAATATTTTATTGTATCAACATATTTGAAGTTCATTCTTGATCACCTGCCATAGTGTAATGCCCATCAACCAAAATATTATTACCATGCAATGCACAAATGTCTCCTAGGATCATCTAGATGATTTCCTCAGCAGATTTTATTTATTATCTTATAATCATAATAAAAATATTTAAATTAACACCCACTTTATTCTAAAAAAACCTGTACCTCTGCAACCCATGAAAGGGTCTTGGGTTTATTACATATAGAAATTCACAGGGGCTAACGGCTGTGCAATGAGATGATTAGGCCGATCTCGCTCACAGTTTCTTTCATAGAGGCCGATCTCGCCATCAGTTTCTTTCATAGAGGCCGATCTCGCCATCAGTTTCTTTCATAGAGGGGGAGGTATTGGTAATAGAACACCCACTTTATAGAAGCTCGGTATGCACCAGAAGAGATTTTATAACTTAAGGTCACCAAACGGCACTAATAATTATTCTGTCACAGGCGAGATTTGAACCTAGAAGATCTGTAGATCAGTGCTCTATCCACAAGACCTTGCCATTCCCACTCCCATTTTATTATAGGGAAAACATATTGTGGCACCCATCATCCTATAAGGTGAAGCTGATGCTCAAGTTTAGAAGTTATTCTTTTTTAGTTTGATATCTTAACTTAAATTTGTTTTGATAAAGCAGATTGATGAGTTTAATAATACTTCATCTGATTAATTTTATTAATAGGAATGATAAATATTTGTCTTGTGTATAAAACAAATTTCCAAAAATGATCAAATTTAATTGATTCAATCTATATAGTTGTATGCACTATATGTGTTTTAGTTTTGTTTTATTCATTTAACATCACTGTGGCTAATCGGACAAATCTACTGCAGGTGTCGGAAATTTTGTCTATCCAGGTTTAATTAGGATAGGGATCTTAAATGAGTACCTGACATTGCACGGGCTTGGAACAACCATTTTTGTCCCCTCCAAAGGATGGCATAACTCAGGATTTTTTTTTCTATTTCAACTCATCAAGATTATTAAATTTATATTTAAAAATGGTTGATGCTACCAGTCCTAAAACTTATTCACAGTTTCTGTTAAAATAGCTGTTTGGACGATTCATCTAATACAAATGATGCATCTGTGCCATTTTCAAATATATTCATCCATGAATCTTCTTTTTCGTTATAGATTAAATCTGACATTAAATCATGCTTATGGTCTCAAAGCTAAATTTAATTATATATCTTGTCTTAATTTTGAAGAAATAGGATAAAACTTAAGTCTGTTAAAGGTTAAAGATCTGCTGGTGATTACCACTACTTTTTTTTATCGAGCTTCTACATCTTCGGGTCGGACCTTGTCCTGTATGTATAATTTTAACTCACCAAAGTTTTTTCTGCACATATTTTTGCATCAATAAGATACCCATGTCATATACCTTATCACAATATTTTGATTCCTTGGATGCTTGTCTACTCAGATGTTAATGATATAAGTTCTCCCGATTCTTTTGTATATTGAACACGTAGACTGTACTATTCTTATTCTAACATTATTGTAATAATTTAGTTTCATATTCATCTTAAGGACATGAATATGAAAGTGTTTTAAAGAAGATTTGTGGTATTAAACTTTACTTGAATTATTATTCTTTTAAGCCATGAAGTAAACTAAATTTGTTGCATTATAGAAATGCTTGAGTTCTCTAAAAATTTAATCTATTTATCTTTTTAAGTAATAAATTAAAACTCGATGGCAAAATAGTTGACAATATTAAACTTATTTTATTGTGTATCAAAATTTCAGCCATTGATCATGGGGAACTACCAAAGAGGATTTTCAGACACTGACAGTAAACAGTGTCTGAAGATCCTCTTCGGTTGTTTATCTGATGAAGGCCTTAAATGTAGGCTAAAACGTTGGCATACAATAAAATAAGTTTCATAGGAAGACTAATCAAAAGTCAGTATTGGTATTTTATTTAATTTGGCTGTTTTGTAAAACAGATAAATAGAATTGAAGAGTATTGATTTTGGTTTGACTGTAAAACAATTAAACTGACTATGGCATTAGAATCATTCAATATGTAATGATAAAATAAAAATCTGGTGAGCGCAACGGCTTTCTCTTATTTACGTTGTTAAAATCAATTTTAATATTTTTGAATATATTCAAAGATGAAAATAAATTGTTAAAGAAATAATTAAATTAAGTTCCAAAGAAGCATGTATTTTATGAAATAATCAATTATTCACTCCCGTCAAAAGCATTGCAACACCCACAATTCTCGAGATTTTCTTGGTTTTGATCTTAATACACACTTTGTTTATATTTATAGTAATATTATTTATTAAATATTAGGGATTAGACATATTTTTATTCACTGTTTATCAACAAACGATAGAATTTTGTTTACTTCATTTCAAATTTCCTTAAAAAAAAAAAAAAAAAAAAAAAAAAACCTGTACCATTACAACCCATGAAGAGTTTTGGGCTCAGTACATGTATAGATTCGTACTGTTTCTAGGCCAACGGCCATGCAATGAGGTGATTCGGCCGAGATCACGCTCAGCTGCCAGGTTTTTTTCCCCATACTCACTTTAAAGAGGCTGGGTCTGCCTCAGGAGGGTCTCCATACCCCAGGATCGCCCTCTGCTGAAATAACAGAATAAATAATATTCCGCCACAGCCGGGATTCGAACCCAGGACCCGGAGCACAGTAGACTAGCACTCTACCCACTAGACCATGCCGCTCCCTAGAATTTCCTTTAAGTTCATGTTTATCTTTTGTTTGTCTCGAGTTGTTCTCTTAAGTCTAGTTAAAACAATTGATTTTATTCACAATGAATTGTTAAAGTCACGATGATTCGGTCAAAATCATCACTCTTTATGAAGAAGGCAAATCATTGCGTTACATTCGAATTGTCTTGGATTCTCTATTCTACCGTTTCAAGGACCATGAAAAAGGTACATTGAGGCTGGTAGTAATTTAAAATGACCAACATCCTGGCGTCCAATGGTTAATAACCCTAACCCCATAGATAACCGCTTCATTAAATACAAGCACTTCGGAAGCGTAATTTTTCTGGGTCTTCCATTAAAAACTTGATCACTGGTGTTCGAGGGTTATCAATCTCAGAGTCAACAGTCATTATTAGAAGTCTGAGAGAGTCAAACCTCAGGTCAAAAAGGCCAGTAAAAGGTCCTCTTCTCACCGCAGAACACAGTCAAAAGATCAAGATTTGCAAGGGAACACCAATCTTGGACTGCAGAGGAATGGGAAAAAGTTTTATTCATTGATGAGACGAGAATGGCTCTTAACAGCCCAGATCGCCATGAAAGAGTTTGTAGAACGGTATAGTCAGTGCTGCACGTCAGAAACTGAGCCATTTGGAGGGGGTTCTATTATGTTCTGGGGTGGCATATCTTGGGAGGCATGCACCATGATAGTGCCAATCCAAGGAGGGTCTTTAAATGCTTTGAGGGATGTAGAAATGATTCTTCAAGATTCATGTAGTGCCTTTTATACCATTCATGTGCTCTGAAGCATTGCTCATGCATGATAATGCTCGTTCTCATAAGGCAAGATATGTTTCTGATATCGGAACACCACAAATATTTATTTATTTGTAAACAGATGACCCTTAAGATTTAGTATCAAATCCTATTTGATCAATATGAACAAGAACTATTGACAGCACATACATAAACTAAATTTTACAATTTGTATATTTTTTGAAGAATATATTCATCTTCTTAACATTCACTGTGTCCATGTTTTTTTAAAAATGCAGTCTCTTCCTCCAGTGTAAAGTCACATTCTCTCATATTTTTTGCACCTGAAAACCAAGTGCTGTGGGTCTTCTGGCTGTCTGCAGACAAATATTCACACCATTGATTGGTCAGCAAGAAGTCCTGACATTAAACCCAATCAAGCACGTTTGGCATTATCTGAAAATAAAGATTCGGTCACGAGATTCACCTCCTACTACCCTTGAAATGCTCAACTGTATCAGGAGTGGGACAATATTCCCCAAGATTTTCTTCAAAATCTTTTTACAAGTATGCCAAGATGGGTTGAAGCAGTCATTAAGCCAGAGGGGGCAATATGTCTTATTAAATGTAAATTAAAAATTTAAATTATAATTCAAAAATTAAAATTGTAAAAAAGGAATCTAGAAATTTATCGCCCTTAAATACCTAACCTACCTACTACCTGTAAAAAAGGAAAATTTTAAAAAGTAAGTTTTCTAAATTTTTTGTTTACTGGGTGAAATATTGTAATATATTTTGATAAAACTTGTTCATTTCCAGTTTAAGAATGTTTATTATTGACTTCAGAACCTTTCTTTATTATAAAAAAAAGACGGTTTATGTAAAATTCAAATATTTCTAAGAGTTGCTATACTTTTGACGGGGAGTTTATTATTATCAACGACAGTCTAGTTTGTTTTATTGATTTTTCATCACTCTCCATTAACTTATACAATTTTGTGTATAACTAACAATTTTTCTAAAATCTTTACTTTTCAACATGTAATATACATCTGTATTATTGTTCTTATGTTGGAACACACAGAAATTGCATTAAACCAATATTTTTGTTCTTTGCTCCTTTAGTTGGATATTGGATTTCTTGAACTTGTATATTTATCTGTTTTTTATCAATCCAAAAAAGATGATATGGTTATTTTTATAAAGTCTAAAAAATTGAAGTTACTTTAGAAGATACAAATTTAAACTATCGGCATTTAAACCCTGCCAGACTATTTCAATCAGAATAAAACCTACTTCATATTAAAGTCTATTAAATTTTGTATCGACTTAGAGAGCTTAATCAAAATTGTTAGAGCTGTTTTTGAGAAAATCGTAAGAAGGTGCAAAGTGCTTGGTATAAAGTGGCTCTATTGGTTGGCCGATTTTGATGGAAAAGTTGCTGTAACATCTCAGGCATAGACGCTCTTAAAATATGAAATTTCTGTTTTATGCTACTTATCGTTTTCGCACTAGACTTACCAAATACACATACACGGACACACAGACCTTTTTGTGGGACTTAGTTATTTGGACTCAGGGGATCCTAAAATGTGTATTTCCGTTGAAAACTTGAATTAAAAAATTTTCACGATCGCAATAATTTCCTTTACTATGTCATATATAGGTAGGTGGTAGTAAAAAAGTACTAAAATTCAACATAACAATACTACGTATGGGCTGTCAGGATAAAAAATGTTGTTATCTATACTTAAGAGATTATCCTGGACAATCAGTGCACAATTTCACTGAAGTTAGATTAATATTTCAGGATGCATAAAATTACTTATACAATCACACATATTTAACAGCAGATCTATTCTTTTTTCAGATTCATTCTTTGATATCTAAATTGTGAATATTTAAAAACATAATCAGAATATTTTATTCTGAAGAAAAAGATTTGTTTCATTTTCGGCAAGAATTTCCTTACACTCGATATTTTCGTTAACAGAGCTATATCCATCATGTTACTTTGCAATTCAATTGTTTTATTGTTTACTTAAGTTTTAATGATAGCCTTTGTTGCTTGTTTCAGATTAATGGAAGCTGGGGCTACAAAAGTTTATGCGATTTTAACTCACGGTATATTTTCTGGTCCAGCTATATCCAGGATCAATAATGCTTGCTTTGAGGCTGTTGTTGTCACTAATACAATTCCCCAAGATGGGCATATGAAAGAGTGTCCAAAAGTGAGAGTAAGTATTTTGAAAAGTAAATCTTTATTTGTGAGTACTTCATACACTGAAACCTCTCTTAATGGACACCTTTCCATACTGGTGATTTTCAAAAGGCTTCATTTGATAGTATAATAATTTTATCTCTTTGGATTGTACACCCCTCTGAATGGTCACTTAAGGGTTCAAACTTAAGAAAACATTTTTACCATAATGGAACGATTTAAATTCATTCCTACTTTTAAATGTGTCCATATATTTTCCAATGAAACTGATAGCCACTTGACGATGATCATATCAATTAAATTATTTGGTTTTAATTTTAGAAGTAGTTTTCTTTTTTTTTTTTCTTAGTAATTAATAATTTACTCTGAATAGTATGAACAAAGTTCACTTTTAATTAATTAATTAATTTTCTATCAAGAGTAATTACGACTTGTTCAAATTTTGGCAGTTTTATACAAGAGAGGTGCATATGTAACACAATTTAATTTTTTTTGTTTTTCTTTTTTAGTGCATTGATGTTTCAATGATGTTTGCTGAAGCTGTCCGGCGTACTCACAATGGCGAATCAGTCTCCTACTTGTTTTCAAACGTCCCATACTGAAGTTTTGTTATTATTTTCAGTAAATTTCTATATCCAGATGATTTACTGGGCATCAATTTTGAATTTTTACTTAATGTAGGTTTACTTGTTAGAAGGAATTCTATTTCATTTCTGTTTTTTCTTGTAGGTAGTCATTCCATAAAATTGAGACATTATATAAAAAATGTTGTTGTTATTGTAACAATTTAGTTTATTTTTTTAAAGCAGACTACTGTTATGTTTATTCTGGATTACATTTAAGATTTTTTTTTTGTAAAAAAATTTGATCTGTGATTGGTGTTATATTATATTTTAAATAATTCTTTGGCTTGCTAAATAATTTTTAAAAGAAATTGTTAAAATTTAGTATTATATGGTTGATTATAGATATATTTTTTCGTTTTTAGTTGGATATAAAATTTTCACTTTTACATTTTTTAATTGTGCTCAATAATTAGATTTTTATTAGTTTAATTATAATAATAGCCTACTAAGTCAACAAGATATGGCATGTCTATATTTATGAATTACATGGATTCATCTTACATATTTCATGTTATTCATTTTAGCAATATTTGAATTAAAAGACTGTAATATATCATAGCCCTGAGGCATCTACTGCTCTGCTTTCATAAGCTTCATTTGATCCTTTTATTAAGATTGTTGAATTATTTCTTAGATGTAATCTGAAATAGATTTTTATTTTCTTATAGAGAACCAAGAAATCTTAGATCTACAATTATACTTTAGGCTTAGATCCACAATTATAATTTAGATGTTTATATATTTTTATTCCACTAACAAATATAATTACTAGTGGAAATAGAGTATTTTATTTGATGTAATCAAACATGTACAATTTATATATATACATTGAATTGATATGATTCATGTATATCTCAATTTGTAGAACTTTAGCGTTTTCTATGTATGTTTTTAATTTAATTATAATAGACAAAATAGTTTTATCAAGCTTTTGAAAATAATTCTATCTATATACTTAAATTCACTTTGTGAGCAAACTTAAACTTGAGTTTATTCGTGTGGTAAGGGCAGGCTCTAATTGTCAAAAACCTAGTGCTTCCTCGTATTTAGAAATATCCATATTCTTATAGCATTGGGCCCTAAAAAAAATCCAAACAACAAATTTAGCTGTATTTCCTGGATGTTTTTTTATTTGTTAAATTTTCAACCAATAATTTTTTAAGTTTAATCCCCAGCAATCACCCATAAATTCAACTATCATTGAGTTTCAATATTATCTAACCTCAAAAAACAATATCTCAGCAACATACATAAGGGAGTAAATTAATGAATAAAGACATAGTTTTGTGCTGCCAGCATATCGGTTCCAATTAGCTGCTTCTGTTTTTTCTACCCGATCCTCTATACTAAATATTAAAACATGAATGGGCTAGTATTACAAGTGATGACTGTTCTAGGGAAGTGACCATCAGTAAATCATAAATATTTTCTAAAATGTCATTATCTTTGACAAACATGTACACATTTTGACATCAATGCTATGACAATGCAGAGCATAACTGTTTAACATCAAGTTCCTTATTTATATTAACTGTTGATTAAACAAAATTAAATTAGATAGTTTGTGATTAACTCAACAAGTCAGTCTTGCTGTTTAACTAAAATTAAGATAAGTAATTTATGCCCAATGTAATTTTTGGTATATGAATTATGATTCGTCAAATGTTCAGGTCTGTTATGATTTTTTTGTGCTATTGTATTTTTTTTAACCCTCAAATTTTATTTTGGCCATATTGTATAGAGGATGGAATCATGAGCTTTTCTAACATCCTTCTTTTAAAGTTTTTATACTTGGGTTGTGCCATTATTGTATTGAATAGATTTATGTGGTAAAGCTAGATTAGTATGTTGTAAGAAGGAACACAGTTGCATTGTTGAATAGCTCTTATTATAATAAAAAGTAAAAAATCTTGTGTAAAGGTGTTTGACCAAGTATATAATAAGAGCTATTAATCATTTTTCATATTTTTTAAAAATATAATATATTTTGCTGAAAAACATTCTAATATTATTCACCTGTTCATTCCAAATTGATTTCATTTTAACTATCTCATTTCTATAACCTTGCAAATATCATTTTAACAGTTCTTGTGAAAACAAGTTACTGTCTGAATTTCTATTTAAAAATGCTGTAAATTATTACACAATGGTTTATTATTTATAAATAACTATAATGGGGTATAAAAATATATATGGCTTTTTACTGGAAATTATCTAGTATGAAAAGCAATAAAATAATCAAAGAAAAAGCCTATCATCACTGCTAATTTCAAAACACTAAGCTCTGCCATTACTTGCCTGATTTCAATTATTCTTTTTTTGTTTTGTTGGAAATTTAATTTTATATCGAAAGTACTTTTTGGTATTAAAATAATAAACCAAAATGTTATAGATTTTAATTACAAAAATTAAATAAGTTTGTAGCATTTTTTATTGATGATTTAAAAAAAAAAAAACTTCTTTTAAATATTCTTACTCAGTTAATGATATATGACCCATTTTTATATATATAAACATGTTGACATTTTTCAAATTATTTTTGGAATTTGATCATCATCAACAGTTGAAGGATGAACTGAGCGCTTTGCAGCACTACGTCAAAATTTCTGGTTCTAAATCGAGCAAACCATTTACAGGCGATGCTTTCTCCTAAGGTATCATACACTGCAAATTTTTTCAACCCTCTGTGCAGTGGATTTTTCTTTCTAAAAAATCATTAAATGACAAAATTGAATTTTTTTTTGTTTTCATTTTGAGCAAGCAAAATACCACTTAAAGATTTTGAAATCTCAATTGGAAGTGATGCGTAAAGGCACCTTAACTAATCCATTTTAGAATATATAAAAATTATTGACTAAGTAAACATGATTTTATAAACACAGAGAGGATTAAATTGAAATATTGAAAAACGCTAGGAACTTATTTTACAACTCAATGCATTGATAAATAATACAATCCAGAGTTCCCAATTTTTAGGATAAAGTGTCTCCCACAGGATATAGAAAGCCCCCAATGCCAGATTGTTTTTGGAAGAAACTGTAATATTTGTTTGTTTGAATTAAATATAATGAATCGTCATTAATACAGAATATCAATTCTTGATGAAAGTTTTCTCTCAGTCCATTGTGAGCGGACATTCATTCCGACAGTATAAGTTTAAAGAATAAAATTTAAAAACAAATATTAATTGCAAATTATTAGTCTCAACTACAGATAAACATCATTAGTTTTTAATCGCCTATGACAGTTCTTTTTTCATAACAAAAAAATTAGTTATCTACCACAACCTAAAACTAATGAACTGTTAACTAATAATAACTTTTTTTTTAATTTCAAGTGCAATTAATTTAGTTGGCAAAAAATTAACTAAATAATACCCAACTCTGCTAGTCAAATAGTAAGTCGTTTATTTAATTACCCCTAGAGATATTATTGGATCAAATTATATTCAATATAATCTTTTTCTTTCAGTGTTCAGAACATATACTTTTTACCAGAATAAAGATTCCAAGCACAAGGTGCTCAAAACCAAATAATAGGTTTTCTAAAACTGCCCTAAAGTTGGTACATTGTCACAGTATCCATATTTAAATGCTATCTGGAACTTAAGAATGTGGAGAAAAAAATTAAATGTGATTCAGCTGTAAGAAAAAATAATGAATTGAGTAGTACTTGTAATAATTGATATAACAAAAATATTGTAGTTACAACTAAAAAACATGTAGAATCAATGGCTTCATGAGGTAATCAGGGTGAAAGGGTACTAAAAAAGAATTGGTCAGTTTTTTTTAGTGATGAAAATGAAAAGAAATAAATAAGTATGAAAAACTTTTAATTTAATTCATATTTTTTTTATCTAGGCAAACTAAAATAATGTTGTATAAGACCCTCATTAGGCCAGTATTGACGTATGCCTCTGAAACATGGACCGTATCAAAGACCAAAGAAAAAGACATAGCAGTCTTTGAAAGAATGCTATTACGGAGGATTTTCAGAGGAATTTATGTGAACGGTCAATGGAGAAGGCGTACTAACAAAGAAGTGTACGAAATGTTTGGGGAGCCTGATATAGTTTCCTGGATGAAGATAAACAGACTCAGATGGGCCGGGCATGTGGCGAGAATGAGTAGCAATGATTCTATTAAGAGATTGCTCAAGGGAAAGCTGGACCGTAGCAGAGGAAGAGGACGACCGAGACTGCAATGGTCGGATGCTGTGGCTCAAGATGCGAGGAATATCTTGAACGTCCGTGACTGGAGGGCAACTGCATTAGATAGAGCCACCTGGCGAAGGCTCCTTGAGGAGGCTAAGACCCACATAGGGTTGTAATGCCATTAAATAATAAATAAATAACATATTTTATAAATGTAATTGTTTTAATTCTTGTATTTTATTTTGAATAAAAACCTATTATTAAAAATAAAATACATTTCTTTTAAATGTTTTTTTTTTTCACCGAACTATAAAAATATATTGTGGAGAGGGCAACAAAACAATGAAAACTAGGACGTAATGACTATCGCTAAGTGTATCAAGTTACTTAGGCCCGGTTGCACCAACAGCCTGTGTTAAAGTTAACTTTTGCTGTTAACTAATCCGGATTAAAAACTAATCATGATTAAAGTTTTTGTCCAGTTGTACCAACAAATTTTTAATTCGAGTTAGTTAACATGGATTAGCGCGGGACGTCATCATATTCGTGACGTATTTAACAACTCCAAACCTTCTAGACAGAGACAGTTAGGTTATATTGAAATGATTGTTTTACTCTGCCGATTAATATATATTAATACAATAATGGATATAATTAGTTTACCGTTGAGAATTAATAATGAAACATTTTAAGATCTATTGAATATCAAGGAAGCTGGATTGTATTGTGAAACCAGACAGACAATGAGTATCTAAATGGAATAAAAACTATAGTATATAAAATGTTATTAGATGTATTCGAAAAAATAATAAATTAAATCAAGTACAATGAAATTAAAAATGAACCCAGGACAAAAAACCTTAACGTTAATAACAATAAATTGATCAATAATAAACCAAAAGTTGATGACAATATGAACAATAAATAGTAAAACCTAAACAAAAAACTATAACAGATCTTTACCAGAATGAAAATAATAAAAAAACAATTATAGGTAATATCAATAATGCTATAAATATAGAGATGATAAGTGGAAGAAATAGAAATATATACCATTATCAAAAAATGCAATTTATACCTCATCTATCCAAAGAAATTAAGAGAACACTTGTTGAATTTAATTCACCACAGACAAAATTAGGACTATATAACCATAATAAACTAAGTAATCATTTATCAAACATTAAAGATTTTACCACACGAAAAACTGAATGTTATTTATAAAATAAATTGTATAGATTGTGATAAGATATACATAGGAGAAACCTCTAAAAAGATCACAACTAGAGTCAAACAACACAGCAATAATTGTAAAAATATAAACACTACAGCATTTGCACAACACAGTCTTCAGCTTAATCACAATTTTGATTTTGAAAAACCTACAATATTGAATATAGAAAAACAATCGAATCTATATATAAACAAAAATATAAAAGATAACATAAATTATAAAACAGATTGAAAACACCTCTCACAAGCAGTTCTTGCTACAATTGGGAAATTAAAATTTGTAAACCTTACTAAGGTAATAGGATAAGGAATAAGGACCTATATTTAATAATAAATCAGTGTATACTTACTACAGTAAATAGTATGACCCTAATTCATCAGGGGCCAAAGAATATGTCAGTTAAATGGGTATTTTTTCCTTAGTGTTAATTTAAAAAACAAACCAATTTTATGACATAAATTTTTGACAAAATTTTAATCAAAAATGGATAATTTTTTAAATTTTAAATGAATTTCGGGTAAATATAATTTTTTTGTAACATTGTTATGCATATTTTTGGTAATGTTTTTAGTTAATATTTAAAAAGTTATTTTAGAATGTTAATTGATAATTTTTTGATGTATTTTAGTGAGTCCTGATGATGGGGAAGGCCCTCGAAATGTTGGCTCGTTTTAAAGTTAATTGTAATAAACTGTTTTTGGAAGATTTAGAAACCTACAAATTATTTATTATCATTTTTCATTCTTCCAATTAACCTATTTTTATTATTAATCAATTTACTGAATTAGAGGGAATAAAATATGTAAATAAAATACAAAAATCAGACTTTATTGATAAATATAAACAAATAAATTACCACTTGACAACAAAAGAGGGAAAGGTTAATTGATTTAATAACACAGATTGCAATTTATACAAAATTATGTCATTTCCTTTCATCTTGAAAAATTTGTGTCGACAAGTGCTCTGTGAAAAGCTATATCACTTTCACATATAATTTCTGATGGTGAAACAACATCAGGAAAGTAATCTTCTGGTTCTGGTACGTTGCAGATGTCCTGGGTTTCTATTGCAATGTTGTGGAGGACAGCTACAGCTACAATAATATTTAGGGTTTTTTTTTGGATCCATTCGAATTCCATTGGCAAGGCAAGGAAATCTTCTTTCCATAAAACTGAACACTCTCTCAATGATTGTTTGATTTTTGTGTGACAATTGATTTTTCTTCAGCAGCATTTGTTGGGTTTAAAATTGGTGTCAGTAAATATGTTTTGCAGCCATAACTACTATCTCCTAGAAGCCAAAAATCTCCAAATTCTCTTGACTCAAATCTCACTCGTAATGCACTTTAATTGAAAATCCAACTGTCATGCACAGAGTCAGGATTTTCAAGTTCCCATCGCACACTACTTGTATATTTAATGAAAACCACCCTTTTCTATTTCAAAATAGTTTTGTATTAGCTCCACTTAGAGACTGGATTTTAATATGAGTGCAGTCAATCGCACCAATTACTCAAAGAAAACATTTTATCCTGTAGAAATCTGACACTGTTTTGTTTTTATCAACTTCTGTTACGGACATTTTAATTAAATCACTTGACTTCCTGGCTATTAATGCTGTTATGCGTGGAATAATTCTATAAACTGTAGATTTATCAATATTAATGATGTCGCTAAGAACCTGCTGGTAACTACTAGTAGCATAATACCTCTTGAGGTTAAGTAGAATATGATGCAAAATCATTAATATTAAAAATGTCAATCATATTTAGCACTGTTTCTTTTTGAAATCTATACCTTCTTATGAATTCCACATCATCCTAAATTTCAAAGGGATTCCTCCTCACTTTGTAAAGCTTGTTCCTGGGAAGTATATATATATCAGTTGCATTATATCTTCATCTGATGTTGAATATTTATCTGAAGAGATTGTGATCATTTTTCCTCGGTGTATTGGGATAAATGTAACGAAAATATTCAGAAAAAAAACAAAATAAAACTGACACAATGTTTCAAAGAGTAACTGGTTTGAAGGTGTTATGGATGTTCCTTTTTGTAGAATATGATTCAAAATCATTAATATTAAAATTGTCAATCATATTTAGCACTGTTTCTTTTCGAAATCTGTACCTTCTTATGAATTCCACATCATCGTAAATTTCAAATGGATTCCTCCTTACTTTGTACAGCTTGTTCCTAGAAAGTATATTTACCAATTGTATTATATCTTTATCTGATGTTGAGTATTCATCTGAAGGGATTGTGTTCATTTTTCTTCGGTGTATTAGGATAAATATCACGAAAATATTCAGAAAAAAACAAACTGAAACTGACACACACAAAGTTTGAAAGCTAAAGTAACAGTAGAAAGGTAACATTGACATCGGATAATCGAGGTAGGAAGGTGAATTAACTTAACACCATCACTTAACATAGAGTTAGGGCTAATTATGATTGGTGCATTGGAATTTCTGCTAACCCGTGATTTACTTATCCAGATTAGTAAAGTTAAAGTTAAACACGGTCAGTGCAACCGGGCCTTAGGCAAATACAAAATTTGTAGAATACCAATATACATAAGCAAGTAACCTTCCTATAAGTTTCTGTATTTTATTTTTTCTAAGCTATGAAATCTGTTTTGTTTTTTTATAGTAAAAGGTGAGGGAGGAAAGTAGCTAGTTTCGGAAAATATACTTTAAATTACAAGATTTAGGATATTCAGAAGACCTAGTTAAATAGCAAAACATGTTTAAGGATGGAACCAGGGATTGGCACGAAAACCAAATAATTTTATTAAGTCGAAAACAAAATAATTTTATTAAGTCAAGTAATTAGCATATATAAATATGTTAGGGGTTTTGACACTTCAATAACATATGAATTTATAAATGACATTCTTATAATACATGTATTTTACAATAAATAATATACTTTATTTTATAATAAAGAAAATATACTTATATATTTTACACCTAGATACAGTTATTTTTATTATATATACAGTTAGCTGTGGCTATGTTGGGAGTCAAGCACTACTCATTTTTTTTTTCTATTTTACAAATAAAACAGAATTATAAGAACTAACTATCTTTAACACAGCCCGAAGGTAAACTAATATCAAAAACTATAGGAGGATTAACTGGGTTGTAGTTTATGTTACATGTAGAAGCATTGACATAAATTACTGTTCCATCAGTTGTAATACCATACCCTAAAAAATAAAAAATATTAAACAAATCACTTACCTCCCAACTTGAAATGAATTATTATAGTATAACAATGTATCTGTTAAATAATATAACAACTAAAATAATTATGTAAAATAATCAATGTAGGGTGATATGCCCCACATGTGAATTTTAATAACAGGAAATTAGAGGTCATTCAAAACATATTTATGATGATAATAAATAACTATCTTCAGTAAATGTCAATATATATACATTAACATAATGAATACATACATGTGTTGTATATATATATATATAACATTTTATTTTTCTTAAGTCTATTATTTTATTGTGTTTTATTAATTTTTAATTAAGAACAGTCTGTTTGAATAAGGTACATAACTATTAAAATTCGAAAAAACTCTATTTTGAATGAGAATACATTTTTTATTTATTCAACTTTGATTTGAGTCTTCTTTTTTTTTAGTTTATATATATTACTTTCACATTCATTCATCAAAATTAGAGCAAATTGATTTTGGCATTAACTACTCACCTTCATGTATATGTCCAAATACATGATACTTAGGTTTAACTCTGTTTTGAACAGTACTGAGAAGTTCAACACAGCCAGCTCTAACACCTGTACAACATAAATCTCCATGGCCTACAGGTGGAGTATGGGTAACTAAAATGTCTGTATTTTCAGGAATCAAATTCCATTTCTGTAGAATTTCTGCTCCACGTGATAAGTTGAAAGCCCATTTATGAAATTCAGGCTGCCTAAAATGACATGTTTTTATTATAGTAGCAAATAAAGTTTAAACAAAATAAAAGTCAGGAAACTATACATGTTATGTGGACTAAACAATAGGTAATTATTTGAACTTGTATTTATTGTTAATTTAAATTCTATAAATACCTAAAGTACATATTTTATAATATAGTATTAAAAACATTCTCGAAACTATGGATCCTAACTATGCACTGAAGAACTTACTTTGTTGATCGGAGGATATGAAACCTATGAAGATAGGATTTTTTTTTTTTTTTTTCAGACTTAAATATTTTCATCAAATGCCAGCTCAAAATTCACAAATCACAAACAGTCTTTAGACATTATGTCAATAAATACAAAAAAACCAAGATATGTTAGATATAAAGGTCAAGGAGAAAGAACGAGGTAAGGTAAGTCTTTTTCTTTAATGCATCAGGAAGAAAAAGTGCTTTCTTAGAGAGCTTTACGATTTAGTAACTAATATGAGATACAAGAAATATTATTTATTGAAGGATTATTTATAATAAAATGTATTTGTATCCCTCCCCCCTACATCATGGGTCTAGAATACAGCAGTCTGATGGGAAAACAAAAAAAAAACTCAGTTTTTTTCTGAACCAATTAAACTATATTCTATTCTGTCATTAAATATTCTCTATAAATTTAGCCAAAATCAGGCCTGTTCAAAAATTATTACAAAACATAATAACTGAAATAAACTATTGTTTTACCAAGGTGAGCCATAAATCTTTAAACCAAAAAGTTCTACTCCTTCATCTTCTAAATAAATGCAATTTTTAAGTTTTTCTCTTATGTTCTTAGCTATGACAGCTTCTTGAAGTTCATTCCTAGAATATCCTAAGGTAGGTATAGATTTAAATGAACTTGGACTGGCTACTTTAGTAAATTTTTCATCAAAGCTCAGCTCATGGTTTCCAGCTATAACTATCTTATATTTATGAGGTAATTTTCCTAAAAAAAAAAAAAAAAAAAAAAAAAGGAAAGAATTAATAACTACAATAAATAAGTCATTTTAAATTCCAAGAGTCTCATTATCAAGAATAATTCTTAATTATTATTAAAGTTTTTATAGTATGTATGCTTGCGAGTGTGCTAATGTTAAAAATTTCATTTTATGAATTACATTTAATTTTATTTTTTATTACAATAATAGACCGTCTTTCTCATTCAAATATAACTCAATAATATTGATAAAATATACATAAATATAAACTATGAAAGAACTTGATAATTTAGTAAAGGAGAAATATTATATCTGAGACACCATTGGAAAGCTAAGGCAACAAAATTAATGTATAAAAAAGACAAGTTAATGAAGAGTTCAAAATTCCAGAAACTGAAGTTATTGTAAATAATAATACCTCTTTTCATATTATTCGAGAAAAGAGATGGTTCTATGAAAATCAAATTTTAAATCTTTATTGATGAAAAAATATTTATTTCTTAACGTTTTTGAATATTAAATAGTTCTTTATATTCTTATTGCCAGAGCTTCATGGTTTAGAACACTCGGCCAAAGGGAGGGGTTTATTAAATAGTTGACTGTGTGATTAATATGAAGGAATAAGATGGTTCAGAGGAATAAAAAATAATTAGAAAATAGTAAAAAAAACAAACTATTTTTAGAACCATCTCATTCCACCATTTTAACTTTTTTGTAGGTAAAATGTTTAGTACATGAGTGATGGATCTACTGGGGATTAAGCGCATCCATGTTTTCCCACTTGGAAACTATGCTTTTTATATGAGCTGACAGCCAACTGAACCTACTATTCTTGAGCTGTCAGTGGCCTCTTAGCAGCTTGTGAAGTTTTGAGTACAGGAAAGTAAAATTTTTGTATCAAGTTCTGAAGTTTTTCATCTTCATAATACTGAAATACAAAATATATTTTTTAAAGCATTTCTATTTAGCTATGGAATATATGGAAGGTTTTGATTGATTATTACATTATTTGAAAAGTTATACTATTTTTTTTTCAGAAAAATAAACACTGATGTAATAGCACACAAAAATATGTGTACCAAAGGACATATCGTACCATAATTGAAGTTACATCGCTTATAAATAAAATAATGTTCCTTATTTTAAACAAATAATTAAGTGCTTAATATGATGAAAATTTATTAATATGTGTTGAGTAATAAGTTGATCTTCCCATAATGTTAGTATATTTCCCAGTTCTAGCACTTTCTCCATTGGTTTCCTTCTAGGATTCACTGTCCTTTCACTAGCATATGTTATCATCAGAGTTTTTGTAGACGTTAAAATTTGTCAGGATAGGGCCTTACTCCCTGAGGTTTTTCTATAATCCAAAATAGCAACTTCAGCAATCGTTGGCTGATTTAAGTAATACCATTAAACATGAATGAATCAATCATTATTGTTTCATTAATTGTTTTCACATCAAACAAATATATACTTTGTTTTTTCTTGGTTTATAATTAGCCCTGTTGCTTTTACTAAAGTTTGGAAAGCATATTTCAAGGCTTTTAGATATAACCACTATATATCTATAAATATTCTATAAATTATCTAATATTCTACTATTCACATATATTATTGTCCACCTATCCAAGCGGTTTCCAAACCAGATCTTCTAATGACCCTCTATAAGTCAGTGTCAAAGAGCAAGCAGATTAAAGCGTCTCCAATCCTTCCTTAATCCTTATGAACATAAGGTATAAATCTGATTTGATGGAATTCCTAGTTTGTTTATTTATTTAAAGTCACTTTATGCTACTGTGGCTAATCGGACCATGCTACAGTGGGAATCCTAAATTTTGCTTATCCAGGTTTATTAAGATAGGGATCTTTCTTCAGTGAAATTTTTTAATAATGTTGCCAAAATATTCTACTCAAGTTAATGCACAACTTAGTAATTGATTGATATACTCTGGGAAAACTTATAGTACATAGTGTTGAAACCTAGATTTAAAATCACATTAGCATCTAGTATAAGTTCTTGTGCCTACAATAGTCCTCTCTTCAAATAGACAAGAAAATAAAAAAACATGAGAGATATGATATATGATCTTGGGCTTCATAAAAACTACAAATTATGAAAAAAGTTCTGCTTGATAAGATAATAATTACTACAACCTCAGTGATTTCTAATCATGGGTGTCTCCTTTACCTTTTCTACTCTAATGTTTTGTCAAATTCTATGTATTTACTACAAATTCTAAGGTGTATATGCCAATAGATTCCAATGTTTTAAAGAAAGAGATACAACATCACTTAATTAGATTTGGAAATACTTGTTCCAAATTTACTAGATACATTTTATTTTACAGTTGTAAATATGAATAGAAAAAAAAAAAAAATATATATATATATATATATATATATATATATATATATATATATATATATATATATAATTTTTAAAATTGAAAACAATAAACAGAATATGCAGCACATGTGCTAACTAAAAATCCTGCTTAATTACAGAGTGTGTAAAAGAATAATTTCCTGTGATGAATGGATATATGTTCTGAGAAGGTCAAGGTTGCACATTATTAAGTAGTTCACTGTTTGAACCAACTATTCACCATTCATCAGTTCGGTAGGGGTCCCTGGGATATGTGCATCTGATTTGGATAAAACTAACTATACTAGGCCATGAAAAATTTCAATATACCAGTGAAACTTATATGTCTGATGAAACTTACCATGAAAAATATTTAAAATGTGGTGTGTATTCAAGGCAATTTTTCTCAGGGGTTTTCGACTGTTAATGGAGTTCGACAAGGAGACTCACTTGCGTGCTTGCTGTTCAATTTATGTCTGGAAAAAGCGGTCTGAGAAACAGGAATCCAGTCAAGGGGAACAATATTCAACCGGACGACCCAGATCCTTGGGTATGCAGATGATGTTGACATCATAGGAAGTTCAAGAGCGGCTGTAGAAGAGGCCTTTCTTGCCTTGGAGTCTTCAGCTAGAAAAATGGGCCCCGTCGTGAACGCTCAGAAGACTAAGTACATGGTCACTAAAGAAGTGAAGCCCCCTGATGAAGTCACTGTGCGATTTGGGCCAAATACATTTGAACGTGTGAGTGAGTTTACATATCTGGGCTGTCTAGTAAACGAAAATAATGATATCTCGGCTAAATAAGAAGAAGAATCGCATCGGCTAACAGCAGCTATTTTGGACTATACCGATATAGTTTATTACTCTCAAGAGCTACACAGATAAGACTGTACAAGACACTTATAAGGCCTGTACTTACCTATGGATCTGAAACATAGACCTTTTCCAAATGCGATGAGCGAAATCTATGTATCTTCGAAAGAAGATTTTACGACGGATTTATGGCCCAAAAAGAGAAATCAAACATGGAGAAGGAGAACAAACAACGAGCTGTATTCCTCATTTAAGGAACCGGACTTTGTTAAAATAATAAAGATTGGCAGGCCATGTGGCCAGGATGGACGCACAGGAAATTCCAAGGAAGCTCCTCGATGAAGAGCTGCATGAAATACAAGCAAGAGGCTGCCCCAAACTATGATGGGCTGATGGTGTGAAGGAAGATTAGAGAAACCTGCTTCTATTTAATCTTCATGAGCTTGTCCTCAAGATAGTTTATAATGGGGGGGATTAATTCTAACAATTGGATTGTCAATCTTTTTTTTCTAAAACCAACAGTTTTCAAATAAAATGCTAAATGAACTTCTATTTGATCAAATATATAATAAATAACTTACATTACTCACGAAAGAAACTTTGTTATAAGATAGTAAATCAAGCTATTTAAGAACAAAACAAAAAATTCATTACCAAGCCAAGAATTGAATTCATCAACTTCTTGTTCTGCACCACATCTCGTGAAGTCACCAGCATGAATAAATATATCACCATTAGGAATACTAAATTTAATACTTGAAGTAAAAGAATGAGTATCACTCATACAAACGATTCTCACCTAAAACGGATTTTCACTTAACTACTGGTGTTATAATATATACATGCAGCAAATTTGTGTTTTCCCACCTTGTTAGGATAAATTTCTGCAAAAAAGGGGTTTAATTTGAAAATACTTTTGATTTTTCACCATTTCTTTCCAGACTTTTGTGGGATTGTCTGTCAAAGGATGAACAGTTATATTGGCACACATGATAAATTACCAAATAGGGTTGCTCTTCCAGGATTAAGGAAAACTGCATATTCTTATAAATGTCCTAATCAACATTTACAGAATTTAATTACACAGGAAAAATATTGTCACTAATTCAAGCATATACAATATCAATTAATTGTTATAAACAAATTAATATTTATCTCAATTCATCTAATTCTTTACTTTCAACATCTGAATTATTATTTGACAACTATCTTTATCTTCCCAGTAGCTGATGTTTAACTAAGAGATATGAGTAACTATCGATATTTTACGGTTGTTCCATCCAGTGAACTTATAAGAATAGGATAAAAAGTGCTTGATTGTGCAGGACATCTTGGCACCATCCCTTCCCACAGTTTTTGCAAACCACAGAATATGGAATACATATTCCATGTTCTGAGTAGCAAACAGACTTTTTCGGGACAAAACTCTGCACCAGTCGTTGTTTTTATAATATATGACCAATCTCAACGTAATTTTGTTCCTAAATAATTGTAGGCGAATGGAAACTAGCACGAAACTACCTATGTAATTGTTTCATTCATTGGCCGCCACCCGGACTAATTCCTTCATAACCTCCTTCTTTCCCAGTAACATCAATTCATGAGCTTACAGTTTATTTTATTGCATAATAAATTTTCTAAATTCTTGCGTTTTCCAACGGTATATTATATTTTTATGTTACTTTATTTCAGGAATAATTTTTTGATGACTTGGTTATAGAAAATTTATTTTTCCCGCTTAAAGAAAAGCTGAATTGCAATGTATTTACTTATAAACCTTCAGCAAAGAAAGCCCTAAATAATAGTGAAAAAAAAAAAAAAAAAAACCTGTACCACTACAACCCATGAAGGGCCTTGGGCTCAGTACATATAGAGGTTCGTACTGTTTCTAGGCCAACGGCAGTGCAATGATGGTGATTAGGCCTTAATCGCGCTCAGCCGCCAGGTTTTCCCCAATTAATTTGGGTACCCACTTTATAGAGGCTGGGTCTGCCCCAGTAGGGTCTCCATACCCTAGGGTCGCCTCCCGTCTGAATTAAAAGAATATATAATATTTTTCCATAGCCGGGATTCGAACCCAGGACCCGGAGCACTGCAGACTAGCGCTCTATCCACTAGACCACGCCGCTCCCCAAATAAATAATAGTGAAAACCGTATCAAAATCCGTCTTGTTTTTTAGAAGGAGTTAGCGGAAACCAAAATCCCGCTTTCATTTTATATATAGAGAGATTAATAAGATATAACATTACTTGATAAATTACAAAATGTTTATGAATACCACGTTCATACTGATAAACACTGATGTATCCGTGTAACTACATGCCAGTTTAAGTACTCTCATTGTTGCAGAATTCTCTTTATTTACTTTATTACTTTGCCTTAAAAGTATTGCGTTCGTGATATTTTTCGAATCCGAGTTTTCATCGAAAATACACATTTTAGGGTCCTCTGAGTCAAAATGACCAAGTCCCGCAAAAATGAGCGAGTGTTTGTGGTATGTTTAGTTTCAAAATGATAAGTTGTTCAAAACTCATATATTTTTGAAGCGTACATGAGAACTTATGGATCTGTTAAACCAAATATCTCTATGCTACTGAATTGCATATATGGAATTGAAAAGTGGTCAAATTTTTTCCTGTGAAACAATAAAAACAATATTTTAAATTATGTATGTAAACATATTTTAAGTCTCTACTAGTAATACAATAGTGTATTACCAGTATTTAACGGAGCACACTCCGATCGTTAAAATAATACTCACGAAGGCTGTGTCGTTCCAATTGTCGGCCATTTGGTTCGGCGTGTGAGAGAACGATTGAGTCTAGTATTTGTCCGGTTTCATCGGGTTTATATTCTCAATATGGTCCAAAAGAAGGTTAGTGTTTTAATCATGAATAGTTATTATTTTATACCCCTAATTCCCTGATAGTAATTTTTTAGCATTCTATTTTCAAACGATGATCGAAAAACTTTGCCCATGTGAAATTGACATGTTGAATTTTATTGTTGTTGGATTTATGGTTTCTGTAACTAATTATATCTTATTAAATTCCGTATAGAAACTACTCAAGATTAAGTTAAATATATAAATTTTGTTTAATAGAAACTGTTTGTCATGACGTAATATAATTGTCTTAACGATTTCTTTAGCCCAAGAAGAAGACAGGGAAGAAGGTTGCAGCAGCACCTCTTGCTGTTAAAAAGCAGGAGGTTCAGAAAGTTGTGAATCCTCTGTTTGAGAAGAGACCCAGGAATTTTGGCATTGGTATGTGGGTGTTTTTTTACATGTAATTTCTTCTGTTAAGTAAACTTAAAAAGACCTTGTGACTTTTATTACTAACTTTTTCCTTTGTAGGTCAGGATATTCAACCTTCTAGAGATCTAAGTCGATTTGTTAGATGGCCCAAATATATTCGTATTCAGCGACAGAAATCTGTATTACAGAAGAGGCTGAAAATTCCTCCTTCAATTCATCAATTTTCTCAATCATTAGATAAACAAACAGGTGAGAATAATGGTTGTTGTTAATTACCTAGCTTTGTTTTAATTTTATTTTGTAAGACTATCATTCCCCATTTACCCACTCCAATTTATATTTTATTATAGTTTCATGTGGTTATATCTTAGTTCTTTTATGAAGCTTGTTATTCACATATAGGTTGTCTCTTAAAATTTATCATTTTAGAAAATTCTGATTTACATATACATGTGTTTAAAATTCACATTCAGTTTCTCTTATTGTGTTTCAAAATTATTCTTTCATTCATCTATTTTATTGTTTTGGTGTAAATTATTGGTATCTTAAGGTTATGAAGTTTAATATTTATAACAACAAATTTTTTTTTTTTAGCTACCCAGTTGTTCAAGATTCTTGAAAAACATCGACCTGAAACTGCACTGGCCAAGAAACAGAGGTTGAAGGCCAGAGCAGAAGGAAAAATTAAACAAAAGGAAGAGGTTCCAACCAAAAAGACTAATGTTATTAGGTCAGGTGTTAATACTGTTACCAGATTGGTTGAACAGAAGAAAGCTCTGCTTGTTGTGATAGCTCATGATGTTGATCCTATCGAGGTGTGTATGGAATAATTCTCAATCTGTATGTTTACAACACACATAAGTGATAAATGATTTTTTTTTTTTTTTTTTTTTTTATTAATCTTGGAAGGTATGGGTCCTATTTTGTCTCATTTAGACCTATGCTAACAGTAGTGATTTAACCTTGTTTGGATTAAGATCTACTTATTAATTTTGTAGTATTATTAAAAGGTAGTTGATCCTTATTATTGAGAGAATTGTGTTTACAACTTACATGGTTTTGTCGCCGTTATTTGCCTTTTTTTTTCTTATCTTATCATTTCTTCATATTAAAATATTCATTGGCGCTGAAGTGAATCATTAACTTCTACTTTTGAACTGTCAAGTTGTGTAATAAGGTTAAATTAGGCTTCTCTAACAGTTGAAAAAAGTATATTGTATGGCAATTTGCCTTTCCTTTATGTAGGAATTATTATAATGTAATATTTACTTATGCTTGATTTTATTTCCTTGCAAATCAGTTTTGTTTTATTATTTTCAATAATGAACCTTAGTAATCGACAAATAATAATAATTAGCCCCCTTTAAAAAAAAAAAAAGAAATTGAACTCCTCCCCTATGTTATTTCCAAAGATAGGAAAAGTATAGGAAAAAGTCTAATTTTACCCCTGAATACGCCCATAATTCAGTTATTTTTGAAGATGAAGAAAAATATATATAGAGTCATAGATGCAGTAAAGCTCGATAAATCAAGAAAAAAAATCATAGGTATAATTAAGTAATTTTAATAGATGTAATTAATTCCACCAAAAATTGGTTATTATTGAAGATAGAGATAAATCAAGAGATGTGATTCTCTGATAACTCGTTTATTTTTATTGATAAAGTAAATATTTAAGGTGTTCTGGAATCAGGAATTTTATTTAAATCGAAATCAAAAGAAAAGGAAATAGTAACACAGTCTACTATTAATTCTTTTGGTTTATGATTTTCAACATTGAGCCTTTGTAATCAACCAAAAAAAAAAAAAAAAAAAATGATCCCCCCTTCTCAAAATTTGAGGGCTTTTAAGATGTGTAGAATCCGAATAACAAATAAAAAATCCGTTTCTCCTAATTAATTAATTAATAATCATTAAGAAATTTTTTACTTTTGGTGCCATTTGATAGATGATTAAGTTTTCAACAAAATGAAAAAAGAATCACTGAAATTGGTTAACAACTAGCTCTGAGATATAGCGTTTAGAAATCCTATGAACAGTGTTTTTTTAAGTTAGTTATATTTTCCCAGTTCATTTCTAATCATTAATATTTCCCAAAATATCTAGAAAAACTGAATTTTAGTTATTATTATATGGTTGTCCCATGTTTTTAATGATTATTTTTTATTGTGTGGTTGGTTTGTATTCAATGATGTTTTTGAATTTCTTCACCTGATTGGATTATATAATCCATCAATTTAATTGATGAAATTGACTTCTGAGAACTTACCAATCCAACTAAATAAGCTATGCTGTTTGTGTCCACTATTGTTAAATATCAGACACCCATTCATCTTTATCTCCTTTATCCAAATGCTCTATTAAGTGTGTTATTGTGTCTATTACATTTGTTTGTGTTTAAATTTACACATATATAGCATGTTATTCTAAAGTTCTCTTATATTTCCTTAAGTTTGGGTCATGTAATTTGCTGATGTTAAAATTTGTTTTGGGAGAATCATTTAAGTCCTTATTTATTAATTCATTACTTTTAACTTAGACTAATGATGTGCTTCTGTAGTTGTTAAGTTAGTTCTACACGGATTATCAGTAACCGACCTTGCTGTCACAACATGACCATCTCTAGTGCCATTTATGCTGTTAAAATTCCCTTATTTTGGCTATTTAAACAAGGTGATATCTATCAATGGTAATGCACTGACCTTGTCTAAAAAAGGATCCTTTAGTTTAAGGGTGGTAAGCTGATGTTATTTTTTTGTGCAGCCAAAACATATATAGATATATATCAATATATATGTTTATTTTCAGTGATGTTGATGAATTTCTTCACCTGATGGGATCAAATTCCTAAATTAAATGATGAAGATGACATCTGAGAAATAAACATTGTGTTGATATTGCAATTTTATATTTAGTCAGTATTCACTGTTTCTATTTCTTCTATCGATAAATGATAAATTTTATGCCTATAATTTTTACCAATCTTTTTAATCAATTTTCTATTTATTAGTTTCATAGTTTTAAATTCTCTCTTACCCTACTAGGTTTATTGATTTCTATAATGTGTTTTTACTATGCCAATTTGTTGTGTTCAGTAATTATGTGATATTACTAGTAATTTTTTTTACAGCTGGTGCTTTTCCTTCCTGCACTATGCAGAAAGATGAATGTGCCATACTGCATTATTAAAGGTAAGGCACGCCTTGGCAGGTTGGTTAGGAGGAAAACCTGTTCTTCAATTGCAGTAACCCAGGTTAGTCTTATTTTTATTATTTGATTTAAAATCAAGTTGCAGACCTATTTGCTTTTGGTTAAGTTGGTATGCCTGAATGATGACCTTTTTCATTAAAGTAAGGTCTTGATCTTGTGGAAAATGTGTAGCAATGTCCCTTCCTTCCCTTTGTTACAGGTTAATTGCTGAAATATTAACATGTTTGTTCATTGATCTGAATTTTTATCATGGCTACAATTGCTTCTATCAACAGTAGAATTGTAATAATGTTTCTGTGAAGGGTCCACTACAGATGATTATCTATTTCATTGTTTTATGACCAACAGTTCATTGACAATGAAATTATCTTCAAATATAGACGATCGATAATTTACCATTTTTAATAAAATGAAATAGTGACATCTATTTATCAAATGCCAACATTTTATCTCTTCATTAGGGCTAGAGTAGATATATTTGCAAATCAAGTGTAAGGGTGTATAAAAGACCTGTATAAATTAAAACATAAATTAATATTTCTGGATATAATAGTTAATATAGTAAGGTAGTGTTGTTGTCTTGGATGTACTTATTATTTTCAATAATAAATCTTTGTAATCTACCAAAAATTGCTTACTTTTCAAGATATGTAGAACCGAATAAGAAATTTCATTTTTCCATGGCTTTTCACCAAAATTACTGGGCCAATTTTTTTTTAATTTGTCAAAAATATAACAGGACATCTGATGATGATCCTAACACCTAGACGTTGATATCAGATAAGTTTTAAAATGGCGGCCGATCAAAACTTATTTAATTCAATAACTCATTTATTTTTGAAGATATAGAAAAATATGCATCGAGTTTTAGAATCAGTAAAGCATGATAATGATAAATAGAAAAAAAGAGAGAGAGAAAAAATTATCTATATATTTAAGTCACAAGTTATAATAAATGCAATGTCACCAAAACTGTTATTATTAAAGATATAGAAAAATTAAAAAGATTTTCAAGATCAAAACATTATATTGAAGAAAGAGAAAAAAACTTCTTATATGGTCAAACAACTGTAAATAAAATACGGTAGAACCCGAATTGTGAATAAATAAAAAAAAATGCGTTAGTCCTAATTGAGAAATTGATAAATACCAACAATTTTTCTTATGCAGATTTCTAATTTAGCTATTTCCTGAAGAGTTAAATTTTCTAAAAAAAAATGGATAAAAGGATCATTGAAATTGGTTCAGAAACAGCTGAGATGTAGTGTTTGGAAATTAGCAATGGTGATAAGACATTTTCCTTTGAATTATTAATTTCCTATAAAAAGCTACAGTTATACCCTAACATAGTTTTTTGGAAAAAATAAACCATTGTGTAATAATTTGCAGTGTTTTATGTTGTCTCATTTGGTTTTATTATTATATATTTATTTTTTATAACCCTTGCAACAGTAATCTTTTTATGTTTCTTTTTTGTCTTTATGACCTGCAATATAGACATTAATTTTGGCATTTAATTAATAGTTAGGACTATTTTACTGTATTTTAGTAGAACTTGAAGACTATATTTCTGGAAATTCAGTGGTCTATATCTTGTTTTTATTGAGTTTTATCTGATTAATTCAACTGGTAGTTATTAGTGATATTACTGACTAGGAATTTGATTAATATAATTACACTGACTGTAAACTTAGTGTTAATAGCTTGAATAGAGTATGGCTGGATGTTGTCATATCCTGTATTGCCTAAATTGTTCATTTTATTTATAATCATATAAGATGGTGTTTGAATGATGAGTAATCAATATCTCAGAGCTAATCCTATGAATAGCTTATGAAATTAACATTGTACTCTGACAGACCTAAAGATAATAGGCTTTTGTAAGAAATATTATCAAATGAATAATTGTTATTGTTTTTCCATGTATTATCATTTCTGTCAAACATAAGTTGGTTAAAATATGCTTCTTCTTTATGTCTTTTAAATAACCTGTTTAGTGATAGTCCAGTTGATTCGTAATTTATTGTTTCCCTTTGAATATTTAACATCAGTTTCCTCTTTCTCTTATCAAATGATAAACATGATTTTAAAATTAAATTATTTTATTACGAAGTTCTCTATTAGTTATTACATTTTTTGACATTGTACAAAGGTTTGATCTTATTATTTTATTATTCATTTATTAAGTTATAGCTTTTACTGCATGTTGATTACCACCTTAATGATAGTTAACTTCAAACTTTGAATTATATCTATACTGTTATGTCTATTGCTCAGTTGCTCTAATTTGCTTTTCATTAAGTTTATCTGGTATCGTGTTAATATGTCTGAATGATAACTCCTTCAATTACTCAGAGCTAATCCTATGAAAACTGATCATGAAATCATTTGTTTATTCTGACGGGCATATTTTATTTTTCTTAGACCTCTGATTATATTGTGAATTTTTATTTTTTGTTGTCTTATTTTTTTTAATTCAGATTTAAGGGCATCGGGATAGGGATATATGACATGCTTAGTTATTAGATTACAATAATTAGTTATTTATCTTGTACACTTAGTCTTAGGATATCTTAAATTAAAGTCAAGATAATATATTTTTGTTATAAGTAGCTGTTAGGTTTAAAATATATGACATATTTTTTAATTAGTAATCCCTTAATTATGAATTTTTTAAAAAGAGGTTATTCTCATCTACGCATATATCCTAGCATTAACTACCTTTTGATTATCATCTTAATAATAGTTAACTTACTTTATTTGAATTATATCTATGCATTTATGTCAAATTCTTAGTTGCTCCAATTTGCTTTTCATTAAGTTTATCTGGTATTGTGTTAATATGTCTGAATGATGACTCTTTTAATTACTCAGAGCTAATCCTATGAAAACTGACCATGAAATCATTTGTTTATTCTGACAGACATATTTTATTTTTCTTAGACCTCTGATTATATTGTGAATTTTAATTTTTTATAAAGTTTTTTTTTTTAATTCAGATTTAAGTGCATCGGGATATATGACATGCTTAGTTATCAGTTATAATAGTTATTTAGGAAGGGAGTTCAAATAAAATTATTCAACATATGAGCCACTGTTCATAAACACCTATCGCTGAAAAATAAAACAATGGTGTGGGATGTTTATCAGTAGGGCCCTAGGATAATCTTAATTCGTAAAACTTCGACTGTTCATTTTTCCGAAGTAGAGTAACCCTCTCACTCAAGACTCACTTAGCTGATCTAGAAATAAAGAATAATAAGACAGTTCAATTGATTACTTTAGGATTATTTATTTGTGTTAAAATCACAATTTGTTTAAATTTAAATTTTATATTATTAGACATATTGACCAGTGCTTGGAGTACTATTATCACATGTTAATATATTAAGTTGAACCCTGCTCTGCAAGGCTATGTCATACCCCTTTTTACAATAACATGGTTTATATTTGTGTATTTATATGTACTTTTCTTTTGGTTGTTTAATTATATCATTGTAGTAATATGTCTGAATGATGACTTCTTTAATTACTCAGAGCTAATCCTATGAAAACTGATTATGAAATCAATGATTTTTCTGACAGACAAACTTGATTGTTTTTTATGATGTGTATATATATTTATCTAAAGTAAACTGTTATGTTTAGCAGGGCAGGGTATGACTACTTATAGTGTTCTGTGTTCTTTCAATAAATATTAAATAAAGAACAAGAGCTAGCATTTTTGACAGTTCTTTTTAGTATGGCTGGTTTTTATATTTATTTACTTTTTTTTTTATAATATATTTTATTGTTTTTTACAACTGTATATATAAATACAATAAGTAAAATGGCTGAATTACAATAACAGGCATGAATAGACATGTAAAGAATCTACCCAGTGGTAGTACTTCAAAGTTTATTTCATGAGCAGGTCTCGAGGCCACCGTCTTTTCAGGCGCCTTGGAGGTTATTTACTTATTGAATGTTGAATAGGATGAACCACGTTTGATAACAAATATTCAAAATCAAGGCATACTAAAATGAATATTTTTGTAACATTGCTAACCCTCATACTGTTAAATATCAATTTTAAAAATTAAAATTTTTGATAAAACTTTTTTTTTTTTTAGATGGAGGGTAATGATCGTACTGCTTTAAATAAGGTCATTGAAGCTGTTAGGACTAACTACAATGACCGATATGAAGAAATTAAGCGACACTGGGGAGGTGGTTTGCTTGGCTCTAAGTCAGCGGCCAGGATAGCCAAACTTGAAAAGGCTAAAGCTAGAGAGTTGGCTCAGAAACAAGGATAATTTTTTTTTTTCTTTTTCATTAATAAAAGCCTTGTTTTTATTTCCTTATTTTTATTATATATTCCTATACCTTATTTGCTGACTGTGGATTTGAGAAAAAAATTATCATCTGTAAAAGCAAGTACATCTGTAATTATCATACTTCTTATGATATTATACTTCATTTAGAGCTCCTTTTTTTTTTTCTATGAATTTCTTGAGCAAAGAATGAAATATATTTATATATATATATATATATATATATTTATATATATATTGTGTGTGTGTGTATGTATACACACACAAGGTCATTTATACAGTATTAGGTTGGGAAATAAGGAATTTTGGTTTTTCTGTATATTTTAATGTCACTATGTACACATTTATCTGATAAATTAATCTCTTAGGGGGATGGTTTTTCTGTTTGTGACATGTCAACAACTATATCTATTAACTCTTGTTGAAACTAGCTTAGTATTGTTTATGCTCTGTGAGTACAGATGAAAATATCATTCATTATTAGCTTATTTTGTTGTTATTTAAAAAGTTTAGCATGCTGTAGAAGTCTATAGAAAAAATTGCAGTGTTCATAGGGATGATGCCTTATGCATCTGTCAAAATTGGTTTGCCAGATTTCATTCAGAAAATTCTGACATCAATGTGCTCAATGGTCTGGTTGTCCACATGAAATTAAAACAAGCAATGCTGAGGCCATTTCGATCAAAATCCCACCCAACCAATGCTAGAGATTGCTACGGCCCCAAATATATCGCTCACAAGTGAAGAAAACCGTTCATGCAAGCTTGGCTATGTTCCCAGGCTTAATGTTTGAGTCCCTCGCTCTAACCAAAGTCAACTTGGCAACATGCATTTCTGTTAGTGATCCACTATAGAAACAGCAACAAAAAGATCCACTTTTGAAAAGGTATGTAACAGGAGATGAAAAATGGATACTTTAGGGTGATATAGTCCATAGCAAATCTTGGGGCTCTACTAGTGAGGCTCCTAGAAGAATGTTCCAAAGATAATGCTTTCTATACAATGGGATTTTAAGGGTGTTCCTATTAGCTATTGTCATCAGGACAAACAATTGATTCAACTCTATACTGCTGACAATTAACAAAATTAAATCAATCAATTCTAAATGAATGCCCAGATTTGGCAAATGGTAAGATTTGTTGAGTTCCACCAAGACAATGCTAGGCCTTCTTATTGGTCAGTCACAATAAATTATTGAGCCTTGGATGGGACCTTTTGCCCCACCCTTCCTTTTCTCATAGCTCCAGGTGACTACCACTTATTCTGGTATCTGCAGAATTTGTATAGCAAGAAAATCCAAAAGGAAGAAGACATCCTAAACCAATTGGGTCAGTTTTTTAACAGAGTCCAGACATTATATGAACATGGTATCATGCAATGGATAGATGCTAAAAAGTCATACTAAATAATTTGTATATTGAAATAAATTTTATGTCTAATTCTTTGAGTAATATTTCACCCTGAAAAACCAAAAGGACTCATTTGCCAACCAAATTATGGCCACTTGGTTTTATTGAGGGCTGAAAACAATCTTAACATTAAAATGAGTGGTATCTTGCTTATGAGTCCACAAGTATGTTAACAAACATTAATTGATTAGTAACTACACATTTTAAAAATGCCAAACTTATTGTTAATTTTTAAGATCTCGGCTTTTTGAAGATTCTTTTTTCTTTGGTGGATTGAAAATTTATTTTATTTTTTATTTGAGAATTAAGTTAATGCTTCAAAGTAAGAACAGTCTCTAACCGCACATTTTTTCTTAATACCTAAATTTGAGAATAACTTTCGTTACTGCACTCAAAGCTATTGTAGATCTTTCCCTCCTGCGCACCCTGCATGCAGGTGATATTAATCTGTAACTGGATTAATTTATATAGAGCAACCTTTCTCTTTGTGATTAAGTTACATAAATTGAGAACGAATTTGAGTGGGTAAATGATTATGTTTAGATGATAACCAATATTTTTCTCCATGTTTTTGCTGAACTGTAAACTTCATGAAAACAGACACCTATGTCTGTTGCTAGCAAATTACCAAAAATATAAGCTAAAATTGCTGTTGATTATTTGGTTGACAAAATTGGGCAAATATTGTTAAATTATGAAGACAGTATAACTCAGCTGACCGTTAGTTTATACTGATAAAGTACTTTATGTAATAACCCTATCTTTACTACAATGAAATATTGAGGATGACTAGACGAAGTATATTTCACTTGAATTATATATATAATATTACAAGGGTTGTACATTTAAGTTGTGCTTTCTAGGTTAGAAAATGTTATTTACTCCTTTGTGTTTCTTTTTATTCTGTTCACTTTTTGTCTTTTAATTCGCTTGTTAGTTCTTTTTCTCCTCTTAGGTTTGAGTCTAAAAGATATTAAATCTTTCTTGATGCATATTTCTGAACATTTGACATTATGGCACACAAGATTCTTCAACTTTGCATTATTTACTATACTCCACCCAACCTTTCCTCCCATAGTACTAGGTTTCCACATTGATTTTGATCCAAGGGGATGTGTTAACAATGCTTTCAACAACCATGGTCCAAAGAGGTTTGTAACAGTCTCACCAAGAGCATTTCTTTGGTTCATGTTCGGTTCAATCAGTACACCTTCAGATAAATTAGCCATGTTAGATTTTCTTTTAAATAATGTAGTTATGATTGTCGACAAAAGATATAATTAATTTTAATTTGTTCTCTGCCTTCAGTTACCTAGAACTGAAATGATGCAGAAAAATAAAATAACAACTAAAGTTGAATAAAATTGATTTCATCAAAACATTTTTTTTTTTCTAAATGTTTCAATTTTTTCACATTATTTTGAATTAAATAAAGCAGTTCATTCCATCAATCCGTTTATGTAGTAATGTAATGGATTCATGTATCATTATGACCTGGATACCAGTCTCCCTCGGAAATGCATGCCTCCAGACATCCTGCTTGACCTCAGTTACTTTCAAAATGCTCATAAAAGTGTATACTAATTAAGGCTTAGGCCTTAAAATCATTGTCCTATATACAACAATATTGATGTCACAATCCCTACTTCACCATTGAACACTAACCTATAAGGCTGACGGAAATGGACCATACCAAGAGTTATATTTTGTCTTACTGAAAATGAGATGGATACAAAAATAGTTACTATCAGCACTGTACCCAGAACTTAGTGAACAGAAACACTCAAGCTGAGTTGGCAGAAGACACGCAGGCTTTAAAATATCTTAGCTTACTGTTATTATTTCTAAGCGTCTCATAATTATTTTTATGTCTAAGGCTCAACAATTAGAAATGTAGTTTTGGGCTCTACTGAGTCTCTTTAAGAATTAAGTAAAAGTGTGGGCTGTGTAGATTGATTCATATGGCTAATTGATTGGAAATTAATGATTAACCTGGTATGAATTCGATGTTGTCTACATTTCCATAGGTTTTTTCTAAAACCGAATTCCATTTGGTAGTTTTCATCATATCTGTAAATGAGCTGTAAGGCTTTAAACCAGCAACTGCTCTCATTCTATTAAAACTGGGTATTCTTAGTTTTCTTCCCATTTCAATTATATATTTCGTGGTTTCAGATAAGATGCCCACTGTATTTTGCATACTAACCTACAAAAACATACCCTCGTTATTTATATTCTGGTATACTCAACATAATAGTGTAGTTCAATTATTTAGAAATAAAAATAATTTTAATCCGGAATTTAGTCGCCTAAGAGTTACAAAGACGTAGAATAACATATCTGGCCAGAATACATTAAAAAATAATTAATTAAAAAATTCTGAAGAAGAGAAAAAATAATAAAATAAATAAAACTGTAGAATGAGTAATTAAGAACATATATGGAATATTCACTTAATGGAATTTGGTCATTTAAGTGTTTGATTATGTTGTTTTTATCGAAATTCTGATTTAAAATTTAACAGGGAAAAAGTGTCATTTTGTTATAATAAGGGCTGTGAAGGAGGATAAGGGTCAGGGATGACATATTGAAAGGAATGGGATTCCAGAAGACAGTATAACAGAAAAGGTAAGTTCTGTGGGATGAGATATAATGTTCTTAATGATTTAATTTTAAAATAATCCCAACTAGCCTAGTTCCATATAAAGTCCTGATACCCAGGTAAAGTATTGTGTTGGATCGAATTTCAGTTCTTTTGTTTGATTTGAAGTTTAAAGCCCCTATACATAAACACCTTGGGAGTAATCTACTAGTTAACAACCTACTCCAGTCAGAGTGGAGATTCATTGAATGAGTTTACCATAAACTGCATTAATAGGTTTTTTGTTGGGAGGTGTGAAGTGGGCTGGAAAATTATTTATTTAGACCTTATAATAAATACTTTTATTAAAATAAATCTATTTTTAATTTATATTTAATAAATAATTTTATAATTCCTGCTGTTAAAATTATTCTTATCAATTATACCTATTTTTAAGTTAATCATCTTCAAATTTTGATATTTTTCAGGGTCCATTGGAAAATCCCTCCGCTGACTACTTTTTTTTTCAGGTCTACAATTTTGTAAGTGGATTTAATTGATTTCGTGTGATAATTGAGATTGAGAGGTTTAAATTTGAGGTCAAAATAATAATACTAGAATATTTTGTATTGATTATTTGTATGTTAAAATTTTCGGTATATGTATATATAATATTTAATACATTATCAAGGAAGCTGTTTCCCAATTTGATGGAAGATCTTGGATTCCGGCTGCTCATTTCAATTTTCAGTTTCTGTAGATGTTTTTATTGATATATGGATCAATTGTTGGGTTTTCGAGGGTTCTGATTTCATTTTCTTGAATAAGATTTTCCACCGCGCACTCGTATTTTGATTAATAGTTCCTGATAGTTTTCATCGATACAGTGATCGATTATTAAGTTTTTAATGCATCTGATGCCATCTTGAATGAGGTCGTCAGAGTGAACGCGAATTTCAGTAATCTGTTTTTGTAGGCGTTTTCATATTTTAGGAATCGATTCTTATGTTTTCGAGGGTTCTGATTCCAGTTTTGTTAAATAACATTTTCGAACGCTCGTGCGCATTAAAATATTTTCAATGCACATGTCTATTATTAAAATGTTTATAATAATCTTAAAATAAAAAATTATCTAACATATTTAATTATGTATAACACATTATTTAATAAAATTAAGGTAAGGGTTTTCTAATCAATCTAACATTTTGGCTAAGGATCATTTAATTACAAAAGTTTAAAATAATAATTAAATTTTTTTGTTTCCGTCAAGAATTACTTCAATATGAATAAATCAATATTCCCCAGCAGGTCTTTCCATCTCTGCCGGTCCATCGCGTCTTCCTCCGAGAACCCCATACCAGCCATACTCTCCACCACTCTATCCTGACATCTAACTGGGGGTCTTCCTCTCCTTCTACCACTTGCCTCCCAATCCAAAATTATTTTTGGTAACAGGTTGTCCCCCATTCGTTTCACATGGCCGTACCATCTTAACCTCCTTTCTTCCACCACCTCAAGAATGTTGTGCTTTATTTCAAGTTTCTCTCTTATATTGACATTTTTCACCCTTTCGATTCTCGATATTCTTGCCGCAATCCTCCAAAAACCCATCTCTACAGAAAGAATTTTTTTTCCTTGGGCTACGCTGAGGGGCCATGTCTCCGAACTGTGCTCTCTACCAGTGCTTTGTATATCAGCCTCTTCGTTTTTATCAATATATTACTGCTCCTAAGTAATGAGTTGAGCATTCCCACTGCTTTTTTCCCACTTGTGATTCTTTTTTGGATTTCTGCCTCTGCTCGGCAATTACATTCTTATTATGATTACATCTCTGATTATGGAGCCCAAATAACAAAACTGCTCCACTTTACATAGATTGCACAATGTTGGGTCGGTACTTTCCTCCTTCTACGTGCACATATATTTGTTTTTTTCATAACTATTTGGAGTCCTCCTTGCTCATTTTTATGCTTATATCCTCATCATCCCGAGCAATTAGTACCTGATCATCAGCAAATAATAAATGGCATAGGTTTTTTTCTCCTAACTCGACGCCCATTCTCTCACATTTCTGCATCCATCCTTTTAGGCATTCGTCAAGGTATATTTTGAATAGGGTGAGGTACATGCAGCATCCTTGCAGTAATCTTTTTCCGTTTTGAAACTCCCTGGACATTAACGGGCCTATTTTCATCTGGCACCTATTATTTGAGTAAATTTCCCAAATAAGGTTAACGATTTCTTGGTCTATTCCAGCCTTTTTTAGGTATTCCCACAGAAGAATAATTTTAAATTAAATACCTAATTAAACTGAATAACTTTAATGGTCCGAAGGTGTTTTGCTGAGGTTTTATCTTCAATGAGGTTGTAGCTTTTCTTTTATTCTTCTCAAAATCCACAAATTGACTTCGCAACATAAATCTAAACTGATCCTGAGTCCTTATGGTAATCACCCCAAGCGTGCTCTGTCCCGCACGATGTTGAGCTCGTGCTTCGTGAAGTAAAGATAGCTGTGAGTTTACTTCCTTCCGGCTATTGCTCATCAGGCAGTGACCAATCTTTTCTGCCTGCCGTCTGTATCTATTTTTATTTTTCTCCACATACTTGAAGTCACAACACTATGTTAAAATTTATAATAAAATAATAATTTTTATTTTAATTTTATAATTATTTTTCCTTTTTTTTTCTTTTCATTACCATTGATTATTATTATTAGCAACGTTATAATTAAATTATTATTATTCTTCCTCGTTTTCTCTTAATTACCATTGAATATTATTATTACAGCATTATAATTAAATAATAATAAGATTAAAGAATACCATTTGCAGAAATTCCGAATTAATAATATCCTTAACTATCACTATAAATCATTTATTTTAACATCTCTAAAAATAGTTTTTACGTGACAAATATCCTTGGTTTTAAATTATCTCACTTGACCAGATGGGCTAACAGCAAATGCTTCTATCACATTATATAATCCGAACTTCTTCACCAAATTATCATCTAGGTTATTCCAAAGAGATTCAGTAATAACAGCAGTGTAATTATTTATAGTAAAACTGTCAGGAATAAGGTTTGGCCAATGGAGGGCAAGGAATGTTTCAATAGGCAGTCGTTGTTAATGAATTCATATCCTGTTGTGGAATATAATGGGTCATAAAATAAATTGTTCTTGTAACCCATTAATACAGGATACCACTCAGATATTGTAATAACTAATAGTTCACCTGAAAAGATTTTCAGATCAGAGGTAGCATTAAGTTATTAATGTTAAAATTAAATTATTATACTCGTACCTGTGACAATGTTTCTGGCGGTATCAAACAGTCTTTCATCATTCCAACTTGGCCAAATCTTTGCCAAAATATCACAAACTCTGTTGTGTTCCCTAACCCAGATTGTAGCAATACCATAAGTCAAAGAATTTTGGTTTAAAATAGTGACTTTCCAGTCAGCTTGCTCTTTCCTCCCCTTTTAAAAGATAATGCTTTTTTAATATTTTGAGTAATCTACACTAATAAAATGTTGATACTTTCGAGAGTTGGTTATTATTGGTTAAGCAACAACATTCAGTCTTTTCTCTACCTCAACCTGACTTCTATACAAATAATCAGGAAATAAAGAATAAGAATATATTTCCTTTCTTTGCTAATACAGCTCATTGAAATGAATGTACTAACATACTAACGAATACTAATTCATGTCCAATATTTTTAGAAGTAGATTCATATGCCATCATATTGACCAATCTTCATGACTGATGAGTAAAGTTTAGATGCAGCTGCTATGAGGTATTACATTATATCTTGATGGAAACATGGTGAGAGAAAGAAATTGAGGATGACTACTGAAAAGACACAACCCTAAAGTGCATAACAGATAAGGCACACGCATGTCTATTGAGAGTGCGGTGATAACATATCATGTAGTAAGGTGTGCAAAATGCCTAAATATAACACCTCACTTGCAGTACTTTCTTACGAGATTGACTCCAGCCAGGGATGGGCTCAGTCGTAGAAGCTTTTTGAGGCCTCAGATTCCCGGCAGCTATAACCTCTTATGAAAGAGTTATGGTGGGTATTTTGAGATATTTGTCCCTATCCTAGGATCAAAATCTCACATAGCTACATAGGAAAGGGTTTGCCCAGAGATTGGCACCGTGCTATTGGGTCATACAGGTCAACATTACATGAATTAGTGCTGGTCTTATTGAGGGCAGTTCTTTTCAGTACGAGGACTCCAAAAGAGAGTATATTAAGAAAATACTTACCCGCTGTGAAATCCCGTCTCCAAGCAATATAAGTCCTCTCGGACTGCAAGTCTTCCTAGGGTAAGGGGATTTCCGATTTAAATTCCAATAGCTTGGGCCCCTAGATATTGATCTCCAATACCCCGCATGTGGTAACGACCTGCACAGCATTCGTCAAGTTTTAGGAGAATTACATCTCTTATAATTTTTGATTTGACCATATAGATTTATACTTTTTCAAATCTTTGTTTATCACGGTTTACTCATTCTAAAACTCCATTACTAATAGCCAAGTTGATGAGAATGGGAATATTCGTCGGAGTTTTCTTGGTTATTGAGTTGAAACCATCTGTAAGGCACTGTTGCTGAACCACGCATAGCAAAAGGCTAGACAGGGCTGTAAATAAATAAAGCTACAGATTTATCAAAAAGATCTGGTATACATTGGTGAACTATTGACTGTAATCTTCTCTAGTTCACAGTACACACAATGTGCCAATTGGTTTAATTTTTTTTTTTTTTGCTGGTCTACGGGGGCAGTGTTTGCAGGTTTGCCAGTCTAGCAGAGATACCGCTTGTTCAGAAATGAATAGATTACAAGCGTATGTAATAAATTAATTTTACCATATTAATTCAGGTACTAAATTGGAGATATGTTATACGAAATACAGAGAAGTCCTCGACAACTTAAAATATTAATAGTTAGCATTGGCCCCACATTTTACGGATTTATCTCAGGGTAATTTGTTTTTGCTTTAAAATGCTTCCATATTAATCAACTGTTTCAAACTCACTAAATAATTAGCAAATGTTTTCTTCTGGCTCGGTTGATGGCAAGGAGGATATATTTCTCCACCATAAATTTCAGTAACTAATTTTCCTTTCTGGTAACTTCTTTTATGTTCAGAATACAACTGGGAACAAGTAATCTATATAATGATATAACAAACAAAAAATTAATAGTAATAATCATTACTTAAATAACTAATTAGTAAGTTTACTTGCCTGATGCAAATTCCCATGGCTCAAAAATTGCAGGAAAAAATGGACTCCATACATCGTGAAAAGTAGATTAATAGTTTTACTTGAATTGAAATTTTGACGTTTCAACAAGTTGCTATAAACTTCAGACACTGGGTCAAAAGACTTCTTATCTAGAAATTTCAGAAAAATTATAAGTGATAATTAAGTTGTAACATTATATTTTTGTTTTCTTTGATAGAAAGAATGATTGATAACTTAAATTTGCTGCCAAGAATATTTGATGGTCAGAATGGGAAAAAGCGAGTGAACGAATAAATGAAATATTTGAACTGAATACATTAAGACATACGGATGAAGAAAGTATATGAAGAAAGAATATTTATTCGATAAAATATATGATTAATAACAAAATAGAAGGATGAGGTGATTAAGGACAAGTACTTTGCTGGCAATCTTCCTTTCTCTCATAAAATATCTTCTATACAAACTGAAATTGAAGACGTTCAATAATATTTTATCAATATAGAGGAACTATTTTTGAATACTCCTCCGATCCTATCTATCAAACCGCTCCTTCCGAGTTCGCTGTGGTGCAGAATATTCCAATTATTATCTAGTCGAATCCGGTGTTCCTCAAGGCAGCCTCCTTGGTCCTAACCTCTACAATATATACACGGTTGATATTCCTGTTTGCCCTAATACCTCCTTATTCTGGGACATAGTCCCTTAGGAATAACATTGATGTTACAAATAAATATAGCTCTTCTGGGCAGAATACATTGAATTAATTGAATTATTACAAACTTAATTATTTACATAAATAAAGTATATTAAAAAAAATATATACACACACATACATACACACATACAAAAATCACAAAGTAATAATAATAATAATGATAATAAGTAAAATAGAATGAGAAAATAAAAACAACTAATTTTGCAAAAAACAAAAAACAAAAGCAAAGTAAAATAAGCATTTAGTCATTATAATTAATAAATTATCATATTTAAGATCAACAAGCGTCTGTGAGGGATAATAGATGCTGGAAAAGGAGATATTTAAATGTGGATAAGGAAGAAGCACGACGTATATTGGAAGGAATGGAATTCCAGAATGCAGTGGAACGGGCAAGAAAGGATCGATCAAAGGCTTTTGTTCTGTGAGATGGGATATAAAGGTCGGAGTGGCGCGATCTTGTCCCAAGCAAGTGGACTGAGGATTTCAAATTGAAGGAGACTGTGGATATAGGAAGGACACTGGGATTTTATCGTTTGGTAGAGAAAGGGCCCAAGGAAGTACTGTCTGCGTGTGGAAGGGAGGAGCCACTTCAACTCGGCGTAGGGGTGAGTCATGTGAGACCGTCTCGAGGTACCAAAAACAAATCTTAAACAATTCATAATACGCTTTACTCTGTTCTCAACTACCATACAGAGGCCACCGTACACCGCACAGCCGTAGTCAAAGTGGGGAAAGATGAGTGAGGAGACAAGAATTTTAAGCGTGGATTTGGGAAGGAGGTGACTGGAGCGATGGAAAAATTTTAGGGTGCTTATGGCTTTCCGAGAAATTTGGGCAATATGGGGTTTCCAGAAAAGGGATTGGTCAATTATAATTCCTAGGTTTTTGACAGAGGGACTGAAAGCAATGGGATGACCATTTAGGAATAAGGTTGGAAAGGTGGAGTTGGATCTCAGGAGAGGATTGGAACCAATCATAATAGCCTGAGTTTCCATGGCGTTTAAGCATAGCTTATTCAGGTTTGCCCAGGCACAGATTCTGTCTAGGTCTGCCTGAATAGCGGCAAACGCAGATGATAATTCGGAAGGAAGGAAGGAGAAATAAATTTGGAAAACATCGGCATAGAGGTGATGGGAGCAATGTACTATTGAATTAGGGAGATCATTGATGTAGCAATTGAATAGGAGAGGGGAGATGCTGGATCCCTGGGCCACACCTGCCGAAAGTCAAGAAGTATTAAAACTGTTATTTTCTTTTCGTCCATGGCAGTATGTATGTCATTAGTGATTTTGGCGAGGGCAGATTGTGTGGAAAAGCCTGAACGGAAACCAGATTGGAGGGGATCAAGTAGCTTGGACTTTTCAAGGAATTCGGATATCTGAGTCTGGATTATTCTTTCGAGAGGTTTTGAAAGGTTTGAGAGAATGGAAATAGGTCGATAATTTAGGGAGGATGGGGTTTGCGGTTTTGTTAATGAGATGGACTAAAGCTTTTTTCCAAGAGCTAGGGAATACTGAATTTTGAAGGGAGAAATTATATATAAAAAGAAGAGTGGGGAGGATTTCAGGAAGGCATAATTTTAACAATTTAACAGGAATTCCATCAAAAACAAAGGAATTGGTGGTAGATTTCATAATGGAGGAAATAAGATCACTTGGAGAAATGTCAGAGAAGTAGAAATTATCGGGGTTTAATAATGGAGCTGAAAAAGATTTACAAAATGGAATTTAGTTCATCAGGAGATATCTGTGGTTCATGTGAAGAAGAGGATTTGCAGAGGGAGAACTTACGGAGAATAAGCCATTTTGTTTTCGAGCCAGAAGCTGTGGAGAGGGCTTCTTGGAAATAAATGGATTTTGCTCGTCTGATAGTTGTCTGTGTCAAGTTACGCAGTGCCCTAAACGATTGATAGTCGTCAGTCAGTCTTGTACGTCTAAAGCGCCTACGGGCAGCCTCACGTCTTTTTCGTAGGTCTTTAATTTCTTGACTCATCCAGGGAGCAGGTCGGCGACGAAAGGTGATGGTTTTGGATGGTGCGTGGATATCAAGGATATAAAGAAGATTAGCAGTGAGGATATTAACCATTGAGTCAATAGAGGTACAGGAATAGATTTCGCTCCAGTTAATCTTTTCTAGGTCAGGTAAAAGGATTTAACGGATCAGAGCGTCCAGGTTTCGAAAAGTGAACGTTTTGGGTAGGAAAGCAGGGGTTTGAATATTATAAGAGATCTGGATAAGGTCATGAGATGAAAGGAATGGTACTGGATGCTGGGAGGCGGATAAAAGGTTATGCCTTGAGTCGATAACATGTAGGTCCAACAGGTGTCACACCTCAAGGTATGGTGAATTCGGGCATAAGGAACAATGTAGAGATGGAGAGAATAAAAAAGATTTTCAAGGTAGTGTTTATCGTTGGAGTCAGAAAGCAAGTTGGTATTAAAGTCGCCAGAGATTATAATATGCTTGTAATAGGGAACATAGTTATAGAGGATTGATTCGAGGGATTGATCCAAACTTGAGTTACAGGAAATTTCGACAAGAAGGAATTCTACATAAGGGTGATCATAAGGGAATGAGACATCAAGGATTCGGGATTTGAAGCTGTTGTGAACAAAAAGACCTACACCTCCACCGTTCCTGCCGATACGATCGTGCCGGATAAAGGAATAATCAGGAATAGAAACTGAGGAAGAAGGAATATCGGATTTTAGCCAGATTTCAGTGACTGCAATAAGGTGGTAAAAATTTTTGGTGAAGTAATTAAGGATTATCATAATGAGCGGGTAAGGACTGTGGCTTGGCTTCCTTCTAGACAAAAGACTAACCTGGAACCCACATACAAGACTAAACGACAAGAACTTAATCGACGATTTGGCCAATTATACAGACTACTGAACAGAAATTCTAAACTATCCATAGAAAACAAACTGCTAATATACAAGACAGTACTGAAACCTATCTGGACCTACGGACTTGAACTGTGGGGGACAAACAAATGTTCTAACATCAAACGCATTCAATCCTTCTAATCCAAAGTTCTCAGAACCATAGTTAATGCTCCTTATTATGTCACCAACCTTACCTTACACCGCGACCTAAATATTCCATTTATTTTAGACCTTATACCATCAAAATTCTTTTAATTCCATTAGAACCTTATCCATCACCCTAATCCCCTAGCTCAATCCTTATCCAGCTCCACACATCCTTACCACCCCCCTAGAAGGTTGAAACGGCATTGGCCTCGAGATCTCTTGTAACATGTATATTTGAGTTCTAGCATTGGCTAGATTCTCCACTTACGTGCTGTATGCTTGAGAATTGTATTTAGGTATGAGTGATTTTTGTATATATTTTTATTGGTTTTGTTTTGTATAATATTTTTATTGGTTTTGTTTTGTATTTATGTATATTGTATTATTATTATATAAATTTATTGTTTTGTATATATCGGATGAATGTTGTACTTTATTTCTATTAAAAATATCCTAAATTGGACTGATTGTAATATTAATCAATAAAGAACTGTTTCTGAGTAAAAAAAAAAAATTTTTTTTTAATAGGGGAATCGAACTAGGGCCACGCCCACTTTTCATCAGTAGTGCCACTTGTAAATAATTACCATATTTTTCAAGGCTGCATGAAGTCCTGAAGCACAATAATTTCTAAACGTCCATTCTAGAAGTATATACTGTTGCAATTCTAATGAATGTTTCATCTTGGTTATCTTGGAATGGTTATATTCCGATGTATGCTATCTTTTAGAATAACCAATGGCCAAGAATAACTGACCTTAAAACAAGGCTTTTGTGTCCAGGTGTCAGGTAGAAGGAAGTAGTTTGTTTAACGCTCTTCACCTTGAGTAGCAGAGAAGGTGATATTTCAAGAAGGCCACCACAATTAAGTTGACTCACTAAAAAAATACTTTCAACAATCGGAATCTGGATACTTGGATGATCTGGTTCAAATCCACAGGATTATAAATCCTTCTATTATAAATAATAGTTAATATAATTTTACTAACCCTTAGCTAACTAATAGGCCCATATCATCATGGCTCTGTCCAAAAACGTTCTGTGAGCTTCAGTCCTGTTACTAATGAACAATATGTAATAATTTCTGTTAAAGCTACTTGTACTCTAATCGACACCATCTATACAAACTTAAATAAAGCATTTGGTATAGGCTCATACAAAAAAATAATGCTAGAAAAACAAAAGAAATGTTGTAATGCATATTTAACAAACCGCAAACCAGCAATTAAAATTGGCTCTGAACATCTCTATCTTTCATTCCATCTTGTGGTGTTCTATTTTTCAGAGCCAATTTTAATTGCTGATTGGTTAATTTAGAATTTACCTTTGGAACAAACTTTTCAATTGATTCATGCAAAATGGAATCAAATCTAGATCCATCGCTATCCAAATCCTCACCGCTCACAGAAAACTCCATTTTAATTTTACATAAAATTAATTTGTGTTATTACTTTATAGCTACAACTGGGGGTCAGTTTTAATTTAAAATAAAATTGTTGTTTATAAAAAGAAGAAGAAATCAAAGAAAGATGGAGTTAATAATTTTTAATGATGAGATAGGTATTGATAATTAATTACCTTTTGTACCTAGTAGTGTCTGGCAGTATTCAGGAACAGAAGGAGTCAGTCTGACAGCACTGTAACTATCATATAATGGATTCAAAGCTGCATATGACTTCCCATCAATACCATATATTCCTACAGTCTGTATTTTACATAAAATTTCTGAAAAGAAGTTAAGAAAATTATATTGTTAATTCACTTAACGTCATTTTTGCATAAAGGCTACTGAGGCTAATCGGCCAATGCTACAGTTGAAGTCCTAAATTTTAGGACTAGGTACCCAGCAGACAAAACATATTACACAAAATTGACTAACAAACCAAAATCGAAAGTCAAACAATTCAAAACTGGCTGAACATAACTGACAAATCACTATAGACAACTACTAAACTACAAAGATTTTAATCATCTCTCCTTAATAAATCTCAATCTGGAAAGGAATTCCAGATGGAACATATGCCAGGTACGTTTGGATTAGTAAAGGAAAGAGTATCAGAAGCTAGAGGAGCATGATTCGTGTTGGTATGAGTGATGATTGTGGGGTGGGATCGTCTTGGGGTACGAGGAGGTTCATTCATTGATGATAGAGGAGGGGGATTTGTTTTTTTACTGGATAGTAGGACGGGACGGGACTTGATGAGGTTGCTGTGTTGGTAACTTGACCTGCAAGGGTAAATGGTAGGAGGGAATTGGTTGAAGTGGAACTTCAGGCTGAGGTTGGGAATTATGGGGTCTGGAATGAGAGGTTGGAGGCGCCTGACGTCGAATCTGTTGATTCTGCGTGATGGAAGGTGTCTTCGTAGCTTGAGAGATGATAATCTTGTTTATTGAAGTAGTGGGCAGGTTTCAGATGAGTGAGGGCCGGCACATTTGACGTACCTTACCTGATGAAAACAATTTGGTATGTTTTGACATTTCGTGCACTGTACTATTGTTGTTTTTTATCTTGGTTCTTCGAAACGAATAATTAAGTATAAAAGTCTTGTCACCTGGAACATGTCGGGGTTGTTTTGTGCCGACCCTAAATCTACAAAAAATAGTGGTAGAGGGTATTTTTCGGAGGGGTGTAAGACGCAAGAAACTTGTCTAACAATGTGTCTTATCTCTTCGAGTCCTCCTTTAATTGCTTTAGTAGGAGTCGTTGAGTGAAGTCCCTTTAAGACCGCACTGTATGCTTTACTTAAGGTAGTTAAAAAAAAAAAAAAATTAATGACATTTCGCAGACCCTCTCAGACATCGCCAAGGGTCAACGGACCACTTGTTGGGAGCCACTAGTATTTCTTCGCTGTCACCCAAGCAAGAATCTTTGTTACTTATACATGACCAACTATTTAATGTTCAAATGCTTAAATTAATTTATTAATCTATTATCAATAAAAAATAATTAAAGATTTGTCTGTTTTTTTTTGTTTTTGTTTTTTTTAAGAGCTTTTAGCGATGAATATGAAGAAAAGTCATATATCTTGTTTACATTCTAGTTTATAAATGTAGATGTTGGTTAATGCTTATTGCAACTTCATATGATTTGTCAAACCGCAAATATATTTTTTACTGTAATGTAATTGAATTATCAAATTATTGTTCAGATAAAAAAAAAAAAGAAAAGATGTTTACCTCCAGTTATCTTGTAGTAACTAGGAAAATACAATGAGTTTGCATTTATTAGAGAATAAATGAAATAATTAATACTGATGATCGTTTCTAATATCGTATTAAAATGGATTCTAAAATATGTTATCCATGTTTCTGAAACAACAATATATTAAAAATAAATAAAAAATTCTCCAATTTATAGGTAAAGCCCTCATACTGACCAATAGCACAATTTTTTCCATAATATCCAGTATTTTTACAATCACAGAAGTAGCTATATTTTCTTTCTATACAGACACCACCATGTTGACAAGGGAATGAACAACAGCCCTCATTTTTTTCTTCTGAAAATGCAGTAGATTTAATATTTTATAACTAATACATAATTTAACAACAAATCTTTAGCAAAAAGAAGACTATCAATTTAATAAAATGTTCTGTAATGTATACAATTAAAATCCATTTACGAGCTAGATAAAATCAAATATTTGGGGTTTAATTTTTAAAATCAAACAAAAAAAAAAACTCAAAGTATTAAATTAAAAATTTTTTGCTTTTCTATTCGCATATTTTGTGTGTATATAAACAAAACGATTAAAAAAGTTCTTAATTGCGAAAGGCCAAGAGTCAAATTAGAAAGAAAATGGTAACGCGCCAAAACCTGGATACATCCATATGGCTGGAAAAAAGCGGTAACATCCAGATTGGGGGATTCAAGAATGAAAGATCATTTCCTAAATGAATTCTAAGCTCAAAACAGATTTAAAGGTGTCAAAAAAAAAGGCTAGAGTAAGAACTATTCATATCTCTTTCGTGGATTTTCCAAACTAAGATAAAATTATCTAGGAGAAAGCACAAATAAGAAGTAGAATGTTTAGCGTTCCCAGACGAAATTGTATTGGCTAAAAAGTGAGCAAGGAGCAATAGACCGAATTGAGGAATTGAGTGAAACGGCAGAAAATACGGAACTGGAGATATCTTTCGAAATAAAAACAATATGATGAAAAATAACACGAGAAAGTGTTAATGCGAAAATGTGAACACTACATGAGCACTCTTGGACTCATTCATCTTTATTTTCCACCTAGAAGCCCAAGCAGAAATTTCATCAAGGTGGTTTTGGACGGATATTGCCGCTTGTAAAGGATCCTTATCTGAACAAAGAACAGCTGTATCATCAGCAAAAGTAGCCAAAAGAGTCCCATTGTGCTGGGGAAGATCTGACATGTAAATGTTAAACAATATTGGTCCTAAAACACTGCCCTGAGGTACACCTGCCTTAATTTGCTGAATGTCTGAGAGAAAGGAATATTAAATAGAACGTAGGTGGAAGTAAAATTTTCAGTTTGCAAAGCAATCCTTCGTGCCAAATCTTGTCGAAAGCCTGACTAATGTCAAGGAAAACACCTGGACAATATTTTTTTGACTTCAGTGAATTTGAAATAAAATCAACTAAACGATGAGATTGTTGTACAGTGGAATGATGTTTTTTAAAGCCGAACTGATGATCGGGTATAAACTTTAATATTTCAAGAGAATCTAAACGGTAAAGAAGTAATTTTTCGAATAATTTTGAGAATGAAGGAAGAAGGCTGATCGGGCGATAGGAATTTAAACAGTCTGAGGATTTATTTGGTTTTAGCACCATGATAACTTCTGAATATTTCCAAAAGACTGGAAAATACGTGATTTTGAAAATGGAATTATAAATATTGGTTAAAAAAAGGATTGCTTTCCATGGTAAATTTTTAATAATGAAATTCGTAATTAAGTCAAACCCTGGAGCTTTATTGTTCGGCAAGCACTTAATAATATCACGAACTTCGTACGGATGAATTGCTTTTGGAGGTAATGTCATTGGTAAGGGCACGTTAAGGTGGGATTGAACAAGAGTTGTACATAGTCTGTCATTAATATCATCATGAGTTTTAAAAATCCCTCTTAGATGGTTAGCAAACAATTGAGCTTTTTGTGTGTCTGATTTTGCCCAAGAACCGTCAGGATATCGAAGCGGATGAGAAACTTCGTGATGTTGGAGTATCCGTTTGGTCAAATTCCATAATGGTTTCTCACCAGTCGATGTACGTTTCAAGAAGTTATTAAAGTTTTCAGTTTTTGAACGTCTTATTTCCTCTTTAAGCTGACGTGTTAGTTTATTAAAATTATGTCTGTCCGATGGGTAACGAGTCTGTTGCCATAATTTTCTAGCTTTTCTTTTCAGGATAACAAGGTGACGAACACCTGGAAGGAGATAATTTTGTTGGTGTCTGTCTGTCGTTTTATTGGGCAGGTTAGAATCCCAGGCGGACTTTTGAATGGTTCGCGTTAGGTGATATACTGCATCGTCTAAATCATCTGGTGTCCGTATATCAGTATTAAGCGACAATGAATTTTCAATGCATAATCTAAAATTACACCAATCAATTTTTCCAGGCGTTAATGTTGGTCGCGGAGTTTTAATTAGCGGTTTAGAATCTATAGTTAAAAGAAGGGGGGAGTGATCAGAAGATAAGTCAGTCAGGTCAGTGATGTTACAGTGGTGCAAATTAAATCCCTTAGTGATGAAGAAATCCAAGTGTCAGGCACCCTATTAACATCCGTAGGCCAATATGTCGGTGAGGGCGGAGATAGAAATTTACATCGCTTAGCAAGAATTGCATTGTGTAGGGCTCTGCCCCTGGTGTTTGTCATTCTGCTACCCCATACCTGGTTCTTGGCATTATAATCTCCACCACATAAAAATCTGTTACCCAAAGAATGTAACAAGTGCTCAAACGTTTAAATAGACAAATTTCCACGAGGGGGACAATATAGAGCTGCAATATTTAAATTGAAATTGAGTACATCAACCATTATTGATGTACACTGAAAATCCTCGAAGCCCTCAGAAGCATTAAAGTGGTGACTGATTGAACTCTTAATAAGAATGAGGGTACCTCCCTTGGCTGTATTTGAAGGATGGTCTGTCCTGTAGGTAATGTAAGAAGGTAAATGAAACGGTTTACATTTTGTCAAGTGAGTCTCAGTTAGTAGAGCCACGTCTATGTCATTGTCGCTAAGAAAAATTTCGAGTTCGTTCTTACGGGATAGGACACCGTTGGCATTCCAAAGAATTACTTTTAGTCCTCTCATTTAATAAGCGTCGGAAGGACATGCTGCAGCAGCGATGTAAGTAACTTTATCAGGGGCGTAACAAGATTTTTAAATTCGTTTATAAAGTCAGTAAGTTGTGTCGTCACATCTGGGACATTTTGGGCTGTGAGGTTAGGTATTGGTATAACGTCATTAGGTGTCCTAGTCATGGTTTGTGAGTATGTTGGTTGCGTAGCAACCTGAACACAGTCAGTTAGTGATTGTGGCGGTGGCTCAAAATTACTTACTAATCGGTTTCTCTGGACGAAGGTTATGGCTTCTTCTTTTTCTTCTACTGAGCTCTGGTTCGTTTCCTGTCCTCCATAAAAGTAGAGACGTCTTGCTGGGCCCGCCTAATTTTTTTCAATTGTTTGTGCACACTGCATCCTCTATAATTATCTGGGTGAGCGTCTTCACAAAGCACACATTTAGGCGGTTGGTCTTGGGGTTTTTTGCAAATAGATGTAAGATGAGGTCCAGCGTACTTGACGCATCGTGGTTTTAAATTACAATACGTTTTGGTGTGGCCATAAGATTGAAACCTTTTGCATTGAGCAATTTCATTTCTTTTTCTGGGTTCCTCAACTTTAATTTTTGTATGATACAAAAATTGTAGCGAGAAGATTTCAGAACTCTTATTGCTTTTCTCCAAATCAACAAAGAATAAGGGTAATGGGGTCTTCGTCTTTGGATGGAGGATATTATGGACACCAAATACACGATAGCCCAGGTCTTCTAATTCCGTTTTAATTAAATCACATCCTATAGTGTGATGTAAGTTTCTAATAACAACGCGTAAAGGTCGATCCTCAGGGAGCTGATATGTATGAAACTCTGCATTTTTTTCCTTTGAGATACCTAGATATCCGCCTGTAACCATCAGAATTTTCAGTCATGATAACAACATTGTTCACCCCGGATTTCAATGTAAATCCGTTAGATCCTACTTCTTTGGTAAGTTCGTCACAAAGCATTTTGAAGTTACTGACTGATTTTACATAAATCGGTGAGGGTTTCAGAGGTTCAGTTTTACTGGCTTCGTTAATAGTATTACCTTGTGGATCCACGTCAGTCGTTAAAACACTAAAGGGATTTAATGATTGGAAGCTAACCTGTTTGTCCTGAGCGGTGGTCACTGCTGCCCTCGGAGATCCAGCCTTACGTGGGGACACTTGATGCCACTCACCTACATCATTGCTCGGTCCAGCTTCTAGGCTTAGTGCTTCATTGACTTTTACATCACTAATTTTTTTAGAATCAATAATGTTAGAAGTAGTTGAGACAACCTTACTTGTTGCTGACGTAGAGGTAGACTTTAACTGCCGAACGGGGAGTACTCTTTGACTTTTAATGATTTCTTTCTTAGCGACCATAGTGCGCGAATTTCTTACCTAATCGGTAACAAAATCCCGACTAATCACCAAAAAGTAGACAATAATAATTTAATAACAAATATAAATAGGTCACACTTTGTCGTTATATCTATGTATATAAGCTATACATAAATATAACGACGTTTTATCATAACAGAGTTAGTTCAGTTCTCAAAAAAACTTATCACATTGTTAAACAAGTATCAAATCTAGCAAACCACAGTTGCCAATGACCCTGTAGGGTAGAGGCAAATAACAAAATAAAAAAAATAAATAAAAAAGTATCATCAAAGACAAAGCGGTACTATTTCTTTATATAAAGCGTTTTTAAATCTATAAATAATAATGAACGCTAGATTTCGCTAGTATGGAAAGTTGTATGTCTGAATCAAGATCCTTTTATTCAAGTACGGTTAGCTACCTATAAAATAACAAACGTTATTGTATTAATTTTTGTATTATCATAGAGTTTTGTTTAAATCTGTGAATCTGTATTATCATAATCCTTATAGCATAATATTTTCACACAATTTTCAAAGTTTTAAGATTTGTTCTCAAATTACACATTTTTCAACTTTATAGTTTTTGAAGCTAAAAAAAAAAAAGGATATGCTTTATCATTTTGTATCTATACATTTTTTTTTCCGTCTTTTAGGACGATTTGAAAATTAATACAATGATAATGAAGAAAATAGAATTGAATATACTTACTTTTCTTTGAGAGTAACTGAGTCGCAGCCATTGTTGTGCATTGAAGAACAATAATGATGAAGATTATGTTTGATGCTGAAAGTAGAATGAAATATTTTGAGTAGAATGAAAAAGCGCTACAAATTATTACAAAACAGTTAATTAATTCTTAATAACTATATTATGTTATTATATTTATCATATTAGATAGCTGTGTAGGGAGTTAACATATATGTATAGTTTTCAAATAATTAAAGAGTTAAAGAAAGACGATTATAGCATTTCCAAGTCAATTGTAACCTTTTCCAAGTCAAATGTAACTTTTTCCAAGTCAAATGTAACCTTTTCCAAGTCAAATGTAACCCTTTCCATTTCAAATGTAACCCTTTCCAAGTCAAATGTAACTTTTTCCATTTCAAATGTCACCTTTTCCATTTCAAATGTTACCTTTTCCAAGTCAAATGTCACCTTTTTCTTCACTTCTAGCCTTAAATATTCCGTTTTATTTATTTATTTATTGAAAAATAATTAGTTTAATTAAAATTATGACGTTTTTAATAATTTTGGCATATCAAAATCACTGTTGTTTTTTTAGATATTTGATATCAAGAACTGTTTTACGAACTAATATTTAAAAAAAATATTTAGTTTTAAAATATGTTTTGATTTTGAATTTTTAGAGGAGAGGGATAGTTTTTGGAATAATTAATGTGTTTTCGGTATTATAATTACGTTTTTCGAGCTGTATTTTTTATCGCTCATGCGTATTTCAACTCGCATTTACTTTTTATGTTTTTTATTGGTATAGGGATGAATTATCGTGCATTCGGGTGGTTATGATTACATTTTTTGAGCTATATCCTTTATCGCTCATGCGTATTTCAACTTGGACTTACTTTTAATGATTTTATTGATATAGGGATTAATTAATGTGCTTTCGGGTGGTTATGATTACGTTTTTCGAGCTGTATTTTTTTATCGCTCATGCGTATTTCAACTCGCATTTACTTTTAATGTTTTTTATTGATACAGGGATGAATTATTGTGTTTTCGGGTGGTTATGATTACGTTTTTCGAGCTGTATTTTTTATCGCTCATGCGTATTTCAACTCGCATTTACTTTTAATGTTTTTTATTGATATAGGGATGAATTATTGTGTTTTCGGGTGGTTATGATTACATTTTTTGTGCTCTATCCTTTATCGCTCATGCGTATTTCAACTTGCACTTACTTATAATGTTTTTTTATTGATATAGGCATTAATTGTTGTGTTTTCGGGTGGTTATGATTACGTTTTTTGAGCTCTATCTTTTATCGCTCATGGATATTTCAACTTGCATTTACTGTTAACGTGTTTTATTGATATAGGGATTAATTATTGTTCTTTCGGGTGGTTATGATTACGTTTTTCGAGCTGTATTTTTTATCGCTCATGCGTATTTCAACTCGCATTTACTTTTAATGTTTTTTATTGATATAGGGATGAATTATTGTGTTTTCGGGTGGTTATGATTACATTTTTTGTGCTCTATCCTTTATCGCTCATGCGTATTTCAACTTGCACTTACTTATAATGTTTTTTATTGATATAGGCATTAATTGTTGTGTTTTCGGGTGGTTATGATTACGTTTTTTGAGCTCTATCTTTTATCGCTCATGGATATTTCAACTTGCATTTACTGTTAACGTGTTTTATTGATATAGGGATTAATTATTGTTCTTTCGGGTGGTTATGATTACGTTTTTCGAGCTGTATTTTTTATCGCTCATGCGTATTTCAACTCGCATTTACTTTTAATGTTTTTTATTGATATAGGGATGAATTATTGTGTTTTCGGGTGGTTATGATTACATTTTTTGTGCTCTATCCTTTATCGCTCATGCGTATTTCAACTTGCACTTACTTATAATGTTTTTTATTGATATAGGCATTAATTGTTGTGTTTTCGGGTGGTTATGATTACGTTTTTTGAGCTCTATCTTTTATCGCTCATGGATATTTCAACTTGCATTTACTGTTAACGTGTTTTATTGATATAGGGATTAATTATTGTTCTTTCGGGTGGTTATGATTACGTTTTTTCGAGCTGTATTTTTTATCGCTCATGCGTATTTCAACTCGCATTTACTTTTAACGTTTTTTATTGATATATAGGTTATTAATTGTATTTGCGTTTCTTTTAATTACGTTTTTTGAGCTGTATTTATTGTCGCTTGTTCGCATTTCAACTTGCATTTACGTCTTATCTTTTTATTGTTATAGGCTGTTGCACAATGCTTTTTATTGTTGTTTTTGCACGTTCTGATTATGTTTTTGAACTGGATGTTACATCGCGCTTGCGCATTGTTTTAGATCACTTTTTATTTAAGTTAAAATGAGCACTAGCTATAAAAAAATGTCATAAACTCTATTTGTATTCCCGAAAACACTATAAACGATCACTCTATCAAATATTTATGAAACAGGAACATAACTTGAAAAGAATCAAAGCGATAACAAATAAGGTTCAAATAATGTTACAAGTTATTACAATTTACACCCGAAAATAGAATAAACGATTCCTCAATTAAATTATCAAATAATGGTAAGAACAAGTTAGGAAGTGGGTCTATTATAAAATATTTAGTTAAAAAAACTTACTCAGAACGCTAAAAAAGGAATTAAATTAAATAAAAAAAAAATAAATAAAAATAATTAAATAAATAAAAAAAAGCTAAATGATGTAGGTATATTCCAGCAACGTTATAATGAGAACTAAAAACATAATAATCAATCCCAATATCAATCAAAAACTTAATCATAACCACCCGAAAGAACAACAATTAATGCCTATATCAATTAAAAACATTATAAGTAAGTGCAAGTTGAAATACGCATGAGCGATAAAGAATAGGGCACAAAAAATGTAATCATAACCACCCGAAAACACAATAATTCATCCCTATATCAATAAAAAACATAAAAAGTAAATGCGAGTTGAAATATCCATGAGCGATAAAAAATACAGCTCGAAAAACGTAATCATAACCACCCGAAAACACAATAATTCATCCCTATATCAATAAAAACATTAAAAGTAAATGCGAGTTGAAATACGCATGAGCGATAAAAAATACAGCTCGAAAAACGTAATCATAACCACCCGAAAGCACATTAATTAATCCCTATATCAATAAAAAACATTAAAAGTAAATGCGAGTTGAAATACGCATGAGCGATAAAAAATACAGCTCGAAAAACGTAATCATAACCACCCGAAAGCACATTAATTAATCCCTATATCAATAAAAAACATTAAAAGTAAATGCGAGTTGAAATACGCATGAGCGATAAAGAATAGGGCACAAAAAATGTAATCATAACCACCCGAAAACACAATAATTCATCCCTATATCAATAAAAAACATAAAAAGTAAATGCGAGTTGAAATATCCATGAGCGATAAAAAATACAGCTCGAAAAACGTAATCATAACAACCCGAAAACACAATAATTCATCCCTATATCAATAAAAACATTAAAAGTAAATGCGAGTTGAAATACGCATGAGCGATAAAAAATACAGCTCGAAAAACGTAATCATAACCACCCGAAAGCACATTAATTAATCCCTATATCAATAAAAAACATTAAAAGTAAATGCGAGTTGAAATACGCATGAGCGATAAAAAATACAGCTCGAAAAACGTAATCATAACCACCCGAAAGCACATTAATTAATCCCTATATCAATAAAAAACATTAAAAGTAAATGCGAGTTGAAATACGCATGAGCGATAAAAAATACAGCTCGAAAAACGTAATCATAACCACCCGAAAACACAATAATTCATCCATATATCAATAAAAACATTAAAAGTAAATGCGAGTTGAAATACGCATGAGCGATAAAAAATACAGCTCGAAAAACGTAATCATAACCACCCGAAAGCACATTAATTAATCCCTATATCAATAAAATCATTAAAAGTAAGTTCAAGTTGAAATACGCATGAGCGATAAAAAATACAGCTCGAAAAACGTAATCATAACCACTCGAAAGCACATTAATTAATCCCTATATCAATAAAAAACATTAAAAGTAAATGCGAGTTAATATGCACGCGAGTGATAAAAAATACATCTTGAAAAACGTCATTATAATACCCGAAAACACATTAATTATTCCCAAAAACTATCCCTCTCCTCTAAAAATTCAAAATCAACAACTATTTTAAACTAAATATTTTTTTTAAATATTAGTTCGTAAAAGTAGAACTTGATATCAAATATCTAAAAAAAAAAACAGTGATATGATATGCCAAAATTATTAAAAAAGTCATAATTTTAATTAAACTAATTATTTTTCAATAAATAAATAAATAAAACGGAATATTTAAGGCTAGAAGTGAAGAAAAAGGTGACATTTGACTTGGAAAAGGTAACATTTGAAATGGAAAAGGTGACATTTGAAATGGAAAAGGTGACATTTGAAATGGAAAAAGTTACATTTGACTTGGAAAGGGTTACATTTCAAATGGAAAGGGTTACATTTGACTTGGAAAAGGTTACATTTGACTTGGAAAAAGTTACATTTGACTTGGAAAAGGTTACAATTGACTTGGAAATGCTATACTTAAATTAATAAAATAACTACTGAATTACTTTACTATTTTCTTTTAATTATCTTTGTAATGATTCAAATGTTACCAAAGTTTTTGTCATAGTCATTTTTTTTTTGACGGGGATCATCACACCGGATATGGGTCCGTAATCTAAATCACATCAAGTATAATTTAAAAAATCTGGTGCGGGCAACACATGAGTTTCACTTACCTCCGTTTTTAGAATCAATTAAAGAATTTTCAAATACAGTTAGAGATAAAGTGAGTGAAACCATTAAAGAATTAATTAAATGGAATTTCTATAGAAACATGTGTTTTATTAAAAAATCTATTATATTATTATCTAAAATAATCACTTAGCTTTATCGGCTTTTCACCACTCTCTACTAAATTTTAAAAGCTTGTGTTTGAGATAATATTTTTTCTAAAATCTTTAGCTTTCCAACGGTGTATCATACATGTATATTACTGTTATTATGTTCAAAAACAAAAAAATTGCATGAAAAATATATATTTTCAGTTTTCTCCTTTAGTTGGGCATCGAATTCATTCAATTTATATATTTACCTGTTTTCATCAGTGGTAACAAGATAATATAGTTATTTCTATAGAATCGACAAAATTAAAGGTACTTTAGAGAAAGAAAATTTAAAATATCGGCATTTAAGCCCTGTCGAACCATTTTAATGCGAATGAAACCTATATGATATTAAAGCCCATTAAATTTTACATCGATATAGCGAGTTTAAACAAAATCGTCGGAACCGTTTACGAGAAAATCGAAAAAAGGTGAAAAATGCATGGTATAAAGTAGCTCTTCTGGTAAGCCGATTTTGATGAAAAAGATTTTGTAACGTCTTGGGCGTATATTTGTCTTAATTATGAAATTTCATTTTCATAGGACTTACAGTTTCCGCCCGGGAGTTACCACACACACACAGACCTTTTTGCGGTACTTGGTTATTTGGACTCAGGGGATCCTAAAATATGTATTTCCGTTGAAAACTGGAATTCGAAAATTTTCACGATCGCAATACTCCCCCTTACTATATATATAGTAAGTGATAGTAAAAATGCAATATCCAGTGTAAACAAAAAAAATGTCTATCCAATCGAAAAAATAAAATGAACATATATTTTGAGCTAAAAACTTGATATCAATCTGTTATTTATTGGGGATACTGGGAGTAAGTTCATTATTAAATAATTTAAATATCAATTAAGTAAATATTAATAAGCTTTTGTCGGCAAACATTCAAACGGCTTTTTAACCCCTTCCCCCTCTCCACCCCTATGTTTCCCCATTGGTCTGGCTCCTACCCGCGATACTCCAGGAACTTTCTAGACCCTAGCTATTAGCAGATAAGAGTTTTAACTTCGGGCACTTCCCATATCAGCCCAGCTTCCTTTGTCATGATCACCGATAGGAGATTCCAAAATATAATATTTATTAAAAGAAAAGGGGAGATAAGTGACGAGGGAGTTCCATCCTAAAGAAGGAGGCAGTTGATGTGCAGCGAGAGAAGAATCGAGTTCCATCCACGAGAAGAGAAGAGTTAGAAATCGAGGAGAAGTCCGTCAGGGGGTCAGAGAACAGCTAACGCCTAAGACTGATTCCACCTTCGTTAGCTAACCAAGTGTTTCTCTTTGTTTTTAGTTATGTATGGCAAAATGCTAATTGTAAGATATCCCTCAGTATTATCATTCATAGGTGTAGACATTTATAAATAGAAGTTAAGTTTCAAAAAGTTTGGTTATATTTAATAATAATTACTCCAATTTAAATCTGTTGGTTAATATTCCCTAGCATGCCACCTACTGGGATAGATAAACACGATACCTTTGAAAAAGAACTCCAATGGTTCCATAAAGTATATAAATACATTAAATATATTAATTAATACTGCTTTGAAGGTACCGCTGCCTTGGAAAAGCAGCCGATCAAAAGCATAGCAAATTATGAAAGCTTTCGTTTCATGTGGCAATGTGGCAAAAAAACTGTGGCGTTCTTAAAATTTACATAAAACAAAAGGAATCTTTAGTGAAAAAAAAGAATGAATAGAAAATAGTCACTTACACTTTGATTGAAAAATGTTTAAACGCATTTCACTTAAAATTTCGAAAAATTAAAGATCAGCTAGTATTGGAGATATTTTCAAAATAATAAAACTTCTTGCCAAATCAAATTGGCAATTGTTTTAACAAATATGTTTAATTAAAATTAAAATTATTTGAGATTAATATTTCTTAATATATGACAACAAAGGGTTATAACATTGCAAAATAAATTTATTAGAATGCCAAGACTGAACACCTTACCTATTTTTGACTCTTTTCTTACCATCCATGTTTTAATGGAATAAAAATAAACAAAACAAAAAATAAATATAATAATATGGTCCAGCTAACTTTCACTTATTGTTCAACAGTTTATTACTATTTCGCAAACAAATGTTTGAAGTACTATCCAAAAAACGAGCTTGCGGGATTACATTTAGATCTATGGAAACATATGTTTTAATTTTGGCATGTTTTATTGAAGCCACTTAGTGAGCCAAAATGCAACTATTATTCAACAAGTAACTATATTTTATAAAATTTAAAAGGGTAATTTTTTTATCTTTATAAAAAAAACCGGCTTATAAAATAAACTTACTTAGGTAATAGATTATTGTATAACATGGCTGTGAATGAAAACATTTGCATCATAAAAACTGATATATTTTACTTATATCTATATACAAAATATATTTATATATTATTGTATATTATTTTTTTAAATCTTTAAAAATGTGTCTAAATAAAAATTCATTAGTAACAATAATTTTTTTTTATTGATTTTACTTTCACATACCTACATATAAAATATACAATATGGGAGAGTATTGGGATCGTGAAAATTTTCGACTTTGACTTTTAACCGTAGATACATGATTTAGGGTTCCCTGCAGTCCTAATGATCAAGTTCCGCAAGATGGTCTCTGTGTGTGTAACCATATGGTTTTATTATCTAAATAAGATCTTAATGTTCGTCCCGTATCCATTTTTGTGCATTATCTATTATATTCCTATGATCATATCAATTGGAAACGATCTCTTCTTTATTTTGTTCATATGTATTTATTTATTCATACATATGAACAAAATAAAGAAGAGATCGTTTCCAATTGATATGATCATAGTATAATATACTCTTCTATAATAGTGATTGATATATTATATTCCATTTTAAAATATTATGGTATTTAATCTAGTCCATTATTCCATTAATAAAACAAATCCTCAAATTCGTATGCAGTTATAGATCCCTACTTAAGATTGGGCTAGTGCGCAAATCATGAATATAAAACGAACAACCTGATAATAACATTAAGTATAAAGATTTTCTAAGACTGGAAGGGCTGGATCTGTTTAATGATCCAGAGTTATTTAGAACTCCTCATCAGAGTCCAGAACGAAATCCTGTCAAATATTTTTTTGTTTATTCATAGATGCATGACCAAAATATAAGTTTGGTGAAAAATATAAGTTAAAACTCTGATATTGGAAAAATAGGAGAAAATATCCTTCCTATTGTTTTTGAAATTGATCAAACCAATGCAGATGCAACTTATGTTACTCAAAAGCATAGGAATGTATTCACAATAATAAAGAACTGATATTCTTTATTTAAATCTACATATATTAAAAAATATGTTTATTTATTGTTAATTTTTTTGGAGTAATTATTTAAATAAAATATTATTTGAAGAAAAAACAATTATTTCCATTCAGAACAGGTATGAAAACCTTTGCGAGCCACTGTAGATTGAATGATGGCTTGCTTGGAAGATGGCAAAGAGGTTTAAATTGAATTATCACCTCTCTGGGTGATCGTATATTCTTCCTGTTTGATTATTCTAGAACGTTACACCGGTCCAAGTGTTGTATTAAGATTTAGCGCTTTAGATCTTATTCTTAAAAATGCCATCTTCCAGAATTAGTGAGGTAATTTAAGATAAAATTAATGTAGGATATTTTTTTTTATTCTACATTTATTTTTCATTATTAAGTTGTTTTTTGTTTTTTCAGCTCAAGAGTGATATTGATGAATTATCCAAGTTTATAAATTTAACGACTAGACCAAAAGTAAAAGAAATTTTATCTCTTGAAGTCCGTAAGATTGAAACTGAGATTATCAAACTTAAAGAACTCAATGATTCAAGTAATGATGTGCAGTCGTACCTTCAAAAGCTCAAACTTCAGTGGGGCCAAAGTGTTATGATGTCAAACTTACCAACTATGGTGAGTAACATCTTAAGGTGAATAATAATTACATAACAAGATAAAAGATTTATTAAGTATTGGATACAGGTAATGGAAGTGACAGCATTTTTGTTTTTACCTTGTGGGACCCTATCCCTGTGAATAGCCAATTAAGCTTAGTAAGATGTAAATTACATTTTAGTAGGTGGGTAAACATCATGATTTCTTTAAGGTTGTGATAATTTCCTAAAGAATCAGATTGACATGACTTGTTTTGTGTAACCTTCTGCAAAAAAGAGTACCTAGCTGTTAATTGTACCAATGTTATCAATTTTTGCTTTGTCATGTTGATCAAAGGTTCCCGACAAAATTGTTTCTTGGATCCCTTTGCTCATTCAGTACCATGACCAGGATCCTTTCCCCCTCCTCCCTCCCCCCATATAATATAAACCAATGTATAAAAATATGCAACAAATCCCTCATTCTATTCTATCTAAAGATCGCACAAATCCTTGAAAAGCTTGTTTGAAAATTGTTAATCTTTTCAAAACATTTCATTTCATTCCATTCAGTCTTTTAAGCATACTAAAACATTTCTTACCATAACATAATATAAATTCTGGATTTAAATACAACAATAATCAAGTAAATTGGATTAAAAAAAAGAAAAAGAAATGAATATATACCAAAATGGATATGGTATTGCATAGCATCGCCTTTATTTTAAAGTACATCTTATTAGCAGTAACCTTCTGTTGAACAACAGCTGTACTTAGCCAAAAGTCTATTGTTTTTTGTAAATAATGGACTAACGATTTAAATAAATTGACATAGATGTATATGTCAGGCCCAAGCTGTTATAACCGATTTAAATTCACAAAACATTGAGCTCAGTGACTTACTAAAATTTAGAAATATAATATAGGTATCTTTTAACTCTGTTACCTCGTGCAATTTAATATGACTTTACAATGCATGAGTGATTCTTGTCAAGGCTTCAGAAATTTCATAAGGTTAATTTTTAGGTAGACATTGCTGATTCCCAGGGATTGGCAGCCTGCCTGTTGGGAACCACTGATGTAGATGATTATCAACTGTTGTCCTAATAAATTGATAAGGTCTTTCTTTGCACATGTGTTGTGTAAAATTCGATCAACATGCTTCACATTACCTGCCGGCACAACCACATGAAACAGGAAATAGCGGAACTTTTAGGAAATAAAAAAATATTTATGTTTTCAAGTAGTGTTTTACCTTGATACTGATGGATCAACAAGATTAGTCGACATCTTAGCATTAAGTGCCACTGAATAGAAAGCACTCAAAGTAAATCCCACAATCAGATATGAATCCAATGATCGTTAACTAGTCAACTAAATGCTAGAAGAGAAAGAAAACATTAATACCAAATATATTCCTTACCTGCAAGGAAAGTTTCGTGAGTAGTTTGGCGAAAGAGCAAAGAGCTTTGAGGGGACCATTCTACTAGAGCATTTTTAGAGAAGTATGGATTTAAAAGAATCAGTTCCAGAACATGGCAGAGACTATAATTCTAGACTCGCTGGTTTTTCACCACCATATATTTAAAATCTAGGCTGGATTTGTAAATCTCCAAGACCAATTTTGATATATGTAGTAATTATATATCCATTTATTTGGCAGTATCCCTTTTTTACTTTCACTTACTATATATAGTAAGGGAAAGTATTGCGATCGTGAAAATTTTCGAATTCCAGTTTTAACGGAAATACACATTTTAGGGTTGAGTCCAAATAACCAAGTTCCGCAAAAAGGTCTGTGAGTGTGAGTGTGGTAACTCCCGGGCGGAAATGGTAAGTCCTATGAAACTGAAATTTCATATTTAAGACAAATATACGCCGGAGATGTTACAAAACCTTTTTCATCAAAATTAGCTTACCAGAAGAGCCACTTTATACCATGCATTTTGCACCTTTTTTCGATTTTCTCGAAAACGGTTCTGACAATTTGATTAAACTCACGGATATTTTAAATTTTCTTTCTCTAAAGTACCTTTAATTTTGTTGATTATATAAAAATAACTATATCATCTTGTTACCACTGATGAAAAACAGGTAAATATATAAATTGAATGAATTCGATACCCAACTAAAGGAGAAAAAAAAAAAAAAAATAATTTAATGCAATTTTTCGTTTTGAACATAAGAGCAGTAATATACATGTATTATATACCGTTGGAAAGCTAAAGATTTTAGAAAAAATATCATCTCATACACAAGCTTTTAAAAGTTAATAGAGAGTGATGAAATGAAGGTAAAACTAACTGATTATTTTAGATAATAATATAATAGATTTTTTAATAAAATACATGTTTCTTTATAAATTCAATTTAATTAATTATTTAATAGTATCACTTTCTTTTATCTCTAACTGTATTTGAAAATTCTTTCATTGATTTTAAAAATGGAGGTAAGTCAAAGTCGTATGTTGCCCGCACCAGATTTTTGTTTCTATAGTTGAATTGTCTTCAGAATAAGTTCTGCATGCTGTGTATTCATAGCATATCCAATTGGGGATTTCTCTCCTTGGACCCACAATTAGAATATGATAGCTGTGATGGATGTATTTGTAGCTTTCATGAAGTCCTGATAGTTTTTCTTTTCCATGTTACGGTTGATAATTATTTTTATACCTGTGTATCATAACATACAAATAAGACTCATTATAGTCTACGGGCCTAGGGCACTTTCTTTCATCGGACGGATTAAAAGCTAGATATGTTCCTAACCAATAGTCCTTATCAAGTACATAAAGGTTGATCCTCTGACTAGCTGTCTGGATTAGATTATTTCTGATGAAATTTGTCCTCTAAAGTAGTCAAAACCTTTCTCATAGGTACTCTGTGCTAGTTTTTCACATTTAACTTTGAATCTCTAGTTCGGACAGAAATATAAAAGAGGAACAGAAGCATCATTCCTCTCTATAATTAATAGAAATATTCTATTAATAAATTGGCTGGTACAAATGGGTTTTGATTAATCTCCATCTGAAGTTGCAAATACTTAGATGTATTTAATGAAAAATCACCTACTTTAGCATTACATCATTAAAATTAGCAATACCATGGAAACTTCTCTTCCTATGCGATAAACTACTTTGTTGTAAATTTAACTTGCTACAATTTGAGTGGTGTCTAGAGGTTTAGTCTTTAGTTGACTGAACTTATCTTAATACTACATATTTCTAACAGCCATGAAATTATCACTATAACTATAACTATAACTAAACATTGAAAATTGTAAAAGCTGTAAGAAATGACTTTAGTATTGTTTTTCTTCAATAATGTTTCGTAAAAATATTAGAAATGTTCACTGATAAGCTATTTTGTTTCATCTGGAATTATTTACATTTAATTCTTAATTGTTTCAGCATGGGATCAATCTGATAAGTTTGTGAAGCTGTTTGTCACACTTAAGAATGTGCAGGCTCTTGAAGCAGAACAAGTATTTTGCAAGTTTTCTGCAAGGTATGCTTTTAACTAATAACTTAAAAAATCTGTGCCTGAATTTCTATTTATGATATAGATTTTGTGTTCATAAAATCTTTTACTTTAAAAGGAAAGACCCTTTGAGTTGTGTTAATTTCTAACTACACCCTCAGGCAGCAAATGAAAACTATCCTAATAGTCTTTGTTTTACAGTAAATTATTTAAATATCTACACAAATTTTTTAGTTTTTATAAATTTTAAAGTATTTGTGACTTCTACACTTTTTCTATGTGAAATAATAATGTTAAAGATCCCGCAAATGACATATTTCCTTTTAGCTGTCTAATTAAACCTTTTCAGCATGAAAAGGTAATGTGAGAGCATTTAAAAAGAATTACATGTCTATGGAAAAAAATAGACTTTTTTTTTTTTTCAAAGATTCCTGACATGTGGATTTTCTACTCAATCATATTTTTAGTGTGTTATTGGCGTAATCAGTTGTGTAATCTCAATTGTAATATAGTTCTATTTACTTATTTATTTTAATTCATCAAATTTTACCAAAGAATCAATCTCAAATTCATGAAAATATATAAGTAAAAAAAAATTTCTCTTTCTCAGCAGCAAGTATAAACTCAATTTTAGAACTCATTGCATCAAAGACACCTAATGAAAATAAAAAATATACTTGTTCATTTTCTAGTAGCTAAGTTTTTAGTTTTCTAGAAGTAGTTTTTTAATTGAGCTTCTATTCACAATATTGCTAATTGTAAAACTATTAACAAAATGTTGAAAAAAATCATCAGCTTGTTTTAAGGCAAATCTTGATAAAAAAAGTACTAAAAATAGAGCAATACAAATATTTATTGGGTTGGCAAATAACTCATTTTCTTTTTTCTGTTTATTTTTATGTCACTATGATACACTTATCTGATGAATTAATCCCTAAGATGGATTGTTTATCCTGTTTGTAATTTGTCAACAACTATATCTTTAAAAACGGCTCTTGCGATTCTGATTAAATTCACGATATTGAAGTATAATTTAATGGGCTTTCATATAATCTAGTTTTCATTTTAATTAAAATAATCTTACAGGGCTTAAATGCCAATATCATAAGACTAGTGATTTAGATATATGGCAACAAAATGACCCATTTTTTAAAATGTTGGTAACAGGAGATGAAAAATGGATATTTAAGGATAATACAGTCAATAAAAAATCTCGGAGAGCTAGTATTGGGGCTCCTAGAAGAATGTCTAACCCTGATTGCATCCAAAGAAGATAGTGCTTTTTCCCTATGGTGGGATTTCGAGGGTGTTATTTTCTATGAGCTTTTGCCATCAGGACAAACCGTTAATTCAACTCTGTACTGCTCATAATTAACAAAATTGGATCAATCAATTGAAAATAAATCCCGGAACTGGCAAATTGGAAGGGTGTTGTTTTCCATCAAGACAACGCTAGGCCATACACCTTTTTGGTCACTCGCAATATATTATTGAGCCTTGGATAGGACCTTTTGCCCCACCCTCCCTTTTCACCAGACCTAGCTCCAAGTGACTACCACTTATTCCAGTCTTTGCAGAACTCAATGAATGGAAAGAAATTCCAACAGGAAGATGACGCCAAAAACCACTTGGATAAGTGTTTTTTTTTTTTTTTTAAATCAACTCCAGACATTCTATAAACTTGGGATTATGCAGTTAGTGGAAAGATGGGAAAAAAAGTCTTATTAAATAATGGTTAATATATTGTAGATCAAAATGAATATTATGTCTATAATATATTGAGTTTTATTTCACACTGAAAAATGGAAAGGACTTCTTTGGCAACCCAATAGTTAATGTTACAGCATTTATTTGTATTTAGGTTTAAAACCAATTTAATTCATTTGTGAGTTCTTCTAAGTATGTTAAAGAAAATTTATTGAAATAATTTTTAAATTTAAATTCCAGGTCAGTTGAGTTGAGAGTTAATGGACTTGATAATAGGAACTACTTTCTCGTTATAAATAACCTTTTAAATGATATAGTTGAAAGCAAGAGTCACTGGAAAGTCAAAACTGGTTAGTACAATTTTATATCTATTTATGAGTCATTTGAACGCTATTTAATTTTGCTAATTAACATTGTGTGATATTTATGAACTGAATAATGAATAGTTAATTAAGAAATATTGTTGTTTTAGATATGGTAATTGTTTATCTCAGCAAGTGTCAGTCTGTTGATTGGAAACATTTAACTGTTAGTGAACAAAAATTGAAAGATGCTCAGAAGAAAGATATTGAAGACATGAATTCAGGTGAGGATCCTTCTCAGGGCCTCATGAACCTGATGAAGAAGATGTATACCGAAGGTGACGATGATATGAAAAGAACAATTGCAAAAGCCTGGTGTGAAGGGAGGGAAAAGGGCATGAACACTTTAGATTAAATAACTTAATTAAGTGAAATAATTTTTAAACTGCATTATGTATATATGTGTCTGTGAAGGATTCTTAGTATATACTTTTTTTTAACTTTATATAGTTTGATTTTTTTTTTTTTTTTATTGAGAAAATAGATGTGATTGTATTGATGATGTTATTTTATCCTATGTTTTGTATTTGATCTAAATTGTTTACTATTATATACATGACACAATTGTGTAACAGCCTATTTTAAAGTTAGATCTAAGTCGAATAGCTTAATTTTCATTAGATACTCAGTTATGATGTTTTCATATCTAAAGCAAAATTATTAGTTATAATCGATATGATTAATTGATTTTACTCACAAAATATGAAAAGCAAAACAAAATGCTATATTGTTTGTAATTCATTCATTTTATAAACTTGAATAATTTGTATTGATATCTAGTATAATGTTTTTTTTCTTCAGTGTTTCCTAAGTTATATCTTAGCTGTGCCTAAAATAAGCTTATTAAAAAATTTAGTATAACATACAAAATTTCTTTTATTTTAATAAGGAAGTTTTAATAAAAATAAGAATACTTCTTTTCCGGACTTTCATTAATCCTATTATTTCCCCTGTAAAACTCCCAAACCATTTCTCTAAGAAATTACTATTGTTTAAATAAGAAAAGTTGGTTGAGGGTGCAGTCAATTTAATACACAATTAAGCGTAAACTTAATTTATTGGTGCCGATCTTTCGGCCTAAATTATAGGCCTTCTTCAGAGTGGTTGTGTGAGCTGAGAAGGCGTCAGTCAACAACAATGATTGTATTGATTGTTGTTGACTGACGCCTTCTCAGCTCACACAACCACCCTGAAGAAGACCTATAATTTAGGCCGAAACGTCGGCACCAATAAGTTAAGTTTACGCTTAATTGTGTGTTAAATTGACTGCACCCTCAACCAACTTCTCTCATATATACCCACAGTCAACCATTGTCACAACATACTATTGTTTAAATTTATTTAAAAGTGTTTTAAAAGAAAGAACAAAAAATAAAATAAAAAGAACAGGTTGATAAAATATGTACTCATATCAATCTGGCTGTGTGTTGATTTTACTTCAATCTAAAAATGACCATCACATTTATAAAATTGATAAATGTAGAAGGAATTTTTATTTATCTTGTTTTGATCAAGAGTTATAGAATTTTGGCCACTAAACTGCTATTTATCCCAATTGTATCTTGCATCCATTAAAATAATCCTTCATGATTTTAGTGAAGTGAGAATAGTTGACTGTGAGTATATAGAGAAGTTGAGAGTACAGTCAAATTAACACACAATTAAGTAGAAACTTAATTTAATAGTGCAGACATTTTGGCCTGAATTTTAGGCTTTCTTCAGTACGATTGTAGGAGTGGGAAAACAACTCATTGAATATACAATTATGATTGTTGGGCTCCCACTTCTACAATCGCCCTGAAGAAGGCCGAAACGTCAGCACTATTTAATTGAGTTTCTACTTAATTGTGTGTTAATTTGACTGCACCCTCAACTAACTTCTCTTCATGGTTTTGTATATTTTTGACCAATTGGTTGGCGATGCAATTGTTGCTAACAAGCACTCTTCTCAAGAAATTTTTGTATTGAAATAGTCTACATTGCCTTCCTATTTTTGAAAATTTCCATAAGGTGTCTGACATAAGTCTTTTCAGATAGCATAATCATTTTGATTTAAGATGATGGGGAGATAGATGCAGAGGATATATATAAAATAATAAACAGTGACGATTTCTATCAATATATATTATATCAAAGTATAATCTTTTTATATAAATCATTTATGCTGTTAACTTAATACAAACTACTATAAGAAAATTTTCTATATAGTAAATTGACTTCACTAAGAATTACTTTCTTTATAAATAATACTGCTAAAAATTTATTATTTTGAACATTTATATTTAATTATATATCCATAAGACAATTATCAAATTGGGAATGGCTCTGATGTGCCTTATAGATTATTTTGGTAAAAAATCATCTTCAGAGGATTACAATCTTCAAGACATAAATTAGTTTTATTTTAAGAGATCTGATAAGAAAGAAAATTATTAAAAATTTAAAACCTCGCAAAAAAAATTGTTCTAAATATTTTTACTCCTTACATGTGCAGTGCAAGGAAATATTTGTATTGTGAACAATTTTGAACCCAAGTTTTTGATGAAAATAAAAATTGTCAATACATTTCTCTATAACCAAGTCCATAATATGCTCATTGTATGTAAGGATTTATTAGTAACAAGTTTAATGCCAAATAAGTAACATTTATCAAAATTTCCAATTTTGATAAATGTAAAATTGACACTACCCTTTTAATACTTTCAACAAAGTCTTAGTATCACATTCAGAGAATGGCCAAGGGTCATAGTACTCTAATATAAACTAATTTAAAACATTTGTAAAAAAAAAAAGAAGTAAATGTTATAAATTACATAATGTACCATCCTAATGGGTATGCTGAATATAATTTCATAATATTTTTTCAATTACTTAATATAGCATTCATATTTAATTCAGTATAATCAAATTTATCTAATTAACCTCTGGAAACTTTTGCAACAATAATTGATAAAAATATAAATTATAAATAATAGGGCATTATTATAGAGTATAGAGTTCCTAAGGTTTTTAGAGCTAACATTATTCATAACAAAAAACCTTAATTCTGTTTTTATATTTTGATGCAAACTTCTCAAATATTAGAAAATAAATTTATTTCTATGGAAAATGAAAGAATTAATCTTACTAATGATTTAAAGAATGTCAAAATTGATTCAACTGAAGATGAGATACTGATCTCCCTACCAAATCATAACAGATCAGACAAGACCCATCATTGTCTTGTTCTCAGGTATATAATATTAAAAAACAAAATCATACATGCAACTAGTTGTCAACAAAACATGATTTAATAGGAAGTAAAGGAGAATTTCTATCTTCCTTCAGCTGTGCTAAGAGTTCTTTTGATGTAGTTGCAAAAACATGGGACATAGTAGTATGCGTAGTAGTCATTAATTGTGGCAAATCATCCAAACTGAGGCCACTAGTCTCTATAGGCGGGAGCACTGTAATTACTATTCTTCCTAGAAGAATAAATATACAAGGTAAATTCACATTAATTATAATTATTAAAGCATTGTTTTAAAAGTATATATGATTTACGTTTTACCCTGTTCTAAAACACATTCTTTTGAATGCAGGAAATAAAATCTAGTGAAGACAACTGGAAGAATCGGTAATTGAGCAGTTATTGCAGCATGAAATGCACCTTTCTTGAAAGCATGAATCTCTCCAGTATTTTTTCTAGTTCCTTCAGGAAAAACCCACATCTTGATCTATAAAGGAATAGAATATGAATATATTCAGTATTATGATAAAACATCCATTCATATTTACAGTAAACAATTCCTTAAGTGTACATTTATAAAAATAGAATGTTGTGTGTCTAATAAAGTATACACATAGAAACTATCTATTTTATAGCTTAATACAACAAAAACTATATCATTACAATGAACATGTTTCTCCTTAAGACACTTTTGATTAAATAAAATTAACATTGTAATTCATAAAATAAAAAAACTGTATTTTTCAATATGATAATATTCAACAGCATTAGTTGATATATTGAAAATAAATATCATCTGATACAATAAGTGTAAAAGTGCTAAGATGAAATGATAACCTATAGACAGATGTTTCCTGTTTTGATCACTCTTCATAAACTTTATTTGGCGACTGATAACAAAGCTCTTTTCTTTTAGTACATAGCTATTTGTATTCAGTGTTTTCCAATTCCAAATGGTAAGCATTGATCAAGCATCTCCAATCAGACATTCTGCCCATCTCACCCTTTAGAGTCAGCTTATCCTTTGTTGGACTAGGATCTCCTCATCACACGATCCTTTGGGATCTCATTTGATAACATTCTTACCAGAGCATCAACATATTTATATCCCTCCTGTTTATACACAGCATTCATCTGCTGATGCCAGATTCCCTTTGAACAGATCACTCCAAGTTCACCTCTGAAATTTAACCAAGCCAGTTTCTGATTCTTGATTATAGTTCAGCATTTTGCACCATTTGTGATGTGGCCTAATTAGAATTTTAGGAATAAGAATCTTTGTAGCAATGGACGCAACCCCTTAATTATCACCTAATCAGTTTTTTTTTTTGTTTTTTTTTCTTTTTCTTACCCTCTGGTTTTATTTTCGAACAAAATACAAATACAAATATAATATGTATAGCTGTCAGATTTGTCCTTCTGTCCTCATAACACCTAATCAGTCCAAAATAATACCTGTTATAAAAGAAATTCCATTTTAGAATTCTTGGGAATAGACCTAAGATCATGGCCGATGCCCAAAAAATAATTATTTAATACAAGGCTTAAACAATTCACAACAAAAAATGTTAATATAATTAAAACTTAAAAGGAACATTATAAATATATTCCTGATAAAAAAGAATGTTCAAAATGTACTAGAATAAATGATAGAGAGTAGATCATATCATGGCAGAAATAAAAACTCAAAAAAGAACATCATTCACATATTTCCACATGCCAACAGAAATTTATCTTAAAATAAAATAACTACACAAAAAAAGAATATAATAAAACTAAAATAAAATAAAAACAATATACTAACATTCACTAAGATGATCAGGCATTATGAAACTTCTTGCTCATGTAGGAAGTAACAGAAAATAAATAATCTAAACAAAAATAGGCAATAAAATTAATGCACATAAATAAAGATAAAAAGCAATAGCAAAAAATGGAGATAATAATACTTTTTTTTCATTTAGATGCTTAATTGAATTATTAATAGCTAATCGAGAAGCTTCAGAATTCAATCTATCAATAAACACAAGACCACAAAGCCAAGCTGCTATTCCAAATGGTCCAGCATAAAGTAACTCCTTTTTGGCGACAACGGTACATCTTCTCATAACTGGCCACAATTCAAACATACCTACAATTTCAAATATGATATTCAATTAAAATAAACAATATTAGATTAATAATGCATTAATCTATTATATCGCAATAGTTAATCTTTCTAACTGACCTAGAATGTCAATAGAACTTTGATGATTAGCAACAATTACACAAGGTTCTTTGCTTTTCAAGTAATCTCCTCCTCTGAGCTCCCATTGAAGCCCCAAAACATCAGATATATGTCTGCATAAGAATGAAGCTAATCTAAACAATAATAAAAAGTGGAAGTGGTTAATGGCAACAAAAATTATTATAATGTAATATTAAACAATGAAACTAACATAAGATTTTCTACATTCCTAGGTTTCCAAATCATTATAGGTATTACAAGAACAGATGTCAACATTATTAGACCATAATAAATAACAAATTTTAAATAGTATCGGAAAGTATGACTGTGTTCATAAAGTATCGGAAGCAGCAAAAGTAAAATAATTGTAATTAGTTCGGAAGCGCTCATAAATTGGTGTATAGCCATGGCAAATGTATTGTTTAAATACAAAGATAAACTAAATATAGTTCAGTTTTTTTATAGAAATATATAGAAGACTTCTGTCAACATTGTACAAAGGGTGATGTTTATCACATCAGCTGATAAACATGTCTAAAGAACTGATTTGGGTATGGTTTGCTTTTATCGCTAGTATCAATACAGACATAGAGAAAGGAAGAAAATTTTATCGACACTTACCTCCTAGATTTGAGTAGTTTCTGGTACTCAAGATCTTAAGAATTTGTGAACATAAAACAGATGAGAAGCTGGAGATGGATTCATTTAATTTAGCGAAAGAACTAACTGCCAAAAAACATTTTAATTTTTAACATATCCTCTTATGATAATACTACACCAGTCAGTCGTTTTGCCAAGTGAGAAATAGATTTGCCTCAGCCGATCCATCCAAAACCTTACGATTCAATACGGCAAATGGTTAGGACGATATTGAAGAAAGAAAAAATAAAAGCACAGTTCGACAAGGTGGAAGGGAAATGGCGTAAGTACTTGATATACAGTGATGGAAAAAAGTATTTGCACAACACGTTTTTATGAATAAATTAGTTCAAGGAAACAAAAAACTACGCTTTTCTTTGCAAAAATGAAAAGTAAATTTATTAAAAACTGAGAAAAACCTTTTGTAAAAAAATGTCACTTCATAATGGAATAAAAATATTCAAACAATAAAAGTGCTTGGAAAAAAGTATTTGCACACTTCCACATTTACAAGTTAAAACGCAATTTTAATATTTTGTAAATAGGCCATTTGCGTCAATAATTGCCTGTAGACGTCTGGGCATTGAATGTACCAGGTTTTTAATTAAATCTAGGTTTATTTGTTCCTATTCTTGAACAAGAAGTTGTTTAAGGTGATGTCCACTAGTGATGTGGTGTTTTCTTACATTTTGGTCAAGGGTGTGCCGTAAATTTTCAATTATATTTATATCTGGTAACTGAGGAGATGTTTGGAGCTGTCTTGGAACATTAAATATTAACCACTCCTTTGTTCTCCTAGCTGTATGTTTTGGATCGTTGTACTGCTAGAAATAATATTGATCCTAGATTCCTAAGTTTTCGACACTAACACGCAAATTACGGCGCAAAATGTTCACATACCCTTCCGCTTTTAAAATCCTCCAATGCTCACAAAATTTCCGACGCCGTAGTAGGAAACACACCCCTAAACCATAGCATGCCCTCCACTATGTTTTACAATCGTTAAAACATTTTACTTCTTAAGGACTTCATTACGATGCCGCCATATCGTCCTTCGACCGTCTGACGACGAGTATGACGTGATGACGAGTAAAGAGACATTTTCCTAAAAGCTAAAGTGTTTCTGTACGTACTACCCAGCAAAAGCAAAGCGCTTTTTGCGATTCATTTCACTGATGTATGGCTTCTTTCTCGGAGCTCTACCGTGTAGCCCTTCCGAATTCAGGGCATATCTAATTGTTCTTCTAGTAACCTGGACTCCAGGAGTTGATTGGACCATTACAGCCAGCTTCCGGGAACTGATCACGGGATTTTTAAGAGCTTCTTTTCTTATTTTCCTCTTTAGCACGGGTATTAACTTTTTTTGGACGCCCTTTCCGCTCACTGTTTTCGATTAATCCACGTTCTTCATATCTTTTTATGACGTATTTCACTGTAGAAAAATTCAACCCTAAAAAATCAGCAATTAGGCGATATGTATTTTGCTGATTCTTATTAAACCAATTTTTTTTGCGAGTCACGGACATAGTTCACTTATTTTTGGCATTATAATTCTCTATTGACTTAAGGAAACTGATTGAAAGACTAGAGAATACTGGTAATAAACGATAAGAGATTAAACTTTATTTCGTCAGAAAAGACAACATTTTCCCAAAAGCTTAAGAGTTTCTGTATGGACTAACAAGCAAAGTAATGGTATACGTAGTAAACAAACCAATAGACACAGGAGGATTAATGCCAAAGTTTGTGAGTTATTGTAGACCAAGTGTGCAAATACTTTTTTCCAAGCACTTTTATTGTTTTAGTTTTTTTATTTCATTATGAAGTGTTGCCATTTTTTAACAAAAGGTTTTTATCAGTTTTTAATAAATGTACTTTTCATTTTTGATAAGGAAATCGAAATTTTTGTTTATTTGAACTCATTTATTCATAAAAACATGATGTGAAAAATACTTTTTTCCATCACTGTATTTCCCGATCCCAGCTCATCTGCCAAGGAGAGACGCAGTAGCCTGTTTCCGCCTTATGACTGGCCTAGATTATCTGCAGTCACCTAACAGGACATGTGTGGCTCAGGATTGAGGGTGTAAATTATGCAATCAAGAAATAATGGGTGGAGACCATCTAGACACCTGTCCTGCCTTGAATGAGATACGATAAGACATTTTAAACGAATACTCGAACAAATTAAATTTATACAGGGCAACAAGATTTCAGATGACTGTTTTATGGATACTTATTCCAATATTCATATTATCCAGAAAATTCTTTGGGGTATTGGATTGACAGATTATGCTCAATATTTAACGATTTATGTTATGAACAGTTATCTCAAGATTAAATTTCATCCTGTATTCTTTGTTGGAATATCGCATTACTCTAATGATGTGTAATTAGGAAAATTTATTTTATTATCATTTTAGTTTTTGTTTTGAACTAAATTCAGCCAAAATACAATAGTTTGCGATATTTTCTAAAAATTTGTTTCGAGTAGCTAAGGGATTTTGTACTTGCATTATGGAGGTTTAAACGGTATTAGTTTCACATTTTTTCACTCAGTCCTTTTTACAATATTCTGCTCCATATATTGCAAAAATGACTTTTGGTCTTAATAGGAAATACATATATAGAAATATATTGTTATCAAATATATTAGTACGCGTTATTTTTATAAAACTTATAAAAAAATGTGCCAGGAAGTTGTGATATTCCAAAAAATACAATAACTTCGTCTATACTATAAAATGTGATAATATATTTCAGACATAAAATAAAATATTCTTCCACACGTTTTAACTGTTCAAATGTGAAATTGTTAAACAGGAAAAACACTCAAGTCAGTTTCAGGATTATTGCAGGTGAGTAAATTTTCAGATAGCCGTGCGCTTTTCATGATATTTTGGAACATACTACTATATTACAAATTCCCTTCGATTTTAACCAAATGAACAAGCATACAGAATCCAGCTCCGTAAAAACCATGTATAGCTACTAAAGGTTACTAAAACGATATAATGAATATCTGAGAGTATTTCTTAAAGTACTTCAATTCCACAGACTGGTGATAATGAAATCAAGTGAATTCAAAGCATCTAACATACATCCTCCTTTCACTTAAAGCTTTATAATCTTTTAAGCTCTTTACTCCCCTTCCTCTATGGTTATTGTGATATATTTTATAAACTTCTCTGGTGTCAACCAATGTTTCTCTCTAGCTACTTGACGTTTCAGTTTTTCCTATAATATTATTCAATGTTCTGAACCTGATTGACATCTATTATTATTAATGGCAGTTGTATGGCATCAAGTTGTATTCGCTTTAGATGCTAAATATAACGCCTTCAGAGCCAAAAACAATCCTAATTTCAGTAATAATCATTTTTAATGCGATTACAGCTATTATTTTTTATAATTTGTAATTAATTAGACTTTTCATGCAGGAACTCTTTACATTAGAAGGAGAAATCAATTGCTTTTAGAATTTGGAACATGCAAAGAACATGGATTTTGGAAAGAGTATTTGAAAATAAGAGGGCTTATATTACAGAATCGTTATGGTCTTGCCATTGATCAAATAAGCTTAAGGAGACAAAGTATTAATCGGGTAATTATTTCAGTGATTTAAGTTAATTAACTTATTGTATTTTTAATGACGTGGAGTAGGTGAGAGAGTTATAAAACATTGGATATGTAACTCTAAAGGGGGATCTTTATGATCTTTCAAATTCAAATAATGGAACAATAAAAAATGGAGTGGTTGGAATAAACTTAACATTAGCTTCTCACTGATATTATTAAGTTTTAAGGTTTTTATTTTTTTTGTGAATATTGCAGATAATCTCGATCAGAATGAAACCTACATGAAGTTAAATTCCATTAAATTGTACACTGATATTGTGACTTTAATCATAATATTTGGAGCCGTTTTAGAGATAATCATTAAAAGGTTTTATTTGCATGGTATTGGCTCTTCTGGTTTGCCGATTCTGGTAAAAATTGCCATAACATTTCAGGCATATTCTCTGCTATAGTATGAAATTTCAGTTTTATACTTCTTTTTCTTTTGAGATAGGCTGACCACACACACACACAAACTCAGACCTTTTTACAAAACTTAGTCTTTTGGCTCAGGGGACACTAAAACCTGTATTTCCTACAATAATTTGAATTTAGAAATTTTCATGATCACAATACTTTTCCGTACTATTTATTTCATTTATAGGTTTGCTTGTTCATTCATTTATTTAACGTCCCTTTATGATGCTGGTCCTAATCGGACGATGCTACACTGGGGGTCCTAAATTTTGCCTATCCGGGTTTAATTAGGATTGGGATCTTTAACATGTACCAGACATCGCACTGGCTCTGTACCACCTTTTAACGATTCCTCCTATGGACGGCATAACTAAGGATTTTTTATTCCCATGCCACAGTGGGGGTCCTAAATTTTGAGTATTCAGGTTTCATTAAGATAAGGATCTTTAACGAGTACCTGACATCGCACTGGCTCGGGACCACCTTTTAACGTCCCCTCCGGAGGACAGCATAACTATGGGTCTTTTACTCCCATTAAAAAATCCTAGGGCCACCTGTGGGTTTGAACCGGGGACCTTGGGTATTGTTATGCTAACCACCATGCTACAGGTAACCCCTTTCATATATAGGTAAGTGAGTGTAAACAAAATCTTTCTTTTTACTATCCTGCCTTTGCATCATAATTATTTTTGTGTAAAATACTGTATTTTGCTTTTACATTTTCTATGGTTGGTACATATATATTTTTGTAAATTTTGGATGTATGGTGCAGTGATCATAGGTTTGTTAATGAATTCAGCACAATGATTGGTATACAACAGTAGTACAATTTGTTTTCATTGGGACATCTAGTTTCTCTGTGAGCTCTGATGTTATGGAAATGTGGTTTTAATCAAAACTTGTGGCTGCTCTTAATGGAAATATATTGTAAGATAGAATAATAAGATTTAGTATATTTAGGGATAATGTGTACCAAATTTCATGAAAAGTTATTTCTTGATGATTTTATATGTAATGAGTCATTAAATAAAATTGTATATGAATTGTTAGGTCTAAATTGGACATTATATTACTCGAAATATTTTATTCAAATAATGTTACATGTTTCAATTTATTGTTGAAAAAAAAGTATTGAGAAAGTTTATCCCTTTTAGGCAAGTCCCGATAATGCAGTATCTGTACAAGAATGGGATGACAAATCTGTTACTAGTAAGGATGATGTTCTTACACCAACAAAAGAAGCAGAAGCTTCTAGAGCAATAGTGGGTAACAGTAGTATATCTGAAAATTATGCATTTGCAGGTGTTCATCACATTTTTGACCAGGTATGTTTTGGTATTCGGTTTTTATTTATTTAATTTTTTTTTTTTTTTTACTTTTCTAGAAAGGTAATTATTTTTTATTAATCATAATTTCAAGGGAATAATCATCCTTAAGTTTTTCACTACTTTTAAATAATTGTCTGCAGGGACACCAGTTTATTATGAAAATTTTATTTTACTTCATTTTCTGCTTTAATGAAGACGATGGTTCATCCTTGTGGCAGTAGAGAAAAAAATAATATCAGTTCTATAAGCAAGTTTTTTAAAAAATTAATAATTTTTATTGAAATTTATTAAAATAAAAAAAAATATATAAAAGTATTTAATTAATAATTACTACTATTTTATTTTATCCTTATCACTCCTTCATTAACCATCCATACATATAAGACTAAAAAATAATTCTTTTCTTGAGTGTTTGTTCTTTATTGTGTTTTATCCTTTAAAATATTGGATTGTTTGTTCTAATACTTGTTTGGAGTATTTAATTTTACAGCATTACTTGAGTGACAAGTGCAATTTACATTATACTAATATAAAAGATGATGGTTATTGTTTTTCAGTCTTGAAAACTATTTTCATGTGTTCTTTCCTCTAATTTAATATATTCCTTTCTTTTATAGCACACTGCTGCAGTGACAATGGTCAAATTTGCTAATAATGATCGTGCTCGACTATGTTGTATTTCTAATGATTCGACTGTCTCTATTTGTAATGTTTTAAGTCAACCTCCAACTCTAGAATGCATATTGAGGGGCCATACTCTTCCTGTTACAGGTAAGCACGTATATGTTCAACATTATTCACAGATGGTACTATTTCTTGAAAAAATGGACTATGACTCTAAGAGAGTTGAGAACATTATATTATTTTATTTTGTCATTATAGTATTGGTATTATTAATATATTTTTATTCATAAGTATACCTTTTTAGAAATTAAAAATTCATTGTTAATGAAGATATTTAATATTTCAGGATGTGATTGGTCAGCTTCTAACGATATGCTAGTTACATGCTCACTTGATGGTCAGATATGCTTATGGAATACAACAAACGGGATTTGCATTAGGGCTGTCAGGGATATTGTAGCATCACAACTTTTTTCTTGCCTCTTCAATCCTGTTAATAATAACTTTGTTGTTGTATCCTTTATGTACACATTTATTTTAAATACTTTTTATTTAATATTGAATAGTTGTTGAAGTATGGGGTAGTTTAGGTGGCTTTCAATTAATGATTACCAATAATATTGTAAATTATTTATTGTGAAACACTTGATAGATGGCCCCACGATTTTTTAATGGGAGTAAAAAATCTGTATTTATGCCGTCCTTTGGAGGTCACATAAAAAGGTGGCTCAGAGCCAGTGCGATGTCAGGTACTCGTTAAAATTCCCTATTCTAATTAAACCTGGATAGGCAAAATTTAGGACTCCCGCTGTAACATCGTCCGATTAGTCATAGAAGCATAAAGTGACATAAAATGAATAATCAAATTTATTTTGAAACCAATGTTTCAACCCACATTACTTTAGGACTAAAAAAAAAGATATAGAGTAAAGGTTTAAATCGACAAATATATGAATGGATATTTTCATTAAAAAATATTTAAAAAAAACAAACTAAAACAGTATTAAGAACTTATTAAGTAATAAGATATTACATCCCTATTAACAGTTGCTAAATTAATAGTAAATGTCGGTAATTAAGTTAACATAATTAATAACTTCAATCTACTAATTTTAATTAACTTTATTTTACTATGGATTTATTATCTCATTACTTTATTAGTTCATATTACTGTTTTTATATTTGTTTGGGTACTGTTTCTTAAATTTAGTTTTATTCAAGACTATATTCTTTCCTATTTTTCTCTAACTTTTACATTGTATCTTATTTCTTTTTACCCCTGAAGTCCTGCAATGTGGGTCAAAACTTTTGTTTCTTTATAAATAATGTAGACTATTTTCGGTAATCAATTATTGACTGCTACTTGATCTATCTCATCCTTCGTGAAATAAATTTTTAATTAGTAACATTATATTGTATTTTAAAATTAATGAATTAAAAAAGATTTGAGATGAAGAATATCAAGTACTGTTGCGCCGAAATAATGAGCTGTTTGGTCTAAAGAAAATTTTCATGTCACACACTTACATTTTTTGGTGTAAAGAATCATTTTTGATTAATTTTTGGTAATCAACTTTTTTTTCTTTTTTATTATAACAGATATATTTATTAAAATATTCTTAAATATCTCTGTTATAATACATTATCCAATGATTATATTTTTGGAGAAATGGAAAAATCCTTTTATAATTCATACTTCATGTTTCAGAACCTTATTTCCTATTCATTTTTAAGCCTTTTTCATCTTATTTGGTGGATTATTCATTCATCTATAATTAAAAATTCTATTTCCATTATATTATTGATAAGCTTGTAACATAAAAAAAAATTTTTTTGTTTAAATTAAAGGAAATAACCATTAATTTCTGTCATATCTACTTTATGATTGACCTGAATTTAGCAAGAAATAAGGTGTGGAATGTTGAATAACAAAGATAATATGAGTGGTGAAGTATAAAAAGATTTTTTTTCATTTTCCCGAAAATATAATTATTGAAATAAATAAGGAATGATCCCAATCCTTCCTATTTACTATACCCACTTTTAATCAAGCGGCTGCCACTTATTCTGGCCTCTGCTAATTTCCACGATTCAAAAGCAATTACAGAACGATTTGGATATCGTTTAGGGAGGTTTAGACTTCAGCTTCCAGATACTCCATGAATGTGACTTCTAGCTGTTAGTGGACGGATGGAAACAGGTCATATTAAATAATGGGCAATAAATTGTAGATTATTTCACGCTGTAAAACCCATAAAATTTAATTGCCAACATGACACATTTTTATACTTAAATTTGATGTTCTGCTGCCTGGCACATACAAAGAGACTTTCTGCTTGTTTTACTAATGGAAAAGATTACATAATGCTAACAATATCGAAAACATGATTCTAAATTAACTTTGCAGGACTATACGTTTGGACGCGGAAGGTTATAACTGTGATAAGTTTGCTCTCTAGTTTTTTCCGATTTTTGTTATGTTTTAAGTGAAAAAATTTAGTGTTTACAAACAAACTTGCTTCCTAACTGTGTGCTGAACAAGCAAACAAGAAGAGAAGTAAAATTTATTTAGTGAAGTGGGTTCTCCCACTGGAAAAATGACGGAAGCCTCAACTTCAAGTGCTCCAACCAGTGGCTTAGACATTTCTAATAATGCTATCGAGCACGAAAATATCTCCTGGGAGCTTGTGTCAGGAAGAAAAAGACATTTAACTGCAGAAAGAGACCCCAGGAAAATTATGAAGGTTAGTCCACCCACAAATACTCAAAACAGGTTCGAACCGTTATCACCCTCAATAGATGAACCAGAGCCATCAACTAACCAACCTACCAACACTAAACCGCCACCCATACATTTATCTGACGTTAAAGATTACCCTGCACTCATAACATTCCTTCATAATGAGGGAGGGGCAAACAGTTTCAGGCTCAAGACATCTGTCAGGGGAGTAACCGTATACCCTGAAAATTCAGATGTTTACCGAAAGTTAGTAACTAGTTTAAGAAAGGGAGGTGCGTACTTCCACACATATCAACTACCAGAGGAAAAAAGTCCACGAGTTGTTATCAAAAACCTACACTACGGCACACCACTAACCACCATAAAAGAAGAACTGGCCAAATATGGATATGAGGCAACAAGTATTGTCAACATCATTTCACGATTTAAAACACCCCTTCCCATGTTTTTCGTGGACGTCTCAAAAGCAACATTCAATGACAAAATCTTTGACATTGAATTTTTGTACTATACCCATATAAAAATAGAGGAACCGCGCAAAAGAAAAATGATTCCTCAATGTATTCGATGCCAGCAGTACGGACACACAAAAACGTACTGCAACTACCCACCAAAATGTGTAAGATGTGGACTGGGCCACGAAAGCAGTGCTTGCACAAAACCAAGAGAAACAGCTGCAACCTGCGCCAACTGTAATGGCGCTCATCCCGCCAACTATAGGGGCTGCCAAACTTTGAAAGAACTTCGAAAACATCGCTCGAAGCAGTACGCTCCTCTGCGACCTCCAACAGTTAGACATGCACCGCCTGCCCTCAATGATTTTCCACCTCTTCCACAACTAAATCAACCTCAGCCACCTCATCCAAGAACTGACCGGGAGCATCAGAGGCAGTTGAATCAACCAGCTCTAGCACCAGATCATCAAGATCAGAGACAGCCACAACAACCAGCTCAAGCCCAGTACCAACAGCACCAGAGACAGCCGCAACAACCATCGCAAGCCCCACACCAACAGCTACCAGCTCAAGCGCCACACCAACGACACAGATATACAGGTATGAGTGGGGGCACTACCCTACCGGTCCCGCCGGTAGATAACTCCTCTGGCCAGTTATACAATATTATCAATAATTTAAACAATCTCATTCAGCCCCTCTTCGGTCTTCTTCAACAACTCTCTCAAACTACCCTTGCCCTTAGACAATTATATGCCCATTAATCAGATGACTGTAGGCTCTATGTCTATCATACTATGGAACGCAAACGGACTTAATCAACATAGGACAGAACTAGACATATATTTACACGAGAAACGAATTGACATAGCACTAATCACTGAAACACATTTTACACCAAAATCCAAATTTTACATTCATGATTACAAAATCTATAGAACTGACCATCCAGACAATACTTCACACGGAGGCACTGCTATTCTCATCAGATCAACACTAAAACACCATCCTTTGCAATTACTCATATCACCTGACATACAAGCTACAGCCATTTCACTATTCTCTGAACATCACAACATTACTCTTGCTGCTGTTTATTGCCCTCCGAGATATGTCCTGACTTCCACGATGTTTAGTAACTTCTTCAAACGTCTCGGCAGATGCTTTGTCGCAGGTGGCGATTATAATGCTAAAGACCCGACTTGGGGATCTAGATTATCAACCCCAAGAGGAAGAAATCTCAGGTATGTCCTTCACGAACTTTCATTAGACACGATATCACCACACTCACCTACTTACTGGCCAACATCTAGACGTAAGACACCAGATTTACTTGATTTTTTCATAACTAAAGGACTCCGCACTACACCTTACACAATAAGTACGAGCACAGATCTTTGCTCTGATCATTCTCTTTTGCATTTAGAACTATTTGAAGAACCACTTGTAGCTAAGAAACACACATCTCTCACAAATGGCATAATGGATTGGGATGTGTTCAGAAACTGTCTAAATACTGCTCTCTCCATTCCTTTGGCTATTAAAAATGAAGAAGAGCTTGAGGATGCTGTAGAATGCTTCACACAGAAGCTACAAGACGCTGCATGGTCCTCATCAATTCCTAGACGAAGAAAACATGAAAAGCTACCAATTTATCCACAGTACATAAGGGATTTGATCAGAGCAAAAAGAAGAGCCCGGAAAATATGGCAGACAGACCGACTTCCATCAGACAAACAAATTTACAACCGACTCAACAACGAACTCAAACGACAAATTGCAAAATTTAAAAGAACAACTTATGATAACTACATTAGTAACCTTTCGACTGACGATGGCAGCTTGTGGAGGCATACTAAAAACCTTACTAAGCATCGGGAAGTGCCTGCACCCCTCCGAAAAGAAGATGGTTCCTGGGCCATGGCTGACGGAGAAAAATCCGAACTGTTCGCCGAATATCTATCTTCTATCTTTACACCACACACAGAATTCAACAACATCGAACATGATAAAATTGTACTTAAAACTCTGGATGAACCTTTACAACTGACATTACCTCCTCCTTCCTTCACACCTGCTCAAGTCGCTGAACAAATCAGAAAGTTGCCTAAAAAGAAAGCCCCTGGACACGACTTAATTAACGCTGAGGTACTCCAGCAAATGCCCAGAAAAGCTCTAGTGTTTCTGACTTCAATCTATAACGCGATACTGAGGACAACCAAATTCCCGCTTCAATGGAAATACTCACATATTACAATGATTCACAAGACCAACAAGGACAAAAATACTCCCTCATCATACCGACCAATAAGCTTACTTCCGCTATGCTCCAAAATTTTCGAACATCTACTACATAAAAGACTTCTTGATTTACTAACTAACAACGACATCGTACCAGATCATCAATTTGGATTCAGAAGACATCACTCGACATTGCACCAACTACACAGAGTGACGGACTACATATCCACCGCACTAGAGCAGAAGTTATACACTACTGGCGTATTTCTCGACGTTGCTCAAGCCTTCGACAGAGTTTGGCACCAGGGGCTTCTCTTCAAACTCAAGACTATCCTTCCGCCTACCTACTACCTCATTATTCATTCTTTCCTTTCTCACAGATTTTTCTCCGTTCGACAGGGATCAGAGCTATCTGCCATGAGATCTATCGCAGCAGGAGTACCCCAAGGTGCAGTGCTCGCTCCGTTACTCTACATTATTTACACTCATGACATACCTTACAGCCCCAATATTCTAACAGCGACTTATGCCGACGACACAGCGATCTTAACAAAACATAAAATTGCAACCCACGCCTCAGAGATCCTACAACAACATCTAATAAAATTACATGACTGGTTCAAACTCTGGAAAATCCGATTGAATAATGACAAATCACACCATATCACCTTTACTCTTCGACATGACACGAGTCCTCCCGTTTTCTTAGACAACACACAAATTCCACAGACGGACACTGTACATTATCTTGGTTTGACGTTTGACAGAAGAATGACTTGGGGCCCGCATATTAACCAAAAAAAGAAAACCCTTAACCAAAGACTGAGACTTCTTTACTCACTCTTTTCAAAACACTCGAAACTAAAACTTCGACAGAAATTAAACACCTATACTTACCTACTGAAACCTATTTGGACTTACGCATCACAGCTATATGGGACAGCTAAAAAGACTCACATTAACAAACTTCAAATCTTTCAGGCTAAAACGTTTAGAACAATTACAAAAGCACCGTGGTACGTTAGCAACATAACTTTACATACTGACCTTAAGATGCCAACCGTCAATGAGCACATACGGACACACTACAAACGTTTCCACGACAAACTACAAGGTCACCCTAACACACTAATCAATGACATGGCAACAACACTCATGCCAGGAAATGCCTACAGAAGGCTGAAGAGGAGTTGGATGAGAGACCTTCTCCTTTAGTAATATACACTAATTTCATGCCAGGAGTAGGTACCGCTGGGTGCTGCTCTCCCTCATGCCTATCACGCCATGTTTCTTAATATTGACCGCACATTCACTGATTGTTCATTGTATTATTTACAGGTGTGAATAAAGATTTAAAGTTAAAAAAAAAAAAAAAAAAAAAAAAAAAAAATTAACTTTGCAATCGTGTAATATTAAATAATATCTCATTAATGATTATATTCAGTTATTTTATTATATAAATGTGCATTATACTAAAGTTATACTTATTTGATAATGGATGTATTCATTTGGTTTAGTTCTTAATTTGGGGCGACAGTGTCATTATAATGCTGGTTTATGTATCAATAAGGGACAATCAGTCTCAAAATTAACATATGTTTCAATTTCAATCATTGGAATAAGATGATGGTACCTAAACAAATTTATAGGCAGGTAATGCAAAAGGGCAGGTTGAAGTTCTGAATATATCTACTGGCAAAAAAAATTCTAATGTTATGGGAGGAAGAGTTCTTTCATTGGCTTTTGATTCCACTGGAAACCTTCTCTGGGCTGGAAATGATGAGGTATGAATTTCACTTTAAAATATTTTTAGATTATACTGAATTACTATTGGTTACCTGCTTCATTACAGCAATATTGTGATGCTCAGAAAAAATAAATATTTAAGAAGAAAAAAACTTCTTCCTGGGACTCATAAGAATAACAGCATTACTAACATGTCAAAAGAGCTATATCTGCCTGATAAAAGATAATCTTAATAAAACAAAAAAACAAAACAAGTTAACTTAAAAAATATAGAATTATAATTTTAAATAAAATTGGGCTATATTTAATTGAAGAAATTTAACAAAAATATGAATACATTTATACTGTAAAATACGGTGAATAGGAACACTCTATGTATCTTGAGCAATATAACTAATTTATTTTTTATCTCAATTAATTGAATATTACATAAAATCTTAGGTCCATATCCCCTCTATTAGTGTTTTTGAAAATGAAATAAAAATATTACTGTTCCCATTCACCCTACAGTAGAGGTGAATAGGAACAACATTGTTGTTTTTTGTTTCCATTTACAAAATGTGGAGTAAATGAGAACAGTTTGAAATGCTTATTAAATTACTTTTTCTATTTGAAAATTTTCGTAGAAACTGGTACAATGTTTCATAGGTTCAACTAATAAGTCAAAAGTACTATCAACAGAACAAAACCATATAGTCATATTATTTACAGGGTAGCCAACCAATAACACCAAAATGAATTCCTATACAGTAAAGAAAGTGGCTTTCACGCAACTTTGAAATAATATTGAAGTTTTGTTCCCTTTCACACCACTGTTCCTATTCACCCCATTTTACGGTAGTTTCATTTGTTTCTGTGAACTCCTATTTAGAAGGCAAAAGTGGAAACTGTTTTGTAATTATAATTTTTAAGTTGGTTATTCTTTTATTTTTTTAATTTTATAGATTCTATTTTTTTCACTTTATGAAATATGGATGGCCTCATAATGGTTCTATATACTATATATACAACAAGTAAATACTTGTCTTCCTACCTATACAAGTTTTATTAAAAAAATTTATTTCACAGAATTATATATTATGAAATAAAGCACCAAAATGATGCCTATATTTAAAAATAAATTAATTTTTGTAATATTTCATTATATCTTAAATTTTATTTTTTTAGGGTGTAATAATGTCTTTTTTATTTGATATTAAAAGTGGAAAAATGACTAAGCGCCGTAGGATGTACCTTGGGAATAATGCATCTATTACCAGTATTAACTATAGGGCATGGATTAGTAGAGAAAGTCGAGACCCATCTCTGCTACTTAACATTTCTGCTAATTCTGTAAGGGTGTATCGGTAAGTTTTGTTTTAATTTCAATTTATTGATCTATGTTTTAGGTAGTGTCTTATCGTCATTCTCTTTTTTTATCTTTGCACTTTTATAATATATATTTACTTAAGAGAGATGTACAAGGGAATATACATGAAAACAATTCTGAAGAATGGAAAGAATCAATGCTTATTATTCTGATTCACAAAAAGAAACCTAGGGCATATTGTTATAATTATTGCTGAATCTCTTTTCTTTCTGTATGTTATAAAATTTTCTCATCAATCTTAACTAGCTAAATTATGGAACACATCAGAGATTACCAATGTTTTACGATAATTACTGTTCACCAATTTTATTATAATAGAGAATTATTTTGAGTAAGAAAGAAAAATTGCTAGAAAATATTTATTATATATTTTTAAAATTATTACTCCCCCAATAAACAATTTATATAAAACGAAAATGAATTATATGATTGTAATTGATGCGTTTCTTTTTTATTAAATATTTTATCAAATAATTGATTAAAACAAATTTACAATGTACAATTACAAATGATTTTTTATAACTTTTGTTTTCTTTGAGATTTTAAGGATTACTCTTACATTTTCTAACAGAAAATAAAGAACTTATCCTACCATAATAAACTGTGCCTATTATTGTTCTATTGACGTATTTTAGTATTCAATTTATATGATGTATAATTTTGAAATAATATAATATATAATAAATTGTTATTGTTTTTTAAATTTGGTTTTATGTTATTTATAAATAGGGTAATTGAAAAGGATGGTTCCCTTTCATTAAGAAGAAGTTTCTTTGTGAAGCATCAGTACCATAATAATTTCATCCACTCATCCTTTTGTCCTATAATGTCTTTCAGACAAGGTGCATGTATAGGTATGTAACTTTTTTTTTTCCATGACAATTCTAAAACTCAATTTAGTTAATTAATGTACTAACAAGTAGGGCCTTTATTTATTTAACTCATAGTACAAAAAAAAAAAAAATGTTGAAATCAAAGTGAAGAGGTGCTTAGGATATGCTCCTAATCCATTTAATTTCTAAAATAATAAGTGCCAAACCAAGTCTGATGAGTGCATGATCTTTTTGTTAATTATCTAGCATAGCTTTTTACTTTCACTTACCTAGATATGAAATATATAGTTTGGGATAGTATTGCGATTGTGAAAATTTTCAAAATTCTGGTGATAAATTCACCATAGCCGAGTGGACTGTTTATGGGTATAAATATGATTACTCATCTCTTATAGATTACATTTGTGGATTGGTTTTGTTTTAATTATTTTTTTTTATTTTTCAGTTACTGGCAGTGAAGATTCATGTGTTTATTTCATCGATATAGAATGTGATAAAGAGAACAAGAGAGCTGTGATCAACAAACTGCAAGGACACTCAAGTCCTGTTCTTGGGGTTAGTTTCAACTATGATGAAAGCCTATTAAGTACCAGTGACCAACAGGGGCTTGTTATAATTTGGACCAGATCCAATGTTCAGTCATAATCATTGTAATTGTCTTTTATTAGTGGTGTATGTCTCTATATTTATTTTAAAAATTGTATATATGAAATAAATATTATTTTTGTTTTATTCTTTATTTTTAATGTATTTTCTGAGTAGAATATTTGTCTAGACAAAGATGTAATCACTGCAATTTGATATATTAAATCACTAAATACTTGGAGAGACCTGGATCAGTTTGCCCATCTTAAATTCTACTCTTCAAAATAGAAAATTTCTAGCACGAATTAGAGATACATATATAGCACTGTCAAAAATTGCAGTAATTAATTTATTGAGATATGTTATGGATTTATTCATAAATTAGTTATTTACAGAGTTAAAAATATACTTTATAATTTCAATATATATATATTGGTTTTATTGTGTTTGTTGGTGTGTTTTAGACATTAATTTTCTTACATGATCAATTAAATTGTTTGCAGTGTTGATTTTATATCGATTGAGGTATTGATTTGTGTATTGGATGTAGGTTTTGGAATGGATAGGCATTTGCCACCACTTGGTTTTTATTTCCCCATTTGGTTTGTGAATTAAAAGTACATCTAAAAATGGTAAATTATTACTACGTTCAAATTCAAATTGTAATAATATCTTTAATGTAAATTCTAATTGAAATATCAATCTAGCTACTGTATACCTATTCATATTCAATAGGACATATTAAAAACCAATTTCCACTCGATAAGTAAACTTAATATTGAAAAGACACAAGGTTTTTCTGCCTGGGTAGACACAGGTGCTATTTAAGTCTACTATTATTTCTTTAAATATTTAATGTGACTTACAGATTAAAGTTTTTATGTAATTATAACTTTTTTTTGGCTTGAAAGATTTTTTGATGGAAATTATTTTTCTTATAGAATTTAATTAATTTTTAAGTATTATAGTAAAAATTAAGGATTAGGGAAAACAAAAACAAACAAAACAATGATAATGAATCATTTATTTAGCACATTTCGACACTTTAATAAAATATAAGAAACTTAGGAATTTATATTTTGCTTTAATCACATATATTTTATTGATCATCAATTCACTAATAAAGTATAATACAAATGAAAAATATATTAATACTTTTTCTATACAATATTTAAAATTAATGGTACTTTTCATAATACATTTCGTCACTTATAACAACTTCAATAAAGTCTTTGGTTTCATATTAATTACAATCAATAAAATAAAGTTCATTTTCTCATGCAACACACATAACAAACTAGAAAATACTCTTAAAAATTAAAAAAAAAAATCACACTTGGTTTTCAAGGTAGCTAGCAACTTTAAAGTAATAAAATACTGGTAAATTTAGATACCATACAAAAATACCTATCACAGTAACAGTGGTTTATAAACTTCTCATGCGACTACCAATGGCTCATCGTCAGAAAAGCCTCTAATAACAGGAGAGTCTTCATCATCTAAAATAATAAAATATGATAGTTAATGACATTCAATGAAACCAGAATAAATAATCAGTCACTAAAACTATTAAAAAATAAATAAAATCAAGAGATCTAACTAAACTTAATTTCTAATGGTTTTTGACATTGGAAAGGAAGTATGAAATTTGTATTGTTTTTTCTTTATACTTTCTCCACAACATTTATCTCAGAATCGCTCATTAATCATAAGTAGAGACCGGATTTTTGTGCAGTAAAAAGCCGAAAAATGGGCAACATAAACATCGAAACGTGCAATATCGTGCAGTAATAATTTTGAAATGTGCAAAATAGTGCAGCAAAACCCCAAAATATAAAATTAAGGCTATATATACCTTAAATGTCCAAAAATAAATAAATTAACCTAAATCTATATGGAAGAGGAAGTTAACCTTTAAAATTTTGTTTGTTTCGGCTTAAAGGCGTAAAACCTACAAAAGTTGTTTTCTTGCTAAATTACTTCCCTAAAGATAACTTATAAAAAAAAAATATATAAAAAAAACAAAAAAAAAAAAACACGAATCACGTGAATAAAAGATCTATGTACAATATTTTTATAACTAGACAAAATTATCTAGTTCATTGACTAGTTTAATTAAATAATTGACCATCAAACATTTATCTGATTCGTAACTTCTTCAATAGTTGAATAGATAGTGAATTAACAAAACATGTAATAAGTCAATAAAAAGTCAAAGTCAAACTGACTGAAAGCAGTTAAAAGAATTGATCAGAAATACTTGTAAATAATAAATAGAGCCATATTATGTAAACCAGGATAATTAATTAAATATATATATAATTTTAATTTTAAATAATATTCAATATTAATTGACAGTTGTTTTCCTATAGGCCTATTTTTTTCTGCTTCAATATTTGCTTGTGTCCACCAAACAACAAAATAAACAATAATAATTTTTATAAATTACAACCTAAATTATAACACAGAAAAATTTATTGTAACTCTTTTGAATTTTAAATTTTCTTCCTCTTCATCACCTTAATTTTCGTAGATTCGAAAAAAATACCCACATGATCTTGTTAGCATTGATAAAAAACAGGTAAATATACAATTCAAACGAAACCGATATCCAACTAATGGAGAAAGCATAAAAAAAAAAAAAAAATTTAATGCATTTTTTTATTTTTGAACATAAGAACAGTAATATATATACATGTATAATACACCATTAGAAAGCTAAAGTTTTTAAATAAAATATCATCTTATAAACAAGCTTGTAAAAGTTAGTGGAGAGTGATGAAAAGGCAACAAAACTAACGGATTGTTTTAAATAATAATATAATAGATAATTTAATAAAACACATGTTTCCATCAAAACTAAATTTCATTAATTCTTTACATTGCTTTCATTGAGTCAACTTTTTAAGTCAATATTAGAACAGCTGCTAAAGATGATTTACAGAGAAAAATGAATTTATTGAAAACAATTAATATATTATAAACAGTTTCAAAATATCCTACTACTGAAACAAATAAAAATGTCTAAAAAAATAGTGTGGATTCAAATTTTCTATATATCAGACCATTAGTATCTTATGTTCAAGTACGTCAATATTAATAAATCAAGATTTTATTTGAGAATAAAATAAAGTAAAAAATATATATTACCCAGTCTATCAGTGAAAATTGCAGCACCAGAACTGGTACTGTAGTGTGAATTAGCGAAAGTTGTGAATGTATTTCTCAGCCGATAGTGTTTTAACACATAGAGTACAAGTACAGCTGCCAGAACAATGATGATGAGAGCTGCAGGAATGATTACTGAAAGGATACCTGCCTCACTAACAACAACCATTGAAGAACCTGAAAATGATAGGAAGTATAAAGAAATAGTACATAAAAATTACAATAGAAATAAAGTAATGCTATTAATCAATAATATAAAACGCTGCAAATTATTACACAATGGTTTATTATTTCCAAATAACAATATTAGACTATAACTGTTTATAAGGCTGTTGATAGGCAATTAAGTAATATGAAAAGCACTAATTCAAAGCATCATATCATAACACTACTACTGATTTCAAAACAAATATCTAAGCTAGTTGTAAACAAAATTCAATGATTCTTTTTTCATTTTGTCCAAAATTTAATTCTCTATCAAATAGCACTAATAGCAAAACTTTTTGTAGTTTAGGGGTACTCACTACGTTTGCTATAGCATTCTATTTGTGTTATTTTGCTAAACCGGTCGAGTTTCTACAGTTATTTCCTGTATAAAATTGATGGGTTTAGCACAATAGCACAAATAGCATGCTATAGCAAACGTAGTGAGTACCCCTTTTATTCATTTATTTATTATGAGAAATCTTTTTTTTTATTCGTTATTTGGATTCTACGCATCTTGAAACGTAAGCTCTCAAATTTTGAGCAGGGGTAATTTTTTTTTTTTGGTCGATTTCAAAGGTTGATTATTGAAAATAATAAACAAAATCATTTATACAGGACTGCGTTACTATTTCCTTTCGATTTTCATTCAAATAAAATTTCCTGATTCCAAAAAACCTTACATTTTATCTTTATCATCAATAATAACAGAGTTATAAGGGAATCACATCTCTAATAAGTTGTGGCTTGACCATATATGATGATTTTTTTTAATTTAATTTTTCTTTTGTGCACTTTGTATATCGCGTTGTCTTGATCACGAAATGTTTTTCGATTTTTCTCTATCTTCAATAATAACTGATTTTTGGTGTAATTACATCTATTGGGTTGATGCAAAATTAATGCAGGTTTTTAGTAGGTATTGTAAATACGCCATATCTTTACTTTAACCATATATATTTAATCAAAATAATTTCTATCTGAATCAATGCACTTTTGCCAACGTTCAACAAGCTTTCTTATTCCACCAGAAAAAAAATCCGAATCCCTGGACTCAATGAAATCACGAAAAGAATTTTCAATGTCGTCCTGGTTTTGAAAATTTTTCTCCCTCAAAAAGTTGTCCAGATGCCTGAAAAAGTGGAAGTCTGTAGGAGAGAGGTCAGGTGAATAAGGCGGATGTTGGAGAACTTCGTAGCCCAACTCGTGCAGTCGTCGAAGCGTTTGTTGTGCAACGTGTGGTCTGGCGTTATCGTGGAGCAGGATCGGCCCCTTCCGATTCATCAATGCTGGGCAAAGACGTTGCAATTTTTGAGTTCCGAGTTCCGCCGCCATTTCTCGTGTGGTTTTGGTTGGGTCTTCTTCCACTTTTGACCTCAGCTGGTCGTTGTCCAGAGCAAGATGACGGCCCCGACCTTCCTTGTCTTCGAGGTCGAAATCTCCTCTGCGAAACTTCTGGAACCAACACGCTGCACCGTGCACTCATTAATAGCCCCCTGACCCCACACTTCATTAATATTACGAGCCGTTTGCGCAGCGCTGCGCCCTAATTTAAATTCGTAAAAATAAATTTGACGAAAATCGCACTTTGACATTTTCGATTCAAGACCTTTGAACACACTGAACAAAACGATTTTACTAAACAAATTCATGGTGAAAGAGAGGGTATTAGATAAGGTTTGTTTTGGTATAATAATGATCAATGTTAGGATTAGCTTTGTTTACACAATTGGAATTAAGATATTGCAATAGAGGAAACCTGCATTAATTTTGCATCAACCCAATATAACAGTCTGTTACTTGATTATACATTTTTTTAATCTTTTTTATTTATTGCACTTTACTGATTCTAAAACTCTATGCATACTTTTCTCTATAGTCAAAAATGATTTATGAGCGTATTCATGTGAAAAATTTATATATTTTTTCTTTTCTTTTTTCTCTGTTATACAATTATTCGCGGTTTTTTGGTTAAAAAACACTATTCAAAATGTTTTCTATCTTCAAAAATAATTGAGTTATTAAATAAAAACCTTTTAATAGGCCGCCATTTTATATAGCATTTCCAAGTCAATTGTAACCTTTTCCAAGTCAAATGTAACTTTTTCCAAGTCAAATGTAACCTTTTCCAAGTCAAATGTAACCCTTTCCAAAGCAAATGTAACAATTTCCATTTCAAATGTCACCTTTTCCATTTCAAATGTTACCTTTTCCAAGTCAAATGTCACCTTTTTCTTCACTTCTAGCCTTAAATATTCCGTTTTATTTATTAAAAAATAATTAGTTTAATTAAAATTATGACTTTTTGAATAATTTTGGCATATCATATCACTGTTTTTTTTTAGATATTTGATATCAAGTTTTGTTTTTACGAACTAATATTTTAAAAAATATTTAGTTTTAAAATAGTTGTTGATTTTGAATTTTTAGAGGAGAGGGATAGTTTTTGGGAATAATTAATGTGTTTTCGGGTATTATAAAACGTTTTTCGAGACGTATTTTTTATCGCTCGCGTGCATATTAACTCGCATTTACTTTTAATGTTTTTTATTGATATAGGGATGATTAATGCGTTTTCGGGTAGTATAATTACGTAGAGGCGGATAAGCAAATAAAAAAAAAAAAAAAAAATTACGTTTTTCGAGCTCTATCTTTATCGCTCATGGTATTTCACTGCATTTACTGTTAATGTCTTTTATTGATATGGATTAATTATGTGCTTTCGGATGTTATGATTACGTTTCGAGCTGTATTTTTATCGCTCATGGGTATTTCAACTCGCATTTACTTTTTTGTTTTTATTGATATAGGGATTAATTATTGTGCTTTCGGGTGGTTATGATTACGTTATTCGAGCTGTATTTTTTTATCGCTCATGGGTATTTCAATCGCATTTACTTTTAATGTTTTTTATTGATATAGGGATTAATTAATGTGCTTTCGGCTGGTTATGAATACGTTTTTTGAGCTCTATCTTTTATCGCTCATGCGTATTTCAACTTGCATTTACTGTTAATGTTACTGTTACTGAGCTGTATTTTTTATCGCTCATGGGTATTTCAACTCGCATTTACTTTTTATGTTTTTTATTGATATAGGGATGAATTATTGTGCTTTCGGGTATTATGATTACGTTTTTTGAGCTCTATCTTTTATCGCTCATGCGTATTTCAACTTGCATTTACTGTTAATGTTTTTTATTGATATAGGGATTAATTAATGTGCTTTCGGATGGTTATGATTACGTTTTTCGAGCTGTATTTTTTATCGCTCATGGGTATTTCAACTCGCATTTACTTTTTATGTTTTTTATTGATATAGGGATTAATTATTGTGCTTTCGGGTGGTTATGATTACGTTATTCGAGCTGTATTTTTTTATCGCTCATGGGTATTTCAATCGCATTTACTTTTAATGTTTTTTATTGATATATAGGTTATTAATTGTATTTGCGAGTCTTGTAATTACGTTTTTTGAGCTGTATTTATTGTCGCTTGTTCGCATTTCAACTTGCATTTACTTCTAATCTTTTTATTGTCATAAGGATCTATAGTTGTGTTTTGGGTGGTTATGAAAAAACTTTTTTTGGACTGATTATTCTATAGCGTGCGCGCATTTCAACTTAGTGCTAATATCATTTTATATTTTGATAGAGTGGTCTTTCTTTGTTTTTGTTTTAGGAGATTCTGGTTACGTGTTTTAAACTTTATTCTTTTATGCGCTTGGGAATTTCTACTACCGTAGATATTATGTTATAATTTGAAGTAAAAATTATTTTTTGTGTTTTTGCACGTTCTGATTACGTTTTTTAACTGGATGTTACATCGCGATTGCGCATTTTTCTAGATCACTTTTTATTTGAGTTAAAATGTGCACTAGATATAAAAAAATGTCATAAACTCTATTAGTATTCCCCAAAACACTATAAACGATTCCTCTATCAAATATTTATGAAATAGGAACAGTAACTTAAAATGAGTAAAAGCGATAACAAATAAGGTTCAAATAATGTTATAAGAACACCCGAAAATAGAAAAAACGATTCCTCAATTAAATTATGAAATAATTGTAAGAACAAGGGAGGTAGTGGGTCCATTATAAAATATTTAGTTGAAAAAACTTACTCAAGGTGCTAAAAAGGAACTATAACTAATCCTTTTATAAATAAGTAATAATAATAAAAAAAAAAAAAAAAGAAATAACAAAAGCTAAATGATGTGTATTCCAGCAACGTTATAATGAGAACTAAAAACAAAATATTCAATCCCAATATCAATCAAAAACTTAATCATAACCACCAGAAAGCACAATAATTAATCCCTATATCAATAAAAAACATAAACAGTAAATGCGAGTTGAAATACCCATGAGCGATAACAGATACAGATCGAAAAACGTAATCATAACCACTCGAAAGCACATTAATTAATTCCTATATCAATAAAAAACATTAAAAGTAAATGCGAGTTGAAATACGCATGAGCGATAAAAAATACAGCAAGGAAAACGTAATTACAAGACCCGCAAATACAATTAATAACCTATATATCAATAAAAAACATTAAAAGTAAATGCGAGTTGAAATACGCATGAGCGATAAAAGGTAGAGCTCAAAAAACGTAATCAAAACCACCTGAATGCACAATAATTCATCGAATGCACAATAATTCATCGCTATATCAATAAAAAACATTAAAAGTTAATGCGAGTTGAAATACCCATGAGTGATAAAAAATACAGCTCCAAAAACATAATTATAATACCCGAAAACACATTAATTATTCCCAAAAACTATCCCTCTCCATTGGATAGGCACAATTTAGGACTCCCATCGTAGCATCGTCCGATTAGCCAAAGTAGCATAAAAGTGATGTTAAACGAATAAACAAACAAACAAACTATCCCTCTCCTCTAAAAATTCAAAATCAACAACTATTTTAAAACTAAATATTTTTTTAAAATATTAGTTCGTAAAAACAAAACTTGATATCAAATATCTAAAAAAAACAAAAAACAAAAAAAAAAACAGTGATATGATATGCCCAAATTATTCAAAAAGTCATAATTTTAATTAAACTAATTATTTTTTAATAAATAAAACGGAATATTTAAGGCTAGAAGTGAAGAAAAAGGTGACATTTGACTTGGAAAAGGTAACATTTGAAATGGAAAAAGTGACATTTGAAATGGAAATGGTTACATTTGCTTTGTAAAGTGTTACATTTGAAATGGAAAGGGTTACATTTGAAATGGAAAGGGTTACATTTGACTTGGAAAAGGTTACAATTGACTTAGAAATGCTATATAAAATGGCGGCCTATTAAAAGGATTTTATTTAATAACTCAATTATTTTTGAAGATAAAAAAAATTTTGAATAGTGTTTTTTAACCAAAAAACCGCGAATAATTGTATAACATAGAAAAAAGAAAAGAAAAATATATAAATTTTTCACATGAATACGCTCATAAATCATTTTTGACTTGGAAAAAGTTACATTTGACTTGGAAAAGGTTAGTCTAGGTGTTAGGATAATCATTGAATGGACTAGTAGTTTTGTGGCAAATTTAAAAAAATTGGTCCAGTAGTTTTAAAAAAATTGGTCCAGTAGTTTTGGAGAAATGCCGCAGATGGCGGAAAAATGGATTTTTTTGTTTTCATTATTCGGATTCTATGCATCTTGAAACGTAAGCTCTCAAATTTTGAGCAGGGGTAATTTTTTTTTTTTTTTGTTCGATTACAAAGGTTGATTATTGAAAATAATAATCCAAAATGGTGTCCCTAATGGACTGCTTAGAGGAACCAGAAGTGGCTCTTCATACAATGCATTTTAAACCTTTTGTCAAGAATGACTAAACTGATTTTGATTAAACTTGATAAGGCATGTACAATTAAAAGGGAAATAGCGTGATAGGGCTTTAATCCTGAATTTAATTATTTTTTTTGTTATTGCGCTATTTGATAGTTAATTAAATTCTCTACTAATCAAATAAAGAATCATTGAAATAAGTTAAGAAATAGAAAAGATATATCGTTTTGAAATTAGCAGAGGTGATAGACCCCATTTTCCTTTGAATTATTTATTGCTTTTTATATTAGATCATTGCCTTTAAACAATCATAACATAGTTATTAGAAATAAGAAATCATTGTTTAATAATTTGCAGTATTTTTAAATTTTATTTCAATAATGAAAAAATAAAACCATTCATGAATTTGATTAATAGTAAAACAAAATATATGAATTTATAACCATATTTTCTATGGATTATAGAACTCTTTTTTCATGAAGTAAAGATTAATTTTTGGACTAGAAAATCCTAAATGTCATTAAATATACAGTAATAGGGTAAAGTTTGAAAGGTTCATTATTTTCCCTTTAATTTAGGGTTTGAATAATAAAATATAATTAGTTCACAAACCTAATGGAATTTGAATCATATTAATTTCTGAAATAGAAGACGAAAATCCATGTTCAGAAACTAGACGAACTGCAACAGTATAGGTAGTAGCTACTTTCATTTCACGAAAATAAAAGGGAGGAGCTTTAACCCTAGTTTTGCTAGCAATTTTTTCATCCAATTCATCACTTTCACATACCATCACCTCAAACTCATATCTGTAACAATACATTATTTAAAGGATTAAGAAGTCATGATAGTGCTGAAATTAAATATGAAAGTAATAAATAAGAGAAGTAAATTTAAATAATTACTTGGGCATCTTCTTTAGATTATGATCAAGCTGCCAGTGCATCATATATGACGAATTATAGGGCTTCGACTTTCACTTGGTGTGGAACAGGAAGTTGAGGAGCCCAATGCTCAACAGGTTTTGTTGGAATGGAGTCACGTTCTCCAGTCTGAACAGTTACTCGATACCTGAAAATAGGTAACAATAAAATTATTAAATTCGGACTATATTATGAAGATAAGGGGTATTTATGACATCCACTTAAATTTATTTAAATGTTAAAGATACTAATTATTCCTAATCCCCCAGATAAATGTTTCATTAAGAAGAGTATGAATAGATACCTCGCACCATATTGGACTATAATTCTGTGCTGCAACTTTGTTGAATTAGCTGGCTTAAGTCTGATTGTTGCATTCTTTCCAAGAACCAATTCTTCAATGTTTACCTGAACAAAGTATTTTACAATCAATTGTTGTAAAATAATTAAAAAATACTGAAAATGATACACATGGATTTATTATTTCCTATTGTATGCCAAAATTAAAAGATGTTAGTATTCACAACTAAATTCTTAGCTGTTACATGAGGATCAGATATGTTGTAGAGGACAAATAGTTTTCGAGTAATTAAAGACATCTGAACCAGCTACAATCTAAATCTGAGGAGAACAGTACTTGTCCAAATTATTTAATGCTTTTAAATTTGTTTCATAGGGATTCAAAGCAACAAATACCAGTAACAACAGGAAAAAAAGCAATAAAAAAAGCGATTTTGTCTGGAAACATGAAACCTCAAATTTTGAGAAGTTGGCATTTTTTCTTTTCTTTTATAATTATATTTGTTCAAAATACACCAAAAGAAGTTACCAAGATTTTTTAAAAAGTTATCAGCATACTATTCCTATAAACATTTCCCAAGTGAATTTTTCCTTTAACTAGGGAGAGAGAGAAACACTTTAATGACAAAGTGATGTTTTCCAACTTAATTAGGTTGCTTTTAGACAACATACTAAGTTGTCCTCACAGGAATATTATAAATTTTAATACATAATAACAAAATATTAATACATTTCATATTTATATATAATAAATAATAAAATTATACATAAATAACCTACTAAACTAACTATAGACAACTTTATAAAATACTATTGGGTTGTCAGGAAAGTTCGTAGAGAAATTTGGACATAAATTAAAATTGATGAACAGCTTAAAATTTATTTATTTAATCTACAAAATAGTTACCACCTTTAGCGATTACCCTTTCCCAACGGCTTGGAAGGTCCATAATATCTTTTTTCCAAAAAGTACTGTCCTTACTAATGAAGAACAATAAAAGGTCTGTTTTGACGCCATCTTCTGAAGATTAGGATTTTCCTTGTAGAAAATATTTGAGGGAACGGAAAAGATCGAAATCCGAAGGAGCAATGTAAGGAGAGTACAGCGGGTGAGGTAAAACCTCCCATCTGAAGCTTAATAACTTTTGCCGAGTCCTTAATGACGCATGGGGCCTAGTGTTGTCTTGGTGGAATAGAACTCCTTTCCAATTTGCCAATTCTGGCAGTTTCTTTTCAATTGCTGCCTTCAATCGATCTAACTAGCAGTAAGTAGTAAGTCTAAGTAAGCAGTAAAATCCGTATTTATAGTTTGGTTTGTGGAAGGATCGAAGTCAAGAGTTGAACCACGGCCAGGCCGGGGTTGGTCTTCCAAATTGAAACCTCCTGATCTAAACCTCGAAAACCACTTCTGAACCATGCTATCAGCAATTGAATCGCTGCCATACAAGGCACAAATCTTTCTTGCAGTTTGGGCTGCGTTTCTCCTTTTTTTAAAAAAGAACAGCATAATATGCTGAAAATGAACTGAATTGTCACTTATGTTGGTTTGCAATAAACTACACTACTGAGCCTTGATAAAGACAAATTCAGTGTGTAAACATAGTTAATTCCATGAGGATTAAAGGCATATAAATAAACATTAGCTTTTATGGGATCACTTGTAGCTGGGTGGCTAGCGTAACAGCCTCCCATGTCAAAGGTCACGGGTTCAAATCCGCAGGTAGTCCTAGGATTTTTTAATGGGAGTAAAAAATCCTTAGTTACGCCGTCCTTCGGAGGGGACGTTAAAAGGTGGTACCGAGCCTGTGCGATGTCAGATACTTGTTAAAGATCTCTATCCTAATAAAACCTGGATAGGCAAAATTTAGGACTCCCACTGTAGCATCGTCCGATTAGCTAGAGTAGCATAAAGTGATGTTAAATAAATAAAAACATTAGCTTTGAGATTAATTTTTAGTAGAAAAAATAAAAGGTAAATTTTATTTTAAAAATCTCTACAAACTTTTTGGACAACTAAATACTTCAATATTAAATCTCTAGCACCCAAAAAGCAAATATCCTGATTGACAATAAGTAGGCCAACTGTGAGCTGTGTGAATTTTCTCACTTTTTTCCATGTGAAATACAATTTCATCTCGTTTTGTTCAAGAGAATGGTGTTCCCCAAGGAGGTGTCCTTAGTCCTATTCTCTTTTGTTTAGCTTTTAATGGCGTCCTAGGTAATATTCACCCCCCAGTCCAGGCACTGCTATTTGCGGATGACCTATTGCTTTGTGTTCGAGGCAAACAAAATACAGAACTCACCAAATCGATGCAGTCTGCGCTCTATACTGTGGAGAACTGGTGTTCAAACAACGGTTTTAAAATTTCCTTAGCCAAATCTACAGCAATCATCTTGGCAAAACGGGCAGTAAACATCTCTCAACCTTTATCTCTTTTAGTAGACGGGCAAAGGATAAATGTAGCAGAAAAGGTCAAGTACCTGGGGGTTACGTTTGACAGTCGCCTATTCTGGGGCCCGCATATCCTAGAGGTAAAAGCCTCTTGTATACGAGCACTCAACTTACTTCGGATGGTCACAAGCTACCTAGTTTCCATTCTCCCTCCATGCGCCCTGATGATGACCCACAAAGAGGGGTCGAAACGTTGGCAAACAATAAATAGTTGAAAGTATTTAGCTGTTTCATTTAATGACCGCCACCCGGACTAATTCCTTCCAGGAATTAAAGAATAATTTGAGTGAGTTGTTAATTAACATAAGGAGATGTTATTTTATCTCCATGGCCCGGTTGCACCAACAAATTTTTAATTCGAGTTAGTTAACATGGGTTAGCGCGGGACGTCATCATATTCGTGACGTATTTAACAACTCCAAACCCTCTAGACAGAGACAGTTAGGTTATATTGAAATGATTGTTTTACTCTGCCGATTAATATATATTAATACAATGATGGATATAATTAGTTGACCGTTGAGAATTAATAATGAAACATTTTAAGATCTATTGAATATCAAGGAAGCTGGATTGTATTGTGAAACCAGACAGACAATGAGTATCTAAATGGAATAAAAACTATAGTATATAAAATGTTATTAGATATATTCGAAAAAAATAATAAATTAAATCAAGTACAATGAAATTAAAAATGAACCCAGGACAAAAAACCTTAACGTTAACAACAATAAATTGATCAATAATAAACCAAAAATTGATGACAATATGAACAATAAATAGTAAAACCTAAACAAAAAACTATAACAGATCTTTACCAGAATGAAAATAATAAAAAAACAATTATAGGTAATATCACTAATGTGATAAATATAGACATGATAAGTGGAAGAAATAGAAATATGTACCATTATCAAAAAATGCAATTTATACCTCATCTATCCAAAGAAATTAAGAGAACACTTGTTGAATTTAATTCACCACAGACAAAATCAGGACTATATAACCATAATAAACTAAGTAATCATTTATCAAACATTAAAGATTTTACCACACGAAAAACTGAATGTTATTTATAAAATAAATTGTATAGATTGTGATAAGATATACATAGGAGAAACCTCTAAAAAGATCACAACTAGAGTCAAACAACACAGCAATAATTGTAAAAAATATAAACACTACAGCATTTGCACAACACAGTCTTTAGCTTAATCACAATTTTGATTTTGAAAAACCTACAATATTGGATATAGAAAAACAATCGAATCTATATATAAACAAAAACATAAAAGATACCATAAATTATAAAACAGATTGAAAACATCTCTCACAAGCAGTTCTTGCTACAATTGGGAAATTAAAATTTGTAAACCTTACCTTAGTGACCTATATTTTAATAATAAATCAGTGTATACTTACTACAGTAAATAGTATGACCCTAATTCATCAAGGGCCAAAGAATATGTCAGTTAAATGGGTATTTTTTCCTTAGTGTTAATTTAAAAAACAAACCAATTTTATGACATTAATTTTTGACAAAATTTTAATCAAAAATGGATAATTTTTTTAAATTTTAAATGAATTTCGGGTAAATTTAATTTTTTTGTAACATTGTTATGCATATTTTTGGTAATGTTTTTAGTTGATATTTAAAAAGTTATTTTATAATGTTAATTGATAATTTTTTGATGTATTTTAGTGAGTTCTGATGATGGGGAAGGCCCTCGAAATGTTGGCTCGTTTTAAAGTTAATTGTAATAAACTGTTTTTGGAAGATTTAGAAACCTACAAATTATTTATTATCATTTTTCATTCTTCCAATTAACCTATTTTTATTGTTAATCAATTTACTGAATTAGAGGGAAAAAAATATGTAAATAAAATACAAAAATCAGACTTTATTGATAAATATAAACAAATAAATTACCACTTGACAACAAAAGAGGGAAAGGTTAATTGATTTAATAACACAGATTGCAATTTATACAAAATTATGTCATTTCCTTTCATCTTGAAAAATTTGTGTCGACAAGTGCTCTGTGAAAAGCTATATCACTTTCACATATAATTTCTGATGGTGAAACAACATCAGGAAAGTAATCTTCTGGTTCTGGTACGTTGTATATGTCCTGGGTTTCTATTGCAATGTTGTGGAGGACAGCTACAGCTACAATAATATTTAGGGCTTTTTTTGGATCCATTCGAATTCCATTGGCAAGGCAAGGAAATCTTCTTTCCATAAAACTGAACGCTCTCTCAATGATTGTTTGATTTTTGTGTGACAATTGATTTTTCTTCAGCAGCATTTGTTGGGTTTAAAATTGGTGTCAGTAAATATGTTTTGCAGCCATAACTACTATCTCCTAGAAGCCAAAAATCTTCAAATTCTCTTGACTCAAATCTAACTCGTAATGCACTTTAATTGAAAATCCAACTGTCATGCACAGAGCCAGGATTTTCAAGTTCCCATCGCACACTACTTGTATATTTAATGAAAACCACCCTTTTCTATTTCAAAATAGTTTTATATTAGCTCCACTTAGAGACTGGATTTTAATATGAGTGCAGTCAATCGCACCAATTACTCAAAGAAAACATTTTATCCTGTAGAAATCTGACACTGTTTTGTTTTTATCAACTTCTGTTACGGACATTTTAATTAAATCACTTGACTTCCTGGCTATTAATGCTGTTATGCGTGGAATAATTCTATAAACTGTAGATTTATCAATATTAATGATGTCGCTAAGAACCTGCTGGTAACTACTAGTAGCATAATACCTCTTGAGGTTAAGTAGAATATGATGCAAAATCATTAATATTAAAAATGTCAATCATATTTAGCACTGTTTCTTTTTTAAATCTATACCTTCTTATGAATTCCACATCATCCTAAATTTCAAAGGGATTCCTCCTTACTTTGTAAAGCTTGTTCCTAGGAAGTATATATATATCAGTTGCATTATATCTTCATCTGATGTTGAATATTTATCTGAAGAGATTGTGTTCATTTTTCCTCGGTGTATTGGGATAAATGTTACGAAAATATTCAGAAAAAAACAAACTAAAATTGACACAGTTTCAAAGAGTAACTGGTTTGAAGGTGTTATGGATGTTCCTGTTTGTAGGATATGATTCAAAATCATTAATATTAAAATTGTCAATCATATTTAGCACTGTTTCTTTTCGAAATCTGTACCTTCTTATGAATCCACATCATCGTAAATTTCAAATGGATTCCTCCTTACTTTGTAAAGCTTGTTCCTAGAAAGTATATTTACCAATTGTATTATATCTTTATCTGATGTTGAGTATTCATCTGAAGAGATTGTGTTCATTTTTCTTCGGTGTATTAGGATAAATATCACGAAAATATTCAGAAAAAAACAAACTGAAACTGACACAAACAATGTTTGAAAGCTAAAGTAACAACAAGTAGAAAGGTAACATTGACATCGGATAATCGAGGTAGGAAGGTGAATTAACTTAACACCATCACTTAACATAGAGTTAGGGCTAATTATGATTGGTGCAATGGAATTTCTGCTAACCCGTGATTTACTTATCCAGATTAGTAAAGTTAAAGTTAAACACGGTCGGTGCAACCGGCCCCATAAGTTATATAAATTGCTATCCTTTCTTGACCATAACTAATATAAAAAAAAAAAATCTAAGAATTTAATATGTCCTAATTATTTGATGTTTTAACTAATCAGTAATGTAATTAATTTTTTTTATTGTATTATGAAAATATAATATACAAAATATGAAGAGTATAAAAACTTACCACATAGCTAATTGCTTCATTAATAACATTGCATGAAGATGTCCAAGAAATCACCATCATGGTTTCATTTTGGGAATCAGTATACAAAGTCAAAGCTTTTGGAGGTGCAGTTTTGCTATAATTAGTCTGAACTTTGACTGGTTCAGTAGACAATGGTCCAACACCAAAGGGTCCAACCACACCAACATCAAACATATAGATCTCACAGCTTTCAAGGCCTTCTATATTCTCCATCAAATTTTCAGTCGTCAATTTTGGTCCTACCAATAAACAAGACATAAGTTGATATAAAATTAAAAAATGGCTTTAAAAGTCATTCGTACATAAACCCAAAAATATAACACTATAAAAACATTTGAGATCAAAGGCAATTTTATACTTTATTCTTCTTTGCAAAAAATTGAAGATAATAAATAAAATCACAGTACGGGATCACCTGTAGCAGGGTGGCCAGCATAACTGCCTTCTATGACAAACGTCACGGGTTCAAACGAGCAGGTGATCCTAGGATTTTTTAATGAGAGTAAAAAATCCTTAGCTATTCTAAAAAATCCTTCGGAGGGGATGTAAAGAGGTGGTCCCGAGCATGTGCAATGTCAGGTACTCATTAGAGATCCCTATCCTAATTAAACCTGGATAGGCTAAATTCAGGACTCCCATTGTCCGATTAGCCATAGTAGCATAAAGTGACGCTAAATAAATAAACATAACCAATCACAATACTAGAACTACATTGTTAATATTCCTTGCTTACTAAACAGCGCACTGAGTTGTATCTGGGCCGAGCAAGAAACACAAACGAATCACACTGGGTGACAAACGTGTTAGTCAACAAATTTATAGCATTGCAAATTAATTATAATTATATTAGAAATGACGAGATACCACTCATGAGAGCTATATTTTTCGCAGGTTTTTCTAGTCCCGATTAAATTATCTATTTTATTATTATCCACAGCAATGGTCTTGAAGTTTTTAAACTTGTTATTTGTTACATCTGTGAAATATGGTTTCTTAAAACAGTCACATAAGTTTGCGTTTTAAGTGAAAAAGACACTTTTGTCATGAATGACCTGGCACAAGTAATGGATCTTAAGGAGCTAGAGTTATTCATGAAAAAGTTTTAGCACCACTATCAAATGACTAGTTTATTTTAGATATGCTTGTAGGCCTGTTATGTGATAATATATTTGACAATACTATAACATAAAGCTACACACATCCTCGTAAGAATGATATAGTAAAATTAATAAAATCTTCTGCATTGAAAATAAATATTGAAATATAATAAAATGTTTATATACTGTTAAGAGATATTAAAAATATAGTGTGTATTGTTGAGTTTAATACATATCAGAATGAGATTAAGATATAGACTAGTTTATCACTATTTATGGATGTTTTACCTTGAATCATCTCCTTAAATGTAAGGCCATAATATATTCCATACACCCACTTCACTTTCTGGTTATTTTCACTAGCCTGCTTCCAGGTAAGTCTAATAGATGTTCCATTTACAAAGGCATGTCTGTTGTCTATAAAGGGCAACCTATCACCTGATAAAATATATTTACATATTTCATTAATTTTTCCAATTATAAAAATACTTCAATATATAAATGATTAGTAGATCAAACAAGTGAAAAAAGAAAAACAATTTTTTTTTTTGCACATTAAATTATTGTAAGAGCATTTAATAAATTGGCCATAAAGCAAAAATATAAACTAGCAAAGTATTACTAATTTTTCAAAAAAATATTTCGGATACCTTCAGTCCTAGCTTCTTTTTCTACAACAGGTCCTTCATAATTCTTATGGAGTGCACTAATCCGGAATTTATAATCAACACCTGGAGCCAATACTGGAACTAAAAAAATTATAAAATTATAATCAGGTTATTATTTTTCTTCCTAAGCAATCTTGAGAGACAATTGATCTACCTATTTTACAAGTAATATGCTCTTGGCTATAAAATATAAATGTTTATACTAGTATTACATAATTAAAATGAGATGAGTCCACTAGGATGGGATATTAAGACTGCAGAAATGATTAAGGCCATTCAACAATATAATATAAGGTATGCCTCATTTTCACAAAAGTAAAAAAAAAAAAAAAAAAAAAAAAAAAGTGGATTTAATAAAAATAAGATTTAGTCAAGCATAAAAAAAAGACTTACATTTGTATGTAGTATCATTAGCAATTACATGAGGAAGCTCAGGATAGGGCAAGCTAGCAGAAGCAACAATCTTGTATCCATTAGCTCCCTTAACTTCTTGCCATTTAAGTTCACATGTAGCCGTTTTGTCAGTATAACATTTAATAGTAAAATTCTGGATAGGATTTAAATTAGCTTCAGGCTGACTATTTACTTTCACTATTTCAGAACTGTTGGAAGTACCAGCTCCATTTCTCGCAATCACCTATAAAGGTTAATAATAAAAATAACATAATATAAAAATAACATCATTGCTAATATTATGTAAGCACAAAATATTATTTATTAAACAAACTTCAAACAAACATGTAATATATAAATATCTTGTGTCACAGTGCTTGTGGTCACACTCCTACGAAACAGCTAACCCAATTTTTTTGAAATTTTTTATGTCTATTTGGTAGGTATGCGAATAGGTCCTAAAGTATAATTGATACTGCTAGGTGATCTGAATGTTCCTTTCCAGAATTTTTTTTAATTGGCATCAAAAATACCTATAACCACAAAATTTCACCCTCTTACTCCCATCCCCGCATTTTTTAATCGTATTGTTGTATAAACAATATCCAAATAATTTAACCATTGTTCGAATTTCAAAAAGAACAAAATTATATATGTTGTTGAATGACAGATTTCGCTATGTCTGCCTTATCAACTTTCATCCAGATACGCAATACATTCATGAGAAGCGTCGTGCCATTTCATCTGCATTTATGTTTTATATTAATGCAGTGCATGCAAAATTTTGTACAATTTATTTTAATTTATAATAAATATATACGTGTTTTATGATTGTTAAAAATTTGGTAAAATACTAAAAGAAAAAATACATTAACCATATACAGGTTTTCATGAATAAGTACAAAATAATTGTACAAAATTGTCTATTTGTGTAAGCTTATTACAGTGACTAATTCCAGCAACAATAGGTGTATATTTCATATGCATCTATCAGCGCTACAACCGTGATGGGTCCTGGCATCCTCTATGAGTCTCCGCCATTCTGCTCGGTTTTGGGCTGCTGCCTTCCTATTTCGGACTAAAACCATGTCTTGTGATACACACGTGATGTCTCCTGATAAGGTACTATGCCATCCATTCACACAAGAACAGTACACAGAGACTGTATAGAACAATCAATATATGTTTTCATACTGTAATATATATTCAATAATATTGATGTCTTCAACTCAAGTATTCCCACTGTCTTCAAATCAATTTTGTCATTGTCACATGTATTACACTTCTAGAGGCTCTATGAAGCCAAAGACATAAGCAATCACAAATGTTACGATAATGTACAACTAATGTTAGTCTAAAAGTATGAATAAAATTTAGTATTATGATTCATATGAATTTTATTATAATACTATGATATATAAAAGTGTTACATGCTTAGAATAAATAGTATTAACTAGATACATATTAATTAAATATAGACAATTAAAATTTTGTGTCATACCCAAAATGAATATTGTTTCTCTGGAGTAAAGAAAGTAGACACGACGGCAGAAAGATTATTGGATGGTACAGGAGTTGCTAGCGGTGGTAAAGGAGGAGATGAATAAATAATATATTCTCTGATCACACCATTCGGTTGATGTGGAATTTTCCAGCTCACTTCTACAGTATAAGCTGTCTTTTGGATTGCAGATACGTTCCATGGAGGAGAAGGCACTGAAAATTAATCATTTACAAAATTATATTTGTATATAATAGAAAACAAAAATCAATTCTCTTTTTTAGTCAGATAACCAGAATATACAGCGCAATATGCTCTTAGTCATATTTTAGTCCATTTTCACAGGTTTGACACGTAAGAACTTTGGTCCACTTTGCACCCATTCATTATTATATGATTAACTAACCGTTATCAACAGCTTTACCAGCAAAATTTTCATTTTATTTGAACTAATTTATCTACGTTTGTGATAAAGATAACTAAATTGTATAAATAACTTACATTTTGCATTTGCATGAGGCAATCGGGCTTCTGCTACTTTACAATATATAAAAAGAAAAACCTACTTTATCCAAAAACAAAATAATAAAACTATTAAAATCTCTGTTTCATGAGGCATTTGTCTGTCTTCAAAGATATCTCTAATTTCACTTTACATGTAAACATGATTAACAAATCAGAGAGACTACAATCAGAAAGATAATTAATGGTATCTAGATATCTCTCATTCGAGGCCATCAGTAAAATGGGATGATATACAACAATCTTCCCAATATACAAAACATTACTACCCTACTAACACAAGGCATCTTTAAGGAAAATCTGCTGCACAGGCTGTAAACAAAATTTGCAGTACATACGAGTATTGTACTGAAACCTTAGGAGAAAGCACCATCCATAAGCGGTTTGTGCTGTTCAAAATACAAAATTTTGACTCAGAAGACACTAAGTGCTCGGGTCGTCCAAATTGATGATGACCAAATTCAAGCAATGTTCACAGACAACCCTCACTCTACGACACAGGATATTGCAGAAACGCTTAACATATCTTATGCAAGTGTCTCAAATCATTAGGGGGCTATGGAATATGTTTCTCTAAGTGATCTATGTATTCCTCACAATCTGACAAAAAATAATTTATTGTATCCGACGACTCCGAATGGGGGATTACATCCAAAAACGGTTACATTGAGAATTTAGAGGGGTTTGGATAGATGTCCTTTATTTTGAGCTCCTCTTGCTCAACCAGACCATTAATTCTGCAGTATACAGTGCACAGTAGGCAGCGGTTGAGCAAAAGCATCCAGCATTGGCTAATTCCAAAGGCATAGTTTTCCATCACGATAACGCCTGTCCTCATGTGTTTTTGCAGACCCGACAGAAATTATTGAAGCTGGGATGTTAATACCTACTACTATGTATCGGTGGCTTAAAAGGTAATAAACTAATTAACTTAAACTATACATTTATTTATCAAATAGTACACATAAAAACACATTATTATTACACATATTATCATACATAAAACTTGGTACAGTGAGGCATTGTTATTATCGAGAATACTGAGGTTACAATATACCACATAATATAACATTAATGTACCTTTGAACATAACTGCAAAATTCTTCCCTGCCTTGACCCCCAACTTCCTACTTCCGATTCCTTTACTATCCGGGCTAAGACACCCCAGGTACTCATCTATCCCTGCTATACGAGTGGAGGGGTCTATTTTTTGTATAGCTCTACTAAGAAACGGTTTTGCTTGTAGCCCGGAAACTGCTCCATTTGAAACGATTCTAAATTATTTCTATTACTTCCAGTATTCTCGATACATAGCACTACCCACCATATTCACCAGTTGCAGACCTTGCTCCAACAGAGTTTCACTTAATTTGGGCCCTTCAAAACTCTAAATGGGAAACAATGCTCAAGGACTGTAAAACACACATAGAGGAGTTCATTGTGCATAAAACTGACAATTTCTATGAGAACGGAATTTAAAAAATACCTGAAAGATAGCAACATGTAATAGAACAAAATGGGTCATCTATAATTGATTAAAAATATTTACAAGAATTGGAAGTTTTTATTGAAATCGTCTTTTATTGAAATATAATTTTTTTTTTTTTTTTGGACCACTTAGAGAATAAATCTAGCCTTAATTGTAAATCTTCAGTATACGGAAAAGCTGCATCAAAATTTAAGCTTCATTGACACTGAGATTTTTCACAAAACTAAGTAGAACTTTGCTTTTATAGATGTACATTCACTACCTTTAATTCTGATTAGTAGAAAGAAAAGTGTTAATAAAATATATAGAGTTCAATGAGTTCAGCAGAATATAGAAGAGTATCTGAGACAAGTTTCTGGATATTTATGAAGACTAGACATGACAAAAAATATGTTCATTTTAAACAATAAATAAAGAAAAACAAATAATACTGAATCCCATATAAATCTGAAATTCAAAAATTAAAGAGTAATTGATCAAATAAACTAATGTTGAAAAAAAAAAATAAAAATTACTGAAACTAATTGGAAAAAATATAACGATAAAAGAACTTACAGTCTTCCTTAGTGATTGCAGTGAAGTAAAATGCTGGTGGGAATATTTTTTCTTGACCACTTATTCTTACATAAACAGTTAAATTATATTCAGTATATGGAGATAGTTTATCAAAAGTGTATTCAAAGTTTGGTGTCCATGTTCCATTCGACCATTCCTGACGCTGCCCATGCAGTGTGACAACAGCAATTGAAGGAAGAAATTCAAATTTTAGATTTGATGGAGTAAGAATGTACCATCTGATGGGAAGAGCAGTTGAGGTAGTAAGCTTTTCAATAGCACTGAACTTTGTAACCTTAAAAAAAAAATAAATAAAAAAAAAAAATATATATAATTGATTAGGCATTTCTCAACTTGATGAACTTATTTAATAATAATAATAATCATAATAGGCTTACCGAACCCGAAGGTTCGAAGCCGATACCACCATATTCCGTCTACACAGACTCGTCCAATGTTCTCCCTTCAAGCCCAAGCCCCCAAGATCAGCCTTAACGCAATCCTCCCATCGACGCTTCAGTCTACCTTTTGGACGCCTACCAGTCGGATCAGCAAATACCAACTTTCTCGGAATCCGTTCCTCACCGAGCCCAACAATTTTACTCCCCATTTGAGTCTCCGCGATGTTATCAACTCAATTATATTCACAGGATATAAGTTCCGCAATTCCGCGTTGTGCAACCTTCTAACCTCTCCAGTGCCCTCATCTCTCTTCGGACCAAATATTTTACGCAGTACCTTATTTTCAAAAACCTTAAGCCGTTGTTGATCCTTCAAAGTAAGCGGCCACGTTTCACATCCGTAAAGAACCGTTGGAAGAATAATAGTTTTATAAATTCTAACCTTTAAGTTTTTAGAAAGAAGCCGTGAGCCAAGTAACTTAGCAACTGAATAATAACACGCATTTTCCACCTTTAACCGGGACTTTATTTCTTCCTGGATTTCATTTTTTCTTGTTATCATTGAACCTAAATACTTGAATTTCTCTACTTGTTCAAAAGTATGCCCTGATATATCAATATCACCAAGATCGCCACTGTTTCTGCTACTAATCATATATTTCGTCTTATCGGTATTTAATTTGAGTCCTATTTGAGTCCTTTACCGGTTTTTATTAACACACTTGTATTTAGTTGTATGGTTTTCTTGTCTTCACCTAGCAGTACCAAATCATCGGCATACCCCAAAACCGGAATCTTGTCACCCATATTTAAGCCTTTCTCGGTACACATCACCCTTTCTATGACATATTCTAAAGCTATATTAAACAAAACAGGTGAAAGGGAATCACCCAGTTTCAAACCCGATCGCACCTCAAATCTCTCGGAGTAATAATGACCTATTCTAACTTTATGAAATGTTTCCGACAAACACATCTCTACTAGGTTTACTAACTTTCTAGGTATCCCCTGTTTAATCATGATGTTATATAGCTTCTGCCGGTATATGGAATCATAAGCCTTTTTAAAATCGATATAAAGTTGATGGACTACACCGTTGTATTCCAATTTTTTCTCTAATATTTGAGGTAAGGAAAATATTTGATCAATAGTCGAGCGATTCCGCCTAAAACCGCATTGGTAGTCTCCGATAATTTCCTCAGCGTATTCCGTGATTCGTCTAGTTAGTATTGACGAGAATATTTTATAACATACTGGGAGAAGAGAGATCCCACGATAGTTGTTACAATCCGTCCTCGGTCCTTTTTTGTGAATCGGAATAAGTATTGATTCTTTCCATTCTTCGGGCATTTTTTCATTTTCCCAGATCTTTCTAACTAAAACATGTAATTTTGGAACGCCCGCTTCTCCACACGCCTTAATTAATTCACTCGTGATATTATCATTTCCTGCAGCTTTATAACGTTTTAATTTTTCTATCGCCATTTCGACTTCCTCTTTACTCAGTGCGTGTATCCAATGTTCAGCGCTCAATACCGTCAAAGTGTTGTTTAAATTTATTTAATATCTCAGTCGGATCCGCAATTATATTGTTATTTGCACCTTTAATCGCATTCAATAGGGGTTCAAATCTTTTACGTGATTTGTTTATACCTTTGTACATATCACTTATGTTATTTACGCTTCTGTGTTTTTCTATTTCCTTTATTTTGCCTTTAAGATACTCTCTTTTCTTATTTTTTAAGAATTTTGAAGTCTCTTTTTTTACTACCCGAAAGTAAGTCACGTTATCATCGCTTGGATTATTTAAAGAGTTCAGTTTAGCGGTTTTTCTTTTTTCACACATATTTTGACAATCCCCGTCGAACCAGGGTTTGTTCTTTTTATTTTCGATTTTCCCAAGACACAAATTACCGACCTCTTTAATATTATCTCTGATCCCTTCCCATAATTTGTTTATATCTTCCTGTTCCTCATCTAAAGATTCCAAAGCTTTTAAGCTCATTCTACACCACGATACGATCTCACGTTAATTATGCTAGTTTGCCATCTGTTTTGTATTAAAACATGATCGATTTGATTCCGCGTTTCTCCATCCGGCGATGTCCACGTATACTTGTGAATATCCTTATATTTAAATGTAGTACTTTTGATTACTAGGTTTTTCGAAATGGCAAAGTTTATTAGTCGGGTCCCATTATCATAACTATATTCGTGCAAACTTTCTTTACTGATTGTAGGACGATATACTTCTTCCCTTCCAACCTTTGCGTTCGCGTCGCCTAGTATTATCTTAATGTAATTTCACGGTAACTTATCGTAAACTGACTCTAGTTTATCATAAAATTCACACATTTTACTTCATCATCACTGTCTTCGGTGGGAGAATGAATGTTTATAAACGTGATTTTAAACCAACGACCTTGAAATATAGCAACCGATATTCTTTCACTAAAGAACTGTACGTCCCATAATGCGGAAAGAAATCTATTCCTAATCAGAAACCCGGTACCTAAACAATAATTAACGCTCCACCCATACTAAATGGTATACTTTCCTTTCTTTAACGAACCCTCCCCTGGCCAGTTGTAATGCAACGATATCTAAATGATATGCCTTAACTTCATCCGCGATCGACTTTAACCCACCTGCCGTACTTAAACTTTTAACATTCCACGTCCCTATGGTTAGATCTCTAATTTTCATCTTGCGCCATGATTCCCTTGAAGCAGTCCCCACCCGGAGACCCGAACGGGGAACTAGTTTACCTCCGGATGATGAGCGTTTTACCTCAGAGGAATCCATGATTGTTTGTGGTATTTTGTGAACTAAAATATGTGAGTAGGGCGTTCGAACCTATGTCCACACCCTCCAGCAAGCCTGGAGGGTCGCTCTCATTGTTGGTCAGCGAGTCTATCGGACTTAGCCGGGAGGAGCTTCCGAGGAAATTCCACTGACTATCCCCACATCCGCCACCCGTGGGACGCTCCCCATATGCGGTAATGAGATCCGAACTTATTTAATATATATATATATATATATATATTATATATATATATATATAATATATATAATATACATATATATTTATTTATTTTATTTTGAAGGAGATTGTAAATGGATTCGAGACAATAGAGGAATGGTAATAAAGCTGTTGTCAATATTGTTTAGCTTTTTCACTATAATCAATCACAATCCTTTTTTTAGTATAGCTCAGGCCTAGACGACAAACTAACTACTTAGTGATAGCAATAAGACTGCCCTTGTATCAATTCAATTCTTAATTCATAATTTTTCACAAGGTTTTGAGAGTTGCACAGTAATTCAAAACAAGTCATGATGAGTAATTACTTAATGGTCTTGTTGGCACCTGATTATGGGCATAGAATATAATTTTGCTGTCTTTCAGTCTCTCTTTCAATATTGTAACAGTATAGTAATTGATAGTAAGTACTAATACATTTATACACAAAATAGGGTAAAGAAAGCATACCATATTTTATTGAATTTCTTTTCCATAAAATGATCGTTTGAAATATATTTGAGATTATCTTATATTCGAATATAATTTAAGAAAATTAAAAACAACTTTAATTGCAACTCAGAAACTAATTAAATAGATACATTTGTCTATGAGAGATTTTTTTTTTTTTTCTTTCAATTTAAATCATCCTGTTATTTCATATGATTAAATAAAAAAACCCACATTGTTTCACAGCAATAAACAAATTCAATTTTTTTAAACTGACTACTAATATAATTCACTTTCTTTAAGATTTTTAAAACCCAAGTCGACGTTTTAAAATTCTTCTACTTCATGGGCACTACAACCCATCACTGAGTTCTGGCCTCATCACGATTTCGAATTAGGTATTTTTGATTTAAAAGCTTCATCATAATATTTTAAAGAAATGATATCTATCTACGTATTACCAAACTTAAGCATGTAATTTGTAATGTGGTATATACGTTAAACTTAATTAATTAAGTGCCCATAACATGACCAGGAAGAATAGTTGAAATAAATGAAACTATATTCCCTAATAACAGCAGGGAACTGTAAGGCAATGCCTGGACTCATACCTTTGTGAATTTTTTTGACAGTGAGAGCAACAAGAAGAGGATCCCTTCCGGGCTATTTTAAGTAGTATTAAAATATTTTTGTTGCAAACTAAAAAATCGTCAACTCTTAGTGTCTTCTCTCATCCTCTCCCACTTTGACTATGGAATTATAGGGAGGAGTGGCATAAACGAGATGAGGCTAAAAAGATTGATGAATAGGTTCATAACATTTATTTATGGCCTCTCCAGACAGTCACACATCTTTCATTGTTATTCTGGTCAAAGGTGGCTCTATCCTGAATCCCGAAGAAAATACCTTCTTGACATCTTCCTATTCCAATCCTTGCGATACAGAAAACCTTTCTATATCTTTGACCTTCTTACAATCTTCCGTGCACAACCTAAATACAAGATCTCAACCAACCGATCTATACCTACCCTCTCATAGAACAGCACCCTTTGAAAAGTCCTTTATCATCCGTGCTACAATACTTTGGAACTCATAACTCATCTCTCTCCGAATAGTGTCATCCCTAACCACTTTCAAACACCGATTATTTATCCATCTCCTCAAAAATCAATCTTCCGCAAATATGCAAAAAATCTAGACTTTGATGATACATTACAAAACTTATTTGATATTATCTGCTTTTATTTGTATCTTTTATTTATAAAATCTTTTATAGAAACTTAACTAAATAATTATGTATCAAATGAAGCCAGACAAATCTGACTTCCTCTGTTCACTGGTAATTGTTCTTACCGGATGAAATTTCCTAGAATAAAAATAATTTTCATTTCATTTCAAAAAAGAAAATTAAATTATACAATCATAAAATAAATAAAAAAAATGTAAAATTAAAATTTCACAATATATATAATTTTATTATTATACATTTCTTTCCTCTTATTTAAATTCCCATTAATATGGAAACGTAGGTATTATAATTGACACATGCATATAATTCATGTAACGTATAAGAACTTAAAGATACATCTATCAATGTTATCAAGTGTTCAGGTTATAAACAATGGCGGGTAACAGTAGGTGGTGTACTGATGATGCATAAGTACCGAAAAATGAAATGTGTTACAAAAATACCTGATAAACACGGCTAGATGGTTTACAATCAGCTTCATCAGTGTCATCATAACAATCTTTGTGACCATCACAGAACCTGAACAATGGAAAACATGAACTTCCATCACATTTAAAATGTCCAACTGGGCACCCAGGCTCTTGAACTATAATCAAAATATTATTTATAAAAAATCTCACAGAAAAAAAAATTCACTTAATGAAAAAAAAAAACTACCAGAGTCTGATGATGCTTTGTTTGCACAATCCATTTCATCTGAATGATCAGGACAATCATATTGACCATCACAAGCTTTAGATGCTAAATAACAAATATTGGCAACACGACATTTCATTTGATCTTTAGGGCAGCTTTGAGCACTGTCACAATTAGCTTCATCTGAATTATCGTCTTCACAATCCACACGACCATCACATGTCCAAGAACTAGGAATACAATCTCCTACAATAATAATATATTTTATGTAAGGGTGTATCTTAAACACGCTTTTAATATAAATAACAAAGTTGCAGATAATAAGTACAATGAAACTTTCTCTCTAATAGACCTGGACAGCTATAATTTTGTTACACAGATTCATTTAACCCTCTGAACAGATTCTCATAAAATGTTAGAAAAAAAAACATATATTGTTATTAATAAATATATAGGTATACTAAAGTATTTATATATCATGAAGTTATCCTTTTTATTATTAATTAAGATAGCAACCATTGTATAAATTAAAACCTAAGCCCATAAAATACTCTACTTATCAAAGAAATCATTCCTTGAATAAATAACTACACCATAAGAAATTTATTGTTAGGAATTAAATGAGAAGAACATTTAAATAAGATCATATAATTTTCTATGAGTGTTAAGATTTCACAGAAATAACTTTGTCTCAGTTCATTTTTATGAGGTACATCAAGAAGGGAATTGTATACATTTCATGACATGAAAATAAAGAGAGCAAATCATAAATAAAACATAAAAAAAAAAAAAAAAAAAAAAAAAAAATCTGGCTTCAAAACTTGGTTTGGTTTTTTGTTTTTGTTTTATTTCACTTAAAAACTTTACAGTATTAAAACAATTAATAATAAAAATTACCCTCAAAGGTATGTTATTATGTAGCATAAGAACTAACTGATCTTTATACATAATATATATAATATATATATATATATATATATATATATATATATATATATATATATATATATATATATATTTTTTTTTTTTTTTTTTTTATTATTCTGACAAATCCAAGCTGCTATTATAGATAAAAACAGAACAAATGAAAATTAATTCCAGGAATAAGATGACAACCATTTTATAAATTAAAACTAGAGACAGTTATAAGAGAGAGCTTTTATCTCGGCATTAATCCCCCGGTTCCCCTCTCCTGGTCCGAAAAGCCCCTGTATAGCCTTCAAAGGCGAGGTAGGGGTGAAAAAAAAGTTTGAAGAGAGTGGTTTCACAGAACCTGATTTTTAAATGATAAATACATTACAAATATTATAAAATCGAAAGATGGTTTAAATAAAGTTCTATAAGAATCAATATTTGAAATTACTAATCCATAAATTTTTAACACAGGTCTCAAAAGGCATGCTTTGAATAGTTAATAATTTGAAATGATTAAAACTAAGTAAAAATGAGGTATGCTACAAAAGACAAATGGAAACATATATAAGTGTGTAAATATTCTAAGAATAAACCAATAAGATATACCTTTTTTGCACTGAAATTCATTCGATTTGCAGGTGTGAGGAATAGGACCTGAAGGGCGGACTGTAGATGTGGAAGTTGAATTTTTGATTACACAATCCACTTCATCTGTTTTATCATCACAATCTGGTACGTTATCACAAACCCACCAATCAGGAATACACTTGCCGTTTGAGCATTTGAACATATAATCTTTACATTTTTCCTGGAAAAAATTAAGATTGCAAATAACTTCTTCAAACTATGGAGCTTACAACATGGGCCTTGTCTTAATAAGAATTTTTTTTAGGACCAAAAATTAGCAAATAGAAATTCTCATGTTTCGCTTTCCTAAACGTTATAAAATAAAATGAAAATCTCCATTAAAAAAAAAAAAAAGGAAATAAATTATTTTAAATGACGCTTACAAACTCTGTAGGAGGTTTAACTGTTGTTGTTGCTGCTGGAACAGTACAATGTTCTTCATCACTATTATCACCATCTCCACAATCTGTTTGATTATCACAGACCCATGATTTATAGATACAGCGCTTAGTAATTGCACACTAAAAAAAAAAAATTAAACAATTACTAATTACAATACATTTAATTTAATTGCAATCTTACATTTACTACCACAAGTTTTAGACGTAAAATATTAGATACTGGCAAGACGGCATTTGATATCATTTTTTGTGCAGCTCTGAACAATGGCACAATAACATTAGTATAGTACAGTAGTTCAGTAGTATTATTGGACACGTTTTAACTATTTTGTCAATATCAATTAAAATGCATATATCTATGAATCAGCAATATTGAAATCCATGTACATCAATTTTTGTTTAATTTGATTAAATGAATATTTTGTAAAAGTAATAGAAAGATCAATATATAAAATACAAGTTTCATTTAACGCAGAAGAACTTGCTATGTCTTTTAATCCTTTAAGTGGTGGACTAAAACCGAGTGCCTATGTGAAGATAACTGGCCAAATTTGACAAAAATGCAATGATTTTGAAAAACACTTATAAAAACTAAACTAATAATGATATTTCCATGCTTAAAAATGTCACGGGACGAAATGGAGAATAAAGCAATGCTATTGATTCTCCAATATCAATTGAAAATAATATGAATAACACAATTATAAATAAATGATGAACTGCCTGGCATACGAGATCTCAGATAACTATCATAAACAGTTTGACTTTGGACCTAGAAGAATGCCTGTTGCCGAGTGTCCAACTCATCTCCGCAGTGTAAACGGAGTCTCAGCACACTCCGGTATAGAATGTGTAAAATGTCAGACCCAAACCGGTATACAAATTCTTTGGCAACGAAATTTATTATTTACAATAAAATTAGATCATTTATAAATTTATTTAGAGATAAAGTTTTCACGCAATGCAAAGAATAAGGCGCTATTACACGCACGACAATGTATCATTGTTGGCACTTTTGGCAAGTGTAGCAAATGACGATATACCGTCATCAGGCACTAAATTATTTCATTAATCCACCTGAAACATAAAAAAAAGGGATTCAGGCTCTTTTCCAGCTGAAGATAAGGATTAAGGGAAGACATCCACACTTACTCAATTTGAGAGCATTTTTAGGGCTATAGAGAATTTTCCAAAAGTGTTTTCACAAATAAGATGAGTTTCTCCTCATGGCCTGTTCCCCCATAGCACCATTGCTCAAAGGAATTAAATTTTAAGACCAGTTCTTGTACTTGTAAGTTTTTATAAGTACAGTATTCCTGTTATGTTAAATAATTAAAAATGTTGTACTATTATCATGTTTTATACTCGTTTTCAAAATTAACTGAAGATGGATACAGACATACTCGTTAATGAAAAAGTTTATAATTATATGATGGTTCAGCATTTAGCAAATAAGGTTTTTATATCATATTATGGTTTAAATTTTCATTTTTTTTTATTTTATAGAAAACAAATAATTATGTAATGGATCTTATATGATAGGAATATATGTTGCATATAATAATGACACCATATTGTAAAACATCTATCCGCGGTGAAAAGAGAGGCAAAATAAGCCAATTTACCCAATACTAACTGGAGCCTTTTTTTTTTTTTTTTTTAATAGTAATACTTCAGTTTAGTATAACTTTTTTTAATGGAAGATGAGTTGACTGCTGGTAGAATATCAGGAGCTGTGAACTTAACTGAAGTATATCTATGACTGCACCCCCAACCAACTTCTCCTGATATCATAACTTTTTTTTTGTTAAACTTATTCTTAAATGATATTAAGGAAAGCAATAATTCCAGCTCTACTAATTAGCCCTTTAAGATTAGGTGGTTCTCAAAATAAAATGTTTGTTTCTGAGGAAGAGGAATTGGATGCAAGGACTGCAACTCTGAAATAAGATAATGAAACCGAATTAAAAATTCTAACCAGAACTAAGAAGGACCATCTCCACTTCAGTATTTATTTTCTAAAGAAACTTTTAATTACATTAAGACATATTAGTATTTAAGGTTTTGCATCATAACAATTTTTTTTCCCATTTAACATAACACAAAATAGTAAGGTATTCTTCATACCTTTTCTCACAGTTAAAACCATTGATTTAGAAACCTTTATAACAACATCGTACAGTTATAAAGATCCATCAGTATAATAGATGTACTTGATCAGGTTTAAAATATTCTCATTACTGCTAAAAATAAGTTAATGGTCTGCTGTTATATGATTAAAACCTTTGTAATTATCAACTTTTTATAAAAAAGTATGCACAACTTTTTTCATGATTTGATAAATCACTATTCATCATCACCATTGGGACATGATTTATTTTTATAATTTTATCCGTCATAATTTTTACAATTTATGATAGGAAAACAAGGGGTTATAAAAATTAGAAACATCTTAAACAATGTTTTTCAAACATATTTCCTGGACCCTAGATCTCAGAAATGATTTTCTTAGTCCAAACCCATTATATTAAAACTAATTTAGTATTAACGCTAGATTAAAACTGCAATAAGGCCTTTAACAAGATATATAAATTTGAAAAACCATTACCTGAAATTGAAGCTCATCACATTTTTTAGGGGGACAATTCTCTTCATCTTTGTTCAAAGGGCAATCAGGCTCCCCATCACAAACCCAAGATTTAGGAATGCACGTCTGATCTACATCTGGACATCGAAATTCTTTATCTGAAAGGAAAAAAAAAAATGTTTAGATTAAAAAAAAATGAGGTTCTAAGAAGAGATGAAATAATTCAATTTAAACAAGTAGGTAATGATACAAAATGTGAATAACTTCCTTCTTCACAAAATATTTCACATTAAACTAAATATTATAATTTCTTTTTTTTGTTTTTTGTTTCAAATAGGTAAATCTTCTTACAAGGTGCTTTTTTTAATTCAATGATTGCAATTAACTCAATAGTAGTAATTAAATGTTAATACGCAAAGGAGTCCATCAATCCCCAATCTCCCGGCACATTCAGCAACATTAGATTCATGAAGTGAATGTGATGGCTAAACAAACTTATTAAATTATCCTTCCTCTCTACTGTACGTTAATTAAATCAGAGGAAAATGGTTCTGATTGGTTGTATTGTAAAATTAAATATTTAATAACAGCAGTTTTTCAGAGGATTAAAAAGTTTTGATTTTTTAACATAATGATTAGCCCTTTCTTAAACATTTTTCGGTAAAATTGCAAGAGCTTTCCATCCACTTTTCTCCAAAACAGAACTAAAAGAACTTCTTCCTAATAGACTAACATTTGAAAAAAAAACTGATGACCAGAATGCTAAGAAAGTTGACTTTTTGGAGTTGATACTTTCTAAGGATTAAGATTTCAATTCAGGGGGTTGGAAAACTTTTTTCCCCAACTTAATTGAATCTAATGGCCTTATTTTAAATCATTTAGATTTTTTTCAACTTTTTTATTCTATAAACCTCTAATTATTTTTTATTAACCTAATAATTATAAGAAGCAATATGACGAAAAAGACAAACCTGTACAATTTCTGGAGGCGGGAGCCACAGGACAACCTTCTTCATCGGAATGGTCTTTGCAATCAAGATCTCCATCACAATGCCACCTTAGAGATATACACTGGCCATCCTTACATTGAAACTGATCTTTAGTGCAAACTTCTTTAGCTAAAAATGGTATAAATTTGAATTAATAATTAATATTTAAGCAATTTTAAAAGTAATTTTGGTTATGAAAATCCAGATCCATTTTTGTAACAAATATTATTTTAATAACATTTCTACCTCAGGATTCACAATCTTCCTCATACAAGCAAACAGTGTTACAAAAATTCATGAGACACTTCTATGGCTTACTGGAAAAATGCTTAGTTAAAAATAGGGACAGTCCAGTGGAACTGATTAGGGAACAGTATACAGATCAAATGACCTTCAATTCTTGTGCAATAAAGAAAATTTACCATTACCTAAAATGTTGATGAAAAAGAATTAAACCAAAATATATAAGATATGGTCGAAAAACAAAATACATTTAAGCCAACCAATAGGCAGTGATAAGCATAATTGTAATCAATGATAATCCAATTACAACAAAAACAAATTTAAGCATCAACATTTTTTTTACTTAATGCAATAGCTCCATGAAGCAAGTTTTAACAAGACATGATCAAACGATGACAGTTATAATAATAAACATGAAAAAACTATAATCATAATAATGCAGAAGGAATTAAAATACCAATCAACAGTCTAAGCCAGAAAAAAATGAGTTAATACAGTTTGTTTATTTATTTAACATCCCTTTATGTTGCTGTGGCTAATCGGACAATGCACAGTGGGAGTCCTAAATTTTGCCTATCCAGGTTTAATTAGGATAGGGATCTTTAACAAGTACCTGACATCGCACAGGCTCGGAACCACCTTTTAACCCCCCTTCAAAGAACAGCACAACTAAGGATTTTTTACCTAAGGCCACCTGCAGATTTCAGGGACCTTTGGCATAGGAGGTGTTATGCTAGCCACCCTGCTACAGGTAACACCAACGTTAAAGACAACAGATGTTGGGGCACTTTTATGGAATGAATAATGGAAAGGTAAATTGCTATTTTAAATGATAATCCGAAGTCCAAGATAATGACATCATGAAGTACATGGCTTTAGAGACAAGGGTGTTTGATTGAAAATTGTCTTTAGATAGATGAATCCTATTGATAAGTTATTTGGAACTAAAAAGTGATTACATAAAATAAAAATGAAAAAAATATTGTGGAATCATGTTCCCACCAATTTCTTATAAAAAATAGAGGATCCATTCTCTGAAAGACAAGGTGTTTCTTGAATGATAAAGGATTCGATATATATTAATATCTATATAAGTTCTAGAAATTTTTAACACTTTTCTTAAATATTAAATAGAAGATCGAATGTGTCAAAGTTGTCACAAAGGAATGAGAAGCTTACCATGATATTAAATGAAATAGGATTGTATAAAAATGAGAGAATAAATCCAACTCTTAAGAAAAAAAAACATGTTCAATCAAGATCGGACCCTATTAAAAAAATAAAGTATTAATATTCTCCAAAAAAAATACTGGAGCGGCGTGGTCTAGTGGATAGAGCGCTAGCCTACTGTGTCGGGCCTGGGTTCGATTCCCGGTTGTGACAAAATATAATTTATTCTGTTATTTCTGCTGGGGGCCATCCTGGGGTATGGAGATGGAGACCCTCCAGGGGCACACCCAGCCTCTATAAAGTGAGTACCCAAAAATGTGAAAAAACCTGGCGGCTGAGCGTGATCTTGGCCGAATCACCTCATTGCACGGCCGTTGGCCTAGAAACAGTACGGATCTCTATATGTACTGAGCCCAAGACCTTTCATGGGTTGTAGTGGTACAGGTATTTTTTTTTTTTTTTTTTAAATACAATTTTTAGTATAGTGTGGACATTGATCGTATATCTGATTACACCTTCTTAATTAAGACTGGGTTATTTAGATTTTTATAACATGATTGAAAATTTAATAACATAATATGAAACTTACACACCAACAATAGACATTTACTGTAACCTATAGTTGCATAAAACAAAAACTTAAAATTAATACAAGTAAAATAATTATTACTGCAATTCCTTTCATCCTCGCCATCAGGATGACAGTCCATTTCATTATCGCATACCCAATAGGGAGGAATACATCTTCCACTTTTACATTGCATATATTTATCATCACAAGTTGTTGAACAACCAGCCTAATGTCAAAAAAAAAAAAAAAAAAAGTGTATAAATAAATATATAATTTTAAACTTATTATTTAAAATTTTAAATAACTCCTTAAATATTTCTAAATTTAATTATAATCACAATTAAAGATAATTTAAATAAAGACAATCTGACTTTAATTTAACTTAGTTGTTTAGCACACATCAAAATTAATATAAATATATGGATCAATTTCATAAATCACTAACAATATAATGTAAATATAGGGAATATAGCTAAGAAATAACAGGTGATTCTATAACAGAAGAGAATTCAAACTCATCCTAAATTATGTTAATACTAAAATAAAATATGAAGGATAAAATGGTCTGAGCCGCGGTAAAAAATATAAGAAAATAGTGAAAAAATATTTTATTGTTTCAGGTTTTCATCAGGGCTATCAGCCAATAGTCTAGAAGCAACCTATTGAAACCAATTATAGATATATATCAGAATTTTTAGTATAGTGTGGACACAGATTTTATATCAGGTTCCAGCTTCTTTAGTCTTTATGAGCTGTTTCTTGATTCTTGCCTGAAAGCCCTGAAGAAGAAATGCAACGTGTTTCAAAAGGTTAGACAATAAAATAGTTTTCACTATTTTTTTCTTATTTTAACCACCACCCGAACCATCTCATCATCATTCATATTCATTTCATGGTCAACTATTTAATATTCAAAATAAAATATCATTACCTCATCAGAATTGTCACCACATTCATTAATTCCGTTGCATTTCCATGACAGGGGAATACAACTATAATTGTTAGCACAAGTAAACTGATTATCTGAACAGTTTTTGTCTGAAAATAAATAAATATACATAAAATAAATGTGAGACCCTGCTATTATTAAAAACTAATCATTAATTAAGTTTTATTTGTATAAGGCATTAACATACCATATATATACATATATATTACATTAACATAGCCTAGTCAACTGAATAAATAAAAAAAAAATTGATATATTTTTAAAACTATTGGCAACTAAGTAAATTGTAAATAAATAAAATAAAGGAATATTTATTTTTTTCTTAGGACATAAATATTTAATCCACTGTTATTGAAAGAAAATCTTTATTTTAAAACATTATTTACTTAAGACTTACTAATTTTAGGGCAGGTGTGGTTAGCGAAAGGCCTGGAACCATCAAGACACATGCATTCTCCAGCAATAATAGTCATGTTGTCAGGACAAGCACACACAGGTGGTTTATTTTCAGGTTGGGCAAAACATAGATGAGAGCAAACAGAAGAACTGTTTGTGCATGCATTCGTTCCTTCTTGAACACTATGAGCGAAAATCTGAAACAGAATTAGTTCAATAATAAAAAATAGTAAAAATTGCCTTCATAAGTTTATCACACAAAAGTAGAATATATCAACATTATCAAGTATATTTCACTTCTGTTTGTTTTTTAATTTTTTTTTTTTTTTAATTTTACCAACAATAATAAACATTGTAAGAATATAAAAAATGATAACAACAATTTATGTACAATGTAAGGGGGATGCCCCCATTGTTGAATTATTTACAATTTAAATATATTTCACAGAAATAATTGAACAAAATTAATTGGATATTATCACACTAACTTTAAACAAAAATTTTTAGCTTCATTAACAAAGCAATTAATATGAATCAGGTAGCAAAAATCCATTGCGTGATAAGGCAGAGGACCAATATTAATAGTTTAAGTTAAATTTTAAGGAGTATAAGATTAAAAAGACAAAATAAAATTTACTCACTTTGAGATCCATGAGGCCATCAAGTTCATCTGAAACGATTTGAATTCCTATTCCATGATCTTTATCAGCTACAAATATTCTTTTCTGTTCCCAATCATCCCAGTACATCAGATCCTTGAAAACTGCTACAGAGAATGGATGGGACAATTGTTTCTATAGAAAAAAATAAATTAAGTAATACCAACAATGTACAATAAATAATAGCTGACATCACTAAGCCATTTTAAATTTTTTAAAAGTTTAATTTATGTTTATATAGAGATGGAAAGTGTTACTTGATTGACTCATACAGAAAATATGGTGGATCAAGTATTATAAGAGCTTTTGAAGAGTTTGAAAGGGAAGCGCAGAAGAGGGCCTTCAAGTTAATGAAGGAAAAACAATATATATGGTATCATCAAGGAACCATCTACTGGAATACCACGACCTGCAGATTGGCGAACACTGGTTTAAAAGTACAGATACCTTCAAGTATGAAAGATGAAGTTAATGCGAGGCTGTCTGCAGGTAACAAGTGCCTTTTTGCCCTACAAACAACACTTAAGTTCAAAAATCTTTCAAGAGATGCAAAGGTGATGATATATGAAACAATACTGAGACTCACAATTACTTAAGGCAGCGAATCCTGGGTATTAACAAAGGAAAGCGAAAGGAGGCTCAATGTTTGGGAGAGAAAAATACTCAGGAAGATATTTTGGCCAATTAAAGAAAATGACTCTTGGCGATTACGAAAGAATAGTGAGCTCTGTGCTATGTATGGGAAACCAGACCTGGTATCGTTTGTGAAAAAAGCCCGTCATACATGTAGAAAGGATGCTAGAAACTAGGATTCCAAGACAACTACTTTATGAAAAAATTGGAGGAAAAAGAAACAGAGGAAGGCCAAGAGTGAGATGGTTGGATGATGTCGAGGAGGACCTCAAGTTGCTTGGAGTGAGAAGATGGAGGGCTAGAGCGAAAGACAGGAATGACTGGCTTGAAGTTCTTGAGGAGGCTCTGGTCCTTGTTGGACCGTAGCGCCTGGCAGTAATGTCATCTGACCTAAACGAAATACTTAATAGATCGAGAGACTGAAGACAAAAAACTATATATATATATATATATATATATATATATATATATATATATATTATATAAATGTGTATATAAATATATACATAAAATAATCATGATCAAAATCAAGGATTAACCAAACAAAGTCAATTTCTGATTAAGGCTTCAAAATAGATCTTTGCTGTTTGAATTTCGGTTTTATTTTAGATTAAATAATTATATGTAGGCGATTTATTCTTTTAAGAAATTAATGCTACAAGGATAAATTAATAATATATTAATTACCACTTTTTCAACTATTTTCCTGAAATTGCGTCCATGTAGATCAGCAGCAGCAATGTAATCCAACTTGGCGTCTACCCAATAGATTTGTTCTGCAATGTGATCTACAGTGATACCATTTGGCCAGTAGACCTGAGGTGTTGTGAAGAGTCTTTTCACTTGAGAGCCATCAAGGTTGGCCCTTCCCACTAAAGGTTTTTCACGAGACCAATCAGTCCAGAACAAATATCTAAAAAGACAAGTTATATTTAATAAATAGACTAACATAAAATTTACAGCATGACAGAATTTTAATAGCTAAACTTTAGACCAATTAAAAAAAAAAAAAAGAGGAATTAAATGAACAGAAGATATTCTGCTCACATCTGATTCATAGAGAAAATATAATTTGTGAACTAGAATAAAGTTACAAGATAGTTTAAGAACGAAATGGAACATAATATAAATCTATATCACCCACATTTTAAAAAGCATATCTAAATATCAAAACATTAATTCAATAATAATAGCCCATTAGTTACTTTAATTATGTTAATAATAAAAGAATAATTTGTTTTATTCTTCTCAATTATAAATTTTAATCTTCCATGATCTCGAGTTAGAAAATAATATCACAGCACAGCAAAGGCATATTAGTAAGAACCCTATATACATAATAACTCCAAAGCACTTTAATATTTTTTTTATCTTCATAAAGGTTGATGTATGAGCACGTAAAATCTTAAATCAGCCCCATTTTGAAATTAACGTTTTAAACATGATTTTTGGGAAGTATGTGTCAAAAAATATGAAACGAAAATTTTGTTTTCTTGGTAAGTTACCTAGATTCACATACAACTTGGAGTAATAAAAATAAACTGAAAATTTCAACTGATTATAATATGCAGTCAAGTTACTTATATTTGAGAAAGCTCAATATTTAGATCTCCTAGTACTGTGATGTCAATAAATTAACCAAGACACAAAGTTACATTAAAGGGATGTTTAAGTCACAAAATGGTGATAAAAAAATGAATGTATAAGATAAACTGAGTGAATCAATCAGTTTGTTCAGTTTTAGAAGGTGAAATAAAATAATTTTTTTTTTTTAATATAATAAATAAATATTATTCAATAATATATTCACCGTTTTTATTAATGACTTCTTGCAATTTTTTTAACAATTTCATTACTCTGCTATCGTAAAACATCTGGAGCTTAGAAGCGAAAAACTGAGAGATAAGTTTTCAAATCTCTCTCATGAGGGAGTGGTTTTCCATTGAGGAAGTTTTGGAGAGAGCAGAATAAGTGGTAATGAAATAGTGCAAGGTCCAGAGAATACGACAAATGTAATAAAACATCCCAGCACAAACTAAACTAATGCCAATGAATCCAAATGAAACAATTTTGCAAAACAGACTGACCTTAATGATAATTATTATTATTGTCAGATAAGAGAACTGGAGATATACGAAAACAATTAGCATTATTAACAAAAACCAAACAAACTTATGTATCCACCTAATACTTAGTTTTAAAAATAATAACAACACAGGAAGTAAACCTAATCTTACTCAAATCAATTCTTAAACAGTGAGTGTACTGCCCACCCATATTTAAACATCGGACTGAGGGATTTAAAAGATATTTTTATTTTTCCATTATAAGACAAACAAATGTAATTCAAATTTTGAATATAGTTCAAAGTATTGTTTGATTATATATTTGTAGAAAGCTACATAGGAACAAAGGCTAATGCTGTGATGTTGGAACAAGGACATTTGGGAACTAATTATTGTTTTCCATGGCATATGTTATTAGCTTAAAAAAAAAAAAAGAAAAGAAATAAATCCTAATAATTCATGTTTAAGATCAAGAAAAACTTACCCTGCCACTGGATGCAAGGTGATTCCTCTAGGCTTATCCAAAACAGTTTTGTTTAAAACAGTCTTTCTCATTCTATTTGAAAAGTCTATATCAGTCCTGACTGCCTCAATCTTCACTAAATCACTATCCACAAAGTATAACAAATGAGATATCCAATCATAAGCTATCCCTTCCACAGACTTGAGATCACTTTTTACAAGAACCTCAGGAGGATTCTTTCCAGATAAACATTGTCTCTATTAAGAAAGCAATAGATAAATAATGTGTATTAATCATATTAATTAAAAAAGTTAAGATTTCAGTTGGATGGATCATGGATTTTAGTGTAACAACATAAAAATACTCAATTATCCGAATGAGTTAAATCAATTTCCAATAAGTATCTTTTGAAAGAAGTTCGGAGACTAATCATATTTTTTGACAGTTTTAAGTTTATTTATTAATGAGATAGTTGTTTTTATGCTTAAAAACAATTGTGGCAGGAAACCTACTGAAAACCATGTATCATATAAAAATTGATTACTAAATGAAGCAAATACATATGATTTATTTTATTTGTAAATCATACCTATGGATTTTATACAGTTTTAAATTTAATATGGGAGATTAAAGTTATAAATTCAGGAAATCATAGAGAATAACCAAAATATCAAATGAATGGTAAAAAACATTAAAAAATGTCAAGCCGAAAAAAAATTCAAACAGTATGATTTAAAATGATTTGACTCCTCTCCTCCCTCTCCCCGCCCCCCTCCAGTTATCTTTGTCATTAGAATGTAGTAAGAATAATACAACATAAATATGCCTGACTTGATATATCAAAGGAGCTGTTAGTTAATTAGAATTATAATATCTAACCATAATTTGTTTTTGATCAGCAAAATAATAATGATAATAAAGAATTATCTACTTTATATCAATATTAATTAATATAGTCTACATATTTAATTTCTGATTGAAATTATATGAAGTGACAACAGAAGAGGAGTTGCCATTACTCGATTAAGAATAGGCCACATGCGAATGACCCATGACAACCTTATCGTGAAGAATACACCTCCGAACTGTGAAAAATGCAATATGCAACTGACTATCAATCATACTCGAAGACTGCCCGATTTACCACAACTACTTCCACACAGTAAACATGGATAGAAACCTCAATAAGATGTTAGGGCGATAAAACTATAACAGTAAGGAAAACAACTCAGTTTATAAAGAGATGAAATCTGTTTTAAAAAAATTTAGTGCGGCTGAAAGAAGAAATTAAAAGACAAATAATAAAAAAAAAAAAAAAAAAAAAAAAAAAGATATAAAAGGACCTAATCTAACCTTACAGAAATATTAAATTTTAAACTACAAAATAAAGATATTTCATTATACAAACCAATTTAAAGAAATAATGCTTACCACAATCTCATCTTTCTGTAAGTCACCATAGAAAAGACAATTGTTTTTCATGTCGAAATCAATTGCGATCACATTTTCTAATTTTTGAACAGGTAATTCTTCTGGATGGGGTTTAGGATCAGCAAGATTAAATCTCAATATCTGCTTTTTCAATGCCAGTATCAGGAAATTAGAAGTTTCACTGTAACATAATAATTACTTCATTGTTTCTATTTCAATTTACTAATATTTGTCAACTAGTAAATTTATTAGTTTGTTTAGAATAAACAGGCAGCCTCCAACTTAAATTAGTTGGTATCTTTAATTATTTAAACATATACTTAGTTATGTATTTTATTACAAATACAAAATGTTTTGGAACATTCAAGTTTTTAAATCAAAATTCAGATTGATTTTCGTTGGATTCCATCTACTTTCCATAAAATATTTTGGCTAATGGCTTTTGTGGCAATTTATCTCTATTACTACCAATGCAACACAATTTTTTGATGAATTTCTTTTTTCATTATTAACTCCAAAATTTAATCAACAATCAGTTTTCATAATGATGGAGTTTTGTTGACCATTGAGAAATTAGATGAGGAAGATGGTTGGGGGTGCGGTCATAAATTAGAAACACACATTTAAAATAAGTGTTATTTTAATTATGTGCCGACGTTTCGGCCTACAATGTGGGCCTTCATCAGGGCTAAAAGAAACAAGATAACAACCAATGTAATTATAGACTTAATAATGCGTTAGGTATATAATAATAATATGACAGTAATAAATTATGGGAACATAAATAAAATTAAATGTAAAATGATAATAAGATGACAATTATAAAGTATGGAAATAAGGTGACAGTTATAAAGTATGGAAATAAACAAAATTAAGATGATAGTTATAAAGTATGGAAGTAAACATAATTGAGATGATAATATTGTAATGAGAATATATAAAGAGAGACTAAGCAAATGAAAAAAATTACAAAGGAAAAATATGTGAACAATTAAAATTTTAAATATTAACAATTTTGAAGTGATATATGACGGTAATATATTAAAAACATAGTTAAGAGTATAGGTAATATATAAAAAAGAACATAGTCATTACAAAAGAGAAACAGTATGAATAAAAAATAATTTAAATTTTAATATAATGTAATATTAAACTAATAATTATATGTCAGGATATGTAATGGAGAAAGATATGAGTATGGAAAGAGGGAGAAAGAAATGGGCGATGAAAAAAGATCCTTATCAATAAGAAAAAAGATACATACTTGACTCTGATCTGAAGACGCTGCCTAAAGGAGTGATGTTTCCCAGTTTAAAAAACGCTCATTGCGTGGAACGGAAAATATGAGAACTAGAATGTCCGTTAGGACTTTTCCAAGAAGCTAAGTTATGTTTACTGATTCGATTGTTAAAAAATAGCCAAAAGTTATTACTTGAGAGTACTTGAGTTATTACTTATGAGTATTTGATAAATTTGTAAGAAATAATGACGAGGTAAAGATTAAAAGATATTAAGTAATAACGGATGACATGATAAATGACGATTAGGTAATAACGAATGACGGAACAGTTCCCAACCATGACAAGCGACTCATTACAGAATGCATTTACGTACAACTAGAACCCCTTCCTGTTAATCAAAAGACTGACAAACATAACTTGTCACTAACTTACTCTCAAATATTAAATTTAATAAAGCATCCCTAGCTCATTTTTTAAACAACCATCTGATCATCTCTTCATAATGATTTTATTTATTTATTATCAATTTTTATTTATATATTTATTTAATTTTTGTACTCCCCTTTTATTTATTTATTTGTTTACCTACTAGATTAGGTTAGTTATTATTGTTAAATGACGATTAGGTAATAACGAATGATGATAAGGAGCTGTCGAAGGAAATGATAAATAAACAGTAATCTAGTAGGTAAACAAATAAATAAATAAAAGGGGAGTACAAAAATTAAATAAATATATAAATAAAAATTGATAATAAATAAATAAAAATAAAATTATGAAGATATGATCAGATGGTTGTTTAAAAAATGAGCTAGGGATGCTTTATTAAATTTAATATTTGAGAGTAAGCTAGTGACAAGTTATGTTTGTCAGTCTTTTGATTAACAGGAAGGGGTTCTAGTTTTTATAAATGCATTCTGTAATGAGTCGCTTGTCATGGTTGGGAACTGTTCCGTCATTCGTATTACCTAATCGTCATTTATCATCGTCATCCGTTATTACTTAATATCTTTTAATCTTTACCTCGTCATTATTTCTTACAAATTAATCAAATACTCATAAGTAATAACTCAAGTACTCTCAAGTAATAACTTTTGGCTATTTTTTAACAATCGAATCAGTAAACATAACTTAGCTTCTTGGAAAAGTCCTAACGGACATTCTAGTTCTCATATTTTCCGTTCCACGCAATGAGCGTTTTTTAAACTGGGAAACATCACTCCTTTAGGCAGCGTCTTCAGATCAGAGTCAAGTATGTATCTTTTTTCTTATTGATAAGGATCTTTTTTCATCGCCCATTTCTTTCTCACTCTTTCCATACTCATATCTTTCTCCGTTACATATCCTGACATATAATTATTAGTTTAATATTACATTATTTTAAAATTTAATTATTTTTTATTCATACTGTTTCTCTTTTGTAATGACTATGTTCTTTTTTATATATTACCTATACTCTTAACTATGTTTTTAATATATTACCGTCATATATCACTTCAAAATTGTTAATATTTAAAATTTTAATTGTTCACATATTTTTCCTTTGTCATTTTTTTCATTTGCTTAGTCTCTCTTTATATATTCTTATTACAATATTATCATCTCAATTATGTTTACTTCCATACTTTATAACTATCATCTTAATTTTGTTTATTTCCATACTTTATAACTGTCACTTTATTTCCATACTTTATAATTGTCATCTTATTATCATTTTACATTTAATTTTATTTATGTTCCCATAATTTATTACTGTCATATTATTATTATATACCTAACACATTATTAAGTCTATAATTACATTGGTTGTTATCTTGTTTCTTTTAGCCCTGTGAAGGCCCACATTGTAGGCCGAAACGTCGGCACATAATTAAAATAACACTTATTTTAAATGTGTGTTTCTAATTTATGACCGCACCCCCAACCATCTTCCTCATCTAACAATCAGTTTTGTTTTAAGATTCCAAAAACAATTTCTCATCAGACATAGGTAGTTAAAATTAAAAAATAACATAAAATCTTCAATGGCTTTTCATTTCTTATAATTTTGTCTGTAATTCGTGAAAAGTTCATTTAAAAATTACAACTTTTATATTTATATTTTGGTCAAGATAAAAGTAAACAGTTTCACTTACTTGAATGGACAAGGAATCTGCTCAGGAAGGTATTGCCAGTCAAATCCATTAACACAAGCATCCCCATCAATCTTCCTATATCCTTTAGTTCTATTATAAAAAGCTCCAGGCCGGCAAGTATCAGGAACTTTGTATGGGTCATAAGTACTCGATTTGTTTCTAATACAACCAGCAGAATTTACATGACGCAGAAATCCAAAATCACTAGACAGATATTCAGAATAATCACATTAATACAATTCACAAACAGTTGGACTTAGGAAAATAATATTCATATTTTTCATTTTGAAAATAGATATTTAAATTTGTTTTAATAAAATAAAACTAAAAATCTTTAACTGAACCACAAATTTTGAAAATACAGTAGTTACAAATAATATTGAAATATTTTTAAAAATGTTTTAAAAAATGAAAAAAATTAACATTTTTAAAAAAATGTTAAAAAGTAAAGTAAGTTTGATACAATTAGATTGATAGAAATTTGAGGTATAACCCTCACCAAAATATCACAGTAAAACCTAAATGACAGACTTGCTTAAATTTGGTTATAACCAGGAGAATGTTTAGGATTTATAAATGTACAGCAGAAACATATTATCTTAGATTAATATTAACAATTTACATATTTAAGCAACCATTACCACTCAAAGTCTTCTATATCACACGCACAAGGCTGCTTTAGGATTGGTCTATCATAGTTCTTCCCATTAAAACAATTGGAATGCCTAATACGACGTTCAAATGTTTCTTCTAATCCCATTACACATGACATTTTGATTTGCCTTGGCTTGGAACCACTAGAAGGAATCCACATTTTGTAATCTTCCTTTGTGCAGTTATAAGCTAAAAATAAAATAGAAGTAAGAATATTCAGACGTCATTTTGAAAGTTAATTTTTTTATGAAATATAACATTCAGAAAAAATAAATGTCTGAAAATCGAAACATGTCACTGGTAACCAGGATTACCACAATAAAAATGACACTGTTTAATAAAGAAACTCTCTTCCCGATGCAAGAATATTTCAATTCGCATCCTTATCAAAGAAGAATAGAGTCAAAAATGATGGTTCCCTTCCATTTTGAAAAGTATCCTAGGAACAATATATGCCAATTGATAAGAATCCTTTCAACGAGAATGGTGACTTAAACTTAGAATTAAAAAAAAAAAAAAATTCCTTAAAATATGAAAATCGGGCATATCCTTAAACATAGTAAAATTAGTCCTTTTCACGCATTCAGGAACCCAGCCAATGAAACCAAACTCCATATAATGAAGATATTAATTCCATGAAAGCAGAATAAGAATAAATTTCTTTGTCCATTTAAATCAGTTGACATTAATGAAATTTCATCTAGAACAGAGAGGCTTATTAGTAATAATACCCTTTCATAATCTGGATGACAGTTTTGAAAAAAAGTAATAACAGACATAACATAGATACTATGTTCTCAAAGGAACCACCTACTACATTGTGTTTGGTTTCTTTACATCTCTGAATATCATCCAATGGTACTATCACAAGAGCCCTAGAGACTCTATATAAGTATGGAGACTCTAATTTCAAGATGAATCCATGAGATGCTGAAGGAAGGATCGATCAAGTGTACTTCGGAGCTGTTTAGTGAAATTCACAGTATTAATTAGGAAGAAGTTTTCAGTCAATGGATCGCTTGAGAACAGGAGTTAATCTTTTAATTAATTAGAGTATAAACGAAACTTGAGTAACGAACAATGAAACCACCATGCTTGGCTAATGCTCTGGTTAACGTAAGTAGTGGCATAAAGGATTTTATGATTCAAATTTTTATCTCAATCTGAATTTCTTAACCAGTCTAATAGGCAATTTACATACAAATACTTTATTCCTTTACCTATTTCTTTATTTATACTGATGTAAAAGTGTAAAAGTGTGAATTTTGGTAAAAAAAGTCAATGTAATTGATTGACAAGTACTTTTTTACACTTATCAAATCAGACAAATGTGCATAATGTATAGAAACTTATAATTGAATAATAATTGTTCTTAGAGGAATACTTTTTTTTTCCTTATTCATTCATTCTTTTAATTAAGTTTTTATCAACTTCATTACTTAATGTTATTTATTAAGGAAAAGTTTGAGGGATTTAGTATTTGAGTTTCTGGAGAAAATAAATGTAATCAACAGAATAAGAATCTTTAAAATGTTGATCAATACTGATTAATTATTATTAATGTGTATTCCAACAAAACTAAAGAGTATTAAATATTAGAAACTAAAATCATCAGTACTCACAAAATGCATTCTTCAAATCCACATTAATAATCATCCAACCATGCTTGTCAATTTTGGAGCCAAATACAGTGAACCAAGTTGTATTTTCCCCAGGCTCAGTCATAAGATTGTAAACACGAATAGTTTCATTGACGAATTTCAAACTTGACCATTTTTCACCCTCATCAGTAGAATACAAAAGTTCTTCTGTCTCCCCAGTTGATTTGAAATATTTGACTGCTGCCATTATTCCACCATGATCACCAAAATTATAGATATAATTTTCTCTAAGAACCTGTAATGACAAAAATATGCACAGTTATAAACTAAAGATCAGAGTCAGTGAGATTATTTTTTTAGATTAAAAAAATTATTTACTTTTTTCCAAGTTAGGCCAGCATCCCTACTAACAAATACTCCAGGATGACCCTTAAGCGATGATCCTAAAACTCCTGTTGCGACGATTAAACCTGGGGCTGAAGCTGAACTTAAAATAGGAACAGTTCTTGTAAATGGATATAAGTTCATGAATTTTTGAGTTAAATGTAGAGTGCAGTTCTAAAAAAAAAGAATGATAACATGGATAAGTGCTAAAAATAACAATATTTGAAGTATAAAACTAATCATATCAGTTTACAGTTATAATTTTTTTATTTTATTTTATCGATATGATGTATAACATTTAAAATTCTATTCCTTAATTAGTAATTTATTATTGCTTCAATTTTTGTTTTTAGTTATTTTAGAAAGCTATAGATGAAACCATTTTAATTATTCTTATGATGAAAGCAATCTATTCCCCCCTCTCTCCCTCCCCCAGCTTATCCTAAACTCTGCAGCCTCTTATTAGGCTTATTGTGCTCCATCCATTTTCCTGTTAATATAGGCCTAATGCCTAGGTCAATCTGACCAAACCGTAGGGGTTAATCAGTTCACACAACGTAGGATCTGTTATAAGGTCGCTGCCAAAATTGTAAAACCGTATTCTGACAATCTCTGGACTACTGCATATTACATGGTATGCAGTTTCATCTTTCTTCTTGCAGAATCTGCAAGTAGGTGAGACCACCAACCCCATATTATGGAAATGCTTATTAAGCTGACAGTGTCCAGTATACAGTTCTATCAGTCTCCTCAGAGTTATCCTGTCCATTGAGGGTAGTGTACAACTTTCTCTCTTTGCAGGGTTCTTCCAAAAACATCTTAAGAGTGATGATGCTTTCACAGTATCCCTCCAGTATAGCCTGGATCTATTGCCAGCAGCCACCTTGGCCAAATCTTTTGGATAGCTGAAGCTTATTCCACACACAGGTTCATGTGTAGAGGGTCACGGAGTAGAACCCCTCCTTGCGAGGCTAGCTGCTCTCTTATTGCCTAAAATGCTTGAGTGACCAGACACCCAATGAACTCAGAAGGGAGAATGTATTAAGATTTTGTTTACATTCCTGGTTCTGATAGCAGCTTGACTATTGGTATATATAGTTATAAGCCTGTCTCTCATCCCTAATGAAATTAGGGTTTGAGGCAGATATTTATTGCCATTACTTCAGCCTGAAAGACTGAAGTATGTTTACCTAAAGAGATGGATATCCCTTCCTGGATTTGTCTATTCTCCACATTCCAGCCCCTGAACCTAATTCCATCAGGGATCCATCTGGCTAGCAATAGACTCCATTGCATGGTCTGTGTTAGTCAGTCCTATTAATCCCTACACAATAGTGTGTCCATACATTTCTTTACCTGAAGATCAGAATGCATGGCTTCATCAATCCTTCTGAACTAGTTATCATGACCCTGGTATTCCAGGGAATTAGATCTTGTTCCTAACTTAGAAAGCCTATAGGCTGTGGTAAGTGCTCGAGTTTCTACAGCTATGTGCAGTGGTGTTAGGTTCAATACAATCTCCATTGCAGAAGTCTAAATAGTACTCAGGTTACCATAAGGCACACTAATTTTTGCAACTTTCCAATTAGGAGCATGGATTTGCATGTAACTGCCTTATGCTACCACACAACAGCAGCATATAAGATCATGAGCCTTATTGCTGCTTTATAAGCTATCTACTTACTGAAGGACTACAGTTTGGAAATGGTCGACCATTTTCATCAACAGTTGGAGGCTCGATTGTTCTCCATTCAGCACCCCAATCAAATGTAATAAGTGTTCGCAAATGTTCAGGATTTATGTTATCACTTTTTGCTAATGGAGTGACCTGAAACAGATTAATTTTGCTTTTTATTATGAAATATTAACAATTAGGAACAGCATTAATGATGATATAAGTAAACATTCATAAACATTTTTTTTATTTATGGTTCAAAATCCTTATTAACTTTAATTAAGATGGACAGAATGAGTTATAATACAGGTTACCAACCTATTAATAAGATAAACCTAATAAGCCAGAGTAGGAAGATCAAGATATATCCGTGCCACAAAATAAATTTCAAACCAACCATCACACAGTTATTACACTTTAAAACTCTTAGTAAAAAAAAATACCTATGTAATCACAATACAGCTGCTATTAACATTAACTTGGAAAAGAAGATCATTGATAGAGACCCTCTACCTAGTTATTTCAATACAAAAAAAAATTAAAATAATTGACAAACTGCATACTTGACATGTTTCTGTTGCTGAACTATGTATTAAAAAGAACTATAAATTTGAAAACAAACATTTATCAGATGTGACAGTTTCCCAAGAGATGTCACTAAAATTACTAGACCAACTTTTAAATATTTAGATATTTACAACTGAATTTAGAAATACATCAGGTGAATGAGACGGAAAATAATACAATGAAATGAAATACACATATAGACACTAGCCACTGGCAATAATCATTGATGTTAATATGGTTTAGATTAAACTTATAATTTTTTCCTGTGATAACAATTTTTATTTTCTAGCTAAATAAAGAGTATTTAGTACTACAACTATTATTGAATAAAATGAAAACATAAGTAAAAGTCATTGTATACTTGTTGAAAATTACTGCGACAATGTCCTAACACAACATTGGTTTTGATAGTTCAAGTGTGGAGATTTTAATTTAAAAGAAAAAGAATGCCTAGCCGAGGAAATTTCAAGATGGCCAAATGTAAGCAATATTGGTCGTCAAGGCATAAGTGATATTATGAATCCCATTGGAAAGATCCAGAAAACAGACAGATGGACAACACAGTTGTTTTTTTTTTCGATGGGTCTGTGAACAGAGGAAAAAAGAAAAGCTATATTTAGAAAACACAATACTTATAAAATGATGAATTGAGGCAGAAAAATAAGCAACATCAACTGCAAGACCGAATCATTTAGGAAAGAAGACAATTTTTTGTGCTTTTCGGTTGGTTCAGAAGAGTCGTGAACCAAGAACTTCTGAAATCAGGCGAAACAGTCGATACACTTCACTACAGTCAATAAATGATCAATTTGAACCATAAATTGAAAAAAAAAGCTACTAGAATGATTACACAAGATATAATCAATCTACAGGATACACATTTTTGATTTTTGTGAAGTGTTTATAAAATTGTTCTTATATTTTTTTAATACTGCAATGAGATTGCCATGCTCTCCAATTAATTTAAATGAGATGTTATAAATTCCGAATCAATATAAATTTACCTGAGATGCTAGATAAACTCCTCTGATTCCTTGTACTTTATGGAGATCAGCAAATGTTTCTTCAGCAACATCACTGAAATTTTCAATAATAATAATTAATATGAGTTGCATAATTAATTCAAGTTATAACAATCAATAGTAGTAATAATTAACTTTCATTTTAAGGCATATAATTATAAAATTATATAATTTGTGTATTTATAATAAAATAATTGTTATCTATATATATATATATATATATATATATATTTGTTAATATTGTTAAAATAATTGTTATCTATCTATATATATATATATATATATATATATATATATATATATATATATATATATTATATATATATATATAATATATATAGTGAATTGATTGTACCAATAAAAAATACTTAATAGGCATAATGACATTTTATAAATAAATTATTAAACGAATGAAAAAATTGTTATGTTTAATAACTTTATAAAATTATAATATGTTTAAAATGCTCAAGTATAAAGTTATAAAAAATAAATACAGAATTTAGCCTTACCTTAACCACGACGCTGTCCACATTTTATGTGGGAAAAAACAGAATAACCTCTCCAATGATATCCTAAAGGTATAGTTGCTAGCTGTTACTACTTCAGAAATGTATAAATTACAAAGAGTTTCACTATGGGCTACAGCAATCATAACCCTCACGTCACTGACATCTGTTACATGGAAATTTCCTTTTTCACGTCCTGAGTCGAATATTGCTTGAAAGAAATCACCACCACGATAGGATATATAGAGGTCATTATCTGTCTAAAGGAATGCAAATAAAAACTTTGTCAAATTATTTGTCATATTAATTTATAAACATAAATATTTTAGGTTGTACATGAATAAACTTGAAGAATATAGTGTCTAAAGGAGACAAATATGTAAAAAAAAACTGTTAAACATTAAAAATTACAATAATTTGGTTTAAAAATAATTATTGAAATCCTAAAATTAAGGAAGAAAAAATTCACTAATTAATAGTACTTAGGGTAAATTATTGGATGTTTATTTGAAAAAGACTTTACATACTGGAGAGAGTCTTCTGGTTACAAATATGAAGTCTCCATTTAAAGTGAACTGCTCAATGTTATGCATCTTTACGGTTAAACTAGGCTGATTACTAGTCACTAAATCTCCAAGAGCAAGAAGTGTTGTATTTCCAGAAGGTTCTATTCGTTGCACCTGAAATCGTAAGTCTGTATATTAATGTATTTGGGATATAAATCAAATTTACTACAATAGATAAGAATACAGTTCAATTAAGAAAGTATTTTTCTGAACTCCTTGAAAACTATATAGAAATATATATAAATTTTCCAATTGTGGCTAGAATAGTATACCACTGTAATAGCCAAATGTAGTAGAGAAAAAATATATAGAATTTTTTAGTACATTTAGAGATGAAAATAAATTATTAAAGATTGATAAATTGATCTCAATACTCTTACTTACTAAATATTTCATATATAGGTAAGTGAATACTATATACGAGAATAAACTCCCATAATCGTGTAAAAAAAAAAAAATTCAAGTTATTAATGTAATGTTTATGAACCGACCTGTGTACAATATATTTTTAACTTCATGTAATAAAATTTAAAAAAATGTTTGAGGGATCACTTGTAGCTGGGTGGCTAGCGTAACAGCCTCCCATGCTAAAGGTCATGGGTTCAAACCCACAGGTGGTCCTAGGATTTTTTAATGGGAGTAAAAAATCCTTAGTTTCGCCGTCCTTTGGAGGGGACGTTAAAAGGTGGTCCCAAGCCTGTGCGATGTCAGGTACTCGTTAAAGATCCCTATCCTAATAAAACCTGGATAGGCAAAATTTAGGACTCCCACTGTAGCATCGTCCGATTAGCCATAGTAGCATAAAGTGACGTTAAATAAATAAACAATAAACAAAAAATCTTTGATTTACAATTGAAGTTATAGATATCATAATATATTCTTGTAAAGATAGTATACATTTCAAGCAGATTTTGAGGGTAAGAGAAAAAGAAAAAAAAGTGGTTTCATCATGATGATCACCCTGGGTGTCATATAAAAAAAAAAATTGTTATTAATATTTTCATATATATTATGAGTCATGAAAAAATAAAATATTATACAATGGCACAGTTGATAATCATAGCTACTCACCAGTAAAGATCTTGTAGGTGTGTCAGCCCATGTTCCAGTCCATCGCCCAGCCCAAGAGTAAGATTTCACAAATTCTTGAACCACAGAAAAGGAACCTCCAAAGTCACGAGTTATCCATAGCTGTAATAAGTGTTAGACTTCTTATTGTAGTTAAAATACAATTATAAACCAATAATAAAAATACAATAACAACAGGGGAAAGGGTGTGGGAGGTTTCCTGATCATTAGATATGAAGAATGATGTAAAAGGCAATAGAATGTTTTCCAATATTACTGTAAGAGTAAGAACCATACTATAAAAACATTAGCTGAGGGAGAAGTAAGAAAAACCCTGACTTCATGACATTAATCAATAAGGTGGGCCAAAAGAAAAGGAACCACATTTTAAAAATAAAGCTGAATTAAAATTAAACCAATAGACAATATCAAATTTTAGAATATTGGAAATAGGTTTGGTTATACCTCATCACCATATAAATTAGAAAATATACAGATCATCGAAAGTATCGATTAGAATAAATAAATTCATAAATCCTACAGCTCTCATCTTAATCATGAGGGCAATGACTAAATTTCATTTTAAAGGAATATATATTACACACAATTATGAAATGAGAGCTATAAATTTTACCAAAAGATAAAAAATGAATGATTTATCATTATAAACTCAAATCGCAGTATGTAATGGCTTAATGGAAAGCAAATGAATTAGAAGACACAGTGACAACAGTCTTGAAATGACCGCTAGCTTAAACCAGGCACAAGAAACTCAGTAGGAAGAAGCTGATCTTGAGCCCTAAGATGAAGAGAAATTGTGAAAACTGTCCACTGAACTGATCAAGAAAGGGGAAAATCAGTAACTTTGAGTGTTATCCTACTTCTTTTTGTGATCTGGGCTTAGGGCAATTGTTAAGTGTGATAACACTAACTTGTATCACACATTTCTTAGGTTTAATAGGTTATCTGGAATGCCAAGATCTCTCATAGCTTAGAATGATGCTAAGTGATTGATAATATCATAGGTTGTCTCAAAGTATAAGAAATATTCATTTCCTATTTCTAGAATTTCTTCTCCTGAAGCCAAATTTGGTACGTAATCAGTAATAATGGTCTATCATCTTGTCATCCATGGTAGAAATCTCATAAATACAATATAGCTAATTAGTATCATAAAGACTGATAATAAAGTATAGAACATTGTTGAGGTTTACAGCTAATATTCCTATACTTTTCAAAGAATAATTACAAGCAATTTTAAAAAATATTGTCTGAAAACATTTATTTAAGGAATATAGTGAACATTTGTGTTTATAGTATCTTAAGACATAAAAGAGACTGTGGCAGAGACCATAACACTAATAGTTTTTTTGAAATTTGGTTATTAACATTATAATATTTAACAAATTCAAGCATATACAAGATTTTTTTAATTAAAAATTTATTAAAATAAAGCCAAGAGAACAGAAGCAAAAATAACAGGAGCACCCATACACATATTAATTGAAAACAAATCTTAAACATAAATTCTTTTATGAGAGAAGTTGGTTGAGGATGCAGTCAATTTAACACACAATTAAGCGTAAACTTAATTTATTGGTGCCGACGTTTCGGCCTAAATTATAGGCCTTCTTCAGGGCTGTAAGAAAAACAAAAAACAAAGATAACAACCAGCAATGGAATACAATATATAAAGATGATAAGAAAAATAATTGATGTAAACTTAATAATTTGCTAATAATTTATTTTTCTTATCATCTTTATATATTGTATTCCACTGCTGGTTGTTATCTTTGTTTTTCGTTTTTCTTATAGCCCAGAAGAAGGCCTATAATTTAGGCCGAAACGTCGTCACCAATAAATTAAGTTTACGCTTAATTGTGTGTTAAATTGACTGCATCCTCAACCAACTTCTCTCATATATACACACAGTCAACAATTGTCACTTCATGAATTTAAAAATTACTTTTATAAAAATAATTAACATAATATAATATATATATATTTTATTCATATATAATATAAAACAACCCAAACTCTGTTAACCCATCTACTTTAAATAAAAAATATATTTAATTAAATAATTAAAAAGAAAGTATATGTTGCATAACAATCACCCATTGTTTTGGAATATTATTTAGGTCAATGATTATAAATTTAAATTAAATTTTATCATTATGACTGTCCCCATTAATAATGTTTATGTGCTTGCACTTGCGCATCACAGTTTTTCTGTCTTAAACCAGTACTTTGCAGGTGTATGAGGTTGTAGAGAAATGACCTTTAGTGTGAACAATATTGATTAAATAAAATGTTTTGAAGCATACAACATAATCATATCTCAAACTAAATTAGCTTAAGAGAAATATATTCCATTTTTACCATCCAAGAATTAACAATAATTATGTTTCTTATAATAAATTCATTCTTATGGTTTATATACATCTACAAAGCTAATACAGATAAAACCTACTAGCTGAGAAATGAATCACCATAAGCTTAAGTTAAGTAATTTATAAATTGCATAATATTGCATTTTTAATTTAGATAACTATAACTCTTTTCATTTAATTGTAACTTTTTCAGCAATTTAAATAATATTCATCTAGTTAAAAAAGGATAAAAGGAACCCAATTTCAGAACTATCTTACTACCTGAACTTAAATGGGCGTCCCCAATGAAAATAAGGCAGTATATAAAACATTAAAAACCCAGATTGGTCATAAAATTATAAAGCTTACAATAAAAGAGGAACAAATAAATGATTAGAACTTACAGTTTTATTCACATCGTATGCAAGAAAAATAAAGGGGTCTTCTGGGTAAAATAAAATTTCCATAGGTTGAAATGACGGCTTCACTTTGGTAATCTGTCTTCCATAATTTTTTGTTACAAAAAACATTTGGTTATACTTATCCAAGAAGACCATCTATTAACATAACAACAGACATTAAATTTAATTATCAATGCAAAAAACTAACATTGAAATTAAATTATATAAATTCACTTACATAATGTTGGTTTCTAGGATGGTTATAAAATTTTTCCACTGAAGCATATGATCCTTCGAGTCTAGCATGAATGAGTCCGTAAGATTTTTGAAGTTTACCCCATAATCATAAGACACATAAACAGCAGAAGGAGTAGGTTTCTTAGCAGGAACTATAGGGTCAATATTTCGAGCAAGACAAATAAATACGTTGGAATCATTACCAGGCCAGTGCACTAATAGCTGCTGATGATTATCCTTTAAATCAGTTGGCTAAAAATATCAAATGACAAAATAATTATCACATCTGAACACCAACTAATAATTAGTTTTGATAAAGTGTATACAATCAAAGTTTTGCTACTCAAAAAAAAAAAAAAAAAAATTGAATATGGAACAAATATTAGGCTAAAAAATCATGAAACTTTTATGTTGTAAAAACATACATTCACAGTAATGTTTGAAGAAATATCTGCACTTCTTTTCTTAACAACATGTTCATTAATTGTTTCCTTAATTCCACTTTCCTCAAAACGATTCACCACAAAATAACTGTCTTTTGGTCTAAGAGCTTCGTCAATACTTATAACAGAACAATGACAAGCACTGATGATGAATGCAAAAATGAATGGCCATTTTTCATACATATTTTCAAGCTGTAAAATAATTCTTGTTGTGAAATAGCATTAGAAGAATATCAGCGAGTTAAATGGAACCGGTAGTTCAAATTAAATAGGCTAGTAACAACACCAACACTTATTGTGAGTCAGCAAACATTCAACTGATATGACAGGGAACAGAGAGAGACACTAACCTTGTTGATTAGTTGCTTTTGTTACGTCACAAGATAACAGCATGTAGTACCTCTTTATGCAGCAAGGTGCGCTGCTATGGTTAGAAGAAATATCCCAAAATTAGTTCGTTTTTCACAGGTAATTTCCGCATTCTATTGTGTGGAAAGTAAATAAGGAATAATATACTACATCGCCTCTAAATCGAAAAAAAAAACCTTTGCACAATGGTTCACTATTTACTAATTATATTTTATAGTTTTATTTTTTGTTTGTTAGGCATTTAACATACATACATGTATTTTTCAAGAAATCAAGGAGCTGAAGAAAAAAGAATCAGCTACATGGTTTATTCGATATAGTCTAGAATAATTACGAATCACGACTGCTAAGTTCAAAACGGAAAATATCAACTAATTCTTTACCAATTTCAATGGTCTTATATTGTATTCCAGGAAATTTAATTCGCTATAAAACTGAGATAACTAGACGCCAATGGTTAGATGCAAAAATTTTAGGAATTTATTCGTTAAGAAAGGTGGATTCTTTATCAACGGATTTTACGAATCTTGAAACAGTAAACCTCTAAATTTTAAAGGTTTTTTTTTTTTCTTGGTCGGTTACGATGGTTCATTATTGAAAATAAATAAACCAAAAGGATTTATCCTGGATTTCTTCTACTTTAAATATTTGTGTTCTAATTAATTAATTATTTTTTAATATACAATATAAATAAGGTAAAAAAATATAAAGATAAAATAAATTATTAATATAATTATGAATATAATATTCTTCTTCTTTAGCTTTCTCCTTGTGCCTTTCAGCGTGGTGATAGTCCAACCCAGGATCTCCATCTCTTCCTGTCTCCTGCAAGAGTCTTCATCTCCTGCATTGTCTTGCCTCTCGCTTGCCCCAACTTGGTAATGTTGCCATCATGGCTAAGCCTAGGTCTTCCTCTAGGCCTAGTGTCTACTGGTTATGCCTTCATAAATTTGCCTGGGTCACAATACTGGCTCATCCTACATACATGCCCGTACCACCCCAACTGTCTCTTCTCCAGGGTCTCCTTCATTGCAGGAATGTTTAATTCTTCCCTTATTGTTTTATTTCTGATCCTATCCCTGCGGGTTTTAGAAGCCACTCTGCGCAAGTATTTCATTTCTGCCGCTGTTATACGGCTCCATTTGTTGTCTGGAGCACCGAGCTCCGTACAGTAGAACAGGCATATATAGCATTTCCAAGTCAATTGTAACCTTTTCCAAGTCAAATGTAACTTTTTCCAAGTCAAATGTAACCTTTTCCAAGTCAAATGTAACCCTTTCCATTTCAAATGTAACCCTTTCCAAGTCAAATGTAACCATTTCCATTTCAAATGTCACCTTTTCCATTTCAAATGTTACCATTTCCAAGTCAAATGTCACCTTTTTCTTCACTTCTAGCCTTAAATATTCCTTTTTATTTATTTAAAAATAATTAGTTTAATTAAAATTATGACTTTTTTAATAACTTTGGCATATCATATCGCTGTTTTTTTTTTTTTTTTTTTTAAATATTTGATATCAAGTTCTGTTTTTTACGAACTAATATTTAAAAAAATATTTAGTTTTAAAATAGTTGTTGATTTTGAATTTTTAGAGGGGAGGGATGGTTTTTGGGAATAATTAATATGTTTTCAGGTATTATAATTACGTTTTTCGAGATGTATTTTTTATCGCTCGCGTGAATATTAACTCGCATTTACTTTTAATTTTTTTTATTGATATAGGGATTAATTATTGTGTTTTCGGGTATTATAATTACGTTTTTTAACTCTATATTTTATCGCTCATGCGTATTTCAACTCGCATTTACTTTTAATGTTTTTTATTGACATAGGGATGAATTATCGTGCATTCGGGTGGTTTTGATTACGTTTTTTGAGCTATATTTTTTATCGCTCATGCGTATTTCAACTCGCATTATTTTTTATGTTTTTTATTGATATAGGGATGAATTATCGTGCATTCGGGTGGTTATGTTTACGTTTTTCGAGCTGTATTTTTTATCGCTCATGGGTATTTCAACTTGCATTTACTTTTAATGTTTTTTATTGATATAGGGATGAATTATCGTGCATTCGGTTGGTTTTGATTACGTTTTTTGAGCTATATTTTTTATCGCTCATGCGTATTTCAACTCGCATTATTTTTTATGTTTTTTATTGATATAGGGATGAATTATCGTGCATTCGGGTGGTTATGTTTACGTTTTTCGAGCTGTATTTTTTATCGCTCATGGGTATTTCAACTTGCATTTACTTTTAATGTTTTTTATTGATATAGGGATGAATTATCGTGCATTCGGTTGGTTTTGATTACGTTTTTTGAGCTGTATTTTTTATCGCTCATGCGTATTTCAACTCGCATTTACTTTTTATGTTTTTTATTGATAAAGGGTTGAATTATCGTGCACTCGGGTGGTTATTATTACGTTTTTTTAGTTCTATCTTTTATCGCTCTAAGTATTTCAACTTGTATTTACTGTCAATGTTTTGTATTTTTATATAGGGATTAATTATTGTGCTTTTGGATGGTTATGATTACGTTTTTCGAGCTGTATTTTTTATCGCTCATGCGTATTTCAACTCGCATTTACTTTTTATGTTTTTTATTGATATAGCGATGAATTATCGTGCACTCGGGTGGTTATGATTACGTTTTTTTAGTTCTATCTTTTATCGCTCTAAGTATTTCAACTTGCATTTACTGTCAATGTTTTGTTTTTTTATATAGGGATTAATTATTGTGCTTTTGGATGGTTATGATTACGTTTTTCGAGCTGTATTTTTTATCGCTCATGCGTATTTCAACTCGCATTATTTTTTATGTTTTTTATTGATATAGGGATTAATTATTGTGCTTTCGGGTGGTTATGATTAAGTTTTTGATTCATATTGGGATTGATTTTCTTTTTTAAAGTAACTGCGAGTTGAAATACGCATGAGCGATAAAAAATACAGCTCGAAAAACGTAATCATAACCATCCAAAAGCACAATAATTAATCCCTATATAAAAAAACAAAACATTGACAGTAAATGCAAGTTGAAATACTTAGAGCGATAAAAGATAGAACTAAAAAAACGTAATCATAACCACCCGAGTGCACGATAATTCATCCCTATATCAATAAAAAACATAAAAAGTAAATGCGAGTTGAAATACGCATGAGCGATAAAAAATACAGCTCAAAAAACGTAATCAAAACCAACCGAATGCACGATAATTCATCCCTATATCAATAAAAAACATTAAAAGTAAATGCAAGTTGAAATACCCATGAGCGATAAAAAATACAGCTCGAAAAACGTAAACATAACCACCCGAATGCACGATAATTCATTTACTTTTAATGTTTTTTATTGATATAGGGATGAATTATCGTGCATTCGGTTGGTTTTGATTACGTTTTTTGAGCTGTATTTTTTATCGCTCATGCGTATTTCAACTCGCATTTACTTTTTATGTTTTTTATTGATATAGGGATGAATTATCGTGCACTCGGGTGGTTATGATTACGTTTTTTTGTTCTATCTTTTATCGCTCCAAGTATTTCAACTTGCATTTACTTTCAATGTTTTTTTTTTTTTTTATATAGGGATTAATTATTGTGCTTTTGGATGGTTATGATTACGTTTTTCGAGCTGTATTTTTTATCGCTCATGCGTATTTCAACTCGCAGTTACTTTAAAAAAGAAAATCAATCCCAATATGAATCAAAAACTTAATCGTAACCACCCGAATGCACGATAATTCATCCCTATATCAATAAAAAACATAAAAAATAATGCGAGTTGAAATACGCATGAGCGATAAAAAATATAGCTCAAAAAACGTAATCAAAACCACCCGAATGCACGATAATTCATCCCTATGTCAATAAAAAACATTAAAAGTAAATGCGAGTTGAAATACGCATGAGCGATAAAATATAGAGTTAAAAAACGTAATTATAATACCCGAAAACACATTAATTAATCCCTATATCAATAAAAAAAATTAAAAGTAAATGCGAGTTTATATGCACGCGAGCGATAAAAAATACATCTCGAAAAACGTAATTATAATACCCGAAAACTTATTTAATTAATAAGTTTAATAATTAATTATTCCCAAAAACCATCCCTCCCCTCTAAAAATTCAAAATCAACAACTATTTTAAAACTAAATATTTTTAAAAATATTAGTTCGTAAAAAACAGAACTTGATATTAAATATTTAATAAAACAAAAAAAAAAAACAGTGATATGATATGCCAAAATTATTAAAAAAGTCATAATTTTAATTAAACTAATTATTTTTCAATAAATAAAACGGAATATTTAAGGCTAGAAGTGAAGAAAAAGGTGACATTTGACTTGGAAAAGGTAATATTTGAAATGGAAAAGGTGACATTTGAAATGGAAATGGTTACATTTGACTTGGAAAGGGTTACATTTGAAATGGAAAGGGTTACATTTGACTTGGAAAAGGTTACAATTGACTTGGAAATGCTATATACGGCCTTAAATATATGGATTTATATTATTTTTATTAATAATAATAAATATAATATAAAAATTATAAATATAATATTTTATAATAACTAATAATTATTTAGTTAAAATAAATCAATTAATTCTAATATTTGTGTTCTAATTCAGTTTATTCTATCTATTTGTCTATTTCTATCCTGATAAACAACCGATTTGTTTTTAATCCTCGGTATGTGCGTAAGAAGTCTTCAAAGATAGATGAGACAAATGAAAATCATAAAAATTTATTAAGAAAATAAAATTGTCATATATAAGGGGTACTCACTACGTTTGCTATAGCACAAAAAATGTGCTATAGCAAACGTAGTGAGTACCCCTATAGTAAATTTCTCATTGTTAAACCAGAGTGGATCCATTTTTTGAAGCCTCCGATCAAGAATAGTATTTTTGAAAAATTAACAGTGCAATACATAAAATGTTTTTGCAAATCAGATAATATGGTGTCCAGTTAAAGCTTTCATACGCGAAAAAATTGGTGATAAAAAGTTGATAAATACAGTTTTTATAATTATTTGTTGTTTAAATAGTAGAATAAACATATTTCATCGAAAAAATTGGCTTAACAATAAATAGATACATTTTTAATATAAATCGAGAAAACAGTTTTGATGCAACAAAAGGTTTTGATATTATATAATATTTTTTATTTTATTTAAGCTATTGTTATTTATTCGAAACCCTTCTCTGCTTTCACCCAATACATGTATTCGCAGCTGTGGAAGTTATTGTAGAATAACCCACAGCAGCTATAAAACCAAATACTTAACTAATTTCGTACACAGCATGCTCTTCATCCGATCTTCAGGCAATAGTGTCAATGGATATTCCAATGGTCAGCGGCGTCACTAGATATTCTCTCCTACCCAAGGGAAAGTGCCTTTGTCCAATACAATCCTTCCACTCGTACACCAAAGCTATGCTATACGGGTCGTTCTGCATGGCAATTAATTAAGGAGGATCTATCTCAGTCAGGACGTAGAATCTTGTCTCCCTCAACAGCTTATTTCTCAGTGCCTCATAAGTGGTGCAGGCAAGGAGGGTTTGCTGGATGGTCTCCGGAATTCCACTACTGGGGCATAGGGGACTGTAGTTTTTTCCATGTTGACCGAGCTTTGCTTGGAAACTTCTATATCCTGTGAGGTGCTGTGGAACCCAGTAGTTTGGGATTATCCATTTAGCTCTTTTATATTTAAACTGAACTTTTTAATGTATTCCTTTGTTTTTGAGTATCATTACAAGTGGTTTGGATTGATTTCAATGACAATAAGAAGGATGTTTTCTACCGATCTTTCAACGACTTAGTTTTAAGAACTTTTAATGACTTTATACTTTGATTCTTTATCTACGATTCGTCTTGAGCTGAAAATGATCGGAAAAACTCTGCCGGTCTAATAAATCTGGACTCTGCTGAGGAGTGAGGAGTTTTGGACTTAAGACAATTGAGACGTTGATTTCCAAAAGGTACTATATCCATTCTAGGAAATTTTACAGGAAGCGCGAAAATCTCTCATTACTATATTATTAAATGAGCTAATTTGGGTCTTTTTGCCTTAAAATTTAGAATTATTTTTTTACTATAATAATAACATCATATTAAAGTTATGAAATGATTTTTTTTAGAATGATTTGGAACGAAAATAAATGCGTAATTAGTACTTTTAGAAAATGACCGCATTTCTAAATCGTGTTTTTTAAGGACTTGAGAATTCATTAGATAACATCAAATAGAATATTTAGATAAAATTAAATGATGAGAATACAAATATGTAAAAAAAATCAATTTCGTAAAAAATGTCCATTAGTACCTTTTGGAAATCAACGTCTCAATTATAGAGGAACCAATACCAACTGAATGGCTTTGTTTTTATATTCATTGTCACGTAAAATCTGTTGGTTCCGTATCTATTTTGAGGCATCTATCTTTCTTTTTTTTACAGCAATAATGCAATGAAAATGGGTTTGGATCTATATCTATATATATTTGTATATAATGATTAAGTTAGTGTGGTTTTATTTATTTGTTTTACTCAATCTCCAAGAAGGGTTTTACCATTTAAAAAACTTCACGTGTTTGCACTTCTCAGAAAATTATTATATACGAACGAAAATCACTATTTTGACATTGAACAAATAGAAGAAAATGTTTAATGCTTAAAAGACAGCCCATTAACCTCATCGAATTAGCTGTTTGTAAAAGTTAATTTTTTTTGGAATAATGTTACTGATCCTTAGTACGGAGCTTCTCAAATGCAAAATAATATAGTGTCGAGGACATTCAAAGTTATTAATAGAATTTCGTTAAGTTTCATTATTCATCGTGAATCATGGTATCATAATCTGGTATGGAGAATCGCTATTAGTTAGCAGTTATAAACTGATTTCCCCCATGTTGATGTCTAGCTGGACGACCTTGGCCAGAGCAGAGAATAAAGGCGCCTTACTGGCTGGGCATGGTTCCAGCGGCAGATCGATATTGATAAGATATTTCATCTCTCTTCCTTTACCAAGGGATCCTATCCGTCAATAGACATGTGCTTGGCTTTGAGATAGCTATTGCTGTATTTCAGGATGGTTCGTCATAGTTTTTAATTAACCCCAATGTTGAGGATACATACTGCAGTATGTATAATAATAATAATAAGGCTTACCGAACCCGAAGGTTCGATGCCGATACCACCAAACTTCGCCTGCATAGAATCGTCCAATGTTCACCGGTCAAGCCCAAGCCCCCGAGATCAGCCTTAATGCAATCCTCCCATCGACACTTCGGCCTACCTTTCGGGCGCCTACCAGTCGGTTCAGCGAATACCAACTTTCTCGGAATCCGTTCCTCACTAAGCCCAACAACTTTACGCGCCCATTTGAGTCTCCGCGATGCTATCAACTCAATTATATTCACAGGGTACAAACTCCGCAATTCCGCGTTGTGCAACCTTCTAAACTCCCCAGTGGCCTCATCTCTCTTCGGACCAAATATTTTACGCAGTACCTTATTCTCGAAAATCTTAAGCCGTTGTTCATCCTTCAAAGTAAGCGGCCACGTTTCGCATCCGTAAAGAACCGTTGGAAGAATAATAGTTTTATAAATTCTAACCTTTAAGTTTTTAGACAGAAGCCGCGAGCTAAGTAATTTAGCAAATAAATAATAACACGCATTCCACCTTAACGGACCTTATTTCTTCCTGGATTTCATTTTTTCTTGTTATCATTGAACCTAAATACTTGAATTTCTCTACGTGTTCAAAAGTATGACCTGAAATATTAATATCATCAAGATCGCCACCATTTCTGCAATTAATCATATATTTCGTCTTATCGGTATTTAATTCGAGACCTTTTTGTTTACCGGTTTTTATTAACACACTTGTATTTAGTTGTATGGTTTCCGGCGTAGCAGTATGTATAAGTTTCAAAATACTTATTCACATTATTTATTTCAAACATTATCATCTAATAAGGGAGATCAGTAAGATGGAAGTAATAGATTACTCTGTATGATAAGAGAACTTCGTAAGATATCCACATTTGATTTATATCCCGTTGATATAAATTAATCTAATAAATCCTTTTCTTTTTTTTTCCCCGCTTATTTTGAGTCAGAAACAGAAAAGGATTTTCATCAATTTATATGTCAATTTGAGATTTAAGTTGGAATTTAAGCAACTATGATGCAAGTCAAAATATTACCTAACCACTCATTTTTCCCCTTATACTTTTAATTTAATTTGTTTCTCCTTTTATTGTAATAATATAATGTTTTAATTGTTAAAATATTTTTTACGGCCGCATCCCCTATCCTAAGCCACCCTACGTAAGCTCATGTTAAGACACATTTAGGTGTTTTTCTCAATCAATTATGAAGTATCAGTATAAGTATAAGTTTGAAGTATAAGTTTATGCTTGAAAAAAACTTTTTCTGTTCATTGTATGGATTCTTAATGGTTATACTTTAAGAAAGAATAAAACTACATATAGTTATTGTATTTCAATCATGAGAAACCAAATAATATTCATAATAAGTTTTAGTTTTTAAATATGGCTCTTGTTCCTTATAGACCTTTACATTGTGGTATAAATTATTGATATTTAAAAATATGACAACATGGATCTCTTTGTTGTTTTTGAGAACTTCAAATAATTCATACTACCAACGCTTGAACATGTTATAAGAAGATTTTGTTGTTGATTTAGTTTATTTATATTTCGGGGTCAGTTATTTTGCAAATCATGACGTGGCTATTTGTAAACAACAGCTTAAAAATGGACTGCAGTGAATGTCGGCCAAACTCCTAGGAAAATATTTATTCCATGGTTGACAATGTCATTGTACATTAACTTTCCCGTTTTATTATTGTTATAAAAACACATACTTTTTGTTTCGTCTATGGAGGAAAATTAACAGAGTTAAATATCCCATAAACTAACCTTTCTTTAGATTCTCCTGACAGATCATACTTTGTCAACCTCATTCATTCACTGGACCTGTTTATAGTAGCCTTCAATCCGACCCACCACACCCAGTCTACAAGCACGTCGCTAGATCTGTTCATAATAGATTCCTCCGAAAAACTGTTATCTTCCTCCCAGAATCCAGTATCCTTTCTTTCATACCATGACCTCATCCAGATTTCTTATAACATTCCAACTCCTAAATTTCCCCCAAAACAACTATCCTGGCGAAATCTTGACTCCCTATCCTCTGATAAATTGGCTCCTTTTTTTGACTCATTATCCAAAGCCTTAGAACCTATCTTTACCTTTTCGTCAATCAACGAGATGGTGGAATGCCTCTCTTCGAACCTCCTTATATTTCTAAATACCCATGCTCCACTCAAGACCTCAACCTTTAAACGCCCCGCTGCACCATGGATCACTCCTGAAATAAGAGAGTTGATGAGGAGAAGAGATGCCGCCAGGAGACGATTCAGACGCACACGAGCCTCAGATGATTTCACCCTAAGAAACCTTGCTCAGTCTTCCTTACGCCGTGCCAAAAGCGCATTTTTTCCACAATTCCTTATCCCAAGCACCCAACCCTAAGACTAAATGGAAACTACTTAGAAACCTATCCATTATAAATTCCAAATCCTCTTCTTGTGTTCCATTTACTTCCGAAGAACTAAATTCCTACTTCGCAGAACCACATCCTATAGCCCATATTACTCATTACTCCTCACCACAGACATCCTTCAATCCGGTAAATTTCTATTTTTCGGATATATCTCCTGAAGAATTGCTCTCCTCAATTCTCAAGTCCAGAACGAACGATCATGGACCCGACCAAATCCCTGTGAAATTAATTAAATTATGTCTTCCTGTTATCTTTCCTGTCCTTCTACATATTTATAATGTTTCTCTTCAAAAATCTATTTTCCCAACAGCCTGGAAAAAAGTCATCGTATGTCCACTGAATAAAGTTCCTAATCCCGCCGCAGTTTCCGATTTTAGACCTTTCTCCATACTATCCAATTTATCCAAACCGCTTGAAAGAATTGTTCACTCACAGCTCAACAACTTTCTTGAGGAAAAAAAACCTTCTAAATACTTTACGATCCGGTTTCCGATCGCAATATTCTACTCAATCTGCATTGTTAAAAATTACCCAAGACCTACAATCCTCAATAGACCAACAACAAATCACTATTTTAATCCTCTTCGATTTCTCAAAAGCTTTTGATTCAGTTAATCATAACATCCTTCTTTCCAAACTCCAAAACCTTCAAATATCAAACAGCGTTCTAAAATGGTTTATTTCTTTTTTATCCTATCGATCTCAAACTGTCATCATACCAAATGAACCTTCTTCTTCCTCCATCTCCTCAAACACGTGGTGTTCCTCAGGGATCCTCATTCTCACCAACTCTTTTTTCTATCTATATTAATGACCTTCCCTGACTGCATCCGCCACTTACAATACCACCTATATGCAGATGATCTGCAAATCTATCTTTCTTTCCATCCTTCCGAAATGCTAAAGGCTATCCAAAAACTTCAACAAGATATTGATAATATCAACGCATAGGCTACGACAAATGATTTGAAGTTGAATGCAGGAAAAACCAAAGCCATTCTCATCGGTTCCAAGAACCTTGTAAATTCGCTTCCATATTATCCACTCCTTTACCTCAATAGCATACCTATCCACTTCCACACCTCAGTAAGAAACCTTGGGGTCATTATTGATCAGAACCTATCTTGGAGCAATAATATTTCTCAAATCACCCGAAAATCCATCGCTATCTTAAAACAATTTCTAAGATTTCGTGATTCAATCCCACCTAAAACCCGTATGTTACTCGTCTCTTCGCTCATTTTACCCCAGTTTGACTACGCTTGCCTCGTATATGGCGGGCTGTCTGAGAAAATCGATATGAGACTAAAAGACTTATGAATTGTTTTTCAGATTCACATGTGGAATCCCCAGGCGCTCCCATGTTTCTAGAAGGTATACCGAGTTGAATTGGCTCTATCCCTCTTTCCGTCGGCAGTACCTCCTTGGTGTCTGTCTCTTCCGATTTTTCAAAAAAAAACTCCTTATATTCTTGATATGCTTACCACTTGTTCCTCTGTCCATTCAGTAAACACTAGATCCCAACCCATAAACTTGTATATACCTTCACACAGACCGTCTCTTCAAAATCCTTTGTTATTCGTGCTACCCTATTTTGGAATTACCTTGCCTGTATCCATTCGTAAATCCTTATCATTGTCCACTTTTAAACACCAATTATTTCTCCATCTCTAAAGTATCAATCTTCCCAGCATATGTAATATTTAAAATCTATAGATGATACTGATTCATTGTCACAAAATCCATCTTTTATTGTTAAACTGAAGTCTTAAACGACCAGACAATTATCATGTATATTGTACTTTTCTTGTTATTCTTAGGGGACTACTCGTCCCAGAATAAAATTACTTTTCATTTCATTTCATACAGAAAATATTTTTAAAACAATATTTCTGAAGCAATTATATGTAAATGGTTCTCTCATATTTTTTTCGATTTTAATTTTTTAAATTATTGTGTTCTTTGTTTTCACGTTTTTATTTGGAATGTTGAACAATTGTTTTCTATGACGTACTTAGGTAAAAAGTTAAGAAAAAAAGTATCACATTAATTTTCGAAATAAAGATCCAAATTAGACATGGAAAATTCGATTTATTGTGAAAATACTAATGCACCTATGATTATGATATTGTCAAAATAATTTATTTGTGATTTTACATAATTTTGTAATTACTAACATAATTTATCTAATATATGAGTCAATCCATTTGAAATGGTCCACTTTTCATTAATTTTGCGGCTCAACTTTTTGATTAAGTCAGTTTCGCGGCTGAAAACATGTGTGGGAAAATCTTACTAATTGTTGTAATTTTGTAGATATCAAATCAAAACCAAAACTAGCAATAAGGTAAGGATATGCTTTCAATTTTGTGTTCCCACAACCCAAGGTACGGAGCACCCTCCAGTTCACAAAAGGGCGGGCACCCTCCCGTCCAATTGTGAACTGGTAAACCCGTAGGGGCTGCGAGAAATTTGCAGTCTCGGGGCACGTGACCATTCGGCTCTTAACAGGCTCTAGTCAGCCAAAAGATGGTACCTAGCCGGGGCCATCATTGGGTGGGGCCGGGAGTGCTTGCACTGCCCGTCACATGAAGTGGTGGTTGTGGTTGCATCCCTCTCAGGAAGCTAGTGCGTGGGTTATGCCCCTGCCATTAAAAATTAAACACACAACTAAGAATGGATCAAACACTCAAAGTGAGAATCCAAGTTGTGGAATGTTGTTGTTGTTCCCACAACCCATTAACTCAATAGTGAAGAAAGTGGTTCAAAATGAATAAAAAAGGAGACTTTTAGCTAGATAAAAGTATATAAAGGAAAAGAGATTTACCTTTTGATTATTTTTTCCTATATAGCTTAGTCATAGTACTATTTGCTGTAAAAATTTCGATTTTGAGAACAGTCTTTTTTTGTATATGAATTTCAAAAATACTATTTTTCGCGATGTTTATACGGAAATATCTCAAAAGGAACTGAGTGAAAAATTATGAAACTAATAAACATTACACATCTATACGATGGGTATAAGTGATATAAATTTGTTTATTGAGACTAAGCTGATTCCGGACTTATAACGTTTCTTTAAAAAACACTAACTCTAGTAATTTTGCATATTTCAGAACGAAATAAAAACTAGAATAATGATGAGAGTTCTTTATACAATTTCGGTCTAAAAAATACATTATGTAAGTAGTCCAGAAAATGGTTAAACAAATTCACGAAAATTTACATAAACTGAAACTTTTTGGGCGCCATAACAAGGAAGGATATAATGGATTATCACGCTTAATTATGTTTTTCTTGTGTAGTCTTACAACAGTAAGTACGATAGAATAAAATTTAGTGGCTGAGACCCAGTTTGTTTTTGAAATATAATACATCAAATATTACTGCCTTGCCAGAATAGCCCTCATCTTATTAACCGACTATAAGCCTAAGCCAATGAGTAACATTTGCACCAGTGGAGTACTTAGTTATCTAGAGAGTTTAGTACTTATCACATCGAGGTATAATCTGAGCGAGTTTCATCAGTTTTAATTCAGTCCCTTCCAAGATATCCCGCTTTTAATTTTGACTGAACTTGGCCATTACACACAAAGTTTTGGCTATATATCTAAAATAATTGGCCAGAAAAAAATGTTATTTACGGTTTTATATTCCGGAAAGGATAGAGAACATATGGTCAAAAAAATCAAGAAAATCAAAAATGACAAATTCGAATGGTTTGACCCATATTGTATTGAAACTCAATTTAATTAATTCTTTACAAATTTATTTTCATCTCTAAAAGTATTTAAAAATTCTTAAATTTATTTTAACAACGGAGGTAAGTGAAAGTCGTGTGTTTCAGGCATCAGATTTTTTAAATAACTGATGTTTTTCGTTACTTTAGTTCATCCAGGAATAAACTGGCTACGCCTGTGATCTACACCGCTGTCGAGTTATAAATTAGTTGTTAATTACTTAATAATTTCATGTCGGTTATTAATTGGTGTAATTCTTTCTTGAGATTTATTTTTGTGGTGATACGTGGTGCATACCATTTTATACAAAAACATATAATAATCTAATATCTTCACTGCACGATATATTGGTAAAAAACTTACTTTCTTTTTTATTGTTGTTTTGTTTTATAATAAGTGTTATCTTATTTGTTTTTTTTGTTGTTATCTACCTGATATCTGTGCCTCCTGATAAAAGCAACTGTTCCTTATATGCCATTAAAATATCAGGCCGAAGTTACAAAATAATATTGCTCAAACTATTTCAAGAAGTTTTATGTAAATTAGAAATCAATAAAAATTAGAATTGTCAGCAACAAAGAAAGTACTTTTAACCTCATTATCAAATACGGTGCATTATAAAAAAAAATTTTTAGCCTTTTTATAACTAACAAAATACATAAAGTGCCTAAGTTTTATCTTATTTTTAGAAAAATATTTTTTTTGGAGAAAAACACTATTACATAACGAAATAAGTTAGGAAGATTTTATTCCTGTGTTTAGATGATACTTTCTTTTTTATTATTTCTAGAAATAAAATTTAAAAAAGTTGAAAGCATAACAGGGATATCCTTTTTTTATACAGGTAATCAATTTAAATAGCTTTCATCATAGTAAATTCATGACCCGCCTTCTAATTCCCGTGGGAAGTTGGTTTCATTCGATGATCATACGATCATGTTCTTGTTGATGAAACCATTACAATTTATCCCAATTTATTATTATTATAAACAAAAATAAAACATTGGTAATGCTTTCAATAAATAGTATACAAATTAAAGCGACAGTACCCTGTGTTACTGACGCTGATTTCGATCAAACCTTTTGGTGATTCTAAAATAAAAAAGTCGAACATTAAATAAAATCGTTTTCCATTTCATTATATATATGCCACTTATAACCTCTTTGTGGTGTACTATACAGAGGTGTGATACAAAATGTTTACTTTAAAATAGTATAGATTTTTTGTATGAGCTCCATGAATCGTATTGAAGCCCGTCATGCCTAACAACCACATAATATTCTTTAACACATTGCTTATAATTTCAAAAACTACTGCCTGCCCCTTCATTAAAGTAAATTATAAATATCTGAATATACTATCATTGTAAGAAGTGAACTAATTGTATTTCCTTTTTCTCCAGAATCACTTACCGAACAGTAATCACTACTCAATCACATTGATTAAAAATTCAAAGTCAGATCAATGAATAAAAAGTCTGGATGGATGAAAAAGAATGATGATGTCCACCGGTTCGACGTTCCGAACCGTCGGTTTTTCCTTATTCCTTCCTTCCAACCGGTGGACTGCAACGACGAAATGAACGATCGTGTAAGTGAGCCTTAAGATTTCGAATACGTTGTAGATTGGAAACAAGGCCAAGGATATTTTGTTATCTTGTATCAGGCTAATGACGGGTCCTAAGCTTGCTTATCCCGAAATGCTTAAAAGTCGTATCTTGGAAGAAAATATCTGAGTATTCAACGGATCTTGTTAAAGTTGAACTAAAAACCATCCGCAAGACACAAAAAGAGTAATAATCATGCATTTCATATTTTCTTATCTTTAGAGTAAAACACTGTTACAGACGTTTTTCCCCCTCTTTTTCAAAAAATTAAAGACTCGAAGTACTGGAAACTTTGCTAGTTTGTTGTTGCCTAAAGATATGAAAAAAACATTTTAGGGGAATCAGGCCAGAATTATTTTATTTTTATTTTTTATTATTATTTTTTTTTTATTGAGATATATTACAATTTGTTTCTATATGAACATTAGTAATAGTGATATAAGATCCCATTCACACAATATATACAGTATACAATGATAAAGTCAAATAAATAAAATATAATATATGTACAAAATAAGAAAACAAACAACAACCTATAACTGAGATAAATACAAATAAATGATATATATATATATATATATATATATATATATATATATATATATATATATATATATATATAGAATTAAATAATAATAAATACAAAAACAAAACAAATCAAAACATTAACCTATAATTGAGATAAATAAAAGTTTGCAAATAAATAAACATCATTCAAACAAACATATTTGTAATAACTTTGTTTTTTATATAAACCCATGTATGGCTCACGTAGCCGATCTGGAAATAAAGAAAAAAAACCCAGAAAAAACAAAACAAACATAACTATATACAAAATAAACAGTGCTATAGGGATCCCAGACTGGGCTTTTCCCTCCACTTGTGGAGGAAAAAGCGGAATCCAAGAGATCCTAGACCCTCGCTCTCAGCCAGAATTATTAGAAAATTAAACTTTTTCCTCACCTTTTTTATTCTCCACATAAAGCGTTGTACCTATGTAAAATTTAGATGTTGGGTCGAAGTTTCTTTTACAAATTTAGCACCTGATAAGTTAAAGAATGGATAGGATCATCACATAATACAAAAATCTGGTGCGCGCTACACACGACTTTCACTTACCTCCGTTGTTAAAATCAATTAAAGATTTACATTGATACAATTTATATTGATGCAAACTTTAATAGGCTTTAATATCATGTAGGTTTCATTCTGATTGAAAAAGTCTGACAGGACTTAAGAGCCGATATTTTATATTTTCTTCCTGTAAAATAGCTTTAATTTTTTAGATTCCAAACGATTAACCATATCGTCTTAATGAAATTGATGAAGGACGGCCAAATATACAAATTGGACGAATTCGATGACCAAATAAAGGATAAGAGAGCAAATATTTTTATAGAAAAAATATTATCTAACACACAATCTCGTAAATGGTAATATAAATTGAGGAATATGGAATAAACCTATTAATGATTAACCATTTAATATAGTAATATTATCATATCATATGTTTTCAACGAATGTTTTTTTTTTATCTGCTACAATCAGTTAGTTTTACCAGCTTTTCATCACATTCTATTAACCTTTACAATTCCGTGTATTAGATAATATATTTTCTAAAATCTTTAACTATCCAACGATATGTTATACATCTATATTAGTATTATTGTGTTCGAAAACACGAAAATTGCATAAAATCGCTCAACTTTATGATGTGCCTACTTTTTTGAGTTAGTTATATAAAGTACGAAGAAATCCTTTAAAACTAAAATGGTTTGGCATACCTTTTCGATGAAGTCCTCATATTCAGATAAAAGGTGCGAATAATGTGAAGGTTCGAATAAAAGGTATAAAGTGGCTCTTCATGTCGATAGATTTTTGTGAAATTTGCTTCAACATTCCAAGCATAAACTTGCCTTAAATATTCAATTTCAGTATGGCACGGACTCCCTGAATGTGTTGGTGTTGTGTGTTTGACACACAGACCTTTTTGCGCCACTTGGTTATTTCGACTCAGGAGACCCTAAAAGGTGTATTTCCGTTGGAAACCATAATTCGAACATTTTTTCGATCACAATACTCTCCCTTATTATATATTCGAAATACAGGTCAGTGAAAGTAAAAAACTAAAATACGATATTAAGATAAATGTTGTGGTTAGAGACTGTTTTTAGTTGCAAGCACGTACTTCATTTTAAAATGTATACAAACAACATACAAACAGTATTTGGAAAAATAAGTTATATTACACACGTACTTGGGTCCCATAGCGAAAATTCTGCTTACGTCCTTGCCTTTTCTAGAACTAGGAATACATCATGGTGTCAGGCACGTTAAAATATCGGTTTAGAACACATTGAATACCCGATTTTTTAAATCCTCATCTCTATAGAGGATTAAAACCTTGTCTCTTGAATCTTAGCAGATGTAAATACAATCTGTAATATACACTTATTAATTCTCCATTTACAATCTATGTTTAGTTTTTTTTCAAGAATTTTATTATAATTTTAATAGTGTTTATTTTAACCGGAAACAGAAGATTTTTATTATGAATACAATTCGCATCGTTCTGTCTCAGGCAGAAAGGAATATTAATCATGCGTTTGGTGAACGAAGTTTTAATGAATGAAACATCAGTCGTTAGTTTATAATTTTTTTGTATAAGAAATAAGAAGTTAGAAAGTCTGCACAGGATTCCCTTAAATTTCAATGGAGGGCGAAGATGTTAAGACAGTAGTGAAAGAAAACAGTCTGAGAACAGAACTTGGCACAATTCATATGTTGAAGTTTTTAGGTATTTAAAATTTTTCGAAAAGGTCACAAATGGTCGAATCCTACGTCCCACACCAGCTCAACTAACGTCAGCAGCTGAAACGTCAAGATACGGGAATTCCTTTGCTTGTTTGTCAAAGAAACGAACTATTTCCCGGATGCGTAATAACTTGTGACGAAAAGTGAATCATATATAACATGGGACTCTGATCAGGTCAAGGTTTAGATGCATCATCATCCTGTGACCCATTGATCGACATTGCCATCCGAAAACGTTAATGGTTACTGTATAGTGGTCAATGGTCGGGATCATTAATTTTTCGTTTCTACCAAAGGAAATTTTTCATAACTCATTTTCAATAAAGACAGTGAATAAATTAAAGGAGTTGGGCTGTGAAGTCCTAACCACTCCTCCCATAATACCCTGATCTATTTTCTACTGACTACCACTTTTTTATATTAAAAGTGCATTTTCTGAATTTCTTTCAACACGTGACTCCAAGTTCTTCGTATCGTGGACGGAAAAATTCGTTAGCCGTCGACAGACAGAAGTGTATCGAAATAATTTGAATAAAAAATACATCAGATTTGGTTTCAATTTTTTATTTTCTTTCTGATTCTAAAAGCGGTCATTTCATGTGTTACGACCCAATCAATATTGTATGAATATTATAGGACTAATAATTAATATTGTATAAATATAATATGACTTGTATACAAAGTTTATTACATAATGATACTCGTTGATTTTTTTCCTCATTATATTTTGATTAGCCTCTCGTGTTAATAAAATAAAGAAAATATATTTAAGGGTTTAGAGCACAATCAACAACCGATAATAAACAGGAAATGCAAACAGATAAATGTTAAAAACACTTACGTGATCTTTGGACCATCAAATATTTTGACTTGAAATACAATACATTATACATTTCACGTATTGTACTCTTGTGGAAAAAAAAAACGATTTTGTAATGTTATAGCTAATTAAGAAACTTAATAACCAGAAGTGTGTTATCTTTAACGCTAAGCTTAGTAATATAACATAAATTTTATTATTTAAATTAATTTTGACAATTTATCTTTAGTCTTTTGGCTGTCTCAAAACTATTTAATATTTCACTGATTCAAGAAAATTTTCAAGATAAATTCCTACAACATTTTTTTAAATTTATATAGAGGCAGTTGATTTTAGGTCTATTACAAATTTGAGCAAAATTTGAAAACCTTTCCCCATCTGATAGGTGAAATGTCTGTTATTTATTAAAAACAAGCCAGGTTAGGATACAAGAAAATTAATAAATAATTTTATGAATCTCACACTATCTTATATTTCCAGATTAACGAGGGTATGAATATTAATGTGATTAAAAATAATTAATCGTTGAAAAAATAAATTAAGATTTTTTAAACCAAAAGTGCTATTTGCTAAGTTTAATTTTTTGTTATTATAAACTTTAAAATTTAAAGTGAAGCAAAGATAACGGAAAATTTAATTTTCCCTTATAAAGAAACTTGATTGGTACGTATGTATTAAAAAACTATAGAAATAATAAACGTTCCTATCCTAATATAACTATTTTATATTTATTTATGTCAAGTATATGAGCTTGCATCAACTTTATGCTCTCCGGCTGTATATCATACAGCAATATTACTACCTATATTTCAGGAATAATTTTTTGATGACTTGCTTTTTTCCCGGAATTTTATTTAAATTTTACGAAATTTATTTTTCCCGTTTAAAGAAAAGCTAAATTTCCATGCATTTTACTCATCAACCTTCAGGAAAAAAATGTCCTAAATGGTTTAAAAAAGAGTTAGCGGAAACCAAAATTGCGTTATCATTTTATATGCATAGAGGTATTGCTATACGGAATAACCTTCAAGGTTAAATTATAAAATTCATGAAGTACTACCAATAAGAAAACCGGTTGGAAAAACAGCAAGTAGCCTTGGAATAAAATGACCATATCTTGACACATTACAAGTGAGCACCAAGTACCGCTGATAATCACAATCGCCTGTTACCTAACTTTCTATCCACAAATTTCAAAACTAAAAACCTGCTCCAGATAAAGTAGGACAAGTTTTTACGACTGATTGCTGAAAGAAATCCTTAAACAGTACAAAAATTGTTAAACTGGCCGATATGTGGGAGCATTCTTCTTTGATTCTTGAAGCCATACGCCCGTATCTCCTAACATCATAACAACTAACAATAAGCTACACCTCAACTGATGATAGTTATTAAATGAATTCATATATTAATCTATAAGCCATTGGATTGGTTTAAACTTATTTTTTGTCGGTGTAATCGACTAAGATGGGAATATTAGAGTTGTTAGAGATAGCTTATCAGTTAGGAATTAAATTCATACCATTTCATTTTAGGAATTGTTTGTTGCCATTTTATTGAAAAACAGGAGGCTCTTTTTTTTTCCCATGTTTGTAGCGACCTTAATAGAACAATGATTTTGGATGAAATAAAACATTACAGATCTTATTACTGGCATCTTGAGTACAAACCGTCGGTGATATGGTGATCCTTGGTGACTCTAATATATTCAATATCTCTATTTATATTATTTTTTTACTCGTTAAATAATTTCATTTATTGTTAGCTGATTCTATACTAGGAAATCGTTGTTTGCAACGTTTGTAATAATGATTTGCTCGTGTTGGCAGCAACACAAGATTCCCAGGCAATAAGAGAATATAACAATTTCAAATATGATTTGAAGAGGTATTAGGATATAATTTTGATCTTGTTCGAGTGCACTTTTGAAGTCGAATGTAGTGCTGATGTTTAAAATAAATTGTTTAAATTAAAAAATAATAAAATTTTGTTTATAACGACATTAATAAATGTTCTACATGCTTTTCAATAAATGTATTCATTTTGTATATTTTAAGAAAATAATGTAAAAACATTGATAATTGTTTTATGACAGGGCTCTCTCTGATCTCAGATAATTTGAACATTTTCGTCATCTCTTCAAGCAAGATTTTCCGAGATATTTTATTTATTTTTACAAATACCTTGCTCAACAGTCATCATGAATACAATCGTGTGATAAAATTTAGCATAAAGGAATATATTCACTGTTTAGGGCTCTTCAACTATTTGATTACTTCAGATACTGAAAACTATCGTCTTTAATAAATTACGATTATTTTTATAAAATGCTCAAGCTTAAACAAAGGGTGAGGAGAAAGTCAATTTTCTTTTGTAAATGAATCAGAAAGTAAAAGTTCCTTCTACTAAAACTTTAGTTGTTAGTAAAAACATTAGAAACATCTTATGTGCTTATCACACAGCTATAAATATATAAATACAATACAAACAAAATTTAGTTTTCATGAAATAAATATAATGTGCAAAAGGAAAAATAATTAATTAAAAAACTTACAATATGTTGGTTAAAGTATTATTTGATTGTTTATTTATTTAACGTAATATTTACTGTTTTAAACTTATTTCCAATCGAGGGAATGAGAGGGTTTGATTAACTAAAAAAATAAATAATATAATAACAGTTTTATTTTTGCAGATTATTATTTGTAAACAACACCAAACAACTAAACCAATTTTATTTTTCATATATATTTTGTAAATTTTTCATGAATATAATTTTCCCTATAGAAGATAATTTTACATATGTTTCCCGCTACATAAATCCCTTTCTATGCAATGAGCTAAAATCCGGTAATTGTTTTTTTTTTTTTTCACAGATACATTCATAGCAATATTATGACTAGTTATTCTTTTTTGGGCTCTCATACTGTCTGTAATATATCAATAATTGATTTTAGTAAAAGTTTTTCTAGTATATAGTATATACAGTATGAATATTTGATTATCTATTTTTTCATTTCTGATGTATACTTTTTCTGAAGATGAAACCACATTCCTACTATTTCCGGTGTGTGTGGGTTGTCTATCTTTCTGTGAACCACGGCTTGAGCTGAAGATTGGGCCTGTTCTTGCCTGTGCGTATCACACACAAAGTGCGTATTATGCAGTTTAAAAAGTAGTTAATAAAATAATAAATAAAAACAAAAGAAACTTATGATAAAAAATATTCTCAAGAAGTAATCAAAAGCGTATACTATGTGTTTAATGTATATGTAGAAAATGTGAAAATTCACGTTGACCGGGTACAAATGGTATTCATGACATTTACACCCCTCTTATCTCTATACAATTCTGATTTTCCAGAATATACTATAATTGATTTTTTAATTTCCTTTTTCTTCTTCGTCCTCTGGATTGTTGAGTCAGGGAGTAAAAAGATAAATTTAAAGACTCTCCAGAGATCATCAATGTTTCAAAATTACAATTTTGAATTGCCTAATATTCTTTTCATAAGTCAAATATTTTCAATCGACTTTAAACCTTTGAGTATATTATATAATCAACGTAACTATTATCAGGAAATTCTAATACTGAGCTCAAAATTAATTTATCTATTATATTCTATTAGGAAGATTTATTTAATACTTGAATTGAAGACACGGTTTCGTTAGCCTTCATGTGCATTAATTAACTTGCTTAATATAATAAAAACAAAAATACATGTACTAATAAACTTACGAAGTTTAATATAAGAAAAAAAAATGAAAATAATTTATTTCACAAGAGACAAGTGAAAGACGCTAAATGGATTAAAAAGAAAATAATTAAGATGTTAATAAATAAGAATGTTTAATGATGAATATGTCGTATATTAAATAATTATTGCATGAAATTAAAATATTCATCATTCTTTATTTTTTATCACTCATTTTATAACTGCTAATTATTAATAATTGAATTGGACCTGCAACTTTATCAGGTTTGTATGTTGTAACTATTTAGAGATAAACTCCTCTTATTAAAGATCTTTTTTGATGTTGAAACAATGAATCATAATTTGTTGATAAAGATAATTTTATTTGTAGGTTCTTTTTAAATAAAACAAGTGATCGATATTTTTCACTCAACAATCGTTTTATTTCTTTTTTCTCTCCAACGTTTCAGCCTTTTGGCATTTTCAAGGATTCTACTTTAATCTGTCCTATCAATGGTATAATATATATATATAATAGTCATATTATATACAACAATATGCATTAGGCTGAAACTAGCCTTGTCAGCTTGTTATTATCATTTTTATTATATTGTTATATTATTATTATATACAATGGAAAAAATAAATAAATAAATGTCCAGTTTATTTGTTTGTTACACTAAGCGGTTTCTATTTTATTCGATTTATTACTATTTTATATTTCAAATGAACTTTTTCTAAATACATTTTTTAAGTTTAATTTAGTTTCCAGCGGAATCGCTGTTTTCATGCATTTTTTTTTTAATTTTTATAATTATGCCTTCGCTTTTTGGCTTCGGCCACAAGGAATCTGGCAGCCCAATACCACTCCAATATGGATGGAGTTTTAGCTCTTATTGTTTGTAAGCAGGAGCGTACTTCTAGATGAGTTGCATCCATTTCATTATTCGCATAACAAAGGCAGTAAAGTGGAGACTCTTACACTCCGACCCGATGCAAGTGTTTCGCTATGTAGCCATGGCCGGTAATCATTCTGAACTGTGCAACAGCATCTTTTCACTTCAAATCTAACGGAATCCGTTTTTCCTCTAGAAGCAGTTTGGCCCAGTGCCTGTTGATCGAACTTTGTCTCAGGGAAGGAAGGGCTGGCTGGGATAACGTTGTTATGGTTTTAAGTTTTTTATGACATGATCTAAGAGTAGAAATAATTGATATCATTCAGTTTATGGGTTTATAACAAGAATGTAATATTGTTTCTAAAATCTTGAGTACTGTATGGAAGAATATAGTAACCTGTAAGATTTTGTAATGTGGCAACAATGAATAACAAAACTCCTTCATTAGAATAATACGAACATATGTTCATAAGTTTATGGGCTTATAATAACTTTCTATTAGCTTGTACGAATTCTTTTATTGCACATTAACTTTTCTTAAATCTTGCGCTTTCCAACGGTATATTATTCTTCATTATCACTACTCATATTACTGGTATAATTTATTGATAAGTCGATTACTGAAAATTTAATATTTCCTTCTGAAGAAAAATCTAATTACAATGTATTTTACTTAAAAACCTTCCAGAAAAATTTTCCTAAATGATAGTGAAAACCATATCAAATTCCGTCAAGTGGTTTAGAATATTAACCAAGAACCACGATATCATCTTACATATAGGGAGAAGAGATATATAAGTTTTTGAACCTCCTTGAATGGTGAACTGCTTTACACCTTAAGTATATCCACTGATGAAAGGTGTTTCGTCGAAGTCAGTAAAAATGTAGTGTGGAGGGGAGGAAAGGGATAAATTTAGAATTGTAATTATATTTACATGATTTAAAAAAGGAATTTCCCGATCAATATATATTTGAAGGGTTTATGATTGCCAATATGCTGTGAATTGAAATAGATGACATGTGCAGGTCCCTAACGAATAATCAAGGTTGACTTGAACTGATTGATCGATGTCACCTCTTTTAATTGTTTGATTTTACGAATGTTACAATGTTCAATTCCACCTACAATAAGTGGCCATGAAATCATTGCGCGTTTAGCAAGAGTACTATTTATTGACACAAAGTAAATGTGTTACAAAAATACATGATGTTATTAGATACATATTACACCCCATTACCCTGATCCCATTTGAGGACTCAGACTTATAAAGGATTTATATACTTCAACAGAGGTTACCTAACCCAGAGTCGTTCCTAATATGACAGAATGAAAAAAATTGTCCCTGCTAGGATCGGACCATGGCAGATATGTTAGGATTCGGGAGCTCATCCTCATAAATATTTCCCTCCACTTCTAGTAATAGATGGTTACCATTGCCCAACTGTAATTGACTAATTGTACAACATTAAGTAAATCATATTGATTGTTTTCAGAAAATAGAATGATCTGAGAAGTAGGTTTAGTTAAGGAAAGATTGATAGCTGGCCATATTCTTCGCGATCAATAGATTTTAACAGCATTAATTTTTTTAAATGCTGTAATGGAAGCCAGACTAGAGCTGAAGTCTGCTCACGATCCAATATAACAACTTATATTATATACCATACCAATGTCTTACTCAGTAATCCTTCCACCAAATTACCAGTATTGTACTTAGCGCTTGGCGTTTTTTTATTCACTGCAATTTGAAAGTTTCATGTGGTTTTGATTTTTCAACTATTTAACAACCAGAAAGTAGATCCTTTGGCCAATAGCTTTTAAACCGAAGATAAATGACTGCTTTGTCAACAAGAAAATGTGCGTGTCAGCAAAATCGGATGGAAATAGTTTAGTGAGGACAGAATTAAGCTACCTTTTGTGCGGCATGAATTAAAAATATTAGCATTACTGTCATACATACCTATAATATTTTCATTATTATCTGGGGTTTTTTTCTTCTAAAAATATATTTATGTATTATTCTCTTTCATTGGATAGCCTGACTGTCATTAAGACGAATATGACATAATTTCATGACTCAGGGGCATTTCGTACCTCCACAACCTTGTCACTTATTAAATATTTTCATAGTTGTGTATATAAAACTATTGAAGAATATTTTTTACATGTGTATATTTTGAAAAACACACACAACCAATTTCAAAGTATAAGTATCTGTCCTTTATCTCTTGATTACACAGTGAAATGATGTATATTCACTTGGAAACAGAATTACTGTCAAATCTGGCTAAGTTGGGGTTTATATTGTCCTCGATTCTTTACATCTTGTATTAGCTATATAAGTATAGGCTACTTAATTTTCGAGTGTTTTAAAATCATATTGGATCACCATTGGTTATGAATGTTGTACATTACTTCTAAACCCAGTTACTTCAAATACATCTGCATACCACAGTACTCCTACAGAGATTTATTTGGTTATTTTAAGTAGAACAACTTCACTGAAATAGTTTAATCATTGTCTGACATCTATGTTTACTTTCACATACCCATATATGAATTAGATAATAAGGGAAAGTATTTAAATTATCGAATCCGAGTTTTCACCGGAAATACACGTTTTAGGGTCCAAACTGTGTGTTTCAGTGTTCGTGTGTGTGTGTGGTAGGTAAGCTCGAAAAACCATAAGTTGTTTAAAACTGAAATTTCATATTTTAGAAGCGTATACGCCCGAGATGGTAAAGCAACTTTTTCATACAAATTGGCCTACCAGAAGAGCCACTTCTTACCATGCATTTTGCAACTTTTTACGATTTTCTCAAACACGATTTTGATTTAACTTGTCCATGTTGATTGAAAGTTTAAATAATTAATTAAAATGTTAGTTCATAGATTTATAACAACTTACCATTAATGTTAACAACTTAGTTACCATTCTGTACATAATATTTTTTCTAAAATCTTGCGTACTAAATTGAAGAATATAACTTGCCCGATCCTGTACATATAACCTCCCTCTTTACCAATAACATATGTTGATAAGTTTTTGGGCTTACAACTTTATATTAATCTGTACGATTTCTTTTATTGCATATTAAATTTTTTTAAATCTTGTGCTTTCCAACGGTTTATTAGACGTCTATATTACTACTTATATTTCAGGAATAATTTTTTGATGACTTTGTTACAGAAAATTTACATTTCCCGTTCAGAGAAAAGCTAAATTGCAATGTATTTTGAAAAAAATGTCTTAAATGATAGTAAAAACCGTATAAAAATCCAAAATCCCGTTATCATTTATATATATATATATATATATATATATATATATATATATATATATTTTTTTTTTTTTTTTTTAATCTAAAACATATGTTTTATTTTTTTAAAAAGTTGTTACCCACTTTATAACTAAAATTCACCACAAAAATCGTACTATTTTTTAAAAATGTTTTGAACGTTCATTAACGAAAAAACTAAAAATATAAGTGACAAAAGAATTCAGAATTGTTATCTGTTCTTTTTTATAGACCTGAAGAAGGCCTATAATTTAGGTCGAAACGTCGGCACCATTAAATTAAGGTTTTTTTTTTTTTTTTTAAAACAAAAGAACTAATGGATAACCATTATTCTTAAATAATTTTTTTATTCAAAATTTCTAGAAAAGAATTAATGTCGACGATCCTTAAGACAGTATCAGAAAGACGATAATTATTTCTATATTGTCGTTCTAAAATACCTCAACTACCGTTTTCCCTCTCAGGACATTGTGGTTTTATAATATAAAGCTCAGAAACTGCCTTGAATCAAAAATTTTAAAATACTTTTTATAATTTTTTTAGTAAAACTTTACTGTACTAATGACAATTAGAACACCATTATTAATAATATTTTATCAGTTCTGTAGGAAAGGAACTGAAAAAGCATAAATTAACAAGATACCGCGAGCAATTCCGCTACATCCGAACACTTTAGAGCTTAGCTTAGTGTCAACGCTCACTAATACTTGGTTCTCGTCCAAAAAAATAAAACTTTAGGGCCACAATATGAAAGGGTAGAGAATGTGCTACAACTTTTACTTGACTTTTTTCGGATATTATTTCAAATAAAAATTATATTTCAAGAAAACCACATAAAATATGAACTTCAATTCGAAAATGTTGAATGTTTTAAGACTTAGTAGCAAATGTATAAATTTTAGGCAAAATATTATATAACATGTTTTAAATCTTACAGATAAAGAAATAAAATGCCATATTACGCATTCATATCGAACATATAACAGCCAAGTTATGGATAATAACTAGAAGACTCTCGAAACGGATGTTCAAGGGGGGCTAGCGGGGTGAAGAGTGGGGACTTTTGAGAAAATACTCCTCTAAAAAAATCCGAACAACTGACAAATAATCAGCTTGTCTCTAATTTCTTCCGACACAAAACCTTCATTTCCTGGACTATAATCATAAATCCCCTAGGTAATGAAATAATAATGGACCAATAAATGCGCTAAACGAATTCTTATCTTCCAGTAAGTCTTTTATTCCTTTTATTTATCGAGTTTGAAAAACAAAAACACTGTTATTATTAAAAAATGGTTTATTATTATTTAATAGTTGTATGATAGATGTGAAGGCAATTGACATGTGTGTATAGTATTCAATAAAATTTGGCATTAATAGATTGTTGGACGGACAGATTGCGTAATATTTTCAAAATATCTTGAAACGCCAACCTTGCATTTTGAGGAAGGCTATTTTTTGTTTTGTTTTTCTTGGTCGGTATTAAAGGTTCATTATTGTAAATAAAATATCCAAAACAAACATACTGAACTTCTATACTGCTTACTTTTAATTATTTTTGCACTGATTCCGATAAAAAAATGGTATATTTTGTTTATATTCGAATAAACAACTGGTTTAGCATCCCTACATCAGCCAAATACATCAATAAATATGCTTAATACTTAATCGTAGCTTCCTGATTCTAAAAAACTATACATTGTATTTCTAAATCTTTAAAAATAACTGAGGTATGTGGTGTACATATGTTAATGATATATTTTTTGTCTCTTTTTCCTGTTCTACTTTCTTGTTTTATATAATAATCGTGGGTGCTTAAAAACACTCCACATTTCTTTCTCTATCCTCAAAAATAATAGATACGAACGATCGTATAAATGACTTTTTTTTAATTAATCGAGCGGTCCTGATTCTGAAAATCTCAACTTTTTTTTTTTTTATATAAAGCCGAGATGTTAGGATAATCTTCGAATGCCCTGTTATTTTATTTTTCTAAAAATCAAAAAAATCTGTACAGTAAGTTTTGACGAACAATGGACAGGCGGTTTTTTTTTTTTTTACTTTTTAATGTATATTATGATTCTATATATCTTGGAGACCTTAAATTTTTGGTGAGATTATTTTTTCTCCCTTGGTCGATTATAAAGGTTATGAAAATAATAAAACAATAATCTGTTTTGGCTTCTAAATTCACTTTAGTTATTAGATATTTTAAATTTTCATTTAGGCTTTAAACATTTTACAATATTACGATGTTACAGTTCTGTGGATAATATTTCTTCTTCGTTGGTATCATATATTTATTGTCCTGTAGTGTTTTGGATAGTAGTTTTTGATCGAATATGGTACAATGATTTAGCTCATCAACGATTTTTCCTTCCTTTTTTTGACATTTATACATACTTATGTAAAATACATTTAGCTATATTTAAACAATAGATCCGTGCAAAAAAGAAAGGTCTGAATAAGACAATACTATCTACTTTCACATCTCCTGAAACTCGGTTTCGTAACAGGGCATCTTACAACATGGCTAAAACATGTTGGTCAATGTTATGAGCGGATTCAGTGTTTCATGCTATATGTTGGTCTCCCATAAAAATGTATTGGGCCATGCATCGATTTCTTCCAATTTGGTCACAAATTTACTTCATAATGCGTAGCAGAAATCATTCAGCTATATCCACTGAATTAAATGAAAGTGGCTTTAAATTACAGTGAGTGTCAAAAGTATTCGGAATTCTTATTTCTTTTCATTTAATAAGTATATTTCACTGCTATGAATTTATATAATTTTTTTTCCTCATAAATTTTAAAAGAGACTCTTATAAAGGAAAATCACTGAGCAGATAACATCAAAGTTATTGTTTTTAAAAATATCCGATTAATACTGTAAAATTACAAGATCGTTCAGTGTCAAAAGTATTCGGAAATCGTGATATCCTGTTCTTTAATGGTTTCAAATTTTAATATTCTCACTAATCTTCGACACAATTTTATTTTCTAAACAACTTTTCTCTCTCATGTAATATATAACCAACTATTGAAAGATTTTTTTTTTTAAAATAAGGCCCTAAAATAAAAACGCAACGACCGTACAACGCCTTCGAATAATTTTTAACACGTTCACTCGTTAAAAGTAAAGAGAAATTGTTGAGATGTTGACAAAAATTTATGAGAATATATGGATGGCTATGTGCAGTTTAGATAGTATAATAATAAAATATAAAAGCAAAAATTTGAGCGTCCAAAAAATATTAAATGTTAAAACTGAAAGACTGATTATTCATCTTATAAGAAAACAATACCTCAAATGAGTAAACCTTAGCTTATTTCTGAATTTTTCAGACCTTCTAGATGCACCATAAGTGTTCCAATTGTTCTCCCCGTTCAAAAAAAATAGGACGAAAAGAAAAACATGGTAGAAGAAGTACGGAAAACGTCTTTCAGCAGGCGTGGCAATAAGATAATAGGCTGAATGTTCGTAACATTTTTTTAAGAGAAGGTTGATAAATTAAAATGTTTACAGATGACTCCCATACTAAAATACATGGTTCTTATGAAAAAATTATGGTTTGAAGGAAACCAAATAAAGAATTTAGTATACCATAGTAAAACACCACGAGCGGTCAGGGATAGTTAGGTATATATTTCTTCGAAAAAGTTTAATAGTATTGGATTCATGGACAGGAATATTGATAGGTTTGTGTATTTTATAAGTATGAAAAGCCATAATTAAAAGTAGAAGAATAATGACGTATAAATTAAATTTTTAACATACGCGCGACCATGACTCTGGGCACATATACGTTATCTATTCAGATTTAGTTGCAGCAAAATTACTAAAAAGTTCTCGAAATCTCTCCTCTATTATTTCTTTCAAATTTAATTAAGTATTCATGGGTCCTACTAAAAAGGAAAATCAAGAAATACTATATTGAAACTGAAAATGCCTCAAGAAACAATAAGTGCTTGAGTAGAATATTATTTATCACCAAACAATCAATTAATTACTAATATAAATTCCCAGTAGGCTAAAATGTATAATTATACAAAAAGTATTACCAACTGGATGTTTATTTATGATCACTGCATTAATATAATTAGGAAACCACGTAATTCCGAATACTTTTGACACTATTGACATACACTATTTTTAATATTTTCGTAAATGAACGTTCAAAACGTTAAAAATAAAATGATTTTTGTCGTAATTTTTGGTTTGAGCTATTGTTTACCTTCCTTCTAACATTATAAAGTGGATAAGATCTCTTTAAAAACGTATAAAATAAGTTAAAAGCAAGCAAATTACGGACTGATAGTGAATTCCGAATACTTTTGACACTCACTCTATATAAATAAAAAATACTGTTTTCGGACTTGCATGGAAAGGTGACTAATTTGTTATTTTTTTTCCTCATGGTATTAAATTAATATTCCATCAGTCGATACCCAATATTTTTGTGGAACGAAATCCGACTAAGACAGCTTTCATTAAAAAAATCCTTCCGGTAAAGGAATACATTAATGATAGTTGTTATATTCTAAGATTGTTTTAATGTCGATAATAATGAAGTTTACTTGGTATATGAGATATATATCACGCTTTCTTGCCGAGGCATTCTTTATGTACATATATAGGTTGCAGTTAATCCAATCAGCTCAAGGAAATCAGGCAGCTGAGCTCTATCTCGAAGGTCTGCCCTTGAAATCGATTCACACTTGCGCACAACTCGATCAACTAGAACGATGGGCTCATAAATATACAACAAAGTAAAATTTATGTAAACAGAGAATAATATCTTTTTGAAAATTAGATAAATTGACATATTTAGTCTCGGATTAATTTAGTTTTTCAGTTGAAGTTAGTAAATGATAACAGATATCTGATTTTCTTCGAAAACAAAACTGCTTCGACAAACAGCTCGAATATAAAATCATAATATAATAATTACGTTTTCTTTATAAAAACATAGCGATAAAAAAAGAGATATCATTATGAGTATGCAGAATCATTTACTATGAGTAATTCATAATTCATTTTCGTATTTTTCTCTTTAACTCCAATAAAGATAAAAAACAAGAAGTTCATGTCACCTGAGTGTATATCCTTTAATCAAACCGATCTCTAAAAAACAAAAACAAAATAAAAATAAAAAATAACGCTGCAAATTATTGCACAATGGTTTATTATTTCTAAATAAAAATATTAGGGCATAACTGTTTAATATAGCCATTGGTAGGCCATTGAGTAATATGAAAAACATAATTCAAAGAATAATATCATATCACCGCTGCTGATTTCAAAACGCAATATCTCAGCTAGTTGCTAATCAATTTCAATGATTCTGTTTCATTTTGTCGAAATTTCAATTAAAAGTTTTGGTATTATATTATTATATATATATATTTATTAATTAGGAGAAACGGATTTTTTTTTTATTCGCTGTTCGATTCTACGCATCTTGCAACGTTAACTCTCCAATCGTGAGGGGGGGGGAGTTGGGAGGCAATATATTTTTTTTTTTTTGGTAGATTACAAAGGTTCATTACTGAAAATAATAAACCAAAACAGAACAATAAACATATTAACAATTATTCAGGAGCAACATAATCGGAATATTGTCATTGATGGTAACAATATAATTTATGTGTGGGTACATACATAAAATGAAACAAAAAAGGATAATTGCCTGAACGGAAAGGTCATGAGGTATGAGTTACATCACATGTTGAGATTTTTTTTTTAAAGATATCGGTACATACTAAAATTATGATGGCTGATTCATTAATCAAATGGTTCTGATTTGGGTTTGTGACTCTAATAGTTTATTTATATAACATGTTATCTAGCAATATGCTAAAAACTCTCAATTGATTTTTTTCTGTCAACTATAAATGTGATAACAAAACCAAATTAAATGTATTTGGCTATCAAACATGAAAAGAACAATTTTTTAAACCCTTCTGTTCGAGGAATATTTAAACAATGTTTCTTAATTATCAGCAAAATATTTACCATCTATAATAAACACATTCGTATCTTCTATTTATTAAAAGTGTTTGTTTTGTTCCTAAGTAGGCATACAGCCCCGGTATTCACACTGAGGATTGTCTGTCATCTCATTAAATAATATTTTTGATCTTTCATATATATTAAAATATTTCATCAATTAATAAATATATTTATAAATTGTAATAAACGCAGTGCGTTCTCCAAAGGTTCTGAGCCTTAATGCGCCTCATCGATTGCATAAACAGTTTACACTCTGTTGGTTGAATATGAATACTTTTGATGTGAATAAATAAAAAGGCAAAACTTATTTCTGCGTAGCTGGGGAAGGTGTTGTGAGAACTGAGTGGTTTTTGCGGTATAGCTGTCCGATCAGCAAGAAAGGGATATGAGAAGAGAAAATATCAATTCGCTTTTCTGTACAACCATCACGTAACACACTATATTTATTCTTGAAGGAGTTCGAAAATATAAAATATATTACATAAAATCGAGTGAAAATTCTTCAAAATACCATACAAGCAGCAGTATTCGTATAAAATAAAAACTGTTAGCTTCAAATGTAAATATGATATTTAATATTTTTTTGTTGGTTTTGGTTTTTTTTGTGTATGTGTATTATATATATATATATATATATATATATATATATATGTGTGTATTTTCACCCACCATACTGAAAAATAATTAACTATGTTCCTTTTGTCTGTAGGCCAGACGTATTATATACTTAATATTCTTAAAACATCACTTAATTTTCTATTAACATTTATAACATACTGATTTTTTTTTCTACTATCATTGACTGAAATGTATGAATAATAAATAATGTAATTAATAATGGTTTTAAGTTACAATTACATTTATTAAGTAATGGCAAATTTATTATTTTTAAATTAATTATTATTTCCATGGCATTAGATGAAATATTTCATTTTGTACAGGAGAAAAATGTAAAAGAAAATTGTATTTTAATATCATGATTATTCCCTGTTTCCATCTCTCCCTTATTATTTATTAAGGCCGTTAAAAACTTTTCTTTTTCATGTTTAATACGTCTGTTATATACTTATAATTTTACATATCTGTAATTCTTAAGGTGCTCAGTCTCAGAATAAAGCTATTTTCTCTTTCTATCTATATATCGGATATTAAGGAAAAAATTCGATCATTTTACAATATTTTTAAACTATCTAGTGGCTCAACAGTGAGATAAAAGTCTATTGACACAACCAGGAGCCTTCTGTTCATTTAGGAGGTACTCATACGAAAATTTGTTCAGTTCACCCGTCAGGTTTGTCCAGTCTTCCGTAACAGGAAAAATTAGGATTACACGATAGATGATTCATCTGAGGAGTATGATCAGGCCATTCCTACAATGCCAAAACGACAAACGCTCTAAAAAAGTCAAAGCTCGTATCTTCAGGAAACTGAAGACGAACCATAGGCACTGTGAAAAACACAAGTAATTTCCCTTAGGCTGATAAAGTACATGCTAAAATAATGAGCTCATATGTCTTCTAATATCTACTGTCGTTTTTCCTGAGGACACAGATAATTTTAATACCAGTCACTTAGCATATGTGGTCAAGCTTGACCATAAAAAAGTTTTTAATTATTGTTAATTATTAAAATATTGCCATTATCAAATCTCTTCAGATCCTACATGAAAAATAAGTGTTTAACGGCGTTAATAAATAATAAGGAAGAGATGGAAACAGGGGATAGTCATGATTATTAAAAATAAAATTTTCTTTTACTTTTTTTCTCCTATACAAAATGAAATATTTCATCTAATGCCATGGAAATAATAATTAATTTAAAAACAATAAGCTAGTCATTACTTAATAAATGTAATTGCAACTCGAAACCATTATTAATTACATTATTTACTATTCACCCATTTCAGTGATTGATAGTAGAAAAAAAAATCAGTATGCTATAAATGCCAATAGAAAATTTAATTGATATTTTAAGAATGTTTAAGATTTCATGTAGGATTGTTAAAAAGTAACTAATAATTAATATAAATTAAATTGAATTTTTCTATCTTAACAGAATTACCTAAAGCTGCAAATGTTTGTCAGGTGTCGGATCGTTTTTCAACAGTGATAAAAATCTATGCACAAGATAACGCAATGAGCCAGGAGCTATTTTTAAAAGATACAGTATTAGAGGTCACACCTGAAGGTCGAAAATTTTCTAATGCATTTTGTATAACCTCACAACTGAGCTTTGTTTTATGTGCTTTTTAAAAATATTAATACTTCAAAAGCGCATGGAGCTCACCTTAAAATCAACTGTATATAGCAGGCTGTATTGTGTAATGTAGCACTAACAAAGCATGTAGACTTATTATTGTAATAAATAGACGATTGGCTGGGGTCACATTTCTTCTTTTCAGAGAGGACTAATATTTTGCATCACGTATTTTTTCTCATTTCCAGATTGTGGAGGTGTAATTTCCAATATTATTCAAAATCCCTTTCTAAAACGAGCAATTCATTTATATTCCATGTTTATTAATTAAAAAAATAAAATCGCTAGTGGACGGGCTATAGCACTGAGCCACCTCGCAGCTACGTGCCCGCAACAAAACTGAAAAATCCAAAGTTTTATTTGTATAACGTTATTATTATTACGTTTGAAAATTCATTACTTTCATTAATTATTACTAAAATTGTTTGCTCTTTTTTCCAACGCATACAAAATATACAATTCCATTTAAATAAAATATTAAAGTTTAATTTGATAAATGTTCGATATAAAAAAGCCACATTTTAATTTTCAAACTAAATTTTTTATGTTGTCATATCTATTGTCTATAAAAATCTATTTTATATACTTGAAGTATATAAAATTAAAATATTTAATTAGCAGCAACATAATACTTAATTATCAGTCATGTCGTGTATTGCATATGAAATGTAATATAATGGAGTTACCTCTGGAGTAGCGGCTAGCACAATAGCCTTCCAAAAAAACCAAGTTTCAAACCTGCAGGTGGTTCCAGGATTTTTTAATGGGAGTAAAAAATCCTTAGTTATGTCGTCCTTCTAAGGGAACGTAAAAAGGTAGCCCCGAGCATGTGCGATGTCAGTACTCGTTAAACACCCCTATTCTAATTAAACCTGAATAGGCAAAATTAGAACTCCCACTATCGTCCGATTAGCCACAGTAGCAGAAATTGATGTTAAATGAATAAACAAACAAATGTAATATAAAATTAGTTTTTGGAAAAAAAGTAAAAAAAAAAAGAGATTCAATATTCCTAACCCTCCCAAAAAAAAATAAAGTATGGGAATTAAATATGAAATGTTATAACTAGAGACCGGATTTTCTTGCAGAGAAAAGCCGAAAAACCTCAAAAACGTACAATATCGTGCAGTAAAAATCTATAAATGTGCAAAATAGTGCAGCAAAACCCCAAAATATAAAATTGAGGGTATATTAAACCCGCAAAAATAAATTATTCTAAATCTATATGGAAGAGGAACTTAACCTTTAAAAGTTTCTTTTCTTGATAAATTACTTCCCTATAGTTAACAATAAACAAAACACGAAACACGTCAATAAAAGATCTATATACAATTTTTTTTTTATAACTAGACAAAATAATCTAATTCATTGACTAGTTTAATTAAGTAATTCATCTTCAATCAATTATTTATTTGATAATCAATTAGTTAGATTGTGAAATTTATTAGAATTTTAAAGGTTATTATTTATTTCATAGGCGAATAACCTACACATTTATGGGTTATTAATATTTATCCATTGTACATATTTATTTATGGTTCTACTTCTTTTGTTTGCTGCAGTCTATTTCCCGGATTAGAACGAAATATAAATAATAAATCAATATAATGTTTTGTATAATTTTCTAGCTGTTAATAACACTGGGGAACAATTTGTATATTAATATGTTGACGTATATTGATTTTTAGGCTTTTTTGGAGGTAAATTGACATGCACATTTCAAAACTTTAATTAGTTTTTCCTATCACGTCTTTGATAATTTTTTCTACAGTTGTTGCGCATGCGAATACGCCTTGTGGGACTGAACGCGAGTTACAGAAAGCACTACTGCACAACTGTCGGCGAATCTTGATCATTGTGTTATCCTCCACAATGGAAATTTATACGTTCAGTCCCAATAGGCCATTCAGTTTCTTAGCATGAAGAATACGAGAACATAAGGAAGGTCATTGACTTGTTGCAATGTAACTACCACCAATGGATCATCTATGTTGATCTTAAAATGGTTTGTTTCCTTCTTGGCCAGCAACGTGGATATACCAAGTATCCCTGCTTTCTATGTATATGGGACAGCAGAGCTAGTGAGAAGCATTGGATACAGTCAAAGTGGCCGCCAAATTCTGATCTGAAACCTTGTGCTCCAAACATTGTAAGTCAGCCACTTGTCGACAGAAAAAAACATTATATTTCCGCAGTTGCATATAAAACTAGGTCTCATGAAGCAATTTGTTAAAGTTTTGTCTACTGAAGGGGGTGTTTTCAATATATCATATCGGGATTTGCCAGCTTGTCATATGAGAAGATAAAGGCTGGTGTCTTTAATGGGTCACAGAATCGGCAACTTATTAAAGATGAACGTTTCATTGAAACAATGACCGAGCTTGAAAAGAATGCTAGATTGGGTTGCAAAAGTACTGTCAAAGAATTTCTTGGAAATACACGAGCCCAGAATTACGTCGAAATTTTTTAACTTGGAAAGCTTTAAAAAGCTTGTAACTAAAATGAGTATCACACTGCATTTCTGACACAGCTATCCATCTTGATAAATTCCCAGAAAATCTTGGTGCTTTCAGCGATGAAAAGGGTGACAGATTCCACCAGATTTGAAGGTCATGGAGTCGAAGTACCAAGGTAGATATTATATATATATATATATATATATATATATATATATATTATATATATATTTATATATATATATATATTTTATTTTTTAATACTATAATAAACTTTGTATGAATAAAGTATTCTAACAGGTTTGGTTAGTACCCACTTTATTTTCCTTTGTATGACTTTAAGGATAAAGTGAGAGTATCCTGTAGTTTAAAAACTTGACGTAGAGAAAAAATGCTTACATTTTTGAATTCAGAGAACAAAACTTAGTTGAAAACAAGTCACAGATCTATGAAAACAAAAATGCTCTTCCTCTGTGTAATCGTTCTTGGGCTGCCCTCTCCCCTTTTATATAATATTGTATAATAATACACTCCAGTAGATTTGGAAAATGAAATATTACAAGATTTTTGTTGTGTAATTATTAAATCTAAAAAATCTTAATTTTTTTTTCTTTTACCAATTCTACCTGATTTCTACTTTAAAAGGTTAATTATCAGTTAAACATGGCAGTAACTACCGAGAATCTTTAAAACTAGCGAGACATTTTAATGAGTTTAGCCCGTTGAACTAAGTAGAATTCACGACCATGATCAGTTCATTCACCTGTCGGTGTGGCATTTTGAGTGTAAAGACAAACATAATTATTATCCGAATCACAAACAGATTAAGGAAGATGCTGAAAAAATGACCTTGCCGTATAATAAATATGAAACTTAACATTCCGGCCAGGCTATGTGTTATGTTATTAGATATTTAATCTACGTTAAAATATAGGCGATGAAATAGCTAATTTTCTTTGTGAATTGATAGGGCCAAGGAATGCAAATGCCCCAGTGTCGACATGTGCAACAGTCTTTACTAATAAAAGGAAGACCCTTTATATGTCTTATTTTAGAATCCAAGTGAAGAGGGATTCAAAAGTTTGTTTTGGAAGATACAAGAGACCAATTTACAGGATGCGAGATATCCCTTTCCACAGCCCCAAAAAATGACCACTCGGAAAAAAAAGGAATATATAAAGGCTAATTTAAAACATTACAGCATGTATTAATTAACTAATAATAAGAATACTTGTGAATTATTATAATATAAATAATAAAAATGCTTGACGAAGTTGAACATGACAAGCACATCCTTCCATAAAAAATAAATATCTCCCCAAAACTACATCTTTATCCACTCCAAGGAGAGCGACAACATTAGTATATTGGGTGTAGAGAATCTTCTGCTCCAAAATTTGGTCTAATAACATTGAAAAAGTTAATTTTATTTGTAATAAAACTACCCGAAGTGTCTGAAAAGAGAAATGGAGCGGCATAACTAATCAGAAATTGCAGTAAAGTGTAGCAAGGTGAGAACACGAAGCGGTAAAGAAGATGTTCTCACAATCATTTACAGATCGCAAAACGTCTTAGTAAGCATGAAATATGTCGAGTGATGGACAAAATAAATCATGATTTCGCAGGTCAACCCAATTTTCATCACAGGCGACAGTCTTCCGGTAAAACCACACCACCGGAGCCCTTCTTCCTTTCCAAGTCGTATCTCTACTGCTAATTTTTTTAAACTAATGCTGTCTAGTGCGCTGGTCAAAGACACCTTTCCTCAATAATTTCTTGAGTTGCTTCAGTGGTTGTGAATTTTTTTCCTCATTAATGTCTTAAAATTATGAGAAGTTATAGGACACAGTCATGTCTCTTCTTTGAAACAAATTGCTAAACTAAGACTTTTTTTGAAAAAGGCCAATGGGATTGAACAAGCTTAGAGAATGCCCTAAAAGGATTATCAAGTAACGGTAAGTGCTAAATAGGATTTAAATATTTATAGTCCTTTAAAGTCTTGAATTTGATAAATGGTCATTTTTTTCGTCCACCCCATTACTTCGGATTCTAATGAAAGAATATAAATTTAAAGAATTCATTACACACTATATAAATCAATTTAATAAAATGGATCAAAGGAAGTATGAAAATATTAGTAAAGTATTTCAATAACTTTTTTTTTTAGTTTAACTTATATTTGATTTTTCTTTTAAAATCACAAAAAAAAAAAAAAAATACCAAGGCATCCAAAGATGATCCTAACACCTAGACCTTAAATCAGCGGGTTATTTTAAAAATGGCTGCCGATTAAAAGTGATTTAATTCAATAACTTAGTTATTTTTGAAGATGAAAAAAAAAGTATTAGATTTTTTTTTTAAACGGGAATAATTATAAAAAAGAGAAAAATATGTAGAGTTTTAGAATCAGTAAAGCATGATAAATGATAAGGATAATGATAGGTAACATATTATAATAAATGTAATTCCATCAAAACTCGGTTATTATTGAAGATTGAGAAGATTTTCCAGACCAATATACCAAGAGGAAAAAAAAATCTTATATGGTCAAGCCACAACCCATAAGAGTTAAGTTTCTTCAAATAGTAATAAAAATAAATACCACTTTTTTTTTTCTTTCTCTTAGTGCCATTTATCATGCACCATTTGCTATTAGCTGGTTATTTTTAAAATGACGGTCTGATTAAAGAGTGATTTAATACAATAATTAAGTTTTTTTTGAAGATGAAAAAAAAATATTTGTATTTAAAAAAAAACAAAAAAAACAGTGAATAATTACAAAAAAGCGAAAAAAAAATTGAAATTTAACCCATAACTCATTAAGATAGAGAAAAATATGTAGAGTTTTAGAATCAGTATAGCATGATAAAAAAAAAAAAACCTGTTACCCACTTGATTGAGGCTGGGTGTGCCCCAGGAGGGTCTCCATACCCCAGGATCGCCCCCCGCCTGAAATTACAGAATAAATATTCCGCCACAGCCGCGATTCGAACCCAGGACCCCGAGCACAGTAGACTAACGCTCTACCCACTAGACCATGCCGCTCCCCTAGTATAAAGCATGATAAACAGAAAAAAAAAAAAAAAAGATCAACATATTCAAGTCACACATCATAATAGCTATAATTCCATCAAAACTCTGTTATTATTGAAGATTGAGAAAAATCAAAAAGATTTTAGATATGTAGAGAATCAGTAGATCATGATAAACAAAAAAAGTGAACAAAGAGAGAAAAAACAATCTTAAATGGTCAAGCCACAACTTATAAGAGTTAAGTAAAGTTTCTCCTAATTAATATACAAATAAATACAAAAGTTGTTTATTTTATTTTTTTTTTTTAAGTTTAGAACTAGCAGGGATATAGTGTTTTGAAATTATCAGTGGTAATATGCAATTTTCCTTTTAATTATTCATTGCTTTTCATATTAGTTTATTGCCTATAAACAGTCATATAGAAATAATAAACCATTGTGCAATAATTCTCAGCATTTTTTTTTCTTTTTTGGTATGAATAAAAAAAAAATATTTTACAATAATTTGATATACAATCTTCATATTTCAATCCATAATTCTTTATTAATAAATACGTTTTGTGTTATTGCACTTTCTGTTACTTATTTATAATGAACAACAAACAAGAAGGTTATTTTCCTTAACATTCTACTTTTAATTACATATAAAAGTAAATATATGGTGACTGAGCAAGGAAAAAATAATTCAAGAAACATAACAATCTATGAACTCCAGGTTCAAATTAGCACACCATTTTATTTTCATGTGAAATATTAACATGTAACTAATAATTATAGTCAATAGATATTCATAAAAAAAGACTCTTTCTTAATAACTTAATCAACATTAGGTGGAAAGGAAAAAAGAAGAGAGAAAAAACATGTAGTTGAAATACAAGAAGGAATCGCAAATATTGCATAAATAAAAAAATTACAGGTATCACATTTATTCCCCCTATTCTATGTATATCAAACATAGTAGATTATCTTATTGGTCATCAACCTATTTGATTCAAAGTTGCTAAGGCATACTTCATTCCTCTTGGCCATCCCTCCAATTCCGAAAAGTATCAGTGTATCATCCCAAGATTTGATTAGCATCTTTAGCATATCTCATCTGCACTTTATCAGATTAAGGGCACAAAATCTTGTTGAAAGAAGCAGAGGTCTTATAATGACTAATGACTCATTATTGGAAGTAACCACTGATATTATCAGAATGTGTTTTCACAAGATTCTGGAGATAATGAAAATTTTCATAATTAGCTCCTGTGAATAGTGTTTTGTTTTACATAGAAAAAAAAAAAAAAAAAAAAAAAAAAAAATGGACCCCTATAACTCATGAAGGGTCTTGAGTTCAGTGATATGAGATTCATACTGTTTCTTGGCTAATGGCTATACAAGGAGATGATTAGGCCTTAATCATGCTCAGCAGCCAGATTTCCCCCACAATTTTTTGGTACCCATATTATTGAGGCTGGGTGTACCCCAGGAGGATCTCCCTACATCTGGGTCTTCCTTCCCCTGCCTGAAGTAACAGAATAATAATCATATTGCTACAGCCGGGGTTTGACCCCAGGATCAGGAGAACAGTAGAATAATCTTCTATCTACAAGACCAAAGCCGCTCCTGTTTTGTATTATATAAATTCATAATGTTAAATACAGTACTTATGCTAGTATGTTATAAGACTTGCAAAACAAGTATGTTATAATTGATTTTTTATTAAATGCTTTTGAAATGCAAATTAATGGTAGTTAAATAACATCACACATCCAAAAATTTAGTGAAGACTTTTAAATGCATTTTTGAAACAAAGTATACAATTTTACAAGCAAATATTTTGTTTTCCAATCATCTGACTTTGCCAATCAACAATCTGAATAGCAGGGGGTTGTTGATGATGACAGATTGATGACCTAACAAAAGCTTAAGTCATCTAAAATGGAACAAAAAGGAAGACTTGTTTTCTCAAATCTACAATATCACATTTAAACTACGAAATTATTAGAATTTCAATAACAACGCCTAGATGAGTCAATATATTTATATTTCAATTCAGCTTTAAAAACACGAAATAACTGCCTATTGCTTTCTTGTTCTCTATCTTTCTCAATATGAAAATTTTGTTCGGTTTTAAAACCACGGTGAACAAGAAAACCATTATTCATAACAGAAAAAGTGTAACCAGCTACATGTAGTTCACAGACCTGAAATACAATAAAAATACATTTAAAGATATAAAAAAAAAAAATGGTAATATGAGCAATAAATGATTATACAAATGACCAGTACTAACTACGGAAAAGTAAGATTATCAGGCATTAAAAAATATGCCTATCTAAAACATAACTTTCATTATATGAAAATATAATACTACTGATACTACTATACTACAACTGATACTAGTATACTACTGAGCCTTAATAAAGATGAATTCAGTGTGTAAACATAGTTAATTCCATGAGGATTAAAGGCATATAAATAAACTTACCTTTGTGATTAATTTTTAATATCAAAAAATAAAAGGTAACTTTTATTTTAAAAATCTCTAGGAACTTTTTGGACAACCCAATATACTTAATTTATCACTAATACTAAAATATATGATTTTGACAACTAGACAGTTTTTTTTATAAGCTTATTACTTAGCATGTTTGGAAAATATGCCATACATGTTTAAATGTTAGAAAATGTTTAAGTTTTCATAAACACCTTATGTTATTATAATGAATATTTGTGCCAATTAAAATTGTGTAAAAATACAAACAAATCTAATACCTGACTTATTCTATTAAAACCATACTGCTTGAATCTTTCATCATACAAAGGCACATTATTGCTAGCAATGTAAAATGGCTCCCAAGGATCCTTCCATAAGACATCAAATACCGTGGCCATTTCAGAACCAGGTGGTTCATTTAACCAACCTTCATAATTTGTCAAATCCTAAAGAAGAATACAATTTTAAAATAGTATGTAACAGTCTATTTCAAAATCTACAATAAAACAATACACACCTGGCATTTTGGACAAATCTGAGCGTAGAAGGGACGGACTTCCCCAGTTTCTATCAAACTTAAAAGTTGAGGCTTGTTCAAAGGAGGAGAAACAGCTTCCTTGGCTTCAAATACTGGTATCACAAAAACAGTTTTATCATAACGACGGTTCTTTCTGAATAGTCCTTTTTTTGTAGCAAATAATAAAAATTCCTTAAAACAATTTAAAAAAAAATAGACAAGTTCACATCACGATTTAATTTAATAACTGAGGGATTATGATAAATAAACAGTGATTCAAATTTAATCATTGTGGGAGCCTCTTTTATGACATTCAAAAGGGTCAGCATTAACATTACCATAGCCAGAACCCGGTAAGTACAAATACCACATGCAAAATAAGTGTAAGTACAAAGAACAATTATAAGAACTCTGTGAAAGTGCCAAATAACATTCATCAATGTTATTGAGAATTTGTTTGTTTATTCATTTAACATCACTTTTATGGTACTGTGGCCAATCGGACAATGTAACAATGGGGGTGCTAAATTTTGCCTATCCATGTTTTATTAGGATAGAGATCTTTGTCGAGTACCTGACATCGCACAGGCTAGAGATCATCATTTTATGTTCCCTCTTAAAGACGGCTTAACCAAGGATTTTTTACTCCTATTAAAAAAACCTAAGGTCAGGGTTGAATGTACATCCTTGGGCATAAGAGGCTGTATATACCAACTACTACGCCAAAGGTTATTGTAAGGAGAAGCCTAAGGTTATTGTAAGAAACCAGTGCTCACTCAAAGTATACTGTAGACAGCAGTACCTGGAAGTGAAGGAGCAATGTGTCTACTGGGACTGAAGCAACTAATGTGACCAATCCAAGCTCATTTGTATACAAGCAGTCACTAACTGCAATTGAGAGTACTTGATACTTTCATTGTGTCACATTTTAGAATATAAGAAACAATTTGGTATCTTGGAACTATTAGATTAATACATTCAATTCCATCTCCAAAGTACAATATTCATTAAGGAAAAACTGCTTATATCTCATACAGTTCCTCCGAGATATCAAACTTTTTGCCAAGAAGAGAAAATGCATGATCTGCATAGTTACTACAGGCATTGGTAGTTCACCTAAATAAAACAAAATTTGAACCAGGGTCTCAACATTATTGAAAATGAATAGTGCTATTGTACCATTCGTTGCCATTTCTTTAGATGAATATTTGGACATTAAGCCAACCTGATGAAGCCTTTATGGGAGTTGTATTCCTTTCCAAGATGTTACAATATGAATAATTCTCAGAAATCCAAATAATTGTGCATAAACATCCATAGTCAACAGATAATACTGTTGCTAAAGACGGATATTTACTAAACTAGAATTGTCCCCAAAATTTCATTGTTAGCTTGAATCTTCTAATTTGATGTGAATTAAGTATTTACTTCCTGCCCTACTTATGTGGGGGATCCCGAAATCAGGGGACCAGGCGAGGTCAAAGGTGGAGGATAGTGGACTTGCACTACCGGACCACGAGTGGCAGGGGAGGATGGTCAGTGGTGTGGCCATCCTCGAAAATTCCCCAGAGGGCCCTAAGACAGCGGCTGGAACGAGGCTAGTCTATGCCACATCTAAATATGCAGAACCTCTCCACACCACTGCAGGGAAACCTAGAAGATGGACAGCTGTGAATAAAAACCCAGACGGATAGGGCTCATTAGCTGTGGCAGGCAACACATCTATGGGAAGGAGACCCTGACGGAAAATCCCTGACCCTCCAGGTTGGGGGCTGTCATTTGGGTCAGCAGCTCACTGGCATAAAACATGTCTTGCTATAAGTAGTCAGAGAAGAACCTCGGATTTGGATTGTCATAACAAAATCAGACTTTGGAAACAGAAAAGAACTTTTCACTTTGCTCTGTGGAATATTCAGAGCTATGCCACAAAAAGGTTTCAGGTGCAAAGGGAAGTGGAGAGAGCAGGAAAGGATCTGATCGTGCTCACAGAGACTAAATGGAGAGGCAAAGGGCAGGGCAGGAGTTGCTGGGTGATTCTGTGCACATATGGAGCGATGTGGGAAGAGATATATGAGTATTTAGGTCTTGTTAAAGAATCAGCACAAAGAAAGGATCACATTTTGTGAGGAAATATCAGAAAGGTTTGTCCGGGTAGATCTGTATATTTTTGGCCAAAGGGTCGTAATCATAGACGTCTACAGTCCTGATAATAGTGAGCCCTTGAAGGAATATATCATATTAAAAAAATATTAGCATTTAAAGGAGTGCATCCACTCTGCAGCTAGGGAGGTGTTAGAGTATGAGGAAAAAAGGAAGCAACTAGATTGGTGATTTGAGGAGGTGTCGGATCTGGTGAAGGTAAAGAAAGAAGCATACCAAAAATTATTGACATCCAACAGAGACCAGGACTGAATTGACTATAGAGACCTGAGCAAACGGGTGAAGGAGGAAGTTGTAAGGGAGAAAAATAACACCTGGGAGAGATGCTGCTAGAAAATAAATAGTACTCTGGGCTTCCATTAAGTGAGAGAAGTTCAAAGGCAACAATCTTTCTCCTATCGATGAGGCCACATGGAAAAAGCATTATGAGGCCTTCCTAAACGAAAGTAGAGTGCAGTTTATAACACAAGAAGACAATGCACAAGAAAACCGCAAGCCATATGCAAGTAATGGAGGAAAAAGTGAGGTCTGATCTGGGCAGAGTTAAAAGCGGAACAGCTCCAGGATCTGGCAGCTTGCATATGGAGCTTTTAAAGGCAGGTGGAGATAAGATGCTTAAGCTCCTTGCCAATGTGGCGAACATGGTCCTGAAGGGATGTGATCTGCCTGATGATCTCCGGACAGGATACATTTGCTCCATCTTTCAAAAGGAAAAAGTAGGCAATGTCAAAACTATCTCGGCATATGTGTGCAGAGCTCAGTGAGCAGGATTATCGGGAGATTGTCCGGGATGAGCCTGAAGAGGAGAATACCAAACCGGTGATTCAAACTGATTTCACTGCTGGGAGATCCTGCATGGACAATATTTATGTACTCCAACAGATCGTTTAGAAGTGCAGTGCAAAGAATAGGGAGCTGGATTTAGTCTTCATTGATCTAAAACAGGCATATGATAGGGTTCCAAAAAGAAGAATATGGCCAGCACTGAGAAGAGCGGGGAATAATTAAAACAATTTAACGCTTGTGTGGAAGCGATCTTTACAGAGTGAAGATTAGAAAGGCCTCTCTGGACCATTTTTTGGGACTAAAGGGTTGAAGGGGTTGAAGCAAGGACGCTTCCTGTGCCCAAGCATTTTCAAGATATACTTGGCTGATGGAGTGAAGCAATGTATGAGAAGAAGTCGAGAATAAGACTTCGATGACAAAGGACGACGAGCATCATACCCTGTTCTTCGCAGATGATCTGGTAGTGATGGCCCAAAAGAAATTTTTCCTTGTAATGATGATCATCAATTCCTGTTCATTGTAAGAGAGCACCAGTTTGGTCATAAGTGTAACAGGTCAATAATAAACTCTATTCTATCATCCATTTAAAGGAAGTATACGAAAAAGCAGGTCTCAAGATCAACTTCCTAAAGACTGAATATATGACACTGAGAGATGAGGAAGACGATCTACAAATCGGTGATCAGGTTTCCAGAAAAGTTAAGGAATTTAAATATTTCGGATCCTATCTGGAAGACCTGAGGGTGTCTGAGTTTGATGTCCAAAACAAAGCAGAACTGGCCAAGTAAGCAACTAGAATGCTGCACCCAGTGCTCTGGGAACAACAACATTTTAAACGCGAACAAGAGGCATACCTTCACAGCTATTGTCGATTCTATATTAACCTATTAATGCGAGGCATGGTCAATGGCTGCCAGCTTGTATGCCAAAGTTCGGACAGTAGAAATAGATTTTTGGAGAAGATGTCATCAGCTTAACGAGGCTGGACAAAGTCTGAAATGAAGTGGTGAGGCAACACATGGGTGTAGAGGAGACAGTTTACAACACGATGAAAGGATTGGGAATCGGTGGTTGAGGTGGTACAGGACTGCAGGAGAATGCCAGAAGAGCATTGGCTGAACAGAGTCCTGGCCCGGCAGCTGCCTGAAAAGCATAGGTGAGGACGACTCAGAACCACGTGGATGGATGGAGTCCGAGAAGAGATGGCAGGCCAAGGTCTACAGGAGGGAGGACTGGGAAGATAGTTATGGGTGGAGCTCGGCTCTGACCTGAAGCGGTTCCTATGCTGGAATACACCGTCAGTAAGTACTTACTTTCAGAATCATTAGCTTAGCAGGATTTTAAATATTTGTTACTCCAATATTTCATTAAACTTTCAGAAATATTTTTTCTAAATAAAATGTGTGAAAATAAACATTCATTCCTTAATCTTAATCCTGTGAGTAAAATATCCAAAAAACAACTAAAAAAAAACAACAGCATTCTGTAAATTACTTATCATCAATCAGCATAAGTTAAAATGCATCAGTGTTTAAATAAAGAATTGATGCAGGTATACGAAGTCGAGTGAATCAAGTTTTATTTCATATAATAATGTTTTCATATCATGCATTTATATTTACTTGGGAATTACAATAATGGGACAAAAACTAAATGGGATAAAAATGATCAGCATATATAAACCATCTTATTAGATATTTCTTTTTAAATTTTTAACAGAATCTCCTCTAAGTTCAAGAAATAGAAACAGAACAATCTTATCAACTTATGATACATAAAACAATTACCTGTCTTAAATTTTCACTGGGAACCATATCAACATCAATAGTGAAAATAAACTCAGTATGTGATGCCCTTCGAGCAACATTTCGCAGAAGATTATTTGGATAAACCAAGATAATATCATAGTTCTGAAAAAATTCTTCTGAGTTATTACCTACATCCAAAGTAGGAAAAGATGATAAGGTAGGTACTGGTTCATTTTTATTAGGGACAGGGGTCACAACCGAAAAAGTCACATTATCCTTAATGGATTTAATATCTACTTGGATGCTAGCTATTTTCCATAATGTTAGAGCAATATTTTCAATTTCAGCATATACTGCAACAGAAACTGGGCCCTGCACAAATAAACATTGGTACACTTTTATATAACACTACTACAACTTAATAATTTATCTTTAAAAATTTGATTTGAAAATTAATAATAAATAATATGCCAATTACTGAGTATATTAAAGAAGACTGCTTTACCTGCCATTGCTTAGCTAGAGGAATTACTTTTGTCAAGTGATTATAAGAACAGTGTGTAACCAATGTTATATCGGGATTTGGCTCAGAGAAAACTAATGGTCTGAACTCATCTACCAAGTTAACAATACGGTATGCCCCAGTTGAATCCAAATAATGTTTATTGTTAAGAGTAGTTTCTAACTTTTCATAAATTAATCTGGCCTACAACAAAAAATTAGAAATATAGCATAAGAATTTTTAAAAAATCAATAAGTTATCCAATATGGGAATTCTGTAGAAATGAATAAACTTACAGTATGGACAAATTCTTCAAAAAAGGTAATACAAAGTTGGTAAGTAATAAATTAGGAACAGGAAAAAACAAAGTATAGTTACAAAAACTAATTAAATTTTAGTAGTATGACATTTTAACTTCATGATAAACCAAGGCTTAACATTGGTATATAAATAGCATTATTTTCGACAGTTTTATTTAAAATAAACAAATCAAATAATAATAAAAGTATACCTGTTGTTCTGGAGACAAGTATTCTCCCTTTTGTTCTTGAAATATTTTGGCTCTTTGGGAACGAATAATTTCCAAATGATTTAATAGAATCAAATGAATAACTTGAAGAACAGCAACTATACACGTTAAAAGTAATATAAGCTTAGCACATGACCCAATAATCATCAGTAAACAATAGAGTCTGTCACCTAATCATTTATTAATTCAAATTGTTTATTTATTTACAAAATTTTTCATATCATCTATCTGATAACCTCAAACTAGATCACCATGATCTGATAAAGATTAACGTATAATCAGCATAATTTACTTTTCGATTCTGATGAGAGAAATTAGTATTTATGATATTTAATGTCTTGATAATTTTTTTAAACTAAAATATTATGAAAATTTACTTTGATTTAAATCATCATTAGAAAGGTATATGAATAAAATTTCGATTAACAATAAAAACTATACGAACTGACTTAAAAAGTAAAATAGAACCTACTGAAAGTTTTAAAAAATCATTAAACAATTTTGATAGCCATAATTTAAAATTTTTGTTTTACCTCCTTCAGTTAAATAGATTTCATAATTACAATAGGTTTCCTAACCTGGGTCGATTTCACCGGTGTTTATGTTCAGAGGCGTTTATATTTTCCATATTAAGTAACCTTTACTCTAGGTTGTTGTGTTCACTAGTTTAGTGTAGTGTTTGTACTCAAATTTACCAGTATGGATAATGCAGAAGAAATCATGCATTCCCTTGAAGAATTTAGTAAGTTGAAACCGAAAGATATTCCCCGAGAGCTTGAAGATTATTTGGGTTATGTTGCGAAAACAGGAGACCCTGTTTTCAAATGGTCTATTATTAAGTGTCTTTTTCGAGAGAAATTGTTGAATGTTATTACAGATTTTTATGAAAGTACTCTATCTATAGAACTGCCACCTTGTCCGAATGTTGACCCCTTTAATTATGAAAGAATGAAAGCTAATTTGCTGGAAAAACTTGATTCATTCAATGGTGCTCCTTTCACAGTTCAGAGGATTTCTGAGCTGTTAACAAATCCATGGAAGGAATATAATAGGGCAGATAAGTTCATGAGAGCCATTGAGAAAAATATTTTGGTTGTCAGTACTCGGGAACCTGGCAGATATGCTGACAATGATGTGGATACACAACAAGACTCTTCTTTTAATGGAATTCCTGGACCAAATGATTCTGGAATTGAATCATCCTTCACATGTAATGATATTGCAGATGCCGACTCTTCATCACATAACTTTGATTCCAATCAAGAATCTCAAGCAACTTTAGTAACAGGTGCCACCTCAAATAATATGTCCTCAGTTCCATTTAAAGAAAACACAGGGAGTATTGGGGATAGTGCTTGTTCTAATGATGTAGGACTCATCAGGAATGATGAAGTAAGTCAAGAAATAATAATTGAAGAAAAAGACACTGAAACAGTTATTTGTTCGACCATTAATGAGCAGCCTACTGAGACTAGTGAACCACAAAGTGTAAGTGCTGTACCATTAGTTGAAAATAAAGCTACTGATTTGTCTATGGAAACTGAATGTTCATTAGAAAGCTCGGAAGATTCTAATGTTTCCAGCAATGAAGTTGGTCATGAGTCAAAAGAAGCTAGTGTTGAAGTTAGTGGGACAGAAGCTATTGATTGTTTGCAAGCAGAAGAAAACAAATCATCAACTGTCCCTGAGAGTAATGATTCTACTGAAAATGCTGAAATAGTTAGTAACTCTCAAGATAACAGTGTTGAAGGTTCTGAATCCAGTGCTTCAGGGACATTTGAAGAAGCCCGTCCCACTGAATGTGATACTAGTAATTCTTTGGATTCTGAAACTAGCAATTCCTGTGATTCTGAATTGGAAGCTAAACAGCCTGTCGATGAACAGCTCAGTTCGGATGTGGAATGCAAAGTCGATTCATCAGGGGTTAATGAAGCAGCTTCAACATCCAATTATTCAGTTAGCGAAACAATTAAAACTGAAGAAAGTTCAGAAGCTTCTAATCCTTCAACCTCAACATCTAGTGAACCTTCTGAAATGGATGTTGGAGAGTGCCAAATATCCCATGTTAATCAATCTCAGAGTTGAAGAAATTATATAATTAAATAGACTGTGCGCTTTAAGTATTGTATTAATGTTTATTAAAATTTTTATTATTGAAACTGTATAAAATTGTATGAAAGTATTGCCTTTTGAAAAGGCCACTGTTACATCGTTTTAATATTTACTTAATATGTTCCTCAGTCTTGTTTGCTTTCTGAAGAAGGTAAAAGTTTATAGATATGTAATGGTTGTGTCTTCTTTTAATCACAATTAGTTATTAATAGGAAGCATTAAATGTTGTGGTAGAGTTCATTATGAATGTTCTAATAACACCATTATATGAGGACCATTTAATTTTTTATCATACGACATTCATCCATGCCCATTTATTTGTATGATGAGGACAGTGTTATGTGAAAATGTATTCAGGGTTTTATTTATTGATAGTATTTAAGAAATCTTGTGATTTACTTCAGAAACATTGATATTTTTGTAAATATAAATTGAATAACTCCATTTATTGTGTAGACTTTCAAATAAAGTTTTGATTCTATTGTTTTTTTATTTTATGATTTCTGATATATCCATTTACCTTCTTTAATTTTACTCATATTTAAGGTATTTCAGTTGGGTAATTAAACCTAAATCATTTGCTAACAAGGTCTGCATTTTTATTTGTACATAATTTATCATATAAGTATAAGTATAAGCATATTTTCAGCGTTAAGAAGTCTTATTTGATGTCCTAGTAATAATGAGAAACAGACCTGCCCATTAGAACAGCCTTCTGGTGAAGGAATAGTAAAGTGGTTTCATTGATACCACAATCTGTATTTAAGAATTATTTTATATAATTTGTATAATGTAACTTGTAAGCCTCTACTACTTAGAGCAGTGTTGATCTGTCTTCTCAATAGGAATGGTTTCATTAGGAAGTAGTGATAAAAGTGAACCTGCCCATTAGAACAGCCTTCTGGTGATGGTCTAGTAAAGTGGTTTCACTGATACCACAATCTGTATTTAAGAATTATTTATATAATTTGTATAATGTAACTTGTAAGCCTCTACTACTTAGAGCAGTGTTGATGTCTTCTGAATAGGAATGGTCTCATTAGGAAGTAGTGATAAAATTTAATATTTTTACATTACTGTTTTTGTGCCAGACATCAAACTTGCCTTCACCTGTATAATGGAATCTCTGTTGATTTATAATAATGTATTAAGCGTTTTTATAAAATGAAGGACTCATTTAAAATATTTTTGACTGGCTACACAGAAAGGAAAAAAAAACATACTTAATTCCTTCAACAAAACTCCACATCTGGAGACTATAACTATAACTTTCCTGCATGACAACCTCAGCCACTACTTCTGGATAAGACAAATCAACTTCATCCAATCCAATTTGGCATGTCCTGTCTGTCCTTATTAAAATAATCACCAGTGATATCTATATTCCTATGGAAGAAAACAATGATTCATGATGAAGATTGAAACCAGCAGGTCTTATCTTTCCAACTATACTCAAGCAGTTATCATTCCTATTCACTTCCTATTTTTTTTATTTAGGTGTGACCTAATGTAAGAGTATTTCCTCATTTTTCCCCTATTCTTATATCAATGATATGCCCAATTCAATCTATCACTGCTCTTACCACTTATATAGTGACAACTTCCAAATCTATTAATCCTTATCCTCTTCCAAGTTATTAATAGCTTTTGCCAGTTATCAGTAAGACATAGATAGGATCGATGCATGGGCACACTTGAATAAATTAAAAATAAATCCTATGAAAACTAAGTAAGTAACCCCAATAAGTTCACTAACCATCTTCCACAATTTCCGTGTAATCTTACATCCTCACTCACTTTTTCGCAATTTCACTATAATCTTGTGCTATATTCTATTCTAGGACAGATTGAAGCGAATCATAAATTCCTTTTGGAGATTTTAATTTGATACACTTGAGAGGTGAGATGAAGTCTATAGAATTAATGATTCACCATTCCACTCTACACAGAAGCGATATTTCCAAGGATAGCTGCTCTATCAAACCACCCACTCTCACATACTATTACAACCTTCTCTATACCCCTATATCTATTATATTTTATTTTGTATATTTTAACTGGAGCAACATGGTCTACTGGGTAGAACATTAGTCTACTGTTCTTGAGGTTCCAGGTTTATATCCCGGCTGAGGCAGAATTATGAATTCAGTTATTTTCGTTGTGGAGTGACTCTGGAGTATGGAAACCCTCCTGGGGCATACCCTGCATCTATAAAGTGGGTACCATTGATTGGTTTGATTGATGCCACCATCTGTATTTAAGAATTATTTAATTTAATTTATATAATGTGACTTGTAAGCCTCTACTACTTTAAGCAGTGTTGATCTGTCTTCTCAATAGGAATGGTCACATTAGGAAGTAGTGACAATATTTAATATTTTTACATTACTATATTCGTGCCAGACATCAAACTTGGCCTCATATGCCTAATGAAATCTTTGTCGATTTATAATAATGTATTTTATTAAGCGGTTTTATAAAACGAAGGACTCATTTAAAATATTTTTGACTGGGTACACAGAAAGGAAAAAAACATAGTCAATCCTTTCAAAAAACTACTTATCTGGAGACTACCACTCTATAACTTTCCTACGTGGCAACTTGCACTAACCCTCTCAGCCACTGTTTCTGGATGAGACCAATCAACTTCATCCAATCCATGTCCAATGGCATGTCCTATCTATCCTTATAAAAATAATCACTAGTGATATCTATACTCCTATGAAAGAAAAAAATGATTCCAAACATTTGGGAGGAAAACCTGATGGCTGAGCGTGAATTAGGCCTTATCACCTCTTTGCACGGCTATTGGTCAGGAAACATCATGAATCTCTGTAAGTACTGAACCCAAAACCTTTCATGGGTTGTAGAACCTAAGGAAAAAAAAAATAGCTAGTATCTACATTCTTTTTTTGGCGTTACAGACTGAAGTGGTCCTTGGCCTGCTTCAACATCTGTTGCCATAGGGCTCTAACCCCCACCAAATGAATGCCTGCCCGTCGCATATCTTCTTCCACCTTTTCTCTCCATCGTGCTCTTGGTCTGCCCTTTGCTCTAGTGAGGAAGATCTTTACTTTGTATACTTTTTTTCCTGCCTGTCTTCATTCATTCGATTGACATGGCCAAACCATGGTTTTTTTGTATATTCTGATCTTATTTTGGCACAAAATTAAGTTACTTCTTATCAGGTGTCAAAGAGCATGGTTTGTTCTGTTTCCTGCCAAAATCCTTCTTTTCTCCTCTTCTGTTTCATCTGCTTCGTTAATCATTAATGATCCCAGATAATAAGGTTGCTGCCTCATTCTTTGTATAATCATCAGTTTGGTTTTGCTGATATATATTTCGAGACCAGCTTTTCCAGCCTCCCTTTTAAGTTGGCACATGCCTCTTCGATTGACTGTCTGCTTCTTCTCAGAATCACTGCATCATCTGCCTAGGCCATTAATTGCAGTGATTTGTTGATTGTGCTATTACCCACTATATTCACTTCATTAACAACATCAAGCACCAATTTGAACGGCAGGAAGGTCAGTGCGTCTCCTTGTCTCAATCCATTCTTTAGTTGCAGGGGTTTCGACAGTTCTTCGTTCACATCTTCTTGATATTTGGTGTGCCTCATCGTCATTTTCGTTAAAACTATTATTTTAGGAGGGTATCTTTGCTTCTTCCATAGACTTATAAACAATAGATCTATAGGTCGTGTCATGTGTCTCTGAAGTCAAGAAACAATCGCAATGTATCCAAATTATACTCCTACATCTTTTCATCAATTTGCCTGAGTGTGAAAATTTAGTCAGTGGAATATAGCATGGGTATTCGCTGACCGCCCTTTCATAATATGGTACAAGTGGATTACAATAATGTTGCAAAAATTGTATATGTAACATTAAACAGTATGATACCTCTATAGTTGCTGCTTTATCTGAAGTCTCCTTTGTTGGGAAATACTACACTATATTCACTTTATTAACCATCAGTTTTTTCTGGTACCTTCCATGGATTGAGACAAGGAGACGCACTGACCTTCCTGCTGTTCAAATTGGTGCTTGATGTTGTTAATAAAATGAATATAGTGGGTAATAGCACAATCAACAAATCACTGCAAAGGGAGGCTGGAAAAGCTGGTCTCGAAATATATATAAGCAAACCAAACTGATGATTACACAAAGAATGATGCAGCAACCTTATTATAACTTCAGCGGGTAAAACATTGAAGTAGTGTCGAAATTTCCATACCTGGGATCATTAATGATTAACAAAGCAGATGGGCAGACAGAAGAGGTCAAAAGAAGGATTTTGGCAGGGAACACAACAAACACTGCTCTACCTTCTTTTTTCCTATAGTTCAGAATTCTGATTTGGCAAGCTTTAGCCACTAGACTACACCTCCTAGGATACTCCTAGGCTAGTCTTGATGGTTGCCTCTTCTAGATACATCAGGTAGATCTCTACCCACCAGTTGAAGTAAACACACTACGCCTCTAGTCTCTAGACAAGTAGATGGTAGATTATAAATCTTTTAAGTTTTACTGGAAACGCATCTTGGCTCATCAATTGAAACCTTCGAAAACTATTTCTTTAACCTTATCTAATTTCAACAGCAGTCATTCCTGGAGTGCTTCTTGTCAAATGCAGATTTCCACAGGTTTGAACTAAATATTCTTTGTGGAGTGTTAAGAAAGGTTTAGATGGATGGTGGGTTCCACTAATTAATCCTTGATATGGGCCACCTTGTTGAGAGAGACTAGCCAGAAGAGGCAACCATCAAGACTAGTCTAGGAGTATCCTAGTAGGTGTAGTCTAGTGGCTAAAGCTTGCCAAATCTGAATTCTGAACTATAGGAAAAAAGAAGGTAGAGCATTTTGTTGTGTTCCCTGCCAAAATCCTTCTTTTGACCTCTTCTGTCTGCCCATCTGCTTTGTTAATCATTAATGATCCCAGGTATGGAAATTTCGACACTACTTCAATGTTTTACCCGCTGAAGTTATAATAAGGTTGGTGCATCATTCTTTGTATAATCATCAGTTTGGTTTTGCTTATATATATTTCGAGACCAGCTTTTCCAGCCTCTCTTTTCAAGTTAGGACATGCCTCTTTGAATGACTGTCTGCTTCTTCCCAGAATCACTACATCATCTGCCTAGGCTATTAATTGCAGTGATTTGTTGTTTGTGCTATTACCCACTATATTCACTTTATTAACAACATCAAGCACCAATTTGAACAGCAGGAAGGTCAGTGCGTCTCCTTGTCTCAATCCACTCTTTAGTTGCAGGGGTTTCGACAGTTTTTCGTTCACTCTTCTTGATAGTTGGTGTGCCTCATCGTCATTTTCGTTAAAACTATTATTTTAGAAGGGTATCTTTGCTTCTTCCATAGACTTATAAACAATAGATCTATAGGTCGTGTCATGTGTCTCTGAAGTCAAGAAACAATCGCAATGTATCCAAATTATACTTCTACATCTTTTCATCAATCTGCCTGAGTGTGAAAATTTAGTCAGTGGAATATAGCACGGGTATTCGCTGACCGCCCTTTCATAATATGGCACAGGTCGATTGTACAATAATGTTGCAAACATTTTATATGCAACATTAAACAGTATGATACCTCTATAGTTGCTGATTTCTGTCAAGTATCCTTTGTTGGGAAATACTGTGATTATTCTATACTACTCACAAAACTAAAAATATGAGCAGTCCACTGTCCTATGAAATACCCTCCCATCAAAAATAAGTTTATGCTTCTTCCCTATCCTCATTCAAATTTTTTCTTGCTTCCCTGATTTTTGTTAATTAAAGAATTCTAATAAGAATAATAGTTTTTAAACATCATTTGATGTAAAGTTAAAGTTTTTTATCATTGTGGATATAATTAGTTGACCGTTGAGAATTACTGAAGGAATTAGTCCGGGTGGCGGTCATTAAATGAAACAACTGAATAGTTTCAACTATTTTATTGTTTGCCAACGTTTCGACCCCCATTGTGGGTCATCATCAGGGCTAAAAAGATACAAAAAGGATACATTTAAAATAAGATTACAAATACTATTTAAAAAAAAAAAATTAACAATTTCACTAGAGAATGTCAATATTATAACATAAAAGAAAATAGATGTGTAAAGAAATCAATTAATTAAATTACAATGATAAAGGTATACTAATGAGAGCTATACAGACCAGATAATGACTAAAGATAATGTACAAATATATAAGAAAAAATTACATGAAATAAAAACCATTAACAAAATGGAGTACAGTGGAGATACGTACCGTCTGGTAGGTGAGTGGAAACTAGGTTCAATTTGGTTATAAGGAATATCTACCTGCCTATATTCCTTGTACATACATTCCTTGCCTATATTTGTACATTATCTTTAGTCATTATCTGGTCTGTATAGCTCTCATTAGTATACCTTTATCATTGTAATTTAATTAATTGATTTCTTTACACATCTATTTTCTTTTATGTTATAATATTGACATTCTCTAGTGAAATTGTTAATTTTTTTTTTTTTTTTAAATAGTATTTGTAATCTTATTTTAAATGTATCCTTTTTGTATCTTTTTAGCCCTGATGATGACCCACAATGGGGGTCGAAACGTTGGCAAACAATAAAATAGTTGAAACTATTCAGTTGTTTCATTTAATGACCGCCACCTGGACTAATTCCTTCATTAAAGTTTTTTATTTTCTTTTAACAATCTCATATGTTATTTGTACTTTCATTTTTCTCTTTTTATGATTTAACCAGAATAATCATATCTATTTATTCTCTTGAAAACTCAAATATTATTTTTATTTATTTAGTGTTCAGGCTGTTTTGTTTTTGTACAAATGTACTATACTTTGATGACCTAGTCCCATAATAATTTCTGTATTCTATTCCATTCTATCATGAAAATGATCAGGACTATGAATTTCTTAGAAAATGGTCAGTTTCTTTATTTACATCGATGAATACCATTTTTGTTTTGTATTATCTTTCTGCTTGTAATTGTGGAGCAGTTTTTACCTATAATTTGTAGTAAGCTCTACAAAGTATTATATTTTATTTTTGCCTTCAGCTTCTTTTCTTTTCTTTTTTTAATTTGAACTGTCTTTAAAGATTTTTTTTTGTGAGTGTACTCAACATTTAAATATGACTCCTACCAAATTTATTCAGCCATTATTCAGAAGGGAGCATATTGCTGACCGTACCACCTTAGATTGAGGAGAAAGAATGAAGCAAGTCCTTTAGTAGCCCTCTAGGTCTATAAATGGCTATTGATGGATCAATATATTTAATGTTTAATCACCTATAACTCTCTTTATAGTAAATATTATGTTAGGCCAGTGATCTCCAACAAGTGGTCAGTGAGGGGACATAGAGACATTATTTTAATGAAAGATATTAATCTTGCCTGGGATTTTAATAAGAACTGCTACCCAGCAATATGCCAACAGATTAAAAATTGACAGTTGAGGTATTGCAGCCAGTAACTATTAATTTAATTAAATTTTATTAATTCACAGAGTACAATACTTAGCAGATGTCAGTAAATTCTTCCTGGATCATTTGTGTATTTATTTTCCCCTTCTTGGCCATATTTCAATTTTCTCAGGAGTACTGGAGTGGTAGATAATATTTCTTATTTAATGCACATGATACAGTGCATCCCAGAGGATGGCCAAGCATCCTATAGAAGGAGCTACATTTTGAATCTACCTTCTTTTTTTACTATATTTCAGAATTCAGATTTGGCAAGCTTTAGCCACTAGACTACACCTACTAGGATACTTCTAGGCTAGTCTTGATGGTTGCCTCTTCTGGCTAGTCTCTCTCAACAAGGTGGCCCATATCAAGGATTAATTTGTGGTACCCACCACCCATCTAAACCTTTCTTAATACTCCACAAAGAATATTTAGTTCCAAGAGACCAAATGTTAAACGAAATACACAGTTTCATTGAAAAGTCACAATTAAACCTTTATTTCTTTAAAGTTCAATATTAATGTTATCGTTTTAGCCTTAGTTGATAGATAAGAATATAATACGTACAAACATTTAAAAATGCGTAAAAAATTAGAATAAATGCAACATTAAAACCAAAGAATAGATCCGCCATATCGAGTTCTTTGAGGAATTTTAGCGAAGAAACAACAAAATGACAGTAATCTTTCGAAATATACAGCAGTCTTTGTCTTTAGAAACCGTAAACAGATGCGACCAGTCTTTCTATACATCTCCCCAGCCAAGAAATGTCATAAAGCCAACGAGCCCAATCTGGAGAATCTCAGGCCTGAAGAAAAAATCCTGAGAATAGTACCCACGGGTATATAGACAGAGGCCAAGCATGACGCCATACATAACTTCCATATGAGTATATACATATTCAGACATCAATGTATTCATCCAAGAATATTAGTGTGTACTTAGCTTTATCAAGGAAACAAGTAGAGCACTAAATAATCATATTAAGAAGATTATAAGATGTTTTGTGAAAATTTCATGATATTACTGCAATATAATATTCAGGAGAATTAAGTAAATCTTAATGATGTGGAAGAAACCTCGAAACGTTAACTAAATAATGGTATAATTAAAAAATATCTATTCACTACCCCTATGAAATGATATGAATCAAAGCAATGAAAACTGCAAATCAAATATTTTTATTTAGTGCAGCTATATTTGATTTGCAGTTTTCATTGCTTTGATTCACAGGTTTTCTTTCAGTGATTTAAGTTTTTATATCTCAGATGCAAAGGGGTGTGTACGGACTGGTCCCTAGAACATAATTAATGCTTCTCGTTTTTTTGGACGCAGACGCGCTTCTTAAACTGATTTCATTAAAGTATAGAGGAGCGGGATGGCCGAATGGGTTAATGCGCTTTGCCCAGCAACCAGATGACTAAAACTTTGGACTAAATAATTACGCGTTCGCCTCTCGCTGTCAAGGGTCTTTTAACTCTGGCATATATCTCCCATCCTCCCTCTCTGGCTCGAGAAAACCCCGTATAGCCTAAAAGGTGAGGTAAGGGTGAAACATATAAAATAAATATTTCATTGAAATACATAGGAAAAGTAGCGCGCCTTCAGCCGTATAGTATGTGCGAAAACGACGTTGCCTCTGTATGCGGAATCCCACCTTAAATTGTGCTCGAAAGTCTTTCCGGGTCCAACTCCCGCTGCAGGAGATCTAACATTACAAAGGGCTACCAATAAAAATTTTCGCGAACCTCTTCATCAAATTAGTAAAATGACAAGGCCCAACAGAATCCTGAAAACAGCGTTTGTAAATATTGAGAACCCTTGCTGTAAATTGTTCATACCTTAGAATAAGAATGAGAAGTTATTATTACAAAACTCTGCTAAACTTACTTTCTTTTCAACACATTAGATTCTTATATCTGTTGAAAAATTAATGTGATTTATAAAAGATTAGAATGTATATTTTATTCAAAACACAATGCTTTTCATTTATACCTCTATTCTAGAATCGATTTCTAATAGAACCTCAAGCCCAAATCAAAAGAAACCTTTATTGCAACCTTTAGTTACCTCCTTCTTCTGTGAAGCATGCCATGAGTTCTGTTTTTTTGGTGTTATTTATGAAAGTATAAAATGAAGGTTTCTAACGAAAACAAACTTAAGAAGAAACAAAAAAATCTCAAGTCAGCTAGGCTGATTGTAAGAAATCTTCCTTTCAAATGTAATGAACAATCTGTGCGCGAACACTTTTCCAAATTTGGTGATATAGTGGACGTTAAACTACTGAAAAAAGGTGATAAGTTAGTGGGGTGCGGTTTCGTTCAATATGATAATAAACTGAATGCTGCAAAAGCTATTTCAAAGCTCAGTGGTAATGAATTCTTGGGTCGACCAATTATTGTCGATTGGGCAGTTCCAAAAGATAAATTCTCAATGCAAACAACTGGTAGTGAAGAGGCATCTTGTGTTAATTCTGAAAAACATATCAAAGAAGAGGAGCCTAAGGGTATATCATATAATATAGTAAAAAGTACTCAAGTTAAAAAGAAACAAAATTTCCATCAGAATGATAAAAAATTAGAAGATTCCTGTGAAGAAAATAACGATGATGAAGACGAAGAATCTGACAGTGATAGTGAGTGTGATTCAGTTAGTAAGAATGAGGAGGAAATGGAGGATAGTGATGAAGATGACTCAAATGTTACCAGCAAAACTGAAAAGAAGGCATTTAACAGAAAACAGTTGAATGATAAATCAGATAATAAGCAGAAATTCAAATATGACCCAAATGATGTCAATGATGGCCGCACTGTATTTTTGAAGAATATTCCATTTTCTGTCACTGATGAACGCCTTATTAAGTGTGCTAATGAAATTGGTCCAGTAATATATGCTATTGTTTGTATTGATCCTCTTACAGAACATTCTAAGGGAACAGGATTTGTTAAATATAAGGAAAAGAGAGTAGTTGATGACCTAATACAGGGAAAACTGAAGTTATCTATTGATGGTGTTAGGTTGGAACCTTTTTTGGCTATAAAAAAAAATCAGGTTGAAAATTTGAAAGTTAAGAAAACTCCTAAAGATAATAGAAATTTGTTTCTTGTCAGGGAAGGTGTGATCGTTGCTGGTTCCCCTGCTGCAGAAGGTGTTTCAGAAGGAGATATGAGTAAGCGTTTGCAATTGGAACATTGGAAAACGCAAACTTTACGGAATTTAAACAAATTTGTTTCACCAACACGTCTTGTTGTTCATAATATCCCACCTTTTGTTGATGATAATAAGTTACGCCAGATTTTTAAGGAATTTTCTCCAAAAGCAGCGATCATAAGAGAAGCACGAATAATGAGGAATTTAAATGATGTTGATGAACATGGCATTGGCCGATCAAAAGGTTTTGGCTTTGTTAGTTTTACAAAACATGAACATGCTATAGAAGCATTAAGAGCTATTAATAACAATCCCAAAATTTTCAAAGAATCGAAAAGACCAATTGTTGGTTTTTCAATTGAAAGTATGACAGCCTTGAAATTGAAAGAAAAGCGTAAAGAAAGAAGCCGAGGTTTGGGAAATAAATCAGCTAAGAGACCACTTGAAAACATTGAGAGCATTCAACATAGCAAAAAAAATAAAATGTCTTTGGATAAAAATACTGATAATTTACCTATGTTTACTGGTAATGTTGCCAAACCCGGTGTAAAAAAGATGAGGTCCCGTAAGGAACTGAGTGTGCAAGCTCAATTACATCACAAGTCAACTATAGAAAGGAAGAACTCAAACAAGAAATTTCATTTTTCCAAAAAGTTTAAGAGTAAAATGAAAGTAAATCGTAAAAATAAACAATAAAGAGTTTTAGTTCTAATTACATTTTTAATATATATTTTTTTTAAATTTTCAGCGTAATGCTAAATACATTTTAATGAATCTACAAATAAACTGAACAATAGTCTTAATCTTGAAAAAATTCAATATTTATAACAGGCCTATTACAAATAATATTTGATATTATTTTAATAATCAGTAAAATGACAATGCCCCACTGAATCCTAAGGATAGTGTTTGTATATGTTGAGAACTATTGCTGTAAATTATTACCTTAAGAATGAGTCATTTCTGCTAAAAAATTGTTTAACTTACTGTGTTTTCAAGACATTAGATACTAATTTCTGTTAAAACAATTAGTCATATAAGATAATAATGTATTATATTTTTCAATTTTCAGTCAATACTAAAAATATTTAAATGATTTATATTAATCATAAGCATACCTCTACAAAAAAATGAACAATAAGCTTATTATTTATGACAAATCAACTAACTATAATATTTTATATTATTTTAATATTTTTATTATGTACTTTAAAATCAGTATGGATATTTGCACCTTTGATGTTTCATTAAATTTTTGTATGGATATCATGTTATAATTTTTAATTTCATAGATAGTTCTTTTTTCTTCTTTCATCTTGATGACTATGTTACTCATAAAATACATTTATGTTTTTTATTTTAATGAAACTGTAAATACAATTTTGAAATACTCTTCTTTTCCTTTATCATGTTTTAGATTTAAAAAAAAAAAAAGAGATTATATTACCTTGCATAATATTATAAAGTGATTTTTGTCCTCCCCCTCTCTCCCCCCCCAAAAAAATAAAGTAAAATATTATTATGGAACATTTTGTGAATCCATAGGAAATTTATGTCTGTATAATGATATATATCAATATTCTTATTGATTGTGCATGTTTTACTGTAAATACTATTGTTACAATTTTTAGTTACATTGTGGAGTTGTTTTTTTTTTTTTTGTTAAACATACATTAAAAAATGTTAAGAACCTTTGTTTGAAATATAAAGTTTCACAAACTATTATTGTTGTTATTTCTTTATTACCATACATGGGTTTTTATATAAACAGTCATAACAATTTCTAGCAATTGACAAATAGTCTCATGCAAACACAACTATTTTATGTTCATAATTATACTGATCAGTTAAATAATAAGATTGATTTTAATCAAAACAAACACATGAATTCAAGTCGAAATATAAGAAATAAATGTAAGTGGAAGTAAATAAGTTCATGTAAGATAATAAATGAAAACATATCTAAAATAATTCAAATAAGAAAACAAAGTAAATTTAGCTTGAAAAGAATCAAATGAATAAGTAATTAAGTTTAAAGAAATACATTTAAATAATAATAATAAAAAAAGAAATAAATGAAACATAGTAGATTGAATATATGCTGACAATAAATGATGGATGTTCTGGAAAAGGTAATATAGTAATTAATAGTTAAAAAATTAAAGTTTATGGACAAATAAAAGCTTAATAGGAAGATTCATAGAAGAAAATCTTGCAGAAGTCTGAGTTTGAGCATGCGAGTTGTCGTTCGAACCCCAATGTTGTAAGCTACAGCACTTCTTATGCTGGAAGCTGTGAGTGGTATTTAGTGAAGGTATGGTCTTAATTATCTGTTAACAAATTGTTTAATTGATTTTAATGAATCTATATTTAGTTTATTTAGAAATTATATTTAGGGGAGCCCATGACTGAGTGGCTAGCGCGCTAGTCTCTCATGCTAAAGTTGTGATTTTGAATCCCTGTCCCAGCTGAGCTTTTATAAGGATGTAATTACATGGGGATTCACTCACAGCCTCTCTCCCGGGTATGTGAGACCCGTCAGCCAAATGGTGGCCACTCACAAAATTAGGCGTAGGGAGTGATGACCTTACCTTACAAATTGCATCAAGAAACGCGATTGTAATCTCCCTGGAGATTACACTGCGAGGCCCAGGGCCTGCAGCACACTGAAAGAAGATATTTAGTTCCTTTCAATTATTTCTCAATCCATTTTATTCCTGAATGAATGGGGCTCATGTTGCTAGAGATCCAGGCCTACATTTCTCTTTTCATCTGGAAAGTTAAAATAATAACGATAAATAAATAAATCTCTTAGTGAAATAATTAATTCATTCTTAATTGCACATCTATCTATTATTGCCTTCTTAGTACTAGAGGCTAATGATTGATTTCCATGTTTCAAACTTGGGAAAAAGCTTCATTAATGCATTTTTAAGGGTAAAAAGGAAACTACATGCATATGATTTGATTCTAACTGAGCCCTTTATTTTGAGCTTCTTCCTTACAATTAGGTGTAGTACTAGTTATTGAAAAATCTAGATATTCTCATTCTAATGGCAATAAATCAATAGCTCTGTTTTTAGGTTTTTTTGCACCTTCCTTTCCACAGGGGTGATAACTGCAAGATGTGTGTACCAGTGTTGCTTCTATATTTCAAGCTATGCATATGTAGTTGCCTCCAAAAGTTTTCTTACACTGATTTATTGTACATAAAAAAATGAATAAAAATAGTTTCTTGCCTCTAAAGTTTTTTTTTTTTTTTTTTAATTAGCTTAATGATATATGAATGCACTTTCTATTAAGAATGTCAATTTTTAAGGTGGAAAAGTTATAATAAATGATCGTGAAATACTTATTTAAGTTACATGTTTTAAATTATTATCTTAAATGAATTTCTTTGTTCTTGAGTATATTTTCAATTCACTTGGTTCAACTTCTAAGATAATATTATAATTTTTATAGATTAAGAAGGATAATTTCTCTTTTTCTTATAGGAACTTAGCATCTAAATCTTTTGAAGATTTTGAGACTTAGTTGATGTAAGAATGGAAGAATCCACATTATCATCTCTGAAGTGGATAGAATTAGTTGACCGTTTGTGAATTACTGGAAGGAAAGTCAGTAAATGAAACAACTAAATAGTTTCAACTATTTATTGTTTGCAAATGTTTCGAGCCCCATTGTGGGTTATCATCAGAGCAATTGAAGGAGTGAGAACCCAACAATGATCATCATGATACATTTTCTTCTATATCTTAAAAAATAACCGAGTTATTGGATTGAAAGATTTAAAATCAGCCACCATTTAAAAACCAATCCACTGATTTTAATGTTGAAGTATTAGGATCATTGTTGGATTTTCTGTTATTTTTGAGCCATTTTTCGAAAAAATCAGTCCTGTAGTTTCGGAAAAAAATATGCAGAATTTTTTTAATTCATTATTTGGATTCTATGTACATTTAAACGTAAGACTTACAATTTTCAGGGGTTTATTTTTTCTTTGACCATTAAAGAAGTTCATTATTGAAAATAATAAACCTAAAATCTATAGCATGCATCAGATAAATATGCTTCTATTTGTTGAAATAAATGTTACAAATTTAGTTATAAGTAGCAAAGATAATGGTAAAAGTTGTCATTAAAATTTAGTTTTCCTGGAAATAATCTGTAAGTTAAAATTATTAGTTATGACATCTTAAACTAATATGTTTTTGTATCACTCTCCATTAACACATGTGACTTTACTAGCTACATATTAACTTAGCTAAAATCAATCAATATCATATATAAAACATCAATATCATTATTCATATTGAATAGTTGATCATATGTACATACTGCAGTTTGAGATGGCTCAGGTGAAACTAACATTTTGACCCATATTGAAGATCTTACTCAGGGCTAGAAAGTTACAAGTTATAATATTCAGGATTATATAGAGATATGAATATGATAATATGAATAAATAATGCCATGAAATATTAAAAACAAAAGAGATTAAAAAGCAATAGTCGGAAACATCATCTGGCTGATGTTAATCTTGCTGAAGGACTATCCCTACAAATGAAAAGTCCAAGTGCATATAAATGGACAGAGAAGTCGTTGCAAGGATCTAAAAAAAAAGTTTTCAGGACCTGCCTGTTGGTGTAAAAGCCTAATTGTATGCAGATGACATAGCTATGTGGAAATGATCCAATTTAATTAGTTCTATAAGGTATCAGCTGCAAAAAGTAATCTCCACAAATGGAAAAAGGAATGGGGCTTGAAGATGAACAAGAAAAAAAACTATGTACACAATATTTACCCTTTCTTCTGATATTCCGCATGAAATAAATCTTTAAAAAAAAGAAGACCTAATATCAAAAGATGAAACTCCAACCTACCTTGGGATAAAACTGGACCCACTCTAATGTTGGAAGAGGCAGATTAAAGGATGTGTAGAAAAACGTATGAAAAGGTCATGCTTACTAAAAAAAAAAAAAAACTGGGTCAAATTGGGGAGTAGATGAAAATACCCTAAAAAACTTGTGCACAGGATACATTAGACCAGTATTAGAATTACCAGCACTGCTGCTCCCACAAACCTTCAAAAATCTAGAGTGTACAAAATCACAACCTTCGAATCATCACAAGTGCAATGAAGTCAACTCCTATAAACACAATGGAAACTATTACTGGTTTACAAAGCATAGAGAACAGGAGAGACCTGAAATTTTTGAACTCAAATTTGAATTCAAAAGGTGGAAGATAAGTGTGGCAGAACACCCTCTTAAAGAAAGAGGCATGCAATGTTATTCCTAAGGACTAAAGAGGCAAAGCACTATCAACAGAACTAAGAAACTTCTTACAGTATTAGGTTTAAGAAAAGTACAGACTACTTGTGTGGATCCCACAACGTATTTTTCCTCTTGGAAGAAAACATTACATCCTCGTGTCGTAGACATTATACCAGGAATAACTTTCAAAGAAAGTATGCTGACCCCCAAATGAGAGCTATCATCTTGTACCATATCAACAGAATTTTCCAAGCCACAAATGGACCCGAATATATACGGATATCTCAGCCACTGAAGCAATCAAGGACAGTGGTATTATACCATCGAAGAGCAGTTTCTACAGGCCACATCTGAACCAATTATCAAGCTGAGCAGTATTGGGTACCATGCAGATAATCCTTCACAGCTGAAGAACCAAAAAATAATGTTCTTGATGGATGCCGCATCATTTCTTGGTGCCCTGAAAATGAATTGGGGAAATAGGTGCGATGAACTGTCATCACAGCTGGAGAAGTTAAACCACATCAGCAAAAATTTGGTTCTGCAATAGATTCCCGCTAACTGTGGTATCGGGAGAAATGAGAAGGCAGATAAATTGGCAATGGCTGGAATCCTCCAACAACCGATAGATGCCCATCTTTCATTTGAAGAGGCAAAAACTGTACAAAAGGCCGCAATCAGACAAATATGTAGCACCAGGCATCCTCAAGCAACCCTAAGGACCCCTACCACAAACTAAACAGAAAGCACCTAGTCATGATTTTCAGACTGAGGACTAACCACAACAGACTGAATGCTCAACTTTACAGAAACAGGTAGGTAATAGGTACAGAAACAGTCCTATGTGTACTTTTGGTGGGGGAGTACAAATTGCTGAGCATATTCTTTAAAGCTGTGCCTTATTTGATGAGGCTTGGAGAAAGGTTTGGACTGAGCCAGAATCATTGGAAGCCAATTTCTATGGACTCTAGAGGGCCTCAGGAGGACTACCGATTTCCTTCTTTTACTACCAAAGAATGTGACCATTTGACAGGAAGAATGAGGAAGAAGAAGAAGTAGTCAGAAAAAAAAAGTAATAAGTTAATATATCGCTAATAGTTAATATCTGTTACATTAAAAATTGAATAAAAATATCCAGGCAGGTAGCTCTCAAGAAAATATCCTTTGATGTGAAAATTTCTATACAAATTGACTTAAAATAAGATTTGATTGAGTTAATCATTATTATATAATTCTTGTTTGGATAAAGAAAATATGTCCTGTTTCTATAGAAATCTGAAGTGCAATAATCAAAGATTTTATTGTCCCTATAAATGAATAAATTCACCTCTCATCGTAGGATTCATAAAAGAATTTTACTTTTCCAAAACATGTTTTCTTTTTCCTCTAGTTTTATTTGATTACAAAATAAAAAAATATGATATTTTAACTCCATCCAGCAAGGCTGATTCAAGACCCCAAAATCTCAAAGATGAGAAAATGCTCAAATATATTTATTCAATCTTTACGAATGACCTAAAAGATTTTATACGAAATCCTATTTGGTCAATAAATTGTTGGCATTTTTGCTGCAGCTTATGTAATAAAAAAAAAATACATAAATAGAAAAACAAGAAAATTATGTGAATGAGAGTGGAAAGAGAAACAAAATAAAATAAATAAGTAAATCCTTAGGATTCTTCATAGCTTCTATGAATCTTTGCAAAGCTTTCATTTATCTAACTTTAGTAAAAATATGCCTTCTTCTAAGGAAATTAATAACCTGTTCTCTTTCCTTCCCATATTGTCTACTTCTGAATAGGGCATTGCTCTTCAAAGACATTGCATGTTACACAATTGCCATCATTTTCTGTTCTCATTAGGTTTAGAAATGTTTTTGTGAAACGCTGGTTAGTCAACAGGCTTACTAATTGTGTAATTACTTTGCGATGGAGTTTCTAGTTCTTAGAGAACCATGGTATCACACTCACAGTTGGATGGGCTTGGTAACTATCTTTTTTTTTTTATTGTTACTCCCAGTAATATCACGCCAAGCCTTTTGGCATGATACTAGACATTTTAAAAGGTCTGGAAGAGGTAATTTAATATTTTTGTTTGCAATTTGTTTTCCACACGCAGCTTTGTCTGCTGTATCATTTCCTGACAATCCTATATGACTAGGTATTGATAGGAAATTATAGGTATTGCTGCCGGCTCTTATATTCTGGATAATGATCTTAAGTTATGTATGACGTTGTTTTTCTTTTGTGGACATCTTTCAGTAGTTAGTATGAGGATGCCAAGACTGTGAATAGGACTATGTTGTAGTACAGCCGACGACGCACATCGGCAGTAACATCTTACTTTGAGAATGACATAAAGTTGAGCACTAAGAATGCTGAATTCAGTGGGTAGGGTAGCTGACATCGTGTATTCCTTGACAGGATTAATAACAGCAATTGCAGTTTGGTTCAGGGATTCGGAGACATCTCAGACTGTGGTCATCATTTACCCAAAATTTTAAATATGACGAAATTACAAACTGTTATTTTATAAATTATTAGCTAGTTGGAAAACATAGTACTCTTTGTCATTTCAACATTGGTAATAAAAAAATGTATACTACTTATGTATAATATTAGTTTTATATTAATCTGCAATTATTTTTAAACATTTGAAACAGAAGTACATAAAAATCTGGTGCTGGCAACACACGACTTTCAATTTACCTCCGTTTTTTAAAATCGATTAAAGAATTTCCAAATACAGTTAGAGATAAAAATAAGTGAAACTATTAAAGAATTAATTAAATTGAATTTCTATAGAAACACGCGTTTTATTAAAAAATCTATTATATTATTATCTAAAACAATCAGTTAGTTTTATCCGCTTTTCATTACTCTTTATTAACTTTTACAAGCTTATGTATAGGATAATATTTTTTTGTAAAATCTTTAGCTTTCCAACGGTATATTATACATCTATATCACTGTTCTCAAGTTCAAAAACGAAAAATTGCATTTAAAAAATATTTTTGCAGTTTTCTCCTATAAATTTTCACGATAGTAATACTTTCCCTTGATATATATTTTATATCAAGTTTATATCTATCTGTCTATCCATCCATCCATCTATCTATCGATCTATCTATATATATATATCTATATTTTTCGTGCAATTTTAAACACATGTTTGTACATTTCAGTTATTTCTAAAAGGTACAAAGTACATATTTAATTTTATTCCAGCCTCACAAACTTGTGGAACAGCGAAATGCTCTAAAAAACTTTTAAAAAAACAGACTTACCAATCAAAATCTTTAAGACTCTGACCCTCATGAGTCTGCTATGTCAGTAACTAAACTTTTCAAAAAGAATTACAAGTAATACCAGATCACATTTGCACTTTATATACATATCTAATTTCATAAAAAAACTTCACGGACATATTAACAAACTCATACAAAACATAGCCACGACAAATATGGCATACAAAATCCAAAGGTTGAAGAGAAGCCTGGCAAAGGAGATCCTAAAGTAATCTCTTTTTAAAATTCAAGTTAAAAGTAGATACCAATGGGTACTTATAATTACAGATCTTTTAAAACGATTTTAACTTTGCCCTTCGTGGAACAGGCTTTTTACCGATTTTAGCATCCAGGACCGCTCTACAAATTCCGCGAATTCCTCTCTCCGACATATTTCCTAATAATCCGCACTTACCTTACAGATAGAACCATTAAAGTTAATCATAATCTCTCCTACTCATCAGTATTCAATCAGTCAGCCGTGTACCTCAAGGTAGTATCCTAGGCCCAATCCTCTACACGGTGTATACAGCTGATATCCCTATCCATCCAAGCACTGTCCTCCCTACTTACGCTGATGACACATGTGTGCTATCAGTGAATAATGATCCCATTGTTGCTTCTCAAATCCTACAGAGCCATGTATCAGCCATTGCAGAATGGTGTCACAATTGAAGAATTAAAATAAATCCTAATAAAGCCCACCAAATCACCTTCACTCTACGATGTAAACCTATGACTTCCTGTCCCGTTGTTTCCTTTAATCATACCTCACTCATAACTGTAGAACAAATACAATACCTTGGACTTCATCTTGAAAAACGCCTTACATGGAATCCTCATATAAGAGTTAAACGACAAGAAACTGCTCGTAGATATCGGCTATTAAAACACTTACTTGACAAACGATCAAAACTCCCTCTTTACTTCAAAAAACTCAAATGAGGATTATCAGGCTTATTTGGACTTATGGTATTGAGCTATGGGGGTCCACTTGACCATCGAATTCCTCCCGCATCCAATCCAAAATCCTTTGACAAGTCCTCGACACTCCTTACTTTGTTACCAAAAAACTCATCCATAGAGACCTGAATATCTCACTAATTGCAGAAATCCTCCCCTCCCCCAAAAAACGATTTTATCTTTATACATAAATAAATCAAAATAGAAAACTCGCTCTAAACTTCCTGTCAAAGAAGCTCTGCTAGTGGGCTCGCCCACTCACCGGAAGCGGAACGTACATATGGTGTGTGATGGGACAATGGTCGCTTGTCATGGTGTCCTGTCACCCCCTCTGTGGCTATGCAATGATGTTTCCTCCCAATTCGAAGGAAAGGAATCCTCAATACCATAACAAATGTATTTTACTGTAATATATGATATCTTGCACTATTTTTGGTATAATTTACAATATTTCATTCGTTACTTAAAGATGGGTGAGAATAGGTATTTGAGTAAAAACTAAAACAATGATTTTTGAACATTTTTTCTAAGCACTACTGTTGAGCTAAAATGGAAACTATTGAAGGTAGATAAGTTTTGAAACAAATATTTTAACGATAACGGTAGTAACATTATAATCTCTGTATATATAAAATGATAACGGGATATTGGTTTCCGCTAACTCCTTCTAAACCATTGGACGTATTTTAATACGGATTTCACCACCATTTTAGGCATTGTTTCCTGAAGGTTTATAAGTAAAATAGCAATTTAGCTTTTCTTTAAACAGGAAAAATAAATTTTCTGTGGCCAAATTATAAAAAAATTATTCCTGAAATAATAGTATTAACATGTAATATATACCGCATGATGTTATATAGCCTAAAGCGGTCAATAGCTCTGAGAATCGGCTAATATCTATTTTTCAAACCCCTGAGTGATAAGTGTTATCCAACCATAACATTATTTTTTTATTTTTTAGACAAAAACTTTTTAAAATATTTTTTTATAATGTTGCATTAAAAAATACATACAACCTCAAATTTCTACTTTTTTAAATATATAATCTTTTAATAGTTTAATTTTTTTTTTTTATTAATTTTAATAATTTTTCATTCCGCTCGATAACTGTTTTTTTTTTCCAATCTCTCAACAGAAAAACGAAATACATTAGTGAATAAAATACCATAGTATAAAATGATAAATTTGCTAATACCATACCTTTTTCTACCATCCTGGTTATTGAAATAGGCTGTGTTTAAATAGAATTTAATATTTTATTTTAATAGAATAGAAAATTATTGCATATGTTTCCTGGTATTAGCTTATTAATAGCTTGTTAATATTAGCTTGAGTTGGAATGATGGAATTTATTTTGATATGCAACATCATTACATTTGTATATCCTTTTTGTATTTACCCTCTGTGATTTGTGGTTGCCTGAATACGAAATATTTCGGTGGGCTGAGTCAGGAGAAGAGCGCCGGCGGTCGTGACAACCGCAAGCGTGCTACAAATATTGACAAGCGATGGCAAATATTTGAACCTCTGCTTTACATGACAAAATATCAAAGGAGCACGTGATCAGCACTCGACATAAGCCGCGCAGCATCCAAGATCGTTACTTTTGTTCCTCATTTATTTAAAGTCTAACTTATCCATTTACAGTGGTCTGTTTGTGTAACAATATTAAGAACGTCAAACAATAAAATCGTGGCGATGGACTTGAGTATTTTGAGAGGTTGTTACCCGGCTGTAACAATTTTATAAAACCTATTGCTATCAATTACAATGTGGTTTTAGGCGGAATCGCTCGACTATTGATCAAATATTTTTCTTACGTCAAATATTAGAGAAAAAATTGGAGTACAACCGTGTAGTCCATCAACTTTATATCGATTTTAAAGGCTTATGATTCAATAGACCGTCAGAAGCTATATAACATCATGATTGAACAGGAATACCTAAAAAAGTTAGTAAATCTAGTAGAGATGTGTTTGTCGGAAACATTCCATAAAGTTAGAATCGGTCATAATTACTCCGAGTGATTTGAGGTGCAATCGGGTTTGAAACAGGGTGACTCCCTTACACCTGTGTTATTTAATATTGCTTTAGAATATGTCATAGAAAATGTGATGTGTACCGAGAAAGGTTTAAATATGGGTGAAAGGATTCCGGTTTTAGGGTATTTCGATGATTTGGTACTGCTAGGTGAAGACACGGAAACCATACAACTAAATACAAGTGTGTTAATAAAAACCGGTAAAGAAATAGGACTCGAATTAAATACCGATAAGACGAAATGTATGATTAGTAGCAGAAACTGTGGCGATCTTGGTGATATTGATATACAGGGCATACTTTTGAACACGTTGAGAAATTCAAGTATTTAGGTTCAATAATAACAAGAAAAAATGAAATCCAGGAAGAAATAAAGTCCCGGTTAAAGGTGGAAAATGCGTGTTATTATTCAGCTGCCAAGTTACTTAGTTCGCTTCTATCTAAAAACTTAAAAAAAGGTTAGAATTTATAAAACTATTATTCTTCCGACGGTTCTTTACGGATGTGAAACGTGGCCGCTTACTTTGAAGGATGAACAAAGGTTAAGGTTTTTCGAAAATAAGGTACTGCGTAAAATATTTGGTCCAAAGAGAGATGAGGCCACTGGGGAGTTTAGAAGTTGCACAACGCGGAATTGCAGAACTTGTATCCTGTAAATATAATTCAGTTGATAGCATCGCGGAGACTCAAATGGGCGAGTAAAGTTGTTTGGCTCGATGAGGAGCAGATTTCGAGAAAGTTGGTATTCGCTGATCCGACTGGTAGACGTCCGAAAGGTAGCCGAAGCGTCGATGGGAGGATTGCCTTAAGGCTGATCTCGGGGGCTTGGGCTTGGACGGTGAACATTGGACGATTCTGTGTAGACAGAATTTGGTGGTATCGGCATCGAACCTTCGGGTTCGGTAAGCCTATTATTATTACTATCAATTACCTAAATATGAAATATATAGTGAGGAAAAATTTTTAATTTCAGTTTTCAACGGAAATACACATTTTAGGATTCCCTGAGTCCAAATGACCAAGTCCCGCAAAAACGTCTGATGTGTAGTAAGTATAGCACGAAAACGAATAGTCGTACTATAGTGAAATTTCATATTTAAGACAACTATACGCCCGCGATGTTACAGCAACTTTTTCATCAAAATAAGATAACCAGAAGAGCCACTTTATACCTGGGATTTAGTCCCTTTCTACGATTTTCTCAAAAACGACTCTAACGATTTTGATTAAACGTTCTAGATCGGTGTATAATTTAATGGGCTTAAATATGATGTAGGTTTCACTCTGATTGAAATAGTCTGACAGGCCTTAAATGCCAATATTTTAAATTTTCCTCTTAAGTTCCTTTACTTTTGTAGATACTAAAAAAAATTAAGAACCATAATCCTGTTAGCATTGATAAATACTAGCTAAATATGCAAGTTGAGCTAATTTGATAAACAACTAAAGGAGAAAAGTGTAAAAATATGTTTTTTGCAAATTTTTTGTTTTTGAGCCCAAGAATAGTAATTTATATGTATAATATACCGTTGGATAGCTAAAGATTTTAGAAAAAATATTATCTAATACACGTAATTTTAAATTTTAATAGAGAGCAATGAAAAGCCTATAAAACTAACTGATAGGTGTAGATAAAAATATAATAAACTATTTTATAAAACACATGTTTATTTGAAATTCAATGTAATTAATTCTTTAAAAATTTATTTTTACCTCTAAATGTGTTTAAAAATTCCAAAAAACCTATTTAAATTGATTTTAACAACGAAGGTAACTGAAAGCAGTATTTTGCGCGCACCAGATTTTAAAAAAATATCAGATCCTATATTTAATTATTCTTTTGTTCAAGTGTTGTTTGAAATAAGGACTGATTATTATTTTCTTTCTATACCATAAGTATATTGTTAAAATATTTCATATCAACGTTTCGGGGTCCCATCTTTAGCATATGGGTTTTATTTTTTTGCACATTTGTAAATAAAAATTTATTTTATTTGTTTCTCGGCCAGACCAATATCAACACGTTGACGCCGGAGCTGATTTTCTTATAAAACTTTATTAATTATAAGTTTGTATTTAAAGATAAATATATGTTTGGGTAGAATACTGGAAGCACCGTGGTCTAGTGGATAAATCACTAGTTTGCTGTTTTCCGGGTTTGAATCCCAACTGTAGCAGAATATTATTTATTCTGTCAATGCGGTCGGGGGGTGACCCTAGGGTATGAAGACCCTCCTGGGGCCGACCCAGCCTCTATAAAAATTGCGTACCCAAAACAAATTGGAGAAAAAAACCTGGCGGCTGAGCCTGATCAATGCCTGATGAGTTCATTGCACGGCCGTTGTCCTAGGAACAGTACGAATGTGTACTAAACCCAAGGCCCTTCATGGGTTGTAGTGGTAAGGTTTTTTTTTTTGTTTTTTTTTGTAGAATTGTAATATTAAATAGTTTGAAGTCATTTTTAACATGGTTTTGAGACATTAGGATTTTTCTTATCTGTTTCTTCTTTCACAAGGGATCAGCTCATACACCAATTTTAATTGCTTCATAATGCTCTATTTCGATATATATCTCCATCTGAATGTTTATCAAATATTTACCGTTAAATACTTTTATGTTCCTTTAAGTATAAGGACCTACTTACTCGATTTATTTTCCTATCTTATAAGTATTTTCTTCTTTGAAAAAAAAAACACTCTAGACGGGTGATGATGCATTAATAGATATCAATTACCTTCTACAAAGTCTGTATTCTTCAATATGAATCAAAAGCTTCATGTTCCGTTACAATTTTTTTAAGACCGAGTTTAAAGAATTTAATTTTTTTTTAAAGAAACTACTTTGAGTATGTTAATTAGGAAAAATTAAATACATTCATATATGCACTCATAAGTGAATAAATACCGTGACCTGCAAGTGACCGCAGATACTTTGTACTTAATTGTACAAATACAGCAATCAATGCGCCCAAAATTTAGAATGTATAAAAACAATTAATTGTTATTTTTATATTCTTAAGCGCAGTGTTAAAATCTCTGTTATTCAAATATTTTCTGTTTTTATTTAAAAAAATCTTTGTTGACCCTTGGAAACAGCCTTTTCTGATTCTTTTATTCCTTTTTTTTTTTTAATCTCTCGACCTGTGGGTTATTTGAAAAGGAGACATATAAAAATACCGGGATGGAAAAAAAATGTCTAACTTGGCCGCCTTCTCTCTTAGTAAATAAAAAAGAAACCACCTTTCCGGGGCGAACGGGAACCCTACCGAAATTTGTCTCCTAAAATCCAGATGCCTCGTAAATGTCAGGTGTACTTTTGAGGCGATGCGGTGGGTCTGCGTTCGGAGCTTATTTATTGTATTAGTTTGGACTTTTATATAAGCCGTTTTCTATAGGTCTTTTACTAAAACTCCCACCTTTCAAATGCAAACACAAAAAAAGAGAAGAATAAAATAGTTCTACTGGAAGGAATTAGTCCGGGTGGCGGTCATTAAATGAAACAACTAAATAGTTTCAACTATTTTATTGTTTGCCAACGTTTCGACCCCCTTTGTGGGTCATCATCAGGGCTAAAAAGATACAAAAGAATATAATTTCAATGACATTACATACAATATTATATAACCTATTTAGCTAGAGAACGTCGGTATTGAAAAAATAACAGAAGAACTGTATATGTAAAAAAAAAAATTACAATGACCATATTACAATAATGAAAGTGTTATACAGAAAAAATAAAAATGTTCACTAAACAAAATTTACACAGGTATCAATAATTTACATGAAATATGAAATATAAAAATATGAAGTAGAGTGGAGATACGTACCGCATGGTGGGAGAATGGAAACTAGGTACTGTTTTGGTAGATGGGGGGTAGGTAGGATGGAAAATACGTAGGAAAAGGTGGAATGGAAAATACGTACTGATTTATGGACAGGGCCTGACAACAATGACTAAAATTCTTAATACTACCATACAAAGAATCAATGAAATTTAACTTATGATTATAATAATGATACAGGATAAAAAATTATGATTTAATTCTTGAAATATCACCTATATAATAGTAAGAGCAGTGATGGAAGATGTATATGGAGAAAAACTGACTGTACCTCCCAACTTAATCATCCCTAATTCTGTTTTAGGTATCCAAAGATAACAGGGTGGAAAAAATAATAATGGAACATTGTAAAATACATTAATTGACAAATCTTACAGGTTGATAAAAAAAATTAAATAAACATAAATACAAGTTGGAATAAATTGAATAGTGAAGACATTTAGAAAATTTTAAATACATAAACAAAACAAAATAAATACATATATAGAATTATATGGATACCTAAAATAGATTTAAAAATATTAATAAAAACCAACAAACAATAATAATGAAAAACAAAACAATATATATGGTGGGATAGACAGAGAAAATATGCTACTTAATAGAGTTTAATATGTGGCTATATGTGGAGGAAATGCATTGTTTATCGGTTTTGTGGTTAACAGGATTGGATTGGAGGTGGATGTGGACGGATTCAGCGATTAGTCTTTTCTTATGGTTTGGAACATAATCTAAAATGGAGCAGTCGTCAAAGTTAAAGGAATGATTGAAATGTATGGAGTGTTCAGAAAGTTTTGAGGCTAGAGGGTTTCGAGAGGATACGGAGAGTTTATGTTGCGATATTCTGGTTTTTAAGTAATTTTTGGTTTCTCCTACATAGGATACATCACAATCTGTACATGAAATTTTATAAACAATATTGGAACGATATATAGGAGTGATCGGGTCTTTTGTATTGGTAAAAAGGTGAGAAAGCTTGTTCTGGGTCTTTAGTCCTAGTTTTAAGGAAGGTAAGGAAAATTTAAGGATTTTTTTTTATATTTTCAGAAAGGTGCGGAATGTAAGGTAGGGATCTATATAAAAATATCATGGGTGAATCATGGTCGGGAATTGTAGGGGAAGTAACGGTGGTTTTTGTGTTATAAGAATCTATAAGGTTTTTAATTACTTTTTTTGGGAAGCTGTTTAAGGTTAGTATTTTTTTAATACGTTCGATATTATTAGGATGGTACTTTGGATCAGACAAGGATAGGCAACGGTGGACGAGATTCTTGGCAACATTTAATTTCTGATGATATGGGTGTTGGGAGAAGAAGTTGAGCAGTCTACCAGAATAGGTGGATTTGGTGTACCAGTCAGTTGAAATAGAACCGTCGGTATTTCTAGTGATAAGTAAGTCTAAAAAGGGAATTGTCAAGTTGTTTTCTCTTTCTACGGTAAAACGGAGGCGTGGATCATAAGAATTAAATGATTTTAGGATATCGGGGATTTTGTCTGGGTTTATTATAAGGAAGAGGTCGTCCACGTACTTTTTAATAAATATAATTTCATTTTTATAGGTTGCGGTTATAGAGTCGAGTAAGTCATTTAGTACGATATTAGAGAGGTCAGGAGCGAGACAGTTACCCATTGCAAGTCCCGAGATCTGATTGTAAAATTTGTTCTGAAAAGTGAGATATCCGGTTTTACAACAAAGTTTTAGTGATTCTAAATATGAAAGAAGATTGAGTGTGGTGTGGGGTTCAATGATGTTCCAGTGTTTTTCTACTAGTTGGATAACTTTATCAATGGGGATATTGGTAAATAGGCTTTCGGCGTCAAAGGATGTTAGAATGTAGTTGGGGGGAATATGCAATGATAGTAACTGTTCTCGGAGGTAAAGGGAATTGTTAATGTCATAGGGGTTAGTTCGGCTAAGTATTTTAAGTGAAGGTAGAAGGAATTTACTAAGTTTCGAGGAAGGTGCGTTGATGTTTGAAATGATGGGACGGAGTGGATTGCCGGGTTTGTGGATTTTGGGAAGGCCATATAAACGCGGGGGTAAGGAGTTGTACGAGATCAATCTTCTTTCATATTTAGAATCACTAAAACTTTGTTGTAAAACCGGATATCTCACTTTTCAAAACAAATTTTACAATCAGATCTCGGGACTTGCAATGGGTAACTGTCTCGCTCCTGACCTCTCTAATATCGTACTAAATGACTTACTCGACTCTATAACCGCAACCTATAAAAATGAAATTATATTTATTAAAAAGTACGTGGACGACCTCTTCCTTATAATAAACCCAGACAAAATCCCCGATATCCTAAAATCATTTAATTCTTATGATCCACGCCTCCGTTTTACCGTAGAAAGAGAAAACAACTTGACAATTCCCTTTTTAGACTTACTTATCACTAGAAATACCGACGGTTCTATTTCAACTGACTGGTACACCAAATCCACCTATTCTGGTAGACTGCTCAACTTCTTCTCCCAACACCCATATCATCAGAAATTAAATGTTGCCAAGAATCTCGTCCACCGTTGCCTATCCTTGTCTGATCCAAAGTACCATCCTAATAATATCGAACGTATTAAAAAAATACTAACCTTAAACAGCTTCCCAAAAAAAGTAATTAAAAACCTTATAGATTCTTATAACACAAAAACCACCGTTACTTCCCCTACAATTCCCGACCATGATTCACCCATGATATTTTTATATAGATCCCTACCTTACATTCCGCACCTTTCTGAAAATATAAAAAAAATCCTTAAATTTTCCTTACCTTCCTTAAAACTAGGACTAAAGACCCAGAACAAGCTTTCTCACCTTTTTACCAATACAAAAGACCCGATCACTCCTATATATCGTTCCAATATTGTTTATAAAATTTCATGTACAGATTGTGATGTATCCTATGTAGGAGAAACCAAAAATTACTTAAAAACCAGAATATCGCAACATAAACTCTCCGTATCCTCTCGAAACCCTCTAGCCTCAAAACTTTCTGAACACTCCATACATTTCAATCATTCCTTTAACTTTGACGACTGCTCCATTTTAGATTATGTTCCAAACCATAAGAAAAGACTAATCGCTGAATCCGTCCACATCCACCTCCAATCCAATCCTGTTAACCACAAAACCGATAAACAATGCATTTCCTCCACATATAGCCACATATTAAACTCTATTAAGTAGCATATTTTCTCTGTCTATCCCACCATATATATTGTTTTGTTTTTCATTATTATTGTTTGTTGGTTTTTATTAATATTTTTAAATCTATTTTAGGTATCCATATAATTCTATATATGTATTTATTTTGTTTTGTTTATGTATTTAAAATTTTCTAAATGTCTTCACTATTCAATTTATTCCAACTTGTATTTATGTTTATTTAATTTTTTTTATCAACCTGTAAGATTTGTCAATTAATGTATTTTACAATGTTCCATTATTATTTTTTCCACCCTGTTATCTTTGGATACCTAAAACAGAATTAGGGATGATTAAGTTGGGAGGTACAGTCAGTTTTTCTCCATATACATCTTCCATCACTGCTCTTACTATTATATAGGTGATATTTCAAGAATTAAATCATAATTTTTTATCCTGTATCATTATTATAATCATAAGTTAAATTTCATTGATTCTTTGTATGGTAGTATTAAGAATTTTAGTCATTGTTGTCAGGCCCTGTCCATAAATCAGTACGTATTTTCCATTCCACCTTTTCCTACGTATTTTCCATCCTACCTACCCCCCATCTACCAAAACAGTACCTAGTTTCCATTCTCCCACCATGCGGTACGTATCTCCACTCTACTTCATATTTTTATATTTCATATTTCATGTAAATTATTGATACCTGTGTAAATTTTGTTTAGTGAACATTTTTATTTTTCTGTATAACACTTTCATTATTGTAATATGGTCATTGTAATTTTTTTTTTTTTACATATACAGTTCTTCTGTTATTTTTTCAATACCGACGTTCTCTAGCTAAATAGGTTATATAATATTGTATGTAATGTCATTGAAATTATATTCTTTTGTATCTTTTTAGCCCTGATGATGACCCACAAAGGGGGTCGAAACGTTGGCAAACAATAAAATAGTTGAAACTATTTAGTTGTTTCATTTAATGACCGCCACCCGGACTAATTCCTTCCAGTAATTCTCAACGGTCAACTAATTACATCCACAATAAAATAGTTCGTGTTTGTTGTAAAACATTTTGTAGAACCAGATATGTAAAGTATGGGTAAACTATTATTCCAAGTTGGGATCACCTTGTTTTTACATCGGAAGTGCTTAGTACACTTTATAAATCACAACCATTTAAATTGAGGTTATCTATACTATTAATTTTATCTTCCAGCACTACATTTTTTGGTCTCTATACAGCCATTAAAGCTATCATATCCCTAATAAACTAATTTTTACTACTGGAAGGAATTAGTCCGGGTGGCGGTCATTAAATGAAATAACTGAATAGTTTTAACTATTTTATTGTTTGCCAACGTTTCGACCCCTATTGTGGGTCATCATCAGGGCGTGTTGTAGGCGAGTGGAAACTGCCACCCGGATTAATTCCTTCCAGTAATTCTCTACGGCCAACTAATTATATCCACAACTAATTTTTACTACGTAAAATCTCTTTTTATATAATTATAGATTATAGGTTTTATAATATTACACATAATGAAATAAAGAAGATTGAGTGTGGTGTGGGGTTCAATGATGTTCCAGTGTTTTTCTACTAGTTGGATAACTTTATCAATGGGGATATTGGTAAATAGGCTTTCGGCGTCAAAGGATGTTAGAATGTAGTTGGGGGGAATATGCAATGATAGTAACTGTTCTCGGAGGTAAAGGGAATTGTTAATGTCATAGGGGTTAGTTCGGCTAAGTATTTTAAGTGAAGGTAGAAGGAATTTACTAAGTTTCGAGGAAGGTGCGTTGATGTTTGAAATGATGGGACGGAGTGGATTGCCGGGTTTGTGGATTTTGGGAAGGCCATATAAACGCGGGGGTAAGGAGTTGTACGAGATCAATCTTCTTTCATATTTAGAATCACTAAAACTTTGTTGTAAAACCGGATATCTCACTTTTCAAAACAAATTTTACAATCAGATCTCGGGACTTGCAATGGGTAACTGTCTCGCTCCTGACCTCTCTAATATCGTACTAAATGACTTACTCGACTCTATAACCGCAACCTATAAAAATGAAATTATATTTATTAAAAAGTACGTGGACGACCTCTTCCTTATAATAAACCCAGACAAAATCCCCGATATCCTAAAATCATTTAATTCTTATGATCCACGCCTCCGTTTTACCGTAGAAAGAGAAAACAACTTGACAATTCCCTTTTTAGACTTACTTATCACTAGAAATACCGACGGTTCTATTTCAACTGACTGGTACACCAAATCCACCTATTCTGGTAGACTGCTCAACTTCTTCTCCCAACACCCATATCATCAGAAATTAAATGTTGCCAAGAATCTCGTCCACCGTTGCCTATCCTTGTCTGATCCAAAGTACCATCCTAATAATATCGAACGTATTAAAAAAATACTAACCTTAAACAGCTTCCCAAAAAAAGTAATTAAAAACCTTATAGATTCTTATAACACAAAAACCACCGTTACTTCCCCTACAATTCCCGACCATGATTCACCCATGATATTTTTATATAGATCCCTACCTTACATTCCGCACCTTTCTGAAAATATAAAAAAAATCCTTAAATTTTCCTTACCTTCCTTAAAACTAGGACTAAAGACCCAGAACAAGCTTTCTCACCTTTTTACCAATACAAAAGACCCGATCACTCCTATATATCGTTCCAATATTGTTTATAAAATTTCATGTACAGATTGTGATGTATCCTATGTAGGAGAAACCAAAAATTACTTAAAAACCAGAATATCGCAACATAAACTCTCCGTATCCTCTCGAAACCCTCTAGCCTCAAAACTTTCTGAACACTCCATACATTTCAATCATTCCTTTAACTTTGACGACTGCTCCATTTTAGATTATGTTCCAAACCATAAGAAAAGACTAATCGCTGAATCCGTCCACATCCACCTCCAATCCAATCCTGTTAACCACAAAACCGATAAACAATGCATTTCCTCCACATATAGCCACATATTAAACTCTATTAAGTAGCATATTTTCTCTGTCTATCCCACCATATATATTGTTTTGTTTTTCATTATTATTGTTTGTTGGTTTTTATTAATATTTTTAAATCTATTTTAGGTATCCATATAATTCTATATATGTATTTATTTTGTTTTGTTTATGTATTTAAAATTTTCTAAATGTCTTCACTATTCAATTTATTCCAACTTGTATTTATGTTTATTTAATTTTTTTTATCAACCTGTAAGATTTGTCAATTAATGTATTTTACAATGTTCCATTATTATTTTTTCCACCCTGTTATCTTTGGATACCTAAAACAGAATTAGGGATGATTAAGTTGGGAGGTACAGTCAGTTTTTCTCCATATACATCTTCCATCACTGCTCTTACTATTATATAGGTGATATTTCAAGAATTAAATCATAATTTTTTATCCTGTATCATTATTATAATCATAAGTTAAATTTCATTGATTCTTTGTATGGTAGTATTAAGAATTTTAGTCATTGTTGTCAGGCCCTGTCCATAAATCAGTACGTATTTTCCATTCCACCTTTTCCTACGTATTTTCCATCCTACCTACCCCCCATCTACCAAAACAGTACCTAGTTTCCATTCTCCCACCATGCGGTACGTATCTCCACTCTACTTCATATTTTTATATTTCATATTTCATGTAAATTATTGATACCTGTGTAAATTTTGTTTAGTGAACATTTTTATTTTTTCTGTATAACACTTTCATTATTGTAATATGGTCATTGTAATTTTTTTTTTTTACATATACAGTTCTTCTGTTATTTTTTCAATACCGACGTTCTCTAGCTAAATAGGTTATATAATATTGTATGTAATGTCATTGAAATTATATTCTTTTGTATCTTTTTAGCCCTGATGATGACCCACAAAGGGGGTCGAAACGTTGGCAAACAATAAAATAGTTGAAACTATTTAGTTGTTTCATTTAATGACCGCCACCCGGACTAATTCCTTCCAGTAATTCTCAACGGTCAACTAATTACATCCACAATAAAATAGTTCGTGTTTGTTGTAAAACATTTTGTAGAACCAGATATGTAAAGTATGGGTAAACTATTATTCCAAGTTGGGATCACCTTGTTTTTACATCGGAAGTGCTTAGTACACTTTATAAATCACAACCATTTAAATTGAGGTTATCTATACTATTAATTTTATCTTCCAGCACTACATTTTTTGGTCTCTATACAGCCATTAAAGCTATCATATCCCTAATAAACTAATTTTTACTACTGGAAGGAATTAGTCCGGGTGGCGGTCATTAAATGAAATAACTGAATAGTTTTAACTATTTTATTGTTTGCCAACGTTTCGACCCCTATTGTGGGTCATCATCAGGGCGTGTTGTAGGCGAGTGGAAACTGCCACCCGGATTAATTCCTTCCAGTAATTCTCTACGGCCAACTAATTATATCCACAACTAATTTTTACTACGTAAAATCTCTTTTTATATAATTATAGATTATAGGTTTTATAATATTACACATAATGAAATAAAGAAGATTGAGTGTGGTGTGGGGTTCAATGATGTTCCAGTGTTTTTCTACTAGTTGGATAACTTTATCAATGGGGATATTGGTAAATAGGCTTTCGGCGTCAAAGGATGTTAGAATGTAGTTGGGGGGAATATGCAATGATAGTAACTGTTCTCGGAGGTAAAGGGAATTGTTAATGTCATAGGGGTTAGTTCGGCTAAGTATTTTAAGTGAAGGTAGAAGGAATTTACTAAGTTTCGAGGAAGGTGCGTTGATGTTTGAAATGATGGGACGGAGTGGATTGCCGGGTTTGTGGATTTTGGGAAGGCCATATAAACGCGGGGGTAAGGAGTTGTACGAGATCAATCTTCTTTCATATTTAGAATCACTAAAACTTTGTTGTAAAACCGGATATCTCACTTTTCAAAACAAATTTTACAATCAGATCTCGGGACTTGCAATGGGTAACTGTCTCGCTCCTGACCTCTCTAATATCGTACTAAATGACTTACTCGACTCTATAACCGCAACCTATAAAAATGAAATTATATTTATTAAAAAGTACGTGGACGACCTCTTCCTTATAATAAACCCAGACAAAATCCCCGATATCCTAAAATCATTTAATTCTTATGATCCACGCCTCCGTTTTACCGTAGAAAGAGAAAACAACTTGACAATTCCCTTTTTAGACTTACTTATCACTAGAAATACCGACGGTTCTATTTCAACTGACTGGTACACCAAATCCACCTATTCTGGTAGACTGCTCAACTTCTTCTCCCAACACCCATATCATCAGAAATTAAATGTTGCCAAGAATCTCGTCCACCGTTGCCTATCCTTGTCTGATCCAAAGTACCATCCTAATAATATCGAACGTATTAAAAAAATACTAACCTTAAACAGCTTCCCAAAAAAAGTAATTAAAAACCTTATAGATTCTTATAACACAAAAACCACCGTTACTTCCCCTACAATTCCCGACCATGATTCACCCATGATATTTTTATATAGATCCCTACCTTACATTCCGCACCTTTCTGAAAATATAAAAAAAATCCTTAAATTTTCCTTACCTTCCTTAAAACTAGGACTAAAGACCCAGAACAAGCTTTCTCACCTTTTTACCAATACAAAAGACCCGATCACTCCTATATATCGTTCCAATATTGTTTATAAAATTTCATGTACAGATTGTGATGTATCCTATGTAGGAGAAACCAAAAATTACTTAAAAACCAGAATATCGCAACATAAACTCTCCGTATCCTCTCGAAACCCTCTAGCCTCAAAACTTTCTGAACACTCCATACATTTCAATCATTCCTTTAACTTTGACGACTGCTCCATTTTAGATTATGTTCCAAACCATAAGAAAAGACTAATCGCTGAATCCGTCCACATCCACCTCCAATCCAATCCTGTTAACCACAAAACCGATAAACAATGCATTTCCTCCACATATAGCCACATATTAAACTCTATTAAGTAGCATATTTTCTCTGTCTATCCCACCATATATATTGTTTTGTTTTTCATTATTATTGTTTGTTGGTTTTTTATTAATATTTTTAAATCTATTTTAGGTATCCATATAATTCTATATATGTATTTATTTTGTTTTGTTTATGTATTTAAAATTTTCTAAATGTCTTCACTATTCAATTTATTCCAACTTGTATTTATGTTTATTTAATTTTTTTTATCAACCTGTAAGATTTGTCAATTAATGTATTTTACAATGTTCCATTATTATTTTTTCCACCCTGTTATCTTTGGATACCTAAAACAGAATTAGGGATGATTAAGTTGGGAGGTACAGTCAGTTTTTCTCCATATACATCTTCCATCACTGCTCTTACTATTATATAGGTGATATTTCAAGAATTAAATCATAATTTTTTATCCTGTATCATTATTATAATCATAAGTTAAATTTCATTGATTCTTTGTATGGTAGTATTAAGAATTTTAGTCATTGTTGTCAGGCCCTGTCCATAAATCAGTACGTATTTTCCATTCCACCTTTTCCTACGTATTTTCCATCCTACCTACCCCCCATCTACCAAAACAGTACCTAGTTTCCATTCTCCCACCATGCGGTACGTATCTCCACTCTACTTCATATTTTTATATTTCATATTTCATGTAAATTATTGATACCTGTGTAAATTTTGTTTAGTGAACATTTTTATTTTTTCTGTATAACACTTTCATTATTGTAATATGGTCATTGTAATTTTTTTTTTTTACATATACAGTTCTTCTGTTATTTTTTCAATACCGACGTTCTCTAGCTAAATAGGTTATATAATATTGTATGTAATGTCATTGAAATTATATTCTTTTGTATCTTTTTAGCCCTGATGATGACCCACAAAGGGGGTCGAAACGTTGGCAAACAATAAAATAGTTGAAACTATTTAGTTGTTTCATTTAATGACCGCCACCCGGACTAATTCCTTCCAGTAATTCTCAACGGTCAACTAATTACATCCACAATAAAATAGTTCGTGTTTGTTGTAAAACATTTTGTAGAACCAGATATGTAAAGTATGGGTAAACTATTATTCCAAGTTGGGATCACCTTGTTTTTACATCGGAAGTGCTTAGTACACTTTATAAATCACAACCATTTAAATTGAGGTTATCTATACTATTAATTTTATCTTCCAGCACTACATTTTTTGGTCTCTATACAGCCATTAAAGCTATCATATCCCTAATAAACTAATTTTTACTACTGGAAGGAATTAGTCCGGGTGGCGGTCATTAAATGAAATAACTGAATAGTTTTAACTATTTTATTGTTTGCCAACGTTTCGACCCCTATTGTGGGTCATCATCAGGGCGTGTTGTAGGCGAGTGGAAACTGCCACCCGGATTAATTCCTTCCAGTAATTCTCTACGGCCAACTAATTATATCCACAACTAATTTTTACTACGTAAAATCTCTTTTTATATAATTATAGATTATAGGTTTTATAATATTACACATAATGAAATATCATATATAGGTTATTTTAATAATCTTTTAAAATAAAATGATATTCTTTATATTATAAATATACGAAGAGCCTGTGGCAAACATGCTGTTTTACTGAATGCCTTTCCCAGGTGGACTTTTCAAGCATTTAATTGAATGATGATTCACTCACAGCCTCTATTCTGTCAGCCAACTTGTGGCCACTTACAAAAACAGGCGTATAAAGTTATAATCTATATATTAAAAATCTTGGGAATTGCGTTGTCGAACCTTAGAACACTATATCGCGCAGCCAAGGGCCTACCAGACCGGTCGCACCGGCCGAAAAAGATATTCTTAATATGTAAATAACCTTTTGCACTGATTACATAATACATATCAACCCAACGACTTAGATATACAATGAGTTTCAAACGAAAAGTCAAGAGACATGTAAATTTATTTTATTCTACTAAATGAAAAACAACGAGAGAATTCTCAACTGACGACAAGTTTAATTTGCGATTGAATTTTTGGAGTTGAAAAATGATATTTCTACTTAATATTAGTACTGCTTCCGTAATATTTTACTAAGAGTATAAAAAAAAATCTTTTTACAAAAACAGATAGTCTGACTGCTTACATTGTATTATTTTTGTTCAACTAAAAGTAAACCTAAGTCGTTGTAAAGCAAATTTAAACTGCTTTAACTTGTTTCTCTTGTGGACGATGGACAGCAGCCTTCGTTATGGACGCGTTACAAGGCGATAGTTGGTGAAAGTAAAAAAATTAAATTTGTGTAGGTTTGATGTGATTTCGGTGTTAGTGAATTAGCATATACTCTCACATACTTTTAACGTGTTGTAATAAATATTAAATAAACTATTTTTTTTTAAACTTCGTCATTCATTTTTTGTAATAGTTTTATTACGAATGCTGTTTAATTTCTTAAAATGGAGTTTCTACATTAAAGAAAACATGTTTACATATTGTGTATATACTAGTTTGATTTGACATAACTTTATAATTTACTTTTAAAATGATATTTAATATAGAATTTGTAAAAAATAAATATTTATTGTTATTATCTGAATTCATAATACATATAGATATAAATATATATGCCTTCTTCCTCTCCTTAAACTCTTCGAAGACCTCATTCTCACGTATTTTCACCTACTTCTTCTCTTCCCGCGGCCTTTAGAGTTCGATTTACAACCCTTTTTAATTATTCAACTGTGAATTTTTTAAATTTGTAAATTGAAAGATGTAGTTTATTACACTAGAGAAAATTATTGATTACAAAATTAATTTAGTATCTATTATACTCAAATTGTGTACATAACATTCGGGACTTTTTGACCCACATATCATCATCAGCACTTTAATTACAACAATATTTCGGAATTCTACATGGCATCAATAACATCTATATGGGTGTCTATATATATGCCTGCTCTCTCTCCTTCAACTCTTCGAAGACCTCACTCTCACGTATTTTCACCTACCTCTTCCTCCCCGCGGACTTTACAACCCTCACAATTCACTTTATTTATAGTTTAAAAAAAACAATTAGAGTACTTGTTTAGATATTTTGGAGTATGGTGATGGCATTCAGGTCATTCATTACCTCTTCTGATGATTCCTGGCTTTGGCTACTTGGTTATTTACTGTCGTTTTAAAGACGTATTTTTTTGTTTCAAACCTGATGCTCCATAATGATATCCTGTTGCCAGTATTAAGTTTAAATAGAAACAAATCATCTGGATAATCTATTAGTTTAGAAAGTACTGTTCTAGGCTGCGGTGCAACAGATCCTGAGGGGTCGTTATAAAGCTGACACGGACAGGACTGTTGACGTTACCCCTTTCCCGACCCCGGGTGAGCATGATGGCAGATCTCGGATGCAAGATATTCAGGCTCCCGTCCAATTCGGAGGCGGGCTATCGCCTGAGATGGGCTATAAATCGCGACGCCCAGGTGTCCATATTGTATGGTAATAGTGGCTCAGTGGTAATTGTGACAAGGGGCAGCGCGGGTGGTATGCGCATAATACCTCCGACACGTGTTAACAAGGTTTCACGCCTTCGAGCTACGGCAAAAAAGTGTCCTTTGCTCCTCGGCCGCCTATCATCCCACCTACCGCTTTGTAGTTCTTTTATATTCCCTTTTTTATATTTGCCTCAACAAAATAAAATGATCGAAATACTATGTTCTCATTGAGGTGAAGAACATCCCCTGTCAGTTTTCATTATTTGTGGCTGTTGGTGACATCAAAATGATAATGGTTCCTTAACAGTATAAACTATATTTCCTGCCATAAAAATATTTGATTAAAACTGTGATTAGCGATCAGGTTTTATAATCAGGGTATTTTTAGAAAAATTTTAATCTGTGAAAATCACAAAGTAAGAAACATGCCAGTATTTGAATAATTCGGTCACAAGATTGATAATAATTCGTGTAAAAAAAAAAAAAAAATTTAAATTCAGCGTCATAGGGGCTGCCGATAGAAGTGAAAACTTTTTTTGAATTCTCGATTTGGAGTTTTAGAGTTTTGTTGGAAAGAAGAGTACGTTTGTAAAAGTAGATTATGTTGTGTTGTTATTGTTTCATTTTATTTACCTTGTAAAGATATATCATCTTGAATTATGTCATCGTAATCTGAATTTACTGTACACTGTACGAGTTGGTACACATAGCTAAAAATCTAATGTATGGCAAATCATAGTGTTGAAGGAAGAAAACGCGTTTGTGGCTTACTTTAATATAGAAAAATACAAAAAAGTATATCGACACAGTTTCCTGAAGATTTGAAATAGATTTTCGTTAAGTAAAAGTTGAATACTCTGAATATATATATATATATATATATATATATATATATATATATATATATATATATATATATATATATATATATATATATATATATATATATATAATGTCGATAATTTGGCACAAATTTAACAATAAAAGGTAACTAAATTTTAGAATGAATATGTGCACTATGAGAAATTTATTGGAAGATTTGATTATATAAATTAATAATTTATGAGCTTCCGTATTTTCTTTTCTTTGTCTTTCTGTCTTTTCTTTTCTGTGTATTTCATATATTTTTTGTAGGTTTTTCGTTCTCTCTTACCAACTATCACCAACAACCACCAACCTAATAAAAACTGAGGTTGAAACGAAAACAGAATCATTGAGTGATGAGCTGGAAAAAATAAAAGAGGAAATTGACCAACATAATCTAATCAGAAGGGGAGGCTCATTAGTAGTACATAAAAATAGTGATACTGTTGTCTTAAATAAAGAAAACATAGTCAAGTTAACTTCCGAAAAAATGGGACTTGACCACACAAGATTTTGAACTGCGGGCTCTTGGTCGAACAAAAGGGAATTCTAAGACTGTTCTGCTTGAACTCAAAAACAAAGAGCAAAGAAATCAAGTATTTTATTCAAAATCTAAATTAAAAGGCTTAGGTGTTTCAATTCATTAAGATTTGACGCCTACAAAACGTATATAAACGAGCCAAAGATGCATTCGGTTTCAAAGATGACTGGACAAATAATGGAAATATTTCAATAAATTACAAAGGAGAAAAGCGAAAAATACGAACTGCCGGGACCTGGCCAACCTTCTCAAGATATAACAACAGGACTTGTCTTCTTATCACTAACTTAAACATTATCTGGGTACAACCAAGTAAGACCAATTTATTGTTACATTCCTCACTAATTACTAATAAATTTATTACTTTATTGCCTGTGTAAAGTGTACAATACCATAAACTAACTATCGGATTTATTTGATGTAAATAAATAGAAGCCCACCGTATGGAAACACTGGTAAAGAAGAAATTACAATTCTTAGTACTTAAATCCATCTAAATACAAGATCCACGCACAAATTTTCGAATGCACTATATAACTACAAATAAACCCATTCCACTGCTATCATGAATGACTTTAAGATACTAACCTCAGTTTAAAGTGATGTAAACACATAAAGGACTGCAGCTAGAATTTAGTTATTATTGTTTATACCGATAAGTAAACATTGACTAAAGATAGAAGCATCTCATTAATGTGAGCAGATATGGTTTATTTATATAATTATTTATTCACGTATGGGTCTCTCTTTTTTTGCATGGGGGTTTTGATTTTTGTTTTGTTTAATAAGGACAATTATTATTTAATAAGGACTGTTATTATAATTGTTATTATGTATGAATATTCAAATATGCTTATTTGATTACATAAGAACGTTTTGAAAATTTCATTAAATGCAAGAAAGGTTTTATTTGTTTTCTCTTATTTCTATCACTAATAAATATGGGCATAAATATTTGTGTGAGTGTGTACCAATATAAGTCTACAATATTATTATTATTTATTAGGGAAGAAAAGGGAAGGTGTATGTAATTATATATATATATATATAAATATAAAAAATATATATAAAAATATATATTATATAAAAAGTGTGTGTGTGTGTATATGTATATGTATGTGTATATATATATATATATATTTCACAACGCGGAATATATATATCCGCACAACGCGGAATTGCGGAACTTGTATCCTGTGAATATAATTGAGCTGATTGCATCGCGGATACTAAAATGGGCGAGTAAAGTTGTTGGGCTCGATGACGAGCGGATTCCGAGAAAGTTGGTATTTGTTGATCCGGCTGGTAGGCGTCCGAAAGGTAGGCCGAAGCGGAGAGGCGGATTTTGGTGGTATCGGCATCGAACCTTCGGGTTCACTAAGCCTATTATTATTATTATTATTATTATTATATATATATATATATATATATATATATATATAATATATATATATATATGTGTGTATGTGTGTGGATATATGTATATATGAGTTTTTTTTTTTTTTTATATCAAGCTCGATTAGAGGTGTAGATTAAATTACTTTCTAAATATTACAAACCAGCATTATCTTCAGGAGTATGTACTTTATTTTTTGTTTATTTGCATTTGTTTTGTTTTTTCCTTTTCCTTTATAGCCCAGTAAAATAAGGCCAAATTTGTCGATTTTTGGGAATTAATTCGGACAAAGCTGGAAATCATTTTAATACCTTTTAATGGTCCTAAATACAAGTAATCTGAGTTTGCACCATTGCAGCTGGTGAGCTTAACTTTTGGCAGCCAAAAAACCTCGAGATTTTGGCACTTTTTTCAGTTTTTCACCTCTAACTCGAAAACGATCACTCTTACAGAAAATATCTTTCCTTCCATAATGAAAGAACGTTAAATTTACTATTAATAAGTATCCTTAGTTATTGAATTAGGTTTCATGGTATGGCAACAATCCTTCGTTGAAAATAGGCAAATTTTACCAACTTTCTTGAAAAACCCGATTTAGTCGTTTTGTGACCTCTGTAACTTCTAAACCACTATCCAAATCGTAAAATGTTATAGAATAAAAGTTGTAGAGCATCTAATTTCAATTGGAAAAGGCTCTTTAAAATCTAAATTAGATTGATACGATCATTCACAAAATCGGTTTTTCGATTTTTCTCTACACGCGTAGTAGCGCTTGCGGGAAGTAATTCATTATCATGTTTAATAGAACACATTCTGCAGTGCTTGTTGCCGTTTTTTTATTGTAAATAATGGTATTTTTATCTTATATCATATAACTTGCCAACATGTCCCTCCTCCCCATCCCTCTTTACCCAAAAGTGTTGTTTGGTTCGATCTTGCATGAAAGTTTTTTTTTATTTTTACTGGTGGGTTCATCGAAGGTAATCTGCAATTTCGTAAAATATTCCTTCAACACATTCTGCAGTGCTTGATGTCTTAATTTTACTAATAGAAGGAATAACAGTACTTGTATCATAAATCATATAACTAGCCAAGAGGAAACTACAATTAAGTATTTAAATGAGGCACGAAAGTAGTGCTTAGGTACATCGCATTCAACATATTATCGAATATTATTTATTTTTATCTATAATATTCTTTATATAACGCACGGTATAGTTTAAATTAAAGGGAGGAAGCATAGTTTGTATTAATAAAATCTATTTTTACACTGTATTATATTTGGTAGTTACCTACAATTAAATTCAGTGAAAGGTTAAATGTAAAATATTTTCTTTAGGTTACACGCTTTTTCTTCTCTGGAGGGTTTGATGAATGGTAAGTTTCCTGGGATGAGTTTTCCACTAAAGCGACAAGCGGTGGCATCTCGTCCATTTCCCCTCCCACCTCTACAATGTCCTCATCTTCGTCATAACATCCTTGGTGGCGTTCGTACATCATTTACCCTTGCACCTGTAGCATATCGTTGAATATCGTAGCATATCGTTGAAAGTTCATGTTTACGACAGCTGCATCTACCCATGCAGCCCTTGTTACACTTACATCAAATTGTGTTCAGTACTTCAGGTGGGGCTGCATTTTTGGTTTGGTAGTAGTTGTAGGGATCAGGCCTTGTGGGCTAAGTTTCCAGCTCCATGAGGTAGGTGGTTTGTCTATACCATACCAGTACTGGATCTGCTGGAAAATCAAAATGGTTTTTTTGATATCACATCTTCATTTTACAGGCAAGAAAAACTGAAGTTCATGCAATACAGTAGAATATCCATTTAGAATCTTATGCTTCGGTATTCTCTGATGAGCATGCTTCTAAAGAGGATGATATTCCTGCAAGTAAACAGTTTTTGATGGCAGTCTGGCCTTGAAATGGCAGTCTGGCAAAGGCTGCAGAAACACTGAACGAATTCCGCTTCAAGATCTAAACCCGGATTTCACCTGGCACCATTGCCTCCGACCGATGTTGCGATTGAGCATTATTCTCTTAAACTTTCCACCAGATCCAGCACTGGTATGGTATAGACAAACCACCTACCTCATGGAGCTGGAAACTTAGCCCACAAAGCCTGATCCCTACAAGTACTACCAAAAATGCAGCCCCACCTGAAGTACTGAACACAATTTCATGTATGTGTAACAAGGGCTGCATGGGTAGATGCAGTTGTCGTAAACATGGACTTTAATATTCAACGATATGCTACAGGTGCAAGGGTAAATGATTTACGAACGCCACCAAGGATGTTATGACGAAGATGAGGACATTGTAGAGGTGGGAGGGGAAATGGACGAGATGCCACCGCTTGTCGCTTTAGTGGAAAACTCATCCCAGGAAACTTACCATTCATCAAACCCTGCAGAGAAGAAAAAGCGTGTAACCTAAAGAAAATATTTTACATTTAACCTTTCACTGAATTTAATTGTTAGGAGGGACATGTTGGCAAGTTATATGATATAAGATAAAAATATCATTATTTACAATAAAAAAACGGCAACAAGCACTGCAGAATGTGTTCAATGAAACATGATAATGAATTACTTCCCGCAAGCGCTACTACGCGTGTAGAGAAAAATCGAAATACTGATTTTGTGAATGATCGTATCAATCTAATTTAGATTTTAAAGAGCCTTTTCCAATTGAAATTAGGTGCTCTACAACTTTTATTCTATAACATTTTACGATTTGGATAGTGGTTTAGAAGTTACAGAGATCACAAAACGACTGAATCGGGTTTTTCAAGAAAGTTGGTAAAATTTGCCTATTTTCAACGAAGGATTGTTGCCATACCATTAAACCTAATTCAATAACTAAGGATACTTATTAATAGTAAATTTAACGTTCTTTCATTATGGAAAGAAAGATATTTTCTGTTAGAGGTGAAAAACTGAAAAAAGTGCCAAAATCTCGAGGTTTTTTGGCTGCCAAAAGTTAAGCTCACCAGCTGCAATGGTGCAAACTCAGATTACTTGTATTTAGGACAATTAAAAGGTATTAAAACGATTTCCAGCTTTGTCCGAATTAGTTCCCACAAATTTCCTTATTTTACTGGGCTATTAGAAACAAGATCAATTTTACAAATCAAAGTAATAATACAAAAAAAAATAGTATTCTCATACTTTCTTGTATGACCATTGTTTATTTATTTCTCACTCAATAAATTTACCCATTTAGGATTTTTTTTTTTCCAATAAAGAAAGATTAATAACTGGAAAAGGAAAAAATAATAGAGATGATACTTGTGACTCTTTTCATGATTAATCTGTCCTTTATTTCTTTTTTCAATTAATAGGTGATTTAATAATGCAATTTAAAAAGTCATTGGCCTGAGTTGTTGAGAACTACAAAGGACATTTCATAAAGCTATTCTAATAACTGCACCCTGTTATTAATGGTATATTGTCAATACCATATTCTTTAGATAGATAGATAAATGTGTTATATTAATAAATTTTACATTTATCTTTACATTTGTCTAGAGAACACAAAATACTGGCATGGATTTCCGTCTGCCAGGAAGTTGGTTTATTTATATACATTATTAATAAACAAAAGAATAAGCTTACAATAACAAAACAAAAAATAAATAAACATTATATATTATTGTAAAAAGATAGAGGGATAATCTTTGTTTCCCAAATAGAATAAACAAAATATAATTACACTTTATCTGTGACAACATATTCTCTGTTTATTCAATTATTGTAATTGAATTCTTTTATTAAAAAGCTTCTATAGTTTACAGCACATTTCATAAATCTATACAATGAGTTCCAATTATTTCCATTTAAAATGTCTATTATTTTGTTTTCAGTCAAAATACTTTCTCCAAAATACTCTTTTCTAAAATAATTAAATGCCGTACATTTACCTGTTATTAATGGTATATTGTCAATACCATATTCTTTATGATACATTCATTTGCCATATATTCTGTAACTACCTAATTTGTTTCGACATACCCAATTCATCTTCATATAATTATCACAATTATGTAATATTCTTTGTTATTTGTTTGTAAACAAACCCGTCGAATATTTTTATTTTATTGATTTTAATTTTTATTCATTTTATTAATTATAGCTCACACTATTGTAATCAAGCTAACTTATATACTGGTTTTGAAGGCATGACCTGGGTCACACACCCCACTTTTCTTTCTCTCTCATGTTCCGATTTATGATTTTCCTAATTGATAATCATTTCCTATTATTTTCCTTACATTTATACCTTCCTATTATCTTATTTCCTATTTTCATTTACTTTAAATATGTCCTAGACTTCCTCTCCCTAAACTTTATTATAACTTCCTGGTCATTTGTTTCTTTAGAGGTTTGCACTCGCACTGGTCTCCTTCACACCGATATCCATGGTTTCTTTTCTTGACATTGGCATGGGCCTGAGGGAGGAGGAGCTTGATTTGGCTGAGGATCTGGCGCCTGTAGTAGGCCCCTTCTCCGACCTTGCAAGGATTGTGGGAAATGATGGTGGGGTGCTGAAGGTGGCACTTATTAACGCGGAATCCCTGCCAGCACACATTGACAAAGTTAGATTGATTTTTCAACAAGCGAAGTTCGACGTTTTAGCTGTTAGTGAGTCCTGGCTTGTCCCAACTCTTTCCTCATACAGCGTTGGCATTGGCGGTTACAAATTATTTAGGAATGACCGAATCGGAAAACCAAGAGGAGGAGTGGCAGTGTATCTTAGGTTCGGTTATCCGGTTTCCGAGCTGAAAGCCTCCGCTTATCTGTAAAATCATCCAGAATATTTATTTCTTGAAGTTCGGGCAGCTGGAGGAAGTATTTGCATAGGAGCTGGCTATCGCCCACCAAAAGGCGGTTATCTTACTGATCTCGAAGAAATTATCCAATGTTACAAACACAAGTTTTATAATCTCATAGTACTCGGAGATTTCATTGCTGATCTTTCTGGTGACTTGTTTGAATCTTGCCAAATGTCTTCCTTGTTTAAGGAGCTCGATCTGAACATCCTTCCTTTCCAAGCAACAAACCATACTCACACTGTGGCTGTCAACTCTGAGAAATGGATTGACCACATCATTGTGTCAAACCCTTCAAAAGTAAAGCGTCATGGACAGGTGCAGGTTCCAGGTAATTCAACCCATGACCTCATATTCGTTCACTATAAAAGGGGACCTGAATCAAGAAATATTTCTATTTCTCAGAGTAGAAATATGAAAAACATAGACCAAGAGGCCTTTCTCGATGATGTCTCGATGATTGACTGGGTTGAGTTGTATGACAGCTATGATGTCAATGAAAAAGTCCGAATTTACAATATGAAATTGAACGAGCTATTTGACAAGCACGCGCCATTGAAGACCTACAAGAGGCGGAAAACAAGGCCCTCTCCCTGGATGTCTGAGAGTATCACGTCTTTGATGGCTAGGAGAGACTTTTTTTTCTGGATGTCGACAAGAGGCGTTTCCATAGAAGATTCAATGCAGTATCAGCGCTAAAAAAACAACGTAAACACTGCTGTGTGAGATGCCAAAAGAACATGTTTATCTAAAAGCTTAAACAGCTGTTTCGCCAGTAAAATTTGGAAACAGTTAAGGGATCACAGAATCATCGAGGTGAAGAAAGATGAAACTGATGTCCATTGCAATCTTGATTATCTTAACCAGTTCTTTTCATCCTACCCGAAGGACCGTGGACAACAGATGAATATAAGCTTACCTACTAATGAAGATGTAGACGACATAGTTTTCGAAGAGATCTGCGAAGATGATGTCGCCTGGAGTTTGAGTATAGTAAACTCCGGTGCGGCAAGAGATGATGGCATATCAAAAGCTATGATAGGTAAGGTCGATAATAACAAAGTGATTGCCAATATTTTAAATGCATCCTTGCAGCAGTACAGGTTCCCAGATGCGTGGAAACGAGCCATCATAAGACCCATTCCTAAAAAGTCAAAGCCCAGGGAACCATCAGATTACCGTCCGATCGCTGTGTTGCCCGTTATGTCGAAAATTCTGGAGAGGATAGTTGAAAGGGATCTAAGGAAATTCTTAGAGGACAACTGTTTGCTGTCACCACACTATTCGGGATTTAGACGGGGACGCAGCACATGCACAGCATTCCATTTTGACGGACATCTGACGAGCAATGGACGATCGAATGACAACCATATTTGTATCACTAGATTTCACAAATGCATTCGATTCGGTCGACCATGATATGCTTTTAAAGAAGTTTGGTAGCTTTGGTGTTGGCGAACCAGTCCTGCATTGGCTAAAGTCATACCTTAATAGACGAGTACAGTAGGTCAAGACTTCATGTGATGCGTAGTGGTGGTTGGAGTGTGGCTCGGGTGTACCACACGGTTCCGTTCTGGAACCACTACTATTTCTTGGTTACATCATTATAGGTGGCTCCCTCAGGCACTGCAGAATGCACAAGGCATTGCAGATGATATATGTATATGGGCCTCAGGGCTGCTTGAGGATATGTCCTACACTATACAGAAGGCTAATGACGATTTAAACCAAGTTCAGCTCTAGGCCTGCACTAATAGACTTTGCCTCAACGGGCGGAAATCTCGCTGGATGTTGATTGGCAGCCCCAAACCAGTAGTAAAGGCTGAGAAGGACGTTGTGCTGCCTCCGCTGGTGATTCATGATCAGGTTGTCTCGCGTTGTAACAAGATGAAACTCCTAGGTGTGATGATCAGCAACTTTTTATCATGGCGCGATCATGCTGGACTAGTGATGAGCCGAATCTACGGCGTCTTGCATTCCCTCTCGCGGTGGAAACGGCTATTGCCAACCGAGGTCAAGCGAAAGAAAGTGTCAGCACTGGTACGCCCACTGGTATGGTACTGTGACTCCATCTATATAGATATTTCGGAAACTGAGGACTGCAGAATCCAGAGAGCTCTCAACGCAGCTATCCGATTTATCTTCGGTACTAAAAGAGACGAGCACATAAGTCCACTTATAAAGGAATTAGGTTGGCTCCGAACAAAAGAGTATCGCCGCCTCAATCTTATGTGCCTAGCACGGTACGGTCCGAGATTCCGGAGTTCCGGAAAATCTTAGACGTGAATTTGTTGAGGTGCGAAGCGAGAGACTGCAGGATGTATTCCAAATACCTGCTTGCAGAACTGAAGCCCTTAGGAATACTTTCCACATCGCGGCAGCGATAGAGCTCAACCAGCTACCGGTAGAAGTCAGATTTTCTTCCTCTTTCCGTAAGGCTTGCCTTCAAATATTCTTGGATACAGACCCGTCGAGTGCACCTTGAAGCTCAGAGCATACCTGGAGATGTTTCCTTCCCTTTTCTAATATCCCTTGTTCATTTTACTTAATCTCTTTATTTTTCCTTAATCTTTTCCTTCTATGTTTTATTTTCACTTAATTGTATAATTTTAATAGTTTTATTTTAAGTTTACTTATAAAAAAAAAAAGTTTTATGTTTTTAGAATAATAATCGTGATTGGCACAAATATAAGTGTAAAATTATTATTTTGTCTGTAAGAAAAGGCCTCAGACCCTAAGACAATAAAAATCTAATCTAATATCTCTCTCTCTCTCTCTCTCTCTCTCTCTCATTATATATAAATTAGATTTATTAGATATCAGCTTCTTAGCGAGATCTTTTTCTATTCTAACTTTCTAAGCCCCAACATTGCTATCAAATTTTGTATCTCATGATGATCACCTGTTCTAGTTCAGGAGTATATATGACGAGGTATTTCATGAGGTTTGATAAGGAATAAATGAATAGATACTCTATATTGATGTGAAGGTGAATTTGGTTATGTTTTAAGCTGGCATAATAGGTGTCACTCAATAGAAGATTCATATTGTTTCTTTATCTTTGAATATAAACTGTAACGACACAGAATTATCACACTTAATCCCATAGGGATTGTCATTGTTCAATTGGTTCTTATGCTGAATTGGTCAACCGATTAATTTTGTTTGTTTGGATCCCAGGTCACTCAGAAATCCCTGACAATTGCCATACAGATGAGGTGGCAAAAGCGGCGCTCCTGATTTCATCTTCCGATTGCTTAGGCACTCCACACAACGATCATTACTGGCATATTTCCTTGGAAATCATCAGTCTAGAATAACAGATGAGTGGAAGTCTGATGAACAAGACTTAGAATAAGTCAATCACAACTAACCCACAAACAATTACTGACTGAAACACCAAGACCTAACTGTGCACAGTGTAACGTACATATCACCATAAAACAGTTACTAACAGACTGCAGGCAATTGATAGGTGTCAACCTCTCATATTATTTAAATACCTTATTAAATGACATCACCAAATATATTCCAAATTTATCTAATTATCACTTTGAAATTATCAAAAGTAAGACAAAAAACCCTATAAATTTAACCAATTCTTAAAAACTCCGAATCTAAGTTTCAGATTGTAACTTCTAATTTACAAAAATGTGATCAGATCTTCTCTATTATACGGAGAACCGTTACTAATCCATAATTCAGAACACTCAAAAAAGAAACTACAGCAATTCCAAATTGAAGAAAATTACAATACCTTTGAAAAAGAAAAGACAGAAAGATTTCATTTATTATTTAATATTCCTAAAGTGACTGAATTTTCTATAGAAAGGAAGAAAAGATTTTTACATTTCCTTAGAAGTGCTTTCATACCCAGTTTTTAGTAGGCTAAAGGTTCTACTAGCTCCTCAGAGATGGCAACATAGTGTAAAGTAGAGTTTAAGATTAACTTGAGATTAGAAGTGTCAAAATTGAAGTGATACCCACCACCAAGAGGTATAGCAAATCGGTGTTAGCAATTTAATAACATTATATATTAACAGAAATATCCTTATAATGTATATAGATACAGCAAAAAGAAAATATTCAAAAACTATTTAAGCAAAACATTTAACTAAATTGGTGTTATGAAAAAAAAATCATTTAAAAAAAATTAAATTATAGATCAAAATTAAGTTGTTTTTTAAAAAAAAATTATAAATTAAAGTATATTGGTCACCCATTTATTAGCCTTTACTTTACAACAAATATGAACTGTTATTAGTTATATCTTTGAAATAGCAATATCGTACGTCGGCAAGCATCTCTATTGCTGTGGATTGCCTGTATTAATAAAAAAAATAAAAGGTTGACATTTTAAACTATAAGTATTTGGAGAACAGATATTGTAGACTCAAGAAATAATCGATCAATATTCTGACTAAGTTTGATTTATTAGTAATTTAAAAAAATGCGTGTGATTTTTTCGATGGAAGTGATGTAGGCGTCTTATCCAGACAAAGGAGTGAGATTGCGGTGAAAAACCCATCTGTATGAGAGAGATGTGACTAATGATTAATTATGTAAATATAGATAATGGAGAGATAAGGAGATGTCACTGGGCCCTAGATTTCCCCCCTCATTGTCTTCTCTTAATAAGCGGTTATCTCCATCTGTGAAGCAAACCTACACTAGGGCCGCTTGTGGGGTCCGAAGGTTCATTACCTTGAAGGAATCACTAATTGGGAATCGGCCATTAGCTGCTATTGCTCTCTGTGGGGCCGCTCGTTAGCCTCAGGTCTTCGTCAGCACTCCAACACCCAGCCTCATCCTCATCCTATCGACTCATCCTCCGCTCATATGTTCGCAGGTTCTCCTGTCGGCAAGAACGATAATTGGAGGCTATTCCTCCAGTCCCAAGGTGGTCTCAGGATCATTGCTACTGGTAGCTGATTGCTGGAGTTATGATCCATCAAGGCTTAGAATGAACGTTATGTATAATTGAATTTGCTATACCAATTATTAATGACTAATTTATTTTTTCCTATTAATCTGTTTCAGGAATTTTATCATCTCTATAAGATTTGTCTTCATTACATCTAGAAGGTCACATGTTACCCGTATACAGCGAGTTAAAGTGGCTTCTTCCCACCACCCGCAGAAAATATTTCCTAGCATTATACCTTTACCAAAATCTTCTCCCATCTTTCTATATCCATAGTCTCCTTCTATTTAAATGCTCAGTCCACTCTCTTGAAACAAGATCACGCCATTCCTACCTTTACGTTCCAACCCCCGAAACTAAAACTTTTGATCGTTCCATTATTACTAGCTTTATTACGCTCTGGAATTCTCTACCTACCCATATCAGCCATGCTACTTGTCTATCTTCATTCAAATCTCAACTTTTCCTGTACCTCCTGTCATCCCAAACTGACACTTAACAATTACGATATTTCAGTTCGAAGTATTAAATTTTGAATGAAGAAAACAAGTAAAAAGCCTACTGCTTAAATGCATACATTGTTTGCCAATTCATTTATTTTTCATTCGATACCATCGTTTTCGGAAGATTTTATTTTTTGTTGTATAATATTTCTTCATCTTTCTTATATCATTATTTTGAATAATAACTAACTAAGGTTATTTTGTTTGTTGGCAAGACATATTATATTATTTTATATTTCAATGTACAACCTGTCATTATTAAGGGACCAAGTCCCAGTATAATTTTTTTTTTCTATTCTATTCCGCTGTAGCCTTATGAAGCAACTCTTTATGTATTCATATTGGAATGTGAGGAATGGCTCAGTTTATACAAAAATAAACTCAAATTTTAGATTTCCTTATGAAAATGTTTTCCTATCTTTCTTTTATAATTTCATATTAAATTATAAGACATCTGGTACTATCGTAGATTTTAATAATTTAACGCTATAAGAAAAAGTTAGAGTTTGATATTGAGTAACTTAAATTGGCAAAAAGCAAATATTTTCACATTCTAGACAACCACCTAGCTAAAGCCGTCGCGCAGTGGTTCCAAACGCACGTTTTCGGGACAAAAGACTGCACTGGTCGTTCTATTCAAGAATATATCAATCATTTTAATGTCATTTTGTTCCTTATTAAATTCCCTTTCAATGGTATGATTGGCATATTTAGCTCATTTTCATATCATGAAAATATATTGGTTTTGTCGATATTTGCAGAGAAACGTCTCTGTAACTAATTATTCTAATATACATCTTTATATATCTATATTTCCTTCATTGTTTAGAATCGTTATTAGATAACTTTAAGTAAACTTTGGGTTTCATATAACGGCTTCGAGATTTTACAAACATTAAAAAAAAAATTACAATTATTTTAAATATCTCAATATATGCCTAACATAACGAAGTGCAAATTGTTTTAGAAAAATAATTTAATTTATTCTTTTTACTGAAAATATTTCAAAACCGTGAATTTATTTCTACGCTTTTGGTAAAGAATAACGCATTGTTGGCTATAGTAATTTGTTCAATGGAAAGACCAGAAAAAAGTTGACATAAAATTATTTTGATGTCTAACTTAATTTTCCAAATGATAAACCATAGTAAAGTACAGCACTGAAGCGAAATATAATTATAAATATATTTGTGTAGATTATTTTCGTTACTTATGTTTCTTTAATTTATTTTATCACATATAAATATTGTAATTTAAATGACAAACTAGCATTTCAGATCAGATAGAATCTATATAAATAATAAATAACATAAGTTCTGCTCCGAAACGCAAAACAATGTCGCATGGTGTAACTGTCATGGAACACAAGGGATGCCGCGGTGTCTACCAGACACTTCTGCATCCCTGGGATTATCCACCAATTTCATTTCTCAACATTGTATTGTGTTTCCGAGCAGAATTTCTCTTTCTTTAGTTTCATATAGATTCTACTTAATCTGAAATGCTAGTTTATCATCAAAATTGTATACATCACAATCGGTAAATTTTATATATTTAATTTGAGGGAAATAAATAACAAAAATACCCTACAAAAACACATTTATGATTGTATCTCGCTTCGGGGCATTACTTCATTATGGTTTATCGTTTTGAAAAATTAAGTTAGACATCAAAATAATTTTATATGTAAATTTTTTTCTGGTCTTTCCATTAAATACATTTCTATTGCCAATAATGCGTTCTACTTTACCAAAAGTGTGGAAATCAACAATATTGATATTTAAAGATGTATATAAGAATATTTAGATAAAGAGACATTTCTCTGAAATTATCGACAAAAAATATATATTTTCATGATATCAAAAGGACGTAAAAATATGCAAATCATACCATTGGAAGTGAATTTAATAAGGAACAAAATCGGGGATCACTTGTAGCTGGGTGGCTAGCATAACAGCCTCCTATGCCAAAGGTCACGGGTTCAAACCCGCAGGTGGTCCTAGGATTTTTTAATGGGAGTTCAAAATTCTTAGTTATGCCGTCCTTCGGAGGGGACGTTAAAAGGTGGTCCCGAGCCTTTGCGATGTCAGGTACTCGTTAAAGATCCCTATCCTAATAAAACCTGGATAGGCAAAATTTAGGACTCCCACAGTAGCATCGTCCGATTAGCCATAGTAGCATAAAGTGACGTTAAATAAATAAACAAACAAACGAACAAAGAACAAAATTACATTAAAACGGCTGATGAATCTTGAATAGAACGATTGGTATAGACTTGTGTTCCGAAAAAGTGCGTTTGGAACCACTGTGCGTCGGGATGGTTGTAAGGATTGGTGGTGGATTTAAGTGTTAGGATTCATGTTGTAAGTCAGTCTGGCGTAGAAATTTATAATATTCTGTAGCAGTATCTGAAGCCGTGAGTATGTCCGATTCCTTAAGAACCTTTTCGTTTGTCACATACAAAAAATGAAAAATCCCGTATGTTCATGAGAATTTGATGAGTACTTTTGTAGGTGGAAATCATCAATCAGTCTTTTTTTATAATATTTTATTTTTGCCAACGTTTCGGCTTAAGCTTGTGAGCCATCATCAGGGCATTACTGAGCCATGTCCAAGCATAAACCATAATAAAGCATAAATGAGTTTATGCTTGAAAATGGCTCAATAATGCCCTAATGATGGCTCACAAGCTGAGCCGAAACGTCGACAAAATTAAAATATTTCCAAAAAAAAAATGACTGACTCCTGATTATTTCTTTATTTATTTCTACAGTCGACTGTACATCCTCAATATGAGTTCTTTTAATATATCAATTTTTGTGTCAAAGGAAAATTTGAACAGTTGTCAAGCAGCCTGGATAATATTCCAAATCGCTTGTTCAGCTGTTTTTTCGTTTGTCCAATGTGGGTCCTCCATGCCATTCTTTGAGCGTTACATTAAAGGTTACAGATTACAATAAAGGTGGGTAAATACTATAGTATTCATTAAAGTTCAGTTGCAATAACTAACATTTATAGTAAATAGTGTTGCTGAAATTAAGAAAAAGGTTTTTTCATAAAAGATTAAAATTTCAAACCGGTAATGCAAATGAATAGAAAATACAAATTGGTATTTTCTAGCTTTTCACTAAAATATATAACAAAAAGAAAAAAGAAGAAGCAGATTAACACAAACGGGTCGATGAGGTAGGTGTGAATAATGGAATAAAATGTATGTAATAGTTCATTTATTCATTAGAAATTATTAGTTTAACTATCATCCACTTACAACCCTTAAAAATATTGGCAATATCATCATTATGAAGATTAAGTGAAGCAAGTGGGACAGAAATGATTATAATTAGAAAAGTACAATAATATTTTGAAACGTAACGCTTGTGCTAAATTATTGATAATCGAACTGAAGTGTTCTTATTAAAATTATTTATTTTCTTTTTTGTGCCTGGTAAGCAGTCCCATTGGGATTCTTCAACTTTTTAAAATAAATTTCTTCCATTTACACACGTTCTCAGCTGATTATTTCCTCCTCAATATATCTACTTTAATGACATCTCAATCTTAAGTCTTGAAATATAGCAATAATCAACTTTTTTTAAAAAAATATATGTATATTTAAGTTGTGATTGCTCTTTTTAAGAGCTCAAGAGTTTTATATCATTATCAGAAATATAGTTCAAGTTGTTAGAAACAGAAAAATTAGGTCTAAGTATGAAATCAAACACTTTTCAAAAATTTGAAGCAGTTTTTCTATAACATCATATTTTTTCTTTGGAAAACATTAAAGCGTTTGGTTGTCAAAATTTGGTGGTTAATAGTTCAGGTAGCGACTTCCTTATGTGATGTATCGAAAGATCGCATCCCTATGCAAATTTCCCTGTAATTTTTCATTTTTTAAATTATGTCTCTTTATTATTAGTAGAGAATATATTCGAGCTATAATTTTGATAATCGTTATAAAGATTCCAAATAGGTCAACAAGAAATAAAGTTTGTCCAGCTCAGCTCCCTGGCTGTCGATTCTCTTGTGACTTGACCCCGAAGCGGCACATTCCAAAGCCAGTAGCCGGGCTCTATGATATAGCTTTAATAGAGGAATATCCTTCAAGCTCGAACGTGCTAGGACTTACTCCTCAGGTGTCGCTCGTTTATTAGCGTTAATAAAGTAAGCTATTGTTCAGTGAGTTAGCTTTACGGCCCCGGCCATAGTCGAGAACTGCCTCCTTTACGACCGGCGAATAAATAACTTTCCCGCTAAGGAAAATAAAACCGTACTGAAAAATATTTTCTGGAAGGAACTTTATGTTAGCCAGCCAATCACTCGGCGAGATATTAATACTGGAATAAAATGGTTTAGCTGCAGTTATAAATTAGATTTCAAATTACTCGTCGCTCAACTATGCAAGGGCCTTAGGATTTATACTTCCTTTAACATATAGAGTGCTCGGACATCTTTGTTGCCAGCATTGATCAATGTGATTGAGTGCTGGCCATCGGAGTAGCCAATCCGAATGGACATTACCATCGCCCCTACTGATTTTATAATAGAGCCTTCTTTGAGGATCGATAGGCGATTTTTCATTTCAATCTGAACAAATTACAAGGCATGCAAATGTGAGAGGATGAATAATATGTTAATACTCAGTTTTGAATTAGGGATGATTCCTAACATTAATCATCGAAATTTCATCACTGGCACCCTTTCGGCTTGTATCTTGACTGTGTTATGAAGGAGAGGATTGAGAACCATAAGTGTCATTCGGAGAGCATATTTATTAATCTGTATTAGCGTCCACTTTACTTTATGACGTTCTTTACATTTCATATTGATTTGATCTCTCTTTATTTCAGCTTGCGTGAAATGTTATTTCATTATATCGAATAAAAAAAAAAAATGTCTTGCTTATAAAAATTACCGAATCAATCTCAATCACAGCTCATTTACCAAATATCGTTAACAAACAAAGTCGAGGTTACTTGTAGCATGGTGGTTAGCATAACAGCCTTCTATGCAATTGGTCCTGGGTTCGAACCCGCAGATGGTCCTGGGGATTTTAATAATATTAAAATTTCTTAGTTATACCATCCTTCGGAGGGGACATTAAAAAGTGGTCCTGAGCCTGTGCGATGTCAGGTACTCGTTAAAGACCCCTATCCTAATTAAACCTGGATAGGCAAAATTTAGAACTCCCACGGTAGCTACGTCCGATTAGTTATAGCAGCATAAAGGGACGTTAAATAAATAAACAAACAAACAAAGTCAAAGTTGATATAAAAAATAGTAAACTTTTAGCTTACTTCGTCCCCCTCCTCTCCCATGAGTAATGATTAATTTGTGCGCTGTTAGCTTCTTAATATCATTATTGATTTCTGGAACTTAAGTAAAAACTAACGAATATTACACTTCAAAAATATAAGGTATCGCTACAGTACAAAATATTGATTAGTTGATTGGAGTTTTCAAGTTTAATGGTCCCCTGAATGGAACTAAATAATTATCACGAAATGTTTTTTTGTTTAGATGTGAACAACCTTGCTCAAACAAATATACCTATATGCTATAAATACATACATTCATGTATATATATATATATATATACACACGTTTGAAATGCAACAACAAAATTCGCAGTAAAATAGAATTACTTCAAGTTAAATTTTAAACTTTTTCGTTTGCGTTTTCTCGATTATGATTTTGATGAAACTCATTGTATCGAAGAAGAATTAAATATTCTTTTATAAAAATTGTCTTAAGCATTAACTTTTCATAATAGGGAACTCCAAAGCACTATTAAATTTGTTCTATTTCATCGTTATTAGTAATAGATAAACATTGACCACGATAGGATTTTATAATTAATTATAGCATTAATATTTTCTTAGGTTGAAACTACTTAATTGTTTCATTCACTTACTGCCACCCGGACTATTTCCTTCTAGTAATTCTCAACGGTCAACTAATTATGTCCACTATGATAAAATAAATTATAAGATAAAGATTAAAAAGAAACCTTTTATACATATATCATGAACTCCTTTTCTTTGTAATATTTTTTATTTCTTTTTTAACCATTTGGTTTCATTTTAACAAAATAATCAGTACTAAATAGGTCAAGAGTAAATTCCTTACATTTTTTTACTTTATAAAAACAGCACCACAGTTAATAAATAGGTACTACAATATCATTTGAAATTCCGAACCGTTTCAGAAACTTTAAGTTACTCCTTAGTGTGCTACATCAATTCTTGCATTTAATTTAAAAGATTATAAAAATAAATGAATTTGATAGCAATATTTATTTGAATTGTGTATACAACTTTGAATAATTTTTACACGAAAGCATAAAATATGTATAACAGCTGCTTTCTAATTAAAGTTTTATTAGGCTTTAAATATTTGGGTCCAGGAATATTATATTACTAGCTGTGTCACGCAGCTTTGCTCGCGAATATTGCATTTCGTATTAATTTATGTGCGTTTATGGTGAGATTGGCTATAATAAATATCAACTATCAGCTACTCTTTGTTATCATTTAAAGCCCGATCTTGACTTCTTCCTGTCAAATTTACAATAGCAAACCAGTAGAAGTGGTTATACCCATAATCACTTAATATGTAAAAATAATCGTCATAAACCATTTTTAAAAAATAAATAACTATTGAATATATTTTCATAGGAACCTACACTCGAAACAGATATGAAACGCAATATGCTTAAAAGGGTCGGTCACCTGTATGTAGTGACCAGCCAGGTGCCCTTAAGATTTTTTAATGAGAGAAAAAAACAACCTTAGTTATGCCCTCCTCCGAAGGGGACGTAAAATGGTGGTCCCAAGCCTTTGCGATTCCATGAACTCGTTAAAGATCTCTACCCTAACTAAACTTGGAGAGGAAAAAATTAGTCATCATACGATTAGCCATAGTAGTATAAAAGTGACGTTAAGTACTCCCCAGTAGCTTCATTTCTCTTCGGACCAAATATTTTAGTACCTTATTTTCTAAAACCTTTAGCCGTTGTCCGTCCTTCAAAGTAAGCGGCCACGTTTCACCGTCGGAAGAATAACAGTTTTATAAATTCTAACCTTTAAGTTTTTAGACAGAAGCTAAGTAATTTCGCAACTGAATTATAACACGCATTTCCCGCGTTTAACCAGGACTTTATTTCCTCCTGGATTTTTTTTTTCGTTATCATTCAACCTAAATACTTAAATTTCTCTACGTGTTCAAAAGTATACCCTGAAATATCAAAATCACTATGATCGCCACTGCCTCTGCTACAAATAATATATTTTATCTTTTCGGTATTTATTTCGAGTCCTATTTCTTTACCGGTTTTTATTAACGGACTTGTATTTTGTTGTTTAGTTTCCGTGTCTTTCTTTAGCAGTACCAAATCATCGGTGTATCCCAGAACCGGAATTTTATCACCCAAATTTTAACCTTCTTAGTACATGTCACCTTTTCTTTGATATATTCTAAAGCGACTTCGTCTGCATCAATTTCTGTTATCATGATTGCTATTAAAGTACTTCCGCGTAAATGACATTTTTAGTTTTACTTTCTTGTGGCAGAAGAACATACTGATTTTCTCCGCAACGTAAATCTATTCCTACGTGTTTTAATGAAAAAATATAAATTAACGGGAAATTGAATTATTTAAAAATAAAATGTAAATCATTTGGAATCATTGGGAAGCGAGGTTTTTTCCAGATTTTCCACTGATTCTTCACTCCTATTGGTCGCAGTCGTGATGTTATATAGCCTATAGCCTTCCTCAATAAATGGACTATCCAACACAAAAAGAATTTTTCATTTCGAACCAGTAGTTTCTGAGATTAGCGCGTTCAAATAAACAAACAAACAAACAAACAAACTCTTCAGCTTTTTAATATTAGTATAGATTACATAATTTATTAGTGATTATTTCCGTCAACTGGGACAATATTTTTCTTTCAACAGCTTTGTAAGCTGATAGAATATTCTGCCAACTATCATAAACTGTCATTATTGATATTTTCTTTCACAATCTGCGAAAAATTATTATCCTCAAAATGGAACATGTGATTGTATTTTACGGAATGAACTTTGATATTTTATCAGGACTGGAAAATTCCCAAAATTGCCATAGGATTATTACTTTAATATTACCTCAAATATTAAATGTTCTAATATATAAATTGTGTAAATCCAGAGTATCCATTGGAGTATTATTATTTCATATTTTATTTCCTAATTTTGTATTGAATTACTGGACATTTTTACAGCACGTTAAAATTGGAAAAATCCCTGGAGTATTGAATTCCCTTCACTGCTAAGGGAAGTGGTGACTAACAAGACACTGAAGGACAAATTGGCAAGGTACAGGGGATACCTTTACGAGACAAGCAATAAACAAGAGGAAATCCCATAGCAATTACTACATTACCTTCAGGCCCGTCTTAAGGCTAGTTAGGATTTTATAACACTGCCTACATCTTCTTCAATAAAATATATAGTATTCTATTAGTAGGTTTCAGCCACCATATATATTTCAAGAATGTCTTTCATTATTTATTTAATTTATTTTATCGGTTTTATTCAATCTAGAGAGATGAAAAAATATATATGTTTCTATGAAGGCCATCTATAGACCAAAAAATCTGGTGCTGACAACACACTTTCACTTACCTCGACTGTTAAAATCAATTTAAAAACTATTAAATATACTTCAATTTGAAAAAGTTGATTTAAATAAAACGTGTATTCATTTCCGTTAGAAACATATGATTTAGATTAAATAATATAACTACATTGAATTGTTAGTCAGTAATAAGTTTATTCCCTATTCGTCACTTTATATTACCTTTTACAACTTTTTGTGTCAGATAATACTTTATCTGAAATCTTTTTCTTTCCAACGGTATATTATACGTCTATATTACTGTTCGTAATATAAAAAAAACACAAATTACATTAAAAAATAGTTTTTCTCTTTTATCCTTTAGTTGTTCATCAAATTAGCCCAACTTATATATTTAGCCGTCCTTTATCAATGTCATTAAGATGATATGGTTAATCTTTTCGAATATACGAAATTAAAGGTAGTTTAGTGGAAGGAAATTTAAAATATCGGCATTTAGGCTTTTTTATCCAAATAAAACCTAGATCATATTCATGCCCATTAAATTTTACATCTATATAGGGAGTAAGTAAAAAAGGTTGCTGTTTTTGACAGGCTGCTGTTCTAAGGCAGCGGTAGCTTAGCATTTTAGAAAAAAAATATAATCTTATACACAAGCTTGTAAAAATTTATACTGAGTAATGAAAAGCCGATAAAACTAACTGATTATTTTATATAATGAACAGCATTAATGAATATATTTAATGTATTTTTATATACTATAGTTTTAGGAACCATTGGAGTTCTTTTCGAAAGGTATCGTGTTTACCGATCCCAGTAGGTGGCATGTAGGGGAATATTAAAGTAACCAGGTTTCAATAAATGACATTATTATTTAAATTAACTTAAGCATATACAATCTATTTACACAATACCTGAGAATACTGAGGGATTCGTTACTACTAGTTTTGCCATACAATATTACAAACAAAGAAATACCTTAAAAACTTCATCCTCCAGCTGCTCTCTGACCTCCGGCGGACTTAATCTGTGAAACTCGACTCCCCTCCCTCATTCTTTCTCTCATCCTCATCACCTCTTCTTTTAAAAAAGACTATCTTTTGGAATCTCCTATCGGTGATCGTGACAAAGTAAGCGTGGCTGATATGGGAAGTGCCCTAATAGCTAGGGTCCATGAAGTTCCTGAATTATTGGGGGTGGGGGCCAGACCGATGGGGAAACATAGGGGGGTAGGAAACTCCTTTTGAACTTTTCCCGCCAAAGGCCTCTTAATATTTACTTGATTAATATTACAATAATTTAATAACGAACTTACTCCTCCCAGTATTCTCAATACATAACAATATCTATATTTTACGGTGCTTATCAACCAAATGCAATATATTTTTTTATTTTTACCAAACCCAACAAGGTGAACGAAACTAAATGTAAACCCGTTACCTTCACCCAACGAATAAAATCCTTACAGTTGAAAACAAATGACTAATCTACAAGACAATACTGCAAACCAATTCGGAACTATGGACTTGAAGTTTGAGAAAACTAAATATTCTAACATCAAATGCATCCAATCCTTTCAATCTAAATTCCATCAGATCCTTATTCATCCAACTAATCGTCTTGCACAATTGCTTTCCAGCTCCACCAATCAACCACCTCGAAGGTAGTACGAGTACCTAGTATACTCCAATAACTCTACACTTGTCCCGGTTGAACAGATCCAATATCTATGACTTCACCTTGACAAACGTCTTACTTGGGAACCTTATACAAGATTGAAATGACAAGAAAAGCCTCGACGTTTCCACCTACTTCAACAATAATTAGACAAACATTCTAATCTTCCACTAACTAAAAGAGACTCATCTACATGATTATAACAAGGCTGATATGGACTTATGGAGTAGAGCTTTGGGGCTCTATTAAACATTCTAATTTATACCGTATCCAGTCCTTACAATCGAAAATCATTCTTAAACTTATCAATGCTCCTTACTTTGTAACAAATGAACTGACCCGTGGAGACCACAATGTAATTGTTCACTCGATGTTAATTTAGCCCGAACCATATACCAATTCTTTCATGACAATCTCCATTCCTACTCTAACCCACTAGTTTCAACCCTTTCTCCCGCTTCAATTCCTAATAATCCTCCGAGGCGTCTGAAAAGAAGATGGCCCCGATTCTTTCTAGCTTAGAGTATTTTTATACTACTGCCAATGGGAACTTTCTCTGCAAGTGTAACATGATTTTTATAATTTAACTCTCATTCTGTCGTTGTTTTTTATTTTAAAGTAACTGGATAATAGGCAATTTTTTATTTTCATTGTTCTTGTTCTAAGGGGACATAGTCCCAGAATAAAGGTTTTTTTTTTCATTTCATTTCATTTACTTTTTGTGTTCAATAATGCAGTTGTAATTGTATTACTATATTTTTTTTTTAAACAAGTAACACCTGTTAAATTTATTTGTTTGTGTTTGTTTATTGATTTAACGTCACTTTCTACTACTGTGGCTAATCGGACGATGTTACAGTGGGAGTTCTAAGTGTTTCCTATCCAGGTTTAATTAGGATAGTGATCTTTAACGAATACCTGACATAGCACAGGATCAGGTTCCATCTTTTTACGTTCCCTCCAAAGTACGGCATAGCTAAGGATTTTTTAATCCCAATTAATAAATATTTTTATCATATTTAATTTGGAACAATTTTGGTTTAGAATAGGAATAACTACATGGTTTATTTGATTATTGTGTAATAGAATAAAATACTTTAGACTGGATTAGGTGCTAGGGCATTCGTACTATCTTTGTAAAACATTTACTTGCCATAAGTTAAATTCATTAGCTTCTTAACTCCGATGACGAATCAAATAAATGAGGGGAATTAAGACTGAATTTTAAATACAGGTAGCGGATTTCCTCGGAAGCGGCTCCGCATGAAATGTATCGAAAGAATGCCTCCGACTGCAGTAATAAATAATAATCAAACCAAAAAGATAAAGAATGTTATCCCCGACCCTTTCTGCGTATAATTTCTTTTTAAAACAAACTAATATCTTCCGAGGGCTACTTAAATAAATAAAAATAGATATGAATAATAAAGTGGAATGAACTTGAAAACGTCTGGTGCGTGCAATACACGACTTTCACTTACCTCCGTTATTTATATCAAAATAAAATTTTTAACGAATTTAGAAACAAAATTAAATTGTTAAAGAATTATTTACATTGGATTTTAATATAAACATGTGTTTTATTAAATAATCAATGTATTTGATGATATCACTTCTCCGTTAACTTTTAACACAGTATGTATAAGATATATTTTTTACAACATTCTTAACATTCCAATGGTATATTATACATATATTACTGTTCTTAAGTTAACAAAAAACAAAAAAATGTTGATTCCTTCAGTTATATCATCGCATTTACACTGTTTTTTAGCAATGATAATCAAATGATATGGTCAAATTTCATAAAAACTGCAAAATTTAAGGTATTTCAAGGAAGAAAATTTGAAATATAGGCTTTTAAGTCATATCAGGCTATTGAATCATAACGAAACCTACATGATATAGCCTTCCAATTTTACATCGACATAGAGTTGAATCAAAATCGTTTAGAGCCGTTTTTGAGAAAATCGTTAAAAAGGTGCAAAAAGCATGGTATAAAGTTGCTCTTCTGGTTTGCCGATTTTGATGAAAAAGTTGCTGTAATATCTCGGGCGTATAGTTGTCTTAAATATGAAATTTCAGTTTCTTAGGTCTTTTCGTTTTTGCCCGGGAGTTACCAAACACACAAACACGGACACACAGAACTTTTTGCCGGACTTGGTCATTTGGACCCAGAGACCCTAAAACGTGTATTTCCCGTCGAAAACTGGAATTCGAAAATTTTCACGATCGCTATACTTTCCCTTACTATATATTTCTATATAGGTAGGTAAGTGAAAGTAAAAATATTTGTTGGATGCTAATGGTTAATTTGAAACAGGTCTTCCGGATTAGTTAACTATTGGTGAGCTTTAATTTATTACATGTTATGTGTGACAATAAAAAAGAAAGAAAGTTTCTAGCATTTTATATAAATCAGTAGGTCTCGAAGTCATCGTCTTTTCAGCGCCTCGGAGGATTATGAGGATAGAAGAAGATGAGAGTCTGTGGAAAGCGGGGGTTGAGTGAACAGTTAGTTTGGAATGGAAGATAGTGTACTTACTTCGGGCTAAGTCTGCAACTAATGGGATATCTAGTCTTTATGGAGCATTTTATTTGTGAAGAGGCATTTAGGATCTTTCGGAGATTTTGGTTTGGATGCGGAAGGTATTTGATGGATTGGTGGATCCCTATGGCGCAATTCCATACGTCCAAATGGGTCTAATGATGCTAATATAATATATTGTTTTTTAGTAGGTGGGAAGTTTTGAGCGTTTTACGCGCAAATGTATCAGTCGGTTTCTGTGAGCGGTTTTGTCTTTTCAGTCTAATGTGAGGATTCGAAGTAAGACGTAAACCATTTTTAAATAAACAAATATGACTTATTGAATGATTATAAAACTTATTCTAAGCGGTTTAACAGTGGTATTTGAAACATTAAATTTTGCCAAACATTATATTTTGAATGGGTGAGAAGAGAAAGAGAAATATTTTGCTTCCGATAGTATAATATTGTCTTCTCAAGTGAGGTGGAGAAACCTGAATGTGGGAATACATTACGAGAAATCATTAAGTAGTAACGGCAGGGGAGTTTAGTGGCTAACGTGTCTTGGAACAGAATTGTTTTTTCAGGTCTTAAATAGCTTGACAAAAGGGCCATTCTGTTCCATAAAAGAAAATAAGTACTTTTTAGTTTTCTATCCAGTGCATTAAGGATAGATGCGCTGTCGACACGCTATCGAATATCTGTCCCTAATCGAATGTATGAGATGGCTATAAAATTTTAAATAGAGTCTGGTCTGACAGATCGGCTGCCGCCGCGTGATATACCGAGGAGGAGCGTGGCGAACAAGATATAATTTGGAGCTGAAAAAGAGAGGGTATTAGGAGAACAGGGCTCATAAAGTGATACCGCCCACTTGGGACCTATTAGTATTTCCATCAGGATATCCTTAGGTTGTGGTACTCTTTAAATTGTCTTGCATTTCCTATATGTCGGCCAGCCTCCCGGTGGAGCGATACCACTCCCGTTTTATGGTTCCTCTTCCTCTTATCCTTTCTTGATGGCTCTGATCCTGTGTACTTTTACCGTAAAGTTTCTACATTAGCTATTTATACTTTGTTGGAACAGTAAGCTTCGTTTAGTTATTTCATAGATCTGTATCAATTGCAATGTATTAAAATGCATCCGGTATTATACTTTGTAAATGTGCCATTCGAATTCAGTACTTGAAAATTTCTTAAGTTGTAATGAAAAGAGAACTTGAGAAAAAAAATAGAAACGCGTACAGTATGACTCTGGAATAGGAATCAGCGGCACACATGCTTGGTGCTCTATATAGTGTGGCATTTTAGTGTTCTATACAGCTATTGAAGCCGTATGTGCTTTCCAATCTACAACCTATAGATAAATCGATATTAATAAGTTTTAAATAGAGATTTGTCATTGGACAGGACCAGTCAAGGTACTTCAAATTCGCTATAAAAAAAAAGCTTTCCAAAGTAGTATAGTTGCTGCAAAAATAAAATAGTATATACTTTGAAACACCATATTTTATTTTATGGGGAGCCCGTGGCTGAGTGGCTAGCGCGCTAAGTATCTCATGATAAAGGTTGTGATTTCGAATCCCAGTCTCAGAGGAATTTTTCAATCAATTACATTAATGGGGATTCACTCACAGCCTATTTCTCGGTATGTGAGACCCGTCAGCCAAATGGTGACCACTAACAAAATTAGGCGTAGGGAATACCCTACACTACAAAATGCATCAAGAAACGTGAGGGATTACACCGCCAGCCTAGGGCCATCACGGCGTGTCGCACCGCAAGAAAAAAAAAAATAATCGCATAATTTATTTATTTTGCATTATACTAACGATCGTTATAAACCTGTTTTTCTTAGATATTAGGATCTTCTTAAATAATCAAAGAGTACTCTTATAATTTTATTAGACTTCCCAGACGCGTAATGGTCTGCATGCTACTTTATAAAATATTTTAATCCGAATTTGTTCGAACCGAATTTTGTTTGTCCGACGTTTTCAACGGTAATACACGTTTTAGGATCCCCTGAGTCCAAATGACCAAGTCCCGCAATAAGGTTTGTGCTTGTGTCTAATGTGTGGTAAGTCTAGCGCAAAAACGAAAAGAAATGAATATTTCATATTTAAGACAACTATACGCCCGAGACGTTACAGCAACTTTTTCATCAAAATCGGCCTACCAGAAGAGCCACTTTATATCGTGCATTTTGACGATTTTCTCAAAAACGGCTCTAAACGATTTTGATAACACTCGCTATATCGATCTTAAATTTAAGGGGATTTAATATCATGTAGCTTTAATTTGATTAAAATAGTTTGATAGGGCTTGTTTAGTTTTAAAAAAATAATGAAAAGCCGATAAAACTAGCTGATTATTTTATTTAATAATATAATCGATTTTTTAATAAAACACATGTTTCTATTGCTATTCAATTTAATTAACTTTAATGGTTTCACTCATTTTTATCATTGACTATATTTGAAATGACTGTATTATCGATTTTAAAAACAGAAGTAAGTGAAAATCGTGTGTTGCCCGCCCCAGATTTTTTTTTTTTAATCCAGAATAAAATATTTTTTTTATGTTTAATTTTTCCTGTTAATCCTAAAATTTGATCCTAAAAAGTAAATGTTCAAGAGATTTATTAAATACAAAAGTAAAGTGATATAAAGAAAATCACGAAGTTTTTTGATCAATTAAGTGACTATTAAGAATATCGAATATTTATATTATTTTCAAACGAAACTACTTCTATTTGAAAATACTCCAAACAGCCTAACCCTCAGGATCTTACTAATAAAGACTACAGGCAAAAAAACATATAAAGAAGAATAGTAAATCATAGCTGGTGGCCGTCAAGTGGTTATTTCCATAATTACCAATCAGCCTCCTGTGGAGAAATTCTCATCATTAGTGGTAATTTGGTACCGGAGGTGCTTGTTGCTTCTCAACAGGTGATCCGGGGATCTTATATCTTTCCCATATTGCTCAATAATTTAAGGACCATGAAAAAACGCATAAATAATTGGAGGCAGTGATAGAGGTTTTAGTGATAGATGTTATCATTATTATTTAAAATTAATATTTACAAAAAATATGCTTAATATGTTTAATCCTTCATCTTAAAAAATTAAATTCATATAAGTTATTTCAATTTCATGAATACAATTATATAAAAACGAAACAAACAAGCGGTTATGGAGTTCATATACTGAGATCGCCCAGGATAATTTTTTCAGAGACATAATAAGAAAAAGAAAAAATTCTATGATGGATTTTTGGAATTGTATTTTAATGTCTCGTTCCAACTTCGTAAGTATATGGATATTTAAAATAGTAAAGGTATCGGTTTAAAATAAAAGTGAAATACAGTAATATATTATAATACCCTAATACTGTAAGATTTAGAGTATCTTCTGGGATCCAGCCTAGACCCCATGACCTGCCATGAATGACCATGTATATTTAATATACTTTTAAGAAAACTGAAGCTGTGTTCGTAGTCTTTGCTGGTTGTGGACCAGGTCCGCTAGCCAAATAAAATTACAAGGTATACACAAGTTTCCAGGACTCTGGCCCTCAATGCTGAATAGTGTTTCATATATTTACTCTAATTCATGAATCTTTTTAGCCCTGATGAAGACCTGAACGTGAGTCGGAACATTGGTTTTACAAAAAAAGTTTACACTATTGTTGAAAATTATTTATTGACCGCAATTTGAATCATCAATACGAATAATTTATTTTCCAGTGATTGTTAAATTATTTAAAAATTAGCTAGGTTTTTAAAATTTATTTTATCTAAATTATTTGAAATGTTTTACATATATATTCCACTAATATTTTCAAAAAAGATCTCCCCAAAATCTTCCGTTCATTATCTCATCTATGTAATCAAAGAGTTTGTAGTTGTTTTTTTATTATCATTACTTTCAGTTCTATATATATTATTGTGGTTAAGGTATTATTGGAACCAGAAAAGCCGACTTGGACCGTGCCTGACTTGTGATAATGCGGCATTGGAGGATTGCTCTGATTTTCTAGATCGATGGCCCGCGTAACATGAAAATAGAATCGGGCTTCAAGTAACATATACACAATCATGGAAAGAATGTTTTTTAAAAATAAAGCCCTAAAAAACGCAATGATCGAACAACGGTTTCCAATTATTTTTAAAAGAGAAATAATTGAGTGTTGAAAAAAAATGACACTCACTGTATTTGAATTGTAGATTTATTTACTTAGTGTTATTAACGTATCCTGGAGGTAGATTTATTATTTATCTGTGCTAACCAGCACTATTTGTTTAGGATTGCCCTAAAGACAAATAAACAAATGATTATTATAATTAATAATAATTAAGGTATTATTTTTTTAGCCCGATTGATAATAAAAAAAATACTAAAAACCGAATTAGTTTTTGTTTGTTAGTTTTGGTTTTAAGTTCAAAACTCAAAGGTCACAACGCCTAGATATAATAAAATATACTATTTTGATAAAAACAAATCAAATTAATATTTGTATTATCCTTCTATACATACAAAAATTAAAAAAATAAGAATTAGTTAAGATGACCTTAGCCGAGATTATATAAGGAACCAAGTTGATTATGGTGTTGTGGGTTTTTAAAATTCTAATATAAATAAAATAACAGTGATTTCTATGTATGTTTCTTTTAAACTATTTAAAAGGTTTTACAATTTTTTATTCATTTATAGATTGTTTTTTATTAATTTTTTAATACCTTGTATGAAAACATTTTTATCTTTCATTCTATACTGCAAACGTTGATAATATAATTTAATATATAATCATTTTTTTTCAGTAATAAAGCTATTCATTAAGGTATTTATGAATTAAGGAGAAAAAAATGTTCTTACTGAATCCGAAATGAGAACACTCAAGAAATTCTTGAAATCCCATATAAATTGGTGCACGTGTTCATTAAATCGGTGGGGTATAAATTTAAAAGGGCTATAAGGCGATAACGAAGCTGCCGATACGTTGGAAATCCTCCTCCAGCGTCGGGAAAATAGCAGGGGACTTTTACGATTTAGATTTTACGGTGAACATTTTCCTATTGGACCGATCCCGTCTTATAGATATCGCCTTGGACGTCGTTTTCTCGCCATCAGCAAAATACGACCTCTAAAGTATGAAAATCGTCAATAAAATCGGGTATATTTTACCAACTCAATACTTTTTGTTCTTATTTTGTGGCTTTTTTTTTTCTTCTGTAGCTTGGATCTTCTGAATAAAAAGAAGGTATTTTCAAGACATGTATATTCAAAGGAATGCTTACACTTGATTGGTTTAAAGCAGTAGATTTAATGCTTTTAAACCATAGTCATATAATTTATTAATATTATTTTAATTTTATGCTAACCCTCTATTCATGTGATATACCTTTGGAAGACTAAGATTTTTGTATTAAAAAAAAAAAATTAAGATTTAGGGTTATACCAGAAAGGTTCTTTTCTGATTGAAACAGTACTTTTTATTTTGTTTTTTCAAATAAATAACTGCCTTATTGTTAGTTACAATTAAAATGTAAATATTTTTACCCATTGTTTCAAAAATTGTTTGAATTGTTCAGTAGGCTATATTGAGATTTCAAACAGTATATAGTGATATTGAACATATTCTAAAACTTGTTATCAAAATTTGAAATACCAAATTTTAGAAATATTATTATGCAACGAATAAATGCGTAGAAATACAGATAGACAAAGAACCCCGACAATTATCACCAAGTTCTGTGTGTTAATTATTACTTATACTTTTTCGTTATTTTACAACAACAGACGTTCCAAGCTAAATGTTTTTTTGGTTTATTATTTTCAATGATAAACCTTTGTAATCGACAAATAAAAAAAATAAAAAAATTATTATCCACCCTCAAAATTGCTCAAAAGGGCTTACGCTTCAAGTTAGTACGCCATACACCGTCATTTAAAATCAATTAAAGAATTTTCAAATACAGTTAGAGATAAAAAAAATACGTGAAATTATTAAGGAATTAATCAAATTGAATTTATATAGAAACATGTGTTTTATTAAAAAATCTATTATATTATTATCTTAAATAATCAGTTAGTTTTATCTTATTTTCATCACTCTCCATTAACATCTAAAAGCTTGTGTATGAGATGATATTTTTTCTAAAATCTTTAGCTTTCCAACGGTATATCATACATGTATATTACTGCTCTTATGTTCAAAAACGAAAAATTGCATTAAAAAAATATTTTTTCTGTTTTCTCCTTTAGTTGGGTATCGAATTTATTCAATTTATATATTTACCTGTTTTTCATCAGCGTTAACAAGATAATCTAGTTATTATTATTGAATCTACAAAATTAAAGGTACTTTAGGGGAAGAATTTAAAATATCGGCATTTAAGCCCTGTCAGACCATTTTTATCCAAATATAACCTACATGATATTAAAGCCCATTAAATTTTACATCGATATAACGAGTTTAATCAAAATCGTCGGAACTATATATAGTAAGTGAAAGTAAAAATATTATATACCAAATCGTACATGAGTTGTTATAAAGTAACACTGTTAACAATTAGTTCTACCTTTATGTTATTTCACAAAAATAGTCGTCCCACTGTAAACTAAATGAGATTCGCATGGAACCTAAATTAACTTTAATACATTAAAATTTAGTTAGGAATAGTTCTTATGAAATCTAAAATCTAAATAAAATAGGAACCGTCAACATAAAAAACAAATAAACTAAACCAATTTTTGATTTTTTGACCAATTAATGTTTCTAATTTCTTCCTATGATTAAACATAATAATAAATAGACTTTTATTATAAACATAATATTTTTTGGCTAAGGGCACTTTTCGTAAACCTGAGCTTATAATCCCAAAGTGATTAACTTTTGATTGGTCAAACTGTAGTTTTTAACCATAGATGACATCTCGTTCAAATTGCATCCGTAGGATTAGGAGAGGTTATTAAATTTTCAGTGTTAAAAAAGACCTAATTTTTTGTATTTTCTAATTTTAAAATATACAGAGGAGATGCCTGCTTGGGGTTAGCGGACAATACAGAAGGGTAAGAAGGTGAAGAAGATATTGGAGCAACGGCTGGTTACCAGTGATCAATGTGGCTAGCAGTAAATCAAAACTAGAGGCCCCTTTGGCTATTAGGAGGCTAATAGGCCCCCTCCTGCCTCTAGAGGCACCGCCTTCATCTTTTATACAGATCTCTTGTGATTACATTCGGGGTCACTCCTATTAGAGTTAGTTATATCTTCGGCTATAGCCTTTATTGTATGATTAGATTTTTTATTGATGTTTTTTTTCCCACAATAAAGTTCTTAATATGACAAGCTAAATATGTAGTCAGGCAGGTAATAGAAACATTTTAAAGAGGTAATTGCTGATATTAAGAAGGCATTTGCATCGATTAGGTAACGAGAGAGCATCACTTTTTTGGGGTTCTCTGAAACACTAAGTGATTGAATTCAATACTTCTGCAAACATCAAATTTTTTATGTGAACATCTTAAAAGTTATCACCGTTGTTATTTTTGGTGGAGCAATTAATTATTAGAACAGGCAATAACGAATATACGTGTAGTAACATACCTTTTCTAGTCACTGACCAACACTTTGATTTGGTTTCTTTATTTATTTAACGTCACTTCATGCTGCAGTATAAATCGGAAAATTCTACAGTTCGAGTCTTAACTAGTTTAAATTAGGATAGGGATCTTTAACGGAACCACCTTCTTACATACCCTCTGAAGGATGGTATAACCAAGGAATTTTAATACCATTAAAAAATTCTAGAGCACCTACCGGGTTAGAACCTACGACCTTGGTCATAGAAGGCTGTTATGCTAGCTACTACAATCACGAATGACCCCAACATGATTTGGTGTACTATTCTAATTAGTTTTGGCCTCTGGAAACCTCACTGACATATGGAGTGGAAGTCCATAAAATAAACTTCAGATGCAAAACAAGATCTCCTTATGTTTGGACACGATATACTATATATTATCGGAAAACATTTGGTTATTGTTTATTGATAGAAGAATAGTACGCGCATGAGCAAATCTATGACTATATGGAGAGCCCAGTCCCATGACTACAATCAATAAGTGGGAGACCTCAAAGCGATGAGATATACGATAAACTGGGTGACGCGATTGGTGTTTATTGGCTATAATAAACTTCTATGTAGACGAATAGCAGTAAGCTATAAAAGTGAAAAATGAGTGATATATTTAAAAGTATTTTCAGAAAAGTCTTGATAATGGAGAAAAATACCCGAAACGTTGAAAAACGATGTAAAAAATTATGAAAGAAAATAAATATATAATAAAAGGAAGTTGGGGTGTGCTTGTTTAAGTGTGAAATGAAGTTTCTTGCGACAGATAAATTAGTTTCTTTTAAACTTTTTAGGCGTTTTAAGTATATTTTTGGAATAATTTAGAAAGAATGCTAGAAACGTTTAGAGCGCAGAAGAAATGTCTAAGAGACATGTTTTAATATTTTAGAATTACATGTCTTAGATTATGATATTATCATGAACATAAAGCAAACTTATTTTTTTTCTTCTTGGTTGCTATAAGTTGTAGTTGACCTCCTGTGAAATAAAGTTAATAATGCCCAATTTTGTTTAACAATTAACCTGCTTCAATTACTTTTATTCTTTGCAATACGGACTGATCTAATCAGTGTCCGAGGGTACCTGTAAAAAAGATGCATTCTGTTTATTAGTCATGTTCCTACAAATTAAATGATAATTTGCTTTCTACAATTTACTAAAAATATCAATATCAACAAACTATCTTCCCCTTTTTCCCCTCTAACTATTAAGATGACAAACAATTAATAAGGTACCTGATACCGATTGTTTTTTCGATCTTATAAAAAATCAAGGTGTAGCAGAATTTATTAGAAAACGTGTTCCTTTCCTCTCGGTAAATGTCGGCTGTTCCGAAGCAGTCGTGTTGACAAGTTTACTCTTGTCAGTCCTCTCAGATATCTACAACAAAATTCACTTACTCCAACAGGCATCTGACTCGGTTGACAACTTTATAACTACACGTAGTTTTTCGAAATGTCAGAGTCTACTGTCTAGACTTGAAACGGGAAATTTCCGATAGGATTTAACAAGACATAAATAGTCAATTTTTAATAATTTACGTAAAAAGTTTAATTTTTTTCATGTTTAGAAATTTTAATTACAGTTTTCGACTTCATTAATGTATTATTCAGAGGTTTCTTCTACCTCTTAGATTTAAGAGCACCTTCGCTCCTTCTTTAAGTCCATCTCATCATATAGAAATAATCATAATAATTTAGCTGATCACATTCATTACATATTTCACTTTTTGTGCTTTTTTGTTTTTCTATAAAAATATTAAAAAAATAATTATTTGTTCAATACTTAATAAAACCTGGTTTTGATATAATCTGTTTTTGTTTTTTTAGAAAAAGTAGAAACTATTATTGACGAAATAAGTATAGAGGATGATACTATTAGAATTCATTTGGGAGGAGACTTTAACTCCAGAATATGTAAAATAAATATGCACGCTTCAGAAATGATTCTTGATACTAGCCATTTATCGAATTTGAAAAATTCAAAAATGTCCTTAAGAAAAAAAGGTAAAATATTTGTTGAATTTATTGAACTTAATTATAAATGTTTCAGTAAAATTGAACAAAAATGAAACAGTTAAAAATGCGTTTTGTGTTCATAAATCTGGTCTAAAATATTCAGCAATATTATAAATGATAACACAAACGATACTCCGTAATAGTCAATAATCTCTAATTTTTTTCTTATTATTTAAATATATTTCTAGACTTTGTATTCATTTTATTGATTCCGTATTGTATATATAAATATTTTTTATTATTATTTTATGATTTTATTGCTCTGTAAATATTGTATGAATGTTGTATTTCATCAAAGTTATCAATGTATAAATTGGGACTGATTGTAATATTATTCAATAGTAAATTGTTGTTAAAAAAATTAAATAATTAATAAACTTGGATAATTAGTTGAAAACTAAAGCCTGTTGAAACGATTCAAAACTAGTTTTCCAATCATATTGCTGAAATCCAGTTGTACTACATTTCATTTTTTAGTTTCGAGATTGATCAAGAAAAAAATCGTTATATCATTTTGGACTATTATGTTTATCCCCGGAATAAACTTCTGTCCTTATATAAGTTACTAATTGGCTAAGTTTTACGAATCAAGGAACCCGTTCCAAACCAATCAATGGTATGTAGGTTTTAGTTTGAACTACGCTTAATATATATTACTATTTAAATAAACATGTTCCATATTAATCAAGTTATTTTTACTTTCACTTACCTACCTATATATGAAATATATCGTAAGGGGGAAAATATTACGATCTTGAAATTTTTCGAATTTTTAGTTTTCAACGGAAATACACGTTTCAGGGTCCCCTACCAAGTCCTCTAGGGGACCAAGTCCTGCAAACAGATCGGTAAGCGTGTGTGTGTGTGTGTCCGTGTCCGCACTCCCGAGATGTTTTTTCATTAAAATCAGCTAACCAGAAGAGCCGCTTTATAAAATTATCAATTGTGATATACCATGTATTTGCACCTTTTTAATAGTTTCTCAAAAATAGCTCTAACGATTTTGATTAAACTCGCTATATCGATATAAATTTTATTGGAATTTAGTATGATGTTGGTTTCATTCTGATAGAAATAGTCAGGCAGGGCTTAAATACCGATATTTAAAATTGTCTTATTTTAAAGTACATTTAATGTTATAGATTTAAAAAAAAAAAAAAAAACAAAAAAAAAAAACATATCTTCTTGTTAGCATTGATTAATAACGATTAAATATGCAATTTGGTCGAATTTGAATAATGACAAAGAGGAAAATTGCAAATATATTTTTTATGCAATTTTTGTTTTGGAAAATAAGAACAGTAATATACATGTATAATATACCGTTGTAAAGCTAAAGACTTTAGAATAAATATCTTAAACAGAAACTTGTTAAAGTTAATAAAGATTAATGAAAAGCTGATAAACCAACTGATTGTTTTAGATAATAATATAATAGATTTTTTAATAAAACACATGTTTCTATAGAATTCAATTTAATTGATTCTTTCTTAGTTTCACTCATTTTATGTGTTTATTGTTATATATTGGGAACATGTTATTAAGAAAAAAAAATTTAAACATTTTGTTTTTCTGAGAACTATGGCTAAAAAAAATAACCTAACTTGCTTTACTTTTCCATCAAAGAGTGAGGATATGCCGTCGATGACATGAAAGGCATCCATTAGTTAACCGAGAACTGAGGAGTCCTGTGATCCTTGGCAAACAAAGGTGAGCTTCAACGGAGGCCTAATATAGTCGAAATCTTAGATCCTTAATAAAATTACTATTCTAAATTTGAAATAGAGATTTTTAAGAGGTTTTAAGTTTGAGCCTGTCAAATAGTGGCACAATATCTTTGTGCACAATTGTGTTGCAAGAAAATTATGTATGTAAATTTCCTTATTACTATTATTAAATTAAAGTATTCGACCGATTTCGTACTTCTATCCGGAAGAGGTATGAATTAATGGGCCAAAAATTAAATTAAAGGCCTATTAGAGTCAACATGACAAATAAGATACCCAATGCGGCCACCTTTTTCGGTTGGTCCTGACAGGGGAATGAAAATAAATTCATATCGAAATGAGCTAATAAATCATCTTATAACTAATTTTCTTTTAATTATCTTGAGGTTAGAAGGGTGGAAGCCACGCCCGGTGGTTCCGTAGTCGACATCAATTTGTTGAAAACAAATCGTTTCAATACACTTAAGAAATTGGAATGAGATAGTCATCGGCTCAATGGAAAAATCAAATCAAAGAGAAGTACCCTCATTTACATAACTCGCTACATAATATGACAATAAATCCTCCTTCAATTGCTATCTCTGCCCTCCATCTTCGGTATTAACAGTGAAATTAATAAATATCCCTTCGACCTAATTCAGTAATTGAGGAACCTGTTTCGATTCAGATACAAATATTATTCGCCCCCATGAGGACTGGGAATACAGACAGCGTTGAGTTCTTAATGACGACTCATGAATCTCTAGATCTGTCTTGAAATCCTACACTCATTCCCTATTATTCCTATTTATCTGATAATTAAACTGTCAGAATTTGATTGATTTTCTATTCTGTTGTTTTAATTAATCTGTAGTCGTTTGTATTTAAATTTTGTTTGCTGACGTCTCAATTATTTGCATATAAATATTATGATAGGGTTTCACAGTAATTGTTAAAGCGATTTCTATTTATTTTTCTTATCGGTAGATAGGAATCGCATGAATTTCATTTAGGAAGAGTGGAAGCGGACCGCATTAATCCACCGTGAATAATTTCAAATTTGTCCAAACATATTTATATCCTTTAGATAATAATCAAATCATTGGATAATCTAATAAGAGCATCAAAGAGATAAACTTTCGGACTTAATAATTATTTGGATCTCCTGAAGGATCTCTTATAATGAAGAATCCTATAAAATCTACTTCTTTAAATTTGATTAAAAAAATCATTCTTTATTAGCTCTTTCTAATGAAAAAAAATATAAATATCCAAATTCAATAATCCAGACCAGATTCAACCAATTATAAAATTGATCAGATTATTAAAATACACATTTGAATGTCTAAAATTTTACTGTATCATTCCATTGGCTCAACGATAAATGTTCCTGCAGAGCAAGACTTAGCATTCCGTCCCTCTAATGGTTTTCCACTCACTAAATAATAAGAAGTTGCCTTGGAGTCTTCGGCTGGAAAAATGGGGCCTCGTCGTGAAGGCTCAAAAGGCTAAGTACATGGTCGCTAAAAGAGTGAAGCCTCCTAATGAAGTTACCGTTCGATTTGGGCCGTATACATTTGAACATGTGAGTTTATATAACTGAGCTCTCTAGTAAACGAAAATAATGCCATCTCGGCTGAAATAAGAAGAAGAATAGCATCGGCTTACAAGTGCTATTTTGGACTACGCCGACATTTAGGAAGCAGTTTACTCTCAAGAGCTACAAAGATGAGACTGTATAAGACAGTTATAAGGCCTGTACTTACTTATGGATCTGAAACATGGACCTTTTCCAAAAGCGAAATCTATGCATCTTCGAAAGAAATGTTTTACGACGGATATATGGCCCAAAAAGAAAAATTTTAATAGAGGAAAGGCGAAAAAAACTAAAAAACAACGAGCTTATTACATTAACTTCAGCATTTCTCTCTGATTTGGAAAAACAGTAGACCATGGAAATCTATCTCTATAATTTAGTACTTTTCCTAGTCAGAGGAAAATTGAGTTTGCTGCTGATTGGTGGAGTATAGAAGGTAAAGCAAGAAATAATCTACTAACAAAATTTATTTTTAATCACTTTTGTGCTTTATAACAAAAAATATTAGGAAATTTTCGTCAAATTTTCGATCTGACCAGCACAAAGCTGAAGCATGTTAAACTGGAGGTGAAAAAACGTTAAACAATGAAAGTACACACTCCCAGACCAAAGATCCATCTATTATGTAAAAAAATAGATTGTACCGCTTAAACCGAAGATCAACAAATAAAGCAGACAGGAACGTTTATTTATTAAATTTTCATTTTCTCGTTTGCATTAAAAACAAATATTATTAAAAAAATTTCTTTTAATCTTTTCAAAGATGTAAGATTAAATTATTTATTATTTTACAAACACTCAAAAGAATTGTAATTTCTTTTCTTTCTTTATTTTATTTTAAAACTGTATATATATATATATAATATATTTTTTTTTTTTTTTTTTTTTTTGGATCTTATGTTAAGATACATTGAAGTATTGTAACTTATTTTCTTTATTTCTTCTACCTCTCTCTCTCTCTCTCTCTCTCTCTCTCTCTCTCTCTATATATATATATATATATATATATATATATATATATATAAAATTATTTTTTCTTTTTATATACATCGTTTTTTGTTCTTATGTTAACATACATTGAAGAAACGTAATTTCTTTTCTTTGTATAATTTATTTTAAAACTGTATATACTCGTATATATATATATATATATATATATATATATATTTTTTTTTTTTTTCTTTTTTCCTTACATGGTAACCCCACATAAGGACCGTTTATTATAACATCATGTTCCATACCTTAATGGTATACTACATGAATGATAATATGATTATATTAATTTACATATGAAAGTAGTATTACATTAACAATTATTACAGAATAATGTTTCAAATGCAATAGAACAAAATAAATAAAGTAACTATCATAACAAATATATATATATATATATATATATATATATATATATATATATATATATATATATATTTATATTTTCATTTTATTATTTTTAAATCTTTTTCTTTTTTTCTGTAAAGCCATAGAAAATGTTAATATCATTTTTCATTATTTAATTTAATGAAATATACCAATTTGGTCTTTATTTTCATTTCGTAATTATTCTCTTTAAGATAAACGAACAAAGAATAGTGAAGAATATATATTTGGATTCGAGGAATCTATTTTTGCCACCACAGCAAATTATATTCAAATGTGACGGAAATCACTCAAGCGTTACGAAGAAAACCATTTCCAGTAACGATACTGTTGGAAGGAACAAGACTCAAGGTGGAATAATCAAAATATTCTATAGCCCATTCGGCCAAATAAGAAGACCATTGAATAGAAAAACCAAAAATACACAATTTCACACTTATCGAGAATTTATTGAATCACCTGGCATTCTGTTTCGACAATAACAAGACTTGTCAAGAGCGAAGGACTGAGACACCTTTAGTGAGATCTGTTTTATGCGCGGACTTTTCCTGAGACCGCCTTTACAGCGGTACAATGTAGCAGAGCGGTAAATTTCAACTTCTCTTTTATAGTTCCAACTGTGTTTTATATCTACCATTCTGAAAGGCAGAGGGTTATGTAGCCATCGCTTTACGGTATATGATGGTGACAACTGGCCCTTGAGGTCTATGTTAATAATGAAATGTTTCCAGGCGCTGGAGAGGACCACATGTGCCACCTTTTGTTTTTCGCTATATGCAAATGAATCATTGTGCTGAAAATTCTAAAAATATTACTAAAGTACTATACTAATATTTTACTAAAGTAGTATTATGTACTATACTAATATATTACTAAAGTACTAACTAATATTGTGTAAGTAAATATTTCATATTACAACTTTTCATTTATTCATTAGTATCTTATAGGTCGACGATCATTTTTAACCGAAGTATCTGCAGATGCATAAATTACCTAATTCCAATCGTGGTGCTCCATTTCTATAAACAGCAAATTGAAAAAATAATAATAAAAATTAAAACTGCACAGAGTGTTTAAAAGGATATGGCTGGATGAAATTTTAAGATCAATCTAATGATTGTAATTTTATTATTGTTGCTTTTCAGTGGATTATATAGTGTAGGTTAAAATAGTCTTGAGATTTATTGGTTAAATTACATATCGTCCCAAACACCTCAAACTAACGAATGTGAAAATCGGTACTTTTCCAAAAAAGGCTTTTGCTCAAGTAGTTGTGCCTGTAGGGTTAGAGATTCGACGAGTTGCCACTAGTCGTGTCTTGCTCTATGCAATACCATAGAAGCCTTCCCTCCCCCCAAAAAATAAACGAATTTTTCACGAGCATATTCAGTAATAAAACTTTTTTTTTGAAACTCAATTCCCTAATTTATTTCTGAATGATCTTAGATTGAAGAGATTCTGGCTATAAAATTATTTTTAAATTGGCTGACAAAGCTTTTTATTCTCTTTGAAAGTGTCTGCAACCCAGCTATGTCCAACGATTGGTTTCTGACGGTCACAATGCGATACAAAACACTACGAGAATATTGAGGAAAGCAGTCGGACAATGATGAAATTGTAAAGCGTCTGTTTTATCTCACGTTTTCGTCCACTTTCTGCACCAAATCTTCATTAACGACCGAAGGACGCCCACTCCGTCCTTCATCATGCACATTTATGGGGCCATCTTTAAATGCTCTCACCAATTTTCTTACCATTCCATCACTGATAATGTTTTGTCCTTAAACTTCAACTATCTCACGATGAATATCGATCGGTTTTACGTCTTTAGCACTAAGAAATCGTATAACAGCCCGTACTTCACAATCAGCCCGTACTTACTTAAAAAACATGTCTCGTATAATAAGACAAATGTTATAAACTAGCTGTTGCCCACGACTTCAAATAACAAATAAATGAATTTGATAGCAATATTTATTTGAATTGTGTTTACAACTTTGAATGATTTTTACATGAAAGCATAAAATATGAATAATATGAAAGCTGCTTTCTAATTAAAGTTTAAATACACTCAAAATATTTGGATCCATGATTATTCCATTATTAAACAATTTATTAGTAACTATCTGTTGCCCGCGAATTCGTCAGCGCCAATTTCTGTTATGATCGCTATTAAGAAGTTTTTAAAAGAATATATTTTAAAGTACTTCTGCGTAAATGATATTTTTAGTTTTATTTTCTTGTGGTAAAACATACTGAGATTAATTTTCCACGTTTTTTCCAGATTTTCCACTGATTCTTTACTCCTATTGGTCGCAGCGTGATGTTAAATAGCCAAAAGCCCTCCCCAATAATTGGACTATCAAACATAAAAATAATTTTACAATTGAAACCAGTAGTTTCTGAGATTAGTGCGTTCGAAGAAAGAAACAAACTCTTCATCTTTATAATATTAGTATAGATTAAATTGAGAGCAATATAATAATTTGCACTTGAGGATATACTAAAAAATCCTAGGCACTTGAAGTACTGTGAAACATTTGTTTTAATTTTATATTTTACATTTTTAACATCAAAATATGGATTTTGTTTATTTGTTTGTTAATTTTACGTCCCTTTATGCTGCGGTGGCTAATCGGACGATATTACAGTGGGATCCCTAAATTTCGCCTATCCAGGTTTAATTAGGATAGGGATCTTTAACGAGTACCTGACATCGCACAGGCTCGGGACCACCTTTTACTAACGTCTCCTCCGTTTACTCACGTTAAAAAATCCTGGGGTCACCTGTATGTTTGTACCCGGAACCTTGGGGCATAGGAGGCTGTTATACTAGGGTTTTTATGTTGTTGTTTAAAAGAGCTAAAGAAAGATTTTATAGAAATTTAAACATTTACACGGACAGTATCACCATTCTTTTTTTCCATCATGGATTGATAATCATTATTAGATATGCGTATGTTTTCATAAGTTTTAAGAAATGTGATATTGATCCCATAATTTATTGCGTTGTAATCTCTATCCAAAGAACCATAAGGGATTTTTATTAGCATACTACCATAAAATATGCAAATTGCTTGTCATAAGGCACGAGATGAAGAATGACAGATAAAGTAACATTGATACAAGGATTTTATCGCCTCATTCATTGATAGTATTTTTTTAATATAGCGAGTTTCATGTTATAAATCTCTACATCTTGACAAGATATTAGTTTTACAGGTTAGAGCTCGATAATTTTTACTAAGAAATTTGATATTTAATAGGTATTAAGTAATAGTGTCCAAATCAGTCCGTATATGGTAAAACCAAGCTATTGGAGAGTGTTGTCATCGTTTTCTCAACTTGAGGGTTTCACGTTGAAATGAATTCAGCCCGTTAATAACTCCGCGATTATAATTTGACTCTTTTCGTAAAAATAAAATTGATAATTTTATTTTCTTTCTTCTTTTCAGTGGGCGCGACAGGCCGTTTAGGCACTGGGCCTCGCGGTGTAAACTCCTGCCAGTTTACACTCACGTTTCATGGTACAATTTTTAGTGTATGGTCATCACTCCCCACGACTATTTTTGTGAGTGGCCACCCTTTGGCTGAGGGGTCTCACATACTCGGGGGAGAGGTTGTGAGTGAATCCACATTTTTTTATCCTTATAAAAGCCCCGCCGGGACTGGGATTCGAACTCAGACTAGCGCGCTAGCCACTCAGCCACGGGCTCCCCATTATAATTTTATTTTGCTATACATAAAAGTAATCAGGAAGTGATTTCTCCGTTCCGAAAAGGTTCAATTTTGATAACATAGATAACAACACAATACCGAATTCAAAACCACCGAATAAGGGAGCAATTATTGTGGAGAGGACAACATAGTCGCAGAATTCATAAAATAAGGTGATTTAGAATTTGCTGAAACATTAGAACCGCTATTTAAAGAAATCCGGCCAACTTAAATATATATATATATATATATATATATATATATATATATATATATATATATATATATAATATATATATTAGAAAAAATCTTTTGATTGAATTCACATAAAGCCACTGTTTAAAATAATAACAAAATTTAAGATTAATCCCAAAACTGTGAGAATCATCAAGGAAACTTTAGCAGAAACATCTTTCAAAATTAAATTTATGGGAGAAGTGTCGAAGACTGACTTGAGGTCAAGGCAGAAGTCAGGCAGGAATATGGAATATGCCCTTGTTTTAATTATTTAATTCTTCTATCTAAACTTGAATCTAAATCTAAAGAAATTTAGAATTAGAACAATGTAGAAATAAGATTGGACGGCAAATCTCGTTCGAGAAAACGGAATGTTTCTCTAATTCTAAATTCCAAAATATAGCAAATAAATTCAAAATTTTGAAAAGGAATGTATTAACTGAGTCCATAAGTTTAAATATCTAGGAAAAACTACAACTCCCAATGGAATAGATTAAGTGGCAGTTAAGTATAAAAAAAGAAAATGGATTCAGCCCATTTATAAATTCGAAATAGTTATTTTAAAAAAATATTAACCATTATAAAACTGTAGTTCACCTCGAGCCTTATATAGATCTACATGCTTACAATTTATTTCAACTAAATAAGTGTTTCGGTCCGAAAATTAAATCCTTAGGAAAATATACGGATCGATTATCACAAAAGACCTGTAGAATGTACCTATAACAGACGGATGACTTGAGGCTCCCAAATGAACTTGAAATGGAAGATTTTTTTCGACTGACTCAAAGTACTTGGCTCATTGTTTAATATAGACTGAACTTGGCACAGGAACTAGATACTGCATACACATATCTACTTACAAAATACCCATAGATACATCTCCCTTGAACTTGAAAAGAGAAGAGAGCCGCGTGAGATTGTCCAATCAGAAACTATAAAGAGAACCTTCCTAAGCAATGGAAGTTAAAACCCTTCACGGGTTGTAGAGCTGTGAAGAAGAAAAAGACATCCCTAAGCGACAAAAAAAACTTGTGCCTATTAAAACTGTAACGAACTAACAAAACTTTAATTTACTAGATTATTTACCAATGATCCTATGACTAACTCGGACATTCCAATTCTAGATATGATATTTGACGTACCTTAAGATGAAGAGGAGAATATAAAGGTATTCTTGATGTACCGAGTTAATTCTGTCCAGTGCTGTGTGCTATTCTTCATACTTGACATCTTTTATATCTATATAGACATAGATACACAATAAAATAAGAGATCAATATTACTAACTATATTTAATTCGTAACTCCTCTGCCTATTTTTACATACAGTCGATATTATTTATCGTCGCAAAAGCAACCAGTCTTGTGATGAAGTGTTTCAAAGAGTTAACAGAATTGCTCATTCTGCAATAGTAAGATGCGTTACGAATGTCAAATACTGAGCATATGCGGAACTTCATATTCTGTACTGTATCTTAGCAAGTGTACATATGAAACAGAAAAACTTTTATGTGTGCTCCGATTCAACCATTGGGTTTTCAGAATCTGAAACAAAGCAGCTTTCGAAAATATATTTCTTTTTAGCTAGAGTGGTAATAAATCGTGAGTACAATTAACCTATGCTGCAACCTGCGCCGTGTTGCGATAGAGATAAAAGAGACATCGAGGTCAGCCGCTGCAAGTTGTCGCAAATAAGGTGAAGAAGACGAATAGGCTCGGTGAAGAAAGATGGGGTGTTATTGCCAATGAAAGAGCCCATAGATAAGCGGACCCTAAAAGCATAAATCCACAAAGTTCTCCACATACATCTTGCCGGACCCATATTCCCCGCTCAGCCTCTTGGCCCTATCCTGCACAAATTAATGGCACTTTGTAACTCGATAGGGAACCTAATGGAAACAAACAACCGTTAGGTCACTATTAATGGTTGCAAATAATATTACATTATCTCAGTCGGCAGTTATCGTATGATCGATAAACAGAGTATTAACCATTTGGGGATATAATTATCTGCTAATGGTTCATATTCTAGGACCCTGCAATTGTGTTTTATTTATTGATTTTACAAATCGCAATAATAAAATCACACCATCTAAGAGTATTTTTTTTTTTTTTTTTTTTTATAAAGTTCTGAATCGAATTTGATTTAAGTTTATAATCAAAAGGTTTCCGGCTCAAACATTGTTTCAGGGGGTTATTGAAGGGTATAGAATAATAGAATAAAAAGTATTTAATATTGAAACTTTTAGAAATCTCACATACTTAACATTCAACACGAATGAAACGAATTCGAGTTTAAAGAGGACTGTAGATATTGGACCCATCCTGGTCTCATACTGAGCAGAATCTTCCCAACTTAGGCCAAGAATCGAGCAGGTTGCGTTGCTAACTTGGTAGGGTATTATGGAGGTTGGACTAATCCTTTTGGAACAACGTGGCATACTCTTCATGGAGTCATATACTCGAAGAGAACGATATCAATATGACATTGTGATTCAAATAATGAGATTAGATTGTTACAGGAAGAAGATTAGTGCTACACCTGTGAAGAAGATTAATCCAATTTTTGATAATATGTTATATTGCAATTTATTTCATAGTCATTAAGAGAAGTTTATTATTATTGATAGTCATCCTGAAACATTTCATATTGGGTAAAATTTATATTCCGTTATATCAAATAATGGATATAATTGGTCTACAGTTGAGATTTATAGGAAGAAATTATTCCGGGTGAAAAAAAAACACAAGTAATTTTAACTATTTGTTGTCTGGCAATATTTCGACCCCCATTGTGGGTCATCATCAGGGCGATTCGTAGGACTGCCACCCGGACTAATTTCTTCCTGTATTAGTTCAAATAAAATTATTTACTATTTAAATTTAAAATAAATATTTATTAACAAGTAGGCCAACTTTTTATTTGTCTCAACTATAGGTTGTTGTTTTGATTTGTTTTGAGACTATACCCCTCCTTTGTCTATAGCTAGTAATTGTAATTCCTTTGTTTTTTATATAAACCCATGTATGGCTCACGTAGCCGATCTGGAAATAAAGAAATAAAGAGAGATTTGTTTTGTTTTTTTATTTATTATTATTTTATTGTATATATATGAATTTATTTATATTTTATGTAATTTAATATTATTATTATTTTCTATATATATTGTATGAATGTGGTCTCATATCAGTATTACTATTGTTAATTCTGAAACAGATTGTAATAATTCTCAATAAATAAATATTTAATATTAAAAAAAAAATTAACAACTAGAATATTGTTTAAAATTTTTAATAATGTTATGAAATGCGAATATATCCGATAATCAGGACGAATAATTAATGAATTCTCTGATCAGGTATTAGTGAGTAAATGAAATATGTGTAATACTGAGACTATTGAGAACTATTTAGTCTGATATGATTTTTTTGAAAATGTTATTAAACACGTTGATGTGTTACATCTTGGGTTGTAATGTTCCCATAATCTTAATAATAATCATCTAAATTTCGTTACACATTACTATTATTTACTATTGTACTTATAAGGTTATCTTGCAGTGACCTCTCATTAAAATGAGGGAGTTAAGTCACACTTATACCCGAAATTGTAAAAGTTAATGGAGGGTGATGAAAAGCTGATAAAACTAACTTATTTTTGTAGATAATAATATAATAAAATAGCTGACAGGACAGACGATGTTCCTTCTTAACTATGCCTTGGCGAGATCGGTCAAGCCGTTCTTGCATGATGCTTCAGGATTCATTTTTTATAGCATCCTTTATAGGATAGAGGCGCCATTAATAAATAAATATATATTTGATCTCCGACTGTTTTTGATAATTCTTAAATTGATTTTTAACAACGGAGGTAAGTGAAAGTCGTGTGTTTCGCGCACCATTTGTTTTCTCTTTTAATTATTTAAAGGTATTTATATACGCATGTTATACTTCTTAATATTTTTAGTTTTATTAGTATCTTTGGCCTGTTGTGATTGTTATTTTTGTTCATAAATGTAATTCTTAGGAAACTTCGTACCAGAATAAAGTTTCTTTCTATTTCATAAATATTTTGTATTATTCTTTATTAATATATGTGTTGCAGTGTTGCATTAGATTAATAAAACAAACGTAGAATCTATTTTATTTTAGCTATCTTCTAAAACCTAGCTACATTCTTCGAATTATCAAGGTGTATAATGATTGTACAACTGTTCAAGACATCTTACTAGGATTCCGTTTCTTGAGACCCGTTTCCTTGATTTACCATGCCCTTGTTGGTGCACTGCCAGTATTAGGCTGTTGCGCTATCGTCCTCACGAATGGGTCTCATCCACCAGAGTATCCTAATTTTCGTGATGCCGGAGCGTGTCTCCAGGCTGGCCACGTTTCCGTGTTCACATTTCCAGTTTCACAACAAAAGATATGCAAATCAGCCGGCCTGCGAAAAAGAGCGGCCATATAGGGAGGGCTTTGGTCTCTTTCGACAGACCCTGCCCACTCCAAGGAGTTTGCTAATTGAGCCGAGCGGTTCATTTTATGAGCCTCATCTTTCTGTCTGGCTGATTGCCTTTTTGATTTTGCATCTAAATCTTAATGCTATAAAAAGTCAAAACTAACCATACAAGTATGCAATAATTATTATCACATAAAAATGTAATAAAACGTCAGAATTCTTTTTCACGCTTTACAGTATTAATCGTTCAAATTGGACACAATTTCGGATGAATTGAAGTTTCAAAAGCAAAACATAACAATAAAATGAAAGAATGTTAAGTGTTTAGTGAAGTGATTGTAACCATTACTCAGGTACCATCTCAGGTAGAACAATAGAACTAAGGCATACTAGTTTTAACATGTACCCACCAACTTATAGACGGCTTTTTATTGAGAATTTTATTAGAAAAATATGCAGGAATAGACAGCAGTCGCTACCATGGCAGAGGAGACGTGGAGAGGGAGAAGAAGAAAGAAAATAATAAGTCATAAACTGTCCAGCTAACAGTATGTAATATATATTGTAACTATTGTTCATTAAAATTCATTATTATAACGATGGTCAATGCAATAATTTCCTTTCATTCTTTCCATAACTCACAGTCCACTAGCACTCAAAAACCAGCGTAGCCACTCAAAAGAGTTTTATTAGTAATATCCCCACAGAACGGGAATGCTAACAAAACGTTATGCATAGTACATACTATAGATAATTACATTTCATACGCGAATATTACATCTATTAAGTAAGTAACGATGCTATGAGAGGTCATCGATACACACAGTGTTCAACCTTTCTCTCTTGCTTCTGTCTAAGCATGAGACTTAACAAAGAAAACACGATTTATGTGATAGCATGCTTTTTCCCTTTCCCACGTAATTTTTTTTTTAACACCACACCTTACTTAGGGAACACGACTGCTTAGATCGGGTTTTAGTCGAAGTAGCTTCAACTAATGAGTTGTAAAAAGTACAATTTTACAAATCTTAATTTTATAGGTGATTAAAGCTTTGTCTGTTGATTCGTGGAAAAATATTAATAATCTGTATGCTTATTTTTTTGTTTGATCGTTAAAGAAACTTACTTTTATTATTTCTTGGGCGCTTAATAGTTTTTGTCAAAAAGTGAATCATGTACGAAAATCGACGCCGATAAGGCGAATGGTTAGATGCGATCATCGTCCAGGTCACATGCCAAAATAAAATATCCATCCAAAAAAATAATGGTTACGTTATGGAGATCTATAGCCGTGGTCGTTCATTTTCCTTTCAACCATTAGGAAAAACAATTGATTAAATTTCATCCTGCCAAGAAATTGACGAAATGCATCAAAATTTGATCAAACTGTCGTAGTTTCCAGAACTGGTAAACAGAAAAGGACCAATTCTCCTTTATGATAAGGACCAACCTCATGCTTCAAAACAGACAGTTAAGAAATTAAAGGAATCGGTATGAAGTTACTACACCCCTGATATTTTCCTTATTTATCCCCTACAGCCTACCTACTTTTTCGGACTTTTTCGAGGACAATTTTTTACGTTTTCGCAAAGTAGGCAATTGGAAGAAATGCATTTAAATTATGGTAAATACTTTGAATAAAATATATGTTACATTTTATCTCAATATTTTATTTTATTCCAGATTCTAAAAACCGTCATTTCAAGTGTTACAACCCGATATTCTGCTACAATTGAGACGTTGATTTCCAAAAGGTACTAAAGGACATTTTTTACAAAATCGATTTTTTTACATATTTGTATTCTCATCTCTTAAATGTATCTAAATCTCCTATATGATTTTATCTAACGGAAATCCAAGTCCTTTATGATTGCAATTTATAAATACAATTATTTTCTAAAGAAACTAATTACACATTTAATTTCGTTCCAAATTATACCAATACATCTCATTTCATAACTTTAATATGATTTTATTAATATACTAAAAGAACAATTCTGGATTTTAATGCTAAAAGAATCAAATTAGCTAGTTTAATAATATAATAATTAGTGATTTTCGCGTCTCCAGTAAAATTTCTTAGAATGGATATAGTTATGAATGAATGTATGTACCTATTGGAAATCAACGTCTCAATTGCCAATAAACATTTTGAACACGATTGAGGCTACTAGCTAGATTATGATACTGTCTAAAATGATTGCAGAGGTCTACATAGATTATATTTCTTTTTAATGTTAGCAATTCAATAATTAGCAGGTGAACTCTATGTTTAAAAAAATATTTAACCATTTTTTAATATTATTGTGGCCATGTTGTCAGTAGCTAGTAGGCTGGACAAAAGCCTCATGATTATGTAGAAAACTTACTTAATGATAGGAAAAGTTCATATAAGAAACAATAATTAATTTATTAATGGGGTATATACATTTTATTTTATTATTTGTGGTAATAAAGTTATTAAGAGGACATTTTAAGTGTATTGTTGTTTTCCCATATAAAAGTACTTGATCCTATAATTATACATATTAACACTAGTATTAAAGACCCATCAAATGTTGAATATATTTAAATGGTACAATAGAATTTTTTTTTAGAAGTATGGGCCACAAATCGTTAGACATAAATACCTCATTGATAAATATTTGTAGCAGATCTGTTAGTTTTGTACTATATTTTTATTATTATATTATAATATGTTTGATGTAATAATAAAGTGAAATAAGTCACTGAACCTTTCCTATTCCTATTTTACGAATTCAAATAGTTGAAGATGGAAAACAAAAATCAAAACATTCTTAGCATACCATTTTTTTCCTGGATAGTCCATAGAATTTTTAGTGAAATACCTCTCTGGACTTGGCTATTTGTGGCATTTTGTGATTTTATATATATATATCTTAATGCTTTACTGTTATATATTATACACTTTGATAATAGATTTCTGCCAACTAAATCAAACCGATTTTTCATTCGTATTCTTGGTTTTATTTTAAAATGATAAAAGAAAAAAAACAAAAAAAAACTTATAATAATTTTAAAATATTCCAATAAAAAGTCACGATTCACTATAATTAATACTAATAAATACATTCAGAAGTCAACCCAATTTCTCCAAACCTTATACATAAACACATTTTTTTTCCAGCTAACTGGATGATGAAACGTGCTGCTCCTAATGCCTGTCAAGGCGGAAGGATCACGCTGCACCATTAGCTTTTACAGAAAGTTTTAGGGAACCCACTTAACAGAGACTGGGTGCAGGAATCCCAACTGCAACGTTCGATCCAAGGATGACACAACACAATAAATAATTACCATGCCACAGTCGGGCTTGAATATGGAATCTGGGGTTTAGTAGGCCTATGTACTACTCAAAGAGTTACACCAATTCTTGAGAACAATCATGCTAACCATCATGGTAGGTGCCTAGTTACTAAGCAGAGTGGTGAAAAACTTCAATATTTTTTACTGATAATATCATTTTTATTGGCGAGCGGGCGTAATAATCTAAAAATTTTTCGCCCTAAAACACCTTACCTACCTTTATTGGCGAGACTTGATAATGTTGCACCAAAACCCGATTTTCCGTTTACTATTCGAATAGAACCCTTATTTCCGGCATCATATATTTATCTTAACCGTTCCCATCAAGGTTCTGAATCAATGGTACCATCGTTTGGGATGGATTAATAATATCAAAAATTCAGTATACAAAAATAGTGTGAAGATTTTTTACATTTAATTTTTTGCAATCCCTTGCTTGGTGACTAGTATTCCAGGCAAAATATATTCTAACTGTTGTTTCATTTCCTTAAGGTTTCTTCAATATAAACGCCTCTCATAGAAGTGTTTTTTGTTTTTTTTTGTTGATAATATAACTGTTTGAGTTTTTCCACTGTTGATGAGCGATTTAAGTTTTTAAAATGGTAGAAGTTCTCTTTGAATTTATTATTGCAACAATAATATACTAATTTAAAAATTCTTTTTCGTGATTATTCTTTAACTTACATTTTCATTTATTCTTTTTTTTTTTAATATTTAGTTAGAACTTTTTGATTATTTTATTAATATTGAATGAATAATAGGATATAACTGTTTGTAAGGATAATGTCTTAAGTGATATGGTAAGGTAATAAATTTTTGATATGGCCGACATCTTATCTGTACCACGTCGATAAAACATATTTTCCTACTTTGCGCGAGACAGCAATCTGGAAAATTATTGACCTGATTTCAATTTACAATCCTTACGAGGTACAATATATGCGTTTATCGAGTCGTATTCCTTTTGGGGTTTGGTAGGAATAGCTCATAGCCTGTGAGTTATTAGCAAATGAGAAGTGACAGGAGATAAGGTAGAGGGCAGGTTGTTATCAGGCAGCGGGGAGATAAGCTGAGGTTCAATATTTATGAAGGACCCCAGCTTCCTAGCTAACATAATTATATCCGTCCTCTCCACCAGTCTTGTCAATTAGACAACTATCCGACTTCCTACAGATGTTTTAATTAATACATTCATTCATTATACCCATATACCCTCCCCCTCAGAAAACTTTTTTTTTTTTTCGATTTCGAATCTAATTCCGCACCTGACAAATACATGTTAATAATTTGCAGATCGATGATGTACTAAGAACTAGTCATGATGAGAAGCTGCACCCTATGACACTCCCTGGCTTACTTTAAACCTTTTTAAAAATGAAGTAAATGTGGTCTATCAGTTGTTGAACCGGTATGTTATTTTAACTTCAAAACTAGATAGTGGTAGATAGATTTCTTGCTCTAAAATATAATCAGAGATAAGTTAATATTATCAGTAGGCTTTAATGCTCCGGAGGTATGTGATGTGTTAATACTAGATGAATCTGTAGGGTCACCTATAGCATAGTGGCTAGCAAACAGCCTTCTATGCCAAAGGTCGATTGATTGATTATGTCGTCATTTGGAGGGGACGTAAAAAGGTGGTCCCGAGCCGGTGCGATGTCAGGTATTCGTTAATGATCCCTATTCTAATTAAACTTGAATAGGCAAAATTTAGGACTCCCACTGTAGCATCGTCCGATTGGGCACAGTAGCATAACGTGACCTTAAATAAATTAACAAACAAACTAGATGAATCTACTTACTTTTAACTTCGGTACTGAAGTTTTTTATTGTATACCTCGTAGTATAAACTCTTTGCTCAATGATAATTAGGGCTTCTTAAATTCGAATTGGTAAGGAGCTTTTAATATCTTGGATTTATTATCAATGATGATTTGAGGGAAGAAGAAGAGGTCAGAAAGCGAATAGGGGCTGGGAATCGAGCCTATTTCTCCATATCGATGCTGAGGTGAGCCGTTCCACCAATTTTACGCTATACAAGACCCTCATAATAACAGTGGTTACATACAGTAAAGAAACTTGAACCCTCAACAATACAAATATGGACTAACTAGGTAGGTTTGAAAGAGCAGTCCTTGGGAGAATCCAGGGAGCCGTGTTTAAGGATGGTCAGTGGCGGTGAAGGAGAAATAGCGAATTTTTCCAGCTCTGCCAAGATGTTAGTATCTCCTCTTACATCAAGATACATAGACTAAAATAGTTTGGACGTGTGTTGAGGATGAACAGTGACAAATTGGCAAATAGGGTGTACAAGAATATTCAGGACGGCCAGCGCCAGCGTGGTAGAGCGAAGAGCCGATGGAGGAATGGTGCATGCAAGGATCTAAGGCAACCCGGGATCTCTCTGAGAAGAGATATAGATCGAGAAGAATGTTTGGCGACGGTTGAGCAGGCCAAGGGCAGTTTCATGCGCCTGTTGAGCCAATAGAAGAAGAAAAAGTTAATATTTTTGCTTTGATACTCCGCCATCGCTCGTTATTATCGAAGGAGAGCTATTTCTACTTTGAAAGAAGTTAGCGCAAACATAATTAAAGGGCGAACTCGTTGCAATAGTTCCAAGATCTGATCTCATCAAAAGGAGAAAGCGCCTTTGTGCGGTCCGATATTTACGACTTGTAGATTATTACGATTGATGGTAGCGGATTAGTTTTTAATGTCCTTACAGCTCTGAGCAACTATTTTCATTCTGTGGATATTTGGCATATAGTTCATATAATAACAATGCTGGTTTACGAAAGTGAGCCATTTTTACAAGATTATTAGTAAAATATTAATGTATATAATATCTTTTTGCATTATTACTTTTCTAAAATACGGATTACTGGCATAAGCAAGACTTTCACTTACCTCGTTTGTTAATATCAATTCCAGAACTTTTAAATAGAATTACAGTTCATCAAACCCTAAAGAAATACATTCAGTTCCATTTGAAACATGTTTTAGATTAAATAATATAAAAGTAAAAAATCTGGTGCGGGCAACACACGACTTTCATTTACCTCTGTTTTTAAAATCAATGAAAGAATTTTCAAATACTTTTAGAGATAAAAGTACGTGAAACTATTGAAGAATTAATTAAATCGAATTTATAAGAAACGTGTGTTGTATTAAAAATTCTATTATATTATTATCTAAAATAATCACTTAGTTTTATGTTCATTTCATCACTCTCTATTAACTATTAAAAGCTTGTGTAAGAGATTATATTTTTTCTAAAATCTTTAGCTTTCCAAGGGTATATCATACATGTGAATTACTGCTCTTATGTTCAAAAACGAAAAATTGCATTAAAAAATATTTTTTCTGTTTTCTCCTTTAGTTGGGAATCGAATTTATCCAATTTATATATTTACCTGTTTTTCATCAGCGTTAACAAGATAATATAGTTATTTTTATTGAAACTACAAAATTAAAGGTACTTTAGGGGAAGAAAATTTAAAATATCGGCATTTAAGCCCTGTCAGACCATTTTAATCAGAATAAAACCTACATGATATTAAAGCCCATTAAATTTTACATTGATATAGCGAGTTTAATCAAAATCGTCGGAACCGTTTTCGAGAAAATCGAAAAAAGGTGCAAAATGCATGGTATAAAGTGCCTCTTCTGGTAAGCTCATTTTGATGAAAAACGTTTTGTCACGTCTCGGGCGTATAGTTGTCTTAAATATGAAATTTCAGTTTCATAGGATCTTACCGTTTCCACCCGGGAGTTACCACACACACACACACACACACACAGACCTTTTTGCGGGACTTGGTTATTTGGACTCAGGAGACCCTAAAACGTGTATTTCCGCTGAAAACTGGAATTCGAAAATTTTCACGATCGCAATACTTCCCCTTACTATATATAGTAAGTGAAAATAAAAATTGTTATGGACGAGAATTATCTAAGTGTATACCATATTCTTCACTTTACATTACCTTCTACACTTTTGTATATAAGATAATATTTTTTCTATAATATTTAGCCAATATCCAACGGTATATTATCCATTTGTATTACTATTCATATGTTAAAAAAAACTGACAAAATAATTTTGTCCTTTTCTCATTCAGTTGGTAATAACAAATGTTCAACTTGTATGTTTAGTTGTTTTTTATCAATCAATGCTTATAAGATGATATGTATAAATTTTTTTAATCTAAAAAATAAAAGGTACATTAGAAGAATAAAATACAATTTTATATATATACCAGACTGTTTCAATTAGAATAAATCTTAAGTGATATAGCCCATTAAATTTTATACCGATTTTGCAAGTTGTCCTAAAATGAGAATTTCCTTGAACACGGAAATTCGAAAATTTTCAAGATCGCAATACTTTCTCTTACTAAATATTTCATACATGGAAAAGTAAAAATGATATACTGCAGGTGACTGAAGGGAAGCATTTTTAAGCACTTAGGACTGGATACTGTCATGCGTGTTACTTCGCGTTCTGGTGCCATCAGGAGTAGTTATCAGTAATTATTGTTTGTTTATTGCTAGTTATGGCTTAGTTTATGGCTAATCGGACAATGCTACAGTGGGAGTCCTAAATTTTGCCTACCCAAGTTTTATTATGAAAGAGATCTTTAACGAGTAACTGACATGGCACAGGCTCGGGACCACCTCTAAACTTCCGCTCCGAAGGCATAACTATGGATTTAATACTTCCATTAAAAAATCCTAGGGCCACCAGCGGGTTTGAACCCGTGACCATTGGCATAGGAGGCTGTTAAGCTAACCACCCAGCTACAATGGATTCCATCAGTAATTGTTCTTATGATTTTAGGAGGCGAATTCGAATTAGTAATTTTATTAAGTTACAATTAAAAAAATCTCGATTAATAACTTACTATCTTAAATGGAATGATCAGACATTTGAAAAAGCAACCGTAAGCAATTTTTTTATAAGTTTAGTGCCTGAGCCTCGTATAAAATAGCTTCCTATCATTAGGAACTGGCCCTTGATGAAAGTTTAACGGCACTGGTTATTCCTACTGGTTTCGAATTTTATGTTCTCTCGGTGGTCGACGGACGGGTTTACTCTTAACGCTGATTTTATAAGTGCTATCCTCGAGATCTGACGTCGGAGGTAGCGGCCAATATAAAAGGAAAAGATGTGAGACCGGTAGCCTTAATAGCTGGAACTTCTGTGGTGGAGATGTGTTGAACAGAAGCCGCTAGGTGCTTGGCTTGTTCCAGCTAACGAATGTTGCTCCCTAATGTAGCACGCGAGTCAGTTATTTATCTAGAGTATTTGTATAGATAACATTTGTTGAACCGTTTCTCTTTGTTTCGAAGTTCGATTCTGGAATTCATTTTTACTAATTTATAAATGTACTAATTTATTTCTAATAGAACCTAACATAAATATCTACATATTTATACACCCTATAATGTATGGAAACGAGCGTGAGTGTGAAAAACGCCACAAGAATATAGTTTATGTTGAATAAGAAATAGTAAATAAATTCACCTTTATTTAACTACTATCTATTGCCCGCGACTTCGTCTGCGTCAATTTCTGTTATTCTGATCGCGATTAAGAAGTTTATAAAAGAATAAATTTTAAAGTTCTTCTGCGTAAATGATATTTTTAGTTTTATTTTCTTGTGGCAGAAGAACATACTGACTTTTTCCGCAACCCGATGTTCACAATGCGACATATAGTTGACCGTATGAAAAGCAGCCTTGACGTAAATCGATTCCTACGTGTTTAAATGTTTTCCTCTGTGATTTATTAATTGTTACGTCAAATTAAAGCGGGATATTAAATTATTTTAAAATTAAAAGGTAAATCATTTGGAATCATTGGAATGCGAGGTTAATTTTCTCCGTTTTTTCACATTTTTCACTGATTCTACACTCCTATTGGTCGCAGCGTGATGTTATATGGCCTAAAGCCTTCCTCGATAAATGGACTATCCATCACAAAAAGAATTTTTCAATTCAAACCTGTAGTTTCTGAGATTTCGTTCAAACAAATAAACTCTTCAGCTTTATAACAGTATTGATTTATCTCCGAAAAATTTAGTGATCAATTTTTCAGATTTTAATAATCTTGTATTATAAAAGTGAATTGACGAAATCCATAAAATTTGATCAAACTGTTGTTATTATTACCACTACTAGTATAAAGAAAAGGACTAATTCTCCTTAATGATAAAACCCAACTATATTTTTTAATAAAGACAGTTAACAAACTAAAGAAATTATGCTATTAAGTCCTACAACACCCATCTCCCCATATTCATCTCATTTATCCCCTACAGGATACATTTTTTTTCAGAGTTAGGACTACTGTTTTCGAGGAAAATTATCCACTAATGATTTAGACATTAAAAATGCGTCTTCTGAATTTATTTCAGTAAATGACTCAAACTTATTCAAAGCTTGAATAGAAATCTTGGTAAGCCATTGGGAGAAGTGCATCTGAATTATGGTTAATAGTTTGAATAAATTATAGGTTAGATTTGATCTCAATATTTTATTTTATTCCTGATTCTAAAAACCGTCATTTCAAGTGTTACAAACCGATATTCTGCTACAATTCATTGCCAATAAACATTTTCAACACAATCGCGGCTATTTTCTAGATTAGAATACTATTTAAAATGATACCAGATGTCCTCATCGTTTCTTTTTAATAATTAGCAGGTGAACTCTATGTTTAAAAAAAATATTTGACCGTTTTAAATATTGTTGTGGATTCTGTTGCCAGTTGCTAGAAGGCTGGATAAAAGCCCCATGACTTCTAATTGTAAAGACAACTTAATAATAGGAAAATTTCATATAAGGAACAATAATTTATTTATTTATGGGGTATATAATTTTATTTTATTATATTATTTGTGGCAATAAAGTTATTAAAAAGACATTTTGAGTGTATTGTTGTTTTCATATATAAAAATCCTTGATCTTATAATTATATATATTAACAACAATATCAAAGATAGACCCATCAAATGTTTAAAATATTTAAATGGTACAAATTAGGCGGGGATTAAACAAAATCCCCCTGGCATCAAGACTCGAACTCGTTATTACTTTACTTTAAACTTTCGTTAATCAGGTTGTTGGGCAACGCGCAGCACAACACCGCGTATCAATCCCCTCGGCCATCCCGCCCCTTAAATTAGGAGACTATCTCGAATGATACTAGAGGTACACATTGTTCATCTTTATTTTAAAAAAATAGCAGTGTGCGACGTCAAGTGCTCGTTAAAGATCCCTATCCTAATTGATCCTGGATTGGCAAAATTTAAGAATTCCACAGCAGCATCATCCGATTAGCCACAAATAGGAGATACGTACCGCGTATACCGCGTTTGGTAGATGGGGGGTAGGTAGGATGGAAAATACATAGGAAAAGGTAGAATGGAAAATACGTACTGATTTATGGACAGGGTCTGACAACAATGACTAAAATACTTAATACTACCATACAAAGAATCAATGAAATTTAACTTATGATTATAATAATGATACAGGATAAAAAAATTCTAATTTAATTCTTGAAATATCACCTATATAATAGTAAGAACAGTGATGGAAGATGTATATGGAGAAAAACTGACTGTACCTCCCAACTTAATTATCCCTAATTCTGTTTAAGGTATCGAAGGATAACAGGGTTGAAAAAATAATAATGGAACACTATAAAATACACTAATTGACAAATCTTACAGATTGATAAAAAAGTTAAATAAACATAAATACAAGTTGGAATAAATTGAATAGTGAAGACATTTAGAAAATTTTTAAATACATAAACAAGGGGATCGAAACGTTGGCAAACAATAAAATAGTTGAAACTATTTAGTTGTTTCATTTAATGACCGCCACCCGGACTAATTCCTTCCAGAAATAATTTTTTTTTTTTTTATTACTAATTTTATTGCACCTGTAAAATGTTTACAATAAGCAAATGGGATTTTATGGACAAGGAAACATGGCGTGGCATAAAGTGAGATTAAACGAATAAATGAACACCAACAAATAAATTAAAAAAAAAATAAAAGAATTTTTATTTTATTATTTTTTCCACATTCGGGTAACTGCCTTTTAGAAATCAGCAACATCCCTTCAGTCCAATTAATCAATTCTCTACACCTGAGAAAAATAGTTAACCGTGAATAGCATTCCAGTTCCGCTATGCCTTCCTTTTTATTATATTTACTTTACAAGCAACGCTGAAATTTATTATATTTTAAAATAATTGTGATAGCAATGGAGGCATGAGATTAATAGAAACTATTGATTTAAGTGTTTAAGTCATCATTCAAATATATTATCAACATCATAGGTAATGGGAAGTGTCATATATTTTAGCCTATTATTTATATGGAATTAAGAAACTCAGTAAAAACATTGTCAGGACCGCAGAGGTTCATTTTTGTTTTTATGAACTGCAAAATAAATTGAAAGATTTTAATTGATTTAATTACAATAAAATACCGATGGCCGACTCAAGTGAAAAATAAACTACGTTTATTTCGCTCTGAATCAAATGTTTCATCTTTTTGAATCTAAGCTAAGAAAAGGAGATGGCTTGTTAGTTATATGCTTCCTGAGAATTTGAAATTATAAAAATAAAACATAAGAATAGTTTTTAGATTTTATAAAGAAATAGTCTAGCCTAAGTTATACCTTAAAACGGTAGAACCGAGGATTTTTCAGTTTCTTTAACATATCTTAGAACCATCTTCTGGGTTTGAACCTTCAAAACTACAAGAAAAAAATATGGTTTGATAAAAATAATAATCAATAAAATTAAATAAATATAATTTTATTAAGCAACTCATAGGACTCTCTTCTCATAATACTGATAAAAATATTTTCTAGTATTGGGAATCCACAGAACTTTAATGAATGAGTTTTTAATTATAAAATTCTTATTATTAAGGAGCATTTTTTATATCAGTAATAAAAATATAAATGCGTAAACTCAGCTTTCGAAGCTCATACGTCCAAAGTCGGTTGCTTAGATTATGTACGTGTAAGTTTTCAACCATATCTAGGATGGAATGGCGCACCTCAAAGTCTCTGATCGATTGGTTCAGTGTTTCTTAACTTCAATTCCTATGCAATCTATAATAACATTATTTGAGTTAACCATATATTTATCATATATTATCCCTTTCTGACCGATCCAGAAATCTAGGAAAACCTTACTTTGGCAGAATATTTTGAACTTATTCAAATGTTATTAGCTGGTCGTCCAAGTTTCAAATTAGAAACGAATATTTGTTTTTCCACTCGGAGTTAATGCTATGATGCTTCAAATTTGTTAGCATCCTTATGAGGCATTTAATAGAAACATCTAAAACGAAAATATTTTCTGAGTCTCCTAGAACGTAACAAATATTATGAAGGAAGGAAGCTTTAAATTGCTATTTTTCCTCATAAATTTTACAACACTTCTAGTCCATAGCCATATCCGAAAATGGATTACATTAATAGGACTTCCTAAAATTAACTCTCATTTCTAAGTTTCATTTCGATTATAAAAGTAGGTGGGTTTCCTCGACTAATTTAAGCTATCTTCTAGGCGCCTTCCTCGATATAAATATTAAAATGGATGGTATATTAATTTTTCTTCCATCTTCTCCAGGCTTAAATAATGGCATTTACCGCCTCGATGACTTCAAGGAATGCTGGGGATATTAATAGGAGAAAGTTATTAAAGGAGAGGCAGGTACAAATCGAGGCCAGTTAGTCTTCCTGATGGGACATTTAGCACCTATCGAATGTGGACGTTTAGTTTATAAATAAGTGGTGAAATGTTTAAACTGCTATTAAATGTAATAAAATGTCATAAAACTGATATAGGGTCTAGCGGAATTTAGATTAAGATGGGTAGTTATTATTCTATTTTTGAAATATTTTTTGAGATATGTTACAATTTGTAATGAGTATTGAATATTAAAATAGGTTCCACAAAGCGGAATTGTGGAACTTGTATCCTGTGAATATTATTGAGTTGATAGCATCGCGGAGACTCAAATGGGCGAGTAAAGTTGTAAAGTTGGTATTCGCTGATCCGACTGGTAGGCGTCCGAAAGGTAGGCCGAAGCGTCGATGGAAGAATTGCGTAAAGGCTGATCTCGGGGGCTTGGGCTTGAGCGGTGAGCATTGGACGAGTCTGTGTAGCCGGAATTTAGTGGTATCGGCATCGAACCTTCGGGTTCGGTAAGCCTATTATTATTATTATTATTGAATATTAAATATGCTGCATCGTGCATTCTCTACATGTATTAACTTTTATTATTAAGCTCATGGAACGAAGCGGTACATAATAGTCTTGAGTCATTTTCCTCTTTATTTTCAAATCGATATTAGTTTCAGGTTTTTAAAATAGCATAATCAAACCATACAATTTTATGACTCACCTTCAAGCCCGCCAAGCTATTCTCGTCAAGTCTCTTTTTGGTGTAGGAAGAGTTGGCTTGATGTTTATACCCTTTAGCACCTTGTAGACAAGAAATTTCTCTATTTTGTTTTACTGACCATGTATTCCTCCGAACATTTTCTCTTTTTATCTATATTTAAGAGCTCCGTCTGTTTCTAAACGACCACTGATAAATACTATTATAAATAAGATGAGCGATAATTTCAACCAAGTGGGTGGGTTTTATCGAGACGAATCGAAAATAAGTTTCGATGTGTAAATATAATATTCGCATTATACCGGACACGGTATCTCAAACAGGGAAAAGCTTTATTTATTCTTTAAGTTAAAGGGTATAATCTGACATAGGCTTTCTGTTTAGCATACTCCATATCGGGGGAACAAAATGGTATCAGGTAAAAGAAATGGGTTTGCGCTTTATCTCTTCCTCACTCCTACGCCTGCCTTTAGCGAAGGAAAAAAAGAGCTCTTGCCTCCATTGGATAGGGGTTCAAGGGTGGAAAATTATTGAAATGAACGTGTAATTAGGTCTTCCGTTGTTATTTAAAAGCATTTGACCTTAAGGTTGAAGGAAAGGAAAACTATTTTTAGCTATTTAATTTATTCTAATAATTATCATGGTCACCAAGAGATGGATCATGGAGCAATGTCAAACTTCAAGAGTAATTACAAATTTTTTTTTTTTTTTTTTTTTTTTTTTATTGAGATATATTACAATTTGTTACAAAATGAACAATAATAATATTGATAAGAGACCTCATTCATACTATATATACAGAAAATAATAATAATGGTCAAATTTCATAAAATATAACATAAATTCAAATATATACAATAAGTTAATAATAATAAATAAAAAACAAAACAAATCGAAACATAAACCTATTATTGAGATAAACAAAAAGTTGGAAAATAAATAAACATCTTACACACAATCATAACTATATACAATATATACAATTGCTAAAGGGACCCCAGCAAGCGCTTTTTCCTCCACTTGTGGAGGAAAAAGCGGAATCCAAGAGATCCCAGCACCTCTATCTCAGCCGCATCACTGGTCTGAGCCAGTGGAGGCTGAGTTAGGGCGCTGTAGCCACAAACATACCGTACATGAGTGGAGGATCTGACCATTGTCAGAACTCCAGTTTAAATGTTTACAATAGGTCTCGTGGCCACTGCCGTTTCAATCTTCGAGGAGGATTGTAGGGATGGGTGGTGCTGGATAGGGATTGTGCTAGAGGGTTAGGATGATGACTAAGGTTCTGATGAAATTTGGGAAATTTGGATGGTACCAGGTCTAAAACAAACGGAATGTTAAGGTCATGGTGTAGGGTACAGTTGGTAACGTAATAAGGAGCATTAACTATTGTTCGGAGGACTTTGGATTGGAAGGATTGGATGCGTTTAATGTTAGAATGTTTAGCTGTCCCCCACAGTTCAAGTCCGTAGGTCCATATAGGTTTCAGTACTGTCTTGTATATTAGTAATTTGTTGTCAACTGTAAGATGAGATTTTCTGTTTAGTAGTCTGTATAACTGGCCGAATCTGCGGTTGAGTTCTTTTCTTTTTAGTCTTGTATGTGGGTTCCACGTCAGTCTTTTGTCTAGTAAAAAGCCGAGATACCGGACTGTGTCTGAGGAAGGAAGCGGTATGGAATTGAAATTAACCGTTGGACAGGATTTTCGTCGAAGGGTGAATGTGACGTGAGTGCATTTGCTTTCGTTCACCTTAATGCGCCAAGCATTGCACCAGTCTTCGACAAGGGAAAGGTGCTTTTGGAGATTTAGCGATGCTGCTTCAGGATCGGAATTGGATGATAAAATGGCTGTGTCATCAGCAAATGTTGCCAGAAAGGTATTGGGGTCGGTAGGGATATCGGCGGTGAAGAGGATGTAGAGGACGGGTCCTAAGACGCTGCCTTGAGGAACACCGGCCTCAACAGTATATTGTTCGGAAAATTCGGAACCACAGCGAACTCGGAAGGAGCGGTTGGATAAATAGGATCGGAGGATTAGGTATAAGGATTGAGGTAAATGGGTTTTGAGCTTAAAGAGCAGTCCCGGATGCCACACCCGGTCAAAAGCTTGAGCTATGTCCAGAAAGGCACCCGAACAATACTCCTTGCACTCAAGGGCGGAGGAAATGTGGTCTACAACTCGGAGTCCTTGCTGAACCGTGGAATGTTGAGGACGAAATCCGAACTGATGTGAAGGAAAATTTTGAAATTTGGCTAGGATTCGTTTTAGTAGGAGCTTTTCGAAAATTTTTGAGAGTATCGGAAGTAGGCTGATAGGTCTGTAAGATGACGTGTTGTTAGAAGGTTTGCCTGGTTTTAGGAAAAGGATCATAGTTGAATGTTTCCATAAGAGAGGAAAATAGGTAGTGCGTAGGATACAGTTATAGAGATATGTAAGGAATGTAATGGCTTTAGGTGGAAGTTGTCTTAAGATTTGGGGAGTAAGGAGATCGTATCCAGGAGATTTGCGGAGAGGAAGCTTTTTAAGAAGATATCTGACCTCAGAGGGATTAACTGCTTTAGGTGGTAAGGATAGTGGTATTGGTGACGTGAGGAACTCTTCAACTGCTGCAGTATGGGTTGGATTAAGCTCTGGATGAGGAGTAAAAACTTTGTAAAGGTGCTGTGCGAATTCCTCGGCCTTATGCTTGTCAGAAGCAGCCCAGGAACCATCACAGCGCCGGAGAGGATGGGAAATGGTGTGGGATTTTAGGATTCTCTTCGTGACATTCCACAGGGAATTGTCACGAGTCGAGAGAGAGGAGAGGTAGGTATTGTAGGATTGGGAACGGAAGATCGCCAACTCCCGCTTTAATTTTCTACAAAAAAAATTATAGGAGCGGCGATCTTCTGGGTGGCGGGTGCGTTGCCATAATGTTCTAGCTCGACGTTTGCTGTTGATGAGGTCTGTCAGGTGTTGTGGTAAATGGCTTTTGTAAGGAATTATTTGGGATTGTTTGGGAGAGGAGGCAGTCCAGGCGGCTTGTTGAATAGCGGTTGTAAAGGAATATACGGCGTCGTCAAGGTCATTTGGGGTTTTGAGAATCACTCTGAGGTCAATATCATTAGTGAGAATTTCGCGGAAGAGGTTCCAGTTGACAGGGCCCCTAATGAATGACGGTGGGATAGGTTTAGGAATAGGTGTTATGGATACATTTAGAATCAATGGACTATGATCAGAGGATAGTTCATCAAGGCGAGCTATGGAAAAATTCAGAGAGCCTAATCCGCTGTGGATGAAGAAGTCGAGGATGTCAGGATTACGGTTAGGATCTGTTGGCCAGTAGGTAGGAGAATCGGGAGGTAGGAGATGAAAGCGTCGGGAGTTGAGTGCAGACTGCAATGTCCGTCCACGAGAATTGGTGGTTCTAGAACCCCACTGTTGGTTCTTAGCATTTAAGTCTGCACCCAAAATGAAGTGATTACCCAAGGAGTTGAGGAAGGATCCAAATTGGGCAGAGGAAATGGGATGTTTAGGAGGGCAGTATGCTGATGCGATGATAAGCGGAAAGGAAAAGGTTTTGATAACGATGGAAGTTGCTTGTAGGTAATCGTGGGCGGAAATTGGGTGTAAGTGATGGGTGAGGGATCGGCGGACTATGACAGCAGTACCGGCATGGGCTTTGCCGTCTGGATGGTCTGTCCGGTATGTCGTGTATCCTGGTATTTTAAAGTACTGTTTAGTGGTTAGTCTAGTTTCAGTAATGAGTGCAACATCAATGTTTTTGTCCTGCAGTACGGCTGTAAGTTCGTCAGTGTGAGTTCTAACACCATTCGCATTCCAAAGGAGAATGGATAAGGAATTAGGTGAGGTCATTTATGGTTTTTTTAAGGCAGGAATGAGATTTGTTACGAGATTCGTAAGGAGTGATATTAGGGGCATAACAAGGGATTTAATTTCGGAAATAAAGGATGTCATCAAACTGGTAAGGTCTGTGGCGTTTGAAGGAGGAGGAATATGAGAGATTTGTGGTGGATTAGGATTCTTAGGCAATGGTGGAATGGATTGAGGTACATTCTGTAGTTCCGGCAGGGCCACGGCTTCAGTACTTTGATTCCCACCTCCAAGTAGGTGGGCAAATGATACATTGGCATCAATAAGTTTTGAGGGTTCTCTTCTGTGTCTTACTTGTCTTGCTGTTTCATCCAGTACTTGAGGTTTTTGAAACCTGGTCCTCAGCTCCTTATAGATTTGGCATCCTTTATAGTTGGCCGGGTGGTCCTTCAGGCAATGAGCACATACAGCTGGTGTTGATTTTGGTTTTGTACACTCCACAGACTTGTGCTGTTCACCGCATTTCACGCATCGAGGTATGTGATGACAATAACTTTTAGTATGACCATATGCTTGACAATTATGGCACTGAATTATCTCTCTCTTTGTGTAAGGTTTTTCAACTCTTACACTGGAATAGTACAATCTATTGAGGTCATATATTTTTTCAACTCCTTCAGCTGGTTCCAAATCCACAAAAAAGAGAGGTAGAGGAATTTTATCCTTTAGGACGTTAGTGACTTGCCGCACTTTATAGCCCATCTCCGTTAGTTCTTCTTTAATAGCTTCAACTGGTGTCGAGGGGTGTAAGTTTCTGATTACAACTCTTAAAGCTCTCTCTTGGCGTAGCTGATAGGTATGGAAATCTGCTTTGGTTTCAGTTAGGTATTTCACTATTTTTCTATATGTCTCGGCAGTAGTAGGAGATATTTTGGTATCATTGATTCTACTCATACAGTAGTAGCTGGTAGATTCGGTAATTTTGTTCAATTGCGCACACAACAACTGGAAATTTCTAATATTTTTGACAAATATTGGAGGAGGCCGTGGTTCACTAGGTATAGGAGTAGATTCCATGTTTTCTTTTTCATTATGTAAAATCTGAAAAGGATTTGGGGTGAAAAACGGCGATTCGTCAGTCATCCCTTGTGACGATGTGCCAGGTTGTGGTTCAGATTCTGAATTAGTACCGGAAGGGGTTGCTTGTAGATTTAATCTTTTATTAGTATCACGGCGGGGTCTTTGTTTTGTAGGTGACGGGATTGAACCACTAGATCTAGATCTTTTAGTTGAAGCTTTGGAGGACATTACTTGATGATAATATCGCATTTCATGTATAGAAAGTAATTAAATAATAACCAGATGTGGGAAAAAAACAATAACTTAAAAAAAGTTAAGCAAGACCAGCCTTGCCGGGCTATTGGCAATCAGTAATTACAAATAAATGTTTTCAAAATGTTTTATTGCTTTCAATTAGATGGATATTGCAAGATATAAATTTTTTATTGAACTACGTTTTCCAAATTTTAGCTAAAATAATAACCATGGTAAATCTGTGACGAAGATGTTTTTTAAAAAAATATTTTTCGAGATATATTACAATTTTTTCCTATATGAACAGTAGTAATTGTGATGTGAGACTACATTCATACAATATGTACAGAAAATAATGATTTTATATATATATATATATATATATATATATATACATACACACACACACACACACACACACACATATATATATATATATATATATATATATATATATATATATATAAAACAAAAACAAATTAAAAAAAAAAGCAAAAAAAAGCTATAATACAGATAATTACAAAGTGAGAAATAAATTAACACCTTACTTAATATTATCTCCATGATAACCATACACAATATTTAAATTCTGCTAAAGGAACCCCAGACTGAGCTTTTCCCTCCACCTGTAGAGGGAAAAGCGGAATCCAAGAGATCCAAGCGCCTCTCTCTCAGCCGCGTCACTGGTGCGAGCCAGTGGAGGCTGAGCTAAGGCGCAATAGCCACAAACATACAGTACATGAGTGGAGGATCTGACCAGTGTCAGACCTCCAGTATAAATGTTTACAAAACGTCTCGCGGCCACTGCCGTTTCAATCTTCGAGGAGCATTGTGGGATTAGGATGATGAGTAAGGTTCTGATAAAATTTGGAAGGCATCAGGTCTAAATTAAATGGAATCTTAAGGTCGTGGTGAATGGTAATGTTGGTAACATAATAAGGGGCATTAACTATTGTTTGAAGGACTTTGGATTGAAAGGATTGGATAGGTTTGATGTTAGAATATTTAAATTTACTTGTATTTGTTACTAGAGTGCTGCCAATGGGCAGTTTCTCTTCAGGTTTTTCATGTACACTATCTTTAATCCGCATAAATAAAAAAAAAACTTGTATATGTATTATACTAAAATAATAAATACCATTAAAAAAATACTTTTGCAGATTTTTCCTTTAGTTGGGTATCGAATTCGTCCAAGTTATATATTTCTCTGTTTTTTTATCAATAATAACAACATTTTTATAGAATTTACAAAATCAAAGGTATTGTAGAAGAAGAAAATTTAAAATATTGGCATTAAAGCTCTGTCAGACTATTTCAATCAGAATGAAACCTACATAAAGTTAAAGCCCATTAAATTTTACATCAATATGACGAGTTTAATCAAAATCGTTAAAGTTGTTTTTGAGAAAAACGTAAAAAGGTGCAAAATGTATGGCATATGTAGCACTTCCGGCCTGCGCATTTTGATGAAACATTTGCTGTAACGTCTCGGGCGTATAGTCGTTTTAAATATGTAATTTCAGTTTCTTACGACTTTTCGATTTCGGGCTAGACTTACCATACACAAACACACACAAACGCACACATACACACCTTTTTTCGGGACTTGGTTGTTTGGACTTAGAGGACCCTAAAACGTGTGTATTTCCGTTGAAAACTAGAATTCGGAAATTACCCTCTGAAAAAAGAAAGAATATTGTTATTTATTTTCGTTATGGTACATTTTTTTTGCATTGTATTTCTTGTTTGATAAATAAATGGAGGAAATGGAAATAAAAAAAAAATTCAAATTTTAAAATATCAAATCGATATATTAATTTTTTCATTAATGCTTGATATTGATTTTAATACCAATAGATTTTAAGACATAGACTTTTTTTCAATTATTTACTAATTACATTAACTTATGGTAGAGATGTTTAAAAGACCGGTCATCAAGAAAAACACAATCTTAAGATAAACTTATTTTCTTCTGTGCCGAGGTTTCAGCCTACATTGTGGGCCTTCATTAAATTATTGTTATCATTAAATTATTATAATGGTCCAACATTTTTTTATCGGTAGAAGAATAGCTAAACCTTACCGCTATTTGGTGTGGAATATCTACTACTTTAATAAATATTAATCAATACGATATAGCCTTCTAATATACAATGTTAATATATTTGGTAAGAAACAGTTCTTTAAAAAAAACGTATTATGTGTTTAATAGAAACATTTTCAAAGAATTAGCTACTCAGTTTCAGTCAGGAGGTCCAGAATTCTACTCAGAACCTTTGAGGAAAATTCTCAGTGAAATGCACTTATTCCCAATGCAATGAAAATATATTTAAATTTTTATGATTAAATATGAAATAATAGCTATGATTTGAAGTTAAATGATCAATCAAAAAGAAAATAAATTTTAATATCAGGAGTAAAAAAAATGTTTATGATTTGTTAAAAAAATAAATAAAATGGTTGTAATTTATAATACAAGTATGTAAATTTCTTTCCTGCTTAAGCGATAACATTGTTTCACTTCTTTTTAAAGCGAATTTTAATAATGCCTTTATGGAATGAGAATATAGGTTATAAAAAAATACATGAATATATATTGAGCTGGGAATCAGTCGCGTCAAGGGATAACTTCCTTACAAATAATTATTTATGGTAGGTATGGATTTACAGCTTTACTATGCACTAATGAGAAACCCAAAGTGTTCCTAACCTTTTCTGGTTTATTGCTCAATAACAAGGTAAAATAAATCCATCCAACAACATTTTTATATACGGGATAAATGAAAAATTTATTACCGATAAAGCTTGGAGAATGAATTTAATTTATTTATCGTAAAAGATCTTTTCTCCGATTCGCGACAATTTTTTTCCCCTCCTTAGCGGTACGAGATTTAATGTCAAGATTTGCTTGCTGCTAACCCTGCGTAAAGCGATCCTAATTAAATTTGATAACCGAGAGAAAAGCAGTTACATTGGTTGGAATGTCTGCTTTTTTTTTTTAATATTGTCACATGACAATTATAAAGGTAAGAATAACGATGTTATAAAATTATAAGTAGGGATTTGACACTTTCAATTAAGTTAACATTCGCAAATAAAAATGTTCGATATCTACAGTGACTTTCGGTTACAGTTAAATTTTTAACATGATAACATTTTTTCTCCCTTTTTAAAAATTTACATTCACTGGTTATAAGATCTCATTATATTAGAAAAAAGTCTGGTAGATTTAGTATTATTTTCTCAGCCTCTAACCAATACACACAGTAAATAACTGAATAAAAATAAATTTGTGATATATAGGTTATGTATAATTTATTGGCTATATATAATAAATTAGCTAAATATTGTATATTAAAACAGTACGACTTTCTTCAGATCCATTTTAACAAAACTAGAAGATAAAATTGTTTGGGATTGCATTAAAAATGATAATGTATCCTAATTCCATCCATACTTTTATAGAAAAAAATCTGGTGCGTGCAACACACGATTTTCACTTTCCTCGGTTGTTAAAAACAATTTAAGAGCTATTAAAATTAGAATTGAAATAAGTTTAAAGAATTATATATTCTTTGGAAATATTTTTGAGATAAAATAATATAACAATATAAATTTTGTATGTGCAATAATAACATAAGTTTAGGCCCTGTTACAATTAATTTACAATTACCTTCCAGGACTTTGTGTATAACATTTTATTTGAATTCTTCACCTTTCCAAAGATATTATACATCTACATTACTATTCCTAAGTTCGGGAAAAAATTATTTGAATTATGTTTTTTTCTCTTTTCTCCTTTAGTTGGGTATTTTATTTGTTCAACTTATGAATTTGCACGTTTTTATCAATGATAACATGATGGTATGGTTAATTTTTTGAAATATACAAAATTAAAGGTACTTTCGAAGAAGAAAATTTATAAACTCGTCATTAAAGCCCTGTCAGACTATTCAAATCAGAATTCAGCTAGTTTAATCAAAATCGTTAAAGCCGTTTTTGAGAAAATCGTAAAAAGATGCAAAATGCATTATATGAAATGGCTCTTCTGTATATTATTGTCAAAAACATTAAAAAAATGTTATATTGTATGTTGAAGGTGGCCTACGTACCAGAACCACTTCGGCAAGGGCGCACAATTTTAATACATAAAGGCAAAGGAGAAACAACAAATATCTCTTCCTGGAGGCCGATCACCATCTATTCAATTATGCGCCGGATTATAGAAAAAGTTCTGGACCAAGAACTCAGGAAGCAGGTCACCTTCAGTAGGAATCAGAGAGGTTTTATTAAGGGTCTTCCGGGAACGCAAGTCAACGCGAGAATTATAGAAGCAATATTGAAAGATGCCAAAAATAAGAAAAGTAACTGCGCTGTTGTCTTTCTCGACGTTGTCGGTGCTTTTGACAATGTTGGGCATGCTCATATAACCAGGTCATTGGAAGCGAGAGGTGTTTTACCGGATCTCAAAAACGTGATATCAGCTCTCCTTTGCACCAACGTAATTAAAATTAACATTGGAACCCACACCACGAGCCCGATAAATGTTCTACGCGGGGTACCACAAGGCGGTCCCTTGTCATCGTCGCTGTTTAATCTAGCTATAGATCGTTTATACCGGGACCTGTGCGACGTAGAATTCGCAACAAAGTTTGGATACAGGTTAAAAAGTGACTAAGATTGCGTGGTCCTTACAGGTTTCGCTGATAATTAGGCGGTCGCGGCGCATGACAAGGGTGCAGCGGAAAGGATAATAGATGGAGTCCAAAAGATCCTCGCGGAGATTGGTTTAGCGATAAATTCGGGAAAAAGTGTGGGTATAGTGCTCAACAAAGGAGAGCTGGAAACAACGACGCTCTCCCTTGAGAATGGAGATAGCATCCAAACTTTGAGGCATGGTGAAATCATAAAGTATTTAGGATGTTCATTCTCGGGGAAGCTACGATTCAATGAGGAAGCGGTGACAAAGCTGAATAAGAACCTGGACAAGTTAGTCACCTCTTGCTTGCTTAAGCTTGAGCAAAAGCTCAACATTGTAAATCAATATTTGTTCTCGGGTCTCATATGCCCTCTCCAAACTGCGCCCCTCACAAAGCTACGCTCAGAAATATTAGAAGGTATCGACACCATGATTCGCAGGAGCGTCAAAGCCATCATCGGACTCCCTGCGAACACCTCCACGGCGATGTTGTACGCTCCTAGGAGGTACCGAGGATTAGGATTGATCCGCTGCCAAAGGGAGTCTCCTCTACAACACTGGTCCGTCGCTCAGCGATAGTCCAATGTGCCGGATGCCTTGTTCTAGCCCACATTCGATTATTCGACGGAAGTTGCTACATGTGCTGAGAGACTGAGGGTTGAGCAGGGACACCAGAGTATGAGAGCTCTACGGCAGTCGCTACGAGAAAACTCGTTCGAGGAATAGGCCAGCTGCAGATGGCAGGGCATTGGGGTACGACATTTTAAAGAAACCCCGAAAGCTAACAAATTTATGTACGAAAAGCAAATACTTTCGGGGTCTGAATGGTCCAATGCCCTGAAACTTAATATCAATTATGCACCCCTGCGTGGAATCCCAGGTGTCAGCGGACAGGTCAGAGATGTTGGGTCCCTCTGACGCAAATGCAACAAAGAGCCATAAACACTAGCTCACGTGCTGGGAAAATGTCCCAACAACTCCCTCCTGATAACACGCCGTCACCATAGAGTAAAGCATGAGTTGATCAGGCTCCTTAATGAACGAGATTTTGCCTGCTTCGAGGAAGTTTACTGTGTGGATACGGATGGATCCACGCGATATGCTGATATCGTGGCAATTCCTTTTTTTTTTAAATCGTTTAAAAATAGGAATCAGGTCTCTTATATTCTAAAAAAGTTCTAAAGCAAGGCGCTTCTCTAGGAAGAAGAAATGTCAGTAAATGGAGTATGCACTTAGATCATTTATAAATGGAACAGACCCCAAGAACCAGGTAGATTTAGAAGGACCTATTCTCTGTTTCAACTTCTATATAATTTCAATAGGACTAAAATAAGAGTCCTCTTGAGTTGGGACAAACTTATAAGTTTGCTTGATTCCGCTATAGCTGTGTTCCCATTTACTCAATATTCTAGAAAATGTGGATGCCATAAAATAAAACATCTGTTGCCAAGAAATTGTTAAAAATGATATATTGAGCAAGAAATTTTATGCAAGAAGACAACGTGAAGAACAGTAAATAGTTTCTAAATAATTTATAAATAAACGTTTCATATTTACAGGTAAAGTTTGTGGAAAAGAAAAAAATCGTAGAAACTGGTACAATTTTTCACAGGTTGAAATAAAAAGTCAAAAGTAAAAGTACTACCAACAGAACAAAACTATATGATAGTATTATTTACAGGATGGCCAACCAATAGAACCAAAATTAATTCCTTTATGGTAAAATATGTGGCTTTTATGCAACTTTGAAATAATATTGAGGTTTTGTTCCCTTTCACACTTCTGTTCCTATTCACCCTGTTCTACGGTAATTAATATTGTTTTTAAAAATTAGAGGGTAGAAGTCAATTTGAAGGTGTAGATTAGATTTTTAACTATTAAAAAGGTTTGTTATTATTCAGATTTCTTGGTTTTCCATCATGAGTTTAACAAAATTCAATGGAAATTATTATTACAGTAAATTATTGCTCCTAGACAATCTCTTGCAATATAATCAAGACTTTTGAGTAATTATAGATTAGAGGCTTCAACTGCCAATATCTTACCTCTTCTTATCCTTAAGCCAATAACTATTAAAATAGCTGTGTGACTGCAACGCTAGGGTAAAACAATAACAATCCGAACAGGTTTGGAATTGTTAATTTACAATTTCGGGGAGTGTCACAAAACCGAAAATCCTTAGTGAAAAAGATAAAATAAAAACTTTGACAATACAATACAAACATAATAGAACAATAAGGCCATTACGAGGAGACAAATACACGAGGTGTTGTCGTCTGGTGTCAGTTTTGACTTTCAGAAAGATATATTATTTTTTTCTCACTGTTTACTAATTAGCTGTTCACAGTGTTCTTAATTTGATTTATGGTGATTAGCTTAGAAAGTTCAAATTACATTATTTAAATTGAGGTTTTTAGTAAGTACATTTCTCCTATTATAACTGATAGCTGATTAGTAAATATTATTAGAAGGGCTTCTTTACCTCTACCGTGGAAGGTAAATATTTAAATACTATCATTGTATTGCTATAATTATCATATGTATAATTTTTGTTGGAACAATTCCTTTTTATGGACAGGTACTAAATCAATTAACGAGATAAAGGTATCATGTAAGAGAAATTAATTAAGTGTTCTTTGTTTGTTTGTTTATTTAACGTAACATTTTGCTACTGTGCTAATGCGGGTTTGAACCCGTGATCTTTGGCATAAAAGGCTGTTATGATAACCACGCTGCTACAGGTGATCCCAATAATTAAGAACTAATATAATCATTTTTTTAACTTTGTTCAACCGCGTTTATCATTAAGGGTTATTGCCGTGATCAAAATAATTCAGATCCGGTGGTATTACCCTGCAATCATTATGAACTTATTTTTGTATTTCTTCTAATAATTAATGTTGTATATTCATGTAACTTCACTTCGGCTGATTAGACGATGCTACAGTGGGTATCCTGAATCTTGAACTATCCAGGTTTAATTAGGATAGAGATCTTTAAGGAGTACCTGACATCGCATAGGCTCGGGACCATCATTCTACGTTTCCCCTGAAGAACGGCATAATGATGTTTTTGTTATTTATTTTAAAAATGCCTAGAGCCATCAGCCGGGTTTGAACCAGTGACCTCGGGCATCGTAGAGTGTTATGTCTGAATTTACCCACCATACCAAGGGTGACCCCTAAAAACTTAAATTCTACAACCAACGAAGGGTCTTGGGCTCAGTACGAATATCTATACGTATTTGTAGTGTTCCTAGATAAACGGCCGTGCAATGAGATGATTAGGACGAAATCACACCCAGCCGCCAGATGTTTTTACAATTTTAGGTACCCATTTAAAAGAGGCTGGGTCTGCTCCAGGAAGTTCTCCATACCCTAGAGTCACCCCCACCTATTCTACCGCTGAATTAACAGAATAAATAATATTTTGCCACAGCCTGGATTCGAAACCAGGACCCGGAAAAACAGTAGACTAGTGATTCCTAATAATTAATAATTTTGAAAATAGTAAATAAATTATAATAATTAAATAATAAATGAAAAAGGACAAATTTTATAATCCTAAATACTGTCTGATTTGTGTAAGTAATTAATTTACTATGTGCATGCAACATCCCAAGATTATTATGCAACATAATGTTATCTTTGAATGGAATATAAGTCTATATTATTTCATTAGAATGCTTTTTTCTTCTCTGTAGCAGATTTTTGACGCCTAGAAGTTATCGTAAACTTACATCTTATAAAGTTACTTTCGTATAGTCGAATCTTGGGTTAAAAATCTTGTTACAGAAGTCTTAATGTACTGTTTGTTTTATGGACGTAAAATCAGAACTTACGTAAGAAAAATTTCAAACCAAACCAATTGAAGTAAACTATATATAAAAAGAAATATAATCGTTCTTCCCGAAAAGATACGGTAATTTTTATACCTGTTTTTAATTATTATCCAAAGAGAAATATTGATCTTGAAAACATCAATTAATAACACCATGGAAGAAACACACTTTAAGTCAAACGGAAAAATAAATTTTAGCAGAATTTAATTTATGATGGGTCTTTGTCAAAGGCATTGCCAATTGCCATTATCAAGATTTAACCATTTTAATGCGAATTGAAAAAGGGTGCAAATAAAATTGTTGATATTTTTTGTCAGAACAATAAATCTCTTATATACTTATGAAAATTACACATTATGCTGATTAAACTGGTAATTTTGATCATTGGATAACCCAGGTATGTCAGTATTAAATTTTCGATAGTTGCCTGTAGAAGGCTGTGGCTGATTGAAAGCTTGCTTGATACTTATCGCAACCCCATTTCTCGATTTAAATACCAGTGGCCTCTTAACAAACATAGCGTAGTCCTCGTCAATCCTTGTCAAGAAACTGCACCCGTTGACACGAATTACACTAATCGAGTGTATAAGTACGCTCTCTTAGTCAATCTTTCATGACGTCCTTGTGACTCCTACGATTAGCCCAATAGCTCAGTTTGATTGGAGACAATTTAAGATTTCAAGTTTCTCTATCCGTCTGAACATCAGGCTTCAGCCATTTTTTACTATCTCATAACCAGTCTCTTGGAAGCATTTTTGGAATCTGTAAAAGGGATTTCTAATAGCCCGAATAATGTATAATAATAGTTTAGTGCCTTTTCGATTAATTTTAAATAATATAATATGAGATTATTATTATTATAAAAAAAAGCAATAATGTTAAAGCATTACAATAACACTTTTATACATTATACATACTGAACTGGCTTATCTACATTGACAATCTCTACCTCCACGGTTGATCAGAGTGGTGACATTTTTTAGGTAATTGATCTTTTTTTCTTCTCATATAGGATTTATCAGTGGCTTAACAATACAATATCTGCACACCATAAGTTTTCAAAAGACTAAGCAAAGGATGCTGAAGAGTATATTGATGTCAAACGCTAATAAAAATATTAACTGCCAAAATACTGCCTTCTTTCTGTCTAAGTCTGACGCGACGTCAACAATCACAACTCATTACATATTACAAATTTACTCCGGAATAAATAATTGGAATGCATAATATAATTATTCATATACAAGCTTATCATAATTTTGACATGAATTATTGACTATGAAGTACAAAATCTTGGAAGTTCGTGCTTTAGACAAGGTTAGCTTTGTTGTGGATTAGAAAAAATAATAAAAAAATCTAACAAAAGATATTACGGTGTCTAAGTCTCTATCTGATATCCTTAAGTGGTCCGAAGAGGAATTGAATTTCTGGCGGTTGATTAAATGGTACTGAGAAGATTACACTGGTACTGCAGGTAGTTTTCTATTTAAGGCAAATAATATTAAGTCCACACGTAATTTCATAATCGGAGTAGAGCTTTGGGGCTCTATTAAACCATCAAATTCTTCCCTTATCCAATCCCTACAATCAATACCAAATCCTCAATGTTCCTCACTTTGTAACTAATAAACTGATCCATGAAGATCTCAATATTCCGTATCTTACTGATTTGGACCGAACCGGATATCATTCCTTTCATGACAAAATCCCACTCTAATCCTCTAGTTTCAATAGTTTCTTCCTTTTTAATTCCTGATAATCCTCCGAGGAGTCTGAAAAGAAGATGGCCTTGAGACCTTCTAGTTTAGAATATTTTTAGAGTGCTACCGCTCGGTAGCTTCTCTACACGTCAAATTCTTGTTCATGCCTATTTCCTTTTAGCCTATTTACTAGATGTGTTGTACAATACAGTTGTAAATATCAATAATTATATTTTCTTTCTTAATTCTTAGATCCGACATATCACAACGCTTCGGCCTAGCTCTTGAACGTCTACCCGTCAGATCAGCGCATATTAACTTTTTGGGAAGTCGTTCTTCATTAAGCCTAACAACTTTGCATGCTCACTTGAGTCGCCGTTATGAGATATAACTAGATACTAGATGTGTATAAGCTCTGTAATTCCGCGTTAGATAGCCTTCTGAATTCTACAGTAGCCTCATTCTTCTTCGAAGGAACAATTTTTTGTAAAAACGTATTCCGGAAAAACGCCTCAGGGTTCATGCTTTAAAATAAGCGACCACGTTTTGCACACCTATATAACGTCTTAATATTATAGGCTGGAAATATATTTCTAAGAAAGAGAAAGTCTTTTCCGTCTAGGTACATTAATTAACAGTTTTTTTTGTAAAATGTAACGTTAGTAATTTTAATATGCATGATTAGGAGTAGATGCCAATGGGTATCGACCTCTCTCATCCACATGCCCTTTATATCAATTGTTATCAAATCCGCTTGTTGCCACGGGCTGTGCGACAGGTGTGGATATAAAAAATAAATGATAAAAAAAAAAAGAAATATATTAAATTCTATTGATGACTATACGTTGATTGAATTCGCTTGTAATAAGTGATAGGCCTCTGTATGTTCACTTAAAGGCTCTTCCTTAAGTTGTTTGGCAATATAATAAGATATTATTAACCTACTAATTATGGAGGAAGAGATAAATTACTTTTCTAATTCATATTATTTTCAACCGTTAAGTATGTATTATGTTTTAGAGTTTAATCACATTCAACAAAAGTTATACTATCCTAATCAAATTCAAGTATATTAAAGTTAGCATTTTTATATTGAAGAGACATTCTTTTATTTTTCTTTAGAGAATTTTACTATCTACATCGGAACACTATGGTTAAATATCCTCTTTTACAGCCCGAAAATTCGTAAATGTCAACGGAATTGTTCCCGCGAACAACCATCGTTTTGAAACTTTATGAGATTAAGGCCGGAATTCAAAATGTTGTCCCCACCGGAACTATACCTATAAAACAGAACAAGCCCCCAAAAATATCTTGGGTGAACTTATAAAGAAAACAAAGGCTAAGAAAAAAAGTGGAACGACATAGAAGGACTGAATATAACTCCATGATTTACACCTGTATTTAAAGAGGGAGGGGTTGGTGACCAATGAAAATACAGCGGGGCAAGAAGTTGTACGCGTGATATAGAAGAGAAGGAGCGAGGAGCATTAATGTAGCCCTGACATGAAGGCGTGTAGCATAATTATGTTAATGCTTGTGACTCTCTCCCTTGTTCTCCTCTCTTCACAAGCCACTATTCATTTTGTCAACAACTAAATTTTGAGAACTCTTTGTTCTCATATGGAATGGAAATATTTCCCCCTCTTCAGATATATTTTATTTTTTAAATCACCTATATTACAATTATTTAAGTAATGTCTTTCTCATAGAGTTTGTGTTAGAATGAAAAATGGTGCAATTCGGCTTTTATGTAGTTTAAAAATAATCAGATACTAATACTTATGATTTATAAAAATGTATACCAGTATAACCCTTTGAGGCTCTCGGTTTCCAGTGCGGTTTCTAGGCTAACGTCTAGAATCCCCAACGACAAGGAAAACTTCTAAATTAATTTTGCTTTAATTTCATAATAATGAAGTTAAAGATTATTTCGGGATCAGTGCAGAAAAAAACTAAGATTTTCCAAGTGCAAGTGTGAAGTAACGTTTTTCCAAGTATTTTAATAATGAACTTTAATCACGATGTTTCTAATGTATAAAAAAATCTGGTGTTTGCAACACACGACTTTCACTTGTTATCACCTTTGTTATTTACATCAATTTGAGAATTTTTAACTAATTTAGAAACGAAAATAAATTGTTAAAGAATTATTTAAATTGGATTTTAAAAGAAACACGCGTTTTATTAAATAATCTATTATATTATTATCTAGAATAATCAGTTTGTTTTATCGGCTTTTCATCACTCTCCCGTTAACTTTTCCAACGTTATATTATACATGTATATTACTGTTCTTGGCCTTTGACCGAGTCTGGCACCCAGGACTGTTGTACCAACTCCGTAAATTCCTCCCTCCTGCTTACTTCCTCATTATTCAATCCTACCTCTCTAACAGATCCTTCAAAATAAATCACAATAGTTCCTACTCATACCTTTTCAATCAGTCTGCTGGTCCTCAAGGCAGTATCCTGGGACCTATTCTTTACACAGTCTTTACAGCTGATATCCCAACCCATCCCAACACTTTCCTTTCTACCTATACTGATGACACCTGCGTGTTTATTTATCGCCTATCAAACTCTTCAAGCGCACATCAAAGACCTAGAAGTATGGTGTCAGAATTGGAGAATAAAAATAAATTCCAACAAATCCCATCAAATAACCTTTACCCTTCGTCGTAAACCTATGACATCCTGCCCTACTGTCTCCTTCAACAATGCTCCTCTTGTCCCGGTTGAACAGATCCGATATCTAGGACTGCACCTTGACAAACGCCTTACTTGGAACCCTCATAGAAGACTGAAACGACAAGAAACTGCACGACGTTTTAGACTACTTCAACACTTACTAGACAAACGTTCTAATCTTCCACTTAACTACAAAAGACTCCTCTACATGACTATTATAAGACCTATCTGGACTTACGGAATTGAGCTATGGGGCTCCACCAAACCATCCAATTCCTCTCGTATCCAATCCTTACAATCCAAAATCCTTCGTAAAATCCTCAACGATCCTTACTTTGTCACGAATAAGCTCATCCACAAAGATCTTGATGTTCCCTATGTTACTGTTTTGGCCCGAACCAGGTATGAATCTTTCCATGCAAAACTCCATTTCCACTCTAACCCACTAGTTTCTACCCTAGCTTCCTCTTCGATCCCCGATAACCCTCCGAGGCGTCTGAAAAGAAGATGGCCTCGAGACCTTTTTGTTTAGATTGACTATTAGAGTGCTGCCAATAGGCAGTCTCTCTTCATGTTTTTTCATGTATTTTATCTTTACCAGCATATTTACTAGTTTTATGACAAAATACAGTTATAAATTTCAATAATAGTATTTAAAAAAAAAATAAAAAAAATATTACTGTTCTTAAGTTCAAAAACAAAAAATTCATTAAAAAATATGTTTGCAGTTTCCTCCTTTAAATGGATATCGAATTCGTTCACCTTATGCATTTACCTATTTTATGGCAATGCTAACAAGATGATGTGCCTAATTTTTTAAAATGTAAAATATTAAAGGTACTTTAGAGAAGAAAATTTAAAATGTCGGCATTTAAGCCCAGTCAGACTATTTCATTCAGAATGAAACCTACATAATATTAAAGCCCATGAAATTTTACATCCATGTAGCGATTTTAATCAATGTGGTTAGAGCCGTTTTAGAGAAAATCGTAAATAAGAGCAAAATAGATAGTCTAACGTGGCTCTGATTTTTATAAAAAAGTAGCTGTAAGATCTCGGGCGTATAGTTGTCTTAAATATGAAATTTCGGTTTTGTACGGCTTTTATTTTTCGCTCTAGACTTACCACACACAGACCTTTTTGCGAGACTTGGTCTCAGGAGATCCTACAACTTGTATTTCCGTTGAAAACTGGAATTCTAAAATTTTCACTTTTCCGTACTATATATTTAATATATAAGTAGTATAGATGTGAAATTAATAGCGCATTTTCGGCTTCCACGTAGTTTAAAAATAATCTGATACTAATACTAAAGATTTATAGAAATGTATACCAGTTACTTATACCTTTGAGGGTCTTGGTTTCCAGTTTTTTACTCCCATTAAAAGATTACGAGTTTGAACCCGAGACCTTGGGCATATGAGGCTGTTATGCTAACCAACATGCTACAGGTAATCCCTGTAGGTAAATCTAGGAGTTTTCTTATCTATAGAGTATGACAACTCCATAGGGTGTGGCTCAATTAGGTTAAACTAAATATTTTTCACTGTTTGTCCACCCGAAATGTTTCTTTATAGTAAACTTCACGGCAATTTTTATATAATGTTCGACTAGCTTGATAGATTTCTTAAATAAAATATTATGAAATAATAATGACAATTATTGTGCTTTGGTCGAATATTCCATAATATTTGATGTTAATCAATTTTTAGTCCTTGGCAAAAAACTCCAATACTCAAATCAACAACAGGCATAAAAAATATTTCCGTCACTGCTACGAATGATTTATTCCTACAACTTGACATGCCACCTTCAGCCATAGTAAACTCCCTTTGATATCATATATGTGTATGAATTGCAGGTCATGAAATTCGTTTTTTTTTTAGACTACATTTCTCGTCAATTAGTCTTTATATTTTTTTAACTGTTTTAATTTATAAAATTATACCATCTTAGTAGGTAATTAATTCTTGAAATGTGTGTGAATCTATAAAAATATAAATATTTTGTTTTCATTAGGATTTGAATGAGTCATAGATAGTGAAAATTTGTAATTTTAACCGAAACAGCCTAACATCGAAATTTTCTAAAATACATATATACAATATTGTACACAAATAGGATCATATCTTCCATTTAACTTCTTCCAGAACTCGTTCAGACTATAAGGATATCATAGTACTAATTTTATAGTTAAACTATTTTGTTCTTGCTATTAATTATGTGTCATTTCCACACAATTAAAATGTATGCGTTGTCTGAATAATAATAATAATCAAGCTCAAGATAGAAGATCCAAAAATGGTAAATTTTGATGACATCGAAGTGTACTGATTTGCGAGGAGCATTTAAGCCGATTTATAGTTGACACCTAGGAATAATGAGGTTAATCCGTGCAGTTAGGGCCTCTCGCATATTCCACAAGTCACACTGATGGAAATGTAAATAAGATATTTTAAAGTATTTTAAAGTAATGTCGTAAAGATAGATGACGAAATACCGGCTTATGTGTGAAGATATTCTCATTTTAGTGAGATGTTTTTTATCTCTTCTGGTGCTAACCCGAAAACCCTAAGCAGTTATTTATGCTAAGATTATGTGATAAAATACTACTTGATGAGAGTTACACAGATGGGGATACCCTGTGGCGTTTATTCTGAAACGTGACTTGAACGAAAAATAGGAGTGAGTGAAACTATCAACACATTGTTGACGCTTCTACCGTTTATGGAAACTGGGATAAATTAAATGTGTTCAAATCCCCTGTAACCACCTTCTTATATTTTTCTTGTATTGTAAAGCTGAAAACAACTAAGTTTAGTGTATTTATTAAAATTCGCAATTTTATTTAATAATACGTTTAGTAAATATGCTAAAGAACAAGATTATATGTAACAAACATGTAAAGAAACAAGCCAACTGTAACACACCAAATAGAATTTTAAGTGAGAAGGTCTCGTGAACATCTTATTCAGACGGCTTTGACGATTATCAGGAATCGAAGAGGAAGCAAGGATTAAAAGCAATGGGTTAGAGTAGGAATGGAGTTATTCATGGAACGATTGATATCTGGTTCGGGCCACATGAGAAACATATGAATATCAAGCTTGTCTTGGATTAGTTAATCCGTAACATTATTAAGAGAATTGAGAATTTTACAAAAACGTTTTGACTGTAGCGATCGGATACCTCGCTCAACTCCGTATGTCCACATTGAGCATTTTATGAATGGTCAAATAAATTTTGTAGTTAAGTGAAAGGTTATGACGTATCTCAAGTAAGTGTATAGTAGTTGAAAATAGAAACATAGGGTTTTAGAAATACAATGTCCATCACATTTACTTGATGTATATAATACAGTTGTAAATATCAATAAATATGTTTAAAAATGTTGTTAAAATAAATAGGAAAGTGGTTACATATCCATAAACTCACTTCTACTTTAAATATTATTAAAACAGTGGTTACACTTTACACTAAATCGGAATTTCATGGAAACTAACTTTAAAATTATAATTAACCGAAAATATTTGTTATTTCTGTTTTTGATTTTGTTTTATATACACATCATAACCTCGCTGATGTAAGAAAGCATAATTTTTTTTGTTATACTATTTTACCCATTTGATGCTTTTTAATTTACGGTTATCTATCAAAGTTAATGTTGAATATCCCTGCTTTTAAGTCTCTTTTTATTTTCTCTATTTATGTATAAAATCATCTCACGAATCTTGGTTTCTGCGATAAATTCTAAATCGGTCAAACAGTGCATCTTTAAACATTAATGACTCTACATTCAAATTGCTACTCTTCAAAGCAGGAGAAACTCACTAGTTACCTATATACTAAGGGATCACTTGTAGCTGGGTGGCTAGCGTAACAGCCTCCCATGCTAAAGGTCACGGGTTCAAACCCGCAGGTGGTCCTAGGATTTTTTAATGGGAGTAAAAAATCCTTAGTTACGCCGTCCTTCGGAGGGGACGTTAAAGGTGGTCCCGAGCCTGTGCAATGTCAGGTACTCGTTTAAGATCCCTATCCTAATAAAACCTGGATAGGCAAAATTTAGGACTCCCACTGTAGCATCGTCCGATTAGCCATAGTAGCATAAAGTAACGTTAAATAAATAAACAAACAAACAAACCTATATATTAACTCTCATTTGATAAAACAACTTCTTAAAAAGTAATTATTACAACACATTTTTGAAGAAGCTACAAGGTGACATGGCATGTGGCATACAGCCTCATGCCTATTCATCTAGCAATTTAGAATAAATTAAAAGATGCAACAATCAGATACAGCCTCCTGTCTTCATTAGACCAAGCGTCACTCCCCTGGCACACACAACACATGCTAGGCTCCACATGCTCTTATTATAAATTTAGATTTGCTTATTTTCCAACATAATGTTAGTCGCCGAACTTCTTTGATCGTTTTCCCTTTAACACACTGTTAATATGGTGTATACATTAAATTCGAAATCCCCGGCCGTTTATATTAGGTCTATAGCAGCAGATTTAAATTAACCGTCTGGGGTATGTCTCCCATCGGCGCTCCAAAGGGTTATATATTATTCACTGTCCGCGGGATGGTAAACCTGTTATTCTGATGGAGGATCCGCAGATGGGAGAGAAAAGTATATTAGCATAAGAAGGATAAATGCAGATGTTAATAAGGAATTGTATTGATTATCAAGGAAAATCAATAAGTTAGACCAAAATCGGTATATATCGGTGATACCTGTTAATGGAACTACAATATTGTTTTCATGGATATTGATAGATAGATAGATAGAGATAGAAAAGTCTGTTTTTATTTTTCAAAATTACATCAAAAAGCCAATAAACAAATAAAAAAATTACAAATTACGAAATACAATAATAAAAATCAGACACACTACATGGTCTATTGACCGTCCGTGGAGTCTGTGTTTATTAACAAAATTAATCTTTAATCTATCAATATAAATAATCAATAACAAAATAAGAAACCAACACTTCCCATGTTATTTATGTACTAAAACTAATTCACAAATAGTCAAATTCACAATTAGTTAAATTTAATTTAACAAATTCACTAATAGTTAAATTCTCTCGCTAGTAACATTCTATAAGAGAAAGCCGATCTGGAGAAATTAACTAACGCCAGCCAATCTTTTCCATTTATCAACTCTAAATTTTGATCCCAGGTTAAATTTTTAGAATTAAAATATTTTTTTCTAAACTCAGTAAGTATCGGACAGGCAGCCAAAAAGTCAAAGAGATCTTCTGCTTCATTTGTATTGCACAAACTACATTTATTATTTGTTTTCATGAAATGTTTGTAATTCAGGTTTAATACATCATCCCTGATTTTAATTTCCCATCTAATCACCTCCAGTGAACATTTGTTAGTAATGTAATTTACTGTGGTTAAATGTGGATAAAAGGGAGAAGTTTTAGAATTTTTAACTTTAATAATATTTTGAGTATAAATATCTTTTTGCATTTGAACCCTTAATGCTGCTAGACTATTTTTCCATAACTTAATATCATCACAGTTAAATAGATTTAAGTTAAAATTTAATCCATGCGATTCTTTCAGATAAAGTATGTTTTTGAACCATGCTATTTTTTTCTTAACTATATGTAATGCTAATATCTTTGGATATCTATGTGGTGGTAAATTCAAAATTTTAATAATATAATCGAAATGCATCTTTAGGGTGAAATATTGGATATTATTATATATATATATATGAAATATTGGATCTATTGTTGTTTCAAAATAGAGAAAATGAGTTGGAGTATATTTTGGTAATTTAAATAGTTTTTCAAGAAAAAATCTTTGTAGTTTTTCCACGGCATCATGACTAACCCCACCCCAAACTTGTGTTCCATATTGGATTGTGGATATCCATCAATAATTGATAACAGAAGAGATTAGAGTATGATTGGAGTGAGAAAATACAAAGGAGATTTTTCAGAATATTATGCAAAAAATAAACAAGGATAAGAACCACAAAAATGTCAGCCTGAGAAATTAACAATGTATAAGTTATACAATACCGGCTGTATCCCGCGGCTTTAATCTCGAATATTTTTTGTGTTGAATAACAAATATCTGCGTTAATGGCAAGAGTTACAATAATACATAAAACTTTGCTATCGGTTAATCAGTTACCCTTTGACATATGTACAACGATTAAAGTCATTAGGGTTAGATCTTTATTTTATTCTGTAAAAATTACAATAGCTCACCATTAGGAATAGCCATACCCAATATTACTCAATATGTTTTAAATTTTTATATATGGTCACAACTCGTTTGCAATATAAATGTGAATGAATCCCATTTGTAGGTGAAGGTTTCACTTAAAAAAAAATTGTTATTAAGTTTCAGGAATAAGTGTTTTTTAATAGCCAATTTTTTTTTTTAAATCCATTAATAATTGTAGGTGTTTCCATGGAAGCCTGCATACAAAGGAAGGATATGGAGCTCAATATGATTAAGTATATTTGTTATAAATTTATTATATTTGCTGGTCAAAATAAGACGATTATGCATTTATTTGCTTTTGAAACTTGATTATCTTTTAAATAAGTACTCATGAATTGAGACGTTGATTTCCAAAAGGTACTAAAGGACATTTTTTATGAAATTGATTTTTTTTCATATTTATATTCTCATCATTAAGTTTTATCTAAATATTCTATTTGATGTTATCTAATGAATTCTCAATTCCTTGAAAAACGTGATTTAGAAATGCGGTCATTTTCTAAAAGTACTAATTACGCATTTATTTTCGTTCCAAATCATTCTAAAAAAAAATCATTTCATAACTTTAATATGATGTTATTATTATAGTAAAAAAATAATTCTAAATTTTAAGGCAAAAAGACCCAAATTAGCTAGTTTAATAATATAGTAATGAGAGATTTTCGCGCTTCCTGTAAAATTTCCTAGAGTGGATATAGTACCTTTTGGAAATCAACGTCTCAATTCTTCGAAGATCAATAGGTTTTGAGTTGATCAAAAAGGAATTTTTTAAAAGGTTTGAATTTTTTTCAACGACTTAAGAGGACGAACTTTTTTAAGCCCATGTACATCTAGACGGTAAAACGAACCTCCAGGAAAAAATTCAGTGTCACAACCATAGTCATTTTTCGGATACTGCTATGACCAAAAATTGAGTGAAATTGTACTTATAAATGATTCTGGAATTATCTGAGAAAAAACGGTTTGATAATGCTTGGCTAATTACCAGTTTTATTGTAAAATATTCAGAGATTGACTTTAATATACAAAAAATTAATTGATTTATATTTTATTCAATTGTGTGATTTGGCAATGAATATATATTTTGGTTTTACGTTTTATTTTTATTTTGCCTACATAATTCTTTCAAATATCACATTACATCGTCAACATACGTTTTAATACATCATCTTTGCTATCAGAAATAGACATTATCTATAGTTTACTTTTCTAATCCTCCTCGTAAACGAGCTTCGTTATACATTCAGTGTACAATATCAGATTCAAATCCATGATGCAGGAAAAACATATGGTTTAGTAAAAACGGATGTCATTTGAAATTAAAACCGATGTACTTTACATATTATGATATAAATATCAATTTACGAGTAACTAAGTAAGTAAATTCATGTCAGGAAATGAATTAAAGATTTTCCTTAAGCCTATCGGGCTTATTTCTTTGGTCGGAAGTTTTACTGAGTGGCTGTTACGGGCTTGGAAGAAGAAATGAAAATATATGAAATATTAAACTAAATCATAAAAATACATTCATTACTTTTAAAGAAAAATGTAATAATTTCAGAGTTGGTGCCCAACAGTTAAAGTTTTGAACCTGTCGTCTGAAGTAATTCACTGGACAAAAAAATTAATCCCTCTCGCCGCCAGAAAAAAAACCTAATAAAATATATATTCTTAAATTTGAAATGGGATGGCTAAATTTAGAAACCATGTACGTAGCAATTTATTAAAAGCTTGTTTTCGTATTGCGGCATACATACATATTGTAGAGGAATCTATTTACAATTAGTTACACAACAAAGCACTTTGTAAAACACGACCTTCATTGGAATCTTGGAGTTGTTTTTTTACACTAATGCACTTTGTCGGAATGCAAAATAAAACTTCAACATAACTGAGAGCCAGATCAACAGTCAACATTATGTATTAGATTGTGTCGGGGAAAATGTACGTAATTAAATCTCTTTCATTTGTTATGTTTAAAAAAAATATCCATTTTTTCAAATCCTTACCCCAACAAGTTTTCTTGAGCAACAGTAAAAAAAAATTCCTATTTTTTATTACTCATTCATTCATTTTTGTTACTTATCGCGTCAAATATATTTCTGAATTACCTCACTAGTTTTTATATTTAAGACATAACACGCAAGGATTGCAGAGAGAATATAAATTAAAAAGCTAGCTAACATCAGCAGCTTTTTACTTTTACTCATAAACAGGTTTTAAATAATGCATCCCGTCCTCAAGTCGGCTAAGAAATATAAACTCCATGATAAAGAAAACTGCTGAATCATAACTAATCTTACCAAGTAATTAGAGCGTCTTTAGTTTATTTTCTTTTTAATGCTCTTCCAGGTATATATTTTTTTATTTGCAGCTTTGTAAATCTTCCGTGGTTACTCTATTCATGTGTTACTTTATTTGCCATTCTGTCCTTTTAAGTTTGTAACTAACGGAATCAAAGCAGTTTAATTTCTAATAAACTAATGCAATATTTAATATTTGGGATTAATTTCGGATTGCTAGCTGATTCGTCTAAAAATATGACGGAATATAACGACATATAAGAAATAAAAAAAATAAGAGAAAAACTTTTATGTATGATGGCTCATAGTTTAGTTATTGTCATTATCACAAATCACTGAGATTTAGGCAAAGGTCTTAAAATGTGAATTTTCAGAACAATTTTCCAATGTTAAAAAATATTTTATTAAATCCTGTCTTAGAATATATTTCCTTATGAATCACTTTAGTATTTCATAAGGAGCTATTCTTTATAGCATCAATTTTTTCCATTATATCTTTATTCACTTACCAAGTACAAAGTATGTAATATTAAAAACAAGATAAAAACAGTGAGCTAATAGTCGACAATTAAAAAGAACATATGTTTTTCAAATATCACAATACATCGTCAACATACGTTTTAAAACATCATCTTTGCTTTAACGCAGACGACACCGTGATACTCTCAACAAGTACTGATCCGAACATAGCCTCACACAATGTTCAAACTTACTTAAATTTACTTCAAGATTGGCTTGATAAATGGCGTATTAAAATAAACATACAGAAATCAAGTCAAGTAACATTCACGCTTAAGCATTCTGATTGTCCTCCACTATCACTTTATAATGCTCAGTTACCCAAACAAACAGAAACAAAATACTTAGGACTCACAATGGATAGACGCCTGACATGGAAATCACACGTAACTACCTTAAAAAAAAGACTGAATCATCGACTATCAATACTTAGACGACTTCTTCACCATAAAAACAAACTATCACTAAGCAACAAAATCATTATATACAACATGTTACTTAAACCTATATGGACGTACGGCACTCAGGTATGGGGCTCATGCAAAAAATCACACTTGCAGACAATTCAAATCTTTCAATCTAAATTCCTCCGCTTCATCACTCACTGTCCCTTTTACGTAACCAACAAATCATTACACAAAGACCTCAACATACCAATCGTAACGGATATCATTAAAAAATACTACAAACATTTTCACGACTCACTCGCTGGACATACAAACCTACTGGTACAAACATTACTGACTGATACACTACCACAAAACCCACCAAGGAGACTGAAACGCCTCTGGAGCAGAGATCTACTTCTTTAGCAGATCTTCCACGCCAAAGAGTGCCTTCACTGGGAGGTTTCTTCGCTCACGAATTCATAAGAATCCTGAAGGAGGTTTTTCGTAATGGTTATCAGTGTTACAATATATGCCTAAAGGCATTTGTGTATTACTTGTTGTCAAATAAATAATAAAAATCTTTGCTATCAGAAATATACATTATCTATAGTTTACTTATCTAATCCTCCTCGTAAACGAGCTTCGTTTACGAAATACTCGGCCTTACAGCAGTAAGGTACAAAAAAAAAACATGAACATAAAAGGTAAATCTATAGTTAATTATATAATATGAAATTCTATCAAATTTATGACTTTTTGAAAATTTATATGTATAGATAAAGAATATATTTGTTGATTGTAACTAAAATCAATCTGTATTAGACAATTTAATCTTGAAAATGGGGACTAAACCCCGAAACGTCTAAAAATAGTGACGAGTTGTATAGTTGGATATATGAATATAGATCTGTTGGAGGAAGATAATGCTTAATCAAGTATGTAAAACTTCCTCAAGTTGAACTAATCAAAGAAATAAAAAAAATATTATTTTATTTTTTATTATTCTTCTGCTGGATCCGATAAGGTTTTTAGAAAACAATAATATCTTTTGAGTTATAAAATAGATATACATATTTTTTTTTTTGGAAAAATGAGATTTGTTCATCAAGTCTTGGTATAGAAGTATAGATAAAATATCTTTTTACCAGGTTATGTTTTCTCAGCACACGGGTTTTCTTCTCCATTTATCAAGCAGTTTCCGAAGATGAAACACCGCCGGCTCATTCTGTGGAATCTATTTAGTCGCCTTGTTAGAAGTATTCCATCCACTATTAAGGCCTGTGATTGCTGCCTAAATTTCCATATAAGAGCCATGAAGAACCGAACTACCCGAAAACTAACGACCTCGTGTGAGATATGATGGCACCGCTAATGACATATCCAGGTATAATAAAGCCATTAACATAGGTAATACCCTGTGCCGCCTGTGTATAGAGTCATCTCTTGGCTCGATTGGTGTGGAAGGCTGACTGAATGACTACCATTGAAACCAATAGTATGATATTTATACGGTTGCTTTCCATCTGAAGATCTTCATAATGGGATAAATATTTATTTCTTAATCTCTTAGTAATGAATCAATAATTCCTAATTTAAAACTGTATGTTCTTTATTCCCCTTAAAGAACATACAGTTTTAAATTTATAATAACATTTATTATGAATTTCAAAGCTAAAGAGGATCTTTAAACGTTGCAAATGTACATTTATCCGATGGATACAATATCTATGTATCTAAAAATGAATCCCCTTTTCCCTTGGTGATCGCATCACGTGTGAAAGGCTTGATCGATTTCGCTAATTCTTTTTTTGTTGTGTTTATACCAGTCAGGAGAAGGATCTTATGTAAGAAAAAAAGAGAAAAAGTTATTTTAGTAGATAAGGAATTTTTATTTTTAATTTTTTTATAAATATTTTAAGGTAATAATAATCTCTCCTTATCTATGTATCTATCTACCTCTCTATAACAGCCACGAGAAGGATTTTATGAAAGGAAGTAAGAGAAAAGACACATCGTTAAGACAAGACATCGTCTGTCGGGTGAGGTAGTACAGATATAAAATATAACAGACTCCATTGGGGTTACCTGTAGCATGGTGGTTAGCATAACAGCCTCCTATGCCAAAGATCCTGGGTTCAAACCCGCAGGTAGCCCTCGATTTTTTAATGGGAGTAAAACATCCTTTGTTTTGCCGTCCTTCGGAGGGGACGTTAAAATGCCAGGTACTGGTTAAAGATTCCTATACTAATCAAACTTGGATAGGCAAACTTTAGGACACCCACTGTAGCATCGTCCGATTAGCTACAGCAGCATAAAGGGACGTTAAATAAACAAACAAACAGACTCAATTGTATTTCACAATAATAAGACTTAAGATATTTCGAATAATCCAAAATGTCTGATTATAAAGGGTATGATAGAAAAATGAAAATTCAGTTTCCTTACATAAAATCCTATTCTATCCCGGTCGGTCTCTTTACTGTCGTAATGATTCTCATAGCTTTAACTGTCTTAAAGTCAGCAGACACATGAAATTAAATGAACATTTAAGAAAAAATTAAAATACAAGATAAAACGAAGCGGCTAAGGGGTTGACCATTGCACTTCTGTTCTCCAGGTTTACATTTATAACCTCGGCCTTAAAAGGCTAATTATTTATTCTCTATTTCAGTTGTGGTGCGCACAGTCGTTGAGGGTCAGAGCGGGTACACCCCCATCGCCGTGGAGAAGGAAACGTGAAAAATAAAAGTATTAATGAATAATTCATCAGAGGATAAATACATTTAAAGAGGCATTAATAAAAGGCTGGGATCAATGGGGCTATTGTATATAAAAGGATCCATTATCATACCTTGCCCCGATCCCAGCTTTATCATTACTGAAAATTGTGATTTACTTCTTTTCTCTTATTCATACTAATTATTAAATCATTTATGACATGGGAGAGTATTCAAATGGGTCGCCTCGGTGCCTTGGGAATTGATAGCCCACTTCGTGCTTTTGTTTTTGAGGGAGGGGGATCGCATTATGATTTAGGAGAGTCCTCGACCTGTTAGGGAGATTATATCTTCATTCCGAATGGACGATTGTCTCCCAGCGGTTTATCGATTCCATTCTAAAGCTTGGCTATATTAATACCCAATTCAGAGTTTCTGAAAAATCAAAACGTTATTCAGGCTTTTGACTGCATCGTATAGTGCTATATAGAGATCATAGTTATTCTAAATTTTGAATAAAGTTTAAATTGATCATATGTTCCTCCTATTTATGCACGTTGTAAGGACATCTCAAATGTCAAGAGAAACATATAGATTTTGTATTCTTGTGGAGTTTATCATTAGACCAATAGATGCTAGGGAATCAGAGAGCATTTAAAATAGTCAAAATTGTAAAAAAACAAAAAAACATTATGAACTATTAAAATGATAGTTTACATTTTACTTTCACTTACCTATATATGGTAAGGGAAAGAATTGAGATCGTGAAAATTTTCGAATTCTAGATTTCAAAGGAAATACACGTTTTAAGGTCCCCTGAGTGTAAAAAACTTAATGTATCGATTTGATATTTTAAAATTTGAATTTTTTTTCTTTCCATTTCCTCCATTTATTTATCAAACAAGAAATACAATACAAAAAAAATGTACCATAACGAAAATTAATAACAATATTCTTTCTTTTTTAAGAGGGTAATTTCCGAATTCTTGTTTTCAACGGAAATACACATGTTTTAGGGTCCTCTGAGCCCAAACAACCAAGTCCCGAAAAAAGGTGTGTATGTGTGTGCGTGTGAGTTTGTGTGTCTGTGTTTGTGTGTGGTAACTCTCGCGCGTAAATGGAAAGACCTATGAATCTGAAATTTCATATTTAACACAACTATACGCCCGAGATGTTACGTCAACTTTTTCGCTAAAATCGGCTGACCGGAAGTTCTACTTTATCCCATGCATTTAGCACCTTTTTACGATTTTCTCAAAAACGGCTCAAACGATTTTGATTAAACTCCCTAAATCGATGTAAAATGTATTGATCTTTAATACTATGTAGGTTTTATTCTGATTTAAATAGTCTAACGGGGCTTGAATGCCGATATTTTAAATTTTCTTCTTCTAAAGTACCTTTCATTTTGTAGATTCTATAAAAATAATTATATTATCCTGTTACCATTGATAATTACCAACTAAATATGCATGTTAAGCGACTTTGATAAACAACTAAAGGAGAAAACTGAACAAATATTTTTGTATGCATTTTTTGTGTTATTGAACACAAAAATAGTAATATACATGCATGATATACCGTTGGAAAGCTAAAGATTTTAGAAAAAACATTATCTTATACTCGAGCTTTTAAAATATAATCGAGACTGATGAAAAACCGATAATACTAACTGATTATTTTAGATAATAATATAATAGATTTTTTAATAAAACACACGTTTACATAGAAATTCCATTTAATTAACCCATGGTCAATGGTTTCACTAATTTTTATCTCTTACTGTACTTAAAAATTGTTTAATCGATTTTAAAAACGGAGATAAGTGAAAGTCGTGTGTTGCCCGTACTAGATTTTTAGTTTTTATAGCAGGGTTAGAGTAAATTTATTCATTTTAATTGCAAACCTGCAAAAGAAAGGGCTCGCTTGATCGCCACCTTGCTCATGAACATGATATCTCTTCAATGTTTGCCGAGCAATATTGAACACAAGGGTTCAAATTCTTTCTCAATCTTTCTCCATTGATGTAATTAATCTTCAAGGTCGAAAATGTATTGCAACCTTGTTTTTATATTTTTTAACAATTTCAGAATACCTTTAATAGTCTCACCCGATGAATTAAACTCTTACTTTTCATTTTCCTCCTCTGACAATTCTTCACCGTCTTCTTCCAACTTCTCTTCAATCCAATCATTCAACCCACATAATTTTTATTTTTCCGACATTTCACCAACTGACCTTCTTTCCTCTGTACTGAAATCTCATACCAACTCCATAGGATTTGATGGAATTCCTGTAAAACTGTTAAAATTATGCCTTCCTGAAATCCTGCCAGTACTTTTATTTATATACAACTTTTCCCTCCAAAATTCCGTATTTCCGGCTACTTGGAAAAAAGCATTAGTCCATCCTATTAGTAAAACATCCAACCCTACATCCCCTAAAGACTATCGCCCTATTTCCATCCTCTCGAACCTCTCTAAGCCTTTAGAAAGAATAGTCCAGACACAATTATCAAATTTCCTTGAAAATTCTAAACTCCTAGATCCTTTCCAATCCGGCTTCCGACCCGGCTTTTCCACACAATCTGCTCTCCTCAAAATCACTAATGACATACACACTGCTATGGACGAAACGAAACTGACCGTGCTAATACTTCTGGATTTCTCGAAAGCATTTGACTCCCTGGAACACTCCATCCTTTTCTCCAAACTAAAGTCACTATCCTTTTCCAACAGCACCATCAGGTGGTTTCAATCATTCCTTTCTGACAGAACTCAAGCTGTCACTATTCCTAACCATCCTCTATCTTCCTTTCGAGCCCTCTCGGCAGGTGTGGCCCAGGGTTCAAGCATTTCTCCTCTTCTTTTTAATTGTTATATCAACGACCTTCCCAACTCTATCCATCACTGTTCCCACCACCTATACGCTGACGATTTCCAGATCTATTTGTCCTTCTCTCCTTCCGATTCACTAGTAGCATTTGCTAATATTCAGGAAGACCTGGATGGAATCTGTGCCTGGGCAACCTTAAATAAACTAATGCTAAATCCTATGAAAACTCAGGCCATCCTAATTGGTTCCAATTCCCTTCTCAGATCCTATACCACGTTTCCGAGTCTCACCTTAAATGGTCATCCAATCACCTTCACTTCCTCTGTCAAAAACCTGGGCATTACCATGGACCAAACCCTTTCCTGGAAACCTCATATCGCCCAAATTTCCCGAAGAACAATAAGTACCCTGAAATACTTCAATCGCTCCCGCCATCTTCTTCCACCTTCCATCCGTAATCTCCTTGTATCCGCACTTATTTTCCCCCACTTTGACTATTGCTGCTTAGTATATGGTGGCCTCCCGACGATGCTTGAGGACAGGCTAAAACGCATCATGAACATATTTTTAAGATTTGTCCTCTGCACTCCGAAGAGGTCTCATGTAACCCATTTTTACGGCGAGTTAAAGTGGCTCCTTCCCCGAATCCGCAGACAATATTTCCTAGGATCATACCTTTACCAAATCATTAGATCCCAACACCCTCCATACATTCATAGTCTCCTACAGTTTAAATCTTCAGTCCACACTCTTGAAACAAGATCGCGCCATTCCGACCTTTACTTTCCTACCCATAGAACTAAAACTTTTGATCGTTCCTTCCTGGTCCGCTCCTCTGTTTTCTGGAATTCTCTACCTACCCATATTCGCCATGCTGCCTCTCTCTCCTCATTCAAATTCCAACTTTTCCAATATCTTTTATTATCCCAAAAAGACGCTTAAGTACAGTGATTCTTTTGTTCCTAATATCACACTTGAAAGAAAAGTAATATATGTTCTTTATTGAAACGCTGTTATATTTTAATTTATTTTTAATTTTGATCAACCCAATATTTTTCAAGAACTGTTTTTATTTTATTTTATCATAAATATTTTTTTTATTTTTTTTTTTTTTAATATTTTTTATATATATGTTTGTGGATATTCGTGTGTGATATGAACACTCGAATTAACCCATCTGTGTAATAAGTAATTAATTCTGTTTCTTCTGTCTGTTAGCCAGACATGTTTTATATTTAAATTGTACAATTCTGTTATTCTTAGGGGACCCAGTCCCAGAATAAAAATTATTTTCTATTCTATTCTATTCTATTCTAATATCCTTAGTTCGGTACCTTTCCTTTTAAAAAATATCTGTGTACCCAACACAGCACTTATCTCCATTCTTGTAATCAGTATAGCAAATATCAACATCATATTCTTTGGCCCCTAATAGTAATTACCATCCTTCTTTTGATTTATTTATTTTAATATTTTTATTTTTTTTATTTTGACGGAATCGTTAATTGATTAGTGATTATGGAGTATTGGTGTTTTGCCCTTTATTTATAGTTTGTTCTGAGAACAAGGGAGGAGCTTAGTAGTCATACATCAATAAAGTTTTATTTTTACTCAAAATTTAGGGGTCATCTGTGGTATAGTAGCCAGCTTTCTATCTCCAAGGGCGCCGGTTCAAACCTCTAGGTTTCGTAAACAATTTTTGATTATGTCGTTCTTGGGAGGAGACGTAAAATGGTCGTCCCGATGTCAGGAACTTGTTAAAGATCCCTATCCTTATTAATCCTGAAAAAGCAAAACTTAGGACTCCCACTGTTGTATCTTACGATTAGCACCATTAGGATAAAGGGACGTTAAATGAATAAACAAACAAACATGTATTTAAATTATTGATAAATAAAATTGTTTACTTCTATTTTTTTTTCTAATTATTGCAAAGCCCCTCATGGTATGGGTTGAAAATTCCAGGATCTAAAGGTTTGTTGGCTATCTCTTCTACTGTACTGGGTACATTTTAAGATAGGGTTGAAGAGGCGGGAAAGGATGTCTTCTTTTTCATAGCACTAATCTTCTTCCTGTGACTTGTGCTGTAGGAAGAAGCACTGTTATTATTGTTACTTCTTTATGTAACAATTGTCACTATAAACTTTATAGTTTTTGAAATATTCACGGGAAGAGGAAAGAGAGGTGGAAAAAAATGTTATCCCTTCTACTTTTCTCCGTGTACACGCGAAAAAAACACAGAGATTTTACTAGTTATTACAGGAAGTTTTTCCTAATTTTTTCCTCACAAAAGGTATTGTTTGTTGATAAATTTCAGTTGACCAACATATAAGTTATAATAATAATGGAAAAGCATAATTTTTTTTAATTACTGTCGAAGACTCTAAAAGGAATCATTGATTACCGACCATACCAAGAAGATTCCAAAAGAGAAATCAAACGGTGACAAAGTTTTTTAACTCCGATTCAAGTGGTGACACACTGCGAATTTCATCTTGCGTTACTTTCACCTTTTACTGCCTACGATAAAATGCACTCTTCAATGCTATAAATCCAAAAGGTTCGTCCGACTTGAAAAAAACAACATCATAACGCCCGCCGAAACAATTCTGCCGGAAACGGATGGAGAGCCGTAGGAAGGTTGAAAAGAAACAAGAGAAAATAAAAGACAAGGAAAAAAAAGGGCGATTTTATTTCTTACCCGTGGCACGTCGAGAAGGAAAAAATCGAGATTGAAGTATTTCTTAGAAGGTGAAACCCGTTATGTTGCTAAATAGGGGCACGAATTGCCATCTTACGCCAAATGTAGAAGAAAGCCCGTTTGAAGAAGATGCACGCCTCCATAATGTATGTGGCCGCACGTACATGAATAGTCATGGCGCATCTTTTCTCACAGTCACTCCGTCTCTCCAAACTAGTTAGGAATTAAAGGGCAGAAAAAGTTACATCCAATACGGCCGCCGGCTAACAAACATTCAAGCATACATTAACGCTCTCTTAGGAAAAAAATTAATCCTTAGTCAACGGCTTGAGAAAGACAGTTTAATAATTTATAGTTCAGGGCACTACTTACATATTTTATTGAGTTATCATTTTATTTATCACACTTATAGCAATGCTTTTTAATTATATGAATATGCTGATTTAATAGTTATAATATATAACTATTTCCGGACCCTGATGAATTGAAGAAGATAGGGAAGAAATTTTAAGACAAGTGGTGGTGGTAACAGAAAGCTTGAACTACGTAAAATCCCACAGAACGTACTGTGATGCAAAAAAATACTCAGAACAGTGCGTATATCAGCGTGGTTTGGTGGAGAGAACACTAGTCCACCCTTCTCTGGGTCTCGGGTTCGACTCCTGGCTGTGGCAGCATAATTATGTACTATTTTATTTCAGTCGGATCAGCAAATACCAACTTTCTCGGAATCCGCACGTCATCGAGCCCAACAACTTTATTCGCTCATTTGAGTCTCCGCGATGCAATCAGCTCAGTTATATTCACAGGATACAAGTTCCGCAATTCCGCGTTGTGCAACCTTCAAAACTCCCCAGTGGCCTCATCTCTCTTCGGACCAAATATTTTACGCAATACCTTATTTTCGAAGACCTTAAGCCGTTGTTCATCCTTCAAAGTAAGCGGCCACGTTTCACATCCGTAAAGAACCGTTGGAAGAATAATAGTTTTATAAATTCTAACCTTTAAGTTTTTAGATAGAAGCCGCGAACTAAGTAACTAAGCAACTGAATAATAACACGCATTTCCCACCTTTAACCGGGACTTTATTTCTTCCTGGATTTCATTTTTTCTAGTTATAATTGAACCTAAATACTTGAATTTCTCTACGTGTTCAAAAGTGTACCCTGATACATCAATATCACCAAAATCGCCACCGTTTCTGCTACTAATCATATACTTCGTCTTATCGGTATTTATTTCGAGTCCTATTTCTTTACCGGTTTTTATTAACACACTTGTGTTTAGTTGTATGGTTTCCGTGTCTTCACCTAGCAGTACCAGATCATCGGCATATCCCAAAACCGGAATCTTGTCACCCATATTTAAGCCTTTCTCGGTACACATCACCTTTTCTATGACATATTCTAAAGCTATATTAAATAACACAGGTGAAAGGGAGTCACCCTGTTTCAAACCCGATTGCACCTCAAATCTCTCGGAGTAATTATGACCGATTCTAACTTTATGGAATGTTTCCGACAAACACATCTCTACTAAGTTTACTAACTTTCTAGGTATTCCCTGTTCAATCATGATGTTATATAGCTTCTGACGGTCTATTGAATAATAGGCCTTTTTAAAATCCTTCATAGTACCCTTCATAGTAGAGGTAAAGGAAAGAGAAGAGAGATATGTAATACAAAAAAACTCGTCGTCCAAAGCAGCTAAGCTACTCGAAGCCTTGACTATTATTTTGTGCCCGTGTGGACACATTTTAACACACTCATACATATACTATACCAATACATACATCTAGACGTAAAATGATATTTTTTAATGGAATACTTAGTTCGATAAAATTTTCGAATTCTAGTTATTTTTTATTTTTTTTTTTGTTTTTATTTCTTTTATTCGTATATATTACAATTTGTCATAATAGACAATAATAATAGTGCTACAGGATCTCATTCGTACAATATTTACAATATAAACAAAAGGAAAGTCAAATTACATAAAATAAAATCAAAATAAATAAACGTATACAATAACAAAATTAAGAAGACAAAATAAATACAAATAAATGAAGTTAACAAATAAATAAACAAAACATGTCACATTCATACCTATGTACAATATTTACAATAAGCTCGGGAACCCCGGACGGGGCTTGTTCCCCCACGTGTGGAAGGACAAGCAGAGCCCAAAGGATCCCAGCGCCTCCCTCTCAGCCGCATCACTGGTAAGAGCCAGCGGAAGCTAAGTGAGGGCGCCATAGCCACAATCACACCGCACTTGAGAGGAGAATCTGACCAGTGTCAGAACTCCAGAATTCTAGTTATAAACCCAAATTATAGTAAAAGTGTTTGTGTGTGTGTGTGGGTGGTTAGCCTTTTAAGATTATATGTAAAATATCATGCCTAAACCGACTATTACGATTATGTTTAAACACGAAATATAAAAGTATGATATAATGTTCTTATTAAGATGTAGGTTTTATGCTCACTGATATTTTAGTCTCTCAATATTTCGTTTTAATAGTGTTGAAACGAAATAGTGCCTGTTTTCTGTCAGGGTTTAAATATTTTATATTTTCAAAAATATATCTTATAATGTATCTTTAATTTGTATTTATAAATTTATTGACCTAATCTCATTGTTCTGAATAGTAAGAGTTAAAGCTCTTATTATTCAGAACAATGAGTAAGAGAGTTTTAAACATAAAGTTTAAAAGAATTTGAAAATTAAGTATAGGAGAAAATGAAAAGCTAAATAATTTTTCACCGAGAAAACACATTCGAAAAAGTATATATATGTGGTGGATAATATTAAGAGAACCCATCCTTTTAAATAACATAATTCTAAACGTATAAAGTGGAAGAAGTTAAAGAATAGTGACTGGAAGTTAATGCGATATGGATATCTTGTATATATTCAAATTAATTCATAGTGTAGAAGAATAATAATAAAGCAAAATAAGAAATCGCAACCACTTAATACCACAAAACATTCTAAAAAAATATATATAAATAATCAAAAGATGTAATAATCAAACTATTTATCATCCATTATAATAGTAACCTAACATCTCATAAATTTAAGCCATTCGTAATGAAATCTAATTTAAGATCGTTTCATTTAGAAGAATGTTTTTCCGGGAACTAAATATATCATTAATAAAATTTTTTGCTATGTAAGTGCACTTTTAAATTTTAAGTTCGAAATTAAGTGAAGGAGGGAGTTAAAAATCTTTAGTTATGCGGTCCGTGAGGAGACGTAAAAAGTAGTTCCCGAACTTGTCAGGTACTCGTTTAAGATCCCTGTCCTAATAAAACCTGGATAGGCAAAATTTAGGACTCCTGCAATAGCATCGTCCGATTAGCCACAGTAGCATAAAGTGACTTTAAATAAATAAACAAAAATTTTACTCGTACCAGATTGTTTTATTTTGTTTTTTCGAATTTTATTCCTGTTGCTTTTGCATGAGATATATTCTCCTTCCAACTTTGGTAGTACCTTAGAACGTAATTCTGCCTTCCGCTATCTTGCAGTGCAACGAACAAATTTCCTTGAGGGTTTGTTGGTACTGTACGATAGTGTAGCACTGTCAGCCTGATTTGTCTTGGTTGGTAGAGCTGCACATTCCCACCTGGTAAGTAAACATCCACTCTTCAACCTCATTTGCATTCCCATATTTCATCTCGGCTCATTTACTTCGCCTCTTTGTTACGGGCTAGGAAAACCCATAATATTAACCTCTGTCAACAGCCTGATCCCTAGAACATTGATATAATTTATTATTAACTGAGACTATGAGGTTTCCCTTATTTAGGATAACTTGGATGGGTTGCAGTCGATCAAAGGAATAGTAATCGATTAAAAATACTTATTCTAATGTGTGCCAAAGTTTTATTCCATCATCTGGTTAGGAAAAAACAATTTAAATTTATTTGTATGAAAATATATGGTGTTTAAATCTAGATATTATGATAAAACGAATAATCATAAAATGATAGGTAAATAAAGAAAAATACGTGGAAGTAAAAAATAGGGATTTAAAATACAGTATATTCAATTATTTTCTTAGTATCACTACATGTCGATATTTATTAATGACGAAAGAATATTTGGCCGAAGATACAGTATAATATAAGGAGAAATTGATTAAGAGTGCAGTCAACGAAACAATTTAAATAAGTAACCTTAATTTATTGTGCCAACGTTTCGGCCTGAATATTAGGCCATCTTCAGGGTGATTGAGTGAACCACGCCACTACAGGCATTATTGAAAACACGTTTTGCCGTATCCATTTTAGTGACGCTGTTCACTTAATCAACCTGAAGTTTTCCGAAACTTTAGGCCAGATCGCTAGCACGAGATGACGGTTGCTTATTCAAAGTGCTTCAATTACTGCACTTCTAAACAACTTTTCCTTATATAAATGTTTACTACCTATTTATCATAACATTAAAAAAAAATAATAAAATATATATATATATATATATATATATATATATAATTTATTTATTTAATTTTTTATTTATTTTATATATAATTTATTTTTTTTTTTTATTTTATATATATATATATATATATATATATATATATATATATATATATATATATATCGTAATACATTATATTGCATTAGTGCTTATTATCTTAGTATATGTTTCTGTTATACTATTCTTATATTTCTGTTGTTTTTTTAAACCTTGATAGTGGCCTAAAAGTTTGGCCAAAACGTTGGAACACTACTAAATAATTCTACTTATTTAAGTTATTTATTACTTCAATGATCGTAAATCCAGCGAACTAATTATGATTCGTTTTACGATCAACAATACTTCTAATGATGGAGTTTTCGTTGACCGCTGAGAAATTAGATGAGGAACATGGTTGGGAGTCAGACACTTCTTTAAACACCGTCTCAGAGTCAACCCTGATGAAGGCCCACTAAGTAGACCGAAACGTCGGCACATAATAAGAATAGAACCTGTTTTAATGTGTGTTTCTCTTTAATGACCGCAACCCCAACCATCTTCCTCATCTAACAATACTTCTATTTGTATAACCGTTTTAAAAACTTATTTACGAACAGTAAATTGAAAAAACACGGAACATGGAATATTTAAAAAATCAATTTATCAGGTTTATATTTATAAAATGTTCCTAACATTAAAGTAAAGCATACATTCAATGAAAAAGTAAGTAGATTAATCATAGGATATTAAAATAAATACAAATCTTTGTAAGGAACCGATGAACGATAGCAATATTTGTTGTCTCACTGATAATAATTACACATCAGCAGCACGATTGCTTAAGGTCCAAGTTAAAATAAAATAATAATTATGTATTCGTTTATCGAAATCATAATTTAAAAATTATTATTATTTTTTTTTTAATAGATTTATTGCTATTTACAACTGTATAATGATATACATCTAGTAAATGAGATACAAGATAAAAATGTCATGGATTCACATGTGGGGATACTACCCATTGGCAGCTCCCCATAAAAAAAAAAAAAAATGGGAAACTATTAATTTATATTTAATAGGTAAACATTCAAAACTAATATAGTAATATTAATTTAGCTGAATTATACCTCAGTTAATCTAATTTTGAGGCCATAATTAATAAATAGTGATGATAATAATTTATCTAATCTTTTATATCGTAAATTATAATAATATAGACCAGTTATAGTTTGCAAACAAGACGATGTTTGAATTGATGAACATTTTCATATTAAATTCTTTGCTTCGGATTAAGTAATAATAATGTGTTTTAGAAGATATTGTTTAAAAAATATTCCTCTAATTTTGAATTTTTGTTTCTTTTTTTTCATAAAGAACCTTTGTAATAGACCAGGATAAAAATACTACAAGCTTCCTCGAAATTTAAGTCAACACGTACACAATGCGTTTTTTTTTTTTTTTTTAACATCATTTATTGAAATTTACAACTGTACTTCAAGGTACAACAAGTAAATGTGACAAAAGTTAAATGGTGTGATACAAACTCGAAGAAGAATTACCCAATGGCAGCACTCCTGGTACACAATGCGTGAATCCAAATATTGTAAAAAAAAAAAAAAAATACTTCTGCATTATAATTTAAAAAAGTGTTGATTTCATATGATTCGGGGAATAAATAAATTTAAAAAGAATCTTTGAAATAGGATAAGTGTTAGCTGGTATTAGGCTCTATAAACTTTAAGTTCGTAATCGGTTTATAATTATTTTTCTGCAAATTGACATTTTAAATTTTTCGTCTTTTTTCAATTCTTTGATTACTAAAAAACTATATATATATATATTATATATATATATATATATATATATATATATATAAAACTATAAAACTATATACGCTTATGAGATAATTTAATTAACTACATTATTGAATGGCACTACGTGTAATAAAATAAAATACATCTGAATCAATTGCACATAAGTTTTATATTCATATAAAAATTTGAAGTATTATTATTCTTTATAAATTATTTCATTTAGTAAGTAAGATTAAATCCTTCTGATATAGGTTGTTAGTCAAGGTTCTCGAATTTACTCTTCAATGTTATGTTAGTTTTCGCAGTTTTATTTGCAGATTGATCCGTTTACTTTTTAGTCAGAATGCAAGAAAAAAAAAATTAAAATTTGTTTCTGAATAAACAACAAAAAAACAAGCTCTTCTTATTCGACACAGCCGATTTGTTCTAAACATTTTTTTTTAAAGGGAAAGTTAAGATTTTTGCATGGAGCCATTTTAAGTTCTTCTTTTTTCCAATTTCCGTAAGATATTTTGAATAAAAAAGCCATTTTCATTTGTCTCAGGGGTCGCACCACCCAGCATGATCCCGGATTGTCCCCAAACAAGAGAACCCGTTAGATGAGATAGGAGGCGTAACTCATTTAGCAGGCGAGGTTGTAGGGGGAGGTTGAAGATTTGCAGAAGAACATTATGCGGAACCAAATCAGATATACGTTGAGATAGTGGTGGAGATGGTCGTTACTGGGGCCTTCAGATATATCTCTTCTCAGGCGTTGCCCCTTACCTAACAGCCTTCCCCGCTCTTGAAGATTAACAGGGTAGTAAGCTCCTTGCTATATCTTCTACGATAGGTTTACTATTAGACGGATGAAGCTTAGGGTATGTTAACGCGTAATATGTTGTAAAAACGTAGTCAAATGTGAAAGTCTTGGGTACTTTCATTGTTGGCACATATTTGAAACTCCTGACCCCTCTTAAATGCGAAAAAATGTGTATTTTATTAAAAAAAAAAAAATAAATAAATGTGGCTATAGTATTTCTCCCTGACTTGGAAAAATATCAGATATGGCACATGTCTATCTATAATTCGCTGTTTTTTTTCAGTCAGGGAGAAATACTATAGTGTAGAATGTAAAAAAAGGAAAAAATGATCTACCAACAAAATTTATTTTTAATAATTTATGTAAGTTAGTAACATTTTTCATTCAAACCAATGATAGGTCCTAGCGACAAATATAACGAAAGATATTCTCCACTGAATTTCTGACATGGGAACTGTCATCAAAATTTTGATTCGAGCAACACCAATGTTGTTTTTTTTTTACTCGATACTCCTTTCAAAAGGATACGAAATCGAAATAGTTCTAGGATTGGTACACTAAGAAGGACACTTTTAATATAGAAACTCTCTTCCCGATGCAAGAATCGGTCCGAAATATCATATGTCTAGCTGTCTATATAAGGGAGAGGGGAGCACGAAAAGGACTAATTTTATTATTTCAAAGAATATGTCCGATTTTAATGTTTTGAAGACTGTTTAAATTTTTTTTTTTTAATCTAAGTTAAAGTCGCCATTCTCGTTTAAAAGATTCTTGACAATTGGCACTAGGATACCATTATTCAGAGATAGATCGTTTAATTTATTTTTTTTTGCAACATTGTTATCTTTGGTTTAGAGTTTTTCAACAATAAAGGAGAAAAAAAAAGCAAAAAAAAAAAAAGCTCAAACACTAAAAATATGTAGGCAATACGTAACTCTCTTTATTTAAAACAATATAGCTCCTAAACAGTAGGTCCTATCTACAAATGTTATATACCGAAATAACTTCTAATTTTCAATGTGAGGAACACCTTAACAGTATGTTTTATAAAGAGCGTGCCAATAAAGCCTTCAATACTTAATAAATGTAGCAAAACGTGATTTTTTTTATTCAAAACATTATAGCTTCTAAACGTTAGGTTCCAGCGAAAAATGTTATATAACAAAAAATATTTTCCACTAAATTTCTGACAAATTGTTATCAAATTTTAGATTCGAGCAACACAAACAGAGCCAGAGCGTGTCAAACTGAGGATGAAAAAAAAGTTACACAGTTAAGTCACAGACCCCCAGGCAAAAGACATAACCATTTCAAATTAAAGTAATCTTCGAGGAAAGTGAACCGTTGTTCTTACAATTATTATATAAACTGGGTCTATCTTATTTTCAGCCAAGTGCTTAATTCAGCGAAATATGGAAATATGTACCACTCTAATGCTCTTATGAATATGGACTCTGTTTTAAAAGTTCACTAGCTTTACATATTATTTTTGAAAATGAAATGAAAAGTAATTTTATTCTGGGACGAGTAGTCCCCTAAGGATAAAAATAAAAGTACAATATTAATGATAATTGTCTAGTCGTTTAACACTTCAGTTTAACAATGAAAGACAGATTTTGTGAAAATGAATAGTTCTCATCTATAAATTTTAAATATTACATATTTTGGGAAGATTGATACTTTAGGAGATGAAGAAATAGTTGGTGTTTGAAAGTGGATAACGAATGGATATCGGCAAGGAAGTAGCACGAGTGGCAAAGGATTTTTTGTAGGAGATGGATCTGTGAGAAGGTATATACAAGATCATGGGTTGGGATCTCGTGTTTACTGAATGGACAGATGAACAGGTGGTAAGCATATCAAGAATATAAGGAGGTTTTTTTTTGTTTTGAAAAATCGGAAGAGACATCCACCTAGGAGGTACTGCCGACGGAAAGAAGGATAGAGCCAATTCAACTCGGTATACCTACTAGAAACATGAGAGCGTCTGGAGATTATTATTAAGATCGGTATCGTCACTTCTTCCTTCTTTCACCTAGAAATTAATTATTTCTTCTCAATTATGAATTGTAATAATCCACTGAAATAATTTATAACTGATAGAAACAATGAAAAATAAAGAAAGGCGTATGATTTAAGATAGAACTTTGAGATGAAACCTAGGTTGGGATGTTATCCTCAAGGAGGGACAAGCCTTCATGTTCCTCTTGCTACTACATAACTTCAGATAGTTTTCATATCAAATAAACAATATTAGAAGATTTATTGTTGAATTAAGTTTACAGTTAAAATAAGACAATCGCTACACAAACTCTAGTAACGAAATTGTTACGACTTGAAAAAAATAAAATAAATAAAATAGAAAAAAAAAAGATAAGCCATTCTGTCATTATTGCCTTGCGTGTTTAGCAGTAATCTATTCTGAAGGGGTGACAATAGAGCTCCACTTTTTCTCTTGTAACCTTCTTAAGAACACAATACCGTTTGTGAATTTGATGACACACGATACAGACTAGGAGACCAAGATTAAGACATTTTAATTGCAATTATCATTATGTATTTATTACATAGACGTAATATAAATGTTATATATTTATAAAAAGTTCTTACTCGTCTCAATTTATGAGATTATCTATTATTAGATAAACATTTACATAGAGATTTTCCTAAGGACCTATCTTAAAAAAGATGTTGATGACTCAAGCTCAGAGGAGTTGGACGGTCCAGCCTCCCATTAACTTTCTTCATTAGCGGCTTTAACCCTTATCTTTACAAGTGTCCAATTTATTAAGCTGTCAAATAAAGCAATGGTATTCCCATTGTCTTGTAGATTCCAAGGCATGAGTTTTTCACTTATGCTTTAATAAATCAAGGCTTGTCACTTTTAAAATCTTATCTGTTTTACTTCATGTATATTAAAAACAAGATGACAAGGCGAGCTTGGATACGCCGCTTTATTTCGTTTTTTTCTTCTTTAATTGCATATGGTTGATACATGTAGATTTGAGAAGTTTTCTGCTTCCTTCAGAATATAACGGAGTAATTTTTAATGTGAGAATACAGACGATTATTTATTTGAATGATTGGAAGTTGGCTGCAGAAATTTTCTAGTTGTGTTAATGTTTGATATTCATCCGAAGACTTTATTTACAAATTTATCTTATTTCTTTATAATATTTATGAATACTGGCATGGATATGGTCTTTTTAAATAGACAGATAGATAAAAAATAACTGTATTCTGGGACAAACTTGTACAGTAAATAAATAATATAAATATGTCTGGCCAAGAGATCAACAAAATAAATTATTATTTATTAGGTTATGAACAAAATATACAATTGAAAAAAACCAACAACCATATTTCACATTTGGCTATATGTTTGTTTAATTTATTCAACGTCACTTTAAGCTACTGGGGCTAATTGGACGATGCTACAGTGGGAGTCCTAAATTTTGCATATCCAGGTTTAATTAGGATAGGGAATTCCAACGAGTACCTGACATCGCACATTCTCAAAACCACATTTTCACGTCCCAGCATAACTAAGGGATTTTTACTCCGATGATAAAATCCTACGACCATCAGCACCACCAGCAGGTGATCCCCATTTGGCTATATACTAGGGATGTTGGAAATTTATAAGCAGAAAGAGACGAAGAATGGTGGACGTGGGAAGGTAGTAGAGCGAACAAAAACGTAATGATCAAAAGTTTTATTTCTGTGGTTTGGGATGTAAATATCTGAATGGGTCTAGACTGTCAGTGGACTGAAGATTTTAATTGCAGTAGATAGTTGATGGTTTGGTAAACGTATGGTCCTTGAATATGTTTAAATTAAAGTAAGGACTATCAAGATGGGCTTGGATATAGACTTATTATGTATTAAAAATGATTTTTTATATTTGAATAAATAAAACAAATGGTAATAAATTAAAGTTATAGCAATTGGCCCAGTCTTAGTTCTCTGTACCTTTCTCTAGGGCGCTCTTCTTTTCGGGACTAGGTAAATATTTGGAATGTTTTTTTTTTACATTAGGTAATTATTGTTATTAATATTTTTTAAAAATAGCATTTTTTAACTATATGAGTGCAAGTCATAGTATTAAACCAAGTCCTAGAATTATATATATATATATATATATATATATATATATATATATATATATATATATATATATATATATATATATATATTTATGTATAAAAATAAGGTTTTTAATAATTTTAATCGCCTAGGGTAAGGTTGACATAACAGTAATATGTTGTAGCTCAGAATAAAATAAAAGCAGTTTTTCTAAAAACAATATTTTCAGTGTTGATAAGTTTAGCTCATATGTTATCCATTTGATAGATAGTGACATGGGTTGCTGATATCTTCTCTTCATAAGGAAATTTTTCTCTTAATTAATACATATAATTTTCAAATTTGTGGAGAGAGAAAATTTCAAAAAGCCACAGGAGACTGGAATAGTTTTTTTTTTTGTTTTTAGTGTGAGGGGCCTGATGTGTGTGATAGAGTGAGGTTATAAACACACAGCTGGTGGGAGCAAAAAGGTTATGTGAAATGGATTGGTCACTGACTCAAATATGATTATATTTTAGTTATCTTTACATTTAATTGAAGCTCATTTTTATTTCTTATTTTATTTTCTGTATCTTATTATTATAGAAAGATGATTTTATTTTACAGCGACAAATCCATTGCAACCTCTCACCAGCTGTTGTCATCTATCTCTATTATTATTATTATTGTGCGCTCCTCATTTTGTCTCTCTTCTGGGTTAATTTATTCTTCTTCAGTTTCTATCAAGTGTACCTACAGGACAATAAAAGAATATTTTTGATACCATTGTGCAGCTATTATTCATTTCACCCTCACCTCCTCTAAATTGGTTTTAAAATTTTGATGTATCTTCCTCTGAGTCCTATAAAAATGAACATTCTTTTTTTGTAAGATGAAGACTTACAACTATTTTAACTTACAACTTTTAACTATTCAATTAAGATATTAGAACTTCTTGCTGACCCATTGTTTTTGGAATTGAGGAAGTCTAATTAGAAGAAAATCTTCTCCACAGGCAGTGATTGAAATATATGAATGATTTTTTAATGTACATCATTAAAATCTTCACAAGTAATAAATAAATAAAATAAAAAAAATTGCTAGAGATGTGAGATAAATCTCACTTAAGATGCTATGATCTTACTAAAATACCCTCGCTCTGCAAAGGCCGTAGGTAGAGATCTAAGGAAGAAGATGATCTTAAAATCTTCCAATTCATCAACTTGAGAGTGAGATTAGTGTTTGTCTTGCCTCATTCCAGTTCTCCGTTACTATCTTCTACTAATTCTTCGGTAATCCCCCGTAGGAATTATTTTCTGGTATAATAATCCCTAAGGATAATCCTCGTAGATATAAGGCTGCTTCAGGGTGGTACATCAGGAATCAATCAAGAGTGAAATTATGAATTAATCTGAATGAATAATTCATAATTATCAAACGCCAGCAACTAACAGGTAGACTGTTTCAAGTTTAATCTCTTAAAATTTGAATTTATTTCTACAAAATATAATAATAAAGTCAAAAGTATTTTTACTGATTCGGAGATAATTGAGAAGTTGACTTCCAAAAGTTAGTAAACGACTTTTTTACGAAATTGATATTTTGACATAACAATACGCTTCTGGGACATTTTTAGATGTTACTCAAACTTTTGATAGGGTTTGGCACCAGGGTCTTCTTTTTAAACTAAAAACCCAAACTTCATACCACTTATTATTTAATATTACAATATTTTCTCTATGACTGCTTCTTCTTTGTCCGACAGAGTTTTGAGACCTCATCAATAAAGCCAGTCTCTGCAGGAGTTCCCCAAGGTTCTATCTTGGCCCCACTTCTGTTCTTAATATACACATATGACCTACCGACAAATGAAAACAGCTTAACTGCGACAAACAGGTGTGAATAAAATGTTGAGTGAAAAAGTAAAAAAAAAAAAAAAAAAAAAAAAAAAAAAAAAAAAAAAAAAAAAAAAAAATATATATATATATATATATATATATATATAAAACATTTAATTTCATAACTTTAATATAATCCTGTAAATATTGTAAAAAAAAAATCAAGATTTTTATGCGCAAAGAATCAAATTAGCTAGTTTAATAATACAGTGACAAGATATTTTAGCGCTTCCTGTAAAATTTCCTAGAATGGATATAGTACCTTTTGGAACTCAACGTGTCAATTAATACATTTCGGAGATAAAATATTTCTATTTGTCAAATAAATGAGGAATAGAAACATTTAAAGCCATCTTTCATCTTTAATTAATGAATCCACCAAATGCATGAACATATAAAAGCAATTCCATTCAATGTATCGTCGGTAAAAATCTATTTGTCATTTATTAGGACAATTCAAATTCTTAGTAACGATTGGAAATTAGCAATGATTTCCTTTATTACTACTCATTAGTTATTTTCTCTATTACTAATTATTTATTTTCTTTATTTTTTTACTTATTCGCTTTATTACTTCCAACCTCTATTACAATTATGGTTTGTACTGAGGTTGATCATTTTCTTAAAAAATAATGTTTTTTTTTTAAGAAACACAGATGTATTAATAACGTTTATCATGCATTATTTCCATTGAACTTTCTTTAAATAAAGAACGACATTTTTTTAAAAGAAACTTCATACCAACGACCAGCTTTTCACACATATCGGTTTTTAAAAAATATGATATTTCTAAATTAAAAAAAAAAAAACTGATTGCAGTAGTGAGTAGCTATTTCAGTATTAAAATACTGCATATTAATAATAATAGTCTTTATTGATATACTTGTACATATAAACATTTATAATACATTTTTATAAAAAAATGTTTTCCTCTTTCTTTTTATACATATATGTACATAGATCTTCCTTTTCAGGAGTTTAAAGTCTTTAACGGTAACTACCCGTACTTATGTTGAAGAGTTCGCTCTTCTTCATCTTCCAAAATTCTCTGTCCTCAGCTTTATTTGACCATAGCACTCCTTCTGCCTCTTTGATTTCATCAACCCACCGTCTTTTTTGTCTGCCTCGGTTCCTTTTCCTATCCAATGGGGTCCACTCAGTCAATATTTTAGCCCAGTTTTTATCATTCTTCTTCATTAGATGGCCAGCACTTTGCCATTTCATCTTTTTTACGAATCTGATTGCATCAGTGACACCACTAACGTTTCTTATTATTTGGCTATTCAGCTTTTGGCTTTCCCTTATGCCTAACATGCTCCTCTCCATTGCTTTTGACATGTTATAATTTTTCTCTCATAAACTTGTTGAGGAACTATGTTCGGCATCCATAAGATAGGACAGGTAATATAGAGCTATTAAAGGCTAACGTTTTTAGAGGCTGGCTGATATTGTTGTTCTACTGCAATGCTGAAATAAAAACACCAACAGAGTGTAAATAAATAAGATTCTCTTCGGAAAGGATCTAATAAAAAACAATACAGTAACTTTGGCAATACCTCGCTTAACTAGATTGACTTAGACAAATGATTTCCGAAATAAGTTGTTGTTTATTACTGGTTTTCTTCGGTTCCTGAATAAGTTAATTTTAAATTTAGTTCAGTATTTTAAAAACAATTTTTATAATTTTTAAACTATAAACTTATATATACCGTTTGATAATTATGGATTTGTTTTATTTGAAAATATTTAACCATATAGATATAATTATCATTGAAATGGTTTACAACTATAATTTTAATACATACATCATGATTACTGAACACATCCACGTATGTTAAATGTTTACTAGTCTTCCATCGAAACAATGATGTCATAATTTAAAATAAAATGAAAAGGACCAGCCTAAAACAAACTGGCAATGAAAAATTTTATCTTGCCACCGAACATGACAGGGAACCTGTTTATGTTGATATCAGATAAAGTCTTAAGAAGTTTTTAGTATTAAAAAGCAAGAATATTTAGTGATTTTCGGACATTATCTTGCTTGGGATCTTGACAGAAATGAAGAATGGTCTGGATAAGGAGGATAGTGTACTTGTACTTATATAACCGTTAGGATTTATTTGTGAATCGGCTATTTCTTCTTCCGCATTTCTCTTCAATACTTAGGTAATGGCTATCTAGATTTAAATAATAAAAATGTGCATTTTAAATTTTATTGCTAATCTGATAGGCCAAGAAGGATTGATATCTTGTCTGATTATCTTGTATCCACGCTGACCTTAAAATTGAAAAAAAAACTAGCCTTATAAAAAATCTTTAATGTTTTCGTAAATAACTTTGGATTAATTTACAAGTGTGGCTTACTGAAGCATAAGAAAAACATCTTGGAAAAAATGGAAAACCATTATCTTTCATTAGATATCAAAAGGAAACAGTCCGGTATCTTGGCTTTTTACTAGACAAAATATTGACATGGAACTCACATACAAGACTTAAAAGACAAGAACTCAACCGACGACTTGCACAGTTATACCGACTACTCAACCGAAAATCTAAGCTTACAATTGACAACAAATTATTAATTTACAAGACGATACTGAAGCCCATCTGGACCTACTGGAACTGTGGGGAACAGCTAAACGTTCTAACATCAAACCCATTCAATCCTTTCAATCCAAAGTCCTTCGAATAATAGTAGATGCTCCTTATTATGTCACTAACTATACCTTGCACCACGACCTTAATGTTCCATTTATTTTAGACCTGATTCCTTTCAAATTTTCCAAATTCCATCAGAACCTCATTCATCATCCATCCTAGAGGTTGAAACGGTAGTGGCCCCGAGACGTTTTGTAAATATCTATTATGGAGTTCTGACACTGTTCAGATTATCCTCTCATGTGCGATGTGTTTGTGGCTATGGCGCCCTCACTCAGCTTCCGCTGGCTCTGACCAGTAATGCGGCTGAGAGGGAGGCGCTGGGATCCCCCGGATTCTGCTTGCCCTCCACAAGTGGGGGAGGTAGAGGCGGACTCCGTCCGTGGTTCCCCAGCAATTGTAAATATTGTATATAAGTATGAGTGTGTTCAGGTTTTGTTTATTTATTTGTTTACCTAGTATTTATTTAATTTATATATTTTGTTATTATATACCTTTATTAATTTTAGTTTCATTTTTTGTAATTTGACTTTTCTTTTGTTTATATGGTAAATATTGTATGAATGTTATCATGTAGCAATATTATTATTGTCCTTTGCGACAAACTATGATATATCTGAATAAATAAATATATTAGATATCAATACCAGTGATCAACCTCTGAACTCATCTAGTAACCCAGCCTATAGAACATTTAGACACTTAACTTCGTCACCAGAAGAATAACTGACGTTCCATGAACATATTTATAAAATAAGAATAGTCAGTCGACTTAGAATTTCTAACTCCCACGCTATAAATATATATTTGAAAAACTAATCCTATAGTCTTCATGATAATGAACTATGTAGCAGCTGTAAACAGTACATAACTAATAGTCTTCACCATCTCCATCTCCACTGCCCGTCATCTAATGAATATAGAAGAAGGTACCTATTCCAGTACATTAAAAACTCGCCACCTTGTAAAAATACAGACAACATTATGAACATAGACAGTATCGAAAAATTGGCTAATATTCATCTGTTTTTACTATCAACATCAAATATATACTCACCAGAAAATAAGATATTAATACTAATAAATTAAAAAGAAAAACTACAGTTAAGACTCAGAAGTGAATTATTAATTTATTGGAATATAATCTGATATATTGTGTTATTTATGTATTGTAATGTAATGAGGATACTGAGGGGAGTTCATTATTAAATAAGTTTAAAATTAATGAAGTAAATGTTTATAAGCCTTTATCGGCAAAAGTTATAAGGCTTGTACCTTTCCCATGGGCAAGATACCCCAAGAACGTTCTAGACTCCAGCTACTAGGCTGGACTTCCCATATCAGCCTCCCCGAGGTGACGAGGATGAGAAAGAAGATCCGAAGAGGCAGTCTTATTCGAACCATGAGAGTTGAAGTCCAGTAAGAGAAGAGCCGAGGTCTATCCGCAAGAAGAAGCAATGTCCGTCTGGGGGTCAGAGAGAACGCTGGAGATCTAAGAGCCAAGAATTGATTCTACCTTCCTTAGCCGACTAAGTGTTTTAAAGGTATTTTCTTTAATTGTAATATTGCATGGAAAGTATAACGGTAATGCCCTTCAGTATTCTTAGGCATTGTGTAAATATATTGTATATGTGTAATCTCAGTTAAATAATAATGTCATTTATTAAAACCTAGCTAATTTAATCTTACCCTGCATGCCACCTACTGGGATTGGTAAACACGAAACCTTGGGAAAAGAACTCTAATGGTTTCAGTAATTTTTTTATTTATTGAGAAATATTACAATTTGTTACATAATGAACAGTAGTAATAGTGATGTAGTAAACATTCATACAATATGTACAGAAAATAATGATAAAGTCAAATTACACAAATCAGTAAATATAGTTGATATATTGATTAAAGAATTTAATTAATCTATCTTAGGGATAGCCTTAGAAAAACAGCCGGTCAAAAACATAGTATTATCTATTTCCACTACGATAGGTGGTAAAGAAACATTGTATTTGTATATATTTTGTATAAGATTATTTTCTTTAACAAATAAATATCTATCTTATCTAAAAAAATGAAAAAAATAAATAAATAAACAAAAAATTCTTCCAGTGCCGCGACAGGCCGTGCAGGCCCTGGGCCTCGTTTTAGATAGATAAATGTTTCTTTTTTTCTTTTAGCATATCACAAAAACTATTACAATATATAAAAACATTTGTAGAACTACGATCTTACAGATAGTCAGTCCGAAACCGACCGATTAAATTTTACAATTATATAACAGTCAAAACTTAGGTCAGTCACTGATTATACTGTAACTTATAGAAAAAACAATACAAAAGCAATAAACAATTAATACTATAAATAATTATAATTAAATTCCTTTAAAATATCTATGCTATTTTTTACATAAAATGTATACAACCAACCAGTTTTTACCATTAAGAATAGACAATTATTTCCGAAGCAACTTTTTCTAATTTCAGACAAAATCCGCTATATACCCAAGAAATGAACTTTTTTTCTGCAATCTCCTGGGAGATTACACTCACGTTTCTCGATGCATGTTGTAGTGTAGGGTCACCACTCCCTAGGCCTAATTTTGTGAGTTGCCACTGTTTGGCTGACGGGTCTCACATACCGGGGGAGAGGCTGTGAGTGAATCCCCAATTAATCATGTCCTTGTAAAAGCCCTGCCGGGACTGGAATTCGAACTCGTAACCTATAGCACGAGAGACTAGAGCGCTAGTAGCCACTCAGCCACGGGCTCCGCAAAAGAACAAACAAAAAAACAAACATTACAAGTGTGAATTCCAAATGAAATAAAATAACTTGATAGTATCCTAAAAAGTAAAATATTGCAATAAAATATATTAGGGCCTACAGTTAGTAATTAATAATATTAATAATCTAGAGAGAGAAAGAGATAGATAGAGAGAGAGAGAGAGAGAGAGAGAGAGAGAGAGTGACTTGACGTTTGTTTTGTTTTTTAGCTAGGCTAACCCAAAGCTATATTTTATATTCGACAGGCAGAAAGGTTTGCGATTGACGGCTTCATCAAAGTAGTGATCAATTCAAATGGCTTAGGATCTGATTATCATAAAAAGCTCTTTGGCTTCCATCTTCCTACCACTCCATAATGTGTTTACCAATGTATTACCATGCAATTTGACTTAATAATGTCTGCAAGAGTTTACTATTAGATCACAAAAGAAGTATTTCAGCGCCTACAAAACTACATGGAGTACTAAATAAATGTTTTTTTTTTCAGGAATTAAGAAATTCCTGAATAGACATTTATAGATTCCAATTTATAAAAAATATTGCCTTTTCCGAAAAAAATGTTTCTATATAAAAACATAAGTTATAATCATAGGACACATTACCTGGATGATACCGAAATTTGTTAACTGGTATATCTGAACTGTAATAGATTTTATTCAAATGGCAGCATATTTGTTGGCTCTGCAATAAAAGATAAATAGGAAATATAGTTCATTTCTTGTGGGGAGCCCGTGGCTGAGTGGTTAGCGCGCTAGTCTCTCATGCTACAGTTTGTGAGTTCGAATCCCAGTCCCAGCGGGGATTTTATAAGGATGTAATTAAATGGGAATTCACTCACAGCCTCTCCCCAGGTATGTGAGACCCGTCATCCAAATGTTAGCCACTCACAAAATTAGGCGTAGGGGGTGTGATGACCCTACACTACAAAATTCATCGAGAAAGGTGAGTGTAATCTCCCAGGAGATTGCAGAAAAAAAGTTCATTTCTTGGGTATATAGCGGATTTTGTCTGAAATTAGAAAAAGTTGCTTCGGAAATAATTGTCTATTCTTAATGGTAAAAAACTGGTTGGTTGTATACATTTTATGTAAAAAATAGCATAGATATTTTAAAGGAATTTAATTATAATTATTTATAGTATTAATTGTTTATTGCTTTTGTATTGTTTTTTCTATAAGTTACAGTATAATCAGTGACTGACCAAAGTTTTGACTGTTATATAATTTGTAAAATTTAATCGGTCGGTTTCGGACTGACTATCTGTAAGATCGTAGTTCTACAAATGTTTTTATATATTGTAATAGTTTTTGTGATATGCTAAAAGAAAAAAAAGAAACATTTATCTATCTACCTGAAACTATCTTGAGTATAAAAAATTAAGAATTTATCAAACTAAAAAAAAAAATTGTTCATATTAATTTAATTGAATTATAAAGCCACTTTAAATATATATACATTTTTTTATAGCACAAAACAGCCTATTAAGACCACTCGAATATCATTATTTCTCCCAGCATCTCCTCATCTCTGGGTGTTTTTACTTACTCTCCAACAATAACGCGATACCCTTCAGTTTTGCTTGATTTCCCGCAAGAACCTCGATTTCTTTAAATTTCTTTTAGTATTGCTCTCAGTCCAGACAGTGTTCGTCCGTTACTTTTAATTTTTCTTTTTCTTCTCTTATATGCTGCGCATTACGTATCCTCCTACGCTCTTGTATTCACAGGTTCAGTCAAAGATTTTCTTTCTCACTATCTCTAGGTTCAATGTTACCATGTGCCGCTGATGAGTAAATTTTATTTAAAAAAAAAAGATAATTATATTTTGTATATATACAATTTATCTTATATAGGCTCTTCACAGGTTAACTCTCTCTGGGCCGTGGCGTACCTTTTCCCTCCTACGGTTCATGTGGGTTACGTTAATGTTTTCTTTAAAACATGTCTAGGTTAATAAAGTGTATTGTAAAGTAATCATGTAAAGTAATGACAATCGTGTACTTTTTTAATTGCAAAATGGCTCTTGAATTTTAATTTTTTATTAATGAAAATCATACTATTGTTTTTTAGTTTTTAAATAACTACAATAATCTTACTCATGTGTATGAAATTATGACAAGGTACGTAAACGTTAAAATCATTAATCTGTGAAAAAAAAAAAATTGAAAAAAAGAATTGGCATTAATTTAATTAAGACATTTCATACAAAAAATCTCTATGAAAAATAAAACACTTGAATAATAATTGAGAATTAATAGACGGAGTAGAAAAGTTTTATCCATACACTTTCTGAAGAAAGAGAAGGCACAAATCATTTAGAAGCGCATTATTGTATATATATATATATATATTTTTATATTATATTTTATATATAATATAATAATAATATATTTTATTACACGTATTGTCATTCAATAATGTAGTTAATTAAATTATCTCATAAGCGTATATAGTTTTATATATATATATATATATATATATATATATATATGTAGTGTGTGTGTATTTTATGTACGCAATCTTAGTACTGCCGTCCTTTTTTATTTTAACTTCAAAACTACAATAGATAGTGATAGATAGATTTCTTGCTCTAAAATATAATCAGAGATAAGTAAATATTATCAGTAGGCTTTAATGCTCCGGAGGTATGTGATGTGTTAACACTAGATGAATCTGTATGGGGTCACCAATAGCATAGTGGCGAGCAAACAACCTTCTATGCCAAAGGTCACGGGTTTAAACCCACAGGTGGTCCTAGGAATTTTTAAAGAGAGTAAAAGATGTTTGATTATGCCGTCATTTGAAGGAGACGTAAAAATGTGGTCCCGATTCTGTGTGATGCCAGGTACATGTTAAAGATCTCTATCCTAATTAAATTTGGGGCCAACCGATCCCAACCGTAATCCTGACATCCTTGACTTCTTCATTCACAGCGGATTAGGCTCCCTCAACTTATCTGTAACTCGACTTGATGAACTATCCTCAGACCATAGTCCACTGATCCTAAAAGTATCTCTCACTCCAATTCCAAAACCTATCCCACCGTCATTTATCCGAGGCCCTGTCAACTGGAACCTATTTCGCCAAATCCTGACCGATAATATTAACCTCAGAGCGACCCTCAAAACCCCAGAAGACCTTGACGATTCCGTCTACTCCTTCACCACCGCCATTCAGCAAGCTGTCTGGACTGCCTCCTCTCCTAAGCACTCCAATATAACTCCTATCCAAAACCATTTGCCGCAACACCTTACAGACCTAATCCATGCAAAACGCCGTGCCAGATCATTATGGAAGCGCACCCGACACCCAACAGATCGCCGTTCCTATAACTTCTATTGTAGACAATTGAAGCAGGAGTTGGCGACCTTCCGTTCCCAGTCCTTTAATTCCTACCTCTCCTCTCTGTCAGCTAGTGATAATTCCTTGTGGAATGTCACGAAGAAGATTTTAAAATCCCATCAAGTTTCCCATCCTCTCCGGCGTGGTGATGACTCCTGGGCTGCGTCTGATGAAGATAAAGCCGAGGAATTCGCCACACACCTCTCCAAAGTATTCACTCCTCACCCGGAATCCCAAAGCAATCATACCGCAGCAGTACAAGACTTCCTTTTGTCACCAATACCTCTTTCCCTACCTCCTAAAGCTATTAATCCCTCTGAGGTTAAATATCTTCTCCAGAAACTGACCCTCCGTAAATCTCCTGGACATGATCTCCTTACCCCCCAGATCCTCCGTCAACTTCCGCAGAAAGCTATTATATTCCTTACCTATATCTACAACTGCATCCTACGCACCACCTATTTTCCTCTCTTGTGGAAACATTCCACAATCATTCTCTTCCTAAAACCAGGTAAACCTTCCAGCAACACTTCATCCTACAGACCTATTAGTCTACTCCCCATCCTCTCAAAAGTGTTTGAAAAACTCCTTCTAAAACGAATCCTGCCTATATTAGAATCACAAAATCTTCCTTCCCATCAGTTTGGTTTCCGTGCTCATCATTCCACTGTTCAACAAGGACTCCGAGTTGTAGACCATATTTCCTCAGCCCTTGAATGCAAAGAGTATTGTTCTGGTGCGTTTCTGGACATAGCGCAAGCTTTTGACCGGGTATGGCACACCGGATTACTCTTCAAGCTTAAAACGCATTTACCCCAGTCTCTATACCTCATTCTACGATCCTATCTCTCAAACCGCTCCTTCCGAGTTCGCTGTGGTGTAGAATTTTCTAACTTTTATTCCATTGAGGCCGGTGTTCCTCAAGGCAGCGTCTTGGGACCCGTCCTCTACATCCTTTACACTGCTGATATTCCTAATCATCCTGACACCTTTCTGGCAACATTTGCAGATGACACCGCCATCCTATCATCCAATTCCGATCCTGAAATAGCATCCTTAATCCTGCAAAGACACCTTTGTCTTATCGAAGACTGGTGTAATGCTTGGCGTATTAAGGTTAATGAAAGCAAATGCACCCACGTCACCTTCACCCTTCGACGCCAATCCTGTCCAATGGTTCATTTCAATTCCATACCGCTTCCTTCCTCAGACACAGTCCGGTATCTTGGCTTACTACTAGACAAAAGATTGACGTGGAACCCACATACAAGACTTAAACGAAAAGAACTCAACAGACGATTCGGACAGTTATACAGACTACTAAACAGAAAATCTAAGCTTACAGTTGACAACAAATTGTTGCTTTACAAGACAATACTGAAGCCAATGTGGACCTACGGACTTGAACTGTGGGGAACAGCCAAACGTTCTAACATCAAACGCATTCAATCCTTTCAATCCAAAGTCCTCCGAACAATAGTAAATGCTCCTTATTATGTCTCCAATTATACCTTACACCACGACCTTAATGTTCCATTTATTTCAGACCTGATTCCATCTAAATTTTCCAAATTCCACCAGAACCTCATTCATCATCCTAATCCTCTAGCACAATCCCTATCCAGCTCCACTCATCCATACGACCCTCCTAGAAGGTTGAAACGGCAGTGGCCCCGAGACATATTGTAAACACCTATTCTGGAGTTCTGACACTGGTCAGATTCTCCTCTCATGTGCGGTGTGATTGTGGCTGTGGCGCCCTTACTTAGCTTCCGCTGGCTCTCACCAGTGATGCGGCTGAGAGGGAGGCGCTGGGATCCTTTGGACTCTGCTTGTCCTTCCACAAGTGGGGGGACAAGCCCCGTCTGGGGTTCCCGAGCTGATTGTAAATATTGTACATAGGTATGAATGTGACATGTTTTGTTTATTTATTTGTTAACTTCATTTATTTGTATTTATTTTGTCTATAAATTTTGTTATTGTATACGTTTATTTATTTTAATTTTATTTTATGTACTTTGACTTTCCTTTTGTTTATATTGTAAATATTGTATGAGTGAGATCCTGTAGCACTATTATTATTGTCTATTATGACAAATTGTAATATATACGAAAAAAAAACAATTAAATTTGGATAGACGTAATTTAGGAATCCCGGTGTAGCATCGTCCGATGAGCCACACTAGCATAAAAAAAAAAAACCTGTACCACTACAACCCATGAAGGGTCTTGGGCTCAGTACATATAGAGATTCGTACTGTTTCTAGGCCAACGGCAGTGCAATGAGGTGATTAGGCCTTAATCGCGCTCAGCCGCCAGGTTTTTCCTCAATTAATTTGGGTACCCACTTTATAGAGGCTGGGTCTGCCCCAGGAGGGTCTCCATACCCTAGGGTCGCCCCCCGACTGAATTAACAGAATAAATAATATTCCGCCACAGCCGGGATTCGAACCCAGGACCCGGAGCACAGCAGACTAGCGCTCTATCCACTAGACCACGCCGCTCCCCCCACACTAGCATAAAGTGACGTTAAATAAATAAACAAACAAACAAAGAAATACTGAGTATTTCATGAAATGAATATAGTACTTACTTCAAATAATCGTCCGACTGAAAAAAAACCTTTTATTATTGAAGTATTGTACTAACTATTTAGTGAGCGCGATTGAAATAAATTGTTAAATATGGTATACTTCACGTGCAGCCTCTATGAACGGATTACAACCCGCGAAACATTGTACTCAAAGAATTACTAAAATTTAGAAATTCGATATATTTACCTATTTATTATCAGTCTGTAGATTATTTAATAGTCAGTTAATAGGTATACCTCGCGCAATTTAAGGTGGAATGCGTGAGCGATTCTTGTTACGAGCCAAAGCTTCACCAATGCTTTCCTTTAAATAATTTAAACTAATTTTCCGATAACATATCGCGGACGCCCTGGACATCGTCCGCGGACCACTTGTTGGGAGCCATCGTCTTAAATCATCTATATTTGTTAGACGTCTCACCACTGTTTAATCATAGAATGGAGACTAATATTTCTATTCGCTTTTTAACGTTAAAAATTTATGGATACCTTTATCTTGTATATGATGTATTTGATTTATGGGTTTGTTTTCACTTGATTCTATCTTTGGATATAATCAATAGATATGTATGTCAAATCTTTTAAAACGGGATAACATAGGATTGGGGACAGATCTACCTTATCATTCTTGTAACTACTAGATAGACTGCTGCCAACTGCCGAACAGGAGCCGGGGGTATCCAGATCCTATCCGAATTCAATAAGGAGGAGATTGTATCTTTATGTTGCGCTCCAGGCGTGGCGCCAGAAAGATCCCTCAGATACTCGCCCAGGTCTCATTTCGTTAATCCTCCAGCGCCTTGAGCCAATCGGCCCACCATCATTATAATTTATGAAAATATTCATTAGTGCTGACCTCCTCAGCCTCCAGACGTTTAAGCTTCTTATAGAACAGGAGATCCTATCGATCGCTACGAATATGCTTGTCGTTTCCTTCTCGTCACACGGTCGAGATCTGTTACTGTTCCTACGATTATCGCACACGTCGGCACGATTATGTTTAGATAGCGGAGAGAATGAAAAACGTTCCTGGCGGGAACAGACGCAGAACGAGCCGGTACAGTTATCTATAGATCCCTTGATGGGATTTTAAGTGTCTTCGGCTGCAACTATTCCACAAAGTCAATTATGCGGAATAATTTACCAGCGAGTTTCGGTAGGAATTCTTTGATCAAAGTTCCGAAGATCGATGGGATAGCTTTGATACAAGCATACTTTGTAAAAATTTGTTAAACAAAAATATTAACATTTTGCTAATATGCCGATTATCGTTTAGACCCGATAAACAGGTAGAATCGTCACTAGTCACTAAAAGGGACACGTTATGACTACAGTAATATATGGGGAAATATACCTTCCAGGAGAAATGCAATTAAAGATTTTGTAAAGCAAAAGTAATATTGTTAGATTCAATCTGACCACATTGAGTGAACTTTATTACTTATAGTCATTTAACACTAGGTTATATAATAATGGTCGTTTTAAATGATTAGCTACTTAATATAACATAGGTAGTTACTGTGTAATATTGATCCCAGATTGAAATGAATTCATCATAATATCACTCTTTAATTGTTTTTTCACTTAGAACGTTTAGGAGTTGAAGGGAAGATATAGGCCTCTGAAAGTGAATCAATCATATTAATAGGTCAGATGAATAGATCATAACGAACTTAAAAGAAATTTGACTTTATTGAAAGAAACTTTGGTTGATTCTGTAATCTATATTCTAATGCTTAACCACTAAGTAGAAAAACTGGATAAAACCAAGGTGGGATTGAACTTGATTTATTGTCAGTTTATGAAAATCATAGCTCTATCCAAAAAATTGCAGGAGTTTTATTCTATTAGTACAAGGGTGATGTGCCATTTAGCACAAGCCGTGGATAGACTGCAACGATTAAAAAAAAAAAAAAAATTTTAATTACCGAAGTATTGCTTAAATCATTTTCTACACTTCGAAACAATAATAGGCCAATTATTTATTTTCACACTAAAGCTTCATTTTGATTATATTTTTAAAATTATGTATCTCCCACAGCTTAGATATCGGGGGATGGTGACATCAGGGCTTGTCTTGCTTTTTGGATTTGGGATATATACCGACACTTGTCCTATCTGTGTTGTCCTAGAGTCAGTCGAACATATTTTTTTATCTTGCACCGCCTTTGAAGCTGAACGGACCAATCTGCCGAGGGAACCCTGACTCAGAGTTCGATTTTCCTCAGCCGATGACGGAAAACAACTACCCGTACTTCAAAGATTTTGTGCAAGGTTGGAAAACGGCTGTGAGCCCAGCTCATTTTAACATAAGAAGACAAGCCAGGAGGATAGCAGGCATTGGAGGAGCTCCATAAATAGATGATGATCTACTTAAACGAAGTTTATTGGTAAGAGTAACTTGCTAGCCTAATCGGCAAGTTAATGCTGCCATAACCTGTATTGTATACATAGCAAGATAGGGTAAGCAAATAAATAAAAAATAAATATATGTATATGATAACACTTTTATTTTCTGAAATATTTAGCTATCCAAAATTTATATGTGTATATACATTTTATATTATTATTCTTGCATTCGGGAAAAAAAATACTTTAAAATTATTTTTGCTCTTTTCTCCTCTAGTTGATAATCAAATTCGTTTAATATGTATATTTATCCGTTTTTTATTTATACTAATAAGATACTGTCTTTAATTTTGTTCGCAGGCAGTGGCCAAGAGATATGCTGATCACTTAATGAGCTCTGCTGTGAGGAATTCTGCTTCAGCAGTCCACCAATTTGCTCATAATAATTGATTGATCGTAATACTTCTTCCCCTTACTGTATATTTTATATATAAGTAAGTGAAAGTAAAAATAAGGACCTTAATCACTTTCAATCTTATTTAACATTGTAATACCTGCAATTTAATATAATTTCTAGTTAAAGCTTCCATTTATCCTCCAGCTCCTGCATTAGAGTACCGAGCCAGACAAATAATCTGTCCGGCCATAGAATGTTAGTAAATAAATGGTAATTTAGCCGGAATTGAATATGTAGAGAGCGGTTCCCACAAGAGCCAAGGATGAGGAACTGCCGGGGGATATAGAGAGGTACCTGGGCCCGCTCAACAATAAGAGAATACATTAGGAGCTACGTGCGGGGCATCCCAGTTCTCCCATCAATACACATCGTCCGCCCTGCCTCCGTCCTAATGGAGTGCCGAACTGGAAATAGCCGTAATGCAAGTCTAGGCTATGCAAAATGCAGGGAACAGTAGCTACGGTTTGATTATTTTACTTTTGGCCCTAAATGATCTTAAAAATCAAGTCTCAGGAAGCTGTTGTTTACGCTGAGCTATCCGTGGAAGAATAGATCTTCCAAGTGATTAAATTCAGGGTGGGATGTATTAAATTAGTGAAATGTAGGGATTAAAAAAGAAAATTAGTGGGATGTAGGGATTAAAAAAGAAAATTAGTGGGATGTAGGGATCAAAAAAAAAAAAAATGAAAGTAAATGACCAATGACAATATATTTATTAAAAATATGGTGCGGGCAACACACGACTTTCACTTACCTAGACTTTTAAAATAAATTTAAAAACTATTAAATATACTTCAGTTTGAACAATATTTGAAGTTCATTTTAATTAAACGTGTATTCATTCTCGTTGGAAACATATGATTTAGATAAATAATATGACTATATAGAAAAAGATCAGCTGATGCGCTCGATGATAACAGTCATACCTTACATCGTCTCTCAGATTTTTGCTTTTTTCAGTAGGAATTCGCTTGTATTCAGTCTGGAGAACATCACTAGACCTCAGGAATACTACGGCAGTGAATATTGGAGAAATTTCGGTAAGCAAAGTTATAATTTACTTTGTACAATCACGAAAAAGTGAAAGGAGGGTCACTGATCAGCTGATTGCCGCTAGCTCGGCAAGCTCGGGCTTGCTTTTCGTTAACTTATCTTTCTTTTATCTTTAATTCTTATCTCATTATTTATTTATTATTATTATTTTCTTAATCAATGAGATATTTTCATCAAGTCATGTCCTCAAAGTCTGCAAGTAAAAGATCTAGATCTGCAGGTTCTAACTCGTCTCCTACAAAACAGAGACCCCGCCGTGAACAAAATAAAAAAATAATTCCACCAGCGACCGCGTCAGCTACCTCATTAGGATCTGAACCACAGCCCAGCACATCATCACAAGGAATAACTGACGAATCCCCGTTTTTTACACCGAATCCATTTGAGATCCTCCAAAATGAAAAAGAAACCATGGAATCTTCTCCTATACCCAGGGAACCACTACCTCCACCAATATTTGTTAAAAATATTAAAAATTTTAAACTGATGTGTGCGCATTTAAACAAAGTAACTGATCCTAATAGTTATTATTGTATAAGTAGAACCAATGATACTAAAATATCTCCGACTACTGCTGAAACCTACAGAAAGATTGTAAAATATCTGACTGAGACCAAAGCTGACTTTCATACTTATCAGCTGCGCCAGGAGAGAGCATTAAGGGTCGTAATCAGAAACCTACATTCCTCAACACCCGTTGAAGCTATCAAAGAAGAACTGACAGAATTAGGATTCCAAGTGAGGCAAGTCACCAACGTTCTAAAAGATAAAATTGCACTGCCTCTATTCTTCGTGGACTTGGAACCATCAGCAGGAGTCGAAAAAATCTATGACCTCAGTAGACTGTACTATACCCGTGTAAAAGTTGAAAAACCTTACACAAAGAGGGAAATAGTTCAGTGTCATAACTGTCAGGCATATGGTCATACCAAAAGTTATTGCCATCACATACCACGCTGTGTGAAATGCGGTGAGCAGCATAAAACAGAAGAATGTACAAGATCAAGATCTACACCCGCTGTATGTGCTCTGTGCCTCAAGGACCACCCGGCTAACTACAAGGGATGTGAAATCTACAAGAAACTCAGAACCAGATACCAAAAACCTCAGGATCCGAATGAAACAGCTGTACCAACCAGAAGCAGAAGAGAACCATCTAAACTTGTAAATTCTAACGTATCTTTTGCCCACTTGCTTGGAGGTGGAAACCAGAATCATGAAGTCGAGGCACTGCCGGAACAACTTTTTCCTCAACTTTCTCAATCTATTGTACAACAATCTATCCCTCAAAGTATACCTAATCTTCAAAAAACTCCTCAACATCAAATTTCTCATATCCCTCCACCATCAAACGTCACAGATCTTACCAGTCTAATGACATCGTTCATCTCCGAAATCAAATCTCTTGTTATGCCGCTTATATCACTCCTTACAAATCTAGTATCAAATCTAATCCCTGCCTTGAAAAATCCTTAAATGAATTCACCTAACTCCTTATCCATTCTCCTTTGGAATGCGAATGGTGTTAGAAATCATTCTGACGAACTGACAGCGTTGTTGCAAGATAAAACAATCGATGTTGCACTTATAACTGAACCAAGACTAACGACTAAACAGTACTTCAAAATACCGCAATACATCACATACCGTACTGACCACCCAGACGGCAAAGCCCATGCCGGTTCTGCTATCATTGTCCACCAATCCCTCTCTCATCATTTACTCCCACTTCCCACCTATGATTTCCTACAAGCCACAGCCATAGTAATCAAGACTTTTTCCTTTCCGGTAACCCTCACATCTGCATACTGCCCTCCTAAACATTCCATTTCCAATTCCGAATTTGTATCCTTCCTGGATTCCTTAGGAAATCGTTTCATTCTGGGTGCAGACTTAAACGCCAAGCATCAGCAGTGGGGTTCCAGAACCACGAATTCTCGGGGACGAAATTTGCTGTCTGCACTCAACTCCCGAAATTTTAATATCCTGCCTCCTGACTCCCCTACCTACTGGCCAACCGATCCTAACCGCAATCCTGACATCCTCGATTTCTTTATCCACAGCGGATTAGGCTCCCTCAACTTTTCTGTAACTCGCCTTGATGAACTATCCTCAGACCATAGTCCACTGATCCTAAAAGTATCTCTCACTCCAATTCCAAAATCCATTCCACCATCATTCATCCGAGGCCCTGTCAACTGGAACCTTTTCCGCCAAATCCTGACCGATAATATTGACCTCAGAGTAACCCTCAAAACCCCAGATGACCTAGATAATTCCGTCTATTCCTTTACCACCGCCATCCAACAAGCTGTCTGGACTGCCTCCTCTCCTAAACACCCCAATATAAATCCTCACCAAAATCATTTTCCACAACATATTATAGACCTCATCCATACCAAACGCCGAGCAAGATCATTATGGCAGCGCACCCGACACCCAACAGATCGCCGCTCCTATAACTTCTATTGTAGACAATTGAAGAGGGAGTTGGCGACCTTCCGTTCCCAGTCCTTTAATTCCTACCTCTCCTCTCTATCAGCTCGTGATAATTCCCTGTGGAATGTCACGAAAAAGATCCTAAAATACCATCAAGTTTCCCATCCTCTCCGACGTGGTGATGACTCCTGGGCTGCGTCTGATGAAGATAAAGCCGAGGAATTCGCCACACACCTCTCCAAAGTTTTCACTCCTCACCCGGAATCCCACGCCAATCACACCGCAACAGTGCAAGACTTTCTTATGTCACCAATTCCACTTTCTCTACCTCCTAAAGCTATTAATCCCTCTGAGGTCAAATATCTTCTCCAAAAACTTACCCTCCGTAAATCTCCTGGACACGATCTCCTTACTCCCCAGATCCTCCGACAACTTCCGCAGAAAGCTATTATATTCCTTACTTATATTTACAACTGCATCCTACGCACCACCTATTTTCCTCTGTTATGGAAACATTCCACTATCATTCTTTTTCTAAAACCAGGCAAACCTTCCAACAACACTTCATCCTACAGGCCTATTAGTCTACTCCCCATCCTCTCAAAAATCTTCGAAAGGCTTCTTCTTAAACGTATCCTACCCATATTAGAATCTCAAAATCTTCCTTCCCATCAGTTTGGATTCCGTCCTCAGCATTCCACAGTTCAACAGGGGCTCCGAGTTGTAGACCATATTTCCTCAGCTCTTGAATGCAAAGAGTATTGTTCTGGTGCGTTTCTGGACATTGCGCAAGCTTTTGACCGGGTATGGCACACTGGATTACTCTTCAAACTGAAAACCCATTTACCCCAGTCTCTATACCTCATTCTCCGATCCTATCTCTCAAACCGTTCCTTCCGCGTTCGCTGTGGTGTAGAATTTTCTAACCTTTATCCCGTTGAGGCCGGTGTTCCTCAAGGCAGCGTCTTTATCATCCAGTTCCAATCCTGAAACAGCATCCTTAAACCTGCAAAGACACCTTTCTTTTATCGAAGACAGGTGTAATGCTTGGCGCATTAAGGTGAACGAAGCCAAATGCAAACACGTAACCTTCACTCTTCGACGAAACTCCTGTCCGCCAGTTTACTTCAATTCCATTCCAATTCCTCCTTCAGATACAGTCCGGTATCTTGGCTTACTATTAGACAAAAGATTGACTTGGAACCCACATACAAGACTTAAAAGACAAGAACTCAACCGACGATTCGGACAGTTATACCGACTACTTAACAGAAATTCTGAACTTACAGTTGACAACAAATTATTAATCTACAGGACAATACTGAAGCCCATCTGGACCTACGGACTTGAACTGTGGGGAACAGCTAAACGTACTAACATAAAACGCATTCAATCCTTTCAATCCAAAGTCCTCCGTACAATAGTAAATGCTCCTTATTATGTTTCCAACTATACCTTGCACCACGACCTTAATGTTCCTTTTATTTCAGACCTGATTCCATCCAAATTTTCCAAATTCCACCAGAATCTCATTCATCATCCTAATCCTCTAGCTCAATCCCTATCCAGCCCCACCCATCCATACAACCCACCTAGAAGGTTAAAACGGCAGTGGCCTCGTGACCTCTTATATCATGTATATTGGAGTTCTAGCATTGGCTAGATTCTCCACTCACGTGCTGTATGCTTGTGAATTGTATATAGGTATGAGTGACTATTGTATATATTTTTATTGATTTTATTATTATTATTATATAAATTTATAGTTTTGTATATATCGTGTGAATGTAGTATGAATGTTGTACGTTATCACTATTAAAAATGTCCTGAATTGGACAGATTGTAATATTGCTCAATAAAAAAAAAAAAAAAAAAAAAAAAAAAAAAAAAAAAAATATGACTATATTAAATTGTTAATCAGTAATAAGTTTACTCCCTGTTCTTTATATCACCTTTTACAACTTTGTATGTGATAATATTTTTTCTAAAATCTTTCTATCTCAGTTATAGGTTGTTGTTTGTTTTCTTATTTTGTATATATATTATATTTTATTTATTTGACTTTATCATTGTATACTGTATATATAGTGTGAATGGGATCTTATATCACTATTACTAATGTTCATATAGAAACAAATTGTAATATATCTCAATAAAAAATAAAAAAATAAAAAATCTTTCTCTTTCCAACGGTATATTATACGTCTATATTACTAGTCTTATTATAAAAAAAAAAAAATTACATAAAAAATAATTTTGCCCTTCATCTTTTAATTGAACATCATATTCGTCTAACTTGTTTATTTAGCCGTCCTTGATGGAATTAAGATAATATAGTTAATCTTTTTGAATGTACAAAAGTAAAAGTACTTTAAAGGAAGAACATTAGAAATATCCGCACTTAAGCCCTGTCAGACTATCTCAATCAGAATGAAACCTACATAATATTAAAGCCCATTACATTTTACATCAATATGGCGAATTTAATCAAAATCCGTTTTTGAGAAAATCATAAAAAAGAGCAAAATGCATGGTATAAAGTGGCTCTTCTGGTTAGGTGATTGTGATGAAAAAGTTGCTGTAACATCTCGGGCGTATAGTTGTCTTAAATACGTTTTGTACGACACATCGTTTTTGCGCTAGACTTAGCACACTTATTTAGCACTTAGAACAGACTTATTTTCGGAACTTGGTCATTTGGACTCAGGAGATCCTAAAACGTGTATTTCCGCTGAAAACTGGAATTTCCACGATCGCAATAATTTCCCTTACTATATATTTCATATATAGGTAAGTGAAAGTAAAATACCTCTAAACAACATAAAAAACAAAATTAACCTACTTCAATACTTAAACAGATGTAAAAAATATAGAAAACAAAATTAACCTAGGTAAACAGATTAATAAAAACATAAACAAATTAACCTAATTAAAAATATTAAGAAAATATGAGAAACGAAATTAAAGAAATTTAATGCTCCAATAAAAGTATAAATAAATTAAATCAACAAAATAGGTTAAACATAGGAAAGCAGCTAGTGAACAAATACGTTTACAAACTTTCAGAGTTCCTTGATAGTAGATTTGGGTACGGTACTCGTCTCGACTCAGTCATAAAACAATTGAAGTCCGAATTTATTCTATTGTCTCTCTCTTCTATTTTTCATTTTCACGTTTGTGGCAATAACTTTTAATTTTATTTAAAATAAGTATATTTTAAAACAAACATAACATAAAGATAAAGGTAAATACAGAAAATTATCGTGTTTCTTTGTACTCAACAACCATAAAAAACCTTATCAGGCCATAACATATGCCGTGCTCACTGTTGTGACTCTCTTTCTATTCCCGTATTCCCGAAAAGCAACTGATGTTTGAGGATCGTGCTATCGATTTGATGATCAGATGCGAACCAAGAGAAAATAATTCGGATGGAGCGATAAGAAAATAACCAGATCAGAGGCGGTGTATTTCTGGAATCTGTTTTGGTTATGGAGTTTACGAACGTCATTTTGAGGATATTTCTTTTAAAACTGGCAAAGATCACATATAATGTGAAACAGGTCTTAGTTACTATTCTTCAGAGGCAATCTTGGAGAGAGTTCCAGTTCATCTTAAAAATGAAGTTGTACTTACCACTATGAGGAATGTGAGGGAGACAATCAACCTATTCTTAGAGGAATTTAAAAGTCATTCCGAACATCCATTAGATATAAATTGTTTGCTATGTGCTATCAACATGTAAATCATTACTAAGGATTCGCTTTCTTAGTGTAGTGACCGGTTGGATACTCGAGAATAGTTATGTGGATAGATTCGGGAGAGAAGGAGGGTCGATCTTAGGGGAGGTCAAAAGAGAGTCCCAGAATAGGGACACATATCGAAGGTGGACACGCTTAACGGCACGAAGGATATAGAGAAAGAAGTCTCGTTCACCTATGATAATTATTTATACCTGAAAATGCACATGTATTTTGTAGAACGATCTGCAATTTCAATAGCTGAACGATTGGAACTTTGAATTTTAAATAATTGACAAATGTAAACTTTTAAGCTCAACTTTGCAGAGACTAATTTTGGCTATGACTCTATATTTGGCGTAACGTTCCCAAGCTTAGGCTATATTTGAAATAATGAACAGCTTTCATTGAAATGCATTTATATAGTAAATAGATACATTTATACTATTTCTTACTTTTCTAGGTATTTGAATGCTTGGTTTCTTTTAATTTTAATTATATTTAGGAGGCGTTTCTTAAAAGGATTGTGTTGAAAAATGTAGACTTTTGAGTTCAATCCCTAATGGAAAATCTTTCAAAAGTATCTACATCAACTTTCCTTTATAATTACTACGTCATTTATCTATTCACTTTTTGCAATATAATCCAGTTAATTTTTTGAATTTCGAGGTACTGTATAATCATCATTTACCTTGCTAGAGGGCAAATGTACAACTATCTCTATTTTGTCATAGTTTGTTAAGAAGCAGAGAAGAGTGTTATCTAAAAGTGACGACAGTTTGATAATTGCGCAAGCTATTGTCTGATTGGTCGCATAAACAGTTTTATCTGTCACCGAAGAGTAGAACAATCTGATTCAGCTGGAAAGGTCAGTCAGGTGTCGAAAGGGTTGGCTTTCTTAGAGATCATCTTATCTTTATATGTGCCTATTGTCTGCCGGTGATCCTATCGAACTGACATTTTGTCGCTAACATCTCACGAATGTTATATATCCTTATGGGAAACTGATAAATATCTTTTATATTTCTTTTTCCGTTTTATGAGTCTTATAAATGGCGAGCTATAAATGTGTTTGACCTCATTTGTGTATGTTAAACTACACTTTACCTATACTTTTAATGAAAGACATGATTTAACATATTTATCGCGCTAGAAATAAACATTCTTACATTACATTTTTGTTATCTTAGGCGCAGTAATTAGTATGATAATAAATAATATTTATATTCTATGATTTCGATTCTTAAAATAAGCAAAAAATAATCGAATATGTTTTTTTTTTTTTTAAACATATTTATTGATATCTACAACTGTATTTAAAAACAAAATAAGTACATCTAGTAAATGTGATGAAATATATGTAGAGCCACTACCCAGTGGCAGGACTCTAAAAATATTCTAAACTAGAAGGTCTCATGGCCATCTTCTTTTCAGACGCCTCGGAGGATTATCAGAGATCGATGAGGAAGCAAGGATTGAAACTAATGGATTGTTGTGGGAATGGAGTTTGTCATGGAAGGAACGGTACCTGGTTCGGGCTAAGTCAGCGACATATAGAATATTATGGTCTTTATGGATGAGTTTATTTGTGACAAAATAAGGAGCATTTAGGATTTTACGAAGGATTTTGGATTGTAAGGATTGGATACGAGAGGAATTCGATGGTTTAGTAGAGCCCATAGCTATACTCCGTAAGTCCATATTGGTCTTATGATTGTCATATAAATAAGTCTTTTGTAATTAAGAGAAAGGTTGGAGCGTTTGTCCAGTAAGTGTTGAAGTAGCCTAAAACGTCGGACAGTTTCTTGTCGTTTCAGTCTTGTATGGGGATTCCAAGTTAAATGTTTATCAAGGTGGAGTCCTAGGTATCGAATCTGTTCATGAAAATCCTAAATATCAAATCGTAAAAAAAATCATAAGTTCTTCAGTCCTACTGAACGTAGACCAATGGCCACTTTCCAAGTGGGACCTTCTTATAAAATATTTTTCAAAATTTAATAAATTTGTAGACCGGGTGGACTATGAAGAATTAGATAATAGCAATAAGCATGTATATATAGTAAATAGGAGGGTGATATAATTTGTAAATAATTCATAATCTATTTTTTTTTTTTTTTCATTGATTGTCACTACTGATATTTTTATTATTATTACTACTTTTCTTTAAATTTTATTATTTTTGTTTACATACTCTTGCTCAAAATATGTTATGTAATGTAACTTATGTAATGTAATTATAATACGCGTTGTATAACAAGATTGTACGCATAGAAATAAATGCCCCCTTTGCAGGATTACTATAATGTGGGAAAAAAAACAACCCAAAAAAAGTAAATACATTTCTGAATATTAGATGTTTATACTAAATATTAGAAACATTTTAATTTAAAAAAAAATCCATTAGTGAGTACAAAGTACTTAATACATGTATGTTTTGCAGCTATATACTGTTATTGTTGAGAAATAAGAATATTTTTTTTGTATTTTATAAATTTTAATTTAAGTAAGGGGCACGCACTTTGTAGAGTTCAGGTCAATGTGCACCGTTAATCGAATAATCTATTTCTGCACGAAATGGTAGTCATAAAACTGAATACCGTAGCACTTTAACTATAAAGGCAAGTAGTTTTCTTAAAAATGGCTGATATTAGGTAGAAAGTCGTTAATGTACTAAAAACTGCATAAACGAATATTAAAACTTTATTGTAATGACCTGGGCTACAATATCTTGTTATAGTTTTTTACTAGTTTACAATATAAATCCAACATAAACAATTAATATATAAAACAACTAAGATAAGGTGCTTGGATAGAGTGCAACATTCTGACTTCAGTTCTTTAATAACAAAATTGAAAAAATATTTAAATGTTAGTATTAAATAACGAAGTGAACCGCGAAAATATACCTACTGATTACAGGCAAAGCAAAGGCAAGAAAGTTTTGTAAATTTTAATAGATATTTCAATTCGTACAATCATTTCATTCACTTGGAACTACGATGTACGAAAATATTGCCTTAATTATCGTTCTATCCTAATTTTTCCGATAAGAGAAGTATATTGTAAAAAACAAAACGAAAACAGTTATCATTGAAAAGCAGAATATCTTTTTATTTGTTTAAGTCAATATGGAGATTTACTTTATGTTAATTAAAATCTGTCTTTACCGAGTGCTACCTCGGTATATTAAACTTACAAGTTTTCTTAATGCATATTCTTTAGCGTTCACTGAGAAACCAAAACTGAGTTCTACTGGAATTACAAATTAACGCATGCTGTTCTAATCAGTACAAGCAATAACATTAGCACCATTTTAAATTAAATTTGTGCAGATCTTTTATTTTTAAGTTTGTGTCTCGGTGCCAGAGGAGGAGGGGGAGTTAAACTTTGGCCTTAATCCTTCACCCTCACCTCTCACATACAACCTAAATGTATTCTTTAAGTCTAACTAGAGAACTAAAACTCGTATGGTGACAGATGTTTAAAACAAATTGCATTCACTAAAGTACAATTAATTTTGATAATTAGAAATATATAACAATTTCAATATGTTAAGATTGTTAAAAAGTATAATAATATGAAATATGAAACAATGTTATAACCATTTGTTGGAGAAAACAACAGGTATATTTATTCTGGCATTTTTTTTTCATCCCCACTGTAGAACAGAATATAAGAATAGAATATACCATTACGAAAAAAAAAGAATTTAGAAAAAGTAGTAGAAGGTAATGCTAAATAACAAAGGGCACAAAGTTAAGTAAGTGATTGTTGAAGATAATAAGTATTTCTCATCATTGTCGTAATTGTTCTTTTGTTTGAATATTTGTTCGATAAATATTAGGCCGTTTTACAAAAGAAATTCTGGGATATATTTTTTTAAAACAATTCATTTAATCCAGTCATCGCGACGTTTCAGCCTCTAGGGCCATTATCAAGCTTCTGTAATCAATTAAAGTCTCATTGCATTTATACATTTTCAACAATTCAATTACAACAAATAATAAATTATTTTTAATAATTATGTCACCTACCGTGCATATCCATCTTAATTATCTTTTCGTTTCACCGCTTTTCAGCAGCGTCGTCATAATTTTTTTAAAATATCATTTTTCAAAAAACCTGTATTCAAAAATATCATATTATTTTTCATCATCAATTGAAAAAGGGATCTATTTATTCAAAAAAGAAAAGAAACATTTTTTCCAACTTACTTAACAGTTTTCAGCCGCCTTTTAGGTGTTCTCGTGCGCGACTGAACTTGGGGTGGGGATGCCAAAGGATTTATATATTTACTCTGTCGATAGTACTTGCATAAAAGGTGTTTAGGTTGTCTACGTCTGTTTGGTGGTTAACTGATTTTTCTAAATTTTTTGTTATATAAATTGATTCTATGATTCTCCTTTTATTTATGTTTTCTTCCTTATTTAGGACCAAGATATTATCAAAATCAAAAATATGTTTATGTTTATCGCAGTGTTGTGACAAACCTGTAGCCAATTTTGATTTTGTGCATTTCGAGTTACAGTTTTGTTTATGTTGCTGTACTCTCTTATGGAGCCACTGCGACGTTTGTCCATAATATGATTTATTTGCACAATTTTTACAATCTATTTTATATATGACATTTGTCATCTTTTGTATTGGTATTTCGTCCTTAGTTTTAGTATAAAGTTTTTCAATTTTGTTTACAGTTTTTTTCCCGAATTTAATTTCGGTTATATCTTATTTTTTAAATGTTTTTTCTACTTTATTAGTTAGATTTTTTATATAAGTTACTGAATAATATTTTTTAGGATATGTATTGTGAATTTTGTTGCATTCTTTATTATTTTCTGGTTCATTCATTGAAACGTCGCGATGACTGGATTAAATAAATTGTTTTAAAAAAATATATCAAAGAATTTCTTTTGTAAAACGGCCTAATATTTATCGAACAGATAATAAGTATTTTTCCAAGACGTGAGTTTCGTGAATGTTGTGAGTTGGGCGCACTGGATTTTTTTTATAAAGTTCCTTTTCTTAGAAAAAAAATTAATAAATACTTACAGAAAAGTTGAGTTGACAACCATAAAAACACACATGAAGTGAACAACACATATTAATTTCATTTATTTAAAGTTTGTTCTAGCTGTCTAGAATTTTCATTTATTGTCTTATTTAAAATTTATTATGGCATATAAGAATGCTCATAAAAAGTCTACCTAATGGCCGTTTTATTTACAAAATAGATTGTTTCTGATATCGCAATTAAACATATTTGTGAAATTTTAAGTCATTTTCTTAATAATTTCATTTCGAAGTCAAATATATCAAATAATTGTTCATTTTTTTTTTTTTATTAGAACCGAACTTCTAACTAAACCGATGGATCCATGATGAGATTTGGATTAAGGTGTCCAATAGAAAGTATTGTTCGCTAAACCTTTTAGTATTATAATGTTAGTATGGGTAGTTTAATAAGTTGTATTTTATGAATGTAATAATTTTATAATCATAATGCCTTGCAATTGTCCCCCTATTGGTTGTGAAACACTACAACTAGCTGATTCCTATTACCACGCGGTATGTTTGATCGGTATTATAATTACAATAAGAGACAGTTACAGGAGGCAAATGTAAATGAAAGTGGAGTAAGAGGCGGAGTGTAGCCTATAAAGTCAGCAGGGTTAGCGGGACAGAGATAGGCGCTCAGTTAGGCCGATAATCAGACACGATAGGGACTAGGGACGATAAGGGGACAGTGTATGTAAACTAGGGACCACCGGTGGTCCCAAGTCACGACCCCTTAAAATATATATCGGCTAGCCTTCAGTCCGATTCTATCTTAGCCACCGTCTATCTTGTCTAATGAGCCTTACCAGCTTATAGGGGAGTGGGTCAGCTGGGATAACTAGTGGCTCTTTTCCATCAATAGGTCCTCATGTGACAAGTACCTAGTCTGAAATATGGCTATTGTCACTTTACGATTGTCATAGCAAGTCCTTGTGCCAAAGACCTGTTTCATCAGTGATATCAACGGTCGTAAATTCATGATCGCACTATCATGATTTTGCTTTGTAATTTTCCCCCTAATTGGTCTCTGATATTAAAAAAATATTCATATTTCAGAACAAAGGAACACATGAAATGTCTTTCTTGAATATTTGAAGCCTGACAATCCAAAGTTCAATTGTTCCGCTGACCGATTAAACAACACACAGCTAATAGCTGGTTAGTTCAGAGCTGGTTGGAAATTAATACTTGTCATCTAAGAGGGCCCCATTGTCTCCCCGACAACCTTTACACTCAAACAAAATGGCCCAGTGACATCAACTAAATGATTTCGGCTGAGCTTTCCAATCAACGGCGGAAGAACACGAATTAATCCCCATTCTGTTAAAATAAAACGTCACTCGTAGAAAATTAATTAACAGCTATAAAAAAAGACGACCTTTTTCATTTCGTCTGAATAGGCCATTACCATTTTTTCCTTGGCGGCTATTGTAAGGAGGTGTTGTATAATGGGCTGGCTATAAAGTGTAAATTGATTTAGAAGAGAGCTCTACTAATAAGGGCTCTATAAGCTGGAACGGATGAACTCTTGTCGGCTGCTTTGTATGCTTCTTCTGAATATGCATAGTCCCGAGCTATTTTGTCCACCAAGTTATGTATAAATAGTCCTGGATCTTATAAATTTTTAAAGAAATATGTCGATTAGGTACGTAAACGTTCACTGAAGGTTGTTATCTTCCATCAAGTTTCTGTTTTCTTGTCAGTTGTGAAACGATTTCTCTGATTTATTGATGTTAACATAGATGAGACCTTGTCTGGAATGATGGTGATGGCTTCTTGAGGAAAATATTCGATTCTAGGGAACAACAATATTTTATTCCAGCGTTTTGTGTATCCATCAGCATAAAAGAATAAAAAAATGAATAATCTTAAGTATGTAGTAAAGTATTTAGCAGAATCCTTTGCAACTCTCAAAATAATTTACTCATTATGTCATTTAGTCTATTTTTTAAAAAATAAACAATAAAATACGATGTAAAAGCTGTTGACCAATCGTAGATAAAACAAGCCGAAATTTTCAAAGAAATGTCGACTGGAAGTACGATTTATTTTCTTCTAAAACTATTAGAACGGCATAATAACTTTACTGAAACCTCGAAAATGAAAAATAGTGTGATTTGTGCTGTAAAAGCCAACCAATACCGACTCTTGTTTAGTTTACCAGAAAAAACAAATTAGTGGAGAAGAGTCAACCATTCTGAAGACTCCATTGGTTTACTTGATCCAAAACAAACAATTGGATCATTGCAACAAACTCCTGCAGCGTTCTAAAAGCCCTTGAAAACCCATGGCCCACAAATTCCATTACCAGGGAAATACTAAACGCATTGATGGAAGTGAAGAATAACGGTATTACTGTAGTATTCACCTGGGTTCCAGCCCATCGAGGCAACGAAGAAGCAGGCTGAGACTCCAAATTGGGCAGACAAGGTGAAATAACTTAAAGAACGGTATTAAGAGAAGTCACAACAGAAGTTTGGATCAGCCAGTTGAAGAAAAATCTGTACAAAAACTGGAACACAGGGTAGAGAAAAAACAATCCAAATTGTTTAATGAAGAGAGGAAATCATATTATTTGTATTAGACACTGACGAAATCGTAAATACCCATATTTTTGTTTGGTCACTTTGTAATATTATCTAAAATACATAGAGATTATAGGTTAAGGACATATGGATGGAAGCAGAGAGATTGGAATAAAAAGATAAATATAATTATTTATATTTCTTTCTTTTTGGGAAGGGAGGGGGGAGGAGGCTTAGTCCACAATAAATAGGTATTGAGTTCTTTGTGGATGATTTTATTGGTAAAAAGATAAGTTGGCTTTAGGGCTTTTAGGGAAACTTTTTGGTTGCATGATTTGAATTTGGGGAGTCATTTACTGATTAAAAAGTTAAATGGGCTATACTATTGATTCTAGCAATGTTTTAGATCCTTTTCAAAGTCATGAATTAAAAATGATGTAAAATCGTAACATCAATGTGTCAAATATTTCTTTATGGTCGAAAGTACTGTAATTTTCGCAGAGCGGGAGCCATCCCGCCATCCGATATACAAATAAAGAGGGTTCAAGTCCTTCGGTAATGAGGTTGGACCATTGTGTGGAAACAATAGCCTGGGATGACCATACCGAAATAGGTACAATTACATTGGCATTTACTAGAGGTGGTTAGGGGTTAACACGACCGCTCCTTGAATTGCTAAATAAACACCTCGTAACCAATTTTGCCATATCTGTTGGTTAGGTTTTCTTTTCCCATCCGTGGCTGTGATGTAGTGTTTTTGTATTACGTGCTGACGCCTCTTACCGCACTCGACCAAATAGCTACACGTCACCACTTCTCAAACAGATATATCTCCCCTTTTATTAATACTCTTTTCAGGATTAAAATTTCGGCTCACGTCAGTACCAAATGTGTACGATTTGTCACAGGTTGTGAAAACATTAGCTTTTTGAAGATATTTGCTTTCTTGCGCCCGTCTCTCATTATTAGGGGTCAAGGAATTTGTCAGATGTTGACTTACGGCCTTTTTCCCTTTTCTATTCGACGATTCCATCACTATTTTGGAAATTTGAAACATGATTTGTTTGAATATAATGGTTATCATTTTTGTTTTTTCTGCACATCGTCATAATTTTTACTTATTTCTACAAAATCACTATATTGCCTCGGAAAAATAATACATAAGTTTACACTATAGAAATAATCTTTTTTGTGTTAATGCTTATCACAAGAGCGCGATGAAATTTAGAAGTAATAATGTTTTTAAAACGTAATTAAAAAAAAAAGATATAGATTAATAGCATGTTCCAACTTTAGTTTATCATTTTCAATAATGAACCTTTTTAATTGACCAAGAAAAAACAAACAAACTAAAAAAAAAAAAAAAAAAAGCTCTCATTCCTTTCCCCTTTAATTTGAAATCTTACGTTTCAAGGTACGTAGTACCCGAATAATTAAAAAAATCCTTCTGTTTGCATTCCGCGGTATAGTATAGTACTTTCAGTAGCAGGTTGAATGCCTTTCTTTTCAACTTGACATGTGTGCCTCGAGTCATCCTTTGACTGAGTGTTACTACTAGCTAATGTACAATGAGTTGGGCTAAGATGTTTGGTTGGCAAGAAAATGTGTTTGTATGATATATGAATGTATTGCGATCGTGAAAATTTTCGAATTCCAGTTTTCAACGGAAATACACGTTTTAGGGTTCCCTGAGTCATAATGACGAAGTCCCACAAAAAGGTCTGTGTGTGTGATAATTCTAGCACTAAAACGTAAAGCCGTATAATACTGACATTTTATATTTAAGATACCTATACACCCGAGATATTTCAGCTTTTTTAATAAATTCGGCTGACCGGAAGTGCTACTTTATACCATGCATTTTGCACCTTTTTATATGTTCTCCAAAACGGCGCTAACGATTTTATTCTCGCTATTTGGATGTAAAATTAAATGGGCTTTACTATGATGTAGGTTTCATTCTGATTGAAATAGTATGACAGGGCTTAAATGTCGATATTTAAAATTTTCTTCATCTGAAGTACCTTTAATTCTATTAAAATAACAATAGTATCTTGTTACCATTGATAATTAACAGCTAAATATGCACGTTGAGCGAATTTGATAAACAACTAAAGGAGGAAACTGCAAACATATGTTTTCATGCATTTTCTGTGTTTTTGTACACAAGAATAGTAATATAGTTGTATAACATACCTTTAGATAGCTCAATATTTTAGAAAAAAATATTATCTGATACACGAAATTGTAAAGGGTAATGGAGAGTGATGAAAAGTCGATAAAACTAACTGTTTCGGGTTCCCGAAAAGGGATTTCATGTTGACCGTGCTGCAACCTGGCGGCTTGTCAAAGAAGCACAGCACTCTAATTTTGTTTTTCAACATCATGACAGTAATATAGACGTATAAAATACGGTTGGAAAGAGAAAGACTTTAGAAAAAATATTATCTCATGCACAAGCTTGTAAAAATGAATAAAAAGTGACAGATAGCCGTGATACAAAGTGATAATAATAGAATAGAGTTTTTAGTAACAATTAGTTTTATATTAATTCTATTTAATTAATTTGTTAATGGTTTCACTCATTTGTATCTCTAACTGTATTTGGAAATTCTTTAATCGATTTTAAAAACGGAGGTAAGTGAAAGTCGTGTGTTGCCCGCACCAGATTTTTTATAAATGCAACGAAGTTTTTTAGATAGCACAATCGCTTAAATACAATCTGAACAGATAAAACAATTTCTGAAAACGCTTGTTTTTTTTTTCTTAATATACTTGTGAGGGGGCCTGATGTGTGTAATAGAGTGAGGTAGTGAGGTCAATACCAGCAGGAGAATAGTACTCCGCCCTCCTGCGCCGGTACCCTTCTGTGACCCAGCCTTCGTCCTTTATGACAGAACCGAAGCTTGATGTCGTCCATCACATTGGGACCAGGGGGGGCCCCAGTCACCGCGAGAGCCCGCCGCCTGCCACCGGGAAGATACAACGCCGCCAAGAAGGAGTTATGCAGATGATTAACGAAGGGATCTGCAGACCGTCGAATAGTGCTTGGGCCAGCCCGCTCCACATCGTCGAGAAGAAGGATCCAGCGGTTCCTGAGCTTCAGAAGAACAGCCGTCTTCAGCTATGCTGGATCCAGCCTCCCGGTACAGCCTGATCTGTCCTCAGCGAAACCTCTACGCCTCAAGCACGACCGTACGTTCCTGAGTCTATGAGAGAAGATATCTTCCACCGCCTGCATGGGCTCAACCACCCCGGGATACGGACCTTGAGGCGGCTGGTCACTTTTGGCCAGGCATGAACGCCGACTTCTCGAGGTGGGCTTGCTGCTGCATTCTCTGCCAGCGATCGAAAGTGTCCGTCACACAGTGACTCCTCCAGGTACGTTTGCACCCAGCGGAAGGATGGAGCATATCCACGTGGACATCGTTGGACCTCTGCCACATTCCAACGGCATGCGTTATTGCCTCACGATGATAGATCGATTCACACGTTGGCCTGAGGCGTGCCCATTAGAGGATATCACAAGCACCAAAGTAGCAGAAGCAATAGTGGGCACGTGGATTTCCGGTTTTGGTACGCCTGCAAGGAATAATATCGACTAAGGGCGCCAGTTTGAGTCAGAACTCTTTATTAGCCTCACTCGCGTCGTTGGTATCCAACGGGTGCGTCGAGCGGTGGCATAGGTCCCTTAAGGCATCCCTAAGGGCAACGCTGGGAAATGTGGGGTGGACTAAGGTGTTACCCACCGTCCTCACACCGGTCAGCGATGAGGGAAGATGTTGGTGCTAGCGCTGCGGAAATGGTCTTCGGCCAACCAGGAGAATTTTTCGAACGGCGGGCGGACGCGGAGGCGACATTGAAGACGAGTAAGATGTTTTATATTATAGGTGAATGGTAAAATAATTACAATAATAAACTGTAATACCGTGTAAAGGAGTCTAGAAATTTGATTGTTCATGTTATTATAAAGAACATATAATGAAAATATCATTGAAACATAATATTTTTAGTTAAATGATGTGCCGTTTTCAAAGATTAACAGGAATACTAAAAAATGTTCTAGGTCAATACAATTTGAAAGTAGAGAACTAAGTAACTAAATGTAATAACTAATTACATTATCAGATCATTAATATAATTATTTTGCAATTGCATTTAGAATGCCTTTTCCTAACAAAAAGAATCAATTATTTCTAGTTCATTATTAATTGGTTCTTCGATATTATTAAATTAATATTGAAATTAATTTCTCAATTAATTAGATTATTACATTTATATGAAGCTGTCGGTTGTGATGCACGTTATGTTTCATAGTCTTTTATAATAAAGCTTTCTGTAACTGCTCAACTCCATTTTCCATTATGAGATACGTAAAACAATTAGCTGAGTTCAACCGAAATGGCACATCAAGGATATATCTTAGGTTGCTTTTATTTACTTGACAACTTCATGAAGAAAAATGTTTTAACCATTATCGCTAAATAAAAGAATAAACTTAAATTCTTTCTAGTTATAACAAAAAATAAAAATAAAATGTTTTGAAATAAAAGACAGGGAACATCCTTTTTGCCTAATCTTTCCATCTAAATGTAGCAAAGGTGACCAAGATGGAGAACATCAGGGAAACTGAAATTATACCCGAAGGAAGGTTCGGAGGTGTGTATAAAGCAGTCAAGATAAAGGCCTTGTTTATCTCCTCGGTGGGCCATCCGGGAGTCGGCCTTTGTTATCTGATAAGGAGGTGTGAAGTAGGATGAGAAGGATATCGTTCGGGATCGCTTCGGTTTGGGTTACCGGGATGGCTCTTCGATGGAGAATTGTAACCTCTGTGGGACAAAACATGGCCAAGTTATCGCCGAGATGGTTATCTCTACCGCTGTTTACAATGTAGCTACACTACCGTTCGGCTTCCCTCCAATCCGATCCCTTTGTGTTTATATTCCTTAATGTTCTCATTTCACACTTCCCAGTTAATGACCTCATAAAGAGGCGAGTCTTGTTTCAGAGCTGTCGTTAAAGCCCACGGTTTTTGGTTTACAAAGTCATAATTGAAATGTTTCTCGTTAGCTTCTCTTGGAAGCCATCAGTATAGCTGGGTCGTAATTTCGGAATCGTATTGGTAAGATTTTTTTTTTTTTTTTTTATCCAATAGGATATTTGATGTACTTTATATGTTTCATCTATTTCTTATATTAAAATCCTTTCGTCAAAAGCATGCTTTTTTCCCAATACCATTTAGAACGAATATAATTTTAAACAATTACAAATATAATTCCAAAATTTCAAAAAAAAGTACGGTGCGCGCAAGACAACTTTCTCATTCATACCTTCCTTCCCGAAATTAATTTTAAAAGTTTTAAATAAACTTGCTTTTTGATCTGGTGTTCAATGACTTAAATATCAATTATTGTAGTAATCCTTATGTTATAATAAATTTATCAGGTTATATACTTAATCTCTAAATACATAAAATGGTGTCGCAATTCTTAATTTCCACTAATTCATTTTATACCACATAATAAACATTTTTCTTTGTTTTATAGAGCATTCTTCCCTGAATGTTTATAACTACAATACATTTCAATTATGATTTTGTTTGGATGTAAAAATTAAATTTTCGGTCATTAAGGTATGGAAAATCTTTCCTGAAACATAAGTATCAGTATAGACTATAATGTTACACCATGCATTCGGCACCTATTAACGATTTTCTTAAAAACGGCTCTAACTTAATTAGACGGGCTTTAATTAATTTTAATTTTAATCAGAATGAAACCCACATGTTATGGTTTCATTCTGATTAAAATAGTATGACAGGGCTTAAATGTCGATATTTCAAAATTTCTTATTTAAAGTATCTTTAATTGTATAGTTTTTATAAAATGGGCCATATCATCTAATTAGCATTGTTAAAAAACAAGTAAACACATAAGTTGAACCACTTCGATATCCAACTAAAGGAGAAAACTTCAAAAATATTTTTTTAATGCAATTTTTCGTTTTTGAACTTAATATTAAAATTTTTAAGAAAAATACCATCTTATACTATTGTGGGGAGCCAGTGGCTGAGTGGCTAGCCCGCTAGTCTCTCATGCTACAGGTTCTGAGTTCGAATCCCAGTCCCGGCGGGGCTTTTATAAGGATGTAAAAAAATGGGGATTCACTCACAGCGTCTACCCCGGATATGTGAGACCCGTCAGCCACAGGGTGGCCTCTCACAAAGTTAGTCGTAGGGACTGATGACCCTACACTAAAAATTGCATCGTGAAACGTGAGTGTAAACCCGCAGGAGTTTACACCACGAGGCCCAGGACATACACGGCCTGTCGCGCCACTGAAAGAAAAGAAGATACATACTATTGTAAAAATTAACAGAGAGTGATGAAAAGCCGATAACACAAACTGATTGTCGTAGATAATAATATAATAGATTATTTAATAAAAGACATGTTTCTATTAAAATCCAATGTAAATAATTCTTTAATAATTTATTTTCGTTTCTAAATTTGTTTGAAAATCCTTAAATTGATATAAATAACGGAGGCAAGTGAAATTCGTGTGTTGCGCTCACCAGAGTTTTCAAACAACATTTCAAACTATATCTCTGTTGGAAAACAAAATTTATTTTGTAATCCCCTCGCAAGTAAGCGCCATTAAGGTTCGAAGCCCACGGCTTCGCAGACGGCAAGTTACAGAAGAGGCTTCGCAGACGACACCAGTCCCATTAGCGGCCAAGCCTAGATTCCTCCTGACCATGGAGGGTGTAAGAAGGGCCGCCGAAGAAGTGGTTGGGACCTAGAAGGCGACCACCCAATGCACTCTCTCACCCGCTACGGAGGTGCCATCCCTGGAATCCGGCTTAAAAAGAGAAAAAAAAAAGGTGAATGGAACTATATTTCAAATAAAGCGAAACAGGATAGGGCAGGCTAGTAGCAAACTGTCTTCGGGCTCATCCCATCCACTGTAAATCAGCTACGGGCTTCTTTAATCGACTTTTTATCGGACACAAATACCAACGAAATCCGACAATAGAATGCGATTCCTTGACTGTGATATATTAAAGAACAACTTCGCTAAAATTCAAGCAGATTGATTATAGATCTGAACCTAATGACAAACACCTGAATATTTTTTTTTCTAGAATTCCAATGTAAAATTTTATTTACTTCTTCACGAAAAATTCAGGTACGGATCTAATAAAATCATTTCAGATAAAACAAATTTATTTGTGTTTAGATGATTAATTCTTATTACCATTCACGGTCACAAATAACAAAAATAAATAAATAAAAATTGATTTAGTAACGTAGTTTACCCATTCCAGACGACGATTTGTTTCGAACACGTTCCTTAGGAGCGAAATATTTTTCTTTATATAGCTCATTCATAATAAAAAAAAACTATGGGTGTTTACTATGGAAATCACTCAATTTCGTAAGTGAATTCACATAAATATGATCGTTGCACACCGGGTGTGCAGTTCGCTCCTCGGAATATTTTTGTGTGGGGAACGAATGTGTGTAATGTAAGGTAAAATGAAAATGCATCATTAAAAAATGTATAAACATTTATTTCAAAAAAGTTAGATAGTATAAAATCGTTATTATGCTTTCAGTAATAAAGAACAAAATATAATGTAAAGACAATTTTTAAAAAGTTTAAAAAAAAAAGAAAAAAAAGAAAGTCGAATAATGAAAAAATAACAGAGACGAGAAACAAATGTTTAGAGAAATGTCTGAAGATAATACAGTAATGTAACTCATAGTACTACATAGAACTTTTCATGTAAGAAAGGCTTCAGATACTTTTTAGATTTTTTGGTACACAGTAAAACCAATGCCAAATTTCGTTTTCCTGTACTTCAGAGATTTCATTAGTTCCAGAAACATCTTATTACGACGACTAGTTTATTTTATCAGAATAACTGATAATTGCACATAACTGTCTTACAGCCTCGGAAATCCATTGCATACAAACTGTGCAATCAGTCTCGAATGGGTTAAAGCAAACATAATTAATCAATTCGTCTACTGCAATGTTTATTTTTAAAACAGGAGTTACAACGTGCTTACTAATAAAAGTGAAAATTTCTTTGTTTTGATAAATGTCTATCCTTTCATTTGTTCTATCGAAACAATATTCACGAGTGTTTTAAATATACAGAGGCGATGTATATAACTATGTGTGTAAAATATAAAAAATGTAAAAGCATTTGAAGAAAGCTTTTTCCATATGTAATGTTTGTATCAAGATTGCTATAGTTTATTCATGTAGGAGAATATAATGACAAGATAGTGCTGAGAGCGTTATTTTAATCCATAAACTTTAAAGATGTAAAACATATGATTGGTCTTAATAAAGTTGATTTCCTATAGCTGAGGAGTAAATATCAAAACATTGCTTTGTTAGTTTATTTATTATAATTATTTTACTTTTATTGAACGTTAAATGTGAAGAAACTTATTGCTGTTACATGTAATTTTTTTAACTTTATTTATTATTTAAATCAATGATTCAGCAGATGTGATGCGGATGATGCTCTTTCAATTTTATCAGATTTTTATTCCTTTTTATTATCCCTTCTATACCACGGGAAAAAAAGTCTCGTGATAAAAAAAGTAAGGAAGGGAACGGTGAAGAATCCAGAATCTAGAAAAAAATCAATCGACGATTTTAAACAGAAATAGATTCATATAAAGTTGACAATAATCTCTAAAAAGAATAAATAAATAATTTACCTGTTAAGTTATTATATTTTATTGTGGAATTGGTATTAATAAATAAAGGTAAAGAGTGGAGCAATAAAAAAGAAGGCCTGATGCGCGGCAGACAATTTTTTTTTTTATGGTAATTTGTTCCAGGGCGACTAATCCCTCGACGGAAGGGCAGATGTCACAACAGCGGCGACGGAACGGATTAGATAGTTTAGGGGATACGGTGGATAAAGCTGTAATTTCAATGATAAAAGGCCGCGGTAAACGGGCAACCATAACCAATCTGAATTTATAGAAAATGTCTGTTTTTGACAAAAAGTTCTCGACCGACCGGTAATAATGAGATCCAACTCGCATTTTCTCAACTAGATGTAATTTTATAGCAATGGTGTTTTAATATTTCGCGACCTCTTTACCATCATAAGTTTCTTATGCTTTGCGCTTCAGTTTACATTATACATTAGGTATTAGTATTTATTATATCAGTAGCTCAAGTTTAAGTTGTATTCTAGATATTAGAATGTATATTAAACAATTAATATTCGCAAAGGTTTGTTATAGAACCTAAAACTATTTTATCTTTACTGCTTTTATGGTATCTTAAATGAATGAAGTTGTCACGATTGATTTAGAAGTTCTTGCAATAATTTTCAGTCTTATCAGAATATATTTCTGTATGAGCCTATTCTGGCTCGGTTAGTGTGTTAGTAGAATTTAATATGTATTTTTTATTTTATTTTTTCCCTTCATTGTGCATTGCAAACGATATCATAAATTAGGGCGTTAAATATAACAGCTTGAGTTTTAACTTTCTTGGCACTAAGGGTCATCCAATACGTTAAGCCAAGGACTAGTTACTTTCGGTTCCGGATTGTAATTGGGAAGGTATATATCTATAACTATCTATTTAGCCTCTGTTTCAAGACCTTTCCCGGACCCGGTCATACAATCATTTCAATGGCAAGGACCCCCTAAATCCTAAATAATAAGTTAGGAGTTTTAATATTTGTATAATATAATAATAATAATATAAACACTTAAATGAGCATACATTAACTTCCTTTTGTCACTCAGTTACTTTATTTCATAAGCTTAATTGAGTGACAAAAGGAAGTTAATGTGTGCTCATTTAAATGTTTATATTATGAAAAACTTCCAAAAAAATAAAAAAATAAAATAAAATAATAATATTTATAATATAATATTTATATTTTTATAATATAATAATATATTTAGATTTTTAGAGGGATAAATCGTATTACGTACATTGCGTGCAAATACCTCTTCCGAAACTCTATATTCTATAAACATCCTCGTTGGGGAAATTGAAATGAAAAAGAACCAGCCTCTAGTTAACATCAATCCGCAAAACAATAAAAAACTTATATTTAATGTTGAACTTGGCTGATGGTCCTAGAATATTTTTAAAAAGGGTAAAATCAGTTATAATTCAGCTTAATTTTTGTGTTTAAAGTTTAAAAAATATGGTATGCCGTCCTTCAGAGGGGAAGTTGTAGTTGAATGGTAATTCAGATCCTGTACTAAGTGAGATATTCGTTAAATATATCCATCCTAATTAAACCTGGATAGGCAAAATTTAAGGATCCACATTAATTATCGTCTAATAGCCACAGTCCTAGAAAATGAAGTTAAACTGATAAAAATAACATAAAATTTGAAACAAGAAGGTATCAATTTAAATACTTATAAAGAAATCAAATACTGTTCATTATTCTCTGCGATACATCATACATCTATTGTTCTTCGTTATTTTCAAAATGTTAGAAAAGGGTCAATTTTAAGGTTGTGATTGTAAAAATAGCAAAAAACACAAGCATTTATATCAATTAGAATATTCAATTTGTCCGTGTAAAGGGATTGATTTTTATTAAAAGTCAAGGCTTTACAAATCTTTTGTATTAAGATAATTTAAAAGAATTCCACGGCATCTCGCGGGCCCCCTAGACATCCTCTTCGAACCCAATGTCGAGTTTCTAGGATCATCCTAATAATACTTCTTAGACTTTCTTGGTACTTATTTTATTCTGCAAATATAATTTTTTCTTTTTTAAATAAAACTAGAATTTTATCTGGATATGGATCTAAAAACGCGTTTTGATCCACTTAATTAAATAGCGAGTGTAAACAGAGGACTATAACAGATCGACGGGAACTTAGGTTTTTTTGTTGAGTTTCGTACTGATAATTTTCAGTTGCTTTTTCGTGGTCATTATCCAGTAGTATTTATGTTCTTACCACGTTTGCAATAAGCGAAAGATCTAATTTAATGTAAAATATCGATTTAAGTTATTAACCTGATGGGAAATCTTTCTATTGGTTTCGTAAAAAACTGTTAGCAATGAGAAAGGCTAGAGCGATAATCTTGGATGTTGGGTGTGAACAATGGAGGTATCAAAAGAAGAGGTAAGATAGCGACCGCTGACATGGTGATATATTGCTGGGGAGGTGTGTGCCGTGGGAACGGATCGCTATTAGTGATTCTTAAGGCAGCCCTAATTGATTCACACTTGGATTAGTGGCCGATCCATCACATTACCCCGAGGTAAGCTTATACCGAACGTCTAACTGTGTAATTGTTTGGTTTCGACGGACGAGCTTGTTAGATTTTGATTTAGAGGGTAAGACTGTTGAAACCAATCGCTCTGTTTAACATAATAACCCGTGGGAGCCGGATAATTACCGCGGCCGCCCACCTCGCGCACCTTGCCGCCCGTAGTTACCCTTCCTCCTGAGGGCGGCATCATTCCCACCGCCTCCAATGTGACCGTTAATCTTCGCTCATTAGCATTTGTCGAGTGTCGTTTAAAGAGATCAACTTTAGGAGATGAATATGTATGTTAGTGGCAGTGAAAGGTGGTGACTGTATGGGCCACCTGATAAATAATTCGAAATTAATTTAAACAAAATGATTTATGAAGGGCTATTCTTTGGTAATGAGGCCCATAGATTCTTGATGGGTCTTTTATGGGCTGATCATTTGTATGTAGAATCGGTCTATTCTTTCTTTATTTTTTTTACTAATCAGAATCCTTGACAAGTCCTTCAAAATTTGTTTCTTTTCATGTCCGGATTTAGTCAAGTGGGAGGAGTAACACATTTAAATGAAGTAAGGAATGCTTTTGAATATCTAATTATTCATACAGTTCGCTTTATTTTTTCTTTTATATCTCACATTCACCAAAATTTGTGTAGAATTTGTACAAACAATTTGTTTAGATAAGCATCTTGTACTGTAACTATTTGGAGCTGATGGGGCTCTCAAATTGTTTTTGTTTGTGACAGGGTTTTAACAAAAACGTACTAACTAATACTGTATAATAAGATAAAATTTATGTGGTATTTGTCATCTAACTGAAACCAGTGATGTTGAATGGTGTTTTAGTTAAGAATTTTAACGAATCAAGGAACTTAATATGGCTGTTTTGTGATCCCGGAAATTCATTTATGTTGCTCATGATGATTTTTACCCACAGATCATGATTTTGAGGCAAGACTGTACATCTCGGTGTTTTGAATAAATAATGGCTAGATGACAATGTTTGAGTTTTAATGAATTAAAATACATTAGAAAATAATAAGCATTTTAACTACAGAAAACTAGGTAGTGTGGCGGTTAGTTATATGTTATCTTGAGTGTGACATCTTACCTGTTGGTGGATATAATATTAGTAACTGGCTCCGGGCTCATCTTTCCTTCGGCTCAGCCTCCTTTGTGCTTCCTTCTTGTCCTCAAAATGGTAGAGGCTCTCAATGACATAATATTTGCTTTTTAAAATACAAGCAGAGCAGTCTAAAATTGCTAGTATTGTTGGTCCAACAATTCGTGAACATTTCCTTTTTTGTTAGCTATTTCCTTCAGAGCATTGTGTTTGAAATCTCTAAAGATATTTTAGTATGCTTTCAGTAAGACAGTGTTACGCTATACAGTACAGGATTTAATATGCCTTTAAAGACTTAAAGTTTTAGTCTTAGATTTGGTTCTTAAAGTCCTTATTTAATTATAGCCATGGTCAGAGAGCTTCATATATCGATCTATTCCCCTCTCCTGACTGACAATTATACTGTTATAATATTAATTATTTAAGTCTTTAAAGTATTGTATATTATAGAATGACAAGCTCCTTAGTTTCCATGTTACACAAACTTTATCAAAACTTTCTATATTTTTAAAAACCTAATATCCTCAGACCTTTGAGCGATAATCTATATTTATAAAAGAAAGTGCCATTTTACTCGATTTTCTAGTCATTGCAGTTTCTTAAAAACGACTAGGGTTGTGAAGTTGAAATTTCTCCTGGAGGTACTTCTAGCCGTCTGGATGTGCAATAAGGCTGGACTTGGGAAAATTGGCCCTTCTACGTGATTTTTTTTTTTTCTTCTAAAACGTAAAACAAAATTGGTGTTCGAATAACTCAAAAACTTTACGCATCCTCAAAAACTATAAATACTCATTTGAATGACAATCAAATTTCTAACGACCTAGAAGCAAAATCGTCTTAATTTGATCAGTAATAGCGTAGATAATAAAATACTTATAACAAATATATTTAGGTATGTTTCGTTTCATAGCCATGTTTCGTGTGTTGGTTTCTATAAAATTCATATGTTTCATTGTTGTTGGTTTTTTAAAATGATTAATAGGCTGAAAAAGGTTAAAGGTTTTGAAAAGATGATAGAATTTAGTTCTTAATCCTAAAAATGCGAGCTTATTCAGTTGGAAGGGTACGCCCCCGAGTGGAAAAAATACGGATTTATGTTACATAGAAGTTACGATGGTATAGAATGATAATGTCTTAAAGCAAAAATGTCAGTACTAGATAATCACGGGTATGGCTACATTCTACTGGTATGTTATTGTAGATTAAACCGAATAAAATTAATATATGACAATCAACAATAATCATTTATTTGTCATACATAGACATAGTTAAAAGTTTAAATCTCTGTTATCTGAGGTATACTTATATTGTATAACCTCACCTAACAAAGTTATTATAAACAACTTTCTTAATTCCCAGCCATTAAACAAATAAATAAAAGCCACGAGATACAGCTAGTATTAAAATAAATAAACAGAATGAATGAAAGTGAGTTTTAAAGTACCGTATTTATGTATAATTTTGTCTGTTCTTTCTCAAAAAAAAAAAAAAAAATTATCAAATACATTCGAATGCAGTTTGGTTGGTAGAGCTTGACGCCTAAATGTCTGATAGCTCAAAAAAAAAAAAAAAAAAAAATACTCGAACTGTACAAATTTAATTTTTTTTTAAATTAGATCTAAAAATCAAAATTATACATTATCTTGAATATCTGAATATTACGAGAAATATATATATATTTTTTAAATATTTATTTATTGAAATTTACAACTGTAATTTATACTTGTAGAGGAGCAACCCAATGTAAGCACTCCAGTAACTATTTTAAACAAGAGGTCTCGAGGCCATCTTCTTTTTAGACGCCTCGGAGGATTATCAGGAACCGAAGAGGAAGCAAGGGTTGAAACTAGTGGGTTGGGGTAGGAATGGAGTTTGTCATAGAAGGATTGATATCTAGTTCGGGCCAAATCAGCAACATATGGAACATTTAGGTCTTCATGGATGATTTTATTTGTGACAAAGTAAGGAGCGTTGAGAATTTTACGAAGGATTTTGGATTGTAATGATTGGATACGGGGAGAATTCAATGGTTTAGTAGAGCCCAAAAGCTCAACTCCGTAAGTCCATATAGGCCTTATGATGGTCATTTAGTTGAGTCTTTTGTAGTTAAGTGGAAGGTTTGAGCGTCTGTCTAGTAAGTGTTGGAGTAATCGAAAGCGGCAAGTAATTTCTTGTCGTTTCAGTCTTGTGTGTGGATTCCATGTGTTGCCAAGGAGGAGTCCTAGGTAGCGGATCTGTTCAACAGGGACAAGTGGAATATTATAGAAGGATACTGTGGGACAGGATGTCATTGGCTTCCGACGAAGGGTAAAGGTTATTTGTTGGGATTTGTTGGAATTTATTTTAATGCTCCAATTCTGATACCATACCTCAAGGTCTCTGATGTGGGATTGAAGGGTTTGAGAGGCGACAGTTGGATCATTATTGACTGATAGCACACAAGTGTCATCAGTATAAGAGGAAAGAGAAATAAATTTAAGCTATGTAAAATGCTGCTTTTTTTATTAACATCTCTTAAAGTTTTGCTGAGGTTTCAATTTATTCCTTCTCGATTGTTTTATCACTTAAAAATAATTCCGTAAGCCCGTTTTTTCCTTCAAGAACATATACAAGAATATAAGTGCGTCGCTACGTTTCCCAGGCTCCTTCTTAATATCTGTAGTATCGATCCACCATCGATTGGAAATGTTTATTCCAGCATAAACTCTGAGAGAGCATTCTTGATGGACTCACCAAAGAAAAAGAAAATTCTCACGGAATTATGTTTCCCCATTAATTCCATTTTAAATGTTGTTTTTTTTGTTTTTTTTATGAAACTTGAGTTTAATGTAAAAATAATGGAAATACTTTTCAAATATCTTAAATCAATAGTAACGTTCAAAAGAAATTGAACACCTACACATACTCACTGAAACGCATTTTGACTCTAGTTTCACAGATTTACGGGACAACTAAAGACACACATACGTAAAATTCAAAATTTCTAATCTCAAACTTTCAGAGCTTAAAAAATTCTCCATGATACGTTAGGAACATTACTCCATCCACAGACCTACATATGTCAACAGTCAACGAATATATTCGGACCCTATTTGAACATTTTCATAACAACTTAAACGAACATACTAACTCATCATTACAAAACACGGCCATTACAATATCCGTCGAAGGTTGTAAAAAAGTTGAATAAGGGACCTCCTGATATCAATAGGAATTTGGTATCAAGCCAGGAAGAGGTGCCGCTGGGTATTACTCTATCCATCACGTCTTCCACGCCACAGGATCAAACCCTTATCCCTTCACATGAACTGATTGTAAACTTCATGACAGTTGTAAATAACACAAAAAATAATATAAAAAAGATATGAGTTATGAATGTGTAATATGATATTATCGTATTGCATTAACTTAATTTATAGATTGTTGATATTATTATGAGATATATGTATTATTTTTCTAACGAATGACATTTTCATTGATTTTATGTTTGGTTTGCACTAAGAGATAAAGAAGTCTGGTTGGTCAAAAATGAAGTACAGTTTGTAAAGAAGCACACAATTATTGAATATTGAGATAAATGTGTCTAATTAAATTAATTATACATGTACTTAATTTTAAATCACTTGAACAATTATTTTATGAAGTAACTAATGAATAACGAGTAGGGAAGAGTGGGGAAATTACGAACACTTAAGGGGAAACTGAAATTGAACAAAACCAGATTAGGTTAGGAAAAACATTTATTACTTAACGTTTACTTACTAATCAACCTTACTTTCTGCAAAAAAGTGTGAAAATTTTTCGCAATTTTTAAGTATTTATTTTACTCGGTAATTCGAAGTTATTCGGTGTATATAGTGTCCCAAATAGTTACCAAGAACAAGGCTCCTGTTTGGACTTCGGCGGAGGCGGTGGCAGAGAGACCTTCGCGCTGTTTAACAGATAACCTTTTGATATTTTTTTTTTTTTTAATTAGTTTCCTTATAAATATTATTTTCTTTGCAAACATATTTTTTAGTTATTTTTTAGATTTCTTTATCGTTATTTTTGTAAACTGTGCATAATTCTGCACTGAACTAACTCACTATGTCTGGCACAAGTGATGGGAGGGAGGTTATCCCGCCTGATAAGTTAAGTAGTTTGAATAATAATGAAACAATAAACTTAAGTACGGAAATAGAAATGATGCCTGCAGAACACAAAAATAATGCAAGCAACAATGAGCAGGAAATTAGTAAAGCCTCGACAGATAGAACACAAAACTCTCTACCACGCTTATATGAGGAGAGAGACATGGGCCCATATTTTGTTTTTGTTGAGAGTAAGTCGATGGAAGGGGTTGGAATTAGTCGAATACATCCAATGTCTGTTGGAAAACTATTAAATGATTCTTGTCCAGTAATTTACAATAACATTCTGTCTATCACCAGGTCGGGTCGCAATAGAATAAAAGTTGAAACTCGCTTAGGTTCACACGCGAACGCACTAGTCAATTCGGAAATTTTAAAGTCTAAACATTTTGTAGTGTATATTCCACAATTTATGCTGGAAAGAAAAGGAGTAATTAGAGGAATAGATACTAATTTATCCGAGGAAGACATATTAACTAATATTAAAACTTTATATTCTGAATCTCTAAAAATTATCTCAGTCAGAAGGTTCAAAAGGAAGGTTTTAAACCGAGATACAAAAGAATATGAACTTAAACCGACGGGTACGGTTCTAATTAATTTTAGAGGACAGTTTCTCCCTAATTATGTAAGCATCCATCACGTGAGATGCGAGGTACAAAAGTACATTCAATCAGTAGTACAATGTCAAGCATGCTTTCGTTATGGTCACGTGACCACTCAATGTAAAAGTACGACACCCAGGTGTTCGGATTGCGGTGAAAAACATGCGAAAGAAGAGTGCCCTCCCGGTACATTGTTGAAATGTATTCACTGCCATCAAAATCATTCTTCTCTAGCTAAAGATATATGTCCAGAATTTAAAAAACAAAAAAATATAAAAGAATTAATGGCCACCCAAAATCTAACCTATATGGAAGCAAAACATTTCCTAGAAGGCAAATCATACAGTTGGGCCGTATTAAGACAGACACCTGAATCGTTCCCAGCATTAGATCAAACTAATAACAAACAATTATATAACAAAAATAACTCTTCAGTAATAAGTAAAATTAGTGTAAACAAACGAGTAAGAGTTTCAAGTCCGGAGAAACATCCAAGCGTTGACCCTACCGAACAAGCAAGGAGGGAGATTAATAATAGCTATAAAATGCCTTTATACCCATCAAACCCTTTACCTTCTAATACAAATTTCCCAAAACCTAAAACTACTGGAACACCTCAGGTTAAACCGGATAAAATAAATCAAATTTCAGAAGCTATATATTCAATTGTAAGTTCAATTTTGTCAAACAAAAATTTAATAATTTCTGAAGAAGAGATTAGGAACATAATAAAAGAGAGAGGAGATAGCTTGTTAATAAATCATTGATTAAGATAAAAATATTTCATCTAAACTATTTTTAATAATTTTTCAAAAAATAATACATCAGTATCTAATTTAGCCCACCATTTTTATGACTAAATCCTATAAATTATTACAATGGAACGCTAGATCAGCAATAGCAAATAAAAATAGTTTAGAATATTTTTTATTTACAAACAATATTGATATTGCCCTAATATCAGAAACTTGGTTCAAGCATAACACATATGTGAATTTCCCGGGATACAATATCATAAGGAAAGATAGAGATGATGGCTGGGGGGGAGTAGCCATTTTGATTAGGAATAAATACAACTTTATACAGGTTAGAAACTTTCATAAAATAGACGGTATGGATGTGATTGCCGCGAAAGTCGTACTCAATAAAAATTTTAAAATTAACATAGTTTCGTATTATAACCCTCCTAAAAATTTAGTAATTAAATATCATTGGGAAAAATTTATTACAAGTTTTGACTTTCCATTAATTCTGGCAGGAGATGCCAATGCTCACCATTACCAGTGGGGCTGTAATTTCTGTGATAAAATGGGAAAAGAATTAGTTTCTGCAATAGAAAACTCCAGCTTAGTACTATTGAATGATGGATCCGCTACATACGTAAATAATGTGAGTCAGACTAATAATATTGCCTTGGATATCACTCTCTGCTCACCCAATATCGTAAACAATATACAATGGAAAGTTCACGATGATCCCTTAGGTTCTAATCATTTACCGATCGTAATGGAGATTCACAATATGCAATTTAAAGATACCAATATGAGTAAATCGACCAGAAAGTGGCAAATAAAGGCTGCTAATTGGGAGGAATACGAAACGTTTACCTCAGATAATTTCCACCTTCTATCCGATAACCCTACATATGAACAGTTCATACAATTTTTGAATAAAGCTGGCACGAAGTCAATACCAACTTACAAACAAATTTACAGGAGAAAATTTAGCAGAGGTTGGTGGGATAATGAATGTAGTCTTTCACTACAAAATAGAAAAAATGCCTACAAAACATATATAAAAACCCCAAATTCTTCAACATTTTTGACATACAAAAAGGCGGATGCGGAATTCAAAAAACTCACAAGAGATAAACAGAGAAATTCCTGGCGACTATTCTGTGGAAGTATCAATAAATCTACCCCGATTAAGGATATTTGGCATAAACTAGCTGTACTCAGCAATCGCAAAACAAGTAACCGCTTACCAGTCACAAAGGATGAATGGTGTGAAGAATTTATGGACACACTGGCGCCCCCATATGTCATTTTTAAAAATAGTTTAATCACTGACAGTAGAGAAGAAACGTCTGAAGAAAATTTTCAACTAATGAAAGAGTTTACTCTAGAAGAGCTCAATAACTCTTTAAAGAAGAAACCTAATACAGCACCAGGACTTGACAATATACATTACATCATGTTAAACAGACTTCCGAAGAAAATTAAAATGAGCTTATTAAAAATCTTAAATGATGTTTGGCAATCAAATGTAATACCTGACTCATGGAAGGAGTTCTGTGTTGTACCAATATTGAAACCAGATAAGGATCCCAATAACGCTTCCTCATATAGACCGATTTCGTTAAGTTCGTGTGTACTAAAAACGTTTGAAAGAATGGTAAAGGAACGAATGGAGTGGTGGTTAGAATCACAAGATAAATTGCCTGATTACCAGTTCGGTTTCCGTAAAGGTAAATCAACGATGGATTGCCTTCTAGAATTACATACTGACATACATACAGCTTTCACATCAGGGAAAAAAACAGTCGCTTTATTTTTAGACATAGCAAAGGCATACGACACTGTTCCGTTACACATACTCAATTACAAAATGACAGACATGGGTTTCCCCATAAAATATATTGACAATATTATCAATCTGATCAGCGATAGAAAGATATCATTAAAAATATCAAATTCAATAATCATGAGTAGGGTGGCACAGATAGGTTTACCTCAAGGAGGTATTCTTAGTAGTTTATTATTTGCAATATTTTCTACTGATTTAAAAAAATACTTACCTGAGAAAGTTTCAATCTTACAATTTGCCGATGATATTTGCCTATATACCTCAAATCAAGATATTAATAAATGTGTCGAGTTACTGAACGAGACAGTAAGAGGTTTAAGGAGATGGGAGTTAGAGACAGGAATGACGATTTCAGCTTCTAAATCAGTTATATGCCCGTTCACTAGAGAACGCACATTTCCACTTGATGAGCGAGTTGAATTAGCTGGAACTTTTTTCACAAGCGTCAATGTCGTGAGATTCTTAGGCGTTTATTTCAACCGAAAACTAAATTGGAATCAACACATTTATGAAATCATAAAACGGTCGGAAAAAAAATGAGCATATTAAAAATGATTAGCAATAACAGTAAATGGGGAGCAGATCCAAGCATATCTTTGTTATTCTATAGGAGCACAATAAAATCCATATTCGATTACGGAGTCACATTATACGGTGAGGCCCCTAATACACATTTGCGTAAGTTGGATATGATTCATAATAGGTGCATAAGAATTTGTTTGGGAGCTCTTAATTCCACCCCTATCGATGCCTTATTAAACGAAGCCAGCGAACCACCCCTAAAACTAAGAAGACAGCTACTAACCGACAGAATCTTTTTTAAAACATACGCTAACAATCAGAATTGCTACAGTAAAATAGTTAACCTATGCGTTCTTATCTTAAGTAAAGCTTATTGGGAGAAAAAGAAATATACACCATTAGTTTTCAATAGTTTTATAAAATATCAAAATTCATTACGTGATATATATTCAAATAAAATGCTACCTCAATATCAATTAAAATACGAGATGCTATTACAAAAATTCAATATAGAAATAGAAGTCGGTAACCCATTGCCTCATTCAATGATTGCCTCTACTACTAAAGCATTGCTTGCAGACAAATGGCCGCATCATATTCATATATATACCGATGGCTCAAATATTAATAATAATTCAGGTAGTGCGATTCATATTCCTAAATACAACCATAATGCACAGTATAAATTACCTACTGGTTGTTCTTCTCATACTGCTGAAATGTATGCCATATTGGAAGCCGTCAGATACATTAATAAATCCGCGGATCGTAATTTTGTTATTTTGACGGATTGTAAGAGTGCATTATTGTCACTGACTAATAGTATTAACAAAAACATCAGTAGCTTACAAATGGAGATCATGAAAAACCACTACATAGCGGTCAAAAATAAAAAAGTTTTAGTATTTCGATGGATTAAGGGTCACGCGGGAATCCCAGGTAACGAGGTAGTAGATGGACTGGCTAAATCTGCCACCACAGCTGGGCAACAAGTTGACTTTCGGATACCATTCAAAGATTTTTACAAAACCATTAAATTAAATACATTCAAAATTTGGCAACAGTTATATCAGGAAAACCCCACTGGACAATTTTACAAAACCATATTTCCCAAAATTATTCGAAAACCTTGGTTCGCGGAAACAAATTTTAGCAAAAACGTGGTAAAAACATATATTAGATTAAGGACAAATCACGGGATCTGCAACACTTACCTTCATAAAATAGGCGTATCAGAATCTCCGCAATGTGACAAATGTGGTGATAGGGAGACCCTAAAACACATATTATTGGTGTGCCCGGCATACAAAACTCAAAGGGAAAAGATGATTTTTGAAATAAATAATAATCAGAATATTAGTTATGAAAATTTATTAAAATTTACGAACAATAAAAAAATTTCCAGTATAAATAAATATTTACAATCGATTAACAAAAGAATTTGATAATTGTAATAGTTCAGTAATTGGTAATTTTAATTGGTAGTTTCAATTTGGTGATTGTAATAGTTTTCACTAATAATACATAATATATAAAATGGCTGTATGGTGTATGCCAATGCCATCCATTCATGGAAAAAAAAAAAAAAAAAAAAAAAAAAAAAAAAAAAACCTTACTTTCTGATAAGCAAAATAGATAAATATTCAATATAAAATTAAATATTAATAAGAAAACAAAAATTGGGTCCGACATTATCCCACAGCAGTGCATTTCATCTAAATTGATCATTATTTTATCTTAATTCATTTATTGTTTCGAGGTAATTATTCGGGATTATCTCACAAAAATCGTCTGTCATTACCCAACAGACACAGTAATACAAAACTATTATTTTTTTTTTAAAGGTTAGAATCGCGTGACACACGCGACAAGTTCTTAAAGACATTATTGAAATAGACGTTAATTCATAAAAAAATTACAGAATTTGTTTGTTTAACCTAAAATATTAATTGCTTCACCACTCCTGGTTTGGCACTACGTTTGGGTTGACTCACGATTCCATCACTCGGAATATCTTCTATTCTTTTCTAACATAGCCAAACGAACGTATGAGTGATTAACCCGCGTCCGTAATTCCCCCACTCTCCCCTAAGTTAATGATACTAATACCTTGCTTAAACATATACCTTGATATGAGGCATAGCATAAATAAGGCAATCATGTTATGATTTCATTATTATAAATACATATTGTCTAACAATCGCATTTCTAGAAATTTTCAAATAATTAATTATTTCAAATTTTGTTTATTTTAAAATATAGGGAAAATATAAAAATTTTAAAAAAATATGCATATATTGAGGCATTTTTTATTGGTATGAATGACAACATTTGGGATTAAAGCATATTTTTCCCCATCGTTGGAAAATATTTGTCTAAATACAATTTTTCTTAAATTTATAAAATTACGCAAATATTAACTGACTCTCATGTGGATATAATGGGTTAATTTATTTTAGTTTGGTTGTTTATTATCTTCTGAGTTAAAAAATTGAAGCTGAGTGAGATAGTAAAGAGGGCGAGCACTAACTCGGTAGACGAGTACTTGGGGCAGACTGAAGGAGTTTCTCCCGATAAATTGACACCTCTCCAGGAGCCAACCTTGTTACTGGAGATTGTTACATCTGATAGCTTCACCTGGGTAATGGCCAAGTTACTTATATCCTCTGATTACGGGTTGTTCCAGGCTCAACCCTTAATGTAATTTCTATTTGCTGCGCCTACCACGTTGCGCATATCTACTTTTAGAAACTTTGTCGTATCTTAACGATTTAGCTGTCTGAGATGGTTCACTATTTTCACCTTGCTGGGATGTCTTGTGGTTGGGTTATTCTTATGAATTTTTATGTGCAAAGTTCCTCTTTACCCTCTCCTTTCACATGAAATATTTGAATGTTGTTCATACATATATAAAATTTTATTTTCATAATCTAAATAACAAGTATTTGTTACCGAAAATCAAAGTATTGACTGCTTTAGTGATATTATAGACATGAAGTCGATATCGAGACTGATTTAATGGACGTGTTCTCTAATAAGTACATCTTCTAGTTCTATAATAAAGATTGAATTCGTAAGGTATAGAATGCTTGAAATCAGTAAAAACATGTTTATATCTAATTAGGGATTGTTGGGTTAACAAAAAGTTTTAAAAATTATATTAATCAATTTTCCTTTCCAGTCCCAATATTCTTTATTTTTTAAATTTTCTTGCATAGTTTTATCATTTTTTTCATGTATTGATATTTAACTAAAATAATTCTTTTTTTTTTGTTAAATGCATTTTTCTCTCAGCGTTTTACATTGTTTTTCATATTTAGCATAGACAAATTTTTCAAAAATAGTTATTAAATTAATTGCTAATCAATTCATTTTTATTCAATTTGACTAAATTAGTTTCTTAAACAATAGACAAATACTTTATGAACTTTGCTATCAGGCTCTTAGGTGCTTCTGCAATTCAGTGTTTCGAAGGGATATTTTTAAAGTTCTATAAGACATGTTTTTGATGACTGATAGCTAATTATTATATGGTTTTAAGAAATTTTAAGTTTCTTTACAGATTAGAGGGTTGGAAGGATTGGAGGATGAGAAGGTTACCGCGCGTTACGCAGCATACATAGATGAAAAGAAACTTGAAACCAAATAATTGCGAGTTTATGTTTCGGTGCCGGGGGGCTTTAATTCGGCATTTATACCTCACCCTCACCTCCTGGCCCGAGAAACTCCTGTATAGCCTTCAAAAGCTAGGTGTGAGGGAGGTAGTGGTGGAAAAGGAAAAAAAAAAAAAGAGAAAAAAAGGAGCCTAAAAATAACTGTTCAGTGTTTATTCGAACGAAATATATTTTGAGTGAATTTTGCAATGAATTATTATTTAAAATTGATAAAATTATGGGGTTAGTTTCATCCAGAAGGTCTTAGACCACACGGAAAATCATAAAAATAAAAAAATGTTTTCATCATTCCTGAAAATGATCCCATAATTTACACAAAATCATTCAAAGTATCTACATCAAGCTGATAATTTTTATATAAATAAATGATTTGGTATGATGATATCTATTCTATAATTTTGGGAATCAGTGTTACTGCAGAAGTCTTTATGGTTCTCGAAAAGAAGCAGGTGAAATTCAGAGTAGAGTTCAGTTGTTTTATTTATTGATTGATTACAGTTGTAAGCATTTGTTTACGAAAAGAACAATGACAAGGAATATCCGAATCCTTGTTGCACGTGAATTAGCCCAACAATTGATGTGTTTACTAATTAAGTCTCAGAACTTCTGTCTACCGTGAATATGTTTGAATATTGGCTGAGTCATAGTACGATTTTCTGAATCACTTCTGATCCGATTTGAACCATGCATTCGCCTGCGGCAAGTCACACCCACAGGGTATTATTACGCACCGCCTAAGAATACGTATGACTTCCTCCTCAAATGAACTGTCATTGGTCAGTAAGTTAATGCCCACCCGCACCGTACCTTACCAATCCACAGCTGGTACCCCTCGTACCCCGTTGCTATTGTACCATAGATTACGCCCTGAATTTCCGGAGTGCTAATGGTGACGTGACATGATTTAGGGCCGGTACTTGGGACTTTATGGAATCAGAATAGCTGTGATTACGAGGGAGGCCTGGGGGCAGCTAGGCGTGGGCCAATTTGCCGCAATACCCTCCGGAATATCGGCTCCCAATGGCTGACCTCCGAACTATCTCTTGTAGGAGTCCACCTTTGGAGCCGGGTGGTTTTTCAAAAGTCGCCTAGAGGAGTTTTTTAGTTTTTGTTAAAAACAATTCTTCGTTGAAATATGAGGAGTAATACGATTTACTGAATCACTTCTTACGTTCTGATCCCATTTGAACCATGTATTCGCCTACGCCAGCTCACACCCACAGGATAAAGATAAAAACATATCACTCATGTAGCAAACTGATACAATTAAGGACAATAACTGGATGTACTTAGGATTCGGAATGTCTGTTATTTTGATAAATAAAGTCAGGTATTGAAAGACAAATTTATATTAAAACCATGTTACCTCCCAAAATGAAGAGAGAATCTGACAGTAGACAGGTCCGGGAATGCAGATAAACACATTATTTATCAAGTAGAACTAGTAGAATATAATGTAGACGAAAGAAGAATTGAAATCTGAGTGCTAAAATTCCAGAGGGAAGAGAATGTTGAACGGATCGAGAAGGCAAAAAATTTTCATTGATTTTTTCTAAATCGCAGCATGAAAGTCCCATGATCCCACCTGAAACCAGCGTTACCCAAATATTATTAAAAAATCGATTGAAATATTTAGTAAATAAATAAGTATTTTTTTTTTTTTAAAGGAAATCTACTCATCATACACAATTTTTCAGATAACATGAAAAACTGTATTTATATATAATTTATTTGTCTACTTTTTTGATGATAAATGAAAAGTTTTATGAGACCTTTTAAAGAAATATATAGTAACGGAAAGTATAGCGGTCGTGAAAAGTTTTGTATTTGGGTGCTACAGGAAATACTTGTTTACCATGCAAATAACGTGCAAACGTGCTAGTGTGTGTAGTCCCAAAACAAAAACTCGCTCGAAATATAAATTTTGTATTAATGAGAACTATATCCTTGAGACTTTACAGTAACTTTTCTTAAAACCAAAATCGGCTGATTTGAAGTGCCACTTTACATCATGCATTAAGCGTCGAAAATGACATTAACGATTTTAATTAGACTGACTATAATTATTTACAATAAAATAAACTTTAACATCGTAATTTCAAAAGCAGTTATTTCCATCGCAACTATTATTATGATTATTTCAAATTCTGTTCTATCTAAAATGTAATTTAACGTGAGAGGTAAGTTTTTTTAATATGCTATTTAAGCAAATAACTCAATTTCCATACTCACTGCATTTTCCATTATCATTTAGTTACATCAGTTTATATAAAAAACTAAAAAACTAAAAAAAAACTGTTAATTTAAATTTACTGACTATGAAAATGGCCGCTCCTCAAAGTGGGGTGAATACATTTTTATTCTTAATTTTAAAGTTTTAGGTGGAAAAGATATAGATGTGTACATCTGTTGTTATGAATATAATAAAGCATATACGATATGTTCACCACATAACAGAGTTGAATCTCATTTGTCCAGAATATTCAATATGAATGATAAACGAAACGATTATACTTAGGGATCGACAGAAAAAAAATAAAAACGATTTTTTTTCCGTTTGAAACCGCTCCAAATCTTCTTTAACGAACGGGTCTTCGAGAAAGAAGCGATCGGACCCAAAAAGATAAGTAAGCCCGAACGAGTGTTTACTAATTGAGACAAGAGAAGGCTATATCGTTTATCAGCTCTCGGCTCTCCAGTATTCTCGGTTATATCCTCTATCCCGATGTCCATCCTAATTAAAGAGGACGTCCTCCAACACCTCCCAGCCATTAGTGTCCTCGGGTATAAGCTGTGGCTATCCTAGGGTTTGTAGCTTCGGTCGTCCAAAAGCTAATAAATTTCTGGGCGGAGGATGGCCCTAGTTGTTAGTAGGAGAGGAAAGAATTATTTTTCCTGTATGGTGAAATACTGGATAAAAATTCTGATGGAATCTGAAGTAACCGATCGGAATGCTAGTCCACTTTTGTGTTTAATTTTTCGTGGTCTAAAAAGTGTTATGGTATTGAAAAAAATGTTGTAAATAAATATAAATACGATATAAATCATTATCTGTTTTTGAAAACAGACAATGATCGTTTACAAGAACATTTAAATTATATTTGGTTTCACGCCTCATTTTAAATACAAAATATAGCATTTCCAAGTCAATTGTAACTTTTTCCAAGTCAAATGTAACTTTTTCCAAGTCAAATGTAACCTTTTCCAAGTCAAATGTAACCCTTTCCATTTCAAATGTCACCTTTTCCAAGTCAAATGTAACCCTTTCCATTTCAAATGTCACCTTTTCCATTTCAAATTTTACCTTTTCCAAGTCAAATGTCACCTTTTTCTTCAGTTCTAGCCTTAAATATTCCGTTTTATTTATTGAAAAAAAATTAGTTTAATTAACATTATGACTTTTTTAATAATTTTGGCATATCTTATCGGTATTTTTTTTGTTTTTTTAGATATTTGATATCAAGTTCGGTCTATTTAGATTAATTATCGTCTATTTAGTTTTAAGATAGTTTTTGATTTTGAGTTTGTAGAGGGGAGGGGTAGTTTTTGTGAATAATTAATGTGATTTCGGGTATTATAATTACGTTTTTCGAGCTGTATTTTTTATCGCTCGCGTGCATGTTAACTCGCATTAACTTTTAATGTTTTTTATTGATATGGGGATTAATTAATGTGCTTTCGGGTGGTTATGATTACGTTTTTTGAGCTGTATCTTTTATCGGTCATGCGTATTTCTTCTCGCATTAACTTTTAATGTTTTTTATTGATATAGGGATTAATTAATGTGCTTTCGGGTGGTTATGATTACGTTTTTTGAGCTGTATCTTTTATCGGTCATGCGTATTTCTTCTCGCATTAACTTTTAATGTTTTTTATTGATTTAGGGATTAATTATTTTGCTTTCGGGTGGTTATGATTACGTTTTTTGAGCTGTATCTTTTATCGGTCATGCGTATTTCTTCTCGCATTGACTTTTAATGTTTTTTATTGATATAGGGATTAATCAATGTGTTTTTGGGTATTATAATTACGTTTTTCGAACTGTATTTTTTATCGCTCGCGTGCATGTTAACTCGCATTAACTTTTAATGTTTTTTATTGATATAGGGATTAATTATTTTGCTTTCGGGTGGTTATGATTACGTTTTTTGAGCTGTATCTTTTGTCGGTCATGCGTATTTCTTCTCGCATTAACTTTTAAGGTTTTTTATTGATATAAGGACTAATTAATGAGCTTTCGGGTGGTTATGATTACGTTTTTTGAGCTGTATCTTTTATCGCTTTTGCGTATTTCAACTCGCATTTAATTTTAATGTTTTTTATTGATACAGGGATCAATTATTTTTCTTTCGGGGGAGGGGAGGCTATTATTACGTTTTTTGAGCTGTATCTTTTATCGCTTATGCGTATTTCAACTTGCGTTTGCAGTGGTCTTTTTTTTGTTTTAGGGGATTCTTATAACGTGTTGTGAACTTTATTCTTTTATGCGCTTGGGAATTCCTACAGACCTTAGGTATTAGGTATTATGTTATAATTTGATGTAAAAATTATTTATTGTGTTTTTTGCAGGATCTGATTACATTTTTGATCTGGACGTTACATCGCGATTGCGTATTCTTCTAGATCACTTTTTATTTAAGTTAAAAAGTGCACTAGCTCTAAAAAAAATGTCATAAACTCTATTAGTATTCCCGAAAACACTATAAACGTTCCCTCTATCGATTATTTATGAAATAGGAACAGTAACTTAAAATGAGTAAAAGCGATAACAAATTTGGTTCAAATAATGCTATCAGAACATCCGAAAATATAATAAACGATTCCCAATTAAATTATCAAATAATTGTAAGACCAAGTTAGGAAGCGGATCCTTTACAACAGATTTAGTTCAAAAAATTTACCCAGGACGCTTGAAAAGGAACTATAACTAATCCTTTTATAAAATAATAATAATATAAAAAAAAAGAAAAAAAAAAAAAAAAGCTAAACGATGTATATTTCAGCAACGTTATAATGAGAACAAAAAACAAAATAATCAATCCCAATATTAATAAAAAAATATCAAAAAAAAAGGCGAGTATAAATCCACACAAGTGATAATAAAAAACCTTTTAAACATTTTCATAACCATGCGAAAACACAAGGATAGATCTCTATAAAAATAAAAAGATTAAAAGTGAATTCGAGATAAATGCGTGGGAGCCATGACAAAATAAAACTCAAAAAAAGTAATTATAGGACCAGAAAACACAATTATCAACCCCATTAAAAGTAAATTTTAGTTAAAATAAGCGCGAGCGATAAAAAATATAGCTCGAAAAACGTAATCATAACCACCCGAAAGCAAAATAATTAATCCCTATATCAATAAAAAACATTAAAAGTTAATGCGAAGTAACATGCACGCGAGCGATAAAAAATACAGTTCGAAAAACGTAATTATAATACCCGAAAACACATTGATTAATCCATATATCAATAAAAAACATTAAAAGTCAATGCGAGTAGAAATACGCATGACAGATAAAAGATACAGCCCAAAAAACGTAATCATAACCACCCGAAAGCAAAATAATTAATCCCTATATCAATAAAAAACATTAAAAGTAAATGCGAGTTGAAATACGCATGACCGATAAAAGATACAACTCAAAAAACGTAATCATAACCACCCGAAAGCACATTAATTAATCCCTATATCAATAAAAAACATTAAAAGTTAATGCGAGTTAACATGCACGCGAGCGATAAAAAATACAGTTCGAAAAACGTAATTATAATACCCGAAAACACATTGATTAATCCATATATCAATAAAAAACATTAAAAGTCAATGCGAGTAGAAATACGCATGACAGATAAAAGATACAGCTCAAAAAACGTAATCATAACCACCCGAAAGCAAAATAATTAATCCCTATATCAATAAAAAACATTAAAAGTAAATGCGAGTTGAAATACGCATGACCGATAAAAGATACAACTCAAAAAACGTAATCATAACCACCCGAAAGCACATTAATTAATCCCTATATCAATAAAAAACATTAAAAGTTAATGCGAGTTAACATGCACGCGAGCGATGAAAAATACAGTTCGAAAAACGTAATTATAATACCCGAAAACACATTGATTAATCCCTATATCAATAAAAAACATTAAAAGTAAATGCGAGTTGAAATACGCATGAACGATAAAAGATACAGCTCAAAAAACGTAATCATAACCACCCGAAAGCACATTAATTGATCCCTTTATCAATAAAAAACATTAAAAGTTAATGCGAGTTAACATGCACGCGAGCGATAAAAAATACAGCTCGAAAAACGTAATTATAATACCCGAAAACACATTAATTATTCACAAAAACTACCCCTCCCCTCTACAAACTCAAAATCAATAACTATCTTAAAACTAAATAGACGATAATTAGTTTTTTAAATATTAGCTAGTAAAAAACTGAACTTGATATCAAATATCTAAAAATACCGATATGATATGCCAAAAATATTAAAAAAGTCATAATGTTAATTAAACTAATTATTTTTCAATAAATAAATAAATAAAACGGAATATTTAAGGCTAGAAGTGAAGAAAAAAGTGACATTTGACTTGGAAAAGGTAACATTTGAAATGGAAAAGGTGACATTTGAAATGGAAAGGGTTACATTTGACTGGAAAAGGTGACATTTGAAATGGAAAGGGTTACATTTGACTTGGAAAAGGTTACATTTGACTTGACGGAAAAGGTTACATTTGACTTGGAAAAGGTACAATATGGAAATTACATCTGTAAAAGTAATTTCATCTGTAAATTATTTACTTGAATACAAAGTATTTAAATGTTTATTTCACCTATGAATACAAGTTTAATCTTACTTCTTACATTTTATTTTTTATTTTTATTTATTTTTTTACCACTTAAAAATCGAGCAAAAACTTTTTATTTTTATTTCTGTTTCTGTTCTCTGCCTGTAGTCTCCTCTGCTTCCAATATTCATTCATGCGTTCACTGGCGTGTTTCTTCTGGTTTTCTGTCCAATTTCGTCCACTTCTCTTAGGTTCTCCTTAATTTCGAAACCATTCCAGGTTTTTTCACTCGGCTCTTAAATTAACTTTTATCTTGCATTTGAGACTCAGATGTTCAGCTTTTGAAAATCATACCTATCTTGATCCATGTTGTGAAAGTCTGCTCCGTCCAGAGATAGTCGAATATTTGTTTATTTAACCTATTTTTGTTCATTCTTTATAGACGAACAACGATTGCAAACCTCCTCTTTCGCATAGTCTTCTAAATTCTTTCTACCTTCTGGTAAAGTTCTCTGTTGCCTAAGCCATCCATCCTAAGACTAAACTGCACCCATGATTTTTCTGAGAATTATATATTCCAAGACCTCTAGTTTTTCAAGGATATTGTTCATTGAGAGGTCACTGCCAAAGAAACATTACGTTTTTGCAACAGTGTTATAATGTATTATTTTATCATTCCATGGGAATCAGTTCTTGTTTTTAATAGTTTTGTCAATCCATATGCTTTTTCTTAAGAATGGAATCTTATGAAATTATCAATTATTTTGTTACCTTTAAATTAATTTCAAATAAGCATTAAAATGATCACACCCATTGAAATTCTACAGTAATAATATGTTTACAGTTTTACTCTGCTCATACTACTACTCTTCATGATGAGGCAAGTTAAAACATTAGAATAGTATATCGAGTTATATTATGAGGCAAGGTTTCGAATCATTGTATTAAAGATGAAATAATATGATTATCTATACTAATATTATAAAGCTGAAGAGTTTGTTTGTTTGAACGCGCTAATCTCAGAAACTAATGGTTCGAATTGAAAAATTCTTTTTGTGTTGGATAGTCCATTTATCGAGGAAGGTTATAGGCTATATAACATCAACCAATTGGAGTGAAGAATCAGCGGAAAATGTGGAAAAAACGGGGAAAATCAACCTCGCATTCCAATGATTCCAACTGATTTACCTTTTAATTTTAAAATAATTCAATTTGCCGTTGTTATTTTTTGCCGTAACAATAAGGGCAAGCAATAAGATAAATCACAAGGGCAAACATTTAAAGATGTAGGAATCGATTTACGTCAATACTGTTTTTCAGATAGCTAACTAAATGTATGTTGCATTGTCAAGATCGGGTTGCGGAGAAAATCAGTTTGTTCTACCCCAAGAAAATAAAACTAAAAATATCATTTACGCAGAAGTACTTTAAAATATTGGTTGTCCGAAAAGATCGTATAGATTTTTAAATTAAAATTTACCTTATTCTTTTTCAACTAAAAATGAATCACAAAGCTAATGTTTATTTATGTATTTAGTCATATGTACATGGAAGTAGATATGTTTACACACTGAATTCATCTTTATCAAAGCTCAGTAGTATAGTTTATTGCATAAAAAAAGTAAGTGACGATTCAGTTCATTTTCGGCATATAATTCTCTTTTTTAAAAAAGAGAAAAAACTGAGAGAAAGATTTGTGCCGTGTATGGCAGCTATTCAATTGCTGATAGTACGGTTCTGAAGAGGTTTTCGCGGTTTAAATTAGGAGATTTCAATTTGGAAGACTAACCCCTGGCTGGCCGGAGTTCAACTCTTGACATCGAGGATATTATGACGGTCATCGCAAACAATCTTCGATTACTATTCGTGAGGTAGCTACGGAGTGAAGAACCAGCAAATCGACCATTTTGATTATCTAAAATCTGGAACGACGCCGCTCGCAACACCATAGGCCGGCTAGCTTCCAAGTAAGATGATGCTCAGTATTTGGTAGGATTGGAAGGGACCCATAAATTTAGAGCTCCTTCCACAAAACCAATCTATAAATACGGACTATTACTGTGCTCAGTTATATCGATTCAAGGCAGCAATTGAAGAGAAACGGCGAGAATTGGTAAATCGAAAAGGAGTGCTATTCCAACATGACAACGCTAGGCCCCCTGTGTTTTTTCAGGACCCGGCAGAAGTTATTAAGCTTCTGATGGGAGGTTTTACCTCACCCGCCGTACATTCCTGACATTGCTCCTTTGTTTTAATTTTGGTCCTAATTTCTCTACGAACTTTCCGGACAACCCATTGTATTCTTTTAAAAAATTCTTAATCGCGATCATAATAACAGAAATTGGCGAGATTGAGTCGCGAGAAACAGCTAGTTATTGATGAATATTTTAACTTAATTATTCCAAATATAAAATAAAGAAAAAAAAGTGTTATGATCATCAATGTGCAGTTTGATCCTAAATTTGAAGTAATTAAAAAAAAGACAATAGAAACCTATTTATAATTATTAATTGGATTATAAATATAAATTTTTCAGACGAAAATAATAAACCAAAAAAGAATTAAGAATCATAACAAAATTTTAATTAACAAATTACAAATTGAGTTACAACGCTAACAATAATTTAGTATTTTAAATTAAGTTATATAATTACATTTGAGATATTATTTGGTCACTAATTCAAATGATACCAATACATATGCCTTGGGAATTCCACAAATTATGTCAGTTCACGGAGCCACTTGCATTTGCACTGACTGCTAACACTGCTTAGGTACAATCGCTATTATTGTAAGGTCATGGAAAGCAATACTTGATCACGTGTTGGTAAACCTGATTTATTGGTGTACGCAGCTGACAGGAAAAAAAAAGTTTGTATCCAAAAGCACTTTGATAGACATAATTAAAACACTAATACTTTATTTCAGTGATATTACCAGTTCATTCAGATATTTTTTCGGTACTATAAATATATAATATTGCCGAAAAAAGGGAAGAAAAATCAAACTCTCAAAAGAATACTCATGATACTCAAGAAAAATAATACTCTTGCTAGTTAAAAAGCAAAGGAACAATAAGAACGAACCCAGACAATGGTAATTGTGCCTCCTACTCCAGCAACCCCTTATTAAGCAATGGATTCGCATACAATGCTGTGTAGTTAATAAATAATGTATTATATTGCTGAATAGATAATTCCATCACAATTTGGAATTGTATAAATATATTTTTTTATTATTTACAATTATTCTATGGTCATATTTATGACCATATGAATCACACAAAACTTTTGGGTTTCGGGTAAGTTATACCCATGGAATGATATTCATAATTTTCAATAATGAATCTTTCTAATTGGTTAAGAAGAAATCTGCTCCGCTTCATTATATATTCATTCATTATTATATATCATTATATATTTGAGATCGTGAAAGGTTAAAAAAAAATAAAATAAACTAATACTCAGGCTTACATAATTCATATTGTAAATATATTGGGTTGTCCAAAAAGTTCTTAGAGATTTTGAAAATGAAATTTACCTTTTATTTTTCTACTAAAACTAAAGCCCAAGCTAATGTTAATTTATATGCCATTAAACCTTATGGAATTAACTATGTTTACACACTGAATTCGTCTTTATTAAGGCTCAGTAGTGTAGTTTATTGGAAACCAACATGAGTTACGATTCAGTTCATTTTTCGGCATATTCTTTTTTAAAAAAACGGAAAAACGCAGCCCAAACTGCAAGATTCTTGGCATGTATGGCAGTGATTCAATCGCTGATAGCGCGGCTCAGAAATGATTTTCGGGGTTTAGATCAGGAGATTTAAATTTGGAAAGACCTGGCCGGAGTTCAACTCTTGACATCGAGGATATTATGATGGTCATCGCAAATCCACGAATTAGTCTGTAAGATAGCTGCGGAGAAGGCCGGGTACGTCTGTCGTTACGACGTTTAGGTTCCCCATGAGCTCAGTGAAAGGAACCTTATTGAAAGGATTTCGTGTTGTGATTTGCTGCTGAAAAAAAAATGTGGAGAATCCAATTTTGAATCGAGTTGTTACTAGTGAAGAAAAATAGATTCTCTACATCAACACCAGCCGACGAAAATCTTGTGGATTGCGTGGAACGATGGAAGGGACCCATACATTTCGAGCTCCTTCCACAAAACCAAACTATAAATACCGACTTTTACTGCGCCCAGTTAGATCGATTGAAGGCAGCAATTAAAGAGAAACGGCTAGAGTTGGTAACTCGGAAAGTGCTATTTCACCGAGCAACGTTAGGGCCTCGTCAATAGTTATTAAGCTTCAGATGGGAGGTTTGACTACACCGCCGTACTCTTCTGGCATTGCTCCTTCGGATTTCCATCTTTTCCGTTCCCTCGAAAATTGTCTATAAGGGAAATCCTACTTTTCATAATATGATGTCAAAACGGTCCTTTTATTGCTTTTCAGGAGTAAGGACAGTAATTTTTGGATAAAAGGGATAATGGACCTTCACAGCCGTCGGTAAAGAGTAATCGCTAACGGTGGTAACTATTTTGTAGATTAAATAAATAAATTTTAAGATTTTCATCAATTTTAATTGTTGTCCAAATTTCTTTACGAACAACCCAATATATATATATATATATATATATATATATATATATATATATATATATATATATACATGTGTGTGTGTGTGAAAAAGACATCAATAAAAAAATGTTCATGTACATATAAGAATGGTTGTTAATTGGATGTAATGTTGGACTAACATTTTTTATTTTAGCACCAGCTCCTGACAAAGCAGCGAGAACTTCTACTTTTTTGTATAAATCCACTACAGAAATACATTACTTCAATATTAAAAAAAAAGTTGAGCAGTAATCTTTGTCAAACGGCTTTCCATGTTTGTAAGTTTTTGCTTTCACATTTAATAAATAACATACATTTAACAAGTGGGCTTGCCTGACAGTTGATTATTATCGTGGAGCCGGCTTTGGAAGATTGCTTATCTATAAAATTGAATAGACTATCAATTCAGGGTTTTGAAGTATCAGGATAAAGTTATGGTGTTGGAGGGACTTGTGGACTACTGATCTCTGGAATTCAAGTTAGAACTCACTTGACAGGATAAGTATTTGTTCAGAAATTCTAAAAATATAAAAAAAAAATTAAATAATATAATAAAATAAATAAATGTATAATAAAAAAACGTAAAGAATGAAACCCATTTTGAAACCAAAATATTAAGTAAACACAATGTAGATCCATGCAATTAAAAATACAAGATATACGTTGTGGATCTCATTAATAAAAACAAACAAATATGTATTAAATGTCAGCTAACCCTAATCCAGGAGCATGGATTTGTTATCTTCCCTTTTAAATTAAATTATAAGAATTTTAATTTAAATTAAATTATGGGGCTTTTAATTTAAATTAAATTATGGTACTTTTAATTTAAATTAAATTACGGGACTTTTAATTTAATTTAAATTATAGGACTTTCGATTTAAATCAAATTATGGGGTTTTCGATTTAGATTAAATTTAGGGAATTTTAATTTAAATTGAATTATCAAGCTTTTAATTTAAATTAAATTATGTGACTTTTAATTTAAATTAAATGTAAATGTTGAAATTATAACAATTCTTTGAGTAACTAAGTACGATTTTTAAAGCATGTAAAAAAGTTTTTTTAAATTTTTATGTATATATTATAATTCAAGTATGGTTCTTAATATCAAAATGTACTTTTTTACACACCAAGAACTTTTAATTATATATACAAAATATTAATTGGTATGTATTGTAGTAATTTGTCTTCATTCGAAGATAAAATAGATACAATTTTCTATCCTTGTATTGTTTTTATAATATCGGCTGTGAGGCGATCCTTGGGTAAGATCTTCCTGTGGCCCACCGACCACCATCAAGTGGAAAAACAAAACCGGGGGGATAACCTAGCATTGGGGGTAATATCAGCCTTGCAGGAGAAATTGCTTATATATATATATATATATATATATATATATATATATATATATATATAATACACATCCAAACTATATTTATTTATTTTATCCCAAATCCATGTAAAACTTAGGTTTGATTGCGTTTGGCATGGGTTCAATAAAACAAAGATGATTTAAAAAATTCGAAAATACTTATGAAGAATATATAAAATGTAGAATCTATGAATAGATTAATCTTCTGGACAATTTAGTTTATCTATTCACTCCTGTGATTGGTTAATATCCCCTGTAATACTAAGGCGGTAGGTCTATAATAACAATGGAGGAATTATGGAGCAGCTACCCGTTGGATAGAGGTTGCATTAATCTTGAGCCGAAAACGATACTCATAAATAAGGGCGAGTACATAACTCAACCTAATAACAATGGTGCCTCAGAATAATTACAACTTATTCGATAATGGATTGGAATTCAGATTAAAAGAAATGGTTCAACCGGGGTCGGGAGCAGCTTAAAGTTCTATTGGTCAACGCTAAGTTAATTGAATTATTATGCGTCATAAATTTTAACAATAACGATAAATTTAGGACGTCATATTAGCTGTCCGGCCGGTCTTTAAATCAAGGTCTGTTTCGAATTTTCGTTACAATTAATCATTCGAGTTGTAATTGACTTTACGATTCCGATTCAAACCTTTCAAAGATAAATGAGAAGTTAATTAATTGTAATTTATATTGGCCAAAGATATAGTATGAATAGAAGTGAAGTAAGAATCCTATCTTAATCCTATCCTATATTATGAAGTAGAAAGTTGGATCATTTAAACGATTCTATGAAAAATATGAGCCTCCGGTTGGCGGATATACAATACCGCAATGTCAAATAGTGAATAATCTAATCGTTGAATTTATTAAGAATAATTTAAAAAAATATAATTGGGTGGATTCACCGACAGAGCATTAACCGGTAACCAAGAGTTTTTTTTTTTGTTTTTTTTTAACTTTATATATATATGTATTATATATATATATATATATATATATATATATATATATAATTATATAAAAAAAAAAAAAAAAGAAAAAAAAAAAAAAGGACAATATCAGCCAGCCTCTAAAAACGTTAGCCTTCAATAGCTGTATATTGTCCTGTCCTATCTTATGGATGTCAAACATAGTCCCTCAACAAGCTTCATGAGAGAAAAATTATAACATGTCAAAGAGCAATGGAGAGGAGCATGTTAGGCATAAGGAAAAGCCAAAAGCTAAACCGCCAAACAATAAGAAAGGTTAGTGATGTCACTGATGCAATCACATTTGTGAAAAAAAAGAAAGGGCAATGGGCTGGCCATCAATGAGGAAAAATGATAAAAAAAATGGGCTAAAATACTGCCGAGTGGACCCCATTAGATGAGAAAAGGAACCGAGTCAGGCAAAGAAGAAGGTGGGTCGATGAGATCAAAAAGGAAGAGGAGTGCTATGGTCACCTAAAGCCAAGGATAGGGAATTTCGGAAGATAAAGATGAGCGAACTCTTCAACTCAAGTACGGGTAGTTACCGTTAAAGACTTTAAACTCCTGTAAAGGAAGGTCTATGTACGTATATGTATATAAAGAAAGAAGAAAAAAATGTTTATATGTATTTCAATAAAGACTATTATTATTATTATATATGTATATATAATAATAATAATGCGAGGACCAAGCAATAGCCACGAAAGCATACAGAAAATATATTTGCGGAGAGGACATAAGTGACCTATGCCGTTTATGCAAAAAAACTGTTGAGAGTATACAACATGTGACCTCGGGTTGTCCAATTCTTGCTGGTAAGGAGTATCTCCAAAGACACAAGAGCTGTGGGATTTACCCTATTATACTATCTTGCAATGGCCTGATTCCAGAGAGTACGCTAGAATCAATCCAACAGCCAGAGCTACCTGTAAGAATTCTAGCGGAGGTTCAGCGAGCAGTCGTTCTAGGGACAGCAGCCACTGTTAGAATTTTTTTTAAATATAACATAATTAGAGCCTAACCCTTGACTCATTGAGTCTGGGTAGGTGAAAATTCCCAACGAAAGCTGAGAAAGTGCGAAATTCTGAAATAATAATAATAGGCTTAGCGAACCCGAAGGTTCGATGCCGATACCACCAAATTCCGCCTACACAGACTCGTCCAATGTTCACCGTTCAAGCCCAAGCCTTCGAGATCAGCCTTAACACAATCCTCCCATCGACGCTTCGTCCTGCCTTTCGGACGCCTACCAGTAGGTTCAGCGAATACCAACTTTCTCGGAATCCGCTCTTCATCGAGCCCAACAACTTTACTCGCCCATTTGAGTCTCCGAGATGCTATCAAATCAATTATATTCACAGGATACAAGTCCCGCAATTCCGCGTTGGGCAACCTTCTAAACTCCCCAGTGGCCTCATCTCTCTTCGGACCAAATATTTTACGCAGTACCTTATTATCGAAAACCTTGAGCCGTTGTTCATCCTTCAAAGTAAGCGGCCACGTTTCACATCCGTAAAGAACCGTCGGAAGAATAATAGTTTTATAAATTCTAACCTTTAAGTTTTTAGATAGAAGCCGCGAACTAAGTAACTTAGCAACTGAATAATAACACGCATTTCCCACCTTTAACCGGAACTTTATTTCTTCCTGGATTTCATTTTTTTTTTTTGTATCATTGAACCTAAATACTTGAATTTCTCCACGTGTTCAAAAGCATGCCCTGATACATCAATATCACCAAGATCGCCACCGTTTCTGCTACTAATCATATATTTCGTCCTATCGGTATTTAATTCGAGTATATATGTAAATATATATATATATATATATATATATTATATATATATATATATATATATATATATATATATAAATTCTTAGTTACCGGTTAATCCTCTGTCTGGAAAATTGTCCTTTATTCGCCCTGCAATCAATCCCAAGTACCACCCTATAATATTTTTTCAATTATTCTAAATAAATTCAACGATTAGATTATTTTAAACACTATTTGACATTACGATATTGTATATCCGCCGACCGAAGGCTCATATTTTTCATAGAATCGTTTAAATGATCCAACTTTCTACTTCATAAAAGATAGGATTCTTACTTCACCTCTATTCATACTATATCTTTGGCCAATATAAATTACAATTGATTAACTTCTCATTTATCTTTGAAAGTTAGTCAAGTAGCCGGGATAATAGTCCAATTAGTCTGTTCAGATTGATTCATTTTTACTTTATACCTATTAGCCTAACTGGATAAGTCATCATGGTGGTTTTGTAACATGAAAGATGCCAGAAATGGGTTTTGATAGGATGGCAAAAGAGCTGTGTTGTCTGCAAAAGTGACTTGTAAGGTGTTGTCATTCTCTGGTAAGTCTGACTTGTATATATATTAAATAGTAACGGTCCCAGTACACTGCCTTGTGGGACTCCTGTTTGAATACATAAAGATAAAATAGTGTAGAGTCTGGCAAGAAATAAATCGAATTAATAAATATTCAATATTAAAATTTGTTTCTTTAATAATAATAGGCTTAACGATCCCGAAGGTTCGATGCCGAAAGTACCAAATGTTGACTACACAGATTCGTCCAATGGTCACCGTCCAAGACCAAGCCTCCGTTGTCATACAAACGAAATTTATATCTCTATTTATTAAAATTCAACAAAGTAGTATAGGGTCAGCACTCTCCAAATAGTTATAATTAATTAAATATATAATTTATTCCTGTATTCGACCCTGACAGAGGCTTTAGGAATATTTAGTGCGCCTCAATTCCTGACACAATAGACGATTTATTGGAAGAGCGTGACGGACGGTGGCTAAACTAATCTGAGACGAGGCCCGGGCGGGAGTGAAGGTGCAGGAACCCATTATTTAATAGCCTAATGGAGGAAGCTATTTACATCCGACTCGTTATAGCTAATAGAGAGAACAAGTGTCTTATAGATTGCTACCTTAGCCCCCCTTATTTACGGCCGATATTTTAGGCATTAATCCATCGCCTTGATAAAAAACATGATGGAGGAGTAACGAAACCTAACAGAAATAAAAGATCGGGCTAAATGGCTTTGAATAATATAAATATTAAGAATTAGTGAATTAGCCATGCCTTCAATATAATTAAACGTGATTGACTGGAAGCACTTACAGGGCCTACCGGTAGGGGCATTGTCATCCTTTCTTCCAGAACGGAGATTTATATTCTTTCTTGATATATATACATATATATAAATATTGCGAGGCCACGGGTGTTCTTGTTAAGTGTTGCTATTTGGACAGGGAGTGATCTATAGCGCATTACACCTACCCTTTTATGTATGGTAGTTCTTTTAGAGAGTAGTTAAATTTATTACCAGTCCTTGTTTCTTTGTAATTTTAAATTGAAATCTATTTTTAAATAAGTTTTAACTACTGATCACTCGAAAGTATGAAGTATAATTAAAAAAACGATAACAATACGATATTTTAATTAGCAACAATGTGAAATGTTACTAACTACTCTTTGCATCCAAAATTTTTATTGCTCAACGAAACAGTCATAGTTATCTTTAGTACGTATCGCTTTAATTTCATACCATTATTGCATTTAACTAATAAAACGTATATTCTTCTGAATGCATGAATAAGTAAAAAAGAATTCTTTAATATGAGATCAAAATGAAATAAAAAATCTTAAAACGCTGTATTATTTTTATATACGATTGGAACACATTGCATTGGATCAGAGAACAATATTGGTTTCAGAATTATCCCGTGTTTAGAGTTCTCAAGTTATCGGACTTGGGTGATATCCGCTGCTATTGGTGCTAATGGTAGAAGCGTTTTATCTCCTATCTACCTCCCGACAAATGTTTTTTTGTTCTTTCGACTTTACATAAGAATGGCGAAATAGTATCTAGACCGGGAGATATTTACCATAAAAGCCCCCGGCTGATATATTAAAAGAGGCTCCTGTATCTGCGGCCGGGAAGGCACAGGTCGGATTTATTACATTTATAAAACACTTTATTTAAACATAAATAAAGAGGGGAAGTGTGGGCGGAACGCGGTCCCAATTTGTATCGGGACGTGACCCGCCTCTTAACTAGACCGCTTTTACATTTGTTTGTCTTTTGTAGCTGAGGAAATGGATCCTTATCTCCCTGGGGGACTGGGTGTCGTCCTTTTGGGTACAGCATCCGTGGACCACAGGGGCCGTAAAGTAGCAACTTTTATGTCATTTTAGTCAGCTCTCTTCATTTTATTAGCCTTTTCGAGGGTCCCTCCGGCTGAATTGCTTTAATAGTTGAGCCTCTCACGGCGGTCGTAAATAATAAACATTCCCTCTCGTGACCGTTTAAGTGAGTCCTCTGCCACCTGGATTAGTGACTCAATCCTCAGTGGCTGGATAAAGTTAAGAAGCGGTTTATATATGAAACCAGAAGGGACTTAGGAGAAGTAAATTATGGCGCATAAGCAACAACATATTTCTCAAGTTTTGGTACTAGCATAAATTTTTGTATAAATAATCATGTATACCACTATGCTAAATTGAAACTTAAAATAAGGATAAGTTGGTTGGGGATGCATTAATGTACTTCATTGTTTGCGATGAATACTAATTATGAAAATATTTTTACTACGTATTGTATTTATTTTAAGTAGTTGGTGGGGATATTGATACCTATCTTAAGGAAGGAAGAATATTTTTTACAGTATTCTAGATGTGTTCATAAAGAAGGCAGGCTTTCTGTTCCAAATTCGTAAAGAATAATGATTGGGTTAATCACCTCCAACTCAAAGTCAAGATGAATACTCCTTTTTGAAAAGTGTACTGTATTTAAATATAGAAACCTAAAGGAGAAGTAGTTGAGGGTGCATCAAAAGAATACAAAATTAAGAATAAACTTAATTTAGTTAATTGTGTGTTCTTTTGACTGCACTATGAACTACTTCTCCGATTTACACACAGCCAACCATTTTAACTTTCGCATATAGAAAACTATGTAAATGAAAGGTGGACCTAGATGAAAATTAAACACTGAATACTGGTGAAAAGACTTATATTACAAGAAAAATTGTAAATTGTGTTATTAATCTATTGTGTAAGTTAATAATTTTGAACTATTGCAAATTAGATAAAAGTGTGTATTAACTTGAGTTGCTGCATTGTGGAAAACTGAGATGGTGAAGATACTGTCCCTTGCTTTGAAACAGTGATCATGAACTTTCCCTCCTGAGATCTTTTTGAATTAATAATCCATTATTGTAGGTAAAAAATAATAGGAAGAAGGAACGAGAAAATTGATGTTACTCATCCAGCCAAATCCTGCAACACTCTTAGGCCACTGGGGGCGTTATACTTCTTAAACAGGCCGTGAGATGGAGGCATGGTCGAGTTTTATTTTATTTTCGGAACCCGAAACAAATAATATTTAAGATAATGTAAAAGTTATAAAAAAAAAAAAAAAAAAAAATCTAAAAATGTATGCACATGAAATTAATTTAACAATTTAAAATTACAGAATTTTTATGTATTTGTACATTAATTCACTTCCTTTCGGGTCATCAAGGGTTAATGATTTATAACTTATGAAATCTATCGAAATGCTTTCTCTCTACTTATTCTGGTGTCGGTTTATGGTGTGTGCATGATATTAATAGGTGTTTTATGTTAGTTTAGAATTGAAAGTGTCACAGAATGGCGGATCTCAACCTCTCATCATGATCTTTTCATTTCTGATTTCCTTAAACTCGGTTTTTCAAGGAAAATTACGTTTATTACCCCTTTTAGTAACTTAAAGGAAACCGCCCAATTAGCTACTATAAACTGAACTGAATCACATTGAATAAGAATCAAATAAATTAGCATGGGTTTGATCAGATAAACGATGGTTTCTTTGAAGCATTGATCGTAACGATTTTAAAATAGGCATAATTCATTCTTAAAATAGCATAATTTTGATTATAGAAAAAAAGGGATACAGTTTTTAATAAGAAACCTGCACGAACAACGAATGCTTCATCTCAATTTTATGAAAATGACAGCGTATAAATGTATGTTTTTATTTTATTAAAATAAAAATAAATTCACTTCTTTTCCTATATGGTACATTTATTTATTCATGATATTTATTTGATGAGTGGAAACATAGCTTCTACAGCTACACTGTCAATTACGGATAAGTTCATTTGAATTTCCTCCTTTTATCTTTATGGCTCGTAGAGTCGTAAATGTTGTATTAGTTAGGTTCATAAATAACGAACTATTATTGTTTGTTTTTGCATATTCGCTATTTGTTTATCTTGCTAAGATAATTTAAATTATACTTTTGTCGCCAGTCGTAATCCTTATTTTATAGGCTTAGAATTTATTCAATTATCAAGTGTAAGCCTTCATCTCTATTTTAATGAATGATTCATCAACTCCATGTTTGTATTTAAATGCCTATGAATACGGTTGTGTACAGAACGGAAAATGACTTTCAGTGATACATTACAATTAAAGCTAAAGAAGTCGAAGGATAGCAAACAAATATTTTCTTAACAAACTTCATAAATGAAAGAAACATATTTACAAAAAAGCTGTAACTCTACCTTATTTTTAAAAAATTAAAAATCGTTTGCCATCCTATGTAAAGTATCGTATATAAGAATATATAGATTCTTAATTTTAAATGCTATCATTGAGGAACTTAATCTTTCCTAGGACAGTACCCCTAGAAAATGAAAATCTCAAGGCTACTCAGTATGTTTATAATTAAATACAACATATAGCATGGGCAAAATTATAGACGTAATAATATAAAATACACGATGTAAACACTTTCTTTCTTATTTTTTATGTAAAATAAAGTAGCACCAATTTGTTTTTGTTACATTTTGTTTTATTAGTTTCGTTACATTATTTTTAGGAGGGTTCGTATGATATTATACAATAATACTTCTAGACCTATTGGCTACAGTGCTGTTATGGAGGTTAATGGTCTTTGTAGTTATGTTTTTTTTAATGGAATTATAATTTTTTAATGGAATCACCTTTATATCCCATTTTGCTGATCACTCGACATTGCTTCTTTCTTCTCGGTTACTTTATGTATGACATGTAAGTTATGACTTTCTCTACAGTTTTTTTTTTTTTTCTATATATTACCTCTTCAATTACATCTTTACACCTCTCATTGCTGAGGGAGATGGAAAATAGCCGACAGTTAATTGTCAGTATAACAGTTAATAAAAAATTTGTCACACTTTGCCTTCATCACAGTATTGTTCCTTCCCATTAACTTCTTTAGCTATTTTCGAAACCTGACTGCCTCATTAAAATATCAATAACTAAGCCTCACTAAATGAATCATATGTTTTCTAGTTGCTTCTTAGCTTTCAAACTCCTTCTGAACAAACATGTCGAAAAGTACGAAACTTTCCTTTTAAATATTTAGAGACCTCTTTCTTAGGATTTTTGTCCAACTTATACCATATGTGAACAATGAGCAAATCTAATAAGTAGTATTGTATTGCAGACGATATTGGCGTAGGCATGCAGACATTTTTTTATTTCTGCACATGCATAGTTGACGTTTGTAATCAGTGAATCTAGATTTGCAAAACCACAAACCTGTTCAAAGAAGTACCGACCAAAATTCACATCAACTTCTGGATTCCTATATTCCTCTTTTGGTATCATATATGTGGCCTTGTTTTATTTATGGTAAGTCTATGCCACTTATTAACAGCCTTGAATGTAGTGAGCTGTGATACCGCAGCGTAAGCGTCCCCCAATTTTAATACCAAAGTCGTCAGTTTATGCAAGTGATCGGACAATAATTGTATGGATGATTGTGAGAGAGTGATAGTGAGCTACAGGATCTTTTTAAATCCCTTTCGATTCTGTTAATTTGGTTTCTAGCAGATCAGCTTTTATAAATTCGTTTCTATTTTGCTCTTGCACAGAGATAAGATTGTAATTCTTGTTTTTGATCGAGCGTTTATTAAAGTATTTTAATGATTAGAGGATCGCTTAACTCTTTTGAACGAGTTATGTCATTTTTTGAGTTATTCGAGATCTTATTTTTTGCTTACCTATACTAAGGTAATCGTTTGTTACGATAATTACAGCTCTCAGAAATGTATACTGGATTTACATAAATGTATCTATTGAATATGTATACTCAGCTAAATAAATAAATCATCAGTGAGGAGTACACTGGATCATAAACTTTCAATTTGAATCCGGTCTTAGAGAATAATCTTTTAAAAAAGCACATCTTCAGCTACTTTTTTGATCTTAGTAAATGGTTTGTTAAACTTTTATTAGGACTTATCTTTTTTTTGCAGTTACACAGTAGATTTTTTTCACTCACAATCAGACAGATGATCAACGAACTTATCGCTATCATTAAGGACTGGAGATGTTAGACTGTCGCATTAGTACCAACAGTTTGAGTTCTTTCTGACAAATGAGATGAAGATTAGAAAAGAATAAAAAGAAACATATCAAAATAATGAACATAGTGCTTTGATGTATGTTATTTGATTGTTTTTGTAGCTTGACGGTTTTTCTTTCACTTTAAATGTTTTTTTATTATTAATTGTTGGAATTCACAACTGTCTTGCATAATACATCAAGTAAATAGCTTAAAAATAACAGACATGAAACAAATATGTAGAGAAACAGCCCATTGGTAGCACTTCAGTAAGTCAAACTAGAAGGTCTCTAGATTCGGAAGCCGGAGTATTGTCTGAAATATAACAGAAAGCGTGGGAATGACGTTTTCAATGAATGGAGTGATACCTGGTTTGGACCAAATCAGCAACATATAAAACATTGTGGTTTATATGGAAGAGTTTTTATGTGAAAGTTAGGAGCGTTGATGATTTTGGATTGTAAGGATACAGGGATAATTCTATTGTTTATTAGAGCCCCAACACTAAATGATAAATTTAAAATCATAAACTACAAAAAATCATAAAAATATGTAATAAATAGGGCATCGAATCTTTGAACGGCTTGCCAAGACAATTCCATCGTCGGTTTCTTCACGTCGATTACTCAAGGTATTTTTTTCTTTCTTGATTGCGCAATTAACAATTATATTAATTAAAATGAGCTTATTAAAATTACCATGTATATATAAATATATATATATATATATATATATAAATAACTTAAACATTAAAATTAATTATTAACCTTTCGTTTATCTGTTTTTTTATATAATTTTCAAATGAAATTTAATTCCATTTAAGTCCATTGCTTATAAATACAGAATTAATTTTATTAGGGTTTATTTCTTAATCTGTAAAAAAAAATTGTGTTAGTTTTAAGTTAATATTTTGGAATATAGTTAGACTTTTTCTCCGTTTTTCTTGTAGTTGTATATTTAAAAATTAATTATGTTATGTTCACTAATGAATGTATCAATTAATAAGGTTTCAAAATCAACTATACATAACTAATTAAAAACTATGATAAATTAATTATTTTTTTGTAAACGATAAATGAGATTTTTTTTCTCTTGGTCGCTCATTTTTAGTAACAGATTAGCGACCAAAACAACTTATATGAATAACTATTTTATAAATTTTAGTGTTTGTACATTTATTTTACCTTAATCAGAATTAGAATTATTTTGTGTTGAAGAAAAAACCGACGCGTCGTACTCGCGTTTTATTTTGCCTGCGGACGTGTTCCTGCCGATACTTGCCCTCCTGACGACTGGCCACTTACAGATTCCCATTACATGATGACATAAGCCACTCTGGAATGCCTGGAATAACTTTGCGAACAAGAGCCGAACCACATCAGATAGGGACCGCACCAGATTCTATAAAAGATAAATATCCATTGGTATCTAAATCACCACGGGCATCAGCCTACCTAATAGAATTACAGAGTGCGCAAGAGGTACGTGCTGGTTACGGCAGATACGTGCGGTAACGACCGGCACACGCCTCTGCTATTAACACCTCAAGTTGGGCATTCCAGCAACTTCTCCATCTCTAGGCTCCTCTTGGTTTTTTATTATTTTTATTGATTCTTTAGAGTGGTGAAATGTACAAAGAAAAATATATGTAGGTAGAAAAATATATTTCAAAACAATAATTCACTTCGATATTAATTTATATTACGGTAACAGTAACCCGTTAAAGTTTAATTAGTAAATGATTCATATTAGACAATTCTAGACCGTGTAATGATGGTGATTGAATTCCCTTTGGGAACCTTAGTTGCAAATGCAAATTAGGAAGGAAGTCTACAGCAATTACTAGCCCAAATACGGATTGGATTAACAAGCCCTGCCAAAGAGATCAGTGGAACAAGAAGAGACCCGACTGACTGCACCATCGGCAGCGGCGAGGTGCTAGAGGTGGAATGTAGCGGTGAGGGCTATCTTCTCATACCCCCGCTGTTCGAGGAGGATTTCCACACGCCTCTTGGACCGGACGACCTCTTAATCGCGACTATTAAACGGAAAAGGACTAGGATCTCACTACACCTTAAAAGGAGGCAGGATAAGTATTCTTGTTAGCTTTTTTTTTTTTTTTTTCTATATATTACCTCTTCAATTACATCTTTACACCTCTCCTTGCTGAGGGAGATGGAAAATAGCCGACAGTTAATGCGATTCTCGGAATACTTCCATTATATGAAGAGCCTCATTCCAGTGGGGAAGAGAATATTTATGGAACTGTAGGCATGCTGATCTATGCTCAAGTTATCTCATTGATCATCAAACGCAGCTTAAATCGTAATAAAATAATGAACATGACTTTTTTCTCCGTCTTCTGTCCGTCCGCCGAAGAGGCGTGTAGGCCTTGGCCCCCGCTATGTAGTATATATGGTCTCTATTTATGTGGTTGAAACTAATAAAACAGGGGTCCACGGAGGAAAAACACTAGAATTTTAAGAAATTAATATTACCTATTTCTACACTCGAACTACTTCATCTCGCAGACTCGAATCCAGGCTTCTACAAGACATTCTGTTGTAAATATTATTAGTTTTATTTAGCAAAAAAATGATTCAGTACCTAAAAAACCACCTCCTATAGTTCTCAACGCTAACACCAAAATATCTGCGATTCATAGTTTAATGACAATCAATAATATCACAGAATACTACATTCAAAAATCGAAAGATCACGTAAAAATATTCGCTGATGATATTGAACTCCACAATAAAGTAAAAAACATTCTTATTGGCTGTGGAAGCCAATTTCACACATATGCCCCTCGTGGTACTACTAAGCCTTGTCGTAAATTTGTTCTTCTCAATTTAGATGTTGATCACGACATATCGGAAATCAGAAAGGCCCTGATGTTAGTAAATGGCATCTTGGATGTCCGAAGAATGCAAAAAACAGATTCTAGTGGAAACAGACATGAAATACCTCCCGTTCTCGTTACCGCTGCGGCTGACACAAAAATAGAAGATATTAAGGCCATAAGGCATATTAATAAAGTTCTTTTCAAAGTAGCCCCATATAAAGAACAGAAAGGAACTCCACAGTGCCTATCGTTGTCAGCAGCTTGGGCACACAAAAAACCACTGCTATCGGCTGCCGGTCTGCGTTCGATGTTCAGGGCCTCACGACATCAAAGACTGCCAACGAGAGGTCAATAAGATCAGATGTACAAACTGTTCAGACGAACACGTAGCTTCATATCGCCAATGTCCGAAAAGGATAGAGTTATTGACACAGCTACAAAAGAAGAATAAAGACACCGCCAACAAGAACGCTCAAGCAAAAATCAATCCATCTTTCTCAGCAGCCGATTTTCCAGAGATACCTCAACAGCCTTCTGCTAAAACCACCTTCACTAAGACACTATTTAACGAGGACCGGACTCCACCACCCTGGGTAGATCAGTTCACAACAAAACTAACCAATTTTATGAACACTATCACAAATCAAATAACCCAACTTATTCAGACAGTCGTTTCTCTCTTCACCAACAAACATGCGTAATCAGCATACCATCATAAATTTCAACGCCAACGGATTTTTAAAACGCAAAGAGGAAATCGAAGTGTTATTATCTTTAACTCGCCCGTCTATCGCGGTCTTCACCGATACAAAATTAGTACAAGAAGTACAAATTTGTGGTTACTCAACAATCTCCGATGATAGTCAGGACCCGCATGGAGGAGTACTAATAGCAGTTCGGAAGGGAATAGTATGGAAGAAAGTATCTCCGTTAAACTCAGTAATTGACAAAACCATTCATCATGTCACTGTTCAAATACGTTTAGGACAACCAATATTTATTACAGGAATGTACAGACGTCCACGTAGTTCGCTGGTGGAATTTAATCGAATAATGGTGGAATGTAGTAAGAAAAGCAATCACTGGATTATCGGAGATTTAAATGCTCGCCATTCGCAATGGCATAATAACAAAAGCAATAAAGCGGGCCAATTCATTCTCAAATCAGCTTTTACTGTGATCCACCCTTCCTCTCATACTTTTAGGCATTCAGCTAACCCTTCATCGACCTCAACCATCGACCTGATCCTGACACGACAACCTCACAAAATCACTGCATGTGAAGCTCTTGACTTCATTTCGTCAGACCACCGTCCGGTATATTATGAATTAATGGGTAAAATGGAGAAGCCAAAACCGACAAACTACAGTTACCGACAGGCAGATTGGGATATGTACCGGAACATAGTCCAGAACCAACTCGGTTGCGTTCCAAAATTGACCACAAAGGAAGACGTTGATTCGTACATAATTGATTTCACTAATAACGTAGTAAACGCTGCAAATGCCGCAATTCCGAAATACGCACCAGTTCCTCCTTTCTTACAATCACCCCCCGATCACATTCTGCAACTCATTGCGCTACGCAACAAATGGAAGAACAAGTGGTATCGTACTAAAAACCCTGGTATAAAGGGCACGGTCAACGCGCTGACATCACAAATTCGCAGGCTGATGAAAATATGGAAATCGAGTTTGTGGCAGGATAAACTTAATGCAACACATGGGGATCATAGGAAGTTTTGGAAACTTTTACGCACATCAACAAAAAAGGTGTCTTCAGTTAGAATCCATGATGGTGATATACAGATAAGCAAGCGGACATACTCGCTGAATATTACGAGAAAAGCTTTCAAAACCAAGCTTCATACGATTTGCCCCATGAAGAGTTCCCTCACCAGCAAAACTTTATGTTTGTATCACCTAAAAAACTTAAAACGATCCTTCGCAGAACAAAGGGTAATAAGGCACCAGGAAATGATGGGATTCAAACAATCTTATTAAAACAATTACCGAAGAAAGGTATCATTCACTTGGCAAATCTTTACAACTCCTGCTTCCGTTTAAGATATTATCCAGATACATGGAAAAAGGCCATTCTCATACCTTTGCTGAAGCCAGCAAAAAATGGAGACAAACCAGAACATTACCGCCCGGTATGTTTGCTGCCACATTTAGGAAAAATTTTCGAAAAAGTAATTATCAACTACTTAAGAGATTTCTGCACGGATCACGACATTATTCCTCCCGAGCAAACAGGGTTCCAATCTCAGTTAAGTACTGAGCATCCACTGATAAGGCTACAAGCGGACGTTACAAGAAACCTAAGAAATAATCTGGCCACAGCCATGATTTCTATGGATTGTTCTAAAGCCTTCGACTCTGTGTCGCATGGATCGCTATGTCAACAACTCATGACCTTAGACTGTCCGGAGCAACTTTTCTCAATCATAAAGTCATTCCTTATGAAGAGGGATGTCTCGGTCAAGGTGGGAAACAGTTTATCCAAGCCCATAATAGTGAATCGTGGGGTTCCCCAAGGTGCCGTCCTCTCTCCAATTTTATTTAACTTGTACACGGCTCGCGTAGTAGGAGAAAACTACGATCATTGCAAAGTAATGGCGTATGCTGAAACCACTGCAAACAAAATAGTGGAAAAGCTCCGATTTTTAAATATAATCGCAAATCCTGAGAAAACGGATGGTATAATTTTTTCTTTCCAAAAAAATAAAAAGAAATTACCTAAAAAGTTTACGATAGAAAATGTAAAGAAATCCATTTCCAGGACAATATTATACCTAGGAATCAAATTTGACCGACACTTGACTTTTGCAGGTCACTTTAGAAAAAAACTAAATCATGTTAGAAACAAGTCGTACAGACTAGCCCATCTCCTCACCTCGCCACACTTAAGTTGGCGACTGAAAATCATTATTTACAGCAGCTTCATCCGGCCAGCTCTGCTGTACGGTGCTCCTATGTTTCCTCATATCACACAGCACACAGCGAAGAAATTACAGCAATTTCAAAATGGGGTGGTCAAAAAAATATGCAGAAGCACTTCACTCTGGAGGGAAAAAACTCTCAATGTCCATACAATTTTGAACATCCCAACTGTGCAAGAGTTTATGAAGCGACGCCAGGTTAAGTTTTTTGAAACTATAAAACAAATTGCGAATCCGCTAGTTTCTAGCTTAATACCTCCACCAGCCCCGAAACGGTGGCAAAATGCTGTTTTATCTGAGTAAGTTAATATAGAATAAGATAGGCTTAAGAGGTAATTTTAAGGACACCAAACAGCCAGAAGCGAGCCCCGTCGCAGATATACTTCATTTTGAAAATAATTTTAAAACATTTAAGAACTCCGTAATTCCTTAAAATGTATGCAAGTTACAGAAAAAGGAATAATTTAGTAACGAAAACGATTAATTAAGAATTTTAAATTAAGGGGATAAGGAAAAAAAAAAAAAAAAAAAAAAAAAAAAAAAAAAAATTAGTTTTATGAACTTCATATTATTTAATCTTGTTGATTTATTTTAATTTTATTATTATTATTTATTTTTTTATGACTTAAATCGATTTTACTTTTATAATTTATATTCTTGCAGCAAACTTCTTATTATTTTGTATATTCATTACTTTTCTATCTTTCTTTAATTTGTATTATACTTATTCGATCTGCTGTCAGTATAACTTCATTATATAATTATTGGGAATAATTATAAATCTATTATCGTTAGGTGCGTCTTGTGCATGAGACTATACCCCTTACCTTTGCCATTGTTACCAGATGTAATAATTATTCTTTTTATATTAAAAAAAACATGTATGGCTCACGCAGCAGGAAAGAAAGAAATTAAAAATTCACTGGAACTAAATTTAATTTTATTAAATAAATACATTACAATACAAAAGAATAGATACAGTGAAAATAATATATATATTATATACACACAATAATACAAGTCGATAAAAAATTAGAGAGAAAACTCCCCTCACTGGATAGGCTGCTCAACTTTGCTGAGCACAGCATAACTATACAGTATACTAAATCAAACCTGAATGCAATTTTAGATAACAAAATAAAGGGAGATACTGCTCAATAAATGCCATATGTCCATATTACTTATGTTAGCATAGCTCTAGGAGAATTTACAAATCCGGCCTAGTAGCCTTAATATATATAGTGGTACAAAATTTCCAGCGAGTCCATAATATAATAATATATAAAAAAGAAAGTATATCAAATGAAAATGAAATAGAGATCAAGAAATATTTTTAAAAAAAATGTCTGATGAACAATTAAATTAAGTTTTAAAATAAAAATTGCATAATTATGAAAACAAAACTTATTAAAACAATTCATGATTGACAAATTAGGTTCTTAGATCTTCACAATTTTTAATGATGAATGATTCTTTCAAGATTGTATTTTCTTGGATCGTCTTCTCGTTGAACATCCTGTCGTCTCCTTCTAGAACAATACTTTTTCTATAATGTTTATTACTGACTAATAAAGTACATTATTTACACGAGTAATAAATATATATTAGTCGTGTAGAATAAAATGAAAAGTGTAAGTGTCTGTTTTTCGCAGAGTTAGTCTGATGAAATATTTAGATATCAAATTAGTTTTGTTAGGATAATATTTTTACTTTCACTTACTATATATAGTAAGGGGAAGTATTGCGATCGTGAAAATTTTCGAATTCCAGTCTTCAACGGAAATACACGTTTTAGGGTCCCCTGAGTCCAAATAACCAAGTCCCGCAAAAAGGTCTGTGTGTGTGTGTGTCTGTGTGTGTGTGTGTGTGTCTGTGGTAACTCCCGGGCGGAAACGGTAAGTCCTATGAAACTGAAATTTCATATTTAAGACAACTATATGCCCGAGACGTGACAAAACTTTTTTCATCAAAATGAGCCTACCAGAAGAGGCACTTTATATCATGCATTTTTCACCTTTTTTCGATTTTCTCAAAAACGGTTCCGACGATTTTGATTAAACTCGCTATATCGATGTGAAATTTAATGGGCTTTAATATCATGTAGGTTTTATTAAGATAAAAATGGTCTGACAGGGCTTAAATGCCGATATTTTAAATTTTCTTCCCCTAAAGTACCTTTAATTTTGTAGATTCAATAATAATTTCTAGATTATCTTGTTAACGCTGATGAAAAACTGGTAAATATATAAATTGAATAAATTCGATACCCAACTAAAGGAGAAAACAGAAAAAATATTTTTTTAATGCAATTTTTCATTTTTGAACATAAGAGCAGTAATATACATGTATGATATACCATTGGAAAGCTAAAGATTTTAGAAAAATTATCATCTCATGCACAAGCTTTTAAAAGTTAATAGAGAGTGATGAAATGAACATAAAACTAACTGATTATTTTAGATAATAATATAATAGATTTTTGAATCAAACACAGGTTTCTATAGAAATTTAATTTATTTAATTCTTTAATAGTTTCACGTATTTTTAACTCTAACTCTATTTGAAAATTCTTTCATTGATTTTTCAAATTGATGTAAGTGAAAGTCGTGTGTTGCCCGCACCAGATTTTTTCTGCTTGGTTTTAGGAGCAGTTCTATTCCTAATGTATGTCACCTTTTAGAACCAATTCGCAACTATTATTTTATCCATGGCTGCTCCCGTATAGGTTACGTCTTTCGAATGTTTTTCTTTAATTATTGTATTGTCTGAAAATTGGATTAATTTTGAATGAACCGATGGATGTAGCAGTGATATTCTTGAATATTATGATACCCTGTTATAGTTTCATGTTTGAGTTGTTCATAATCGTTTTCTTGTTTAATTATTCTGTGAAGGGTGGATATTTTCTTCGTGTTAGCTTATATCAATCTCATTTGGGTATAACACGTAAAAAAACTCCTTCTTTTCCAAACGAGGCACCTTTTCCTGTAACCAAATCCTTTCATAAAACTGGTGATTTTTAAAGTTCGGATAAGTCTAAGCTTCGTGCGGCTGTAATCTTTTTTGTTGAGCTGACTTTTATAGTGTTAAATTTCTTTGGTTTAGAGCATTTTATTTTTTAAATTTCATTAATCGTACTATTTTTGTCTAAGTGTTTAAAATGAGAGGTGATTAATAAGTTAGTATTGTTTTTAGCGCATCATGTGCTTTAGTTTTGTCTGTCGAGAGTATTATATCATAAACTCCGTCCCAAGGATTGGAAATGTTCGAAAAATAATCATGTCTAGTTCAAGTTATAACTTCCGTAGCTTGATATTGTGCCTGATTGATACAAATCACACTACAGATAGTCTAATTTGCATTTTTGATTAAATTGTATGATTCTCTCTGTCCTTGGATATAATACTTTTAGTCTATTAAAAGTATTTATTATATCTTTGAGTTGATACTACCAACAAGTCAGGTTTAATTGTTTTATTTAATCACACTTTTCTTGTGATATATCGATTAATTAGAATCTGGACGAATTCCATTAAAAGTCAAAATTTTGAAAAAAAATTATTAATTTTTGTATTGAGCTCATTTCAATGGCTGAAAATCGACTGCCACGCAAATGCCTTGTTAAACACATTAACTTGGACGCAAAAAAAAAAAAAAAAAAAAAAGACAGGTTTTAGTTGGATCTCAAAAATAAGAAAATTAGCAGCAGATAATTATATTGAGGAAGACTTTTTCGAAGCCCTAAAACCAATTTTTTTACTTAATAATAAATATTTAATCATCGTAAAAGTAAAGAATCATCTCTACTCTAAAGACATTGATAGAGCTCTAAACTCTAAATATAACCCACATTATAGAACTCTTTGTAACTTTAACAGCCCTCAGCCGCATGATTGTTTAACCTATCATGTTAATATAAATGAGCTGGGACTCGTTAGCCAACTAAGAATATCAGATACTGAAAATTTGAAACTTTTTAATAAGAAATATACTTACAATATAAAAAAAATGGACAAATGTAGAAGATGTCTAGGACATATCACCAAAAAATATAGAGCACCTGTTATTAAAATGTCCTACACTCAGTATTGAAATGGAATCTTACCTGGCGAATTACATTATTAAAAACAGTAAGCAATCATCCTTAGAAAACATTTTTAATATCGATAATGTGAATAAGATAAATTAATTTTTTTTTTTTTCTAAAATTTATATAAATTTAAGGAGACGACAAATCCACATAATTTGTGTCACAGTACTTACTAAGATGTCCCAATAAGCAATAATAATTTACCTATTCATTTGTATTTATGCTATTTTCATTTATCGTACATCATTTATGTATTTATTTATAACTATGCCATATTTATGAATATACATATAATAATAATAATAATAAATTCTTTATTTATTCTCGGACAAGTCCCTTTTGAATAATTTTACAAAACATACAAAAAGAACTTTAGTGTCTTAGAGTACAAACAGGAAACAAACAAATAATAGAAATAAAAAGTGAACAATAGTGATAAATTAAAAGGTAGCTTCTAATAATAATGATTAATAACAAAACTAGACAAAAGATAAAACAGAAAGATATGTGCATATACATAAAATTTTAATTAATAGTGCTTTACTGTATTGATGTAAAATTAATGAAATAATAAAGTTAAATATACAAGTGCACCACAATGTAAGATATTATATTTAATTAATTGTTTCTATATGTTTTATTTAACTAATTTAAATTGAATTGGCAAATCTATTTAGGATTCTTTGAAAATTGAATAGAGAGGAAGTGATCGAATAGACGGGATTTGAAGGTTTGAAGAGTATCAGAATGTCGAATATGTGAAGGAATGGAATTCCATACGAAAGAGGAGCGGATTAGGAAGGATTTGTCGAAAGCTGCGGTTCGATGAGGTGCCATATACAGGTCTGAAAACCGTGAACGAGTGTTACGGGAATGAATGGAGGATTTGAATGATAACATATCTGAGATGTACGATGGGCGGCGGGATTGGAGAACTTGGAAGAGGAAGGTTGCCAGGAAGTATTAACAACGATAGGAAGGGTAAAGCCACTTCAACTCTTCGTAGAATCTGGTAACAGAAGTGTCCCTGGATATCCCAAAGATAAAGCGAATGAAGCAGTTATTTAATCGTTTAAGTTTCGCTTCGAGATCTCCAGAGACACCCCCATACACCGAACAGCAGTAGTTAAAGTGGGGGAATGATAAGGAACAAACAAGAAGCCTACGGGTTTCGAATGGAAGTAGGTGGCGAAGGTGATTTAGGAGTTTTAAAGTGGATATGGTGCGTCGAGAGATTTCGGAGACAGGGTTTGTCCAGGAAAGAGTTTGATCTAGGATGATTCCGAGGTTTTTAACGGTTTGGTGAAACTTTATTGGATTCTTATTGAGGAACAGTGTTGGGATTGGGGGAAGGGTTTTAAGGAGGGGATTGGAATCTATTACAATCGCTTTTGTCTTCTCTGCATTTAATTTAAGCTTGTTGGCTGCTGCCCAATAATTAATTCTGTTCAGATCTTCTTGAAGTTTTTCAGTCGCTTGTAATAGGTTCGAAGGAGGAAAGGATAGGTAAATTTGGATGTCATCTGCATACATATGGTATTGGGAGTGATATATATGATGGGGAAGATCATTGACGTAAATGGCAAAGAGGGTGGGAGATAGTGATGAACCTTGAGGAACACCACAGGATAGAGGCAAAGTCTTGGATGGAGGTTGGCCTGGAACTACCACATACTGTGATCGGTCGGAAAGGAAGGATTTAAACCAGCTCAAAGCAATTTTGGATAATGGGAGGTTTTTTAGTTTGGTAAGAAGAATTTTGTGGTCAACTGTATCAAATGCTTTGGAAAAATCTAGAAGGATCAGGATGGTTATTTTTTGATGTTTGATAGCGGATTGTAGGTCGTGGATTATTTTTAGGAGAGCAGATTGTGTTAAATAGCCTGGTCGGAAGCCGGATTGGAGAGGGTTAATAAGGGAACGTTCTTCCAGAAAATTTGATAATTGATTTTGAACTATGCGTTCCAATGGTTTGGAAAGGTTTGAAATTAGAGAAATGGGACGGAAATCGGATGGTAAGGATGGATTAGGAATTTTATTTTGTGGCCGAACTAAGGTGGTTTTCCAAGATACAGAGAAAATGGAGTTTTCTAAGGAAAAGTTGTAAATATGATATAGGATCGGTAATATGACTGGAAGACAGGATTTTATTAATTTTACTGGAATGTTGTCTGGTCCGTAATCATTTGTATGGGATTTAAGGATAGCTGTTATTAATTCGTCATATGTAACATGAGAGAAGAAAAAACTTTCTGGATTGAATTTATGGTGTTCGAAATCGGTAGTGGAAGAAGAGCCAGAAGATAGGGATACGAAGTGATTATTGAGATCCTCTGGTGTGACAGGAATGTAAATGCGGCTTGAGGAGTCTGGGAGGGATAATCTTCGGAGTATTTTCCATTTTGATTTAGAATCTGGAGCATCGGAAAGGGCTCTATGGATGTGGAGGGACTTAGCACGTCTCACTGCTTCTTGGGTTTCATTACGGAGAAGTTTAAAACATGTATAGTATCATTTAATACTAACAACCTCTAACACCAAATGGGCCAAACTCTATGGCTTATATGTACATAATAGCAAATAATAATATATAATATAAATATCTTTCTATCTATTGTCTTGTGATTTCACTCTAAATTTAGGAAATCGTGGTATTTACATTTTATAAATTCGTTTACGACTGTGTAGGAAAAACACTTTTTACAGCTGATTCATTAATTGCAAAAGAAAAATAATGAAGCTCTTCATCACAGAGGAAATTTAAAGTATGTGGAATATAACAAAGATCTCAGGGAGTATCAGATAGAATTCCTAGCGTTCCCAGTGCGACTGAGTACTAATGTAAATAAAACGCAGACAGCGACTGGCTACTTTTACCGTTTCTAATTAAAAGTGACCAGTTTATGACTTCTGGACTTGAAATATTTCTTCTTTACTGCCGTGATACGCGTGTAAGGTAAATTGAACTTCCTTACATAAAATATACGCTTAACGACAAAAACGAGGTAACGACATTTTGAAATTGTATGTATTGGAGTATTTTAGATATACTTTTCTAAAATCGAATCAAAAATATTATTTAATTATTATAATTATTTCCTTTTAATTTCTTAGGTACTTGAGGAATTCAACGATTAAGGCAAATTTGATATTAACTCATAACACGTCTTATTTCATCATTGTATTTTAGCTCATTTGTCACAATGCTTAGACGTTGTATGTATGTTGGTAGACTATCTGAATCGAAAAACACTGCAGTTCCATTCTATATTAGTATTTTTTTTTTAAATACTGTTAAAATGGACAATAAATTAATTTTTATAAAATTTAGATCAAAACTAATAAAATGGTCTTACTGGAAAGCTCCCTAAGGCTGCATAATGGATGATAAAATGGAATAGCCGGGTTAGGATGGTAAATCTGCTCCCGATTCTTTTTTTACTCAAACTTGGGGAATCAATTTGGTGTCGAATAAAAATAATTCACCTAAATTGTTATTTAGCTTGTTAATTCAAACGGTTTTCGAGATTTGTTTAAAAACCTCGCTTTTGATTTTGTTTTCTTTTTAATAGTAAAATTTGAAATTAATTAATGATGATTTTTTCACTAATTCTTAGGAGTCAAAGGCATGAAAAAATTATACGATCATGATTCTTAAACGAAAAGTCAATTTTTAGCGAAAGAAATAAAACAAAAATATGTATTTTTTTGAGGTTTTTGAAAAGTTTCAATCATCGATTTTTTTCATATAATGTCTTTTATACTCCTCTATACACAGGAAATTTTTCTTTTTTTTTTGAAGTCGTTGAATAATATGAAAATAAATAAAAATAAAAACTTATTATTTTCTGAAATCTCACATTTAACTTATATTTCTTATTATTATTATTGAAAACTGTGTAAACAATTATTTCTCACCAGAGATTCAGAATTACATTACTTATAAACCATTTTCAATTATTTTTCTACCAAATGATTGGATTAAAGCTATGTTTTTCAAAAAACATCTGACATTCAGCAATCTGTAACGCCGTCTATTTAGCTAGCTGCTGTCAATAATTTCTTATAAGGTCTCGCTTGTTCCAGTATTTTCCAAGGGTTTCTCCGCGAAGGATGTATTTTCGGTTAAAAAAATAATTGCTTACACATTTTTCGATAATCTGAAAACAATAAGTTTCTTAAAATGCAAGATTTCGGGGGGGAAAAAAACAGTTTTTTTTTGTTCCACCATTTCGAACAAAAATTTTAAATTCAACAATTTAGATGAGCATAAAAGAAAAATGTTGGTGTGTGACACCGAATTACATTTTGTTTCTAATTTAATACATTTCTGTTTAATTACTTAATATTTACAAATTCTCTTCATATCTGTCTAATATATATGTGTGTGTGTGTGTGTGTGTGTGTGTATAGGTCAATTCATTCGAAATCGTCCAGACCGCTCGACATTTTTGATTTTCGTTTTTTTGACTAGTTATTCCCTATCCTTTTGTGAATATAAAACCATAAATAAAAACAATGTCGGGCCAATACTTTTAGAGTAGCAGCCGTTTTAAGTCAGCTTGACGGGCGAAAGCGTTTATTGATCAGAATGGTCTCACGCATTGATTTGCAAATTATTGAATATAGTTAACACTGTTTATTTGTTGACTAAATTAATACTATCTGCAGTAGGGGCATGATTATTTTTAAGTACTCCCTAGTACTCTCCATCTCTGATCGGGTTAACTGATGGTACACCTCACCTAATCCAAACCCTTAGCCTGTTCCGGGAACCCGCTCCGTCGGCATCGCCGTTTCTCCGATGGCCCTCGGATGCGATTATCGACAGAGGACGATCGAGATTCCGATGGAAATGGCCAGTAAGGGAGTCGGTTTTAGTTAAGCCGTATGGGCCCGGTAGGCGCGCTGAATACAGATGAGCTGCTTCCCATTCAGCGCCTGTAGCCGGCCCTATAAACATATTGACAAACACGGCTCCCTTTTGCGGCTCTACTTTTAATTGGAATCTCTTTTCTTTCTTGCCTTCTTTCGGATCTCCCAGCCAGTTACCTTCACATGGCACTTCTTTTGTAACCGCCCGTGTCTAGTCTCCGCGCCTCGCTACCTTGTTTTATTTCCCAGTATGATTTATCCTCTGGATTAGATACATATCCATCCGCGATAATCGAATCGACTCATTAGTATCATTCTTGGAGAATGCGAAGTAAGTTTTTGCCTAATGAAAGATTGAGTATTTTTTATAAATAGATTTTTACTTTAGAATTTCACTATGTTAAGAAAAATGGCGTATCAATCAAGGAAAAAAAAAACCTATGCGCGCTTTAGTCGTCTTTCAATTACCTTTCTTGAGTAGTTCCAACAAACACATTTAGTGGAACTTTTCACCCAATCAGTACAATGGCAGGATTCAAAAAATCGCGCTTTAGAAAAGTGCTATCTCTTTTTAAAGTTTACTAAGTTAATTTCTACCAAAATCACTAAAACCTCTTCTATGACGTTAAAAACAATTTTAGATTTTAATTTCAATTCAAACTGTGGGGAACAGTCACATTTTCTAACATCAAACGCATTCAATCATTTCTAATCAAAGTCCTCCGATCAAAGTTAATGTTCTTCCTTAATAATTCACCAACCATACCTTACATCACGACCTCATTCCATTTATTTTGAACATTATTTCATCAAAATTCTCCAAATTCCTGAGAACCTTATCCATCACCCCAATCCTTTAGCTCAATCCCTATCCAGCTCCACACACACTTACCATTGGAGTTCTAGCACTCGCTAGATTTTCCACTCAATGTACTGTATGTTTGAGGATTCTTTTTAGATATGAGTGACTCTGAACTTGTAAATTTTATCATTTCTATATTGTATTTTATTTTATATTTTTTAAATATGAATGTAGTACTATAAAACTATAATAAATGTCCTAATTAGGCCCGATTGTAATATAATTCAATAAAAAATACAATTATTTATAAAGATTTCAATTAAAAATAAACTAGTAAATTGGTTAAAAAACTTAAATATTTCATAAAATTATATAGTATAGTACCTATATCAAATCGTTGTATTAATTTCAAGGCGCATCCGCCTAACAAAAACCTTTTGTTGTTAAAAATATATAGCAACGATTAAGTGACCGCAGTTGAAATAAATTGCTAAGATAACCCTATATTGTGTATGCTAGACCCAGGGTCTCAGAACTGACCACAATCTGCAAAACATTATTCTCAGTGTATTACTAAATCTTAGAAACACAAATATGTATCTATAATGTAATAGGTACATGTGTACTATAACTTACCAGCGCGCAATTTAATGAGTCCGTGCAATACATTAGTTATTTTTGTTACAAGCCAGGCGTTTAAGGATTTTTATTAAGGTAATTTAATACATTTTTAAATTTTACTCTAAGGAATCCGTGGAACACTATTTGGGAACCAATTTAATTTATGAACTTTCAAATAAAGAGAAGAAAAAAAAAGGTAGAATTTTATTTTGATGTATAGAAGGTATATTTATAGAACATGAGTTCTATTAAATAATCTTTCATATTATTATATTAAAAAAACTAGTAGTTTTATCCATTTTTCATCACTTTCCATTACCTTTTCGAACTTTTTTTCTTAAGACTTTTTTTTCCGAATTTTTTAGTTTTCCAGATGATAGATTTATATTACTGTTCTTATGTATCAACAAAATTAAAAGTAGTTTAAGAGAAAACACTTGAAAAATTCGCCATTTAAGCCCTGTCAGTCTATTTTAATCTGAATGAAACCTAGATGATATTAAAGCCCATTCATTACCTTCTCTATTGAAGATGCAAAATACATGTTATATAATGGCTCTTCTGGTTTGCCGATTTTGTTGAAAAATTTGTTGTATCATCTCAGACATATACAATCCCAAAATACAAGTTTCAGTTTTATACTTGAAGAAGACTTATTATTTGAAGACGAAATTTTAACGATCGCAATACTAAGTAATAACGGTAAGTAGATTATAATTATGATATCGATACAGCTATAATTAATGCACGTGTCATTTCTGTCTTCTGAAGAATCTAAGAACATTCACACCATTAATTCAATGTTTAAGGTCTGGGTATTCACTACTTTAGGCTTATATCGATAGCGGTGTGATAATTGGACGATCGATGAGATATTTAAAAAAAATTATGTTTTCTTTCATGCACTTTGGCTTAAGAGCCGTTCGTTCTCTAGCAACTAATTAGAGTCCGAAATATATTTTATTTATTTAGTTTTTATTCGATGTCTTCAAGAGCAAGGCAACGGTCAAAATAAACTGTCGTTGCCGTTTTATTGAGAATGTAGTTTTATCGAGAAAGGCACTCTATGATTTATCTGATATGCCTAGGTGATAGAGATGTCCCTTAGATATAACTGCTTTTCAGTTTACGATGTCTGGGTATCTCCTGAAAGGCCAATTATCTTTAAATTTAAGTTGAAGAATTAACGAGAGTTCTTACATTTTCAAACACGAATTTTCTTGGTACTTTAAGTAAAATTTCATGGGCATAAAGGAATTACCTTGTAAGAATTTCTTGATATTTATACTTCCATTACTGATACTATAAGTAGCTGGAAAATCTGGTTCAAATAGATGGATTTTCTTAATCTGATTTTAAAAACATCTTCACGTTCCAAAGTCCTATCTGGCCAATTTGGCATAGGACTTCCTTCCCACTAAAATTATTCTATCGGATAATCTTTTACTGAAAGCTATTTTTATCGTTTTACTCAAAGAACTTAATTTCGAAAACTATTAAACGTACAAATATATATTACCACTCAATGCTAATTAAACGGACCAACAACAAAGCTCATGGAGGATATAGGTGTTGATGTCAAGGACGTAGCAAGAGTAGCAGATAATATAGTGCTTGACTCCCTGGGAATGATACACCATCACATTTACTCATAGCGGTTGAATGGAGATTGCTGGAAGGACATGGGTGTGCATGTTTTTATTTATATTTTATTTTGTTAGTATTATTATTATTGTATCTTACTTTGTTATTTTTATTATAAATGCTAGATATTCGATAATTGATGAATCTTATTAATATATTTGAATTTTTTTTTATATATACATATTAAAATTGTTATGAGAAATAGTGAGAAAAGAAAAGCCAAAAAGGAGATAAATAATTTAAAAATGTTAAAAATAAGAAAAAGTTAAAGGAAAAAAAATATTAATCTTTTTTTTTTTGTTCATTGTATGTTAAGATTTATATTATATTATTAATAAAAATTGTCCAATAAATAAAAAATCTGGTGCGGGCAACACACGACTTTCACTTACCTCCATTTTTAAAATCAATGAAAGAATTTTCAAATGCAGTTAAAGATAAAAATACGTGAAACTATTAAGGAATTAATTAAATTAAATTTCTATAAAAACATGTGTTTCATTAAAAAATCTATTATATTATTATCTAAAATAATCAGTTAGTTTTATGTTCATTTCATCACTCTCTATTAACTTTTAAAATCTTGTGAATGAGATGATATTTTTTCTAAAATCTTTAGCTTTCCAACAGTATGTCCTACATGTATATTACTGCTCTTATGTTCAAAAACGAAAAATTGCATTAAAAAAATATTTTTTCTGTTTTCTCCTTTAGTTGGGTATCGAATTTATTCAATTTATATATTTACCGGTTTTTCATCAGCGTTAACAAGATAATCTAGTTATTATTATTGAATCTACAAAATTAAAGGTACTTTAGGGGAAAACAATTTAAAAATATCGGCATTTAAGCCCTGTCAGACTACTTTTATCCAAATAAAACCTACATGATATTAAAGCCTATTAATTTTTACATCGATATAGCGAGTTTAATCAAAATTGTCGGAACCGTTTTCGAGAAAATTGAAAAAAGGTGCAAAATGCATGCAAAGTGCCTCTTCTGGTAGGCTCATTTTGATGAAAAAAGTTTTGTCACGTCTCGGGCTTATAGTTGTCTTAAATATGAAATTTCAGTTTCATAGGACTTACTGTTTCCGCCCGGGAGTTCCACACACACACAACACACACACACACAGACCTTTTTGCGGGACTTGGTTATTTGGACTCAGGGGACCCTAAAAAGTGTATTTCCGTTGAAAACTGGAATTCGAAAATTTTCACGATCGCAATACTTCCCCTTACTATATATAGTAAGTGAAAGTAAAAAAAAGTAGGCTGTGTGAATAGCAGTCCAATTAAGTTGGGCAGCATTACTTGTTTGTTTAATAAAGTGTATCTCTCTTGTTCATGCAACGTCGGCAGAATTACTTTATTATTTTTCCTTTTCTGAAAGATAGTTATGTTATGCTTAATGCGGAATGTTCCTACTTGGATATAGTTCTTATGTTGTCATTACATTAATAATTATTATACCTTTAAAGATAATGAATATAATGTTCTACATAATGTATACCATATGCATAATAATGCGGAAAGATACTGTTGCGGCCAGTGGGCGGTACCGAAAATACAGTTTGCAAATGTCAGGTCTTAGTCCTTGCAAGGCCCACGATCGACCTCAAAATACTGATTTAATTATCAACTAAAACTGTCTAATCATCTGGCACTTGTGATTTAAAGAGCTATAGCGGGATATGATCTGAATTATATAAATCCTGTTACTTGAACAGCTCCTACTTGCTACTCACTACCTACAACGCTCTTTCTCAGTGCAATACTTACTGTTCATAATTCATCAAACTTCATCTTTCTTGGTGTGCACTAGCCCATCTTCTTAAGAACATCATAAAAAAGTTAGTAATTCTGTAGGATATTTTGATAGTCATGTTTTATAACATGTAATTTTGTATATTTAATAATTAATATAATAAGGCATTATTAACTCAGTTCCCTTTATACCTGATAAAAATTATAGATTTTGACGCATTCTCTCGTCTGCTATATTTTAATATAATGGAATCACATTAACTCTCTCTTTTAGGGAACCTATTTCCGAGTGTATGATGTACGAGTATGTATACACTCACATACATATATGTAAGACTGTTTTTCATATTCTGTCTCCAATTAATAAGTCCATTAGAAAGGATGTAAAGTGTATAACCATACATTGCTATGTTGTTTTTATTCTGGTCGTTATCTTAGGTGTAATGGGATATTATTCGGAATCTTCCAATATTAACCTGATTATGAAACTTTTATTGTTTTTACATTTATTTATTTTTTTCTCATTGTAAAACATTTAATTATTGCATTTAATGTTAGAAGCTTAGAGGAAATTGGGCAGATTGAATAAAAATAATATCATAATAATAACATCATTTTCTTTTGAATATAAGGTGTGAAGAACTGACTCTTGATCGAAAAACAGCTACAATTTAATGTTGGCAGGAGAAATCGAGCAACAAGGCCTTCTCTGAGAACCAGTGAAACTGCTACAATAATATATTGGTCTGATGGTAACGAAACACGGTGCCCTAACCCTTCGGTTTCTTGTTGTGTTTAAAAAAGACTGAACAAGTCACAGCGCTACAAGCGTGAGCTCCTGGAAGAAAAGATAAATGCCTTTTCCACAAGAGGGATACAGAAGGAGCAGGATCGAAAACAGTCAGAGGTCACATAAAGTTTCATTATACCTTTTTCTGGTGGAGCGGAACGAAAGGTCCACCGGTAGGTAGTACATATATCTCGGTTCGCGACCCGGGTCACAATGCCTTTTGATTTCGCCGCTCTCCTGTCGCAATCAGGGCAGGGCTCGGACCGTAGTTCCTTATAACTGTCTCACGCTCTGATTTGGCAAGTCTCCATGCTATTCATTACTGATGGTGTACCATAAAATTTATCATTATATACTCCTAGAACCGAAGGTGGTTTAACTTGGAGTAGTTAGGTACCGATGGATATCATTCGGTCTTATAATGTGAAGCTGTTTAAACTACTAAATGAAAGGTGGATAATTGGCCTCTTGATAAAGAAAGCGGACAAACCCCAGCGGTGGAAAAATTAGCAATGGATCGTGAGGAGACGGAAGTCGCTTCTAAATTTAATAAAAATTAAGATAAGTTATTTAATAAGTTAGGAGTTCTAAATCTCCCTTTTTTCCGCTTTACCGGAGGAGATTCGGCCATCTCATCAGGTAAAAAAGAATGGAAAAAGAGAAAAAATTTGTATCATAAAAATTTAAAAGGAAATAGAAAACAAATTACCGTATAATACAAAAAGAAAAATTAACTTTAAATAGAAAAAACATTTTTTAAATGTATAAGACTTATCAGTTAGTCGTACACCTTAACAGCTCAGCTTACAACACGTCTGCTTTCCACCGAGCATAAACACTGACTTCCAGTCCTCTGCTCTATTGTTCACCGGCCAATACGAAAAGTTTTATAATGTTCTTGAACCTTGACTTCGTGGTAAGTTATAACCTTACCCGAGCTGTCAAGTTTATTTGCACTAAGATAAATAATAAGAAACATTTTTCAGCAGTAACAACAACGAAAATTAACGGTAGTCAATTTAAACACAGTAAACTAAGTCTCCGTGAACACTCAATCTTTCAAAACAGAAAAAGTTTCCAAGCAAAGAAACACTTTAAACTTTAGATCATAACCTTCCTATCCCTCAGGATCGTGAGTACTTTGAAAGATTTTTTATATATTTCATTATAAGAAAATTTTTTTAAATCAGTTTTTTTGACGCGATATGGCAGATGTAAATAACACGAGAAAAGAAAGACGAGGATATGAAATCCGGGGATGACAGCCTTGTTCCCTAGTTCCCAGTCGGTGGAGATTTTTTTTTTCTTTTTCCGTACCGTGGATAAGGGAGGGGAGAATCCGTTGAATAATTCTAGTTTTTCCGACGGGGTTAGGCGTCGTTTCCACCACCTTGTTTTTTTCTTTCTTCTCGCCGCCTCCTCCATCTCGCCTGATTTAATACCGAGCTTGTGCACCTTCCTCTCTCCGTCTTATAGGAAGAAAGGGTCAGAAGAAAAGAAAAAAAAAAACAGCTATAAAAATTAAACAATCTTCTTGTATATTGCTATGTATTTTAAGATGAGTAAATGAGGCAATTATGCAATACCCATTAGCATTATGTCAATTTTTTGGTTTAAATTAAATATTGAAAACTATATAACACTAAATAAAGGTTGTGAATAAGAGCTATAAAGCATGGTAGTTAAACTATCAGTTTAAAGGACTTTGATGACCTTTGTGTGAAGAGGATAAATTGATTTTTCTAAAAGAATAATTTTTTATTCACGGAACATTAATTTATGAGAAAGCTTACAACATTAAGTTTGTTATGATTTACAAAGTTATATTATGAAACATTAACATATAGTAGCTGACATGCTGGCAAAAAAAGGGTGCAGCTTCAGAACCGGTGAACAATCAAATTACTATCATAGAGCTAGAGACGTAGTTAAGGGGGCAAAACATGCTCTACTAATGGATTCCCTAGGACAAAGTTCGATCAACAAGCGCTGGGGCAAACTGCGGAACAAAAACGAATACCGGTAGATTTGAAGAGAAGAGATGTTTAAACGGTTTTTATTTATTTATTTTTGTAATCTTGAGGTACCAGCGACTCTCCTCATGAGCATGAAAAGCACGAATGGATCATGCAATCAACACACAACTGTCATCATTGTTACGATAATTTTAATGTGTTTTTTTAATTTATATTTTATTGAATTTTACAACTGTATATTACATAAATACAATAAGTTAAAGTGATGAATTACAATTAAAAGCGTAAAAGGCTTGTGAAGAAACTACCCAGCGGTAGTACTTCAATGTTCATTTAAGTGAGAAGATCCCAAGGCCATATTTTTCAATCGCCTTGGAGGGTTATCAGGAATATGTGAGGTTGATGGGTTGCGGACAAGAGAGTTTATATGGGTTGGGAGTTTGGAATTAAAAGTGGTACATCTGGTACGAGAAAGGTCTGCAACAAATGGGATATTAAGGTCGTTATGGATGATTTTATTTGTGACGAAATAAGGAGCATTTAGGATTTTGCGAAGGATTTTGGATTGTAAGGATTGGATGTGGGAGGAATTAGATGGCTTAGTAGAGCCCCAAAGATCGATTCCATATGTCCAGATGGGTCTGATCACAGTAATATAAATGAGCTTTTATAGTGAATTTGAGTTTTGAACGTTTGTCTAGTAAGTGTTCGAGTGGCGTATTATTTAAAGGATACGGTGGGGCAAGTTTTAATTAGCCAGGTTTACGTGTAAATAAGATCTTTCTTTTATAGTTTTAGGTTAGCAAAATATTTTTCGATTGTTTTAAAAGGATAATTATTATTGAATATCACAAGCAGTTGGTTTGAGTGAATGTAATAATAATATGTTTAGACAGAATATTATTTTATCTCCTGAAGAAACCGTTTTCTGGGGATTCCCATGGCTCATTCAGTTCCTATCAAGTGGGTACCCTTGATTGAGAAATAAACTAGGGGCTTTTCTTTGTACAGTTTGACCGAGAAACATTAAGATCCGAACTATGTGCTGTGCATAAGACCCTTAATTGGCAATAACGGCATAGATTTTTATTTCAGTATTGAAATATCTTTTAATGTTAAGTGTCCTTTGATTTAAATATTCCTTAATATAAAACGTCCTATAATGTCATATTAAATGTTATTTTATGAAATGTTTACGCCATCTTAGATGCATTTCTACAACTTAAATTGATGACATATTTTAAATTTACGATGAGATTTTTATTCCTTCTATTCCTTTCTGTAATATCTGATTAAATTCCTTTTATAGATACATCGAAATATAGCGCATTTATTTTTTATAAATTGACTTAATACATTCCTCTGCTCAATAGGCATAAAAAGTGGTTTCCTTCTCTAGAATGTAAATATTTTAATATAATCTGCGATAAAGGCGTTATTTAAATAATAAGGGTATTAAATTTAACCGAGGTCTCATACTAGCCAACAGATTTTTAATATGCAAGTTTATCCACAGCATCTCTCCAAGTTTGTAGTTTCTATCTTTATCTATATGGTTTTATCTCAGATCAACGGGGGAAAACAAAAAGGTTTTATTTTCTGTTTTTCCGTTTTACAGCTGGTGAGTTGGGTTTGGCAGACAGCTGATGCTATCTCCGGAGCCATTGAGACGTCGAGCAGATTATCTTTGAGCGGGGATAAATCTGCAGGTGACGGTGTGAACATTCTCGCTCCGGGGCAACCCTATCGCTCTACCTCCTATACCACCCTTCCAAAGAGCAATGTACTATAAAACTAATTTAATATGAGGGCTGACTATTCGAATATTTAGAAATCTTCAAATAAGTGATAGGTACTGAAATCAAGTATAGTTAATTAATAGATATAATTTAACGAAACAAAACATTATATTTCTGTAAACTAACATGGAAAAACGTGAGGTCAATTTTACAGAGAAGAAATGTGATTAAGAAATAAGGCAATATGAATATGTTAATATGTAAATATGGTATGATAATATATGAATATGATGATAAGGTAATAAATATGATTAAGAAAAAGGTATTTTTATTGAGTTAACGATTTACTAGAACATCATAAATAAGACCTTCTCTTCGAACCAATAAGTTTATAAAATACATTTTCATTTTTTTAAAAACATATTAATTGTTATTTACAACTGCATAAAGAAATACATCTAGTAAATGTGAATGGAGAGAGAAAATATTTTATTCATAAAGTAATGCTGCCCAACTATATTGGATTGCTCAAAACAAAGCGTACTAGAATTTCCTGAGAAATATTTGTTTAAAATAATTATCATATTGTGTATAACAGTAATATAATATCATAATATAATTACACTTGTTTTCTTCCTAATTTAGTTCTGAGTCCAAATAACCAAGTCCCGCAAAAAGGTCTGTATGTCTGTGTAGTGTGTGTGTGTGGTAACTCCCGGGCGAAAACGAGAAGTCCTATGAAACTGAAATTTCATATTTAAGACAACTATACGCTCGAGATGTCACAGAAACTTTTTCATCAAAATCAGCTGACTGGAAGATCTACTTTATCCCATGCTTATAGCACCTTTTTACGATTTTCTTAAAAACAGCTTTAACGATTTTGATTGAACTCCATATATCGATGTAAATTTAGATCGGCTTTAATATGATGTAGGTCTCATTCTGATTAAAATAGTCTGACTGAGCTTAAATGCCAAGCGATTAAATTTTCGTCTTCTAAAGCACCTTTAATTTTGTAGATTTCAAAAAAGTTTGGTACATTATCTTATTAGCATTGATAAATAACGGGTAAATATGCAAGTTGAGCGAATTTGATAAACAAACTAAAGGCGATAAGTGCAAATATATTTTTTAATGCTATTTTTGTGTTTTTTTAACACAAGAATAGTAATATAGATGCATAGTATACCGTTGGATAGCAAAAGATTTTAGAAAAAATATTATCTAATTCACGGAAAATTTATGAGAGTCATGAAAAGCCGATAAAACTAACTGATTGTTGTAGATAAAAATATCATTTGTATCTTTAAATGTATTTATAAATTCTTAAATTGATTTTAACAACGGTGGTAAGTGAAATTCGTGTGTTGCGCGCACCAGATTTTGTGATTTCCTATGCATAAAAACTCTCTTAAAAATAAAAACAAAAAAACGTTGCACATTAATCTTCCCATATTAATTAATACAATCACATGAAATAATTACCCACTGGCACTACTCCTGTAAGTAATCTAATTAAAATGTATAGAGGCTACATTCTTTTAGAAACTTCGGAGGGTTATTAGGGATTGAAGAAGCAAGGATTGAAACTGTTGGATTCGAGTTTGTTATGAAATGAATAGTGTCTGGTTCGGGGCATGTCAGCAAAATATATAATATTAAGGTCTTTATGGAGGAATTTATTCGTTAGAAAGTAAGTAACGTCTAGGATTTTACCAAGCTTTTAAGCCTTATGTTTGACATGGACGTCGTTTGGCGGGAGATCAGGAACTTTATTGTGCTACTTTCTTTCATCCTCAGACTGACACGCTCTATTCCTGTTTGACGGATGTTTCTAGTTAGAAATTTATAGGAAAATATTTTTTGTTAGAACATATAATAGAAAATAGTTTTTTAACATTTTTCCCTAGAACCGAAAATAGACGACAGTTTTCTCGTTAGAAACTTAATAAAGAACAATTTTTGTCATATAACATTAGTTGCTAGAACCTTTAGGTTTAAAAGCTGTATAGATTCGAATGAAAAAAGTCACGTGTTTTATTTTTTTATCGTGTATCTTTTTTTCACCGTAAAAAGTAAAACAAGTTTATTGTTATTTACAATTGTGTTCAGAAATACATCCAGTAAATGTGATGGAAATATAATACAATGACATGAAATACAAGTAGAGACACTACCCACTGGCAATACTCCAGTAAGTAATTAACTGAAATGTCTCCATGCGATCTTTTTCTCAGAAGCTTTGGAAGATTACCCGGAATTGAAGAAGAAGCAAGGATGGCCAGCTCTGTTGGCGTTGCTCGGATGGGAAATTAGAAAATTTGCTAGCTAGAAATCAAAGAAAAATATTTATGTTATAACATTTGTTGCTAGGACCTATCATTTAGGATCTATATTGGTTCGAATGAAAAAAGTGACGTTATACTAGAGTTATCAGGTATTGGGTCCTTATAGATACGCTCCTGGTCAAAAGAAGCCGTGTTGGTGTTCCTCACATTGAAAATTTTTAGTAATTTCTGCAAATAATTTTTTTTACAAGAATCTACGTTTTAGGAGCTATATTGATTTGAGTAAAAAAGTTTACTAATGTAGCAATGTCTAAATGGACGTTGGTGATTACAAATAAATGTTTTTTAGTAGATTATTTATTTTTCTTTCTTTACTTTCTATGTTTTATCAAGTCCGTCCGTCCGCAAGCTCAATACATTTTTTTTCCTAGTCATAGAGAAACACTGAAGCCATTTTTTTCTCTCTTGCGTTTTTCGCCAGATTGATATAACCATTCTTGGACCTATTTGGACACATGGCATTGAGCTATGGGCTCTGCTAAACCATCAAATTCCTCCTGCATCCAATCCTTGCTATCTAAAATCCTAGGAATAATTCTCAATGCTCCTTATTTTGTAACTAATAAAATCATTCATAGAGACTTAAATATCCCATTAGTTGTAGACTTAGCCCAAATTCAATACACCTCCATTAATTCCAAACTACTAGTCCACACAAACCCGCTTGTCTGTAAACTCACATCTACATCTCTTCCTAATAACCCTCCGAGGCGCCTAAAAAGACGGTCGTCTCGAGACCTGTTAATAAAATAAACAATACCGTGTTACCCAAAAGAATGATTGAAGTGCTACCACTGGGTTGCCTCTTTGCAAGACTATTTCATGCCACCTTTGTAATTTTAGCCCTTTTACTTGTTGTATATATTGTATATATATGCTTTAATTCACCCCTCATTAAACTCATCCGAAGTTGAGCTTCATAACTCAGTTACGTATATTTTATTCTAACGTTCCAAACTTGCACAGTTAAGGTATTCACATACTGAGATTTCCATAAAGATTACCTCCTCTCAATCATGACTTCTGATTTAAAGTGATACCCCGTCATTGACACTCGTCCCACTTGCTGTCAAGATGTCACTTTATCTTACTGTACTAGCTTCCAAGGACTGTTTATACATCACAGATAATTTAGGGAAGGTCGAGCGGAGGTGACAGGGGATAAAGATTTAATAAAAGCTGGCCGTGAAGACTTTCTCCTCGCGGGCGCAGGGCCTGTGATCTATGGACCAATTTCAGGAACGCAGTCCTCTATTAAGCCATAAGTTACAGAAGCTGCTGGCTCGCCGTGGGGGACAGGCGGACCCTCTGTATCACACCGAACCAGGGCAACATCACACCCTTAGCTCAGGATCGCTAAATCTAAATCCGCCCTCAGATTTGTCTTCTAGCGACCCATGATTCTTCTTGTTCGGGCAACAGGGTCTCATTACCGAGCCCGCTCTAGGGAAGAACTGGAAAAATTAAGGTACTGGAGAAAGGTGATTGGTTGAGCCTGGAGCAGTTGAAAGTAGATAGATCTTCCTGTTGCATGCAAGGGTTATTAAGCATATGGGAAATATTCACCTTCTTAAATAAATTTAAAAAAAACAATTAAAATTCAGGTCATAGGGATTGCCGATAGAAGCGATTTTTTTTTTTTTTTTTTTTTTTTTTAATTCGCTACTTGCACTGGAATTTCGTTGTGAAGAAGAGTGCGATTGGAAAAGGAGGTTATGTTGAGAATGCATGTTTTGTAATCATTGGTTCATTTAATTGTAAAACATCATTACTTTGTAGATATATATCATCTTGAATTATGCCATCGTAATCGGAATGTGACTGTAGAATGTATAAGTCGGTGACATTTGTATCACGGAAATTCGGACATTTAGAAATATGCTTTATAGCTGATTCAAAAGATTAATCTATCTGTGAAAGAATTAAATAAATCGCTTTTTTTTTTTTTTGCCTGTGTTGATATCGACGACAATTAATTTCCTTTTCATATTAAATTTCGGCATTATAGTTCGAATTATTCTCTATTAGAAAATTGATCCATTTATGAAAAATGAATTTCCTATTTCTAAACCACTTTTTTATAGGATGCTTAATTTTCTCTTCTCGTCAACCGTTATTGTTAATGTAGAAATTTGTTCATTAGACTATTCATAATTTTTATTCCATTAAAAAAAAAAAAAAAAAATTATATTATATTATTATATATATTTGTATTTGTATTTGTTCGAAAATAAACCAGAGGGTAAGAAAAAAAAAAAAAAAAAAAAAATAATTTTTATTCACCCTGAAGAATGGTCCCTCCCATTTTGCTATGGATAAATAAAGGCTTAGAAGAAGCCCTTGAAAGATTACTAGTGCATCCAGCGCATATAGCAATCCTCTTTAGAATACCTCCGGGTAACAGAAGGACAAATCTGACAGCTATACATATTACATTTGTATTTGTATTTTGTTCGAAAATAAAACCAGAGAGTAAGAAAAAAAAAAAAAAAAAAAAAAAAAAAAAAAAAAAAAAAATTATTCTTATTCCTATAACGCTCAAACCTAATTTAATTTAATTTAATTTTCTCCTTTCCATTGAAATTTGAAAATACAACAGTATTTTGGACACAAACGAGGGGATCTTCCCCTTTTATTTCTAATATATAATTTAATGAAAAAATAAGATATTTAAAAATATAGTTTTAAAAAATGAACAAATCGCTGCGCATGCCTAGAGCATGTTGGTAACGTCACTATGGTTACGAAATCGAAGCTTTCAAAATCGCATAACGCGCCTAAAGAAGTTTTCACTAAAAAAAAAAAACAAAAAAACAATTGGCGAGTAGTTTTACTTTAAGAATTAATAATATCCTGAAAATATCAATCCACTCACCGAATGCAAACTATTTAATCAATAGTAAGCAATCAGCTTAATTTTTTCCTCAAGATTTTTTATATATGATGACACATTTATGTGGTTAATAACATCTGCGGGTAAGTGAATCGTAATAAATGTTTTGACCTGATAAACATTAAAATAGTAATATTGATAAACATTACTATGATTGTGACAATTATCCGATAGAACTGACATTGAAGATCACATAGCTTAATTGAGACCACTTAAATTTTATAAATGGAAAAAATTAGATAGTCTGCCACAGTTAAGGGTAATGATTATTAAGGCTTTATGAAACCATTCATTCCATATGTACAACATAGATACTACGAAAATAAAACTAAAACTGAAAAGATAAAAAAAAATAACCTTGACCAAATTATATACCTAAATATAATTTTTACATTTTGTACTTAATAACATTGAGCTAAGCCCGATTATGCACTTAAGTGCGATAATAAAGGACTCCAGGAGATCCCGGTGCCTCTCTTACTTATCATTAGTTCTTCTTATTTTCGTTTTAAAAGATTACTTTGACTGGATTAATTACAGATTTGTATTTGTTTTAAGGGATGTGGAGAGTAAAATAATGAATCAGGTTAGTCATTTTTCTTTCTTTTTTTTTTTATCTAATCATAATGAAAGAGTGCAATTTCTTTCCAAATTCTAAGACCATCTTTTTATTTTATTTTTTTTCATGACTTAAACTACTTTGGTCATTTTCACCTCATATCACTATAGTAAAATTTAGATATTATAGTCTATTGTACAAGTCTGTCTGTCGTATGAAGTCAAAAAGTCTTTCAGATGTCTGTATGTTATCTTGTAGAACGATGTGTAAGTCAGTATTTATTTCAAAATGTACTCTGTGAGTATCGTAAGCTTTACAATGTCAAAATGTGCTTCAGAGTAATCGGACAGCCGCGTGTTTGGCATTACTTGCCATGGTCCATGATAGTCGAGCGTTAGTCAGGTGTGTCCAATGCGCAGGCGCCTGCTGTCCACTCTACCGGGTTATTTGCACTTTTCATTCTTAAAATGTAAAAAAACATATTTATAGTTTTGGAGTACGGGTCGACCTTGAATAGTTTATATGTCTTATTAACCTTATTCTAATTCTACTTCCTGAAATTCTGGAAGAATCCAGCTTTTTATTCGGATAAAAACAGGTGGTAAACTTGGTTCTATATCCTTTCCTTTAGTTATTGACTAATTAAAAAAAAATTAAATTGCCATTGAACATTTCACGGAATATTCTATCTTTAAGAAGAATTGTAGTTACATTTGTACCAAATAACACAGAAAAACGTAGGATAGGTTAGCTCTTACAATTTTCTTTAGTAGAATTATTTATTAATATAATGGTTTGGTTATATTTAACAATAAGTTATCAAATTTGATGGTGTTATTTCTGTGGCGGTCGTGAAAAACTGAATAACTTGAGTTCAGTAATATCAAAAATTAGTTAACTCCACGTATAGCTCCCCCCTCCACGTCGTGTTAAATTGGTAAGAGAAATTTCTTGGTGGAAGAAATTTCAGGTGGAAAGAAAGCTGTATGTTATTATTCTATTTTGGGTATTACGTAAAGTTTAAGTCGCTCACCTGTAAAATGAAAGATTTTGACTTAAGCACTTACTCACGACCGCCACAGATATTTAACCGGTAGTTATAAATTAAAGATTCATAATCTGTGATATAGCAATTAAAGATGGTAAATTGGATTATATACTGACTAAATTTCAGCCAAATGAAGCTTATGTCTTCTGCTGATTAATTAGATAGCTTAACATGCACCACGGTAAGTGAATTGGTTTTTGCATACAGACATCAATTCAGAATACTAAATAAGAATGTGTACCAGTTATGACGAGACGTGATTCATTATCAATGTGTAAATTAATTCGAGAAACAATAACATATGCTAACACGGATCTTCTTAACGATTTTCTAATGCAAACAAGTTGCATGAAATTATCGCTCGGCTTATCACCGGTTATTTATCGTTGTAACGACCAGATAGTTGCATAACAAAACAAACAATCAACAAATCAATTATTCGTCTCAAGCATTGAATTATAACGTATAGTTATAATGACGGATTTAACGAGATAAATTATACCATTGAAGACTGTGAATTATTAGGTCTTTCTACTTTTTGGTTAATGTATGTAAATACTAAGATATCATAATTCTCATACAATACTACAAGAAAAGATCGTAACATCGCATATTTTATCCGGTAACAAACTTTTAATTTAAAAGTTTATCCCGAAACCTATTTCGAACCGCTTAAATGACATTTTAGAAACATACGTGTATAACCCTTTAAGTCAAAAGTTATAGCGGCAATAGCCTCGAGATTTTTTTAATAAATATACCGTCTTAACAATGGCAGGTTTACAAACTCATACGCGTCTGCCTCCTCTTAATTTTCACTGGCTTTTAGAAACGTTGATGGAAGAGAAGCGCTCGGATATTCTCGATCCCGAAACAGATTATGAACTGTTTTCTAAGATTCGTTTTTGGCACGTCGAGGCGGCCTCATGTATCTCTTATTTATGCCGAATCACAATGGCTCTTTCCCCACATCATTCGACAATATCTTTTCAATATCAAACTATCGATTTCCAACACCGTTCCTTTATCTATAGTCTCCTGCAGTTTAAACCCTCAATGTATTCACTAGAGACGAAATCCCGTCTATTCAACTTATATATTCCTACCCACAGAACAAAAAAATATGAATGCTCCTATTTGGCTGGTTCCACTAGTTTCTGGAATTCCATTCCATCAAATATCTTTCACGCCCCCACCCTCTCCACATTCAAATACTTTCTTTTCCAATATCTTCTAGCATCCCAAAATGACGCTGATTCACAATTAAATAGTTTTAGTTAGATTGTATTCAATATTTCTTATCTTTTTCACAAGTATTTATTTATGACACTTCAGCTTTACTATCTAGAGAACTTCTTTTGGTTCAATCGTTACAGTATTTAAGTTCGTTACAGTTAAACTTATTTCATTTTAGTATATTGTTATTAGTTATGTCGAATTGATCTATTTTCCATTACTTTTTTGCCAGCTATTGATCCTTTATTATGTCAAAGCTAACGTTCCTCTTACACGGCTAAATACCAGAATAAAGTTACTGTTTATTTTTCTTCTTTTTATTTAAAGTCTGTTATCTATTTATTTATTTTTCATTTTGTCTAACACAATTATTTTCTGAAAATTGTTTTTATTTATTCATTTTTTTAATTTTATATATATATATATATATATATATATATATATTTATCAATGATTGTAAATATTAGCTAATTATGTTCCTTTTGTCTGTTGGCCCAGACATATATATTCCAAATGTACAAACCTGTTATTCTTAAAGGACCCAATCCCACAATAAAAATTATTTTCTATTCTATTCTACATATTAAAATATTTTAATTAAATATATCATTTTATAGTTATTTTAATGTATTATTTTCACCTACCTATATATGAAATATATAGTAATAGAAGTATTGCATAAATTATAAAAAAATTTCAAATTCTAGTTTTCAACGAAAATACACGAGTTTCCTGAGTCCAAAGGACTAAGTCCCGAAAAAAGGTCTCTTTCTGTGTAGGTGTGTCTGTGTCTGTGTTTGTGTGGGTGTCTGTTCGTTTTTTTTTGTTTTTTTAACTATGGTAGGTGGAAATCTTCAAAAGACGCGGAGAGGCCCGTACCTATACGTGTATGGGATTTTTACCCACTAAAACCAACCTCCCTACACCTGTTCATTCCTCTCCACGGGACTGTCGTTAGGCATTACTTTGTGGAGGGAAATGGCTGAGTGCCGCACCGTTGTCCGCTTCCACCGGTTTCATTTTTCCATATTATTGACTCCTTCAGGCCCTCTCTTCCGCTCTCAACCTCTTAAGGACGACTGTGGCTGCGAATCTCTTTGCTTTATCCCAATGGTAGTCCAAGCGCAGCATATGGCTCACTATATTTTCTGGTGTGACGCTTTCCTCGTACACTCTCTCTAATTTACTTCCTTCTTCCGCGAAGCAAGTGCAAGCCAAAAATACATGTTCCGCTGTTTCCTCAAATGTCTGACACGCGGGGCATTCTGCAGTGTTGTCCAATTTAAATCGGTATTGGTATGCTCTGAAGCAACCGTTTCCGGTTAGCAGCTGTGTTAGATAAAAATCCACCTCGCCATGCCGGCGACTATACCACAAATCTACATCTGGTATTAACCTTTGAGTCCATCTTCCGGAGTCTGCAGACTCCCATCGCTGTTGCCATTAATGGATAGTAGTTTTCCGCTCCTCTTCTCTGGACGCATGAGGGCTTCGTCTAAAGTGCCGACTTCTTTCTTCAACAAGAAGTTCAATAGGCGGCATTCTGGCTATCAAACACACCGCCTCATTGAAAACCGTTTTAAAGGCACTTATTCTTCTTAATGAAATTCTACGATAAACCGCAACCATCTGTCTCCTGTATGATTTGGTAACCATCTCCTCTTTCCAGATCGGAGCTCCATATAACATAATTGAGGATACAACAGTAGCCAGAAGCCTTCTGCGACCCTCTCTAGGGCCTCCAATATTTAGCATAAGACGTGACAATAAGGATGCCATTTTGGCCGATTTAGCGGTGATATACTCCGTGTGATCATTAAACCGAAGATGTGCGTCAATCATAACTCCTAGATGCTTTAAGAAAGATTGGGAACGGATTTCGTGTCTACCTACCGTGACAGTGATGTATTCGATTTTCTTCCTGCTTGTGACAAGAACCTGTCTTGTGGTCTGCAAGCTGTAGGCCTACCGACAACAGCCAACCCCGAACCGTAGCAATAGCTTGATTAGCGATGAGGGTAACTTCTTCCAAGTACTTCGCCACCACTACCACTTCAACATCATCTGCGAATCCCACTACTGTGGCTCCCTCCGGCATTGATAACTTGAAAATTGCGCCGTACATGACATTCCAAAGAAGAGGCCCTAGAACGGAGCCCTGCGGGACTCCACCCGTCACCTAGTATCTCCTTTGGCCAATGTCTGAAAGATAAAACAGAATTCTATCTCTAAAGTAGTCTGTAAGAACTCTCATAACATAGACTGGCATTGCTATGGTCCGCAAGGCCTCTAATATACAGGTCCAATTTGCAGTGTTAAAAGCGTTCCTAACATCGTGGGTAATGATTGCTGCATAATACTTTGCACATCTCCTCCACCTTGCTCCTGCAATTGCTGTACGGGCTGTATCAACAACCATGCCTATACCATCCACCGTGGACCGCCCTTTACGAAAACCATACTGAGCACTTGAAAGGCCATTAACACCCTCCGTGAACTGTTGTAGCCTAAGGGAAAGGTTTTTCTCGAATACCTTGCCTACAGTATCTAGCAAATAAATTGGACGATATCCTGACGGGTCTTAGAGTCTTCCTTTACCCTTTGGAATAAGTACCAGACGCTGTCTCTTCCAGGGTTTTGGGATTGACCCTTCAGGAATGCAGGAATTAAAGAGATCAATGAAAAGGTCCGATCGTTTTTTGAGTTACCTTAAGAGCTACATTAGGAATTCCATACAATCCTGGTGCTCTGCCATGTTTTAAGGTCGAGGTAATGTCTTCTATCTCTTCTTGCGTGATTTGTGGAAAATCAATTGTTTGTATATTGTCTATACTTCCGATGGTATTCGCCTGTTCCGGGAATAGAGTGCTGCCAATATCGTCTACAACATCTGATCTCGTTGGGGGTTGCATTGTGCCTTTATTAAGTTTATTAAATGCAATTTTATAGGGCCTACCCCATGGGTCTGCATCCACCTCATCGCAGAGTTCACTACCGCAACGTCGTTTGCTCTCTTTGATGGCTCGTCGGAGATTCCTTCTAGCTCTCCTGAACTCTTCCTGACGCAAAGGAAACTCCGGACGACTTATCGCTCGCTGGTAACGTCTTCTTGCTAGGTTGCAATACCGGCGAAGCTCAGCAATAGTATCAGTCCACCAGTATACCGGAGAATGATGTTTACTGGGCTTTGAACGGGCCATAGCTGCATCACACCCCTAGAAATAAAAGAGTTTAGTTTACGAGCCTTTTCTTCGGTCGAACCTTTCTATTCACATTTATGCTCTTGCATTACAGCGAATGGATCTTCATCAAAAGTTTTCACGTTCCAGCCATTGTTTCTCCATCGACAATTTATCTTTTTTTAAGGCATATCCAGTGTGATCAAGAGAGCCTGGTGATCACTATGAGTATAAAGTCCACTACCCTCCCAAGTAGCGATCCGTTGGAGTTGACTACTGGCAAACGTCAGATCTATGATCGACGACCTTCCGGCTCTAGTGAACGTTGGGTTAGTTCCGGTGCTCAGAAGGATCATGTCACTTATTTGTGCAAAGGCTTCTAGGAGAACTTCACCACGTCGGTTAGTTATTCTACTGACCCACGCGTTGAAATCGCCAGCAATAATAGCTGGCTTATGACAACTGGCCTCTAAGACAATCTGATCCAGCAAATTTGCAAAGTCTTCGATTGTGATGCTGGTATTAAGCGTAACAGCTAAAGATATATACTTCGTTGATCTTCACCCATACAAAGCCGGAATACGATGAAGTATTCACTTCCTGAATACCATAGGAAACACAAGCCCAAATAGCAGCTTTACCACTGACATCAGATATCCAAGTGTAGTTAAGATTTCGATATTGTTCGCAGAGAATAGCGACGTCAATGTGCTGTTCACGCACAGTTTGGTAAAGTCAGTCCTGAGCAGCTTCACAGTGATTCAAATTCAATTGGAGTATCCTCATCTAAGATGTTGTTGAACTTCCTTCATGTTTTTTCAATGCTGAACGGAATGCTGGGCACTTACTACTTCCGGTGACGTGGTCAGCATCCTCATTTCCCGCACATAATGCGCATTGAGGTTTCTGCTTACAATCGATAGCTTTGTGACCTACCTGTCCACAGTTCCGACATAGGGAGGTCCTATCTGTCCCAACACAATTGCGAGCTATGTGCCCATACTCCCAGCAACAAAGACTAACAACCAGGCCTATTCTTACTTTACCCTGAGCCATAACTTTCATTCTGGAGAACAGACAGTGAAATTACCACTGTTAGCGTTCCTCCGTAGGCTTGACGGATGGATTTTACTACTGTAATCGGCACTGACTCATTCAGGAGATGTTTCAAGGCCTCTGCAACCTCCTCTTTTGTGGTAAGAGCATCCAAATCTCTAAGTTGGAGAAGTGACTTCTCCGTCCAAGTTCGCATTTCTGTCCTTCCGCCAAGGACTTCCTCCATTGAGCTTTTTAATGCTGCAAGATTTTGCTCTTTCTTCCTTTCCAATTGCAACAGCAGGTCCCCTTTATTAATTTTCCGGACCTTAGTAATTGAAGACGCCATTTGCACCATTGCCGGATCATTTCTAAGCTTTCGCAAGACCTCCAAATAGGACTCGCTATCCGGTATTTTTACAATTATTGCAACAGGCTTCGGAGGCTTAGGCCTTGGTTTCTTCTTCGATCGTTTCCTTGCTTGTTGCCACTGCTCTTTCAACCCCTTACTCTGTCCTTGTTCCTTGTTCTGCCAAACTTTGTGAGCAATCTCCGTAGTGGTGCACTATTTTGTCTTCTTTGTGTTGCACGACTTGACCTACATTGCGTTTTGCTATTTCTCTCCTCCTAGCTCCCGTTAAAGAAGGTGGGGTAATTGCGCCTTCGGATTTATGATGAGCAGCACTCCTTCTTGTTGGGCTTGTCTCCGTGGTTTGGGTGTGGCCATCTGCAGTTATAATCTGAAGCGCAGCTGTTTCCAGCTTCTCAAAATAAAGTTGAATCACGCAGGCATAACTTCTTATTTCCCCATGAACGTTATGCTTGGTAGGGGACAAAGGAGAGGAGCTTATTAATCTTGAGCCCAAGATTTTGCATTACCTCTGAGATTGTTAGGCTTGTAGTATTAGATGCTACAATAGCCAAGTCCTCCGCCATTGTAGCACTGCGGTCATATGATGACGTCGGGAAATCCGCTTTCGCATTCCCATTCGACGCCGGTACTGGGGTTCCGTGCCCCTGCACAGTAACAAGTTCAATATTGTCTTCCATCATTTTTTATTTTAACAATATGCATTTTATACCTTCTGCCAGGTATGAAACAGCCGCCTCTAACCTGAGGAACAGACGCTGACCAGTACGCCGCCTAATCTAGGATCCGTCGCGCCTGGATTTATGCTTAGTTTTGGTCCACCTAGGGTATTTTATTTCCCCGGTTCCCGCCATATCTGGTGATAATCCCCCAATCCGCCCCTTGGGGAGGCGCCCGATGTGAGACTGGCAACTCCAAACGGGTGTGTGTGTGTGTGTAGTAACTCCCGCGCATAAACGGAAAGTCATACGAAACTGAAATTTCATATTTAAGACAACTATACGCCCGAGATGTTACGAAATCTTTTTTATCTAAATCAGATTACCAGAAGGGCCACTTTATATTATGCATTTTGCACCTTTTTACGATTTTCTCAAAAACGGCTCTAACGATTTTAATTAAACTTGCTATATTGATGTAAACTTTAAATGGGCTTTAACATTATCTAGGTTTCATTTTGATTGAAATAGCCTGACAGGCCTAAATGCCTATATTCTAAATTTTCTTCCAATATCCAATAAAGTCTAGTTTCAACCCTTGCTTTCTCTTCCATACCTGATAATCGACCGAGGCTTCTGAAGAGGCTTATTTTTGTTTAGATGGGCTAGTAGAGTGCTGGCAATGGACAGTTTCTCTTTATGTTTTTCATGCACACTATCTTTTAGCAGCATATTTACTTGTTTTATTATAATATACTATTTATTTAGTTAATTGTAAATAAAAAAAAAACTATTAATATATATATATATATATATATATATATTATGTTAGCCATGGTGCGACCCAGAGGTATGTTGAGGTATGTACCCCATCGTATGTTTTTTATTTATTAAGACAAATTAATGTTGGTACTTATCAATTTCTAATTACGTTTGTATAAATATTATGCAAGGTGAGTCGATTGTAAAAAAATCTGTAGCAAGATATTTTAAAAATAACTGAATAAATTTATTATGAAATTGACTGACGTTATAATAAAAAACCTGAAGATACAATGAGCCAGCCCGGTAGCAGGCAGGTGGCAGGGACGGCAAGATGGAAGCCGCCTACCGGAGGCTGCTTCTTCAATTAATCAACGCCTCACTCTTCATTACGGTAAATATTAATCTACATATTTATAATTTGTCTGCTGTCAGGCAGCAGGTAGCTTTGTAAGGCACTCTGAGGAACCTGGAGGCAAAATAATGGACTGAAGTTCACACCATTATGAAAGTAAATTAAAATATAAAATGATCAGTTTTTTATCATGCAATGTATGAATTTTTAGCTGGAGAAGTGAACAACTAACCATGCATTATATATTAGAAACATAACTTTACATGATGATGAAATTTCACGACATGTCGCTACGGTAAGATAATCAATCACATAGCATAACAACAAATATCTCACATGTTATACAGAACATTCCTCACTAATATAAAAAATCTGGTGCGCACAACACACGACTTTCAGTTGCCTAGGTTAATAAAATGAATTTAAGAACTGTTAAATCAAGATAGGATAGAAGATATACAGAATTATATTCAGTTTCGTTGAAAAGTTTGTTTAGACTAAAAAATATAGAAATATAAAATTTTATGTAGAATAGTCACAAAAGTTTATGCCTTATTAGTCACTTTACATTGCATTTTACAAATTTTTTACTAAGATAACATTTTTTCTATAGTCATCAGCCTTCCAACTGTATATTATTTATCTATATAATTGTTCTTATGTTCAAAAAAACTTATAGTGCATGAAAAAAATATCTTTGCTCTTTTATCGTTTAGTTTGATGTCCAATTCGTTCAACTTGTATATTTAACCGTTTTTACTAATATTAATAAAGTCATATAGTTAATTTTTTGGCATCTACAGAGTACTTTAGAGGAAGAAAATTTACGAAATCGCTACATGATTAAAAACCATTAAATTGTACTTTGATATACCGAGTTTAATCAAAATTGTTAGTGCCGTTTTTGAGAAAATCGTAAAATAGTACAAAATGCATGATATAAAGTGGCTCTTCTAGTGACCCAATATACGAAATTTCAGTTTTATACTACTTATCGTTTTCAAGCTAGACTTACCTCACACACATAGACTTACCGCAGGTGGTCCTAGGATTTTTTTTATGATAGTAAAAAGTCCTTAGTTATGCCGTCCCTTCGGAGGGAACGTAAAAAGGTGGGCCTGTGCGATGTCAGTTACTCCTTAAAAATCCCTATCCTATTTAAACCTGGATGGGCAAAATTTAGGACTCCAAGAGTAGCATCACCCGATTAGCCACGGTATCATATAGTGACGTTAAATAAATAAACAAACAAACATACAGATCATTTTTCGGACTCGGGGAATCCTAAAACGTGTATTTTCCATGAGCACTGAAATTCAAAAATTTTCACGATACTTTCTCCAAATATTCCAAATATAGCTAATAAATAAGTGAAAGTAAAAATGGCCAATAATTTTACTATTGGGTTGTTTCACATGAAATGTCCGCTTTTATAGTTTTCTGAAATACGTAAAGGATTTTGCAGGTCTCTGTTGTTTTCTTCCGAATGTTCACATATTTAAAGTAAACAGTTACTAATCCTCTATCTTTGTATTATAAGCATTAGCTTCCCAATCAATTACCCAGTTTTTAGTATGGCGATTTTCGAGTAATATTTTTGTACGAGTTTAAACTCGGCCATTCAGCACCTGAGGCCGGTAGAAATATTTGCAAGGCGTTTGGGGAAGGGAGTGTTAATGAACGGACCATTCGCCGTTGGTTTGCTAAGTTTTCAGCTGGGGATGCTGACTTGGAAAACTCGCCCCGAGGAAGACCTCCGTCCGTAATATACAACGATGTCCTCAAACATACAGTTGAAGGAAATCCCTACCAAACAGTTAAAGAACTCTCAGCACTACTAAATGCAAGTGCATCTACCGTTTCCAGACATTTAAAGTGTATTGGGAAAGTAAAAAAGCTCGATACATGGGTACCTCATGATCTCACTGAGCGGCAGCAAGACTCCATGTTTTAAAACATACCGTGCAAAAATTGAAAGAACTGGGCTACGAAGTTCTTCCGCAACCACCATATACTCTCGACTTGTCTCCAACAGATTACCACCTGTTCAAAAATTTAGACAACTTTGTCAAAGGAAAACTTTTTGAAAATGATGATCAAGTGAATAAAATTATCTTGTTTTCATATCGTATTTTTAATAAAAATCCTTTACCTTGAAAACGGACATTTTATGTGACAATACCCAATATTAATGACCACAAGGAAAATTGTGACAATTTGAGTTGAAGTTACAACTATAATGCACAAAATAAGTATTCCTTACATTTGGAAATATACTAGTAAATAAAATAAATAAATCAATTAAATAAGTTCTAAATAAGAAACGAATAGTCGAAGCTGAAATTACATACTTAAACAGGTAAAAACCTTGGATGTTGCAGAAAGTTTTTCGAAAAATCTTCTTCTTCTTCTTCCAGTGGCGCGACAGTCTGTGTAGACTCTTGGCTTCGTGGTGTAACCTCCTGGGATATTACACTAACGTTTCTCGATGTATTTTATAGGGTAGGTTCATCACTCCTTACGCCTAATTTTGTAAGTGGCCACACCATTTGGTTGATGGGTCTCACATACCGGGGGAGTGAATCCCCATTTATTAAATGCTTGAAAAAGTCTTTCTGGGACTGGGATTCGAATTCCCAACCTTTAGCGTGAGAGACTAGCGCGCTTGCCACTTAGCCCCGTCTCCCCTTTGAAAAATCTACATTTCAGTTATATTCACATGATTTTTTTTTAACCAATTTTCTTGGTGAATAAAATTGTGTTATAAGCTAAGTTTTCCGACGTGCCATGCTCTATACTATATAAACGTCATATATCGTATAATTAAATGTTCTTTATCCTAATCGAAAGGAATGGGAATTTCGCTAATGGGTTTTTATAATAGGTTGATAAAAAAATCTCTATTATATAGTCAATATTCCTGCAAATATCTCATATTATACACGCAACGAACCTTATTCTCTTCCTACTGAATGTGATTAGTGTCATCACTTTTATATAAATAGTATATACAGAGAGTTAGTATGCTAAGTAATCTATATTTTCCATGAAAGAGTCACTTTTTACATTGATGGAATGAAACGTTTTAACTACAAGTTTCTAATTCTCCCGACACCTAGGAGGAAATGGACAACATGAATAGGACTAACGGAAGGTGAGAAATGCACTTTTTCTGCATTTCTAACCTGGTTGACATTAACATAGAAAATAGAGATACCTCTTCCCGGTAAAATAAAGCTACTATTCACTGTTAGATCCCGACCTCACAGCATTCCCCGCGGTCCTGGGACAGCGCCGTCCAACGCCCGAGTCCTCTAATTGTCTGTCGGGAGGTGCTAATCCGTGTCAGCCCATTGCTCTTCCCTCAATGTTGGCTTTCACCCTGTCTTTGGAATTTAAAATCTTGGTGCCGTAAGGTTTCCTGCTTTCCAACCGTTATAGATTCCAAAAGGAAGAGTTTATTTATTGCATTAGTCCTAATTGCTACATCGAGGTACGCTATTTCATTGCTTCCTGGTAGATAAGGTATCAACCTTGGAGGTGATAACTTTAAAATCAGGACTCAATTTGCAACGTCCTTTTGAACGTATATGTTAGCAAATTTATTGCCCGTTATTCATCTTTAAATTACCAACAATACCACTTTGTTTTGCATGTTTGTAAATATCAGGTTCCAACTTTCCCATAAACGAGACAACTATATTCTAATGAACTTTACCTAAATTTAAAAATATGTACCAGTTTAGCAAAGTTAGGAGCCTAAAGGCAATATTCACAAACATTCTTGTTGTAGTAGTAAGGAAAGGGGATTTACTTTAGTCAGATGTTTAATGTTATCTTTTATTATAATAATGACTTTAGAAGATTAAAAATATTTTATTAGAAGTGAAAAAATTCGAAAATAAATGTGACATATTACAAAATTCGTATGCGAGACCAATAATCAAAGGGTTATTTTAAAATATTTATTTACACCCTAACCAGAGGTCATATTTCACACAAGCATTCCAATCAAGAGTGGTTTTACTTAACCTGCTTATTATACCTGCTTGGATTTTATTTATATTCTTAACAGCAAGAAATATATTTTAATATAAACATATTTTAATATAACATATTATTAATATAAACATATTTTTGATTCCCATATATCAAATTCTTACATTTATCATGTGCGCCATCTTGTTTTTGAATTTGTTTGCTTTATTTATTTGGATAGCTACCTCCTTAAACTCATTATAAAGCCATTTTTTTTAATCTCTTCTCAATGACCAATCCTCCTCAAATATGTAAATAATACAATATATATATATATTTTTTTATGAATTAACTTTAGATATATATTATATTTTTCGCTTAGTGAATTATTTGTTTTTGTGAGTGCACTGACAAATTCCTACTAAAATATATATTGTTATTCGATACATATTGGCTAAATTTACTAGAATAATGTTTTTTGTTGGGTTTTAACATAGGCAACGATTTAGGAGGGGGACTAGGGATGATTCGAATAATACATCAGCAAATTTTACGGATGAAGCTACTTCGTCCAGTTCAAACCCTAACCCTTCTTGTACAAAATATGCTGTTCAGGAATCTAGACTAATATTTACGAACTGATAAAACTAATGTATTCTTAATCAAAGCTAAAGACATCCCGATCATAACGTGAATCAACTTTACTTATTTAGCTTTATCTTTCATTTTGGCAAAACCGATTAGTTGTAGCTGAAGTAGATAGGTTTCATATATTCTTCATTCTTTCAAGTTTCAGTAGGATTAGTATCTGTACTAATTACTAAAGAACATTTTGGGCAAATTAAGCCATCATTAAGACAAACAGCTTACTTGACACTACAATGGTAACTTTCACCGAAGCAGATGAAGCACTATTGACGCGGACACCGACAATGATCGAGGTGAGTGTACAAATTGCAGTGATTGTTAGCCGGGGCTGATGAGCGTGAGAACTTATTTGTTTAGCTCCTTGTTACCGCCGCCCGAATTAATGGTAGCCCTAATCACAAGTGCATTGTGAGCCAGCGCGGCTGTTTGTGTTGCTGCCTCGTTAGCTGGTCGGCTACCTATATGTCTATCCACACCCCTCTCCCTCTCCACCCACCTTCTTCAAGTATTAATAACTCGGCCGGTTAGTATTAACCAGGATGACTCGCGGAAGTACCGTCTCGAAACCGACAGTCATTCGGTAGTGCCTAATGGCAACACTGTATTCTGTTAATGCGTAGTGTGTAGAAAAATATCGATATCTGAGCCCTACATTCCCGAATGCCTTAAAGCCCAAGAATATTGTAACAACTTTTAATTTTTCCGCTCTGTTTCCGTCCGCCCGGTGTCTTGAAGTTTGAACTTAATCCTATAGATGGAATTGTAGCAATAGTGCATAGCGGTAAGAATAACATTTGATTTCCTAAACCTATCATTACTGCACCAATTAATCACCATTTGCTTAAACCCTTAAATTATAGAGGAGAATTTCTGTAACGAACATGAAAATAAGGTTTACTTTTAAAGGATAGCGAAAGTTGTTGGAAAGACCACGCCAAATTCGTGAAACACCAACACCGTTGTGAAAAAATGATTGATGCGATAGCGCGGATAATACAAATGGCACAAGAGTGTTATTCCTCAGAACCTGCGAAGAAAGCGGGTATTTTCTTATACTAACTGCAATTAGATGGGGATGGTAAATAGACATCGTGGCCGAGCTGGAGGGGGCGTTTAACCCCCGTGCCTGGAGGGTCAGCGGAGGATGGACTGCTAATGGCCCACTCATTAATCTGAGGGCGGTGGGAACCTGAGGACGCCCACGGGCGGCGGTAATGCTCTCATGCTGATTCTATTAGCCCTCGCAGGTGTCAACTTCAATGACTATCCTCGATAACTCTCTGTCTGAGCGGGACATCACTTCTCGCCGCTTCTCGCCCATTACCATAGCCAGGATCCCAGTCATGACTTCTGTTATGCCTATAATGGTTGACCTTATAAAAACATTGCAAATTGTTTTTAAATTAAGTAATGTAAAGGTGTTACAATTTCATTTTCAAACCTGTATTGATTATTTGTGCTACCACCCTCTGAGACGATTCAAAATGGGAAGATTTAAGTACGTTTTATGCTACTATCTCCTTCAGAACCACCGGTAGGCACAAAACCGTACCTTGGTCGGAAGAAAAAACTAATATTTGGAAACAAAAAACAATGAAACTAATTCCCCTCCCCCATGAACCTCCAAATAACCTGCAATAGATTTAACGCTAAAGAGTACAAAATACAAGAAAAACGTCTAAGGCAGATCTGAAAACATATTTACACATATGGCCCTGAAACAGACTATAGCACTGTTATCGAATCCAATATAGTTAAGTACAGGCTTCCACACACAGCAATTAATTTCTGAGCGGTAGCAAGTAACGAAATGAGTGCAGCACTGTACAATATCATACGGCGTAAGGAGGGAGAATTCGTTATATTGACAGACTCATAATCTTTCTTATTGGCTGTTAAAAATATATATCCCCGAGATATAATGGTAAGGAAGTCCCAAACCTAAGCATCTATAATAAAAGAATAAGAGGTTATGAGAAAGCAGACCAAGCAGCCATATATGCAACATTATCCTCCATGGAAATAAGCCCGATCCTCTATAAAAATATTACAAAACCTGATATTTGTACCCAACAGTATACTGATATTTGTATCTAACTAATCCTGCTTCGGGAAAATACCGAAAGGCCAAATACGTTAAGAAATATTAAAAGCGAACTACAACCGTGAAAAAGTGCAAACAGAGTCAACAGAAGAGAAGGAGTTGTCATCACTCGATTAAGAATGATTCATGGCTACTTATCATGAAGAATACACCTCCAAACTGTGATAACTACAACGCAGCTGACCATCAGCCACATTTTAGAAGACTGCTCAATTTAAAATTAATACTTTCAGACTGAAAAATACCGAAAAAAAACCTCAAGAAGGTGCTTGGCGATAACACCGTAGCAAGAAAGAAAACAATTGAGTTTATAAAAACATTGAATTTGTTATAAATTAGCGCAATTGAAACAAGAAATTAAAAAAAAAAGATATAAAAGTACACTTAAGATCAAAGAAGTTTCACGTAACATTGGAATTCGTTTCTTTAGCAACAAATAATAGTTATTAGGTATTTTTACTTGAAGAAGATTACTATTCAAATTTAAGATTTAATTAGTTACACGTGTTCTGTTTTGTTTACTGTGTACAAACATTCAAATTACTTTTATCTTGAACAACTGTTTTCATAAGCGGCCTTGCATTGTTTTTTTAAGAATCGAAATGGACTAGTCACTATATTCGCTTGATCTCTATTCCTCATATTTACATCTCATCATTTTTAAAAATGAACTTTCTATGAATGACCCTTGTGAATACCAGCACAGTATTAGCATCGGTAATTATTATCAATTTTGAAATATTCATTTAAACTAGCATTTAATAAGTAGTTCTCTGAGTATGGTTACGTGTTCGTCTACATCCTCATACAGTGTATTTTGTGAGTCAAAAAGATCTCTATAAGCTTTCAAGTGGTTCAAAAGACTGGTGGTAATTATTTAGCAGTAAAAATTTGTTTTCACTTACCGTCGTATGATATAAGGTTATTTTCGTATTACCTAGATTAGTGACAATAATACATAAGGAGAATACTTTTCATCATTTACTACTACATGCAAGTATCCCATAGCATTTGTATAGGTAAATATTTTTTAACATGATTATGTGCGACATGTTACCACGCTAAGAGTTTTTTTTCTCTTTATTATATAAGTTAAGAAGGAGAGACGGAAGGTTACGTGCTGTAATATAAAGTGATATCTCGCTTTGTGTTATTAACTATTTTTATAGACTTATAGTTCTAGTGATTCAATTCTTTAAGTTACTTTAGATATTTTCCGTATTTTTCATAGTTTGAAAATGTTTTAACTTAATTAAATTGTGAACAGTGTAAATTGACACATAGGCTAGGTGTGGTTAGAACGGTGGTCTGCGGAATATCAGCGTGTATCTCCAGCTAAGTAATAACAATTTACTTATTAGTGTCTTTAAAATTTTCTTATTTTGATTATTATAAGGTACTGTTATATTCAGCACTATGGGTGAACCTCCCCCGTTAAGAAAGAAAAAATGGAGATTTAAAACTTCCATCATGGGTAACAATGATATAAGCATAAAGAAAAACTGTGCTAGGTTTTTTATTGTAAGAAGAACAGAAGTGGACAACGAAGGTAATGCCTTAGATTTCAAAAAAGTGTCTCCATTCTTCATCTATAAAACCATAAAAAGCATTATTGGTGATGTTAAAGTAGTAAAAAAAACTGAAAGATGGAACACTTTTAGTCGAGGTAATTTCTGAAACACAGTCCGAAAAATTGATAATATGTGAAAGCCTTGCTATAAACTTCCCCGTTCAACTAGAGCCCCATAGTAGGTAAATTTAAGTAAAGGCGTAATATGGTGCCCTGACTTAAATTTTTGTTCAATTGACGAAATAAGAGATGAGTTGAAACCACAGAACGTTGTAGAGGTAAAAAGAATGACTAACTTTAAAAATAACGAACGAAATAATAGCCATAATTACCTATTAACATTTGATAACCCCACTTTGCCTAAAGAAATAAAAATAGGATATTGTAATGTCGTTATAAGGCAATACATTTCAAACCCAACGCGTTGCTATGTTTGTCTCAAATTCGGACACACTCAAACAGTTTGTAAAAAGGAGCCTCTTTGTCGGTTTTGTGGAAAAACAAAACATGAAGGGTTAGATTGTGGTGGTCCAATCAAATGCGTAAATTGTCAGGGTAACCATGATTGCTTTTCGAAAAACTGCCCTCTGTACGTTAAAGAGAAAGAAATTAGAGGCATACAGGAAGCCGAAAAAATAACATTTGTTGCTGCAAAAAAAAAAAAACATATGACATGCTACATCCTCTGTCAACTCAGATGTCATTTTCCAACGTGGTAAAAAATAAAAAAAGTGTTTGTGTCCAAACTGAAGATCTTGGTAATAATGTATTTCAAATCAGTAAACCGATCGAAATATTAGCTAATGATAAATCTTCAAGCCTTAGTTGTGCTCATAATGACTTGAGCATTACCCCTACCACTCTTCCCCCCACCTCTTCTACTACCCCTTCCTCTACTTCTTTACCCAACCCTTCCTCACATTCTCCCTCTTTCCCCTCTCCTATACCTCTCCATACTCCTTCTTCCCCTACTCTTATTCCTGTTTCACTCCCATCTATCCCTACACCGTCTACCTCAGACTCTATCGATAATTCCCAAACTCGGTCCTCGACCGGAACACTGCCCAAAACCAAGGGAGCTCCTAATAACAACCAGGAGTATCCCTCATATGCGAAATCTGCCCTAGAAAAATCGACTTCTAGTGAAGTCGTCTCACTTCAGGGTAGCTTAAAAGACCAAAATGGCGATTGGATAACGGTTAAAAGAGAACCAGAAGCAAAACCAGGAAAAAATCTCCTAATCGATCGGATACAATAGAAACTAATTAATTATTTGTACGATTTTAATACTATCTACAATTCTAAATCTAATATATAATTCACGACGTTTAATATATTCCACAATCTTTCTTCTTGTTATAATTAAATCTACTTATCTTTCTTTATGTTTCTTCAAACCAATATTATTCAGTGGAATTGCAATGGTTTAACTGGAAAATATGAAGAATTAAAACTTATTATAGATAAATATCATCCACTAATAATTTGTATTCAGGAAACTAAACTCCTTCAGAACAGTAAATTTAATTTATAAGACTACGAAATTTATAGAACTGATTTTGAAGAAAATAGAATAGCAAGCGGTGGGGTTTTAATTGCAGTAAACAAAAGTATCGTTTACGAGTTGATAACAATTAATACTCCCCTACAGGCAATTATTGTTAAAGTTTTTCTCCACTTTCCAATTTTTCTCGCCAATATTTATCTCCCTCCGGGAAATCTATCTGAAACCGATTTACTTCATCTTTTAAATTCCCTTCCTTCCCCGTATATCGCGATGAGTGATGTGAACGGTCATCACACCTCATGGGGTTCTCGATATTGCTCAACACGAGGTAATATTATTAGACGAATAATAGATAACACCAACTCCATAATTTTAAACACAGGGCAGCCAACGTATCTAAGTCCTCTACCATACATTCTCCTGTATAGATCTTGCATGGTGCTCACTAAGCATTTTCACCCACTTACAGTGGGAGGTTTCCAATGATCAGTATTCAAGTGATCACTTTCCTTTAATTATTAGTTTCCGCCATAGCAACCCCCGAATCTCAAAACATCCCAAGTGGATCACAGGGAGTTCTGATTGGTCAAAGTTCCAAAACAATATAGCAGTAACGGAATCAGATTTATCACCATTAAACAGAAGCAACGAGATAAACCACCTAATCACCTCATCTATTTTGAAAGCAGCAGATATCTCAATTCCCAAAAGTTCCACTAATACCACTTCCAGCCGAAGCACTGTTCCTTGGTATGACAACGAGTGTAGACTGGTAATCAAAAATAGAAGAAAGGCACTTAAGGCATTCCGAATGGAACCCAGTTTAAGCAATCCAATTGAATATAAAAAGACCCGGTCTATATACCGTAGATTAATTAAAACCAAAAAGAAAAAAATCCTGGGAAAAAATTTTGGGAACAATCTCAATAAATTCCTCACCAAGCTTATTTTGGAATAAAATACAGAGCGTTTCAGGGAAATATATCGACTACCAACCCACACTTCTTATTAACGAAAACATTGAACGAAACCCAGAAACGCTGGCTGAGCACTTCGCAACATTTTATTCAAATATATTTACCCCACTAACACCGTTGTTGACATCAGAAGATACAAGTTTGGATACAATTGATTTTCAAACTGAATACGTGTATAACCTTCCACTTACTAAGACAGAACTATTGACCAATACCTAAGAGCTGAAACCGTCCTCTCCGGGAATTATAACATACATAATGACATGTTGAAACATTTACCTAAACCAGCTCTTGATGCACTTCTTGCACTCTACAATCATATTTGGTGCACAGGAGACTTTCCTGATATCTGGCGGAGATCTATAATCATTCCTATACTGAAAACAGGAAAAAATAAATTACTCCCCTCTAGCTACCGTCCCATATCACTCACAAGTTGTATGTGCAAACTACTAGAAAAAATAATTTTTAAAAGGCTCATATGGGTGTTAGAGACAAACGACTTTCTATGAAACGCGCAAAGTGGATTCAGAACTGGACGTTCCACTATGGACCATCTGGTAACTATGGAATATGAAATACTTAATTCCTTCACCGAAAAAAAAGAATGTGTTGGTATTTACTTCGATATTAAGAAAGCGTATGACAACCTAAATCCCTCTCTTGTCCTACAACATTTAAGGGAATGGGGAATCAGAGGCCGTCTTTTTATACTAATAAAAAACTTTCTATATAATTGAACCTTCCAAGTTAGAAAAGGCAATAACCTATCTTTAACAAAAGTAATGAACAACGGAATACCACAGGGAAGTGTTTTGAGCTGCGTACTTTTTGCTATCGCCATCAACCAAGTTACATATATAATCCCGAAACAAATAAGAACGTTTTTATTTGTTGATGATCTGGCTTTATTACTGCCTTTTAAAAACAAACAAAGGATGGAAAAAATACTACACAATTGTTTGTTAAAGTTAGATTCATGGTCTACTCTATCTGGATTAAGATTTTCAATAGAAAAAACAAAATGCCTACTTTTTTCAAAATTCAGAACACCTACTCCTCCTCCAGAATTAACGTACAGAGGTATGAAACTGAGCTTCTCTTTTCAAACGTAAGATTTCTGGGTTTGATTTTGAATAGCAGACTGGACTGGAAAGATCATCTTAGGTGGTTAAAGGAAGAAACTCAAAAAAGATTAAATATTCTCAAGGTTCTAGCTGGGTGCTCGTGGGGAGCGGACAGGCCTAGCATGCTGAAAGTATATTCCTGTTTGATAAGACCCAAATTAGAATACGGCTGCACTATCTTCTCATCTGCAAATCCTAAAGATCTCTCAGCTTTAGACTCAGTCCACCACGCTGGTATCCGACTTGCTACGGGTGCATTCAGAACTAGTCCTGTGAATAGTTTATGTGTAGAAGCTGGTCTTGCTCCTCTGGCTGTCAGGCGACAGCAGCTTGCATGTGGATACATCGGCAAACTAAAATTTAATAAAAATAATCCTGCATGGAAACATGTTTTGCAACCCAAAACAAGATGGTTTGCATAAAATCGAAGGATCCCCACTGGGATTAAGATACAAAAGATATATAGACGAAATCCAAGACATCGAAACAACGATCTTTGAAAATAATTTCGCTCCATGGACCTTACAATTACCTACCATAGATCTAACGCTTCTAAAATTTAAGAATAACAACACCACAGAATTCACCTATGCAACTGAATTTCACAACGTCAAGGATAAATATGAAAATAGGACCCATATTTACACAGATGGCTCAAAAACAGAGAATAGCGTTGGATGTTCTGTTGTAATCGAACCCAATATTGTTAAGTACAGACTTCCACACACTGCTAGCAACTTCACAGCTGAAAGTTACGCAATTAGTTCAGCACTATACAAAATCCTACAGTGTGAAGAGGAAGAATTCATAATATTTATGGACTCTTTATCTTTCTTAATGGCTTTTACAAATATTTATTCCAATGATACAGTAATAAAGAAAGCCCAAGCCAATGCTTCGCTGCTAAAATGTATAAACAAAAGCGTGGTTCTTGTTTGGACACCATCGCATGTAGGGATAAAAGGCAACGAAAAAATTATGTTGTACATGTTGCCACAGTAATTTTTTTTTAGTTATTATAAAAATATATAGTTATATCATCTTTTTTGACGCCTCTGCGGAATATCAGGAATGGTAAAGGATGGAAGGATTGAAACTAGTGGGTTAGAATGGGAATAGAGTTTGCCATGAAAGGAATGATACGTGGTATGGGCTAAATCAGCAGCAAATGAAATAAGCATTGGATACGGGAAGAATTTGATAGTTTAGTTAAGTCCCAAAGCTAAACTCTGTAGGTACAGATAAGCCTTGTGATTGTCATGAGTTTTTTGAAGTCTAATGTAAGATTAGAGCGTCTGTCTAGTAAATGTTAACTAGTAACCGAAATAGGCGAACAGTTTCTTGTATTTTCAGTCTTCTTTGCGGATTCCATGTATCGGAACAAGCGGAATATCGTTAATGAACACTGTAGGGCTTAATTTATTGGAATTGATTTTAAGTCTCAAATTCTGACACCATACTTGAAGGTTTCTGATGTGAGATTGGAGAGTTTGAGAGGCAAATAAAGGATCTTTATTAACTGATAACACGCAAGTGTCATTGACATTGGTAGAAAGGAATGTGTTAGACTTGGTTGGGATATCGGCTGTATAAAGAATGGGTCCTAAGATACTGCCTTGAGGAACACCAGTGTACTGATTAAACATGGATGGATAGGAACTAAATGGTTGATTTCGAAGTATCATAGGTTTCAGAAGATATTTAATTCGAAATTTATGAGGTACTTAATATGCTGTTATAGCACTGTTGTCTTTTACTGCACTAAGGCAATTTATTAAATTGTCACTAGGTACGTTTTTTAAGTTTATTTTAACACCAATACTACTAATGCAATTTCTTAAAATACTATTAACAGACATAATCTTAGGCGTGTGTTTAAAAATGAGTAGTTTGGCATATTTTGCATGATGCTTCTATAATTTGACTTCCATTGTTGTGTATTGGTTTCTATTGAAAACTATTGCAAGATAGTTCTGGATTTATTATTTAGAAATAACCAGAGAAACGATGAGTTTTTTAATTAAGTTGCACTCCCTCAATCTCTGAAGTTATTTAGTGGACCGGTAAGTTATGGCTCCTTCACATGCTATATACTGCATCAGGACTGGAAGAGTGCCTGGAATCCTCAACTCATCATCCCTTAAACGTCTCCGCTAAACCAACTGACCGGGTGATGAAATATCGCAGTTCTTACATTTCAATTTCCTCACCGTTGCTGATTATTATTATTTTTCATATTTAATGAGGCACGTTTGCCAAGTGTCAGTTTAAATGGTAAGTGGGCCTCTAGATCAGCTATTACAAGATGACCAGCAGAAGTAATGTATGTCCTTTCCTACGGTGTTATACATATATACATCACTTAGCCATGATTAAATGAGTCTCGTTTCCCTCAAGCTAGCTCATACCATTCCTTTCTGGTTCTATTCCATTTTTTTCCAGACTTTATTTATTATTTTTTACCCTTACAAAAATGTCAGTCTGTCTAATTGAAAAATAGTCCGTTGAGGGTCTGGATTTATTGGGTAGACCTTTTCTGGTCTAATCTGCAATTTCAATGGAATGCAAATCCTGGTCGAGGATTAACAAGTAAGTTCTTTACATATTTTAGCCGGGTGGTAAGAGACGGCAGTGGTATAAGACAAATTAGACAGTCCGACCTGCCCCGCGTGAATATGTTTAATGTTCACAATGTAGGGTCGCTGGAGAAATATGGGCGTTCCAGGCTTCAGCATGATTATTTCCAGTTGATCCAGTCTGGTAAAGCACCGTCCTCTCTTTTTGATTTGATTATTAGAATTTCAAATCTTCATATGTTGAGTAATTGAACCTTTTGGGTCTACGTAGGCGATTCAAATTCCATAAACGAGAGGGTGGTTTATGAAATATTAATCAGCAAATTGGGAATGTTTAACCGTATTTCGTAAGTTTAAAACAGTTTTTGACCATGTATAAAATGGTTTGGAAATGAATTTTGTTATTTAGGCAAATATTTATATTCATTCTTTAGCTAGTACCTCAGAGGGTCTAATTTAATTAAGCACTGTCTTGTATTTTACAATTTATGAGATCTCTCTTGTTAAAATCAATGTTTGAACTTTAAAAGAAACATTTAGTTCAAAAATGAATTAAGTTAATTTTCGATGGTTAGAATCGATAACTTTCATTCCAGAGTACACAATACTACAGTATTAACCCTTAGCACTCGGCAACGTTTCTCACGCTTCCTACCAGTAACTCGACGCTACTTTTTCATGAAAACGTACATACTGAGAAACCGTGATATGTGTAAAAATTTAGGAAAAAGTAATGTGTTGAAATGAAATTTGGGTTATATGTATTAGTGGTCATTGAACACACAAAAAATAGTTAAAAAATAAAAGTTTATTTTTTATAATTTCCTAAAATATGGTAAATTCTAAATCAATTTCTAATATGATTAATAGATTCATGTTTGAATGTCTAATGTTAAATCTAATCTAAATGTTCCACTAATTCTACATATTTCTTAAATGTTTATATAAGGTGAACTTCGCATTTATTTATCATGCATTATGACATTTTTTAAATTATAATTTGGTATATTTTCTGTGCTTTTTGTATGTAGATAAAACTACAAGAAAAAAAATCTGCTTTTCTAATAATACTTATTAGAAAATTTATATATAAAAAAAAAAAAAAATATCGTATATCTTTAACAAATAAATTAATAAATTTAATTCAATTCTCCTTCAGTAGACAATAAAATTTGATACTGATTATATAGAAAACCTTAATAGGTGTATTGCCGTTAAAGAAAAAGATATAATTCTTGTACAAATTTAATTAAATATTTACAATTTCACTTCACACACATGATTCTGGGATCGTTATCGTAATTGTTGTTAATACTCAATTGGTACGTGTACCATCACTATTTAAGGATGAAAGAGTTCTACAGGTTGAAATCACGTAAATTCTATTTAGTTTTAATATGTTGTTGATTTGGTGTATGTTTTCTATCTTATGTTGTTCATTGTATGCGGATGAAGATGTTCTTTAATATTTGTCTCTGTCTTCTATTAGTTTTCACAGTAGGGAAGAATGTAGGATAGCGTATTTGAAAAAAAAAAGGTACAGTTTTCCTGTGCTTTGAGTTAGGTTCGAAACCCACAACTGGCTAACCAATCTTAGTTATTAAAAGAGAAAACAGCAGTAATATTTTTTTTTTTTTTTTTTTTTTTTTTCCGCTAATAAGAATATTAAAATAGTTGTATGATGTTTGGATAAGGTGAACTTCGCATTTATTTATCATGCATTTTGACATTTTTTAAATTATAATTTGGTATATTTTTTGTGCTATTTGTATGTAGATAAAACTACAGGAAAAAAAAAAATCTGCTTTTCTAATAATACTTATTAGAAAATTTATATAAATATATATATATATATATATATATATATATATATATATATATATATATATATATATATATATACTCTCGTCAGAGTTTATTCTACATAATTGCTAATGAGATGTAACTTTCCCTTAGAGGGGCCAACTGAGTGCAAAGGATTGATTATTATCTACTACCATAACTCAAGTTCATCCCCTCATCGTCACTTTCCATTATCTTCTACTACTCTGTATGTTAAATAATATTTTTTATTAATTTTTTATCTTACCAACAGTATTTTCTTGTAATATTATTCTAAAGGCACTAGTCCCAGAATAAATAAAGGAATTATTATATTATACATCTATTTTAATATTCTTATTAGCGGATAAAAAAAAAAAAAAAAAAAAAAAAAAAATATATATATATATATATATATATATTACTGCTGTTTTCCCTTTTTATAACTAGGATTGGTTAGCCAGTTGTGGGTTTCGAACCTAACTCAAAGCACAGGAAAACTGTACCTTTTTTTTTTCTCAAATACCCTATCCTACATTCTTCCCTACTGTGAAAACTAATAGATGACAGAGACAAATATTAAAGAACATCTTCATCCGCATACAATGAACAACATAAGATAGAAAACATACACCAAATCAACAACATATTAAAACTAAATAGAATTTACGTGATTTCAACCTGCAGAACTCTTTCATCCTTAAATAGTGATGGTACACGTACCAATTGAGTATTAACAACAATTACGATAACGGTCCCAGAAACATGTGTGTGAAGTGAAATTGTAAATATTTAATTAAATTTGTACAAGAATTATATCTATATCTTTAACGGCAATACACCTATTAAGGTTTTCTATATAATCAGTATCAAATTTTATTGCCTACTGAAGGAGAATTGAATTGAATTAAATTTATTTGTTAAAGATATACTATGCAGATTCACTATAGCAAAACTTTCCTTAGTATATATTTGATATATATATATATTAGACAGTGGTACGTACCATAGGTCACCTATGGCTTAGAGGCTAGCCTTCTGGGCTTAGGTCGCGTGTTCGAACCCGGCAAGTGGTCGTAATTTGTAAGGGAGGAAATAATCATTAGTTGTGCTGCCCTTCGGAGTTGAAAAGGTGGCCCTAAGCCTGTGCGATGACAGGTAGTCGTCTAAGATCCTAATCCTAATTTAGCTTACAGTTTCTCAAAATATTAACGATCACAATATTTTCCCTTACTATATATTTCATATATAGGTAAGAGAAAGTAAAAATATGTTGCTGCTTCAATGTGGGTTGGATATGTACGAGTACAAAAAGTTTGAATAGCGTTAACTCGAAAACAATTCAGAGAATGTATGGTGTCAGAGAAATGTACTGGTAATAAGATACGATAGGAAATGATCTCAACACTGATTTTGCTCTTATTTACAATAAATTCATGACCTTAAAACAAATACAATCATAAATATAGACCTTAAATCATACTAACAATTATTTATAATTCATACAAACTTTGGTTTGATATAAGGGAAAAAAATCCATTTTATCTGAAATATCTATCCTAATTTAACCTGGGTTTAGAAAAGAGAAATTGAGCTCTTCCACTATCGTCCGATTAGCAACAACAGCATAAAGTGGCGTTAAATTATTAAACAAACAAACGATAGTCGATAAAATACCATGATCATTTTCATGACATCGATTATATTACTAACAAGTGAAATCAGATATAGTGCTCTATCCTAAGTAAATAAAAGCGATGGCTGGAGGCTTGTGAATGATAGGATCCAATACCTAAGGATTGGAGGAGAACTGAAGACGTTCGGAAAAACTAGACATCACCCGAGGCCATAAGATCTCCCGCCATTAGAGGTTGCAAAGGAAGCCGCCACTTATACTATTCACTAGGAATAGAATGAAATTCACCAGTCGCCCTATTCACACCTCAGCTTGCATGTAAATAACTTAATCGCCAAGCTACTCGGCTTCCCTCATACATAAGCATCCTGGTCCATTGTCAATCCGTCCTCTTGCTTAATTTTCAATCGGATACCGCCTCTTTCTTACCAAGATACTTTTTTTTTTTTTTTTTTTAACTCCCCACCCCCCATTCATGTAAATCTATATTGTATGAAAATACCTTACACGGCCTAGGCTATAAGTTATTCGATATAACCAGCTATTATTGCCCGCCAGGTTAAATATTCAATGAAAGTTTCGGCTTGAATAATTTTCCTTGATGATGTGGTGATACGGCGTCACGACTGTTCACGGTTTGCGTGGCGTTAGTGCGAGTGGATTAATTGTCTCCATGACAGGGTGTTTGGATGGGAATCGGATGAGTTAGAAAATATTATCGACACAATCTACAATTACTTACAAGCAGCACTACCTAAGCAGACTTTTGTTTTTTTTCACGAATTTCGTGATAAAGGGATATTTTTATTTTAAAAGAACAGCTTTAAGTGAAGGTGAATACACAAAATATAGCCCATAATTATATATATCTTTATAGAGGTTCATTTGAAGCTTTCAGCGTCACAGCAGAGGTGAAAGAGAAAACAAGTCACACAAAATATTGTGAATTATTACATTTTCAGTCATTGTCATTTTACTATACATTATCCAATATCCTATCTATAGCTTGATGTCCAATTTGAATTCTAAAAATTATTAATAATTAATTAGTTAAAATTGTTTTCAATATAATTTAAATAATCCAATATACAGCAAGGCACTTTTCGGTTAAACATTTTTTTTATTAATAAGTGTATATGATTTAATGACCCTCCGTTGGTTACCTTAAAATCCAAAATCCTAACGCTCCTTATTTTGTCACGAATAAACTTATGCATAACTATCTTAATGTTCCATATGGTGCTGGCTTGGCCCGAACCATTTACCATTTACCTTTCATTTACCTTTCATTCCTTTCATGACTCCATTTACACTCTAACCAACTAGTTTCAATCCTTGCATCCTCTATCATTCCTGATATTCCTCCGAGGCGTCTAAAACGATGATTACCACGAGACCTAGTTTAGAATACTTACAGTACTACCAATGGGAAGTGTCTCCAAATGTGTTTCATGCCATTGTACAGGTATCATATTATTGTAACATTTTTTTTATTTTTTATCATACTTATTATTGATTTATTTATTCTTTTAAATAAATTAAGTTGCTAAATGTTACATTACATATTATTATGAAAACCAATTATTATTATTTATATTAATTATATGTAATGTTTATGTAGGGCCTGTTAGTTGATGCTGCTGTAGAAAAAAAATAAAAATTATCATCACAATTATTTGATGTATTTCTTAATACAGTTGTAAATAACATAATATGGTATAGTGTACCATTTACGATTATACTATTTAAATAACAGGATTTAGGGTAACACGTGACCTTTTACATAACTTTAAAAAAAATAAATAAAAATTTCAAAATTGAAAGAATAAGCCATTAGATATTAAAAAACCACTCTCAATCTTAATAGCTTAAATAAGTTATAGAATTTCATAGTAACCATTATGATTTCAATTAAGAAATCTTAAGAAGTTGCGGTATGTATATGTAAAAGCCAAAACAGAAAGTTCTGGTGAAATTCCATTTATGCTCAGAATAAATATCTACATTTATACAGCATACATAAATCTTAATATGATGTATGGCCGTAAAATTGCATGTTCAAATGGTTTTGACCTCTTCTATATCATAATAGAGGTCGTAGATACAGCGCCATCATTTCACCGTGTGAACAAACTAGACTCGCATATACCTACACTTATTAATTTTTATTTTACCGTACCCATTTATGAATGGCATAGGAATTATTTCGATCTTAAAAATAATGGAGTTCAAATTCCCTTGTTGATAAAGATTTCTTGAATATTTATAATTAAGTCACGTGAAATTAAACATTTAACTAAAACTCTAACATTTTGATGAAACTCATTAAACGATTGTAGAATTAGATATTATTATATATTAGGTAGAAATTATGCTGAATAAAATAATCTGATAGGGCTTCAACGCCGATTAAATTTAAATACCTAAAAATATATACTGAAAAATATTTTCTCGTACCGAACTGACGATTGTAAAAATATGTATGTTCATACATAACATATCTTTATAAATGTTATTTTCTTATTTATTATAATTTTTTAGGAAGTTTTACTTAATATTTCACACTGAAAAACGCACTCCTTAACTTCCTTTTATTACACATTTATGTTTCTTCACAATTTATTACATAGTTTTTCTACGTTTCGGGGTTCCTTCCCCAGTATCAAGACTTTTTTTTTAAAAACACTTTTTAACACACAACTCATTATTTTACATTTCTAGCTTACGTCTATTCGTCCTCTTATATGTTCATTGGCTAAGTGTTAAAATGTTATAAAAAAATTGGTAAAATGTTGTAAAACATATGGTCATCGAAATATAGAGATGTACGAAAAACGCATACGCTTTTCATACTTTATGTTATTGTTGTAGATAATCATTTTATTTATGATAAAATTGAATGAAAAATATACAAATATATTTTTCAGGTTTGTACAATTATTTATCAGTTGTAATACGTACGTATTTTATTCAATACGTAACCAAATCTATTGTTTGTTTATTTACTTAACGTAACTTGTAAAACCGTATGCTACTGTGGCTAATCAGAGTGTGCTAAGGAAATAGTCAAAAATAAACAAAATAGAAAGACCATAGAAGCCATATACATCAATAAAAATATAGACAGCACGGTAAATTTTAAAACTGACAGTTAAGTTACCACTACTCTGATTTAATTAAAAAATTAAAAATATAATATAAATAATTTGATAATAAAATGTTTTCAAGTATTCCACAATATGTAATAACAATAACCATATACAAGTTATAAATTGGTCTAATCCTTAATTCAGTTTAGGACAAAGATCTGAGCAATACTCTTGCTCAGATCTGATGTTTTTACCTATTGACTACATTTTTACTAATTTTCTTAGTTAATTTATGTATTAGTGAAAATGTTGGTAGTTCAAAATATATAACCAGGTAATTTTAAAATATTAATTTATTTCTTTAGCTAATTAATATGTAACATTGTTAATTATTGTTTTTAATGCCTCCTTTTGATTTTAAATTTGTTGTTTAATAGTTTTAAATTTTTTTATCAATGAACACTTAAATTATAATATTTTTTCATGACGTTTTAAACCATTCACTTCACTATATAATAAAAGAGCAAACATAGTTTTGGCTTTTTTATATAAATAACAGTAATATAGACGTATAATAAGTCACGCCACCATGAGGCCATAGTGCACCTGCAGATCACACCATATTCCTTGAATCTTATTCAGCAGTCCTATTAACCTTTATATACCCTGTCCCTTCTCCCAGGGAACAGACACACTCTCTTCAAGTCCTCGCAGTAATTACGGTACGTAATCTATGTCAGATCTAGTATAGCCATATTGTTATTATCAAGATTGTCATTATTGTCTTTTAAAGTGTTATTATCGATATTTTGTAACTTTTGAATAAATAAAGTATTTTTTTTTCAATAACGAGTACGAACACCAAAAATTGGCGCCCAAACAGGGACTGCATATTTTTATCGCAGTTTTAAGAACCGAGTTTCCGCAGATCCGAACTTTTTCCGCAAATCCAGAATTAGGACTACCGCCTAGGATTCCTCACCTGTGAAGACTCAAGATTTTGGCTTACCTACCGAGGACTACCAACTTCGAGATCTTCAGATTCTGGACGAGTTCACTCACCCCGAGCATCTCGCAACGCAGGCAAAGTCTCTTATCTGCACTCAACCTTGGCCGGACTTCACTGTCGTCAGGTATCCAGCTCAAGGACAGATCTTCACACCCCGTCGAAGATTATTTTGACAGCGTACTCAATTTTTGTAAGTTAATTTCCTTTACTATTGTAATTTTATGTCTGATGATTATTTAAATTCCTTAATCCTGCGAGTAAATAATTTAACATTAACTACAAATATGGCAAGCTTTCAAATTAAATCGGCAGACTACGATCATATCCCTAATTTTAATGGAAATCCACACAATCTGTTAAAATTCGTGACAGTTTGTAGACAAGTTTACCAAATCGTGTGTAAACCGGACAACTCGTTTAAGGAACTAAACGAACAAAGATTATTAAGTAAACTTTTAGCAAAACTTACGGATGAAGCTGATTATATAAATACAACGTGCGAATTTAGTCGTGTTGAAGAATTACTAAATTATCTCGAAAGAACCTTCAGAGACAGCCGCTCAATTGAACAATTATCGCATGAATTATTTAATAACAAAATACATCATAAGGAACACCCTCTTGATTTCCTTCAAAGAATTGATAAGATCCGCACTTTAATAATTTCTAAACATCGGATAGAAAACACACCAAATAGAGAAACAATTATTAGCGCATTAGAGAAAAGTATTCTTTATTTTTTTTACACTAACATGCCCCTTCACATAAGAACATATCTTATGACTAAAGCAGAAAAGTTAAGAACATTAGATGATTTGAGAAATTTAATTCAGAATGAGAACCATCTACTCTTCGATGACCTCATAAATTCGGGAAATATGAGAAGACCCGGAGAACATGATTACAAAAGAGGCTTCGACCATAAGAAAAAGTTCGATAAAAAACATCACAAACGATTTAATAATTGGCAAAATCCCAATAACCCGTATAACCCACATAATCAAAGACAAGAGCATCAATATCGACAACAAGAACCTCCACAAGACTACCGGCAGAATAATAATAATAATAATTATTACCAACAATGGCCCCGTCAAGAACAACAAAGGTATTTCAACGGTTCAGGTCGATACCGGAATCAAAATTATAATAATAATAAGAAAGATGAAAATCCAACTGTATCCATGAGAACAGTTAGCGCATTCGGGAATAAACCGAAACAGCCTAATTTCCAAATTCAGCAAGAAGACCCGAAAGACCAAGAAATCAGAGAATTAAGAGAGAAATTAGAAAAATTAGATCCAAATAATTCTTTTTTAGAGAAAGGCCCGCCAGACAATCAAAACACATAAAAGAAGAGAATAAAAGCCAACTGCCTTATGTTAAAGACCACGCGAATCGTAAATGGCTTATTGATACCGGATCTTGGAAGAATTATATAAGACCAGACATTGTACCACCAGATGTTGAAAGAGAAAAAGAAAATTTTACAATAAAAACAGCAACCGGAGAAGAACTTGGCACGGAATCTATTTCAGTTTATTGCAGAAATAATTTTCTTAAAAACCCCGAAAAAATAAAATTTTATCTATTTAATTTCAGTCCCAATTACGAAATACTACTAGGAAATGAGACAATGAGGGAAATGAAATTTAATATCGATTTCGAAACCAACAAAATAAAAACTCGCTATACAGAGTTTGATTTTATTATGGAAGACGAAGTTTTAAAATTAGTTTTGAAAGAAGGCGAAAATCAGATAAAAGTAGAACAAAATAAAAATCTATATTTTATTGACTATGAAGATGATAAGATTAAAATTAAACCTGGCATCTATGATCAAAATATAATAATCGACAGTAAAGTTAACGAAACCATATATTTACCTTTATACTATTTGCAAAAAGAAGAAGTAGAATTAACAGATTCTAATAAAAAAGGAAACCATGAAATAATAAAACAAATCCCCCAACTAATCAGAACCGACCATATACCTCCTCAAGAAAAATCAAATTTAATTAAATTATTATCGAAATATCCATCAGTATTTAAGACTGAAAATGATCCCCTTTCAGCCACTGATTTATTGGAGCATAAGATTAAAACAAAAACCGAAGACCCGATATATTCGAAAAATTACAGATATCCCCACCAATTCAAAGAAAATATTAAGGAAGAAATTAAAAAGATGTTAGAATCCAAAATAATAAGACCCAGCAATTCCCCTTACAATTCTCCCGTTTGGATTGTCCCGAAAAAGCCAGACGCATCAGGAAAAAGAAAAATACGAATGGTGATTGATTACAGGAAATTAAATCGAGAAACAACCCCGGATAAATTCCCCATTCCTAATATTGAAGACCTTTTAGGCAAATTAGGAAAAGCGACGATATTTACAGCAATGGACCTTTGCTCAGGCTTCCATCAAATAAAAGTCGAAGAAAGTTCTATCCCAAAAACAGCATTTTCTACAGATCAAGGCCACTTTGAATTCCTTCGCATGCCATTTGGACTCAGTAATGCCCCAGCAACGTTTCAAAGAGCCATGAATATCATTTTTTCAGATTCTATTAACGTTTTAGTCTATATGGACGATATTATAATTTTTTCTGAAAATTACAAAGATCATTGGAAACATTTAGAAGAAACTCTTAAAAAGTTAGAAAAACATAACTTAAAGATTCAGCTCGATAAGACAGAATTTTGCAAGAAAGAATTGTTATTCCTCGGACATATTATCAGCGAACGCGGCATAGAACCTAATCCAGAAAAGATAAAAGCAGTAAAAGATTTTAAACTCCCTAAAAATGAAAAAGAAATTAAAAGCTTTTTAGGATTAACTGGTTTCTATAGGAAAATGGTACCAAATTACGCAAAGATAGCTTCCCCATTAACGAGATGTCTTCGAAAAGATCAAAAAGAAATCAAACCAGAGTTATATGAAAACGCTTTTGAGAAATTGAAACAACTTGTATGTAGTAGCCCCATTTTGCAAATTCCAGATTTCAATCAGGACTTTTTCTTAACAACTGACGCAAGTAATTTCGCCATTGGTGCAGTATTAGCACAGAAGAAAGATGGAAAAGAACTCCCTGTATGTTTTGCATCCAGAACACTTAATAAAGCAGAACAAAATTACTCAACAACGGAAAAGGAATGTTTAGCCATTATTTGGGCTTGCAATCATTTTCGACCCTACTTATACGGTAGAAAATTTTTCATATATTCAGATCACAAACCTTTAGAATATTTAAGAACGTGTAAAACACAGAACGCCAGATTAATTAGATGGAAATTATTGTTAGAAGATTTCGAATATGACATAAAATACATTGAAGGAAAGGCTAATAAAGTCGCCGATCATTTATCCCGTTACCCTATTGAAGAAAGGAAATTAAAAGAACCAGAATTTGATATTTTTCATACAGAAAATTCTCCTAATAACTATTCACAAGAAATCGTAGATTTATTACAAGAAATGGGAATAGAAGAAACCCAAGAAGAAGCTAACAATGAAAACTTAGAAGGAATTAATAATGATGAAAACATAGAAGAAAATAATAATGGTGAACACCAAGAAATAATTCAAGATGATATATCTTCTTTAGCAACGCAGCACTCCACAGAATCCTCCGATAACAGAATCTTAATAGTTGATGATAAATCTAGACCAGTAAATGTTGAGAAAAATCAAATAATAATAAAAAAGGGACACGCGAAAATTCAACGCGAAACGATATTCAATAATAAGCAAAGAACAACAATTGAATTTACTTTGCCTTATCATGAAAAAGATTTTGAAATAGAAGAAAAACTTTTAGAAATCTTAAGACCAAATATAACTTACGGCATATACTGCTCACCCATATCAGATTCTATAGAAAGTGAAAATAATTGGTATAATGCATTATTTAATAAAGTTGCATCACTCATTAGAGAAAAATTTCCCACAAATAGAATTAAAAGATATTATAAACTATTGCCAGATGTAAAGAACACGGAAGACCAGAAATTACTTATCCTTGATTATCATATCGCCAAGACATGCCACAGAGGTATAAATGAAACATATTTAGTTTTGAAAACCAAATTTTATTGGCCCAATATGAAAGATCATATCACAGAAATTATAAACAAATGTGACACATGTGGAAAAGGCAAATACGATAGAAGACCTATAAAACAAAAATTTAAAATTACTCCCACACCTGAGAAACCCTTTACAGATTTAATGATTGATACCTTACACATGAGTAATTATTACATTTATTTAATAGTAGATACTTTTTCCAAAAGAATATTTTCTTATTACGCAACGAGTTATAATGCCATAGAAAGCATGAAAGTATTGAAAAAATATTTAGCATATTTTCCAAAACCCCAAAAAATATCATGTGACAACGGAAGAGAATTCGACAATAACTTGTTTAAAGATTTTCTAAACTACTTAAATATTGAATTACATTATACTACCCCCAATCACCCTAACTCTCTTGGATTGCTTAATCGAGCAAGCTCTTCGTTATTAGAAATTTTAAGACTTATAAACATAGAAAACAAAGATGATAAAGAGGAAGATAAGTTAGAGCAAGCAACGACAGCATATAATAATTCCCTTAATCAAGATCTTAAAATGACCCCTAACGAAATAACTTTCGGTATCACTAATGAAACTTATAATGAATCCCCGGAAATAAAAGAATATCTTGTTCATGAGTACCATCGGAAAATGAAGCAGCTTTTCGAAATAACTAAGAAAGGTATAGAACAAAATAAAGAGAGAAAAATAGGCAAGTTAAATGAAAATAGAGAAGACATAGAAATCCCGGAAGATGTGTATATAAAGAGACAACAGAAAAAGAAAATAGATCCTAAATACGAAAAAGGAAAGTATGTTGATAAAAGATTTCAAAATAGAAATAAAGGTAGAAAGAAAAAACTCCACCCTGATCAAGTCAAACGACCGAAAAAGGTCACTAAGAAAAAGAAATCAAATAATAATAATAATAAACCTAGTACAAGTCAAAAAAACCCAGAAATAACTGATGAAGATATTGAGAATGTCATAAAAGAAATAGAAACGTCTAATGTTACAGGAGTCAGCCAAGATGACTTTGAGTTCGACGACGAATTGTTTCAAGTATCTTCTGATCGCAGCGCTTACGGTTCAGATACAGACCCTGCTAATACAAGATTTATCTGACGGACCAGGAGCATCCATCGTACAAATTAATCCATCTTTTATAATTGAAGATTGGTACACATTTTTACATTATAAGAATTTTACAAATTTAACAAGAGAAATTCAAACCCTTAAGATTAGCATTGACGTATTAACAATTAGTAATGAATATAAAACTTTGCATAATATTATTGAACAAAAATATAACAAGATATTAGAAAAAATTAATCATATTGTAAATATAAATCGGAATAACCGATCAAAAAGAGGTTTAATTAACGGACTAGGCAATGCTATTAGTTGGCTCACCGGCAATATGGACGCCGATGACAAAGAAAAGTATGATAATATTTTAAATAAAATCGAGAGAAATATGTATCACATAGAGCATAATGAAAATGTTAGATTAGGATTAAATAAAGAATTAACATCTAAACTTAATAAAGAAATAATTGTTTTAAATAAATATAAGGATAGTATAGAAAAAATAAATAATTTTACAGATTTAGCTCTTACTAAGTTAATGTATCATGATTTATTAGCCGTATTAGATTTAGTAGAAAATCAATTAAATGATATAGAATTTTCCTTAGAACAATGTAAATTAGGAATTACCCATCCAAGCATATTAACGACTAGAGAACTAGAACAATTAAACATACCGTTCGGAGAACCAATCACAGAAAATGTAGAATTAAACTGGTTACTTAGCTCCACATTTTGTTCCCTATCAGATACAGGATTAATTTATTATTTTATTAAAATCCCTTTGAGATCATTGCCAAAAACAACTTATTATGCTATGTCATATCCAGTTACAAGGAATAATAAAGTCATTACTCTAAAGATTAAAGAACAACTAATCATTAGATTTAAAAATTCGTTTTACAATGGAAATTGTATTAAATTCAATAATCATCATTACTGTAAAGACATGATAGAGATTAAGGACAAATGTATTTTAGAATTATGTAAGAATATAGAATTAAATGATTGTAAAGCTGTAGAAATAAGAACAAACCCTATAATCAAACTTATACCCACATTACACCAATATTTAACCTTTAATATTAGCAATGTAACAACTAGTGTAACAAACACACAAATGTATCATCTACCATCTACTAGCCTCCTTAATCTTAATGAAAATGAGAAATTTGTAAATATAAATGTACCACTTTCTTATGTTGACAATGTAAATATTCCTTTTATTTCCTATCATTCTGTTAATAATAAAACTATTGTATCAACAAATTTTACTTTTGAGGAATTACAACAAATAGACTTAAGTAATATAGAAATAGAAGAATTAGAACCTTATGATATAACTGTATCCCAATTTATTTCTTATATATTTTATGTAATATGTTTATATCTTTTATGCCATAATCTTTATCGTCAGTATTGTAAACTGGAATTACTGTGTTCTAATCCTTCAAATGATAATCCAAGTACCCATCCTCAACCACCTGAATGTTTTGATGGCAGAGCCAGAGCTTGGTTTCAATATTTACAGAATAGACAAACCGTCCCAAATCCTTAAATTTAGAGTTCAGTGGGCTTCACTCTCATAAGGACGGAGGAGTCACGCCACCATGAGGCCATAATGCACCTGCAGATCACACCATATTCCTTGAATCTTATTCAGCAGTCCTATTAACCTTTATATACCCTGTCCCTTCTCCCAGGGAACAGACACACTCTCTTCAAGTCCTCGCAGTAATTACGGTACGTAATCTATGTCAGATCTAGTATAGCCATATTGTTATTATCAAGATTGTCATTATTGTCTTTTAAAGTGTTATTATCGATATTTTGTAACTTTTGAATAAATAAAATATTTTTTTTTCAATAACGAGTACGAACACCAAAATTATATATCGTTGGATAGAGGAAGATTCTAGAAAAAATATTATCTTATACACACAGTTGTAAAAGTTAATGTAAAGTGACTAATAGTGCGTACACTTATTACTGATTATTATACGTAGCAATTTAATATTATAATATTATATAATCTAAATCATATGTTTCTGACGAAACTGAATACACTGTTATTTAAATTAACTTAAAAAAATTTTCAACGCTAAGTTTATTTCGTAGTTCTTATATTGATTTGTACTGTCGAGGTAAGTGAAAGTTGTGTGTTGCCCGCACCAGATTTTTTTTTCTTCCAAAAAGCTGTTATGCTACCTCCTATGTTAGTTTTAAAAACAGATAACTATTCAGTGACCACAAATTTCATTTACCTTTTTTGATATTTTAGCATAAAAGGTATCGTTACAAAGACTGTTGAATGAGATCGATTTGTCCTAATCTCTTTAATAGCTATCGGTCTTAAAGCTGTTAGGTCTAAGAAGACCGCTTTTAGAACCAGCCATAAGAAAAACTTTAATTTCATGAGGAACGCATTCATTAAGCATTTTATCCTCTAAATTGCCCACACAAGGAGTGATAGAGAACTCTCATTATTAAATATACCATGTGCTGATTTCAAATGACACCTTAGATACAGTAATCGGTCTAAATAGCTGGTAGCCGGGGACCACACCTCAGCACGCAATCGCTAGTAATTAACTGAGTCGGATAGTTAAATGCTCTGATATATATTTAAAACTACATTTATACCATGACTCCCAACATTTATGCAACATTTATTTAGGGAAGAAATTGAATGATATGATCTTGAGTCGTATAAATAAAGTTTTCAGATCAAGTCCGTTTAATCACTCACATATTTATGGGAATAATATTTAATATCGTTTTTAGAACAGTATAAATGTTCTAAGTTTATTTATTTTGTAGTTCTTAAAGTAATTACAATTTTATTTGCCTACCTATATATATATATATATATATATATATATATATATGATCTTTTTTTGTTTATATGCCTTACAAAAAGCTCTCCAATACAAAAGCATTTCCAGGAAATCAAAGCTCTTGTTATACAAAACAATAATTAGGCCGGTTGTAATGTAGGGCAGTGAGACGTGGACCTTAACTACGGAAAACAGGAGAGCTCTAGTGGCTTGGGAGAGGATTATATTTAGAAGGATTTTTGGAGCCGTAGAAGAAGAACACAGGTGGAGAATCAGAATCAACGACGAACTTACAGAATTTTATTGTGAGCCTGATATCCTCTGAGCCATAAGGAAGAGCAGGCTGAGATGGTTAGGGCATGTGGAAAGGATGGAGCCCTGTAGGCTGCCTAAAATAATGTTAAATGGTGTACCAGGAGGGAAAAGGGGCAGATCCAGGCGACGGTGGATTGAGAATTTGGAAGAGCATTTAAGAAGGATGTGGGTTGGAAATTGGAGGAGTCTAGCTGGAGATTGCGAGGCATGGGGAAGAACGGTGGCAGGGGCCCAAGTTCAAAAAGGACTGTAGCGCCCAACAGTGAATGAGTTATATATATATATATACAAGAAATTAATTCATCGACCCTTTTTTTATATTATAATTTTGTTTTAAATAATTCGGGTTTTGGGTCATTAAACTAATACTCCTTCTTAATTTTCTTTATTTTGACGTTTCGATCCTCCGTCCATGAATACACATAGGATCCTTTTCAACACTGCAACTAAACATAATTGGTTACATTTTGCAGTATGTTGGTTACATTTTCCATAAATCATCTATCTATAGCCGGGTACAATATATTATAAAAACATCTTACCAAAGAATTTCATTGATTACCGGCACACCACTCAGGCTAACACAGGGCACTGGGATCTCCAAGCCCTCCCCCCTCCAGCCTTGGCGGCCGAAGCTCAACTTATCAATAAATAAATACAATAAAATTATTCTATTAAAAATGCAAGGTCAACAACGCTTAAAAAATATATCACAAAAACAACAATAAAACAAACTAAACTATTATATAGACCAATAACTATGAAACAATCTAAAATATTTTATATAAATAATGATGATAAAAACTAATAACAATAAACAACTTATATATTAACCATAATAAAACTTTTTTATTTTCGTCTACTTATTCTTCCCAATTTATTTAAAATATTATTGTATACGTTGCTAAATAATGATGATAAAAACTAATAACAATAAACAACTTATATATTAACCATAATAAAACTTTTTTATTTTCGTCTACTTATTCTTCCCAATTTATTTAAAATATTATTGTATACGTTGCTAAATAATGATGATAAAAACTAATAACAATAAACAACTTATATATTAACCATAATAAAACTTTTTTAATTTCGTCTACTTATTCTTCCCAATTTATTTAAAATATTATTGTATACGTTGCTAAATAATGATGATAAAAACTAATAACAATAAACAACTTATATATTAACCATAATAAAACTTTTTTAATTTCGTCTACTTATTCTTCCCAATTTATTTAAAATATTATTGTATACGTTGCTAAGTTTTGTGCAATCATTCCGCGCATTTACAGTATGTTCGTTCCTAATGATGTGCATCATCTCGAGAATCAATCTCTTATCTTTATTTTTTTCCACATCCAGAATACTTACATTTTTAAAATCAAAATTGAGGTTGTTTTTGATAGCGTGACTCGCTAAGGCCGTTTCTTCTTTCTTGGATTCCACACTGTATTTATGCGCGTAAATTCTTTTATTTAAATATTGTGAAGTTTGGCCAACATAAGTGCCTTCACAATTTCTGCAATCTATTTTATATATAATGTTAGATAATTTTTCTTTACTGGTTTTATCTTTAAGTCTAGAGTAGAGGATTTTTTAAAAATTATTATTATATTTGTACACAATATTTACGTTTTCATTTTTGAATATCTCCTTTATTATGGGGGCTAGTGGTCTGATATATTCAATGGAAAAATAAGAATAAGAATCTACAGGGTCACGGTTTTTCTTTTTGTAAGAAAATGTTTCATAGGCCCCCCGTAGACACTTCTCTATGACACCTGTAGGGTAACCATTATTTTTTAAAATTTCGCTTGCTCGGCTAACATTTTCTTCTCTATAAGAGATACTGCTCAGAGCTATTGCTCTGTAGCATATATTTCTCCCAATGTTGATCTTAATTTTTAGGTCGTGGCAAGAATTAAAATTTAAAATTTAAATATATATATATATAATAATCATCATCCTCGCGTACTCCTGTTCATCATACCTTCCTTGATGTCCTCGTATCAGCGTCTCCTGGTACAACCCTTCTTCTGTCTACTACGAATTTTCTAAATTTAAAAACAATTAATACAGGGACCACATTAACTCTATAAACCAAAAAGAGAGGACAGTATGGACAGCAAATAGACGCAATCTAAAGAACAAAGATGTTCAAAATCTTCTTCTATAAACATGTAATACCTGTGCCATTACAGGCTACGAAAAGGCAGGAGAATTCGCTGAAAATATTTCACACGTCTTCTAGGCCAGCTTTTTGCAGAAGGAATGATATATAGTTTTGTCAATAAAGAACAATTATAGATAATTTTGCATTATCTATTTTGTAAATTCGTCCTATCTCAATGGAGCAACTTTAAGCTTGCTTATTCCACATTTGTCTAAAAGTAAGTAAGTAATTTTATAATTTATTTAGAAGACATTTTTAGGTATTTATTAAAATTAGACTGGTTGTTTTTTATTATTGATAGCAAATTGAGACAAGGTGATCTAAAATCGATGTCAGCAAGGTAGGTTGTTTCTTCAAACATTTTTTCACCCGTCAACATTTAACGAACTATTTCGCAATGAATTATTGGATGTATGAACCTTTTACAAGGTGATTTCGAAAGCGTTTTAATAAGAATCCGAATCACGTCGGAATGTTTCAGCCGCGGCTTACTCCCGGGGCAGTTAGACCAATTCACCTAATTACCCTCAATCCAGTTGAATAGAAAATCGGCCATCAGTGAACTTTCCTATCTTCGAGGAATTGGACGTTTGAGAGTATGTTCAATAATTTATGCCAGGCTACAAGATAAAACTAGCCCGTTCATTAAACATGTAAATAGACCTGTACTAATAGTGATTAGTTGCTCCGTTGAATTTTACAGAAAAGGAATCCTTACTTAGATCTTCTGATTAGTTCCTACTAATATGGTGCTATATTGAGCATTGAATAATCATGACCGTAATTATCATATAAAAGTTGTATGATGCGTAGATCAGATAAAAAATATTACATTAATTTCAAATCCATCATTTCAAAATAATATGTTAATCGATTTAAGAACAATAAAATACTGACTATCCAAGATAGAAATCTATTCACACTACCAAACGGTATAATACTTATGTAAAAAAAAAAAAAACACATTTAATTGTAATTATTGCATTAATAAGTACTCTTATTCCAATATTAAAACAGTAAATAACTTATTAAAAAACAAAACAAACATTTTTGGAACATTCAAGAGTTTCTATGAATGTCAGCCAGTTTACATCTAAATAATCAAGTAAAATGAGCTAAATATAATGTAATAAATATATAAATTTATTATATTATAATAATTATAATAAATGAGCTAGCAGCTCTTCTGTTTAATTATATAAATATGAATCTATGAATGAATAACTGAAACTAAAAACAACCTCTACTATTACAAAAAGGGTCTTGGGTATAGTAAATAGTAATGATCTGTAATGTACATAGGCAAACGGCTGTGGAAGAAAGTGGTTAGTCAGACATTATAGGTTTTTTTCTCAGTTAATAGATTTTCCCCAATTTTAGGTCAATGGTACCCATCCCACTGAGAAAGTCCAATCCACAGGAATTAACTAACTAGGGTAAACAATTATGGACACCCTTAAGACTACATTTTTGTGGTAAAATTAAAAAAACAAAAACATTTTATGAAGGAATCGAATTGTAACTTCCTATAGCTTCCATTTACCTATCCTTTTAAAGACTCAAGAGTTTTTGTTTTTTTGGGGCCAGAAGTTAATAATTTTACCACATGGCAATATTTACGGTAAAAAGAGCAAAAATTAGTTATTGACGCCCTGTCGATGGGCTATTGGCATCAGATTTATTGACCCCCTATCTCCTAAACCTTTTTTTTAAAAAAGTTATAATACCTCGTTAATAAGATATAATATCACATACCCATGCTGAACTTTAATGTAATATAAAAAGCTATTAAAATATTTAATCTCTTTATTTAACATTAAAAATACAACTATATCAAAACTCTCCCCCTCCCTCCCAAAAGACAGTTGATAAATTCTGGTAGGTATTTGTAACATAGAATAAAATAATTAATTTACATTTCATCATCTTCATTCGTATTTTCATCTTCATTTATCTCTAAATCAGACTCCACGATGTAACACGCAGAACAAACAAATTCAGGTTTACCCTACCCATAACACGTTATTTTCAAGCATAAACTTAATTATCAACCAGTAAATATCTTGAATCCACGACAGGATCAGCTGATGATAAAGTATTACATGTTCTAAAAATGGCTGGAACACCTGGCGAAGTCCAGAAAGTCAATAGGACTGCGCGAGGGCTGTTACAACCAAAAAATGAAATAAACGCCTATCCCTTTACATTAAACATGGACCCGCCGACACATCCTCCAGCAGTCGACGCCAAGTCTTGTAAAACGGATGTCGGATTTCGGATTCGAATGTCGCAGACGTACCTTCGCATATATTTAAGAGAGATTTATCCCCTCCTGAAAGAGACTGGCTAATGAATGGGATGAGAGGGCTAGTGCGACCCTTGTACTACAAGCCCTTGAGGAAGGCGTCATCCGTCCTTATCTCCTCTTGGCTAAATTAAACGACTCTTGGCTTCAGCTCTTCATTAGTTGGCCGCTAACAAGGAGGAGCGGGCGTCCATCTTGGGCGGCTCGGCCTTCCTCCTTTAGGGAGGTAATTAAATGGCGCCGATTATTTTAATTTTATGCTAAATAGTTCTCTTAATGAGCCTCTGCGAATCGTGAATCACGAATAAGTAGGTGCTAATGATTAGGATATTGTTCCTTTGGCTTACCCAATGGCCGAGTCAGTATAAATGTGGAAATTCCAATAGCTTTACCACAGTTGGTAATCGGTTTGATTTCAAGTATTTTAATGTGACTACATATTAAACATATGTTAATGTACATTCCATAAGTCTTTTTTGTCTACGTAACTTTTTTGAAAACACACTAGCTATTTCTTCTGATGTCAAGATTTTAACCATGTGCTCAATGAGGTAAATTTTTGTTGAGTTTTTAAAACCGTATTTTTGGATATTATGCCACATGGGAACTATTTGAATTTGAAATTCTTTAGCTTTATTGATTAGAATTTGATATAAAACTGATTTGTTTTCGTTTACATTTTTCAATGTCAGAATGTCGTTAGTATTCAGTAGTCAAAGGAAATACAAGAGTGACCTATTTTTTTATTGTCAATAAGACAACAAGTCTATTTGCACCAATGCCACGTACTAATGCTTGGTATCAGAGATCACATATGGTAATGATATCGGCCCTGAGAGGTCATTTATTATTAATAAGATCCTAAGGAGGATAAAAGAAAAAGACAGAGACCATCGGGAAGAATGGCGTGTCATCATCCAGTCCATTTCCGCTATTATGCAAAGCTGATGCATAAGCAGCAATTGGCCATTGTTCACCAAATGGCGGTCAAACAACGGCCTTTGTGAGCGGATGAATACATTATTCATACACAGAAGACACCAAGAAGAGGAGGTTACCGAAGGAGGAGGCTCTGCCCCGGACCCGGGGACAATTAGCTCGGTGATGGATGGGGCCCCAACACCGAGCGCTGACATTTACTTCTGCCTCTCCGGCTGTCAGTACTAATAAGATGGCGGCAGCGGTCCTAGGCCAAGTCGATAGTTCTTGTCATACTCCCCATGTCTCATTTTATTTTCATCAAATGGGTCCTATGTGTAAAGAAAATACTGATTACCTTGTTGAACATTATTAAAAAAACTTGCTCGATTAATAACTAATCATAATGACAACTTGCTTTATTAACATTTACAAAGCTTGTGTATAAGATAATATTTTTTCTAAACTCTTTAGCTTTTCAACAGTATATTATACATGTATATTACTGCTCTTATGTTCAAAAACGAAAAATTGCATTAAAAAAATATTTTTGCAGTTTTCTCCTTTAGTTAGAGATCGAATTGTTCAACTTATATATTTACCGGTTATATATCGTTGATAACGAGATTATATTGTTCTTTTTTATAGTATCTACAAAAATAAAGGTACTTTAGGGGAAAAAAATTTTAAAATATCGGCATTGAAGCCCAGTCATACTATTCCAATCAGAATGAAACCTACACCATATTAAAGAATATCAAATTTTACATTGATATATAGAGTTTAATCAAAATCGTAAAAAGGTGCAAAATGAATAGTATAAAGTGGCTCTTTTGGTAAGCTGGTTTTGATGAAAAAGTTTTGTAACATCTCATTCGTATAGGTTTCTTAAATATGAAATTTCAGTTTCATAGGACTTTTTGTTTTTACCCGGGAGTTACCACACACAGGCCTTTTTGCGGGACTTGGTTATTTCAACCCAGAGGACCCTAAAACGTGTATTTCCGTTGAAAACTGGAATTCGAAAATTTTCACGATCACAATACTTTCCCATACTATGTATTTCATATATAGTGACTTCGTGACCGATGCAGACGGGTAAAACTTTCTATTCCAATAACATTATCGCTGATGAATATTTTTTTATTACTTACAGGTTATTTAATATATAGTTTCCGCCCAAAAACATTTATATAGTTCTTTTATGCTTTATTTATTTAAGATTATTTATTTTTCAATTTTTATTTTTATTTTTAAAAATTTTAAAAGTGGCCACATGCCTCAAACTTTATTCATGTTGTGGTAATTGCACCAATTACATGTTACTTTTACGTGATATTTTACAGTGGGAACTTACTTATCTAAATTATCTAAACACCAATATGGTTTTCCTCAATGATTTTGTTCTTTGACTGTAAAAATGTTGTCATAGCTAAATCGAAAATTCATTGATAGGGGAAAGACACTGTTCAACCGTCTAGATACGCCTTAAAATTAGATATTTTCACCTTCCGTTTAATGGTTCTATTTAATGATTATTCCTTATTAGCTCTTTTGTTTCGGAAAATATTTGTAAAAATACATTGGAAGCCCCTTTTCCTTCAGTTTCAATTGATTAAATATTTAACAATGTATTAAAGTGTTATTTTGCATTCATAAGGAATCAATCATAATTAGAAAAGCATTTATCATATATCATTACATTATTTTAATAGTTCTTGTTATAAAGCTTAGAGTGAGGCCAGTTTGCTCTTAAATAAAATAGTTTATTATTTTGGCAATGACCGATGATTGGATAGGATCTCGAACACAGTCACCCAGTTTGGCTGACCCCCTGCGAACCTGTTCCTCTTGCGATATCTGTGTTCTTGGCGGCTGATTAAGATGTGCGGCAGGTAGCAAACGGACACTCACCAGTTATGTTAATGCCAGTGACCACGTAAGTGCGTGTTGTGTAAATGGCAGACAGTAAATCACACTCTAGGCCAGTGTCATATGTAAAGTAGAAGTTGCGAAGGCCCATCGGCAATTAGGGCTAGGGATTCTCCTCAAGAACTGCCTGGTTTCGAACTGATCTTTGAAGTCGACCAAGATTGATGGCGTGGTTTCTAAAGCCTAAGGGGAGTCTGCAAAAGAGATCCCAATGGATTGGGATTGAAATCCATTTTACGAAATTGTTGAGCGAAACACTTGAAATATTGAGCAACTCATCATCCATGACAGTTCTTTAAGTTATTATTTAAAAAAAAAAATTATAGGTTATCTTATTTGCGTTTTTGAGGGTCGATAAATGTGATATAATTAGAAAAAAAATATATATATATATATATATATATATATATATATATATATATATATATATATATATATATGTGTGTGTGTATATATATATATATATATATATATATACACACACATATATTGCTTTATATATATATATATATATATATATATTGGCTTGTAAAATAAGTTCGTAGCGTTTTTCAATATTTCATTTTGATCCTCTCTGTGTTTATACAATCATGTTTACTTGGTCAATAATGTTTACGTGTTCTAATAAAGAAATAGTTAACGTGCTTTGTACGTCAGTTTCAACCGATATTCCTTATTCTTAAGTGGAATTTTGCTTGCTCGAAATAGAAGAGAAAAAATCATTATCGTATTTTAATGATTTTTTATTTCCGAATAGGAATATCCACTGCACAGATGGTTAATAAAATTTTCAGTGTGTATAACGATGATGCCTTAGAAGAAAGCACCGTCCGTAATTACACAGAACCGGAAATTTCGTCTTGGAAAACGCAAATTTCTCGGGTCGTCCTTCAACTGTTGATGATGAACAAATTTAAGCATTGGTCACAGACTATTCTCACCATTTGATACGAGATATCGCAAAAACACTTAACATATAATTCAATAAAAATATTTACAAGAATCTGAAGCTTTTATTAATACCAGCAGGAAAAACGCTACGACTTTATTGAGATTTACAACTGTGTTAAGAAATACATTCAGCAAATGTGAGACAAGATGAACTATGTCCTGATACACATTCAGGAAAACTACCCATTGGCAACTCTCCAAAACTATGGTAAACCAGAAGGTCCCGAAGGCATGTCATAATTTAAAATTTAACTACATTGTATGTTAACTGTTTATAGACAAGTCAATTTACATCCCGTTAGTTGTTAATATATTAAAAAAAAATATATATTGTACAAATGCTAATGTACTGCACCGATTTTTCCAACGTTGTAGGTGTAAGTGTGTGCAAGTATGCATTTACATTTCCATGAGTTGTGTCTGCAGTTTCACTTTTGAGAAGCTTGGAAGAGACGTAGTAACCAGGAACTATACAACCTCCTCAATAGCCCAGATGTTGTCAAGGTTGCCAAAGTTAAGAGACTCAGATGGGCAGGCCATGTGGCTAGAATGGAGGATATGCCGATCCCCAAGAAAATCCTCTCCGAAGAAGTTAATGGCTGAAGAAGAGTAGGGAGGCCTAACCTGAGGTGGATGGGTGCTGTCACAGAAGATGCTAGGATTTTACTCGACATTAGGGACTGGAGCAATGCTGCGCAAGACAGAGCCAACTGGCGGAGGCTACTGCAGGTGGCCCAGACTCGGTGACGAGTTATTGCGCCAGATGATGATGATGATGATGATTATATAGTGTAGTTAACATGAAAATACCGTACTCCAAATTACCGCTTCTCATCTTATGAAATTTGGTATGAAAGTTGCTCAAGACAGGATCATAGAAAAATATACTTCGTTTGGATTGCACTAATACATCACATACCTGAAAGAGAGCTCAAAAAGCATTACAGTTTTTTCTCCCTAGCCTTTCTTCTTAAATAACCGGTGCCATACAAGCATTCATAGTTTGTAACAAATATAATTTGTAGATATATATATACTAGAATCTGCCGCAGAAATATAAACTAAGAAATGTGTTATTAAAAAAGGAATACCATATCAATACAATATAATTGGGTAATTAAAAACAGTAAACATACACTTCTGGCATTGTTCTACTGCCTACTATCTTCTTATACCTTCTTCAATAGCACACGCATTCCCTGCTCATTGTTGCTGCCTCCCAGCATCTGCTTCTCAAGTGCTTCATAGGAATAGGGTTTGGACATACAGAGAGACGCTTACATCAGATTTCTTGCTTTAAACACAGTTGTAATAATCTTTTAAAGACCTATGTCCTGGCGTTCAGGACCAAGGGGCCAACAAAGAGATCGTTCCAAAATGGATCAAAGGTGCAAAATAGGTCGTCATTATTTACCATTAAAGTGTTTGAGGTTGGTAATACAAATTACAACATGGTAACCACGTACCAGGGGGTATTAGCCGCTAATAGCTGTTAACTGTCATTAAAATTAAAAAAAAAAATTAACCAACCAATTATCAAAAATTCCATACAAAAGTTCTACTTTGTATTAATCTTCGTTTCCAATTACAATCATAGAGAATGTAGGCATCAAAATAACTATTAGCAGTATCGTTTTATTGTAAAAATCCTTAATTTCATATGAATTGTAACGAATCATATAAATATTCAATCACATTAATTGTTTGGTATGGAATATTTCCTCGACAAAAAAGTTTTATAAGCAGCTTCTCTTTCTACTTTATTCTCTATTTATTTTATTATGTATTTTATTAGGTTAACACACCCACCATTTTGAGTACTTGGTTGCACTTATGGGATCTTTTTTTTTTTTTCTAAGCGTAAACCACTTAGGTCATTTTCGCCTTAAATCACTTTTTATAGACGGATTAAATATTATAGTCTATTGTACAAGTCGGTCTGTCGTAGGAAGTCAAAAAGTTTTGCAGTTGTTTGTATGTTGTCTTGTAAAACGGTTGGTAAGTCAGTGTCAATTGCAATATGTGCTCTGTGAGTATCATAAGCCCTACACTCTGTCAAAATGTGTTTAACAGAGATTGGGCAACCGCATGTTGGGCAGTCCGTAGGAGGTTCCCGTGCCATGAGATGTCCGTGAGTTAGTCGGTGTGTCCAATACGCAGGCGCGCCAGGATAACCTCTTCCCTTCGCTTTTGTCGTAGAGACGAATGCCAATGGGAGATGTCCCTTCTTATTTCCCTTAATTTGTTGTCAGTAGTGTCATGCCAAATCTGTCCCCACTTCGACCGAATCCGCTGCTTGATGATAGAGACATAGTCGCCAACAGGCACCCCAGTAAAGGGAATGCCATCTGTTATTGCTTCTTTGGCTGCACGATCTGCGAGTTCATTGCCAACTATACCGCAGTGGCTCGGTACCCAGACGAAAAAAACTGAATTATTGGAAACTATTGTGGACTGCAATGATAATAAAATATTTTGAATAAGAGAGTCGGTAGAGAAAAGGCGCTTCAAGCTGAGCAGGGCCGATAAGGAGTCTGTGCAAATAATCCTGGTTGTCTTAGTTGTCTTATGGGATCTTAATCCGTGGATTTCTGTAGACAAATATTGGATTAAAAAACATATATTATTTATTAATTATCCCACCAGTATTGTCTGACACCTTAGTAGACATAACCTTTCCCAACTTCTTTTCAGTTGTCCTGATTTATTTAATATTTTAAATATTCAGAATCCATAATTCTATGCCCACGAACTTGGCACTCCTGGGTGGCTTGAGCTGTAATAAATGGTAGGAGCTAGGCCAAAGGGTCATGTCCTGTGTTCAGCCTGGAGGCAGCGATGCTTGCTGCTCGAGGGGAGCTGCAACTTATAGGCTCCTGAGTTACAAGGTTCTCCCATTTCGTGCCTCCAGCTATTTCTATGCGACTTCCTTATGCTTATTTACTCACTGTAAAAGTTATGTGTGCTTCGGCTGAGTAAAGAGAAGCTGTATTGTTTGGCTGAGCCAGATATATCCTTCTTTGCTAATTTTATTGCCAAGTAAAGCAAGACGGATAGGGACCTTTAGGAAATAACAACTGCCAGGCAACCTAGCTCGTTCAGTTTCCTCCTGCAATCCACGGTTCTACTTCATTCGTGTTTACAAATGTCGTGTTAGATTTATAATGGATGTTTGCTAATCAACATTTCCAACTACTTGAGAATCATTCTGGACATAATTAGAAGCCGCACACTGAACATAAGGACTATTATATTGAAAAGATTCACAAAAAAAAAAAAAAAAAAAAAAAAAAAAAAAATAGGAGCTTAGCATCATGGTTACTTATCTACAAAACCTACATCAGAACAATACTGGAATGCGAAGGTGAAGTTGAATCAACTATAACAACTACTCATAGAATAGTGTCTACAGTACTATTATAAAAGTGATAACATAAAAAAATGTAATAAACCTGAAGAATGGTCCCTCCCATTTTGTAATTGATAAATAAAGGCATACAAGCCCTTGAAAGGTTAATAGTGCATGCAGCGCATATAGCAATCCTCCTTAGAATACCTCCGGGTAATAAAAGGACAAAATGTGACATGTGTACATAGCATATTTTTATTTGTATTTTGTGTAAATAAAACCAGAGGATATAAAAAAAAAAAAAAAAAATGTAATAAAAACTTTCTATTGATTCTTTGATAAATAATGGATTTAAGTATTCAAGCACTGGCGTTCAGAAATACTAAGTTTCGGAATGTGACGCAAGTTATAGAACCCGAGAAAAAACACAAAATAAAAATATATATATATATATATATATATATATATATATATATATATATATATATATATATATAGACAATGTACCGAAACTGTGTTTGATCTGCTAAGCAGGTCTAATGTATTTCGAAAAACATCGTTGTTTCTTACCAAAAACTGTTTTAAACAAAAATGAACTAAAAGCAAGATAAAAAAGCAAGTGCTTTCTTAACAGCTATATTATAAAAAAAAAAAAAAAAAAAAATGTCACACTACATGGACATTACCGTGGGAAATCCGTCATCTTATTGTTCTTTCTAGAATTGGGAATGAACATGGAAATTGAATTACGACCGAGAAGCAAGGCATGCTATAAAGGGCTAAGTACATTCTTCTTATCTACTGTTTGTGGTGTAAATTGTTTTATATGAGATGTCAGCGACGTCTTGTCGAAATTCGCTACACGTGTTAACAAGTTTTAAGACCCTCTCTTTAGGAGTTTAAGATCCTCAGCTCGTTCTCACTCAATGCAAATGCATCGATGACAAGGAGTACAAGAGAAACCTTCTCGGAGTACCTCTTAAACGTTGTTATCTTTGGACAAGTGTAAACACCCTAGATCGGCTATGTTTCCTCGAAGATCCGCTGACTGAGGTTCCCAGGAAGCGATGGGCCGTCGGATAAGGATGGATTTCGAACGGTCCGGGGAGGACTGCTCATCCGTCCCTATTTAACGGTATACCTCGGGGACTGGTGCATCCTCTAAAGGGCAGCCGGACGGCGGCTAGTCGGATCACGTCCGGTTTGATTTGACAACGCAGGCATCTTTCCCACGCCGAGCCCCTCTCGCGCCATATAGGGTAGTCAGCCTTCTAATATATCGCCACTATTTTTATTGGAAACTTTCAATAGCATCGACATTGAGAAATCTACCATTTTCTCTTTTTTCTTCTCCTATTTCCTTACGGGACTTAGTACTTCAACATCCGTTTATATCTATACTCGAACATAACCAACAACGCTTCATTGGAGGGATAAGTGACGAATAACTAATAACATTTGTACAATCTCAAAACATCTGAAAGTAATATGAATGCCTAACTTATATAAATAGTTTCCTTATGATATAGTTTAATAAGATTATAGCAATGGATGAGCTTAAATATACATTATGGGCTTTGGGAAATTATGGTTGTATGAGTTTCCCATGACAATGTTTAGTAAAGAGTAAAACCCTGAATTTATACAGGTGAACTGAAAGTGGTAAGTTAACCATTTATAAATCAATCAGAAAAGGTCAATGGTGTTTTTATTTGAAAACCATATTTATTTGAATTTAATTATTGAAAAGAAAAAAAAATTAATTAAAAATCTTGTTCTAACTGTTGAATAAATCTGAAAAACCTGATTTGGAAAGCTCAATAGTTACCCTTTCATTGCTTCATATTATTTACAACCAAATTAAGTTCCTCTGCGACTTCTCTGCGTCTGTTGGTATCGTAACAGTGGCTTATATGTTGTGTTAGGGACAGGCGGAAGCGTGTATTATAAAATTTGCTTCGGGTCCCTGTGGCGGTCTACAGTGACATCTCTACACTAACGATTTGCTTGGTACCATATTTGACTTGGGGTTACTTGCATTACAGAAAAAAATTATAAGAAAAATTTATAACAACTTTTTTGACAGCAAAACGAGAGTGGAAATAATATTTACTCTCAGCAATGTCCATTGTTAATACACACGACTGGCGAGCGTACAGTCGTCAAAAGCTAAATTTATTGCTAAAATCTAAAACTTTCATAAATTTTACGTCTGAAGTCCCAGAATATGGGAAAAATAATACAAAAATCTAATAACAGCTAGGAGTGGCTTAAGCCTGCCAATAGATGTAATTTAAATCATTTAGGAAACTCTTAAATTATAGATGGTAAAACTTTTGATTCGGAGTGTGTATCTGAAAAAAATTATGTATCAACCAAAACGAAAAAAAATCGCGAAAATGCTTTGCAACATTAAAAGACTAGAAGTATGGGATGAAACAAATCCTTAGGGTAAATTGGAGGTTACATCGTTTTTCGTCATTGAATCGGGGCAAACATTTACAAATTCTCAATATATCCTACAGGTAGATTGTAATGTATATTCAATAACGAGAGTGCAAATATAATATCTTACCTGTCTCAGCAATGTCCATTGTAAATAAAAGCAAAAAGAGTTTGCGCTACACACACCTTGAACATAATAAATAGCCATCGAATAAAGATAATCACATTGTCGGTTATTAAGCACTTGTGTGAACAGGAATAATTTACTCATATTTATTTGTAAACACGGTATGGCAGGACATTTTAGTATTATGCGTCTTACCAACTAATAATAAAAAGTTCAAGCACTCAAAAATTACATTATTCTTCTACTGTGATGAGTGGAAAATGAAATGAGGTGTGGTATATAGATACGTTTTCTGTTTTTCTAATATAACATAGTATTTGTAGAGATTTCAAAGATAATTTAGCTATAATCGTGACAAATTTGATGTTCTTGGGGGACTTCGCAGATTATAGTTGTTTTTTTTTCTATTCTATCCTACTTGCACGAATTAATTATAACTATATATTAATTAGTTTCAACTAGAAAGACCAATACAAAGGACAGGAAATTCTAAAATTATTTCACAAGGTTTCTTCCATTTCAAACATGAACGAAACTGTGGAGATAGATAGATATTAGAAGTAATTTCATGTGAATATTAAAGGTAAATGTAGGCCTAATTATTGTTATTATTTCTTCAAGAAAATATATAAGGGATTATCAATCTCAACATATTCTGTTAGTTTGTCATTTTTTTATTCCGGTAACTACAGGTTTATAATATTTTAGTGAGGTGATATCTAAGAGCAGAATTATATTTTAGCTAATAAGTTCATACTAAGGCGGGGAAAGAACCCTCCTAATATGGACGGATTGGCACTAGTATGGAATGTAGTCCCAAATCTAGGAAAGGCAGTCATCAAGAGACGGTTATTCAGCACTAACTTGTCAATTAACAGAAGAATTCTGCCTCCGAATTTTTTTATAAATAAAAAAAAAAAACACGGCATTCCTGTAACTTCCTTTTTGCCTTATTTCCATACTTGGTCGTAATTTTCTGAAGACTGACATCCGCGAGTCGAACCTGAAACAAATTAATATCTAGAAAGTATTTAAACCATTCATTGATTCTTATTAGTTTACATTAAATTATTACAAATATAAAACAAAAAAAAAAAAACTGTATAATTATCGTCAACAAACATCCTATATCGAAAAAGGCCACATAGATAATTGCCATGTTTGTTATAGTCCATAAAATAAATCATATCGTAAGAGAGTAGCGATAAGGCACTGGTTCGGGGAGGCAGTGGTACAGGTCTAATAAGGAGGCAGGTAAGAAAAAAGGTCGGAAATAATTAGAACTATGAATATTTGCCGTGGGCGGGCGTGGGCTACACAATGGCCCTGGTAGGTAATTCACTTAAAACAGATAATTAGAGGGCACGGCCGCTCCTCCTCATCGGGAGTACTGTCTCCAGCCGAAGAGGAAAGGGTTCAACAGGTTCCTGGAGGGGAGTTCTGAGGGGCTCAGGGGGATTTCTAGAGGTTCAGGGGAGGGGGGTTTGTAAAAGGATCAGGGGAAGTTACAGAAGCTCATGGGGAGTTTTGCTCTAGTTTTTCTATTTATCGCAATTTACAACTGTATAAAATACAATATAAAACTAAAAGATATGAAATACTATACAATCAAACAGTATGGAATGGAGAAACAATCTATTTGCATTTAAAAAAGAAAAAAACAAGGAATTTACACAATGTTTTTTTTTTTTTCAAAAGAACTACATTAGGGTATAAATGTTTGTATAACTGAGTATAGGCAATTAACTAATAGGAAAACAATACATAATTTAAAGGAAAATGGCCTATTACCACTGCTAATATTAAATATTTGTTATTTAATTATTTTATTTTAGGAAATTTAATTTTCTATGAAATAGCACTAATAGTAGACTTATAAAAACTACTTAAAATATTACAGTGTACAGCAAGACAACAAAAGAATAATATAAATTAAATAATATTAACATTAAACGATCTTTTTATAACGTCATTTAAGTTAGTATAGGAAAAACAATTAATGAATTCAAATAAACAAATTTAAAAGACTTAATTAACCAAAAATGACCCATTAAGGTGGTACAATACACGAAATCACATTAAAATAACCTCTTTGGTTATTATGTACAAAATATTTTGGTTATAAAACCCTGGTAGCATTTTTCTCCAACTTCAAATATAACGGAGTAATTTAATTAAATCGTTTTTTATTGGGAGCCATTTTGAAACTAAGCGGCTGATAAAACGTTAGGGTTAGGTTCATCGTTGGATGCCCTAATATTCATGTTCCGAATTTCAAATATTGGTCCAATAGTTAGAAGAAAAGCCGCGGACGGCAGAGAAAAGGATTTGTTTTTATTCGTTATTCGGGTTCTACGTATCTTGTAAACGAAAGCCGTTAAATTTTGAGGAGGCGGTTTTTTTTTCCTGTCAATTACAAAGTTTCATTATTGGAAATAATAAACCAAAATACATTTATTGTAATTTACAATTGTAGTGATAATATATCAATTAAATTTAAGTAAAACTTTAAAAATGCATGACTCTAAAGTGCAGAAACTACTCATTGGGAGAACTAAACTTCTAAAAACCGTTTTCTTTTCAGACGTCTCGGGGATTATTAGGAATTGAAGAAGAAAGAAGGATTGAAAATGGGGGGTTAGAGTGTTGATGAAGTTGAGGGAAAAAATCTAGGGCATTGTCTTGCCTGATGTTTTTTTTGTCCTTTTGATATTTTAATTAGTTTTAGAATTACGAAGTTAATTAATAATATAATAAATATAAGAATCTTTTTTTTTTATTTTTTTGGAAGTTTTCTTAATATAAATATTAAAAAAAGCACACACTGCCTTCCATTCCTCACCCAATCACTTTATTTCATGAGCTTTTTATCAGATTTTTTCATATTAGTCCACGTTTCTGGGCTATTTCCCCATTTTCAAGACTTATTCCCTTCCCATTATACAATTACTACATCACATTTCACCCTTCATTCCATCTTATAGCACACTGCTATTTGTCCATATTGGTGTTCATTGGCTCACTGAGTGCTCAAGTGAGGAATGGAAGGCAGTGTGTGCTTTTTTTAAATGTTTACATATAAGAAATATTTCATAAACAAGGATACCTGAAGATGGGTGAAATACTCCGAAACGTTGATAAATGTTTTTCATTTTAGTAAAATGTTTTTTGAACCAATATAAAGCCATTCTTTTCTACTTCAGAATGGTACCTTGTTCGGGATAAATCTAGAACATTAAGGTCTTTCAGGATGAGCTTTTAAAAGTAGGGAGCATTTAGAATGTTACGAAAAATATTGGACAGAAGAAGAATTAAATTGCTTTGTAGAGTACCTCAGCTCTACTCAGTTAGTCCATGTCGACCTTAAGATGGTCATGTAGATGAACATTTTGAAGTTAAGTGGGAGTTTTGATGTAGTCTAATTGGCGTTAACCACGGAACTAATCGCTATTTAACGTATTTACCATTTAACGAATATTTTCGATTACGAACAGAAAAATATAAAGAAAAATGGTAGCAACAACCTTAGTATTGTAGGATTGATTGGAAATGTTATAATAAAATCATTTATTAGACAATACAACCCGATTATTTAGTTGATGATTATCAAAAGTAATAATAATACACAGAAGCAGGTCTTCCCTTTCATAAAAAAAATATATGTATATATATATTGCTAGGGGTTTGGTATTCAAGTTTCTTTATATTATGTATTGTAAATACTTTATCTTGATAGTTGTTTTAGAGTGTGATGAGCAGAAAGCTTAAGTATGAAATAATTTATATGAGAATGGCTTTAACCTCCAAAAATAACAACTTTAAGCGTTTATGGTGATAAGAAAAATAATTTTGACTGTTTTTTCTTACGGAACCGCCTCAAAGAACGAGTCCTTGATATTATTCCTGACAGACGGCATTACTAGCAGATTATCTGATTTGGAGATACTTGTAACATCATTAATACCATTCCTTCAGATAGAATGTTTGGATTGACAAAGGAGGGGTAAATTATTTTCTTTTGATCCGCTGAATTTGGATTGGGAGTAGATTATTTCAATCAGTGATATAGCAGTTTCCATTCATGGATTAGATTGCAGGTGTTGTGTAGGATTAATTTTAGGATCAATGCTTCATAATATACTTAGTTTTGAAAGAACTTCTAGAGAAAAGCTGCTTGTTAGCAAACTTTTTGAGGAATCTATGTTGATTCTTTCAGACTCTGAAAAAAAAATGTATAAAAACTAATTAAAAAATCTAAAAAGAAATTTATACTTAAAACTTGATGCTTATTTTAGATTTTTATTTTATTTTCTTATCGAATTTAGGAAGCCAAGATTAAGGAATCAAAAAAATGCTAACCAGAAGATGCTCTGGATAATATAGTTAGATCGGTTAATAGCATCTCTTTGATATTTTCAAAATTATTCTATAATTTTTTTAATACAGACAATAAATACATTCATCATGGTTCATGGGTATTGAAAAAAAGTCTGATTATGAAGAGTGATGAAATAATCAAGCGGAAATTGCTTTAAAAAGTCACTTGAACTTCAGATAGGTTTCTTGAACATAGGAAAAAGTTAAGATTTTATGTGATAGTTGATTGATATAATTTCATGATAATACAGTCGTGATAATGCGATAGTATAATTTGGAGCCGAAATAGTTATTTGTAATTTTTTTTTTTTTTGGTTGAATAACGTTTGTTTGATTTGATTCAAACGATGGGAAAACTAAGGGTTGGTTAATTTTCCAAATCTATTGGTTGACACTTTAAAAGTTAGTACTGCAAAAAGTCACGTCCAACTTAGTTCCAATTCAGTTTAACTTCAAGTTTAATATACACTCCTATTATTATTAATTTCAATGATAATAAAGAGGTTAATTTTTATTGTGCTTTGATGTACCGTACTACCTTACTAGACCATTTACAGCTGAATTAAGACATTTCAATTTGTTTATTTCAATGATTGTTTTTCCAATATTTAGGTAAATAACCTTATAAAAGATCCCTTAATCTTTTGATTTTTTTGCATTATTATTTTGTCTTAACATTTTTAAATTTTAATTGTTGTTTTGTTATCTTGCTATACACTATTATATTTTAGGTTTTTTAAAATTATTTATATAAAGAAATTTACAACTGCATTGATTCAATGCAACAAATAAATGGGATTAATATTCGGTTGAAACGCATGATAGTTATGTGAAAAAACCACCCATTGGTAGCACTTGAATGTCTAATTTATAGAGGGTCACTTGGCCATCTTATTTTAATTCGTCTCGGTGATTGTCTGGAATAAATATGGAGGAGAGGTGACGGATAAGCGGGTTATAATCATTTTTTATGTTATGGTTGATTTAACAAATATAATTTACTTTTATCTTAAAAATGTATTTTAAAATTTAATATTTATGGCGTTCATTAATCTTATTATGTTTTATTTTTTTTATTAAGGCTAATTAGTGGATCAACGTCTATCTCATTGTTGGCTCTTGAGTTATACTATATTTAACTCATTTTACCAAAATGTTTTCGTTATTTGTATTCTTTGGCTATATGTTCGATATTCGAAGTTGCATAGTTAGAAGAAATCATTGATAATAGTTTTGATATCTTTAGGTAATGGAGAGCAAGATTGGACATAATAATTTTAGAGGAGACCTGACATAAATTTTTCACACAGTATAATACGAAACTATTTTTCATAATTTTAAATATCCGTGATAGTGTCGATGTTACATCTATAATAACTAATACATTAAATTATATTTACAATAGATGGTATATATATTTACACCGAGTTGAAGCTAATATATGTAATATAGAATAGAATAGAATAGAATAGAATAGAAAAAAAATTTTATTCTGGGACTAGGTCCCCTAAGAATAATAGTTATGTACAATAGAAAAATATAATATGTCTGGCCAACAGACAAAATAAACATGAGTACTTATTAATTACAACGATTATTTACAAATACAATTATTAACAATGAGGAGAAAAGCTATACATAAAAAAACAAACAAATTACTTCAAAAAAAAAAAATAATAAATAAAAGATAAAAAAAAAAAAATATATATATATATACATATATAATATCTTCTAAATATTGTCTTCTGAGAAAATAAAATCTAATTTTAACAAAATCAAATTAAAATTTGGGCGGTAAACAAAAATCGTCTTTCATTCAATGTAGACTTCTAGATGAAATTGACATATCATATTTGCTGATCGTCTATTTGGGATGACAGTAGGTAAAGGAAAAGTTGGGATTTGAATGAGGATAAAGAAGTGGCATGGCGGATATGGTTCGGTAGAGAATTCCAGAGTGCAGAAGAGCGAACAATAAAGGAACGATCAAAAGTTTTGGTTCTGTGGGTAGGAGCATAAAGGTCAGAATGTCGGGATCTAGTTTCGAGTAAGTGGACTGAGGATTTAAATTGAAGGAGACTATGGATGTAGGATGGACGCTGGGAGTTGATAGTTTGATAAAGGTATGATCCAAGGAAATATTGTCTGCGTGGTGGAGGGAAGGAGCCACTTTAACTCACCGTATAAGTGGGTAACATGAGATCTCCTTGAAGTGCCGAAGACAAATCTTAAGAAAATGTTCATAATGCGCTTTAATCTGTCTTCAAGCACAGTCGGGAGGCCGTCATATGCCACACAACAATAGTCAAAGTGGGGGAAAATGAGTGAGGAAACGAGGAGCTTACGAGTGGATAGTGGGAGAAGATGACGGGAGCGATGGAAAAATTTAAGGATACTTATTGTTCTTTGGGAGATTTGGGCAATATGTGGTTTCCAGGAGAGGGATTGGTCGATTGTGATACCTAGGTTTTTTACAGAGGAACTGAAGGTAATTGGGTAATTACCAAGGATTAGACTTGGGAAGTTGGTATTAGATTTGATAAGGGATTTGGAACCTATTACTATTGCTTGCGTCTTCATAGTATTTAGCTTAAGTTTATTCAGATTTCCCCAGGCGCTGATTCTATCCAGGTCTTCCTGAATCTTCAGAAATGCTGCTAATGTCTCGGAGGGGGAGAAGGATAGGTAGATCTGGAAATCTTCAGCGTACAAATGGTGGGAGCAATGATGGATAGAGTTGGGAAGGTCATTGATGTAGGAATTAAAAAGGAGAGGAGATATACTTGAACCCTGGGCCACACCTGCCGAAAGGGTAAGAAAGGAAGATAGAGGTTGATTAGGAATATTGACGGCTTGGGTTCTATCAGAAAGAAATGAGTGAAACCAACGGATAGTGCTGTTAGAAAAGGATAGGGATTGAAGTTTGGAGTAAAGGATGGAGTGGTCCATGGAGTCGAAAGCTTTTGAAAAGTCTAGAAGTATTAGTACGGTCAGTTTCTTTTCATCCATAGCAGTATGTATGTCGCTGGTGATTTTGAGGAGAGCAGATTGTGTGGAAAAACCAGGCCGGAAACCGGATTGGAGAGGATCAAGAAGTTTAGACTTTTCAAGGTAATTAGATAATTGGGATTGGACTATTCTTTCTAAAGGCTTTGATAGGTTAGATAGGATGGAAATTGGGCGGTAGTCTTTAGGGGATATAGGATTAGAGGTTTTATTAATAGGATGGATTATTGCTTTTTTCCAAGTAGTTGGAAATATAGAATTTTGGAGGGAAAAATTATATATGAATAGAAGGACTGGTAGGATTTCGGGAAGGCATAGTTTTAATAATTTGACGGGTATTCCATCAAATCCTATGGAGTTGGCATGGGATTTCATTAGAAATTTATATATATATAATATATATAATATATATATATATATAAGCTAATGAAGATAGAATAAAACCTATCTAAGAATACCTTAAAGGTGTGTTTTATTTCCTAGCCCCTAGAACCGAAACTTCTTTGCATATCTATGGTATTCTCATTCTTCAATATATTCCTCCATTTCGTCTAAGATGACAATATACTGGTTTATACTTATCCGCTTATATAAATAAGGAGGCATTGTCTTAGAATAAATAATTTGTTTATTTAATTTTATCAGGTTTCTTAAAAACATCTTAAGCCTTATATTCATACTTTAGAATTTTTTATTTAGTTTTATTTTTTCGTTATCTTTAGTAACTATTTCTAGGCAAAATTTACGTGAATATTTCAGCGAGCATACTCATTAGCTGGGGTATGAATATAGATGGCATACCTTGAAGATTTTAATGAAGAAACAATAAATCTAAATCAAAAAGAATTGTTTATCAGTAATTGTTTATCTAGCAAATCTTAATTAAATTAATTGGTAGAGTAAATGGAGTAAGGATAAAAAAGATGTTACATCATAACATTGATTTATAACAGCTGCTGTGTAATTATTTAGCAGAGGAAGTTGGAGGATAAGGGTTGATAAGGATCGCGAGGAGCCTGTAGCGGTGGGTGTAACAGCCTGTAACTGGAAGGTACTGACCCAGCTCGTAATAAACATATCTAGGATATTAAAATATTTCTTGTACTTAGCCTTCGGTATGCTTACTAATGTTGTGTGTATGGTGTTCAAACAGCACACCATCAGCCATTCGTCTAGCTCCTGTGTCTAGCCGCTAGGAATAAATAGGGAAACAGTCAGAATGAATAACAGAATGTGTGCGGTGCATATTTATGGCGACAACACTTTTTTTATACGTGCATTGTAAGTTTATTTTATGTATTAACCATAATAGGGTTTGGGTATTGAATATGTGCTCAACCTCTTGGTTATTAACACCAAATATATTTATATTAACAGATATTCTCCATTTTTTAAACACGTTTAAAATTAAATAGCACACACAAATTTTTATTTATACATTATATTAAAAATTAATTTATTCCAATTTTTTTTTTTGTAATCATAATAATAACCTTAGAACTGGAAGGCTCAATAGGAGTTGGCCATTCACGCTCATTTCATGCTTTTTGCGTTTATTATTTTTCATAAGGAATCTTTTTAATCGATCAAACAAAAAAACAAAAAAAAAACACACCTTCCCTTCCTTCAAAATTTGAGATCTTTCTTGTCAATATACATATAACCCAAATAACGAATACAAAAATAAGTAAATAAAATAAAAATGAAAAAAATCATTGAAATGGATTAAGAAATGACAGAGATGTAGCGTTTTGAGACTAGTAATTGTGATTGGTCATTTTCCTTTGATTAATTTATCTCTTTTCATATTAGTTAACTGTAATTTAACAGCTATATAAACTGTTATAACTTATAACAGTTATTTGGAAATAATAACCAATCATGTATTAATTTAAATGTTGTTTTTTTTTGGCTTAAAATGTTTTCAGAAACAATGTGTCAGTTTAAACTTGCATATCTTAACACTTTACACATCTTCATTCTTCAAAGATAGAAATTTCTTAAACATTGGACACTCTATGAATTGTTGTAATTTAATTTATCCCAGACTCGTTTTCCTTTAAAATAACTAGTTTTTCGAATTCCATAATTATTGGGCTCAGTAAGTTTGGAAAAAATATTCTGATCCCAGAGAAAGTCGACTTCGAAATAACGTTGAGGACTGAATCTGGTCTTCTGCCGCGAGTGGTTTTGAGAAAAAAAAAAATCTTTGTAGCCCTCCTATCATTAGATTAAAAACAAAGAACAAGGCCTCAAACCCACGAAGTACTATATATATATATATATATATATATATATATATATATATATATATACACATATATATATACATATCTTATGCACAAATTTTTAAAAGGAAATAGAGAGTGATGAAAAGTGGATAAAACTGATTTTTATAAATACAAATTTTGTGTTGCGATATTATTTAATCTATAATAAATGTTACTAAAGAAACTGTATACAATTTTTTTTTTTTAATTTTCTAAATTGAGACGTTGATTTCCAAAAGGTACTAAAGGACATTTTTTACGAAATTGATTTTTTTACATATTTGTATTCTCATCATTTAGTTTTATCTAAATATTCTATTTTATGTTATCTAATGAGTTCTCAAGTCCTTATAAAACGCGATTTAGAAATGCGGTCATTTTCTAAAAGTACTAATTACGCATTTATTTTCGTTCCAAATCATTCTAAAAAAATTCATTTCATAACTTTAATATGATGTTATTATTATAGTAAAAAAATAATTCTAAATTTTAAGGCAAAAATACCGAAACTACCTAGTTTAATAATATAGTAATGAGAGATTTTCGCGCTTCCTGTAAAATTTCCTAGAATGGATATAGTACCTTTTGGAAATCAACGTCTCAATTGTTTAATGGTTCTGAAATTTCTTTTGATTACCGTTGTGCTTATGATTATTTATTTATTCTTTTATTGATTCTTATAAACTTTGAAAAGATGGGTGGTCTTAACTGTACAGAGATTTTCGTGTCGTTATTAAAATAAACAGTAGATGTTCTCATTATAAATCAGTTAAAAGGGATTTTCATTCACCAACCTGTTTTAATTATCCAAGTTTCGGGGAAGCAGGAGAGAACGGTGTCCTGATAACACGTTATCCAATATATATATTTTTTTAACATCATTTATTGAAATTTACAACTGTACTTCAAGGTACAACAAGTAAATGTGACAAAAGATAAATGGCGTAAAACAAACTTGAAGATCTACCCAATGGCAGCACTCCTGTAATCCAATATTTGAATTTTGTTTTTAAGATTTAATTGGATATTTAAGTTAGCTCCAATTTATTTCCAAACAAAAGAAAAAATATAACATAATATTAGTAAATATAAAACTATCCTATATAATTAACGTCTGCTAATTAGTTTATGAAACTTTATTCTATCTGATGGACTATTGTGTTGTTCATTTTTTTTTTTTTTTTTAATTATGCAGCAAACCTAAAATTAATCAGCAAAAACAGCAGAATTTCTCAGGTAGTGGAGATCTGGATGTAGAGGGATATATGTAGTTGGTTGTCATATAGTTTTAAAAATGTGCAAAATCAGATATTGTATTTGTTACAGCATTATTAATTTTATGACATACTTGCAGAAAGTAGTTTTTTTTCAGTTTCTTTTCATACAGATACCTGTACGTGTATGTATATATGTTCAAAAACACCGAAGAGGCCCCACAGGAAGCAGACGATTTTCTCAATAGAATGGACCCCACCCAAAGCTATTAATGAGCTGCTAAACAAGCTTTAATTACCCTTACCTGTAATTACCTTTCATGATACACTTTTCTCAGCCTACTTAGCTTTGTAAATCACCTATTATCTTAGATATGAGCATCTAGATAGAGGTCTATAGTTTTGAAGCTATTAAGGTAAAAAAAAAAATAATAATTGGGCTTATACAGAAACATGGGCAGTAAGGCGAGCCAAAAGTAAAATTATTATTTTTTTAAATTACTTAAAATAAATTGTATACAGTCTTGCTATGATTTTCAAACCTACCACACTAAATGTAATAGCCGAAATTTGTATATATTAGGATTACACAAATACCATATACGGTTTATTATATATGTTATACTTATATATAAATATTTTGGGTTCATTGGGATCTGAAGTATTCAAAAGCTAAGGAAAAAAAAAACAAAGAAGAACAAATTACTATGTACCTTCCTCTCTATATCCTTAAATACAAAAATAGTTGTGCTTTGTTGATAAAAAAATACTAACTGTTATGATATTAATAAATACAATGATTGATCGTAAGCAGATTTAAGGGAAAAATATAAGTAGTCTAAACTATTTCATTGTTCTACTTTCTTTAATCGCCACCCGGACTATTTTTCTTCTATATTACAGTGTGTTCATTGTATAGATTAATTTTCCAAACTCGGGAGTCAGAAACTCACAGGACATAGAATTATAATATAATTATTCTAGTGAATATTAATTAACTTTTAGATAAGATTTTATATTTTAAGGGGCAAACCTAACTGAACATTCAAAATCATGTTGCGATTTTCGAATGGTGTCACATTGTCAATGCTTTTACTTATAATTATATTATTTTGAGATATTTTTTATTCTTACAAGATGTTGCCTCTACTAACATTATTAGTAAAAGTATTGCCAATATGATAACGTGAGAAAATCGCAGCATGATTTTAAATGTTGATATAGTTTTAAGCCTTAAAATACTACTAAAAAAAATAATAAAGCCATTTGCAAGAAAAAACAAAAATAATTGTCAATTTCTAGATTAATTATAATACAAATATATAGATAAAACATATTTTGTCTTCTGCATTCCTTCCCTGGTAGGGGGTGATGGTCTAACTTCCCTGATGACCAAACCAACTGGGAGGTGGAGTCTGATATGTCCTTCCATATCACCTTTCTTTGTCTCTCACGATCCTCATCCAATTGTTTTCATCGACGGACTTTAAGGAGTCACTCCAGCGCCTATACTGTCTTCCTCTTCTACTTTTTAAATGGCATGAAATCCATTCAGTCTAAATAATAAACTTCTAATGACCATCTGCTGTCCCGAACTCTGGGAAGATGTCCTGCCCATCTCCATTTGATCTTTTTTACCTCGAAATAGATCTTTCTTACCTCTGTTTGTATAACTGAACATTTTATTCTGCTCTTCTTTCTACAGTTCATAATGCTTCTTGGGACAGAATTTTGCCAGGCCGTCCCTTAGATCCCTGAGCTTTCGTCGGTGCCAAGGTCTGGCAGCTGTAAGTTATAGAGGGCAGTATGCAGCTCTCGAACATCAGCTTCTTACTTTCCAAGCTGAAGTTGCCCTTTGTCACCTCCCTGAGAGACCAGAATTTCTTTTATCTTTTTGATTCTTTCTTTTTTTCATTTTCTTTCATTCCTTCTTCTTTGAATCTCTTTTGTCGCAGGACTATTGAAACATATGTGCTGTTCCGAATAAACAATAAAGTGCTACTAATCAAATTTAAAATGAAAAATCTTATCTGAAAGTTAATAAATATTCTCTAGAATTATTATATTATAATTCTATATCCTGTGATTTTCTGACTCCAAGTTTTGAAAAAAAAAAAATTGTCAATTGTGGAGAAATTTAAAAGTTTCTCAATGCAGTTACAACATACTGTTATTAAAAGAAACTTTTAAACCTTAGTAAAAGTTAAGAGAAAATCAATGTACAAGAATTACGGTTGTAAGCCTGTTTTCACTTCTCCAACCGAAAATTATTTATATTGTCATTTCTGTATAACTTTTTGTCTTTGTAAATCTAAGCCTTGTCAAGTGGTTAAGATAGCTTTGGGCGGTATTTTGCGGTAAATATTTACTGATAATTAGACTTTTTACTCTTTTTATCCTACAGATGATTTCATATAATTTTAAAGTACTTTAGTTCATTTTTTTTTCTTTAGTGGTAGTATCCGATCGAGAGCATCTTTGTCGAGAGTACTCTTCTTTTGTGATGAACTGGCTACTAATGGTGTTTTAACCCATCATAGCCTACTAACATTCCAATTGTATATAAATTAAGAAAACACGGATGGGGCGACAAATAATTTTTAAATAATATTAACGAAATTTGTACATTTAAGCTTGAGAAATAACTATAAACAGTTATGAAGCAGTTTAAATTTCTAAATCCATGGGTCCCTCCCACTACCATAAACAGAAGAGGGTTCATGCTCCCTTTTATGGAATACGAAATCTGTCGAACCATACAGCATTGACGACGTTCTTTACACATCTTGATACCATTGTTCGATCTCCCTCTTTGAAGGAAGAGATATGGAGGTGCGTCAAGGAGTGACAGATGCAACTCGATGACAAATGGCGCACTCTCGATTCAAAGGAAAACCTACAAGTTATGAATAAATACATCAGCTCGGAAATACTCGTGGGTGTAGCTCGGTTGGTTGTCAGTTTCGAAAGGAGCCTCATCAGAATATGAGATAGCTTCTGAATCCCGACAGTCATTTGAAACCGGTCTATATGAACATAAAATTTGTAATAATCTTGCTATTTGACTAGCAGCGATAGACCTCACAGGAGGCATTGAGGAAAATAGATGTTGGATTTATTTTAGGAGACGGCGAATTCCATAAGATTGGATAAAAAGTGGTACAAGAGTTTTGATTTTTTTCAAATAAAATGACAATATTTTAAATTATTCTTCCATTAATTTTTTTTTTCTTTGGCATGATTCAGCTTTCAAGGAAACATAAACTACTACAATGAATCCTTTAAGTAAAATTACTACGTTTCTTTTTCTTTTTTTTTTTTTTGTATTAATATTTATATATTTTTTGTGAATATATCTCAGTTCTGACAACGAGGTCATATATGCCTAACAGATAGATACCGATATTTAAAAAAAATTTAATTTATTTAAAAGTTAGGAAAAACAAGTGCTGTTAAATCTTAAGTCGACTGTATTGATATTCTTGGGTATTTGAAGACAAGCTGTATCACAAGTCTATTCCTGTTCATGATCTCACATAGAGGAGATTCATGATGAATTGCTAGAGTTTACTGAAATCACCAAAGAAATTTCAGTTATCAGGGTTATCAATTATATCAGGTCGTCGTGGCAGACTACCCGAGCCAGAGTTTTATTATTATTTATTTATTGATATTTACAACTGTCTTGATTAATACATCAAGTAAATGAGGTATGAGATAAATTACATAAAAAAGACATGAAGAGAATCGGCCCATTGGCAGCACTCTAGTTAGAAGAAATCTAAACTAGAAGGTCTCGAGGCTTCTTTTCAGATGCCTCGGAGGATTGTCCGGAATGGAAGAGGAAGCAACCATTGAAAGTAGTAGGTTTGAGAGGCAGTGGAGTTTGTCATGGAAAGATTGATACTTGGTTTGGACAAAATCAGCAGATAGGGATTATTTAGGTTTTTATGGATGGGATTATTCGTGACAAAGTGAGGAGTGTTGAGGATTTTGCGAAGGATTTTGGATTGTAAGGATTGGAGACGAGAAGAATTTGATGGTTTAGTAGAGCCCCGAAGCTTACATCCAGATAGGCATTATGATGGTGGAAGGTTAGAGCGCTAGCCTAGTAAGTGTTGAAGTAACACTTCTTGTCGTTTCAGTCAAGTGTGCCAGAGTAAAATGGTAATCTTATTGTTGCTAGTCGGGTTCAGAATATATTCTGTGATGGATCTCAAGCATTCAACCACCAATGGAGGAATTACAATTCAATTTTCACCGTAGCGCCGTTAGCTTTCGACGAAAATCGAATATAGTTCATTAAGTATAGGCGTTCCTCGATAGATATCCATTTGTTTTTTTCGTGACTTTCGCTCTTTAGTCAACTTAGATTATAAAATTTCAATCCTTGTTGATATGTAAACCTATAATTTCAACCTAAGTAAAGTAGGTGATCTACCTTGAATGATATTTTATGCATAAGTGATGCATATTTAGCATATTAAGCATGCTAGAAAAGCTTTTAATGATATATGTGACATCAAGGAAAGGTTTAACAATATTAATACAAAAGAAAAAAAAAACTACATAAAATTTTGAATAGGTGAAATATCACTCAGATATCAATTTCTTGGAAATCAATTTACATGTTCATTTTATTCAATACTGCCACCAGAGAGTGGATCTTGTGTGACGACTTATTTAATTTTACGTTCGGTTTTATAAAAACTTTCTTCATTTTATTGATGGACCATTATTCAGCATTGATGGCTGGAAGCCTTGGCAACGGAAGCTGTAACTGATCGCCCTTGCATAGCATATTTACGACGCCAAACATAAAAATTAAATACGCTTGCACCTGATTTTATTGCCAACACATAAACCCTGACAAGGGACTGACCCAGTGCTCAGCTGTTTAATTCTATTAGCGCTTGTCCCTTTGGCATTGTCCTTCTCCGGTTTTTTCTTCTCCCCTCCTTCGCCGGACGGTTCTGTCATAAATTATCGGGTGCGCAGTCGTTAACGACAGGCCGGTGGCACCCCCGGTAACGAGTTTCTGATCCGGGACTCTATCGCAGATCTGCTTCACTACCACTTTTTTTCAGAAATGTTCTTTTCCGTCTGTTATCTTTTTTTTCTCACGTTTTCAGGGTCGGCAAGGGTGTTATTCTTACCCTTGTTATAATTTGTTCACGACTTTTTCTAGAGATCGTTTATTCCTTCCTTTTTTTCGTATTTTTTAAAAAGAAACACTGTCTTTAATGTTCCGACATAAAATACGAAAATAAAATTTAAATTTGTTGTCAACAGTTATAAAGTATGTTTACGATGTATGGCTTGCACGTTTCTAACACGTATTGCATTATAACTCAATCAGGAATAATGTATGAATATGTTTTCCTTCAAAGCATACAATATTTTAGATGGCAAAATTACCCTGGCTGATTACCAATCATAGGTAATAGATAGAATAACGGTATGAAATATCGTAGATATGCGTACGGATTGTAATCTTCTAAGAATAGAGAATGAGATTTTTAGTCTAATTTACAATATCTAATTTTCTTTACAAAGGGGCAAGTGAAGATTTTTTTTCAGTATATGTAAATACTCTAGCGACTCAGAAAAAAACTTCAGTTTGACCAATTAAAAGTTTATCACGTTGGGTTATGATTTAATCGTAACGAAAATTGCACTTAGGTAGAAAATACTATGTTTATTATATAACGGCTATTCATTATTATATTTAACCATCGGCAGAAATTAGAAAAATGAATTGGCCAAAAAATCTAAAATCAGTATAGTGTATTTTTTTGTTATGTTTAACGGTTCCTATTTTATTCGGTTTATTACTGTTTTATATTTCATATGAACTTTTCCTAAATACATGTTGATGTTAATTTAGTTTTCATGGGAGTCCCATTTATCTTACTGTGGAACTACTATTTTTGTTAAATGATCTGAAATTATAAATAATTATTAACAGTATAGGAAAAAAAAATGAAAATGTATGTGAAAAATGTCCATATGATTGATATAGTATACTGTGTGATTTAAGCAATCCGATGTATTTGAGCAGCATTGCCAAATAAATAAAGCATTTCTCTCAACTTAATTTTAACAACTTACGAACTATTTAGTACATAATATTCTTTTCTGAAATCTTGAGTAAACAACATTACAAGTAACATTTGCTCATAAGTTTATGGGCTTACAACAACTTTATGCTAACTTGTACGATTTCTTTTATTGTATATTAAATTTTCTATAAGCTTGCGCTTTTCAATGGTATGTTACACTTCTATATTACTACTTATATTAAATAAATGTTTTGATGACTAGGTTACAGAAGATTTATTTTTCCCGTTTAAAAATTATTATATCAACGTATTTTTTATGTATTTTACTAATAAACCGTAAAGCCCTAACTAACAACAACAGCTAATAAACCTTCAGGAAAGAATGTCCTAACTGATGGTGAAAACCGTATCAAAATCCGTCTTGTGGCTTAGAATGAGCTAGCGAAAACCAAAATCGCATTATCATTTTATATACATGGAGAGATTTCTTTATGCCGGGTCATATTTTTTTTTCTAACTTAGGTTTTTATTTAACGTACCTTCTTGAAGTAATTTTCTTTCCTGTGGATAGTATTTAATTTATTTATGTATTCTATAAATGTAATCTGTGAACATTTATGGGGATCTGTGTCAACAAGTTCTATTGTTTTTTTAAAATTATTTAGGTTTTAAAATATTTTGTTGAAAGCTGAAACCGTTTATTTACACATCTTTACATTTTTCTTTTTAACAATAAAATAAATAAAAATTCTCCCTCATGAGGTATAGAATGTGCCATCTACTTTCCTTGAGTAGCCTCCGTTGGAAGTGGATGAGTGGTTTGAGGTGATGCCAAGCTTCACGCTGAAAGGACTTCTATGCTCGGAGAAGCCGCCTACCCTCACACCGTAGAACCTGGTGCCAGGCTTAGGGGTGCTGCTCGAACTGATTTTTTCACTCTTTTTCTGCGCAACTTCCATGTCTTTTGCGGGCCTTTTTGCTGGGATCTGTCAAATGATGTGAATATTATTTTTAGCTAAACAAATCTAATTTAGTAATTCTTTAGTCAGACTTTATTACATTGTATGAGGTAATAGGCTAAGTAATAATAAAATTTATCTCAAATTAGATATTTTTACTTTCACTTACTTATATATAGAATATACAATAAGGGAAAGTGTTGTGATCGTGAAAATTTTCAAGTTCCAGTTTTCAACGGAAATGCACGTTTTAGGGTTCCCTGGAGTCCAAATAACCAAGTGTCACAAAAACTTCTGGGTGTGTGGTAAGTCCAGCACGAAAAAAAAAATCCTATGAATCTGATATTTCATATTTATGACAACTATACGCCCGACATGTTACAGGAACTTTTTCATCAAAATCAGCTAACCAGAAGAGCCACTTTCTACCATGCATTTTACACCTTTATACGATGTTCTCAAAAACGGCTATAACGATTTTGATTAAAATCACCATACCGATGTAAAATTGGATGGGCAATAATATGATGTGGGTTTAATGCTGATTGAAATAGTTTGGCAGGGCTTAAATGCCGATATTTCAAAATATTTTCCTCTAAAGTACCTTTAATTTTGTAGATTTTATAAAATTGACTATATCATCTAATGATATCGATGAAGGACGGCTGAATATACAAGTACAACGAATTTGATGACCAACAAAAGGATAAAAGAGCAAAACTATTTTTAATGCCATTTTTGGTTTTTTGATAATAACAGTAATATAGACTATAAAAGTACCGTTGGAAAGAGAGAGATTTTACAAAAAACATTATCTGATACACAAAGTTGTAAAATGTAATATAAAGTGACGAATGGGAAATAAACTTATTACTGATTAACAATTTAATATAATAATAATATTAGGCTTAGCGAACCCGAAGGTTCGATGCCGATACCACCAAATTCCGCCTACACAGACTCGTCCAATGCTCACCATTCAAGCCCAAGCTCCCGAGATCAGCCTTAACGCAATCCTCCCATCTCCGCTTCGGCCTACCTTTCGGACGCCTACCAGTCGGATCAGCAAATACCAACTTTCTCGGAATCCGTTCGTCATCGAGCCCAACAACTTTACTCGCCCATTTGAGTCTCCGCGATGCAATCAGCTCAATTATATTCACAGGATGCAAGTTCCGCAATTCCGCGTTATGCAACCTTCTAAACTCCCCAGTGGCCTCATCTCTCTTTGGACCAAATATGTTACGCAATACTTTATTTTCGAAAACCTTAAGCCGCTGTTCATCCTTTAAAGTAAGCGGCCACGTTTCACATCCGTAAAGAACCGTTGGAAGAATAATAGTTTTATAAATTCTAATCTTTAAGTTTTTAGATAGAAGCCGCGAACTAAGTAACTTAGCAACTGAATAATAACACGCATTTCCCACCTTTAACCGGGACTTTATTTCTTCCTGGATTTCATTTTTTCTAGTTATAATTGAACCTAAATACTTGAATTTCTCTACGTGTTCAAAAGTATGACCTGATACATCAATATCTCCAAGATCGACACCGTTTCTAACAATTTAATATAGTTATATTATTTAATCTAAATCATATGTTTCCAACGAAAATGAATACACCTTTTATTAAAATCAAAATATTTTTCAAAATATCTATATATAATACTTAAAATACTTTTCAAATTGAAGTATACTTAATAATTTTTAAATTGATTCTAACATTAGAGGTAAGTGAAAGTAGTGTGTTGCCCGCACCAGATTTGTTTTTATATGCTATTTATTAGTGTTTTAGATAAGAAGGCTAATGAATAGAATAGATGTTTAGAAAAAAAAGAAAGATTTCATCATCATGTTTTTATCAATTATAGGTGATCTGAATGAAATTCACCGGCAACGCTTTCCAACTAGCAATAGATGATACAATAATGAATTATCTAAATTATTTTGAATAGTCAATTATTGGTGAAGACCCAGCGGGGAGTGCGATGGGATCCCTATTATTAGCTATGGTTCTCAGCCTCTGTGGTGTGGATAACATCAGCGCTTGGGGACCACACAGCAACATGCGAAAATTATAAGAAGATAATGTTATTATACCATTCGATAATAGGCATCAGGCAAAAAAAATATATAGAGACAAAAAATTGACCACCCTATATTCTGATACTCGACTCACTGATCATTATCGGTATAAAGACGGTGAATAATTATAATGAGCTATCCACAGTCATTAAAAATAAATAACCGGATTGAAAAAAAAAAAAAAAAAAGGAGGCAGAAAAGGAGATTATAAATAAAACTTATAATTTTATTTAGAAAAAGAAACGGAGGACGAGATAACATCTTCAAAAAAAAAAAAAAAAAAAAAAAAAATCACCCACAAAGAAAATACACCTAATTCTCAATTATTTATAATTCTTTTTATTCACCCAATTTATATAACCCCAATTTAAATATATAATATATTAAAAGAGTTTTAGGGACCCGGAAGTAAAAATAATCTATTAAAAAAGATTATTTTACAAACTGTTCCACTTTATAAATCGACATTAGATGCATACAAAATCAGTAAAAGAAGGAAATTAATTTTATATTATGGACCCGAACCTAGACAAAATTTTATCTTGTTGAAGACAACATTGTGTGGAAGCATTTCAGTGATTATTCCATAACCTCTCATGGGTTTTAATCAAAGAAAATATTGCTACTACAAATACTAAAAAATGTATATCTGATCGTTTTTCAAATAACAAGTTTTCATGCTAAGCCTACTTTTTCATGTATTTACGGAAAATAAAATTTATTGCTCGAAGTCGACGTGTTTTAATTGTGCGTATTCTGTTTCTTTTTTTATTCCGGATTAAATCATATTTTTTTAGCAGTTGATTATAAATCCTCTTTTCTTTCCAATATTTATAATATATTAAAAACATTTTTTGTTCTCATCCTTTTTAATATTGGTGGTTGATCTTATATACAATACTTCATTATGAATTTATTATTAAGATTGAATAAAAAAAAAATATATTAAGATTACTTCTTTCACTTATGTAAGATAGATATAGTTAAATATATTTATAATATAACCAATATCTTAATGTTAATGATAGCTAAAGATTGTCAAACAAAAAATATTGTTTACCCTATAGCATTAGGAGATTGATATTGTTTGTTAGTGTTTCATTTATAATTAATTAATATATATATATATATATATATATATATATATATATATAATTTTAAGAAATAAATTATTATAAATTTTGAAAAAAATCTTTGGTGTTTTTTTATTTTTATATTCCTTCATTGTTCACAGCGCTCCATGACTCTTTCACTCATATACCACATCCTTACATACTTACAATAAGTTAGTTGTTTTTTTTTCCCTACACTAGAAATTCATTAGAAATTATTTATATGGTAAAACAACGTTTGCAGAGTGAGCTTGTATGTTTACAACCAATGTCTTAACGTTTATTATACTGTACATACATATATTTCAGTGTTAATTAATTGTTTGCGTTTTAAAAAAAATGTACGTAGTTACTTTTTCATTAGTTTATAAATTATTGAAAATATTACGCATATAATGATTTTTACCTTCAAATAAAAACATATTTGAAGGTAAAAATCTGACATTGATGTCGGATAGTTGTATAATGAAAAGAAGGCTGAACTGGACTGTAATTATCCTGATTTTTAAAAATAATATTTCGTTCCAAATACTGTTTACCGTAATATCGACCACATGAAACGGGTTTTGAATTTTATTAAATATTTACCCTTAAAGTTCTATTAATGTGAATTGATATGGATTAAAGGATATAATTGATTTCTGTCCTGGTTTAATCAAGTCAAAAAAAAACTTTCCTGCAACTAGGCAAACTCGATGTTACCTCGTTCTTTTGATTTTACATCCCTAGGTAGGGTGAGCACTGACTCCTTTAGTGGCTCCGTGGAGGACAGATCCTTCCGCATCGAGACAGAAGATGAGTGATCGCCGGCCGTGGACAGCCGATGATGGAACTGCTCGAGGGTGGTCCGGTCATAGCTCAGCGGTCTAGGATTAAGACGTCACTGGGATTTATCATCCCACTCATTACCATATCCTCTGTATTGTATTTAGATTTCACTGTGGGATCCACGTCTCCTGGAAGGCGCAATTTCTCATACCGCCCTCACGTGGATGTCTCCTGGTCCCCGCCGTTGTGGGAACTGTCCAGTCAGAGGCGGCCATTTTCCAACAGCCACTATCGCTACTAACTAATGTCCCAGGGGTTCTCTGTTCTGGGTATGAAGACAAATATACTGGTCACTTAAAGGCATGTTCGATACAGAAATATGAAATTCTTAAAGTGTAAAGTAGCATTTTTATAATCTACGCTTTGATTTTCCAAGAAACGCATGTAATATATTTATTTGTAACTATTGTATAATTTATGTTATATTTATACATTGGAATCTAATCCAGAAGGTAACATATAATAAAAAAAAAATCTGTATCTCAACAACCCATGTAGGCCAGCGGTCCTACAACAAGGTGATTACAGGCCATCACAACAGTCAGCAGTTTTTTCCCCATTTTTGGTACCCAATTTATAGAGGCTGGGTCTGCCACCGGAGGGCCTCCATACGTTAGGATCGTCCCTCGGCTGAAATAACAGAATACATAATTTTCTGCTAAAGCCGGATTCTAATCTAGGAACCGGATAAATGGGTCTATCCACTAGACCACGCCGCTCCTCAGCATATACACGTAATATAAGATAACATAAAACGGCATATGAGATAAAATTATCGTATATTGAGACCAATTATTTGAGCCATATTACACACATACCCCTATAATATTATACTAAATTGGAGTAAATAAAATACGATTAAATATTTTTTATAGAGTAGAGTGTAGAGTAAATAATTTAATGTAATAGCCCTTTATCAATTTCCATGCTCTGTTCAAAAATACTAACTCTTTAATAAATTTACTTTTATTGCTTAAGTACTATCTTTAGTAATATACTATTGCATGTATAATTTATTATTTTTCAAGAAGTGTATGTTGGATGTGTACGGGTAGCAATATGACATCAGCCGTGGTAATCTTGTAAACTAATCAGATTCAGGGATCTCTACTGTGAGTATGTCGTTCATATAATGTATTTTTCCCCACTATTTTACCACTTTATCTGTCTTCTCTTTTATTGTTGATTAGTAAATTTTATATACTTTTAAGGTTATAAAGATTTGTATTAGAGAAGTTGTTCGAAGGTGCCATATTCGGAGAGATAACACTATGAGCACTTATAGCCTACCGACGTGCCATGCATCTGTTTCCTCTATACTACATTATGTATAGAATAACACTATGTATAGAATAACACTATGTATAGAATAAAATAAATACTAAATTCTTCATAATACTTTTATTTACATATAGACAAATTAAGAAAAGTGAATTAAATTTAAGGTCAACCACGAAAACTAATGCTTTATTCTATCGGAATTGTCCATTCTCAAAAGTTATCATTTAGCTGCACAGTCGTTTTGACTATAAACTAAAGTTAATTTTGATACATATTATTCGGTGGGAAATCAGTCCTATTTTCTATAAGTTAAGTTAATGTTTAATTTAGACGTACATATACACAATTATCCTTTTGGCTGATGTGAGTGATTGCTAAGAAACTAAAGATTCAATGAAAAGTATAAGGAAAAAAAAATAGTAAAGCAACTGAAATTGAATTACGACTATAAATATTTATTCAGTTTTGTGATGTCATGTCATTAAGGAGACGATTTGTGTTCATGACTCAGAAGCACTACTTAGCTATGAATTATCATACAAAAGACATCTGATTTGAAACCCTTCTTCCTGTTCATATTCATTCCATTTCTTTTGTTTCGAAGAATCCCCCTCCTCTACTATTATCAGTTTTCAAGGTTCTAAAAAAGCTATAGCAGTTATGATTTTATTTTGTTCAATACTGGTTTAATTTTAGGGTTTTCAAGTGTTATATAGTTACATTTTGCGATAACACTTTTTTTCATGAGTGAAATCGTGGCCCGGCGTTGAGCCGTCAATAGGGCGCGGGCAAATGGGGTTGTTCATATTTTAAAAAGGCTAAACTAGATTGATGATTGTTGTGGGATGAAAGTTGGCCACGATCCGGGACTTGCATCAGTGTGCTGCTTTGTCGCACAGCATCCATCAGCCGTGACAGCTGCCCCTAAAAGGCATCAAAACAAACCCGTTCCTCCAATGATCGCAATAAAAAACCCATAAATCACGCCCACTCGTGCCTACTTGTACAATATGTAGGCTGGGTCCGGTAGCCGTGTCTGCGGGATTATTGTCACTTCAATGGTCCTTCATGACGTCGCAGGAGTGTAGGCCACCCTATCATTGTCTCTAATAAAACTCTTTCATACTCTAAGAAGAGAAAAAAACTCTTTTTCATTTCAAGTACTGTGTCAGTTGCGTTTTTCTTAAAAAATTATACTAGTAGATTTTCTGACTAGAACTAATAACTAACTAGACGTTGCTTCCAGCGAGGAAGGTAGTTGAAGGATATCATAAAGTATAAATATCATATACATTTTTTATATATCATTATATTATATATAATAATAATAATAAATTCTTTATTTATTCTGGGACAAGTTCCTTTTGAATAATTTTACAAAACATACAAACAGAACTTTAGTGTCTTAGAGTAAAAACATAAACCAAACAAAAAATAATAGTAAAAAAAAGTAGAAACTATGGAGAACCTGGGATTTGTTCTGAGTAATGGAAGATCCCTATCAGACGTACCTGGGAAGTACACTTATATATCAACCCTAGGTAGCAGTACTATTGACCTGGTATGGATAAGTGGTAACTGCCTCACAACATTCCAGGATAAGGAAATTTGGAATATCGCTGAGCCCCTCAACCACCTGGCTTGTTTTACTACTTTACAGATCCTTGACAACAACCTTTCAAACTCTCCCCGAGATAGTAGTACTTCTCATCAACCAGTAAAATATACAAAATGGGATCCAAATAAAATAAATGATTTAATGTCACACATGCAACGTTCTAACCGTATATATCTTTCAAGTTTTGATAGCAATGTTCTTTATAATGTAATGTTCTAGTAATGTTCTAGTAATGTTCTTGTAGGTATGTACAAAGCGTTGATAAGTGGAGGCTTAATGACTGAGAAAACAAAAACAGAAAAAAACACATTTCACTCTAAACAGCATTGGTATGACACGGAATGTGCTAATGAAAAAAGGATACTTCGTAAAAAATATAGGGCCTTACTTAAAAATAACTGTTCAAACAATACTCTTGAAGATTACATAAAAATCAAAAATAACTATAGGCACCTGCTTAAAACTAAGAAAAATGAGTACAGATCCTCCATAGTTACTAAGTTGAAAAATGTCAAGAGCAGCATTGAATTTTGGAAAACAATTAACATGCTCAAGCCGTTTAATTGTATCAAAAATGAAATAGAGTTGGAAGAATGGGTAGATTACTACTGCAATCTCTATGGTGAAAAGATTGTCAAAGAAATCAGTTTTTTTTCGGTAGCACAACAACTACTTGATGCAGATATCTCATTGGAAGAGCTTCAGAATACCATAGCTCGCAGTAAGAATAATAAAGCTCCAGGACCGAACAAAATAATTAATGAAGTTTTTAAAATTTTAACTCCAGAATCGGAACATTATCTTCTGTATATGTTCAATAATATCCTCCAAACAGAGAAACCTTCTCAAAAGTGGGCTACTTCAATACTAAGTTTATTGTTTAAGAAGGGAGACAGGAAGAATCCGCATAACTATAGGGGAATATCTTTGGTAAACTCAATTACAAAGTTATTCACAAGTATCTTAACTAGCAGACTAATGCTATGGGCTGAGTGTGAAGGTGTGCTCCCTGAAGAACAGGCCGGGTTTAGGACCGGAAGAGGTTGCGTCGATCATATATTCACACTTTCCTCTCTTATAAATATAAATTTCAGACTCAAAGGCAGTTATGTGAACGCAATATTTGTAGATTTTAAGAAAGCCTTCGATTCTATAGACCACAATCTTCTTTGGGAAAAGCTGTTCAATATCGGTGTTAGTGGGAAATTGATAAGACTGTTGAAGACATTATACGATGACGCAGTAATGCAGATTAAAATAGGATCGAACTTATCTGAAGAAATTAAAATCAGCACTGGCCTACTACAAGGCGATAACCTTTTCATTATGTTTATTTCAGATATAATTACAAACTTTGAAGGCAACGGGGCTACTGGTATCAGCATTGACAAGAACCACGAAGTGATAATGCTTCTCCTGGCAGATGACATTGTTCTTCTGAGTAGCGACTGGCATAGTGCACAGATAAAACTCAAATTTCTTGAAAACTACTGCAAGGTCAACGGTCTAACACTGAATCCAAATAAATCAAAAGTCGTTGTTTTCCATAAATCACCCAGAACCAAAGTACTGAAACCTCTTTATTGGCATAATTCTCAACTGGAATACACTAAATCATACACGTACTTGGGAGTGCCTTTTTCGCCATCAGGAAAGTTTCAAATGGCTTCCCAACATTTTATTCAAAGGGCTTCTATGGCAAGTGCCAAGGTATTAGAAATCCTCAGGAAAGGAAATAGTGATGCCTGGGAAACTAAAATGACCTTATTTGATTCGATGGTTTCGTCTACGTTGCTATAGGCTGCTGAAGTATGGAGTCCAAGGTATTTAGAAGCAGTAGAAACTGTGCAGCTAAAATTCCTCAAGAACATTCTACTCTGGCCAAAAAATGTGCCCAACTACATCGTTCGATTGAAGACCGGTCGACGCCGTTTGAGTGCGATCATGAAAAAGGTCATTAACTTCTGGGCAAGACTTTCAACACTACCTGAGGACAGGTTACCACGTTTATGTTTCGACAGAATGAGAACACTAGGAAAAGCTACGACTAAGTTTAACTGGGCACTACAGGTGCTGAACATAACTTCAGCTTTTGGAAGCTCGGATGAATTTATCCAGAGTTATGTTACAGGCATACAAAAGCATAAAAGAAACACCCTTGAAAAAATGGAGAACCATTTTCTTTCATTGAACATAAACAAAGCTCTGAACTCATCTAGTAACCCAGCCTATATATTATTCAGCCACCTAGATTCGTCACCAGAAGAATACCTAACGTTCCACGAACATATTCATAAAATACGAGTAGTCAGTCGACTGAGAATTTATAACTCCCAAGCCATAAATATATATTTGAAAAACTCATCCTATAGTCTTCACCATCTCATTCTCCACTGCCCGTCATCTAATCAATATAGAAGAAGGTCCTACTCCAGTACATTAAAGACTTACCACCTAGTGAAAATTTAGAGAACATTGTGAACATTAATATCATCAAAAAATTAGCTAACATTTATCATTTTTTTACTATCAGTATCAAATATATATCCTTCCAGTGAAAATTAGATATTAACATTAATAAATTAAAAAGAAAACTATGCACAGACTCAGAAGTGTATCATTATTATTATTATTATTGGTATCAGTATTATTAATTTTTATAGTTTGATATTTTATGTATTATGTATTTCCACTACAGGCGGAAAAGAAATCGATTGTGTTTGAATACATTTGTACAAGATTATTCTTTAAAAAATAAATAATCATAAACCAAACAAAAAATAATAGAAAATAAAAAAGTGAACAATAGTGATAAATCAAAAGATAGCTTCTAATAATAATCATTCTTATAATTAATAACAAAACTAGATGAAAAATAAAACAGAAACATATGTTCATATATACAAAATTTTAATTAATAGTGCTTTACTGTATTAATGTAAAATTATTGAAATAATAAAGTTAAATATGCAGGTGCACCACAATATAAGATATTGTAATTAAATAATCGTTTCTATATGTTTTTATTTAACTAACTTAAATTGAATTTGCAAATCTATTTAGGGTTCTTTGAAAATTGAATAAAAAATAGAGTAGTCAAAGCTGCGAAAATGAAGACCTGGGAGGAGTTTGGCCGAGAGCTAGAGCAGAACTATAGGGAAAACATAAGAAAGTTCTGGCATATCACCAAGGCTTTGAGAGGAAAAAAGTCTAAGCCTGTGAGGAACGTCAAGGATGCACAAGAGAGGCTGGTGACCGAGGAAAAGGAAGAACTAGAAGTTTGGAGGCAGTTCTTCCACGAAAAATTTAGCATGGAAGAACATCGAAACAATAACTTTCGGGACTGCCGAAGAAGAGGGAGAATGGATGAAGCATACGCAGATGACATGAATGATGCTATTGAGGAAGATGAGGTGGATTTAGCTGTTGATAAAATCCAGCTAGGAAAAGCTCCAGGGCCTGATGGCATAGCCCCAGAATTCATTAAATATGGGGGAAATGAAATGATGAAGTGCCTCCAAATGCTTTTCCAAAGAGTTTGGGACTCAAAGCGCCTACCACAAGGATGGGAGAATAATATCATAGTCCTTATACACAAGAAGGGTAACCAGAGTGAACGTGGGAATTATAGGCCGATCTGTCTATCCTCAGTCGTATGCAAGAATATTAGAACAGAGGTTGAGGCATATTGTTGAACAAGATCTGGAAGAGGAGCAAGCCGCCTTCAGACCTGGTAGACAGACCCAAGATCACATATTCTCCCTAAGAATGATAGTAGAAAAAGCATGGGATCGTGGCAAGGCAGTGTATCTGGCATTTCTGGATCTAAGGGCAGCCTTCGATTCAGGTCTGAGGCAAGAGATTTGGGACGCGCTGATTAGAAGAAGGGTGATAGCAAATCTGGTGAGCGCCATAAAATCAATATACCAGGACCCAAAAGGTATAGTCAGGCTAAATGGTCAAACATCCCAACCTTTTCACTTTTACAAAGGAGTAAAGCATTGGAACAGCCTTAGTCCTTTGCTTTTCATCGTTCTGATGGATGAGGTGTGGAAGGTTTGCAGAAGGAGAACACCAAGAGCTGTGGTGGGATACTGGAACCTAACACCAGTGCTCGCCCAGGCTATGATCTATGCAGACGACATAGTACTGATTGCGGACTCCCAGGAAGCTCTCCAGTTATCACTAAATGAATGGCATGAGGAACTCCGGCTAAGAGGGTTAAATATAAATCCAGCCAAAAGTAAAATTATGTGTGTGGGAAGAGAAAATCTGGAGCCAAGGATATTATGTGATGGTGAAACACTAGAAACTACAAATGCCTACACATATCTTGGGACGGTCATGAGCAATGATGGTAAAATAGACCAGGAGGTTCTAAATCGGGGGGATGAAGGCCAATGGACTGTATTACCAGATATCCAAATCTATTATAGGAAAGCATGAAGTTAGCAGAGATGCTAAAATTCGGATTTTTAAATCGGTTTTCCTCCCAGTACTCTTATATGGATCCGAAAGCTGGACAACCCTCGATAAACTTTCTAGCAGAATGACAGCAGCTGAGATCAGATTTCTCCGAAGAATACTTGGCAAGACCAGGAGGGACCGTATTAGAAACGACAGGATTTGGGAGTACGATCAGTGCGTGACATCCTGGAAAAGCGGCAACTGAACTGGTTCGGGCATGTCTGCCGAATGGATGATACCCGAAAGGCCAGGTGGTTTTTTGAAGCCAGACCTGAAGGAAGACGTCCTCGTGGCAGACCCAGGTGTATGTATTTAGACTACATTGGGAAGTTGGGTGCAGCAAGAGGACTAACCATCCCTGAGATGAAAAGAATGACTAGGGGCAGAGACCAGTGGGCTCGATGGACCACGCTTAGCAGCACACAGGAGTTAGAGGAAGAAGAAAATTGAATAAAGAGGAAGTGATCGAATAGAAGGAATTTGAAGGTCTGAAGAGTATCAGAATGTCGGATATATGAAGGAATGGAATTCCATACGAAGGAGGAGCGGATTAGGGAAGATCTGTCGAAGGCTGCGGTTCGATGAGGCGCCACATATAGGTCTAAAGGCTGTGAACGAGTGTTGCGGGATTGAATGGAGGATTCGAATGAAAACATATCTGAGATGTAGGATGGGCGGCTGGATAGGAGAACTTGGAAGAGGAAGGGTGCTAGGAAGTATTTACAACGGTAGGAAGGGTAAAGCCACTTCAACTCTTCGTAGAATCTGGTAACAGAAGTGTCCCTGGATATCCCAAAGATGAAGCGAATGAAGCAGTTAAATAATCGTTTAAGTTTAGCTTCGAGATCTCCAGAGACACCCCCATACACCGTATAGCAGTAGTCGAAAGTGGGGGAATGATAAGGAGCAAACTAGAAGCCTACGGGTTTCAAGAGGAAGTAGGTGACGAAGGTGATTTAGGAGTTTTAAGGTGTATATGGTGTTGTGTGGATATATACTGTTAATACTGCCAGGTAATGATTTGTGGGTACATGTGCCATGAATGAAGAAAATAATATAACAAAATTTATTTCAGCCATTTTTGAGATATTAGCAAATTTTTAGATCCAAGGACAGTTTTAAACACTTTGATACAAGACGAAATTTTAGAGATATTGCGACAAACAGAAAATGGAGTAATTGTGGACTTTATTTTTTAAATGTAGATAAGCATACCGTTCTACACTAATGTATGATATAAACAATTTAAAAATAAATCATACAAATAAAGTTTTATTTATTTTTTCTGTTTTTTATTCTTCTTCTCCATTTATATTTTTTAATTATAATAATAAGAGCATTATCATATAAGTATTAATAATATAATTATATTAGAAAATGTGTATTATTAGTATTATAATAATTTATTTTATGATTTACTTAGTTATAGCACGTTTAATAGGAGACACAAGACGGTGGATTATTGTGCAATTATCTCAGAATGGCATCGCGTGTACGACTTCCAGTCCCATTTTTTACTTCTGTACTATAGTTCTCTCAATGGCTGCCATAAAAACAATTTCAAATTTTCATATTCCATGTTACAAATTATCACGGACGTATGTAAGATTTATAAAATAAGCGATAAGAAAAGCTAATAAATTCAAACTTTTGCATAAATTTTAATCAGTGGCGCGACAGGCTTTGCAGGCCCTTAGCCGCGAGTGTGATCTGTTGGGATAATATGATGAATTTCATAGAGTAGGATCATCCCTCCCTACACCTATTTTCGTGAGTGGCCACCAGTTGGTTGACTTGTCTCACATACAAGGGGAAGAGGCTGTGAGTGAATCCCCATTTAATTAAATGCTTGAAAAAGTCCCCAATTGGGATTCGAGCTCACATCATTTGGCATGAGAGACTAAGGCGCAAGCCACTCAGCCACGGGCTCCCAATATTAACCAATGACTTTTAAAAAAATCTCATGAAAGCTTTTTAAGAAATGATATTTTATTATTTTTCTAATATTTGTTATCACGAAGAATTTATATAAAAAATCCAATAACCTATAAAATAGTTACAATTTACGTACATCTTTATGAACGTTCAGCTGGTCACATCTAAAAACATTAGTTGGAAGTAATACGCCCTATTCGAAATAAATATAAAAAAACTAGATTCCGATATTAAACTAGCTTATTCATAGATTTTGTAGTAAGAGCCGGGGCAATGAAAAAGTAAGAGATTTTCGAGATAAAATGTTTTGAGTGTAATCTCTATTGGATTATATCATAAAAAAAAGCTAAGACATCTGAAGAAATTGATAGTTTTGTTTGCTTAAGGTGGACCATCATTTTTAAGATTACCTGGGATAAGATTTGAATATTTGAGAAGAGATATCTTATTCCTTTTATAAATAGGTGTAACTTATGACTCACATATCTCGTATTCCTGAGGAGCCTGTAGGATGGTAAGCCGATGGTCTCTGGCTGAATGTAAGGATACGACTTGGGCAGAAAGCTGTCTCTAGTCTGGTCGAAGACTGAGGTGAGGCATATGTCTAAAGAGTCTTTAGGAGCGCATGGGTGTTTAAGCATCCTGTTTTGTCTGATACTAGCTGCAACAAAACAAGTTTGAGATAATTTTAATATTAATCCGAATGTGTCTTAATGACAGTAATATATCGAAAGCAGGGTGACTGAGCAGGAGTACTTCCAGTATCTATGCAAAAAAGATTGTTTTGCCAAAGCGAAAGTTAACTACTGCTCTTGGGAGTGTATGTTTGAAAAGATGTGCATTGATCAGCTTACAGGAAACAGCTCACCCAGACCGATCCAAGACTGAGTTCATGTTACAAAGACAAAACTGCTAATATAGGTTAAATAGGGAGAGAGGGAACACGCAACTGTGTATAATATTGGATTGGAAATACAAAAAAAAATTACTCGTATTAGGGCAGAAGCAGTTTCCAGCTGAAGAAACTAGGAGTAAGACAACCTTAGACGGCCTAAACCCCCTTCGGAATCCATGAGCGGCTATTAAATTCAACTTCTATAAAACTGATTGCGCCTGTATTGGTCACCGCGCCGCGTAGTTAATTACCCCGGCGGCTAATTACCCTACACTGATTCCAATTCAATTACCGGCCGCTGCGGTTAATCCCGCCTCCTCGCCCGGATAAATGTCACGTGACGAACGGCTGCATCAGTCACATCTAATGAACTCATTATTATACCGCTCTATTCCTGAGATTATTATTCAGATCCGAATCTACTGCGCAGCTGTCTACCATTTACATGGCCAATAAACTGCTAGCGATCCAGCTCATTGGCTGTCATTTATTATAATGAACTGGACGCAAGATATTACCGCCTACTAGCCATGTAATTAGCAAAATCGGACTCTATATTATACCGAATTGATCCAATATAACATAAGAAAAAATGATGACTTCAGTTTTTGCTAATATAAAATTGTCTCAATTTAATATAAAATTACCTACCCCTCTTATAAGTTTTTATTTTTTTTAAATTTGTATAAAGTAGAATTCACGCATGTTGCCTCTCACTCATTAAGGAAACTACCTTCGGGAGGGGCTATTACTTTTTGCCCAAGCATTCATAAAAAAAAATGTAAGTTTAGTTTTAAGCATCATATTTATCAAGTTAAAAATCTGAGTTCTAGTGATGCTTTGCTTAGTATACTAATTAAATAAATAGGACTGTGCCACTACAAACCATGAAGGATTTTTGGTTCAGTACTTTGATTTAGAAACGTAGTACTACTAAGGTTGTTACAAGCGCTCCCTGAGATCCCATTTTAAGATACTTGATAAATTCAAGAAGGGTCAAAGGAAGTAAGTATCTGAATTAACATAATAAATCATTATACGGACTCAAACTTAAAAATATGGTATAATGAATATCTGTACCTCTACAACAGATGAAGGGTCTTGAGTTCAGTGCTTATAGAGATTTTGACTGTTTCACGAAAAACAGCCGTGCAATGAGGTGATTAGGCCTAGATCAAGCTCAGCCGCCAAGCCCCCACTTTACAGTGACTAGGTGTGCCCCAGGAGGGTCACAATAAATGATTCTGCCTTAGCTATGGTTCGAACCGGAGACTCGGAGAACAGTTTACTACTAAGCAAACCGCTCCCCTAATATAACGAATACATGTACTAAAAATATATAATGAATTTTAAATTTAATTTATTTTATTTTTGGACGCGAAACGGTCTTATAGACCACGTAAATATCATTTCATACTAACTTTGCCCACACATTCCCCTCCCTTCTTCTCTTCCCACCTCTTATTCATTAATTTAATTTCATTTATATTGATTAATGTATAATAAATAAATACAATTATGTATATGATATTTTTTAGAAAAGATTATGTTTTTTTTGTATGTGTAGAGGTAAATTTTTGGTCTAGGATCGTAGTTTTTAAAACATTTCCAATAGCTGAATTGCAACATGATTTCTAATCTGGACACTCCGTCATGCTCTGTCTTTAGTAGCTATGAACCGCTAAGTAATCGCAAACATGAACCGTAAACGGCTGAGGATGACGGAGACAGTTCATAAAGTAGTAAATACTTTTATAAACTGTATAAACTTCATAAAGTAGTTAAATACGTGTACGACTTACGACTACTATTTACATTATTTATAAAAGTAATAAATACAACGATAATAATATGTATATATATTATCATATGTTTATATGTAATAACATCTATATACATATGTGTATGTAGAGATATTATAACTGTACTTCTAACTACTCATAGGAATAATCATAGGAAGAAAAACAAAAAACAAATAAAATACTTTTTGTTTACATATTTGTAGTGCTCCTCATTTAGGAATAGAATATGACCATTATTCTAACTTTTCGTATACAATGAATTAAAGGATTTGTTGTGTATTTCAAAAACTTATAACTATTCACAATTCACAATTACTTTATTAGGTAACCATTACACAAGTTTAAAATCGAACAAATCTGAAAAACGTGGAATAATAATTAAAACATGTGTTTTTCTTCTTTCTATAAACATATGGTTTTATCGATCACATATCGATTAACACTTAAATATATAACACTCTCCGCCACTTAATTGATACTTGTTTTTTTCTTGCTATAGGTTAAGCCTTACTACAGGCTTCCTCTCCCTCTGCGATCGCCTCACTGTGGATGTTGTTTCTGATGTTGCATCTTCTACAGTAGGCGGTTCAGTGTTACTTTGATGAACAGTTGAGTTGAATTCCCTTTTCGGCTCTGCAAGTTTTCCTTTTCCCACTTGTGTTGGCCTCAGTTGGTTAATATGTCTTTTGATGACATATCCATGATCCAACTTAATAAGGTAATGTAGTTTCCCTAAGCGTTGAATCACGGTTCCAAATTTCCAGAGATCAGACCCTGAGTAATTTCTTGCTTGAACTCTATCGCCAGATTGAAAAACTCGAACTTTACCGTTTGAAGTTGATGGCTGATACGTTTTGACTGGTTTTATTAGGTGTAAACGTGTTCGCAGTTGTCTGTTCAGGTGAAGTTCAGCTGGTGACTTACCATTAGCGAGGGGCGTTGATCTATATTTGAACAAGAATACATTTAACTTTTGTTTTATGGTTCCTGGATCGTCTACCATACATTTCAGCTTTTTCTTTAGGTTTTGAACAGACCTTTCAGCTAACCCGTTTGTAGCAGGATAATTCGGTGCACAGAACCGTTGGGAAATACCATTACTTTTACAAAAATTTAAAAATTCATCAGATTTGAAAATAGCAGCATTGTCTGAAACTATAATAGTAGGTAATCCATTTCTTGAAAATATTTCTTCTAACGAATTTATTGTAGAACCGGAGGTTGGCGGTTTAGGTGACATAGTAATTTCTACCCATTTAGTTTTAGCGTCTACTACAACAAAAAAATAATTATCTTTAAAAGGGCCAGCATAGTCGATATGTATTCTTTGCCATGTTTCCGCGGGCTCTTCCCAACTATGTAAAGGGGCTTTTTCAGGGTTATTTTTTATTTCGGCACAACTCTTACAAGATGCTACTAAATGTTCGAATTCAGAATCTATTCCAGGCCAATAGCACAAAGAGCGAGCAATGCTCTTCATTTTAACTATTCCTATATGAGATGAATGTAGTTCTTTTAAAATTTGTGGACGTAAATTTGTAGGAATATAAACTCTGGAACCACGCATAATAATACCTCCATGTAAACTGTATTCGGAATCTTTAGCTTCACCATTACTTAGTTTATGTTTAAAATGTTTTAATTCTGGATCTCGATTTGTTTCGTATTTAATGATCTCAGAAGTTATGGGAGACGTATCCGAAATATTTTGAATAGTAAGTTCATTAACTTTAAATGAATCTTCGAGAAAATTGAGCGATTTTTTATTTAAAGGTAATGGATTTCTAGAAAAATAATCAACATTAGAATGTTCTTTTGAGGGCCTATGACAAATCTCATAATTGAAACCATTTAAAAATTCCGCATATCTGATAAGACGATGTGCTGACATGACAGGCATTTCTTTATTCGGGTGGAAAATTCTCTCTAATGGATTGTTATCAACTATGAGCGTGAACTTCCTACCGTAAAGGTATTGATATAAACGTTTAAAGGCCCAGTAAACTGCGGTAGCCTCGCGATCTAATTGAGAATATCGAGATTCACTGTTCGTGAGTGATCGTGAAATGAATGTGATAGGTCTTTCTTGACCATTAATAATATGAGAAAGCACGGCACCTAACCCATAAGGGCTTGCGTCCGTGGCTAATATCAAGGGTAATTCAGGTTGATATGGAGTCAACACCCTTTCACTGGCAATTTCATCTTTAATTAAATTAAAGGCATCAGTACAATCGCTAGTCCACGTAAATTTAACATTCTTTTTCAGCAAACGATTTAATGGGAATAGTTTATCGGATGCTTTCGGAATAAATTTTGCATAGTATTGGGCCAACCCCAAAAATGACCTTTCGTCTTCTTCTTCTTCAACAAATCGAACTGGCTTCCTAAATTGACTAGAGATACATACCTTTTCCACGTGACCTGATTTTCCACATTTTCTGCACTTCAAGCGGTCCTTCGACTTGCACTGCCTATACGTGTGATTTTCCTTGCCACAAGCCAAGCATATGTTTTGAAGGCCAAGTTTTGTAATGATTGAGGTTTTGAAGTTTCTTTTGAAGTCATTCCTATTTGAATTTTTGCTGATTTGCCTCTTTGAAATCTGGACTTCGTTTATGCCTGCTGCTGAATAACCGTAGAGCTGATTCTGCTTTTTAGCTGCTTCAATGGCAAGAGCTATCTCGACAACTTTCTCGAATGTTACTGAGTCTTCTTGCTGTAGAATTTGTTCCCTGATTTCAACATCATGTAGTCCCCGGACAAATTGTGCTTGCAGAATTGACATTATCGGTTTCCTGCAATCGTTTTCTTGACAAACCCACTTTGATGTACGGGCTAAATGTTTAAGGGAAGCGATGTACTCCGACACAGTTTCGTTTGTATTTTGGACCCTTGATAAAAATTTATGTCTTTCTGTATGTATGTTAGATTTAGGGCAAAGATGTGCACTCAATAGATTAATCAGTTCATCGTACTCTTTTGATGCGGGCAATTCTGGAGAAGTCAAACTCGATAATAATTGGTAATATTTAGCACCTAAAGCGTTTATCAATACCTTAGCTTTTGTTGATCTTACTTCAGCTGTATCTCCTGTTAACCTCTTTAGCTCAAAATAATTTTCCATGCGCTCTTTGTATGATTGAAAAGTCTCTTTTTCTTCATCGAAGGATTCAAAGTTTATAGAACCAAAGTAATCTGTATGGGCCAGCTGATGTTGAGGGCTGTGGTAAGATTGCAGTAACTGTGCTAATACCTGGGATTGAACGTTGAGTGTTTTCATGATCTCTTGGTTTTGAGCAAGTATAACCTCATTTTGATTGACTGCTGGTTTGCTTGATTTTGACATTCTGGATCCTTATCGACTTGCTGTTATTGAAACTTACTTTTGATCTTACAGCACGTTCATCCTCGTCGCCATTTATTTGTTGTGTATTTCAAAAACTTATAACTATTCACAATTCACAATTACTTTATTAGGTAACCATTACACAAGTTTAAAATCGAACAAATCTGAAAAACGTGGAATAATAATTAAAACATGTGTTTTTCTTCTTTCTATAAACATATGGTTTTATCGATCACATATCGATTAACACTTAAATATATAACAGGATTGATGGCTGAAGAGATGAAGGAATAATTTGTTTTTAAATGAGGTTAAAGAAGGTGCTTTGTGTATAGAGGTAGTTATGGAATTCCAGAACGAAGTGGCAGGCAAAGTATATTATTTTTTAAAGGATGATGTTCGATGAAAAGGAAAATAGAGGTTTGCGGACTGGGATCTTGTATTAAATGAATGTACCGATGAACAACAGCTGAGTAGGTCATGAATATAGGATGGATTTTTGGTATTGAAGGTACGAAGTAGGAATATTTCCAGGAAACACTGTCCCCGAGAGACTGGATTGAGCCACTTCAACTCGGCATAGCTATTATTTATAGTATAACATTAAATATGTTAATAAAATATGTTATAACTTACCTAGAGTATTGTGACGGTAGAGCCTTTCATGTGGAGAGACTGAGTGCTTCCAGTCATATTCGTAACCTGGTAGTCGTAAAGGTTTTTCCCAGAGTTCTTCAAATTGAATCATGGGGTATGGAAACGGGTTTCGGTCAAACTTCGCCATCTTCGTTCCTTCAGCTACAGATAACATATTTAATGTTTTTTATTTTCCTATCAAAGTTCAAAATATTAACGAATGATTTGAAACATTTATTGGTAATCGAAAAACAGGTGTTGAGAATAATTGATAGTACTTATCGTTAAAATATTGCCATCTATCTATTGTCAGCCCACTGGAGATAGATTTTTACCGGTATATGCTAAAGAATGCATAGATGACTCTTCACAAGCTATTCGGCCATAATGTTCCCGACCTTTAATTATTTGTATTCATAACTTTATACGTTTTACTCAGCTATGAACTGACAGAGGCACGAGAAAACGTAGACGCGGAATCATCCGCCGCGTGATAGGTACCTTAAGTTGCCAAAACAGTCTAGATTTCATCTGATAATAAAACAAAACAACAACAAAAAACATTAGTTATTCTAGAAACCTATATTTCTGTAAGGAAATTACCTATTGGGTTCGTCATAAAATCACGTTTTACGACCTTTGAATTCCCTGCAGTTTGTAAATTCCTAGGACTATTTCTACAATTGTTTAATAATAATCAAATTAACTTTCCACCATATGTCTCTAAAATTGCAGATTCGTAGCTTCATGCTTTTAATGATTAATATCAGCAGTTTATAGAATTAAGAAGTTAAAAAAATAAATACATATATATTTAAAAAGATTCTCTTTGGTTATAGTATTTACAAACACATACAGTATTTGGAGTATTTTAATATATTTTAACTGACCAAATATCTTTTAAAGACCTTCGCATTATGGTACGTTTTCATCCTGAAGGCTGAAATTACATAGTATTTTTTTTTTTTGGTATAGGTTGAAAGAGACCTGTCATTTGTCTATGTTTTAGTCACGATCAATTTAGCCTTTCAAACAAATAAGGCTACGGAGATAAGGGTTGAAATCGTATGCTGGATATTACATAATAATTTGGTTTACTTATTTTTGTCCTTTTAATGTTGGTAAAATTTCATCATAAAGAACAAAAACTAATTTAAACCGATTGTCAAAAAGAAAAAAAATTATGGCACGTGTATCTTTTACAAACATCTAAAAATGGTAATATGGCCATACTTTTGCTGAAGTGTTGGTTTTAGTTTTACAACTTCAGAGACCTTACAGGCCCACATAAATCGTTTATCTACCTATTTTTCTGCTTGAATACTTTGAAGAACTACTCTCTTCACTTGTAATAACCGGTGTGCTGTTTCATAGATTTTTCCGTTCTTGAATCGTCTATGTCCTGATGCTCCAAAATTCCTTTCCTCTTTCCTTGGGTCTTCTGAGCTTCCCTGACTTCTTAATTTTAGGTTATTTTCCGATTCGTGTAATATTCTACTCTTCAATAGTCATTAGGTTTCAACTAGTTCCTGCGGAGTATTCCTCTTGTTTTGACTTTTTGTTTATATTTATTGAGAAAAAAATACAATTTGCCAAAATAAAGACAAAGAGTATTAGTGATAAAAGACACCATTCACTCCATATGTTCAATAATATGGTTTGATTGTAAGGAACTAAATTTATTCTATTTCTGCTAATCTGTCCATGATCGGTGAGAAAAAAGAGTTTTTTTATCAGTTATCCTTATCATTACTCCATATTTGAACCTAGACTTTTTTGGTTGGTTGTGTTTAGTTTTCTTAAATTTTTGAGTCCACTTTAAGTGTCAATAAAATCGTTTGCCGTATTTCCGATGCTATATTTTATATTATTTATTTTATCTTTTATATTTCCGATCTTTTCGTTTTAATTTATTTATTGTTTCTTGACAATCTCTTGAAACCAATCGGTTGGTTCAGTTACTCAACCACGTATGTGTCCTTTAGCTTCTGCAAATCCTCAAGCTTTGATCTCATGTTTTCTTCATTCTCAAGTTTCTGAAATATCTGGTGCTAGCAACATACGGCGTTTACTTACCTCTGTTGTTGAAATAAATTTAAGAATTTTTTAATATAATTAGATATGAAAATAAATTGTTAAAGAATTAATTACATTGAGTTTCAATATAAACATCTGTTTTATTAAATAATCTATTATATTAATATCTATGACATTATGTTAGTCTTATCGAATTTTCATCACTCTCTGTTAACTTCTACAATTTTCTATAAAAGATAATATTTTTTCTAAAATCTTGAGCTTTGCTACCGTACATTTTACATTTATTATTGTCTTTATGCTCATAAACCCAAAAATTGAATAAAAAAACATTTTTTGCTATTTTCTCCTTTAGATGGATATCGAACGTCGGAGCCTAAAATGTGCATTTCCAGTGAAAACTTGAATTGGAAAATATTATTTTCGCAGTACTTTCACTTAATATATATTTCATATATAGCTAAGTGAAGGTAAAAATGACGAATTCCGAGTGCCCAGGGTTAACTTTGCCAGCAACAGATTTAATTTCACCAAATACTGTCTATTTAACAACGGTATTTTCTGTTCTTTAAGTTTGTAAATAATTAGAGATATTGTGGATATAATTAGTTGACCGTTGAGAATTACTGAAGGAATTAGTCCGGGTGGCGGTCATTAAATGAAACAACTGCATAGTTTCAACTATTTTATTGTTTGCCAACGTTTCGACTCAGTTTCCACTCACCTACCAGACGCCCTGATGATGACCCACAATGGGGGTCGAAACGTTGGCAAACAATAAAATAGTTGAAACTATGCAGTTGTTTCATTTAATGACCGCCACCCGGACTAATTCCTTCAATAATTAGAGATAGTTCCAGGGTGCTCTTAATATTAATTCTATAGCCCCAAGTGCAATTGATTGTGTTGTTCCCTGCTATATGTCAGCACTTGAAATAGGTTAAGGGCAGTGTTCCCTTAACAAAGATAAAACGTCCTTCATGATAATTTTCATATTATAAGTAATCGGAACTGTGATGAGGAGTCGGATGTCTTTAGCATAGCCAGGGGGGTCAAACAAGGGGACTGTTTAAGCCCTTTGTTATTCTTGCTCTACATGGATGAAGTGGCCACCATATGTAAAAGAAGAACGGAGAGGACCTTCCTGGGCCGTAGAAACCTTCGCCCAGTAGTGATTCAACTTCTCCTCTACGCGGACGACATTGTTCTTGGGGCGGACAACGTAGATAAATTACAGCAAGCGGTAACTGAATGGCATGAAGAGCTTAGTCGAAAGGGAATGAAAATCAATACCAGCAAAAGCAAGATTCTACAAGTGGGAAGGCAAGCGGAAGATGTCCATATATACTGTAACGGAGAGGAAATGGAAGTGGTTACGGATTTCACCTACCTCGGCACAGTAATAGAAAAATCTGGGAAAGTAGACTCTGAAATATCAAATAGAATCATGAAGGCAAATGCAGTCTACTATCAGATATGCAATACTGTAGTAGGGAGGCGAGAGGTGGGTAGAGGTGTTAAGCTCCATATCTTCAAGTCAGTATATTTGCCTATACTACTATATGGAGCTGAAAGCTGGATATTGACGGACCGGCAGGAGAGCAGAGTCACAGCTGCTGAAATGAAGTTCCTGCGAAGAATAGTCGGAAAGACAAGAAGAGATCGTGTCAGGAATGAGCGGATACGCCAGGAACTGGAGGTTGCGCCGTTAAAGGAAATTCTGCAAACCCGCCAGCTGAAGTGGTTCGGCCACGTTATTAGAATGGAGGATCACAGAGATCCTCTAAAAACTATGGATTACGTGCCAGATGGGAGAAGGCCTCGGGGGCGACCAAGGATGTCCTACCTGGAGTACGTGGACAGGCTTTGCAGAGGAAGAGGGAAAGATCTCCGCCAGGCCAGGAACCTAGCTGGGAATAGAGAGGATTGGAGCCGGTGGCTGAACGCTCCCCTACGCTGATACGGCACTACAGGGAGAAGCAAAAGAAGAAGAAGAAGGAACTGTGATGAGTCCTTCCACTTTAATGTTGTGTTCTTTTGCCCTTTAGTATTTTTTACCGTACTTCATAGCTGTAATTTCAAAGACTTGAATAAAGTTGATTTTAGAGACTTCTGTTCTAGTATTGAAGGATAACGAAATTCGTTATTCCACAAAAAATGAATTTCTAATTTATATTTTTTACCTATTTTAAGTTTGTTTTTTTAAAAGAGATAGAAAATAAAAACTTGAACATTCTGATGTTCAGGATTACACCAAACGTTCTCAATCCCAATATGCAGATTGAGAACGTTTGGCGTAATGCATTTTTAAATTGTCTCCCTTCCTTTTCATTGTTTGACGTTTTATTTTATTAATACGTTTTATGCTGTGTTCTGGTGCTCTTAATTCACCCACGAAGCTTCTGACTAGTATTCAAATCGGACGCTGCTCAGAAATGTTCGAATTTCCTTATCCATTATGGCCATGGCTAATCCACCGGTTTTCTCAAGTTGAGCTGCTCTGGCAATCGCTTCTTGTTTCATTGTAAGAATATATTTTTTCTTCACTGTCATCTATAAGATTTTTATATCGGAAAAAAACATATTGTTTTGCTGCTAAAGCTGTTGTTAAAACTGCTGTCAATGACTGTCATTTACAGATGAAATCATGGACGAACACAGGAGAGGCCTCAGGACACACCTTCTTCACACAAATTACTGACTCAAGAAATAAAATAAGAAAGATATTAAATACATTTAAAAAATCATTAAAAAGGTCAGAGAAAAAAAAGTTATTAAAACTTTTTTTTACTCCTTACTCAATTTTTTGTTTCATGTTTCTAAGAGAAATAGACTGTTTTTTCGGAGGGGGAGAGGGGAGAGTAGAGATAGATAGATAGAAAATTCTGTTTATTTTTCAAAATTACAGGAAATAGCAAATAAACAAATAAAAATTAAACAATTTACAAATAATAAAATACAATAATAAAAATCAGACACACTACATGATCTAATGATCGTCCGTGGAGTCTGTGTTTTTTGACTAAATTAACCTTTAATCTATCAATATAAATAATTAATAACAAAATAAGAAACAAACACTTCGGATGTTATTTATGTAATAAAATTAATTCACAAATAGTTAAATTTACAAATAGTCAAATTTACAATTTGTTTAATTGAATTTCACAAATTCACTAATAGTTAACTTTTTTGTTAGAAACATTCTATAAGAGGAAGCCGATCTAGAGAAATTAACTAACGCCAGCTAATCATTTCCATTTAATAACTCTAAAATTTGATCCCAAGTTAAATTTTTAGAATTAAAGTAATTTTTTCTAAACTCTGAAAGTATCGGACAGGCAGCCAAAAAGTGAAAAAGAACTTCTGTTTCATTTGTATTGCACAAACTACATTTATTATTTATTTTCACGAAATTTTTATATTTCAGGTTTAAAACATCACCCCTGATTTTAATTATCCATCTAATCACCTCCAGTAAATATTTGTCAGTAATGTAATTTACTGGGGGAGGAGGGGGGATGGAAAGGGGGGGAGGAGAGGAATATCTCATTTTTCATTCTACTTATCCTTTCTACTTAGAACCAATATCTTCAGTACCAAACACTATCCTTGATTTGAAAATTAATTAAGTTTGTGATACAAGAAACCTCTACCTTCTTAGAAAATTGCATCGTAACTTGCTTAACTTAGAAGGTTCTAACAATAACGTATTGCCGCAGGTAAGTTACCATGCTTTTTTCAAAGGAAGGTAAGAGTTTTTTGTATCAAAAACTTAATTAATTTTATAGTACTGAAGAGAATAGTTCTCTTCATGAGTGCATAGTGTGTTTATTGCATACATATTAGGATTTAAATTTTTGGGAAACAGACATTCAAGAAGACATAAATTTTTAACTAATGAAAGTAGAAAATAAACTACTCAGTAGTACAAATGTGTAATGAATAAAGTAAACAAATGTTTCCTAAAATATCAGTAGTAATATAAACGTATAATATACCAATAGATGATCAGATGGTTCCTTAATCTTCCATTTGGGAAGAGAATATTTTAGTATAGATGGGTGATTTTTCTTAGTGTTAATTTTTATAAAAAAAACAATTTTAATCACATAAATTATTGATACAATTTTAATAAAGAAGCGATAATTTTTTTTATTTTTACATAACTTTCATGTAAATATAATTGTACATTGTGATATATTTTTTGTTAATGATTTTAAATGATTATATAAAAAGTTATTTTATAAGGTTAAATGTTAATTTGTTAATGTACTTAACTGAGTTCTGATGATGATGGGGAAGGCTCCCGAAACGTTGACTCGTAATGATGTTTATGTTCATAAACTTTTAATGAAAGATTAACCTATTATTTTGAAATGATGGATTTGAAATAAATGTAATATTTTTACTTTCACGTACTATATATAGTAAGGGAAGTATTGCGATCGTGAAAATTTCGAATTCCAGTTTTCAACGGAAATACACGTTTTAGGGTCCCCTGAGTCCAAATAACCAAGTCCCGCAAAAAGGTCTGTGTGTGTGTGTGTGTGTGTGTGGTAACTCCTGGGCGGAAACGGTAAGTCCTATGAAACTGAAATTTCATATTTAAGACAACTATACGCCTGAGACGTGATGAAACTTTTTTCATCAAAATGAGCTTACCAGAAGAGGCACTTTATACTATGCATTTTGCACCTTTTTTCGATTTTCTTAAAAACGGTTCCGACGATTTTGATTAAACTCGCTATATCGATGTAAAATTTAATGGGCTTTGATATCATGTAGGTTTTATTTGGATAAAAATGGTCTAAAAAGAGCTTAAATGCCGATATTTTAAATTTTCTTCCTCTAAAGTACCTTTAATTTTGTAGATTCAATAATAATAAACATGATAATAAAATAGATTATCTTAAGTTAACGTGATGAAAAACGGTAAATACATGTATGATATACCGTTGGAAAGCTAAAGATTTTAGAAAAATATCATCCCATACACAAGCTTTTAGAAGTTACTAGAGAGTGATGAGAATAAGATAAAACTAACTGATTAATTTAAATAATAATATAATAGATTTTTTAATAAAACACATGTTTCTATATAAATTCAATTTGATTAATTCCTTAATAGTTTCACGTATTTTTATCTCTAACTGTATTTGAAAATTCTTTCATTTATTTTAAAAATCGAGGTAAGTGAAAGTCGTGTGTTGCCCGCACCAGATTTTTTATTATCAATTTGTATCCTACCGATTAACTAATTTTATTATTAGTTGCGTTGGAAAGCGCAAGATTTTAGAAAAGTTAGTAAGTAGTAAAGTAAGTTGTACTTCTGATCGGATTGCCGTTATCAGGGCAGAAACTTATGAACATACGTTGTTTATAAAATTGTAATGAGAAAGGTTATGGTTAATCAGTGTTGCCGCCATACAGGTTATATACCTAAACGTACTTATGTAGTTAAAATAAATGGAGAGTTGTTATGGATTCAAAAACTAATATTTTTATTAATTATTTCTACTTTTAGATCATTTCATGATTTTTGTAGTTTTGATTTCATGAAAACAGATGTTCCACTGTAACCTAAATGGGACTCCAATGGAAACTAAAATCAACTCTTAAAATGTATTTAGGAAAAGTACATTGGAAATATAAAATAGCAATGAATCGGATAAAATATTAACAAAACAAACAAATAAACCTAACGGATTTTGATTTTACGACCAATTTATGTTACCAATGATTCTAGGAAAACTAAATATAATAATGGATAGACGTAATGAAATAAACATCATATTTTCTTGCTAAGTTCACTTTTCATTACGATGAACTCATAATCCCAAAGTTATAAACACTTTTTTGAACATGAAAGACGCCTCATTTAAATTACACCCGAAGCTAGGGCGAGTCACTAGTACAAAAATACATTAACATATGCAATTTAATATACCTTATACATAGAAGTTCACAAGACAAACTAGGGCAATAGGACAGTTGTGATAAGATGCCGACAAGAGACTGGAGTAGGCGATCTATAGCTCGTGAGGTGGTGACGTCGCTGGGGTGCCTTGGCGGGTTTTCATTCTTCTCTCTCTCTGATAAATTGGATCTTCCTTGAGCTATCGTTACTGATCGATCCGGAGTCTTCTCTAGGGCGCCTTGTAGGTCAGGCAGGATATCTACTTACAGACCCATCGTAAATAAACAGCAACCAACTTGAATCAGTTTAATAACATGGAGAAATTGATAGATAATGTATACTGAGATTATAAAATTGTCATAACTAGTTACGATTTGAATGAAATTACCAGATCTCATCAAATTTGGTGACAATACAAATTTAATTAGTATATCAATACATAAAACGGTTTAGAAATACTTATTTTTAAATATTTATTTAGCTCAGATGAACTTTATTTAGAATTTTATATTTAGTAAGCATTTTCTTTCATAAATCACGATGGTATTGAACCATAATTTAGTAAATATTTTTGAATTTAATTAAGCAATATGAAAAAAAAAATGGATAATGTTACTTACCTCAACGTTTTTCAAAATATAAATGTTATATCTGGGAGTAGGGCTGAAGCATCTCGCAATAAAAATAAATATTAAGGGATTAGCATTTCTCCTTATCTATAACAACGTTATGTTTTTTATGTTTCTATTTCATAAAATTACCTCAAGAATTGCGAAAGAAGTGAATAATAGAAGTAATACAAGTTTTTTTATGCGTTCATGTTTTTTAACGGTTATTGCTAATATAGCGAAACAAAAAGAAAAAAGAAGTTTGAAACACATGACTAAATGCACAGAATCTCACTTTGAGGTGGTTGGGCATGAACTAGATTCGATTTATACAAAGATAACATTTAAAATACATTAGTTTACAAGATGTTGAGCAAATATTGTTACGAAACGCTTAATATCAAGACGTAATTATAATTGTTAATCTTCGTAAGTAATTGAAATGACCAATACTTCAACGAGCTCGATAATTAAATTTATTGTTCATTGTTTATTCATTTAACGTCACTCTATGCTTCTATGGCTAATTTGGACGATGCGACAGTGTGAGCCCTAAATGATGCCTAACCAGGTTTAATTAGGATAGGGATCTTTAACGGGTACCTGACTATGCACAGGCTCGGGACCACCTTTTTACGTCCACTCCGAAGGACGGCATTCCCAAGGACTTCTTACTCGCATTATAAAAAAATCCTAGGGCCCCCTGGCAGGTTAGAACCGATAATTAAATGTTTTTAACAAAAAGAATATAATGTAATTTCAAGGACGTTAAATGCTCAATATTAAATAGTTAGTGGGGTTTAAAATTGTTTCTTTATTAGAGAAGACTAAAGAATAACATGAATCCTTCATCTAAATTTAAAAAATAGTGTTATAGTATCAAAAAAAGGAGTAAGGCATAACCTTGCATAATATTATTGACTGCAAAGTAGCTCAAAATGATATATTTCTGCAACATGTAATATGATCGTTAACATGTACCATCTGCAGCTGTAAAAATCACGTAGTTTTGAGATAGTTAAAGGTATTAATAAATCGACATTAAGGTAAACTGGATTATCAAACAAGTATAACTTATTTTTTAGTAGATTAAAGAGATAATAAAAGTATTTGAGATAATTTGTTAAATCAATTATTGCAATTGAACTTTGTATTTTCAGTGCAGCTTTCACCAGTATCTCAAAAGAAATACATTATTTTTTACTTCTATCAATGCTGATTAAATTTTGGCGGAGATCGAAAAACCAGGACGGTATGATTGTGTTTTAGTAATTTAAACGAACATTTTATGTTTAAAAAAAAATCTACACATGCAGTTCATAATGCGGGTGGGTAGTTAAGGTTGATAAGTCACTACCATGGCAGATTCAATTGCTTATTAGGTAAAGTATGTCATGACAGGGACTGCTATTTAGCAAAAACATCTGTAGAAATAACATATATCAACATTTTATTTGATTGATTTAGATTATAGAAACAAAAAAAAAAAACATCACTACTAGACACATATGATTCTAACTAAGCATTAAATAAACAATAAAAATTAAATTGGGGAAGCAGTCATCAAAGCACTTAAAATAGTGAAAATTTAAGTTATTTGTGGCTACGTTACGCCCCAAAGCTTAGGCCATCTTAAGGGCGATTGATCATAACAATCATCAGATGGGCAATCACTTATTTTGTTTAAAATCAAGAGGCATTTATCTCCCAGCATCATCATTTGATCGGAGAAACCCCCGTATTGTCTTAAAAGGCGAGATAGATTGCTTAAATTTAGGTCGGAAACGTAGGCACATATAAATTAAGTTTCTGTTTAATTAGGTGTTTTGATGACTGCACTCCCAATTAACTTCATTCTTAATATCTACACATAGTCCACCATTCTCTCATCAGTATAACAGTTCATGAAAACCTAAGATATTTTATTGTTTCAAAAACCATACTTAGAACTAAAAAAAAAAATTAGGTTATTCAAACAGTAGGAAAACATTCAAAAAAGGCGTCATAGTAACCAATAAAAACATATATGCTTCAATGATAATAATTAACATTCTCAACAATAAATTTATTGTTTATATATCATGTGATTTTAATATCATATGTTAAATTTAAATGTATTTAAAAGTGCCTATTGGTTTCCCTTTTGAAATCTAAAAGGTTAAAACGTTGAAAGGTGGTCCGAGTCTGTGCGGGGTCAGGTACTCGTTAAAGATCCGTATCCAAATTAAACCTGGATAGGCAAAATTTAGGAGTCCCACTGTGCATCGTCCGATTAACATAGTGTCATAAAGGGACGTTAAATAAATAAGCAAAAAAACTTCAATTAAACTAAGTAAGCTTACTATGATACGGTAACTCACAGATGATGACAATTGGAATTTATATCTGGATCCAGCTTTTCATTTTATTCTCAACACTCATTATGAAAGAGTATTTTTCGCTAACTTTTTTAGATCGTCCTTTTTAATCAATGGCTGCTCCGACCACGTTAATAACACCATCATATTATAACTTAATCTAACTTGCTTTTAACTCGCATTTATCCCCAGCCCTCAACCTCTGACCAGAGAAATCTCCGTATAGCCTTAAACGCGATATAGGAATGAAAAAAAAGCTTCATCTATCTTACTGTACGGTGTATACTCTTAAAGAGCTTCCTCTATTACGGCAACTACGTGCAAATGAACATGGCGGAATTTTCCAGCAAGTAAGTTTTATTTTTCTCAATTTAATCGACAATTCGCGAATGTAGGTATCTTTGTGTAGTAGTAGGTATCTTTGTATATATAAATATTTTTTCTTTAGTTGATTTTTATTAATTAATTAACGAGAGAGATCTCATTAACTAATATAATAAACTTTATATTAATACCCCCTTACTAGGCTTCACGACCAGTGCTGTTCTTGGGCTGAGATACAACCGGTGTCTTTAATCAGGGTTATGAAGCATAGCGTACCTCTCGGAAGGAGGAGAGCTCCTTCAGCACTGATTGAACTCTCGACCCAATCCTGTTGAGGAGAATGTCAGGAGGTTCATATATTCAACTGAGTCTTGGCATTCCTGAGGAGCTGACAGTGAACCTCCATAAAGGTCCTCCGTCAGTCAGTTCCTGTCGAAGGCGCCAGTCGTCACCAATCACATTCCGACGGTGGGTGACGGGGAGGATGTCTTCACTGAATAACTTTCAGATGATAAGAATCAGGCAACTTTTTTTTCTCATATCGTCATGAGAATTTCAGTAATTACTTCGTATTATTCATAGCCTGTTTCTTGGTTCATTATTTTCTGCTTACGAACGTCCTGATTATCAGATTTCTTTATATATTGTAGTCACATCCACTAGTAAGGATATTTTCCTTATTTCTTCTTTTGAAGAATAATTGCCTTTGTTTCTGACGCCTTTAATAAAAAAACAAAATCATCGGTAGCGGATTAATGGGAGATGGAGGAGAAAAGGGGAACATTTTCCCAACTAAATTGATCTCTGCAGAAAACATAAATGGATAATAACACATTTAAATTACAATATGTCCCAAGTTATACTGAATCACAAATTTAAATTGATATTATACTCGTGAGTTATAGTAATTGTTCGGTATTTTTATTTTATTTCATTTTGAATTTGCCACCCTAACCATCACCGGAGATAGCAAATCGCTGGGCCAACAATTAGGTTACCAGTATCATCAGGATCGCATTGGATAGGAGGAGATGACGGGCATCAGCCATTTTTAACTCCCTTGCATTTTTGATGTCGAGCTGAGAGCATCATCGAGCTTATGATCTCGGCTTTGAGTTCGCCGATGTTAATTGTAAACTAATGTTATTGCAACTCTTTGGTATGAAATTTATAATCATTTAGAATTTTCTTCAACCACCATTGTCCCTCGCAGTCAATTCAATTCAATTCAAGAAGGACGAGCAACAGGTGAAATTTTCCTTCATCCTGAAATGTCCTTTCAGTACCTTTTACCCGATTATCCTTATTTCACTTTCGTCCGAATCAGCGTACAGCGAAAGCTTGGTAAGTTGTATTTAAGATTTATTCAATTTTTTTATTGTACAGTTAATTTATTTTTTTTTAGTTGCCCTTTTGAGCTCAACAGAAAGATAGAATATTTTTTTTATTTTATCTTTGCTAAAATTATCGTACAGTAATTTTATGACTCTGTTTGTCTTGATTAGACGATCGTATCCGTCTCAGTATAGATTTTTTTTTTTTTTTAACATAATTTATTGAAATTTACAACTGTACTTCGAGGTACAACAAGTAAATGTGACAAAAGTTAAATGGCGTGAAACAACTTGAAGAAGAACTACCCAATGGCAGCACTCCTGCAGTATAGATTTAGTTTCCATTCTTGTGACATTTCATTTCTGAAGCGAAGTCCTTTCTACACGATCCGCTTAGTTCTCACTATTCCCATCCGCACCAGTTCCTGTTGCCCATATCAGAGTGCAGTTACGAAAAGTTGAGTTCAAAATATATACTGACTTTCACTTTTTTATATTTTTTGTCATAAGTTGAGCGTTGGCTATTAATATTAGAATGGACCATCGTCTATGTTGCCTTATCATCATACTGCTGATACTTCTTCAATAGGAGCTTGTAAACAGCTTTCCTAAAGCTCACATTGTGATATCGTGCGTCTATTATCCTCCAAAAACACGGTGAAATTTTAAAAAAGCTCATTGAACTCGACAGCAAAATCTCGATCCTTGGACCAGGCGATAGTTATGACACGCACTGGGCTTTGGGATTTTCGATAGAACTGACATGATCGAATGAACTGATTCAATACTTTAGATATAGGAATTCTTAATAAGAAATGAATCGAAAGTTCTACCCATCTCTTCAATTTACTTAATCCGTTTCTGTTCTTCTTTAAGTTTTACGTAAAGGAAAAACTGTCAGTTCAACTGGAACTAAAACTTAAATGAGATCGGATATGACCGTCTTACTGGGCCTTAATGTTTACCAGTAGGTTAGACTTTTCTCTCTCTTCGATACAAAATTTACCCCCATAAAAGCATGCCCGGTACTCCATATCTCAGTTCACAAACAAATGGTCGGCAGTAGCTATGAGGTCGCCGACGTTTAGCGACTGTTAACCAACTGATTTTTTCTTTAATTTCTGTAGTGGAATCCTCACACGAGAATAAAACGACAAGAAACAGCTCGTAGATAGATACAGTTTACTACAACACTTACTGGACAAACGATCAAATCTATCGACACATCACAAAAAATTTATATAATGATGGTATTAGATTCTTCCAACGGTTCTTTACGGATGTGAAACGTGACAGCTTACCTTGAAGGATGAACAACGGCTTAAGGTATATAAAATAAGGTACTTATTATAATTTAGGTTCAATGATAACAAGAAAAAATGAAATCCAAGAAGAAATAAAGTCCCGGTTAAAGGTGGGAAATGCGTGTTATTATTCGGTTGCTAAATTGCTTAGCTCGCGGCTTCTGTCTAAAAACTTAAAGGTTAGAATTTATAAAACTATTATTCTTCCAACGGTTCTTTACGGATGCGAAACATGGCCGCTTACTTTGAAGGATGAACAACGGCTTAAGGTTTTCGAGAATAAGGTACTGCGTAAAATATTTGGTCCGAAGAGAGATAAGGCCACTAGGGAGTTTAGAAGGTCGCACAACGCGGAATTGCGGAACTTGTATCCTGTGAATATAATTGAGCTGATTGCTTCACGGAGACTCAAATGGGCGCGTAAAGTTGTTGGGCTTGATGACGAGGGGATTCCGAGAAAGTTGGTATTTGCTGATCCGACTGGTAGGCGTCCGAAAGGTAGGCCAAAGCGTAGATGGGAGGATTGCGTTAAGGCTGATCTCGGGTACTTGGGCTTGACCGGCGAACATTGGACGAGTCTGTGCAGGCGGAATTTGGTGGTATCGGCATCGAACCTTCGGGTTCGCTAATCCTATTATTATTATTATTATTATTATACCATCATTAGGCCTATTTGGACATATGGGATTGAGATATGGGGATCCACAAAACCATCCAATTCTTCCCGCATTAAATCCTTGCAATCCAAAATCCTCCGAAAGATTCTAAATGCTCCCTACTTTCTTACCAATAAAATAATTCATAAAGACCTAAATATCCCAATAGTCGCAGATCTAGCCCGAACTAGATATACCTCCTTTTATGCCAAATTACCCGTCCACTCCAACCCATTCGTCCGCAAAATCTCATTTCCATCTATTCCTGATAATCCCCCGAGGCAGCTGAAAAGCCGATGGCCTCGCGACCTACTACATTAAATAAGCACTGAAGTGCTACCATTGGGTAGTTTCTTCACATGCCTGTATCAAGCCCACTTGATCAATAAACACATTTACTTGATGTATTTGATTGTATAATACAGTTGTAAATTTCATTTAAATAAAAAAAAAATAAAAATCTGTAGAATAGAAGTTGGTTCAAGCGCAACTCTAAAATTTTCAAAATTTTTCATAGGCATAAACAATCATAAATTTGTTGTATGTTGAGAGCATTACAAAGCGACTAAGGTGTTTGATTTCATTCACCTTGAGGCTAATAATCTACATCCTTGAAATCTTTGAAGAGAGACCGATTGAAGTTTTCTTCTATTCAACTTAAATCTATTCTTTATGTTTAAATCTAAGCTCAGCATATCTTATATACTTATTTCCAATCATCAAACTAACTCTTTAAGGTTATAAAAATGTTAAAACATCTAATAAATTATATAAAACAACTACTCAGGTAATCAATATGTTGTTCAGCATACACTATGTCAGATTAACTTATGTTCCCTAGCGTTTAATTGGCTTAAGAACATTTAAGTAAATAAGGTTATTTCAAAAACAGGAATCAAACATACCTTTAAGTTGTTTTTTTATGTGACTTAACAAAGCAATTTATGAGTACTAAATAGCAAATATGCAAATGAACAACAATGTTCTTCAACCGTTTCCCGATTCACAAACGAAAATAACAACATAAAATAGCCGGTAAATGACAGCTTGCCGGATGGTAGTTAGTGGATATACATATGTATGTGGTTGTTCGAGATCTTTCTAAAGTGGATTTTCATTTTCCCATTTATTATAATATATTATCCATAAAGTTTTCCAAGATTGTTTCGAATTAATTTCCTCAATAAAACACGAGCGAATTGCAATGAATCGGCGCCTAATAGAGCCATTAAGAGGGACGCTAATGTAATCGAGATGGATAACATAATGAATGATAAATGTTTATAGGCATAACTAAGAGCCTATATCCATGGGAGCTGGGGCAATAAGTCAAGTTTGTCCTTTGGCCCACACTTGACTATTTATACAGAATGTAGGCGTGAGCTGGTCAGCTGTGAAATTGTGGTTTACCTTGCAGTTTGTCATTTTGAGAGGTTCGACACACGTTTTAGCCGGCTATCTTTCATCGTGCTCCATTTGTCCGCTAGATATCATACTTGTCCTAGCTCAGAACAAGTTGGCAAATAATGGCAAAACTTGGGCCAAGTCATGCATCCCAATATATTGTAGAATTCAAGACAGAGATAACAATGGACATTTATTATGATTTAATTAAAGGTTGTAGAAAAATCTCTTCAAGAACTGGAAAACAGTGTGGAGAACAAGCAAATCTAAACTGTTCGATTTATATTTTTAAAAAATGGACCACTACTGGGGATCACTGAGGGGTGGTCAGCAAACAGCCTCCTATGTCAAAGGTCACGGGTTCAAACCCGCAGGTGGTCCTAAATTTTGCCTAACCAGTTTAATTAGGATAGGATCTTTAACGAGTTGTGACGCACAGGCTCGAAACCACCTTTTTTAACAATGATCAGATGGGAGATCAATTAGTTTGTTGGAGATTACCGGGCGTTTATCTCCTACCCTCACCATCTGACCGAGAAACCTCGGTATAGTCTTAAAAGGCAAGATAGATGGCCTAAAATTTAGGCCGGAACGTAGGCACTTTTCTTCAGATTTCACTTTCTACTTAATTAAGTGTTTTGATGAACGCACTCCCCATTAACTTCTCCTCAATATTTACTACACAGTCAACCATTCTCAAATTATTAAACAGCAAAACATAAATGCTAAGATATCTTATTGTTTTAAGAACCATACTCAGGACTAAAATAAAATTTAGGTTATTTAATTTAATCTAGAATCTATTATCTACAATTATGCAATTAACTGTTAAGTATTACATCAGTTAAGGCTTCTGAAAACTATGACTGATTATAAAGTTATCAAAAAACACTGCAAATTATTACACAATGGTTTATTATTTCCAAATAACTATATTGGTATAACGTTTATAGCTGCTCATCTTTTCAGTTTCTCTATCTTCAATAAGAACCGAGTTTTAGTGGAATAACATCTATTATAATTTGTGCTTGAATATATAGATCAATTTTTTTTTCCGTTCATCGTGCTTTACTAATTCTGAAACACTATACATATTTTCTGTATTTTAAAAAATAACTGAGTTAAGGGCGTATTTAAAGTAAAATTTCAATTTTTTTGTGTCTTTTTATAATTAATTGTGATTTTATGGTTAAAAACACTAATAATATTTTTCTCTGTCTTCGAAAATAAGGAGTTACAATCGTATACATAGACAAAGTTCCCATTGACCTGGCTGACGACAGGACACGCCGCAGAGTCGTACCTTTTCACCGCAGCCCTTGCCCCGTTGCGAGCAAGCATTGTGATGTAACCCTCATCAATCGACATATTTTTCAAGAATGCCCATATTATTCATTACACCTGAATGAAATTGGATTGAACCTAAATTATTCAACAGTACTGGGTAACAGAGAGGAATTAAATTTTTTTTTTTTTTTTCAAGAACAATTATTACTATCTGAATTATAAAGACTATAATCGCAACTAAATATACAGTTATAAATTCCTGGTAACGTTTTATTAATTTTTTTTTTTGCTATTGTACCGTTTTATGTACTGTTGTATTGGTAATCATATCAACTTAAACAAAATATATATATGTTATTATTTTTTACAATCAAATCAAAATCACTTATTTGTTAATTACCTGTTACCTATTAATTTCTAAGTAAGAATTACTGTTTAAAGGTAAAAGTAAAGGTAATGCCTATTGTAAGTATAACCGTATTAATAGTTTGAAGAATACCAAAACAACATACAGATTATAATTTGTACTGTCATTGTTTAAATCATATTAAATAGATATATTGATTACATGATCAATCTTGAGGATATTAGAACTGTCTACATATTGTATTTCTTCAGGGCAATACATTAAATCCTATTTAATCTTCACTTTAAATTGGATTTCACATGCATACTGAAATTAATAAAGATGAATCATTGAGGAGAAAGAATTAAATTGAGTCAGTAAATTCAGAAGTAATGCCTCAAATAAATTCTTCTATAATTTAAATGAATAGGCGAGAATAATCAGAGCGTTTTATCTATTCACGGCCGTTAGTTGTAGCTGCGGACTTCACGCCTATCTCATCTGAATCTGATGGTGTATGAAGATTATATCCTCATTTATTTATGTTATATATAACTCATATTTTATAAAATACATTTGGTTGTATAATATCAAAGCAAATAAAAATATAAAATTGATTACTTTTATGTCAGTTTTCTTATACACCATATTGCTGCAGATTTACTATGTTGAATAATCGAATTAACATACAATAATTGGTTTTATAAGTTGTATTTTCGAATTTTATAGAGGCTAGACTTTATAAAGTATAGGTCTGCCACGGATGGATGTCCCTACCCCATGGTCGCCCTCCAGCAAATAAAACATAATAATTCTGCCACAGCTGAGTTCGAACCCGGTACCCGAAGAACAGTAGACCATTATCTATCTATCACTGAACCGCGCCGCTTCCTACATTATTTAACTAACTAAGATTTTGAATGTACAAAATAAACTAAGATAGACCTTAACAATTAAAGCTATGAAAATACTATGTATAAAAAAAAGAAATATTTCGTTTTATTCATGTTAGACTAGTCGCTAAGTGATTTCGGTCAGGTGTCATCATTTGAGGTATTTCTGATTGACTAATATATAATATGGTAGAACTGATCGAAATATAGAAACTGATTGATTGCTTTGGTATATTCTGCAGTTTTCATATTTATTTCTCAAGTAAAATTTTATTAGCAAAAATATTTGTCATGAAATATACATCATAACGATTTTTTTTTTCAGCTTTAAATAACACAAAGAGCTTCAGTATTAATAAATCTCATATGTGTAGATCTTTTAGATGGTAAAATAAAATATAGAACAATTAAGGTCCCACTAATAAACTTTTTTTGCGTTTTGCACATAGAAGCCTTGGGGTCTTTAGGGTTCGGTTGTTCAGGTGTTTTAGGGGTAAAAAATAAACGTTTTTACAATTTTTCGCCAACTTACGTTTGAACTATTTCCAAATTATGATTTCATTCAAAACAATCTAATTTCTTTTATGTATTTTATTTTCATTTTGTGAATTTGTATGAATATACTGGGTGTAAAAATATTTTGAATGAAAAATAAATGTAGCGGTGAAAAAATAAAAATAATTCATAACCAAGGGTATAACGGAATGGATTGTCTTCATAGGACCATCGATATATAAATCATTATTTCATTTTGTAATTCCTCATTTTTTTTTTTGTAATTAATATGTTTGGTTTATAAAATAATTTCAAAATTTCTTTATAAAAATAAACTAATATAAATTAATCTATTACAAAAATAAGAAAAATAGATAAAAAAGATGTAGCAAATAACAGATTTTAATATACTAAGAATTTATAGCTTAGTTAAAATACGCAAAATTTATAATATGAGACCCATTATAAATAATATTTAAGGCCCTACGAAGGCTTCAGCAAAACTTCTCAATGCATCCCTTAATAGCCTTGACAATGATAATACTTATGATATAAATAATACCTTAGAAATAAAAAGAATTAAAAACGTTTTTGGTATCAAAGTATAATGGTGCTACAGAAAATTTATAAAAAACGTTACCCAAAAACACTCAAAATAGTAATAATTCAGAATAAACTTAATAATTTTATTATATGTATAAGGTATAATATAGGTCATGATGCATTTAATTTCGTCTAAAGTCCACTTCGTTGGACTCCACAACGAATCGGAGACAGCGATGAATATACATCTGTGTAACAGAAGGAATTAATTTCATGCAGTAATTTTTGTAAAGAGTACTTAGTAAGGCATTGATTATACTAAGCGTAGATAATGCTCAATATAGTAATCCCTCGCGTCGGTTTGGGATCCTCTGATCTCCTCTTCTATATAATTAGTTGTTTATAAATAATACGTTGTGCCCTGGCACACTCACTACTACGCCCACACCAAGCACTCTCTGACTGATTCACAGTTTCCAGAAGTGGGCGCGTCTTCGGCGGCTCTATAAGAATACGGAATGACGTAAGGGCATTACGAGCGTTAGCGGCTAAATAGACCCGAATATGGCAGGAGCGTTCTGGAGCACGTGCAATCCCTACACATCGCAAATCCAACGCCTACAAGGACCCTACATGAACCTATTCCAGATTTAGTGTACGTTACGAGAAAAATAAAAAGAATTTATTATTCCTGTTACGTTCTCGTTTGCATAATAGCTAATTCTGCAAGCTCTAAATCAGTCAGCGACCCGGAGGACTGTATTGAGTTAGTGGTCCACTCCGGCCAAATGTAGCAGTCACGTCACGTAGCTGTCATTAATATTCTAGCCATTAGCCTATTCATATTAGTGACTGTAATTTTGTTCCAGGGCTCACTAACGAGGACCGGTCGGTGAAAATTCCTTATTCGAAAAGGAACCACTTCTTGATTATAAGAATATATATATTTTTTTAATGATTCATAAATATCGAGAGAAATGAGGACGAATATATTCCAACTTTTCAATTATTACATATATGACCTAATATAAAAAGCGTTTTTACTTTCACTTACCTACATATGAAATATATAGTAACTGAAAGTATTGCGATCGCGAACATTGGGTCCCCTGATTCCAAGTCCCGAAAAAAGGTTAGTGTGTTTTATTTTTATTTTTATTAAGGTAGGGGAAATATCATTCATAGACGAAGTGTAACTATACAAGTCCGAAACAGTGTGAGATTCCTACTCACTAAAACACCTCCCTATTCGCCGTTAGTAACTTCGCGATGGGCAGTATGGATATGTGCCTATTCCATTGGATGGACATCTTTATGTAGATTATACTATTTCTATGTTACGAGTCTTGCCTGGGAACTCCTTTCGCACTCTTGAGAACTGAGCTTTATTCCGACTTGTGCCGCATATTCTACCACACTATTCCTGTTCCCCCCTTTGGTCATCATTAGGGTGATCAAGTTTTGAAGAACAGCCTTTACTCCAAGCATGATGTCTAGTTCGCCCTTTTCTTTGGCAAAAATTGGGCAATGAAAGAATGCATACTCCACTGTTTGATCCTTAGACAGATAACTAGGACACGATGATTCAGCCTCTATCTTAAATAGTGCTAAATATGATTTTAGGCGACATGTCCAGTCAGGAATTAGGTAAGGTAGTAATCTGCATCCTCATGCTATCTAGAAACCTATGTTGCAACGTCAGAAATTAGACGGTGGATCCATCTTCCATTAGAAGAGGAATTCCTAACGTCTCATGCCATTTCCCTATCGTCTGAGACCTCTCTTAATAGGCAATCGTCGCCCAATGAGCATTTACATCTTGCTTTCTTCGAAATATCTGTCCATGTTCCTCAGCCAAAAGTTCCATTGCAGGCATACAGCCGATAACACTCACAGCGTCGTAGGAAACAGCGTGGAAGGCACGGCCAACAAGCAGAGCACTACTTCTGTACACACTAATAGCCTTAAGAATGTATTAATCCTCCAGATCGGAGCTGCGTATGGCACCACACTGGCCAGAAGCCTCCTTCGGCACATCTTGGGACCGCCAGTATTTAGCATGATTCTAGACAGAGAATTTGTCACTTTTAGGGCTTTCATGCGAACCTTGTTCAAATGATCATCAAACCTGAGTCTGGCGTCAATCTGTACACCGAGGTATCTAATAGACGGCTTAACGGAAACCGGGGTGCAAAGTTTTATTTTATTTTTTATTAGAATTTATTGATATTTGCTATTTACTTAATATAAATACAGTAAGTAAAAGGGCTAAATCACAATTATGGTCGTGAAAAAAAACTAAGAAGAAACTGCTTAGCGATAGCATTTCAAAATATTTTTTTAATCACTATTTTACGAAGGTGATAATCATATATATAATTTTTTTTTTTTTTTTAATTTAATTTGTTTTATTAAGAGATAATACAATCTGCCACCTTCTGGGGCAATGAGTATTAGAGATAGAATAAATCATTCATACCATATGTACATTGTAAATAAAATTAAAGAAAAAAAAAACTAATAAAGACTAAACAAATAAAATAAAATAAAAATATATATACACAAAATTAAATAAGTACTATAAAGAAAATATTAATAACAATCTTGTTCACATTCATACCTATTTACAATATTGTATACCTATTAAAGTGCCCCTGGGATCACTGAATCAAACCTCGAGATCCACTAGTGGATGTCGAGGCACAATGTCAGAAGATCCCAGCGCCTCTCATTCAGCTGCGTCCCTGGTCTTGAGAGCCAGTGGAGGCTGCGCGAGGGCGCTAGAGCCACATACACTCAGGGCATGAGTGGAGAAGCTGGCCATTGCCAGCACTCCAATAACATATTTACGAAAGATCTCTGGGCCACTGTCGCTTCAACCTACGAGGAGGGTTATAGGGATGTTTGGAACTGGATAGGGAGTGTGCCAAGGGATTAGGAAGGTGAGTAAGCTTCTGATGGAAGATTATGAATTTGGAGGGGATTAGATCAAAGACAAATGGGATATTCTTATGTTATGGGATATTATTATGGGATATAAAACCATGGTGTAAGGTTTTGTTGGTGACATAATATGGGGCATCTACTATTGTTCTAAGAATTTAGACTGAAAGGATTGGATACGTTTGATATTCGAAACTTTTGCTGTTCCCCACAGTTCAAATCCGTAGGTCCAAATTGGTTTAAGAATAGTCTTGTAAATTAAGAGTTTGTTGTCCGTTGAGAGATGAGATTTTCTGTTTAGTAGTCTATATAGCTGGCCATATCGTCGATTGAGTTCTTGTCGTTTGAGTCTAGTATGGGGGTTCCATGTCAGTCTTATATATAATTAGTTTATTATTTTGATTTAGTTAAAGATTATTATATAGTTCTTAACTCCAAAAAGGATCAGTTTCAAAAAAACCGTATTGGATATTTTCAAGGTTGATCTAAGAGTTAAGGGACATTTTTATGGTAATATGGTATTATTGGAGGTCATTACATGAAAATGAAGAATTTGTGTCAGTCTATGATATTAATATTTTTTTTTGAAGTTCCAGAGTGTTCTATTTGTAAATTTTTGAAATTGAACTTGAAAAGTCCCAAACGTTTCAATGATCGTGGAGGACCTCTTCGCAAAATTGCTCAGAACTGTTTACCTGTAAAACGGAAATTGCTTCATCACGTGAAGCTCGTTGTATCTAGTGAAGACCTCGATTAGTCATTCAACTTTTTTTTCTTCTTCTCATCAATGAATGAGGTCATTCGTAGTAACTGGTCGTCCTTCTTTTTGATCACTCATAGCTATCCTGTTAAACAGTCATGAAGGACTTACATTTATTGGTGTACTTAAAAAGCAATGAATTGCTGTTAATCACTTTGATTTATATTAAACCGAGGTCTTAATAAATAGAGGTTGCAGGTTTGTTTATTGAAGTAAAACTTTACGTAACTATTGAAATAATCAGGGTAATTGATAGAATTATGTAAATGAAATTTTAAATCCAACAGAAGCTATACTGTTCTGTGATACTATCTAGGTATATCAAATATTTTAAAGTGTGTTACTATCATATGAGGAAGATTTTATAAGTTTTCATTAGTGTTTGTTGATGAATTTTCAACATACTCAGTTAGAGACACACGCCTTCAGGATGTGGAGATATCTATTTCGAGCAGTGGTTACCAACAGGTATACTTATTTATATCGAACTAACAGTCTGAACAAATGATTTAGCAAATTATTTAATGGAAAATATTTGTAAAGACTTATCACGACAATATTTTAATATACAATTAGGAAACACTGCTTTTTAGATCGCGAGAGGCGTTTTCATTACATTTCAGATATCATGACCTCAAAGAAGAAATTCAATTGATTATTTCATATTTCATTAATTTTTTTTTTTGCTGGACGTGTTTGATAATTTAAACTAATTGTTAGCATTATATATTATTATAAACATGTTCAACTTCATACAAAAGTAAACTTTTACTTTATGTTTTCAGTTCTTACTTAACAAAAAATCTAGACTAACCGGTAATGTCCTAGAATCTCAGTGCATAAATGGTTATTTGTTACACTATTTTAAACTCGGTTTACTGCACCATTACGATGTTGAAGTTATTCCTACTTCACTTCCTACGTTACTTTCTTACTAATATCATATTTGAGAATGCTAAAATTAGAGATTGATCTTTAGAAAAGGGCTACAGGCTTATCTCATTTTCAACCTAATTTTATTAATTATTATTTAATTTCACTACATTGAAGAGATAAAATGTGGCTCATTATGAAAAAAAAAATATATATATATATATATATATATATATATATGTGTTTTTATTTAAATGTTAAATAAACTAATGAACGGAAACGAATTATAAAAATAGGAATATATAAGAAATATTATAAAAATAGGCATTTCGAACGTTGATCCAATAACGACATGAAGACACCCAACAGTATCTAAGAGTAATTAGCATTAATATCTAATTAGTTAAAATGCATGTTTTGTTTTTTTCCATAGACAGGTTTGGTTTCAGAAAAGGAGCGAATTCCGGGTTCTTTTTCTTATTGTTACAAAAAGTGGTCGCTTTATGCAGAGGAAATGACTTCTTTTAATAGTTTTTAATTAGAAATAATAGAGTTGTGCGTTTGAACCTGTACAAGGTTAATCGAATTAAAATGTGCAAATCCTAAACGATAAATTATTTAATATAATAGGGGATGATTGTATAAGGTTTGTAGACGAAGTAAAATAAGGAAAATGTTGAAGAGACGCTAGAAGCTTAAAAGAAAGGATTAAGACGATGTGGAAGATATATATGTATATGTATATGTACACACACACATACACACACACACACACACATACACACACATACACACACGCACACGCACACACACACACACACACACACACACACACACACAGATATATATAATTATTATTAATATAGCGATTATTCCCCTTGAGGAGATCGTCTGAACATGAATTCATGGCTTGGCACCATTCCATTTTTCTTTTCAATTTCATATTTTTTGATTTTATTTCGGTATTTGGTCAACTTTTTTTTTTTTTTTTTTTTTTGTCCTTATTCTGCCATTCAGTTCCGCATATATTCTTAGTTATGACATCGAATAGTTCCTTTGTTATTCTTGAGTCTTCCCTTCTATAAATTTATGAGTAACATTTTCTCAGAAATTATGTTGCATTTTTCATAAAGTTGGTCTAAAGATCTTTTTATTGCGGTTTTAATATTGTTGTATATTGAGGATGCTGAGGTTAGCAAGTTCATTATTAAATAATGTTTATATTAATCAAATAAATATTAAAAAGCCGTGGTCGGCAAAAGTTCAAAACGTGTTTCTTACCCCCTTAGGTTCCCCACTCGGTCTGCCTCCATACCCGTGATACTCCAGGAACTTCCTATACCCTAGCTATTAGCCGATAAAAGTTTTAACCATCGCATTCTTATATCAGCCCCGCTTCCTTTGTCATGATAATATTTTTTAAAATAAGAGGGGATAGAGGTGATCAGGATGAGATAAAAAATGAGAGAGAGAGAGTCTAGTTCGATCTCCAAGAAGAGGATGAAGATACTGGGGAACGAACCATTGAGACTCCTACCTTCGCCAGCCAACTAAGAGTTATTAAGGTATTTGCTTGTTTGTAATATTGTAGCGAAAAGTTAGTAGTAAAAATATCCCTCAGTGTTCTCATTCATAATTCAAGACATTATATAAAGTTTGAAGTATGTGTATTAGTTATGTTTAAATAATAATGTCATTTATTGAAATTAGGTTATTTTAATGTTTTCCTGCATGCAACTTAGTGGTATCGGTAAACACGATGCCTTTGGAAAAAAACTCCAATGGTTCCAATTAATATATAAATACATTAATTAATACTGTTTTGTAGGTACCACTGCCTTAGAAAAGCAGCCGGTGAAAAACATAGCTATAAAAAAAAAAAAAAAAAAAAAAAAAAGATATATATATATATATATATATATATATATATATATATATATATATATATATATGGTATTTGTATAATTTTATAATTAGTAAATGGCAATGAAGAAAATTTCAAATACATTTGACACCATTTACATAGATCGGTATCATATTTCAAAATAAAAAAAGTAATCTCACAAAAATTAATATACTGCTTTTAGTTGTATAAATATACAACATAATCAGAACATTGTGAATTCACATTAGGATTCTTTAAATTTGATCTAGAAATGATATTAATAGATAGTTCAGCGCGTGTAATGCATCAACAGCTTATTGGGATACGAATCGCGGCCACATTATAATTTTTCACTACAGTGACCTGCCGGTGTATGCTTAATGTACCGAGTCTGTTGAAACAATTTCAGTTTCGAAACCGTGTAAAATAGTTTAGCTAATAAAAAATGGAGTCGAAATAGAAAATGTAATCGAATGCTATCGAAAATGTAGTCGAATCACGGAATACGCTGAGGAAATTATCGGAGATTACCAATGTGGTTTTAGGCGGAATCGCTCGACTATTGACCAAATATTTTCCGAATACGCTGAGGAATACGCTGAGGAAATTATCGGAGATTACCAATGTGGTTTTAGGCGGAATCGCTCGACTATTGACCAAATATTTTCCTTACGTCAAATATTAGAGAAAAAATTGGAATACAACGGTGTAGTCCATCAACTTTATATCGATTTTAAAAAGGCTTATGATTCAATAGACCGTCAGAAGCTATATAACATCATGATTGAACAGGGAATACCTAAAAAGTTAGTAAACCTAGTAGAGATGTGTTTGTCGGAAACATTCCATAAAGTTAGAATCGGTCATAATTACTCCGAGAGATTTGAGGTGCGATCGGGTTTGAAACAGGGTGACTCCCTTTCACCTGTGTTATTTAATATAGCTTTAGAATATGTCATAGAAAAGGTGATGTGTACCGAGAAAGGCTTAAATATGGGTGACAAGATTCAGGTTTTGGGGTATGCCGATGATCTGGTACTGCTAGGTGAAGACACGGAAACCATGCAACTAAATACAAGTGTGTTAATAAAAACCGGTAAAGAAATAGGACTCGAATTAAATACCGATAAGACGAAGTATATGATCAGTAGCAGAAACGGTGTCGATCTTGGTGATATTGATGTATCAGGTCATACTTTTGAACACGTAGAGAAATTCAAGTATTTAGGTTCAATTATAACTAGAAAAAATGAAATCCAGGAAGAAATAAAGTCCCGGTTAAAGGTGGGAAATGCGTGTTATTATTCAGTTGCTAAGTTACTTAGTTCGCGGCTTCTATCTAAAAACTTAAAGATTAGAATTTATAAAACTATTATTCTTCCAACGGTTCTTTACGGATGTGAAACGTGGCCGCTTACTTTAAAGGATGAACAGCGGCTTAAGGTTTTCGAAAATAAGGTATTGCGTGAAATATTTGGTCCAAAGAGAGATGAGGCCACTGGGGAGTTTAGAAGGTTGCATAACGCGGAATTGCGGAGTTTGTACCCTGTGAATATAATTGAGTTGATAGCATCGCGGAGACTCAAATGGGCGCGTAAAGTTGTTGGGCTTAGTGAGGAACGGATTCCGAGAAAGTTGGTATTCGCTGAACCGACTGGTAGGCGTCCGAAAGGTAGGCCGAAGCGTCGATGGGAGGATTGCATTAAGGCTGATCTCGGGGGCTTGGGCTTGACCGGTGAACATTGGACGAGTCTATGCAGGCGAAGTTTGGTGGTATCGGCATCGAACCTTCGGGTTCGGTAAGCCTATTATTATTATTATTATTATTAATAAAAAATGACTTGTGGTTATTTTACTTTTTTTTTCTTGCCTTGAAAATAAATTCTGTTCGAAACAATATTATTAATAGCTTTTTCATTCCCATCAAGAAACTCATTGTGAATTCTCTCCTAGTAATGCATCCATTGTGTAACACATTATCCAGCCTACAAGACTGCAGTGTAGATGATTTATGTATGTTTTTTCAAGTAGTTTACATCATGACTACGACGTTAAGCTCAACCGTCTGATAACAAAATCAAAATATTCTATTAAATATATATTGATTCCAGTGCGGTATTTTTTATTATTTTTATTTTACAAACTTAAATAACAATGATATAGTGAAAAAAAAACATAACGAAATATTAAAATTCACATACAGTAATTATGACGAAATATATGATTAGTAGCAAAAATGGGGGCGATCTTGATGATATTAATATTTCAGGGCATACTTTTGAACACGCAGAGAAATTCAAGTATTTAGGTTCAATGATAACAAGAAAAAATGAAATCCAGGAAGAAATAAAGTCTCGGTTAAAGGTGGGAAATGCGTGTTATTATTCAGTTGCTAAATTACTTAGCTCGCGGCTTCTGTCTAAAAACTTAAAGGTTAGAATTTATAAAACTATTATTCTTCCGACGGTTCTTTACGAATGTGAAACGTGGCTGCTTACTTTGAAGGATGAACAACGGATTAAGGTTTTCGAAAATAAGGTACTGCGTATAATATTTGGCCCGAAGAGAGATGAGGCCACTGGGGAGTTTAGAAGGTTGCACAACGCGGAATTGCGGAGTGTTTACCCTGTGAATATCATTGAGTTTATGGCATCGCTGAGACTCAAATGGGCGCGTAAAAATGTAGGGCTCGGTGGTGAACGGATTCCGAGAAAGTTGGTAATCGCTGAACCGACTGGTAGGCGTCCGAAAGGTAGGCCGATGCGTCGATGGGAGGATTGCATTAAGGCTGATGTTGGGGGCTTGGGCTTGACCGGCGAACATTAGACGAGTCTGTGCAGGCGAAGTTTGGTGGTGTCGGCATCGAACCTTCGGGCCTTTTATTATTATTATTATTATACAGCAATTATAGTAAACCAACACAAATACAGTTGCACTTCAACAACACAAAAACAAACAATAAACCAGATAAAACTGCCCTCACCACCCATTTAAGAAAAACAAAACATACTTTAAAATTTCATTCATCGAAATTAATACATTTAAAAAAAAAATGTTTCAAAAGAAATATCGAAGAAATGATTACCATTCAAAAAAATGTCTAAAATCTAAATTCATGTTATGCAAATTTCATAAACTCATATTAATATAATATCAATAATAATAATACAGTAATAGATCAGGTACCTGAAAACCCGATTCTGGGACCTCAGTAATTTGGAAAATCCCTGCTTACCTCCCCACTCTCTATACCATTCCTGGCGTCTTTGATCAGTATTGTTTTAAAGAATGTAATATCCACACAGTTCTATGCAAGATGCTGTATTGTTTAAAACTGAAAGTAACTTAGTCATCTTTATAATCTTAGAACCCATTTTATTTTCAATTATCATCTCGACTTAATAATTTTATATCCATTCTCTGTAAATTCACTTCACTCTGTTTATCGGTTTAACATTACTTTATGCTACTGCTAATCGGACAAATACTATAAATTTTGCCTATCTAGGTTTATTGAGGGTAGGAATCTTTACTAAGTACTTGACCTGTATATTACTGCTCTTATGTTCAAAAACGAAAAATTGCATTAAAAAAGTATTTTTCTGTTTTCTCCTTTAGTTGGGTATCGAATTTATTCAATTTATATATTTACCTGTTTTTCATCAGCGCTAACAAGATAATCTAGTTGTTATTATTAAATCTACAAAATTAAAGGTACTTTAGGGAAAGAAAATTTAAAATATCGGCATTTAAGCCCTGACAGACCATTTTTATCCAAATAAAACCTACATGATATTAAAGCCCATTAAATTTTACATCGATATGGCGAGTTTAATCAAAATCGTCGGAACCGTTTTCGAGAAAATCGAAAAAAGGTGCAAAATGCATAGTATAAAGTGCCTCTTCTGGTAAGCTCATTTTGATGAAAAAAGTTTTGTCACGTCTCGGGCGTATAGTTGTCTTAAATTTGAAATTTCAGTTTCATAGGGCTTACCGTTTCCGCCCGGGAGTTACCACACACACACAGACCTTTTTGCGGGACTTGGTTATTTGGACTCAGGGGACCCTAAAACGTGTATTTCCGTCGAAAACTGGAATTCGAAAATGTTCACGATCGCAATACTTCCCCTTACTATATATAGTAAGTGAAAGTAAAAATGTATTAGAAGTCCTAAAATAGTAAAATCTTATCTGATTTTACCCGCGATATTGGTCATAGAAGGCTGTTTTGCTAGCCACAACATAATATTTTACCATTTCATTGCGGTTTTTATTTTATATGAATTTTAATATTTAGTTACGTTTTTCGTTTTTTTTTTCCCGCCTTATGACCTGAATATGGGAACAATAATACATAATTATTTATCGATCTGTCTATATATATATATATGTAATTCTTAAAGAGAGTAGACTTTAGACGATTCTAAAATAGTAGTTTATTATTGATAACAATATACAAAAGTAGATACATACAAACAGAATGAACATATAAACAACTTACCTAAAATAGTAGAATTGAATAAAAAGTCCCTTTCTACTCTATCTAGAAGCTAACAGTCAGAGATCACATGAAACCTACCCAATCTTTAAAAACACATGTGATCTACTTTGTCACTATGATAAATGGCGACACTATCTACAACTAAATTATGATTATAATTTACACCTCCGTTGGTCGAAGACTCTTTTTCCGCAGGAAAAGAGTATGGTACCAGCTTAGAGCTATGGAAGAAATTGGCTGCCCTATGTCTCGTATTGCAGTCAACTTCATAAATAGATGATGAAACCCTACTTTTTATGGTAAAAGGTCCTTTCCTAACTTCATCCAACTTATCTCTATTCAATCTATTGCCATTCGAAACGTACACCAAATCTCCTTCCTGAAATTCATGGTCCTTCCTCGTTTGATCTACCCGCTTCTTATTTCTTTCAAAACTTATTCTTGAATTTTCAAATGCTTTCTGCCGATCTGCACTCAAATCAGTTTCACGTTTCAATTCTTCAGGAACTATTTCGGATGTCATTCCATATAACAGATAAGCGGGTGAAAATTTAGTCGTTCCGTGAGGTGTGTTGTTGTACTCCTTGACACAAGACTCAGCCACAGTGGTCCAAGACACCTCATCATCAGTCTCATTTATTCGACAACGGATTCTGTTTACCAATGTTTGATTTAACCGTTCATTCAGTCCATTGGATTGTGGGTTGTCTACTGCTGTATAGAGGAGATCAATTTTCTTGTTTTGTAGGTATGTTCTGAACTTCCTTGCATTGAACGCCCCATATTGATCAACTAGCAACATTTTTATTTTGTTTCCTTCTGCCACTGGGTTGATCAGTTTGATGAAATCAGTAACACTTTGTCCACTGGAAGTACGGATCCACGCATACCTAGAAAAATGATCTACCAGTAAGTGAAGGTATTTCTTTGTTGAGTTATTTCTAGCAAAACCACCTATTGTGTCGATGGACATGATATGATAGGGATATTCTGCTGGACCTAACTGAGAAAGGAGTCCGATTGCTCTTCCCGATCTAGATTTATTTTTAGCACAGATCTCACAAGCTCTGCAAAACTGATTTATAGGTTTATCCATGTCTTTAAAATAATAGAAGGGTCTCAATTTTTCAGCTATTTGGCTGGTGCCAATATGCCCGTAAAATTGGTGGATTTTGTCAATCAAGTTGAGTCCTAATCCCATTGACACATATATTCGTTTCCTATTGTTTAGCATCTTAAAGCTAATTTTGTCATCTTTAAAAACCTTCTTCGAAGCTGCAATTTCATCTTTAATTGTTTCTTGATCATTTATGATGTCATCGATTTGAATCATGTTGATCACCTTCAAACAATCATTTTCATCTTCAAAGCTTTCTAGAACTGGGTTTCTGGATAACGCATCAGCTTTATATTGTCCTTGCCTTCTTTATAAATGACTTTGAAGTTGTACTGAGACAGATACAACATCAAATCACCCAACGCCTCATCTGTTCGGGATTTACATTTCAAATTTATAAGCGGTTTATGATCCGATGTCACAGTAAAAGCCTTACCAATGAGATAATGTTGCCAATAAACAATTGCTTCTTTTATTGCTAGGCATTCCAAATACATTATCTCTTTCTTCATTTGACCAGGGCTCAATTTCTTAGAAAAATAACCAACCGGATGTAGGATACCATCTGCTTGTGGCTGCTTTAGAACTGCACCCAGACCCGTACGGCTTGCATCAACTTCGATAACTATATCTTTTTCATGGTCATAGATTGCTAAGACTGGTGCTGTACATAGATATAACTTTAATTCTTGAAAACACGATTCACATTTATCAGACCATGTAAATTTTTCGTCTTTCTTCAAAAGATTATGTAATGGGGCTAATCTCTCTGTACAATGATCGATGAATTTTCGATAAAAATTAATTTTCCCCAGCAGTTGACGAACCATTTTTCTTGTCGTAGGACGTTGAAATTCTTTTATTGCAATCAAATTATCATTAATCGGACGAACCTTGCCATATTCTATTACATGGCCTAAGTATTTCACTGAACGCATAGCGAAACCACATTTCACTAGCTTTAGTTTAAGCCCTTCTTTCTTAACTGCTTCAAGGACTAAGCCCAAATGTTTCAGATGTTCTTCATATGATTGTGAAAAAATCAAAATGTCATCAATGTAATTTACACAAAAACTACTTAAACTGTGTTTACGTAAAATCTTCTTCTTCTTCTTCTTCTTCTTCCAGTGGCGCGATAGGCCGTGTAGGCCCTGGGCCTCGCGGTGTAAGCTCATGCGAGTTTACACTCACGTTTCACGATGCAATTTTTTTTAGTGTAGGGTCATCACTCCCTACGACTAATTTTGTGAGTGGCCACCCTTTGGCTGACGGGTCTCACATACCCGGGGAGAGGTTGCGAGTGAATCCACATTTTTTTAAATCCTTATAAAAGCCCCGCTGGGACTTCGATTCGAACTCAGAACCTGTAGCATGAGAGACTAGCGCGCTAGCCACTCAGCCACGGGCTCCCCTGTGTTTACGTAAATTACCTGCCAAAATTCGTTGAAAGATAGCTGGTGAATTTTTAAAACCAAACGGTAGGACTTTCCATTGCCAATGGCCTTTTTCCGATCTTTCATTCGAAGAGGTATAGACCAAAAAGCCGAGTTGATATCTAAAGCAGTAAACCAGCTGCAGTCACCGACATTCACTACTAGATCATCGATTCTGGGACATGGTTGGAGCTCAGGCACTACTAACTTGTTTAGTTCGCGAAAATCAACACATAGCCGCGTTCTTTTCCCATCTTCTTTCTTGAATGCTAATGTTACAGGTGATGCAAAAGGTGAACTCGATTCTTCAATCAAATCATTTTCTAATAATTTGGAAATTTGTGAGTCGATTTCCTCTTGATCAGGGTAAGAACATCTATATGGTTTCCGTGAAATATATCTGTCCTCTTTCAATTTAATGTGAGCTTCGCTATCTCCAACTATACTCACGTCAAACTTATTATTGGCAAAACACCTTTCGTATTCATTTAACATCTTCATAATGTCATGCTTTTTATTTTCATCCAAATATTCTAAATTTACTTCTAAGGAATTCTTATCATTTCCGAACGATTTAAATATTGATTTATCATCTCTGGTTACAACTTTCGAAGAATCCTTGTCAATTCTCGCGCTTTTCACTTCGATTATGCTGTCCTTTGTTTTCTGTTTAATTCTTAGATTTTCATCTTGTATAAGTTTAAACTTCTTTATAGCATCTAAACCAAGTAATAAATCGTAATTGAAATTACTATTTTTAACAACATATAGGTTAAGTGTATCTTCTATTTCCCCTATTTTTAAACGAAGGCTAGCCCGACTTTTGCAAAAATTCACACCACTGATAGTTTTCAAAATACATTCATTAACCAATGAACAAGTATAACCGTTATCATAAACAGCTGTCACTAATATATATATATATATATATATATATATATATATATATATATATATATATATATATATATATATATATATATATATATATATAATGGATCTTTGGATGAATAATTTCTGTGAATTGTTACTTTAAACACATAAAAGTTCATTAATGAGTATATTTCAACTAACTGTCACGAGAGTAAAGAAAACAAGAGCCTTAATTAGAAAACATGTGATAACTCCTATTTATCATTGACAACCTTCCTAAATGGGAACAAGATATGCAAAATCGAGCAGCAGGTTATATGTAATATTAAATGTAATAATATAACTCCCTGTTTGGAATTCAAAATAAATCGTTAAGTTCTTTAATTTTAATTTTACCATTAATCATAATTTTACGAAAGATAATTATTTTTAAATTTATTTTTCCACTTAACAAAATTTTTGAGTCTGTTTTCAGTTCATTATTCGCGTTAAAATAATGATAACTATAACAAAAATCTTTAGATTTAAATAATTATAGGTAGTTTTATTTTGGCGTAACAATAGAAAAATAATTCAATTTAAAGAATAGTAATCACTAAAATAACCCCAAATATTCTACCATATCGGCTTTCACAGGTGAGTAGTGTGTGTCTTTTCAAAATTTAAGATATGTCTGACGATATATGAATTTGTACTGAAATAGGGCGGAATGGTGCTATGGAAGAAGTATCATTAACACTGCTACAACAATAAGGGAATTTATAAAAAGCTATTCAAAAACTGGGTATCAACAAAACATTTGTTTGTAGATGATTTAGAGGCTATGCTTCACATCCATTTTTTTTTTTTTCATTTACCATTTAACTATGTAAGTCTAGTATTGCTGTTTTCTTAAAATCTGTTTTGGTATCGAAGTCTCATCGAATCATTATGTATCAAGACAATAGAATCTGGCCATTATCAAATCCTATATCAGTAGGTGCTAAACAGAAAAGGACATGGAACATTTACAGTTAGTGTTATTACTAAATGTTTTAGTATTTTAACTCTCCTTGTGGAACTGATTTCTTTTATTGTAAATAAAATGTAACTCTTAAGAACAAATTAATAAATAATAGAATGTTCTTCTGTTTAAAATACTCGAGTTTATATAAAGTTTCATAATGATTCACATAATTTCATTTTAGGTGCCTTTATAAAGTTACAAGACAAGAAAAAAAATTGAATTTTATTGAAAATATTTGTGTTTACTTAATTTCCACCTACTGTTAATTAGTTAATAGGCTTTAAAACTATATTAGAAGATTGATTGTAAACCATTTTTGAGGTTTTATAATAAAGAGTATGCGTATCAGTAGAGAGTATGAGTAGTCTATCAATTGATAGACTGTAACAAACCTCCTCTAAAAACAAATAAATAAGCAATAGAATGTTCTTTAATTTAAAATTTTAGGCGTCTATGTAAAGTTACGAAAAAAAATTTTAAAAAATGTATGGTATTGAAAATATTATTATTTACTTAATTTTAACTTACTGTTAATTAGTTAAGAGGCTATAGAACTATTTTAGAGGATTGATTGTGAACTATTTTATGTTTTTTGAAAAGAGTATTCATGGATCAATTAGTTTTAGACTATTTGTAACGGGCCTCCTCTAAGAACAAATTAATAAATAATAGAATGTTCTTCTGTTTAAAATACTCGAGTTTATATATAGTTTCATAATGATTCACATAATTTCATTTTAGGCGCCTTTATAAAGTTACAAGACAAGAAAAAAAAATTGAATTTTATTGAAAATATTTGTGTTTACTTAATTTTCACCTACTGTTAATTAGTTAATAGGCTATAAAACTATTTCATAAGATTGATTGTAAACCATTTTAGAGGTTTTTTTAATAAAGAGTATGCGTATCAGTAGAGAGTATGAGTAGTCTATCAATTGATAGACTATTTGTAACGGACCTCCTCTAAAAATAAAAAATATAAAACCTGTACCACAAAACCCCATGAAGGGTCTTAGGCTATTGGGAGTATATATAGTTTCTAGGCCAACGGCCGTGTAAGGAGGTGATTAGGCCTTGATTACGCTCAGCCGCGAGTTTTTTTCCCAATGTGGGTACCCACTTTATAGAGGCTAGGTCACCTAGAAGGGTCTCCATACGCTTGGGCCGCCCCCCGACTGAATTCACAGAGTAAATAATATTCTGCCACAGCCGGGATTCGAACCTAGGACCCGGAGAACAGTAGACTAGTGCACTATCCACTCGATCCAGCATAGTGCCCTTTCTTTTTAAAATACTTGAGTCTATTTATAGTTTCATAATAATTCCAGTAACTTCCTTGAAGTCGAAACATGAGCAATTGAAGGGGCCATTATTTTCCCTAATCGAACGGTGCTTATTGTAGTCCCGATAACATTATGCGCAATAACTTGGCCTCTAAGCGGAGGTCTCATGAGATGGCGAAGTTGTGAGGAACAAGATTTACGTTGAGACCGGAATCGCAGTTACGCAGCTAAACCGCAGAGCGTCTATAACCATTTGTTTATTACGACCTTTTAGCGGAGCCATGGGCCATCGGTTATCTTATAGAAGGCTCTAGTGTTACATAGCTAACACATTCGACAAGACAACACAGTCTCTGAAATAATGGAACACGAAAAAGGTAACGCTCCGGTTACGCAAGGAGAAGGCCGATATGGCCTGAGGAGGCAGGTGAAGTTATTGGAGCTCCAGATCTGGAACAGCATTATCCCCCGAGGCGGAGAACATCTCAAATAAACTGTTACTACACTTGTAGCTCCCTTTGGGAAGGAGCTATTAATCTTCTGACACCTTAGTTTGCCACCTCTACATAAAAACTGGCACCTGTTCCAATATTTTCCATATTAGGGTATCTTGTTTCTTTCTTATCCTCTTTAAATGCTCTATATAATATCCATTCGATTTCCTTGGAGTTATCCATACGACCATTTCTGTCAATTGATAATTCCGAATATTAACTCAGAAGAACAAGATACAAACATAAATAGAAACTTACTAAAAAACAGCATTAAATGTGTTTACCAAATTTTACTTATGGACCATAGCCAGCTTCCAAAAATATGTTGTTTTTTTTAAATTCTAGAGTTTCACTGTAACAGTTAACCCAAAATTAAGTTTAATTGGGTAAGCCAATTGGATGGGTGGCTTTCGGTGATAAGTGAGATAAATATATCATTGCTTTCACTTACCTAAATATGAAATATAGTAAGGGAAAGTATTGCGATCGTGAACATTTTCGAATTCCAAGTTTTCAACGGAAATACATAATTTAGGGTACCTTGAGTCCATGTAACCGAGTCCCGTAAAAAAGTCTGTGTGTGTGCGTCTAGCACAAAAACGAAAATTCGTATGAAACTGAAATATCATATTTAAGACAACTATACGACCCAGATGTTGCAGCAACTTTTTCATCTAAATCGGCTAACCAAAAGAGCCACTTTAATATAGAGTTTAATATACACTTTTTTTATACGATTTTCTCAAAAACAGATGAAACGATTTTGATTAAGCTTGCCATATCGATATAAAATTTAATGGGGTTTAATATAATATAGGTTTAATTTTAATTGAAATAGCCTAACAGGACTTAAATGTTAATATTTTAAATTTCCTTTCTCTTAAGTACCTTTAATAGATACAGAAACTTTAATGAGTTGATACATACATTTGTATATAACCAATCGTTGTAACCAATGATCAATTGTATATATGGCAAATAAGTTAAATTTTATAAAATAAAAAAAGATATATTTATATTAATTAATAAAAAGTATTGAAACCACAAATTATGATTCTCAACGTCCTATGTTTTTGAACGCTATCATTTTTTTTTATTGTTGGTATAATAATAAATAAAAAAATAATAAAAAAATGAGGGGTCACCTGTAGCATAGTGGCTAGCATAATAGCCTTCTATACCCACGAGCACGGGGTCAAACCCGCAGGTAGCCCAATACTGGGAGTAAAAAAATCGTTTGTTATGTCGTTCTTCGGAGTCCCACTGTAGCATCATCCGATTAGCCACAGTAGTATAAAGTGGTGTTAAATAAAGAAACAAACCAACATAAAAACAAAATAAGATAAGAAAATTAATACATATTATAATTCTGTAAGGTCAATAATAAAAGAAGGGGATCACTTGTAGCTGGGTGGCTAGCGTAACAGCCTCCCATGCCAAAGGTCGCGGGTTCAAATCCGCAGGTGGTCCTAGGATTTTTTAATGGGAGTAAAAAATCCTTAGTTACGCCGTCCTTAGGAGGGGACGTTTAAAGGTGGTCCCGAGCCTGTGCGATGTCAGGTACTCGTTAAAGATCCCTATCCTAACAAAACCTGGATAGGCAAAATTTAGGACTCCTACTGTAGCATCGTCCGATTAGCCATAGTAGCATAAAGTGACGTTAAATAAATAATAAAAGAATAAAAAAAAGAAAATCGAATGTATCTTAATAACAGTTTCCTTTATGTGGTGAATACACTATACCTCTACTAACATTGTTCTTTTCTTGATTATTTGTTTTGCCAAGAATTTATAGACGCAAGGAGGGATAACCGTAACCTATAACGTATAACCGCGAATCGCGGTGTGCTCCAAGGAGAACACATAGTGCGGCCGAGTGCCTGTCGTGCCAATGGAAAAATAAAGAATTAAAACAATAATTTAAATACCTTATACAACTGATAAAATAAATTATTAAATTATTAAACTGATAATAGAATGTAAATTTGTTATGCATGAAGTTCCAGGATTCAAAATATTACTATACCATTACTTAGGTATTGGTGAAACTATTGTTAATGATTCTCAATGTTTAGAGAGACGGAAATTACTTTAACGAAAAAAAAAAAAAACACTAATTGAATAGACAAATAGCAGGTTTAGTTTTCTAGTATTTAAGGAGAGTTTTATGCATATCTAGATGAAGTTGAAGAGGAGTAATACAATGTACCTTATGAAATGTTTCTGGTTTATAAGGGCTTAAAGGCACAAAACCCTAAGTCATCAGTGCCTATTTTCTTGAAATGTTTCTTTAACTATTTATAAAAAAATATATATATAATATATATATATATATATATATATATAATATATTAATTATTTGTAAAGATATACATCTTGTTCAAATTTGGTTATACATTTCCAATTTTACCACACACACATTAATATTGAATTTCTCATCTTACTAGTTATTCAAAGATAAATAATATACAAAAACAATAGACCAATTTTTTTTTTTATTAAAAAACAAAAAAGCAATAAAGAAAATCATCATAACAAAAATAATAATAAGCGAAATTATATCCCATCACTTAATTGGTGTGTGGGTCATCACTATTTAAGGGGTCTAGAGTTCTGCACACTGACACTAAAAAGATGTAAATTGTATTTAGTTTTTGTAGGCAGTTGATTTGGAGAATATGGTCAATGTGTTGTTGATCACTATGTTCGGATAATGAGGATCTTAAATATTTTTCTCTGTCTTCCATAATTTTTTCACATTAGAGAAGAATGTGGAATAGGCTATTTGTAATAAATTGGTTACAAAAAAGGCAGTTTTCTTGTGATTTAATGCTGAAAGTTTTCTTTTTTACATAAAGGTTGATTAATTTAGTATCAAAAAGGACCATTTTCGTCTCCCAAGAATCACTTCTACACCTTCGTAAAATCTCCAATACTCTTGCTGCAGCAACAGAAGATTTTTGAATGAAATGCTGGGATGCTTTACCAAATCTTCCTGAGGAAGCTAAGGGAACACCCAAGTAAGTAAAGCCTTTAGAGTATTCCAGTTTTTCTCCGCGCCAGTAAAGGGACTTAAGATGCTTCAGCCTAGGAGATTTATGAAATGCCACAACTTTTGATTTCTCCACATTTACAGTCAGGGAATTCTTCTCGCAGTACTGTTGTAGGATCCTCAGTTTCTTTATCACTTCTGACCAGGTGTTAATGAGAAGAATAATGTCGTCTGCCAGTAAGAGCATTGCCGTCTCATGATTGCTATCAATGCTCCACTCCTTTGGCTTCATTATCCTGGAAAAATTGGACTATATCAGCTATGAACAGAATGAAAAGTGTGTGCTGTCTCCCTGCAAGAGGCTTGACGTTATATCTATATTTTCTGAAAGTTGTCCTTTGATTTCTACTTGAGTTGTAGCATTATTGTAAAGTGCCTTCATAATCCTTATGATTTTTTCTCCAAGTCCAAATGAGAAGAGTTTTTCCATAGCAGGTTCTGATTGATAGAGTCAAAAGCTTTCTTAAAATCTATGAATGCAGCATATAAATAGCTACCCTTGGTTCAAAGTTAATACCAACAAGTGACATCAAGAAGAAAATGAATAAATAAATAAATTTAAAAAATATAAAAATACATTTCCGCAACATTCAGATGTATTTAAAATGCCCTTATCCTACACAAAGTAGAGGAGAGATTATACGATAACAAGGATTACAGGGAAATAAAATATGCAATGAGCTTCCCTGGAAATCAATATTGGCCATCTGATCTCTATCCTGATTATCGAAATGCTAACTAATGCCGGATGCAATCTTCTAAAGAGAACTGCAACCCGAAGAATCAATGCATTTATGTATCATAGTGACCTAGAATACCTGCACCGTTACTTATATAGATATCATAAATCACTGGCCTATTTCAATACTTCTAAATATATACGACAAATAGTTTAGATACTGCACAACCCTATGGTAGTTAATAAACGATTAATATTTATTGAATTTCTATGACGGTAAGACACGTAGCTAATGCAAAATGTAAGTTGTTTTGAACTCTAACCATTATAGCACACCTTAATGTTTATCTATGCATACACTCTCACTTGTTGGTTATATATAATTGCTTTGACATTTTATACTTGGATGTTTCATTTTTTGTACACTCAGTTATATACTACTTTATCAATACAGGTACTTAGTTGTAAAATGTGAACATAATAATAAAGTATTTTATTATTCATTGAATCTGTGCATTTAACCTCTACTATGACTAACAATAATGTCCTTAAGTTCCAAGAGATCTAAAGGAAATATTGCAAACTCTTGCATAACATTACCTGGCTTTGAAAGCGTAAATTCTTCAATAACACTTTAATGATTTGAATTGACATTACCAAGTTAGATCATAATTTTCTTTATTATATCCTTTCGTTTACCATTTTTATGCCCTTAATCGATTAATCGGAAACAATTATTACATAAATACAAACGTCTTTCATCAAATAAGGATTGTTTTCCATATAACATACTTACTCGTTCGTCCGGTTATTGCTTACAAGGGTACAAAGGGTGGCTTAACTTTAGTTCACCTTATAATATTAAGCGAATTTAAAGCTTTCGTTTTAAAAATGTATTGACTTAAAATTAACATTTAAAATATTTTAAATACTATTACAGCGCTAATAAAACCTCAGGAATTACAGATAAATTGCAAAACAACAAAATGCAGATATGCTCACAATGAGACTATTGTCTTCACCATCGATGGCAGCGTAATGGCTGAACAATGCTTCTATTAAGTTAACATCTAATATGGCGGTTAATAGGGTCTCTAGGCAGGTAATGGAATATGAAGGAGGAAAAGTTAGCTGCATTTGAATATCCATTTATGTTTATATTAACGAACATATGGTTACAACTGATAACAAACAAAACAACTAATAGTTTATTATTTTCAATATTTACTGGAGGCAAACATATTTTTTGTCTAGCTAATAATTCGAGTTCATTACTTCTCAAGTATTATTCTGTAGGTCATTTCTACATGGTACGATCAATGCTGAACACATACATCTACAAATATAATACCATTATAATTTTAGAATCAAGTTCAATACTTAAACAATATAATACAATTTCATATTACAATAATATTTTGGATACTTGTGTTAAGTTTACATCCATTCATGCGTTGAGTCTTTCCATGATATTTACAGTCAAGTCATTTATGGAGCGTTTAAAAAAAAAAATCCATTTTTACTTTCAATTACCTATGGATGAAATATATCGTAAACGAAAGTATAGCAATCTTGGAACTTTTCAATATCCAGTTTAGTAGAAATACTAGCTTTAAGATTCTTCACGAGTCCAAATTACCAAGTCTCGCAAAGAGGTCACTGTGTGTTTGTGTAGCAATTATAGCACAAAAAGTCCTACGAAACTGAAATATTATATTTAAGACCACTATACGCTTTGGATGTTGTTCCAACTTCGGCTGACCAAAACTGCTACTTTATAATATGCATTTTGCACCTATTTGCCATATCTTCGAAAACGACTTGAACTTGTTTTAACTGAACAATATTTTAATTGAACTTGCTACATATATTGATGTGATATTAAATTAGCTTTAATATCGTGTAGGTTTATTTCTGATTGAAATAGTATGACAGGGCTTAAATGCCGATATTTTGAATTTTCTTCCCTTAAACTACATTTAATTTTGTAAATTCTATAGAAATTAACAATATCATATTATTAGGATTTATAAAAAACGGATTAATATATAAGTTGAACGAATGTGATATCTAACTAAAGGAGAAAAGAGGGAAAATTATTTGCAATTTTTGTGTTTTCTAACATAAAAACAGTAATATAGATGCACGAGTATAATATACAGGTGGAAAGCTAAACATTTTAGAAAGAAACATTATCTTACATAAAAAATTGTAAGATATAATGCAGATAAATGAAAAGCGGATAAAATCGACAGAATGCAGATTGTTTTCTAGGTAATAATATAATAGACTAGTTAATAAAAGCCATGTTTCTATCGAAACTAAACGTAACAATATTACTTTTTTAATCCTTAATAATTCATTTTTATCTCAATTTCATTTAAAAATCTGTCGCCCGCAAATCACGACTTTCACTTACCTCCGTTGTTAAATTCAATTTAAGTATTTTTAAATACATTTACATATAAAAATAAACTGTTAAAAAAATTTTTAAATTGAATTTCAACAGAAATATGGTTTTTATTAAATAATCTATTATATTTTCATCTACAACAAGCAGTTAATTTCATCGGCTTTTCATCATTCTTCATGTTCTAAAACACAAAAATCGCATTAAAAAAATATTTTTCCACTTTTCTTCTTTAGTTGTTTATCAAATTCGCTCAACTTGCATATTTAGCTGTTATTAATAAATCCGAACAACATGATGTGCCTATTTTTTTTTTAAATCTACAAAAGTAAAGGTACTTCAGAAGAAGAAAATTTAAAATATCAGGATTTAAGCCCTCTCACACTATTTCAATCAGAATGAAACCTACATAATATTAAAACCCATTAAATTTCACGTCTATATCAAAATCGTTAAAGCTGTTTTGAGAAAATCGTAAAAAGGTACAAAATGTATGGTATAAAGTGGTTCTTCTGGTTGGCTGATTTTGATAAAAATGTTGCGGTAACATCCCGGGCATATAGTTGTCTTAAATATGAAATTTCAGTTTCTTACGACTTATAGTTTTTGCACTAGACTTACCACATACACACACACACACACACAGACTTTTTTGCGGGACTTGGACATTTGGACTCAAGGAACCCTAAAACGTGTAGTTCTAGTGAAAACTCAAATTCTAAAATTTTCACGATCGCAATACTTTCCCTTACTATATATTTCATAATGGTAAGTGAAAGTAAAAATACATAAATTGATTTTAACAACGGAGGTAAGAAAAAGTGGTGTGTGGTGCCCACCATTATTTTTAGTTTAATGACATTGATTATCTAGAAATACAAATTTGACATTTAATTACAGTAACATAAAAAGAATAAAGTAAAATAAGATCTCTGATTCAGTGCAAAACAATGCTCCTTCTGTAAGTTACAGATGAATTATTCTGAGAATAAGTTTTACAGATATAGGAATGTTGAATCAGAGCTCTATTGTGGGGGATTTAGGTAGGTACATTGGAAGTACCTCAATCATGTGCTGTGAAAACCTGTGGTAGGCTACCGCTGATAGATAAGAAGCCAGTGGAGGCTGACAATAGGCCCACGCAGGCCGCCCCCAAAGGCTTTCCCATTGTTCGGCTCCTGGTTTCTCCTGACCCCCGACCTCTCGTCCATCCGCTCGGCTCCGGCTTCAGTCAGGTCCTAACGGCTTGGCTACTAACGGCCATTGTCTCTTTCAGACTTGATCCTCTGATTACATTAAATCTTTCATTACTATTTCTCTTAGTTAGTTTTGTTCCTTTTTATAAAACCATAAAATAATGTTGGTTCATCGAAAACAATATTTCAAAGAGTTATTGATCGTGAAAAATGTAATTTCGAATAAAATTTGAATAAATATAGTCGTATATAGATATAATCAAGAGTCAGTCGTGTGAACTATTTTTTAATTTTGCTAATTTTTCAGTTCAAATATGTGAGCCTGCTTCAGTTCAAACATAAAGGCTGCAAAAACCAGAAAAAAAAATATACATATAAATACAGTATGATTGTGAAAACTAATAAATCAAATATTGTTAGCAATGGCTTAATACAAAACGCTGCAAATTATTAAACAATGGTTTATTATTTCCAAATAACAAAATTAGGGTATAACTGTTTATATGGCTGTTGATAGGCAATTAAGTAATACGAAAAGCACTAATTCCAAGTATCATATCATAACACTACCAATGATTTCAAAACGCAATATATAAGCTATTTGTTAACCAAATTAAATGATTCCTTTTTCATTTGGTCCAAAATTTAATTCTCTATCAAATGACACTAAAAAATTTTGTTATATCAATATGTTCTAAACACGGAAGATCTCATTTAATCCAGTTGAGGACAAAGATCTGAGCAATACTCTTGCTCAGATCTGAAGTGTTTAGAATTTGACTTCATTTTTATTTTTTTACCTGGCTGAAGGTGTGACTAGTAAAATGTTGGATTACAGAATATATAACGAGGTAACTTTATAATATTTATTTATTTATTTAACTAAGTACTGTGCAACATTGTTAAATTTTTGCTTTTATTGCCTCCATATGATTTTAAAATTTGTTAATTAATAGTTTTAAAATGTTTGTTATCAATTGACTCCTAATTTAAAAATTGTTTAAACCATTCACTTCATTATAGTGATTTTTAATGTGATGGTAAATTGCTTAAAAAATGTTTTTGTAGACTTCTGAAGATGGGAGAATATCCCGAAACGTCATGAAATAAATGATCAGTATTAATGGAAGAATTATTCAGCCCTAAATCAACCTTAATAAAAAATTTTGGTACTTATTTATTTATTAGGAGAAACGGTTTTTTTTTTATTCGTTATTCGGGTTCTACTCATCTTGAAACGTAAGCTCTCAAATTTTGAGGAGGGATTATTTTTTTTTTTTTTGTCATTTATACAGGACTTCGTTACTATTTCCTTTTCTTTTCTTTCTATTTTAATTCAAATAAAATTTCCTGATTCCAAAAAACCTTATATTTTATCATTATCAGCAATAATAACCGATTTATCAGGGAATCACATCTCTTATAAGTTGAGGCTTGACCATAAAATATGATTTTTTTTTGTTTTATTTTTTGCTCTTTGTTCGTCGCGTTGTCTTGATCTCGAAAATCTTTTCGATTTTTCTCTATCTTCAATAATAACGGATTTTTTTTATTTTTTATGTAATCACATCTATTATAATCTGTTACTTAATTGTTTTTCGTTTATAGCGCTTTACTGATTCTAAAACACTGTATAAACTTTTCTCTATCTTCAAAAATAACTGAGTTATAAGCGTATTTATGTGAAAAATTTCAATCTTTTTCTTTTCTTTTTTATATAATTATCCGCGGTCTTTTGGTTAAAAAACAATAATGAATTTTTTCTCTATCTTTGAAAATACCGTTGTTACAAGTGTATATATAAGCGAGATTTCATTTTTTTTTTCCATTTTTCCTTCTTTTTTTTTTTGTCGCGCTTTACTGATTCTAAAAATCTATACATACTTTTCTATATTGCCAAAAATAACTGAGTTATGTGCGTATTTATGTGAAAAATTTGAATTTTTTTTCATTTCTTTTTTTCTCTTTTATATAATTATTCACCGTTTTTTTTTTATTAAAAAACACTCTTATTTTTTTTCTCTATCTTCAAAAATAACAAAAGAAAAATGTTATTGAATTAAATCACTTTTAATCGACCGCCATTTTAAAACTAAACAGCTGATATCTACGTCTAGGTGTTAAGATCTTCGTTACATAAAATAGTATTTTTGTAGCGAATTTCAAAAAAATTGGTCCAGCGGACAAACCGATTATTTTTTATTCGTTGTTCGGATCCTACTCATCTCGAAACGTAAGCTCTCAAATTTTTTATTATTATTATTATTATTTTTTTTTTTGGTCGATTACAAAGGTTCATTATTGAAAATAATAAACCAAAAAGGATACGTATCAATACAGTATGATAGTGAAAACTATTGAATCAAAAAAATGTTGGCAATGGCTTAATACAAAAACGCTGCAAAATACTGGCATTTTTGGCATTTATTTATTAAATAGGAGAAACGAATTTTCTTGAGGTTCTTGAACGTAAGCCCTCAAACTTTTCCTTTCTTTCGATTTTAATTCAAATACAATTTCAGTCAGGCACCCAGGACTGCTGTACAAACTTCGTAAATTCCTCCCTCCTACTTACCTCCTCATTATCCAGTGTTACCTCTCTGACAGATCCTTTAAAATAAATAACAATATATTCGTCCATTTTTACTCAGTCTGCTGGTGTTCCTCAAGGCAGTATCCTTGGACCAATTCTTTACACAGTTTATACAGCTGATATCCCAACCCATCCTAACACCTTTCTTTCTACCTATGAGGATGAAACTTGTGTGTTATCAGTCAATAACGATCCAACTGTTGCTTCTCAAACTCTCCAATCCCACAAGAGACCTTGAGGTATGGTGTCAGAATTGGCGAATTAAAATAAATTCCAACAAATGAATTATTTTTCTGCCTTTATAGCTTGGAGCCAATCTATAACTGTTTCAACAGAAATTCAAATGTGCCATGAGCTGATAATGGTCATTTCCTAACGGTACTGACGTTTATGTATTTACACGTATACAATAATGTACTTAAGGATATATTGTTCCAACCACATAAACGCATTCTAATATATCTTTTTATACATTATTTTACACACCACACTTGATTCGATAATGACTAGATACATTTTCAGATGAAGTAATATCTCTACAATAATTGGCTCTTATCAATAATCTACATACAACTCAATTGTTTTGGTTAAGTAGTTAAGTAAAATATGAGAAGTGGTTTTATTGTTAACAAATTTTAGTACAAAACAGTTGTCATTGTCCTAGAAAAAAAATTAATAATCCTCAATATTAGACTGTTATAAGCACAATAAAAAAAGAATTTGCGAAATCGGCCAAGACGATGCGATCATCAAGGAAAAGAGGGATTCATTTATATATAATATATATATATATATATATATATATATATATATATATATATATATATATATATATATATATGTGTATATACATACATATATAGATTATCTACGACAATAAGTTTTATCGGCTTTTCATCACTCTCCATTAAATTTTACAAACTTGTGCGTAAGATAATATTTTTTTCTAAAATCTTTAGCTTTTCAACTGTTCATATGTTCAAAAACATAAAATTGCATTAAAAAATATTTTGGCGGTTTTCTCCTTTAGTTGGATATCGAATTAGTTCAACTTATATATTTACCTGTTTTTTATACATTCTAACGAAATAATGTGGTTAGTTTTTTCGAAAATACAAAATTAACGGTACTTAAGGGGAAGATAATTAAGTATAAGGTATTTAAGCCCTATCAGACTGTTTAAATCAGAATAAAACTGATATGATATTAAAGTCCGTCAAGTTTTACAACAACATACCGATTTTAATCAAAATCGTTAGATTAGGGCTGTTGGACTCACACCCTATCAAACGAAACGTTGATTGGATAGCGATAATTTATAGCATCATAGGAACCTATGCTTTATGCATAAACTAAAACGAGCTTAAATCTGCGAAAATGCAAATTGGTGGAAAACCATGAGCAGAACCTTTTGTTTCATTTTCAGTTTTTCTCGCTTCGTTTCTTTAATAAATATTTTACCAATGTTGCAAGTTCAATAGATATTACTTTTTAGGGGTCACCTTTAGTGGGTAGCATAATAGCCTTCTATATCCAAGGTCATGTATTCAAAGCTGCAGTTGGTCCTAGGGTTTTTGACGGAAGTAAAAAATCCATAGTTATGCCGTCCTTCGGATGGAACCTAAAAAGGTGGTCCCGAGCCTGTGCGATGTCCGGTGCTTGTTAAAGATACCTATCCTAATTAAACCTGGATATGCAAAATTTAGGACTCCCACTGTAGTATCGTCCGGTTAGGCACAGTAGCATTAATTGAATTGTTTAAATAATTAAACAAACAAATATATTTCTTAAAAAAAAAAAAAAAAAAAATGGTGCGGGCAACACAAGACTTTCACTTACCGCCGTTGTTAAAATCGATCAGAGAATTTTTAAATACAGTTCAGTTAGAGATAAAAATGAGTGAAACTAATAAAGTATTAATTAAATTGAATTTCTATAGAATCATGTTTTTTACTAAAAACATCTCTTGTATTATTATCTCAAATTATAATCAGTTAGTTATTTAACACAATAGGCTTGTGTATAAGATAATGCTTTTTCTAAAATCTTTAGCTTTCCAACTGCATATTACACATCTATATTACTGTTCTCGTGTTCAAAAACGAAAAATTGCATTGAAAGAATATTTTTACGGTTTTTTCCTTTAGCTGGAAATCGAATTCGTTCAACTTATATATTTACCTGTTTTTTATCGTTTATGACAAGTTTATATTATTATTTTTTTAGTATCTACAAAATTAAAGGTATCTTAGAGGAAGAAAATTAAAAATATCGGCATTTAAGCCCTGTCAGACTATTTCAATCAGAGTGAAACCTACATCGTATTGAAACCTGTCAAATTTTACTTCGATATATAGACTTTAATCAAAATCGTTAGAGCCATTTTTGAGGAAATCGTAGAAAGGTACAAAATGCTTGGTATAAAGTAGATGTTCCTGTCAGCTGATTTCAATGAAAAAGTTTCTTTAACATCTCGGGCGTAGTATTGTCTTAAATAATGAAATTTCAGTTTCATAGGGCTTTTCGTTTTAGTTACCACACACACACACACACACCTACACATAGACCTTTTTGTGCAACTTGGTTAATTTGACTCAGGGCGCCCTAAAACGTGTATTTCAGTTGAAAACTGGAATTCGAAAATTTTCATGATCGCAATACTTTCCCTTACTATTTGGTATATGTTTAGGTAAGTGAAGGCAATAATATATTTCCCTCGCCTTCTTCCAAAATCCATCCATCCAATTGGCTTACCCAATTAAACTTAATTTTGGGTTTACTGCTACACCGAAACTCTAGAACTTTAAAATACATATCTAGGTAAGTGGAGGTAAAAAAGAAGTAAAACATGATTTATTTAAATAAATTTCTTTCATGGTTTCATTACTTCAATAAAAATATAAATTCAACCTATAATTTAACTATCATGATTTAATTAGAAAACGCTAATAATCGGTAGATTCTCTGCTGTTGAAATTCAGTCTAGCATGCAATGCAATACATTACACCAAATGCATAAACGAAGAATAGATGTTCTAATACTTGAGTGCACTCAAAGTATTTTCCGAAGCACCTGTATTCTGTAGTCAGTAAGTAATCTCTCTTTCTTACTCAACAGTTCTTATTTCAGTCTGCGGTTCTGTTTATACAAAAATATTTTCATTAGATGGGGGCGCCGTGAGTGACTGGTACGAGAACTAACGGCCGTACTGTTATGCTTCAAAATTACAATTAAATAAACAACCGCCCGACCTGGAAAATAAAAATAAATCAGGCTTCATTGTCATCTGGGTCCTGAGCAAACACTCGTGACTGAATGTTGCTGTCACCCTGGCATGGAGACGTCTGCGGGTAGTACGCCTTCTCTCCGCTAACATTAATTTTTTTCAGATCTGGGTTACTCGTAATAGAAGGAATAAGGGATCCATAAAATATTTGACTCTTATCATTTCAACTACAGCTTAAGATGGAACATGCAATTTAACTTAATTGAGAAAATCGTATTCTAATTCACGATACAAACATATAAAATTGATTATTCTGGAATAATTAAGATACAATAGTTTTCCCGAAACCTCTTTTAACTATAAATATGATAAAATTAGTGAATAAGTAATACGTAAAGAAAAGATAAAATTATCGTTAAACTGCATCGGAAGATTCCTGCACACAACAATTTACAGTTTTACACCAATAAATCTTTAAAAAAAAAAACAACTGTCAAATTAACAAAGAAAAAAAAATAATATAGGAGAACCCTCAATTAAAGGTTGTTGTCTTTCTTTTTTTTAAAATTTTTTTTGTATATATATATATATATATATATATATTATATATATATTGAATTTATTTTCTATTTTATGTAATTTGACTTAGCTTTATTTTCTGTATATATTGTATGAATGTGGTCTCATGTCACTATTACTACTGTTCATTAAGAAAGAAATTGTGATATATCTCAATAACTATTAAAACATTTAAGACAGGAATATTATATCCTTAAATACGTTTAGATACTCTTGGCATAAGGATGTAGTGGGGTGATGATCATTTAGGCGAGCACTGTTTTAATTTTCATCTTTCTATTCATTCATTAATAAAAATATTTCAAAAAATAATGCAATGACTAGCATATATATATATATATATATATATATATATATATATATATATATATATATATATATATATAATTTATATTAAAAAAAAAAAAAATTATTATTTAATATTAAAATATGACAAGCAAGCTAAAGCTAAGGTGGTAATTATTAATTTTTATTTAATTGATTTATTGGTATATATTACTATTTGTCTCAATGGACAATAATAATTTTGCTACAAGATCACATTCCTACAATATTTATATTAGCAATTATTATTTAAACGACTAACTTGATTAATTACAAGGTTATAATTCTCAATAAATTGTATGACCTGTTTTTGAAAAAAAGATGTATGAAATTGTTGGACTTTTTTCAACAATTAAATTACTTTAAAAAAATTATAGATGATTATGACGCTTATAGCGTCGAAACCTAAGCGGATACCTCAATAATGAGAAATGAGAAATCTTTTATTTTATAAAAAAAAATAAAATAGTCTTTGTGTAAATTAAATTACTGAAAGCATTGATTTGTACAGAAAAAAAAATACATTGATATTATGAATTTAGACCACCAGCAAAAATCTAACCGAGTCATGAAAAAATAAAATAAAAATAAAGATGGCCGCAGATTACTCCAATAAAATTTAAGTCAGGATAGGTAATTTATTCCATCTATGTCTTTCAGAATTGTATACTGAGAATTATAACCTTGTAATTAATTAAGTTAGTCGTTTAAGTAATAATTGTTAATGCAAATATTTAATATGTAATATGTAAATGCAAAAAAAAACTCTTTCTAACGAAAGAGGTTACAACATTTACGACCTAATTCAAATAAAGAAACCTCAACAAACCCACTCACTTCTTTAATAAGTACTTCTTTAATAGTTCCTTCCGCAAGTGTTGTACTAAGCTAAGTAAAGTGTTTGGACGTTTAGTTGTCAGAAGCATTCTTTCAGCATTTATATGTTCTTACAGTTACTTGTTATTTTAGTGTTATTTACTTACTTAACATCTTAAAGCTTATTTAAATGATAATTAATCATTTCGAACTGTGTAAGCCAATTATTCTTCAAACAAACTTTACTTTTGATTAAAGTTTATTACATAACTACAACAAAGTATATTATATACGTATCCTCACGATGGCATATTGTAAGATGGCAAAACTCAAGTTTACAAAAGTTAAATATTGGATGCTCCTTAATTATTATAATTTGTATGTGCTGAACTCAACTTTCACAAATCAGTTCTGCGCATCCGCTAGATCATTAACATACGTGCTTATATGGTCTCTCGCTTATGAACAATTTTTAATGGGTAATAATTGTTTTTGTTACTTATTAACTATTAGTAATTGTGCAATAATATTTAGTATCAACAATGGACTAATCCTACTGATTGTAAGTAATAATACTTAATAGTTCACAGTTGTCATATGAAGTAGAGCTGAGAAGCCTTATCTTTTCGCCATATTGGGATCCCCACTCAGCTTCTCCAGCTTGTCAGTCTTCCACTGACCCCTGGAGGTGCCAAGTCTCGCTCCGGACGACAAGGTCAAGGTCGCGCGAACGTATTTTTTTTTTTTTTATTTATGTTTTTTTTTCTTAACTTATTTATCTACCAATGAGATATTATCACCAACTAATGGCTGGAAAGGCAAGCATTAAGCGATCAAGATCAGCTGGCTCTTCTGTTTACCCAGTCAAGCATAGGCAAAGACGTAATAACAAACGCCCTACGCCCCCCTCATCAGCTCCTTCTAACGAACAGGAACCCCAACCCGGGGCTTCTACGCAAGGAATGACTGAGGAATCTCCCTTCTTTACCCCTAACCCATACCAAGCACTCCAAATTGAGAAAGAGGTCATGGAATCAGAATCTACAACGAGAGATCCCCACCCTCCTCCTATGTTTGTTAAAAATATAAGAAATTTTCAATTGTTGTGCATCCAATTAAATAAAATTATTGATAGCAAAAGCTATACATGTATAACGAGATTTTTTTTTTTTTTTTTTTTTTTTTATTGAGCAATATTACAATCTGTCCAATTCAGGACATTTTTAATAGTGATAACGTACAACATTCATACTACATTCACACGATATATACAAAACAATAAATTTATATAATAATAATAAAATATACATATATACAAAATAAAATCAATAAAAATATATACAATAGTCACTCATACCTTTATACAATTCACAAGCATACAGCACGTGAGTGGAGAATCTAGCCAATGCTAGAACTCCAATATACATGTTACAAGAGGTCACGAGGCCACTGCCGTTTCAACCTTCTAGGTGGGTTGTATGGATGAGTGGAGCTGGATAGGGATTGAGCTAGAGGATTAGGATGATGAATAAGATTCTGGTGGAGTTTGGAAAATTTGGATGGAATCAGGTCTAAAATAAAAGGAACATTAAGGTCGTGGTGCAAGGTATAGTTGGAAACATAATAAGGAGCATTTACTATTGTACGGAGGACTTTGGATTGAATGCGTTTGATGTTAGTACGTTTAGCTGTCCCCCACAGTTCAAGTCCGTAGGTCCAGATGGGCTTCAGTATTGTCCTGTAGATTGATAATTTGTTGTCAACTGTAAGTTCAGATTTTCTGTTGAGTAGTCGGTATAACTGTCCGAATCGTCGGTTGAGTTTTGTCTTTTAAGTCTTGTATGTGGGTTCCAAGTCAATCTTTTGTCTAACAGTAAGCCAAGATACCGGACTGTATCTGAAGGAGGAATTGGAATGGAATTGAAGTAAAATGGCGGACAGGAGTTTCGTCGAAGAGTGAAGGTTACGTGTTTGCATTTGGCTTCGTTCACCTTTATGCGCCAAGCATTTCACCAGTCTTCGATAAGAGAAAGGTGTCTTTGCAGGTTTAAGGATGCTGTTTCAGGATTGGAACTGGATGATAGGATGGCGGTGTCGGACTGGGGTAAACGGGTTTTCAGCTTGAAGAGTAATCCAGTGTGCCATACTCGGTCAAAAGCTTGCGCAATGTCCAGAAACGCACCAGAACAATACTCTTTGCATTCAAGAGCTGAGGAAATATGGTCTACAACTCGGATCCCCTGTTGAACTGTGGAATGTTGAGGACGGAATCCAAACTGATGGGAAGGAAGATTTTGAGATTCTAATATGGGTAGGATACGTTTAAGAAGAAGCCTTTCGAAGATTTTTGAGAGGATTGGGAGTAGACTAATAGGCCTGTAGGATGAAGTGTTGTTGGAAGGTTTGCCATGTTTTAGAAAAAGAATGATAGTGGAATGTTTCCATAACAGAGGAAAATAGGTGGTGCGTAGGATGCAGTTGTAAATATAAGTAAGGAATGTAATAGCTTTCTGCGGAAGTTGTTGGAGGATCTGGGGAGTAAGGAGATCGTGTCCAGGAGATTTACGGAGGGTCAGTTTTTGGAGAAGATATTTGACCTCAGAGGGATTAATAGCTTTAGGAGGTAGGGAAAGTGGAATTGGTGACATAAGAAAGTCTTGCACTGTTGCGGTGTGATTGGCGTGGGATTCCGGGTGAGGAGTGAAAACTTTGGAGAGGTGTGTGGCGAATTCCTCGGCTTTATCTTCATCAGACGCAGCCCAGGAGTCATCACCACGTCGGAGAGGATGGGAAACTTGATGGTATTTTAGGATCTTTTTCGTGACATTCCACAGGGAATTATCACGAGCTGATAGAGGGGAGAGGTAGAAATTAAAGGAATGGGAACGGAAGGTCGCCAACTCCCTCTTCAATTGTCTACAATAGAAGTTATAGGAGCGGCGATCTGTTGGGTGTCGGGTGCGCTGCCATAATGATCTTGCTCGGCGTTTGGTATGGATGAGGTCTATAATATGTTGTGGAAAATGATTTTGGTGAGGATTTGTATTGGAGTGTTTAGGAGAGGAGGCAGTCCAGACAGCTTGTTGGATGGCGATGGTAAAGGAATAGACGGAATTATCTAGGTCATCTGGGGTTTTGAGGGTTACTCTGAGGTCAATATTATCGGTCAGGATTTGGCGGAAAAGGTTCCAGTTGACAGGGCCTCGGATGAATGATGGTGGAATGGGTTTTGGAATTGGAGTGAGAGATACTTTTAGGATCAGTGGACTATGGTCTGAGGATAGCTCATCAAGGCGAGTTACAGACAAGTTGAGGGAGCCTAATCCGCTGTGGATAAAGAAGTCGAGGATGTCAGGATTGCGGTTAGGATCGGTTGGCCAGTAGGTAGGGGAGTCAGAAGGCAGGATATTAGAATTTCGGGAGTTGAGTGCAGACAGCAAATTTCGTCCCCGAGAATTCGTGGTTCTGGAACCCCACTGCTGATGCTTGGCGTTTAAGTCTGCACCCAGAATGAAACGATTTCCTAAGGAATCCAGGAAGGATACAAATTCGGAATTGGAAATGGAATGTTTAGGAGGGCAGTATGCAGATGTGAGGGTTACCGGAAAGGAAAAAGTCTTGATTACTATGGCTGTGGCTTGTAGGAAATCATAGGTGGGAAGTGGGAGTAAATGATGAGAGAGGGATTGGTGGACAATGATAGCAGAACCGGCATGGGCTTTGCCGTCTGGGTGGTCAGTACGGTATGTCATGTATTGCGGTATTTTGAAGTACTGTTTAGTCGTTAGTCTTGTTTCAGTTATAAGTGCAACATCGATTGTTTTGTCTTGCAACAACGCTGTCAGTTCGTCAGTATGATTTCTAACACCATTCGCATTTCAAAGGAGAATGGATAAGGAGTTAGGTGAAGTCATTTAAGGATTTTTCAAGGCAGGGATTAGATTTGATACTAGATTTGTAAGGAGAGATATAAGCGGCTTAACAAGAGATTTGATTTCGGAGATGAACGATTTCATTAGACTGGTAAGATCTGTGACGTTTGATGGTGAAGGGATATGAGAAATTTGATGTTGAGGAGTTTTTTGAAGATTAGGTAAACTTTGAGGGATAGATTCTTGTACAATAGATTGAGAATGTTGAGGAAAAAGTTGTTCCGGCAGTGCCTCGACTTCATGACTCTGGCTTCCACCTCCAAGCAAGTGGGCAAATGACACATTAGAATTTACAAGTTTAGATGGTTCTCTTCTGCTTCTGATTGGTATAGCTGTTTCATTCGGATCCTGAGGTTTTTGGTATCTGGTTCTGAGTTTCTTGTAGATTTCGCATCCCTTGTAGTTAGCCGGGTGGTCCTTGAGGCACAGGGCACATACAGCGGGTGTTGATCTTGATCTTGTACATTCTTCTGATTTATGCTGTTCACCGCATTTCACACAGCGTGGTATGTGATGGCAATAACTTTTGGTATGACCATATGCCTGACAGTTATGACACTGAACTATTTCTTTCTTTGTGTAAGGTTTTTCAACTTTTACACGGGTGTAGTACAGTCTACTGAGGTCATAGATTTTTTCGACTCCTGCTGATGGTTCTAAGTCCACGAAGAATAGAGGCAGTGGACTTTTATCTTTTAGAACGTTGGTGACTTGCCTCACTTGGAATCCTAATTCTGTCAGTTCTTCTTTAATAGCTTCAACGGGTGTTGAGGAATGTAGGTTTCTTATTACGACCCTTAATGCTCTCTCCTGGCGCAGCTGATAAGTAAGTATGAAAGTCAGCTTTGGTCGCAGTCAGATATTTTACAATCTTTCTGTAGGTTTCAGCAGTAGTCGGAGATATTTTAGTATCATTGGTTCTACTTATACAATAATTACTATTAGGATCAGTTATTTTGTTTAAATGCGCACACATCAGTTTAAAATTTTTAATACTTTTGACAAATATTGGTGGAGGTAGTGGTTCCCTGGGTATAGGAGAAGATTCCATGGTTTCTTTTTTATTTTGGAGGATCTCAAATGGATTCGGTGTAAAAAACGGGGATTCATCAGTTATTCCTTGTGATGATGTGCTGGGCTGTGGTTCAGATCCTAATGAGGTAGCTGACGCGGTCGCTGGTGGAATCATTTTTTTATTTTGTTCACGGCGGGGTCTCTGTTTTGTGGGAGACGAGTTAGAACCTGCAGATCTAGATCTTTTACTTGCAGACTTTGAGGACATGACTTGATGAAAATATCTCATTGATTAAGAAAATAATAATAATAAATAAATAATGAGATAAGAATTAAAGATAAAAGAAAGATAAGTTAAAGAAAAGCAAGCCCGAGCTTGCCGAGCTAGCGGCAATCAGCTGATCAGTGACCCTCCTTTCACTTTTCCGTGATTGTACATAGTAAATTATAACTTTGCTTACCGAAATTTCTCCAATATTCACTGCCGTAGTATTCCTGAGGTCTAGTGATGTTCTCCAGACTGAATTCAAGCGAATTCCTACTGAAAAAAGCAAAAATCTGAGAGACGATGTAACGTATGACTGTTATCATCGAGCGCATCAGCTGATTTTTTCAACGAGAAATAATGACACAAAAATATTACCTGAGTCAGCTGATGCATACCGCAAAATAGTAAAATATTTGACTGAAACAAAAGCAGATTTTTACACGTATCAGCTTAGAGAGGAGAGGGCACTAAGAGTGGTGATAAGAAATTTACACCCTCTACATCAGCCGAGGAAATACAGAAAGAACTGACGTCTTTTGGGTTCAAATTGCGTCAGATGACTAATGTTTTAAAAGAAAACATAGAAGAAACAGGTGCCAGGAGTAAAATTTCCTTGCCTCTATTCTTTGTGGACTTAGAACCGTCCCCGGGAATAGAAAAAATCTATGAAGTTGATAAACTCTATTATACGAGAGTAAAGATCGAAAAACCCTACGTAAAAAGAGACATCATACAATGCCACAATTGTCAAGAATATGGCCACACGAAATCGTATTGCCACCACATACCGCGCTGTGTTAAATGTGGTGAGCAACACAAGTCTGAGCAGTGCAATAAATCTCGAATAATCTCAGCAGTTTGCGCTCTGTGCCACAAGGACATCCGGCGAATTACAAAGGTTGCGAGATTTACAAGAATCTCAAGTCAAGATTTCTGAAGCTCCAGCGCCAAGAGGAGACTACCTCGGTCTAGTAATCCATCAAAATTCGTCGACCTGACAGTTTCGTTTGCCCAACAACTTGGTGGTGGTAACCAGTCTACTCAATGTGAGGCCACGCAGGATCAACACTCAACCATCCTAAACCAGAATCTCATCCACCCAAAAATTTCAATTCTCAAAAACCTCCCCATCATCAAATCTCTCCCATCCCTCCTCCATCAAATGCCACAGACCTCACCAGTTTAATGACCTCCTTCATCACAGAAATCGAATCCATAGTTATGTCTCTGATATCACTCCTAACAAACTTTGTATCAAAATTTTGTTAGACTTACAAAAATATTTGCCATACCACCCTTAAAGATTTTTTTATAATAACCAACTTAAAATTATTATTTTTATGATTAGCTTAATGGAAGATAAGGAAAGTTAATAAGTGCAAAAAAATAAAAAAAAATTATATTCGAATATGAAAAGTTTTTTTTAAATCATGATTTTAGATTAGTAGAAAAAAAATAGTACTTTATCTTACTAAAACTAAGACAAAGCATATCGAAGGTTGAATGGGAGAGAGAGATATGTATAAAAAAAAATTACTTCGCTAAAGCAATAAAAAAGGACAACTGAAAAATAGGTAAATAATGTTTTTTTTAATTTTAATTATCGTCATTTTTCTGCTACTAAATGTCCTTATATTTTTATCTCTATTTCGTTATATATCTTAATACATATTCCAAGGAAATATGTTATTCTTCTTTTATATTTATTTCCCGATTAATATGTTCTAAATTAGTGGAAGATATGGCTATATATAGGAGCGATACCTGCTGATAAACCTACTTGTTATTACTGAGGTCTAAAGAGTTCTCCTTTTTGTTGATTTACACTCAGCACTGCCCACACTTGCTCAGGACGGAGGCTCGCATAATAAAATAACCGACTGGTTTATATCGGAATACGATTTGTCTTCGATCAGATTGCCGCTACAGCTACTGTCATTTGTTTCCCAAATATAGGATCTCTTAAAAACCAAAACAATTTCCATTATCTTATAAAAGATTAAAGACGAGGATTTTCCATCCATAAAATTAGATAATTAATGAGTGTTGTTTTATTTACTATGTTGGCAAAATGCTATCTTAAAACCAATGATCTTTAAATATTTTAATAGTAATTTAGTATGGAAATAAAAATATAGTATTAGAAATTTTTGTACCCAAACTACCAACAAAATATCTGAAAACGCTGTATCACTTTTTTAATTATAAATTTATATTGCTCTTACGTTTTAAAATATTATTCATTGTTTGATCATTTCCATTATTTTATTGTTTTTATTATTTGTATAAGCCTTTTATAGTTTTTATTTTGATGAAAGACTTAACAAAGTCCTCTAACCCCGCCATATGGTCTTAGGTTTTTTTTGAAAGGAGGAAAAGAACCTCGATCGTGCTGTCCTTCGGATGAGACGTAAAATTCTGATCCCGGGCCAGTGCGATATCAGGTATACGATAAAGATCTCTATCCTAATTAAACCTGGAAGGCAAAATTTAGGACTTCTACAGTAGCTTTGTCCGATTAGCTAAATTAGTATTACGTGACGTTAAATGAATTATCAAACAACGAAGTCCTCAAACAAAGCTTTGGCCGAAACATAGGTATGCATTAAGCTGTGCAGTACATTGATATTGTTATGTATTGAGGATGCTGAGGGCTCTAAATTGAATAATTAATATATTAATCAAGTAAATATTAAAAAGCCTTTGTCGGCAAAAGTTCAAAGGTCTTTTACCTGTCCCTTGGATTCTCCAATAGGCGACTCCCCGTGACACTCCAGGAAACTTCTAGACCCCTAGCGGCAGCCAACAAGAGGATTAGGCCTGGCCTAGAGGTATCAATACTTATGATTAAGGTATAACTGGACCATCGACCCGGGGCACTTCCCATATCAGCTTCCCTTCCCTTTGTCAAGACCAAGATCGGCAATTTCCAAAAAATTGTATTTCTTTGAAAAGAAGAGGAGGGAGACGTGACGAGGGTGTTCCATCCACAAGAAAGAAGGTCAGTTGAGTCCCATCTACAAGAAGAGGAGAGGTCCGTAGGGGGTCTGAGAGCAGATACTAGTGAACGAACCATGATGAACAAGACGAATTCCACCTTCGCCAGCCAATTAAGTGTTATTAAGGTATTTTTTTTGTTTGTAATATTGTATAGCAAAGGTGGTAGTAAAAATGCCCCACAGTATTCTCATTCATAGATCTAGGCATTTGTAAATGGATTGCATATGTATAACCTAATTTTAAATAATACTGTAATTTATTGAAACCTAGTTATTTTAATCTTTAACTGCATAGGTTAGGATGGGTTGGGATATCAGCTGTATAGACTGTATAAAGAACGGGTCCTAGGATGCTACCATGAGGAACACCAGCATATTGAGAAAAATGATTCGAAAAATAATTCATTAAAAATAATTCTATTTCCCGTTGAGTGATGTTTGTGATAACAATTAATAAACCACAGGGGCAAACATTTAAACACGTAATGCCAACGGGCAATACGAGGCCTGAGCCATGGACTGTATATACCATTGCTGCTGTATATACATAGAATGTTTTTGTATTTATTTTGTAAATAAAGTTGGAGGATAAGAAAAAAAAAAAAAAAAAAAAAATTTAAACACGTAAGAATCGATTTATGTCAAGACTGCTTTTCACACGGCCAAATGTATGTCGCATTGTGAAGATCGCGTTGCGGAGAAAATCAGTATGTTTTTCTGCCACAACAAAATAAAACTAAAACATATCATTTACGCAGAAGTAATTTAAAACATATTCTGTTATAAAAACTTCAGCGATCATAAGAAGAGAAATTGAAGCAGACGAAGTCGCGGGCAACAGCTAGTAACCAATAAAAGGTACAGAAACATTTTAAAAGTAATATTATTTTATAAAAACGCTCCAAATTATTACACGATGGTTTATTATTTCCTAATAGCAATATTATAATATAACGGTTTATATAGCTGTTGATAGAAATAGAAATAGAAAATAAATTTTATTATGAGACTGGGCCCCAATACTGGGATCGTTTAACAAGATATCTATAGAAAAGAAATCCAATGGTTTCATTGAATATAGTCTCTATATTGATTAAAGATATCGATTAATCTAGTATTTTGAACTTACTGCTACCTTAGAAAAGCAGCCGGTCACAAACATAGCAATATAAATATACACGTTACACAATATACAAATTAATATAGATTAACATTTAAGTTAAACATACCTAAATGTTAAAATATCGGAATTTAAGCCCTGTTAGACTATTTCTATCAGAATGGGACCTACATTATATGAAGTCCCATTAAATTTTACATTGATACAAGTTTAATCAAAATCGTTAGATTCGCCTTTTAGAGAAAATGCAAGAGAAAAAAGGTGCAAAACGCATGCTATAAAGTGGCTCTTCTGGTTTGCTAATTTTAAAGAAAAAATTGCTGTTACATCTCAGACGGATAGTTATATAAAATATGAAATTTCAATTTCATACGACATTTCGTTTTTGCGCTGGACTTACCACACACGGATACACACACACACTCAGACTTTTCTGCAGGACTTGGTTATTTGGACTGAGGAGACCATAAAACGTGTATTTCCGTTGAAAACCGGAATTCGAAAATTATGGCGATCGCAATACTTTCCCTTAATATATATTTCATATTTAGGTAAATAAAAGTAATAAAACTGGATTATTATTTTTAATCTTCTAAAAATTTCAGTAGATATCATGAAAAAAAAAAGTGATAATTTAAATAAGTTTTTATATCACCTTTTATTTTATTATTAGCTAGAAGCTTTCAACTCTGATAGAAATATCACTCTGAACCCTGCAATAACTTTTCTCTTCACTTTGATTATGACATTTTCTTAAATTGAAATTTTCAAGAAAGCAATAAAATTTGGCAAGCAGCAATCAGGAATATTTACGGCTGATTATTAATTTCAAAGAACATAAACATGCAGGCCTGTTTGATAATTCCCACGGTTTCCACAAGATAGGTATTGAATTTCTGAGGTTTTGCCAGAGAATAGAGATGAGTTAGGATGGAGAAAGTGGCATTGTGAGGGGAAGAATAATCTTATGAATTCGTAATATCCTTATGAATGGACTTGGGATTGTAGGGTGGGGGTCAAATAGGCGTTTAAACGCAGAATATTGTTGCATAGGCCTTGGGGCCTTCCTTAAATCGCACTTTCACGGATTACAGCGTCTTTTCGAACAGGGATTAGCATTTTGAGTAGCTCCTTGGGGATTTAGATAGTAAACATCGCAAGGGCCATATCCCTGGAGGTCATAATATCCACGCGAGTTCCTCTTTACATCAATAACAGTCTCTTTTAACCGATGTAACAAAGAAAATAAATTTGAATTTTTCATAACCGCATAACTCTAAAAAGAAATGTTGCCGATACAAGATTGGTTTATGTATCACTAAATTCAGAAGAGAAAGCCCACTTTTTTTTCTCAATATTTAAGTGTAGAATTTTATTTTTTTTATATTTCGAAAGGATAAAAAGAAAAATTGAGTTGGCGAATCGACTTTCAAAATCAAATGTGTGGGAGTAAATTATACCTTAATGATGGAATAAACTTCCTGGAACCTGCTTTGCTGAAGGATGTAGATAAAAAAATAATAGAGCACAAATGAGAAATCTAAATTAATCAAAAGCAGGAATATTTATTCCATTATAAAAACGATTATCATGAATATTAGGAGTTGTTAATTATATTCGTCTTTTATATAGATGTTAGGTCTTTATGGATTAGTTTAATCGTTACAAAGTAAAGAGCATTGATTTATTTTTATATAGGCATTATTTCATTAATTAAATTCTCAATTAAAGGGGCCTCCTAATACCCATGAAGAGAATGTATTAGTCGTGCAAAATTTCGAATCAAATAGCTATCTAATTTTTACCACATAAATATAACATACGGTCCTTAACTCCCAATAACTCCCATGGTAAGTTTAAAAAAAAATATTTTACTTTATAACTTCTATTTTATGCGTTCATTAATGTTCTTGAAAATCATTTTTAACTCATTATATAAATGTATGATACAATTGTCTTTAATAAGCTTTATCTTTAATGATGTAGTCTGACATGGCGAACCATCGAATTTTCATTCTCTAAACGTCATTTATGTAAGTGAATTTGAAATAATTAAACAACATGGTTAGTAGTGATTAAAAAACGCTGCAAATGATTACATAATGGTTTTCTATTTCCAAATAACTATATTTAGGTATATTGATATATTAAGGTATTAATTATATTATATATATATATATATATATATATATATATATATAATAAAACTATATATATATATTAAACTATAGTATTAACTATATTATACCTGCTTATATAGCTGGTAATAGGCAATTAGCTAAAATGAAAAGCAATAAATAATATAAAGAAAAATTGTATATATCCACATTTAATTTTAAAACTCAAAAAGAGAAGAATTAAAAACACTCAATAACTAAGTATTTTATCCTAATTAAACCTTTATTTTTCTCCCAACAAAATTCCAAGTCTTTCGTAATCCCTAGTTGCTATGATATCATAATCAAATATGAACTTGAATATCCAAAAATGTGCGTAAGAAAATATTCCTTGATTTGTTTAAATATGATCTTGAGGAGCAGTCATATTAAGGAGTAAATTTAAGAATAGTATGACGTGGTACGTTTAGGTAGGATCTGTAGTATTTCTTTTGGATGGTATTATATTTCAGACAACTAATCTTTAACAGATAAAATGTTAAATGCGTGAAAGTACCGCAAGCAAAATCTGGTGCGGGCAACACACGACTTTAACTTATCACGACTGTTAAAAAAACAATTTAAATACTGTTACCTTAACGTTCTCTATGTTGCATACGGCGCGAACCAGGTACCACTCCTTTCATGACAAACTCTATTTCCACTAGTTTCAATCCTTGCTTCCTCTACATTTTCTGATAATCCTCCGAGACGTCTGAAAATAAGATGGCCCCGAGACCTTCTAGTTTAACAGTTTTGGAGAGCTGCCAATGGGTAGTATCTCAAAATGTGAATCATGGCATTAGGTTCAAGAACAAGTATCTCATTTACTAGATGTATATATTATACAGTTGTAAATAGCAATAAATCTTTTAAAAAAAAAAAAAACATTAAATATACTTCACTTTGAAAAACATTTTAAGTTGATTTAAAAAAAAAAAGTGTATTAATTTTCATTGGAAATATATGATTTAGATTAAATAAAATAACTATACACAATGTTAATTAGTAATAAGTTTATTTCCTATTCGTCACTTCATATTACCTTTGACAGCTTTGAGTATAAGATAATATTTTTTCTAAAATCTTTCTCTTTCTAACGGCATATTATACGTCCTTATTACTGTTCTTATTATCTAATGCATACAAAATTAGTTTTGCTCTTTATTGGTCATCAAATTCGTCCAACTTTTAAATTTAGCCGTCCTTCATTCATGAGGATGATATTGTTAATCTTTTGGAACGTAAAAATTAAAGGTACTTTAGAGAAAGAAAATTTAAAATATCGCCATTTAAGCAATGCTAGACTATTTCAATTAGAATGAAATCTACATGTTATTAAGCACATTAACTTTTGCACCCATATAGCGAGGTTAATTAAAATCGTTAGAGCCATTTTTGAGAAAATCCTAAAAAGGTGCTTAATGCATAGTATTGTATAAAGTGGCTCTTCTGGTCAGCCGATTTTGATAAAGAAAAGAAAAGGGCGTGAAGTTGTTTTAAATATGAAATTTTAGTTATGTACGACTTTTTGTTTTTGAGCTTGACACACACAGACCTTTTTTCGGGACTTGGTCATTTGGGCTCAGGAGACCCTGAAGTATTTCCGTCAAAAACTGGAATTCGAAAATTTTCACGATCGCAATACTTTTTCTTACTATATATTTCATATACAGGTAAGTAAAATAGCCAGCTACAGATAAAAAGCATAACGAAATCATTTGTAAAAAAAAATTATAGAAGCAAGGGGAAGAATATAGGTGGACGATTACTACCTCAAATTCTCACAGAAAAGAATCTGGCATAGCGAAGATCAGAAACTCACGTTCCTAAAAAGCAAGGAGCCAACACTACTTGAACTGTTGTAACAGGTTCTTCAGGGAGTGATATATGTCCCGGCACTGGGTCCTCGCATAATTTAGGCTACTTAAGCCACTAAGGTTATTTATTTAATATTCATTGAACCGATAGAGGAATCCTTATTGAGAGGGATGGCCGGAGGAACGCAGGCCCAGAGATAAATAATAATTCTTTTATTATATTGTAGAGGCTAGTTATAAATCTATATGGCGCCGATCAGTGGGCGGTATGCAAATGCCTCGCCCACCGAAGACCGACTTTTTGACGATCCTGTCCGATACCCGCAATAATCTTATCGAGGATGTGGGCACCGAGACAGTGCTGGCCACTTAGCAAAGCTCCGGGCTTTCGCAATTAACACTCCATCGTGTCCTCATGATCTATACAGGTCTTAAGGAATCTAAAACCGAAAGGAGGGGATTCTGGATAAGGTAATAGATGTAGGGATCATGCAGAAGATAAAGTTGATAAGAGATATCAATCATGTGTGATTTATACAAGAGGCTGCCTGCCATCAATGCTCATCAAGCTATAGTGGCTATTCAGGGTTATAAAACAGATCGTACATTCTAGCTTAATATCGCTATTCACAATTAAACGAAATTCCAATAAACCGTAAATCGATAAGTTTGTTTCACTTGCCCAAAGCATCGATGTGGACGAAGTTACCTAGAGAGAGGGACCTTACCTTCATAGATACCTTTACCCTACCTATATTTCCGTATCTTTTCTTTTTTTATTTATTATTTATTTTTAAATATTATTTTTTCCTTTTATTCCCTAAACGTAATATTTCATTTTATTTTGTCTTATTTCGTACCATTTCTTTTGTATATGCATTGTAAATATTTTAATATTGCATATACATTGTTTTGTATGGTAGTAATTGAATTTTGTTTGATTTTGTAGTGAAATGATATTACAAGTAGTTGCTATTACTTGCAATGCATGCTAGGTCAAACTAACCCAGCCTTTCTCGCCTGAGCTTAGCTGGAAAAACAAATTAACTTATTTCATAACAGGGTATGTACTATTTTTATTTTTCCTTATTTATCTCAAATTTTGGATGGAGCTATCTACATCTGGCCTAACCAACCTGGCGCCCTTTTAAGTATCTTTGTGGTGTTTGTGTTTGAATTTTTTAAGTATCTTTGAATTCTGGTCATAAGATTATAAACGTGTGATTTCCAAAAAAGAGATTCATTTTGTATTTCTATAGCCAATAGAAGAAATGAAAGATACCAAGCACGAATTCCCATTGGATACTAGCATTTCTATGATGTTACTCAGTGTAAGACCAGAGACTAAGCAGACTACCTTGGAGGTTCAATAATTAATCTTGTAAACATTCTTAAGTAACTTCTCTAGTCCAAAATTTGGTCATCGATACGATAAACAACGGTAGTTGAAGATCAATAGAGGTTACAAAGAGCTATAAGATATTTTGAGGGATTTAATCACTGAATAGTAGATATGGTTTAAGTGTAGCGATTAATTAAAAGAAAGTTATTAAGGACAGATATTTTCGCATATCGTTATTCCGAGGAATTTTCTGATCAATGAATCGAGGGGTTAACATTAACTCTTAAGAGAAAACCACTACTTGAAGACATAAAAAAAGAAGGGAGGAAGATAATCAGGAAAATTGTAGAAGGTATCTCTTCCCTGTAATAGGCTACAATCAATTAAAGCAACAGAAAAGTTCCCAAAGATCGAAAAAAATATTAGAAAAAGGTGAATGAAATTCTTTGGCCACCTCAGTCGACTACCAGAAAATCAATTGAGAAAGAGAATGTTACCTCTCTTAAGAATTCCACTCTTTGGCTAGATAATAAGACTAGCCGACATGATAGAAAGAGACACAAAGTAGACAAATTAGATTTAGTTTATTATGGTTGTAGAGTCCTAATTTTATCTGTGGTAAATCATACTCAACGGATATTCTCATATTCAAAGCACCTTAGTTCTCATTATGCAGATGCAATAGAGAAATTAAAATTTTAAACCATACATTATTGACCTATATTTAATTTTATATCAATGTGTACTTTTCTGCAGTAAATAAATGACCCTAATTCATTAGAGGCCAAAGAATATGTCAGTTTAGATAGGTGATTTTCCTTATGTTAATTTAAATTAACAACTATTTTATGACAAAGTATTGACAAAATTGTTATTTTTAAATTCCTTTCAGATAAATATAATTTCATTAAACATTGTTGTATATTTTTAATAATAATTAATTTTATATAAAAGTTATTATATGTTAAATGATAATTTGTTTATGTATTTTAGTGAGTCCTGATAATGGGAAGGTTCCCAAACTTTGACTCGTTTTAATGTTTATGTGCAATAAACTGTTTTTGGAAGATTAAGGATCCAAATAATTATTTATTATTATATTGCATTCTTCCGATTAACCTATTTTTATTAAAAATCTTATTATATAATTATTAAGTATCTTAATGATTCATCATATAAACCATCATCTATCTTCTTTTTAGATTTGTGAGAAATGTCTGAAAGGAGATGATTTCTTCGTAAACAGGAAATGAAACTCCATTGAGTTGCGGCTGTGGGTGGACGATGGTTCGAGAAAACATTAAAAAGCTCCAAGGTACTATGATGTATTGCACCTTTCAAATTCAATCTTATGGAATTATTCATACCATCCCACACTTTCTCTTACATCTTATGAAGTCACAAGGCGCAAGGGGATTGCTTCTGGTTGGTAGCTAGATTTCTGTTATAGAAAATATTGGCATATTCCACATACATTTCATAATTTGCAGATTCTGGATCGAATCTGCCTACAATGCAGTAAGTAATGCCTATAATGTATTGAAATCCTATTTTTCGATTAATATAAAATTTAATTTAATATGACTAGTGAAAATCAGAAATTGGACTTTTTTTTTACTACTATTTTTACTACCAATTTATGAAGTTTCTAAATGGTAGAAAAATAGAAGTTGTTTACATTCACACATCACCAAGGTTCGAATGGGTTATAAAATATGTTATCCCTTATGATTCTGATATGTATTTATTTTAAGGGAGAATCCTACGTACCTTAATAATGAAATTTAATTGACCGTTGAGAGTATTAGATAAGGAAGATGGTTGGGGTTGCGGTCATCAAAAAAATTACACACTAATAAATAAAATGTATTGTAATTGTGTGCCGACGTTTCGGACTACATTATGGACCTTTATTAGGACTAAGAGAAACAAGATAACAACCAATACAATCAGAAAATTAATAATAAGTTAGATACAATAAGATAATGACAGCAATGCAATTTGGAAACAAACATAAAATTAAATTAAAAGGATAATAAGATGACAGTAATAAAATATGAAAGGAAACACAAAATTAAGATGATAATATTGGAATGAGATACCTTCAGATTCAGTACGTATTTTCTTTCGTATTGATTATGTTCTCTTTTTACCACTTATTTCTTTCTTTTCCTATTCATATCGTTTAACGTTATATACCCTCACATATAATTGTTAGTTTAATATTATATTACTTTAAAAATAAATATTATCATTATTATTTCTCTTTCAAATGATTATGTTCTTTTTATATACTACTGTCAAATATCACTTCAAAATTGTTCATATTTTAAGTTTAATTTTTCTTTTAATGTTTAATTATTTACTTAGTTTGACTTAATAGTCTTCAAATATTCTCATTCCAAAATTAACATCATTAATTTTATGATTGATTCCATATTTTATTACAGTAATCCTTATTATCATTTTAACTTAATATTATGTTTGTTTCCATATTGTATTACTGTCATCATATTATTGTTCCTAACTTATTATTAATTTTCTAATTGTATTGCTAGTTATTTTGTTTCTCTTAGCCCTGATGAAGGCCCACAATGTAGGCCGAAACCTCGGCACACAATTACGATAAGTGTCACTTATTCGTGCTTTTTTTTTTCGACCTACGCACCTTACAAGTCAAAACCTAAAATTTTGAAGGATTTGTGGTAATTTCAATTTTACTGGTCAATTACAGAGATTCGTTATGTAAAATAATATAAAAACCAAAGATTAACTAGGTGGATGGAATAACGTGGATTCTTATCGAACTTTAAAAAAAAAATATCTTTCTATCATAATCAGCTTAAGCTTTGTCTACAAGCCCTATCTACTATAGGCGAATAATTAATATAAGTGAATTTATGGGATGTATCCTAAAATGTTGATTCTAATAGGAAACCCAAAAAATTAAAAAAAAAGCTATCAAAGATAATTATAGATAACTTGAGATAATTAAGATAAGAGGTTTTCCTGTCCTCTATTTTTTCTAATCCTATAAATCTAGACACTTCCGATAATTAGTGCTGGAGAAAATAAATTATTCCAGTTCTATAATTGAGTATAAAAAGGAGATTAAATTAATCTCACAGATTAGGATCAAGCTTGAACATGAAATAATAAGTTTTTCTATCAGTTGGATGAATGATTTGCAATCATATAACGACATAGACGATATTTATGTTAGTTTTAAAAAACTTGTAAACTTAATTGTGGTATAATAGTAGAATGTATTAAGTAAATACATTTAAATTATGTTTCCAACACATAATTATTATTTCTCTTCTTTAAGACATACTTATCGATATTTATGATAATTAATAATAATGATAATAACAAAATGAGTTTTATAAACATCTTTATACAACAATTAAATGTTTTTAAAAATAAATGTAGGCGTATATAGGTTTGGTTAGAACGGGCAGCGACTCCTTTAAAATAAAATATTAAAAAAAAACAACAACTAAATAATAAGGAAAAACATTTAAAAAAAAACATGTATATCAAATGTTGCGATCGTGAAAATTTTCTACTTCCAGTTTTCACCGAAATACACGTTTTAGCGTGCCCTAATTCCAAATGAACAAGTCCCGCAAAAAAACGGTGTGAGTGTATTAAGTCTATCTCGAAAAGGATAAGTTGAATAAAACTAAAATTTCATTTTGTAATCAAAACCAAATTGTTTAACAAAACTACGGATGATCCAAGCACGCCCTTTTGTAGCCCACAAATTGCACCTTTAACGGCTCTAAAGATTTTAATAAACGCTCTATAGCTGTAATATAATATCATGTATGTTCTATTGTGATTGAAATAGCCTGATAAGAATTAAATGCCGATGGTTTAAATCAGTTTCGTAAATTATAAAAAAGTTAAGCATATCATTTAGTTAGAATTGATAAATAGTGGCAAAATATGAAAGTTTAGTGAACTTTATTATTAACTAAATGAGAAACAAGCAAAAAATAGTAATATATAAGATTAGTAATATAGATCTATAGTATACAGCTTTTTATCGCTTATTTGTTGAAAATAATAATGAAATAGATTATTTAATCTGAAACATATCTTTTTATCGAATCTCAATGTAGTTCTTCAACCTTGCTTCAACTCAAACTTTATTTGAAAGCTTAAATTGATTTTAACAACAAGGTAGACGTAAAACATGGGTAGGAAACAGTTTGTTGCTTATCATTGTGGTAGATATAGGAAAATAAATCGAGTGTGTGTGCACCAGAATTTTTATATTAACGCAATACGTTATTGTGGAATTGGAATACATTAAGACAGGGTTTAGAAAAAAAAAAAAAAGATTTTTTCAATCTATTTGTCCCTCTTCTTGAAAATCCTTATCCTTTCTAAATTTAGGCCATTGTTCATAAATTGGGAGTTTCGTAGAAAGTAGTATTAATTTTAAATGTAGAAAAATCTAGTCCTAGTAGTGTTAAGAATTTACGTATTCATTCTGACAGTACACTACTTTATGTCAACGATTTACGATGGAAGGTACAAAGGATAAAGTAAGGCGACATATTAATTCTCTGTTGAATCCACTTAACAGAATATTTTATATTTTAGTTGACGATTCATAGCAATTACAACCAATATAATTTTGTTCATACTAACCCATTACTGCTAAAAATAAATATCCGTTTTGATGGAGTTGACTTTTGAAATAAACTTTCAAAAATAATATTAAAGTTTTAGAAAATTAATAAACATTATAGTTTATCTACTTTTTTAATTGACAGAAGCTTCTAATGATAATTATTCATTCGGATCTGTTTCTTTAAGCAGTGGAAATGTTGAAGTAAATTATTGAAATAAACAAACATCATTGTCAGATTCCTGTCAGTTTCAAAAGGCATTTGCCCCTAGTCGGGGGACTGGAGGTTGTTGATGTATCCAGTCTTGGGGGATCATTAACATGTCAACCGCTCGAGGGAATCGGCGTGCTTCTGCCTTTCAACAACTTTGGATCCACCGAGTGTCACGACGAGATTCCACCTGATGTCAACAAGATATCTCTTCATTTTAAGACAGGTGGGAGATATTTGTATTCGTTTATGAGATCTTAATATAGTAATTTCCATTCGATGCTCAAACACATATAAGTATAAACTAAATAATTAAAAGCAAGTGAAACTATGGTCTCGGGACTTGCTAAATTAAAGAAACGTAGTGCTACCAATGGCTAACTTTACATGCCTTTATCAAGTCCGTAATTGTGATTCTTTACTTAAAGTATATTAAATGTACAGTTGTATATTATTATTAATATTAATATTATATAAGTTTATTTATGAGAACTGGAACGAGATCGAACCCCTTCATAAAATATAGCAAAAATCGAACTAATAAAATTATGGGAAGAGAACGAATGCTCAAATCAGTAAATCTCTCTGGGATTGTCTTAAATTATATCATAAAGTACCATCTTCAACAATTTAAAACCATTTATAATTTAAAAATATGTTGATGACATATTTCTAATCATCAAAAAATATGAACAACAAAAATTAATAGACGGAATTAACATGAAAATGCTTCCTCGAATTAAATTTACTCTTGTATCCAAAAAAAATAGTCTCCACTCTCACCTAAAACATTCGATCAACGCTAGACATCTATGCTCCCCTGAAAACCAGAACCTTACGCCGTCCTACTGCGCCTTGGCTTACCCCTGAAATAAAGGATATGATGAAGAGAAAGGAAGCGGCAAGACGGAAATTTCGACGCACTTGTCTACAAGAAGACTATGTATCCTCAGTGCAACGTGCTAATCCCTTCATTTTTATTCCGCCTTTTCCAATCTTCCTGACTCTAAATCTAAATGGGAAAATTGACCTTTCCTTAACCCAATAACCTCAGTTGTTTCCAAATCATGCCTGACAAACTCAATAACCATTTCATATCATCAGCTCCTAATTTTGCGACAACTCCTGATATTACAAAAGCTTCAATCCAGACAGATTCTTCTTTTCTTTCGTACCCTACGACGAACTACTTACTGCAATATTAAACATCCATACCAACGCCTATGGACCGGACAATATTGTTATAAAACTAATAAAATCCAGCCTCCCATCCCTCATACCGGAGCTCTATCATATTTATAATTTATCTTTGTAAAAGTCTCGTTTTTCTTCTTCCTGGTAAACCGGCCTCTAAACAAAGTTCCGAATTCTACCTCACCGAAAACTTCCGTCCTGCCTCTCCAATTGTGGGGGTAGAGACGATCCTTGAGGGACACCACAGGATAGAGGTAGGGTACTGGAGGGAGGATTGATCTTCCACTACTACATTCTGAGCAAGATCGGAGAACGATGGATTGAACATAGACACTCTCTTGAATTACAGCATGGGGGACCGATAAGAGTGGGAGAAGCCTAGAGCAGATAATACTGAACTTCCTGATTCAAGGATAATGTAATACGCTTAATTGCTTCAAAGTTCCCGTTGAAGATGGGATTCCTACTGAGCTCCTGAAGGATGGCGGAGAAGAGTTTTTGAGAGCCCTCTACAAGTGTCACACAGTCAGGTTCGAAGAGACAATGCCAGCACAGTGGAAGAAATCCACCCACTCCGCACGAAATGAAATATACTGGAATGTTCCAACTACAGTGACTTATCAGTTTCACAGGACACCAACATGGTGCTCTTTGTCATCTGTAAGTAGCTTCTTCCTTTTGCAATTAGAAACATTGTTAAACATCAGGCGGGTTTTAAGATAAGACGATTTTAAAGCTGATGAAACTTTTGTTCTCACAATGATTCTTGAGAAGTCCCAAGAGAATAGGATTACCGCTTATCGTCTAATTGACGACTTCCGGATTCCTTATATATCATAAATAACATATTTTTTAATAATTCGGCTGATCAAGATGACCATGGATGATATTTAGTGTACTGTACGGATACTGTCTCCACAGTTTAAATCTACTAAATATGATGGGCATTTAACATTATTTGTCTATTCCTTAAATTATATTCCTCTTCAAATCCTAAATGCCTTCTTATCCAAATTTATAACCTAAGTTCCATTTCCACTCTGATGACTTTTCAAAATCATATGACTATGGCTATTTAAAAACTAGTAATCCTGTTTCAGTTATAAATCATATATAATTATCATATCATATATAACACATAAATTTTAATCTTCAAAATCAATGATTCTTTCATTTATTGACTTTAAAATAATTTGATTCTAGATAATTTTTTTTAAATATATTTAAATTTTTTTCATTTGTTTATTTATCTTGTTCAGATTGGCTGTGTACAGGTTTATCATTTTCATTATGATATTTAAGTATTATTGTTAATGATGAAATATTAACTAAATAATGAACTTTTTTTTCTTCTATCTTTCTTTTTCTTTATTAGTAATTATTTTAAAATATATTTTGTTTTTATATTAGTTCAGACTTACCTTTCATTAATTTAATATTTATTTCTTCTACCTCTAGCTGTTTTTTCAATACTTTTTGTTTTGTTTGTAAAATATTGCTTAGCTTTTTATATTATATTATATGTAATGTTGCTAGAGTTTAATGATAATCATGTAATAAAAAAATATAAAATAAAAGATATACAAATGATTTTTATAAAATAGCAGACCGAGAAACGGTCATTCTCGACCTTCAAAATAAGTTTTCGCAAATGCACATTTGATTTGACCATTCTTTTATCTCCTGAATACGCCTCAAGTCTATTAATCTTTTCCTTAAATATATTCAAATTGAAACCAGTTTAAAGCAACCTCCGCACTCACACTTGGGAATAAGCTCTTGAGATAATATTTTTAGATTAAAATTAATGTTGAGCAATGGCTAAGAGAGAAAAATGAGCACCTTATAACACTGACGCGCTTACGTGGTACTTTGTGTGGGAAGATATACCGACTCCTACTTAAATCTAGTGGTGCTTTTCCTTGACATTAAGCTTAAATAACAGGAATTATTATAAAACTGTTTCCTCATCTAGTCAAAACACTTCGGGTATAATTTTGGATATAAAAATGATTACTGAGCAAGGTGTAGAATTACACACTCGAGAAACAGTTGTAACTGTATACGGTTTAAATAATTTTAGAATAATAACTGAAAATTATACTAAATGCTTATGTTTTACTTGAAAGAAAAATAAAATAATATAGCATACAGGGCAATTCACGATCTTCAATTCGGGGTTATAAATATATAAACTTAAATCTTTGTTTTATTTATTTTCTTAACTATTATTTCTTAATATTTATTCTTAAAATGCAATATATATTCTTTTGGACTGGATTTACATTTAATGTATACACACACACACACACACACCCACACATACACACCCGTGTGGAGTTGCTAGAGCTTCCATCGGGCGCTTCCCCAGGTGGCGGATAGGGGAACGCTCACCAGATTTGGCGGATACCGGGGAAATAATATACTCGGGGCGGACCAAAACTAGACAAATCCAGGCGAGTTCCTAGAATAGGCGGCGGCCTGGTCAGCGTCTGTTCCTCAGGTTAGAGGCGGCTGAATTACACCTGGCAGAAGGTATAAAATGCAAAACTAAAATATGAGATGATAAAGCAGGTTTTTCTTACGGTGCAGGGGCTCGCAACCCCACTACCGGCGTCGGTAGAGGTTGAGAAAGCGGGACACCCAACGTCGTCATCAAGAGATAATTATAGAGCTGAGACATCATCGGATACTACCACAACGTTGGAGTTCTGTAAGGATGAGTGGACAACGCTGGTTAAAGTCCAGGGTTTACAGACATATATCCAGTCGAAGCATAATGCCCATGGAGAGATTAAGGAATATGCCTGTAGAATCCTGAACCAGTTGATGTCACTGGAGTACAAAATGAAAGCTCGGGAGGATGCACAAAGTATGTTGGATATCGGCACCCAAACTGTGTCATCGGTATCAACTGTAAATAATAAACCACAGAATCAGGATTGCCAGCATTCAACGACTCAAGAGGTTGGATCAGCTAAAAGGAGACAACCAAAGGCGATGGTCCCAAGGAACCAGCCTAAGGCACCAAGTGGCCCTCCAATCCCCATAGCGGAGCAGACCCAGCAACCCATGATAGCCTCAACAGTTGAACGATGGCAAAAGTCACAAACCAGAAGAAGAAAAGGAAGGCACCACATTTACCAGATACACTCCGTAAAGTGCGAGCTGATCCATCCTTGAGAGATATGAGCGTCAATATTGACAGGATCCGCAAAAATGAGGCGGGAAATCTTCTAAAACAGTTGAATAGGGAATCAAACGGGGTCTCTCTGGAGAGAATTAAGCAAACCGTAGAAGGATCATTGGGGTCAGAGGCCGAAGTTAAAGCTTGGAGACATGAATCGCTTATTGAAATAAGAGACCTAGACGCTTAACATCAAAAGAAGAGGTTGCTGAGGCTCTCTCCATATTACTAAAGGAAGAGCATATAAAGCCAACCGCTGTGCATATCCAGATCCGCTCGGCATACGCTGGAACAAGAACGGCAGTTATTGCTTTACCAGTCGTGCACGCTAGGAAATCAATTGCCAAAGGAAGAATAAGGGTCGGATTGGTGATAAGTAGGATCCGAGAAAAAATCCGACTACAGCGCTGCTACCGGTGTTGGAACTTTGGACATTTGGCCAGGCAATGCAAAGAACCCGACCGGACGAAATGTTGTCGCAGGTGCTGCGAAGAGGGCCATCTAGCCTTGAATTGTACGAAGAGTCCTACTTGCCCTCTCTGCGTTGGAGGAGGCGAAAGTGGACACCTGTGTAGTGGCAGCAAATGCCCAGCACTACAGCGCGCCTTAGAGGAACAAATGAGTGAAAGAAGTCGTCCCATATGAGGGTCCTCCAACTGAATCTGAATCTCTGCGAAGCCGCACAGGATATCCTATGGCAAACAGACCAACCGACGAGGTGAAGTATTATTAGAAGCCTTTGCCCAGATGGACGACCTCGTACTGGTTAATATAGGGACGGAGCCTACATTTGTGAAGGGAGGCAGGTCTTCCATCATTGACTTAACATTTGTAAATGACTCCCCACACCCTATATTGGCTGGCAGGTCTGTGACTTATACACCCACAGCGACCACCAGGCTATATGGATTATTTTGGGCAACTGCAAACGAATGTCAATAAGGCAGGATAAGGGTAATGTAAAATGGAAAAGTAGGACATTTGACCGAGAGTCGTTCAAAATAATGATGGAGAGCCCGTGTGAGCTGTCCGGCAGCGCAGAGGATAAGGCTCGCCAGCTACTAGACCTGATCAACACAGCTTGTGGACGCGTCTATGGTGCGCAGCAACGCATGCATAGGTCGACATCCGGTCTACTGGTGGAACGACCATATCGCTGAATGTTGGACACGGTGTCACGCGTCGAGAAGAAGGTACCAGCGTGCAAGAGGTAGCTCTCAGTTCCAAATCCTACAAGAGGAATTCAAAGCTGCGATCAATCAAGATGAGCAAGAGGAAATGCTGGAAGGAACTCTGCGAAGAGGTGGACGCGGATCCTTGGGAAAGGCCCTACAGGACCGTCATGAAGAAATTGAAGGGCAGCTCTACGAGATCGCCAACGTGTCCTGTGACTGTGAAGAAAATCGTAGCTTCTCTTTTTCCTGAACAAGAAGAACTTGAGGATTCAGGGCAGGTGCAGCCATCTGACCCACCATCCGTAACTGCCGAGGAGCTGAAGGTCTACACCAGTCTTCATACTGGTAAATCCCCAGGTTTGGATTCCATTCCGAACTTGGCACTAAAGGCGGCAATGGAGACCAAGGCGGAACTTTTACAGGACGTTTTCAGATCTTGTTTACTGAGGGATCCTTTCCGCAATCATGGAAAAGACAGCGCCTGGTAAGTGGTCCCGAAAGGCAAATGAAACCCCTCGGAATCCTCAGCATATAGACCGATATGTCTGCTAGACACAACTGGTAAGGTCTTGGAGAAAATAATAGCCTGCAAAATACAAGAGATCGCCGAATGAGTAGAGGGCCTATCGAACAATCAATTTGGCTTCAGAAAAGCGAGATCCACGCTGGATGCGATTATCCTGGTGATTGAAACTACCCGGAAAGCTATCGCGGGGAAGAGGTGGAAAATAGGTGCGAAATGCTATTGCGCCGTCGTCACATTAGATGTGAGAAACGCGTTTAACTCGGAAAGATGGAACTGCCATGTACCTCAGGAGCATTATCAGAAATTTTTTTGCAGACAGGATCCTGATATGTTTAACAGAGGACGGCCCAAAGACGTTCAAGGTGAATGGCAGAGTATCCCAGGGATCAGTACTGGGGCCTCTATTGTGGAATATCCTGTATGATGAAGTTCTTAAGCTCAACCTGCCAGAAGGTGCCAAGATCTTAGGTTTTGCTGATGATGTCGCAGTCGTAATCGAAGCGAAATATAAAGACGAAGTAGCTTTTAAGGCAAACCAGAGTATCTCTCTGATCCGTGATTGGCTGACATCGGTGGGGCTACAGCTGGCAGAAAGGAAAACAGAGGTGCTCCTTATAAGTAGCCGCAAAAAGAGAGAAGAAATAATCCTGAGAGTGGGTAGGCAAGAGATACGGTCCCAGCCCTCACTGAGATATCTTGTGGTCATAATAGATGAAAGGCCTAAGTTCAAGGAGCATATTCAGAAAGTATGCGTCAAAGTAGCAGGAGTGACCACAGCTCTAGCCCGATTGATGCCCAACGTGGGCGGACCCAGCAGTAGTCGGAGACTATTAATGGCGAGCGTCGTCTCATCTACACTTTTATACGCAGCCCCGATATTGAATAATGCCCTTGACACACTGACTTAAAGGAGACCCAAAGTGTTCGTTTATCGCCGAAGCGCCCTAAGAGTGATAAGTGCGTTTCGCACAGTATCTTACGAAGCTTGTGTAGCGGCCAGGATGCCACCCATTGAACTGCTGTCGGAGGAAGGCAACGTACGTATAAAAGTTCCTAGGGACGAAGAGAAAAAGCAAACAGTCCACAAGTGGCAGCGACGGGGGGATTTGGCAGCGAGCGGAAGATGGATCCATAGGCTGGTACCCTGCATCCAACTCTGGGTGGATAGAAGCCACAGGGAAGTGGATTACTACCTGACCCAAATGCTCACTGGACATGGATGCTTCAGATCCTACCAATTAAGGTTTAAGTTGGACAATACAGCAGAATGTCCAAGATGCCCAACAATAGATGAGACAGTAGAACACTTATTCTTCTGCTGTCCTCGCTTTCAAGTACAGAGGGAAAAATTTCGAGAAATATGCAGATCAGAAGCTACACCTGGCAACATCGTCAACCTTATGCTAGTTTCTCAGAAGAACAGGATGACGGGCCAACGTCTGGCTGCGGACTTCATCAAGAAATTGAGAATGGATGAGAAGGAGAGGCGTACCTAGAAAAATAGGGTAAGACGCCTAACAATGGGGCGGCACATAGCCTCTGCCCTCCACGAAGTAATGCCTAACGGTGGTCCCGTGGAGGGTGAGAAACAGGTGTAGAGAGGTTGGTTTTAGTGGGTAGAAATTCCACACACGGATAGGTACGGGCCTATCCGCTTCTTATCTATTCTATATAAAATATTCTATATATATATATATATATATATATATATATATATATATATATATATATATATCATATTTTTATTGTCATAGGTAGGTGCATAGTAAAATTTATTTTATGCGCTTTTGAATATTTTTCAATAATACATAAATATTAAACACAGTAATAAATAATAAATTAATTTGTGGTTTATCTATTTATAATACAATATTAACAATTTATTTAAGAATTTGTCATAAATTATTGTTTTGGAAAAAAAAAAAATAGGAATAGATTAGATATGTCACTTAAAAGTAGTAACCTCTGTAATTAATGGGTTTTAATTCGATCGGTCAATTTGTTAAATAGATGGTAATGAAGTTACATTCAAACTTGAATAATAACACTCATACAACTGATTGTCTTATGTCTTAAAATTTAATGCGTTTCATATCATATTTGTTATTTTGAAATAAATGGAACCAACTATAAATCTTTCTTACATTTGGCATTGCGTGTGAATGACGGGTGAAATTAAAATTTTTCTTAACTATTGGAATATCTATTGTTTTATCTTAAACACTAAATTAATTATGATTTATTTATTTGTAGGGAAAAATACTTAGTTATTAACATGCAGCTATAGAGCATCTACGAACTCTTCTCATAAAATTTACTAACTACACTGTTAAGTAAGGAAGACAGTAATATGAAATGACAGCGTCTGTACTGGGATGAAAGTTGTTTATTTCTACGTCACGGGTTGCATTTCCATTCATGAGACTGAAGCCCACGCAAGGTTACACCGTTCATTTTCTTAAGAAAAAAAACCGATGTAGGTCAGGTTGTGCTAAATCAATCCGCTATGAAGTTTTAAGACTGTTCTTTTTTACTTTACAACCTCAATAAATATATGTGGTGTAGGCGGTTTGCAAAGGTGACAATGGCAAATTACAAAATAACACCTGATACATTGGGACTGCCGAGCTGGGATGAGATGGGAATTTAAACGCTGTTTAGAATACATTTCCATTCTTTGGGTGGTGTTATCTTTGTAAAGCTGGCAACAATTTATGTTTACTTTTAAACACGGGCTGCAATTCAGCATAATCCTGTTCTTAAGATTTTTTTTTTTTTACCCTACTCACGTAACATGGTGGTAGTTAAGTTGAATACAGTTATTGGCTCATACTGTCTATATATGATCTGATCCTGAAAATCAATAAACTACAGTTTCATTATTAATTTGTAGGAAATGATTTACCTATACCACACATATATGTTTTTATTGTCCTTATAGGTGCACACTCATGAATAGTGGGAACATCTTTTTGCGAAGTTCCATTCTAAAAATACACTCATAACTCTAAAATTAAGAGTAGGTCAAGTGAATTGCCTTTTTCTAGTGTTTTAATGTATATGTTTTTCATCTTATTTGCAGTACCAGCGAGAATAATAATGACTAGATGACTAACAAATAAACATCTTGCCTTACTATCATTCACCGTCGTACGAAGAATCCATTGATGTTGCAGTGGTAACAATTACCACGTCAAGATTCTCCTCAGCTTGCTTGTTTTATATTTTTGATGCATCAAGTTTAGTTCTATGGAGTGCAACAAATCGTCTTTTATTGTGCTTATTAGGCATAGATTTGCCTTGCGGAGTTCATTAAATTCAACGCGTCTTTATCAAATATCATCTGCTGAGGCGTTCAGCTTATTCCTTTTTGATGTTTCTGCATGCTTGGAGCTCAACTGAAGATTATATCATCTGAGGGGTGCCTTTCAAAGATGATCACCACCACTGTACAATTATGCTGATGGATGTACTTCGGATGCAAAAAGTTTGAATTCCGAAACTAAACAACTTTACAGAGGAGAATATACTTTTTTGTGATTAAAACATTTTTATTAAATTTGCCACCACTCCTTCTATTGATAGTAGAAACACTTTTTAAGACAAAGATTTCAAAGTCAATTAAATTCAGTACAAGTCTTTTCCATGTACTTGCATTGGGAAGTGGAACGAAAGGAAAAAAGGTTGCCAAATCACCAATTCTCCTCAGTTTTTGCCTTCTCGTAGCTCGAATACGCTTGGTCTTGCAAAACAATCTTTCTGTATCAAACCTATAGGAAAATATCTCGTCTACATTTTTATAAATACACCTAAAAATAAAAAAAAATGCATTGGTTATGATCTAAAGGACAGAACAAAGTGCCAACTTTTGACAGTTTTTTTAAGACGGCGAAGGAAGCAAAAGGGCGAGAATGACAAACACTTTGATTAAGCACTACCTAATGGTCCTAAGTATTATAAAAAAATAAAATAAAATGACACACATTTTGCAGGATGAACCCTCCTTCTCAACCTCTATTGATCGGACTATAAGGAATGTGTCTGATTTGGGCTTAAGTAGCATCAGGAACACTATGTTCATTATAATAAATAAATATATTTTTTGTCGGTGAACCTCTTCCTTATTAATCTTTTATGCGGTACTCGTTAAAGTTATTTTAAAGACCTTATAGAACTTCTACTAGGAAAAGATCTACATTGAAACCACGCCCAAAGTTTGGGAACAAGTTCCTCATCGTAAGCTAAAAAGAATATTAATTCATCCAAAACAAAAGGTTAAGAATAAAAAATAAAATAAAAGAAAGGTAATTCGGACCTTTAGACATACAAACATGGAAATTTTACCAACGCAGTTACTTCCTTCTATTTCTTATATTCCTTTCAAATACTGTAAAAATAAGATTAATTGGAAAAATCAAGGAAAACATTTGGTATTATTCTTAAATATATATATTTTTTTAATTTAATTTTTGTTAGCTTTTATTTATTTGTCCGACAAAATAAACAATATATATAATAGCCCTTCTTTGGCCCGAGAGAAGATTATTCTCAGGGCTCTCTATATTTTCATTTATAATAAAAATAATTATAGACAAGCATATATTATGTGTATATTTAATATCATATGATTATAATAGAATATTAAACTATATTTTTATCAAGGATATAATATTATTAAATAGTGGATCCACGGCCTATAAATAATACACACATTGAATTTCTAACATCTAGATTTACCAGAAGGAATGTTTTGGCCTAAACTTATGAAATATTTAATTTGCCTTTGAAATAAAAATCATTAAACTCCTGAAAGCATCCATAAATTTAACACCATATCCGTGGAAATCAAATATATTTATTATTTCACTATTTTTTTGTCTTTGATATAACACTGTCTCTATCGTGAGTCAATAAGACATCATTCATTGATCCATAGGAATTATTAATATTTCACACTAATCGTTTCAATATTGAATTTTTTATTTTCATATAAAGCTAGTATTCCGAATGCCGATAAAAATACTGCATTCTTGAAGGATAAGTAAAACAAAGATAACAATAAAAAAACATTTATCAGGAGGTTAAGGAGGTCCTGTAAAGGCTGTAAACGTACACGGACCTTTCCGCTGTCGACTGCTTTCCAGGGGATGTAAAGTAATCGACTCACTCCAGAGGAAGCGTTCCCACGTCTCCGAGAATGGACAAGGATGTCTTTTATGTCTAGGATCTGACCTAGCCACCGGCAGGGGCGATTGGGTGCGGTTAGTTCCACTCCTACTGCTCTAGGATGTACACTCACTCAAAAACGTTTCTATACAGCATGCTTTTATTTTGCATAGCTATTTATTTTCAACTTAACAATTTCCTAATGTACAAATTATTAATACTAATATTAGATACAAAAATATATTTATTCATTTTCATTTCATCATTAATATACACGTAAAACGAGACAGAATGTCATTTGTTAATGGTAGGTAAAAAAAGTTTCCATATCAATATTAATTCTATTTGTTGTACTAAGACCGTCTATTCAGTGTTATATGTAGAAATATTATCTCGATAATCAAATCTTAGTTCAGTATTAACTTTAATTGGGCCTGAGAAACTGATTTCTTTTCAACATACGCGTTTATCGTGATTTGAGAGAGCTCATGGTTCGTAGGGCTGATCTATAAGAAAAATTGCACATCTGTTGTACATGCTACTGTACAGTATGGACTACAAAGACAGTCCAAATCTTTGGAGGATAGAACACTTGCTGGGAGACAGAAGACTAGAAAATCGCCGGGGGCGAGCCATCCTTGTTGAAGTCAATGTTTATCCTCACTATTTGCTAGGGAGTTTGTAAAACAAAAAAAAAAAAAAATAATATGATGAAAGGTCAAAAGGGTAGCGGAAATCAACCTCAACTTTTAAAACTAAGAATTTATGGGTGTATGGAAACTTTTTTGAAAAACTGTAGGTTCAAGAGTTAGCTGATTTAATGGTTTGTACTTGATTAATATTATTGCTCGTAATTTTATGAATAAATCTCTAAGTCTAATTTTCATAAATTAAAAGGTTTATTTGTTCTCATTCTTGAACAAGAAGTTGTTTAAGGTGATGTACACTAGTGATGTGGTGTTTTCTTACATTTTGGTCAAGAGTGTGCCGTAAATTTTCAATTATATTTATATCTGGTGACTGAGAAGGAGTGTGGAGCTGTCTTGGAACATTAAATATTAACCACTCTTTGGTTCTCCTCGCTGTATGTTTTGGATTGTTGTCCTGCTGGAAATAATACTGATCCTGGATTCCTAATTTTTCGACACTAACACGCAAATTGTGGCGCAAAATGTTCTCATACCCTTCCGCTTTTTAAACGCCTTCCATAATCACAAAATTTCCGACGCCATGGTAGGAAACCATAACATGCCCTCCACCATGCTTTACAATCGTTAAAACATTTTACTTCTTTAGGACTTTATTACACTGCCGCCATATCATCCTTCGGCCATCTGAATAAAAAAAATTAAACTTTCTTTCGTCAGAAAAGACGACATTTTCCCAAAAGCTTATGGGTTTTTGTACGTACTCCCTAGCAAAAGCAAGGCGCTTTTTGCGATTCGTTTCACTGATGTATGGCTTCTTTGTCGAAACTCTACTATGAATCTCTTCCGAATTCAGGGCATATCTATTTTTTCTGCTAATAACTTGAACTCCAGGCGTTGATTGGACCATGACAGCCAGCTCCCTAGAACTTATCACGGGATTTTTAAGAGCTTCTTTTCTTATTTTCCTCTTTAGCACGGGAATTAACTTTTTTTGGATGCCCTTCACGCTCACTGTTTTCGGTTAAACCACGTTCCTCATACCTTTTATGACGTATCTTTCTGTAGAAAAATTCAACCCAAGGAAATCGGCAATTTGGCGATATGTTTTTGGCTAATTCTTCAGTAAAACAATTTTTTTGCGAGTCGTGGCACACAGTTCACCTATTTTTGGCATGATAATTGTCTATTGATTGAAGGAAACTGATTGAAAGACTGGAGGATACTAGTAATAAACGATAAGAGATAAATTAGTAAACAAACCTATGGACACATGGTATATATGGAGGATTAATGGAAAAGTAAACAGAGTTTGTGAGTCATAGTAGGCCAACTGTGCAAATACTTTTTTCCAAGCATTTTTATTGTTTTTATTTCATAGTAAAGTGTTGTCATTTTTTAACAAAAGTTTTTTCTCAGATTTTAATAAATGTACTTTTTATTTTTGATAAGGAAAGTGAAGTTTTTTGTTTCTTTGAACTCATTTATTCATAAAAACATGATGTGCAAATAATTTTTTCCATCACTGTACATCTACAACCCATAAAGGCCTTAGACTCTGTGAATATAGAGATTCGTTCTGTTTCTAGGCCAAGAGCCGTGCCATGAGGTGATAAGGCCAATATCACACATGGCCGTCAGGTTTTCCCACCATTTCTTGGTGCCAAATTTACTGAGGCTAGGTGTGTCTAGGAGGTCTCCATACCCCAAGCTCGTCCCCCAGCTAAAATAATCGATTAAATAATATTTTCTACAGCCAGGATTCGAACCCAACTCTAGACCACTCTAAGAAATAGTGGTAGCGTTTGTAACAAGATTAACTCAAAACCAAATAAAACTAAACAAATTTTTCCACTTAAAAGGGCTGCATATAAATGATTTAGATTAAAAAAGAATATTGTTTTTACTTAATTAATTTAACTAAACTAACAAACAAAACCATTCCAATAAAAAAGTAACGCTCTCGAATTCTAATCTGCCATCTAATTAGTCTAATTAATCTAATTAGAGATAATGTAGAACTGAGCATAAGAAATAAAGAAGATAGAATCAGAATAGTGTAGCTCCTCCTTTAAGTTACACAAGACCCCTGATGGCTACATTCTATCGCGTATTTTTAATGTGAATTACCACTGCTACCGAAACTTCGTAAATCAGAAATGACCAAGTAGGTGAAATGGAAATGAAGAAATAAAATACTAGGATCTAAACGTTTAATTAAATCCGCGAAATATGAATTACTAGCATTTGAATCTAATGCAAAGTTTTCTTATGCAATTAAAATACTCATAATGAAAGCAAATATAAAATAAGTCACATCTCTCCTTATTTTTATATATTAGAAATGTTATAAAAATCAATTTTATGTTAAGGTAATTAAATCTAAAATTCCCAATTCCCATTGCGGTTGGGAACCATTGGTGTAGCGTACTATTAGTGAATTTCTCAATAAGCTCTTCTGTTTCCTCCCTTTCTGAAACAAAAGTTACGGGGACTCTTATTTTAAGTTGTTGGCCAAATATCTTAGCGAAAGCGCTTTAAGAGAAGATGGTAATAAAACTTATTCGAATCGATGACAAGGTGTCATTACATTATGTGACGCAATCGACTAATCGTTGACAGCCGTTGACTAGTGACAGAATGTTGCATCAGCACACCACATCAGAAGAAGCAGTGTAAAGAAGCAAGGAGTAGGGCAGGCGTTATACTATTTATAAAGGTGTCTTTATCCGCCGCTAAACTTGGCTAATTTCTGTAATGAAGTTTTATTCCTTTTTGATTCTAGACGAGTGGCCCTAATTGGGAAGGTAAAGCAGACAGCGCCGGGAGCTCGCGTGGGCGAATGATTGCCACCGCGCGCCGGACCATCGCCGTAATTGCTATACAATTTCTCGGAGAGAGGTAGGGCAAACTGATAATTTAACTCAGCAATAATATCCCATTTCATTCATTGCATGATTTAGCCCTGGATCATATATAAATATGCTTTTTCTCTTGGCAAAGACAATTTTCTACAAGTTACCAATTATAGATGAATGAGTGGGTATTAGGATAGGCACATCACCAGCTCTAGCTTAATAGCATCGGTCTGTTCCTATATTTACAGGTTCGCTAGGATATTAAATCATGATGTTCTATTTTTTAAAACATATTATTCTCAAAATAGAAACTTTATTATTCATCTAATTGCCTAGGCATACTACATATTTGTATCAAATTATTCTCAAATTCATTTAGAGTAGTCATTATAATAATAACTACCACCGCACCCATTTTATATATATTCATATCTTATTAGTCATCCAAGCCATTACTCTTAAAATATAGTTTTATGTAATCGATTATGTGTTTAAAAGATCGGTGAAACTCTTAAGCTTATTACTAAGAAGATTTTAAAATGAATTGTTTTATGTTCGCGTACGACGTTAAATTGATGGCTAACAACAGACCTTGAAAATATTTGATTAATAGCTTTGAGTAATACTGTGATATTTGGCATTCAGTTTTTAATATCGATAAGTTGAAAGTTATGGTATTTCGGTGGCAAACTTTAGAGGGATGATCAATGGATGTTTGGTATCCAGAAATAGAAATTACAACATTGTACTAGTATCGTATAAATTTGACACCACAATTAAATTTTCTGCAGCATTTTCCTGAGAATCTATCAGCAGCAAAATTTTCGTTAAATTTGTAAAATGTTATGACATACAATTATGTACCACTGACTACTAAATATAAAATATAACTTTTAACTAAAAAGTTCATAATAAAAATAATGATGAAGGCTAGGGAAGAGCAATTTTGAGAGAGTTTAGAGTGCGATGTTTTGGAAAAATATTTCTGTCAGACAAAAATTTTAAATTCTCTTATTAGGAAATATTGGGGTAGCCTCTATTTATTCTTATGTACAGCTGGGAACTATAGAAGACAATTAGTAAAAGAACTTTATAATAAATATCATATTATTATTTGTGTAAGTATATATATTTACACTGTATTATTTTATTATTCCTAAGTTATAATATTTATTACTATTGATGATGGCCGCCTCACCAGCAGACAGGCATTGCTGCATCTATGTTTACAAAATTCAGAAGACATTAAATATAATTATATCACATATTCTATGTAAAAATGAGTTAATTAGTAAAACTAAGAAGCATTGGAGCATTTTTTTCTCCTAGTTTGTACACTACTATCTTCCAAATCGCTACAATTCGGTGTGGGTCCTTGCCTTCCTATTTACGAGTCCTCATTTACTTCCGAGCGGTGTGAGGTGCTATTTTATTAAGCCCGACCCAAAGTTCTCTTTCATATACCAGCTGTCTTCTTTATTTCCAATCAATTCCTCTCTTCTTGAAAGTCTCCTTTAATCCTTCCCATGCGTTCCTTGGTCTTCCCTGCGGTATCCTCTCCTCCACTCTGACCTCGTGAGTAGCTAGGCTATTCTGTCCTCAGCCATTCGCGAGATGTGTCCGAACCACCTAAGCTGGTTCTCCTCAATAACTTCCTCAGCTGGCCTCAGTTCCAGGATAGCTCTCATTGCTGAGTTTCTCACTCTACCCCTTCTTGTTTTCTCCCCAAGTTTTCTTAGATAGCGCTTTACCATAGCTTGGATTTGGCTCTTATGTTTGGTAGTGAGGGTCCGAGACTTGCATATGTTAGAATATGGAGGAATGTGTTTTTGAAGCCCACCTTCTTTGTGGCCTTTAAAACTTTCTTCTTGTCAAGAAAGCCTTTCCTTATGTTTTAATATTATTTTTGGAGACAATAATCTAATAATATTTATGTAAATAGAACACAAGTAAGCTCTACTGTAATTTAAGCTGCACCACTATTATATATTCTAATATCCCCTTTCAAAAAGGGTCTCTGGCACAGTGTTTCCTATGGATGTTCTGTCCCTGTACTAGTCCCTCTAGTCACAATCCGGAGGCATCCAACTACTTCAAGACCTAAGGCTCCACTTGCACAACTTTTGAATCATGTTAATCGATGAAACTTATGCTGACCACTGACATTAATCAACTTTCTACTAAAGATAAGTAATGCTGAGATAAATTGTAAAAATAGTACCGTAGATAGCAATATATCACAGTATTGCGACCGCCGAACGTTCGACAATATGATTCCCAGCTATACTTTACCTCTAGTACTTTCACTAGCTTTCATAAATAAAGAAATAAAAGAGATATTGTGACAGTTCGTGGAGGACATTAAATCGCGCTTTCACGATCAATAAAGAAGCCGACAAAAAAGCCAGGAGCAGTGAGCACAACAGATATGTCATGGAAGTATTGGCTAACCGGTTGCATTTCCTTTTCCATCGCCGATGCTTCACTGACAAGGCTGCCTTAAAAGTAAACAGAGCAGAGGATGGCGAAACTGCAAATGTCAAAGCTGGCTGGGATCGTTATCCTCGATTTGCAAGGAGTTAATTTATCAGGATTACGCGCGAGAGAGAGAGAGAAGCTGATGGGGCTGATAGTACCTCGGCTATAGTTTAGTAGATTATAGCGAGGGTTGGCAATGATCCTCTATGAAAAGAGGCATATTTTATATTTTCATAATACTGTTTAGCTTATTTGAAGTTAGCTTGTTGAAAATTTACATTATTCACACGTCTTCAGAAGAATAATTATAATAATAGTAAATAAAAAAATAATAAAAACTTAACTCTTCTCCTTTAACTTTTACAATTACATACTTATGGTGGAACTATACCTTTTATAAAATGAAATACTGAACTTTTTTAGTTTATTTTAAAAAAATTTAAAAAAAATGTTAATACTAATTTTGATGATCAGCCCTTACAAATATTACAGATTGAGATTTAGATCCTAAAAGTATTATATGAATGGTTATACAGTATCCTCCTCCAGTTTTTTGCCCCTCTCCTCAAATAAAGAATAATAATTTTCCCCCAAAAATCCGGTATATTCAACTTCATAATTATTAAATTAACGGCCAAGTATAATCTGTATTTTGGGATCCAGCCTAGCCCAGCCACATGGCCAGCCCACCTCGAATTTCAATATATGCGATTCCTTTGCTAAGCTTTAGAGGATAACTCGTTTTTTATTTTTTTGTTGCTGATACGACTCTAACTTTTAATATACTTCTAGAAAACTGAAGCTGTGTCCTTAGCAGTTTTTTGTTGTCTTTGCTGGTCGTAGACCAGGTCTGCGAGCCATATACAATAATGGGGTATACACAAGTTTCCATGACTCTAGCTTTCAACCAGAACATGGTCTAAAATTGCTACCGAGTGGATTTTTAGGGAACGAAGTGATGGCGCGGAAGACCGCTGACGAGGTGGAGGGACGAATTATTGCAAGTAGTGGGGGATTGTTGGGCTTTAGGGGCCAGAAATAAGCAAATGTGGAATAATGTGACAAAAAATCTATCATTAAATACATGGATAAAAATTCTAGTTTGAACCAGGCAAGAAATGTTTTATAGTATGTATATTGTAAGTTCTAAAATGTAAATATTATAAATAGCAACATGAACCAAGAAGAGAAAAAATTGTTAAAATTTTAATTTACCAGACTTGTACCTCCCAAAAGAGAGGCTTTTGTTCTGTTAAGGTCGAAATAAAGTTATTATTATTATACTTATAATCTCACTGACAAAACAAATATGTTTGGTGCCAGCGGGGTCGTCCTAGGGATTTTCTTACGCTATGCCTGGTAGTTAAGCTGATTCATAGGACTTGTTTCTTGATATTAATTTATATTTTGCAGAACAGATAAATTGGATTCATAAATAACATAAATCAAATAAATGAGTAATTGGTATAATAAGGTATATGTGGTACAAGATAAAAGGTAAAGGAACAAAGGTAAAAATGATGAGATAATATCGTACACAATATTAGGTAATAAAAAACACTTTTTCATCCACACCGTTCCAACTGTTATAAACAAACCATATGTTTTTCTCTTATTAACCTAATCAATGAATGCTTGATAAAAGTATTTGTTCAAAGTTTTTGAAGAATTTAGAATAAATATTGTATGGTGTATGCGTGGCGTTAATAAAATATTTAATTTAAAAAAAAAGAATCCTTGACTTACAACAGAAACTGCATTTAGATCCGATTAGCATATAAAAAAAAAAAAAAGATCCCCCAAGAATCTTAGGCTCCGTACATATAGAAATCCGTACTATGTCTCTGTATATCCGTACTGTGTAATGAGTTGATTAAGCAGAGATCACACTCAGCCGCAAGGGTTTTCCATATTTTTATGTACCCACTTTACAAATGCTGGATGCGATCCAGGGGGGTCTCCTTATCCAAAAGCCCTCTTACGATTATAATAGCAGGATAATTAATATTCTGCCAAAGCCGGGACCTAGAGAACAATAGAAAAGAGCCCTATCCGCTTAGACTACGTCGCTCCAGCACAGTAGTATAAAGTGACGTTAAATGAATAAACAATAAAAATTACAGAATTTATTGTTATAGAATTATTTACGGATTGTAACATTAATAATTAAAATGATTTAAAAAAACATTTCTGCAATTTATCTTATCCTTGCTATCTATCACAAGGAATCATGATGTCTTAGCTTCGGTTTTACAAATATTATTGTGAGGAACAACCTACTACGTGCAAACCAAATTCACAGATATGGTATTGCCATGTACCGAAGTTAGAGAGACAGGCTTTTTTTTTTTTCTTCAAACCAACTCTAATCTTAGGTGTACTTAAGAAGGTAGATGCCTTGCCTAGCGTTAGCATCTTAGTTGGGCTATCTCCAAAGATAGCCTAATATTCTGGTGAGCCCTTGAGTGCCAAGAACAGGTAGCTGAGTAGTCAATGCTACTTAAAGCTCTTTGGTCCGATCTGATATCTCCTATAGATACATTTATCCCGTCGCTTTGCAACAGATATCCTTTTTGCCTCAAATCAATTTATCATTATAAGCCTCTGTCGGGCTATAGATATTTTAATAATGTTTCCGTGTCCTTTTAATATTAATCACAGATTTAATCTTCACGATTCTATATATTGTAACATTATATCTTATAAAAGTAATCTACATTAGAATACGTTGAACTTTAGGTAAAATTCCCAAGGGTAAAAATCATGCCGAAGTTTTAGGTATTATTAAGGAAACAAAAGGAAGTTATTCAATCAATGACAGTGGTGGATGGTAATACATCATTTCATGTATTACGGAATTTTGTTTAACCTGCACCTCTACAATCCATAAAGGCTTGGTACATATAGAGATTCGTACTGTTTCTAGGCCAGCGGGTGTACAATGATTTGATTAGGCCTTGATCACGCATAGCCGCCAGGTTTTTTCTCTAATGATTTTGGGTATCCACTTTATAGAGGCTGGGTCTGCCTCAGGAGGGTCTCCATATCTTGGAGTGGCCCTCCGTCTGAATTAACAGAATGAATACTATTCTGTCACTGCCGGGATTCGAACACAGGACCCGGAGAACAGTAGACTAATGCTCTATCCACTAGGCCACGCCTATCTCTTATGTTAGGGTCTACAATACCTATAGTGTATGTGTCTAATTTAGTGTTTAAAAGAACTATTTTCAAAGAATTAGTTTTGTGAATAGGTCTTTCATACTTGCTTCAGGAATAAAAAATAATGAACATTGAGATTTCAACAATGATACTGTCCCACAACCTGTTACGAAGAGATAAATATGTAATATCTACTGAAAAAATTCAAGATGAGATGAACTGATGTTAAATGTTTGCTTAAGATTAAGACATGTAATTCAGAACGCAGTCGTTAGAATTCATTTTTAAAGCTGGTGTTTTTCTCTTCTTTGTGACAATCCATGAATTTACCAACCTTATAATCAATATCATGTTATTTTCCCGTGACCCACCTCTATGATGAGTTGAAGTAGCTTCTCTTCTCCACACGTAGACAGTGTTTCCTATGATTCTTCCTTTACTAAACAATAATATACTATCATGCTTTTTATCCTAAAATCCTCAGTCCGCTTGCAGCAAATAAGATGACGCGACTCCGATATTTTTTCTCATTCTAAAGAACTAAAGCCTTCGATCTATCCTTTCTTGCCAATTTCACTAAATCCTGAAATTCCATTCCTTCCAATATACGTCGTGCTTCTTCCTTATCCACATTTAAATATCTACTTTTCTAACATCTATTATGCCAAATAGACGCTAGTTGATTGTAAATTTTAACTAAGATTTTTGTTTAGAAGTACTCATTAACAAGAATAGCGTAGGATAGAATATACTTTTATTGCAATCGGGGAAATCCCCATACAATGTAGTGTGTGTAGAGTGTGTACATAAGTCATATTTGTATAGACAATTTTCTACTTTTTGGCTTAACAAAAAAAATAGGATATATATATATATATATATATATATATATATATATATATATATATATAAAATATATATATATATATACTTATATGAATACCATAAAAAATAAATTTAGCCACAATAAAAACAGAATAAAATAAATAATGATAATTGGCAACATATATATATATATATATATATATATATATATATATATATATATATATATATATATATATATATATATATCCATTTTTTATGGCTTCAAAACATCAAATCATAATCATAATAAATAAATAAAAGTACATTTTTTAAATCTGAAATCTATCACAAACTTCTTAAATTTAGACTTAGTCTGGTGTAAAAGTACAGTTTTTTGGTATCTTTAGGGAATATATTTTTGAGAAATATGTAGAAGTTTGAAGGCGTTAACTAGGCAAAAAAAGTACATCAAAAAGTAAAAAAGCTGGTATAATGGTAGAGCGGTAGGAGGAGTAGGCTGGGCATGATGTGAAGAATGGTGAATATTGTCAGCTTCTTTCTTATTGCAGATGTTGCAGTTTTCTATTGGATATGGTTTTCGTTGTGATTTGCTGAAATTTAATGTTAGCAGTCCGGATTTGAGTTTGATTATAAAAAAAAAAAAAAAAAAAAAAAAAAAAAAAACCTGTACCACTACAACCCATGAAGGGTCTTGGGCTCAGTACATATAGAGATTCGTACTGTTTCTAGGCCAGCGGCAGTGCAATAAGGTGATTAGGCCTTAATCACGCTCAGCCGCCAGGTTTTTCCCCAATTAATTTGGGTACCCACTTTATAGAGGCTGGGTCTGCCCCAGGAGGATCTCCGTACCCTAGGGTCGCCCCCCCCCCCCCCGACTGAATTAACAGAATAAATAATATTTCTGCCAGACCACGCCGCTCCCTTGAGTTTGATTATAATGACCAAATTTCTTCCTTTTTTAGTTTAAAATTTGTTTTTTTAACCTCTCATTCTATTTTTTTTTAAACTTTTTTTATATATATACATAAATATTTTTCTTTCCTTCCTTTACCATTGTAAATAATTAGGTTTTTTTATAATTTATAGTCTTCTTAGTATATTCTGGCCAGAAATGTTACTTTTATTTATAACATTTAAATAATTCTTAAGGAATAAGCACCAGAATAAAATAATTTTCTATATTCTATTTCTCAAGTAATTTTGTATTCGGGAGAGCACGGGATATCAGTAGAGATCTCTTAGGATACATTCTTACATGTATTTTATTACCATTCAGTACAATGTAGTCTCATATAGGGACTATTAGAAATATATTCGTTCTGACTTTTAACTTCAAAAACGAATGACCATCAACCATTGTAAAGAAACTAAAAAAATAGCGGTTTTGACAGGTACAAAAAATATATATATCGGCCATATGTGGGTTGATTATCAGGCAGAACAACAACCTTCAAAAGACCTTTGGCACGCCCACTTTGGAACAATGGGTGTTGAATAGTAAATTTAGATTAATTTCATTCTCATTATCATTTTTTCATCTCAGCCTAATTAGCATTAATCATATTGCATGATGTTTAAGAAATATTCTTAGCAATTAGTGCCTAACGAAGAGGAACGATTTAGCTATGTTGAATTTTCATTTACATCTTTCGGTTACCTTTTTCAGAATCCCATTCTAACTATATTTTGAAAGAAATTATAGATTATAATATTATTAAAGTAAAAAGATTTATTGCCCTTTTTTGGATTTATTATTGATTTACTGACAGGGTATAGAGAGGCCGCAAAGTAGAAAGCTGGAGAAAAGAAAATGGGAGATGGTAGAAGAAGATTGACAGTAGAAGAGTGAGAAGACGGATCCCTAAAGTATTTCAAGTATTCAAGCCTCTTTCCTTTTCTGCTAGCCATTGAATTGCAAATCCGATATGCCCAGAAGTCGCTGAAGCTTTGAGTAAAATGGTCTAAGTGCTTTAGATTTATTTCTTTTAGCCTCTTCCGTGAATGCTTAAAACCTTTTTATAAACATTAGTATCACCCAAGAAGAATTTATATAAGTCCCTCCCTATTTGAGCTTCCTGGAAAGGAAATATGCATTATCGCCAATGTAGGTACAATGAATTGAGTGTTAGATATCATGAGAGATTGAAAAATATATGGGTAATATCAATGTTTATATATAGAAATTGGTAGGGCTACTATGTTTACAATATTTGCGGTGTTTGTTTTTCATCAAGTAGCTAGAAGAATGGTTTTAAAGATATTATTTCGAAGACCTCCTCTTCAAATTAGTAAACTCTAAACATATATCAAAGAATTCCACCAAACCCAGAATGTAGAATATAATAGAACAAGGTTCTAAGAACCTTATACATTCGACGGAACATTATACTCAGTTCATTACTATGATTTAGGAATACAGTATATGTAGCTGTTTAAATATTTATAAGGAAATTTCATATCAGTCACCACGAGTAACTAAATGTGTCTGTAACTAAGTTTATAAATATTTTTTATTAAAATAATTAAAAATAATTTCTAAATGACATCTCGCGTATTCTAAGCAAACCACTTGTTGAAAACTACAATCTAAGAAAACGTAATTTTCTTTACTACAGGGTTGCAACACAGGAATCATCTATATCTATTGTGATATATAACAATAGGTATTAAAAATGCAGGTAATATTATCAATATAAAGTTTTATTGACGGGTAATACTCATAAAATACAGTATTTCAATGGTGATGAATTTAACAACTTTTATGTTATCAGACTTTTTCATAATCAATAAAATGAAAATCTGTTACAAAAGAAGCTACCACAGTATAAATCCAACTGCTAAACTAATTAAGGTAGATTAAAAGTATTTCTTTCTTTTCGTTTCATTTTTGCTTTAATAGTAAAATGATATGGGCATACCACCTCAAAAAGAAGTAACTGAATCAACGATCTTCTTTCGAGTTTAATAGACAAATGTTCAGAATTGTCATGGACGAAAAAATTGACTATTTATAAAACCTATTTTATGTTGTAACCTAGTAGTGATAAAAATATTTATTTAGACTTAAGGCACCGATTTATAGGAAACTGCAAAAAAGTCAAACATCAAAATTATCCAATCATTTCAATTAAAAGTACTAGGAAAATTGTCAATGCCCCTTTTTATGTATCTAACGAGACACTACGTACTGTAATGTATTGAGGATACTGAGGGGAGTTCATAATTAAATAATTTTAATATTAAACAATTAATGATAACGAACCTTTGTCTGCAAAACATCAAAAGGTGTTTATCTAGCCCCCTAGATTTCCCATCGGTATGGGCCCCTCAGCTGTACCAGAAACCTCTGGTAGTTTCCCCCCAGCGGCGGCCAACAAGAATATTAAGATGGGTGTAAAGATAAAAATAAGATCACAAGGGTTGTACCGCCAACCGGGGTACTTCCCATGTCAGCCAACCCGAGGTGACGAGGATGGGAGAGAAGATTCGTAGGGCAGTCTTATTCGAACCAGGAGGGTAGTCAAGTTTGATCCTCAAGAGGGGTGAGTCGGGTTCCACCTACAAGAAGAGGAGGTGGCCGTCGGGGTTCTGAGAGCAGCTGGAGGATGATGCCGAGAAAGGGGACCTAAGACTGATTTCACATTCGCCAGCCGGTTAAGGGTTTAAAAGGTATATCGTTATTTGTAATATTGTATGGCAAAGGTAGTAAAATGTCCCTCAGTATTCTCAATCAGAGTTTTAGGCAATGTGTTAATATAATGATATGTGTAAATTAATAATTATAGTAATGTATTAATTGAATCTTGTTTACTTTAATCTTACCCTGCATGCCACCTATTGGATTGGTAAACACGATACCTTTGGAAAGGAGATCCGTGGTATCATTAAATATAGTTTATATATTGACTAAATATAGTAAGTAAGCTAGTTTTTGAAGCTACCGCTGCCTTAGAAAAGCAGCCGGTCAAAAACAGAGCATTTAAATGGTATCCCTTGTGGGGACGTACTTACCAATCCACTATACTTTATATCAATAATTAAATTAACAAGTAATACATTTTTTTTTTCTCTTTTACGTGGCATCAGGGTTATTAGATTATTTTAATCATATGATATGGCATCATATAAGGTAAAAGGATCATCTGTTTATATTTTCTTATCAAGAACATAACTTTCCTTCTTAGTAATGAGTTTTGTTATGCTTTTATATTAATCATGCTCCTACGGTTCATGGATCTTTACAATTGGCTATTATTTTTGTATTTTGTTCTTTCTTGAGGATATTTTTTATTATTTTCTTGGTGTATTATACTTGTCGTGCTAGCGTTTATACCCACATCAAGATTTTTCGAATGTTTTATTAAAAGGGGTTATTTCTTACGCTCACGATTGTTAATTATGGCGTCAAGAGTAGATATGCTACCAGAGCCTAAGCGACCAGAAGAAGAAACTGGTCTAGATTTTGCCAAGATAATCTCACTTTTGCATAAAGTTGAGTCACAGATCCTGAAAAAAACACAGGAAGGGTTTAATAGAATGCCAAACGAGAAACAGCGACTAATATTAAAAATGCTCCAACAAATTCAAAACCAGATTAAAGAAATAAAAGATGAACAAACGAAAATAGCTATAATGAATAAGAAATTCGAATTGTTTGTAGAAACTGCCAAGACAATGATAGATGAGTTACGCTCAAATGCAGCCACAGCCTGCCCTAAATGTCTGGAACCCCAAATTCAGAAGACGGCCTCCACGGAAGATAAAGAAGAAATTAATAACGCTGAACCTAGTGAAGTGCTCAAGACAGAAAATCAACCTCGTATTAGAATAAGTGAAGAGGTAGAAATAGAAACGAAGCCTGAAGTCAGAGAGAGTGAAAATCCTACCTTATCAATGACGCCTACCGTCAATTTTTTGAACAATGAAGAAACCCAAGACAGGTCCCGAATAATCTGCGATTTAGATGTAGAAGAAAGTATCAACATCAAAGAAGATGAGGTCGAATATAGGAAGCCTAATGAAGAAAAAGATGCATCTTTCAGAAATCTACTCAGTTTCATAAGTTCGGAAATTAGGCCCCAGCCGGTAACTTGTAGGTTAGCCACTTTAAATAATTTTCAAAGGAGTTTTCCCGTCGTCTATAATTGTTCATTAATGATAATAGGCAAAGTTCATTATTACAGAGATGGGCAAAGCCAACAGTTTATCATAAAATTGATAGTATATGTATTTTATAAGGGTTATATGGTCCTGGACCATGTTGGGAGAAAACGCATACCATATCATGGTAATGCACGGCAGTCTTTATCCTTTTCCAGGGGATAAAAAGGGGTAATTAGCGTTCCCTCCGTCAGACGAGCTATAACCGGGAAGCTTTGAATTATGTTTAGGTCGAACCGGACTGGAAGTTGTAAATAATTTGTAAATATTTGGTTGAATTATTGTACAGGCAGAATTAGGTTGAATTTGTTTATTGTAAATATTAGGATTTAGTTTGTGGTTAAGTTATTATTAGGATTTTGGTAATAGGATAATTATGATAAGACATACGTTTTATAAATGGAATTGGTGAATCTCAGGATTAATTATTAGTTGGTACTCTTATTCTTATTAAGTATTTAATTTGACGTAAGTCAGGATCTCAATGGCCTATTTTTAATAAAGAGTAGTTTTATTTGCATTCCAATTATAAATGGTTAACTTACGATTTTCTAGTTTTTTGCTGTAAAAACCTTTTTATTAGTCACAATAATCATTTAACACTAACGAGCACCCCTTCTTCTATTTTAATAGGTTGGATCTAATATTTATTTTCAACAATCCGAAGTTGGATTTGTTTAATATTACTTGGGAATGATTACCCTCTGATGTGGAGTAGACACAGGTCCTCCATTTATCCTTTTAACGAAATTATTACCTAATAATAGGTTCATCAAAGGGAAGAACCCTTTATGTGGAGTAGCGGTAGTGCCTCCATTTAACCCGAAAGCGGGATTGATATTTTTAATTTTCATTAAGATTAAGAAATCTTCTTTGAACACTCAGAGTTCTGAGGTGTTATTGATCCGTACGTTTCACTATTAAAATTACACCATCTTAATGGGGCTCAATTGCTAGTGATGTGTAAATAAACAAACGTTTTGTAAGTGGCTAGAATAATTTGTAAATTGGTAATAATTTAATGCAAAATATTAATAACTCTCTAAGAAAAATTGAATTTTTGGTCCTAAATGGGTCACTTCGTAATAGATCAAAATGTTTGCATGTGATAAATAGGTCATTGTATTTTAATTTAACTTTGTGTCCTGAGAAATCATAGAATAATTAATTTGTAGAGGTAATACCATTAATTATAACCTGAGATTCATTTCACCTATGTGCCCAATTTGTGACTTTACAATCAAGATAAGTTCTTGAATTTATGTGAGTTAACTGAGATAGGAGCTTGCTTAAGCATTATAAAAAGTTATCTGAATGAGAATACTGAGTGCTTTTATTTAAAATATTAGTTTAATTTCAAATTAAAAAGGAAATGAAAAACCTTAAAGTAAATTCATTGTTGATTTTCATAGCTTGCCACACAATAAAAAATGTATTGCCATGGGCATTATATCTTGTATTTTCATAAAAATTAGATATCTGGACAGAATGCAACAAAAGATGTAGAAACGAATGAATTTATATTTGATCACAACAGATATTTCAGGAATTATGGACATAACTTGAATATAAATAGTCTATTGTGTATGAGTAGAATATGTTTATAAATTACCTTATACTTTATAGTTAAATGATAAAATATACTACAACAGTCAACGTTGTCGATCTAAGTAATCGATTAAGTTGTTAATAAAATTCTCAAATATGAGAAGTTGTTTTTGTAAATATGTATTTTGTGGGTAGTAACAAATTAGAATACATAATGAAAATTTGTTTTTGTAAATATTAATTTTGTATATGTCATGACAAATAAGAATACTTAAGGATAAGTAAACTTTACAAAGCCAATATTCATATAAAGGAGACATCGTTTGTATTTTGTTAAAAATCTAGATAGCTAGAAGTGTTAATTTATATCTACGAGTATAGTTTAATGCTACTTCCGATTAGTTAACTAACTTTATATTTCATTTAAAATAATAGCTTTTATTGTTCCTTAACGTTCACAAATGTATTTTTTGAACATTATTATTTTTATGGGTACTTCCCATGTCAGCCAACCCGAGGTGACGAGGATGGGAGAGAAGATTCGTAGGGCAGTCTTATTCGAACCAGGAGGGTAGTCAAGTTTGATCCTCAAGAGGGGTGAGTCGGGTTCCACCTACAAGAAGAGGAGGTGGCCGTCGGGGTTCTGAGAGCAGCTGGAGGATGATGCCGAGAAAGGGGACCTAAGACTGATTTCACATTCGCCAGCCGGTTAAGGGTTTCAAAGGTATATCGTTATTTGTAATATTGTATGGCAAAGGTAGTAAAATGTCCCTCAGTATTCTCAATCAGTTTTAGGCAATGTGTTAATATAATGATATGTGTAAATTAATAATTATAGTAATGTATTAATTGAATCTTGTTTACTTTAATCTTACCCTGCATGCCACCTATTGAATTGGTAAACACGATACCTTTGGAAAGGAGATCCGTGGTATCATTAAATATAGTTTATATATTGACTAAATATAGTAAGTAAGCTAATTTTTGAAGCTACCGCTGCCTTAGAAAAGCAGCCGGTCAAAAACATAGCAGTACTGACCTAGACATTACAATCGTCATTGCAACTGCCACTGATCGCTAAAAAAAATTTCATGGCAGACTGACTCTAAATTCAAACCTGCTCAGACCTCAGAACCTATCCAGTGCCACAAACCCATATAATCCGCCCAGAAGACTATCGAGGCGCTGGCCTAGAGACCTGCTATACTGACAGTCATTTGTTTTGTTTTTTCAATCTATTTTATAGAAACTAATGTAGATTTGCTTTTCCATATTACTTGTTAGTATATTTGCTTATTGAATAAGCAGATAGCAAATCTCATTTTACTGTCTAAGCTCCTATAAATAAATAAATAATAGTAAAATTTTCAGACGATTTCACTGATATATTTTTTCTTTTTAATATAAGCGAACTTTTTAATGAAAGCAATTATTTAAGAAAGATATTTTACTACGAGTTTTGGAGTAGATTCTTTATTTTTCTATTTTAGACTTTTCAGTTGGATTATGGTAATTACGTCCCATCACTACATTCGTAATGAAATTCATGATGAGAACAATAATGGATAAAGTCATAATAAAGGAAAAATTGGTTGGGAGGTAGTCAGTTTTATTCCAGATACTTTATTTACCTACCTATAACATACCTTAGTACTACTACCGGGCTACCTCCCAACCAGCTTTTCCCTAATTATGACTTTTCCATTATTTTTCTCACTGTTGTGTAGATTTTACTTTAAGAATTTGGTTAAAACATTTTCTAGTACCAATATGATATTATTACTATTATATGTTTAATCTGATTACCTCTTCTTTTTGTATTAATATTACAATTTTACTCATTGTTGTCAGATACCGTCTAAACCGGTACGTATTTTCCATTTTACCATCCTTTCTTACGTACTTTCCTACCTACCTACCTACATCCCATTATACCAAATTGTACCTAGTTTCCAATCGCCTACAATACGGTACGAATCTCAACTCTACCCCATATTTCAATATTTCTTATTTCATGTAATTTTGTATACCTTTGTGCATTATCTTTTGTCATTATCTGCTCTCATTATTATGCCTTAGTCATTGTAATTTAATTAAACTATTTTTGTATACATCTAGTTTATTTTTGTTTTAATATTGACATCCTTTAACTCAATATTTTTTAAAATAGTATATTTAATCTTATTGTAAATGTATCTCTTTTGTATCTTTTTAGTCCTGATGATGACCCGGAATGGGGGTCGAAACGTTGGCACAAAATAAAATGGTTGAAACTACCTAATTGTTTCATTCATCGACTAATTCCTTCTTGTGATTTTCAACGGTCAACTAATTATATCCAATATTATTGATTTAATTGATTTTGGAATAGAGTTAAAAGATTTTACGGCTATACGTATGGTAGAAATAACTTATTTATATTAATTGATGGTCTCAATCAGGAAGGTCAAATTATTACATAGTGAATAGAACAGAATAAATGTATTTGTATTTGGGGTATTCCCCATACTAATAGAGCCTGCCTTGACTATTCACAATACATTTTGTAAGTTATATATATTTATGAAGATAAATTAACATTTTTTTTGTTTATTTTTTTCAATATAGTAGAGATAAAATAAAAATACATATATTTTTAAAATAATAATACATATGTTTAAAGGGGATCACTTGTAGCTGGGTGGCTAGCATAACAGCCTCCTATTCCTAAGGTCACGGTTTCCAACCCACAGGGGGTCCTAGGATTTTTTAATGGGAGTAAAAAATCCTTCGTTATGCCGTCCTTTAGAGGGGGGGGGGGCGTTAAAATGTGGTCCCGAGCCTGTGTGATATCAGATACTCGTTAAAGATCCTTATCCTAATAAAACCTGGATATACAAAATTTAGGAATGCCACTATAGCATCGTCCGATTAGCCACAGTAGCATAAAGTGACTTTAAACAAATAAACAAACAAATAACATTTAATTAAAAAAAAAAAAAACACATCTGTTCAAGGATTTTTAGATGAAATTTTACACTGCATTGATTAATTTCGGCTAGACTGGTTACATCAGTTACAATTTATACTTAGTTAATATTCACTTTTTAGGTATAATAGAATTTTTTATGACTTTATCATCGATTATACACATATACATATTTATAGATAAATACATAAAAACAGTCATGGCGGATATAGTAATGTTTGCATATTATTATTACATAGTGTTGATGTATTTTAAAATGTTTTGTGGTATATATCCAGAAAAGGTTTCATCGGATTTCGGACACCTGCAATAGAAGGCCGCTATGTTGAGAATCGAGGAGATGAATGGGGTATATTTAAAGGCTAGGGGAGCCTTGGAACGCCCACCTGGCTACGCGTTCATTGAGTAGGTCCCATTCACCTGGCCCACGCCCCGCCCTCCATTCAGCTCTCTGCCGGGTGTGGGCCGCTCTATCCTAAATCCACCGATAAATACACATGTATCGCCTTTGGGGCACACATTTCTACATACCTCGGAGGCGGTAATACACCTAGATCTGGCCTTTGGTGTATTCGTAGCCAATCAGACATCCTCCTTTGATATCGGAAGGAATGGGGTGACTGATAAAAGACACAGAAAAGTACTCTTCCTTGTATCACTTCTTTGGCGGCATGTTGATGGCAGAGAAACAATAGTATTTTGGAGAGATAGTAGTATCAAAGAACACCGACATGGACTCACTTTCATTGAATAATGACTTCTCCTACCTTCTAGAATAATTTATTAATTATGTTACCACGTTAAACTCTGTAAACCGTTTAACTTATTAACAAACAGAGATTCAGAACTTGCCTCTTTAAGGTATTTATTATTCTCTAAAATCAGGCGTTCAACTGATTTACTACCGATTTGGTTTTCTCCTGCATAATTATACTTTTGATAATTCATATTTTGGTTGGAAGACCATATGTCCAACTCTCATTCAGTTAGCTCTTTAAAATATCATAATATATATATTCCAGTTCATTACATTTATGGTAATTACGTCATATTCAATTATTCAGTCTTGTTGCATTACTTGTTACCTTAAGATATTTGTCACTGGTTTCAAAAAAAGCTAGTGAGCACAACACACGAATTTCACTTACCTCCGTAGTTAAAATAAATTAATTTTGTTTAAAAAATTGTTTTAAGATGAAATAAAGGTTAATGAATTAATTACATTAAGTTTCGATAGAAACATGTGCTTTATTAAATAATCTATTATATAATTATATATATATATATTATATATATATATATATATATATATTGTTTCATCAGTTCTCGACAGTGGGTAATTTAAGTTTCTAATGTTCATTGACTGAAAAATGAATAAACAATTTTATTTATGCGACGTTTCTAGCATTTATTGTTCTCATAATTACGCCTTAACAATGGAATAACAAAAAACAGAACATTAATATATATACAATAATTAATATATGAGTTATAGTTAGAGATATAGAAAAGAATCCATTTATCAATGAATACTAATACAGTGGGTATATAGATATTTAATCAGAATTTACATTAAAGATATTAGAAATTTACTTACAATTTTAGAAATTTACCCACCATTTTAGACAAAATAGTGTCTTAAATAGACATGTGTGTAGACCACATTTTAAGATGTGATATTTAAGACATTATTTCGTCTAAAATTGTAAGTAAATTTCTAATATCTTTAATGTAAATTCTAATTAAAATATCTATGTACCTACTGTATTAGTATTCATTTTCAATGTATTCTTTTCTATATCTCTAACAATAACATCATATATTAATTACGGTATAATAATATTAATGTTCTGTTGTTTTTTTCCCACTGTTAAGGCATGATTATGGGAACAATAAATTCTAGAAACGTCGCATAAATAAAATTGTTTATTCATTGACTGAAACATGAGAACAATAGAAACTTAAATTATCCACTGTCGAGAACTGATGAAACAATATATATATATAAATTAAATATAATAATTATATAATAGATTATTTAATAAAAGCACATGTTTCTATCGAAACTTAATGTAATTAATTCTTTAACCTTTATTTCATCTTAAATTTTTTTTTAAACAAAACTAATTGATTTTAACTACGTACCTTCGTGAAATTCGTGTGTCGCGCTCAAAAGCTTTTTTTTTGAAACCAGTGACAAATATCTTAAGGTAAGCTATGGAAACAAGTAGAGCAACAAGACTGAATAATTAAATATGACGTAATTACCATAAATGTAATACGTATTATAATATAATAACGTAATATACGATTGATATTTCCATCATTTGTGTTCCGATCACATCACAAGTTATTTTCTTCCTTTTAATATTACAAACAGTATTAGAAATGTTAAATATAGGTAATAGGAGTCTTACATGGTATCTATAGTTTACACAACTCTAAAAACAAAAGCTGATTTACATGATTATAAATATTTCTATTACATATATCATTACAATTCCAGAGTGTTCATGAATAAATTAGTCCTATAGATGATTTATAACCACAGACTAAAATCCTATGCTGGGTTGTTATTGTGGCACTCATTAACACAAAACGTCACCCACAGGATCGTGAGAGTCACCCACATTGTATGTTGTCTTGCGAAAGCCATCAGCCTAGTTTGAAGTTGGCGGGTTCTTGGATATTTCCTGTTTTAGATATTTGATATTTTGTATTAGATTACCAATAATGGCATACAACATTCATACTCAAAACCCTAAATTATCTTGCGAAATAGTCTGATAATCTGTGTAAATATGTCTCAATTTTCATATCATATTTTACATTTAAATAATTTATTATTCCTTAAAATATTTATCATATAATCATAGTTTATATAAATAGTAAGTTTAAAGTGAGAAGTTTTTTTGTTTATTTTAAAGTAAGATGTACTTGTTATTTTATATCAAAAACAATATGGAAAGCTGTTAACGATAAACCTATAAACCATATATATTTTTTTTACGATCTTCAAAACAGTTTATCCGTTTCTTCTTTTCTTTAAAACTGCCTGGAACATATTTTTATGACTAACAAACTGGAACAAATGGAACATTTTTACGATCGCAATACTTTCCTTACTATATATTTCAGAGAAAAAATGAAATAAGAAAAGTGTGGACCAAATAAATTAATTTATATTGTAAATAATTTATTCATAAGAAAGTTCAAATCAATAAAATGTTCCAATTCAATGTTTTCCTACTAATTAAACAAGCGAACTTTGTGTAAAAAGGAATTTTTTTTATTAGAGAAAATTCTGAAAAATAATAACCTGAATTATAAAAACGTTATGCTTTTAGTGGAGTCCGCTTGACAAATCTGAAAAAGGATAGTCCATAGCTAGAACTGTTAATTTCCACCTGTGTGTTTTAAATTATTCAAAATAAGTTTACAAAAAATCATTATATATATCTAGAGAGACAGAGGAAGAGATAAAAATCATTCCATTTAGTACCAAAAGAAATAGAAAACTCATATCTAAAAATAAGACAGAGGTTTTATTGTATGTTAATGCTGGCTGTTGTTATTTCTCCGTCCCTTCCTACGCTATATTATTGCGACATTTTGGCATTTATTTCCTTTAAAGTTACGGGGGCATCGGCTGAATCATTTATTAAACTATAGTGTCTTGTCTTTAGCATGACCACACCAAGAAGACTAATATAGTATACGATAGCTAATGAGAGATTTCAGATGCATGCTGCTCTAATAATTTGACGTTACAAAAGTACCTATTAACTTAGTTTGTATTTCGCAAATGAATGCATTTATATACATATATATATATATATATATATATATATATTATATATATATATATTATTATTATTTACTAGTAGTTTTGCTCTTATGTTTGTAAATAAGAAGGATCTTTTGTTATTTACATATTTGTGTAGAAATAGAAAAAGAGTGTAGTCTTGTGAATTAACTAATATGTTTCACTTTAATTTGTCCCAATAAATTAAAATTCAACAATTGGTTACAATATTTCCAATAGATAATACGACTAAGTTTCTTTGTTTTAGAAAATAGAACGTTGCAGATCGACAGGCTGTTACTGATCATAGATTTTTGAAAAATTATGGAAGGTGAAGTACAGAATAATATTGAGACAATACATTGATATGTTTCTTCAATAAAATATCATATGAACTGTATGAATTTAATAACTTTATGATTTCTGTTGCCAATTGCAAAACGATTTAGAAGAAATAACTGGTCTATTAGAAAATAAGAAAAAAGAAACACTCAATATCGCGGATGTAAGGTAGTTTGATTTATATACTCGTATGTCAAATTTTATGAAATATTAATAAGAACGATGAAATTTATCTAGAAAAGCATCTAACTAACCGATTTCTAAATTTGCCTACTGAATTCTTTTTATATCCTTATCTCAGAAAAAAAAAATGAGTTTTTCGATCTCCGGAAATAAGCTGAAATCGTCCAAAAAGAGGGCACGCCCACGGTTGACGGCGAGACAGGACACCGTGGGTGTGGAAGATGTGCCGCGGACCAGTCCCGAAGAATTAGCATCCAGGTTACGCTGAGTACCGGAAGTTGTGAAAGGATATAATTACACCTGACCATGGTCCTAATGGTAATTGGTTGGGTTGGTCCTGCAACGAGAGATATAAACCGCACATTTGTACCAAATAACTGTTTCATATTCGCTAGATTTTCTCACATTTGGTCGTCACAGACTATTTAGGTCTCTACAATTAGATATCTTCAATTCTCCTATAACAGCGATCAGAAATAACCGTTAAGTTCCATTGGTTATTATGATTTTGTATGAAACCAGGTGAACAAAATTTATTTGCGTTTAATATCAGACTCGGGAGCGGGTTGGTCTAGTGAAAAAAGCTCTTTTCTACTGTTCTCTGGGTTGGAACCCTGGCTGAAGCAGAATTATTCAGTCTGTTGTTTCAGTCGTGGAGTAAATGTGGGGTATGGAGACCGGGTGCATCCGAATTAGGTACCGTGATATTTTACAACCCTTCAAAGTTTCCAAATCGAGTCCCGGCCTATTGCTACTCTATTGGGTCCCATTCCTTATTAGCGCAACCAGGAGGAGGTTGACTGCATCAAGTTCAGTTAGTGAATTTTATGTCATAAAATATTTCCGCCGAAAAAGAAAAACTACCAACACTGACTTAATCATTTCTGAATACAATTACAGCTAAGATAAGATCCTCTTCAAAATCTTGAATGTGCACTATCTTACTCTATCCAACTTTCTTCTATTAATTTTCTTTCCGTTCTCTACATTAGACTAGGCTCCTATTTTGAATTCGTAACCTCTTATGTTTTATCAATCCTGGTTTTATTTATCTCAAAGCTTTTTCTTTAATGTAATCGCGCTTTCTGCTTATCTCTGACTAAATCCCTTTCCTCAATAGAACTAAGGGGACAAATGGTTGATTGTTTTCCGAAGAGCAGATATTGCGGCTCAAATTTGGTTGAACTATGCCTTGTTCTATTGCATTCCGCGACACACTCCTCAGCAACTCTTGACCAAGCGCGTTTGTCTCCATTATTAATTCTGCACCTTATCTTATTCACTAAGGTTTGATTCGACCTTTCATTTAGTCCATTGGATTGAGGACAATCTATGGAGGTAAATATCAATTTAATTTTGCTCCTATCCAAATCATTTTTCAGTTTTTCTGAATTCAATCCAGAATATTGGTCAGCAAGAATGATTTTTATTTCATTGTTTCGAGCAATTGGGTCGATAAGCTTTATAAAATCTTCAGCGCATTGACCTGTTTTCTAGAAATCCAAGCATATCTACTGAAATGATGGACCAATATATGCATGTATTTCTAGCAAGACCTGTTGCCTGCAAAACCACCAACTGTATCAATATACATGATCTCATAAGGTTCAACAGCTGGAGCTAGCTGTGACATAAACAATAATACTACTTTCCACGTTATGTTTTCCACGCAAATTGTGCAGCTTTTACAAATTTACTAATTAATTATCTATGTTCTTGAAATATTAGATTGGTCTTTCCTCTTAGATGGGCAAAACTAATATGGCCGTAATAATTATGCAGTCTTTGAATGAGTTTAATGCCAAAGTTGGTTGAAACAAATATTCTTGATCTATTTTTCAACGTCTTAAAAATAATGTTATACCGTTTATCAGTATCCTTAGCTGATTATAATTCAATTTGAGTTTTTCATTTTGGCCGTCTATTATTTCACTTGTTTTAATCAAATTGGAAACTTGAATAGCGTCTTCATTTTCAAAATATACTAAAATGCCTTGCCTTGCTTATAGATCGGCTAAAACATTGTATTTCCCTTTCTCTTAAATAATCTTGAAATTGACCTGGGACAGATAATGAACTAGAGCGCCTAGTAATTCACCAGTTCTCGACTTCGTCTTAAGGTTTTCCTATGGTTTGTGATCCCTACAGACTGTAAAATCCCAAACAATCAAATAGTATTGCCAGTTCGTCAAGGCATCCTTAATAGATTTACACTCTAGATGAATAATGTCCATTTTTTGGACCTATCAAGAATCTTCTACTTAATAAGAATCTTATTTCCTACTACCTTTAGATCGCCATCCTAGTAATTTCAGCTGAACTGCTCAAGTTTTGAATTTCATAATATTTTGTATTAAGAACAACAAAATTGTGCAACTTGCTCCTGATCAGTCAGATGTAGTATGCAAAGATTAGTAGTGTGTACTACCTAAAGGTTTTCATAGTTTTATAAAACATAATTATCCATTATTCTATTCATATATTAGGTGCAACAAAAAATGTTAATGCAGAATATATTTTAATTTAAATAAAGTTAAAATAAGATTGAGTATTTTTGAAAAATATCAGACGTGATTGTGTTGATCTGCTTCGTACACACACACACACACACACACCACACACTACTCACACCTACACGCACACACACACCACACACACACACACACACACACACACACACACACACACACACGCACACACATATACATATATTTTTATTAATTTTTTTTTAAACTTGTATTGTTATTCTTTCGAAAGGAAGAACTCTTATATATTCTTATACTCTTATATAAAAATATTCGGTACAAAGCGTGAAATTATATACATGCGCTGATGCTGAACGATTAACGAATTTTTCAATCATCAGGTAAAAGAGAGAATAAATAATGTACAGCTATGGTGTGGAAATTTCAAATTCCATTGATCCATACTCACACTAGTCTTTTTGATTCTGATAATTTCGGCTATAACTATTTCAGTCATGTAATAAATGACTTACTTTTTTCAATAATTTTGTAGGTGACTTGGTTCTGATTAAGATTTTTATATTCCTTAACTCCCACGCAGAACAATGTAAGTTAAGAATCGGTGGAGGTGGGAGAAAGTTAATCACAGCCTAATTTCAGTTTCGTGCCGAATACATACATCAAATTGTGACATCATCTGGTTATTGCGTTGCCAAATAAGAGACCTTTTGCAAGAGGACCGGGCCCATCAATGTCTTCGCGCCGTCTACCACCGCTGTTTGTATTAGTCACAGGGTATCGTTCTTCGCTTCGATACCAGAAGCAGATAAGGAAAGTTCTTCGCAGCTGAAATATGCAAATGGAATCTTGTAAGTCACCATAGAACGGGAGCATATATATATTCCTGGTGACACTTACTTTTGACCGAGTTAATAAGTTCAAACTTTAAGGAAAAAACTATGGAGAATCGAAACTTTTGTGTAGTTTAAATATACTGAATAACGGTCTACATAATGTTATGAAAAAGAAATAATTCAAATTTTTAATACATTTTATAGATTACAAAAATAAAAAAATATACAACTTTAGCTTAATTGTTTGATTGAAATAAATTGTATGCGCTTAAATTTTGTAGATGTAAGTCTAAAAATCTAGAAATAATCTAGAGGTGTTTTGAAACTTTACTTCTCCTAATTTAATTGTTACATATTACTTATTTTCATTTGACCTCAATTTTATATAATTATAGTTAATCCGTGGATGCTATAGAGGGAGTCCTAAATTTTCCCTAACCAGGTTTAATTAGGATAGGGATCTTTAACCCTCACATTGCAGAAGCCATAACCAAATAATCAATGTTTTTTACCCCCTTTGAAAAATCCTAGGGCCATCTGCCGGTTTAGAACCTGCGATCTAGGGCATAAAGGCTTTTATGCTATCCTCCACATCAGATGCGACCCTATTTCTAGTTATATATTTTAATTGTAAAAAAAATATATGTAATTTTCTGTTTTAGTTGATTCTCAAATTCTTTCATAATTTATGTTTTTCCTTTCCTTAATACGAACAAGTAGAAAGGATTGTTTTAATTAACAGAATTAAAGAAACATTAAAGGAAGACATATTATAAATTCGAAATTTAAGTCCCGTCAGAATTTTTTTATGAGGTTAAACCTGCACGATATTAAAAAACAATTTAATTTGACATTACTAAAGCGAGTTTGATTGAAATTCTTAGAGCTTTTTTGAGAAAATTGCAAAACGCATGATATTAGCTTTCCCTCAGCTGAGCCTAGCAAAGATTTGCTTTAAAATTCGAGCCATATACCTATCCTTATTTTCGTAAGGCTTATGATTTTGAATCTAGACTTACTACACACACAAACTATTTTCTGGGATTTGTTATCTGAACTCAGAAGACTATAAAACGTGTATTTCTGTTACTGTATGTTTTATACATAGTTAAGTAAAAGTAAAAAACAATAATCCTATGTTTTTTAGGACTCTACCTTCGACATCTTGATAAAGTGATTTTAAAGATCTGCACTTTAATTTGGCAGTGATTAAGCTTTAAAGGATAACTATGTAATAAAAAATAAAATAAAATAATCCTTTCAACATATTTTATATATTTAAAGGAAAGTAATAGATGATACTTCATGTGGAATGTATTATAAAAGATTTTTAAATCTTGAATTTCCTTTTGATGTTTTAAGATTTTATAATTAGTGAAAAGGAGAAGATTGATTCTTCTTCACTTTAAAAAAAAATTCAAACAAATAACCTAATCTATGCATTATGAATAAATTAATTCATTTAGAAAATGTATGAGTTTCTAACTGTGGAATTATGTAATAAATTATTTTTAAATTAATCAATTAATTAAAACCATACATTAGTAATTAATTGAATACATGTATTTATTTATATAACATATCTTTATGCTACTGTGGCTAATCGGACAATGCTACAGTGGGAGTCCTACATTTTGCGTATCCAGATTTAATTAGAATAAGAATTTAACGAGTACCTGACAATGCACAGCCTCGGGACCACCTTTTAACGTTCCCTCCGAAGACATGACTAAGACATCCTAGAACCATCTGCGGGTTTGGGATGAGAGACGGTTATGCTGACCACCATATTACAGGTAACCGCCCAAGGAATACCAAAAAAGAAAAAAAAAAGAATGTTATTTAGGCCTTTTCTGTATTGACATTCTCCTTTATGAGACAGAACACAGAGCTATTAAATAAGGAAGAATTCCCGATTTTGAATGGCTTCTTTACTTCGTTGATTCTCTATTGAGTCTGATACTCAACTGTTAATCGAGAAGACAATCTTAAAAAAAAAAAGAAAAAACAAAGAGAGGGAGGTCAAGATAAAACGTGACATCACCTATATCCAACTTGGTCATGGAATTCACAAGACAAGATTTCTAGGGAGTCCAGAATTATGGTCTCTGATTTTTTCCAGAAAAAACTTTTCCAAAAATGCGTCTGCAGCTAATGGATGGCTTCATCCGCTTTCGAACCAAAGCCATTCAACTGTAAATGATCTTTCACCGTACTCCTTTCGAAACGCCTTTTAAGAAATGAAATATATGAATCTATCTGTATAAATTCTATATAACCGCCGGCACAACCGCATAAAGGAAGAAATAGCAGAACTTTTGGAAGTGAAAAAGTACAAATGTTTTCAGAAAGTTTTTTGCCTTGATACAGATGGGTCAACACGATTTGTGGATATCTTGGCATTTAGTGTCACAAACAATGAAGCACTGATAGTGGATCCCACTATCAGATATGAAACAAATGACCAGGAACAAGGCAAAAGGATTCAAGAGGAGAAGGAGAACATTTATACAAAATGTATTCCATACCTGAAGGAAAAATTTCGTGAGGAGTTCGGCGAAAGGGAATTTACAGTCATGGGACTTTGATGGTTCGGAAGCAGGGGGACCATCCCAGCAGCCACTGGATTATTTTTAGAGAATTATGTACTCGAAAAAACTCAGTTGCAAAACATGGCGGAGACCATAATCTTGGACTCACTGGGAATCCTGCATCACCACATATATTGAGGCTGGTCTGGATTTTCATATGTCCATGATCGATTTCAAAATTAGTAAAATATATGTATTTCCTATTTGGCGGAATCTATCTTTTTTCTTTAAAATTGTCTTCGGGATTGATGCGGTATGCTGTGTACTGATAGCAACTCAGCGAAGTTGAGCAGCAGATCCAAATTGGAATTTCCTCCTTAATATGGATGAAGGAATTGTCCTATTTTTTTTCCGACAAAATTCTCTTGTTTCCCTGCTGAGAATAACCCACGGGGAATTCCCCATTCAATGCTTTCCATGAAAACATTGTGATGCTAACCAAGAAAATGAGGAAACAGGTAGAGTGATTGCAAGAGGCTTCCTCGCATGCAAATCCTTGCTCGAGAGTAAGCAACATCTCACAGCATAATACCGACAAATACCACTTACTTGGTGTTACAATTTTGAAAGGGTTATTGATTGTTAAAAAATAAAACAATATGAATAAGAATTTAACGGAATCTACGTATAGATCTAATTATAAAAAGTAAATTTTGAAAATAATCTGGTGCGCTCAACTTTCATATTTTGTCACTATTTATCAATACTAACTAAATGATGTGATTATTTTTTTGTGTAATATACAAAATCAAAGGTACTTTAAAATAAGAAATTAAAAATTTTTCTGGTTAGCTGATTTTGATAATAAGTCGCTTTAAAATACAAAAAGATGAATATGAAATGAAAAATATGAAATTTCAGTTTCGTACGACTTTTCGTATTCTTGCTAGGCTTACTACACATATACACACACCAAACACACACACACACACAATCGAAGTTTTTGCGGGACTTGGTCATTTGGAGACTCTAAAACGTGTATTTCCGTTGAAAACCGGACTTTTTTCATTTTCTCGATCGCAATACTTCCCCTTACTATATGTTGTATATATTGGTATGTGAAAGTAAAAAACGTGAAATCGTATGTATATGTAATTATTTACCCTGCCATTAAAAATATATACAATAATATAATAAGCTAAAGAAAAATTAAAATATTACCAATGAAAATAACTTCGCTTTCTGCGATATTCGAAAATGTACTGTGAATACTTTCACTATAATATAAATATAAAAACAGGAATTTTTTTTTTTTAGTGGCACGACAGGCCGTGCAGGCCTAGGTTCTCACGGTGTAATCTCCTGAGAGATTACACTCGCGTTTCACGATGCAATTTGTAGGTAGGGTCCCCCTCCCTATGCCTAATTTTGTGAGTGGCCACCATTTAGCTGACGGGTCTCACCTACCCGGGGGAGAGGCTGTGAGTGAATCCCTATTTAATTACATCCTTATAAAAGTCCCGCCGGGACTGGGATACGAACTCACAACCTGTAGCATGAGAGACAAGCGCGCTAGCCCTTCAGCCACGGGCTTACCATAATAACAGGAATTAAAGTGACAAAAGATGATTGTTAAAATCTTTTTATCACTTAATAATCATAGGCAGAGATGAAAACGCTCATCTTTGTCAATAAAGGTGTGATATATACCATAAGTTGGGACAAAATTAAGTTTCAGAAATTGAAAAAAAACTTATCTACTTTTTTAAATTACGGTTCTCCCCCACAGGCGAAGAATATATATCGGAAAAGAAATATTGCATTGGATATAACATTAAGCTCAATCAACATAGCGAGCAGCGGTGTATAGTAGGTTCATGATGATCACTTAGGCTCCAATAATCTCCCCACAACCGTACTATTACATTATAAAAGAGATTAAACCCAATATTAAAGAAGCAGGAAATGACAAATCAAATCTGCGAATTGTACAGCATTTCAAAGAATGCCAATGCGCATTCCAAACCCATCCACTTCAACCAATCCGCACTACCACTTCGACGACTTTTAGGTTGTTCAAGAGAGTTTCTGAATCAATCATTCGGAAGATAACATATTTGCTTATAGAAAATAGTTTTATAGCAGATGGCATTGTATGCCAGAACATTTATTATAAATAAATAATAATAATATTTTACATTATTTTATCAAAAATAAAGATTTAATATTGTATAAATACATACGTTTAATTCTTTTATTTTTTCCAACTTTGTCATAATTTACATTTTTAGAAGGGAGGTAATTGAATGTCGTTTGTAGGGTGCACCCGATTGATACATAACAATTATAATTCAGAGTAAAATTGTTCATTTATTTCAAATTTTAAAGCCATCCGACTTTTTTTTATATTAATAATGATGCAATTTTACTAACACCGGAGAGTAAGCAAGGGTCAGTATAAAGACTTAATGTCCACCGAGTAGAGATTTATTTTATTCTCTAATAATCATATCTAAAGACAGAAACAATATATAGGGGTGCTTTATATAATGTACTCGAATATACATATACATATGCGCACGTGTCCGTATATATTTATCGCAAAAGAGGCAGGAGATAAATTAGCATTAGAGACAGTGTGGGCGCAAGGCCGACTATAAAGGTTCCACCCGGGGCAGGCTCTCCAATCCGGGGAGGAATCAGGTGTAATTTTGTACTCGACATTGCTTGGTACTCTCCTCCTTAGGGACATGTCTTGTACTTCATGTCTACTTTCCACCATCGACAACCACTTCTGGGGCTACCTTCCTCGTGCCAGTCTTGTCAAGTTGTCCGGGCTCTTTGGGAGAAGGCACATCTGTTTACTGGGCGCGAACTGAGTTTTATGCACATTTACAGAAAACCTAAGCTTTTTAGGATTTCTCAGTTTGTTGGATGCCGAAAGTGAGATATTACCTACAAAACTAAATAGGGAATATCTCGCCACAGAAGTACGTTTGGTAATCAACTAATAAGTATAAATATTTGAGCCAGGCTCACAAATTTAATTTATAATTTCATATTAACGATATTAACTTTATTTATTCCAAGTCCCACCGTTTCCCGTTAGTGGCCGCATCCTATGGTGGTTTAAGATGTATCGTTTTTGACATTAAAGCAACAAAGTCGATTAGGATGATGTATCAATGAGTAAACTTTTTTAAAAAAAATGCTATAATTATCAATATATTCATCAGTATATGTAATTCTTAAATTTTGTTTTTTTAATATTTGTTTTTTTCCTCTAATTCCCGAAAAGTTTTAGAGTTAACCCAACCGTAGATGTTAACAAAAAATATAGTAAATAGTATGTACTGCTAATTTCATTGCAATATACTATACCAGCTGACCCCGGCAAACGTTTTTATTATTATTTCTAGCGAATAGGTCGATTCTTGAATAATATATATATATATATATATATATATATATATATATATATATATATATATATATATTTTTTTTTTTTTTTTTTTTTTATAACTTTATTTATCCACACCTGTCTACACATACATATAACAATCAGTGGATTGTCTCTCAGAAATATTACAATAATGGGGCATGTCAGACATGAGAAAGATGACAATACCCAGTGGTATCTCTTCCGTGGCATGTTTTAATTCAAAGGATTACAGAAGATCTCTCATCCATGACCTTTTCAGTCTTCTCCTGATGTTGTTGGGCATATTGGTTATGACCATTTGTTCTATGAGAGGGTTGTAATGTCCTAGTAATTTGCTGTGAAATCGAGAGTAGTGAGTTCGTATGTGTTCGCTGACGGTAGGCATGTGTAAGTCTGTATGTAAATTGTGTCTGAAACATACCAAGATGCTTGCGTAATTCGACTAAGTATTTTTGGCTGAAAAGTTTGAAGTCTTTGTATGTTGTCTTTTTTGCAGCTCCAAAGATTTGAGAGGCGTAAGAGATATATTGGTTTTAGTAAGTATGTGTAGATGGCAAGTTTCTGTCTTAATTTTAGTTTTGATTGTCGTCTGAGTAGTATGTGCAGTAGTCTACTTCTTTGGTTTAATGTCTTTCGTTTTTTCTTAATGTGCGGGCCCCATTAAATTAAAAATAATGAACTTATTGTAAGTGTGTGGGGATAGGATCTATGACAGAAAGAGGAATTGAGCGCTGTAGACGATAACATAAGTAGAAACAAAACAAAAAAAATAAAATAAAAAACAACCAGTAATTCAATGTATTTAATTGAAGTAACGACATAATCGTTGTTTGTTTCATAAAAATAAAATTTTAACTTTTTTTTCAGTAACTATTAAAATTTTAATTTCTTATTTATTCTCTACATATGAAATATATAGTAAGGAAAAGTATTTCGGTCGTGAATATTTCATTTATTAGTTTGTAAGTGAATTATATTTTATTTGGAAACATTTACCACTAAATTTTGTTATTATCGATAAAAAAACGGTTGTGAAAGCATTTGATAACCAAGTAAAGGAGAAAACTGCAGTTTTTTTTTTTTTTTTTTCTTCCGAGCATAAGAATTGTGATATAGTGTAGAGGGTGAGGGAAGAAGGATAAAAGTTTAGGGATATAGGTTTTTTTTTTTTTTTTATTCTAATTTAAAAAAAATAAATAAAAAAAAATGAAATGGGTTGTTCTTTCTCAAGACATTTTCATGACTTTTTATTTTCATACTACACATTTATTTATTGTATTCTTTAGTACAGTTGTAAATTACTATAATTAAAAAAAAAAATGTATATTGACACCCGTTTCACCTAGCGATATGAAATATACTTTAGGACTTATTCTCATAAATATCAAATATACTTTAAAAAAAAAATCATAAAAATCGGTGGAGCCGTTTCGGAGGAGTGCGACCACAAACACGGTAACATGATAATATTTATTTATTTATTTTTTTTTAATTTGTAATCTCATCCTCACACACTCAAAGACTCTTTAGCGTAGCTGTTATGAGACCTATTTGGACAAATTTCAATTTCAATATAGTTTATGAATATTTGCAACTGTTCTTAATACAAATAAAATAAGTAAATGGGGTGAATTATGAATATGGGATTGAAAAGGTCTTGTGGAGCACTTCCTAGTAATAGAATTTTAATGTTAATTTTTTAGAGTGCTTCCACAGGGAAGCTTCTCTACATGTGTCTCATGCCTTTATATATTTTTCTCAAATTTACTTGTTGTATTCCATTATACAGTTGTAAATTGCAACAAATAAATAAAATAATAAATAATGTTAATTAAAGTTTGTTGGTCCCGTGACCATCTTCTTTTCAGGAAGAATCATACGAAGAAGATGATTTGTGTGCGTAGGGAATTTGAGATTAAAAGAGGTAAATCTATTTCGAGATAGGTCAGCGATAAATGGAATATCAAGGTCATTATGAATGATTTTATTTGTGACATAATCAGGAGCAAATAGGATTTTGTATTGAATTCGTGAGAAATTAAGAGGTAGTAGAGCACCAAAGCTGAATTCCATATGTCCAGATGGGTCTGATGATTGCAACGTAAGTGAGCTTTTTCTAATAGAGTTGAACTTAATTAAACCATCTCCTTTCTCCCGCACCTAATATTTACAGTACAAAATCTTTTGAAAAATCCTTAAAGTCTTTGACAAATTCAATCATCCATAAAGACCTTTAGTGTAGACTCCGTCCGAAAGATACATTCCTCTTTTAATCCCAAACTTTCTACCAACTAAAACCCATGTCCCTAGTCCTTCTGCCATAATTATTCCCGATAACCGTCAAAGGATTCTGAAAAAAAGGTGGTCTTATTTCAAATAGTTACTGAAGTGGTATCAATGGTTAATCCTTTTATAAGCCATTTTTATTTCATGTTTTTATACTGCACATTTCCTGAACTCATGTAATAAAATTGTAAATACTTTAAATTAATAAAATTAAATTAAATTAATAAAAAGACCCGCTAATGACCGAAAAGGGTAGATGCGGAATAACAAATAAATAAAATAAAATAGAATTCTTATGTCTAAGATATACATATCCTAACGTGAAAACTTCATATTGATTAGATAAATTTGAATAACCTATGGCAGCTCAAAGATTAAAACATTAACAATACTTACTCATAGGTATATATGTCAATGAAAACTCTGATAAATAAAACAACATATCTAGGCTAGGAACGATTTATAATGGAGTACTTTCTTTGGAGGAAACATCATGGATGAATGAAAAGACTAGTGGAATGTACTCCGTGATCTAGCTGACCGCGTCCCAGGCGGACAGCGACCTCTGCATGTACACGGAGGTAATTAGACCAGAATTAGCAGTAGTCCCTTAGTCTTGCAGCGGATCTGAGATGCTATCTTGGATACCTAACAACTGCTCCGATTATCTTATCACAATACTCCTCGGTAACTAACGACTAACGTAATTCGAAGATGTGTTTCGTAACCAGTGGACAGTATTCAAGTATATACCGCATTTTTTTCTTCACGAGAACAAGTTTGATTTTAAGATGGCTTGAATATTTCTTAGATGACATTTTATTGTTATTTCTAAAGATAAATATGGAATAATAATACGATTTCTATTTGCATTCGATGCTTAGAACAGAAATGAATGAATGACAAGTATTTTGATAACATTTATTTTGACAACAAGAAAATATTTCTCATATATGATAATTATCTTTTATTTTATCATTCTTGTATTCTTTTCTGCCTCTGTTTTTAATACAGGGTCTCTCAATAAAAATTGTCCTTTCTTATAAGTGTTCATAGTTTAAATTGGTAAAGCACATTTTTGGTTTATTTTTTTCGATAATGAACCTTTGTAACCGACCAAAAATAAAATTACCAAAATAACAAAAGTAGAAACCATACGAATTGATAAATTAATAGAAACATCTTAATACTGCTAATCGATAGAGAATAAAATTTCCCACAAAACGACAAAAGAATCATTAAAATCGGTCAAGAAATAGCAGAGATATAGTTCGGTTTTTTTTTTCTCTGGCGCGACAGGCCGTGTAGGCCCTTGACCTCGTGGTACAATCACCTCAGAGAATATACTCACGATTCACGATGTGATTTAAGAGGGTAGGGTCATCACTCCTTAAGTCTATTTTTTGTGAGTGTACACCAATTGGCTGACGGGTCTTACATATCCGGGGGAGAGGCTGTGAATGAATCTCTACTTATTTATATCCTTATAAAAGCCCCGCCGGTACTAGGATTCGAACTCAGAACCTCTAACATAAGAGACTAGCGCGCTAGCCACTCAGCCATGGGCTCCCCATAGTTCGGTTATTAGCGATATATATCAGTTTTGAAATTAGCAGTGGTGGTAGACTATTTTCCTTTGAATTATTTATAGCTTTTTATATTAGTTAATTGCCTATAAACAGCTATATGCATAGTTATACCCAAATATAATTATTTGGAAAAAATAAACCATGGTGTAATAATTTGCAGCGTTTTTTAGTAATAACACCAATCGGATTTTTAATTTACATTTAAAGATTAAATAAGTATCAGATTAAAAGTTTTTCGTTCATTGCAAAATATACTTGCTGATTACAGCTCTATTGCACAGCCCCGCATTGAATTCTCAACCTTTAATCATATAATTTTGGGTCGGAACAAGTAGAATAACTACGCTATTGTGATATGACAGATTTTTAACTACTATCGATAGCATTCCAGTATTATATCCTTAAGCCTCATCCTGTAGATGTGGTTTTGTGATTCAAGGGGGGATGTTGGGATTTAATTAACACCTCTAATTGTGGCACTGGTTTGTATAATATGATTGAAGCTTTTGTAATGAAATTAATGGGTCATTACTATTTCCTCTTAGCACATGTGTTATGGGTTGGGCATACGTTGTATGGACAGTGATAAGATGGATTAGAATGTCAGTTGCATAAAATATTTAGAAGATGAGCTTGGTCTGGGCACACTATTACTAGAAGAAAAAAAATAGGAGGATAAATGCTCGTTATTATGATTCATATTGAGTTATCCATCAGTGAGATAGAATCAGGTAATGAGGAGGTATGTAAGATATAGGAATACACAGAGTCGTTGCAATAGTCGCGCGGGCCAGACTCAGTCAAAAGCCTCTTCTTCATCGAGAAAAACTCGAACCTACAACCTGTCTAAACTGAATTCGATAGTATATAAAAAAAATTACTGGCAACTCGAGGGCAAGAAACTGATTCTCCCATACTAATAGGGTTGTTGAACGATAAAAATGTTAATAATTAAATGGACTTAACTGGGCCGGTTTTGTTATCAAATATATACTATGAGAATAGTTAGTAGTTGACAGACGTTAGATCAAAGCTAGGTGAGTGTAACGAAAGCACTCACTTCCGTAAGAAATCTTAAATTAAGAAATAGAAATTTAATTACTATACAAAATGCTAAACTAAATAAAATAATGCAAATATCGTCAGATTCATGAGGATTGGAAAGCTTCATTGAGCAGGCCATGTTGCTTGATAAAGAATGAATAGGTCCCAAAGAAATTTTTGGAAGAAAGAATACATGGCAAGAGGAGAGTGGGCCGATGGACTGGCAGAGTATGCATGGTACATCTTTAGACTGAGATACTGGAGGGCAGTGGCGACGAACTGAGAAGACTGGCGGTTGGTGTTGCGGGAGTTCTTGACTCATCTAAGTTGTAGTGCCGTAAGAAAAATAAAACAATGTTAAAGTAAAATAGGTTTTAATAAATATCAAATTTCAGCAGATTAAAAAAAAAAATTTGTTAATTCTTATTTAACAAGTATGAATGGAATTTTTTAAATTTCTAGGGTGAAGGTAAAAAAACAATTTAAATTTCTATTGTTACTGATTTCAAAAAGTAAGGTTATACAAAAATATGAAACTATAAAGAAATCCTATTTCATTATGTTATGAAAATTCAACATATTGATTAGACCTTTTGGCCAGATTGAACCAAAGTAAAAATGAATGGAATGAATCAAAAAAATTGAATCGCTGAGAAATTAGATGCTGAACATAAAATAGTAATTAAATTATTAGCAAAGTTATTTAATCTCTAATTTAGGTGTATAAAAAAAGGTTATTCACTCTCCAACAATGAAAAGATCTTATTATATTTCCAATTATGATCTCAGGTCAATTCCCGAAACCATACCATCTAATTTAATGCTGTCACATTTAGATCTCCTAAAATATTTAGCATAAAATAAAATAAAATCTAGGTCAAATTACTATTTATGATTGCGGGTTTTTTTCCAAACGTATTTTTGTAACATATGAATTATGTTATGATATTTATTATGAATAAATTCATAATAAATTATGAACTATTTCTGGCTTATGATGAAAAAATAGTGTTCAACAAAAAAAAGTAAATATATAAAATTTATAAATTATATTATTATTATTATTATTATATCATACACATACAAGTCGTGACTCAACAAGTTAGTTTTCTGTACAATTAACACGGATTTCCCTACTAAGCTAAAATTTATGAACTATTCATTAAGCCAACTAATCAACACAATCTTCAATATTTCTACTCAACCATTTTATATAAAAGTTAAATACTGTCGAATTTTATTTGCTATAAGGGTGTGGATTAGACTTCTCATTGAACCTCTTCAAGGAACATTGCAGCCTACAGAATCACTCATAAGTTGTAATTATAACTTATAACGTAGTCCCAATTTTCAATAAAATGCTGAGAATAATAAAATATTCTCAAAATGGAAGTGAAACTTTAAACTGAAAGTTTATCTTAAGATTGACGAAAATGGAAATAGGTTTGAATGGAGAAAGGGAAAAAAAATCTTTTATCAGTAGAAAGCATGAAAAAAATATATATAGATCATTGAAATTTATATCAGAAAACATTCGTATTAATAGAACATATATCACGATGGTCCTTCACAGTGGACTATAATTCAGCGCAGTGTAAGAAAGGAATATAATTTTTAAAGTAAATGGTTTGGGGCGTCGGTCCACGCTTTATCAAGAACTCGTTCATCAACTTCTGCCACAATGGCTGAGCTTTAGCTATCTCAACGGGCACCTTTAGCTTGTGTCAGGTATTAGTGTAGGCGGCATTTAAAATATCTCGTATTTCTTCCTCTCCCTTGTTTTATTTCACTTAATTTGGTAAAGATAAATATATCTGTTGATGGTGGTGAAGCTAAAATATTTCTGCTTATTCTGATATACTAAATCTAAATTAGACAAAGGAGCATTAATCTAAATGCAACATTATCATGCAAAATATCACTTGATCACTATACACGTGACTTTTTTTAGAGACTTCGACATGAACAAACAATAAATCGACAAGACCTTTGACGGCTTGCGGTTAGTGGCAGTTGTGTTTATATGCATACTTAAGTAGTTTTGTAAACTATATAAAAAATTATATTGCTTAAACAACATTCATTAAAACTTAATATAAAAAAGAAAAAAGAGAGAAAAGGAATACATAAAAAAAAAATTAAATAAATAAATAACCACTGTTCTAGCATAGACACGACATAATAACTTGTCCCCATGCCGAAATACGAACTTCTATGATAAACTATCTTATTCTATTTATTTTTCTTGAATGAAAGATGTTACGAGAAAATGTTTATCAAGGACTTATCTTATCTTACCCGTGAAATACTAATTCAATAATATTTATGGTAACAGAAGCAACTTTAATTTTGCTATCAATATTTTCTTGTATACCGAAAATATGTTCTTATGGAACCTAGTTTAGGTTCTTCGTGATGATCAAATTCGTCTTGGATGTCTTATTTATAAAAAAAATACTTTAAAAAAATATTTAGTGCTTCTCATTACTTTTTTCCGTAAAGACCTTAATATTGACAGACTTTATCTAAAATAGCCTAAATTTTCTTGTTAAGCTCCATTTAAAAAAAAAAAAAAAAAAAAAAAAAAAAAATACTATTATGTTCTGAGCTCTGAAATCTAGGGCTGTTAAGCATAATAGTGTAATTTGTGTTTTTCTAAAAATAATTTAATACCACACTAATTTTAATGGCTTAATTTTTAATGTTAATTTGTTATATGCATTTGTAATACATTTCCTGAATATCATAGTACATAATAAATTAAATTGAACAAACAAAACATCTTAAGTTTAAATAAGACTTCCTGAGCTTAGTTCTTTTTAAACTCTAAAATACAAAATAACTTGTAAAATAATAAGATGTAACATAATAATTCTTTTGTCTTGTTTTTTGCAGAATTGGTCATGGAACAGGCTCAAAACAACTATAAATTATTAAAAACGGCAGTTAAGTTTCACTTTAATATGCAACAGATTTTATGTGTTTGTATTTTCCTTACTGTCTCCTTTTAATTACAAAGTAAGCCTTGGAATAATCCTGTTATCTCATTAAGATGGTTTGGTCAGAAAGTGCAATATGTTTATTCGTATAACTATAATACCATTTTTTTTTTTTTTTTTTTGTGGAGGGAGGGGTTAAATCCAAATATTATTAACATATAAATAAATATATCAACTCAAACAAGACTGTATTTATTTCAAAATATTGTTATAAGCACTTATGATGTGTTTACATAACGAAATCAGTGGTGTACGATATATATGTTTTGTATGTGTTTTTTTTTTTTTGGGGGATTTACCAAACTCTGTATTTTTAAAATTCCATGCGCTATAAAATACTAAATTATTACGTAAATAACAGAAAATTTCAATAATAACTCATATAATAATTCATATATTCTCATTACAAGCTTTCCATATTCTAGACATTACAAGCTAACAGAGAATACACAACACATTTACCTATCACAACTATTTTAGCAGTACTGAGCAAAAAAAATTACCGATAAATAATAATTTTTGCCTAACTGTTGACACTAACCGACTGCAAAAAAATGCTGTATAACGTTATTCTCTAGCTCGGTGAAATTATGACGTTTAATTTTTTGGTGGTGGTAATATTCTGGAACATGCAAAAAATACATATTAATATGGCGGCTGAGCTAAATTCGCGTAACATGAATTGACATTCTCACATTCTGGATTTTCAAGTGACTTTTGATTTGCTGTATGTTTCCCATTACAAATTTAACTCTTCTACATCATCAAATGACCGAAAATGTGATATAATGTTGATTATAGAAATTAATGATAATTACAGGTTTTATAAACGCAACTATTCTTTACATTCGTTATAGTCCTTATCAGGGTAATTGGTAAAAATAGAACAAATCTTTATTGTGGCCATCAATGACAATTATCCAGCGGCATGATAGGCATCCCAGCGCTCACGGTGCTTTATCATGAATTCAAAATATGTTCGTGACTGGCATCAAAATACTTGGATATAGATGTTTCCACCGGCGATGTCTGACGGGATCATTTCCATCTTTATTAAAAACAAAATATAAACGCCACCCTGTTTCTATTAAGGGCGATGAGCTATTAAACTGCTCGTTCTGACATCTGTGTTTATTTAATTTCACAACTGTTTCAAAACCGATTTCCAACGCCTACCCGTGAGATGCTACAAGCGCCAGCCGATAATTTCCTTCCTAATCAAATTGAAATATGGTAGGCTGTAAATTAGAGACGAGAAGACAGTGTCCCGGTAATTAAAAGTGTATTAGCCTCATTATCTTGCCTTGGATCTTATCAGATGAGGCGGTATTAACAAGAGGCTACTCGTTAGTTGGCTGCCCTTCGGTTATTAATTGGTTACCAGCTTCCAGGTAATTGGTGATTGATCCAGACCACCAATTACCCTCAACCATCTCCCGCTTTTTTTCCAGCCCAGATCTCGGTGTCAATCGGCGGCCGAGAAGCTGATTAATATTCTACCGACTGCCAAAGATTCTAGTGGTCGTTGATTTAAAACCCGCTAGTTGTTCTGTAATTGGCAGGAGGGGAGAACAGACTGTAACAAGAGCATCAACGGAATCGAAGGCAGTTTCTTTCCTCTTTTTATAGCTTCTCTTCCATGAATCCTCCGCTTCCTAGGAATACTTGCTGATATTTTCTCTGCCTTGTGCTTTCTTTGACCATTGTTTCTCCAATTCAATTCTTAATAGCTAATATGCAATGATTAATTCATAAAGATCCTAGTTAAACTTCTGCAATGAATGTATTATTTTTTGCTGTTAGAAATACGATTAAGAGTTTATTTGCGAAAAAAAGATTGTAAGTTTTTCCTTGGTAAGTAGAAGTCATTTGCTATTCCAGTTTATCTACAATTAAAAGAAAAGTGCAACACATGATTCAGAATCCCAATTGTTGATGATTTATGAGGTGGTCATATATATTGTTTTTATTTTGCAATAAAAATGACATTTTAAATAATATCTGATTCCTTAATAAAATAAAATAAATTAAAATGATTTCAATTATGTAACTTCATAATTATCAGCTTATTTATAATACTTGCTGTTAGTAATTTAACTATATTTAATAATATAATATTATAAGGATTGCGATAATTAGATAAGTGTTTATAAAACAAAAGTAATAGTTAATTTGACATCGATTCATTAAAAAATAAAATAAAATAAGAAAACTTAAATCAAACCGTGCAAATCACACGTGTCTTTCACAGAATGGTTAATTTAAAATCAATCCATTCATTTATAATGTGGGTTTAATGATGGGTTCGATTATATTGAATATATTCAATATTTACAGTAAGAAGGAATATGTTTTACCTTGAAATTTATGTGTTTTGTTGTCACACACTGCTATAAATCGAACTTAACTATTCAGAATGTAAAAAAAATAATTCTAAAAATTATTACACAGTGTTTATTTGCTAATAATTATATTATTATATTAGCTAATTGTAAAGTTAAAGTTTTCAAGTTATCAAGGAGCTGAAAAAAGACGGAATAGCTACACTCGATTTATATGTAAGAACATTTGGGTATTTTTTTTTTTAAAACTTACAAAAGTTCATTAATGAAAATAATGTTAAACTGAAAATTTAAATGTGTATATTTTCTAAGGTTATAATTAATTAAAATTGATGGGCTCACCCGTGGTGTAGTGGCCAGCATTACAGCCTTATATGCCACGCCGTGGTTCAACCCTAGGCGCCTAGATTTTTAATAAGAGTAACAAATAATAGCTATGCCGTCCTCAGTAGACTAAAAGCGTGTCTGAGCTTGCAATGTCACGTACTCCTTGAAAGATTAAACTTGTTAAAGGTCATAATTAAACCCGGATAGGCAAAATTTAGGACTCCCACTGTAGCATCGTCTGATAAGCAACTGGAGCATAAATAATTAAATAAATAAATAAACAAACAATTCAATAGATCGTATGAAAATCAATGCAATGATCGTTTATAAAAACATTCTTCTATATGCTCATAACTTTCCAAAAGACATCAGTGAAGCAAAAACCATTTATTTTTTTGCTATAAAATCTTTTTTATTTTATTATTTATTGAGATTTGCATCTGTATTAGTTAATACAATAAGTAAATTAGCTGTTAGATAATATACATGAAAAATGCATGAAGAGAAAATGCCCATTGGCATCACTCCACTAGGTTATCTAAACTATAAGGTCTCGAAGCCTACTTCTTTTCAGACGCCTCGGAGAATTATCAGGAATAGAAGAGGAAGCCAAGATTGAAACTAAGGGTTAGAATGGGAGTGGAATTTGCCATGGAAGGATTGATACCTAGTTCTTGCCAAATCAGCAACATTTATTATGCTAAGGTCTTTATGGGGGAGTTTATTCGCAACGAAGTAAGGAGCATTGAGAATTTTTCGAAGGATTTTGGATTGTAAGGTTTGAATACGGAAAGAATTCGATGGTTAATTAGAGTCCCAAAGCTCAACTCCGACTTATAAAATCTAACTATGCAAAGATTATTAGTGTTTGACTGTAAGTGCAAATTATAAAAAGAGAAAGAAAAAATGCATATAATGATGAGGATTGGCTGATGGAATTAGAAGCTAATTGGTCAACGATATTTCAGAACTAAAGGATGGAGCCAAGGGTGTAAGTGGAACTGTATCCGACAAATGGTCCTTATTTGTCGCCATATTTTCTTTTTTATAAGGGAAGAGAAATGAGGGCGATCCCTCAGTCCTTGGATAAGATCTCGAGGGAGCGGGTCTCTCACGGTGATTTAGTAAAGGTTGTCCTCTTACCGCGGGGCATGTGCCTTCAGGCTCGTACTCAGCTGGTCGGTGTCTTCGTCGGGATAGTCGTAGTGGGTACCTGTAGTTGACTAACATGTTTCGACGCCATTGTGAACTCGTATGGTGAAATTTGTCTGAGACTTTTTTTTTTTTTTTTTTTTATATAAATAATAATAAGGAACACAACGATATGAAATTTATGGGATATAGGAGAGGAGGGGTGCACGGTACGTGGTACTGGCCAACAGACTATACCTACGAGTTGTTAGCAGAGGCTAAGATTCTTCTGGGAAAGACACAGAAAAACGTGGAATGAAGGACTAAAACAATCCTTACAGCTTCAAATATAGATTGGACTGGAATATGAGGAGACAGTTTGCAAAAGGAAGTATGAGGGATCAAGACGAGGAAAAGAACCATAGGATTTTTTGAGAGAACATATCTATATCTCATAGCTTGAAGACGGAGCCATCTATCGGATCCTCAGAATAGTAGGGATATTTCCCTAGTATTACCTGTACCAGTAATCTAAAAATTCTCTAAATAAACTTAAAAACTGTGAATAATCTTTTTAAAAGATTAGATGAATTTAATGAGAGTGTCATTAAGGATATAGTATCCCACAAAAAGGGCTATGTGTCCGTGTGTATGTGGTGTATGTATTGCTGGACTCTCACTCCTTAGATCGTCCTGAAGAAGGACTCTAATTTAGACCGAAACGTCGGTACCATTAAATTAAGTTTATACTTAATTGTGTGTTTATTCGACTGCACCCTCAACCAATTTTTCCCATACATACACACAGTCAACCATTCTCACTACACATAAGTTTTTTTGGAGGACATTGCACAGTGGTCTGCCATGTTTAAAGGTCTTTTGGATGATGACAGAATGAATCCTGCGGATTTCGATGAAGCTATGAATAAGTTTCTCAAATTTCTTAAGGATATTAATTCGATATTGCCAGGTCCCCAGCATCCTGCCATAAAATTTTATAGAATGAGAAAAAATTATAAAACCAACATGTCAAGCAAGGGTGCTGGGAAAGTTTCAAATCCGCAGAGGTCCAACAAGGCAGACAGGAGACGTCGGCAAGAGAGATATCAATATGATGTTGCTCAATATAATTATTTTAATAGAAGATAAAAAGTTGTGCAAAACATCATGAACGCTGACGCTCCCAAGCAATGTCCTCTAAAGGTATCGGACGTTCAAAATCATTATAAGAACCTCTTTGAGACCGAAAATCTCCGCAAGCGTGCGGATTATGAAAAGGTTTCCCCAATGCCAAATTTAACGTCCATAGAGATTGGATCAGTAAAAAAGGCAATAAAATCGACGTCTTTGGATACATCGCCGGGGCCTGATGGGGTGTTAATCCGCACGATAAAATTTTTCGATGTATCTCATATAATCAAGACAATTGCGGAGATAATGTTGAAGGTGGCCTACGTACCAGAACCACTTCGGCAAGGGCGCACAATTTTAATATATAAAGGCAAAGGAGAAACAACAAATATCTCTTCCTGGAGGCCGATCACCATTTATTCAATTGTGCGCCGAATTATAGAAAAAGTTCTGGACCAAGAACTCAGGAAGCAGGTCACCTTCAGTAGGAATCAGAGAGGTTTTATTAAGGGTCTTCCGGGAACGCACGTCAACGCGAGAATTATAGAGGCAATATTGAAAGATGCCAAAAGTAAGAAAAGTAACTGCGCTGTTGTCTTTCTCAACGTTGTCGGTGCTTTTGACAATGTTGGGCATGCTCATATAACCAGGTCATTGGAAGCGAGGGGTGTATCACCGGATCTCAAAAACGTGATATCAGCTCTCCTTTGCACCAATGTAATTAAAATTAACATTGGAACCCACACCACGAGCCCGATTAATGTTCTACGCGGGGTACCACAAGACGGTCCCTTATCATCGTCGCTGTTTAATCTAGCTATAGATCATTTATACCGGGACCTGTGCGACGTAGAATTCGCAGCAAAGTTTGGATACAGGTTAAAAAGTGACCAAGATTGCGTGGTCCTTACAGGTTTCGCTGATGATCAGGCGGTCGCGGCGCATGACAAGGGTGCAGCGGAAAGGATAATAGATGGAGTACAAAAGATCCTTGCGGAGATTGGTTTAGCGATAAATTCGGGAAAAAGTGTGGGTATAGTGCTCAACAAAGGAGAGCTGGAAGCAACGACGCTCTCCCTTGAGAATGGAGATAGCATCCAAACTTTGAGGCATGGTGAAACCATAAAGTACTTAGGATGTTCATTCTCGGGGGAGCTACGATTCAATGAGGAGGCGGTGACAAAGCTGAATAAGAACCTGGACAAGTTAGTCACCTCTTGCTTGCTTAAGCCTGAGCAAAAGCTCAACATTGTGAATCAATATTTGTTCCCGGGTCTCATATACCCTCTCCAAACTGCGCCCCTCACAAAGCTACGCTCAGAAATATTAGAAGGTATCGACACCATGATTCGCAGGAGTGTCAAAGCCATCATCGGACTCCCTGCGAACACCTCCACGGCGATGTTGTACGCTCCCAGGAGGTACCGAGGACTAGGATTGATCCGCTGCCAATGGGAGGCTCCTCTACAACACTGGTCCATCGCTCAGCGACTGTCCAATGTGCCGGATGCCCTGTTCCAGTCCACATTCGATTATTCGACGGAAGTTGCCATATGTGCTGAGAGACTGGGGGTTGAGCAGGGACACCGGAGTATGAGAGCTCTACGGCAGTCGCTACGAGAAAACTCGTTCGAGGAATGGGCCAGCTGCAGGTGGCAGGGCATTGGGGTACGACATTTTAAAGAAACCCCGAAAGCTAACAAATTTATGTACGAAAAGCAGATACTTTCGGGGTCTGAATGGTCCAATGCCCTGAAACTTAATATCAATTATGCACCCCTACGTGGAGTCCCAGGTGTCAGCGGACAGGTCAGAGATGTTGGGTCCCTCTGTCGCAAATGCAACAGAGAGCCAGAAACACCAGCTCACGTGCTGGGAAAATGTCCCAACAACTCCCTCCTGATAACACGCCGTCACCATAGAGTAAAGCATGAGTTGATGAGGCTCCTTAAAGAACGAGATTTTGCCTGCTTCGAGGAAGTTTACTGTGTGGATACGGATGGATCCACGCGATATGCTGATATCGTGGCATTTCCTAAGACCGGAAATTCGGCTGTCATTCTGGATCCCACCGTGAGATATGAATCTAACGATCTTGAACAGGCAAGTAAAGTGGAAAGGGAAAAGAGAGGAATCTACGAAAAATGTATCCCTTTCCTCAAGGAAAAGTTCCGCGAGAGCCATGGCGAGAGAGACTTCTACGTAAAAGGCCTTTGGTTCGGAGCCCGCGGAGCTGTGCCAGGTTCAACAAGGAGCTTCATGGAGGACATAGGTGTCGATATAAAGGACGTGGCAAGAATAGCAGAAAGTGTGGTTCTCGACTCCCTGGGAATTATACACCATCACATCTACTCGTAACAGGTATAATTGGAGGGGCATGCATGTGGATCTGTGTTCACTTATATTTTAATTTTAACAAATTTTTTTTTTTTTTTTTTTTTTTTTTTTTTTTTTTTTTTTTTTTTTTTTATATATATACAGATATTGATTTTGGGTGCTGAGTGTTTTGGTATTGTTTTTATTTATGATAGTGTGATTTTTTTAGTATGTAGTTGTTAAATGTATATATAATTTGTTGTTGTTTTTTTTTTTTTAATTTAATGTTCGATGTATATGTATAGATATATTTAAAATGTAAAACGGTAGAGAAGGAAAATAAAAATAAAATAAAATAAAAATAAATAAAATAAAATAAGTAGGGATGAAAAAAAAAAATTTAAAAGAGTAAAAAAGGAAAAAAAAATTTGTATTTATAGTTAAAATTTGTATTTATAGTTAGATAAAATATTAAGAATATTCCTGTAGGAAAGAATTGGTATGCTGTGTCATAGCAACCCAATTAAGTTGGGCAGCATCATTTTGTTTATTTATTTATTTATGAATAAAGTGTATCTCTCTATAGCCCAATGACAAGGATGTTACGATTTATCATCAAAAATAAATAGTATAAAGTATTACGAACTTAAGAAAAAAATAGATATTAAGTAAACAAAAAAAAAAAAGAAACATGATATTGTTAACTGTAAAAATAATCAATCATTTTGCTCAATACCACTTTGACACTTGAGGCATTCTTGTCGAAGATGTCATCATGTATTGCCTTGAAAGAATGCTGTTAGGTCCGCCTAAATGTTAACAAAAATCGTAAATATTCTGAAACCTGAGCCTTATCCGATAAGGTACGTCTCTTGAGGATTATCATTTTTGGAAATACCTGATTTAATTTAATGTTATTTAGTTGTCTCATAATATATCAATTGGCATAAATTGGGAAATATAAAATTTGGTGCTCGCAACACACCTTCACCTACCTCCATTGTTAAAATCAACAAATTCCGCTAGAGATGAAATAAGTTTAAATAATTAATTTGATTGATTTTCGATAGAAAGATGTTTTTTATTAAATAATCTATTATATTATTATCTAAAACAATCAATTACTTTTGTCGGCCTTGCATCACTCTCCATTAAATTTTACAACTTTTTGTATAAGATAATGTTTTTTTTTTTTCTAAAATCTTTAGCTTTCCAACGGTATATTATACATCTATATTGCTATTTTTATGTTCAAAAACACAAAAATTGTATACAAAATATTTTTTCTCTTTTCTTTTTTAGTTGTGTATGCAATTCATTCAACTTATAAATTTAGACGTCTCTATGTCCTCCGAACAATAGTTAATGCTCCTTATTACGTCACCAACTCTACCCTACACCACGACCTTAAAATTCCGTTTATTTTAGACCTGGTACCATCCAAATTTTCCAAATTTCATCAGGACCTTAGTCATCATCCTAACCCTCTAGCACAATCCCTATCCAGTACCACCCATCCCTACAATCCTCCTCGAAGATTGAAACGGCAGTGGCCGCGAGACGTATTGTAAACGTTTAAATTGGAGTTCTGACACTGTCAGATCCTCCACTCATGTAATGTATGTTTGTAACTATTGCGCCCTAGTTCGGCCTCCACTGAGTCACACCAGTGACGCGGCAGAGAGCGAGGGTCTAGGATCTCTTGGATTCCGCTTTTTCCTCCACAAGTGGAGGGAAAAGCCCAGTCTGGGGTCCCTATAGCACTTCTATATTTTGTATATAGTTAGGTTTGTTTGAATGATGTTTGTTTATTTGCAAACTTTTATTTATCTCAATTATAGGTTAATGTTTTGATTTGTTTTGTTTTTATATTTATTATTATTATTTAATTCTATATATATATACATATATATATATATATATATATATATATATATATATATATATATAATAATATATATATATATATCATTTATTTGTATTTATCTCAGTTATAGGTTGTTGTTTGTTTTCTTATTTTGTACATATATTATATTTTATTTATTTGACATTATCATTGTATACTGTATACATTGTGTGAATGGATCTTATATCACTATTACTAATGTTCATATAGAAACAAATTGTAATATATCTCAATATATAAAAAAAAGAAAAAAAAAAAAAAAAAGATGTCTCTTATAAATACTAATAACAAAAAATGGTTAATTTTTTCGAATGTATTAAGTTGAAGGTACTTTAGAGGAAGACAATTTAACCTATCGACATTTAAGTCCCGTCGGGATAGTTCAATCAGAATGAAATCTATATAGTGAGCTTAATCAAAATTGTTTTAGCCGTTTTAGGGAAAATCGTAAAAAGGTGCAAAATGCATGGTATAAAGTGGCTCTTGTGCTTGGGCGATTTTGATGGAAAGGTTGCTGTAACATCTGAGGCATAGACGTTCTTAAATTACAAAATTTCAGTCTTATACTACTTATCGTTTTCGCGCTAGACTTGACTCATACTCTCGGACACACAGACCTTTCTGTGGGATACTATATCCTTAACACTCTCATTAAATTAATCTAATATTTTAAAAAGATTATTCAGAGTTCTAAAGTTTATTTTCAGAATTTTTAAAGTAATGTTATAGGTAATGCTGAGGAAGCATGCATGCTTACTGTTCTGAGAATCCGATAGATCGTTCCCTCCTTAAGCTATAAGATATTGATATGTTTATAAGTCATGTATGTTTAACATTATTTTTTCATATCAAATTGTAATTATTAATTATTGTTATTTTTATAATAAATAATAAAGATTTTCCTATTTTCTTTTGTTTCTAATGATTAGTTTAATTTATATTACAAATCGTCTTTTTCTATTCCGCTCACAAGTACTCACTACACATAATTTCTCATCATAAAGTCTTATTACTTTCAATAATTCTTTTTTTATATACTTAAAAAAAAGGTTGTTATCCATCATTTGTTTGTTTTTAACTTTAGGCCTAAACGTTGGAAGAATACGTTGTTTACTTAATTGAAGTAAAACGATGACTACACCCCTAGTCAACTTCTTTTAAATAATAATTTCTATAATAAAAAAAAAAAAGATATCTGGATAGTAACATGCATCTTTAAGGTTTAAATGAAAACATTTATCCCCAACTGACCCTTTAGCCTCTATCCTCAATGTAACCATCTAGAAAATCGCTACCTTCCACCCGCCAAGCATGTCGCGTCAATCTTAACAAGATCAATTTCACTACACCATTTTATAATTAAAAAAAAATAGGGGTCCGCACATAAAAATGAAACGAAAGATGCTCAAATAATACTTACTCAAACCTATTAGGACACACAGCTCACAAATATACTGCATAGCAAATAAGACTCCCATAAAAAAACTTCAAGTTTTTTAATCCAAAATTTTAAGACTCGTAAAAAAATCCACTTGGTATATTACAAACAAAACTACATACACTACTTACAATTACCAACACTCGAAAATAAATAAGAACTCTTTATCGACGATTTAATAATAACTTACATGAACGTACCAACACGCTTATAAGAGATATGGATAAAACCGACATGCCTATTCATTCAAGGAGGAGATTGAAAACGTGTTGGATGCGAGATCCCTTGAGTTAGCTGATAGTCGATCAGTTCCAGCAAAGCGTGATTATGATTCTTCCTCATGCCCCACATGTCAAGATTTCCTACTGATTCTTCACATTTGCTGATTACCTTGCCGTTTGAACAGGTCCTAATCAACATTTTAATATTTAATACTTCTAGAGGAAAAAAAGATCTTATTTCGAATTCTCTAATGAACTATCTAAAATAATATTTATGATGAATATTTCTTTGGAGAGAGAGAGAGAGAGAAATAGTTCTTTATTAAGTAATATTACAATCTGAATATTTCTAGTGAGTTTACCTGAGTTATGGGGGAGCGGCGTGGTCTAGTGGATAGAGCACTGGTCTACTGTTCTCCGGGTTCTGGGTCCGAATCACAGCTGTGGCAGAATATTATTTATTCAGACTAATTCAGACGGGGGAAAGACCCTAGTGTATGGAGACCCTTCTGGGGCAGACCCAGCCTCTATAAGGAGGGTACCCTAAAATATTGGGGGAAAAACCTGGTGGCTTAGCGTGATCAAGGCCTAATCACCTCATTTCACTGCCGTTGGCCTCGAAACAGTACGAGTCTCTATATGTACTGAGCCTAAGACCCTTCATGGGTTGTAGTGGTACAAGGTTTTTTTAATATTTTTTTTTTTTAAATCGAGTTATTCAAATTGAAATGTAGATTAGGTTTAAATAACGCCATCAATTTAATTAACTATTCTTCGTTTTATGAGTGTAAAATTAATGTGATTTTTATCCGACTATGTATAAAACAATACCTAGACATAGAGATAGCTTTATCATACGATTCAAATGAATATTTTAAACAAAAATCCAGCGTACAGAAGTCAGATTATAATCCTACCCTTCTATGGTAGTTCACTATCAGTTGAAAGTGAAAGAAAAAGAAAAAAAATCCAAAAAAGAAAGACAGGTCATGAAGGCGTAGCCAACGACCATGATCTGACGTAGCCGTCCCTGTCACATGGCTATATAGAGCTCGCCCACGCATGCTGTTTACATCCCAGCTTCTTCTTTCATTTCTTCCTTACTATATGGCTTTCTTATGAGGATTTTCCCTTGTAGGCTAGTATTACTCGAAAATTCGGAGAGAAAAATGAGTTTTAATCATTATGTTGCCCAATTACTAGATCTAATTAGTTCGATATGATACACACCGGGCTGAATAATCTGAACTATATATAAGTTAATACTTTTTTTTTTTTTTAAACATAGTTTTTATGTAGTTTTTTCATTTTAAAAACCTTTACATTACCCGCAATATATGGCTCATGAATATATAAAGCTTTTAGTGTATATTTTATTAATTTTACATGTTTCCTCAAAGCCATAAATAAGGTGATAGCTACATAATAAAAAAGTATACAACCATTACCCTCAGACCAACAAATAAAATAAAAGTCATGATACTAGTAAGATGATACTACACAAATTGTCATAGCGGCTGGTTCGTTTTTTAAAAATAAAATGATTCAACTATACATAGCCCTAAACATATCTAATACTTAATGAGAAGATGATTTAACTGTTTAAAGAACTAAATATTAATCGGAATAAAAAATCCTTTGTTATACTGTTCCTTCAGAGAGAACGTAAAATGGTAGTCCTGAGCCTGTGTGATGTCAGTTACTAGTTAAATATCCCAATCCTAATTAAACGTGGATAGACAAGATTTAGGACTCCCAATGTAGGAATGTCTGATTAGGCAATAGAGTAAAGACTGACGACTTAAATGAATAAATAACTGACAAAATATTAAGTGATAAGATTTTTGGTATGCATAGCACAACCTTATATTATATTAACATTTTACTATTTTGAAGAGTATAATTTTAAAATTACGGCAGTTCTCTTGTTTAAAATATTTTATTATCAATAATTATATTATTACTACATATTTTTTATACAACAACGGTTCGAGGCCTTGCCTCATCCTAAGGTACATCCATTAATTAAACAAATATCCATACATAAATCAAAAATCATACTATATCCTTAATATTCGAATTACTTTGCTGCACATATTTAGATTCATTCAAGCGTCAATTTATGTATGTCATGTATCATTACACATAAATGATTTTGGATTGATATGTGGAACGTATTATAATTAAGGTGTACCCGAAGATGAGGCTAGGGCTCGAAACATTGTTATATAAAAAATGATGATATAATATTATTATTATTATTGATAATGAATTATTTTATATAAGAGAATTCCACAATTGTAAACTTAAAATTTATATATTCATATAAAGTATTCGGAAATAATTTACAATTATTTAAAACTCTCAGATATCAGATTTTTCAGAAATATATTTATTTTTTAGATATTTCGATCTGCCTCACATTTAAGAGCAATGAACTGTTTCTGAATTTTTAAAACATAATATCAGGACTTATGTGACACCACAATATGTAAACATGGTCTTAGTTACAAGGGTCACAAAAACAACCCGATAGTCGGATACGGTTTTAGTCTCGGCGCCTATTTCATACCGGCCTGGAAAAAAATAGGTTCCATATTTCACAGCGGGCGCGTAGCCATATAAAGACCGGAGATAAAACTCTTGGTATTTTAGAAGAAACTTGTAAATAGCTAACATTAATTAAACGAAATCCCTAGAAACGGAACGAGTCCAAGGATTTCACTACGAGATAGACTTACATGCAGTTCGTGTTTCTTATACTTCAAGAGGAGGAGTAGAAATTCGGTCATTCGCCAAATCTGATAAAAAGAAAGGAATCCGAAAAAAGGCCTAAGATGTAACAAATAAACGAGTGATGCTACTGGTAGGCGTTTACAATATGTTTTGTATATTAAACTAGCCCTTATCTATTTATTGTTTTCTTGGTAAGGGGTTCTATCCCTCATCTCCTCCCTCTCTGTTCGGTGGACCATCACTATTCCGTATTTAAATTGATGAGACAGGCAAAGTAACTAATACATTCACATTCCAAAATAGAAATATGTATAAGTAAAAGTATTGTGATTGTAAAAATTTTCAACGGTTCCACAAAAGGTCTGTGTGTGTATGTGATAAGTCACACAATACTGAAAATACACATTTTAGAAGCTTATATACCTGAGAAGTTGCAGCAACTTGTTCAACATTATTGATAAACCAGAAGAGCCACTTAAAACGAACATTTTGTGATTTTTACGTTTTTCTGTAAAAAAAAAACAAAAAAAAAAAAGGTTCTGACGTTTTGACTTAACTAGCTGTTGGTGTAAAATTGAGTGGGCTTATATATCTAGGTATTGGTAAATCCGGTTAAATATTTTATTTTATTTTTATTATCTCATTTTCGCAGGTAAGAGGGTGGATGTTTAAGTATATACCAAATTCCATTAAGTCAAACAGGCCTAAGGTATTACAATAATCATGAGTTATTCTACTGGTAGGGTTTATTATATGTTTTAGTATTTTAAACTATCCTTTATTTCTTTATTGTTTTTTAAGGGGAATTCTGTGGATCAGTCACTATTTCGTAGTTAAATTAATGAAACAGGTATAGTAACTAACACTTTCCCATTTTTTTTAGAATTTTTATATTTTAGAAGCTTATATACTGAGATATATAGCAAATTGTTCAAGATTATTGACAAACCAGAAGAGCCACTTAATGACGTACATTTTGTGAATTTTTACGTTTTTCTGAAAAACGGTTCTGACGATTTTGATTAAACTCGCTATGTTGGTGTTAAATTCAATGGGCTTATATATCTTCTGATTAAAATAGTCTCACTAGAGTTAAATTACAATATTCATAATTTACTATTACGTATTGTTAACGTTGGTAAAAAAAAAAAAAAAAAAAAAAGGTTTTATACAAGTTGAACTGCTTTGATAACCAACTTGGGCAGAAAACTACAAAATTATATTTTTAGTCCAAGGATTTTACTAAGAGGTAGACAAACAAGCAGTTGTTTTTCTTATACATCTAGAGAAGGAGTTGAAATTCGGTCATTCGCCAAATCTCCTAAAAAGAAAGGAATCCGAAAAAAGGGTGTTTGGATCGCGAAAAGAAAAAAAAATAAATAAAGGAGAAAGAAAACACTTACTTCCCTGATCAAGATTGTGAGGAAGACGCGGTGGGTGGGCGATGTAATAAATAAGACGCGAGGGGAAGGACTATTTATCCCTCCCGAAAGAGCGCGACGAGGTCCGAACCGATGACCCTAAGATAGCCCAGCGGGCCGCCAAAGGGAGAAAGTGCCGCCACTATCACCACCTTCCAGGGACACGGATTCCCAATTAGCCCCTTAGGGCGGCAATAACCCACTCTTTGTTACTTATGCAATTGTGATGCCCCCTTAATGCTTAAGTCCGCACGACCGTCCCAAGCATCTTTCAGGTCAAGAAGCTTATGTCCATCATTTGCATAGTATTAGCATTTTCTTACAAGGGGGATTTTTACAATAATCACCATCCAATCGTCATGAGTCGTAAACAGTACCCAATAGAGCCAGTTGTTACATTAGTACCGTGGCATTTCTTACTGTGTCAATCATTGTGTAGTAAATGCAATGGGCAATCCATTTGAAATCGTTATGACCTTGCCGCTCAACAATTTTGATTTCTATGATTTTTTTTTAATGAGTATATTTTCGTGAATTTTCTCGGCTACTTATGTAATGTGTAGTGAACCAAAATTCTACGTGTATAAAGTACTCTCATCATGATTCTAGATTTTGTTTTAATTTAAAATATACAAAATTAGCAGGATAAATAATTTTTAAAGAAAACGTTATTTTTACAGCTCTAATAACTCCGGAACAAGCTCAGTCTTATTAAACAAATTTACATCCTATACAATACAAAATGAAAAAATCTGGTGTGGGCAACACAAGACTTTCACTTGCCTCGCCATTGCCTGCATTTTTAGCAGGGAGTCCCTTGCCTCTGGCTGCCACTAGATGGCGTTGTGCCCTTGATAATGATAAGTATAGTTGTCTTCAATATGAAATTTCAGTTTCATAGGACTTTTCGTTTACGCGCGGGAGTTTCCACACAAAGAAACACACACACAGACCTTTTTGCGGGACTTGGTCATTTGGACTCAGGAGGCCCTAAAACGTGATTTTCCGTTGAAAACTGTAATTTGAAAATTACATCACACGATAGCAATACTTTCCCTTACTGTATATTTCATATATACAGTGATGGGAAAAAGTATTTGCACAACATGTTTTTATGAATAAATTAGTTCAAGGAAACAAAAAACTTCTCTTTTCTTTGCAAAAATAAGAAGTACATTTAATAAAAACTAAGAACACATCATAATGGAATAAAAAAATAAAAATGCTTGGAAAAAAGTATTTGCACAGTTCCACATTTACAATTTAAAACGCAATTTTAATAGTTTTAATATTTTGTAAATAGGCCATTTGCGTCAATAATTGCTTGTAGGTATCTGGGCATTGAATGTACCAGGTTTTTTATTAAATATAGGTTTATTTGTTTCCATTCTTGAACAAGAAGTTGTTTAGGGTGATGTACACTAGTGATGTGGTGTTTTCTTACATTTTGGTCAAGGGTGTGCCATAAATTTTCAATTATATTTGTATCCGGTGATTGAGGAGGAGTGTGGAGCTATCTTGGAACATTAAATATTAACCACTCCTTTGTTCTTCTCGCAGTATGTTTTGGATCGTTGTCCTGCTCGAAAAAGTACTGATCTTGGATTCCTATTTTTTCGACAACTAATAACAAATTATGGCGCAAAATGTTCACATAGCCTTCCGCATTTAAAATACCTTCCATACTCACAAGATTTCCGACGCCATGGTAGGAAACACACCCCTAAACCATAACATACTTTCCACCATGCTTTACAATCGTTTCATTCATTACGATGTCGCCATATCGTCCTTCGACCATCTGAACCAAACAAATTGAATATTTTTTCTTCAGAAAAACGACATTTTCCCTAAATCGTAATGGTTTCTGTACGTACTCCCTAGCAAAGTTTCACTGACGCATGGCCTCTTTCTCGGAACACTACCATGGAGCCCTTCCGAACGCAGGGCATATCTAATCGTTCTGCTAGTAACCTGGACTCCAGACGTTGATTGGACCATAGCAGCCAGCTCCCGAGAACTTATCATGGGATTTTTAAGAGCTTCTCTTCTTATTTTCCTCTTCAGCACGGGAATAAACTTTTTTGGATGCCCTTCACGCTCACTGTATTCGGTTAAACCATGGTTAAACCAACAAATAATAAGCCATATCGCAAAAAAAAAATTCTTTTCTTTCTTTTCTTAAAACAAAAAAAGGAAATAATAAAAATTTCTCCAACGAGAGCGTCCTATAGGAAACACTTACAGTTGAAATAACTCATTCTAATTTTGTTATGAGTTACTTAACAATCAAACCAGATATTTTGGCACTCTTATTCTATCATTTAAAATTCCATCTTTGGATGAGATAAAAATAAAATATTAAAAATTAAACGTTTCAACACAACATGGCCTCTTTCTCGGAACACTACCATGGAGCCCTTCCGAACGCAGGGCATATCTAATCGTTCTGCTAGTAACCTGGACTCCAGACGTTGATTGGACCATAGCAGCCAGCTCCCGAGAACTTATCATGGGATTTTTAAGAGCTTCTCTTCTTATTTTCCTCTTCAGCACGGGAATAAACTTTTTTTGGATGCCCTTCACGCTCACTGTATTCGGTTAAACCATGTTCCTCATACCTTTTTAAGACGTATCCCATTGTAGATAAATTCAACCAAAAGTAATCGGCGATTTGGCGATATGTTTTTTGCTGATTCCTCAGTAAAACAATTTTTTTGCGAGTCGCGGCACACAGTTTCACTTGTTTTCGGCATGATAATTGTCTATTGACTGAAGGAAACTGATTGAAAGACTAGAGAATACTGGTAATAAACGATAATAGATAAATTTGTAAACAAACCTATGGACACAGAAGGATTAATGCAAAAGTAAACAGAGTTTGTGAGTCATAGTAGACCAAGTGTGCAAATACTTTTTCCAAGCACTTTTATTGTTTTAATTTTTTTATTTCATTATGAAGTGTTGTCATTTTTATGCAATAGGTTTTTCTCAGTTTTTTATAAATTTACTTTTCATTTTTGATAGAGAAAGCGAAGGTTTTTTGCTTTTTTTGAACTCATTTATTCATAAAAACATGATGCGCAATCATTTTTTCCATCACTATAGGTAAGTGAAACAAAAATCGGTCAAGAAATAACAGGTATAGATAGCTTTTGAAATTTATATGGTATCAGGCCATTGTCCTTTGTTTTAAATTTATTGCTTTTCATCTTATGTAATAGCCTGTAAACAGCTATTTAAACTATAATACCCTAATATAGTTATTTGGAAATAATAAGCCATATCGCAAAAAAAAATTCTTTTCTTTCTTTTCTTAAAAAAAAAAAAGGAAATAATAAAAATTTCTCCAACGAGAGCGTCCTATAGGAAACACTTACAGTTGAAATAACTCATTCTAATTTTGTTATGAGTTACTTAACAATCAAACCAGATATTTTGGCACTCTTATTCTATCATTTAAAATTCCATCTTTGGATGAGATAAAAATAAAATATTTAAAATTAAACGTTTCAACACAGTTTGCAATAAAGTTAAATTAATAATCGAACGATCCTATTTTTTTTTTCTCATCCTATGAATAAGAATAATTCCATAAAAAATTAATAACTAACCAATTTCAACAAAAATAAATATAAGAATTATTCCGGTGGTTACCTAAGGAACTAAACCCAAGCTCTCAGGCTAGAATCGATCCGTTTCTCAATCAATCGATGACAGGCTCGTCTAGCAATTGTTATAATTATTTTTAAAACGTAATTTTATTTAATGATTAAGTTTTACATATTTGTTTAATATAAATATATTTAAAAAAGTATTTTTAGTACCGTGGTAATAGTTCGTTGCTAGGCTGTTATTAAAGATCTTAATGACTTTAGATCGCACAGATCTGAAAAAAATTTATAATTTAATCATTGGTAAAAACGGAATAAGGAAGCAAAGTGATATACTTATAATATAATCGTACAGATGTGTCATTTGTATTAGTTTATTCATTTTTCACTCAGTCCCTTCTGAAATATTTTCGTGTAAACATCTCGAAAACGATTTTTTGCCAATTCATATACAACAAAAGACTATGCTCTCAATTCGAAATATTTACAACAAAAAAAAATATAATAAAAAATCAAAGGTGGGTCTCTTTTTCTTTATATACTTTTGTTCGTTTTTGAAAAGTCTCGTTTTTTATTCATTTCAAGAATTTTTAAACAACTTTTTTCACTATTTAGGTAATCAGATGTAGGGATACAAATATAAAGCTTATCCTTATATTATTATTACTTTTTGTTTAGATTTTATATCCTCAATAACAAGAATTAAAAAGATTTCTAAACCGCAAAGCTGACTTAAAATAGATGTAAAACTGAAAGTATTAGCTGAAAAAAAAAAAATTATCCATGGTTTTATATTCAGAAAATAACTGATAAAAAAAACATGGAAATCAAAATAGTTGAGCGGCAAAATTAGTGTTAATTGGACGATTTTAAATGGATTGACCCATATCCTTACATATATAACAGAATTTCTTCAATAATAAATTTGTAGTAAGAGTTTATTCATACAAAATTTACTATTATTAGTATTAGTAGAATTTTTTTTTTTTTAAATGTGGTTCGCACAACACACGACTTTCACTTATCTAGGTTTTTAAAATCAATTTAAGAACTATTAAACAATTTTGAGTTGAATTATTTTAAAAAGTATTACATAGTTTACGTTGGTAACACATGTTGTAGATTAAATAATTAATAACATAAAATTGTTATTTACAACAGTTAGTTTGTTGCATCCATTTTTCATCAGTCTCTATTTCCTTTTAACAATTTGTATTTAAGATATCATAATTTCTAAAATCTTTAGTTTTCCAGCAGTATATTTTACGTCTGTATTATTAATTTTATTAAAAAAAAAAAATTCTCACTGGGGTTAAATGGCAATATTCATAATTAACCACTTCGTATTGTTAGCGTTGATAAAAACAGGTTTTATACGAGTTGAACGAACTTGGCAACCACTAAGGGAGAAAACCACGAAAATATTTCTTTAGCGTATTTTATTTTAAACCATAAAAATAGCAATATATTTGGTTGTTAAATAAGTTCGTAGTGTTTTTCAATATTTTAATTTAATCCTCTCTGTGTATATAAAATTATCTTTATAGCAGTGTTTGTGGCTATGATCCTAAGGAGAGTAGTTGTTTGCTCAGGTCGTCCTGTAGCTGTGATGATGACCTAATTCGAATGACTACCTGAAAGATGGCAATATGTAATAGTCAAAATGGGTGATATATAATTAATTTGAAATATTTAAAATAATCTGAAGTTTTTTTTTTAAATCATCAGTAAATAGTGCCAATGGTTCGACCTAAAGTTTAGGCCTTCTTCAGAGCTATAAAACAAAAGATAACAACCAGTAGAAACGGATCACTTGTAGCTAGGTGGCTAACATAACAGCCTCCTATGCCAAAGGTAACGGGTTCAAACCCGCAGGTGGCCCTAGGATTTTTTAATGGGAGTAAAAAATCCTTAGTTATGCCGTCCTTCGGAGGGGACGTTAAAAGTAGTCCCGAGCCTATGCGATGTCAGGCTCTTGTTAAAGATCCCTATCCTAATAAAACCTGGATAGGCAAAATTTAGGACTCCTACTGTAGCATCGTCCGATTAGCCATAGTAGCATAAAGTGACGTTTAATAAATTAACAAACAAACAACCAGTAGAAGAATACAATATATAAAGGTGATAAGTTAAAGAAATCATACTGATAATTAGAAACAAAATGAATCAGTTATGTAGTTATGCTAATTGACAAATATTATAATAATTAGAAACAAAAGGGCAAATGTATAAATTTAATAAAATGTGAATAATTATATAATAGAAAATTTTAAAAAAACTCTTTGTTGTTATCTTTTGTTTTATAGCCCTAAAGAAGGCCTAAAATTTAGGTCGAATGAACGGCACGATTAAATTAAGTTTCTATTTAATTGTGTGTTAATTTGACTGCTACCTCAACTTATCCTCTCGTTGTAGAATATAATTTATTTCCTAATTTAAGATAATAATTTATATTGTACCCACCCAAACTCAATGGAATAATTTTTGTCTAAGTCAACTCAATTTCATTCAAAAGTACATAAATTGATTTTAAAGTCATGAAAGATTTACGAAATGTTGCGAAACTATATATAGGAGGGGAATTAATGGATAATTTAAACTATTGACTCATGAGATATCACGGAATAGAGGCATTTCGACTGGATGGGCATTTATAGAAATATGAACGTTTAAAATTTGTAGCCACGACTTTTATAAATTATTCCTTTACGCGCAGTATTAAATCTAAGGGATAGTCCGTACAAAATAATACGATTCGGGATAACTTCGAAAATCATTTAATTTTTGGGCATATTTAAATGTAAATGTAGAAATTATTTCAGCTGGAGATTAAAAATATCCATAGATTGCTTAGGTTTAATATTATAAAAGAAAACGAAAAAATTAGGAAGATTAATACTAATATTAATATATTCTCTTCTTTGGATAGACAGGCAACTGGCGGATGTGAATAAAAATCAAGCCACTATTGTCAATTATACTGATTTTCAGACTGATATTTGAGTTATAAATATACAGGAGATTATTGATAAAAAAAAATCATAAAACGTCAGATATTAAAAAAGAGAAAAGAAAAAAAAAGGACTACCTACTGCTAAGTAATGATTCTCTTTAGCATATAAGGAAGGTAATTGAAGCAGGCACTCTCTATCTGTGTTGAGCCGCATAACCGTTCGCTTGGGATTCCTGAGACGTTATAAAACATGGCATGCATGAAATGGAGGGCATCTATTAAGCTAAATTGACTATCATATTGAGCATTCTATCAAGTAAGTCATTCGAGCTAATAAAATCCGGTAGGAACTTCCTCTTGATGGCCGGCAAGAAATGCTCCCTGAATAGCAACTAACCATTATTTGCGATTTTTACTCTTCTTATAAACTTTCTTTTTTCTCTTCCCACAAAGGAAAATTCAATAATGACAGAAATATTGAACCGTCACAGTTTTATATTACATCCGGAATGCAATATTTCCGAAGGCACATAATTTACATTGAGAAAACATCGGGCGACCCATTCAGTGTTCAGCATTAGAAGAGAGAAGACGTCCCTCTAGTTGCTCCACGACCAGCTAAGATTTTATAATTTCATACTATTACATTTATATTTTAGCTAATCACATTTATCTCATGTTATTTTATTTTTTAAGTTAAAACTATAAAGTGGTTTTTCTTTTTATTAATTTTTTCTTACTTCTAAATTTTATATTTTGTATTTTTTATTTCATTAATTTATTTTATTTTCTGCTCTTTTATATATTTCTTGGGCAAATAAAATCCTATGGAGGATCTTATAGACCTAAATAGCCCTAAAACTAAAAGAAAACGAGTCCGAGTTCGCCTAAAAATTGAAAATGGGCATATTGATAGCGCTGTACCCATTAGTCCCACTTTCCTTATAATAGAAAGAACGGATGATGAATCTTTTCAAAAAGTTTCACCCTTTCTTATAAATAAATTTCTGTCAGGATTAGTAGGAGACCTAAAAAATGTTAAAAAACTTAGAAATGGTTCTCTTCTTATTGAAACCAAAACTTCGAAACAATCGGAAAACTTGTTAAAATGTAAGAATTTCGGAGGACAGTTTCCTATTCAGGTAACCCCACATAGGACTTTAAATTATAGTAAAGGAGTAATAAAGTGTTACGATCTCCAATTTTTGGAAATAGACGAAATTAAAAAAGAATTGTCCGCAAAAATCATTGATATAACTAGAATCAAAATTAAAAAAAATGGTGAGGAAATAATGACAAACTCATATATCGTTACCTTCCCGACCCCTCAAATTCCTGAGACATTGAACATAGGTTATTTTGCGGTCAAGGTACTCAGCTTTAATCCTTCGCCCCAACGTTGTTTTAATTGTTTAGGATTTTCTCATCCTACTAATGTTTGTAAACAACAAGCAAAATGCATCCAATGCGAGGAATTAAAGCATGCTGATAACGGTCGGTGTACATTGCCTGCCAGGTGTGCCAACTGTGGCGGGAATCATAACGCACTAGATCGTACGTGCCCCATTTTTAAAATCCACAAAGAAATAAAAAGCATACAGACAATGAATAAAATTCCGTTCAATCAAGCAAAAAAAATATATCTAGAAAAAAACCCAGTTCAATTCACCAAATCATTTTCCGAAATTACAAAACAACAATCAACCACGACTAAAGATATTGGTATTCAAACCGATTTCACATTTAATTTTAGAGAAAACATTAAAAAAAACGATGATAATGTTAAAACTAATCCTTCATTAACCTCTAATCCCTCACCAGGAGTGGCCGCCCCCCCTCCGCCTCCAGCGGCCGCCCCCCTTCCGCCTCCACCGGCCGCCCCCCTTCCGCCTCCTCCGGCCACCCCCCTCTCCTTATCATCCTCCCAAGAGACCCCCTGTCCTGTTCGAGGTCGGTCTCGCTCCGCGTCCAGGACTAGAACTGATCCCCTCCCCTCCTCTTCTATTCCCCCTCCTTCTCCAGTCCTCCCCTCTCCTCTGCTCCCTGTCTCTTCTGATCCGGGACCTTCCGGTATCTGTGTTTTAAACACAGAAGTAGATCCAGAAGGAGAATTTACCATCGTATATCCTAAAAAACAGGGCAACCGAAAATCTAAAAAAAATTAATGACTTACGAAACGTTCACAAATTTCGATAAAAATAACACTATCACCACTAACTTTTTCAATTTCATTGCTGGCCCCGACTCGTTTATATCTATTAGAAAATATAAATCTATTTCCACAAAGAACAATATACACCAACATTACAACAATAACAGTAATCGTACAAATTTTACACTTCACTTCTCTCGAAACATCTTCTTATCAATACCTAGCATAAACATAAACATAACTAAACCGTTCGCTTCTGCACTTGTAAACAAACTTCCTGCTTTACATTCTCATTATTACGTCTATAGATCTTATTTTTTTATTAATCACCGACAATCTCTTGTTTATGTGTACGGTAGTGTTTCTAATGGCCATTTGAAAATATTTTTAGCCACATATCTATTTACTGTATTTTTTATCTTCTTCCTTTCAAAAACAAATGAAACTGGCAACTATATATTAACAATTCTTTCCGACTGTAAGTACATCCATTCCGATGATGCTGACCGATATATCAAAGTGTCTTTCAAAGGTAAATATATTCTAGCACAAAATATAACTATTACACATCTAATTTTATTTTTTCTAATATATTTTTTCGATTTTCTCTTGACATATGAAGATATATGTATTATTTCCTCTCTCATGTGTACCTGTCATTTTCATATATTTAAATTTACCACTATCAATACTACTTATTTGTTTAATTCTACTCTATCTTACCTGTTTATTTATTTAATTCTATATGCTATAAACTATTATTTTTTTAATTACTCGTCATATTTTGTTTTATTATTTTTTTCTCTTCAACTTATCATTATGGTTATATTGCCTCCTGAATTTTTAACTTTTAGTTGCCTATCAACAATTCTTTCCGACCGGAAATGCATCCGTTTCGATTATGCTGACCAATCTATCAAATTATCTTTCAAAAGTAAATATATTCCAGCACAAAATATAATTATTACACATCTTCTTTTATCTTTTCTAATTTATTTTTTAGTCTCCTTATTAACATATGAAGATATATTTTTAACTTCCTCTCTCATGTGTTGCTTTCATTTCCATATATAGCTTTTTTCAGTCAAATTCATAATTTTTTCAGTCAAATTCATAATTTTTTCAATCAAATTCATAATTTTTTCAGTCAAATTCATAATTTTTTCAGTCAAATTCATAATTTTTTCAGTCAAATTCATAATTTTTTCAATCAAATTCATAATTTTTTCAGTCAATTTCATAATTTCTTGTACCCATTTTATAAAGTTAATTTAATGAGGTTTTGCTACCAAGAACTTAACATTTTTATTAAATCTCGTTGTTGTTTATCCATTTATCGTCACTTTATGTTACTGTGCTTAATCCGACGGTGCAGCGGGAGTCCTTAGTTTTGCCTACCCAGGTTTACTCTTAAGTAAACCTGGGTAGGCAAAACTTAGGGATCTTTTACGAGTTCCACTTATTAAATCTTTTAAGAGTCATCTGTGGTGCACAAATATAGGAGGATCTGCTGGTTTTAGACTTGCGACCTTAAGCATAGAAGGCTGTTATGCTAGCCACTACTCCACAGGTGACCCTAAATGCATTCAACAAGGTGTTTGAATCTGCCGGGTTTAAACACGTGACTTTGGACATATTAATCTTTAACTCCTTGCTGCATACATCCAGGGTCACCTGTGGATTAGTGGCTATCATAACAGCCTCATTTTAAGGACGAAATAACCAAGGATTTTTACTCCCTAAAAACAAACATAGGGCCATCTGCCAAGTATGAACTCGCGATATAAGAGATAGAAGGATGTTATGCTAGCCACTACTCCACAGGTGACCCTCGATGCGTTAAAAAAATGTTTAAATCTGCCGGGTTTGAACATGTGACCTTAGACATATCAATCCTTAAAACCTTTTTGAATGCATAAAGGATCACCTGTGGAGTAGTGGCTAGCATGACAGATCTCTATGCTTAAGGTCGAAAGTTCAAAACCAGCATATGGCCCTATATTTCCTTTTAGGGAGTAAACATCCATGGTTATTTCGTCCTTTAAAAGAGGCTGTTTTGCTAGCCACTACTCCACAGGTGACCCTTTATGCATTCAAAAAGGTGTTAAGGATTAATATATCTAAGGTCACGGTTTCAAACCCGGCAGATTCAAACACTTTGTTGGATGCATCGAGGGTCACCTGTGGTGCAGTGGCTAGCATAACATCCTTATATCCACTAGATCACTAGTTCATACCTATCAGATGGCCCTATATTTGCTTTTAAAATCCTTGGTTATTTCGTCCTTTAAAAGTCATATGTTTAAACCCGGCATATTCAAACACCTTGTTGAATGCATTTAGGGTCACCTGTGGAGTAGTGGCTAGCATAACAGCCTTCTATGCGTAAGGTCGCAAGTCTAAAACCAGCAGATCATCCTATATTTGTGCACCACAGATGACTCTTAAAAGACTTAATAAGTGGAACTCGTAAAAGATCCCTAAGTTTTGCCTACCCAGGTTTACTTATGAGTAAACCTGGGTAGGCAAAACTAAGAACTCCCGCTGCACCGTCGGATTAAGCACAGTAACATAAAGTGACGATAAATGGATAAACAACAACGAGTTTTAATAAAAATGTTAAGTTCTTAGTAGCAAAACCTCATTAAATTAACTTTATAAAATGGGTACAAGAAATTATGAAATTGACTGAAAAAATTATGAATTTGATTGAAAAAATTATGAATTTGACTGAAAAAATTATGAATTTGACTGAAAAAATTATGAATTTGACTGAAAAAATTATGAATTTGACTGAAAAAAGCTATATTTAAATTTACCATTACCACCGCTACTTTTTTGTTTAATTCTACTTTCTCTTATCCGTTTATTTATATAATTCTAATTACTATAAATAATTATTTTTTTAGTTACCAGTCGTATCTTGTTTTATTTAATTCTTCTTTTGCACTTCTCTTTATGTTTATATTGCCTCCTGACATTTTAATCTCTTTCGATCATATCTCTCAAAATGGCGATACTTCAATGGAACTGCAATGGCTTAAGATCTCATTTCAATGACTTAAAAATTGTAATTCACGATAATGAGGCAACTGTCATTGCTCTTCAAGAGACAATGCTAAAAACAACGGACCCCTTTTCTCTAAAAAATTTCGAAATATACCGAAAAGACGGACCAAATCAGAACCATGGTCACCACGGTGTCCTCATAGCCGTGCACAAATCCGTTTACTCCGAATCGATCCCTCTCAACTCCCGGCTACAAACCGTAGCCGTTAGAGTACATCGAGACTTTCCGTTAACCATATGTACTATATACCTCCCACAGGATCCTACAATAGACACCAATCAACTCTTGGATATTTATACCCAATTACCTCGTCCTGTTCTTTTTGTTGGAGACATGAACGGACACAATCCTCTTTGGGGTTCTCCAAATATGAATATCCGGGGTAAAATAATAGAAAACTTTCTAGACACTTCTAATCTCCTACTTCTCAACTCCGGTGACCCTACCTTCCTAAGTTCCAGCTATGGGACATATTCAGCTCTTGATCTGTCCCTCTGTTCCCCTTCCCTATATAACGACGTAGACTGGACCGTCTTGCCCGATCTACATGGTAGTGACCATTTTCCCTTGCTGATTAAAATGAAACATGTTAAACCTACTCGTATAACTCCGAAATGGATGCTCCATAGAGCGGACTGGGATCTCTTTGCCTCCTTAGCTTCGGCACCTCGAACCCCTCCTCACGAATTGACCATTGATGAGGGTTGTTCAACTATCACTAATACGATCATTCGTGCAGCTAAAGAATCGATACCAATGTCTTCTGACTCACCAAGAAGACCACCCGTACCTTGGTTTAACGATGCTTGCAGGGAAGCGATCAGAGATCGTCGAAAAGCGTACAAAAAATTCCAAAAATGTATGACATCAGAAAATCTCGTAGAATATAAGAGGCAGAGAGCTCTTTGTCGAAGAATAATCAATCTGAGCAAAAGCGAATCATGGAAAAAATATATAAGCTCCATTAATTCGTCAACGACGTCAACTCAAATCTGGAAAAAAATTCGTAAGATCACTAAATCCTCTTCGTCAACACGTTACACCATCCTCATCAATGGACAACTCTCCGACGATCCTAAAACCGTCGCAGATGCTTTTGGCAATTTCTTTTCTGAAATCTACACTTCTGGCTCAAGCAATAACGATTGTGAAGTCATAGATTATGTAAATAGAAGTATACATGATGACTCCACCGATTATAATATCCCGTTCTCAAAGTGGGAGCTAAAAAATACTTTGTCCTCCGTTAAAGGATCCAATCCTGGCCCCGATCTGGTCCATTATGACATGATTAAACATCTATCTAGCAATACGCTTACATGGCTGCTTAATTATTATAATCATGTTTGGTCCACGGGACAATTTCCGAATTTCTGGCGTCACTCATTTGTCATCCCTATTCCAAAAAGTGAAAAAGATAAGCGTTTACTCAACAGCTATCGCCCCATATTCCTCACTAGTTGTTTGAGCAAAATTATGGAGCGTATGGTAAACAAAAGACTGATGTGGACGATAGAAAACAACAATTTGCTTCAACCATTTCAATCTGGATTCCGCAAAGGCCGCTGCACAGTTGATCACCTAGTCACACTAGAAACCGAAATCCAATACGCCTTTATCAATTCCCAGCAACTAATAGCCATATTCTTCGACATGACTAAAGCTTTTGATAACATTAACCATTCAGTGATCCTCAGCAAACTCTCGTCCAATGGGATACATAGTCATCTGTTCCATTACATACAGGAATTCCTTCAACATCGTTTCTTTAGAATTAGGATAGGATGCGAACTGTCTGCGAACCAAGAACAGATTAAAGGAGTCCCACAAGGCTGTGTGCTTAGTCCGACTTTGTTTTGCCTCGCTATCAACGAACTGGGGCTCAACCTACCTCGAGGTGTCAAACCGATGCTGTTCGCAGATGATTTCGCCATTGCCTGCCGTTCTGGAAACGTTTCTACTATACAGCACAAGCTACAAGACGCTATTAATCGCATCAACAACTGGTCACATTCCATTGATCTCGAATTCTCCTCCGAAAAAACCAGAGCTCTACATTTCAGCAGGAAAAGAAATACTCCCGCCTCCCCTACACTTTACCTCGGAAATTCTCCCATTCTTTATACAAATAGTCATAAATTTTTGGGGTTGACGTTCGATAAAAGACTATCATGGGAACCACATGTTTCAGCACTTAAATCGGCTACAACCAAAAAACTTACTATATTAAGATACCTTAGCAATACTTCCTGGGGATCCGATCGCTCTACGATGTTTAAGATCTAACAACATTTAGTTTGTTCCAAATTAGATCATGCTTGCTTTGTTTATGGATCGGCTCGTTTTCGTACTCTAAATAAGCTAGATACAGTGCACCATATGGGCATCAGAAACGCAACCGGGGCCTTCCGAACAAGCCCAGTTCTTAGTTTATGCGCCGAAGCAGGTATCCCTCCGCTTTTATTTCGAAGAAAAAAACTAGCTGTGAACTATATATCGAAACTAATTCTCCAACCTGATCATCCTACCCATAGCTCCATATTTAAACCAAAATTCACAAATGCTTTTAGAAACAAACCTAACTCAACCCTCCCTTTAACAGAAAGAATGTCTTCCGCCATCGATTTCCTTAAAAGCTTACCTATCTGCAAACCAGAACCTCTAAACCCTCCGTGGCTTCACAAACCCCCAAATATTATGCTTGACTTGTCTCGATTACTCAAAACCAATACCTCCCCTTCCGAATACAAAAATGAATTTACCACTCTGCTCCATACTCTTCCGGATACCTTTTTAATCTATACAGATGGATCAAAATCAGAAGAATCTACTGCCTGCTCATTCGTTACACACAACTCGACACACAAAATAAAATTACATAAATTATGTAACATTTATACTGCAGAGCTTCAAGCAATAGTTTCAGCTTTACACTACGCTATGTCAGTTCCCTCACAATCAATCACCATAGTTACCGACTCACTGAGTGCCTTGGAAGGTTTACATAGCATGTACTCTCCCCAACCTCTCGTCCTAAAGATACACCGATATATCCATATGCTCCAAGAATTAGACAAGACAGTATGCTTTATTTGGATCCCAAGCCATGTGGGGATAGTTGGTAATGAGCTGGCGGATAGGGCCGCCAAACAGGCGCTCACCCTCCCGGGTCAAGGCATACCTATCCTAACACCGCGAGATATGTCTCAGCCGCTCCGAAAGGAAATATCGGCTGTGGGACGAGAGTCCTGCTAGTAAACTGAAAGTCGTCAAAACAAAAGTGGGGCCTTGGTCCTCATCATGTCGCTCAAGCCGCAGAGAGGAAGTTATCCTGGCCAGATTAAGGATTGGCCACACTAACATGACCCATCTTCATCTCATTACCAAGCAGCCACCTCCTAAGTGCCCACATTGTAACAATATCTTGACTGTAGGCCACATTTTAGAAGAATGCCTTTCTTATAGGACAGGTTTAAACAAATTTGGGCTTATACCTAATATATCCTTCATACTCTCCGATAATGAAAACAACATCTCGGCGCTGTTCAGGTTTCTTAAGAAACACCTACTATTTAATAAAATATAGTCTTTTAATTTAACTTATTTTTATTTTATTTATTTTTTAAGTATTTATTTATTTATTTTTTACTATTTTATCTAATTATTATACGTCTAGTTTATTAGTTTTGATTTATTTATTCATTTATACTTAAAGAGAACTATAGGCGTTTATGACCCCTGGGTTTTACGCCTCAAAGCCCCAAACAACAACAACAACATCGGGCGACCTAGAGAAAATCTACTCTATGTCAAATCTATCGATAACGTTTGAATAAGGCCAGTTAAGAATTAAGTTTATGTATATAACTGTTATATCGAGATAATTCAAAAATATTTCATACGGGAATAATAAATGGAAAAGAGTATCACTACTGGAAAAAAGGCGTAAATCATGGGTAAAGAAGCGAGTCAGCTATAAAGGTTATTATCGGTTATAATATCTCTTGCTTTGTTTTACTCTGTCTCTAGTTTAATGCGTCATATAATACGAAATAGAAATGTAGGATATACCAATGTTTTTAATAACCAGAAATCTTCTAAAGAGTTCTGATATACTAGGAAGGATAGTTATATTTCAGGGCGAAATTCAAGATGAAATACTGAGAATATTTTAGCACAGTAAAAGATTTTTCATCAGTTTTCAACAGATAATGGAAGCCGTGCCAGTAAAAGTACCAACAAAGAGCGATAGTTTCACTTAATTTTATACGCAAGCCTCGTGCAAGTTAGTGGCTTCGGATTAGGAGTGATAAACTGAGTGTGATGAACTATTCCCTCTCTTAAGCTGGAACGGTTTGACGAATGAAAACATCCGAATGCTAGGTAGCGAGAGCTCGAATGAAACACCTAAAATCTGAATACTGAATGCTTTTCTGGACTGAAGTTGTATAAGAACTCAGACTGTGAAACGCTTAGACGACCGCTAACCTTTTGAAGGAAGCTCTCTCGTAAGAAATGGTATGAAATAAACAAGGACAGAACTTTAAAAATATGTGAAGAGAAAATACTTGCGTGTCATTAAGTCTAAAATAACTTCATATTGCTTAAATAGACTGTGACATTTCCGAAAATTCCTATTGGCACAGGCACATAATTAACAAATAAAAGTTGATCCATTGTAACTGGCGGTCTACAACAGTAACTTTTACACACATTAAACTTTATTTAACATAAAAAATTCTTTGACATAAAAATGAGTATGAGAAAAAGACTATTAATACTGAGAAATTGAAATTAAGGTGTCCAATCTTAACTAAATTCACGCATTACGTAGCCTTTTGATTTATTTATTTTTAATAATGAAATTAATAATAAAATACCGCCTCTCTCCTCAAAATCAGGAATGTTTCGTTTCATGAAAGAAAGATACGTAGAACGCAAATAACTAATACAAATTAAATAAAACCTCTGCCAAATGTATGAATATCAATGAATGATGGAGAATCAAATTTTACACAAAGAAAAAAAAAAAAAAAAGAATTAATAAAATTGGTTAAGAAATAACGGAGATGTAGAGTTTTGAACTTAGCGTGATTGGCAATTTTCTTGAATATAAATTGACAATGTTGCTTGTTCGTTTTTGATTAATTGAAGACTAAGCATTTAAGTTAATTGCCTACACAGATATACAAATTTTGATTCTATAAAACAATTATTCGAAAATGATAAACAATTGTGTAATTATTTATAGTATTTTTTTTTAATTTCTCCGACTTGGCAAATATTTGGAATTACCATATGTTTAGATTCCATATTCTGTTTCAGTTTTGTTGTTTAGATTATTCCATTATTTTTTCTAATCAATATAATAATATGAGCTATATTCTTAATTAATGATTTAAATTTAGTAAATTAAATAATATATAATAAATAATTTATAGGTGCTAATCCCAAAGCGCGCTTAATAAGTTATATCAGTTATTTTAGGTTGATGATATTTAACTTCTAAGTAAATAACTATAATGGAGCTTACCTGTAGTATGGTGGTTAGCATAACAGCCTTCTATACCCAAGGTCCCGAGTTCAAACACGCAGATGGCCCTAGGATTTTTTAATGGGAGTAAAAAATCCTTAGCAATACCGTCCTACGAAGGAGACGTTAAAAGGCGGTACCGAGGCTGTGCGATATCAGGCAAAAGATCCCTATTCTAATTAAACCGGGATAGGCAAAATTTAGGACTCCCACTGTAGCATCGTCCGATTAGCCACATCAGCATAAAGGGACGTTAAATAAATAAAAACTACAATAACTATAACGAATAGAATTACATTATTTTACATTATTATATTTGAGTTTCTTCAGTTTTACCAATATACTCGTATTACGTAGTGCTTTCATATAAACCACCTTAACGATTGTTCTATTTAGAAATTTCGTGAATTCATAAAATAATAAAAAACATAATTATGTTTACAAATGTAAACTGACATCGTTTCAAGTCAGACAAGAACAACCAGCCATTAACGAAATCGAATATACCTTTAAGGGGATCGGCTTCTGTAGGGACATTTGCATAAAGACTCTTTATGCGCCTAACCAGCGTTGGCTTCGTTAAATTTCCGGAATTTTAAATACTAAAGCATAGAGCCAACATTTTTTTTTTTTTTTTCAGGATGCTAATCTGAGGCGCCTCTTAAGAAGATTTATCACCGAAAGAATACTATCGATACCATTTGCCTCTTATAAGTCAATGAACTTTCCTAATGGCAATGATAACTATTTTTAATTATAAATATGGTTTATACATCTTACTTGATGGACTGTTATGCTGATGGATGGCAAAGTGTTGCTTATGATTTAATTTCTTTATACTTTATATTTCAACTAATTACGTACATGTTGTAGCCATTTGATTTAGAGAATAAAATATATATGGTGATGTTCGCAACACACGTCTTTTACTTGCCTAAGTTATTAATATCAATTAAAGAATTTTGAAAGAAATATAGAAACGAAAATAAATTATTATAGAATTATTTGCATTGGGTTTTATAGAAACATGTGTTTTATTAAATAATCTATTATTTATTATTTATATATTATCTACGACAGTCAGTTTGTTTTCTTAGCTTTTCATCACTCTCCGTTAACTTTTACAATATTCTTAATTAAATAATATTTTTTTCTAAAATCTTTAGCTTTCCAACGGTATATTATACATCCTCATTACTGTTTACATGTCCAAAAACAAAAAAATGGGTACAAAAATATTTTTGCTCTTTTCTTCTTTATTTTTTTTTATCAAATAAGGTAACCTTGCATATTTAGCTGTTTTCTTCAATCATATGATATAGTCAATTTTAGAAAATATACAAAATAAAAGGTACTTTAGAGGAAGAGAATTCAAAATATACCCTCAACAAACTTCTCCCAATATGTACACACAGTCAACCATTTTCAGTTCAAGTTTCAACACCTCATATGATTAAAAAATTAAACGTAATGACATCCAGATAAGAAACTATCCAGAAAAAAAATATTCACTTAAAAATTTCCACTTATCAATCGGAGGAAACAATAAGTTAGGTATGTATTAATGTCAATTGGATGTAGAGTTTTCAAATTATGAATGTTAATGCTGAAATAAATAAATAGCATATTTACTAATATTGTTAATCGATTCTCAGAAAAAGAAAACGGTATTTGCAAAAGTTGGATGATGAATCCAACTATCGTATTAGAATTTATTGGAAACAATAAATAATGGAATTAAAATTTTCGCTAAAATATTTTTCGATCGGTTCAATTACAATAATAAACGAGTTCTTTATGAAAATACTTGCACTTTTATTAGTACTTCAGAGATCGGTTCAGTGTACGCTTAGCTCTACGAGCTGCCTCAGATGGCAGAAATTGGTGGTGAGTCAGAAGGGGAAATCGGTCCGGAAATTCTACACTACCTAAGGTATTTTACTCGTCCTTCCAGTGCAAATAAATTAATATATATATATATATTAAAATAGAATATTTAAAAAAAACAATTTATCAAAAGTTGTAATGTTTAATCTTAGAGTACCACATTTTTCTTAAGTTACGCTGAGAAATTAGTAAGTTAATGTTTTTTTTTGTTATTTTAATTTCAATTACTTTAATTTTAGAAAAAAATTTATATATTGTAAAAATATTACATATTTATTGAGTAATATTACAAATGGAAATATGTCCCAAGCGGTAAAATGGTAACAGTAATAAAATATTTCGTTTCATTGTATAAACAAAAAAAAAAAAAAAAAAAAAAAAAAAAAAATGAGCAAAGAAAAGAAATACCGGGAAAACAGAAGTGTTTATAAATAAATAAAAATCTGGAACACACGCATACCTATGTACACTATTTACAATCAGCCAGAAAAACCCCGAGCCGTGCCTGTCATCTAGATGTGGACTCAAGAGATCCCAGCGCTTTTATGTCAACCACATCACTAGTATTGATAGCCAGAGGCGTCTAAATTAAAGATTCTGTTTAACTCGCCGAATCAGGAGCTAAAGGAATAATACATGATTCGAAGCCGGATTTTCGTGAAGTGCAACAACGCAAAACCTGAAGAAAAAACCACATATCGGGCAGTAACAACCCCTAAATATAAAATATAAGAACCCCCAAAACCTCTAAATATAAAATTGAGTCTACATGTAGCTTAAACGTACAGAACACCATTAATATTGTTTCATTTAGAATTATTGTATTATACATAGCAATGCTTATAGAGGTTCAAGTCTGAAAAATGAAATATACGATCCCGCTAAAGCCATGTGCATGTCGATATAAATTTGATTTTGACAAAACGACATTAAACTCCGGAAGCTGCGTTTGTATATGCCTATTTTTTTTCCTTTCAACTACAATAAATGTTCATATCCAGCTTGCAACAAAAGTAATAATAAAAAGGTTTATATATTACTCTCCGATTCATAACTAGGAAGATTTGTTTTACCTGATTTACAATGACTGTCTGTCTATTTATGATTTTCTGCCACAGCCGATTGATACTTAATAACCTGTAGAAAACTCATTTTTCCCTAAAGATTTAAGCCAGGGTAATTTCATATTCGGTTTTCAATTTTCGACGTGATACATGTTTGACTTTCAGCATAATTTAAAAATTGATATTTAATTGTTTTAATAAAAATAACCACTTCAAATTTTGAAGAACGTCTGATATTTGAAATCACAACTAACATTAATCACTCAGAGGGAATACTGAAAGTTAGGAGACAGAGTGGGTATTCAGTACAACAACAATAACGATGAACGTCTTCGAATTAGCAACAGAATCTGCTAATCATCTTAATGATTAATTTAATTCTAGGTTTAATTACGGATAATGTCAAATACAATTGTTGAGAAAAATGTTAATCTATTTTATATTTTTTGTATTGCATGTTAAGATTTTTATATTAAAAATTGTCCATTGAGGAAAAAGAAAGTAAGTGTAACTAGCAACCCAATTAAGTTCTGCATAATCACGTGTTCAATAAAGAGTACCTCTCATTAGTATTTTTATAAACGGAAATATGGTTCGATCAGTTGTGATATTAAAATTTAAACATTATATATCAATCACTATTATAGAAGAGTATATTAGAATATGATCATATCAACAGAAGCAATATCAAAATTTCTGAATCCTTCTTTAAATAATTTTAATAATAATAATAACTATGATATAAAACATTCTACACAATTAAAAGAGAATTTAAATAAATTAAATTTTAATAATAAAAAAATAGATATAATCAGTTTAGATGTAACATCATTATTTACAAATATACCTATTAACAAAGTAATTAAAATAATTGAAAATAATAGGGAGGAAATTAAAAAGGATTCAACAATTAAAGACAAAAAATTATTTATTAAAGGAATACTCATATGTACAAATAATAATTACTTTAAATTTGAAGATAGATACTATAAACAGATGAATGGTTTACCAATGGGAGGAGTTATGTCAGTCAATTTAAGTGGCATATACATGAATAATTTGATAGATAAAGTTTTACAAAATATAGATGTTAAACCTTTTTTATTAACAAAATACATAGATGACTTATTAATTATCACTGAAAAAAATAAATACAAAGAAATAGTAGATAAGTTTAATAAAAAAATTTCCATTTAAAATTTACAATAGAAGAAGCTATTAATAATGATATAAGATATTTAGATATGTTAATTATTATTGATAAAGATAATAAAAAAATAGCCACAAAATGGACGAAAAAAGAAAACAGCAGTAATACATGTCTAAATTTTTTATCTGCACACCCCTACTATCAAAAAATTAATATAGTTAATAATATAATCAACACAGCAAAGAAAATAACTGATAGTGAATATATAAAAGAAATAAAAGGAAATATTTATAATATGTTGACAGAAAATCTTTATCCGAAAAAAATAATAAATAAAATATGGTATAAAAATCTTAAAATTAGAAACGATAATAAAAATATAAATAAAATAATTAATTACGATAAGTATCATAAAGAAAATGATACACAAGATAAAATAAACAGAAGAATAAGACAGAGCACAATTAATGAATTTTACAAAAAAGATAAAATAGATAAGGAAACAAATAATGAATTTAATCAAACAACTAATATAAATCAAATAAATAAAAAACAAATTAAATTCTTCAAAATGAATTACATACCAGGTTTAACGGAAAAAATACAAAATACATTTAAAAAATATGATCATTATAACATAAAACTTGGATTATACAATAATAATAAAATAAATACATATTTCACCAATATAAAGGATGAAATAGAAAAAGAAAATAAACTTCATACCATTTATAAAATAGATTGTAAAAATTGTCATAAAACTTATATTGGAGAAACATCAAAAATGTTAAAGACTAGATTAAAACAACACATTTCCAATTGCTAAAATATTAAAAATATAAATATTACAGCTCTATCCAATCATAGTATAACTAACAAACATGAATTTAATTTTGAAAATATACAAATACTTAATACAGAACAAAAAAACAAAAATAGAAAGATACAGGAGTCAATCTATATAACTAAAAACATAATAAATAATGTAAATTACAAAACAGATTTTAAAAAAATAAGTCAAAATTATGCAGATATAATTAATAAATTGAATTTTTGATTTTTATTGATAAATAAAAATGAAATAAATAAAAATTATAAATATGTGTATGTTTTGGAATGCATGTGTTTTAGAGTTTTGTATATAATGTATATAATTGTATGTAAATGGGTGATATATGAGGTTATGTATGTGTGTATAAATGGGTATATGTATGTATGTGTGTGTATGTATGTATATATATATTATATATATATATATATATATATATATATATATATATATGAGTATGTATGTGTGTATATATGGATGCATATGTTTATGTATATGATGTATGTATGTATCTGAATTTGTATATATGGACGTGCATTGTGTGTGTGTGTGTATGTGTGTATATATGTATGGATGTGTGTGGAGATGAATGTTGTGTGGGTTTTAATAACTGACCTGGGTAGAAGTAGTGTTGTGATTGTTTGAAAACATTGAATGGAGCAGGAAAGGCATTAGATAAAGACCAGTTGAGTACACATGATAGATTCAAATACACAGGATAAATTGATATATGTGATGATGAAATATTAAGATTTGATATTGTGAATGAAATATATTGTTTAATGACCTATATTGAGTAAAAATATGGAAATGGATGTAAGTATATATAAAAGTTTATACATAATGTAAATAGTTTAAAATATAAATTATTTCTAATTTATAAATAATATATTCTTAATATGTATATAATTGGTTGAAATATTTGTACAATTATATTTTAGATAACATTGAATATCTGAAGATGAGGCATGTGAAGCCTCGAAACGTTGTAAAAATTGGTTTTTGACATGTATGAATAAATAAATGCATATGAACAAAAACAAGAAGAGATTGTTCCAATTGATATGATCATATTAAACATTATAAATATTAAATTTAGTCAAAATGAAAAAGGTTATTTATTTTTGTGGACTTCCAAGCGGCATTCGACAGTATAGACAGAAAAGCATTATTTTACAAGTTATCCCTGATAGGCATTTCAACCATAATTATTAATATCTTAAAACATTACTATAATTATTCGGATACAAAGATTTGGAGTAAGAATGGACTTTTAACTGCCTTCCTTTACGAAATGGGGGTGAAACAAGGATGCCTGGTAAGTCCCACACTATTCACAATATTCATTAACGATCTGGAAGATGATTTATGTGGTGGAATTATTATCAATAAATGAAAAATTAAAACATTGATGTTCGCCGACGACATTGTGCTTTTAGCCTCTTCACCTACTTCCCTACAATTAATGATAAGAGATTTGGAAATATATTGCAAGAAATGGAATCTTAAAGTTAACCTCAATAAATCCCAAATTATGGTGTGCAGAAAAAGAGGGGGAAGAATAAAGAAAAATGAGAAATGGGATTTCGAAGGACAAAAAGTGAGCTGCTTTGATAATTATAAATATTTAGGTATAAACATCAATCCAACATTCAATTTTAAAATGAACAATAGAGAAAAAGTAATAAAAGCTAAATTTGCAATAAATAGTGTTTGAAAAAAAATTATATATATAAAAAATATTCCAGTAAATAAAAAAAATGCATGTTTTTAACAGCGCCCTACGAGCGGTGGTTTGCTATGAAGCTCAGGTATGAGGATATTTGATTTACCAGAAATAGAAAGGGTACAAAAATACTTCATAAAAAGGCTCTTTTATCTCCCACAGAACACGCCTGATTACATACTATATTTAGAAACTGCAACCTCTCCCCTCTACAATTATACTTTAAAACTACATCTAAAATATATCCGTAAAGTGTTAGAAAGGCACACTGCAAGTAGATTAACGAATTTCTTAGCACAAGTTATAATAGAAAAAAATATATCATGGTATATGCAAATAATGAAAATAAGTGACCAACTGCAAATAGAAATTAATAAAGAAACCATTAAAAAAATGAATCCGGACTACCTGATTAATAAAATGGAAACAAAAATCCGAGCAGAAATGATATCCGCAGCCAGCAATAGCCAATTTCATATGTTTTATGCAAAACTTGATCCTGAAATAGCTATTTCCTTCATCCACCACAACAAACTTAGTCTCTACAATAAATCTATGATATTTAAAGAAAGAGGAGAACTGATGGGACTTAATTATTCCAGAGGATACCTACCACTTTTTGGCAATGTGTCCTGTCTTAAAGGAGTTCAGGATAAAATACTTGGGGAAATATAAGCTAACTCCAGAAGAGGTAATAGATAGATTAAATGGGCTAGATTGGGTTAAATTTGCAGCATATTTAAGTAAATCATTCAAATGCAGCATTTTAATTATTAAATTTTTACAATCAATAAAAATAAATAATAACGTTACTAAAAATCAAAATTATTACTATCAAAACTGAAAAAAAAAGAAAAAGGGGCAACTCCACAGACGGTTTAACGCCACTGGCTTTGATTTCAAAAAATGTATATATATGTTATTACTATTTTGTATATTATGTAAATAAAGCCTTTATTCATTCATTAAAATTTAATAATCAAATTAACCTCAGAAGTACAAAAAATGGAATTTAATGCAATAAAAATAAACAATGGCAAAACAATTTAGCCTAGAAAGAGAAAAACGTGTAATTTCGTGAAAAATAAAATTATAATATATTATTCCCTATTTGATTAATCGGAAGCTTTGAAGCTGATACACAAAAGCAAATATATCGAACCAAATCATGAAAATTCTATCTCTAACCATGATATCGAAATAAAGAAAGTAACTTATTAAAGGGAAGTCGAAGGAGAAAGAGCAACACTATCTATAAGAATAATTGAGCTTACAACTGTTTTACTCTGTAAACTTGGTAATTATACCCACCATTTCACAATAACTTCTGAGGAACATTATGAGAGTAACATTATGTACATCATCAGTTCAACTTCAGATTTATAGCGTTAATATTATGGATGAAAGAGTATTTTATTTGATATTAATATACATATTTGGTAAAATTTTAGAACAAAAGATTAATACCGAAGTTAAAGATTTAATTAATTCAATAGTTAACAGTGCAAAAACAGTATGTAACTTTAATAATAACAATAATAATGCTATAATAAATAAAAAGCGGCCATGGTTTGATCATGATTGTGTCAAAATCAGAAAACAAATGTTTGTCCTTTTGAATTTATTTAGAAAGACAAATGCCAAAGTAATAAAAGAAAAATTTCTTTCAATATCAAAAGAGTATAAGAGTGTTTGTGATAAGAAAAAAATAGAATATTCGCTCAGCTTGACTAAAAAATTCGAGGAAGCTAAAGACTCTAAACAATTTTGGTCTTTAGTAAATAATTTAAAGTTCAAAAAAAATATTATTTGCCCAAATATAAAAATGGAAAAGTGGGTAGATCATTTTCAAACTTTGTATAATATTTCCAACCCGTCTCCAATAACTTTTTATAGCACACCGTGTATTACCGATGAAATCCTGGACCGTGAATTTAGCTGCTCCGAACTAAGCGCGGTTATTAAGAGAGTAAAGAGCAACAAGGCTCCCGGCATAGATAGAATTCCCAGCGAATTTTATAGAGAAGCACCGCAAAACTTTATAAAATTATTACTCAAAGTTTTCAATGATAATTTTAATTCAGAGAAACTACCTCCAGGTTTCGGAAAGATAATTTTATATCCACTGCACAAAAAAGGATGCATTACTGACCCCAATAATTATCGCGCGATATCCTTTATTAACGCTGTAGAAAAACTTTATACTGGGTTGCTGGTTGAAAGACTTACAAATTGGGTGGATGTAAATCATATACTTGATGAAAGACAATCAGGATTTAGGCGAGGCTACAGTACTGTTGATAACATTTTTGTTCTGTATAATTTAATCGAGCAGCAATTACAGGTTAAAGGTAAACAGATATTTTGTCTTTTTATAGATCTCAAGTCCGCGTTCGATACTGTGGATCATTCCCTGCTATTTTATAAACTTTGCTCGTTAGGAATTTCGACAAAATTTGTAAATAGTTTAAAAACTTTATACTCGGAAACGAAAGCTGTGGTATGGACACAAAAAGGTATTTCTGGCGAATTTAGTATAGAAAGGGGGTTGAGGCAAGGATGTTCTTTGAGTCCAATACTCTTTTCTCTCTTTATAAATGACATAACGCAGGAATTAGGAGAGGGAATCAAAGTGGGAACAGCTAAAGTTAACTCGTTGCTTTTTGCCGATGATATTGTAGTTTTCTCAGATTCGCCGTTTAAACTAAGAGAAATAATATCACGATTAGAGATGTACTTGGATAAATGGAAATTAGCTCTGAATGTTTCTAAATCAAAAATAATGATTTTTGGTCAAGCGAAAAGGAGAAGACCCAAAATAAAATATAAATGGTGGTATAAGGGAGAAGAGATGGAGGTAGTGAGGAAGTATAAATATTTGGGTCTGACAATTTCTGATAATCTATCACTTCATGAGCATTTTAAAGAAAAAGTACAGACTGCCAAGTTAAGTATCAATAGTATCTGGAGTAACGTATTCATTAATAAACATGTTCCGATATCGGCCAAGTATAAAGTATTTCAGGCGGTGGTGGAATCTGTAATGTATTATGGAGCGCAATTTTGGGGATACCATAATTACCAACAATTAGAAACTATTCATAGATTATTTTTGAAGAAACTTTTTAACTTACCAAAGAACACACCTAACTACATGTTGTACCTGGAAACGGGCAGGGATCTATTGTGTTTTAGTACAAGAAGTTTGCATTTAAATTATATTATAAAAATTTTAAACTATAGTGATGTACGCTTACCTAAAATTATAGCTCTTGATGGTATGAAAAACAAAAATTGTAGCTGGCTAAACGAATGGGTAAAACTAGCAGAAGATTTAGGCTGTCTATTTGATAGGGAGTTCGTATCGGTGGCGAGGTGGAATAGTCAAATGATTAATATAATAGCTGCAGCCAAGGAAAATTTTAAAAAAGAACTAGGGATCTCCGTTATGGGTGCCGAACACCATCTAATTTATAAGAAGCTAGATTATGGTGTAAACTACATTAATGACAAAAACAGTATAGAATTAATAAGAATGGTTTTTAATACAAGAGCCGAAATGATATCCCTAAATTGTAAACCATGGATGAGGGAAATAGTTTACACATGCTCAATTTGTAACAGTAAGGAGGACGAAAATATAATTCATTTTTTAGGTAAATGTACGGCATTTAATCATTTTAGGAAAAAGTATTTTGGAGAAAATATTTTGACTGAAAACAAAATAATAGACATTTTGAATGGAATTAATTGGAACTCACTGTATAAATTTATGAAATGTGCTGTTAACTACAGAAGCTTTTTAATAAAGGAATTCAATTACAATAATTAAATAAACAGAGAATATGTTGTCACAGATAAAGTGTAATTATATTTAGTTTATTCTATTTGGGAAACAAAGATTATCCCTCTATCTTTTTACAATAATGTGTAATGTTTATTTATTTTTTGTTTGTTATTGTAAGCTTATACTTTTGTTTATTAATAATGTATATAAATAAACCAACTTCCTGGCAGACGGAAATCCATGCCAGTATTTTGTGTTCTCTAGACGAATGTAAAGAAAAATGTAAAATTTATTAATAAAACACATTTATCTATCTATCTATCTATCTATACATATTTGGACTAGCAAAGGGTATAAAAGGATTTTCGTGGAATTAATTTTTTTTTTTTTTAAGGATTCTTTTACAAAGTTTTAATAAAGGTGAATAATGGATTATCTTAAAAAAACAAAGTCATTAAACAATAGTTAGTTATTTATTAAAAATTATTCAAATCATGAGATTTACCTAAAGAAGTATCTGCAATGTTATTATAAAACTGCATTTAATTTTGTAAATCTTTTTAAAATAACTGAGAAATTATTATATCTGAAACAATCAGAGCAGTATGATAGTCGGACCATTCAGAACATCTCCTTTCAAGACTTATTTGAGTCAATAGTGTTCTTGTTAAGAACAATCAAGGGATAATAGTTTCAGCTTAAGCAGCGGTACATAAGGGAACCAGTTACGAAACAGCGCTAATTTGTCTTTTTTGAAGTGAGGCTGAAGGAGTACGTAAGAGAGAATGTTGAAATAAAAACGAGGGGACTACAGTTAGACGGGCAAGGCCTGCCGTGAAAACGGGATGTTTGGGGGCGAGCCTTATAAGGGCGGTGGTGGAGTGGGGAGCAGCGCGTGCCCATCCCCGGCCAGCAGTGTACCTCGGGCCTTCCTCCTGGTCAGTCTGCTCTGCACAGCTCCAGGGGCCACATCTCCGCGATCTATTCTACTCACGGACCGTCATGGATTTCGACTGCTTCTTGTGAGCGTGAGTGACCATGAGTTCCGTGTGCGAGATCCCACCAGACCCTAACAACAATACTAGCGAAAAATGCTACAGCCTCAGACCCAGAGGCTGCGTCCGGAGAAGCGACGACGATGATGAAGAAGTCTCCTGGGTCCGGAGAAAGAGGCGTCCGAAGAGTGGTAAACCAGCACCACTGTCCAAATACCGGAGGAAAACGGCGAATGCTCGAGAGCGATCGAGAATGCGAGAAATAAACGAGGCTTTCGAGAGTTTACGGAGAGCTGTACCCGTTCCCCGGGAGTCGGAAAAATTGACCAAGATTTCCACTCTGAGGCTTGCCATGAGATATATCTCCGCGCTGACCCAACTTCTCAGCGAACCTGAGTCGGATGCGGAGTCTCTCCTCAGCGACTCCTTGACTGAGACATCCCTTACTCCGCCGCTCACCCTCGACCCGTTCCCGTACTCGGACTTGGACGAAGTATCCGTGCCTCTGGACACTTATACCGACTTTGCGTTTGCGTTGGATGATACGTTTCCAGCTGATTTTAGCTAGCCTGATGAGAGACTTCAACGCCGACGGAGACTTTAATGCAGGCAGGCAAGCAGTCTTATCGGTATGTTACATGCTTTAAAAATTGTGTTAATGTTAGCATAATCGAAACTAATTTTCAAAAATATTTATTTGACCATTATTTATAAAAATTGAATACTTTTAAAAATTACTTAATGCGAGCCATATTATCATGAACAATAAGAACAAAATTAAAACATTTATACAGTGAAAATGAAGAAATAAAAGGATTTCTTAACATATAAATATTTTATAGCCTATGTTTTAATTGATCATTAATATAAAACTAATTTTTGTTATGTTTATCGAATTTGGAATGCGCCACTTTCCCATATTTTTTTCGAAACCTGCTATGGTGTCATTGCATAACGAGAGTACTAGTTTACAGCTCAGCAATATTTGATTAAGAAATTATCAGATAAGGAAAATTCAAGATTTTTTTCCATTTTCTAATGTCTCGTTTCAGCTCAGAAATATTGCCTTAAATAGTAGAGTCATCCATAAAGTTGTATGGAATCCAAAGGAAATATTTCATTTTTTCAATCGTTGAGATTAGTTCTTATATTATTTCCTCCGAGGGAATCCATATATTTTATGAAGAAGTGAAGTAGTTATGTTTTGGTTTATATAAACAAAAATGAAACTTTATCATTTGATTAAACATGTTTATGAATAGTGTTATGAATAGTACAAATGCCCTACTCATAATATCCGTATTTATGTTTCATTAAAAATAACAATAGTCAATTTATAAATAAATAAATATATATATATATATATATATATATATATATAATTCAGAATAAAAAAGATTTAAATATCTTTTTATTTAGAAAATTTAAATCTTACTTTAACTATAAAACGAAGCTTATTTCCGCGAATCCCCAAAGATTCTCTTCTGTCGCATAGGACGTCCTTGTGACGTAGTCATAATCCGATCTTGTTTAGTAGAGATAGAGGAGTGTAGATTTGTCCAGATGAACGTCAAAATATCTGGTCGGAAGATGATGAACACTGCGAGATAGGATCCTTGTCGATAAGTCCGCTGTAAGATGAACGATAAAAATCTCATGTTAAATCTAGTTTATATTCGCTTGTTCCGAGGGTCCTCTGGTAGATGAGAGATCCACTATCAGGAGTAATGAGTCGGCAATATCAGCAGGTGATTTCCATCAAGCAACTAAATGGGCGATAATTAGTTTGCGACCGTCTTAAGAAGGAGTACAGGTTGTCGAACCCCAGTTAAACTAATTTTTTTTTTCTGGAAAGATTATATTTATCAAAAAATCACCGTTGTATAACAAAATATAATTGCTATTTCAATGATCAATATAATTTGAAAAGCGAAAACACTATGAATATACTTATTTAATAATATTATTATGAAAGCTGTACTAACCAATTTTTAATATATTTAGTTCAAATGCGATAATAAAATGTTTAGAAATAATGAAAATAGTGTGTTTTTTTTCCTTAAATGATAATACATTTTAACTATATTGAATATGATTTATGATTAATGTATCAATTTTCTAAAAGCTGAGCTAATGGAAAATAAACGATTTTAAATTGGAAACAAGACATTTAACCTTAAGACTACACAAAAAGTATATGGAAATTTTTTTATTTTTCCCCCGCTATTTTAGCACTTGCCGGCTGTCCCCAATATTAACTGAAAAAACTATGAGCGTGTAATTTTTAAAAATTATAATATTGAAATTTACTTTTTATATCTCTGTTTTATTAAAAGTACCTACTAAAATAGTTTATAAATGAAGTTAGATTTAGTTAACTTAAAAATGAAATTTTTAACTCTTAATGCTTAAGGTCTTAGTTCCATATATTTTCAATAAATAATTCTAATAATCATTAGAGTTTTATCGTTTCAAAGGTTACTTATTGTATTAGAGTAATACCTAAAATACAAAACATATATTAATTTTATAAACAGACATTGTTTCAACAAATTTATAAAGTTGTTAATACATTTTCTTTTCTTTTTTTCAGGTAAAGCAGATTCACTTGCGAAAAATTCTTCCTTCTCTTAATAGTAAACGAATAGATTTTTTTTTATTTTGTTTTTTTATTTTATTTAATTGTAAATGAATAAATCGAATAATTGTTATTGTAAATAATATAATTTGAGATTCGGAAAAGCTTTAATTGCCCAGCTCTAAAATAAATTCAATTTTATGACATGGGTTTATAGTTTATTTGTACATAGTTAAGTGCAATATGTATTATATCAAGTTAATTATAAGATTTATATAATTATTTTTAAAGAATTATATGTCAAATTTAAGTGCCAGATAGTTTATATACATTTGTTAATATATCCTAAAAGAACAAGTGAAATTCTGATTATAAGAATAAATAAATTGTTTATTTGTGATATTTAATTTGTTTTTTATCCCTTTTTCAGTTTTTGTTTCGATTGAATTTTAAATTATTATTGTTGGAGAATATATGAAAAAAAAAATAATCAAACAGAATGTTCCAGATGTTTGTGAAATAAATTAAGTAGTTATCTATAAGGAATTGGGTGCATTTTTATCAGGATATATAAACTTTAAAATATCTTTTCTTTATTATTAATTTACTAAGCAAAATTCATTAGATTGCAACAAAATAAGCCCAGTTATTATTACGCAGAAACATAAGACAGATAAAGATTTTCATTTATAAACTATTTATCATCTATATTCATTATTATTAATAAACAATTTTTCCCGAATTTTATAAAGCAATAACTCGAAAAAAATATATTTTAGATGGATCAGAACAGATTAAACTAAAGATAGATTTATAATAATTACAAAAAAAAAAGAAATATATAAAATGAAAATGTTAATTTTGCCGAGAAATATGCTTTTGAAAATTCAAAAATAACCTAAAGTTTTATTTTATTTTATTTTAAATTATGAAACATAAATTGCTATAATCCGAAACATAAATTTCCAGTTACATGTCATAAAATATTTTTAATTTAAATACCAGTGTAAAACTGATTACACAACAAACCTGAAAAGGGGTGAAAGACAACCGAACAGCTGATGTAAGAGGGAAAAATCTTTGAACCTAACACAACAGCAGAATTCGATAAAAAATATTGATATTAAATAATAATATCAATATATTTGATATCTCTGTCAAATAAATGATAAAATGTGAACAGATAATCCAGGCTAAATAAGGATATATTAGAATTTTATATATCAAGTGCATCCAATATTTTAAATATGCTAAATTCCCTTTCTATTGCAATATATAAATATACATATTTTCAGATTACTCTTACATAAAAACAATTATATTAAGAGATGTATAGTTACATATAGTGTTGAATTGTTTGGTTGCTATTAAATATTCATTCAATGGTCCAAACCCTAATAAATTGCTAAAATCATTAGTAAGTGGTAAACATTTTTCATCCAATAAATGTTTACTGAAACATCCGTATAGCCTTTAATTGTTCTTTTGTTCAATTGTTTCAGAATTTAGTTTTCCTGTTTTCGGTCATTCCCATTAATTATTTATAATATATTTGGCTATTAAAATTATAAAGAGTGAAATATTATTCAATTGCGTAAAACCTGAAGAATGGTCCCTCCCATTTTGTAATTGATAAATAAAGGTATAGAAGCCCTTGAAAGGTTAATAGTGCATGCAGCGCATATAGAAATCCTCCTTAAAATACCTCCGGGTAATAGAAGGACAAAATGTGACATGTGTACATATTATATTTGTATTTTGTGTGAAAATAAAACCAGAGGGTATGAAAAAAAAATTGCGTAAAATACTAATCTCTATTGATTATTGCACCAGATCAACTATGATGTAATATAGATGTAATAATCGATAAAAAAAAAGAAGTCATTTAAAAACGCGATTCAGAAATGCAATTATTTTCAAGAGCTATTATTTAGTTATATATTTATTTGTTCTTAACCATACTAAAGCATTTTCTTCTATTTAGTTAAAATAATGATATTAATACAGAAAAAAGAAATCAGATTTAATTGGTGTACGTTTGAAATTCCTAGGATTAGTAAAATTGTAGGGATCTCTTATTCTATAACCTGTCATGCGGATTTTTTTATTTAATTTATTTTAAAGCCTCTAATGGTTTGGGTTGAAATTCGTAGGATCTGTAGGATTGTAGGTGATTTCTTTTACTGTACAGGGTGCATTTATTAATTCGCGCCTGACAGCATTAGCATTAGCAGACATTTAAATTACAATAAATAAAATAAAAAATCCAAAACATCAACATTTTTTTTTTAATTTTGTAAAACATTTAAATTTCATTTAGGTAAGACACAAATATGAAACATTTCTTCAAATACAAAATAAAAAAAAAATGTTGGTTAGCGTTTTGTGTGAATTGTTAGTGTCAGTTGCTTAAGGAATACCTTTTTTAGTAAACAGATTTATTAAAAAATAAAGCCTCGTGAAAATATTGAGAGTAAAGATAAATTCATAATTCATTCTGCTGTTATTAATAATACCTAAGATAATACCTTGCCACAATAAGGTTTACTAGGCTCTTGTTTGTTTAGTTTATTTTATTCATATTTTATCTTAATTTAATGTACCTTATTTATTTAATAACTTTTTTAATATTTTGTTTCCGGTTCATGATACTTGATAAGTTTAATAATATATTTTATGCTGTTTATTTTTGTTGTTGTTTTTTTACCTAAACTGTTATTTAAAGATCTCCCAAACAAGATAAGAACTTAATGTTTCTTGAATTGATTACTTAGAGAATGAATTAGATATTGGAAATGACAATTTTGGATCAGATGAACTGGCTGATAATACTATACATTAATAAACATTGTCTCCGTGTCATGATTTAGTTTTTGCTTAGTATTTTGAATTCCTATCTGTATATATATTTTTTTAAAATAATACCTTCAATTTAATAGATTTTTCAAGTTTCAACTGAAACATTTCCTTGTTCTGAAAACGTATCACATGTGATACCCAAATAAAGAATATATGAGTTTTGAGAAAAATTATATCTCGTCTACGCAGATTTCTATTTCTAAAGGAAGAAAATTGTAAGAAATAGTGCACTTCCTTATTAATAAATAAGTTTCTGCTACCGAAATATAGATAAGGGTACGTTATCGAATTTCTAATTGCGTCATTGTTTGTATTATAATACAAACATATAACCAGAGAAAATAAAGTCATAAATAATAAAATTAAAGTCAGAGATAATAAAGCTGCATATCAAAGCTAGAAATTGATGTTGCGTTGAGCCATATTTATATAAAAAAAAAAATAAATAAAAAAAAATAATTTAAAAAAAAAAAAAATGGTCATATTCTATGCTCGATGAACCATCATCATCTGTGTGGCAATCTTCAGAATAAATCTATTTTCAGTCTTGCTCTAGTCGCTGCTATGACGACTTACTTCTTTCTAGTGTTCGAGTTATTTTTCTTTTCTTTTATAAACTATAGTTACAATCAACTTTTTATTTATATCTTTGTATTGTGCGTGGATAAACTAAAAAGATCTACGTAATTTCCGAGACTTGCGGAGTGAAATAATATACTCCTTGGATCAATTCAAGACTATGGAATGCTTAAGTGGCCCTTCTTCATCTAAAAATGATATGATGAATTCCTCGCAAAAAAGAAAGATATCTGAGTACTCTTTGTACAATGTTCCTACTTAAGATGGTTATTCCATCTTCTCCAACCAAGATAATGATTCTGAAAATAAAGCGATTGTAGTTACTACTAAAATAAAAATTTCACCTGTCGTAGATGGTGCAAATTTTAAAAAAATATAAAGATATAATAAAAAAACTAAAATAAAAAATATTAACATCAAGTGCAACAGTACAAAATCAATATTTTATGTTTATACAACCGAAGATTTAATCACCCTTAAAAATGAGTTATAAATCCGTAATGTTCAATTTCATACATATACCCCAAAACACAAGACTAAACCTAAAGTGGTCTTGAAAGGTTTGCCCCTAGACTTCCTAACGGAAGATACTCAAGTAGATAACTAAGATATACTTAGAGATTTAAATAGTCAAGGGTTACAAATATTTAAAAAAATTTCAAATGATAAACATATGTGACGGATTAGAAAAAAAAACTACCTTTCTCGGTTGTGATTGCAGACAACAAAGGACAACTAAACAAACTTAAATCCGTTAAACACTGCAATAATGTAGTAATACATTGGGAAAAATATATTACCAAAAAAACGATAATCCAGTGTTTTCTATGCCAAGATTTCAATCACGTGGCTCGTGATTGTTTCAAAAAACCGAAATGTCTCAAATGCGGTGTTGAACATTTATCAAGAGAATGCCCGAATATATTACGGATGGGTTCGTACCTAAGCGTTGCAACCGTCAAGAACAAAACGTTTCAAATTCCGAAAAATGTCTGAAAAAGAAATCAAGAATTACGTCTAAGTATTCAACGACCGACTATCAAGCCCTCTGACCGTATCGTGTACAAACCGAAGACCAACGACCAACGACTATAAAAAGACTAATCTAAAACGTCATACACATAAACGTACAAAACACATCTTAATTAACTGTGGAATTGTAAAAATGTATTAGTTAAGCATCAACAAAACTAATCAATAGTTTATTATTATGTTAATTATCTGCCTTATTTACATTATATTAATTAATGATTTGTTTTGTTCTTTGCTTTGATTTTTTTTATTGTGTAGTTTTTCCAAATTTTTCTTACTGTAGGCTACAATAACTATTAATCTACTGTAAATATCACCATGGTGTAATATGTAATTAGTGTAATTTCCACATGTTCCAATTCTGAGGCTTGTGGCCACATGTAAAACTATTGAAAATAATAAATATCTAAAAAAAAAATCTAATATCAGACGCTTGCATCTCGATTGATGTATTTTTGTCAGCGTAATAGATTCTGAAGAGAGATTAAAAAATAAAGTAATGTCGATGTGCTTCTTCCTGAACCTCATTACATTAATTTTTTTTTTCAGATTTTTATAATAGTATCCTTCATGAGTCATTTTAATTTATTCATATCATAGTAAACATTTTTGCCATCGGGGAATCCAACTAATAAGCTTATTTAGCGTTGTAATAATAATAATAACAGGCCTACCGAACCCGAAGGTTCTATGCCGATACCACCAAATACTGTCTACACAGACTCGTCCAATGATCACCGTTCAAGCCCAAGCTCCCGAGATCAGCCTTAACGCAATCCTCTCATCGACCCTTCGGCCTACCTTTTGGACGCCACCTAGTTGGTTCAGCGAGTACCAACTTTCTCGGAATCCGATCCTCATCAAGCCCAACAACTTTACTCGCCCATTTGAATCCCCATGATGCTATCAACTCAATTATATTCACTGGGTACAAGATTCGCAATTCCGCGTTGTGCAACCTTTTAAACTCGCCAGAGGCCTCATCTCTCTTCGGACCTAATATTTTACGTAGTACCTTATTTTCGAAAACCTTAAGCCGTTGTTCATCCTTCAAAGTAAGCGGCCACGTTTCACATCCGTAAAGGACCGTCGGAAGAATAATACTTTTCTAAATTCTAACCTTTAAGTTTTTAGACAGAAGCCGCGAGCTTAGTAATTTAGCAACTGAATAATTACTTTATTTCTTCCTGGATTTCATTTTTTCTCGTTATCATTGAACTTAAATACTTAAATATCTCTACTTGTTCAAAAGTATGTCCTGATATATTAATAGCTATATATTAATTTATGTATACGATATATTAATATTTAGCGTTGCAAACTATGGAATATTTTAACAAAAAGGACATTTAGTAAAACATAGGTGTAATTTTATATTTATGAAATATCCAAGTTTAAATTAAATCTCTGAGAAAATTAATACCTAATAAGCACTAAATGACGATTAAAAAAAAACCGATATAACGTTTAAAACTAATGGCAATAAAAAAATTACTTTTTATAGCGGAAAAAAAATTTTAGACGTCTCATTAGAAGGTGAATATAATGACATATTAATTATAATAAAATTTATCGAAGTAGTCAATAAAGAAAGATATAAGATAATAGGGCTATCACTCAAGGTATATATTTTAATAAAAGGAACGTTTTGATTGGATAATCTTTCTTCCTTTACCCCTTTGAGTATTATTACCCAGCTAGATTGTTCCCAACTAATTGCTAATCAACTTCCCGAGACAAGCCCATTAAATAGCGTGAATTATGACCGACGATGTCGTTTACTAGGTCCAGTTCATGATTGATATTTTCTGCAATTATACGATAAAATATTATAGGATTCAATCACTAGAGCTCCTATAATGATTAATATATTATTTTTAATGTTTAACAATTACAATACCGTTTTTAATCATAACGAATCTTTTGTAATATAAATTACGCCTATTCCTTTAAACAAAATATGTGGTAGACATAAAATTGTGCCTTGACAGAGGGACGTATGCGATCATAAACAAAAATGAAATATGTGAATCATGAAAAAAAAAAATTCTGAAGTGTAGCGGAACATTATTTATGTGTTATAGGTACCTAGGTATGAAGATGTTGGCAACTAAATTGCTCAGGAACTATGAAACTTTTCATCGTTGGTTAACACACACAAAACTGAAAAAAAAAAAATAAAAACATTCTTACAAAAACTGTTTCCTTACAATAATTGATTAGAGATTTGTAGGTACACTGTGAGAGATGGAATTTCAAAGTGAACCTCCACAAGTAACAAATTACGGTGTGTGGAAGAAGATTAAAGAAAAATGAGATGTTTTCAATGGTATTTCAAGGGATGAAAATAATTGTTCTTATTTAAATACATATTATATTTAGATAAGAACAACCAAACCCCTCTACTATTATACAGTGAAATTACATTTAAAATATATTCAAAAAGCTTTAGGTAGTCACTCGAAGTTTTAGAATTTCTTGGAAAATAAGTGACAATAGTAAAATTAAACTTATGATGTGGAACGCACAAACTATTCGCGGAAACGATGTAGAATTTAAATTATTTTTAAATCATAATCAACCCCATTTAGTCTCTGTTTGTGAAACTCGTCTTTCTGAAACTGATCGTTTCTCTCTTCCAGGATATGTCATTTACAGACGTGACCGTAGTAGAGCTGGAGGGGGGGTCATGCTTTTAGTGCGGTCCGATATTCAGCATCATTTTATACACGTTCCTGACTTAATGTTTACCGAAGCCGTGGCGATCAATACAATTATTAACAATAAATCGACCCACTGTAATATCTGTATATATCCCACCAAATAAAATAAATATTCCAGATATTAGTAAACTATTTAATTTAAATAAACAAGTTATCATTTTTGGCGATCTAAACGCGAAACACACACAGTGGAACTGTAACAGAACAAATAAAAACGGTAAATTAATTCTAAATTTTATCGTAAAAAACCATATTCAATTACACAGTCCGTCTGAACCAACCCATTTACCGACTCAACGTAATTACAAACCTAGCATCATCGATTTGGCTCTTACAAAAAATATTTACAACTTATCACCTCTTATCGCTTTACCATGTTTAAATTCGGACCACAATCCCGTGATTTTTCGTATACAATCTCCTTTACCAAAAATTTCCAAAATACTCAAATTTTCGCTCAAAGACGCTGACTGGCCAAAGTTCAGGAAAGAGCTAGATTCCCGAATCAATATAAACCCAACCATAAATAATTCGAAAGAAATCGATACCACACTAATCGATTTTTATGAACATATAAAATTATCCATGTCCTTATCCATTCCACAACAATACTACCCGTATTATCATAATAATTTACCATATCGACTCAGAGCATTAATATATTTAAAAAATAGATTAAAAAGATCTTTCCAGCGTAACAAAATTCCAAAAAACCAAATTAGTCTATAATAAACTAAACAGTTACATTAAAAAACGTCCCCATGACTGGAAAAACGAAAACTGGGCTACGGTTTTGAAATCTTGTCAGCCAGGGGACAATAACATGTGGAAAATTCACAAAAATTTAACTAAGCAGTCCCCGAAAATTCCACCTTTAAAAAATAACGACGGCTACACATATCTGGACAGGGAAAAAGCTCAGCTATTAGTCAAGCATTTCCAGTCAACTCACTCAATCACCTCTCTCCTTGGTTCAAATCACCACAACCGTAAAATTCTAAAATCCGTCCGCGATTATTTAAAATCACCTTTTATTGTTAATTTCTCTTCCATTTCTCCGAAAGAAGTCGCAAATATCATTAAAGAACTGAAGCCAAAAAAAGCCCCAGGTGATGACAGCATCCCCTCCTTAGTTATTAAAAATCTAAGCCGAAAATCGATTTATTTTTTAACTAAAGTATTTAATTGCACATTGAGATATAGCTACTTCCCTATCATCTGGAAAACTTCCAAAACTATAGTAATAAAAAAACCGAATAAAGACCATAGTAATGTTTCGAACTACAGACCTATAAGTCTACTTAATATACTTTCTAAAATTCTGGAAAAACTAATTCTCAAAAGAATTAACAAGCATATTAGACTAAAGAACCTCCTAATAGATGAACAATTTGGTTTTAGGAATCACCACTGCACTATTGACCAATTAGCACGACTTACTGACTTCATCACAAAAGCCTTTAACGAACGCAAACATACCGGCATGCTCCTTCTAGACCTCGAAAAAGCATTTGATACCATTTGGCACTCCGGGCTCATATACAAATTAATCGCATTCAACTTCCCACCATACCTGATTCACATCATTCACTCCTATTTAACAAATAGACAGTTCTATATTCAAGTTGGGACATCTACTTCCGACACACTCCCCATCTTAGCGGGTCTTCCTCAAGGCTCTTGCCTATCTCCAATCCTATTTAATTTGTTCATTTCTGATTTACCAGCCCATCCATTTGTGACGAGGTCATTATACGCTGATGATACAGCATTGTATACATCATCATATCGCATAGATACAATAGTGAATCGCCTTCAACTATATTTTAAAAAATTTCACAAATGTTGCATAAAATGGAAATTGAAAATTAATCCCACCAAATCTGAAGCAATTCTTTTCACTAAACGTCGCCCACAAATAAACCACCAAATCAAGATAAATTCAGCTCTCATCCCTTGGTCAAAATCCGTACAGTACCTAGGCATAACATTAGACAAATCTCTTACGTTCACAGATCATATCAATAGAAAAACTGATAAAGCCAAAAAATTAATATTTAAAATGTTTCCATACTTCAACAGAAAATCCCATTTGAGCTCTCATAACAAATTAATAATATACAAATCAGTTATTCGCCCGTTAATTACATACGCCTCGCCAGTCTGGAGCTCAACCTGCTTGACTAACTACCAAAAACTTGAAAGGATTCAAAATCTATCAATGCGGATAATTAATAATTACCCCCGCTACACTAAAATATCATCCATGCTCCAGGACTTACAGCTTCCAACAATTAAACATTTTGTCCATAATCAAACAGCTTCTTACTTCAGTAAAACACCAGTCTCCAAAAATCCATTAATAAAGGAAATCGGTAACTATAATAAAGCATCTCTAAAACGCTACATTCATAAAAGAACTAAACATGTGTTACTAACTTAAGCTACTTTATTTTAATTTCTAATTTTATATTATCAACTGTGTTATCTGTTTTTATTAGTAGGTTTTTGTATAATTTTTCCTACAACATTATATAATCACAATTTAATTTTACCACTAATTATAGATTAGTTAATTAGATTATAACTACCAAATGAACCAAACATTTGATGATTGTAAGGATGTCTCATCCGTAATCATTTATAAATATTTTGTCAATATGTAAAAATGTAAATAAAGTTTATTTTATTTATTTTTTTCTTGGAAAATGTGGTAATAAAGAAACATTACACAACTAGTGAAGATACGTAACCAGATGCAAACGGAAATTAATAATTATGTTGTTAATGTGACAGTATAATTAATAAAATAAAGGCAAGAATTATTGCAGAAATGATATCCAAACCAGTAATAGTCAATCCCATACATTGTATGCTGAATTAGAATTGGAAGAGTCAATTGATTATTTCAAATTAACACACTTGGTCTCCACAGCAAATCTCTAATATCTAGGGTAAGAGGTGAACTGGTGGGACTCAACTGTGAGCAATGGAAAGATAGGGTACCTCTATCTGTGCTATGTGCAATCTCAATGCATCGGAGGATACCTGTTCCTTTGGGACAATACGTCCCGTTTCAAAGGAGATGAGGAAGCAATATTCGGAAAACTAACTTCAGAGGAAGCAGAAAATAGGCTATACAGGTCTGATTGGGTGAAACCGAATACATAAGTAAATAAATGAAAAACAAATATTTCTGGTCCTTAATTTTAACTTTTGAACGATTCATAAAATCAATAACCTTAGATAATGAAGTTACAATAATCCGTATTCAACTATCATCATCAAAGTCATTGTAACTGGAAATATTCAATATGGAGGAACAACTAAAATTGCAAAAAAGGGCAACTCGACTGACGGCTCATCCATTTTCTTGCAAGTTTTAATTTTATAAGATATTAAAATTATTTCTTATGTTATTTATTTGTTCATTCACATAAATTATAAAAACGTATAACGAATACCACTAGAGGGGTCATTTATGGTGTAGTGGTTAGTAGACAGTGTTAACGCCACTTATACCAGAAGAATTATCTATTCTAAATTCCTCACATACGTTGAAAAAATGATTTTATCAAGTATTCATTGATCTGGAAAATAAGAAAAAAACATATGGTTTTATATATAACTGTTGGAACAGATATGATAAAACTTCCAGTGTGTGATTATTAACTGTTACCTATTTTGTTAATATATAACACGTTTACCTTTAACTTGTTTGTTTACCTATTATCTCTTTTACCATATTCATTTCTTCAATCATCGTTTTGCAAAATATAAATCAACTTCAAGAAAAACGGTCCTACGAATCAGCACAGTTTTCAGGCACAGCGTAAGGAGATCCTAAGGACGACCTCGCTGGCCCCACCAGACAGCTTTATATGCACAAGGTCACGGGTTCAAACCTGGCAGATGACTCTAAAATTTTTACAAGGGATAAAAAAAAAAATCCTTGGTTTTCCCGTCCTTGATGAGGGATGTAAAATTTTAGACCTGAGGTTGTACCATGTAAGATACTCTTTAAAGATCCTTGTCTTAATAAAACCTGGATAGTCAAATTTAGGACTCTTAAATTATAATGACGTATCATTTTCCGATTAGCCACATTGGTATAAAAGTGACGTTAAATGTTATAATGCAAACAAACTAGCTACAAATTATATTAGAGTCGTTCTTATTTGTCAGATCTAATAAGAAACTAAAATATTCTCATTATAGACTGCTAGATTTAAAACAATGAAAACAATGAACAAAACAAATAAATGAAACATACAGACTAATATGGTCATAGGTGAAAAATAAGACAAATGAAATACAAGGCATTTCAACCGAAGGAAAAAAAGAATGAAATAGAAAGCAATGTGTATGAAGGTAATGTTGAATACTACTTCATAATCATAAAAAAACATAAAACCTGAGGAACAAAGGATATAAATAACAGGAAGCCAATGGCTACTGGCTAGATGATAACTCATTGGATGGTTATTGGCAAAGAGAGATATTGCAATAATGGATACCAAATATTTGTTTTATGTCGAGAGAATGGGTACCCATCTTATGGCGCCTAGTCGGTAATCTGCCTTTTCCAACTCAACCATTGACTACTGAATTATTATCCGCTTTCCGGCTTATCTGCCTTGTTATTCAAGGCACAATCATAAGTTTGCTTTAATTTATCCTTTTTGATAATTACTTCATTGTGCAGAAAGGTAAAGAAATTCTTTTATAGATGTTATTTCACTTCAATGCCACAAGGTTTTAAATGTCTTAGAGATATAGAGAGAACTATATCACATCAGTTAACATCATTTGGGACTTTAAAATTAATTGATCGATAACTTTTATATTAAAAACACAGGAAGTGAAGTATATTTTTAGGCTGCAAAACTTATTAGAGTTATAGCTAATACATAAATATGTATTGCTATGTTTTTGAACGTCTGCTTTTCTAAGGCCGCGGTACGTTCATAAAAGTATTTATTAATATATTTAATTTATTTATATATTATACTTATTGGAACAATTGGAGTTCTTTTCCAAAGATATCTCAGTAGGCGGCATGCAGGAAAAGATAAAAATAACTAGGTTTCAGTAAATGTAATTATTATTTAAAATTAGGTTATACGTATCTATTTACACAATGCCGAGCTCTATGAATGAGAATACTGAGGAATTAGTGTCTAATAGTTTTGCCATAGAATATCACAAACAACGAAATACCTGGCGAAGGTGAAATCAGTCTTAGCCTTTATCTTCTGCTGCTTTCTCTACGTCCATAACTTTCAAAAATTATTTTACTAATTTTATAAAGTTATTATTTTATTTTGTTTATCTCGAATGACGGAACGAATCGAACCATCAAAATTCAACTAACAATTTTTCCTTTATACAATCTTCTAAAAAGCAGCCATCTATGCCCAAGGTCCCGGGATAAAACCCGGCAGATGGCTCTAGAATTTTTTAAACAGGGTAAAACGACCTTGGTTTTGCTGTCCTTCGGCAGGGACCTAACTGGTGGTCCCAAGTCTGTGCGTTGTCAGGTTCTCGTCAACTAACGGCATCAACGGTCGCTACTTTGCAACATAATCAGAATTAAATTTATACTTAATTTTAAATTATACCCATTAGAAAAATATTTAAAAGATAAATTTTAATGATTCTTGTTGTTTGATCGTTTAAAGTTAGAATTTTTTATTTTGGTAAAACGTTCTGGCTGGCTTGGGCCAAAGGTGGCCCGCACTAAACTGTCTCATAGGGCGAGGCGTACAATTGGTATTTATTTTATTTTTATCTATTATTTATCCGGGCAAAATTTTAAAAAACAAAATATTTTAACTCCCTTTTGAGATACATCTACTTACTTGGCAGAAATCTGGGATTGGGATGAATAAACTGCACGAGTTACATAATTGCAAAATTAACACTCACACTAGTGCTTAGTGTTTGACAGGCTACTGTTAGCAAACCTAAAACTCAGGTCTGAACAGAAAACAATCGATGAAACGCGGTATAAATTCGAGCGCCTACAGTGAAAATCGGCGCTGGCCTGATCGTGTTCTCCACTCAAAGCTCTGTATTCCAATACATACTGAATAAGCAAAACTTAGGAATCCCACTGTACTATAACATCGTCCGAGCAGGAGCATAAAGTGACGTTAAATCAATAAACAAACAAAAAATTTGGTTTTTAATATTCCGCAATATATAAAACAAATGTAACACCATTATAATAATTATAAACTACAAAACTACAGTCCCTAAATGACTAAACCAAACGAATCCATTTTTTGTGTTTAAACTACAAATTTCTTAATGATACGGAAGGAGTTTAATTATTTGTTATAGCTAATTAGTTGTTTCTCCTCTCATAATTTAACTCCCTCTTGGGCTAACAAGTCATAAACGTAGTAATTAACTTGTTTTCTGTTTCACTATGTCCTGCGTCTCTTTTAACAGCCGAGCTTTAATGGATGCTAACAAAACTGGTGTTGCCTATTTCACAACTCTACTCGTGGATTAGGAAAAATTATTTGACGCGATGTCTACTTATGGAACTCGGGTCTTAATGAAGGCAAGTACCAACATTAAATGGTCATTGCTCCAGCTACTATAAAAAAAAAAAAAAAAAAGATAAAAGTAGGTTAAACAAAGAAAGTAATTATATCCAAAAACCTTGATACAAAAGAATTTTATAAACTTTCGAAACAGTGATTGAAAAACAGATATTTACTTTCGAAATAGGTATGTTTATACAGTACTTGAAGCATATATATATATATATATATATATATATATATATATATATATATATATGTATATATATATATATATATATATATATATATATATATATATATATATTAAAAAAAATAAATAAAACTCAGTACATATAAAGAATAGATCGTACTGTTGTCTAGGCCAACGGTCGAGCAAGGAGGTGATTAGGCCGAGATCACAATCAGCCGTGATATTTTTTCCCCATTTTTGGGTATCCAATTTTTATTGAGACTGGGTCAGCGCCCTAGGAGGGTAATCTTATAGCACCAATATTCTCATTAGTACCAACGTTTTAAAAAGGTATAAAAAAAATGTTAATGAAAGTATTATTTACAAATATTAATTTTATTTGGTTTGAATTATTGAATTTTAAAATATAAACTAACCTATATAATATATCAAGACATTAAATAGATAAACAGAGTTCTAGGAAAACATAGTTAAGTAACAGAAGTGTTTTATGAATCAACTTTTATTTTTACAAGTGAAAAAATTTGTATTGCTGTATTAACCAAAAAAAAAAAACAAACAGGAGGAGAGAAAAGTTATATCCAGTATTTATTGTGAGATAAGAGGGTGCAATTAACTTATTAATTTATGTTAATAGCAAAAAAATAATATAGAAAAGAGAGAAATGCCCTGTGAAACAACAAAGAAGAGAATTTTAATCTCATCAAGATTATTTCTACTTTATATTATATATATATATATATATATATATATATATATATATATATATATTATATATATATTATTATATATATATATATTACTTTTGAACAAGTAGAGAAATTCAAGTACTTAGGTTAAATGATAACAAGACAAATGAAATCCAGGAAGAAATAAAGTCCCGGTGAAAGGTGGGAAATGTGTGTTATTATTCAATTGCTAAATTACTTAGCTCGCGGCTTCTAAAAACATAAAAGTTAGAATTTATAAAACTATTATTCTTCCGACGGTTCTTTACGGATGTGGAACGTGGCCGCATACTTTGAAGGATAAACAACGGCTTAAGGTTTTCGAAAATAAGGTACTGCGTAAAATATTTGGTCCGAAGAGAGATGAGGCACTGGTGACTTAAACAGATCGCACAATGCGGAATCGCAGAGCGAGTAAAGTTGTGGGGCTCGATGAGGATCGGATACCGAGAAGTGTGTATCCGCTGATCCGACTGTTAGGCATCCGAAAGGTAGGCCGAAACATCGATGGGAGGATTGTGTGTGCTTATCTCGGGGGCTTAGGCTTGAACGGTGAACATTGGAGGAGTCTGTGCAGGCGGAGTTTGGTGGTATCGGCATCGAACCTTCGGGTTAAGCCTTTTATTATTATTTTATATATATATATATATATTTGTACAATATGATACGTTTAACTTATCTCTAAAGTAGTTTAATAATGAGAATGTTTAATTTATAGATTTTATTTATGACGTAGATCGCCATGGTGACCGTGTAGTGATAAGCATGTGCTCTCATTGTCTCTATTGGAAATGTGATTTATTCATTTTTAAAAGTTGTATTTAAGACTGATTATTAGCTCAAACGGACAAGTTATAAGTCTAGTTTAAGAAGTTATAGTAAGTTAAAGGATTTATAAGTGAGTAACTACCAACAAAGTGGAAAACATGTGAAGTGTGTAAGGTTAGTTTTATTTAAACATTATCTTACCTAATTTAACAAGTTTAAAACTTTAAAACATTGTGTGATTGTGCTAATATTGTCTCAAACATTGTTTTTGTGCAAGTAAATAGACGTTTAGGGAGAAATGGCGTCCGAAAATGTAGCGAATATGGACCAACAAGAGGCAGGTTCTTCAACCATGCCAGAAGAAAATAACGAGTGGGAGGTGATTACAGGACGAAAAAGGCCATCATCCTCAACAGATCCCAGGCTATACACAAAAAAATCAAATACCGTCGAAACCAGCAATAGATATGACCCTCTTTTAAATATAACTGCGGAACCCGAGAAACAATCGAAGCAAACAGAAAATAAACAAAGTTAAGCCACCACCAATATTCCTAAAAGGAATAGCGAATATAGAAGGATTAATTGCGTTTTTAAAAAAAGAAATAGGCTCTAGCTACTTCACTATAAAATCAACAGCCAGAAATTTAATAGTATACCCAGCCACCCCAGACTCTTACAGAACAGCTGTTCGGTGCTTAAAAAAAGTAAATGCCGACTACCACACGTATCAACTTTCGGAAGACAAAAACCCAAGAGTAGTTATTAAAGGACTTCATCCATCCACACCAACGTCAATAATAAGTGAAGAACTAAAAGCTAAGGGCTATGAAGCTGTGAACATTACGAATGCTATCTCAGCCAGAACCAAACTACCTCTTCAAATGTTCTTTGTCGATATTTCTAAAAATACATTTAATGAGAAAGTATTTGAATTAAACTACATTTATTATACAAGGATAAAAGTAGAAGAAATTCGAAAAAAGAGGGAAATACCTCAGTGCTTCAGATGCCAGGGATTTGCCCATACAAAATCGTACTGTAATCACCAACCACGCTGCGTACGATGCGGAGAGGCCCATGAAAGCGCTGCTTGCATAAAAACTAGGGAGACGCCGGTCAAATGCGCAAACTGCGGAGGGGCACACCCCGCTAATTACAGAGGATGCCAGGCCCTCAAGAACCTGCGAGCTCAGAGGACCCAGAGTTACCGCCCTACACCGGTAGCTGCCCCACCTCCTCCGGATCTAGGACATTTTCCAGCCCTGCCGAACGGTCTTCAACAACATCAGCCTCTGGAACCTGTCGGTGTAAACCCCAGAATGGAGCGCCCAAACTGCCCTCGGCCCAACGTGGAAGCTCAGCCTCAGCCGCATCTAAGATCAGGTATGAGGGAAGACAGTAGTCAGTTGGTACCACCAGCTGGCTCTGAGCCTTATTTACAATCCAACATACTAAATAATTTAAATGCCCTCATTCAGCCCCTTTACAGCCTAATTAGCCAAATAACGCACTTAACACAAGCATTAGCAGTAACTTATGGACATTAGTTCTTTAACTGTTGGCTCCCTGTCAATCCTTCTTTGGAATACTAACGGACTACTTCGACATAAGACTGAATTGGAAATTTATCTTCATCAAAAACGTATCGACATTGTACTTTTGACAGAAACTCATCTCACATCACGCAACAAACTTTCTATACCTAACTATAATTTATACAGAACAGACCATCCCGAAAATACTGCACACGGAGGGACAGCTATTTTAATAAAATCGACCCTAAAACATTACCCTATACACGTAGACTCAACGGCTCAAATAGAAATAACAGGAATACAGTTACAGACTAAATACAAAAACATAACACTAGCTTCTATTTACTGCCCTCCTAAATATATCATTACCGATCAAATGTTTATTGATTTATTTAACTCGTTTGGTAGAACATTCCTGGCAGGGGGTGACTTTAATGCAAAACACAAAACTTGGGGTTCTCGTTTGTGCACACCAAGGGGCAGAAAACTCAAATCTGCTATTGACCACTTATCATTGAACGTATTTTCTCTTGACAAACCGACTTACTTACCAAATTCTTGTCACAAAAAACCTGACGTACTCGACATATTTGTAGCCAAAGATTTAACGACTCTACCGATTACAGTTACAACTGAAACAGACCTTGGCTCAGATCATTTACCGGTGAACCTGATGTTGGGGGTGGAGAAATTCTTTGTGGAATGAAGACAGTCGCTTACCTACGGAATCGTGGATTGGGATCAATTCAATAAGCATATTAATGCCCAGCTCACTGTCCCTAAAGCACTAAAAACTGAAAAAGACTTAGAAGATGCAGTTGAACTCTTCACTTCAACCGTTCAAGAAGCTGCATGGTCCTCACAACAAAAAAAAAGAAGGCCAGGAATAACTTCTCCATCCTACCCTCAATATATCAGGGACCTAATCCGTGCCAAGAGACGATCACGCAAACAATGGCAAACTAACAGACTTCCTTCAGACAGACGAATCTTCAACAAACTTAACAATGAACTTAAAACAGAAATACGAAAATTCAAACAAACTAATTTTGACAAATATCTGGAAAACCTGACAACCGACGACAACAGCCTTTGGCTACATACCAAACGAATTCTGAAACAACGAGAAGTTTCTGCCCCATTGAGAAACGATGATGGTTCTTGGGCCGTGTCGGATAAAGACAAATCTGAAATCTTCGTTGACTATCTTTCAAGTGTTTTTCAACCTCACACAGACTTAACAGACATACAACACGAAAATTATGTACAAAAATTCTTGGACTCTCCTCTTCCCATGTCTCTTCCACCAAAATCCTTTACTCCTTCCGAGGTATCTAGACAGATTATGAAAATGCCGAAAAGAAAGACTCCTGGTTACGACCTTATCATAGCTGAGGTGCTTCAAAAAATCCCCAGAAAAGCTTTAGTATTTCTTACTACATTATACAATGCTATACTCAGGACGACCAAATTCCCCATTCAATGGAAATATTCTACGATTTCAATGATACATAAACCTAACAAAGACAAATACAGACCTGATTCCTACAGACCAATTAGCCTTCTTCCAGTATGCTAAAAAATATTTGAAAAATTATTGTACGGACGCATTATTAACATACTGACTGACCACAACATAATACCAGACCATCAATTCGGATTTCGCTCTTTTCACTCCACAACACAACAGTTACACAGAGTAACGGACTTTATTTCCACTGCACTTGAACTAAAACAATACGCTTCTGGGGCATTTTTGGATGTTACTCAAGCTTTTGATAGGGTGTGGCACCAGGGTCTTCTTTTTAAACTAAAACCCATACTTCCAAGCACTTATTATCTAGTTTTACAATCTTTTCTCTATGACCGCTTCTTTTCAGTCCGACAGGGTTCCGAGACCTCATCAGTCAAGCCAGTCTCTGCAGGAGTTCCCCAAGGTTCTATCCTGGCCCCACTTCTGTACTTAATATACACATATGACTTACCGACAAACGAAAAACATCCTAACTGCGACTTATGCTGACGACACTGCAATTATTACTAAAAACACAGACCCTACACAGGCCAGTATGACTTTACAACATCACTTAGACAATGTACAAAACTGGTGTAGGAAATGGAAATTAAAGATTAATCACGACAAATCACTACATGTTACATTTACACTTAGACATGGAACCTGCCCTCCAGTTTACATAGACAATCACCAGATACCACAATCAAACACAGTAACGTACTTAGGACTTATTTTTGACAAAAGGTTGACATGGGGCCTACACGTCAAGACTAAACGTAAAACTCTAAATTTTCGACTGAGACTATTGTATTCGATACTTCATAGACATTCTAAATTACCTATCAGACAGAAACTTAACGTATACACTTATTTATTAAAACCAATATGGACTTACGCTTGCCAAATATACGGACCTGCTAAAAAGACACACATACGAAAAATACAAACATTTCAATCGCAATTTTTAAGACTGGCAACGAACTCACCACTATATGTTTCAAATAATACTCTTCATACTGACTTACGTATCCCTACTATAACAAACCACATTCGATCGACTTACAAACGATTTCACGACAAACTAAATGGACACATAAACAAACTTGTGCAAAACATGGCTACAACCGACATACCATCCATAACTCGGCGTAGGCTGAAAAGGAGTTGGATGAGGGACCTCCTGACCTAAAAATATAGTTCTGCTTAATGTCAGGAGGATGCACCACTGGGTGCTGTCTCCCTCATGCCTGACCACGCCATGTTTACTTAGATTTTAGCACATTTGCTTATTGTAATTTTTTTTTACAGGTGTAAATAAAATATTAAGTGGAAAAAAAAAAAAAAAAATTTATGACGTAAATGAATTTCAGGCTTTCCGAAAGTATTAAAGAGTCCGACTAGGCTAACTTTAATGATGTTTCTATTACATGCGTTACATGCGTTGCATTGAGTATTTCAATGAAATATTTATAAGCCGTTCGCTGTTTTCTATTTTATATCACTTTTAACATAGCAACTACATTACATGCTATTAACGGTAGCTAGTTTGCAACAATAATCAGATTTGAATTTTTACTTAATTTTAAATTATACCCTAAATGAATATTTAAAATATTTATAAGATGAATTTTAATGATACTTTTTGTTTGATCGTATCCAGTTAGAATTATTTATTTTTTTAACACGTTCACGCAGCACACAGGGCAAAATCACGAATTTAGGAGGACAAAAGTTTGGAATTTTCCAGTGCTTCACTTTTTTATTATAAGTTGGCAAGACGCTTATTACTAATGTTCTTGTGGTACTTCTTATAGAGACTAGAGACATGTTGATAGACTTGAGAATGTGCCTTGTGGAATAGTTACGTTGGATTTACCATATCCACCCCACACACACAAAATCACCAAATCAAAAGTTTAGAATTTTCGGGTGCTTGAACTTTTAATTATTAGTTAGTAAATCAAATAAATAGTAAATGAGTGAGTGAGCTATTCCTCTTTACACAAGTGCCTAATAACTAGCAGTGGGATTATCTTTATTCTATGGACATTTATCGTGTATATGGTGTGTTTAGCGCAAAGTCTTTTTGCTTCTATTTAACAATGGACATTGCTGAAACAGGTAAGACATTATATTTCCATACTCGTTATTCAATATACATTGCAGTAGTTATTTTACTGTAGAGTTATTTTAGCAATTTGTAAATGTATGACCCTATTCAATAACAAGAACTATATAGCCCCCAAGTTACCCTAAGGACTTGTTAGTAGGATTTGTGTCATCTAAGCCTTCTAGTCTTTAAATGTTAAAGAACTACATCTATTAGCAGGTTTCAGCGAGTCCGATCCATTATTAGATTTTTTGTATTATTTTTCCCGTATTCTGGAACTTCAAACGTAATATTTAGGTTTTAGCAAACAAATTTGTTTGACTAAAAAATTTAATTATTTTTTATAACTTTTTTTCCGTAATCTGGGACCCCAAAGGTTAAATATGGACAAGTTTCAGAATTTCGTCAACCTAAATCGGTCATATTTTCCACTGTGCGCTGGCGAGGTTCTATTTTTCATAAGGGCATAAATTGAAAACAACAAAAAAAACATTTTAACTGCTTTTCGAGTTATACTAACTGGAAGAAGTCTGAGGTTAGGATGAAAAAAACATGAGAGTTATACAAATTACAAAATAAGCATTCATTTGACTGTTATCAAACGCACAACTCGTATACAGGTCCGAAGAGGCATTAATCGATGAAACACGGCATAAGTTCAAGCGTCGGCATATAGACCAGACATTGAAAATCAGTGTTAATGAGAGGAATAATTTCCTTGAATGAATAAATAGGGAGTATTGTAGTTTAAGGTACCTATGTAGTATTATCATTAAGGATAATAATATTACAGAAGAAATTTAGGCAAATTAGTGCTATTGGTGTCAGATAAAAAAATAATTCAGAATCGGGATACATCAAGATACCTCAAAATTTGCCCAACCATCCTTTGAACAGTTATAATCAGAAGAGTCTTGGATATGGACCCCGATGAAAGGCTGATCAACACGTGTCTTTCTAAAGAATGGAATCTCTGGCGGGTTTAGGAATATGCGCTAACTATGAAACAGCAGAAACTACTACGATAAAGTGTTAATATTAAAATAATTTCACTAGGACATGTACAAATACTTATTAGGCCTCCTAAAATTAGGATGGAGGTACGCCCGGGTGAAAGAAGGAAGATAGACAGGTATTGATGTCTCCTGGATAAAAAAGCAGATACGATGTAAGACCTCAGTAGGGGATGATTGTTGTGATGGCCAAGTCTTACAAGTACCCTATATAGTAACATCGGATGATGAATATGTTTTAGCAACTGACATGTTCATCTTATCTGATTAATAATTTATTTCTACATGACAATGGAATATAACAGCTGGTTATTTTTTATAGCCTATTCTGTTAGCTCTTCTGAATTGTAAAGTTATTTGAAACTTTTCCTTTTTTTCTGCAAGAATGCACTTTAAGGATGTCTGTCAATATCATAATATCTGAAGCTAATCTATTTAATAATTTATAATCAGGTAACCAGAGGGCTCACCATTTGGTTTATGGAGGTCCTTAACCTAAAACTAAAACTTAATTTTCAAACCTAATTTGCCAACGTTGAGGTTATCCAGAGGTTGTCAGCTAACCATATATATCGGATTGCCTATAAGTTTGTCTTTTCAAAAAACTTGTTATACCTCGCGGATATGAATTAAGACATTTTATCCATTTTTGAATCCTCAGGAATTCTAGAGGTTTTAGCTCTTTGAAATGACGTTCCTTTAACAATTTGCCGTGTTACCCAATTTCGAAACGATTTCTAACATATTTCGGTTGACTTATCAAGGGTTCGAAATGAGTAGTTCCATATAATAGAGTTGGGAGTATACTTGTTTTATATATTGAAGTTTTTAGTCGAAGAGACAGACTTTAAGAATAAATTAAGTAACTAAGTTGGCATATTTTTACTGAAAGGTAACTCTAAGATAGCAATATGTTTTGATAATATAATTTTGCAGTTATTTGTTTTAAATTTTTACGGTATTTTTTCTTTTCTTTTTTAAATGAGTAACATTTTCCCTTCGTTTTATCTGCCTTTACATCAATTTTCAACTCTTTTACTGTGTTTGGGGAAGCTAATTCTGAATGTATATGAATCTTTCTGACATTTGGGCCGCTACTTGTGACAGCAATTTAATCAGCAAAAGCTGATTTTGAAGCATGCTTCAGCTTGGTTCAGACAATTTACTAGTATAAATAGAGAACAGTATTGGAGATGATACTGCCCTTGTGGAACACCCCATGCGAGATGGACGATATTAGACATCTGGAGGAGAATGAAACTCCTAAAAGATTATTGATGGAGATAGTCCATGGCCGGAGGAGAGTTGGCCGCCCCCGCCTTCGATAGACTGACTGTGTGGCCGCGGATGCGAGGAGTTTAGGGGTCCACAACTGGATGGCTGCAGCACAGGACAGAAACTTCTGGAAGTTGCTGGTTGAGGAGGCCTGGACGCGTCAACGTGTTGTAGCACTAAACCAATAATAATAATAATTTCATTCAGTCTAGAAACCTATTCGTTGATCTCACGGGCCCGAATAGATTTTATTCTAGAAAAAAGAATTATTTGAGGAACTATTTGAATTCCAAGAATCTAGTCCAAGTTACCGCTCTAGCAACTGTTAACCTGACACAACAAAAAGGAACAAATTAATGGTCAGATTACCATATTAAGACCGCTCTAAGTACGGTAGCGATTTTAAGTGATATTTCACTACTGATCAACTCACTATCAATCATAAGCTATCATTAACGTCAGAGCTGTATATATGGTGTAGTATAACAGATAGTAAAGTGGCCATTCGTTAAGGAACTCACTGTGTAAGTTACTGTTAGTTAAGGACTATTCAGACCATCTTGGCCAAAGCAGACCATCATCCCGTCACGTCGAATTCTTGCCAACAATCATCATGTACCTTCGAATACATTTTAAATTACTATTCAGTTCAAATAATAACATTCAGTGATAAATTGATTGAATCGATCAATCCTTAAGTATATGAAAATTAAATAAAATAAAATATTTTAAAGAAAATAACCTTTTGCATTATGATTAATCATTAAAATTCTTGAAATAACTTTAAAAAGTTCATTAGAATATCTTAATTAAAAAAACTGAATGACATTACATGTGGAATTCCTACAATGTAAAATGTTTATAGGTAACTAGTTAATTAGCAAAAGTTGGCTATAGAAGCATATGTTGAATTTTTTGGAAGAATCTATGTTACCAGAGAACTGGGTATGCTTGTACACCAGGCCGAGATTGCGGCTTATTGTTTTTAGTAATAGTAACTTTTTTTTTTTACTATTACTTTCATCTATGTGAAATAAACAGTTAGGGAAACTATTGCAATAGTAAAAAGTTTTGAATTCCAATTTTCAAAGGAAAAACACTTTTTAGAGTCCCCTGAGTCCAAATAACCAAGTTCCGCAAAAAGGTCTGTATGTGTGCGTCTAGCACGAAAACGAAATGTCATGTTTAATACGACTACATGCCCGAGACGTTACACCAACTTCTTCGCCACTATTGGCCGACCGGTACTGCTACTTTATACCATGCATTTTGCACCTTTTTACGATTTTTTCAAAAACGGCTCTAATGATTTTGACTAAACTCGCTATATCAATGTAAAATTTAATATCATGTACATTTCATTCTGATTGAAATAGTCTGACACGGTTTAAATGAATATATAAAAGTAATGATATTATCTTTTTTGGATTGATGAAATGTTGTTAAAAATAAAAGCCTAACGAATCCAACTAAAGGGTAAACAAGCAGAAATATTTTTATTGCAGTTTTTGTGTTTTTGATCATAATAATAGTAATATAGATATAGTATGGTCCATCATACATCTGTATTACTGATAAAGATTTTAGAAAAAATATTATCTTATAAAGAAGGTCAAATGTATTGGAGAAAAAAACGAATAAAACTGACTGATTGTTATAGATAACAATTTTATATTGTTTTATAATTTAATCTAAATCATGTGTTTACAACGAAACTAAATTTATTTCTTTAAACCTCCTTAAACTATATGTATTAATTCATAAATTGATTTTAATAACCGAGGTAAGTGAAAGTCGTGTTTTGCCACCAGATTATTTTTTTAACAGGGGAACATGGACGATTCGTTATTCAAAATATATTATCAAATTACTCACAGAAGGTGAGTAATTTGATAATACAAATAATAAAAACAAAAATAATATAAAATAATACAAACAAACAAAATTGTACCCACATGATACATGTGAATGAATGTTAACTTATCTTTATGGTCAAAAATACTATAAAACCTGGCATGAACTTGCAACATTTATAAGGAACGGAATGAATATTAATCATTCCGAAAATGCAATCTCAGACAAGTCAAACACCATTTGTCTATGTAGTACTTTAATTATATCAATCTTGATTAATATATATATTTTTTTTTTCTATTTATTTATTTATTTTTTTTTTTTTTTAATGAAACTTCAGACATGTATGACTGTACATTAAATATTTCGGAATTTTTTTATTAATTTTAACGTCCGCTAGCCCCACATCGATTAATCAGTGTCAGAAACTAGAAATTTTGACAGTAATAAATAATGCGAAGATGTGAGGAAGTAATATCCAGCTGATGATAGGCCCGAGAGGAAGAAGCCTTAAGTAAGATTATTAGCCATGCGATATCATCATTATCAGATGTTGGTTCCGATCCGCCGCAAGTTTCGCTTGGATATCATCATCGGCTCTGGTAATTGCTACGCTTCATCTCATCGGTCTCATCATGTATATAATTTGCTAGGGCTGGACTGTCCCGCCCTCTCGCCATGTCCAACCGCTAATGGCTATGAGCAGTGGACCCCAGTCGTCCCGTCTCTATGTCAAGAAGTTCAATTAAGAAATTTACCGTCATAAAAAAATCAAAAAAATCAAAAAAAATCTGGTGCGCTCAATACACTACTTTCACTTGCTTACATCTTGAAATAAAAGAAATAATGTTTTATTATTATTCAAGTAATAATAATTATATTGTTTCGGTGCAAAAATTCATTTCATATTAATGAAAAACAGAACAAAAAAAACATATATATTCATTGATATTTACAAGCGTATAGTAAAATACATCCAGTATATGTGATATAAGATTATACTGTCATGATTAAAATGTAGAGCTACTGCCCATAGGCAGATCTCAAAAAAACATGTTAAACCAGCAGGTATCGGGGCCATCTTCTTTTCAGAGGTCTCAGAGGATTATCAGGGATTGTAGAGGTAGCAAGGTTTGAAACTAGTGGATTAGAGTGAGAATGGAGTTTGTCATGAAAGGGGCGGTATCTGGTTCGAGCCAAGTCAACAACATAAGGAACATTTAGGTCTTTATGGATCAGTTGATTAGTAACAAAATAAGGAGCTTTGAGGATTTTTCGAAGGCATTTTGATTGTAAGGATTGGGGACGGGAAGAATTTGATGGTTTAGTAGAGCACCAAAACTATACTCTGTAAGTCCATATCGGCCTTATGATAGCCATGGAGATGAGTCTTTTGTAGTTAAGCGGAATATTTGAGCGTTGGTCTCGTAAGTGTTGAATTCCTACCTCTCCCCCTTTCCCCCCCCCCAGTATTCTTTAGCAACATCCTACTTACTCCTGTTAAACAAATCTAATAACTAATGATCTATCTTAAGAAAGCGCTTTACTTAATAATTTCTCTCGAGATCGAAACCACATGAATCTGCTCTAAGATACCGATTACTACAACACATACTTGACAAACGTTCAAATATTCCAGTCTATTACAAAAACTCATTTCTGTCACTATTATCAGACCTGTTTAGGCTTACAATTTTTTTACAATCCAAATCTTCGCGAAATTCCGAATGCTCCTTATTTTGTCACAAACTAACTCATCCATGATGAATTCAACATTTGTCGCAGACTTAGCCCTCTTTTTATTTATAACTACCTCCCCACATAAACCCACTTGTTTGTCTTCCTTAGATATTCCTGATATCCTCCGTGGCGATTGAAAGAAGATGGTCTCAGGACATGCTGTCTTAAAATAGTTAATGAAGAACTACCACTAGTTGGTTGTTCTTTCATAAGACATTTTCACGGCTTGTATTCTTCCTAAACATTTACTAAAATGAAATAATAATAACAAAAAAAAAAAGAATTAAATAATATAACAATATAAACTATTATATTAAAAACTCAAACTTTATGACCTGTTCTTCAATCAGGATCACCTTCTACTATTTTGAACGTTAGTTGACTTTTTTTTTTAAATCATTAGCTTTCCAGGAATATATTATACATTTATATTAATGACTTATTTGATGGACAAAAATTAAACCGAAAAAATATTTCTGCTTCAGTTAGTTATCGAATTCTTGCGTACTACATAACTATCTATTGTTTATCTTATAGAAATGGTTAGCGGGAGGGGAGGTTGAGAGGGTTGCTCAGCAACCTTATAACCAAAACTTCGTTTGCGTCTCCGTGCCTGGGGTTTTTATAATTCCTGAGATCAATTTTCGGGTCTCGCCCGTTGGCTCGAAAAAACCCAAGTGTTATCTACAAAGGCAAGATAGTGATGAACAAAAAAATATAAATGATTAATTGTTTCCGATCATCGTGAATTTAGCATACTTCAGAAGAAGACATTTTTGTATTAAGCCATTCCACTATATTTCAATAAAAATTAAATCAAATTCCATTTAGTTCCCTATTATTCGTAAGACATTTTAAAGGAAATTGTAAAAAAAATCAATATGCATGTTATAAAGTGGCTCTTCTCGTTAATTGTTCATTCTGATAAAGTTGCTGTAAGATCCCAGCCGTAGGCTTAAATATCGAATGTTTATTATTGAACTAGACGTGTCACATAAACACACCGAGTCTATTTAGCAACTTGGTCATATGGACTTAGGACACCTTAAAACGTGTAATTCTTGTAGTAGTAAAACTAGAATTCTCACGATCGCAGTACTTCCTTACTATATATTTCATATATAGGTAGTGAAAGAAAGGATCGTTGAATTATATAAATAACTGAGAAGTTAAACGGATTTCATTTGGTCTTGGTTTGTTTTCTATCGCTAATTTAAATTATAATGGATAATTAATGAGATGAATGGAGCAAAGAATGTTTCTCACCGATTATGATAACATTTTTTTAGGTAATACTAGCTAGATATTAAACTATTAGATAATTAGAAGGCGCTCAAGTTCACTCAAATCAAAATTTGTAAAACAGTCTGTAAACGTGTGTATTTTCTGACTTCTAAATTTTAATTATTGGCTGTTTTTATAAAAATTTTGCAAAGCCAATTTTTATTTTTTCTTTAACACATAAAACCTACAAGGAGAGGACCCCAAATGTGTCTCACCGATTTTGTAAAAGATTTTTAGGTCATACTACGCATTGAACCATTATACTCAGCAAAATATTAAGACCAAAGCTCCCTAAGAGTGGCGCAAAAAATCGTAAAGTTGGTACACAGAAAAAACATTTTATATAATATCTCTGGTTCTAATGAAGGTATAAAAGTAAGCTTGTTGTCAAAATTACCTTACATAAAAGCAGAATAATTAAAGAAAATAACCCATTAAAATATTTAAGTTTTATGCTTGGTAATAACCCTTAAAATACAAACAACCTTGTCAAAACAGTACTTTTAATGAGGTTTCGTAAAAATTCTGTTCTTCACTCCTAGAAAGGAATCTTAATCTGATCACAGTTTTCAAGAAACCTCATTAAAAGTACTATTATGACGAAATTATTTATATTTTTAGGGTTATTAGCGAACATAAAACTTAAATATTTTAATGGCTTATTTTTAATTTATTCCTAATTGAAATAGGGCAATTTTGGCACCAAAGTTATTTTCTTCCTTTACTATACCTAGAGATATTAAATAAAATGTATTTTTTGCGCTCAAGTTTTCCGATTTTTTTATCTACTCCGGGAGAGCGTTGGTCTCTAATATTTTACAGAGTATAATAGCTTAATATCTAGTTTCTGTGAAAAAAAAAATGTCGCCATAATCAGTAAGACATTTTGGATCCTCTCCTTGTAGGTTATATTTGTGTGCTAAAGAAAAAATCAAAACTTGGCACTGCAAATTGTTTATAATATAGCAAATAATTAAAATTTAAAACTCAGAGACACACACGTTCACAGGCTGTTTTACAAATCTTGCTTAGAGTGGACTTGAGCACGTCAGCCTTCCAACAATGTTAATTATGTACCTAATGAGATAATGTATTGTGAAATAACAATTTAGGTATGTAAAATTATTACGAATTGTCAAATGGCCTAATCTAAAACAGTGGAGTTATAATAAAGTAATGTTGGATGAATATGGACCATTATACAGTTTTGAACCTTATTATTATCTTGCTTATTTAGATTCAGGAAAACTTATATTGTGTTAAAATCTCAAATCTGAAATTTCCAACTTCTGAAATATGTAGTCACACCATAATAACGGAAAGAAGAAATGATATCTGATGTGGAAGAACTTCGTAATTGACATTCAAATCGTTAGTAACAGTTCAGGCAGCTCCCACTGTCAAAGCTATATAGTAAATAATGCGTAGAATGGATGTTGGGCGCACCATAAAAGAGCCGTAAAGGGGATATAAAACTCTGCACGTGCACTATAACTTGGAGAGTAGTTCGTTGCCTAGGCACCTTTTTGAATATTTCATCGTTAAATTCAAAGGAAATCAAGCACAAGGAGAAAAAAATAAAATAATACTTCAACTGTAACGGTTGGTGTGAATGATTACTGTAAAAAATTTATATCATTGTGATTTAGTAGCATAATATCATAAAATTGCATTATTTGAACTACAAGTTATTACGTATCTGAAATACCGAGTTTAAATGATTGGTACATGAAATGTGGTTTAAATAATAAGACAAAGATTTTTTTATTATTATTTTAATACTTACTCACGTACAAATAGTCATATAGGCAATATAACTGTTGAATTTGCTTCGGAAAACCTCTATATAAAACATGCTCGAACATGACATTTTTTTCTAACATTTTTAAAGGACTATCCAATTAAAAAAAAAAAAAATTATATATTACTCCGTTTGAGTAAATAAGAAGAAATTTATTAATGGTCGAAATGTGGACTTACAGAGGTCATCAAAAGTTACACGGACGCTGAAATGAGAATATCAGATTGGGGAAGTAAGTAGCAATGAACTTAAAGAAAGGAGACTTAGATGGCATATAATAATCAATGTACCATTCCCCAAAAAGGTATTGGATTGGGAGGTCGTGGATGACCATGAGCAGTGAATAAGCCAACTGAGAGAAATTCCATAGAATATGTGGAGAAATTTGCATGGACTTATGCTGATATACTCTCCATTATTGAGACAGTATTAATACGCCTTTAAAGAAATACACTTGTTGAGGCATTGTTTTCCGAAATCTTTAAATATTGTTGGAATTAGAAGTGCTTATTTTATAGCTATGGATATATCTGATAGATCTAACAGTTTAATTGTAAAGTGGGGGAACAAGAGCAAAAAGAGTAGTAAACAGTTTTTACCTGTTCAAGTACATTTTAATTCCGATTCCTCTTTTAGTCTATGATATAGTAAAGATTCACTAGATCAATGGAAACTCTTTAAATTCCTATAAGAGTTTATTAATATTGATAAGTATTGGGCAATTATTACAGTCATAGAACTAAAGAGGATTTTTTTTTTTCGATTAAAAAATAAACAGGACTTCCCTGTTTCGACACAAGCTGTTATTTTAATTATCTTAATGAAATAAAAATCTTATAGAAAAAATATCTTTAGATGAACAAGCAGAACAGTAAAGTAATGTTGAATTTGCTAAAAAAGAAAATTTGTATTTAATATTTTAATTTAAAGGGTTAAATAAATAGACAAAGCACAATAAAATATTATTCATACAGTAAACAATAATAGATAAATTATTCGCGGAAACACTAATTATGTGTATGGATGATGATAGCACACTACTTAGAAGAAGAAGGATACTTTGAAAAAAACAATAAGGAACTAGAAGGCCCTAAATAATGTATCACTTAATCACCCTTAGGAGTAGATATTCTTTTTTTTAATATTTTTTATTATTTATTCATTTTTTTAGGGCAATCCCTATAAAAATGGAGCCGTCCGGCACAACATAAAAAAAACATATCATCAGCACACATCAACAACTTGGTAAATTATTTTACAAAACACAATTGTATAAGTATACAATAACTATATGCATAGTAAGCTTATAGTAATAAAATATATTGATAAATGACCACAATTTTTGTTTTAATTTATAAAATAAAAATAAATAACAACAGTGAAAAAGCTAAAAGTTTTATTCCTACTGAATATCCTTCCAGCGGCTTTATGACGCGACATGTGTGGACCTAATTTTTAGATTTATCGCTACAGAAGCATACAACAATTTTAAGTCTATTACCAGAGGTTCCGCCAGAACTTAATACGGGCATGTAGTTAACTCAATTCTCTTTTTACGTGGGCCATTAAACGTAAAAATGGAAGCAATCCTTAAATGCTTCCCCGTCAAAAGCTGAGCACGGTGTCTGTGGATCCAAGGTATTCCTCTACGGGCCGAGACTAAAGGAGAACGCATACTTTCCTGACAGCCTGATCTCAGAAGTGATATCAGATCAAATACCAGGGTAGATATATCAGAATATATAAGTAAATATATATATTTTTTAAGGAATGTTAAAGATTTGATAGTGTACATTATAGTGAACAAAAAAAAAAATGGATTGAAAAAAAAAAATCACAGATATATTTCTGTTAAAAAGACTTATCCTATCATTTTTATTAGAACAATCGACGAGAGTGATTACAACTATTATCTTCCATGTTGGGTAAGACTCGGCAAGCGATTGGTCCAACGGGCGACCTAAATGCCTCCACTTTCACCGCACTCACTGTCTCCCCGGGTGACTACTGTAAAATGGCGAGCTAGCCGAAAAAGGAGCTGCGGAGGACATTACCGACCTTAATCACTCATCGTACGCACCCCTCTTACGACACCTGATGACGAACATTGTTCGGTGATGAAAGCTGCCGACGGTGGAAGAGGGGTAGAAATTAATTGCCCTTGTGTCTGATCGCCTCGTTTGCGATTCTTAGTATCCCACGATTTCGCTAATAATGGATTTTTTTTTAAGTGTAATTAATTATAAGATTGAAATATTCGAACTAAAAGTGATTAAAAAATATAAAATTAACAAAAAAAAAAACTTAAAAAAAAATTAAATATGTATAATCTCTACAGATTTACATTACATGAAATAGACTATTTCTGAACAGTTTCAAATCAGTATTAGTACTCAGTAATTGCAAATTGTGGTTTCAGTTGTAGACAAATATTTCATTTTAACGTAGTTTTATAAGAGAGAGAGCAATTTAATATTTATAGTTTCTTTGTTTAGACATTTAACGTCACTTTATGCTACTATGGCTAATCGGAAGAGATGATATAATGGAAGTCCTAAATTTTCGCTATCCAGGTTTAATTAGGATACGGAATTTAAATGAGTACCTGACATCGCTCAGAAGGACAGCACTTTTAAGGATTATTTATTCTTTTTCTTTATTTTATTATTTTACTTAAAGATCTATCCCTGTAAATAATTATATTCGTATAAAAGATTTATCGTGATAATATTGAGGTACTTGTATATTTACATTTAGTCATAGATCCATAATAGATAGATTTATAAATAACAAAAAAAAAAAAATAGCAACCTAGCTATTCATGAAAATATAATGTTTTCAGTAAACAAAAAGTATTTACATAAAAAACCTATGAAAATATTTTATTTATTTTAATAAAACTTATTTGGTCAGTAAGGAATAAACAATATTTATCATCCATTCCAATCACTCAACTTGTACATGCTATACTACCGATTATATTCATAACCAAGTATATTACAGTTCATAACATATAATAAAATGAAACTAAACTTTTATGGCATGATAGCTCACCGGAATTAATCTCGTCAATTGCATACATTAATAAATCTATATGATAATTTGATTGACGAATAATCGCATTGACACCCAGCAAAAAGATTTGTGTGTGTGATAAGAAAATCACGAAAATGAAAAATCGTGCAAAAGTCAAATTTCATATTTAAGACAACTATAAGTCCGAGATGTGACAGCAACTTTTTCATCGAAATCGGTAAACCAAAGGATAGGCCGGTCAGTAGAAATTGAAAAGAAATGTTCGCCTTTCACGATTTTCTCAAAACAGCTCTAACGATTATGATTAATCTTGTTATATCGGTGTAAAATTGTATGAGTTTTAATATCATAAGGTTTTATGATATGTTCTGATTGAAATAGTCTGACGTGGCTTAAATGTCTATATTTTAAATTTTCTTTATAACATATCATGTTAGTACCATTGATAAAAAATGGATAAGAATACAAGTTCAACGAATTTGATGATAAACAAAGAAGAAAAGAGCAATTGTATTTTTTTATTTTTTTTTCTAACAAAATAATAGTCATGCAGAAGTATGATATACGTTGGAAAGCTAAAAATATTGGAGAAAACATGTCAAGTTATATGCAAAGCTATAAAAATTAATGCATAAAGAGAAACGGCATAAACTTGAGTGATTATTGTAAATAATAATTTCTATTCTTATAGCATTTAATCTGAAACATATGTTTCCATCAAAAACCAATTTAATCGCTTAATGTGTTTTTCAAGTCTAACTTTATTTTAAAATTATTAAATTAATTTTAACAATTGAGGTGAGTGATACGCGTACGGGATTTTTTGCGTTTTGTTCTGAGGGAAAAAAATTTTAAGGTGTAAAAAAAAAATGAATTTATGAATAATAGCTGTTTTCTCGATGATAAAATTAATCATATGAAAGTTGTAGATATCTTCTAGCTGTCAAGTGGACATGATTATGTTGTGAGTAATATAGTTATAGTACGCACCGAATACTTTCCAAAAACCTTAGAATATGTGTAAAATTAAAATCGGTTTGATTAATCTCATATGAGCAAAGTATGAACAATTTTTCAGTGTAAATTCCCTTAGCATACGTGGGATATTCTTCTCCCGCTGCATGGATACCGTATTTTGGAGACATTGACGTTGCTATGTCAGAACACTAGGTCGTATGCCCTTTGAGAGTAATGAGACCAAGGGACATATTTGAGGCACCGAGGTTTATACTCCATATGCCATTGCATTATATTCAGAACACCGGTCTAAGAAGACTACTATTTCGCTTACGCTGGGGGAAAACTGTTCCTATGTATTTTGTTTGTTTTTTTGATCCTATTAAAGCCAATGACAGTTTTAAATGTGAGTGCTAAATAGTCCCATATGCACATTATTTTGGGAAGTATGGGTTTTCCAACAAGATAAGGGGCTAAATCGATTAACTGGGATTGAATGCCCAAATGAATGACTACGGTATGACTAATTATTTTGATTTGAAAATTATCCTTAAAGTGACGGGAATACATGATAGTCATTTCATCTAAATAATAAAAGTCAATTTCTAACTTTCACAAAAAACACTTTGCTGTTGGAAGCGGGAGTTGTGCAGAGACAACAAACATCAACGAAAATAAGATCTAAAGAATTGACTTGTTGCTGATACAAGCTTTAAGGAAGTCGCAGGTCTGCTAAAGAAGTTTCACAAGTTTTTGGAGAAGATATAGGTGTGATTCTAGACATTACAAGATATATAACGATGATGGTACTGTTGCTGCTGGATGACTTAACAAAAGGAACTATCAAAAGTTTACAAGATACCTTAGCTTTTGACTGCACAAGCTATAATTGATTATTTTCAGATACTAACAGAATTTAATAAGGAATGATTACGCAGCGAAGTAGAAACTTGATTCGGTATATCCATTACTAACCAGCTTTGCAGTGCTTTTTTAAGTTGAGCCGATGTAGGAGGAAGAACAAGAGCGACTCATTCAAAGCTCACAAGACGCCCACTACAGATGTCAGCGGTCCAACGTCTTTCACCACCCAGAGCCCGTCACCTCGGCCAACCTCCGTATCAGATGGACAGCCCACACCGCGCTACTCCTCCACGGCTGTCACTGAAGTCTTTCTACATTCCGTCGGCGGCGATCTGCAGAATTACGGGAATACATAAATATACAAACGTGAGAATGTAAAAATAAACACATCCTCCTCGACTTAAAAAATAAATAAATTATGAATAATAAAATTCGATATTATTTGCCTTATTTACAAGATATGATTGCCTTATAAATCTTTAATGATATGAAACATATTAGAAACTGTAATAACTCGACCATATAAGAAAGGTTTTTTTTTCATTATTCCTCTGGTTTTCTCTTCTGCTGCATTTCATAGATTTTAAGTGGGTTTTGATGAAAGAGACTGGATCATATTTTAGTTCTAGTGATTGGCCTCACTTAAGAGGAAAACCTTCTTTCCGGCAGCAGGGAGCCATAACGCATTTAAGATGTCACTTCGACGATCTCCTAAACATATTTCTCCATATATAATCTTTCACCGCTTCACTTGTAGTAATAATATATCCATTATCTAAACAAAGAAAAACTCTATTTAGATAAAATAAAAATATAAAGCTTTTAGCATCTCCACCCCAAGTCAGTCGTGCATAAAAGCTATAGGAGAATAAATGAGTTTTTTTTCTTTTTTTAAATGATGGATAATTAAAATATGACTATTTAAAACCAATGTTTTTTTTTTAATATAATTTTTTTGACATGGTAAGTTAAATTAAACGACACTGCTGATGACGCAGTGAAATATTATGTATGGAAAAAAAAATACTAAAACTAAAATTAAAACTAAAATTGATAAAATAAGTAATTTAAAAGTTAAAATTTACAGTTCCTCTCCAAATGACCCTACCACCTAAATCATTTCATCCTTCAGAAATAGCCAATATCGTTCACAGATTACCTTCCCGCAAAGCTCCTGGACATGACCTAGTTACTTCCCATATAATGAAACAGCTTTTCGAAAATCCATCCTTTTTCTTACCAACATATATAATGCTATCCTCCGGACCACATATTTTCCTGACTCCTGGAAACTATCGTTTGGAAACTATTGTTAAGATGAATCCCAAACCCCAAAAGCCGCTCGAACATCCTTCCTCTTACCGTCCAATTTCTCTATTACCTATTATGGGTAAAATCCTTGAAAAACTCCTCCTGAAACGAATATATCCCATCCTTGATTCTAATCATAATATCCCTGATCATCAGTTCGGATTCCGAATATCCCACTCCACCATCCAGCAATATCATCGTGTGGTGGACGTTGTCTCTTCTGCTTTGGAGCGCGGGTTGTACTGCACGGGAGCCTTTCTCGATGTAGAACAAGCCTTTGATAGAGTCTGGCACTCAGGACTGTTGTACGAACTCCGTAAATTCCTTCCTCCCACATATTTCCTGATTCTTCAATCCTACCTCTCTGATAGATCCTTCAAAATAAATCACAATAGTTCCTATTCTCTATAGGAAGATAGATCCTTCAAAATAAATCACAATAGTTCCTATTCACCCCTTTTCACACAGACTGCTGGTGTTCCTCAAGGCAGTATCCTAGGACCCATTCTATACACAGTGTATACAGCTGATATCCCAACCCATCCTAACAATTTCCTTTCTACCTATGCTGATGACACCTGCGTGTTATCAGTTCATAAAGATCCATTTGTTGCCTCAAATACCCTTCAAGCCCACATCAAAGACCTTGAAGTATAATGTCAGAACTGGAGAATAAAAATAAATTCCAACGAATCCCATCAATTAATCTTTACCCATCATCGTAAACCTTTGACTTCCTGCCCTACAGTACCCTTTAATAACACTCAACTAGTTCCTGTTGAACAGACCCGATACTTAGGATTTCTTCTTGACAAACGCCTAACTTGGAATCCACATAAACGACTGAAACGACAAGAAACTGCTCGCTGCTTTAGGCTGCTTCAACACTTACTAGACAAACGGTCAAACCTTCCTCTGAACTACAAAATTCTCATCTACATGACTATTATAAGACCAATCTGGACTTACGGAGTAGAGCTTTGGGGCTCTACTAAACCATAAAATTCTTTCCGCATCCAATCCTTACAATCCAAAATCCTTCGTGAAATCCTCAACGCTCCTTACTTTGTCACGAATAGACTTATCCATAAAGACCTTAATGTTCCCTTTGTTACTGATTTGGGATTACCGGACCAGGTATCAATCCTTTCACGACAAACTCCATTCGCACTCTAATCCACTAGTTTCAATCCTTTCTTCCTCTTCAATTCCTGATAATCCTCCGAGGCGTCTGAAAAGGAAATGGCCCAGGGACCTTCTAATTTAGAATATTTTTAGAGTGCTTCCAATGGGAAGCTTATCTACATGTATATCATGTCATTGTATTATATAACACATCACATTTACTTTTTGTATTTTTTTTAATACAATTGTAAATGCCAATAAAACGATTAAAAAAAAAAAATTACAGTGATATCATAAAAATATATTTGTTTCCAGACACTTAAAAATGGCACTAGGTGCCGAAACGTTGTAAAATACGAAAATAAAATAAATAGAATAAGCAATTTTAATTTTCAGCTACAATTTAGAAATATTTGAAGATGAATTGTGAATCATTTTTAGATAGCTGATTGGAACCGACAGAAAATGATTTTTAATTTCCAATTCAGATCAGCTGATGCGCTCGATGATAACAGTCATACGTTACATCGTCTCTCAGATTTTTGCTTTTTTCAGTAGGAATTCGCTTGAATTCAGTCTGGAGAACATCACTAGACCTCAGGAATACTACGGCAGTGAATATTGGAGAAATTTCGGTAAGCAAAGTTATAATTTACTTTGTACAATCACGAAAAAGTGAAAGGAGGGTCACTGATCAGCTGATTGCCGCTAGCTCGGCAAGCTCGGGCTTGCTTTTCGTTAACTTATCTTTCTTTTATCTTTAATTCTTATCTCATTATTTATTTATTATTATTATTTTCTTAATCAATGAGATATTTTCACCAAGTCATGTCCTCAAAGTCTGCAAGTAAAAGATCTAGATCTGCAGGTTCTAACTCGTCTCCTACAAAACAGAGACCCCGCCGTGAACAAAATAAAAAAATAATTCCACCAGCGACCGCGTCAGCTACCTCATTAGGATCTGAACCACAGCCCAGCACATCATCACAAGGAATAACTGATGAATCCCCGTTTTTTTACACCGAATCCATTTGAGATCCTCCAAAATGAAAAAGAAACCATGGAATCTTCTCCTATACCCAGGGAACCACTACCTCCACCAATATTTGTTAAAAATATTAAAAATTTTAAACTGATGTGTGCGCATTTAAACAAAGTAACTGATCCTAATAGTTATTATTGTATAAGTAGAACCAATGATACTAAAATATCTCCGACTACTGCTGAAACCTACAGAAAGATTGTAAAATATCTGACTGAGACCAAAGCTGACTTTCATACTTATCAGCTGCGCCAGGAGAGAGCATTAAGGGTCGTAATCAGAAACCTACATTCCTCAACACCCGTTGAAGCTATCAAAGAAGAACTGACAGAATTAGGATTCCAAGTGAGGCAAGTCACCAACGTTCTAAAAGATAAAAGTCCACTGCCTCTATTCTTTGTGGACTTGGAACCATCTGCAGGAGTCGAAAAAATCTATGACCTCAGTAGACTGTACTATACCCGTGTAAAAGTTGAAAAACCTTACACAAAGAGGGAAATAGTTCAGTGTCATAACTGTCAGGCATATGGTCATACCAAAAGTTATTGCCATCACATACCACGCTGTGTGAAATGCGGTGAACAGCATAAAACAGAAGAATGTACAAGATCAAGATCTACACCCGCTGTATGTGCTCTGTGCCTCAAGGACCACCCGGCTAACTACAAGGGATGTGAAATCTACAAGAAACTCAGAACCAGATACCAAAAACCTCAGGATCCGAATGAAACAGCTGTACCAACCAGAAGCAGAAGAGAACCATCTAAACTTGTAAATTCAAACGTATCATTTGCCCACTTGCTTGGAGGTGGAAACCAGAATCATGAAGTCGAGGCACTGCCGGAACAACTTTTTCCTCAACTTTCTCAATCTATTGTACAACAATCTATCCCTCAAAGTTTACCTAATCTTCAAAAAACTCCTCAACATCAAATTTCTCATATCCCTCCACCATCAAACGTCACAGATCTTACCAGTCTAATGACATCGTTCATCTCCGAAATCAAATCTCTTGTTATGCCGCTTATATCACTCCTTACAAATCTAGTATCAAATCTAATCCCTGCCTTGAAAAATCCTTAAATGAATTCACCTAACTCCTTATCCATTCTCCTTTGGAATGCGAATGGTGTTAGAAATCATACTGACGAACTGACAGCGTTGTTGCAAGACAAAACAATCGATGTTGCACTTATAACTGAAACAAGACTAATGACTAAACAGTACTTCAAAATACCGCAATACATGACATACCGTACTGACCACCCAGACGGCAAAGCCCATGCCGGTTCTGCTATCATTGTCCACCAATCCCTCTCTCATCATTTACTCCCACTTCCCACCTATGATTTCCTACAAGCCACAGCCATAGTAATCAAGACTTTTTCCTTTCCGGTAACCCTCACATCTGCATACTGTCCTCCTAAACATTCCATTTCCAATTCCGAATTTGTATCCTTCCTGGATTCCTTAGGAAATCGTTTCATTCTGGGTGCAGACTTAAACGCCAAGCATCAGCAGTGGGGTTCCAGAACCACGAACTCTCGGGGACGAAATTTGCAGTCTGCACTCAACTCCCGAAATTTTAATATCCTGCCTCCTGACTCCCCTACCTACTGGCCAACCGATCCTAACCGCAATCCTGACATCCTCGACTTCTTTATCCACAGCGGATTAGGCTCCCTCAACTTTTCTGTAACTCGCCTTGATGAACTATCCTCAGACCATAGTCCACTGATCCTAAAAGTATCTCTCACTCCAATTCCAAAACCCATTCCACCATCATTCATCCGAGGCCCAGTCAACTGGAACCTTTTCCGCCAAATCCTGACCGATAATATTGACCTCAGAGTAACCCTCAAAACCCCAGATGACCTAGATAATTCCGTCTATTCCTTTACCACCGCCATCCAACAAGCTGTCTGGACTGCCTCCTCTCCTAAACACCCCAATATAAATCCTCACCAAAATCATTTTCCACAACATATTATAGACCTCATCCATACCAAACGCCGAGCAAGATCATTATGGCAGCGCACCCGACACCCAACAGATCGCCGCTCCTATAACTTCTATTGTAGACAATTGAAGAGGGAGTTGGCGACCTTCCGTTCCCAGTCCTTTAATTCCTACCTCTCCTCTCTGTCAGCTCGTGATAATTCCCTGTGGAATGTCACGAAAAAGATCCTAAAATACCATCAAGTTTCCCATCCTCTCCGACGTGGTGATGACTCCTGGGCTGCGTCTGATGAAGATAAAGCCGAGGAATTCGCCACACACCTCTCCAAAGTTTTCACTCCTCACCCGGAATCCCACGCCAATCACACCGCAACAGTGCAAGACTTTCTTATGTCACCAATTCCACTTTCCCTACCTCCTAAAGCTATTAATCCCTCTGAGGTCAAATATCTTCTCCAAAAACTTACCCTCCGTAAATCTCCTGGATACGATCTCCTTACTCCCCAGATCCTCCGACAACTTCCGCAGAAAGCTATTATATTCCTTACTTATATTTACAACTGCATCCTACGCACCACCTATTTTCCTCTGTTATGGAAACATTCCACTATCATTCTTTTTCTACAACCAGGCAAACCTTCCAACAACACTTCATCCTACAGGCCTATTAGTCTACTCCCCATCCTCTCAAAAATCTTCGAAAGGCTTCTTCTTAAACGTATCCTACCCATATTAGAATCTCAAAATCTTCCTTCCCATCAGTTTGGATTCCGTCCTCAGCATTCCACAGTTCAACAGGGGCTCCGAGTTGTAGACCATATTTCCTCAGCTCTTGAATGCAAAGAGTATTGTTCTGGTGCGTTTCTGGACATTGCGCAAGCTTTTGACCGGGTATGGCACACTGGATTACTCTTCAAGCTGAAAACCCATTTACCCCAGTCTCTATACCTCATTCTCCGATCCTATCTCTCAAACCGTTCCTTCCGCGTTCGCTGTGGTGTAGAATTTTCTAACCTTTATCCCGTTGAGGCCGGTGTTCCTCAAGGCAGCGTCTTGGGACCCGTCCTCTACATCCTTTACACTGCTGATATTCCTACACATCCTAATACCTTTCTGGCAACTTTTGCAGACGACACCGCCATCCTATCATCCAGTTCCAATCCTGAAACAGCATCCTTAAACCTGCAAAGACACCTTTCTCTTATCGAAGACTGGTGTAATGCTTGGCGCATAAAGGTGAACGAAGCCAAATGCAAACACGTAACCTTCACTCTTCGACGAAATTCCTGTCCGCCAGTTTACTTCAATTCCATTCCAATTCCTCCTTCAGATACAGTCCGGTATCTTGGCTTACTATTAGACAAAAGATTGACTTGGAACCCACATACAAGACTTAAAAGACAAGAACTCAACCGACGATTCGGACAGTTATACCGACTACTCAACAGAAAATCTGAACTTACAGTTGACAACAAATTATTAATCTACAGGACAATACTGAAGCCCATCTGGACCTACGGACTTGAACTGTGGGGGACAGCTAAACGTACTAACATCAAACGCATTCAATCCTTTCAATCCAAAGTCCTCCGTACAATAGTAAATGCTCCTTATTATGTTTCCAACAATACCTTGCACCACGACCTTAATGTTCCTTTTATTTCAGACCTGATTCCATCCAAATTTTCCAAATTCCACCAGAATCTCATTCATCATCCTAATCCTCTAGCTCAATCCCTATCCAGCCCCACCCATCCATACAACCCACCTAGAAGGTTGAAACGGCAGTGGCCTCGTGACCTCTTATAACATGTATATTGGAGTTCTAGCATTGGCTAGATTCTCCACTCACGTGCTGTATGCTTGTGAATTGTATATAGGTATGAGTGACTATTGTATATATTTTTATTGATTTTATTTTGTATATATGTATATTTTATTATTATTATTATATAAATTTATAGTTTTGTATATATCGTGTGAATGTAGTATGAATGTTGTACTTTATCACTATTAAAAATGTCCTGAATTGGACAGATTGTAATATTGCTCAATAAATAAAAAAAAAAAAAAAAAAAAAAAAAAAAAAAAAAAAAAAAAAAATTTCCAATTCAATATCTTATACCATTTAATCGGGCAAACATCTTAGTATGTTAGGCTAACACACCTTGTAACATAAAGTAAATAAAGAGAAAATTCGTTATTTATATAAATCTAAGCCTTTCAACCAACGGGATTTCCAAGAAAGCGCGGATGTTAAATATGCTAGACCAGAGAAGACGCTAGACCAAACCATAATTGGAAATTAGAATCCCTATGAGACTTCCTAATAGCCTCTAAGAGAGCCTAAACGGGAAAAGGACTTCGTCAGAATGTGGGATACCGATGTTGAGGGTCTCAGCTACGTCAAGTGAAAGTCACTTTTGAATGTACAGGGGGATGTAAGCCATCACTTCTAATCAAGAGAAGGGAGAACTTCATTCTGGGGGTGCAAATTCCTAAAATCTCTTCCAAAAAATTTAATTTAATAAAATAAATAGTTGAATCGTTATTTCAAGTTTAAAAAATGATGAATCATCGTTCCTTTTCAAATCCTCAGACCCTCGAGTGTTTTAGCAGCAACGAATCGCAGACAGCGTTAGAATAAACTTTTTTTTTTTTTTTTTTTTTTTTTTTTTTTTTTTTTTTTTTTTTATTTAAAAGAAATTTACAACTGTATTACAATAAAATACAATAAGTAAATGTGCTAATAGATCAAGTGGGCGTGATACAGGCATGTGAAGAAACTACCCAGTGGTAGCACTTAAACATTTTTTAATTCGAATAAATATAGAGTACGCGTAGACGGAGTAGAATAGAAAATATGACCGATTTAGGTGGACAATATTCTGAAACTTGTCCATATTTAACCTTTGTGGTCTTATTTTTTACAAAATAAGAAATTTTTTTTTTTTATTCCTATATATTACAATTTGTCATAATAGACAATAATAATAGTGCTACAGGATCTCATTCATACAATATTTACAATATAAACAAAAGGAAAGTCAAATTACCTAAAATAATATCAAAATAAATAAACGTATACAATAACAAAATTTGTAGACAAAATAAATAAGAAAAAAAAATTAATTAATTTTTTGACATGATGGCAATGTGATCAAAGATCAAATTTATTTGCTAAAATCTAAAACTACCTAAATTTTACGTTTAAAGTCCCAGAATATAAAAAAAAAAAAAAAATAATACAAAAAATCTAATTATGTTCGGATTGGCTTAAACCTGCTAATAAATGTATTTTAAATCATTTTTCTTTTTATTAATCATTTAGAAACTCTTCAAATTATAGATTATAGAACTTTTGATTTGGATTGTTGTGTCTGAAGAAAAGTTATGTATCCCCCAAAACGCTAATAAAGCAAAATTTTTTTGCAACATTTAAAGACTATAAAGGCTTATATGACACAAATTCTAAAAACAAGTCCTTAGAGTATCTTGGGGGTTATATAGTTTTTCGTTATTCAATAGGGTCATACAAATTGCTAAATTAACTCTACAGATAGATTGCAATGTATATTGAATAACGAGTGTGTAAATATAATGTCTTACCTGTCTCAGCAATGTCCATATTTAAATAAAAGCGAAAATATAAAGATAATCCCATTGCCGGTTATTACGGACTTGTGTAAACAGGAATGACTCACTCATTTACTATTTATTCGAAAACACGGTGTGGCGGGAAATATTAGTACTAAGCGTCTTACTAACTAATAATAAAAAGTTCAAGCACTCGAAAATTCCAAACTTTTGAGTTGGTGATATTGCCGTGTGTGGGACGGATATGGCAGAGCCAACGTAACTATTCTACAAGCAACATTCTCTACTATCAACATGTCTCTATTCTAACAAGTACCACAAGAATTTACTATGACAGGTATTCTGTTCGCTTCAGCGTAATATAGCAAGGCAGCATTGTTGAAAGAGGGGATAATTTAATTTAATTACTTTCTGTTGCTGATCAAAGGATTTTAAAAACCATTTAGGCTTAAAGAACATCGTATATTTATTTTTTTAAATATGTATCTACCTCCAGAAAGTAATTAGTTGATTACATGCAAAATTTAACATTTTTTTTTTAATTTATCCTTTCCTAAGAAATTCAATAAATAAAATACATATCAATATATCCATACTGTCATTTTTCATCATTTAGCCCGAAGAAATTTTAACATCCTATTTTACATGATCCTTTACTAAGATTAAGGAAATGAATAACATAGAAATAATTTTTATAATTCTGGGAAATTTGACCCCTTAAATTGAATAAAGATACAATTAACATAAAAGGTATAGTCTGTCTAGCATTATTTAGTGATAATCAAACACATTAGTTTTATTTAGAGATAATTAGATATCTAACAACTATCAGATATATAAAAATAAATATGTAGAATAAATAAATAAAACAGATAAAAGTTTATGAATTAAGTAGCTCATAATTAAAACGAGGCAGTTTACATGTGTGTGGAAGTTTGATATTTAACGAAGGGGGATGGATAGTTAGTTCCAAAGTATGGTAGCACGAATGTTGAAAGACTTTTCTGTGAGATGGTACGTATAAATCGCCAGGTTGAGATCTTGTATTTAGGGTACGTACGGATGAGCAAAGAGTGAGGAGGTCAAATATATAGGAAGATTTTCTGGATCGCAAGGATTGTAATAAGTAGATACCTAGTAGGTATTTTATTTTGAGATCAGGATAAAGCCACCCTTGACTAGAATACCAGTAAGAAATATGTGATCTTCTGGGGAGGCTGTAAATGAATCTTATAAATCTGTTCATTGATCTCTTCAGCCTCATCTCATTTTCCTCAGAGAGTCCTCCACATCCATAATCAAAGTGAGGTATGAGTATGTGAGAAGACACTAGGAGATTGCAGGTAGTTCTACGAAAAGAGTCACGGGAACCAATGAGTTGTTTCAGGATTGAGATGGATTTTATGGTAATTTGGCAATAAGGTTACTCCACATTAAATTTTGATCAAAAAAGACTCCTTGATAAATCAAAAACTTAGAATGGGATAGTATTAATAATAAGTATTATTGAGGAAAGTAATGAATAATATGGAAGTGAATGGATTCAAATAGCATATTTAAGAATCATAACTATAAATATAGTTTTAATAAATATGTTTAATAAGATAAAGCTCTGTAATAAAATTAAGAAGTCAGCTCATTAGCATACTGGTAGTGTTAGCTGATCAGCCTATTAGTACCTGGGCATCATTAGTTGGAAACCCATATCAAATATTAATATTTAAAAAACAAATAATAAAATATTATTTATGGAGACAAACAAAACAAATGAGGATAAAACGATTTTATAAAAATTAAGTATATACTGCTATAATAATTTAAGGAGCAAATACTTCTTATAGCCGATTTAAAAAAAAAAAAAAAAATGTTGACATTATGGCGTCCTAAAGCCTCTAATTTAGAGTCATTGGTATAATATTTAGTACAATTTTTAGCTTTATTCGTGCATTTTAACGAAATTTAAAGAGAAAACAATTGTTTTGATACAGAAATTTTGTTTTATTAATGTAATATTTTTTTAAAGCTTTTCATAAAATTTTTAGTAAGAAATTTATTTCTTTAAATTTTCTAATTACATCGCAAGATAAAATCCTAACTTATCATAGTGAAATCATATTTTACTCCGTAAACCTTAATTCGGAAAAAAAAAAAAAACCATTCGAATAACATATTTTTTTATAATAAAAAATTATTTCATTGATACATTTATTAATTGAACAAGATGATGTTAGGAATGGTATTTAATAATTTAATTTTGTTGTTAGATCGTCTGCAAACCTGCACATATCTGATTTAATAATGTTGCCTAATGAACATTGAGATCAATCATTCGGACATGTACTTTTGATTAATGTAAACTAATATAGATACAATACATTAGCTGCTCTTATTAAGTCTATTTAATCAAACTGTGCATCCATTTATAATAAACCGATCACTAATAAACCTTTCGAAGTACATTAATCTTTTATTTATTTTATTTCTTTATTCCATTAAACATTTGCAGTTCTTCAAATTCTTCTTTTCATGAGAATGATATTTATTTTTCTTTAAATGACTAATATTGATTTTGTTATTTTTTTAATATTCGTAAACCATCCTCACTAATGTTGATCGTTCTAAGATACGATGGCTGTTGCAGATAAATAGAAAAAATAATGTCATATCTATGATAGTATATTATCATATATATATATATATATATATATATATATATATATATATATATATATATATATATATATATATATATATATTTTTTTTTTTTTTTTCATTTGAAGAACTCTATATTACTTATGATGCTAAGGAACTTAGCTGATAAATGAAGAAAAATATTATAATAAAAATTATATATATATATATATATATATATATATATATATATATATATATATTTTTATATACCAACATTTTATTGAAACAATCTAGAAAGATTTTAATATTTCTGTTATTGTGAAAACATAACTAAAATATCTGGTGCGCGCAACACACGACTTTCACTTACCTCCGTTATTTATACCAATTTAAGAATTTTAAAATACATTTAGAGATAAAATAAATGTTTAAAGAATTAATTAAATTGAATTTCTACAGAATCATGTGTTTTATTTAGAAATCTATTAAATTATTATCTAAAACAATCAGTTAGTTTTAAATGCTTTTCATCACACTTTATCAACTTTTACAATTTTCTGTATAAAATAATATTTGTTCTAAAATCTTTAGCTTTCCAACAATATATTATACATTTATATTACCGTTTTGTGGTTATTGCTTTTAACTGCTTAGCACAGATAGGACCAATCTATCTTATCTCATCAGATAACATGAGGATAACAGATAACATATACAGAACTACGAATAAATGCTTTATTTAAGTAGAATGTAATGTATTTATAAACTAATGCTACTGTTATTTATACTAGGTAAACAAAACATTTCATCAACAAACTTTGATTAATCTTCATCGGCTTGACACTTTAGCATTATAATTCCATATTTTCCAAACCGAAATATTAATGTATATAACTCGACTCCTACGTGTACCTCATTAGGAATATCTTAATTAATTAGGCTTGGATTTTGATTTCCCCTGTTGCGTAGAAGCCTGGACCAGTCGAAATGTCATAATTTAGCTTTCGTTGCCGACAAAACAGCTACCACTTGTCCTAATTAATATTTAGCGTTCCGTGTTGCCTGCCCTCGATATTAAACAGCAGAAGGAAAAAAAATTAAAATAAATAACGTTAAATATGATGATATATCGTGCGAAATGAGACTTTCCAAAAAACGTTGTAGACAAGGATTCCTGTTTCAAAGAGGGCCGGTGCCTGGAGAATCAGATCAGAATCAATGACTAACAGCTGAGAGCTGATGTTAATACCAGCTAATCTTGATATCAAGTCACCAGCTGATAATCTCTGAATCAATGTTTAAGTAATTCCTTCTCTTATTTGACCATTAGTTAAGTTTTGTAGCATTTTTCGGTGATTAAACGCGAAGTGATGATCTGATAAGATATGGATGGTGGCTCTCCCTCGTTCATTAGCAGCTGATTTATTTATTGAGCTATAATGAACAAGAGAAATTGACAATTAGATTTTATTGCCAAAGTAAAAAAAAAAAATTCTCACGAACAAAAAATGACGTATATAAAGGCTTTTGATTTTTATCAACTAGGATCTGAAAATATTTTGAAAATATAACACATTAGATCAGCCTCTTTTAAGGATCAAATTGAAGAATATCATACATCTAAGTATAACTTATCAACACATTTTTATTTATTTGTTGTAATTTACAACAGTATTAAACAACACAATGAGCAAATATACAGAATGAAGAAAAGTCATGAAAATGTCTTGAGAAAGAACTACCCAGTGGTAGCACTAACTATTTTAGGTCCCTAGGTCACCTTCTTTTTATTTACCACGGAAGGTCTTCAGGGATATCTATGGAATATATAACTATAAATTACGGACAAGTAGGTTTGTGTAGGCAGGGAGTTTAGAATGAAAAGAGGAGTATCTATCATGGGTTATGTCTGCAAGAAATTGAATGTTTAGGTCATTATGGAGGAGTTGATTTGTGACAAAATAAGGGGCATTCAGGATTCTGTGATTTTGGATTGTAGGAATTGGATGCGGGAGGAATTAGATGGTTTAGTAGAGCTCCAAAGCTCGATTCCATATGTCCAAATAGATCTTATAATAGTGATGTAAATGAGTATTTTGTAATATACTGGAAGCTTTGAACGTTTGCCTGTGTTGTAGTAATCGATATCTTCGAGCAGTTTCTTGTCGTTTCAGTCTTGTGTGAGGTGACACATTTTTAAGGTAAAAATTTATGAATGAAAATCTACTCATGAAACTATCTTTGTGTCTTGAATTAGCGTTTCCAAAATTCCATTTTCCTAATATGCTTACATGGTGACAAATTAATAATTTTAAATATTATACATTACATCAATAAAAAATAATATCAGAATATATATTATAATTGAATTTCTTAAAACGTTACTACTTAAACCTTTGTAGTCATACGAAAACAAAGAGCATGTTTATTGATAGATCAGTTCATATTTATTTTATTTTTCTGAATCGTGTTAATCATAAATAAAATTCAAATTAAAAAAAAATAATAAATAAAAAGAATTAAACAAGACCACACATTTCCTAAAAAATATTATTAAAAAAAAATTTGTTTTGAAACAATTATTAAAAATCCGGCATTATAATGTTGAAGAAATAAAGTGAGTCCTGAAGATTAGGAAAAGCCCCGAAACGTTGACGCAATATAAAATTTGTATATAATGAATTGTCGAAGAATCGATTAATGTTTTATGAAAATAATAAAAATAACAACTATAATAAAACATTTATTTTAATATACCGGCTATTCTTTTATTTATCAATTATTTAGCACATTTATAATCGGCAAAATGAACTAATGATATATTATATTTTAGATCACATTACATTGTTAATAATATAAAATTTTCACTGAAATATATCAAAATTTGAACTATGCTGTTCTTTGGAATAAGAAAGAGAAAATATTGGAAAAACAATAATAGAGAACATTTAAAACAATTTTAACAAAGACAGTATAAGACACCTCCATGTTAATTATACTTTCGTAATAACAAATTAACGAAAATGAAGATAAGATAAGTATCTTACAATAACACAGGTGTCATTTTTGTGAATTAAATAACTTTATGCTGGATCGAAGTCACTTAAGAATAAGAAACTGTTCTGTCGTAAGCGATAATTGTCCAAATAAACTTATAAGAGTCAAATACAATTTCGTCTTCTCCGGTCTTATCTAGTTAGACAAATCGGAGATTAAAAAAAATAAATTTAGAGGTCCTTCAGGAATCTACCAAGTTTCCGTGATCATCACATCACACGACTTTTACTTACCTCGACTGTTAAAATTAATTAAAAAAAAAAAAAACCTGTACCACTACAACCCATGGAGGGTCTTGGGCTCAGTACATATAGAGATTCGTTCTGTTTCAAGGCCAACGGCAGTGCAATGAGGTGATTAGGCCTTAATCGCGCTCAGCCGCCAGGTTTTTCCCAATTATTTTGGGTGCCCACTTTATAGAGGCTGGGTCTGCCCCAGGAGGGTCTCCATACCCTAGGGTCGCCCCCCGACTGAATTAACAGAATAAATAATATTCCGCTACAGCCGGGATTCGAACCCAGGACCCGGACCACAGCAGACTAGCGCTCTATCCACTAGACCACGCCGCTCCTGTTAAAATTAATTTAAGAACTATTAAATAAAATTAAATTTTAAAGTTAAAGTTATTCAGTTTCGTTAGAAACATACGACATAGATTAAATAATATAGCAATAGCAAATGGTTACATATAATTATCAGTAATAATTGTATCTCATGTTTGATACTTTACATTACTTTTTACAACTCTGTTTATATTTTTTCTAAAATCCTTAGTTTTCCAACGGTATATGATACAATTATTGTTGTTCTAATCTTAAAAAAACCAAGCATTAGATTAAAAAAATATGTTTGCTCTATTATCTTTTAGTTGGTTATCAAATTCGTTCAAATTTTATATTTAGCCGACTTTCATCAATCCTAATAAGACGATATAAGTAGTTCTTCTGAATCTATAAAATGAAAGGTACTTTAGAAGAAGAAAATTTAAAAGTACGACATTTAAGCCCTGTAATACTATTTGAATCATAATGACACCTATGCCATATTAAAAGCCACCAAATTTTACATCAATACAGCGGGTTTAATAAAAATCATATAGTGGTTCTACTGGTTCGACGATTTTGCCGATGCTACTAAAACATGAAATTTCAGTATTATAAAAATTAACATTTTCGAGCTAGACTTACCACTCACACAGACCTTGGAAGGGACTTGGTCATTTGGACTTAAGAGGCCCTGAAACGTGTATTTCGGTAGAAAACTGGAATCCGAAAGTTTTCATGATCGTAATACTTTGCCTTACTATATATTTCATATAAAGATAAGTGAAAGTAAAAATGAAAGTTATTCTGTTAAAACAATAAATATGGATCAATTCGTTTGAAATCGTCCAATTTTCATTATTTTTCCCGCTCAACACTTTTGATTTCCATGTTATTTTTTCCAGTTTTCTTTAATTTTAATTGTTTTTCTGAATTTGAAATATTTTTCTGGCTAATATTTTTAGTGTTGGAACCGTTTTAAGTCAGTATAATGGTTGAAAACGTATTGGAAACATCTCTTTTTTCTGGCAATTTAATAGATATCAATTAATAAAAAAATTAAAAAAACAATATAAAAACTACAATTTATATTTTTTGTCCTCAAAACAATTTACATTAACAGGGAAAAAAGAGATTTAAGAAATTCTCGAAAATTAACAAAACAAAGATTAGTTAAAAGATTATATACGAAAAGAGACCCACTTTTGATTATTTTTTCTCATTCATCTTAGTCATAGTACTGTGAAAATTTCGATACAGAGAACATAGTTATTTTTTCTTTATGAATAGCCAAAATTAATTGTTTGCGATGTTTACACGAAAATATCTCAAAAGGGTCTCAGTGAAAATTATGAAACTAATAAAGACTACACAACTACATGATAAGTATGAGTGACATTTTGGTAGATGAACTTAGCTGGTTTCCGAGTTTAAAAAATCTCGCTGTTGAAAGAAAAGATGTCTTTAAAAGTTAGAGTTAATAGCTTAATTAATTAGATTGTTTTTTAAAGTTTTAAACCTCTTTCTTTACTATTTATGTAATAAGTTGCATTTATGTCCTAACAACACATTGCAAACAGTGAAGAAGATGTTTAAAAAATATAACAAAAAAACTAATATTATTACCGTAGTTGATCGTTTCAAGAGTTTTAGAATTATCTTTTAACAGAGCTAAACAAAATAATACATTATTACGGCCACAGATATGTCATATCAAATTTTTTTTTTTTTTTTCAATCTTGGGCAATAAATATTAGTGATATTAAAATTCGTTCATTCCTTATGTACACAAAATAAAGAAATAAAAATAAATAAATAAATGAATAGAAAATAAATAGAAATAAATAAAATATAAAGAAGAATAAATAACCGTAAATAAAGATAAAAAGAAAATAAAAGAAATAAATAATAATAATCTTGGTCACAAATATCAAATTTAGTTATATAAAATACAATTTATTAATTGAAAGTCATCATAATTGGACTTGGAGATTTATTGAACAATTTTAAAAGTATAATTAAAACAAAAATATATTAATATTTATAAAAAAATATTAAGAAATACGAAACAGGATAATAAGATATAATAAATAAGTGATAAGATATAATTATGAGAAATGAAAAATAAATAATAAGAAATGATATGAACTAAACAACAAATTGTGTATTTCTTTATTTTTATATCTTCTGTTTTAATTATACTTAAATTAAGTATAATTGCAATAGTAATTTAATTATTTTATTTCAAATGTTTGTGGATAGTTTTTGATTCGCATGATCAGTATAAATTAATCAATAATGGATTATAAATTTAATCTCTATCGTCTGTTATTTGATGTTCAGCAATTAAGGGGAGACTAGTTGCGTAGTTAAAATGCCGCAAAAGAAGATTAAAAAAGTTTAAAGTAATTACATTAATGATGATGATTATCGTGGAAGGTGAGAATTAGAGACCGACTGAAGAGCTATCTGTGGCCAACGTGTGGAACTGTGGGTATAGTACCAATACTGCTCCCCAGGCAGCAGTGTTTTCGCCTTCCTAACTTCCTCAGTCGGTGAATAGGTTTTGGTTAAGGATGGTGGTCATCGGTTTTTATTCTTAATATATATATATAATATATATATATATATATATATATATATATATATATATATATATATATATATATATTTATATTAATTTATATATTTTTTTTTTCGAGTTAATAAAAAATATTAATTTTTTTGAAGCCTATAACTAATAAGCTACCAAATGGTGTAGAAAGTAGGACTTAGATTTATTTAAACTTTTTTTTTTTTTTACTTCACATAGATAAGACCAACAAGATCAAACTAAATCCCCAAAACTACTGTTGGAAAATAAATAGTATTTAAAAATAATGTATGACTTACTATTATTGACTTAAGGTGTGATAATTAATGTAAATGAAATTTCACAATAAGTATTTTACAGTGCCAAAAAAAGTAACACCTCCTTTCTATACACTATACGCAAAAAATTATTAGTGACTATATATTTCCTTAATTTTAGCTGCTTTAGTTGAGTTTGTGTAAATTTATTAACAGAAAGAAGTTATAAGGTAATTAAAAAATATTAATAAGTTCAGTGATATTAAAAGTTAAATTTCATGCTTAATAAGTTTTAAGTCGAAGATAAATTAATTTTGAGTAGAAATAAACAATTTTCGCTAAGGAATTTGTCAATCAAAAAGTTTTACAGGTATTTTTTAATAAACATATTTGAAGTTGTATTCATAATTCCTGTGATTCGATTGATTCAGCTGTTAATTAAAAAGAATAGTAGTTATGTGCGCCATTTTTAATCAAAAATATAAAATATTTTCAATTAAAAATAAAAAGATAAAATAAAGCCACTCAAAAAAAGAAAATATAAGTATTAGGACATTAATTTAAGATAAGTTATACATGTCAGTAATCTAAATTCACTTGGTATTTACTTCTCTTTTGAGATAAAAAACAATTGATTTGACTGTTCTTCAGTTCGAATGTTGAAGTGAGAAAAAAAAAATCATTTAGAACATTTTTATTTAAAACTTTAAATAAGAATTTAATTTAAAATGCATATAATTAAAAATATTTAAAATTTGCAGAATTGCAAGCTTACGAATATATCGATTGTTCAACAATTTAATTGACATTGAATATATTTTTCCAATTCCAAATTAATTCATTGTAAATTAAAATTACCCTTCCAATATAACTGATTTTTTAACTAATTTAAAGAGACACCTGAATGATATGTTTTAGGATTGCAGAATTGCAAGCTTACGGATATATCGATTGTTTAACAATTTAATTGACATTGAATATATTTTCCAATTCCAAATTAATTCATTGTAAATTAAAATTACCCTTCCAATATAACTGATTTTTTAACTAATTTAAAGAGACACCTGAATGATATGTTTTAGGATTGCAGAATTGCAAGCTTACGGATATATCGATTGTTCAACAATTTAATTGACATTGAATATATTTTCCAATTCCAAATTAATTCATTGTAAATTAAAATTACCCTTCCAATATAACTGATTTTTTAACTAATTTAAAGAGACACCTGAATGATATGTTTTAGGATTGCAGAATTGCAAGCTTACGAATATATCGATTGTTCAACAATTTAATTGACATTGAATATATTTTCCAATTCCAAATTAATTCATTGTACATAAAAATTACCCTTCCAATATAACTGATTTTTTAACTAATTTAAAGAGACACCTGAATGATATGTTTTAGGAATTTTATTACTTCTATTAGTCTCTTTAAAACATTTTCAAATTTATAAGTTTTATCCGGATACTTTGAAAATGATATCTGATAAAAGAAATTTAGAAATCAACAACACTGTATTTTTTTTTCAAAATAAAAAACTTCCCTCACTTTCCTGCTAAACAAGAATCATTTTTGAAATAATTTTATGAACCACTACTACCTACACCGGCTAAAACATGACTCACAAGGAAAAATTGTACCATTTATCAAACTAGAGATATTATTTAGTTATTCGTGGTAATTTAATGAAACCATTGTTATGTTAGATATTTTCTTACGCTATATTTGACTAGCTTAAAAATTTTTAAAGAAAACATTTATTTTACGGATGGAGCTGCATGAAACAACCAACTTTTTTTTTTTTTTTTATAACAAATTAAGCCAAATTTTAAGAAATTTCTTATGTGAATGTTCACCTTATCATCAGAAATTAAACTTTTCTTTCCTATGTGCCCTATAGAAAAAACATCGGTAATCAATGATCTTAAATCTTCTAATACTATAAAAAACAATCATAATGTAATTATACCAACAATGGCTTAACGCTGAGTAAAAAAAAAAAAAAAAAAAAAAAAAAAAAAAAAAAAAAAAAAAAAAAAAAAAAAAAAAAAAAAAAAAAAAAAAAAAAAAAAAAAAAAAAAAAAAAAACTTAAAGAATTTTTTCCGCATTACTATTTATCTCTGGGCATATTAATTTTACCTAGTTCTTGATTTGTGATCATAAGAATTAATTTTGCAAACCTGTCTTTTTTATAGCCAAATAAATTGTGAAATACTGATTTTCCTCCATTAATCCCATAATTATCCGTGGTAAAGACGAATTTTCGTACATACATATTTGAATGTGTAGGGGTGGCCATTCGAAATCGTCCAGACGTTGCAGCTCGACATTTTTGATCTTCGTGATTTATCGGTAGGTTATTTTATATTGTTTTGTGAATATAAAATCACAAATAAAATAAAATTCCGGCCAATACTTTTAGTGTTGTAGCCGTTTTAATTCACCACGGGCGAAAACATGTGTTGGGAAAATATTTCTAATTTCTCTATTTTTTTAGATATAAAATCAAAACCAAAACTAACAACAAGATAAGGACATGTTCAGTATTTTTCGTTGTCGAAAATATTTTAGTATTTTCAGATCATTACCTAAACATTGAAGAATGTTGTTTAAAAAATCTTGAAAATGAATAAAAAAACAGGACTTTTAACGAGATAGAAGTATATAAAAGAAAAGAGACTCACTTTTAATTATTTTTCCTTTTATAGCTTAGTCACATGGTCCTACTTGCTTTAAACATTTCGATCTTGAGAACATAGCTCTTTTTTGTATATTTATTTTCAAAATTGGCAAAAATACATTTTTCCGGGATGTTTTCACGGAAATATCTCAAAAGATACTGAGTGGAAAATTATGAAACTAATACAGATTACTCACCTATAAGATGAGTTAACTAATATAAATTTGGTCACGGAGGATAAGCTGGTTCCGAAGTTATAAAATTATCTTCATTAAAAAATATTAACTCCGGTAATTTTACATATTTAAGAACGAAACAAAAAACGACAATAAAAGTATTTTTTATAATTTTGGTCCTTACAACACATTACCTAAGTAGCCAAGAAAATGGTCACAATAATTAACGAAAAAATCGTATAAAACCTTTGTAGCGCTATGACAAGGGAGGATTCTCAGGGTTAATTATTTTTCCTTATATAGCATTATCATTGCACAACTAGGTTTAAAATTTTTTGATCATGTGAGGTTAGTCCCTTTTTTCATTATAAATTTTTACAGAAGGATTATTTTCCAGCTCACTAATATTTATGGTAAGATATCACAAAAAGGACTAAGCAAGCGCAAATACCCTCATTATAAAAGTACATACAGTGCACCCTGTATATATTACGTCTTAAAATACTTTCAGGCAAAAGAAGGATTATCATAATATAGCATCCCATTTCCGTTACACATTATGCATATAGTTTGTTAAAGAAATGGAGGATTTAGAAAAGAAAAATCATCGTGGTAAGAAACGTCCTAAACAATTTTATTCTTGATTTTTTACTTCTTTTTTTTTTTAAATTAAGTAAAGTGGTTAAAAAACAAAAACTATTTCATTTTTTTTTTCATTTGAATGAATTGTATAATAATGTTTAAACCTAAAAGTCATCTACTACGATATTACGGGTGAATCCATTTAAAATCGCCCAATTTCCTTTGCGATTGGGAAGGAACCATTCCATTGACTGTTATGTGTACTACAATGAATTCTGACTGCTGAGTCAAGATAAAAAAAATATGCTCTATCAATTATATTCAAAGTTGAATCTTGAATATGTTTTTACAAAATTAGATATTATTTGATTAGAAATTCAACTTTTTTCATTTTCTGCTATTGAAAAAAAAAACATTTAGCAATCAATAAATGATCTTGAATCTTCTATTTACGTACATGTTTTCCTTTCTCCTGTTCGACTTTTTTTTGCAATTGCTTTCGATCGGGTGTAGTTTTGCAACCTAGCTACCGTGAGAATAGAAAGCCGTGTGTTGGATTCTAAAATGTTTATAAAATATAAAAGAGCCGGAGGCGGTACAAATAAGGCCCTAGGTGACAAGATTCCTTCTAGAGGTAGGCCGGTCTGTCACATTGATAAAGATAATGAAGATATAGAAGGCACACGCCCCCTTCCTTCTATTATTATTTATGTTCCGTTTGATTTCAACACTGCCTCTTCAACCTCGCCCCGGCACCTGTTATAGAACTCTCTTGCCTTGGTCCATCTACCAATGAAGGACGCCATGGTATTTTTAACTAGCAAATGAAAAAAAAAGACAAAAGGGTATCTCATTCGTTTGCACCTCCCATACTTAATTCTTATGCAGTTATATTTTTTTTACGATTATTATATAAGAAATAAAACAGTCTTGTTTCCCGCTGGTAACGGAGTTAGTTGTGGTATGTTGTTAGGCTCAACACTGTAGGTGATGCAGTAAGAGGTTCAGATATTCTATGCCAGCTTTACAAAAGATCGTTATGCATAGAATGTTGAACTTGTCTCAGTAAAGCATGCCTGATTATTAAAAGCCTGATTCTTATTTTGCGTTAATGCCCCATTCTCAATTGAATAATGACTACTCACTTACTTCTGTTGTCACTGTTTGCACTTTTCCACGATTGAACCTCGGTTTTAATATTGGGTTGATGCAAAATTAATGCAGGTTTTTAGTAGGTATTGTAAATACGCCATATCTTTACTTTAACCATATATATTTAATCAAAATAATTTCCATCTGAATCAATGCACTTTTGCCAACGTTCAACAAGCTTTCTTATTCCACCAGAAAAAAAATCCGAATCCCTGGACTCAATGAAATCACGAAAAGAATTTTCAATGTCGTCCTGGTTTTGAAAATTTTTCTTCCTCAAAAAGTTGTCCAGATGCCTTAAAAAGTGGAAGTCTGTAGGAGAGAGGTCAGGTGAATAAGGCGGATGTTGGAGAACTTCGTAGCCCAACTCGTGCAGTCGTCGAAGCGTTGGTTGTGCAACGTGTGGTCTGGCGTTACTACTGGCACCCCCTTGGCCAACTTTTTTACCTTACCAATTGCTTCCAAGTGGCGTACAACTGTGGATTGGTTCACACCGAGTTCCGCCGCCATTTCTCGTGTGGTTTTGGTTGGGTCTTCTTCCACTTTTGACCTCAGCTGGTCGTTGTCCAGAGCAAGATGACGGCCCCGACCTTCCTTGTCTTCGAGGTCGAAATCTCCTCTGCGAAACTTCTGGAACCAACGCTGCACCGTGCACTCATTAATAGCCTCCTGACCCCACACTTCATTAATATCACGAGCCGTTTGCGCAGCGCTGCGCCCTAATTTAAATTCGTAAAAATATTTGACGAAAATCGCACTTTGACATTTTCGATTCAAGACCTTTGAACACACTGAACAAAACGATTTTACTAAACAAATTCATGGTGAAAGAGAGGGTATTAGATAAGGTTTGTTTTGGTATAATAATGATCAATGTTAGGATTAGCTTTGTTTACACAATTGGAATTAAGATATTGCAATAGAGGAAACCTGCATTAATTTCGCATCAGCCCAATACTTCTTAACTTTTTGACTCATCGATATTTTCCCAAAGCTGGGCTCAGACGTATTTTTTTTTTTTTTACAAATAGGTGTAGATATCAGATTTTGTAAATATTGTGTTGATTTCTATATAGGATAATGCTCTGTCTGCCTCTGTGGCTGCTTGCTCTCACCTTCTCATTACCCACTTGCTATGGTGTCCAAACAAGAGCTACGCTTTCATGTAGATATTTTACTATTGAAGCATAGACTTGGGCTTTCCTTTACGTTAAGGTAATTTAAAATAGTTTCGCAATGAAATCTTGCGGACAGTCTGGACATTGTCTGCGGATCTCGAGGGGTCCTATGTCCTAGAGGGGACTTAGATTATTTAAGGGATGAGTATGGCGATGAACACAGGTAAGGAGGGTCAGAGAGGGGCCATGGGTGGCCATAAAAGTTGGTAAGATAAACAGCAATGATTGAAATAAAACATAAGAAACTAAAATGAGGTGTTAGGATAAAATGTATAGTGAGAGGTTATTTTACTTTCAAGAAAATACTTTATTTTCCAACTAATATGCGTTTAAACGGTGTTTGAAAAAAATAACTCATAATTTCGGCGACTTGTCCTCTCCTTCCTCTCCTCTAGCCCTCTTTATGATTTTCTACCTCTTTGGTCCCATCCCAAATGAAAATCCTGCGCACGCCCTTGAGTATATCTATAGCCTCTTTAGGTTTTGGTTGTGAAGGTTTATACTTTTTTCTTCGAGGATGAAAAAACTTTTAAAATCAATTTGACAGTTTGTGTGACTATATCAAAGATCCCGCCTTGCTTTTAGGAGGGATATTTATTTATTAAGAAAATCTTTGCTCACTTCACTAATTGTAAATGCATATGGAGATTTATTGTGAAAATATTGGATTAATTAATTGAACAGTTAGGAATTGTTCATTTAAGCTTTATCATTAAATGTAACCATTCCTAACTTTAAATGTAACATTTACTGTTGTAGTTAGTGAATAATGTTATATGGTATGGTTTTTTAAGTATTAAAATATTTCTTGATATACATGCGCTTTAAAAAAGATATTCCCCCGGTTGATTTATGTCATTAAATTACTTTTTGAACAAAATATTGTAATAAGCCCTTAAAATTGTAGCATACATCCTGAAGAAACATTGCCGAATCTCAAATTATATAACTCTAAAACGTTGTTACGAGAAAAAGAACTTTTGAAAATTTCATGAATAAGTCATCGGTATTCTAACAATTTATTGTAACTGACTAGTGATTAGAATAAATTAGGCTAAATTTAGTTACATAAGGATTAAATATAATAGGATAGAAAAATATTATAGATATATATGCTACAGCAAGCGCGCAGAACATTATTTAGGGCTTAAATAACTTAAAATAAAAAGCTTCAAACATTTCAAATGGCTAAAAACTGATGCGTCACTTGGACTCAATATTTTAAGATAAAATGCGTCAAATTTCGAGTGATTACTAAGCCTAGTGTTTCCTAAGTGGTTCATAATTACAGTTATTACGATTCTTTGTCAACTTTTTACCTACATCAGATTTAATCACTGCCTAATTACACCAATAAATTACTTTTATCACAGACATAATCCAAAGTGATGGAAGGATTATAAAACATGATAATATTTTTATATACATCTTTAAAAACAGTTTAACAAACATTAAATATGCAATTATAACAACAATAATTAAACCCTTATCAACTAATTAAAATATAAAAAAAATCTTAATTTTGAATTAGGATTTTTTTGCATTACTTTTTATTTCTGGGTATATTTATTTTTCTGTGATTTAGTTTGTAATTATAAGCATTCATTTTGCAAATCTGCTACTTCTAAAACCCAACAAATTATGTAATGCAAATTTTTCTTTTCCTTAATCCGATAATTATAAGTCGTTAAAGCGATTTCACGTATACTTCACGAAAATGACAAACAACTTATAAATGCCATGAGGGTAGATAAAATTCCTGTTTGAAGTAGTCTAAAAAGGAGCTAGATGAGAGAGCCTTTATTGCAAATAGATAAGAAAATAGTTGTACACGAACATACTTTCTATCTTTCCGAGAAAGGCCGCCATTGCCTAAGAGAAAACTCTAAGATATTAAAATAAAATTATATTTCCAAATTATATTATATAAATTATATATACGTGTGTGGTTTATGATGGGACCTAAAAAGGGGAAATCAGAAACTAAAAGGCTTTCTGAATGAATTCAATCAATATCTCCCTGTAGTTGACAATTTAGCATATTTTATCATAAATAATATAATTAATTGTACATGTTTATTAATGTAAACCTGGAATGAGGAAGCAATAAAAATTTCTTGTGGACCAAGGTAGTTAAAATTATTTATAGACGATTCATAAAGGCTTTATAATAAATCATTTCTTTAATGATAAAATCATATCAATATATAATTTTAATATTATACGTCAACGTGTTCATTATTTCGCATTTAAAAATCTGATACACACTACTTTTCGGTGTTGAAATCAATTATAGACCTTTTAATAAAGTGAAAGATGAAATAATGTTAAAGATTTAACTAGAGTTTCGACAGAAAAATATGCTTTTAATTATTATTTTTATTACAACAATAAGTAGGTTTTTCCGCTTTTTATCAATCTTTATTACCTTTTATATTATACATCTAACGATATATTATACATCTATATTACTGTTATTATGTTAAAAAAAAAAAAAATATACTAAAAACATATTTTTGGTCTTTTCTCTTTATATGCATATCAAATTGGGATCAACTTATACATTCGTGTGTTTTTAACATTTCTAATAAGATGATATGTTTATTATTTTTTAATCTGCAAAATTAAAGATACTTTAGAGATAAAGATTGAAAAACTCGGCATTTAAGCTTTAGCAGACTATTTTAATAGGAGGGAAACCTGCATGATATTAAAATCCGTTAATTTTTTCATTGATTTAGCGAGTTTAATCAAAATCGTTATACTATATGAAAATTAGAAAATCGTAAAAATGTGCAAATTGCATGGAATTAAGTTGCTATTCCGGTTCCAGATTTAGATTTAACATCTCAGCCATATACGCTTAGGAATTTTAGTTTTATAAAACTTCCAAGCTAACGACAAACATACCATTTTTGCGGGACTATATCAATGGGAGCGACATGGTTTAGTGGATAGAGCGCTAGTCTACCGTGATCCGGGTCCTGGGCTCAATTCCAGCTGCGGCAGAATATTATTTATTCTGTTCATTCAGCCATGAGACGATCCTGGAGATGACCCCCTGTGGGTTACTCCGAAAAATGGGGAAAAAACCTGACGGCTGAGCGTGATCTCGGCCGAATCACTTCATTGCACGGCCGTTGGCCTAGCAACAGTATGAATATCTATATGTACTGAGCCCAAGACCCTTCAAGGGTTGTAGAGGTGTACAGTTTTTTTTTTTTTTATTTTTTTTTTTATTGATCAATTTGACGGAAGGGACCCTATAACGTATATTTTCGGTGAAAACTCGGCTTCGAATATTTTCATGATAGCAATACTTATAAAGTGCACATGTTAAAGTAACTGACGTTGCGTTATATATTTGACTTCGAATATCCAGACATGTTAGTGAGGAATTAAAAAAGCCCTATCTCCTGATTTTTGGAGTTGTATAATCTCACTATCTTGTAAGATTTTCTGTAGGCTTCCCTAGACCTTCCTTTTATTTTAGACGAACCAACTAAAATAATTATATTGGAATGTAAAATAAATTCGTACCGTTTTTTCTGGTGATTTAAATATATTTATTTATTTAAATATATTACAATTTGTCACAATGGACAATAATAATTTGCCACTGGATAAAACTGGTGGTTTTATAAAATCTTCAGATTATTGTATTTATTTTAAATCATAAAAAAACAAATATTTTTGATCCATCATACTTTAATTTTGTCATAATTAACAGTTGAAGGACGAGCTTTGCGTCTTCCAAGTCAAAATTTCAAGTTCTGAACCGAACAAGCCACTCACGGACGTTTTTTTTTTCTTAAGGCATCATCGCTGAAACACAGAGCAAATTTTGTAAACCGATTGTGCAACGGATTTTCCTTCTCGGAAAAAAAAAATATAAAAGGGCGATTATGAATTTTTTCTTATCCATTTTGAGCAAATCAAAATACCACGAAAAGGAATCTCGGTTGAAACTGATGCATAAAAGGACCTTAAAATATGTAAACATTATTGACTGAGAAACATGATTTTATTAGCACTAATAGGATTAGATTTAATAATTTAAAAACGCTAACAATATGATACGGAAAGAGTTTAAAATGTATTGAAAAAAATTAAACAAACTCGCATCGTCATATTTACGAAACTAAAAATCTCTAAAAAAAGATAGTTAAGAAAATAAAAAGCGATGCTAGGAATTCTTAAATTTTAGAATATTCTAGGCACGCATGACCTCTTTGAGAACGCCATTAATTATAAATTAATTAGGCTAGTCTAATTTTTGCCGACAATAACATACCTGCTCCCGGGAGCATAACAGGACCCGTTACATTTCAAAACGCTTGCTTCAGATACACATTAACATTTTTACGGCCCCTGATTATGTTACATTTTTTGAAGATTCTGGTCGTAGGTTAGAGAGGGAAGAGAAATAAAAAAACTTGTTAGACAAGTAATCTTTCCGAGTTATTCGCTCCTTCATTAGTGGCACTGGTACCAAAGACTCTAACCAAACGATAAATCTTGAACTTGCTACCTCGGCCTTCCGTTAACGGCATTTCCATCATCGCTCAGCGGTGATTTATTTCATGTTTAAATTACTATCTGTAACAAAGGAGCTATCTATAACAAAGGCTATATTTCAGATAAAGGCGCATGCCATTTTATTTAAAATACAGCCGGGGGCAGCTTCCGCGGGGATACAATAATCATCTCATTAGTAGCAGTTAATTGAAAGGGTAGCGGTCAATTGTCGGCGGTGATTTGTTGATGCCAGCTACCGAAGGTGAATTGCTGAAACTATTTTATAGCAGTCAGTTCGCGGCATGGAGGTACGCGGCCTTTATTTTAACGTCTCAGCGAGGGTAGCTCTGATATATTGCCCGGCTGGGCGCGTATATGCTGTATGTAAATTATCTTGTGTCCACCACCAGAGTATAATATATAAAATATTGTATTTTAACCTATATTGAAAATAAATTAGAAGAGATCTTTGTTTTATGTATAAAAGATTCCATTAGCTCACTGTGGTTCAATCGTTATCTACAAAAGCAAGTGGTTTCAATTTTATAGAAGAAGACAATAAACTTTATTTAGAAAAGTACAAGATATTAATAAAAGATTTGGGATGAGACATACTTTAACAATCAGCAAGATTTTTCGATTTTTTAGGTAATTATATTTCATTAGCGTAAATGACTTAAATGTAATAGATTGAAGCTGAAATTATAGATCAGTTGTAGGAAAAATTATACAAAAACCTACATATAAAAAAATGATTAAAAATATAAATTTTATAAATTAAAACAAACTATCCTAATTTAACAGCACATGTTTTGTTCTTTTATAAGTGTAGCGTTTCAAAGAAGATTTATTGCTATTACCTATTTCTTATATCAATGGGTTTTCGGAAGCTTGAGTTTTGCTGAAATAAGAATAAGTTTGAGAATGGACAAATTGGTTAACTGTAGGAAGCTGCAAGTGTTGTAGCAAAGACGGCATTCTTGTGTAGTGGTGGTAATTATTAATTATCCGCATTGACAGGTTTTGGATTCTTTCAATGATCCATCAGTGGGTGGATAGCTACTTTATATATTATTAATTTGTCATGAGATCTCAGATAGGATTTTCTGTTAAAATAAAGAAACATTTTAAATATAATTTGTTTCGCTTTATCGGTTTCCCTTTTGAAATGGTCAGTAAATGTAAGGGATTTGTCTAAGGTTAGCCCTAGGTACTGCACGGCTTTTCACCAAGGGATGGAAACTGAGTTTATCTTGGTATGGTGGTTTATTTGTGAGCGACGTTTGGTGAATAGAATCGCTTCCGATTTGGTGGGGTTAATTTTGAAGTTTCATGTTATACAATATTAATTTTATACTTTCTTTGTAAAGTGTAAACTGATTAAAAGGTTTCATACTTTTGGTGGTTTACAAGATCTTAGAGGAAGAATAATTAATTAATAAAATATTATTGCCATAAAGTGATTAAAAATATAGGCAAATTATATATTTTTAACCTAATTTTTATTAGTTTCTTTTCTTTTATAATTATTTAGGAAGCTTCTTGTCAATCTAACAAAAATATTTCTCCTTTAATTGATATTAATATTACATTCTGATTGATTAATATTGCACATAACGAAAGATGTTTCGTCGTTAGCAATATTAGAAAAACACTTATATTAGTTAGATTTACGAGTATAATAAATAAAATTAAGTTACTGAAACGGACGAAGTTGTGAAAATTCTGTATATATGCCTATACTATTTCTATGAGGGCAAAGTCTATGCGGTGTTAGAATGAAGTGTGATTACTGTTGCCCATTGTCTCATACAGAACATAATGTAATATTACAGAATAAATAAAATTTATTTATGTATAATATAAGGGAATAACTATTGATTTAACTAGTTTAATTAACACTGTCCAGTTAGTTTTAGTCTCTAGGGAACTTAGACCATCATCCCCAAAAGGGGAGGCTGCAGGAGTCAACATATGTTTCATGTATACATTATTAATCAATAATCAAAATGTTTATTATATTTTCTGATTAGTAATATAGTATTAGTAATAGTATTAGTCATACAGTATTTCCGTTGTAAACTTCGATTCCAAGATTTTTTCCAAGATACCAATTGTTTTCTATAAACCACACACAATAAACATAGGTACGTGAAACTAGAAAAAAAAAGAAGAGATTAATCATTAAAATGTCCCTACTATATTCACTTTATTGATTTAAAAATGTGTACTAATTATTTAAAATATCAAATAATTTCTCTATGATCTTCATTCAATAACCTTGATAAATTCTTGTTTAAATAACATTTGTTAAATTGAAAGGATTATTTCAATAATTATAATTACCATATCGATCAAATTTTTAAATGAGTATTTAAGAAAATCTAAGCATACGGTGTACGAGTAAAGAGATACAAGTCATTTTTTCGTGATAATGAGATTAAATTGTCTTGTTATATTTTGTTATTATAGAAAAAAAATGCTTTTCAGGTAGGAATTTCACAATTCTCTTTTAATATTAATAAACAAAATGTTTTATAAGAAGAAAAAGATTTGAGCTCACAAAAGATTATGTTACAAATCTTTGATTGGTTTCTGACAGTAATCAAAATTCAACTTATGTTGTGATCTATAATTTTTAACCTGCTATAAAATGAATCACGAATATAAAATACTGTGATAATTTATTCATCATTAAAAAAAAAAAAAAAAAAACTTATGCGTTAAGCTGTCCATTCGCTCTCTTATGATTATTTATTATCCTATATAAACCGATTCCGGAAAACGAAAGTTTGATATTTCTGCATAGAACTGCTTCTGTTTATCAGAAACATCATAGTAGGATTTGCTAATATACTATTTATTTTATTATTTATAAATACTATAATATATTAATATTAGAATACAAAACTATTTTTGATGGACCTCAAAAAATCTGAAACTGCACTGATCCATGAGTTAAACCAAAGATGGTATGGACTCTCGGGAAACTAAGTGGATGTAAGCTATCCAAATAATTATCAAAATTAAAACTTTAAATATAAAATGTCTTCAGAACAATAAGGATCTGTCTTAGTAATATCTTAAAAAGATAACAATTCTACTTGTAGTCTGTACTTTGGGGCTAAATAAAATTATGAAAAAATTCCAGTTGAATCTACCTAAAATACCTGAAGTACCTAAAATAAACTTTAATCAAACCTTATGATATTGTGCTACGTTAATTACAGATCTACCTGTCTTTATCACCTTCGGACCTATTACTAGCAGCCAAAAATCAACTAAATGATTTTAATAAAATTAGTCAGTGGTTACTATGGATAAGAAGCTGAAGTTAAACGCCAAAAAGACTAAGGCAATCGTAATAGGCTCCGGTTCCCTCCTTGAAACTCTCCCTTCAATTCCGCCTCTATTTATAAATAATAATCCAATATCATTCCACCAATCTAATAAAAACCTTCCACCAAACCATCTTCTGGAAAAATAAAATTTCTTACATCTCCCGTCGCTCTTTCAGCATTTTAAAGTGATCAAACGGCATCCGTCACCTATTATCTCTTTTTACACGTAGGTACTAGTCTCTTCCTTAATATTCTCCCACTTTGACTAATGCTGTACTGTGGAAGTGTCTCTGGAGATCTTGAGAAAAACCAAAAAAGGTTATTTATTAATTGCTTCATTCGATTAATCTTTTGGATCTACAGGGATACTTCTGTCACTCGATTCAACAAAGAATTAAAGTACCTTTTTTCTTTCTACTGTCGCAGGTACTTCTAGGCATCTTTCATTTACCAAGTCATCCGATCCAACCGTACATCTTAGATCTAGTACTATTCAAATCCTCGATTCATTCCCTCAACACTCGTGAGCGGCCTTCTTATTTGTATATTACGCTTCATAGAATCGCAGCTTTCGACAGATCTTTTATTATCCGATCCTCTTCAACATGGAATTCTATTCCTTCTTATATCCGTATCTCTAATTCACTTCCAACCTATGAATCCAGTCTATTTAGTAACTTCCTATGCATTGAATTTCCTAAGAATCCTGATAAGATCCAATACTAACACGTTCACGCCGGGGCGAATATCAATGTTTTTCCGCGTGGGGTGGGACTGTGTTAGCTACTTTCGCTTCGTGGGGCGGGGCAACACTATTGCAAGCTCCAACGTGTTCAATGCCAGATCACAACAGTTTGAGGCTTCCAAGGCTTTAAATGCGAGGTTCTAACAGTTGTGACATACACATATGTCTTGAAGGAGTAATTATGCAAATAATTAAATAAAAGATTCTTATCTTATTAAAAATGATTCTTGTATTATTATTATTATATTATATTCTTATATCATATTATGATAAAAAATATGAAAATAAATCACGCACAACTAATAAAACTCATAAAGAAGTGAAATTAACCGAGAAGAGTCCTTTAAGAGGGGGAGGAGGGGAGTGTTGAAAATTATAAAATATTTAATAAATAAAGCCTTATGCTTGTTAATTGCTTCAACATATAAGGTTGAGAAAAAAATAAAATAAACTTATTTTCTAAAATCAAGTGACTCACCTGTGGATCACAACGGCGTGAACGTGTTAAATGAAGAAAAATTATTGAAATTACTTTATTTTTGTTTGTTTTATTTAGATAGACATTGTATTTTTTTAAAATATTTATAGAAGGTATGTACCTGAACTTCAATTATATTTAAGCCAATCTCACCCCGCTATGTTACTTGCGTATCAAAGGTGAATTCCTCAATCCCTCCATTAATAATTGTCATGCTCCAACAGAAGTTTCACAAGATGAGGATAAGGATATTTTCTACGAAGCACTAGCAAGCGTCTTCAGGGATTGTCCAAAAAATGATAACAAGATCATCCTTGGTTACTTCAACGCCCAAATTGGCCACGAACCCATTTATCGTCCAACAACAGGAGCCATCAGCTTATATGAAGACATGGATTCGAATGGTCACAGGCTCATAGACTTTGCTGCAGCACATGGTCTAGTCGTTGGCAGCACATTGTTCCCTGGCAAGAACATCTATAAAGTCACTTGGAGATCACCAAACAGGGCAGTAATAAACCAAATAGACCACATTTTAGTGAGCTCACGCTAAAGATCTAATCTCCTAGGAGTTAGAGTCTACAGGGGTGCGAACCTCGACTCGGATCATTTCTTGAGCATTGCCAGAATACGCCCATGAATATCAACAAAAAGGTATCTAGCAGCAGGCCCGGCTCAACGGAGATCTGATGTTTTGAAACTAAAAAACATCGAATAATGCAGAACATATCGGCAGCGCTTAGAATGCAAACTCATGGAAGAGCTGAGAGAGAGAGAGCTGAATCAGTACTATGGACCATTGGGCAGGAATAGCCGAAGCTCTCAGAGCAACGCTCGGACCACAAGCAAGGAACGCTAGATCACCGTGGTTTGACGACGAATGGCTAGATATCACAACCGGAAAGAATGAGACATACAAGAATATGATTCAGCGTCACATACGGCGTTCAAAAGAGATATACAGAGACAGAAGGAGAGAAGAAAAGAAGATCCACCGCGTCAAGAAAAAAGCATGGGAGAACAAAAGGATGGAGGAGGTTGAGACCCACAGAACTCTTCACGAAAGCAGGCTCTTCTTCCAAAAGTTAAATGAAGGGAGGTCAAACCGAGAGTAACCTCCTACAAGGATGTAGAGGGAAAAACCACCTGACGAGGATAAAGTCGAGGCGGCCGTTACAAAGCTAAAGAACCACGGATACGGAATACGGAAGTTAGATCGACCACGGACCAGATCTTCTCTCTGAGAACGATTGTGGAAAAAGCAAAGGAATAAAAGATGGTTACGCACCACCTTTTTCTGGATTTCAAGTCTGCGTATGATAGCGTAACCCGACCTGAACTCTACCAGGTGATAGAAGAAATGAACATACCCAGGAAGTTGATACGTCTTGTGAGGATGACTATGTTGGACTGGAACAGTGTAGTTCGTATAAGATCTGACTACTCCAAACCTATCGACACGAATTGCGGCGTGAGACAGGGTGACGTCTTCTCTTTAATCTGGTGATCGAGAGAGCAGTACGTCGATCAAGAATCCAAATACGGGCCACCTTATTCAACAGCAGGATCCAGATATTGGGATACGCAGACGACCTCGACATAGCTGCCAGATCGAATCGTGCCCTAAAGGAAGCGTTCCTTGCTCTGCAACAAGAAGAAAAAAGTCTTGGCTTGGTCATTAATGAAGCCAAGACAAAGTACTTGAGAATAGGGCCAACAGAGGCAGGGATAGGTTTTTTGAAGTCGGGCCTTACAAATTGGAATGAGTTCAAGATTTCGTTTTCCTGGGCTCACAGGTAAACGCTCAGAACGACTTGTCCCAGGAAATCAACCGAAGAATTTGCTGCAGCCAATTGGAACTATTTTGGGCTTGCAATATACTTTAAAAGCAGGCACATTTAAAAAAAAAACTAAGTTTGGCTCATATAGGACTCCGGTTCGCCCGGTTCTTACTTATGGATCAGAAACCTGGGCCTTTACTAAAGCCAGTGAGAACATGCTTCACATGTTTGAGAGGAAAATATTAAGAAGAATCTTAGGTCTAATCCGTGAGAGAGATACCTGGAGAAGGAGGAAGAACCAGGTACTCTCAAAGTTGTATGGCGATCAAGATATAATTAAATGGATCAAGATAGGGAGACTCCGATGGGCAGGTCACGTGGTGAGGTTGAAGGAAGATGAGATTCCCAAGAGGACAGTGGTCGAGGAACTTCATAGCAAGCGAAGAATGGGCAGGCCGAATGTGAGGTGGGCTTATTCCGTCGTAGCGGATGCAAATTCTCTCCTAGGAGTCAGGAACTGGAGAGCTGCAGTAACAGACAGGGCCAACTGGCGGAGACTTTTAGAGGAGGCCTTGACCCATTAACGGGTTTTGCGCCAACTATGAACACAATTATTATTTATTTATTTTTCTTTCATCATTTGAATTAGTTATAAGGTTTTATTTTATCATTACTCTAAGGCACCAAAGACTTCCATTACTTTCCTTTTCATTATGCTAATGCATTATAAAGAGACTTGTTCTAAAATAAATTATAAAGTAGGTATGACTCCTTTGGGATCTATAGATAAACAAACAGGCATTTCACAAAAGATTCGTAAGATTGTAGAGAAGAAAGGTATCCCTTATATATACAATATTTATATTTTATTAATTCTCTCATTATTTTTAAATAATCAAATTATTGACATGAATATTAGTAATAGTATAATTAAATTAATTAACATGTTCATTGGAATGTTTTACCGTTACTATTAGACATAAATAGAGAGAAATGAACATGAATGAAGACAGCTCGTTATTGGAGAGCGGTGCCACCAATCATAGCGGGGCTAGTAATGAACTTCGCTCATTGCGGTAGCCTTAATCTCGTTCGAAATTAGACTTCGATTTAAACCTTAGATATTATGTTTATGGTCAATGGTGTCTTCAAGTTGAATGGAAGATTTCTTGATGGTTTGGGTAAACATACTAAAAATACACGGGTTTGACAGATCTCTTGAAATCCTAACCATGAACCAAAAGAGCCTTGTGGAATATCAGAACCAAATTTATACCATTGATTCACGCCTATGAGGAGTCAAATTTTGAAAAATTGAAGTCCCTTAATCCTAAAAGAAAAGGAAGTTATGGAGAGAGCAAGAAAATCTAAACAAAATTGCTTTTTCCTGAACAGCTCAACCGATTAACAAAAATACATGTTAAGGATTTTCAAAAATAAGTTTTTTTTAAATAAGTTTTTTTTTTTTTTTTTTTTTTTTATTGAGATATATTACAATTTGTTTTTAAATAAGTAGGTGCATAGTTTTTCAGTAATATCTAATGACTTTACGATCATACTGCTCTTTCCCTGCACTTTGGGCGTGACCAGTTATTTCTCAAAGCATGGCTAATGAAAGAGTTGACAAAAGGCTGTTTTTATTTTTCACCATGTCAGATCCACATGAAAAAAGTATATGTTTTGCAGGACCCTCCAATGCAATAAAGAAGCAAAAAATTGTAAATGTACTAATCCAACATAACGAAAATTTTGTTTGAAAAAAAAAATGAAGAAATTCGACTCACTTTCGTTAAAAAAAAAAAAATTGTTCAGAAATTTTTTTCAGAAAACCCTTAACATTTTTATGTTTTTCGTTATTCGGCGATTGATCCGTTGAGAAGAAAAAATGTTTTTATTTTTTCACCATGGGGTACACTTGCGATGGAGGGCCCTCCAGTGTAAGGAGTTTCCATTCTCCCACCATGCGCCCTGATGATGACCCACAAAGGGGGTCGAAACGTTGGCAAACAATAAAATAGTTGAAACTTTTTAGTTGTTTCATTTAATGACCGCCACCCGGACTAATTCCTTCCAGTAATTCTCAACGGTCAACTAATTACATCCACAAGGATATAATAACCTATTTTTTTTTTAATTAATAAAAATATTCTTACTCACATATTCCTAAAATAAAAAAATTTTGAATTATTTTTGAAATTCTCAAAGAAATATATTTTTAGTGATAATCAGTTGAGCTGATCAGGAGAAACAATTTTTTTTTCTTTCCCCTCCCCCTCCTCCATAACTTCCCTTCCATAAGGATCAAGGGGCTAATAATTTGCAAAAGGTTGTTTCTTATAGCTGTGAATCAATAGAATAAATTTGGTTCTGATATGCGTGGGGACAGATTTTACGTGAACGCTAGACCCTTTATAAATTCAAAAAATGTAAGAACGATAAAGGATTAGTAAATAAATTTATTCAAAAAAGTCTCCGCAAAGTCGAAAGAGTATGGTATTTTACCCAATAACTTCAATGTTGAGTTTTAAGAAAAGTGAAAAAAATGAAATGTTTATGTGTCTAGAGGTATTTTTACCTTCTGCCTTATTTAAGATAATAATTCATTAGAAGTATATAGCAAATCTCGAGATAAAAGAAATTATACGTTCAAGAAGAAATTGCACCAGAATGTGCTAATAAAAATAATTTCTTCGATAACATATAAATCCTGACACATATCTAATGAGCTCTGTCCATACTTTCGCGGTTTTATTGCGAGTTAGGCTAAAAGCAGAACTAATAAACGTCACATTAAAGTTGAAAATTAAGAAATAAGAGAAAGCTGGAATTAAAACTAAAAATAGCTTAATAACAAGACTTGTATGGGACTGCCGCTCCAGATTGGTACTGATCCCGACCGTTCAATGGTCGCCCTTATTAGAACGCTTTTTGGAAACGAGTTTTATCTTACGACACATTAAATTAGAAGGATTTTTTTTTTCATCGATATTTTCAGCCTGAGGGAAAATAAAATTATACTTCTACAAACTGATTTGATAAGTCTATTTAATGCAAATAAGTTAAAAAAAAAATAAATAAAAAAAAAAAAAAAAGATATATTTAATTTGTTACAATGAAGAAGTAGACTTTAGACCGGCCTCAGTTCCCATGAGTGACTTTTTTCCACTTGATTCCCATGCTTTCTCTATCAGTTGCGTTTTCGCACAGTAACACCTTCTACGCATTTGCTAATGACCATACGTCAGGTCAGGCTAAAGCCCTCTTAAGATGATGAATGATATCGACTTTCACTATCTTCAGCTACCGGAGAAGGTATTTTTCTTTTTACCAATGCCTCTAGGCCTGAATCAATGTTGATAGATCAGGCTGATTTACTGATGAGGAATGGAATGCTGTAAATATATCATTTGATCATTAAAATGTAGAAGAGTATTTATGTGGGAAGTATGAATACCTACTGCATGTTTATTATGTCTATATATAAAATGATAACACGATTTAGGTTTCCGCTAACTTCTTCCAAACCACAAGACGGATTTTAATAAGGTTTTCACCATCACTAGAGTATTGTTTCCCGAAGGTTCGTAAGTAAAATACATTTAAATTTAGCTTTATTTTAAACGGAAAAATAAATTTCCTGTAACCAATGCATAAAAGATTATTTATGAAATATAAGTGGTAACATAGGCCTATAATATGCCGTTGGAATGTGAAAGATTTTAGAAAACTTAATATGCAATAAAAGAAATCGTAAAAGTTAATATTAAGTTTTTATGTTCATAATCTTATGAACATATTAGAAAGATAGAGATTATCATAGTTAAATGCAAACACTGTATTAAAGAATCGTACAAGTTATATTCTTGGATTCAGTACAATATTTATATTTAATATTACAGATTTTAGAAAAAATATTACGTACCGAATTGTAACTAAGTTGTTAACGTTAATAATTTTGTTATAAATGTATTAACTTAATTATTTCAATTGATCACCGAACTATTCCGAAATACACCTAGGATGTTGAAGGAAAATTAAAGGTAAGGAATAAAAGAACTAAAGGAAAATTTCAAAAGAAAGATCACATCAAGTTGTAAAAATGGCAAAAGGCATCTATTAGGTCTAGCCCTTTATATAATATATTATTTTAATTTATGAATCCCAGAATCAATTTGTGTTCTGTAATATTAAAATCTGTCCTAATTATTACATGTTTGATAGTGATCAAGTACAACATTCACACACTTTATACTAAACAATAAATTTATAAAATAATAATACAACATACATATATACAATAAGGAATCAATAAGAATATGTACAAAAGCATTATTTTATTAAAAATCTAAATAAGATTGGTGAATATTGATAAAAATCGAATAAATATTAATAGTAATAGCTAATTCATTGTGCAGCTAAAAAAAAATAATAAAGTATATAGTAATGTTCAATCATTAATTAGAATTCAATATTTTTCGAAGCCTATAAAGCATAATCAACGAAAAATTAAAGATATGCAGTGGTTGGCTTTTTGTCAGCTTGTCTGTTAGTGTTTCTTGTATCAAGAAGATAAAGGAAGAAACATGAAAGAAAAACGTTAAAGAAATAGATAAAAATACAACCGATCATATACTAATAACCAAAGCTTATTGATGTTTACTTTCCATTTATACATAATGATTATTGTAATATATACATTATCTAACGTACTCTGGATCATAGCCATATGTCAAGGACAAAAATCACAAAAGGAGAAAAAATTCCTAAAAGATTTGATTGGATTTCCCGAAATCTTTTTATTCTATTTTTATTAAGTTTTAACCAAAAAATCTCAAATTTTAAAATCTATTTTATTTTATTTATTCTTTTATTTATTTTTTTTTTTTATAAAGTCCATGTCCATAGCTTTTTTTGCTTTGTTTTTTTTGTCAACCAACACCATCAGCATTATTATTGTATTTTTTACTTCTATCTTTGAGTTATAATGAAAAGTTTGTGTTGGCTCTAGGAAAAGAAAAATGTAAGCAGAGAAAAGTCTAAATACAATATATCTAAATAACAGAGAAATGTTAATGTCTAGACAAAACTGTAATAAAGGAGGAGAGAATTTGAAAAAAATATGTATATATGTTTTTGTATTTTTATGATACGATGAGATCTTGAGCATTGACAGTTTATGAACTTGATTATACATAACCTTTATAATTTGGTGCAAGTGTATAATTATCTAATATTATAAATTATAATTTAGATGATATTTGGTTAAACATACTTTCAATAGTTAACTGCTGGCTATCAGGAGTTTGGATGTTGCAATATGTTTAGAATAAAAATATATTTAATTAGAAAGTAAAATTTAGCTAATTAACTACAAAAACTTTTCAAGAAATAGAGAGGAGATATACAGCCATGTTTAAGTATTCCAATTCAATTTTTTAATACTTTAGTTCTTAATGATTTACACTAGTTAAATAAACGTAGATAAAATAATATCAAATGTATAAAAGAAGGAAGGTTGTGTTAATTTATATCACGTTAAACAAAAATCCTGCAGATAAGGTAAGAGTAGCAAATATGGAGTTAATCATATATTTAGTCTCCAGATGATACTAGAATCTCAGATATACAAAAATAAATGACTGAAAATGTCCCCTTTTGCCTTGACGCAGGCATTTAATTTCCGTGGCTAGTCATCAATAGCAGCACACAGCTGTTTTTGAGGAAAGCGCTCAACTGCTTGGAACAGAGATTGTTTTAGGCTTTCCGAGTTATGGTGTGCTTTATGGCATGCAATCCTCTCCAGTTAGGACAAGAGCCGATAATCTAGTGGGTCGAGATAAGAGTTTCCTGAGCGCCAATCCGGGTCAGAGATGGATGTTCATTTGCAGCCACTACTGAGTTGACCTGACCTTGCGAGCTGGAGCGGAATCCTGCTGGAAAACCCAATGACTTCTAGAAGGCAGAGTATAATTTAGAGGCTTGACGACAGGTTTCAAAATATCATAATGATAGGTTTGAGCGTTTTTCAGAAAATGCAGCTTTGCGGTGCCATCAAAGCAAACTCCTCACAAAACCATCACTGAGAAAAGGTGATGATATATTTCACCTCTTCTAATGACTTCCCGAGCTTCTTTAGAACCGTATGCATACACACGATCATTCTGGCTATTCAATTTTTTTTTATTATGAAAATTCTCTCATCGCTAAACCAAATCTGTCGATGAGGACTATTGATGTAACGGCTAAGGAGCACTTCGCATCTATCCACTCTAATTTGTTTTAGAGAAGTCTTGTCCCGTCATTCTTCGAAATGCACCTATCCTAAAGTCGCATTTTAAAATGCGAGGAAGTGATCTGACAGAGATTCCCTTTTCCTGAGACATGATTTGTTGTTTTCGAATGGAATTTTTCTTATTCCAGCAGCCACTTCTCTCACTGAATTTGCCATCCTCACAATCCCCGCATGACCCGGTCGAGGTATGTCACATACAAATATGGTCTCGTTTTATCCATTTATAGTGCTCTACACGAACATACGACTGATATCCAAAGATTTCAAAATGTTGAAAATCTCTAACCGGCACTTCTCATCTTTGTCTAAGGCAACCACAGCCGTTCAGTTTTTTTATTACTTCACTCCATGTTAACTAAGCGAAAGAAAAATACAACCTAATTGGGAATTATTACCCTGAAATGTGAAGAGCTAGTTATTAGTATATGGCAGAACTAGTTATTTATATTGATTTCTGGAGTGGTTAAGTGATATTAACGTATGAGAAAAAATATTAAATATGAAAGAATTACTTTAAATGAAAATATTGTTACGATATTCATACCTATCATTAATAAGAAGTTTAGTTGTTGAAAGAAATTATTATATGAAATAAGTCTAAGATATGATAAAATTCCTGCTACATAAGGCAAAGTTAACTCCAGGACAGGCGTATTGTAGAATAACCTATATGAGCGAATTATTTTCTAAACATTTTTTTATTTAACGCCTGTCTATGAAAATAAGTGACTTTTTTATTATATTAGCAAGCTTAATACCGATTCAATTAAAATTCAGAATGAATACAGGATTATAATTGCAACACATGAAATATTGTTCTCTTAAATTCCTTTATACTGGTTCCATCTGGACTCGGAGAAAACTATTTATCGTTTTCAGAAGACATATACCAACCTATAATATCGAATAGCATTCCGAGTAGGTAATGGTGCAACATAATATCAAACTAGATCCCTTTAAAAGACCAGTTTAAGGAGGAAACTACTGTACAAGAAATATAAAATGAAATATCAAACCCTGATATAAATAAAACATATAAAATAAAGCAGTGAATATATCTATACATCGATTTTTATGTTTTCTATATTTTTAATAATTATATTTTTAAACCTTTATCGCCTCACCTGCACCGAAACTTGAACTCGAAATTGTTTTATCTTATATGTTCGTTCATCAGGTTGTTTGACAACAGACGAACTGTTCACGCGCGTTATCAATCAACGTGTTAATTTTTTTTCAATAACTGAAAAGTTTTACTAATATTCATTTTTCCGCTTTTTTTTTTTTTTTAATAAGTCATTAATTTATTTTTCTTATAACATTTATCCATCTTCTATATGAAATACATTCATAGGTTTCTTAGAGCTATATAGTTTTTCAAAATTATGTGATACCAGTGACGGACTTGTTTTGAGTGACATTTTGTACTTACAGAAACAAATTGCTCCTATGCACCTGATGATGGCATTTTAGCCGAAACGTTGTGCATTGATTTTTAATAAAAGAGTGGTAAAGTAAAAATCAGCCTCCAATTTAATTCGTAGAATTTGACCTTCACCTTAATGGCATCAACTAAATGTTATGGTAATATAGAAAACCGTCCTGAAATACATGCAAAGACACTAACCAGCGTCCATAAAAATATTCTAAACTAAAAGTTCTCGTAGTCCTTTTCTTTTAGACGCCTCGGAGGGTTATAAAGGATCAAAGAGGAAGCAAGGACTGAAACTAATGGATTGTAGTGGGAATAGAGTTTGTCATGGAAGGAATGGTTCCGGCAAGTCAGCAACATATGTAATATTAAGGTCTTTATGGATGAGTTTATTTGTGACAAGATAAGCAGCATTGAGGATTTTGGATTGTAAGGATTGGATATGAGAGGAATTTGGTGGTTATTAGGAATTATTGAGCCCCATAGCTCTAGTCCTTAAGTCCATATCGGTCTTATGATGGTCATATAAACAAGTCTTTTATAATTAAGTGGAAGGTTGGAGCGTTTGTCCTGTAATATTCAGAAAGTAAATAACATATTCAGAACAACTCGACCATTTGCGTTTTGAAAGTGCTTTGTTTCTTAAACTAATTGGTTCTTCTTGTGTACCAATTTAAGTTAGGACAGGGTGGGCCGATGTTAACATTAAGCAAGCAAGCATAAATCACGCTAGATCCCCTAATCTTGTACAATAACTACAATCTTATGAGCCATCCATCTAGCTATAAATTTAAGGTCATGTAGATTTAGGTCTGAAACGTGGAGACTCATCAAAACAACAGCAACATAGGGCGAGAGCCGAACCCAGACAAGATCCTATTAGTCGTAACGCACTTATGTAGTTAAAGAACATAATTTATCTAATAATATAAAATCGGTTTCTAAAACAAACAGCTCCAAATGGAGGGAAATATAAATCAGCGTTGGAGATCGTTACCGGGAAGAGGTTCTTGCTATCTCGGTCTCCGATTACAGGGGTATATATTAGTATTTAATGAGCCCACACCTTTCCTTTTCTCCTAATTAATATAAGACAGTTTCGTGATATTTAAATGAATCCTTTCAATGGTGTCAATACTTTTGTCAATTCATTGTCGTTTTAATTTTGTATATCCAGTATTGAAAATTACATTCTTTTATTCAAGTTGCAAGCGTAAGTACTTACAAACCATTGAGATTAACATTTTATAATAGTCAGCAGATATAAAATCACAAATCTCTATGTACAGAAAATGACAACGCTTTTTTTAGTTTCCACAATCTCCTTCTGAAACACGACGGATTATGATACGGTTTTCACCTTCATTTAAAGCATTCTTTCTTGAAGGTTTATTAAAAAAAAAAAAAAAAAACATTGGAATACAATTTTTCTTTATATGGGAAATTAAAATTTTCTGTAATGAAGGTATCAATAAATCATGCCTGAAATATGAGAAGCAATATAGCGGATATAATATAACATAATTTATCGGAAAGTGCAGATTTGGTAAACCACCGTGCAAGGAGGTTATTAGGCTTAAATCACGCTCGATCGCCAGATTTTTGTCCATTTTTGGGTACCCACTTTATAGAGCTTGAGTCTGCCTCAAGAAGGTGGGTCTCAATACTCCAATGTCGGCTTAGCCGTGATTCGAACCGGAGACTCGGAGAACAGTTAGCCACTTTATTCATTCATAGAATAGTTACTGAAAAAGAAATACAACTTCACAAAATAGAAATATAATAAGAAATCATATTAAAATCAATATTTTGACAAGATATTTTTAGGGTTATTGCTTGAGAATAAATATTTTAAGTAATATTTTATTAAATCGATACTCTGAAAAAAAAGGATAATTTTGACAATAACATTTTTTCTCTACCTTCATCAGAACCTGAAATATTACCATAAAATGTGTTTTACGGATGACATCTTCTGAATATTTACGAAATTCCTTGCATGCGTAAGCATATTTTTTTTTTTTTGTCCTGTCCGGTAGTTTAGTGTCTACTTTCATTTAAATCTGTGGCAGATTTGGGATCCTCTTCTCATAAGAATAAATTAAAATTATTTATAGAGATGAAGTAGTTAAGAATTACGATTTTGTTTGAAATTCTATGGACATGTGGTCTCAGATCATCGCATATTTCCATTGTACAATATTGCCCATTTACCTTTATTGTTTCATATTTATTTACTAGGTTAGATGAGACGATGATTCTTAATGCTATTAACTTTAATATCTTTAACAATGTTTTCATTATGATTTCCGTTCTTAAATATATTTATTATTTATTCTTAAAATAAATATTAGTGGTTTACACTTACTACAAATGGATTAGAAAATAATAATTAAATTTTAACAGGTGGAGATTACAATACGATGATATATGAAAGGCGAATAATTTATTAATTAATACTCATGCTATGATTAATGAGTAACCGGTGAAATTATTCCATTAATCAACAACAATTAAATTTGTAGACATCTGAAATTCAACGTAACTGATTAATAACGTATTGGTAACTGATTAATTATCACCAGCAAATCAGTAACATCTGTTGAATAAATTATTTCTGGAACCATTCAAGAAACCTTAATTGGGTGAAAATTGATGATTTCATAGAAAATGATATTTTAATACGATAAAAACGAATTTGACCGATGAATAATCATTTTATTAGTTTCATAGAGACTAATAAATTACATCATTGACTTTACTCGTTAACAATTTTCAATGAGAATCTATTTTGATACGATTTATTGAAACCTGATATGTACCGCAGAACTAAATAAACCGATGTACGAATTATTTCATATGTCTGTTACTCGGTAAAACTTTATTTAGATAAATTAAACTCGAGATCTAAATGTGAATTATGATCACATAGTATTAACAATATATGTAATTTTTATACATTATATTGATGGATTTGATTTTAACTATTTCCATGTTAACATTCTTATATTATATAATTTCAATTAGTTCATGGACATATTTACAGTGACAAAACAAGCCAAATTGAGTAATAATTCTCATGTAAGATCTCTACGAGTACTTGGCGTGTTGCTTTTTATCAATGCAAAAGTTTCATTTGAATAATATATATTCCAAAAAAAAAAAAAAATAGTGATGATCTGTATAATTTATATTTATAAATAAACAAGACAATAGAGAAAATGGAATATTTTTCATGTTACCAATTTTTTTTTTTAAATCAACTATCGTCAATAAATAAACAGTCAGTATAACAACATGCTGTAATAAATGCATGAAAATAACGACAGTCATATTTATGTATAGATAAATTAATAAAAAGAGTAAGGATAATCGACAACTGTTGCAGATGACAAATACATAATCATAAACAAATCCGTATCAGCTAATGAAAGATAGAAAATTATTTTTATGTTTATACAGATATTACATAATGAATATTCACAATGTCAGGAATTACTTTTTATTTTCAATTACCTAGATATGAGATATGTAGTAAGAGAAAGTATCGCGATCATGAACATTTTCGAATTATATTTTTCACTGGAAATACAAAGGGCAGTGTCTATGTGTTTATTATATATATATATATATATATATATATATATATATATATATGATCTCACAGCAATCTTTTTAACAGAAGGGACGAACCAGAACAAAAAATAGTAATAAAATCAATTGGAAAGAAGTAATATTTATTACTGTGCATTTTGCACCTTTTTACGATTATAAATTATAAATAATTTTATAACCAAGTGAAGAAGAAAAGAGCGAAACAGATTTGAGTTAATTCTTCTTTGTTTCGAATATTAAAATAGAGGTATAATATATCTTATACTATTTAGAAAGCTATAGATTTTAGAAAACAAATTATCTTATATACAAATCAGTATAAGGTAATATAGAGAGAGATGAAAATCGGATAAACTTAAGTGATTGTAGCAATCCAGAATTTCTATTGTTAGATTATATCATTTTTTTTTTCTTTCCGAAGAAACGAAATGTGATTTTTTTTAAAAAAAATATAAGTTTAAAAGTTCTTAAGTGGTCCCTCCCATTTTGTAATTAACACATAAAGGCATAGAAGCTCTTGAAATGATAATAGTGCATGCAGTGCACATAGAAATCCTCCTTGGAATACCTTCGGGTAATAGAAGGACAAATATCTGTGACATGTGTACATATCATATTTGTATTGTATTTTGTGTAAAAATCAAACCAGAGGGTAAAAAAAAAAAAAAAAAAAAAAAAAAAAAAAAAGTTCTTAAATTTTTTTTTTTTTCCATTAAATTATATAATCTAACAGTAGACATTCTGGAGTGCTACAATCACCTAAGTTTATCCGATTGTCATCTATTTCTATTGAAAAAAAAAAATAAATGTTCTTAAATTGATTTTGGAGGGAGCGGCGTGGTCTTGTGGATAGAGCACTAGTCTGGTGTGCTCCAGGGGTTGGAATCCCGGGTATTGCTGAATATTATTTATTCTGTTAATTCAGTCCAGACTCTAGGATATGGAGACCCTCCTGGGGCAGACCCAGCTTCTATAAAGTGGGTACCCAAAATAATAGAGGAAAAACCTGGCGGCTCAGCGTGTTTAAGGCACCTCATCACACTGCAGTAGGCCTAGAAACAGTACGAATCTCTATATGTACTGAGCCCAAGACCCTTCATGGGTTGCAGTGATAAAGGTTTTTTTTTAAATTGATTTTGACAACTGGAGGAAGTGAAAGTGGAGTTTTGTGCGCAACAGATTTTTAAGACTACAATGATGTATTATACTGTGTATATTTATTTAGTAATGTTTATATGCTGTTTATGGGTTCAATTTAAGCTATAAACTATACACATATTTAATATAAAACAATTTAATGTATCTCCAGCAAATTATAACTAAAAGCGATTGCATCAATGTTCATTTTAATTTAGCCTTTTAGTTTCGCATTATTGAGTATTCGTATTTCAATGCTGAAATGGGGTGTTGCTTTTGCATCAAAGCAGACCCCACTAGTGTTAATTAGTCGTTACTTAACCCTATGATGGAACGATGTTCTTAAGGAGAGAAAGTGAAACAGGTTTAAGATCATTTGGCTACCTGAAATTCTTCAGTCATCAGGCACATCCTTCTGAAATACCGTGTGTACTTTAAGCATAGCGATAGGTACGATTAATTAAGCCGTAAAAAATAAATATTTTTAGTGAAAAATTTACGGTTCGAATTAAAACCAAACGGAGATTCTCTTTGAACAATCTAAGTAAGAAACAACTTTTAAATAATTAATTATTGAAGGAATTTGCGAGACTAGAAGTAAGTATCTATAGAGCTTTTTTGGTTTTAACATTTTGTAAATAAATTGAAAACAATTCATATGTATAAAAGTATAAATATAAATGTCTTATTTTTATTTATAAAAAAAAGTGGCTATTCACTTACTTATTTAGTAATCGCAGTGTCTCCAAATGCCAAGCTGAATTTTCAATGAAGATATTATACTTACCGTATAAATTTGCAATAAGGCTGGGCTTAATATAACTAACCTTTTAAGTGTATGAAAAAAATAATTCAAGAAGAAATAGATTGTCGGATAACTCAATAACCACACATCTAAGAATGATTTATGAAAATAAAAGTAGTCATTTAACCAATAAGCACCCAAACATCGAATTTTGAGCCTGGTTTATGTTTCTTCGTGATTCCCTACACCAATAGGCCTAAATGAGAGAGAAATGAAGAAAAAAGTAAAAAAAAATCTATAAAAACTTATCTATGTTTTGTTTCCTGGAGCTCAACTAAAGATGCAACACTGTCTAGCTGAGGTACAATAACTTGAAAGAATACCTTCCCAATGTTTGATACTCTGCGCGCTTTTTTTTTTTTTTAAATTATCGAAGTTGAGGTTGCTTCAAAGCAACTCTGAGTGCTTTGGTGTTAAAAGATAATTAAATGTCTAACTACTAGAAAATAAAATCGTCTTGTTCTGATCAGAATTGGCAATGATGCCGAAAACATTTAGTAATATATTTAGAAAATTGGATGTGAATAATCATTTCCTTGGGAACCGTTCAATTATTATTTTAAGTGGCTAAAAAACATGTCACTATTAGAACATAAAAGAGAGTATTTATAGACCCATTTTTTTATTTGGTGTAAATGTTTTACTTACGAAAATAATTAATTCGTTGCAACGGTATTTACATTTCAACCGGATTAAGACTTTATTGACGATCCTGTTTAAAATCTTACACGTATTCATTAATTATGTGTATGGTTAGCGTTTCAGATGTACTACTGTAAATATGACAGAATAAAATTAGGATCTGGCGCTGTTCGTTGCACATAAATATAGTTGAGTAGCTGATTGACCGGATAGAGAAAAGTTATACGTATTATTTACTTATATCATAATCGAATGGGTGTAAATTTTAATAAATACAAAACGAAATCTTCGCGTGAAATAAAACCAGGTTATAGCTAGTAAATTCTAAAAGTAAAGTAACATTTTACTAGGTTCACCTGTGGTGTAGTGGCTAGCTTGACCATTTTCTATGTAGAATGTAGCGAATTCAAACCTTAATAAAATGCTGTCCTTCGGAAGAGACTTAAAAAGGTGGTTCCGAGCCTTGCAATAACAGTTATTCGTTAAAGATCTCTATGGTAATTAAACTGGGAAAGGCCAAATCTAGGATTCCCACTGCGGCATCGTCCGATTAGCCATACAGTAGCATAAAGTGACGTTAAACTAATAAACATACAGTTTGCTACTTAATTTTCATATTCCTCATCTTTCGCAACACGTTTAGTAACATTGTGCAGTGGGTTCCATATCCCCTGATTACGTTAAATATTTATACATTGTATAAAAAATATAGACTTTTTAGAGGATAAATGAGAGAATCCAGAAAACAGACAATAAAATAATTGATCCATTATAAGATAAAAAATAGATTGTTAGCTAGAGATGAATGTGTTTTAATATTGCGATTATAGAATCCACAAACTCTGATCGATAACCGTTAAATCCCAGGAATATTTTTATTTAATTAATAGAAAGCTGACCCCGGAGCAATGCTGTGGTTACAAGAGTTGAAAATACACATATATCATTGGATTGACAGTTGAATCGTATCAAAGATACTTAATTTTGATATTCATTTTGAGACTAATATCGTCGAAGGATAGTTGTATTAGATTTATTTGGAGCCTCTGTTTGTATAAGACGCTATCCATCTTGTATCATGTTTATTAGTGTCTGATAGGAAATGAATAATACTATTATCAAACATTACTATTCCAATGTATACATTTCTGTTATAAACGCTAATCGACGCCTTAGGCGTCCAAATGATTTATACTGAACAACTTCTGGAAACGGAGAGAATCTTAAGGAGATCGGTTTGAATGTTAATTTTAAAACTGGTTTATTTAAATAAATACATTTTTTTTCTTTTGAATTTTTTTTTCGTACAACTCGGTCATTAGATTTCATAGCAAAAATTATTTTGTAGAAGACTTAAGCCAATTATTAACTCATCTCAAAACCAATGCAGATCCATAGAAATGCTGACAATTTATTTTAAATATTTATTTTATTTTATCACTAATTTTAAAGAAACAATCTTTATTATTATTATTATTTTGTTTGAGCTTCACGTTTGAGTGTATATTAACCAAGAAAGGCTGGCTGTGATACTGGTCAAGTATTTGAATATGAAATACTATTTAATGGATTGTTAGTTTTAACTACTGTTAGTTTGAAGGAATTATTTGAAAATATAAACAGCCTAAATAAATTAAAGCTTGATAGTTAAGATGGAATATATATATATATATATATATATAATATATATATATATATATATATATATATATATATATATATATATATATATATATATATATATATATATATATATATATATATATATATATATATATATATATATATATATTATATATTATATATATATATATATATATATATATATATATATATATATATATATTATATATTATATATATTATATATAATATATATATATATATATATATTATAAAGAAAAATTGATTTATTTAAAAAATCGATTAACTTAGAACGAATTAAATCGTCAAACAAAAAAATGTGGTAAAATGCATGCAAGCACTACCTCCTACTTTTAAAAAACCAAAAATATTTCTATTATATTAATATTTTTTAAAATTCTGAACAATATTATTATTAGATTAATAGGATTTATTTGTAAATATAGTTTTATAATTCAGCATCGCGAGTTACTTAGTTGAAGGTCTACTTAAATTAATTTTACTTATTTCACAAACTAGTTATCACACCATGTATTGCAATCGTGAAGATTTTCGAATTTGATTTTAAGAACAGATATACATGTTTTATGGTCCCATGAGTCCAAATGACCAAATCCCGCAAAAAGGTCCGTGTGTGTGTCTAGTAACTGTAGCGCAAAAACGAAGATTTTTGTGAATAAAATCGGAGGCTGATTTTTACTTCACCACATTTAATTTTATTAAAATTAAATGCACGACGTTTCGGCTAAAATGCTATCTTCAGGTGCAATGGAACTAATTTGTCTAAAAGTACAAAATATTGTCACAATCACAAATAATCATCTTAAAATTTATCATGAAAATTATATAACTGATGAAAATAATATGAAGATTTTTTTAAGATAAAACTGAAATTTCATCTTTAAGACAACTATACACCTGACATGTTACAGAATCAAAATCAGCTAAGCAGAAGAGCCACTTTATACCATGCATTTTGGACTTTTTTATCATTATCTCCAAAACAGCTCAAATGATTTCGATTAAACTCGCTACATCGATGTAAAATTTAATGGGCTTTAGTATCATGTAGGTTTCATTCTAATTGAAATATTCTGACAAGGCTGGAATACCGATTTTTTTAATTTTATGTCTCTAAAGTACCTTTAATTTTGTATATTCTATTAAAATACAATCCATAATAATCAAAATAAATACCATACAATCTTGTTATCATTGATAAAAAACAGATAAATATACAAGTTGAACGAATTAGATGTTCAAATAAAGGATGAAACTGCAAAAATATTTTTTTAATGCGATGTTTTGTTTTCGCACATAAGGACTGTAATATAGATTTATAATATACCGTTGGAAAGCTAAAGATCTTAGAAAAAATATTATCTTATATACAAGCTTGTAAAAGTGGATAAAGAGTGAATAAAAGTCGATGAAACTATCTGTGTATTTTTGATAATAATATAATAGATTTTTTAATAAAACATCTTTTTATAGAAATTCAATTTAATTAATTATTTATTAGTTTCACTCATTTTCATCTCTAACTGTATTTGGAAATTCTTTAATCGATTTTAACAACGAAAGTAAATGAAAGTCGTATGTTGTCCGCACTAGATTTTTTACTATTTACTTGTTTATTCATCTACTCTTAGCTAAGCCGAGCCTACTGGATGTAAAGCCACAAGCTTTTTCATCTCTTTCACGAGTGAGTAGAACTATGCGTACCTGTTACTTGTCAGGTATCAGTAAAAAAGTATCAGAATGGTACATTCCAGGCCCCTTCTAATTGCTATTACTCTATGTGAATAGTCTTACGCAGTATCTACGCGACGACCACAGAAGCCGGACGGTCCCACACTTCTTACATCGAGCAGATTTGACTATTATTAGCAATTAGCACTAGAAACTACGAACGGTAAGAGTTTTATGATTATCATGATAACCCAATCTCCAATTGCTTAGCTGAAATTGTAATTCACATAACATAATTTCAATAAGATGACAAAATTTTCTTATTAATTGTTCTTACATTTAAAGGAATATTTTGTAATTTTAAATTATCTTATTTTTTTCTGATTGATTTTGTGTAAATGCTTGTAAATTTTTTTGTAGGCAGTTTTCTATTTTTAATGTTTAAATTAACTAATACGATTGTATTATCAGTATTTAGATTTAATAAATCAGTGAATATTTGTTGCCTACCTAATTCTGCAAGTATTTTATTTTTCTTATATCTTTTTTTTTTTTTTCCTCTGGAAATTATGTAGTAAACAATTGAGAGAAAGGGAAATAAGAACTATAAAATCATCTAACTTAGATCTAAAAGTGAAGTGACAAAAATCTTGTGACGTTATTTTTTATTGTTTATTGGGTACACTAAATTATAACTTTGAAATTCTACTGCAACTAAGGAGATAATTAAAAGTTACGCGACTATCGCATCACAAGTTTTACCACTGAAAGGATGGTATGTATTAAAAATAATTTATTTTTTGTAGAAAGTATTGAAAATAAAAGTAGAATGAATGAATTAGAATAAATATAATCTGTGCAGAATCTCAGGGATATTGTATTAACTCGTTTGGTTCAAACGCTTTTATACCTTATTTGACACCTCTGTGAAATTATAAATGGTTTTAAACTTTGAAGTTCTACTTATTTGAGATCGCAGGGTTTCAAATTGATTGGACCCCTATGGAATACGTAAATAGATCTTGACAATGCTAAGTCCAGCCCACGTCCGCAATAAGCTGCAAGACAGTACTTGTTTTTTTTCTAAATTAGATGTTTTGTTCTAAAATAACATCATTCATCAATCCTAGAGCTCAATCCCTATCCAGCTCCACCCATCCTTATGATCCTCCTTGATGTTTCAAACGGCAGTTGCCCTGAGATCTGTTTATATATCTGTTTAAATATTTTATTAAATTTCTGGCAATTTTTTTTGTAGAAAATTAAAGCGGGAGTTGGCGATCTTCCGTTCCCAATCCTACAATACCTACCTCTCCTCTCTCTCGACTCGTGACAATTCCCTGTGGAATGTCACGAAGAGAATCCTAAAATCCCACACCATTTCCCATCCTCTCCGGCGCTGTGATGGTTCCTGGGCTGCTTCTGACAAGCATAAGGCCGAGGAATTCGCACAGCACCTTTCCAAAGTTTTTACTCCTCATCCAGAGCCTAATCCAACCCATACTGCAGCAGTTGAAGAGTTCCTCACGTCACCAATACCACTATCCTTACCACCTAAAGCAGTTAATCCCTCTGAGGTCAGATATCTTCTTAAAAAGCTTCCTCTCCGCAAATCTCCTGGATACGATCTCCTTACTCCCCAAATCTTAAGACAACTTCCACCTAAAGCCATTACATTCCTTACATATCTCTATAACTGTATCCTACGCACTACCTATTTTCCTCTCTTATGGAAACATTCAACTATGATCCTTTTCCTAAAACCAGGCAAACCTTCTAACAACACGTCATCTTACAGACCTATCAGCCTACTTCCGATCCTCTCAAAAATTTTCGAAAAGCTCCTACTAAAACGAATCCTAGCCAAATTTCAAAATTTTCCTTCACATCAGTTCGGATTTCGTCCTCAACATTCCACGGTTCAGCAAGGACTCCGAGTTGTAGACCACATTTCCTCCGCATTTGAGTGCAAGGAGTATTGTTCGGGTGCCTTTCTGGACGTAGCTCAAGCTTTTGACCGGGTGTGGCACCCGGGACTGCTCTTTAAGCTCAAAACCCATTTACCTCAATCCTTATACCTAATCCTCCGATCCTATTTATCCAACCGCTCCTTCCGAGTTCGCTGTGGTTCCGAATTTTCCGAACAATATACTGTTGAGGCCGGTGTTCCTCAAGGCAGCGTCTTAGGACCCGTCCTCTACATCCTCTTCACCGCCGATATCCCTACCGACCCCAATACCTTTCTGGCAACATTTGCTGATGACACAGCCATTTTATCATCCAATTCCAAACCTGAAGCAGCATCGCTAAATCTCCAAAAGCACCTTTCCCTTGTCGAAGACTGGTGCAATGCTTGGCGCATTAAGGTGAACGAAAGCAAATGCACTCACGTCACATTCACCCTTCGACGCAAATCCTGTCCAACGGTTAATTTCAATTCTATACCGCTTCCTTCCTCAGACACAGTCCGGTATCTCGGCTTTTTACTAGACAAAAGACTGACGTGGAACCCACATACAAGACTAAAAAGAAAAGAACTCAACCGCAGATTCGGCCAGTTATACAGACTACTAAACAGAAAATCTCATCTTACAGTTGACAACAAATTACTAATATACAAGACAGTACTGAAACCTATATGGACCTACGGACTTGAACTGTGGGGGACAGCTAAACATTCTAACATTAAACGCATCCAATCCTTCCAATCCAAAGTCCTCCGAACAATAGTTAATGCTCCTTATTACGTTACCAACTGTACCCTACACCATGACCTTAATATTCCGTTTGTTTTAGACCTGGTACCATCCAAATTTTCCAAATTTCATCAGAACCTTAGTCATCATCCTAACCCTCTAGCACAATCCCTATCCAGCACCACCCATCCCTACAATCCTCCTCGAAGATTGAAACGGCAGTGGCCACGAGACCTATTGTAAACATTTAAACTGGAGTTCTGACAATGGTCAGATCCTCCACTCATGTACGGTATGTTTGTGGCTACAGCGCCCTAACTCAGCCTCCACTGGCTCAGACCAGTGATGCGGCTGAGATAGAGGTGCTGGGATCTCTTGGATTCCGCTTTTTCCTCCACAAGTGGAGGGAAAAGCGCTTGCTGGGGTCCCTTTAGCAATTGTATATATTGTATATAGTTATGATTGTGTGTAAGATGTTTATTTATTTGCCAACTTTTTATTTATCTCAATAATAGGTTTATGTTTCGATTTGTTTTGTTTTTTATTTATTATTATTATTTTATTGTATATATTTGAATTTATGTTATATTTTATGAAATTTGACCATTATTATTATTTTCTGTATATATAGTATGAATGTGGTCTCTTATCAATATTATTATTGTTCATTTTGTAACAAATTGTAATATATCTCAATAAAAAAAAAAAAAAAAAAAAAAAAAAATTTCTGGCACTGACTAGATTCTCCCCTCCAATGCCATAGCTAGATGCTTGTGGCTATAGGTGTGGGAGAGGTGCTGGATTCTCTTGAGTTTGGATTTTCTCTCTATATATGTAGAAAAACCATGCTCTGGGGTTTCCACGGATTGTAAGTAGGTATCCATGCATCATAATTTTTATTTGATATTTAATTTTGTATATATTTGATTGATTTTTTCTCTCTCTCTCTCTCTCTCTCTCTCTATATATATATATATATATATATATATATATATATATATATATATATATATATATATAAAAAATCATAATGCGATTTTGGTTTCCGCTAACTCCTTCTAAACCACAAGACGGATTTTGATACGGTTTTCACCATCAATTAGGACATTCTTTCCCGAAGGTTTCTATGTAAAATACATTGCAATTTAGCTTTTCTTTAAACGGTAAAAATAAGTTTTCTGTTAGCAAGTCATAAAAAAATTATTCCGGAAATATAAGTAGTAATATAGACGTATAATATACCGTTGGAAAGAGCAAGATTTTGGAAAAGTGAATATGCAATAAAATGATTCCTACCATTTAATATAAGTTTGTTGTCACTTCATAAGCTTTACATACATAAATATAAAATAGTTATGAACCTAATAGGACAGGAACGTTTGTTATTTAGATAGTTTTTAAATACATTCTACCAATCAAGTTTATTTATATGCGAAAATTGAATTTTCCGTCATTTCTGCTTCACTTTAAAATAACAGATTTAACCAGTTGCACTTTTCATTACGGTTAACTATAATTGCTAAAGCGATAAACTGTGAGTCGGTTAGAATGAGCTTTTTTAAACATAAATGACAACTCATTTAAATTGCACCCCTGTGAAGCAGGGTGTGAGGGGACCGCTAGTTGTATATATTTTGTATTCTTATTTTTTATATTTCCTATACATTGAATGAATGTGGTAATTTAGTACTGTTATTACTGTCCTAATTGAGACAATGTGTAGTATTATAAAATAATGTTGTTTGAAAATTTACAATAACAACTACTGATACCGCGATCTGATTAGTTTAATTCATATTTTTTCTGAACGATTCAGGTGTAAATTTTTTTAATGATATACATCTTAATCAGATAATACTATTAGCTATAACCATAAGAGCGCGTTAATGCTGCACGCGTTTTGGGGACTGAAGCGGTAGCGGCTTCTAAATGATTCTAGGAATCCGCTACCGCTTCAATCCTAAAACGCATGCAGTATAAACGCGCCACACACTGGGCAAAATCACCAATTTAGGTCGACAAAAGTCAAGTCAAAAGTCGCGAATTTTCAAGTGCTTCATCTGTTTATTATTAGTTGGCAAGACCCTTAATACTGATATTTCCCGCCTTACCTTGTTTACAAATAAATAGTAAATAAGTGAATCATTCCTGTTCGCGCAAGTGCTTCTTAACCGGCAGTGGGATTATCTTTATTCGATGGCCATTTATTGTGTTCAAGGTGTGTATAGCTCAAAGTCTTTTTACTTTTATTTAACGATGGGACATTGCTGAAACACGTAAGACATTACATTTCCAAACTCGTTATTGAATATTCTTTTTTTTTCACACCTACCTCTCCTTTGAAGACTATAAGGTAGTTTCTCGGACCAGGGGGTGAGGGTGGGGGAATTAATGCCGAGATAAAAGTCCCCTCCGGTTCCGAGAGTTGAATTCGTAATTTTTGGTTTCAAGGTATTGGTCATCTGGTAGGTAGGCAACGCGTGTTTAAAGCAACGCGCGCTAACCAACTCGGCTACCCCGCCCCAAATTTTATTAAATACTTTACTTAACTTAGTATGTATAACTTAACATACTTTATTAATATTAACATTAAAATCGATTTCTGACATAGCATACTTAAGTACATATAAAGTTATTGAATATACATTGCGATCTACCTTTATATTGCGTTTTGGGTGATACATAATTTTTTTTTCAGACCATCACTCCGGATCAACAGTATTACAATCTATAATTTGATGAGTTTCCTAAATGATACAAAATACATCTATTAGCAGGTTTCAGAAACTCCGAGCCATAATTAGATATTTTGTATTATTTTTCCAGTATTCTGGGACTTCAAATGTAAAATGTCGGGAAGTTTAGCAAATAAATTTGATGTGCGATCGCCAATCGTGTCAAAAAATGAATTAGTTTTCATAATTTTTTTAAATATTTTTTTCATATTTTATTCCTTAATCTGGGCTCCAAAGGTTAAATATGTACAAGCTTCAGAATTTTGTCCTCCTAAATTGATCATATTTTCCACTGTGCGCCATAAGACTTGTTATGAATACACCACTATGTCAGTTAATTAATAACTGAGTTTAGAGTAAGGGACCAAGTAGTGTATGTCGCTTTCTTTTTGGTCCTAAGCATAACTTTAATAAGTAAGCGTGTGAGGTGTAGCTCATGGGGAAGGCTTATGTACTCCTGTCTCTCTCAGTAGCTTGATGATGATATCACAAACCTATATCTGCTACAGTAATAATATTATAAAAATTATATATATGTATATGTATATATATATATATATATATATATATATATATATATATATATATATATATATATATATATATATATATATATATATATATATACTTTTCTTTTTTTCGTGTGACGAATAGAATATCCTTTGTCTCCGATATATCCGAAGTACTTGTAATATTATCTCCAATAGTGTACTGATCATCTCATCAGTTCAGTTTGATCAGTTTAGCCTCAATGTACAAAGGAATAATCTATTAAGTAACATCTTGTCGAACCTAAACGTCATTTATTTGCGTGACCATATCCATTAAAAAAAAGAACGGAGTAACATCACCTGCTATCTCGTCGACTGTCAGTTTGATTCGTAACTAAAATTCATCAGACGTCAGAACGTGGCTTCGTTAATAAGCAAAACTGGACCATCGCGTGAGGCCACAAATCAGATGCCACAGTTTACAGCGGTTATTTACAACTGGGCCTTTTAATTAAATAAATGTTCTAGCTCTTTCGTTTCCTGCTTTTTCTAAACAAAGTGTGACGCTCGATAGGAATGTGGTTCTTCGTTTACCTTCGTTATGATCCTCGAATCATTTTCATTTCTCACTGGATTTGAAAAAAAAAAAAAAAAAAAAAAAAGAAGTGATTAACAGATCTCCGAAGCAAATAGAAAGTAGGATTGCTGCCATTCGAATTCTTGACCTGAATGACTACGCCGTTTGTAAGCGATGTACCTGTGTAATTATATTTCGACCAACAAGTTCACGGAAATAATTAATTGTAGTTAATTTCAGTAATTTAAACTATTTCCTTTCACAATAAAATGGAACTCAGCTGTGAGATAACATATAAGTAAGTTTGTTTTTTCTGTGAATTTTTCTAGTACATGATGCTTCTGTAACATTTATTTTATTAAAAAAAAAAAAAAAAAAAAAGAACAAGGGCACAGGAAATGTAGGATTAAAATCAACAGTATAAATCGTAAAATAGAAAATGTCCAAAAAAATTTTGTTTGTTGATCCTGAAAAAAATCTTGCTAAATTAACATGGAATAAGTTGAAACATAAATATGTTCTGTTACGTAAATTAAAAAAATATGAATACATCCAAATAAGCGATTGCACTTTGACTTAATTTTACTGAATGTGTATAATTATATCTTACCACTCTTAAAACAGGCAATATTAAATTATCATATTTCATTTAATTTTGAATTAAAATAGGGATACTCCTGGCGGAGGATTTTAAGCAACCTTAATTTTTAGAATCAATACTTATCACTGAAAATATAATAAAAAAAAAAAAAAGTTTAATTGTGAATTTTGTTTGGTGGTATGAGGTTTACATTATTTCATATATTTTTATTTATATTCCCATATCGGTTTCAAATGTATGTTTCAGCCTTCATCTAATTAAGAACTTTATGTTTATAATATATGTTCTATTAATTGACACATAGTACCCTCCTGTGTTTTTCAAGTGCAATAATTTAGTCTGTATAATAAGAACAAAACCCAGAAACCCTTGCTACTATACACCATGAAGTTTTAAATCAAATAAAATATGTTTTTATGAGGTGATTTTTATCTATTTATTTAAAAATTATAGGTATGAATGTGACATGTTTTGTTTATTTATTTGTTAACTTCATTTATTTGTATTTATTTTGTCTACTTAATTTTGTTATCGTATACGTTTACATATTTTGATTTTATTTTATGTAATTTGACTTTCCTTTTGTTTATATTGTAAATATTGTATGAATGAGATCCTGTAGAACTATTATTATTGTATATTATGACAAATTGTAATATATCCGAATAAAAAAAAATAAAAAAAAAAATTTAAAAATTATTAGAAAAAAATTATTATTCAGATCTAATCAAAATTTGTTTTATAACATATTTTACAAATAGAGATCAATTTTACTAAAAAGTTATGTGGAAGTGGCGGTTTTAGATAAATAATTTAAACACTTTAGAATGTTTCAGTTTTATTTTTTTATTTTTTCGTCCTACCTTCGCTTTAAGGCTATGCAGGGGTTTTCTTAGGCCAAGGAATGATGGTGGGGGATTTATGCCAGAGTTACCCCCTTCCCGACAACGAGACGCGAACTCGTAATTATTTTATTTTCTGGTCATCTGGCAACGCGCGCGAAACCACCACAATGCAGATTATTATTTAACGGTTTACTTATTTATTTGAATAATTGATTATACGTGTTTGAATCCACGCCCCTCTCTTCTCACGTCCCCCTCCAAAAAAAAAAATCATCATTATATTTCAAAACGTGATAATTAAATACAATATATATATATATATATATATATATATATATATATATATATATATATATATATAATCAAGATTTTAGTAGATAATTATACTTACAATGATGATGATTGATATTTTATTTTGAAATTTCTTTTTGAAAAAATGATATGGTAAACATAATTGGTTATTTATTACGAATAGATAAAAAACAAAACAAAAAAAAAAACATATCAGTACACCTTGGATCTATTGATGTATTCTACATGTATGTATTAAACTATGGATCAATACTACGTGTACACATAAAATTATAAGATGTTCAGATCAAATATCTATCACTAAACATAATTAGGACTGTTGCAAGAAAGCTGAAATATCAAGTTTTTATTCGGTGAAATCATAATATCCTTAATTATGATAATATAACAAATTTGTTGTTTTGGGTTAAATTACTTGTCCTAATGGAACGAGATGTAGGTTAATGTGGACAAGTTTGTTCCTCATAAAAACGTAACTTTGTGGTATTTAGCAATTTATTTTGAAACATTTCCGTATAATATATTACTGTCATTCTTACATATCCTGAAGACAAGGCATTAAAGTATCTTCCACTCTAAGTAAAGAGTATAATGATTGAATATACCTGCTTAAATGAATGACAGGAAACAGTACACATTCTCTTTAACTTACTTGAATTTTATAAAAAATATTCTAGTCTGTAAATAAAGTTCCATCTGAAGTTTCTTAAATCACATACTTTGAACATATACTAAAACGTTAAAGAATCATAAAAATGTTGCATGTAATTTCGCATTAGTGTGTAATAAGCATGGACAGAACTAATGCTCTAAGAACATATTGAGTCATATAGTGAAACAGGTGAAACTGCTCGATCAGCATATACTTTAAGAAAAATAGCCTCTGGACAACTACTATCACTTAGATATCATTGAACTTTGGTATATTTTTTTTAATGACTAGAATTATAAGTTACTACTCCACCTATCTCACCCTCTCCCTAAAGTTTTTAAATTGCTTAGGATTGCTCATGGTTTTTGGTTAACAGAGGGATTCAGAAAAATAATTACATAATTATTCATACAGGATTGCTCTCCTGTATGACACTAGGCTAGGTGTCAGGGAAGAGGCATTCGTGGTATATTATTGAGCTGGTAGAGATAGGATTTTGGTTTGAAAATGGTGAGGAAATTTCGATTTTTAGGTATTATTGTATGTACAGATCCCTTCTTTAAAATCTTAAGTTTTCACACTCGCAGACCTCGTGCGTTTTCTGCCATCCTAAAAAAAATCGTGTAAAAACATTGCTGTAGTAAATAGAAATTTTAAAGAACATAAAATTATTGCAAGTTTTATACTTTACAGATTGCAGTAATAGAAACAGTTACAAAATGTTTTGTACATTTCTTATAGAAAATGTAATACACTTCAAGATTGGTTATTATGCGTTTCATTGTAAACTGTTTAAAAGAAAAGTTATTAATTTTAACTCACTTTTTACGGTTTTTTGTTATTATGTCAGATATTGGACGCCGCGTATCTTAGTAGCTGTTTCTATTACTTCAATATGTAAAGTATAGAACTTGCAGTAAATTTAATGTTCTTTAAATTTGCTAACGTCACTTTTTTCCAGAAAATGCAAGAGAAGCGAATTGTTTAGGAAAAACTGAAAAAAAAATGCCTTTTTTTAGCGCTTTTTCAAGATGGCGGAAAACGCTAAATGTCTACGACTATAAAAACTTTGCGAGTGTTTTTAAGAAGGGAACAGTACGCAAAATAATACCTAAAGTCAAAATTACTCCACCTCTTTCAAGCCAACCCCCCTTTTTCGAGCTAATTCTACTGGGCTATTTAGAGGGTCATAGTAAAAAGTGAAACTTTAATAACTATAAATAGTCATGAATGTGTGTTTATTCCTAAATAATAGTGAAATTTATAACATTTTTATTATAAAAGTTTACAAACATTGAGTTTAAAGGGCGATAGAAATATTATATTGGCTCTAGTTGGGCAGGTTAGTGCGCTTGCCTATTCGCCGCGTTCATCTGGAGTTGCCAAGTTTCATAAGCTCAAAATATTTCCATCCATAGGGCTATTATATCTAGCTGTACGATTTGAGATATTAAGATAAACAGCAGAAATTTGTCAGTGCACGATATTTCATAACCTTGATCATAAGAAAACTTTATGTCAGCATCAAGTCAGGTGCTCAGAAAATCTGAATATTCCACCTTGGTTTACTACTGATTCTGTATTATTTGAATAAAAATCGTTATCTTATTGATATTTATGAATTTCATTCAATACTGGCTAGATTTTGTTCATATTATATGTAATATATATTGGAATTATTGGAAAGAAACCCTGAAGGATAATGAGAGTACTAAGGGTTGGAGAAGAGAGGTTAGAGCAGGTTGACAGTTTTAAATGTCTGGGAGCTCATCTCAATGAGAGTGGCTACATAGACGAGGAAGTGGCCCAAAGAATTAGAGCAGCAGGCAAGATTTTCTGTATGGTCAGACGAGGTTTCCTTGGGAGAAGAGAAGTGACAAAGCGGACCAAGCTAGGAGTCTATAAATCAACATTCCTCCCTATTATATCGTACTCCTCAGAATCGTGGACCCTCACCACAAAACACAGGAGTCAGATATAAGCGATGGAAATGAGGTATCTACGAAAAATAGAGAGGAAGACAAGAAGAGATAGAATAAGGAACGCCACCATACGGGCTAATATCGATGTCAAACCGGCTGAGACTGGAGGAGCAAAACCTAAGGTGGTTTTGACATCTTCTTAGGATGGATCCAGACAGAAGTGCCAGGAAGACCTACGAGACCCGCACGGAAGGAAAAAGGTCCAGAGGAAGGCCGCGCTTCTTCTGGGAGGATAGTGTAAAGGAAGCATGCAGAAAACGCGGAATAAATTGGAACAGGAGAGCAGAGTTAGTGCAGGTGATAGACAACTGGACCAGACTCTATAAGCAGGACTCTCACACCGAACAGCGGTAGAAGGGGGAATGATTATGATGATGATGATAATATATTATATTATTATATATTAATATTATATCATTATTATATATATATTATGCGTATAATATAAATTATATATATATATATATATATATATTGTTTCTTTAAGGTTATCTTCAGGTTGGATCCACTATGGTCTATATTGAAGTTGAATGGCCACTGATTCGGATTTTCTTATTCTTGGCTACAAATTTATGTTTTGAACTAGGTTAATACTGGAGAATTACGTTTTTTTTTACATAAATATAGTATTCAAGTGCATATTGCATGGTTTCTCTTATTTCGTGAAACCTCCCTTACACGGGAAAACATCCACAAAGGAAGTCATCCTCAATCACCGTTAGTGGACTCTTTATCGGATGGCGCTCGTCCGTGACCAGACTCGCATGCTGCTCCCGTGCGTGCTTCAGGGGAATACATTAAGACATTACAAAATCTGGGCGACGTATCGGCAGATGGAGATAGTCATTCCTTGGTGCAGGTCTCACGAAGCTGTCTTGTCTGCTCACCGCATCCTCCAGTAAGTGACAGTGTCCGCTATTGGATGGAAATAATATATATTTCTCCATCAAGCCCAGTGAAAGTTGTGCAAATCTAATTATTTTATTGTGCTCTAAATAGATCAAACACACCAAGATGCTACTATCTAGAAGACAATTAATTATAAAAGAAAGACAATGCTTGAATCTCCAATAATAGTCTTATATATAGACTATCTAATTAAATCCTAAAATGTTTTTGCTATAGGAAAAATGCCTCTGTACTGCTCATTATTCCTTTTCTTAAAAAAAAAAAAATAGGTATACTATACTATTATGGAATAAGCCTTTTTTTTTACCCCTTTTTTACACACATATACATATAGATATATCGTTGTTATCAGTTCTAGGCTGTTGATGATTTCAGCTTTATTGATTCGAAAACCAAATAGAATAGAGACCAAATCGTGGCAAAACCCATTCCATTCCATTGGAAGATGCATCCAATACCCAAGCTAAGGTCTCAATCGATACAAACACCTCGAAAAATCGAATATATAAAAATTCGCTAAAGCACTTAATAAAAACAATAATAATAATAGTATATTGCAAATAATGAAATTCTGCTATTACAAAAAAAAGAAATACAACAAGTTTATCCAGACTATTTATTCAACCAAAGAAGAAGACAAATTAGAGTTAAAATCAAATATAGAATATGAAATTTCTTGAAAAGATGAATGCAGAAAATCTAATTGTGGAACATCAGAACAATATTTTATAGGAGGAGTATATCAACACAAATACAGCTTTACTTCACACACACATAGACCTGTTTGCGGGACTTGATCATTTGGACTCAGGGGACCCTAAAACGTGTATTTCCGGTGAAAAGTGGAATTCAAAATTTTCAAGATTGCAATATTCCATATAAAGATATATATTTCATATATAGGTAAGTGAAAGTAATAACTGAATTTAAAAAAAATGCGACATTAGGCAATTTAATTAAAGACTTCTTTAAAATAAATAAACACATACCATCAGTAATTTATTTGAAGCCACATTCGTTTCATTGATCAATGATTTTGAAAATTATCATTTTTGGACAGATCTAAAAACAAATGTTTCACTGTTTTTTAAAAGCTTTTAACAGTAATCACACTGGGATATATAAGAGGACGGTATTTTACTTTAGGCCTTGAGGTAGAAATGGGGAAAGTACAACCAGTTCCGATGGCTGAAGTGAGAACTGCTAATCAAGAAATAGTGGGATCTTCAACCGTAAGTTTTTCTCAGCAAAGACTAACGACTCTAACACAATAATAAACTTCCTCTTTTCTCTAAGGGTCTTATCTATTATTACTGCCTGCCAGGCCACTCCTTATCAGGCGAAAAACTTCTAAAGTGGGAATACCGTTTTCTTCGTAGAAGTGGGCGAATAGAAAGCGGTACCGATGTGCGAATGAAGGAAATCCGACCGTCCCAAGTGGAAAAGCAGGCGAGATGGCAATCTCTAATTGGAGTTTGTTCCCTGATTGAGAAGTATTAGGCCTACTCCTGTTTCTGTCGCCTCCGCTATCAGATTACCTGTAATGGATACCCGGCCTGATTGAATGCGATCGTAAAACACAATTGTAACAAGTGGACATATTTAAGGCTGTCGGATCCTTAGATCTGTTGGTCGAGGTGGAGTGATCTCCCTCGTTACAGTAATTATTGCCGGGCGGCTCAGCTCCGATTTACAGGGTACGATAGTAATCAGCCCGATCCAACAGCTAGATACTTCAGGAGTCTACTCTCCTCCTTTAAGGGCTATCTCTAATTTATACCTATCGCAGGACATCTTCGTCCCCGCTGTACTTCGTATTCCTGGTAGTTGGCTACTTCCTGGTACCGGGAGGTTTTCATCCTAATGGTCTCTGTTATAATTAAGAAAAATTGTCATCGTATTATAACCAAATGTTAATTTATTTATGTTATAAAAATAAATTTAAACACACTTAGGTATTGTAATTAAATTATGTTATCGTTATTTCTTATTACATTTCTTCCTTCTCCAATGCTATTGATATGTAAAATAAAAAGTATATACACTTTTGCCCATAGAAATCGTGCAATTAGCATCTCCTCACTAGCTCACGCGAGAGGGATGGGTTAGAGCAATAGGCAGCAAACTGAGTCATGCAAGTCTATTTTACATATGAACAAAGTTAATAAATTTGGAAAGGTATACACAAAAAATAATAAAAGAAAAGAAAACCATACAAATATACTCAATACAAATTTTAAAGAATATTTAGACCAATAAATTGCGAAAATGTTATGAAATGTTTCATTAGATTCATCTTCGTAGCCCCCAGGGGCTCCCGCGTCTCCGACAGGTATGCCGAGTTGAAGTGGCTCAATCCAGTATCCCGGCGACATTATTTCATGGGAGTATTCCTATTTCGCACTTTAAATACCGAAATTCGTTCCTACATTCTTAACTCATTCCTTGTTCTTCAGTACATTCGTTTAAGACAAGATCCCAGTCCGCAAACCTCTATTTTCCTTCTCATCGAGCAACCATCCGTTGAAAAATACTTTACTTTGCTTGCTTTACTTTACTTTGTTCTGGAATTCCATGCCTACCTCTACATGCAAATCATCTTCTTTAACCTCATTTAAAAACTAATTGTTCCTTCATCTCCTCATCCATCCATGTTCAGAGCAATTGTAAACAAAATGTTATTATAATGGTCATATTCCATTTGAAATGAGGAACACTACTTTTTTTTTTTTTTTTTTTTTTTTTTTCTCTATGATCTTATGATATTAGTGAGAAATACATTTATATTTTCTCTTCATACACATATGTTTATATAATTATAAATATATTTATACTACTTTAGCTCTTTTCACTACTTTTATGTAATTAGTAATAATGTAAGTAGTAGTCGGATGTCGGACAAGATGTCGTATTTACTACTTTTATAAATAATAAAAGGATATCATAAGTTTTTATTATTTTTTGAATGTTTTTGTTTCTGTGCCAGACACAATACTCTGTTTTTGTACTTTACTGTTATTCTTAGGGGACGGAAGGTCCCAGAATTAAATTTAATTTTCTTTCTTGGCCCGTACCAGGTATCATTCCTTCCAAGACAAACTCTATTCCCACAATAATACACTGTAATTATTGGTAACCAATAAGACCAGAAAATATATATTATTTCTCAAAGAAGGGAGGGAATATATACATAAATTGGCCCTGATAAATGAACCTAGATTACCTAGTGACTAGAAAAGACTCCCTTCAGTTTCCACAACATTAAATTTCTCATACGATTCCTTTTAGTACAAAATAGAAATGAAAAAAAAAAAAAAAAAAGGATGCACAAACTCAGTTCAGTAACGCATTAGGCGATTATGAGCAGTTCATCAATGTCAAAAGTTCATTTAAAACATTGGGATTTCGCCCACTCATTTAAATTCAGTTATTTTTATGTTCTATGTCTACTATACACACTGTTTTGTACATCGGATTGATATAATCTCTATTTTGTTTTTTAACTAGTATTCATTCTACAATACAACTCGGCTCGAAGGGAAGATATTTGATAGATCACAAAACTAGAGTGAGTACAGTTTATTGAACAATCGATGCTGCCCATACTTGAGTGGGTTGTTATTTAGATAGATTTATTTTTTTTTCCTTATTGGAAATTTTAATATATAAATGTTAACATACAATAAACACACACACACACTAAAAAAAGATCAATATATATATATATATTTTTTTTTTCTTTTAAAATTAAAAAAAAAATTATTTTTCTCTTTTTATACCTTTTTTTTTTCTTTTCTTGCTTATCTCTCATATTAATTCAAATATATACATGTATAAAAAATAAAAAAATAAAAGAGAGACACTCGTTGCTTGTTAAATTAACATCTAACAAATATATAAAGAGAATAGAAATTAGAATCAGAGATAACCATTGACTTGTTAACTACAGTAACAAGTTAACTAATGTTATAACGGAGAGGCGAATATAAGAGTAATATTTAATTAAATCAAGTATGTTATGCTTATCTAATAATGTTACGTCTTATAAAGTATATGCTGGTCCGAAATACACTTAACGAGGTATTAATTTGTAAATCAACAAAATTAAATACTGGTTCAGAGTTCTCCACATTTGCTACAAACACTTTATAAATCATATAAATTTATAAATAAGTTTCAGAAGTAATTGTAAATAACATTATTTAGGTGAATAGACGAAACGATAAAAGAAGGTATATAAGAGATTTTTAAAAGTGACCTCTTATTCAAGCTTTGAGGCGAGGTGAAGTTTATGAATACTGTAAAATAACAGTTCTATTTTCTGCGTATCTGCAAAATTTACAATTTTAATATCTAGCCAGAAGGGAACAGTCAGGCGGGCTTCATTTCGACCAGACTTCATTAATTTAGACCGCTACGAGTTTTAACGAATATTTATTGACTTATCAAAGCTGCTTTTATAGTTCAAGGTGATGGAGTTACGAAGTTGGGTTGTTTTATATAAACCTCAAAATGTGAAATTGGCATTTAAACGAAATTTATTTTTCGAAAACATATTGCTCGTTATGATACATAGCTGTGATATTTCAAAATTTTGGACAATAATCTAAAATAATTCATAGATATTACTTTCCTGTCATGTTAGCTACGCTATTGCGTAAATTATAATTTTTATTTTTACCCTCAACTCAAAACGGTAATTAGTCATGCAGTTCTTATTAGTGTCAGTATTTATGTAGGATTTTTAAGTTCTATAAATTTAATCACGCTTATAATGATATATTTTTTTCGGAATAAACATATATTCATGATTAATAAATTGTTACTTAATTATTCTTTGTTTTACAAGAATGATATGTTGAGTCTACGTTTCGGGACTTTTCCCCATCTTCAGGAATCACTTTACTTTCTTCAACATTATATTTTAAATTATAGTTAACTTTCACATCTATTGGATTACAGATCACCACTATATTTAAGAAAGAAGCGACTAATATACACCACTCTACTGAGACCAATCTGAACATACGGATCAGGACTTTAGTATTCTGCAAAACACGTACACACAAACAAAATACAAACAACTCAATCCAAAATTTTACGAAAAATTGTTCACGCGCCATGCTATGTTTCGAATCACACGATACACAATGACACATACATCCCGACAGTAACTTCTTAAATTCATGACAAATATAACTTGTTTCGTTCTTCGACAAATCACCTTGTTTCTTCTCTTTCTTCCTCCCTCAAGATGAAGCATATTCGTACTCTGCCGCCAACGGCAGTGTGACCAATGATTACACAAGGTTTTCTTCTAAAGTTTGACTACCCAAACTATAGAGACTGGGGGAACCCCAGAAAGGTGTCTGATATTACAGGATTACCCACGGATAAAATAGCAGAATAAATAAATAAATGAATTATCCTGCAAACGCCGGTTTTTTGTTTATTTATTTTTTTAAATATAAGTTAGCTCACAGGTTTTTGAGAGCCTTAAGGCAGGTTTTTTTATTTTTTTTAAATAGAGTAAATTTTACACTAAGACTTTCAGTACCCTAAGAATAACAATGACGTACAAAATGGAAGTACTAAGAGTTACTATTATACTGCCCACTAAAATCATAAAAATATAAATCAAAGAAAAAAAAAGGTATTTATATATTTAAATTAGTATATAAATTAGATTAGTAACATTTTCATAACTGGGTTTTAACATGTATTTAGAACATTGATGGCTGTGGAGATGCAGGATTAATTTTATTTAAATAAAACTGAAGTTGATTCTTTGCGTATAGAGTATAGGTATGAAATTCCAGAACTGGGTGACTGATAAAGTAAGAATTTTGTTAAAGAAGATGTTCTGTGAGAAGGAATATAAAGGTTAGCGGTAGGGTTGTAAGTTGAGATTCTAGTTTCAAAGGTATACTCCTAGTAAAAGAAAAGTTTTGGAATTATTTTTTATTGAAAACTTTTCAAAAAAAATTTAGGTAAATCTAATAGCCTAAAGATGTTTGTGAGACAGTGCCTAATTTTAAATTATATAGACGTTGGAGAAAGATCCAAGTATTGAAAATTTCGAAATTGTGCTATTATAAAATATAAATCATAAGCATAGTCGATTCGATATCATTTATGAATTGTTCGAATTGTGGAAGGAAGGCGAAATATCAAAAATAAAAATGTTTGCAAAAACTATAGACCTTATAAGGAATCGAGTAATAAAAAGGATATTTGGAAAAATAAGTAGTAATGCAAAGAGAAACATACTTCGTTTTAATTTAATGACAGACAAATATCCAAAGAGGTTAAACATGGACTGAAACGGTTAAGGGTATTAAAGTAATGCCTTTTATTGACCTTATGCAGAGAACCTGGAGAAGCTTAGTCATTGGAAATGCCCGTTAAGCGACCAGCCTCTGGTCAAAAAGCAAGTCATGAGGAATACTTTTCCAACTCAGGAGGGGAAACAATATCCTTTGGAACGCCTGCCAGTTTGTGGAGTCATGCATCATCCAGCTAAGAAGCTACGCTGAAAATATCTCATGTCATATATGAATAATTAAAACAAGTATCTGTAAAAGTCATTTAAAAAGTAAAGTTGTTGGGTTATACCAGTATAAAATTTGACTGATTTTTTTCTCTCTAAATTATCTTTTAGACAGGTAATTAATTATTTAGAAACTAGATTAATACTGAATTGGAAAAGGGATATACTAAGATGTAGAGATTCCTCTCCAAATAACAACAGCATTGATTCATAATTCATTTATTAAATAGACTATTCTTAACTCAAGGAACCGGAGGTCTCACAAGCATGCCAAAATCTGATTGAAAAAAAAGAAGCAGCAGATACAATCAAGTGACCATTTTCTTGAGAAGAGGAGGAGGCGTAGACGGCATGTTGATAAATTAACAGAGAATAAAACAACCCTTTTGGAATACTGTTGAAATAAAAAAAGAAGCTAAACAAAGGAAAAATCTCGGTAAGCGATATCTACAAACTAAGTCAGCTATTTGCAACTCCACGTCCAAGGAAGAAATTGAAAGAAGCCGCGTTAAAATAAAAGATGATTTGCCACAATGTGTAAGAAAAGGATTAGAAAAAAGACTTTAAGGAAAAGCAGATACCTCAAAGACAAGGGAAGTACACCCAGTGCAGAATCACATTAAGAACAACAATGGGACAGACTTAAGCATGTTAAAAAACATTATGGGTGATCGACTATTGGCTATCGATCTTTGAATGGATAGTTGGATTTTGTTGAAGGAGTAAAACCATAAATTACTCACCCTGTCATCACTTTAAATCAATCTCATGAAGCTCAGAATTTCGATAGTAGCTTTATTCCATGCAGATTAATTAGTTGAACAACCTTCAGGATTATAACTTCCAAGAAATATCAATTTCGTATGAGAAATATAACTAAAGTGTCATGCAATATAACTAATTCTTAATTCTATTGAATGTATCACGAATATAATTTAACCAGCTACGTAGAAGTAAGATAAATAACTGGCTTGGTCGAGTTCTTATGTTGGTTCTTCCGCACTCCAATCCGGTGCATTATCGTCTAGCCCACATGCGACCTTCGTATATAATGAATATGCTTACATGCGCCATAGCCTAATAAATATACATGAATTCATTACTTTAAATAAATTTCATTAGAAGATGAATGGCTGTCATGATGGAATATGAAATTGTCACCTAGCTTACAAGACAAGAGGATTGACAGAATACATTATTTGGCAGGGTGGATTCCTCTCTAATCGTTGATGAATAATTCCTAATGTTCTGAAAGTCAATGTAAACTATTTTTCCAATGAACCAACTCTAAACAGTAAATTCGCAGGTACACCAATGTTAGATTCAGGAAAATATTATAAAATCTATGATCCAAATCTCGGTTTAACAGATTTTTTATGGACTTCATGAGTAAGGTGACTGTTAAACCGACAAGGTATGGGCTGTATCTAATCGTCTTTGCATGCTAAGCAACGTCAATCCCTTAATAATCCTTCCAGCATGAAACAATCAATATTTAGTCAACTTGCACCTTCCTCTCGTCATAACAGTATTTGCAATGTCCAATTTTAATATTTATTTAATATGACCTTTATATTTAACGGTCGAATTTTTATAAATATTATTTTTCTAAATTAACAATAGCTTGTTTTGGAAAATCTCATTTGCAAGCAGCTTCAATTCAAAATCTAAATCGGACTATAATAGCCCGAAATATGAAAAATATAAGTGTTAAAGAAAAAAAAAACGCTGCAAATTATTACACAATTGTTAATTATTTCCATATAACAATATTAGGAAAGATATTTAAGCCAGGTCATTTATCACCACTAGCTGATGAGGTGTTTTGAAATTGATTCTGATTGAAGTAGTGTGTTGTACTTCAATCAGAATCAAACCAACATGAAATTAAAGCCTAATCAGTTTCACATTAATATAGTAAATTCAATCAAAATCTAAAAAAAAAAATGCTGCAAGTTATCACACAGTGGTTTATTATTCCCAAATAACAATATTAGGGTATAACTGTTTATAAAGCTGCATATTATAATTGATAGGCAATTAAGTAATATGAAAAGCAATAAATAATTCAAAGGAAAATGGTATATTACCACTGCTAATTTCTAAACGCTATATCTCTGCTTGTTTTTAACCAATGTCAATGATTCATTTTTCATTTTGTAGAAAACCTGATTCTATATGAAAAAGCACTAAAAAAACAATATTTTTGGGATTTATTGATTTATAAATTAGGAAAAAAGTTTTGTTTTTTAAATTCCTTATACGGGTTATACGCATCTTGAACGTAAGTCCTCTAATTTTGGAGGGGGATTTTTTTTTTTTTTCTGGTAAATTACAAAGGTTTATTATTCAAAACAATAAACCAATACATTGAAGTAATTGTAATAATATTAACCGTTTTTTGTATTATTAACCGTGTAACTTATTTTCCCCTGAAATTATTGTAATTATTGTTCGAAATTTCAATAAAAATTAATAATAGACACAATGCTGTGTATTTTAATTAATTAAATAATCACAAGTCCCATATTTTTTTTTTTTTATCTTTACCATGTCCATTTGTTAAGTAACTGATTTGTTTATCTTAAATTGTTAGTATAATCCAGTTTAGTTATTACTGCCGGCATTTAGATTACCAGAAATTCTAAAAATAATGTTGCTATTGCTTAAGATTTGACTTGGTAAATGCTATTATATCTTTGGTTAAAATAACAGTATTCATTAGAGACTACAATTACATCTACCGTGGTTTATCAGGTAAATGATATAAGAATAATTTGTTATTGTAATATTGTTTCTGTAATTCCAAATAACAGTAATCCGAATTTCGTTTTAGTGATAACTGAATTCTACAGTACCTACCTATTAATTTTATTTATTTGTATTTTACTCATAACTTTTCTCCACGATGTATTGGTTTACTCTGTTTTAGATCTCCTTTATTTAATGAATTGAACGCAGAAGTTAAATTGTAATTTTAAAATCTTTCTCCACTCCAATGAAAATGAGAACGTTTAAGAATTAAAAATAATTGATACCAATACGTCTGGATCCCATTTACACGGCAATCATTTTGACCAGCCAAAATATGAGAAGAAATCTGAAACCCGAGGCAAATGGATAAGCGGATGACAGATGGCTGGAGGAAAAATAAAAAATAAATTGATTCACTAGAGAAACTGTTTAGTCAAATTGAAGAAAATTTATCTTGGCGCGAGCTGCTTCCTAAAGGTCAGGTGGCGCAATGCGGTCGGTTTAATCTGATACATTTCTTCGTCACCTCTGATTCTTCTTTTAATCAACAGTTCTAGTCCTGCCGTTCAGTGACCTACACGGTCCAATAAAGGGAGGTAATTTAAATAACCGTGCATACCAATAAGTAATATTTCGGAGCAAAACGAGTAGTTTTTTTTTTATTTACCACTAATTGACTTCTAAGCTACTGCTGTAGTATTTATTTAATTTTTTTTTTTTTTTTTTTGAAGAAAAGTAAAAAGCAATATAGCTCAATAACAGACAATGTTAAAAGATAAAAGTAAAATATGTATAAAAACCATATATTTCATTTTATAAAATTATTTTAGCCATCTTCGGATAATAATAATAGGCTTACCGAACCCGAAGGTTCGATGCCGATACCACCAAACTTCGCTTGCATAGACACGTCCAATGTTCACCGGTCAAGCCCAAGCCCCCGAGATCAGCCTTAATGCAATCCTCCCATCGACGCCTCGGCCTACCTTTCGGACGCCTACCAGTCGGTTCAGCGAATACCAACTTTCTCGTAATCCGTTCCTCACTAAGCCCAACAACTTTACGCGCCCATTTGAGTCTCCGCGATGCTATCAACTCAATTATATTCACAGGGTACAAACTCCGCAATTCCGCGTTATGCAACCTTCTAAACTCCCCAGTGGCCTCATCTCTCTTTGGACCAAATATTTTACGCAATACCTTATTTTCGAAAACCTTAAGCCGCTGTTCATCCTTTAAAGTAAGCGGCCACGTTTCACATCCGTAAAGAACCGTTGGAAGAATAATAGTTTTATAAATTCTAATCTTTAAGTTTTTAGATAGAAGCCGCGAACTAAGTAACTTAGCAACTGAATAATAACACGCATTTCCCACCTTTAACCGGGACTTTATTTCTTCCTGGATTTCATTTTTTCTAGTTATAATTGAACCTAAATACTTGAATTTCTCTACGTGTTTCAAAGTATGACCTGATACATCAATATCACCAAGATCGACACCGTTTCTGCTACTAATCATATACTTCGTCTTATCGGTATTTAATTCGAGTCCTATTTCTTTACCGGTTTTTATTAACACACTTGTATTTAGTTGTATGGTTTCCGTGTCTTCACCTAGCAGTACCAGATCATCGGCATACCCCAAAACCGGAATCTTGTCACCCATATTTAAGCCTTTCTCGGTACACATCACCTTTTCTATGACATATTCTAAAGCTATATTAAATAACACAGGTGAAAGGGAGTCACCCTGTTTCAAACCCGATCGCACCTCAAATCTCTCGGAGTAATTATGACCGATTCTAACTTTATGGAATGTTTCCGACAAACACATCTCTACTAGGTTTACTAACTTTCTAGGTATTCCCTGTTCAATCATGATGTTATATAGCTTCTGACGGTCTATTGAATCATAAGCCTTTTTAAAATCGATATAAAGTTGATGGACTACACCGTTGTATTCCAATTTTTTCTCTAATATTTGACGTAAGGAAAATATTTGGTCAATAGTCGAGCGATTCCGCCTAAAACCACATTGGTAATCTCCGATAATTTCCTCAGCGTATTCCGTTATTCGACTAGTTAGAATTGACGAGAATATTTTATAGCATACTGGGAGAAGAGAGATCCCGCGATAGTTGTTACAATCCGACCTCGGTCCTTTTTTGTGAATCGGAATAAGTATTGATTCTTTCCATTCTTCGGGCATTTTTTCAGTTTCCCAGATCTTTTTAACTAAAAAATGTATTTTGGAAACGCCCGCTTCTCCACACGCCTTGATTAATTCACTCGTGATATTATCATTTCCTGCGGCCTTATAACGTTTTAATTTTCCTATCGCCATTTGGACTTCCTCTTTACTCGGTGCGTCTATCCATGGTTCAGCGCTCTGATATTCAGAGAGAGGAGATTGATTATTATTTTCCGTATTTAAGATGCCGTCAAAGTGTTGTTTAAATTTATTTAATATCTCAGAAGGATCCGCAATTATATTGTTATTTGCATCTTTAACCGCATTCAATAGAGGTTCAAATCTTTTACGCGATTTGTTTATACCTTTGTACATCTCTCTTACGTTATTTTCGTTTCTGTGTTTTTCTATTTCTATTATTTTGCCTTTAAGATACTCTCTTTTCTTATTTTTTAAGAGTTTTGAAGTTTCGTTTTTTACTAACCGAAAGTAAGCCACATTATTATCGCTTGGATTATTTAAGGAATTCAGTTTAGCGGTTTTTCTTTTTTCGCACATATTTTGACAATCCCTGTCGAACCAAGGTTTGTTCTTTTTATTTTCGATTTTTCCAAGACATAAATTACCGACCTCTTTAATATTATCCCTGATCCCTTCCCATAGTTTGTTTACATCTTTGTGTTCCTCGTCTGAAGATTCCAAAGCTTCGAACCGATTTTTTACTTCTATCGCGAATTGTTTTCTAATTTCTAGGTTGTTCAATTTAACTAAATCAAAATTCTCGGGACGAATATAGTTCGGTGTTCTCTTTTTTGTATTTAGTTTTTGTCGAAGTTTCGCGATTACTAATTCATGATCAGAACCGCATTCTGCACCTCGATACGATCTCACGTTAATTATGCTACTTTGCCATCTGTTTTGTATTAAAACATGATCGATTTGATTCCGCGTTTGTCCATCCGGTGATGTCCACGTATACTTATGAATATCCTTACGTTTAAATGTAGTGCTTTTGATTATTAGGTTTTTCGAAATAGCAAAGTTTATTAGTCGGGTCCCATTATCATTACTATATTCGTGCAAACTTTCTTTACCGATTGTAGGACGATATACTTCTTCCCTTCCAACCTTTGCGTTCGCGTCGCCTAGTATTATCTTAATGTAATTTCGCGGTAACTTATCGTAAACCGACTCTAGTTTATCATAAAATTCGCATTTTACTTCATCATCACTGTCTTCGGTGGGAGAATGAATGTTTATAAACGCGATTTTAAACCAACGCCCTTGAAATATAGCAACCGATATTCTTTCACTAAAGAACTGTACGTCCCGTAATGCGGAAAGAAATCTATTCCTAATCAGAAACCCGGTACCTAGACAATAATTAACGCTCCCCCCGTACCAAATAGTATACTTTCCTTCTGTTAACGAACCCTCCCCTGGCCAGCGAACCTCTTGTAATGCAACGATATCTAAATGGTACCCCTTAACTTCATTCGCGACCGACTTTAACCCACCTGCCGTATTTAAACTTCTAACGTTCCACGTCCCTATTGTTAGATCTCTAATTTTCATCTTGCGCCATGATTCCCCTGAAGCAGTCCCCACCCGGAGACCCGAACGGGGGACTAGTTTACCTCCGGATAATGAGCGTTTTACCTCAGAGGAATCCATGACTTTTGGTGATATTTTGTGAACTAAAATATGTGAGTAGGGCGTTCGAACCTACGTCACACCCTCCAGCAAGCCTGGGGGTAATGAGACGCGGTAATGAGATCCGCGCGAGGGGTAAAATCTTCGGATAAAAAGTATTTTAAATAATTCAAAATATAATTTTTATATTACTTTGATTAAATTAAAGGGTATAGCCAGGTGAGATTGGGAACTTTGGTGCCGAATAAAAATGTCACCTAAATGCATTTTTAGCACTTCAACTCAAACAGTTTTCAAGATTTTTTTAAAACTCTCTTCTTATGATTTATTACTTTTTTAAGCATAAAAAAAGAAAATTTTTAAAGAAGAAACAAAATGTTTTCAAAACCTTTTTGAAAGGTGTCTATCACCGATTTATGTAAATGTTTTTTATACCAATACATTTTTTTTCGAATTTTTTGAAGTGGTGAAAAAATATGAACAAAATTAAAAACTCCTTTTTTTATCTAAAATCTTACGTAAAAAAATGAGTTTATATTTTTTTCATATTGTCTCACTACTTCAAAATATTGATAAGTATAGAGCATAAAATACTTTTTATAGCAAAAGTTGGTAAGTGACACTTTCAAAAAGGCTAAAAAAAAAAACAATTAAAAAAAGTAATAATAATAATTTTCTTGTGTTAATAATCGGTTTTTTGTCGAATCCTACAGTAAATGACCAATCAAGATTACAATTGAAATATATTAAAAAATCATATTTTATTTGGTTATTTACACCAACCTAAGATAAAATTTATTTAATAGAATTTAAAATATATTTTTAGCGTACTTTGATTTAATTAAATTTAATCTGTAAATATCAGTTTAAATAAATTAAATTTTTCAGTAATCCCATCCCTACATCTACAGTTAATTAGTTATTAAGGTTACCAGTTAAAACATGAAACACTTGTAAGACCTTAAATCCATAGATTTTATCTTTAACCTGATTATTTAATGCTGCATTATTCATATAGCAAGTGCTTGCAACTTGCCTGAGATCTTACATTCCAGATATTTATGTAAGGAAAGCAGAAACGCGAGTCATGACCAACACTATGCTAAAGATGAGAAATAATTTTATAATACTCTGCTAGAGAAGCTAAGCACTGACCTAGGTCCAGATGCCCAGGGCTCGCACGTGCGCTGGCTGCTTGAATTAATCAACATTCCCGGGGGTACCGCTAGCGTCTCTGCGCGGACATAAATTAGATTATGTTGCGCATTAATACATAGCGCATTCCAAACTATCTTAAATGGCTACCTTTTATGTGGCTCGGCGGCTCGGTACCTTTCTCGGCTCCTTAAAGCTCTGTATAAATTAATTTCCAGTCTAATTCTGGAGAAATTACCTCCCTCTTTGAGGTCCGTGGCCGGCGGGTTGAGTTATTATACGGTTTTATAAGGCAATCGGGAGGGCATAACATCCAGGGATCTTCCATTAACGTCATCCTGCGCCCGCTAATTTTTAAAATATGATTATGTAATGTTAAATAAAATGTGAAAAACTATATTTTATGTTTTTGATTAATTGGAGTTATAAACGATATCAGTATAGGATTGTTATTTGATGACAAAGGTAGGTTTTTTTAGGTGTAAGAACAAACGCAGACTTGACGGCCGAATAATTAAAAAAATCTGGTGCGGGCAACACACGACTTCGACTTATCTCCTTTATTTATATCAATTTGAAAATTTTCAAACACTTTTAAAAACGAAAATAAATGGTAAAAGATTTATTTACATTGAGTCTTAATAGAAACATGTGTTGTATTAAATAATCTATTATATTATTATCTATAGTTAACAAATTACACATGTATGTAAACTTTTGTATATTTAATCACTATGGAAACCGAAACATAAACTTCTTAATAATATAATATAATACACCTTTATAGTAATAACATCTTGACTGGAGTGCTCTGGCCCTAGGATTTGGGGGGGAACATATATGAAGGAATAATAGAAGGGATGGAGGAAAGGCGGCGGAGATCAAATGAAGGGACATACGGATCACTTAGTACCCATAATGTCCAAGTACTTCCTGTAGGTAAGCTGTTTGAAGTAGGGGTTCAGGTGTGTGCACAGGTGTCTTGGGCAAAAGTCCCTTCGGAGGTAGAGGGCGGCATCCTTTGTAATAGAAGATGTTATGAATATTAATCCTAACAATTAATAATATATTGAGGAGTAAATCTCATTCCATAACTTATGAAATTCAGTTTGTTTTATCAGCTTTTTAGAAATAATATTTTTTCTAAAATAGTAAGCTTTCCAACGGTATATTATACATCTATATTACTGCTTATATAGATATTATTATATCTGTAAAAAAAATATTTTCGCTGTTTTCTGCTTTATTTGGTTATCAAATTCGTTCAAATGGTATAGTAGCTGTTTTTTTTTGTTTTTTGTTTTTTTATCAATACTAATTATATAATATGGTCAATTATCCACAAAATTGAAGATACTTAAGAGGAAGAAATTTCAAAGTATCGGCATTTAAGCCCTGTCAGACAATTTTAATCAGAATAAAACCTACATGATATCAAATCTCATCTGATTTCACATCGATATAGATAGTTTAATCAAAAGCGTAGAGCTGTTTTGGAGAAAATCGTAAAAAGGTCGAAAATGCATGGTATAAAGTGGCTCTGGCTAGCTTATTTTGATAAAAAAGATTCTGTAACCTTTCGGGCGTATAGTTGCCTTGAAAATGAAATGACTAGGTCATTTGGACTCAGGTGACCCTAAAAATTGTATTTCCGGTGAAAACTGGAATTCGTAAATCTTCACGATAGCAAAACTTTCTCTTACTCTATGTTTTATATTTAGGTCTGTTTCTTGTTTGTTTATTTATTTAACGTCACTTTATGCTACTATGGCTAATCGGACGATGCTACAGTGGGAGTCTTAAATTTTGCCTATTTTTTATTAGGATAGGGATCTTTAACGAGTACCTGACATCGCACAGGCTCGGGACCACCTTTTAACGCCCCCTCCGAAGGACAGCATAACTAAGGATTATTTACTCCCATTAAATAATACTAGGACCACCTGCGGGTTTGAACCCGTGATCTTTGGCATAGGAGGCTGTTATGCTAGCCACTCAGCTTCAAGTGATCCCTTTTATATATAGGTAAGTGACATATAAATAAATAAACAGTATTAGGAACCATTTTTAAACTATATTTCAATTAGTACCTCACTCATCATATTCTAGATATAATACAAAGCTTTTCAGGAAAGCACGTAGACCAATGACCATGTGTCCCCCCCCTCTCCTCTCCCCATTGGCTCAGAGAGTTAACCAATTTATTAATAAACAAAAATAGCATCTGTAGAAAGTCAATCGTTGTGTTTAAGATTATTGCTAACAAAAATATGGATTACTAAATTAAAAATAAGGACCGAAGATTGCTTAATTGGTGCCTGAACATCCTTCTTACTGAAATGAATTCGAATGTTTTAACTTTTTTCGTAATTCATTATATTCGAGTTCAATAAATAGATACATAATTTTACTGATTCTAATTTACACCTCTCTTAACTGTATTTTACGAAAAAAGGTAAAAACATTAATAAATATATTTCCTAGTAATTGAAACCAAAATTTATTTCTAGATGGTGCTATGTAATATTTTTTCTAGAATAGGGGCAGCAGGACAACCTTTTTAGGAACTAATGATGCAGATTATAAGCTTACGTTTATCTACTAATCGATAAACTTATATAATAAAACCCTATATTATATAGGTACCTATATAATATATATATATATACATATATATACATATATACATATACATATATACCCTTATAGGGTTTAGTGAACCCCTACCTGAACAACTTGTGGGATTTTATTAAAACGTATATTAACAAAATTATAATAATAAACGTATACGTGGATATAAACGTATATCACAGTGGACACCATATGTGTTTAACATAGACACAATAAGAAAAAAATCTGGTGAGGACATCACACGACTTTCACTTACCTCGGCTGTTATAATCAATTTAAAAGCTATTAAATTTACTTCAATTTGAAAAATATTTAAAATTTTATTTTAATAAAACGTATATTCATTTTCGTTGGAAACGTGTGATTTAAATTAAATAATATAACTATATTAAATTGTATTGAGGATGTATAATCGACTGTACAAACTATTATAGGTGGAATAATCAGGAGTCAGTCTTTTTCTAAATATTCTTAATTTTACCGACGTTTCGGCTCAAGCTTGTGAGCCATCTATCTGGGCATTACTGATCCATGTCCAAGCATAAACTGGACTATATTAAATTGTTATTCAGTGATACGTTTATTTCATATTCGTCACTTTGTATTACCTTTTACAACTTTCTGTATCAGATAAAATTTTTTCCTAAAATATTTCTCTTTCTAACGTTATATTATACGTTCATATTACTTTTCGCATTATCAAAAACACAACAATTGCATACAAAAACAGTTTTGCTCATTTATCATTTAGTTGGTCATGAAATTCGTTCAACTTGTATATTTAACCTTCATCAATGTCATTAGATGATATGGTTAATCGTTTTGAATGTACAAAATCAAGGTACTTCAGAGGAAGAAAATTTAAAATATCGGCATTTAAGCCCTACTCAAACTATTTCAATCATAATGAAACCTCATCATATTAAAACATTTAATTAAACTTTACATTGATATATAGAGTTTAGTCAAAATCGATATAGCTGTTTTTGAGAAAATCGTAATAAGGTGCAAAATGCATGGTATAAAGTGGTTAGCTATATAATATATTATATATATAGTTCTGGTTAGCTGATTTTGATGAAAAAGGTTATGTAAGATATCGGGCGCTTGGTTGTCTTAAATATGAAATTTCAGTTTCGTATGACTTTTCGTTTAAGCGTTGGAGTTACCACACACACAGACACGCACACACACCTTTTTGCGGGACTTGGTCATTTGGACTCGAGGACCATATGACGTATATCCGTTAAAAACTGGAATTCGAAAAATTTTCACAATCTAATTCTTAATACTTTCCCTTACTATATACTGTATATATATAGGTTAATGAAAGTAATAATTCTAAAATAGCTATTAACATTCTGTTTTCAAGAGCAAAACTAATTGGGAGTATAAAGGAACTGAAACCTTACGCTCCAGGAGCAGTAGATCCAGAACAATGTGTTTTGAAGAATGTATCCTGACGCACTTCCTACACTTTCCAACAATATTTAGTCCAACGGCGAGTTTCCTGATATTCAAAGAAGATAAATTGGATATTAGACAAAAATAATTTTTAAAATAGTGAACCTGAATACTTTAATTTAACTTGACACCTTCAAAAATCAGTATTATTAGTAAACACCTCGGGTTTTTCATTCATTCGAAAATATATATCAAATGTATAGAGCTGGAGACTTTAAAAAATGCTCTAAACATCAAAATCGACAACACAGTTTAAATAATCACTATGCATATATCCTAAAACAATAATAAATTAGGAAAATGTTTCCAGCTCAACAAAACATCAATAGTAAAATTATCAAATTACGGTTAAATTAATTCTGTATAGAAAGAGTGTCAAATATTGCTTGTGAATCAGGAAACATGTAGTCCTCGCAATGGACATTTAAGAATACTAAATATATATAATAAATAACTGTGTATAGAGATTGTGAGGATTAATAGATTATCATGTAATATTTATGGTTGATTTATATAGTAACATAAGATAAGATTTAAAATCATGTTGTGAAAACAATATTAAAAACATGCAGCTTATAACATTTTCTATGTTTAAATCAGTTCATAAAAAACAACGTAATAAATATTAATAATCTGGAAAGAATTCAAAAGCTTTTTTTTTTTTTTTTTTTTTTTTGTTTCATGTGGGTTGGAAATGATTTGATTTTAAACGGATTTCACGATGACGGAAGCAATGCAAGATAAACATCATGCAGCTTCACATTCAGTATCAAATTCACTCGACTGAGATATAAATAATTGTTCAGTCAATAAGACAATCACCAATCTTAAGGTATATTGGAATCAAGTGTTTTTCCCCACTTTTGATAGGAATGCTAGAGACGAGAATCGTGAGTGACAGATAAGGCGGCTCAGTCATTCAAGAGATGTCGGCAGTTTTGCTAGCGTTGACACTTCATGCAGTCGCTGCTCTCGCTTCTCCAGAATGGAGCTACGTCGTCAACGACCTTTTCGATGACTCCCTGGAGCAGATGGCGACGAACCTGAAAAAGCACAAGAATGGTTACGTCCAACTGGATGAGACCATGGTCGGAGGTTACAGCCTTGCAGGTGCTAGCCTTGGGGACCTGGCGACTTTGCGGAGGAATGGAAACATCACGCTCTCGTCGGCCGGGAGCCTGGTCACTGTGTCGGGGAGCGTGGAGCTGCCCAACATGGTCGTTCGCGGCGGCAACATCACCAGCCTCCAGGCCACCATCAACAATCCAGTCATCACCTTCAACGGGTAAATATCAAAATGACTTATTAATTGTATTAATAAACCAATACCCTCTTCTAGTAAAGTTACTTCGAAAATATAGTATAAAGCTGGAAAATTAGAACTAGCACTTCGTTGTTAGTTGAAATCAATATGATTTTGATTATTCCATCTTCCTTGCCTCACGGAAATTTTGGTTTCGTCCATTGTTAGAATACGAAGATCAATTTAAGTATATTGTTTATTTCTTCATTCATTTTACTTAAATTTACCTCTTTGTAAAATACGCAAAAATGGAAAGTATTGCTTTTGTGAACATTTTAAAATTCGAGTTTTCAACCGGAATACGCGTGTTAGGGTCAATTGAGTCCAAATTACCAGGTACTACGAAAAAGTACTTGTTTGTGAATGTAGTTTAGTTTAGCTCAAAAATAAAAATAATCTGGTACACACACACAAAAAAAAGCGGAACATAATTTTCATATTATTTAATTGCCTATAAACAGCTATATAAACATTTATACCCTAATAATCGGAGATAATAAACCATTGTGTAATGATTTGTATGTTTTTTTTCATTGAATTTACTATATTAATTTGAAATTGAATTGGCTTTATTTTAACGTAGGTTTTATTCTGATTGAAATAGTGCGTTGACACTTCAGCAGCGAGAGCAAATAAAAGGCCTGGCTATTGAGATATTTAATCTTTTCTCCAAAGTATCTTTTAATGTATTGATTAGAAATAATTAACCATTTGATATTGTTAGTATTACTAAATTATAGGTATAATATAATATTCAAATATAAATGAAAGAATGCGATAACCAACAGAACGAGAAAAACAACACAATTTTTTTTTCGGAAAAAACAACAGTGTATAACACTGCTTGTAATATGTATTATACCATTGGAAAGCTATACATTTTAGAAAAAATATCACTCAATAACTAAAGCCGTAATGTATTAAGTAATATAAAGTGATCAATAGCTTATAAATTTAAGTGATATATTACTGTTATATTATTGAAAGAAAAATATCTTTTTTCTTGGTTATTGTTAATTAGTAAAAGGCTTATGATTCAATAGACCGTCGGTAGCTATATAACATCATGATTGAGCAGGGAATACCTAGAAAGTTAGTAAACCTAGTAGAGATGTGTTTGTCGGAAACATTCCATAAAGTTAGAATCGGTCATAATTACTCCGAGAGATTTGAGGTGCGATCGGGTTTGAAACAGGGTGACTCTCTTTCACCTGTGTTATTTAATATAGCTTTAGAATATGTCATAGAAAAGGTGATGTGTACCGAGAAAGGCTTAAATATGGGTGACAAGATTCCGGTTTTGGGATATGCCGATGATCTGGTACTGCTAGGTGAAGACACGGAAACCATACAACTAAATACAAGTGTGTTAATAAAAACCGGTAAAGAAATAGGACTCGAATTAAATACCGATAAGACGAAATATATGATTAGTAGCAAAAACGGTGGCGATTTTGGTGATATTGATGTATCAGGGCATACTTTTGAACACGTAGAGAAATTCAAGTATTTAGGTTCAATTATAACTAGAAAGAATGAAATCCAGGAAGAAATAAAGTCCCGGTTAAAGGTGGGAAATGCGTGTTATTATTCAGTTGCTAAGTTACTTAGTTCGCGGCTTCTATCTAGAAACTTAAAGGTTAGAATTTATAAAACTATTATTCTTCCAACGGTTTTTTACGGATGTGAAACGTGGCCGCTTACTTTGAAGGATGAACAACGGCTTAAGGTCTTCGAAAACAAGGTATTGCGTAAAATATTTGGTCCGAAGAGAGATGAGGCCACTGGAGAGTTTAGAAGGTTGCACAACGCGGAATTGCGGAACTTGTATCCTGTGAATATAACTGAGCTGATTGCATCGCGGAGACTCAAATGGGCGAGTAAAGTTGTTGGGCTCGATGACGTGCGGATTCCGAGAAAGTTGGTATTTGCTGATCCGACTGGTAGGCGTCCGAAAGGTAGGCCGAAGCGTAGATGGGAGGATTGCATTAAGGCTGATCTCGGGAGCTTGGGCTTGATTGGTGAACATTGGACGAGTCTGTGTAGGCAGAATTTGGTGGTATCGGCATCGAACCTTCGGGTTCGCTAAGCCTATCATTATTTATTTTATTTATTTATTGTTAATTAGTTCTAATTCCTAGTTAAATTTTCAAGATACCAGTTAAATATAAGTTGTACGTTGAAGACGTAGATTTTTTTTTGGAGTGACTATATATAACTAATAAAATCGATTTTTAAAAGAGGCAGAGTTATATTCATATTTCTTTCGCACTGGAATTTTTTAAATAAATAAAATAACTTGTAATAATAATATCTAACTATACCACTAAGTATTACATCTTTATATGAATTGTAATTTCTTTCTGTATAGAGTAATTTTTATATGAGAAAAGGATGAGGCTTGTCATTTAATTGTTTTTATCAAGAAGCTTTATATTAAATTCTTATTCGTAGGCCAAGATCTTATTCAAAATTCTTATTGAAACAAGATCGAAAATCAACTCGGGATAAGATTATTTTATTATTAATACATATTTTTACATGGAACCATGTTATGTTTATATTTATTTTAAAAGTTTGACTAATGGTAATTGTATGTTAACAATAGTTCAAGAGTTATTGAAAATAAATTCTTATTATAACTAGTTTTCCGAACACGAGAAAATAATCAATTAAAAATTTACTACAGGTTAAAAAATTTCGGCGTGAAACACTAAGGATAAAATTAGATATTTTAAATGAAAAAAACAACATAAGTATTGATTAATTTATTAACATTTTCGAGAGTCAGAAAAAAAAGTAGAATATATATTGAACCTTTTTTTTCATTACAATTTATTTTTGCGTCTTCTGCTTTCTCCGAAACAACAAGCGGATGTGTTACCAATTGCTATCCAATAGTTGGAATCAACATACATCGTTCCTACTCTTAGCTTGAAATATGAAAAGATCATATTTTAGGAGATCCCTTGGAAAGCTTCTAATCATATTTTTTTTTAATATTTTATGGCATAGGTGGACATGGTTGATACGTACGCCATATGTACACATGATGTACCACTAAAACATAACAAATTAATACAAGAAAAACCTATGTATATGGCATTGATATTTTCACAAGTGAATATTAAATTGTTGAACGTGTGATTAAAATGAAGGTTTAGATAATTAGGTCAATAAATTATTACAAAAACGGCGAAAAAAATATTTATTGTACAACCAAAGTTTCTACCCACATTACAGGTCTTCATCAGAACTAATTAAATAACAAGATTACCAAATAGGATTTGTACCCTGAAGAATGGTCCCTCCCATTTTGCAATGGATAAATAAAGGCTTAGAAGAAGCCCTTGAAAGATTACTAGTGCATCCAGCGCATATAGCAATCCTCTTTAGAATACCTCCGGGTAACAGAAGGACAAATCTGACAGCTATACATATTATATTTGTATTTGTATTTTGTTTGAAAATAAAACCAGAGGGTAAGAAAAAAAAAAAAAAAAAAAAAAAAAAAAAAAATAGGATTTGTTATCAAGTCTTGAGGGTCATTTGTAATATAAATAAAATAAATAAATAACAAGGTACAATGTAGAGTTGGTATAGAAATATTACGTGGATAAATAATAAAATAAAGTAATAAAGATTAAAAATTAGTAATTTAGTTTAATTATAATTTCACTATAAACTTATGATGATGTTCTGATTCATTGGTTTATTAGTTCTTATCTTTCTTTTTGTTGTATTTTTCTTACTTTTTAAGTCGTTACTTTTCAATCTTTATTATTTTAATTTTGCATGGCATTATTTTTTCACTAACAATAGAATTAAAAAAAAAAAAAAAAATGCTGCTATACTTTAAGAGAACGGGATAAAAATAGATTCCTAATTTAGGGAAAAAACTATGGAAAATATTTTTTATAAAAAAGTTTTTAAAATATTTTGGTTTATCGGTTTGCTAGAAGGAAGATTAATTGTGGTTTGCTTTCGGAGTGATTAGGGTAATATGGACTTCCAAAAGTCCTAGTCCAACAAATATAATAGAATATTATTAATTATATCGATTTATAGAACAGAATCTGGACAATAACTGTAATAGTGGTAGTACTTGGTTGTTACCAAACGATTAACGAGGAGGCAATTATACATTTAAAATATGTTGTTACCGTTTCCGTAACTTCTAAGCAGGAAGAGAAATTTCAGCAAAAGTCTTTAAATTATCAACAATGACATTCTGAAAAATGGATAATTGTCGTCTAGCATGGAAAGTAGCAGTGGATAATCACCAAAACATTGTTACTAATCAGTGGATAAAGGAATGTTTGCATTTTGCTAAATATTTAGTTTATGAATTTTGTTTTAAAGATTTATTCGGAAGAAATAAGAGAGAATATAAAAAATGAAAAAAAGAAATGCCTATATGACACTTATATAAATATAATTAGGATTACGAAAAAATATATCGCGTAAATCTTGATAAGATATTCGACAATTTAATTACAACAACTACTATAAATATTCTTGAAAAATGATGTCAATGATATTAATAGCTATCATTCGCCAAATAGTAATTCCATAAATTAACTTTTTTCAGTAAAAATATTAAGTACTAAAAACTGAAACCAGAAAAGTGATCAAATGTCATCAAGTATAATCCCTCTCTACGTTTAGATGCCAACTTGAAGAGTAATTGACTAGAAATAGAAATACATATCGGTTGCAAATGTTAACAAATGTGACTAAAGGTGTGTATGTCCCATACATAGGTTTGAGTTGAATGGCGATTCCATATAATCCAGATATAATCCAGATTATTCCTGTCTAGCTACATTTTTGACATTATGTGTTTAGGAGAAAGTGAAATTAGAATAAGAGATTCTAATTCTACTATAATACAGTTTTCTAACGACATATACTTATATACTTCTCAAAAAGCGTAAATCGAAGCATTTTGATATTAAATGAAGCTGTAAAAGGTTTTAAGCGATGGAAATTTTAAAAAGCGAAATATATAAAATAACTTAAGTATATTATCACAACCAAATAACCATACTTTACATGTCTGGCTGTATAGATGGATATATCAAATGTAAAAAAAAATGTAATGTAATGTAAAAAATAAAAATAAAGAAAATATCACAGTGCCGATATAGTGATCAAGTTTTACTACTTACTACTCTATGACTGAAGTAACTTTATTTACCTTATATTTCATTTAATTAGTCAAGTTATTAGCTGATTATGTCTTGATAGTTATTAATTGATTAAATTTCTTTTTCAGATTCGACGGCTTCACAATAGGGTTTTGGTTCATCATTCAGAATAAAGAGTGTGAAAACGCTTACCCTGTGGAGAGGAGCTATTGGACCAGAGGGACAGTCCTTCTCACCTCCGACACAGAGCAGTTCAAAAACGTCGACATTTCAAAATTCATTCAACTTTACGAGGATGACATATCTGAACCAATTGAGGATGCACTGAGTAAAGCTTTTTCTGACTTCTTTGGCTTTTGCGACATTGTGAAAAAAATCCAAGCTAGTTAATCTCAATAAAGATCTTTTTTGTTACTATTTCGATTGTAAATAATATGAGTAAGTGATTTTAAGAAGTGATTTTTTTTTTTAACTGACCTAATCATCTTAACATTAAGTATAACTAAATGTTAATGACAGTAGTGTTTATCCAAATTTTAATTACGATGTGAAGAAAACGTTTTAATTAATGAAATTATTAAAAAATGATATGATGAAAAAACCAACCTGTCAAACAATTTTTACTTATGAAATTAGATGATATTTCGTTACTTACGAACAGTAATTATTAAGATCGAGAATATCCTTAAGCTTTGTTAAGCTTGAATCTTATGCAAACTGAAATAAAATAGTATATACATCATTTTTTATTTATTCAAGATTGTTAACAATTTCAACCTTCATCAATTTAGAAATTTTTTTAAAAAAATCCTTCGAAATATTTAAAATTTAAGGTCGTCCCTATTTTAAAAATCTAAAAGGATAAAATAATAATAGAGGTTAGCAGAATTCGAACTGAACGAAATTTAAGGCAAATTCAAATCTAATAAACTTATACGTATTAACCAAGAAAATAGGATTTACTAATAAAAATTATTTTATAGCAGTTCTTTTTAAGGGATTTATTTTTCAATGTTTAATGACAAATCAAAATATTATATTTAAAAATGTGTTATATTTAGTTTATCATAATTATTAAATACAATTCTGATTGCTTTTTAATATTTATGTAAATAACGAAAAAACAACAACATTATTATAAATATTATTTTACATTACAATCAAATATATTGCTTATGAAGTAGTTCGATCCTCTGTTCTGCAAATTAGATAAAGTACAATAATGCATTAAGTAAAATTATCAAGCATTATATGGAACCTAACTAATAAAATTAATTTTATATTGCTACAACTTAATTAATATTTTCTAATATAAAAGAGAATTAGTAGATTGTAAGATAGCATTCCGTTTTTTGTAGTGTTTCTTCAGTCAAATTCCTATGTAAATAAAGAAGATTTGTAGGTGTATAAAGCTGAGGGCCTTAACGAACAAACATTTAAGTATTACTCGCAATTAATGTAAAAATGCTAGCAAGAATACCACTTTAAATACTTTAAAAACTTAGAAGGCAAAAAGATATCCCGAGAGGTTTTAATTTCCACTCCACGTTTTTAAATTTTACCATTTGTATGCTGGAAAAAACGTTCGCGTGATGGAAACACTAAAGATAAAATCATAAGATAATAATAATAAAAATATTATAGAGGTATGTTATTTGAATAAAATGGATCTAGTCCGAACAAACATTAATGACTCTGTATCAAATGTTAAAAAAAAAAAAATTAAAAAGAAAACAGGAAAAAATCTATCCCTGACAAACACAGAGGGAGAACCTGCTTGACCTGATCCGGACCTCGGACGTTTAACGAACTCATACACCGAGCTTTGAGTCTATTCTTGAATTTCTTCCTCATAAATTTCAACTCATGTGGAATACATGTAAACATAGGGGATAATTAACGAGGTATTCTGCTTTTTATCAAGAGCCAGCCAACGGCTTCTTAACTTCTAACACTTACCACTTGACCGATTATCGAGTATTTAATATTCAAATTCATTTATTTATGGCTTACATTATAATATGGCTTCCAAGTGAAGTAAGCGTTTTAATATTTAAAATATTGCCTAGTTAATAAGTTGTTATTTACGATTTATCATTAAAAAAAGTAAAAAAAGAACTGCACTACAGTGAAAATCTTTAACATGTTTTCAAAGTCATTCTAGCCTAAGCAGTAAATTTTTATTGATGCCTTGCTAAATAATGAAAAACATTTTTTTTTTTCATAGGACGAGCATTTATAAAACAACGCTTTCAAAGAGAGAGTTGTTTTCTTGTCGTTATCTAAAATCATTCAGTCAATTATATGTAACTGTGGCTGACGAAAGGCAAGTGCGACCCATACCATGACTTACGTAATACAACCATTTGATAAAAATTCATTGATTTCATCTGTATTTTCAAGATGGGTTATAGTTTGATTTAATATTAGTATGCATTTTCAACCCAGGTGGAGGGAGAATAAATATTTATTCTGTTATTTGTACTGTGGGGCATCCTGGATAGGGAACTCTACTTAGCAAAACCAGCCTCTGTAGCAGTGGATACACAAAAATTGGGGGAAAGTCTGGACCTTATCAACTCCTAGCAGGGAAATTTGTCGAATAGAAGAATTAATTTTTTTTTTAATGAAAGGAATTAGTCCGGGTTGCGGTCAATAAATGAAACAACTAATTAGTTTCAACTATATATTGTTTGTCAACGTTTCGACTCCCCTTTGTGTGTCATCATCAGGGCTAAAATGAATACAAAATAAATACAATTTTAATAACATTAAATGCAATATTATATAAACTATTAAGCTAGAGAACGTCGGTATTAAAATATAAAAAATAATATATGTAAAGAAAACAATAAATTAAATAAATTACAATGGCTATAGTATAATAATGAAAGTGCTATACAGAACAAATTATGGTTAAAGAAAATGTACAAAGATATCATATTCTCATGAAATAGGAAACATTAAAATTTGGAATAGAATGGAGATACGTACCGTATCATGGGTGAATGGAAACTGAGTTTAAATTCAGTTTCCATTCGCCCACCATGCGCCCTGATGATGACCCACAAAGGGGGTCGAAACGTTGGCAAACAATAAATAGTTGAAACTATTTAGTTGTTTCATTTAATGACCGCCATCCGGAGTAATTCCTTCCCGTAATTCTCAACGGTCAACTAATTATATCCATAATTTTTTTTTTAATATGTAATGCATCTAACACCTGTCAGGGCTGTAGAGGTACAGGTTGTTTAATAACATAGTAAATTATTAAACTACTTACAGGTAAATAAAACATGAAAAACCTATTCTATTTTACGTTAATACCTTTATAACACGACTACTCCTTCCACAGATTTTAAATAACAATACGATGATAAGAAATCTCTAAGGTTTGAGGAAATGCGGTAAAAATAACTCTGGACCAAACATCTGAGGAACAACAAAAATTAGCAATCCTCATCCTTCTAGATTTCTCTAAAGCATTTGATACCGTTGACCATAACATCCTCCTTACCAAACTATGAAACCTTACTTTACCCAATAGTGCTCTACGATGGTATGTATATAGTGGTTCCAGTGCAACCCTCCCTCCCCCTTCCTCATTCCTTTTTCTCGGGTCAGGAGGGGGGGGAGAGGGGATTAATGTCGAGTTAAATCCATCGGCACCCAGACGCGAACTCTAAGAATTTTATCAATCCATTAAAAATGTTCGAATAACTTATGCCCCAACCGTCTCCTAAAACACTCATATTTTTGACATTTACTATTGCTTTCCATTCACTTAAAAGCGACTAAATGGTCTCTGTCACCTTTTCTTTTTGAAACCCATGGATTCCAAGTCCCCATAATATTATCTCACTTTGACAATTGCAGTACGGGTCTTGGTATCTCTGCAGATCTCATGTATAAAATCAACCGATTACTTTATAACTTGAAACAGCAACCTAATATCTTAAAAAGTGCAACATCAAAAAGTTTTAGAGTTTTTTTTTTTGTTTTCTTTAGTCGACTACAATGTCTGTGTTTATTTTTGAAAATAATAAACATGAAAATTTATACGTCTGCATGTAGGTCAAAAATAAATATATTAGTACAAAAACCAATTACCAATAATATTATCCATCCAGATTTATTTAAATCATTATATAAAGAAGCAGACTGAGGAGAAAAATATGTTACGATTCAGATAATTATAATAGCATATAATTTAGGAATGGAATAATGTAAATATAACACTAACCAAATGAGCTGTTCTATCAGAAATGCATAATTATTGGTTATCTTCATCAAGAGTGGGACAACCTGTTATTAGTAGTATTTGATCAAATAATTTTATCATAAATGATTGTTTAATAATGCATAATTTACCTGTTTATTTTTTTATTTAACTCAAGAAACTGGAATTATAAGATAAATACAAGTTTCAATTATCTGAATTGATGCGTGATAATGAAAATCCTAGTTATAATACCTGAAATTATTTTAAATATTCTCATGTTATAGAACGTAACTATAACTTTGGAAACATCCTATAGTTAAGTTGAAATCATCACCCTGAAGTCTTTATAATGGATTTCTGCAACCATTACATTTTTGATTCGCCTATGATATCGAGAGTCATAGAGAAAGGATGTTGTACATTGTTTATCTACATGTTATAGTATATTGTGCTAATGTATCGTAAATAACCCCCACGTATAGTCGACTCTTCAAATTGTCATATGTAGTGTTAAAAATATTTTTACTTTTCCGACGTTTCGGATCAAAAAGTGAGCCATCATCAGGGAATCAGTGCGCATGTCAAGCTTAAACTCAGTTTGTGCTTACTGACCATATTAGAAATAAAATACGTAATATCGGGCTGTTTAAATTAGAAAAAAAATTCAACTGCTATTACGGTTTAACTGCTGGTTTAGTTGTCCAAATCTATTTTCCTACAGCCCATGAACAGTCACGGGCCTAGTACGTGTTGAGATTTGTACAGTTTCTAAGCCAACATCCGTGATAAGAGATTCTCACTATAAGAATATCAGCCGCTAAGTTTTTTCCCACAATTATCCCGGTATTTACCAATCTCTGGGTTTGCCCCAAGAAGGTTTATAGCCCGTGAGCCAGCAACGAAAAATTTTACCATTTTACCAAAATGTTTTGTATATTTTATGCAAAGCATAGTAAAGCAAAACGTCTGCCAACTTAAAAATGGTGGATTAATTTTAATGGCGGCCATTAAAAAAGTAAATCGTCAAGTATTTAATAAGCTTTCATTTGAGTGGTAAAAGACATTTGCATGTCTAATATTCAACGGTATATAAGTAGTACAAAAAAACAACAAATTTTTTTCGAAAAACAAGATATCACTTTTTTATAACATAAAATAATTATTATTATTATAATTCTGACCCATTTGACCACGATTTTCCTTTTGACCTCATAATTCTAGACAATTACGAATCAAACGACGCTAGTCTGCCACACAAAAGTGGGGAGGAAGCAGCGGTAGATTTCAAAATTGGATTTTTAGGGACTAATTCTGACGCCTGTAACATTTGCACTGACATAATGTCGGTAAGTATTATACCTACAGATTTTTATTACTACTCAAATTAATGTTCATTTAATGCTCGTAATGTAGTTTATTACCATTATATTTTTAGGAACAGTCATTTTCATGATATTAACCTAATTAATGAAAAAAAAAAAATTAGTTCAGAGAAGTTTCTCTGAAATGTATAATAGTAACGTGAAATTATAATCGCCTTTAAAGGCTATACGGGGGTTTCTCGGACCAGGGGTTGAGGGCGGGGGGATTAATGCCGAGATAAAAGGCCCCCCTGGTACCGAGATTCGAACTCGTAATCTTTTGGCTTCAACGTATAGGTCATCTAGTAGCTAGGCAACGCGTGCAAACCAACTCGGCCACCTCGCCCCCTATCAAGCTTTGTGGCAATCACAGAATGATTAAATAAATTGTTGAAGCCTCTCTCCTAACTTCTGTTAAGATCAATATAAATAATACAGGTGACAGTATGCGGCCCTGTCTAGCCTTTGGTGTTACGAGAAAATCCAGAAAGGTAGACGTTAGAACTATTTAAATTTGTAGGTGAGCATTTGCAAAAGTCTTTCATTGTTCATTTAACATTTCATTTATAGTATACTTGTGGAACGGATTGATGAAAAAATGCTAATATAATTGAAGTAAGGAATATTATGCCAAAATTACTAGAAATAAATTAAGATTGTTTGAAAAAATTAAAGAGGTATATCGGACCTACCAACATCTTCATCATTCAGCCAAAGGATACGCGGCTGATAGTGTATTCCAACAAAGATGTATTGATTTCTTTTAAAAGATTTCTTTTTTTTGTTTTAGTATACTCAAATTTCTCACACACAAGGACAATGGGTGTTAGTTATACGTTTTCTGAAAAAAAAAAAAAAATACATGAATGATATAACGGTAATATAAATAGTAACCATATATATTTAAAAAATCCCTATTCTGTATTAGGAATGAAACATTACCAAAATGTTGACCGAAAAAAACAAAGAAAATTAAGACTTTGATGTGTATGTTAATATTCATAACAATTAAATTAATTAATTTGAGCCCCTTTTTATTTATACATAGTTTTTTGCTTTTACGATTTACTAGAGCCGGAAAGCTCCTATAAAAGCAAGATTTCTATCCTGAAATACCCTATTAATCGCCCTAGTGCATCGCTCTTGACCATGAACAGAAAACTCAGGTATAAATATTGTATTATTGTTTAACAATTTAATACAAATAAAAATATTGTAAAATGCTTCTATCCAGGGGTGATAACCCCGTACAAAAAATGCAAAGAGGAGAATCCTTTTTTTAAGAATGCAATAGTGTTATAATATACTAACAATTTAATTTTTTTACAGCCTTAAAGCCATCAAAAATTTAATGACTCTTTAATTATTTGTTATTCAGTATTCGCGAGAAAAAATACATAAATGAAACATTGATAAATAAAATGTATAATGACACTATTGTTATTAATATATGTAAGTAAATGCATCAATATTCATACCACTTATAATGTGGGTTCAATATCGAAGAGATGGAATATTTTAATCTGATATAAGCCTCGGCTAATAAAGACTAAACTGAACGTGAAGGGAACATTTGCATATGTTAATATTCAGTTGCTCTCTGCAAAATATCTATCTAATATCAAGCCACTTGTGATATCAGTTCACATTTTAATACCTATCACTATTAGATAAACTCACTCGTTTCTCAATTTATTTTAATAATAAATGGTTTGGTATAAATGTTTTATTTTTATTCTGATCATGGACCAATTAGCTTTATATGTTTCGATGTACTATGTTCGCAACTAAATGCAGAAATAATAAATGAGGAAATCATTTAATTTTCCATAAATAAGTGAAAAAACATTTCATAGCGTTTACGGAAAATTATTTAGATCAAGGTAGTGTCAATATTGTCTAATGGTACCTATAATTAACTATAATTTATCACTTTTAGGGTATAAATGTGTTTTAATTTATTTCACTACGTGTTCAATAAGGAAAAATCAGAATCTACTTTGATTATAATCCATTGTATTTTAAGATGAACATGGTTTTCTTATAAAACCACTAATAATAAAATTAACAAAGATACAGTTAACGTGATAAAAATATAATAAAAAATTACAATTCAGGCAGTAATAGGGACTACCAATAAAAGTGGAATCTTTTTTTAAATTCTTGATTTACACTGGAATTATCGGAAACAAAAGTGCGTTCATAAAAGTATTATGTTAAGAATACATGTTTTTTCTTACTATTGTTACATTTAACTGTAAAACATCATCACCCTGTATAGATATGTCATCTTAAAGTATGTCATCATAATCTGAATATGACTGTAGACTGTATGAGTTTCTGGTACACATAGCACATTTTTTTTTTTATGAACCTTCCATTTGTATCAAGGAAATTCAAACATTTAAGAATAAGGCTTATAGTTGTTTCACAGAGATAAAATTCTCCCCAAGTAAACAAATAACATATGTTTCAATTAGTAATTAAATATACTTTCTACTTAATTGAAATATATATTATTAAAATAAATTTAATTTTCAAATATCATATTTATATTCTTATATGATCAAGACATTCTTTTCGATTTCGCTTTACAGTATGTTCATCATTATTCTGCTTCGTATGTTTAAAAGTTTTCATGCAAAGTAATGCTTGAATAATATTTACAAATATAGATATTTTAGAGTCAAGAGAATAAAAATATTCATTATATTAACTTTATATACAGTAAGAGGTATGTTCTAAGACATAGTTTATTTAACATTGTCTTTACTCATTAATTTGATACTGACTTCAATTCAAAGTGAATATAAATAGTTGAACGTTGAGAATTACTTGAAGGAATTACTCCGGATGGCGGACAGTGGATGAAACTGGACCATTTCCCACTCGCCTACAATACACCGATACGATGATGAATAAAGTATTATATATATCGATATTTTTGTACCGATATTACACCGGTATCGATAACGTTTACGGAAATTTATATCCTTACCCTATCAGCGTAAGCATGTTGGTGACTTTACCATGGTTACAAAATCAAAGCTTTTACCCCTGCCGAAAACGCATAACGCGCCTAAAGAAGTTTTCACTTCAATAAAAAATATAAAACCATCTCAGCAAATAGGTTGATAGACGATACGACCGAGTAAAAAAAAACCAAAGCTGTGCAGCGTTATTATTTATTATTACTTAATATCGGTATATACATTCACTCGCACAATGCCAAGCATATCCATATAAAGCAGTTCCTTTCACACCATAAGAGCGATGATATTTGATAAATTGGTATCTGTTTTCAAAAGGTGAAACGGGACCGAAACATAATTGATTTCGGGATTTCGTGTCCCCTTTCGTTTCGTGTCATGGGGACATTTCTAATTAATTATATACAAAAGGAGAATGTTAAATTTGTTTTTTCTTTCTCTTGTGAGTGCGCCACATTCAAAAAAATCTACCGTGAATTTATCGCTCTACTGGTTTTATTATAGGCGGAAATTATTAAAAGAATGATATTTATTATGTTCTATACAAAGTACAAATCGACTGTAGAAATGAAAAAGGATGCCTTGTCGTGAGAACAGTTGGATACGGCGACTAATGTGGTCTGAGACAAATACCCTCAGTTTAGATGACATACTGCGATCGGTTTTTTCGGAGATATTTCATCGAAACAACAAAGTAAACGGTTGATAAAAAAAAAAAAAAAAAAAGCTATACTCGTAAGATGAGCGATCAAGAACAAGTAGTTCAATAATTCTAATAGAGAATAGACATATATTGTGCCAGTGGAGGTCGTTACTACCCCCTTGAAGACTGACCGGCTTCACTGCGGGGTGTCTCCGTTCGCGCCCCCACATACTATCACGAATACTATTACTGCATTTAAATAAATAAATAAATATATATATATATATATATATATATATATATATATATATATATATGTGTTACAATTTGTCCCAATGAACAATAATAATATTGCTACAGGATCACATTCCCACAACATTTACAATATAAACAAAAGGAAAGTCATATTACATAAAATGAAACTAAAATAAATAAAGGTATATAATAAAAAAAAAAATTATAAATTAAATAAATGCTAAGTTGAGTAAAAAAATAAACAAAACATAAACACACTCATACTTTTAACAATATTTACAATTTGCTGGGGAACCCGGACGGAGCTTGCCCTCTTCCCTCCCCACTTGTGGAAGGAAAAAAAGAAAAAGAAATAGAGAAATATTTTTGTTATTAAATTTAAGTGTTTTGAACATACGAACAGTAATATAGATATTTAACATTTACTTTTAACCAAAATTGATAGGATTGATACATACCGTATGTAACCGTAAGAATATGTCATTAAAATGTAATATTACTTTAAATTACCGAAATCAGAATCTTCTAAAACGTGATTTTTTTCCACTAAAAACACTAAAATATGGAGTTTAAGGAGCGTCCGCATCGAGTGCTACAACGGCGCTGTCCAATATTGTACTCACTTGGTATCGCGTAATTTTGAATAGCTTTGAATGGATGCTGTTCGATCAATAGATTAATTCAATTAAATAATTGGTTACACTCACTAAACTAGTCCAACCGAAGTAATGCATGAAGTATCCGGAGACAACCCCTTGTCGCCTTCACTGTTTAACTTGGTCAATGGCTATATTTATCATGAAAGTGACCAGCAATGAAAGTTGGAATAAAAGCTGAACATTATTAACCACCCTTACAACGTTGTGTCCTCTAGAATTATCGAGTTAACGATTAACTCGGGTATAGACCATTATTAGTTCCTTCCGAATAATTCGATTATATTATACTCATCGATAAACTATCGTAGCTTTAGATTAACTTCTAAGAAGATGCTTCTTCATAGGCACTGGTCCATTGCACGACTATCAAATGGGCTAAATGTTAACATTTTTGTATTGATTCAGCCGCGAAAATTATTTTTTACAATGATGTTCACCATTTTGAAAAAAACTCATAAGCGAATAGAGTTATAATAACAAACATACTTTTGGCCTTTGAATTGTCGGATAAGGTTATAAAAGTAGTTTCCGCTGACGCAAACAAGCACACGTGCTGGGAAAATGCCCCAGCACCTCATTATTTCACACAGTCACTGCAGAATGCAGATTAATTAGGTTTATTGGTCAAAGAAACATTGCCTGATTCGATAAGGTCTGCTGTATAAACGGATAAATCCATTTACGGTGCGTTTCGAAACACCCGAAAGTACAAGATAAAGCAAAGTATTATGTAGGTGAGATGGAAAGAGAAAAAAATTAAATTTTTTGTAGTAACGTAATCGTAGATTACGATTTCGTCTATCTTTCAATTGGTTCATATTTTTTTTTATTTTCACTTACCTATATATGAAATATATAGGAAGGGAAAGAAATTATTGCTATCGTACAACTTTTCGAATTCCAGTTTTCAACGGAAATACACGTTTTAGGGTCCCCTGAGTCTAAATAACCAAGTCCCGCAAAAGGGTCTGTGTGTCCGTGTGCCTGGGTGTGGTAACTGGCGCAAAAACGAAAAGGCGTACGGAACTGAAATTTCATATTTAAGACTACTCTTAGCCCGATATGTTACGTTAACTTTTTCACTAAAATCGGCTGACCAGAGGTTCTACTTCATCCCATGCATTTAGCACCTTTTTACGATTTTCTAAAAAACGGCTTTAACGATTTTAATTAAACTCGCTATATCGAATTAAAATATAATGGGCTTTAATATCATGTAAGTTTAATTTAGATTAAAATAGTCTGACGGGGCTAAAATTCAGATATTTTAAATTTTCTTCCTCTTAAAGTACCTTTAATTTTGTATATTCTATAAAAATAACCATATCATCTTATTACCATTGATAAAAACAAATAAATATATAAGTTGAACGAATTAGATATCCAACTAAAGGGGAAAACTGAAAAAATATTTTTTAACGTAATTTTTGGCTTACTGATAATAAGAACAGTAACAGAGACGTATAATATACCGTTGAAAAGAGAGAGATTTTAGAAAAAATATTATCTGATACACAAAGTTGTAAAAGGTAATACGAAGTGACGAATAGGGAATAAAATTATTAATGATTAACAATTTAATATAGTTACATTATTTAATCTAAATCATATGTAGGAGCCTGGTAACACTGACTGTGAGCCTGCCAACACTGTGTGATGAAACCTGAGGATTGGAAGTATTGGATCTTCGAGTAAACACAGTGAGTGAAGCATTATTGTCGGTCATTGTTCTGATGTATATTCTTTCTGTTTTATATTGTGCATCAATAAATCAGTATATCCAAATAACTAAAGACTTCTTTGTATTTGAATTACCAAGAAAACTTACACATATGTTTCCAACAAAAATGAATAAATGTTTTATTAAAATCAACTTTAAATATTTTTTAAATTGAAGCATAGTCAATAGTTCTTAAATTAATTTTAACAGTCGTGGTAAGTGAAATTCGTGTGTTGCGCTCACCAGATTTTTTTAATACTCGTTTCTGAATAAAAACATAATTATAAATTTTATACATGATTGTCGAGCATTAAACTCTCAATTTCTTGTCAATATTACAAGTAGCTCGATCAATATTAGAAGTCGAAACAAGTAGCTCAAATCGACGTTCTTTTCTCGCGGGAAGATATGAGAATGTGAACTCTAAGTCTTACCTATATAAAATGAAAAGAAGTATCAATCTCTTGAGCAAAAGAAACAATTAGTCGTATAATCGGGTAATTATATAAATGCATTTTTTAGTTTATCGTTTTTAAATTTTAACTGGAAGAATAATTATGTTTTCATCAAACATGTGATTTTTAATTGCATTATTATATGCTAATTGAGTAATAAATTATGTTATTAACACCTAAAGTAGGTCGCTCAAATGCCCGCATCGAAGCGGCTCATCTCCACACCTCAGCATTCCAGAATTAGTTTATGATGCTTATTTATTAAAATGTTGCTCTCTATTTTATATAACATTAATTATTCATTTGTTAAAGGGCCAAAATAAATCGCGTTGTGACATGGACATGTTAACCACATGACTTCTGCATGCTCAGATATTCTTACAATTGGACATATTTATGTCGTATCTGTGTAAGAAATTGTCAAATTAAATTTATTATTTACTAATTTCTTACTTTCACTTTCTTATATATGAAATGAATAGTAAGGGAAGCATTTTTAATTTGAGGTTTCGCCGAAAATACATGTATCACGGTTCTCCGAGTACGAATCACCAAGTAAAATACCTTAAAAAAGGTCTGTGTGTGTATTTGGTATGTCTAACTCGCAACGATAAGTTGTATAAAACTGAAATTTTACTTTTGAGAAGCGTATAATATATAATTCTGTATAATAAAATAAAATACATATATTAAGATATCATACAATTTATTAACTCCAACTGTATATGAAAGTTCTAAAATGGATTTAAAAATTATAATCAACTTGTGTCTATTTGTGATAATAGGTATTGGAAAAGGAGATATTGGAATGTGGAAAAGGAAGAAGAACGACGTATATTAGAAGAAATGGAATTCCAGAATGCAGTGGAACAGGCAAGAAAGGATCGCTCGAACAATATAGTATATAAAAGGATGGGATATAAAGGTCGGTGTTGCAAGATATTTTTTCCAGCAAGTAGTCTGAGGATTTAAATTGAAGGAGACTGTGGATATTGAAAGTACGCTAGGGTTTTATTTTTTGGTAAAAATGACCCAAGGAAGTATTGTCTGCGTGTTGAGGAAAGGAGCCACATCAACTCATCGTAGAGGTTGGTCACGGGAGATACCGAAAACAAACCTTAAATAACCAATTATGAGTCGCTTTAATTTGTTCTCAAGTACCATCAAGAGGCTAGCAGACACCACATAGCTGTGTCGAAGTGGGGAAAAATGAGCTGGGAGATGAACATTTTATGCATGGATTAAGGAAGAAGGTAGAGCTAGAGCGATGGAAAAACTTTAGTGTACTTATAGATCTATTTTTTACAATATTGGGTTTCCAGAATAGTGTTTGACGACAGAGATAGGTAAAAGTATTGTGTTGCACGCAGTAATTTAAAAAAAAAAAAAAAAAAATATATATATATATATATATATATATATATATATATATATATATATATATTTATATATATAATACAGTTTGATTATGGATAGTATTCTCTCTTTGAAAAATAATATATTATTAAACTTCAAAACAATTTTTATTGAGTATTATTATAACCGGTTCTAATAAGGACATTTATAATGGGGATCAAGTTAAAAATTCATACAATATTTACAATACTATAAAGTATTATACAATACAGAATCACTAAAATAGTCACCCATACCTATAATCCGCAAACATACAGCACATTGAGTGGAGAATCTAGCCAGTGCTGGAACTTCAATACACATGTTAACAAGAGGTCTTAGGGCAACTGATGTTACAACCTTCAGGGAATGGTAATGGTGCGTGGAGCTGGGGGGATATAATATAGGGATTGAATATAGGAGGTTCTGATGGATTTTGGAGAATTTGATGGAATAAGATCTAGAATAAAAGGAATATTTAGGTCCTGGTGTAAGTTATGTTTGGTTACATAATAAGGGGGCATTAACTATGGTTCGGAGGACTTTGGAAAGAAAGGATTGAATGCGTTTGATGTTTGAGGTGTTGTGGTAAATAGTTTTGGTTATGACTTATCTGGGAGTGCTTGGGAGAGGAGGCAATCCAATCAGTCTGCTGAATAGTTTTGAAGTTTTGAGGGTCACTTTGAGGTCAATATCACTGGTCAGAATTTGGCGAATAAGGTTCCAGTTTACTTGGCCTCTAATAAATGATGTTGGATGTGATTAGCGATAGTAGTTAGGGATACTTTTAGGATCAATTAAATATGCTCAGAGGGTAGTTCATTAAGGCGAGCTACGGACAAGTTTAGAGAGATTAATCCGCTGTACGCAAAGAAGTCAAGGATGTCAGGGTTACGGTTAGGATTAGTTGGCCAGTAGGTTGGGGAATTAGGAGTTAGGTGGTTGAGAAGAATTCATGGATTTGGAACCCCATTGTTGATTCTTAGCGTTCAAGTCTGCACCAAGAACGAAATGGTTTCCTAAAGAATTCAGGAAGGATTCGAACTAAACGTTGGTGAAGTAATGTTTAGGAGAGCAGCGCGCTGATGCAAGGGTGGTCGAGGAAGCAGTTTTAATTAATATTGCGGTGCATTGTAGGAAAACATAGGAGGGTAAATGGTGAGAGAGGGACTGGTGGACAATTACAGTAGTACTGGCATGGGTTTTGCCGTCTGGGAGGTCCGTACGATCTGTTACGTATTGAGATATACTAAAGAACTGTTTAATGGTTAGCTTAGTTTCAGTAATAAATGCTACATCAATGTTTTATTTGTCTTGAAATAAAGCTGTAGGTTTGTTACTGTGATTTCTAACATTATTCGCATTCCAAAGGAGAATATATAAGGATTCAGGTTAAGCCATTTAAGATTTTTTTAAGGCGGGGATTAAATTTAATACGAGATAATTAAGGAGTGATATTAGCATAACAAGGTATTTGATTTTTTTGATAAAGGATGACATCAAACTATTAAGACCCGCGACATTTGATGGAGGAGAAATTTGATGTGGATGAGGTTTTGAAGGTTGGATAACTTTTGAGGAACAGGTGGTTGTGGATTCGGTCGAGGATTTTGAAGTATACGTTGTTCCATTTTCTAAGGATTTTTGGTCAATAAATTGTTATGCATAAAATTTGCTGTTACTGTACATGGTCCACTATTCATTACATTTAAAATTTCTGGTAGATCTTAGATCTTACAGCAAGACCCAACTTCCGAGTTTATTTTCGTTTCCAAGGTTTAGGTGGTAATCAATAGTCGATTTGCTTTTACTGTAAGTTTCCCTGCAAATGTTCGAACAATCCTTCTAGGATTTTTTTTCACCATAGAACATCATTGTCATGTAAATAAGTCCTTCCACGACCTTTTTTTGTCTTCCAGGCTGAAATCTGCATCTCGAAATTTTTCTTTTTTAGTGCTTTCACTAATAATGACATACCACACACTGCATTAATGTTCCTGGCCGTTTGGTACCCGTTCCGGCCAAGTCTAAACTAATAATATAAAACCATACTAAATATGAAAATATAAATATAAAACTATCTTAGTGAAGACTGAATTATGGCCAAGTAGCGAAAAGCAACAGAGGTAAGCAAACAGTTTCTTTTAGAAGAGTATTTACAAGTGTAGAAATTCTTACAAATAAATAATCCAGCAACCATACACAATTTATTATAAAGTACATTATATATAATTAGTAGAGACCTAAAACCCACCATTTTTTTCCAGACGATCCGATAATTATTAATGTATTGATGCTGGAAACAAAATGGAAAAGATAGTAGCAATACCTAATATTAAAATAAAATTCATCTTATAAAGAGAAATTATTGAATTCAGTTCTCACTTTTACCCAAGCTTCATGTGAAGATGAAAAGACCACCTTTTCTAAAAGTACTATACTCTCTTTTATCTAAATCATCAAAATTAAAAATTAGACAGAAACTGAATACATACACATACCTACATAAGCCAATATTCACTTCCGCTTCACAGATTTTTTGTTCAGGTAGGAAGAATCACATACAAAAACTGCAATCATTTCAACCCAAAAATTTTAAGACTCATAACGATAGCTCCTTTGTACGTATACAACAAACCCCTACATACGGACTTACAACAACCAACAGTTTACCAACATAACTAACAATCTGTTCTCGTTTTCACAGTAATTTAACGTACACGACAATAGACTGATTAACGACATGTCAATAGCTGAGATGCCAGTCAGAAGAAGGCTGAAGAGAAGCTGGATGAGAGACTTCCTCTGCTAAATTAAAGCTTAGGAATGGATCCGGCTGTTCGCTTTCCTTCCCCATGTCTACCATGTCTGAACTTACATTTGTACAGCACATTTGCTAATTGCTAGATAAAAATACAAAAAAAAAAAACTAAGCTTCTGCGGAAGCTCTAATTTTAAACAATAAACAGGTGTGTTTTGTTCACTGCCAATGTCCGAATGAACGACTGTAATGTCCCAAACGTGGATTGGTAGTGTGACCAATGAAACATATTTTATACGACATACCATTACTTAATATAACTCATTCACCGTCACGATTCCCTGCCTAACTTACTGTCAGTATAATTAAGGCCTACAAGCATCGGCATCATACCGGTCTCTATGTCTTTATCCAAATTTCATTAGGGCGTTAACAGCTCGTAAACTGTTGTCGGTCAATTCGTTACATTAAACTTTTATATATACAACAGAGCCTATTCGTGTCCTCATACGTTTGTCTAGGGGCGGTCGTAATTTTGTTAAACTAATCAACAGCTTTATTTACTTTTTTCAGATAAAATATTGATATGACTTAAATAATTAATATATTCATAATAAATCGCATCAAAAAAAAGAGAGGCATAATTATAAAATAGTTCAAGAATAAAAGACAATACATAAATTGAAATCATCTATATTTGTCCAATATTCGTCTTTCGATTTTTTTCTTTTATTTGGATACATATTGTATATAAGGATATAGTTATACGATTATATACTTGTACGAAAAATACTACCAGATATATTGTAAAACTTTATTATTAATTTCGTACTAGGTATATATTTATAGTTATGTACATGTATTTTTAAGCCAAAATATTTTATTACTCATTAAAATATTATTTTATTAAAATTGATATAAACACTTAATTATTTCATATGAAGGAAAACAAAATTGAATTCATAGAAAAATGTAGAATTTTATTCTTATATGAAGATTTTTTTTATCACCAATAAACGTTTCAAGAAACCTAAAATCCAAATATAGAAAAAAAAAAGACTACAGTTTACTACAACGATACTAAAACGAGGTCTTCTAATCATATAACAGACATAATAATCACAATATAAACAATTTAAAAAGAAAAGAAAAAAGAAGTCATCCAGATAAAATAGTTGAAAAAATAGATAGATACTTGTGGAAAAAAATAAAAATATTGAATAAATTCTGCTAAAAATTTTTACATTGTCAAGCAGCGTCATTTTGGGATGCTAGAAGGTACTGGAAGAGAAGGTGTTTGAATGTGGAGAGGGATGGAGCATGACGGATGTTTGATGGGAGGGAATTCCAGAGACTAGTAGAACAGGCCAGAAAGGAGCATTCATATTTTTTTGTTCTGTGGGAAGGGATATAAAGGTTAGACATACGGGATCTAGTCTCTAGTGGATGAATTGAGGGTTTGAACTGCAGGAGATTATAGATATAGGAAGGATGTTGGGAGTTGATAGTTTGGTATAGGAAAGATCCAAGGAAGTATTGCCTACGGGTGTGGGGAAAAACCCAATTTGATTCGGTATAAAGATGGGATACATGAGACCGCCTCGACGTGCCATAAAGGAATCTTAAAGAGCTGTTCATGATCTGCTTCAACCTCTTCTCTAGCATCATCGAGAGGCCACCATATACCGCACATCCATAATCAAATATAGTAACTTTTGGAACGAAATGAAAAGAAAGGTTATATCTGTTTACAGAGGATATAGTACCTTTGGAAGGAAATGTTTTTAGTATCTTTTAGAATGAAATAAAATGTAAATTTAGTACCTTTTGGAATGAAATGAAACTTTCAAAAACATTTTTAAAAGATTTATATGGTTTTTAGATGAAATCTGATGAAGGCTTTAGATAAAACTAAACAATTAATATACAAATATGTCAAAATATCAATTTCTAAAAAAATGTCCTTTAGTACCTTTTGGAAATCAACTTCTCAAATATTGGCTTGCAACTCCTACTGTTCATAAAAGTTTAGAAAGTGTCGCCCGCAATGGATGCTCTTGCCCCTCAAGTTATACCACACCTATGTTTTTTACCCACTTGACTTCAGTCTATCAAAGAAACACGAGGAATAGTCCAAATACGATACTGTACGCTGAAGGAGTGATTTTCAGTATCCGTATAATTACTTTTATTATTTATTCCAATAACTTTGACAGTAAATAAGGTTTCTTACGCCATCTAAACTTCCCTATAGCCCGAAGCCGTAAGTAATGAAAGAAATGCTGCCTAAGTTTTCTTCGCTCGAATGCCAGCACGTACTAACGTTCACCACACGATTGATTTATAACTGAGATGTTATGATTGGCATCAATTGAAACTTTACTTTCACAGGAAATATTGGTTTATAATATTTTTTTTTTTAAAACAGGTTACTTTATTTATCTTTGCTCAAAAAAATTTAAAAATGAAAGATTTCAGTGAAAAGTTACACTTGAATAAAATGAACAAGAATGATCGTAAATATTCAATTTCGCTGATCCTATTTGTAAGAAAAAATTAGTTAACAATGGATGCGGATGAAAAGCATTATTTAACTTCTTTACATTTTCCATGAGATTCCACAATAGAATACTTTTTTAAAATTTAATTATGTTACCTAAAAAACCTGTGCCACTACAACCCATGAAGAGTCTTGGGCTCAGTATATAAGAGATTCGTACTGTTTCTAGGCCAACGGCCGAGATCACACTCAGCCCCCAGGTTGTTTTCCCCACTTTTGGGTACCCACTTTATAGATGGTAGGTCTGCCCCGGGATGGTCTCCATTACAAGATAAGTAATTTATATCCAGACCTTATTCATAAATTTTTAAGATGTTCCCAAACAAATAAAAAAAATTAAAATATAGTATTACATTTTTAACAAGAAATGCCACAATCATTTTCCGATATAAACATATTACCAAAATAATTGCTAATATCAAACTTTAATTAGGACCTGCTATAAATGTTTTTAGTATTCTCACAAAATACCGCAAAACTTCCTGTATATAACAAGAAGCTCATATACATCACTGCTTTTAGACCTATTTGGACATATGAAATTGAGCTTTGGGGCTTTACTAAACAATCTAATACCTTCCGCATTCAATCCTTAAAATCCTACGCGATATCCTGAAGGCCGCTTATTTCGTTACAAATCAAATCATCCATAACGACCAAAACATCCCATTAGTCGCATAGTCCGAAATAGTTATACCTCTTATCATTTCAAACTCTCGGCCCACACAAACCCACTTTTTTTTTAAACAATCTTCCTTACATATCCATAATAACCCTCGGAGCTGAAAAGAAGGTGGCTTCGGGACCTACTCACTTAAAATATTTATTAGTATTCTTATCCTGTCATTTGTCCTATCAATGGGTAGTTCTTTCATAAGTCATTTTCATGACATGTATTCTTACTATAAATTTACTTGCAGTATTTGAGTAATACGGTTGTAAATTACAACAAATAATGTGTATGTATATATATATTTAGTAAAAATTTTGTATTTTTTTACTATATCTGTATTTAAATAAACTTTCTATTGTTCACGCGCTTATAGCTCGAAGACTACCTTTTCCGGAACTCGTGGAATTATTTTACAATTCCCCCTTAAGGTAACTATTAATATTAATGAAGGAAGTCCAATCGTGGCCAAGGAATCTAATGAGGAGGATGGAAGCGTTGTTAACACACAATCTCTTCCTTTGAACTAATGGGGTCAAACGAATTTGAATTCTGTATTCCAATATAGCAATGAAACTTAAGATCCTTGGAAGCAACTGACCTTTTGCGAAATCTGTACATAGATTTTCAAATGGAGATATAGGGAATGAATATCAGTTACAAATGGTTGGATAAAATCTAATTCCGATAAACTTTATGATTCTGAAATATTTGCATATTCAATAATTTACATACTACTGAGGTTTTACTTCAATGATATAACTGAAGATATAACTGTTTATATAGCTGTTTAATAAGCAAGTATTTAACTAATATGAAAATCAACAAATACTTTAAAGGAAAATGGCGTTTCACCACTGCTAAGTTCAAAACGCTATATCTCTGCTAGTTCTAGACCGATTTCGATGATTCTTTTTGTAGGAAATTTAATTCTCTAGGAAATAGCACTAAGAGAAAAATTTTGGTATTTATTTATTTACTATTAGGAAAAACGGTTGTTCGAATATGTATTCGAGATTACATTTTTCCCCCTTTTCCTTTTTTTGTTTACTGCGCTTTACGGATTCTAAAACTCTATACAGATTTATCTCTATCTTTAAAAATAACAGAGTCATGGGCATATTAATGGGTAAAATTTCAAATTTTTTTTGTTTCTTTTCTACGTGTATTATTATTACCTTTTTTTTTTTTGGTTAAAACACTAATACATTGTTTCTCTATTATCAAAAACCTTTTTTTTTATTTATTTATTCGAATATATTACAATTTGTCATAATAGACAATAATAATATTACTACAAGATCTCATTCATACAATATTTACAATATAAACAAAAGTAAAGTCAAATTACATAAAATGAAATCAAAATAAATAAATGTATACAATAACAAAAGTTTTAGAAAAAATAAATACGAATAATTGAAGTTAACAAATAAATAAACAAAACATGTCACATTCATATCTATGTACTCTATTTACAATCAGCTCGGGAACCCCGGACGTGACAAGGAACAAGCGGAGTCCAAAGGATCCCAGCGCTTCCCTCTCAGCGCATCACTGGTGAGAGCCAGCGGAAGCTAAGTGAGGGCGCGACAGCCACAATCACACCGCACATGAGAGGAGAATCTGACCAGTGTCAGAACTCCAGCATATGTATTTACAAAACATCTCGGAGCCACTGCCGTTTCAACCTTCTAGGGGGGTTGTATGGATGAGTGGAGCTGGATAGTGATTGTGCTAGAGGATTAGGATGATGAATGAGGTTCTGGTGGAAATTGGAAAATTTATCTTCAAAAATAACTAAGTTATTAAATTAAATAGCTTTTCATCGGCCACCATTTTTTTAAAATAAACAGCTGATATCAACGTCTAGTTGTTAGCATCATCGTTGCATAACTTAGTATTTTTGTGGTGGATTAAAAAGTAAAATTGGTCCAATAGTTTTGGAGAAATGGTCATCATGATTCAGGTTCGCGGACGGCGGACAAACGGATTTTATTTTTTTTATTTGGTTTCTTACCACGAGGTGGATTTATATTATTATAATTTTTTTTTCGTAAATGTTAATTAATGTTCCAATATATTATATTCTCTCAACGCAGAAATAATAAATCAGGAGATCCTTAATTTTCTATAAGTCAGTGAAAGAAACATTTTATAGTATTTACGAAAAATTATTTAGATCACATTAGTGTCAATATTACCTCATAGCGTCCTTAATTAACTACTGTTCACGCCATATGTTACTGCCTGATAAGGTTTTTATAGTTTTCAATCGAAAAATTATAAGTTCATAATTTTATGATATTTATAATAAGATCATTTTTTTTGTTTAAATCTTTATTTTTTAATTTTTTTTGTTTAAATCTTTATTTTTTAATTTATTTTTAAAATAGTTATTTTAAATATAATTATAAGTTTTTAAACGAGAGCAGTAGAAGAGAAAGACAGAAGACGATCGTACTTCAATTGTTTTTTGACTGCCTCGTGCGAGTCGAGTCTTAAGCAAGCGTCTGAGCGGTGAAGATGTGCCGTATATAGACCCAAGATTCCTCTCAACGTTTGAACGTTTGGAAACGATTTTCTTCATCTTCTCATCGTTCCCCTTGGAACTTGGATGAGCCGCCTTGCGGTCATTTTCAACACCCAAGATAACTTCGTCCAAGCCGCCCTGCGGTAATTTTCTTCAATACTCAAGACGACTTCGTTCAAGCCGCCCTGCGGTCGTTTTCTTCAACACTCAACTGGACATCTTTACGTGAATATAACCTATCTTTATCCATTAATGGAACATTTAATTTCTTAATTCTTATTCAAGAAACTATTTAATTTGATAACTATTTTTTTTTACATCTTTGAGCATTAATTAAGTTAAGTTTGTTTCTTCTATTTTTACAATATTTTAATTAGGTTTATTTTGTTTCATACATTTTCTTACAGCTGTTTAATTATAATTAGGTTAATTTTTTCTTATATAAATTTATTAGGTTAATTTGTTTCTTATCATCCTTATATGTATTTCAGTGTATTAAATGTATTGTGATTCGTCGTTTGCTTTCATTATTTTAATTTATTTTAAATCTATACAGTCCACTTATTTATTTCAATAGAACCACCCTCAATTTTGAGTTGTCACTTGAAAGTACTATTCTTTCACGGATAGCCCAGCGTATACAAATTTTTGGTCCTCCGGGCCGGATTTATTTTTTGTCTACAAAGTTTCGGCCCTCTGGCGGAACGGATCACAATACATTCCTAAAGCTATCTCTTATTGTTTTATTTAGCCTTCTAAATAATTATTTAATTTAGGTTTAAATTTATTGGAATTTAAACATTTCAGCAATTGTTAGGTGCCAGCTGGGAAACATATCGTTATTTGAATTTCAGTTTATTTTTTTGTGATCAATCACATTTCTTTTTTTCACATCTTTTTTAACATATAGATTTGTCAATTGTTTAAACTAAAAATGGGTCCAAAAAGTGATAATGAGGTAGTATTGAGCTCCCTGTTGGACGAATTAGAGGACTTAAGGGACGACATACACAAAACAAATGAAATAGGTCAGGCTGCAACAAAAAATTCAGAATTATATCCGGTTTTTAAAGCTAGGTTATCACGACTGGACGCTACTTTCCAAAAGTTCACTAAAACTGTCACAGAAGTGAAACAATATGCTAAATTACTAAACCAAGATTGCAGTGAGTATGACAACATTAGGAAGGAGACCCGCCATAAATTTTATGAAGCGTTTGCACTTGACCGAGAACAAGTAGTTCAAGATCATTCATTGATGCATCTTCTAGTGAATCCCAAAATCAGTTATTTAAACTTCCCTCTATAAATCTTCCTACATTCAACGGTGACTTGACTAAGTGGACTTCATTCAAAGACACTTATGTTTCATTAATTCATGAAAATACTTCCTTATCTCCAGTTCAAAAGTTCCATTATCTCAAGTCCTCATTAAAGGGACCTGCCTTGCAATGTGTTGCTTCCATACCAATTACTGCCCAAGATTATCCACAAGCTTGGCTCAGTTTGACCAAACGGTATGATAACAAACGGATTCAAGCTAGCAATTTGCTTGCAAAAATCTTTAATTTCAAGCCATTACAGCAATGTAATTTAGCTTCCTTAGAACAATTTTCGGAAATTGTACTAGAGAGTGTAACTGCGTTCAAAAATTTAGACATAAAAGATGAATCTGGGTTTGTTCTTCTTACATTTGCATTAAGACTGTTAGATCCCAAAACCCGTGAGAGGTTTGAGACTTTACAATCAGTGAAAGAAGAACTTCCTTCATTTCAAGATTTAGTTGACCTAATTTCTCAGCAATGTGTTGCATTTCAATCTCAAGCCTTATCTACTCCAAGCATGTCCAAACACTCGAACGACAATAAAACTTATCCTAAAAGGATGAAACAAATTTTTTACTCCACAGGGCAGCAAACTACTCGTTCTTGCCCCTTATGTAAGGAAAAGCATGCTTTGTATCGTTGCTCTAATTTTTTGGAACTTAGTCCACAAAAACGTTTTAATACTTTAAAGCCATTAAATCTTTGTTCCAATTGCCTTAGCGTAAATCATAAAAATACTCATTGTCGGTCAAATAAATTATGTCGTTACTGCAATAAAAAACACCATTCCTTATTACACTGGGGTAATTCGGTGACATCTCCACCCTCTGTGGAGGAAGAACCTAAAACTAATACTTCGACAGTTATGGAAAACTCTCAGTTAGAAACTAATACATCAGAAAGCGCTGTTTTTTTCCACATCTCTAGATGGCAAAGTAAATGTTTTACTTGGTACTGCTTTGGCCAGAATAAAAGACCATGTAGGTAACTATCACCAAATAAGAATTGTCATCGACAGTGGAGCACAACGTTCGTTTATTACGGCTTCGTGTGCTAGAAAATTGAAATTGATACCCTCTCAAAACCTCCACAAACTCTGTGGATTTGCGAATAGCCCGATTGCTGGTGGGACTCAGCAGGTCGACTGCATATTGGTTCCATTAAATTATGAAAATCCCAAGTTGCGAACGAATGCTGTAATTATTCAGCAAATAAGTAATAATATGCCCTCTCAACCAATCTCTGAGCATATTAGGAGACAATTAAGTAGTGAGGATCTTTCAGACCCTTCCTTTTGGAAGCCAGGCTCTATAGATTTTCTTTTAGGAGCTGATTTGTTTCTAAATATTTTCAGAAATATTAAAACAACTTATAGTTGTCCCAATCTCTTAAATACGGTATTTGGAGGGATAATTCTAGGACCCTTACCTGATAATAACTCACACTCACCGCAAAATGTTCTGTTACTTACCAACGTGCCACATGAGTCTTGTGAGTCCAAAATACCCTTATCCGACTTCGATGATTCATCTGTTAAACTATTGGGAATGCAATGGAACCCTGTACAAGATAGTATTTCTTATAACGTGCAAGAGCTCGCTCGCGTAAATACAAAACGTGGGGTAATGTCTACTATAGCAAGGATGTATGACCCTCTTGGTTATTTAGCACCCGTGATTTTCAAAGCTAAATGTGTACTACAACAGCTTTGGAAACGACGTCTGGATTGGGATTATCAGCTTCCGCCCGATTTATTGCTTGAGTGGGATCGTTTTGTTAATGAATTGCCTTTATTAAAATCCCTTAACATATCTCGGGGCTTGTTTTCAGCTGCTAAAAAACAAGTAACGGCTGTAGGATTTGCAGATGCTTCTACCCTAGGATATGCAGCGGTCCAATATTTACGAACCGAATATGAAAATGGGAGAGTGGAGGTCCGTTTGATTCTTGCCAAAACTAGGCTTGCTCCTCTAAAGCTTTTAACAGTTCCGCGTCTAGAACTTTGTGCGGCCTTGTTATTAGTGAAATTACATAAGTCTTTAGAAACGTTTTTGTCAAAATTAGAGGTAAAGGCCACATATTATTTCTCAGATTCATCCACCACTCTTTCTTGGCTCAATATTCCTACTTACAAACTCAAAACTTTTGTTGCCAATCGCGTAACTGCAATTTTGGATCAATCCTCTCATAGTGAATGGTATCATGTACAATCACATCATAATGCAGCGGATATAGCGTCTAAAGGATTAACTCCTGGCTCTTTTCTAAAAGACGGTACTTGGTGGGAAGGTCCAGAATGGCTGAAACACCCGATTGAAGCATGGCCAATCAGTAATCATTTTAATAACCATTGTACCGGAGATTTGCCGGAAGTAAAGACAAAGGAGGTTGTTTTAAGTGCTCCAACTAATGATTGCTATCTGACTAGTGTTATTAAAAACTTTTCGTCTTATACTAAACTTTTGAGAGTATTCGCTTATGTGCTAAGACTCTTGCATAATGCACGGTTGAATATATCAAAAAGGCAAATAGGGCGCCCATCAGCCATTGAACTGAACCTTGCACTAGAGAAAATTATACAAGTTACCCAACGTTTTTACTTTGATAAAGAATTTCCTAACTCTGACTCCAAATCCTCCTCTTTGGGGGCTCTATCACCCTTTATTGATAGCCGAGGGATTCTCAGGGTGGGCGGTCGTCTTACAAACGCTCCGCTAAATTACGAAAATAAACACCCAATTTTGCTTCCTCACAAATCACATTTAAGTTCCCTGATCATAGATCACTTGCACATTGCATACCTACACGCAGGTCCACAATTACTCCAGTCAATTCTGCTTACACCAGGCCATTTCCTAATAGGTGCACCCTTGTTGTCACTGCTTACCCATGACTTGACAGACGTACATAGACTATCCAGGTGGCAAATTGTACAATGTCGCATTCAAAACGTCTGGAAAATATGGCGTTATGACTATTTAAATAGTTTGCAGCAACGGACAAAATGGACTTTGACCAAACCAAACTTGAATATTGGAACCCTAGTTTTACTAAAAGAACCAAACGCATCGGTGCGAAATTGGCCTACCGGTAGAATAATGGAAGTATACCCCGGAAAAGATGGAACAGTTAGAGTTGTAAAAGTTAAAACTCCAAAAGGAGAGTACATCCGGCCTGTTTCCAAATTGGCACCACTGCTACCACAAACATAAGCTAACTAATGTAGTTAGTGTCACCACCAATATGTTCATGTAAACCTTGGAAATTTTCAACGAAAATTTGGTGGGCGGTATGTTCACGCCATATGTTACTGCCTGATAAGGTTTTTATAGTTTTCAATCGAAAAATTATAAGTTCATAATTTTATGATATTTATAATAAGATCATTTTTTTTGTTTAAATCTTTATTTTTTAATTTATTTTTAAAATAGTTATTTTAAATATAATTATAAGTTTTTAAACGAGAGCAGTAGAAGAGAAAGACAGAAGACGATCGTACTTCAATTGTTTTTTGACTGCCTCGTGTGAGTCGAGTCTTAAGCAAGCGTCTGAGCGGTGAAGATGTGCCGTATATAGACCCAAGATTCCTCTCAACGTTTGAACGTTTGGAAACGATTTTCTTCATCTTCTCATCGTTCCCCTTGGAACTTGGATGAGCCGCCTTGCGGTCATTTTCAACACCCAAGATAACTTCGTCCAAGCCGCCCTGCGGTAATTTTCTTCAATACTCAAGACGACTTCGTTCAAGCCGCCCTGCGGTCGTTTTCTTCAACACTCAACTGGACATCTTTACGTGAATATAACCTATCTTTATCCATTAATGGAACATTTAATTTCTTAATTCTTATTCAAGAAACTATTTAATTTGATAACTATTTTTTTTTACATCTTTGAGCATTAATTAAGTTAAGTTTGTTTCTTCTATTTTTACAATATTTTAATTAGGTTTATTTTGTTTCATACATTTTCTTACAGCTGTTTAATTATAATTAGGTTAATTTTTTCTTATATAAATTTATTAGGTTAATTTGTTTCTTATCATCCTTATATGTATTTCAGTGTATTAAATGTATTGTGATTCGTCGTTTGCTTTCATTATTTTAATTTATTTTAAATCTATACAGTCCACTTATTTATTTCAATAGAACCACCCTCAATTTTGAGTTGTCACTTGAAAGTACTATTCTTTCACGGATAGCCTAGCGTATACAACTACAATTTATGACTTTTGAATAAATCAAAAACTTTTGAAATAACATGATTTATAAATGACCCATTTTCAACCAAGCCAACCAAAAGATGCTCTTTATACCACGCATTTTGCATCTTTTTACGATTTCGTTAAACATATTTTTGATTTTCATTAGGTTCGCTATATCGATTTAAAATTTAACTGGCTTTAATATCACATAGCTTTTATTCTGATTGAAATAGTCGGACAGAGCTTAGTCGCAAATATTTTAATTTTCCTTTTTCAAATGTACCTATGAATTTATAGAATCATAAAAATAAACCATATTATATTTTGAGGATTGATGAAATGTTACTAAATATAGAAGTTCAGCTTAAATTGTTAACCAATTTAAGGAGAAAAATATATTTTTGCTCTTTTCTCCTTTAGTTGGATATTGTATTCGTTCAAATTATCTATTCATCAGTTCTTTATCAGCACTAAAAAGTTGATATAGTTATTTTTATAGAATCTACAAAATTAAAGATTTTTTTTTCAGTGGCGCAACAGGTCGTGCAGGCCATGGGCCTCACGGTGTGATCTCCTGAGAGATTACACCATTTAATTACATTTACATTACAGAGATTTCCCCATTTAATTACATCATTATAAAAGCCCCGCCGGAACTGGGATTCGAACTCGCACAACCTGTAGCATGAGAAACTAGCGCGCTAGATACTCAGCTACGGGTTCCCCTTTAAATCAAAGATACTTTAGAGAAATAAAATTTAAAATGTCGGCATTTAAGCTCTGTCAGACCATTTCAATCAGCATGATCCTACATGATATTAAATCCCATTAAATTTTACACCGAAAAGATGCTAAATTTATAGTTTAAAGTGGCTCTTCTTGATTTTGATGGAGAAGTTTCTTTATCATCTCTGGTGTATCGTTATGTTAAATTTCATTTTCATTAGAATTTTTGTTTTTACGCTAGGCTTACCAGACACACACACACACACACACACTCACACACATAACTTTTTAACGAGGCTTCGTCATTTGGACTTAGGGGATCCTAAAACGTGTATTTCCGGTGAAAACTTGAATTCGAAAATTTTCACGATCGCAATAATTTCCTTTACTAAATATTTCATATATAGGGAAGTGGAAGTAAAAATATTATCTCATACACAAAATTATCAAATTGAACGAAAATTGGCGAAAAGTCGACAAAATTAAAAGATAGTCGTTGGTAATAGATATATAATAGATTATTTGATAAAACACACGTTTCTATTGAAACTCAATGTTGTGATTTCTTTAACAAATTATTTTTATCTCTAAATGTATTTAAAATTTTTTAAATTGATTTCAATAACGGAGTGTTTGGTGCCTACCATATTATTTTTTAAGCTATTGCATAATGTTTGTCAAATGTAAAACAAGTAAATTGGGTTTTCAAAAAGTCATAAACAATTGTACAAATAAAAAAGTCATATAAGTTTAAGATGTTGACATTACTTTTAAAGATATAGGCCCATTGTAAGACTTACTTAGGTTTAATACCTAAGTAAGTCTTACAACGATACCGCCAATGGAGGTAACGATTGCCTAATCCTATTTTCGTTACCTGTTTCTGGGTGACACCGTTATGAAAATTCCATAAAATTCCGAAATAAGCCACTGCCCACACTCTGTGAAATACTGTAATTGACATAGCCTGTTAAAATCTAAGAAATGTTGGCAGGTTCATTAAGAATGACGTCGGTTAGTGTCAGCCCATTCTGACAGGCATTTAGCTACCGTTAGTACTGACAGCCAGTTTGGGCGGTGGTCTTCGAAATGTCAATTTCTGTCCGTCTGTCCGCCTGCTAAATCTGTTTTTTGAAATCTCAATCGGTAATGCATGTTGATCTGATAAGGGACCTACTTCCGCATTACTTTAGAATCTTTATGTTTTCATATTGGCCAAAAAGAAAACTTTAAAATTGTGTGTATCATTATTTGTTCTTCCTAGCTATCTTAGCTTTATTATTACAACATATAGATGTGATATCCTCCCAAGAAATAAAAAACATATGTGGGCGAATCTGATAATTTCATGTTTTATATATTTAATGTATAAAATATATTATTTATATATAAATTTCCTTTCCAAATAATTTAATTTAATAATAATTAATTGATTTCATATTAAATATAAATATACACAATTGTCGTAAGTGATAAGAACACCGAATGAAAAACAAATATATTATATAAAGTGTATTCGACTGATGACATCCCAGTCCGTATAAAGGTTTTTAAGGAAAATTAATTAATTAAAGTAAATAAGAATGTCTTACCTGATAATCATAAATTACTTGTAATAAATTATTTGATTAGGATAGAAAATGCAGACAATTATAACAGCTTACTTCTATATAAATATTGACCAAATACCTAAAAAAATAAGATATTAATTTGGACAACCTTACTATAAATAAAACTATTAAAAAATAATTATATATGTATATAACCTGATTCAATTATATGAAATTATTAATTTACCTGAACTTAATGAAAATATAAAATGATGTACTATCAGAATACGACCACCAAAGTATTACGTTAGGTAAATAAGTAATAATTAAAAGATATGTTGATTGTTTAAAGGTACTATATCGTTGCTGAGAAATTTAACAAGAAGACAAAAATATATTATTAATTTAGTAATAAATACAATTATTTTATTATTTTCGCATTAAAATCTATAATTTATTTTACCATATTAATAACATAGTTTTTTCATTGCGGAAGGAAATGTTTTAGAACTGTTTTAAGCGAAATTATGTCTGTAATTTACACCTTTTAAAAATAATTGCATTTCTACATCGGGTATTTAAGTGGGCTTGAGTGTTCTTTATTTCATATCGGGCAACAAACATATTTCGATGAAATTAAACGACTTTAATACAAATATGTCGAATATCAACTTCGTAAGAAATTTACTTTTATACGTTTTGGAAATCTACAGATCAACGTCAGAATTGGATAAATATATCAGTAATATGAAGAATATAATAGAAAAAATTATGTTAGTTGTATAAAATTATAACTAAATCTATATTGTGGGGATCTCAGTGCCCTATAGTGTTAACCTGAGTGGTGAGTGGTGTGCCGGTGCTCAATAATTCATTGGTTTGAAAAGGATACTATGTTTGTGACGGAGGATCGAAACGTCAATAAAGCAAATTAAGAAGAAGTAATTGTTAAAGACCTAAAACCCGAAAAATTTAAAAAAAAAAAAAATAATAAAATATATATATATATATATATATATATATATATATATTATTATATAGAGAGAGAGAGAGAGAGAGAGAAGAAGAGAGAGAGAGAGAGAGAGAGAGAAGATATATTTCTTCTTTTTTCTCAATGAACATTTCTTCTTTTGAAATAGAGAATAAAAAGTATATGAGGCAATGTGTTATAATTATCATAAAAATTATTTACAGTCATTATAGCTACTAACCGTTATAAATTTTATAATAAATATGGCGGTTTTCTATTGGTCTAGCTTCAATAATCATCAACACTCCTAATTAAGGATCCTGTTACGAAAATTTTAATGGTGTGCAAGTTAATATATCATTTCTCCTCATTCGAAGAAAAAACGACAGATAGTTTAAGGATTCATTAAACTTACTTATATTTCTGAAGAACGGTGGTGGTAGATCCAAATTCTAACGTAGCTAGCTCAAAGAACTCTAGATGATTTGAAATGCAATATATGCTATCATTGATCGATGGTGTTGACGAATTAAGGCAGTAAACTAACTGGAATTAAAATAATACACACACGACTGTTGAGTCCAGTGTTTTCTTTTTATGTTTATAAACTATATTTACAAACATGTCATAATGTTTTAGTTTGAATATGCCGTTTCAGATGTAATCAAGTCTCAACTTAAATTTTAACTATAGCATATTTATTATCGAATTTTAAAATGAAGGTTTATTTAATTATGGTTCTTATTTACAAAAAATAAAAGAATAAAAAAAAAGAATATGTTTCCTTTGCTTTGTTTTTAAAAAATTAATGTGAGAACATAATTATGAAAAGTCGTTTAGTGGTATTTTATAAAATCCTTCCTGTTATTTTTTTTATTACTATTTTATTTATTTATTTTTTTGTGTCGCTTAGTATCAAAAATTGTAAATTATATTGTAATTACTATTGTATAGATAGTATTGATGTAACTTCTTTCCTTAATCTTCAATATTAAACAAATAATATTTAGAGATTCTTATTTCCACTAATAAATACCGAGGATTTTGTAAAGGACGTGATACAATGAACGGGATACTGATTTTTTTGAGGATTGGAATTAGGAGAAATAAAGAAAACACACACACACACGTATATATATATGTATATATGTGTATATGATTAAACTAAAAATTCGTAGCTATATAACTATCATTTTAAATTGATATCTAATAGGGTAAATTTAAAGAAGAGAATGTTTGTAAGATTAATAAAAAAGTATTTTTTTATTTATTTATAACAAATTTTAAAATACCTCCGATTCGTGTTGGTATTTTAAAACTAAAATTTTAAATTCAATAAAAAATAATTTAAAAATCATTTGTCTTTTAGCGTACAATCAATTCAAGAAATGGTCAACGTTAATATAGTTGAAATTAGAATATTCAGATAAGTTAAAACGTTATATTATATTGAATAAGTAAGCAACTTAAAATTTATTTAGATGGATAGAAAACATATAAATGTTAATCAATCCTTCGTGGCCAATATCAGTCTAAGTTTCCATAAATGGCATTACCTGATATTTTAAGGTAATTAATATAATTAAAATAATAATATAATTAAAAGCTATCCTTTCAAAGGTGCTCCATCAGAAAATATAATTTTTTATTTAAATGTCAATAATTTAAGATGTAGATGACGTGTGTAAAAAAATAATGCCACAGTTTCGAAAAGCATCTAAAAAAATAAATGGTTTCTACCAAACTTTTTTTTGGCTTAGATTGATAAGAAATTATGCAATACACACATGGTTTAGCTGTTTAGGAATGTTTTGAATTAGGCTAAAAAACTGTTTGAGCTTTCTTAAGCTTCATGAACAATCTAAGTTTAATAAATGTTGTAATTAGGAAAATATCATTTACCTTCCATGGAAACATTAAATTTATAATCAGTAATATAGTCCTATATTTTATTAAATACAACAGTTCCTTAATGTTTTGTGTTTTTTATCACAGTTTATTCTGTTCTTTATATTGCTCAAAATGGAGATTTATAGGAACTAACTTCCATTATTGAATAAGTTTATAAACTCTTAAGAGACATTGATTACCAAAAAGTACTCTATTCATTTCAGAAAATTCCTTCCTCTCTAATACAGAGCGGTGTGAGGGGGTCTCTTGTAGAGGCTGATTATTGCTATCAGGTTACTGAATAATAATTTTTCTTTCAGAGGCGCGACAGGCCGTGTAGGGCCTTGGCCGCTCGGTATATTCTGCTGGGAGAATACATACGCTTTTAGCGATATATTTTATGGGTAGCGTTATCACTCCCTACGCCTATTTTTGTGAGTGGCTACCAGTTGGATGACGGGTCTCCCCTACCCGGGGGAGAGACTGTGAGTGAATCCTCATTACTTTTAATGCTTGAAAAAGTCCCTCCGAGACTGGGATTCGACCTCATAACCTATGGCGTGGGAGATTTGCCACTTAGCCACAGGTTCCACTAATAATATATTATATTATAATTATTATAATGAGAATAATCATTAGTAATTTAAAATATTCAACGCTCAAAGAAGACGATTAGTACCAAGACATAAGCTCCATCACAAACATTTGTGCTATAAAATGTTTTCGATATCATTGTATATCTAAAAATTTTAATTAACATTAGATTACTGGTAACGACAACAGATTAAATATTCAGAGTCGAGAAGAGCCCAGTATAATCTCAAAATCTTTTGATTTGGATGAATTTGTCATCTTATATTGCTTCATTCCGTCTGATCCCAGCATGGATCAACTCCCAATCAATTTCGTTTTCAAACAATGCCCTTTAAAAGTTACTGTTATTGAATAATAAAACAAAATTATGGTTAGATAACAAACAGAACCTCAAGCAGTGGCTTAATATAAATAAGTCTTACCGATCTTTTATCAGTATAAAAATATAATTGATAACACATGTCAAATTACCTAATTCTTTATTCAAATATGCATATCGCCATTACTTTTTTTTTTTTTTTTTTTTACGCCAAATACTTTTAAATAAAGTGGACGTGACACAAAATTTTATTAAATATTAAAAGATAAATGGAAAATTTAACATGGCCGCTAATACACAGATGAAAGTTTAGGATCTCTTGCATTTTTGTTTGTTTGTTATGCTTTCCCTTATTGATACTTTACACTCTTTAATTATTTTATTGCTTGTGTAATTTTATTGATTTTTTTTTTTTAAGATCAATTTTATTAAGATTTATTTTTTATTATTTTTATATATTGTGTATTATTAACATATTATTAATCTATATACAATATTCTAACTAACTCAAATGTATTTTTTTACATTTACTTACTTATATATAAAAGATATATGATGATGTTTGAATTCCAGGTTCCAGTTTCAGCAACACACGACTCCGTTGATAAAATCAACTTACTGATTGTTGTGGTCCACAACTTGTGGATAAAAATATAATAGACTAGCTTTGTCACGCAGCTTTGCTCGCGAATATTGCATTTCGTATTAATTTATGTGCGTTTATGGTAAGACTGACTATAATAAATATCAACTATCACCTACTCTTTGTTATCATTTAAAGCCCGATCTTGACTTCTTCCTGTCAAATTTACAATAGCAAACCAGTAGAAGTAGTTATACCCATAATCACTTAATATGTAAAAATCACAAACCATTTTTAAAAAATAAATAACAATTGAATATATTTTCATAGGAACCTACACTCGAAACAGATATGAAACGCAATATGCTAAAAAAGGTCGGTAACCTGTATGTAGTGACCAGCCAGGTGCCCTTAAAATTTTTTAATGAGAGTAAAAAACAAGCTTAGTTATGCCCTCCTTCGAAGGGGACGTAAAATGGTGGTCCCAAGCCTTTGCGACTCCATGAACTCGTTAAAGATCTCTACCCTAACTAAACTTGGAGAGGAAAAAATTAGTCATCATACGATTAACCATAGTAGTATAAAAGTGACGTTAAACGAACAGATAACAACAGTAATATGCTTAAATATATTTGTTATAAACTCTTTGTACCTTTGCTGATGCATATCAGATTAAGACTATTTTACGTTTAGCTACGTGTTCAAAAGTATACCCTGATATATCAATATCACTATGATCGCCACCGTCTTTGCTACAAATCATATATTTTGTCTTTTCGGTATTTATTTCGAGTCCTATTTCTTTACCGGCTTTATTAACGGACTTGTATTTAGTTAAGGTAGTTTAGTTTCCGTATCTTCCTTTAGCAGTACCAAATCGTCGGCGTATCCCAGAACCGGAATTTTATCACCCAAATTTAAACCTTCTTAGTACATGTCACTTTCTCTTTGATATATTCTAAAGCGACTTCGTCTGCATCAATTTCTGTTATTATGATTGCTATTAAGAAGTTTTTAAAAGAATATATTTTAAAGTACTTCCGCGTAAATGACATTTATAGTTTTATTTTCTTGTGGCAGAACATACTGATTTTCTAGACGTAAATCTATTCCTACGTATTTAAATGGAAAAATATAAATTAACGGGAAATTGAATTATTTAAAAATAAAAGGTAAATCATTTGGAATCATTGGGAAGCGAGGTTTTTTTTTCTCCCAAATTTTCCCCGTTTTTCCCAGATTTTCGACTGATTCTTCGGTCTTATTAGTCACAGCGTGATGTTATATAGCCTATAACCTTCCTCGATAAATGGACAATCCAACACAAAAAGAATTTTTCAATTAGAACCAGTAGTTTCTGAGATTAGCGCGTTCAAATAAACAAACAAACAAACAAACTCTTCAGCTTTATAATATTAGTATAGATTATTTAATAAAACACATGTTTCTATTGAAATTCAAAATAAATAATTCTTTAACAATTTATTTGTATCTTTAAATGTATTTAAAAATTCTTAAATTGATTTCAACAACGGAGGTAAGTGAAAGTCGGGTGTTGCGCGCACCAGATTTTTTTTCTCAATTATTTCCTATATCAATTTTCTATTATATTTGTATATCTTTGCTTTATATGATAATTTACAAAATATAATGAAAATACATTTTTGGAATTTGTTAGTATAATTTTGTATCTTTTAACAGTTTTGTGTTGCTATAAATTGATTCTTATGAATCTTGAGAAGTGCTAGTTCTCTAAAAAATGGTATTCATTATTTGTGTTCATTGTTTCAGTTCATATTCAAAAGTTGTTTGCATTACTAAGCATTCCTCAAATATATGACGAATTTCTAGAGGTTGTTAACAGCTTTACCTGTTTTGGATTGTCTTTAACAGCTCTGTATTGGTGCATAATTGAACAATGTTAACGATCGAGAACATCTAGGCAATAAACAAAAAAATTAAATGGTATTGTTTTGAATCCGAACATGGAAATAACTATTGCATGAGACAGAATCATAAAGCTCTTCCAACAAAACAGCTACAAACGACCGGACTCACAAAGAACTACTAAACGTTCGAAACAACTTTGATGGTGTCCTAACAGACCTCCAACAGAGAGATTCGTGTCCACTTCCGGCCTCTGACGAACATAAGTCTTCTATAATACTGGTCTAGGAGATACTATAAAATTTTAATTATCCATTTCCGGTTTGTTGACAACACTGAGTTTTCGAATTAACCAACCAAAACGAGTTGTTTTTATTTGACAACACGACAATTTGTTGCCTTTACTACCAAATGATTAGTTGTTTGATGAACTCTTATATTAAATAATCTCTAATCTGAACATAAAAAAGGCAATAAAAGATGAGACTCCATTTCCTTGATTACAAGATATAAAAGAGATCGTATCCTGTACAAAGGAATAAAACTGTCATCGCCAATTTACGGTAATATCTTAATAAAATACTGATGTAATGAAATTTCACCGAAGTGTTATAAACCTAAAGAAAAACATTAACTCCTATAACCAATATGGGTTTCGGGTTCATTACATTTATAGATGCGTACTGTAATCAAGTGATGAGGTCGAGATCACGATCAGGGGCAAGATTTTCTTCCAAATTTTGGGTTTCTTTTTAATGGAGGCTGGGCGAGCCATGAAAGGAGCTCTCTACTCTGAAATATCAGAATAAATAATAATCCTGTCACAGCAGAGTTCGAATCCATCACCTGGAGATCAGTAGTTCAGTGATCATCCCACTCTCCACTCTAAAATCTTATGTATAAAATTTGACATTAAGCTTTGAAAAGCATTGCGCCACTGCTTAGTTTGTATAAAAAAAAAGAAACAATAAATAAATGAAACCAATATAATTAATATATTTCTATATTCGTTTCGAATGGTCTCAGATCACTGTTAAGGCTCAGATATTTTTTATGTTAGATGGATAAGGCAAATTATTACCTTTAAATCATCAAGTAATGCGTGATTAACACGTTCACGCCGGGGAGACCGACCGGAGGGTCATACCTGTCTGTTCCATGGGGCGGGATGACCCACGCTCAACTATCCCGTGGGGTGACGTGCATCACGGGTTAGTCACTTGTTTTTAGAAAACCAGTTTATTTATTTATTTTTTTTTTTTTTTGTCTCAACATTGAATGTTGTAGGAATTAAAAAGCATAAGGGTTTATTTAATAAATATTTTATAACTTTCAACATGCTCCCTCAAAGGACTCTTATCGGTTAATTTCATTTGATTACTCTTCTTAAAGAATTTTATTTAGCTGTACGTGTATACTTTTTCCTCATAAATAAGAATATAATATGAGAATTATTTTAAATAATAAATAATAATATAAGAATCTTTTTTAAGTATTCCCATAATTTATCCTTCAAGTCATATGTGTATGTCAAAACTGTTATCAAAACAATATCACATTAAACATGTTGGAATGTCACATGTCACCCAAAAATGTCACACAAACATGTCCCCACACCCCGCCCCACGAAGCGTAAGTAGCTAAGATACTTCCGCCTCACGGAAAAAAACGTTGGTATTCGTACCGGTGTGAACGTCTCAAGTGTTATTGAATATTTAAATAGGTTTAAAAAATATATATAAATAAGTAGATGATCTATTTAATAGTAACCATTATTACAAAAAAAAAAATCTTCCAAAAAGTATAAATCAAACATATTCTAATGTTTCGGGCATAAATATAAATGTATCTTGAGATATTGTTGGAAATAGCTTATTAAAATATTATGATGCATAATTAAAACTAAATTAATTATTTCTTTTTCTTTTCACGAATTTTCAATAGTTTTATATCAAATACTATCTAATCCCGATAAGATTTCAATTAAAAATTAATACTCGATATTGCAGGTACTTAGTGTGTTTTCCTTGTCATTATCAGAAATTGGTTAAAATATTATCAAGTAATATTTTATGAATATAATTTTTGTTATAATTTAATAAAATTTAATTAACATTTATTTTTACAAATAAAATACCTAATGCCGTATTATTATCTTTCATTATCATAATTCTTATATTGTAGAAAAACTAATTTAATTTTTAAAAATTATCTCAAAATTTCCATTTTTGGGGGAAAATTGCAAATAAAAGCTATAAAAGAGCCATATAAATCCTAAAAAAATCAAGGTTTCGTCGGGATGTTTCCCAAACTGATGTATATGAATGTTTCTTTATGGGGTGTTGTATCACAAATACGTAGTTACTTTTGATTTCTGTTAGTATTGCTATGTGTGGTTTTATATGAGGTTATATTTCCTTATCCTGCTTAATTTTTTGTCTCGATTCTTTTAGAATCTATGAAATATTAACTGCTTAAGGATTCTTTGTTAAATGAGTAACTTCTGTTTCGGAATTATTAGTTCATTAAATTCTGTGAAACAGTACTGAACCCGAGACTCTTCATGGTTTTTAGAGATACAGGTTATATATAATATATATATATATATATAATATATTATATATATATATATAAGAGAGAGAGAGAGAGAGAGAGAGATATATATTTAATTTTTTTTTTCAAGTGCCATTTTTTATTAGTTTTTGTAAAATTTTAAATGCATGCGAGCTGCTATGTAATCGAAAAAAAAAGAAATCATTAAAAAAAAAAAGGAACATATTAAAGAAAAATTAAACATGAAATTTTAAAATTTGTAACCAAATAAAAAGCATAAGACAATGAATCCTTAGAACGTTTGAATTGGTTTAATTCCTATAGTCACATAACATTTCCAATTAACACTAACATAATATTCGATAAAATACGGATTTGTATTTACACAAGAAATAACGCTTGTATAATAATATCTATTTTTTCTACCGCTTTTGAGATAGGAGAAGGTCACATATTTGTGTTTTACAGGTGACTCTGATCACTTGAGAAAAATATCTTACGTTTCATCAAATCCTTAAAAAAATAATTTTAACAACAAAAAAAATACACTTCAGATAGGCTATCATACTTGACTTCTTGATAACATTTTTTTTTTTTTCCATTTCTCATTATTCAATTTACGTATATTAGTTATCACATATAGGTACACATAAAAAGTTACGTAAAATAATTAAAGATGCAAGGCAGCAAATGTCGGAATGAAGCTACTTGATCTAAGAGATTATTGTGTAATTCATTGTCAAGATAAATTTTTATTTTTTTGTTTTTTGTCTAATCATCAATTCAAGTCCGTAACAAAACAGTTCATACTTGCATCATAATTATCAAAATCAAATTAAAAAAAAAATGATGTATGTAAAACATATGCTTTTACTCACTTCTCTAATTAAAGTCAAAGTTTAAATTTAACTTTAAATTTTGTTGAAAAAGTTTATGGAGTTGAAATAGTATTAATTTAGTAATTTCTATGGAAACATTTATTTTAGATTAGATAATACAATAACGACATTCATCATCTACAATTTAAGTTTATAAGCGTTTCGTCACTGTCCATTATCTTCTAAAATTTTGTGTATTAAAAAAAATGTTTTGTAAGATATTTGGAATTCCAACGGTATATTATAGATCTATATTACTATTATTAATTGGGTAAATAAGAAATTAAACTTAAACATTGATGCTGTTTTCACAGAGTTCAGTTGTTATTAATAAATTATTTCATATTTTACATTTACCAATGTTTCTTGAATGACAATCTACTAATACTAAAAAAAACAAAAACTACGAAGCGTTTTAAAACTATTTAAATGAGAAACTAATTAAATAGCCTACATGATATCAACATTCAATTAATAATACAGTATTCAATATAGCGAGTTAAATAAAGACTCTTTTTTGAGTAAATCTTAACCATGTATTAAATGCCACTCGTGATATTGATGTGGTCGTCTAAAGTATGCCATGTTAGTTTCGCACCTCATTTCGTTTTTGAGTAAGAATTACTTCAAACACGATAACAGACATTTATTATGGAGACTTAATTATTCTTACAGAGGGGCGCTTTAAACGTGGATTTGTTATACAAATTATTACGTTATTACGGATTATAAAATCACCGTACTTTTCCTTACTATATTTTTATATAGGTTAGTGAAAGTAATAGAGTATGATAGTTACTCAGTACATGGAATAATCAAGAAAGTCACCATTCGTGTACTTGTAGAGTAGACTAGTCAAACCACAGGAAGGAACCCAACCCGGAACCAATAAAGAAATGATGATTAATCTCACCACTATTCCTTTTGATACCAAAATGATTCGTTCCCGTTGGACCGATAGAATTTTCGAATAGTACTAGAAAAGCTTGAGATACGTCGAATTCGAGGACTATATGCACATTATTGGAAAACCACCATCTATGATGAAGATCGGCTCTGCTGGACACTAATCCAATTTAGGAAAATATTTCCGACCTACGTTGAAGGAAAAAATGTAAAAGTCTACAGTTATACTCTTAGTACTATGTCCTTGTTAGTTATAAGTTACAAGCTGGTCGCCAGTTCTTCAAACGGTGTGTGGTACAATTAATACAATGTGCACTAATTGGTTTCACGGAAGGAAAAGAAACTGCAGATGGACAGATAAAATTGTGCACGTAGAAAGGAGAAATATGTACTAATGGTTTGACATATCTTCCGCCTTCGGCTATGTGTGGTGGCCCTCAAAGACATGGAGATTGTGATACAATGCAACAGACGGTCTCTCTCCATCTTGCACTCTATTGCATCCCTAATATTTTGAAGTAACGACCAAAACACCTTAATTAATATCAGGAGGCTAAAAAGATACTAAAAACCCAATCAAAACGTAAGTATCCTAATTGAAATAATGCCATAATTTTTTAGACTGTTTTTATTTTATCTTCATATCTACTACGAGTTTTTTAATAATTATTTTCTTCGATTTACATATTATTATATTTTAATTCAGTTTTGCATATATTTTTTTCTGTTTTAGATTCCTCTTTGATTGATTAAAACTATTTAATAATATACAAATGATTAGCGATTCACCTTATTGATATCTAAAGACATCAGTGAGTATATAATGTTCCTCTTCCCTTTTTCATGACATAGTGAAAACAGAAAAGTTTTAACTTTTACTTAATAATTGACCACATTGGTGGTTGAACCGTTGAAGAATGGTTGTTATTTCGTACGCCCTTATTCCCTCAAGGCATGTGAAAGAGCAAACTTTCAAATTGAATTAAGAGTGTTTCAAAAATGGATTGGCTGTTGTATCGGATATAATATTTAAACAGAAACGTCCATATAAGGTTTAAGAGACAGGAGATACTCAGGGGCGCCTGGAAAGTCGATGGTCTCGGGATCTAATATAATAATAATAATCTTGAAGCGCTACCGATAGTTAGTAAAATTACAGTTAATTAACGTCGGATTAAGTTTTAAGTTTGTAATGGTAAAAAAAAAAATTATCAGTTCTAAATTGTTCTCATTGACCGATATCAAAATTTATTATTTAATTTATAATTTATTATATACCTTTATTATTTTAGAAAACAAAATAAGATGAACTAGGCCAAAGCTGAAGAAAAAAAATAATGACTTTTATGGAAAATAGTTTTTATTAAAGGAGAGTTGATTATTCATTAATCAGCTCATGATTTTTTCACTAAAAAATTTTATTCCTGAAATAAATTCGTATTCATAGCCCAAAAACCCATGGAATGATATCCGGAATCCCAAAAGTCTTAATTAAACTGTTCCTGAATGTGGAACTATTAAGTGAAATAAAAAATGTGAAAAACGCCGTGCCACTAAACGCGTGTTTGCTTTAGAAATCATTAAAGAGCTGTTAGGTAGGAATAAGAACATTACTCAAGAGAACTGTACTGGGATTAGGGTAGCGGTTCCCGGGCCCAATTAGCGGACCAATCAGTGCGCCCGCTACTAATTCAATATGGGCGCACATCGCTCCCCGCTCAAATTGAAATTCGTTAAGTAACATGGAGGCATTATAGCCCATGGCCCACTTTCGCAGAACAGCTCTCTTCGAGGAAATTGGGGCGATTTCAGATGGAAACAGGCCCGGTCGACCAATAGCAGATCATTTATATGGTTCGCCAACCTCGCGTATCCGGACATACCGTCTGAAAAAAATTTACTGCTCAACGTTTGGTATGGGGAGGAAAAAAAGGAACGAAAACCATCCAGAATAATGTTCATGAGCCGGTGTTTGAGACCTGTTCGTTAGCGATAAATTAGCCGGACGGAATCTCTTGCCGTGAGGATTGCTGTCAGGTGTTTTTCTGGGTCCCAGTTTGGTAGGCCTCCGAAATGCAACTACCTAGGTTCAGTTAAGATTTACGACCCACGAAAAGATATCTTAGTAAACAGAAAAATAAATCAGTTTACTATCCACCTGCTAAATAATACCCGCAACTTCCATGATTTTTTGTATTCATAAAATCATTTGATAACAAGTTTCTCTGAAATACACGAATAAATTATTGGTTAAGGGAATTAAGCTTAATAAAAAAAATATACGTATGATTTCTGATATATTATTATCCAATAAAAAATTGTGGGATGAATTTATGTATGATTCATTTGGATAGCTTAATTCAGCTACACAGAAACAGCTACCTGACTCACTATATTTATAGTTGCAATTAATTTAAATATGATGTACATAACTAATCTATATTTTAGATGCAAAATCAGTGTACCTCCAATAAATTAAATAGCATTTTTATAGCTACTTTAATTTAATATTTTTCTAAATTCTATTTTATATGTACTATGAACTATTATTTTCATTTAGCTCATGGCAATGCTTCATGTATTCGAATTAGGCGGATAGACAAAGGTCAGAAGAACAAATTGCTTATTATTTTCAATAACGAACCTTCGTAATCGACCAAAAAAAGGAAAAAGAATTACCTCTTCTCAGAATTTGAGTGCTTAAGTTTAAACTAAATAATGAATAATAATGAAAAAATCCGTTTGCTCGCCGTCCTTCGTACACAATCCGAGGCTTTACCGAAACGACTGGATCATTTTTATGAAATACGCCAAAAATGCTATGGCATCCAGCGATGATCTTAACACTTAGAGGTTGATACCTGCCGATTAGTTTTTAAATGGCGGTTGATTAAATGCGATTTAATCCTCATCCTCACATCTTCCTATTTCCTTTTTGTCCATTATGGGCAAAATTCTAGAAAACCTCCTCCTAAACGTTTATATCCAATATTAGATCTCAACCACGTGATCCCTGACCCCCAGTTTGGATTTCGAACATCCCAATCTACTATACTTACTCAACAAACGATCAAAACTCCCAATTTACTACAAAAAAAAAAAAAAAAACAACTCATTTACATAACCATTATCCGACCTATTCGGACCTACGGCATTAAGCTATAAGGGTTCACTAAACTATCAAACTCCTCCCGGATCCAATCATTGCAATCCAAAATCCTACGAAAAATCCTCAATGCTCCTTACTTTTTAACTAATAAACTCATCCATAGAGACCTAAATATCCCATTGGTTGCAGACTTAGCCCGTGATAGGTACACTTCCTTTAATTCCAAATACCTGCCCACTCAAAACCGTTTTTCCGTAACCTCTTAATTACACCTATTCCCGATAATTCTCTGAAAATGCAGAAAAGACGGTGGCCTCGAGATATAATTATAAAATAAACTTTAAAGTGCTACCACTGGATAGCTTCTTCACATGTCTATTCAAGGCTATTATTGTAATTCATCCATTTTACTTATTTTATTTGTATATGCAGTAGTAAAAACCAATAAAACTTGTTTTAAAGAAAATTCAATAGCTCGGTTTTTCTTTAAGATTGAGGAAAGTCTATAGAGTTATTCGACCTAAAAACCGCGAAAAATTATTTTTTAAAAAATGGTGGTCCCGAGTCAGGAAATTTAGTTAAAGCCTCCTAATCTCAATAAACCTGGATACGCAAAATTCAGGACTTGCAATGTACTATCGTCTGCTTAGACACAGTAACAGAAAGTGACGTTAGATGAATAAGCAATATAATACAAAATACTCCTTTTGCATGAAAGATGCCATTTTAATGCTAGCTCTATAGATTACTCATATTTATTTATTTACTAACTATCCTTGTACCGTTTAAATAGATTATGAACTGACTATAAAAAATAACTGTGATCAAAGACCAGTCAGATTATATTTCTAAAATGATAACGGGCGCTGAAGAAAACATCCTGAACATTAATTAATCTCTGTTAATAAACACATCTTTACTGCAGCGATCCTGGCTGGCGCCGTTGACAGAAACTAATCCTATAATAATAGATTAATTTTATAGCGAAAGCTACCGGGGGTCGAAAAGAATTCTTCAAAAACTAGTCTAACAAGCTCAATATTAATATTTCAACAATAATCTGACCACTGATGCATCTATTTACAACAGAATTTAGTAAAATTAATAGCTTAGGATGAAATATACAAACTTACAACACGAAAAAATACGATTAACATTTTCTAGGACAAGAAAGAAAGAAATATCGCCTAGAAAGGCAACCAAATAGCCCTTCATTCCATTAGCGGTTGCCGACTTCGACTCATAGATCCTTGGTAATTCTGAGTTCATAGAAGAAAAGGTGAAAACTTCTGGAACGGCGTATAATATTTTTCTATCTTGGCTATTAATATTCCTGGTCAATTAGAAAACCATGATATTTGCCTCATAATAAATTTATAATTGAACTTCATACGCCAGTAAATAGCGAGCAAAAAGGAGCGGTACAGTTAAATCTAATATAATCCTGTGTTATAAGGTTAAAGCTTGAATAATTTATCTCTAATCTATTGATGTTGATAGTTCACTGCGTCCTATATAATGCGAGCCTGATAGAAACTAATCAACTGCTTCTTCTATAAATCGCTTTCTCATTTTTGTTAGAGAAACGACCCTTGAGAACATAACAGCTTAAAGTGGTCGTTTTTTTTTTTTCTAATATCAACAGTCACATAACAATATTTTATGCGAATTCAATTGCACGAAAGGTCACGTGCTTTGGGATATAAATAAAATTGCCTAATAGAAAAAGGTAAGTAGGTTTCTGAAATAAGATATGGTCATGAAAATTTAAATAATTCATCAGATCAAATGATCAAGTGTTTCTGTATGTCATACATATATAACTACCCTTTGGATAAGTAGGGTGGCCGCCGCACAGAGGGCAATATGACCGATTTAGATGGATAAAATTCTGAAACTTGTCTATATTTAATCTTTGGGGTCCCAGATTACAGAAAAAAATATTTTAAAAAATTATAAGAAAAATCATAAAAACTAATTAATTTTTTTGATACGATTAGCGAGCGCACCGTTGTCAAACATCAAATTTATTTCCTAAAATCTAAAACTCCCCTATATTTTACGTTTGAAGTCCCAGAATACGGGAAAAACAATACAAAAAATCTAATTATGACTCGGAGTTGATAAAATCTTCTAATAGGATTAAAATTTTATATGGTTTAGGAAATTCTTGAAATTATAGATTGTAAAATTTTTTATTCGTAGTGTTGTGTCTGAAAAAAATGATTTATCGCCCAAAACGCAAAAAATCGTAAAAATTCTTTGTAATATCTAAAAACTAGAAGGATTAGTAAAACAAATCCTTGGGGTAACTTGGGGGTTATATAGTTTTTCGTTATTGAATAAGGGCGTACATTTACAAATTGCTAAATCAACTCTACAGGTGAGATTGCAATTTATAATCAATAACGAGTTTGGAAATATAATGTCTTACCTGTCTTAGCAATGCCCACTGTTAAAAAAAGCAAAAATACTTTGCTCTAAATACACCTTGAACACAATAAATGCGCATCGAATAAAGATAATCCCACTGCCAGTTATTAAGCACTTGTGTGAACAGGAGTGATTCATTCATTTACTATTTATTTGTTAACACGATATGGCGGGATTATTAGTATTAATGGTCTTGCCAACTAATAATATAAAGCACTGGAAAATTCCAAACTTTTGACTTGACTTTTGTCCACCTAAATTGCTGATTTAGCCCACAGTGCGCCGTGGCGTTCTCAAAAGGCGCTGTCGCACGCATTTTCTCAAAACCAGGAACTGAAAAGTTTTTTTAATTATTATCAAGAAACTGTTTTTATTTAGGATGGGTTATCGTTTCATTTTAAGAGAGAACCAATATGATTACCAGCATTAAAGTATTATTTTTAAATTTTAATAAATGCCAGTAATTTTTAGAGTAGGGATTAAAAAAAAAATACAGTGGAGACTAAATAAAAATATAAAATAAACAGGATACAAATAAATAAAAACATATGAAAAATATAATAAATAACTACTTAACTTAAAATGCTAATGGTTCTACAATAAAAACATAAATAAGAGGTATAAAGATAATTGAAAATAATTAAATAAACATTAGGTTTCTGTAGGCAGAGCCCCGAAAAAAAAAAAAATACAATGCTTATTTTATTTAAAAAAACAGTAAATTCTTATTTCAATACAATGGTTTATTATTTTCAAACAAAAATATTAGGGTATAAAACTGTTTATAAAGCCATTTATGGGTAATTAAGTAATATGAAAAGCAATAAATGATTCAAAGGGAAATGGCGTATCACCACTGCTAATTTCAAAACGCTATTTCTCTGTTAGTTCTGAACCAATTTCAATGATTCTTTTTTTCATTTTATAGAACATTAAATTATCTATGAAATAAGTAGTTATTTATTTATTAGGATAAACGGATTTTTATTTTTTCATTATTTGGGTTCTACGCATCTTGAAACGTAAGACCTCAAATTTTGTAGGGGAATAATTGTTTGCTCGTTTTTTTAATCGATTACAAAGGATCATTATTGAAAAAATAAACCAAAATATTAAAAAAATAAGGTATGAATGTAGTATGTATAATATCTTTCAGCACTACTATTAATGTCCAAATCGGGACAGATTGTAATTTTACTCAATAAAAATTGTTGTTGTTGAAAAAAATAAGGTAACAATTCCATAACTGTTTTCTTTTGTTTTATATACGTAGCCTTATTAACATCTCACATGATTAAATGTTCCTTGTGGCATAGAAAATTTATAAAGAACTAAATATTAAATATGCCTATGATCAAAATATAGAGAATCTTGACCGCGTCATGTACGCGGGGAGGTAGGTTGGGGATAAACCTCTGTTTATATTAATATGTTTGAAAAATTACAACCTTGACTTGATAGGCTAGCGCCTATGTTGATATAAAATTATGTCAATTTTTAAATAATTTATTTAGTTTTTTGTACAATTATTTATATGTTTATTATTTGCTCATTATTATAACATGTCAAAGAGCAATGGAGAGGAGCATGTTAGGCGTAAGGAAAAGCCAAAAGCTACACAGCCAAACAATAAGAAACGTTAGTGGTGTCACTGATGCGATCAGATTCGTGGAAAAGATGAAATGGCCATGGACTGGCCATCCAATGAGGGCTAACATAATAAATGAGTGAACCCCATTGGATAGGAAAAGGAATCGAGGCAGGCAAGGAAGAAGTTGGGTCGATGAAATCAAAAAGACAGGAGTGCTATGGTCACGTAAAGCCAAAGAAAGAGAAAACCGAACTCTACAACTCAACTACGGGTAGTTACCGTTAATGACTTTAAACTCCTGAAAAGGAAGGTCTATGTACATATACGTTTATAAAGAAAGAAAAAAAAATGTAAATAAAAATATATTATAGATGTGTATCAATAAAGACTATTATTATCATATTATTTGTATTCTTCATGACGCCAAGACTGCAAAAAAAAAAAATTAGTATTTTACCTATCATTCGATTGGTGGCTTTATGAAGGTCACATTCCAGTAATTCCAAATTGTAAATTCCGTTATTTCAACATCTTCGCTAGACTGATTTCTATTAGAACTGGAATCAGGCCAGAAGAGGAAAAATATTTTAATGAATATTTTTATGCGTTTCAGACAAGAATAAGCCCCGAGGCTAACATACAAATGACTCCATTTAGGAGCGGATATTCAGAAGTGAGAATCTATAACAGTTTTGGTCACGGAGGTGAAGAAATCAGACGGTCCCTTTTAGTTTTGGAGGGTAAGACAAATGGTTGGAAAGTTTCTAATATCTATAATCGGACTGGTGGGGCCCAAGGGGCGTGGCAGGGCTGATGGTCAGGGATCAGTCTAATTGATCCCGACGAGCGATGACCCTCCTCGTCGTCAGTCAGCTCCCTTCTCCATTCACCTCGCTAGCTTTTCCGCATATCATATTAGATTCTCTATCAAAGCGTGATTAGGTGTCAGAGTTGCTACATGGGCTGTTGGAACAGACGTTTTGAAAAACAATATATTTGTAACATCATTTTTGACATCATAATAATTCTTACACTCTCTCCATTAGTTTCTAAATTAACCACAATCATTTAATTACTTTCACTTGCCTATGTATGAAATATATAGTAAGGGAAAGTAATGCGATCGTGAAAATTTACGAATTCCAGTTTTCAACGGAAATACACGTTTTAGGGTCTCCTGAGTCCAAATAACCAAATCCCGCAAAAAATTCCGTAGTCCGTGTGTTTGTGGTAAGTCCAGCGCGAAAACAAAAAGTGCTATAAAACTGAAACTATATATTTAAGAATACTATACGCCCGACACGTTAAAGCAACTTTTCCGACATCGGCTAACCAGAAGAGCCACTTTATACTATGCATTTTGCAACTTTTTACGATTTTCTCAAAAACAGCTTTAACGATTTTGATTAAACTTGCTATACCGATGTAAGATATAATAGGCTTTAATATCATGTAGGTTTTATTCTGATTAAAATGGTCTGACAGGGCTTAAATGCAGATATTTTAAATTTTATTTTTCTAAAGTACCTTTTAATTTGTAGATTCTATAAAAATGACCATATTATCTTGTTACCACTGATGAAAAACAGTTAAATATATAAGTTGAACGAATTCGATACGCAGCTACAAAATATTTTATCGATACTGAAAAAATATTTTTAATGCAATTTTTTTGTTTTTGAACATAAGAACAGTAATATACATATATAATATATTGTTGGAAAGCTAAAGATTTTAGAAAAAATATTATCTTATACAAAAGCTTGTAAAATGTAATAAATAGAGATAAAAAGCCGATAAAACTAACTGACTATTTTAGATAATAATATAATAGATTTTTTTTAAATAAAACACATTTTTCTATAGAAATTTAATTTATTTAATTCTTTAATGGTTTCACTAATTTTTATCTTCGACTGTATTTAAAAATTCTTCAAACGATTTACGGAGGTAAGGGAAAGACGTGTGTTGCCCGCACCAGATTTTCAACATCATATTAATTATCACCTATCTCTATTGGTTTCTAAATTAAACTTAATCATTTAACCTTTATATTAATGAATTGACAAAAATTAAAAGTAAAACAACAAAAAACTAATTTATATCACCATACTTAGGCCTATTTGGACATATGGAACTACGGGGATCGACCAAGTAATCAAATTCCTCTCGCATTCAATCCTTGCATTCAAAAGTCCTCCGAAAGATCCTAATGCCTCTTACTTGGTCACCAATAAAATAATCCATAAAGACCTGAATATCCCATTAGTTGCAGACTTAGCCCGATTTAGATATACTTCTTTTCACTCCAAATTACCTGTCTACCCAAACCCACTTGTCCGCAATCTCTCATCTCCTTCAATTCTTGATCATCCTCCGAGGAGGCTGAAAAGACGATGGCCCTGAGACCTACTTATCTGAATAATCTTTGAAGTGCTACCATTTCGTAGATACTTTTCACGCCTAGCATGTCTATATCTCAATGTTCACATTTACTTGATGTAGTTTTTAGTAAATACAGTTGAAAATATCTCTATAAAAAATTTTAAAAAAAAAAAACTTATAAAGCTTTTTTTTTTTTTTTTTAAACTTCTTTATTTAAATCAAAATACAGACATTTTACAGTGCAAGTAGAAGGCACTATCCCACTAAGGCGAGCAAGTGTTTGGGAAAGGAGTTCACCTGCGGCAGTTCGATAAAAGTACAATAACAAATAGTAACAGTACACAGTATGATACAATACAATACTTAAATAATATAACACAATTTTTATAAAGAAACAGTAACATACTACACAGCAAAAAACAATACAATACATGAGTAATATAAAAATACAATTATAAATAAACAGTAACACAGTACACATTATGATTACATACAAACATATTGTTATTTAAATTAACTATGTTCGTATTTCTTATTATTTTTGCTTATTTAATTATTTGTCTTATTATCATTTTTTGTTCCTTGTTTTTAGAGGGTTTTTCATTTTGTTATTGTTTTCTCATTAAAGATTCTGATCTAAGCACCTCCTTTCCTGGACCAGCTACTCACGCCTGCTCCACTCCACGTCTCTCTTCTAGAGCCACCCCTGAAGACACCTTCCTATGGCTTTCTGGTTCTTCCTCTTGCCCTTTTTCCTTCCACTCTTGTCTTATACATTTCGATATCATATCTTCCTTCATTCTTTCCAAACGGTCAAACTAGAGATGTCCATTGTCTTCTATAGTAATTTCAATAGGCTTTTTTCCAACATTACTGCTTATTGTGCTATTTCTTATCTTATCCTTCTTTGTTTTTCCTTCTTTTCTATTCAGAAACGACTTTTTCATTCTTAAAGTTGGATTCGATAATTTGAGATAAAGGGATTATGAATTCATCGTAACGAAAAGTGCACTTAGCAAGAAAATATTATGTTTATGAAATAACGTCTATTAATTCTCATATTTAATCATCGGCATAAATTAGAAACATGAATTGGTCAAAAAATCAAAAATTGGTTTAGTTTATCAGTTTTTTATGTTTACCGGTTCCTGTTTTATTCGGTATATTATTATTTTAAATTCCATATTTACTTTTTCCTAATACATTTTAATGTATTAAAGTTAATAATATAGCTTCAACGTGAGTCCCATTTAGTTTACAGTGGAAGTAGTATTTTTTGTGAAATGATCTAAAAATAGTAATAATTATAACCAGTATTATTTTAAAACAACCTTTCCTTTTTTTAGCAACTTACGTACGAGTTGGTACGTTGCTTTTTTTTTTTTTTCTTTGTCTACTCTATGAAGTATATAACCTGTACGATCAACATGAATCACCACAACTTTCCTAATCCACAACATTTCAAATAACATTTGTTCATGAGTTTATAACATCATTGTATTAGATTTCCCAAATTATTTGACTGTGTATAAACTTTTCTACAATCTTATAATATATTATACGCCTATGTTACTATTTATACTTCAGAAATTACGTTTTGATGACTTGGTTACAAACAATTGATTTTCTTCGTTTAAAAAAAGATCAATTGCCATGTATTTTACTTATAAACCTGTAGGAAAGAATGCTCTAAGTGATGGTGAAAACTGTATCAAAATCCGTGTGGTGGTTTAGAACAAGTTAACGGAAACAAAAATCGTTTATATATATATTTATATCATAGGGATAAAGAATCCATTATGTGATAATATTTACGTGGTAACATCATAAGTTATTTGTATAAACATATAAAATCCGTGAAACGCACAACTTTGAAAGCGAGCAATATAATAATCCTAATAGCCTAATGACTCTTAATCTCGGTATGTGCATAAAGGGAGGAGATAGAGAGGAAGGAGCCTAATAGATTAGCGACTACTTGGGAAAGGTAGGGGCAGGGAGGCAGGTAATGGGAAGACAAGATAGCTCTGCAATTTGCCACCCTGAGGACCATTACCCAACACCACTCAGTGCCAGGATAAACAAGAGCAAGAATAGTAGCTGCCTGGAGCTGCGACAAGTGTGAGTTAGTGCTGGAGCCTGGCACCAATCAGCTCGCAGGGTCGTGGGGTCCCGGTCACGATCCCGATTTATTGGGGAGCGGCTCCTCTAGCCAATACCGTCCCACAATGTCACTTTGCGCTACCCGCTGTAGTTACACTTCAGGACGCCGTCGGTTATGAGATCTATTCAATGCATGCATAACCACTATACTGTTTCTGTACAAAGCAGGGATAAAATTTGGTATTCCTTATTAAAAAGAAAATACCTGGTGCGTACAACATTTAATTTTTTGTTTCTTTATTTGAAGTGCCTTATGCTGCTGTGGCTAATCGGACGATGCTAAAGTGGGAGTCCTAAATTTTGCCTAGCCAGGTTTAATAAGGATAGGGATCTTTAATAAGCACCCAACGTCGCACAGGCTCAGGACCACCTTTTGACGTTTCCTTCGAAGGACGGCATAACTAAGGAATTTATACTCCCATTAAAAAATCCTAGAACCACCTGCGGGTTCGAACACGGGACCTTGGGTATCGGAGGCTGTTTTGCCAACCACCATGCTACAGGTAACCCCTTTAACTTTTTGTTACCTCCCGGGTTACAAATTTATTTTAAAAATATTTAATGAAGTTATTTATTTACTTTTAAGCTGCTGACATCTATAATATACTGCTGCGGTCAAGCCTTGCAATATATCATATACACTGAGGCACAAATTCAGCTTTTCCCAAATAATCTCAAATTCTCGACAAAATATATATATATATATATATATATATATATATATATATATATATATATATATATATATATATAATATATATATATATGTTAACTGTTCTAAGACAACCAAGTCTGGACCATGGAGATGGTTGAAATTGGAAAATATACATTTCTGTGACAGGATATTACTAATACCTCTCCTTTAATAAAGAAATTATTTTTGATGGTGAAGTTGGTTGGGGTTTTGTCACTAATAAGACAAACTTATTTTATTTGTCTTCGGATGTTTCGCCATACATTGTTGCCCTTCATTAAGGCTAAGAAAAACAATGCAACAACCAATATAATAAAAAAAAAGAAATGTAGTATGGAAACATAAGTTAGTAAGTAGTTATTTTTTTATTAGTGACCACACCCTCTACCAACTTCTTCAGCGTGTATTCTCAGCGGTCTACATCAACACCATCAATATTCGGAAAAAGAAAATTACATTAAGTTTCGAAGGATATTTTTGAGGGGAGGAGGCGTGGTCTAGTGGAAAGAGCGCTAGTCTACTGTGCTCCGGGTCCTGGGTTAGAATCCCAGCTGAGGCAGAATGTTATTTATTCTGTTTATTGGGCCGGGGGTTGACCCTGGGGTATGGAGACCCTTCTGAGGTACACCCACCCTCTATAAAGTGGGTACCCAAAAATGGGGGAAAACCTGGCGACTGAGCGTGATTACGGCCAAATCACCTCATTGCACGGCCTTTGGCCTATAAACAGTACGAATCTCTATAAGTACTGAGCCCAAGACCCGTCATGGGTTGTAGTGGTACAGGTTTATTATTTTTTTTTTTTCGAAGGATATTTTATTTATATTAAATAAAAAAAAAATTATTCAGTACGTCATTCTTCAACGTAACCTTGGACAATTTCCTTTGTGAATTTCTTTTTTTTTTAATTTTTGCTAATTTTTTGGCAAATTGGTCAAGTGCCAAGTTAAAATTTTTTTCCCAAGAAAACTTGAATTCGAACTTTTTTACAATCACTATAATATCAATCACAATACACTTCATTTAAAGGTAAGAAAAAAAATATGTTCCTGGACTGGTTTTCTCGTGAAGGTACTGCAAATTTCCATTAGAACCATGACTTGGTATAGTATAAAAAGTATAACTTCCCAGTACATGAAAAGAATTCAAATAAACTTCACTGAGCCGGGGAGCATTCTGAAAATTGGGCAAGCCTTGCATAGAATAATATGTGAATTAATAGCAAACATTTAGACATAAAATAAGAACAGCAGGTTAATCAGATCAACATCTGATTAATGATTAGTAGTGAAGATTTAAGATACATTTATCCCTCATGTGATCTTATCCTATTATGTATGACATCTGTTTTTTCTTAACTATATTTATGATTTTTTTTTTTTTTTTATGATACCATTTAAATTTTTTGTTAAATAATGTTAAATGCATTCTTCTTCTTTCCCTTCAACGACGCTTCTGTCCGATGAGAGTATTGGGATTGATCCAATTCCTATAGGCAAATGGCTGGCTGGCACTGATTTTCACACGAAATAAACGTTTAAGTGAAGGAATTCAGCGTGTTACACCATCTGAAATATCAAATTATAGGAAAAAAAATTAAGTAATTAAATTTTGTTTTATTAAAGCCAATCGCAAAATTCTACTTTTCATTTTATTACTGCAATAGAACTCATTAATCTATTATCGATTTTCGTATATTTTTTAACCGCTAGGGAAAATACCAACTGATAAATATAACCGTACATAGTAATAAAAGTTTACTTTTTGAACAGCTCAAAACATTTATCGATAAGCAGCTGAGTGAAAAGTGCACGACACAATATTCCATGAGGTTTTTATGAATCATCTCTGCAATGGATGAAGATTCATGATGAGTAATTGATTCAATATTATGCCTTATTGTCTTTGCCTACATACTTAAGGAGATATAATACAACTCGCCATGCATGGCTATTAAACTAATAACGGACCCTTAAAACAATAATGATGTCCAGCTTCCTTAATCATTGACCAGAAAAAAAACTCTAGCAACTAATTGATAGTTAATGACATGATTAGCAATATGGCCAAAAAAAGTGGAGTTGGAACCGCTCGTTCTTAATGATTCAGAAATTAGGACTTCTCTGAGCAAATCCAATCGATGGTCTCTCATTTGGAATGTAAACAGAACAATTATAACACATTTACCGCTAACAGTCCACAATTTATCATAATCACAGGGTCAATGAAGATACAGGAGGCGAGACAACTTGTTATTTTGATTGGGCTGTTATTATAAAATATTTGTAATTTCCTTCAATGTGTATGTTGAGAATAATCATATCTTACTACTGTTTACTAATGTGTGAATTATCAATGTATTGGACATACTTTTAATGTTGAAGTAAATTTTAGTTTGAATGTTCATACATGTTAATAAAGAGGCATTCTTGTTGCGTTATGGCCTTCATCTATTTAATTCGACCACCAACTTCAACCACACGGTTGTAACTTAATGTGGAACGGTATGGTTGCTGAGGTTGGTTGCGTTTAGTTTTCCAAATTAGGACAGTGTCAGACAGCTGACAAACGAAAATGAAAAGCTAACTACTCATCGTAACTAGCATACCTATTCAAGATAATGCTCCGTTGAAATTAAAATGGTAAGTGAGTAAGTTTGAAGTCAATTTTTTGTAGAAAAGTTTTTCATTAATACAAAAAATATGTGAGCCCCTTCAGCTCTATTGTTAATAAACCCATTGAACTAATATTAATGTAAACAGCAGTCATATTGATATCGTAACTCGCTCTCAAAATGTTACAAAGTTAGAGTACAAGACACTTACAGGAAAATCCTCCATAACTAGGTTTTGAGAACATAAATAGTTCAAGGAGGATTATTAAACATGTAAAACTCAAAAACATCATAAGCATTTTACCAGAGTGGGTCTACAAATTTTTCTGTTAACAAGTTTTCAAAAGATGCAATTTATATTGAAAAAAATTTAAACAATGCATATAAAATCCCTGATATTAACATTATAATCTTTAGCAAATATGTATATATATATATATATATATATATATATATATATATATATATATATAACAACAACCCAATTACCTATTTATGAACAGTGCTATTTCCTTTAATATTAAATTTTTTTTGAAATATCATTGAATTTTATATAGTAATAATTGTTATTAATATTGTTTTCGTATTGTAGTGGGACATGAAGATGTAGAAACCAATTAATTAGTTCTATGTTGTTTTATCACTCGTCAAAAAAATAAATAAATAAAAAGTCTACTACTTTCTTCTAAGATGAAAATGATTTTAATCATTTTTTTCAAGTTCTAGGGAAATAATGAATTGTATTGTTTGTCGTATCCTCAACACATAGGTGCTAATAATAATGCTGATAAGATATGAAGTGTAAATAATCTTTAAAAAAAAGATACAATCAATAAATTAATCCACTTAGGTTTTAGGAAAGTGAATTGTGACTCAATCGCCTTATCACTAAATAATATTGTATGTCTTTGATTTTTGTTATCATTTTAAAAACGATTGCGATTACAAAATGTTACGTTCTTCATAATCACAACTCATCCAATCAAAGGAAAAATTTAATTTTTTTCATAGATTGATAAGAAAGGATTTTTGAGTTGTGTTAAAGTAATAAAAGATCAATATTTTATAACCGGATGCCACAGAAATAACACAATCGTAGCAATAAGGTAGTAGAGTCATTTCTTATTGATTAAATGTTTTTCCACTTGCGTCTTTGAACAAAGTTCAACCGACGGCCTATTATGTGGTATAAAATAGCCTCTCGATGGTGCTTAAGAAACATTAAAGAAAATTATGAACTCTATCGAAGATGTTTCTTTTTAACCTCGAAGCGGTTTCTTAAATCTCTGTTAGAGACAAAATGTTATTCACTCCCCTTTCAAATCCTTCAATATTTCCTCGGATCGTTCATCTACTCCCGAAACCCTCCATGTACTTACAATCTCTTGCTGTTCAAACGTTCAATTCACACAATAAACGAGATACCATGTTTCCAAAATGTCTACGCCTTCCCACGGAAACAAAAAATATCAATGATCCTTTCTAGCCCTTTCTACTAGTTTCTGGAATTCCCTGCATCAAAATTCGTCATGCTCCTTCACTCTCCACATTCAAATATCTAATTTTTCTTAACCTTCTTGCATCCCAAAATGAAGGCATCTGACAAGGAAATAGTTTTTTTCACATGTACTTATATATATATATATATATACTATTTCTACTTTCTTATTTTCAGGTCTCTTTTTGTTTAATTATCTATAATTTCATTTAATTATATTGTCAGTAGAACAATACATTAGTTATTTTTGTTCTATGTAACTATATACTTATTATTTATCTATTTTTTTAAAATGGTTTTGTTTTTCATTACTCTTGATGAAGATGGCTTTATTAGTGAAAAAGTAAGGAGTATTAAGGATTTCCGATTAAAAGGACTGGATGCGTGAGGAATTTGATATTTTGGTGGAACCTCGTAGCTGTATACCGTACGTCTATATAAGCCTCATGCTGGTAATTTAAATTTGTTTTTTGTAGTACGTTGTAAGTTCCCAAAAAAATGTCTTAGTAAGCGGTACCTGCTTCCAGTTTCTTGTCGTATCAATAGTCTATATACAAGTGAAAACTGAAATAATTACTTAAAACTTATAGCTAAATTGTTATTATAGGATACGTTGATTCGAATGATAATAACATTTCTCTACATAATTTAAGTACGCTATCAAAGTAGGGTTTACATGACCACGTATCATCCTTCAAACAGGTATAACGAGACTGGTACCTGTATACAGAGCTACCTAGAGCAAATTGCTGCAGCATCATGTAAAGCAGAAGAGTGCTGTGTACTTGTCGATAGAGATGATTTGAGCAGCATTGTTCGTTGTAGCTTAGAATATGTCGGGAGCTGAGGATCGCGTGATTAGGCTTCGGTAGCTGGAGCCCGGAGCGTGTTAACCGCTTCTCTGAATAGCCAGCTTCTGGAAGATCTTGTAATCCGTTTCGCGAATTAACCAGTGTCACATTGGGAATTCAGGAGCATTTAATTCAAGCTCTATGGGAAAAAATAAATAAAAAGGTAGTTAACGTCACGCATTATATTACTGGACATTTCGACCGGGACTTAGACGAAGAGATAAATAACCATTATGATGAATGACACTTGGATTTATTTAATATGAGTAGGAATAATAATTTATCTACCAGTGGTAGGTTAATTAACGAGGCATTTAATCGCCACGCAGCGTGAGAAATTGAAAAGCCTTCCTGTCCTTAGATCAGTTATTCCCCTAGTACAGGATCCTTGCCGATTTAGTCATACATAATCACAGCAAAATCTAAGGGTAGTCACGTAAACGAGTCACGGAACAGTGGAACTGATTATTCAAATAAATATTCCTTGTATATTAGTATTATTATTCATGTAAACAGTTTACTGTAATCACATTAAGCATTTAATATGTAAGATCATATAAATAGCTATATTACTGGATTCTTGTTACATATTTAATCAAATGTATTACAACCTAACTATATTTTTCTTGAATTGATTTCCCGTCATGTTATTAAAGCTAAAACCGCAAAAATCCTGGGGTTTCTGGCGGAAGGTTTTATCCATCTGTGGGAAAACATTATTTTAACACGTTCAGGCCGACGCGGGTCACCGGTGCCCGGTGCTAGTGTATCTTATCCGGAACCGTGTGCCACTGGTATGTATGCCCATATCGATATCATCTATTATTTAAAAGAACCAAAATAAAAAATAAAAAAAATGACCTGCCTTTCGAGTTATACTGAAATCTGACAGAAATGTAAATCCGCACGAGTCACACAAATTGCAAACTAAGCACTCATTAGACTGTTAGAAAACGTACAAGGCTTATACAGGTCGGAACAGGCATAAATTCGAGCGCCACACCATAGAGCAGACATGGAAAATTGGCTCCGGCGTGAACGTGTTGACTTTGAGAATGTGTTACTACAGTACAGAACTGTTTAAAGTTTAATACTGATTAATTATGGATGTAGTTACGTACTATTGGTGTGATATGAAAACTTTGAGGAAACAAAATTTCTCCTTTTTTGCATAAAATAATATCGTCATTATAAAAAGTTAAAATAATAATTTATTAATTACAACTTTTACCCAATGTTTCCAGGCATTTACGTTTATTCTTTCATATCATATTGAAAATTAATGATTATTATGTCATTGGGCTGGCTAGCTGAGCGGGTTAGCGCGCGTTGCTTTGAACACACAGAGGACCAAATAATTTGCAAACCAAACAATTACGAGTTCGAGACTCGGTACTATGGGCGGCTTTTATTTCAGCATTTATCCTCCGCCCTCACCCCCTTGCCCGAGAAACCCCGTATAGCCTTCAAGGCGAGGTAGGGGAGAACGATAAAAAAAAAAAATGAAGTTTATTATGTCATATGTTTGTGCATAACAATTTATTTGAAGTCTCGTGTTTTAAGATATGTGGAATCCAAAATGCGAACTAAAAAAATAAAAATAAAACTGTATTCTACCCCTTTGCTGCCTTTTTTGGAAACCACCAGGCCGATATTTTCGAAATTTGCACCAAAGTAACAGGATACCAGGCGTTGTGATCTTAATAAAACTTCTACGTTGATCTCAGCTGAATAGTATCAAAATGGCGGTCGATTAAAAATATTTTCATTCATTAACTCAGTTATTCTTTTAGAAACCGATGAAAAAGAAAAGAAACAGAAAAAAAATTGATATTGGAATAAATATAGATGTTGGAACTAAAGAACACAAACATAGATAGATAATACACCGTTGGAAAACAAAAGATTTTAGATAAAATATTATCTGAGACACGAGGATATAAAACGATAAAAGTAACTGATTATTTTCGATAATAATATAGTAGATTTTTTTAATAAAACAGTTGTTTCTGTAGAAATTCAATTTAATTAATTCTTCATTAGTTTATCTCATCTTCATCTATAACTGATACACTTTTTTACTCAATATAAGATACTTTTTAAACCAAACAATTATGGTCTTAGTTGTAATATTAAATAATAATATTAATTAAAATAAATAATGAACTAATAAAACAAATAATAATAGTTCTATCTTTTCATTATCACATATTTCATAGCTATTGCACTATTGGAATAAAAATATTTTATATTTAAATTTTTTGATAACGTTTGATTTATCGATCTCAAGGGAAAGATTTGTTCCTGTGCATTGTTACATTCTAACTCAAACTAAGCCTTAGAAATTGGTATTTAAATTAATTAACAGGAAATATTCAGCTCATGGCTAATTAATAATTTTTGTTAACTCAAATATATGTTTTGCTTAGGCGAAGTAATTAGTATATTACCATTAATAGCATGTTCATCCAGGGAATGAGCCTCAATTGAAACATTTCCTAAAAAAGCAACCCATAATTATAATAATCACAATCGCTTTAATTTTTCTGATTAAAAAGGAAAATCATATTCTATTTAATCGCTGATATAATTAAACATAATTCGCAGACACGTAGCAATTAACCAATGCTTCAATAAGTGTAATTACCTTATCATCTTTGAAACAGCCTAAGATTAGCTGTCGTGTGTGTTTATAAATTCAGATGTTTCAGTTTATTGGATGGATTCTCAATATGGCTAGTTATAACTTAAATATAGATATTATATGACTACCATAAATAAGACATTAAGGGAAGGCAATTAGGCTAACAAGTTTAAAATGGAATCTGTGTAATTATCTCATTTAGTAAATAAATTCTAATCACATACTTCCATAGCCTGGAGAGAATATAGCACTGGCCACACGAAAGATGTGCATGTTAACTTTCTATCGCAGTTAACTTTCCAAACTATCCAGAATATTTATTATTAACATCAATTACTGAATATTAAGTTATTAGTGTCTAATGATGACTTGAGTATGAAATAGCTAACAAGCTATGAGTCGAAGTATCTTTCTAAAAGGTACTTAATCCATTTTAGGAAATTTTACATGAGACGTAAAACATTCACATTATATTATTATTTTAGCATGGGAATCTATAATTGCAATTTATTTTATTTTAATGATATTGAAGAAAATGTTTAAGTATGTTTAGGAATGAAATGAAAATGTGTGCTTACAATAAGTAACTTTTGAAAAAATGTAATAATAAAATGTTTTTACTTTCACTTACCTATATATTAAATATATAGTAAGGGAAAGTATTGCGATCGTGAAAATTTTCGAATTCCAGTTTTCAATGGAAATACACGTTTTAGGATTCCCTGAGTCTAAATAACATAGTCCTGCAAAAAGGTCTGTATGTCAATGTGTCTGTGTGTGGTAACTAGCGCAAAAACGAAAAGTCGTACGTAACTGAAATTTCATATTTAAGACTACTATACGCCCGAGATGTTACAGCACCTTTTTTAATAAATTCGGCTGACCGGAAGTGCTACTTTATACTATGCATTTTGCACTTTTTTATAATTTTCTCAAAAACGGCTCTAACAATTTTGATTAACCTCGCTATATGAATGTAAAATTAAATGGGCTTTAATATGATGTAGTGCTATGTTTTGACCGGCTGCTTTTCTAAGGAAGCGGTAGCTTCAAAAACTAGCTTACTTGATTTATTTAATCCATATATAAACTATTTTTAATGATACCAATAAAATCTCCTTTCCAAAGGTATCGTGTTTACCAATCCAATAGGTGGCATGAAGGGTAAGATTAAATTAGACATGTTTTACAAACTGACATTATTATTTAAAACAACTTAACACACATACAATATAATTAAACTATGCCTGAGAATACTGAGGGACATTATAGTTACACTTGCTATACAATATTACAATACCTTTAAAACTCTTTGTCGGCTGGCGGAGGTGGAATCATCTTAGGCGCCCATTCTCTGCTTCATCCTCCAGCTGCTCTCTCTCTGACCCTCAGACGGACCTCGCTTCTTCTTCAGGATGCCACTCGACTTCTCTTGGCTGGAATTAGACTCACCTTATCTTGAGGATAGAACTTGACTGACCTTTCCGAATTTCTGATCCATCTCCTCACATTAAGTCCATATAAAAATTGTGAGTTGAGAAAGTTGGATATACTAACGAGAGCCGCCATAAGATCCTGGTTGTGGCTACCTCAGGATACGCCAACTTATTACTCCCAGCACTGAGGGTGGACTAGGTGTAACGAGCTTCTCTTTCACCATTCCATTAATCAAGCTGGCTAGACTGCTGCGTATGGAACATTCGGGCTCCCCAGAACCTGTCAGCCAGTCTCCAAATGATGGGTTTTGACCCAACGGATATTTCAAGCAGTGAGAGAAGAAAACATCTGGCAACAAAGCTGCATCACAGCGTGGATGGGAGCGCATTGAGGAAATCCAAGAACTGTTCCTCATCAACTCATCGGCTGGCCGACTATGGAACTCCAGTGACTGGCCGTACATTTATCCAAAATGTGCGAATTCACATTAACGCCCTGGCCACAAGAGTAAGGCTCTCAAAAGGACGGAGGCCCTTTATGGAGATTAAATGTAGAGCGGGATGGGACGCTAATGAAACAGCGAGCCATGTAATGCAGTACTGCTTTCTGTCGCATGGAGGGAGGGTGAAGCGATATGATACCGTGGTCAATGTCATCAAGGCGGCTCTCCAGAGGAAAGGATACAGGGTGCTTAAGGAGGTGACCTTTGCTTGGAGTAGAAGGAGATGGAGGCCTGACCTGGTGTGCTCAACTACATCCTTGACGTCCAGATTGTTGGGGACAATCCCAGTACTACCCATTGGAACAACTTAAAAAGGGAAAAATACCAAGACTTGGACTGCCGGATGGCCATTGGACAGGCGTTAGGGGTACTGGGCATCGATATCAGAGTGCCCCCTATCATCATAAGTTGGAGAGGCGCTTGGTGCAGGCGTTCCTTCGAGAATATTCGGCTGTTGGATGTACCCTTGAGGGTCATGAACTCCATAACCATTAGGGTTCTCAGGGGCTCCCACCTCAATTACGGTTGTTGGTTCGGGATGCTTCGTGGACTACAGGCTGGAACATGAATTAGTGAAACATATTTATTGTGAGCTAGTAGTGTGTTGTGGATGTGTATATGTATCAGTATAGTGACGCAGTTGTTATCACTGTCATAGGATACTGCTAAGTAAGATAATATGTATTGTCCTATTTATTGAGCATTGGATTCTGCATCCAAGATACTATGTTGAGCTGGTGAAGGTAGCATCATATATATTGTTTTATAGTTTGTGAAATATTAACTTGTGGAAAATGTAATGTATGACCTACCAAATAATAAATAAAATTTTGAACATAAAAACAGTAATATAGACGTATAATATACTGTTTGAAAAAGAAAACTTTAGAAAATATATTATCTTATAGACAAGCTTGTAAAATAGAATAATGAGTGATAACAAGCCAATAAAACTAACTGATCATTTTAGATAATAATATAATAGAGTTTTTAATAAAACACATGGTTCTATATTAATTCAATTTAATTAATTCTTTAATGGTTTCACTTGTTTTTATCTCTAACTCTATTTGGAAATTCTTCAATCGATTTTAAAAACGGAGGTAAGTGAAAGTCGTATGTTACCCGCACCGGATTTTTTTAAATGTCATCATGGATTTTTTTTAGATGGAATAGAATGACGGAATTCAATAAAATTATTAGAATAAGAATATCCTAAATTATCGATTTCATAAAAAAATATCTCATGGTACATTTTAGTTTTAATGTTTCTGTTATGGAACCCTCATAATGAGACGACAAGAAACTGGTCGACGTTTTCGACTACTTCAACTCTTACTGGATAAAAACCCAAATCTTCCACTTGAGTACAAAAGGCTCACCTAAATGACTATCAATTTGTAAATAACAACATGATTATTGTTAGTATCAGTTGATTCCTCATCACTATTTATTAATATTTTTCATCTTTTGCTCATATCACAATACTTTGACTTACATCTCTCATTGAAATAAAATTGAAAAGTACATTTTTTCGTGAAAGTAATAGTATAAATAATATTATTCCTATGTAGATATTGTTTCACCTAAAGTAAATTCTTCGGCTTATTCGGGATTTTTCATTAGCTTCTACGGATTTATTTTTTGCCACACAAAAGATTGATAAGACTGATCTTAAAGCAGAATACAGAACAAAACCTTGAAATCATGAATCAAACGACTTAAGTCAGAAACGAAAAAAGAAATCCCTCATGTCGATTTAATCCTTCTTAATATGAATAAATATTATCACCATTTAAATAAAGTGAATGATACATCAATAGATCGAATAAACTATATGTTAATCCTACAGGAACCAGAAGAGATTTCGAAACATCTCTGAAATAGGAGATTCGTTGGAACAGTTCAATATATATATGAATATATTTCAGGGATTATCGACACAGCACGGATGATGTTAGTCCATTATAAATAATGTCTTTGGGAACATCTTTACGTTATTAGCATTAGTAAATTTTATTACAATATTCAATATTTATATGATACAACAAATATTTCGCATTTAGTTAATATTTAAGACGAACTGCAGCTAAAATATTATTAATACTTGACATCATAATTTTAATATTTTACTTTTTGGTCCATAGAAACAAAATACTTAAACTAAGGACATGGATGAAAAAGTCCATAGTTTAATTAAAATTTTTGTTAATTTAAAACACATATTTTTATGTATTTTTCTATAGACGTTCCGCCTTTGGTTCATAACAATTTTTTTTTAACTATTCATTTTGCTTTTTATGGTTCATAATATTTTTACTTTCACTTACTACATATAGTAAGGGAAAGTATTGCGATCGTGAAAATTTTCGAATTCCAGTTTTCAACGGAAATACACGTTTTAGGGTCCCCTGAGTCGAAATAACCAAGTCCAGCAAAAATGTTTGTGTGTGTGTGTCCTTGTGTGGTGGTTCCCGGGCATGCGTAGAACTCATCTCAAACTAAAATTTGTAGAAATATGTTTCTATGAAAGTCTAATTAATACATATTTTTCATTCCATAGCATAACCAGATACTTATAGGTAGGTAGGTAGGTAAGGTGTTTTAGGGATAAATTTCTAGATTATTACGCCCGTAAATCGTTTACTCAATATATTATTTCTTAATTTAGAATAATTAAGCTGTATAATTTCTTTACTTATAGCAAGCAGAGATAATAAACATATCTGTGTACCAAATTGGGAATGTCAGTACCAATAATTGAGGCGTTGATTTCTAAAAGGTACTAAAGAACATTAATTTACGAATTTACATAATTGTATTCTATTTGTTTAGTTTTATCAAAATCCACAATCCATTCATTCATAAATGCAATTATTTTTATTTTCACTTACTATATATAGTAAGGGGAAGTATTGCGATCGTGAAAATTTTCGAATTTCAGTTTTCAACGGAAATACACGTTTTAGGGTCCCCTTAGTCAAAATAACCAAGTCCCGCAAAAAGGTCTGTGTGTGTGGTAACTCCCGGGCGGAAACGGTAAGTCCTATGAAACTGAAATTTCATATTTAAGACAACTATACGCCCGAGACGTTACGAAACCTTTTTCATCAAAATGAACTTACCAGAAGAGCCACTTTATAGTATGCATTTTCCACTTTTTTAGATTTTTTCAAATACGGTCCTGACGATTTTTATTAAACTCGATGTAAAATTTAATGGGCTTTAGTATCATGTAGGTTTTATTCTGATAAAAATAGTGTGCTTAAATGCCGATATTTTAAATTTTTTTCTTCTAAAGTACATTTAATTTTGTTGATTCTATAAAAATAACTATATTATCTTGTTATCACAGATTAAAAACAAGTAAATATATAACTTGAACGAATTCGATATCCAACTAAGGAGAAAACTGAAAAAATATTTATTTAATGCAATTTTTTGTTTTTGAACATAAGAACAGTAAGATACCGTTTAAATGATGATGATTATAGGAAAACATTTTATTATCTAATACACAAGCTTGTAAAAGTTAATAAAGAGAGATGAAGAGCTGGTAAAACTAACTGATTATTTTAGATGATAATATAATTAATTTTTTAATAAAACACGTTTCTATAGAAATCCCATTTAACTAATTCGTTAATGGTTACACTTATTTTTATCTCTTACTGTTTTTGAAAATCGATTCTAAAACGGAGGTAAGGAATAGTCGTGTGTTGTCCGTACCAGATTTTTTTTAAAGAATTAATTTTGCTTTTTATTTTCATACATGTTTTTTTTTTTTTTAATTATTGGTATACCATGGATTAATTATTTATTTATTTCAGAAATAATCATAGCTTTTCTATATATAATCTAAATTTTTCAAGCTGTTTAATTCAAAAATTACAATAGTATAATCTTATTTCTTAGAGTTAGTCAGCTTCTCTGAGAGGGCAAGGTTATGAAACCGCTAAAGTATGGGATGCTCTAAATTGAAAACTAGTTGATAGAATATTACAAATTTGTACATCATTCTAACTATGAAATACATCGTACCAAATTTCGAGAATATGTGGGATCATATAATTTCTGGATGAAATCGCATGGAATAACCCATTATTTTTCGATTAAAAACATTGAAGAATTGAAATTATTCTCTAAAATAAATTTACAGATTTCGTCACTTCCACTACCTTCAACTAAATGATATATTTTCTAAAACGTGGAGCTTTCCAATATTAATAATACGTAGTTCTGGGTCTGCCAACCATTCTCTTTCCTATTGGTTTGGCTTCCATGAACCATTTCACTCTTCTGTCTTTTGGGAGTCTGCACACATGCTAAAACCAGCGACGTTGGCGTTCTTCTATTATCTCCGTCAGTGCCACCACTTTAAATTCCTCCCTGATGACTTCGTTCCTGACGCAGTCCCTTCCCGTTTTTCCTACTTCCCTTCGCAGAAATCTCATTTCTGAGGCCGTCATTCTTTTGACAACTTGTTTTGGGCCTGTCCAGTGCTCTGCTCCATAAAGTAGAATGGGAAGGAACTTTTCCTTGCATTTAGACGTATTCCTTTTCTATATAGTTCTTAACTACACTCATCAACTGCTTGTTGTAAGTTCTCCTGTTAATAAAGAACTAGAAATATATCATCAGCGAAAATCATGGCTTGGGCTGATACAGGCATCAAATTTCTATATCCAATCAGTAGTTGTTCAGTAGTTCTTCTCTTACACATTTTTAATATTTCATCCATGAAGGTTATTAATATCAAAGGACTAAGGCTGTCCCCCTGTTTGACACCGACGTGAAAATAGAAAGGCTGGGATTATTTTCCATTTAGAAGTACTCCTGTCGGACTCTGATATATGGACTAAATAGCTGCTATATGATTTGAAGAAACATTTTTATACTGCAGAGCTGCCCATACTTCATCCCTTGGCACCGAATAGAATGCAGCTTTGAGATCTATAAAGGCCAAATCAATTATCGTTTTGAGGGAGAATACATTGTCCTGTTTTTGTCTCCCGGGTCTGAACGCTGCTCGTTCCTCTTTCAGGTCTTCTTCTATGAGTTTCCTCAGCCTCTCTTCCAAAATTCTTATATATATTTTATACAGAACTGGTGAGAGACATATAGGACAATAGTTTTCACATTCGGATTAATAGATACAATATTGTACTTCTAATGTCGGGTGTATTTTTTTCTCATCCCATAACTTTTGAAATATCACATAGTTTCTTTTTTATTTCTTCGCCTCCGTACTTTATAAATTCAGGCAATATGTTGTCTCTTCCTGAGGCTTTACCCAGTCTCTGTATTGTCAGTTCCACCTTTTTTTCACTGATACAGTCATCCATACCCTCTACACCTCTTTGTCTTACTCTTCGTTAGAGCACATCTTTCATTAAATTTTTCCTTATATTGTTTCCTAAATCCTCCAGTATCTCCTCGTCTCTTGTAACTAATTATCCCTTCTTGTTTTTAATTCTTCTTACTGGCTTTTCCTTTTTATCTCTCTGTGCTTTAATAGTGTTCCAGAACTTTCTGAAATTGTCCTTGTAGTTGTTTTGCACATGCCTTCAATCAATTCATAGCAAATATTAAGGCTATCTTTATATTCACTGAAAAATCAGTGATAGAGAATATTCTTCTTGTCAAATTTTCTTGAATATGGAGAGATTTTCAAGAAAGTGTTGTAGTCTTAATCCCAAGAAGCACTTTATTGAAAATCTGTCTTAGAGCTGATGAAGGCCAACACAACATGTTGAAACATTGGTACACAAATAAAATAAGTTGTCTTAGTGTGTTTTTCTTGGTGTCCGCATCCCCAATCAACTTCTCAAAATTAAAATTAATAAATAAATAATGCGTGTTATTCAACTAACTCTTGACAACTTTATAGTGGAAACAACCGAAAGCACTTGGAACGCCTATGTAACTTCAGTTTATATACAACTTGATAAATAAATACGTTAAAACGTATTTATTTATCAATTTGTATTTATTTATTATATATTCAAACGTATTTATTTATTTATTATTAGTGTGCATTTTTTCATCCCTTTCCTTCTCATTATTCAACTTTCGTAAGCACTTTCAGGAATCAATTATGTGGCCGATGTATAATAAAAGTATGGGGTCTGCTGAAGTTCCAGATATGGTTTCTATCTATTTTAAAACAAGAAACATCAACTTACTTTGTACGATGTTGATCTTATTTTTCTTGGTTAATTTCCAATTACTGACTACAATAAATATATTATTATTTTATAAATAATTTTAAAAAATATTCTATATTTATTTCTCAACAGGAATTATGATCTTTACCTGATCTTTAAAATCTCGGTGGCCCCAAACCCACACAGATCAACGGCATAGATTTAGCACAGTTCATGGGCAGCCAGGTGATGTACTTAAAGCCCGAAGCAATGTGTCACATACATGTAGGCGGCTCTAAGTACCTCACTTGGGGACGGGCTATGATAATGTCTGTCACACTGAACTAATATACCAAGCCGCTGACTTGATTTGTGGCAACCAATCACCGAAGGCCCTGCCCGTGTAGTCGTGGGATGTTAAGGCAAATAATAATGGTAAAGGGAAAATAATAGCCGCGTCTTGAATATTTAAATGAACCGATGTTAAGGTGACTATGTTATTTAAATGAGAAAATTAACAAGATTTAGCCTGTAAATAAGGTCTCTTCTCCAGCTTAATGTTTTAACTCGACATTTTGGAGACATAATTTAAGCTCTTCCGCTGTTAAATAACAATAAAATCTAAGGAACAAGTTGAAATATTTTTAACTAAGTATGTCTTTTATCTTTAACAGTCATAACAGTGATCTTCCAATTCTCTCCATATGCATGCTTGGGAGATCGTTTTGGATTGGCTGAATTTGCTTGACATTCAGTCAAAATTTGCCATTTCAGGCTTTAGCTGGTACCTGACATTGCACATGCGCGGGACCACTATTTTTCGTCCCTTTCGAAGGATGGCATAACCAATGATACTCCCATTAAACATCCTTTGGCCACCTGCCAGAATTGAAACCCCCAACTTGGGCATAGAAGGATGTTGGTTTTTATGGGTAGGGAGTTGCTAAGTAAATGAGATATACCTATTTTGGACTAATTCTAAAACAAGCAGGAAGTTAAGTTCTAAATCAGTGGTATCCAACAGGTGGTCTGCGGATCCTAACCTGCCGGAGTTAAACATTGGGCGTTGAATCCTGTTATGCCAACCACTACACCAAAAGTAATCCCAGCTCGACGATCTATTCTAAAACCTGCAGGGATATTAATGGATAATCTCGCTGTGGTTATGGTTATATTATATATTATACTTGTCAAAAATCATAGGGCCAACTGAACCCACGACTAGTTAACTTAGTCCATCTAGTTAAAAAAATTTAAATTCTCCTTTACAATATCTTAATATTCAACATTCCGGTACTGAAGAATACCTAGCAATTTGATTTGCTCGTCGTCTTTTATTATGAGGATTATGGCGAATCGAAGAGAAAATAGGCATTTGGTAAAATTAGGGATGCAGATTGGCATGGAAGAAAATGTACCTGGTTCGGGCGAAATCAGGAACATAGAAAACATTAAGAGGATGAGTTTATCCCAGAAGAAGTAAAAGAATCGAGGAAGTTTAGCAAGGGTTATCCATTGTAAGGATTAGTTACGATAAGAATTCGATGGTTTAATAGAGCTTACACACACTAGCCACATTGGTAAGTAGGTAAATAGAAGATTGTTTTTTTTTGTCTAGTAAGTGACGAAGAAGCTGAAAACGTCGTGTACTTGTGATTCTTATTTGACGATTTCAAGTTAATGTTTACCGAGATAGACACCAAGGTGTCCGATCTGTTAAGAGGGACAAACAGGTTAAAGGATACTGTACGGCAGGAAGTCATAAGTTGACGAACGGTAATATATCTAAAACATACATGATCTAATTAAGACAGGATAAGGACTTTTTCTAACCGAATGTGAATAGCAGGTCCTGTGCCTTTGCTTCTTTGATAAGACAGTTAGATAAGAAAAAAAATAATAAAAAAGACCTAACTTGTTGGAAATGGCAGACTATTAATCATTATTGATAGACAGGACATTAATATTCTACAGTACTTAGTGCTACTGGTTGGTTTCAAAAGCATGTTGTAAAGATTGAGAAAAATAAAGTAATTTATCAAGTCATAAAGGTGTTTATCGCTTGGTGTCAACGACTTTAGTAGAAATCTCGAAGCAACAAGTGTTCGAGGCAGCAATGGTGATTATATCCTACCAAAACGTTATAATTATCCATTCAGGGAGAGGGCAGGAGAGGTTAATGTAAATATGGCCGTAAATTATCTTTCAATTAACGAAAGTAGGCCGTAGGCGGTTATTATTGGGTGGGTGACGGACGCTAGGAGATAAAGCCAGCCTGCGCTCTGGATAGTTACGAAACAGCACCCTTTCCTCAAAAGGAGCGTACTGGAATTTTGAGGTGGTGAGACAATGTACTCTAGAATATTTCCATTGTAATGTGGATCAAATATATCCATAAAATGGGTTTTAACTTCCTTGATATCTTGTACTTTATGCTTAATTGAAACCATGAACATTGGATATGTAAAATAGTTCTTTATAAAATCCTCAACGTTTCCATGAGACATAAGAGAAGAAATAAATGCGAACCACAAATATTAAATGAAACAAAAACAAGACAATGTACTACATTATTGTTTATTTTCAAACCTTTTAAAAAACAAAAAAAGAAGTAGCAAACAAATATGAAAATAAAAACAATCTTTAAAATAAATTAACTTACAATTACGAAATCCCTTAAATATATAATAATCGATCCTTATGTTGGTTTTAAACCTAAACTATAAAATATTGGCTCAAAAAAGTAGGTTCCTTAGATTAAAGTGTATTTATGACTGCACCCGCAACCAACTTCATGTTCACTAAACTATAAAAGTAAATCAAGATATGCATCCCCATCGATTATCGCACAAAGATAACTAAATCAAATCCTTAAAATACGTAGAAGCAATAAAAGCTTTATTGTTTTTCTTTTTTACAGAAATATGTATACATATATAACAAAAAATTGTTTATTTTAATATTCACAACGATGACAGGAACATCATAAATTTAGTTAAATATCTGTTCTTGATATCAATAATAAAAAAATCTGGTGCGTGTGACACACAATTTTCACTTACCTTCATTGTTGTAATCAATTTAATAATTTTAAAATAATGTTAGAGATTAAAAATAATTTAAGTTACCTGTTAAAAATAACATATATTTTGTTAAATAACACATTATATTAGTATCTACAACAATCAATTCGTTTTATCGTTATTACTCTCCATTACCTTCTACAACATTGCATATAAGATAATATTTTTTTGTCAAATCATTAGCTTTCCAACCATCTATAAAACTGTTTCGTGTTCAAAAACACAAAAATTGCTTACAAAATTATTTTTGCTCTTTTCTTCTTTAGTTCGATGTCAAATTCGTTCAAATAATATCCTTATCCGTTTTTTATCAGTGCTCAATAGATGATATTTTTAAACATGATACTTTAATCTATAAAATTAAAGGAAGAAAAAGTTAAAATATCGGTATTTAAATCCCGTTAGACTATTTAAATCAGAATGAAACCTATATGATAAAAAAGTCAAATAAATTTGTCATCGATATAGCAACTTTAGACAAAATAGTTGGTACCGTTTGTGAGAAAATCGTAAAAAAGTGCAAAATACAAAGGTTAAATAAAGTAGCGCTTTCGGCCAGCCGATTTTAGTTAAAAGCTTCTGTAACATCTCAGGCGTATAGTAGTCTTAAATATCAAATTTCACTTTAGTACATCTTTTCGATTTCGCGCTAGACTTAACACACACGGGCTATACTCCCCTTACTCTATATTATATATATAGATAATTGGAAGTAAAATACCCATGCTGTAATATTCAGATTATAATCTCAACAAAATATTTATCCTACAAAAAAAAAAAATACAAAGGGATTATAAATTCGCATCTTCAAAAGCACAGGGTATTCACTTAAATCACAAATAAAATACTTGTTTTGTTTGCAACAAACTACTCCAGTACATGCGATCACCCACAAGCGCCGACAATTTTCTGCCGATAAATAGCTCCATCTATTTGAAAACCTTAATGTTTTTTTTTTTCACTAGATATCTTAAACGAGTGGGATCATCACCCCGATTGCCAAATTTACATCCGGTATGAACAAAAAGTCTAATTACTTTAACGTTATTACTATTTATTTTCTGCTGAAGGTAATAGCTTTATAACAAGCATTTTCTCGTGGAGTAAAACACGATCAGTACAGGAAAGGACGGGATATTAAAAAAAAATTGCACATCTTCAGAAAGAGATTCACGGAAGAGTCGGAGCATTATCAGGTTATTTGTAAGGGGTTATGGAGAGGAAACAAGCCAGTAAATAGGAGGCGACAAGACAAGAGGAAGGATGCAGAGAACGGGAAAGCGCAGGAGATCAGAGAACACTAACTTGTCCCCTAATAAGCCAATAAAGTGAGCTGAATAATCAGGCCCCGAGGGTAGTATACTTCACCTATCAGATCCTCAGCTATTGTATTGAAATAGAGTTCAATCACTCAACCATTATTGTCTTTGAGCCAATCCCTGTTACCGTCTTTTGGCATTCAAATCCCATCTCGGCCGTCATCTCTCCCAGATACTTTATTACAGCCCGTCGTCGTGGAATGTCGGGGAGCCTTTCAGTCCCAATCCCAAGTCTTTGTGTATTCTTGTAATAAAGATAAAATGTCTCTGCCTTTTAAAATGCCTTCCACTTTTAGCGAAATACGTAGCGCCGTCCTATATCTTTGGATGGAGCCTCCTTGGAAGTTATGAGCCCTTTTAGAGCGAGGTGTGAACGGGCCTCTTGAAAGAATCTGGAAACGCTTACATCGTTTAAGCTTCTTTTAAAACAATCCCGTTCCGAACATAGTCGTTTATAAATGTCTTTAGATACGACCCTGTTCAACAACCAAAACTGCTTTGATAACAGTGATACTTTAAATTCTTTCTAAATTACAATATTCTTTCTTCTCCACTGTATAGAAAGGTATAGGACAGTTCCGAAGCAGAGTATCTATAGATAAACATCCACGGTGATTTCATTATTTTGTTTGGGACAAAAACCATTATTATTAGTGGAACTCGGAATTTACGAAGCCTACAACCATTTGATATAGTGGACATTTAGAACCAAGTAAGGCAATGTAATGAAATTGATTTATATGTATTTGAGGAAATCGAACATAATAATTTATTATTTCCATATAACAATATTAGGGTATAACTGTTTATATAGCTGTTGATAGGCAATTACGTAATATGAAAAGTAATAATTCAAAGGATAACATCATATCACTAGCGATGATTTCAAAACGCAATATCTCAGCTAGTTGTTAAACCAATATCAGTGATTATTTTTTCATTTTATCGAAAATTAAACTATCTATCAAATTGCACTAAAAGCAAACATCTGGCGTTTTTTTTTTTTTTTTTGGCTAAAAAAGAATAATTCATTTTTTCACTGGCTTCGAAAATAATGTAGTTAGTTATAAACGTATATATATATATATATATATATATATATATATATATATATATATATATATATATATATATATATATATAAGCAAGATTTCAATTTTTTTAATTTTTTTTTTTTTTTTTTTTGTTTATCGTGCTCAACTGATTCTGAAACTATACATACTTTTCTCCATCGCCAAAAATAACTGAATTATGAGCGTATTTATGTGTAAAATTTCAATTTATTTCCTTTCCTCTTTTATATGATAATTCAGTTTTTGTTTTATTGGTTAAAAACACTGGCAAATTTTTACTCTATCTTCAAAAATAACTGAATTATTGAATTAAATCACTTTTAATCGGCCGCCATTTTAAAACTAGCCAGGTTATATCAACATCTAGGTGTTAGGATCATCGTTGCATGTATATTTTTAAATATATATAATCAGCGGAATTCTTAATATAATTCATATTAATAAAATAGTTCCACATCTACTTGCGCTTATTTTGGTAATGTTTATTTATTTGTACAAATGCATTTATCCATGAAAGGTCTTTAGTATGTAACACAAATCTTAGTTTTCACAATTTTTAGCAAAAATTGTAAATAATATATTATGCAGCTGTTATTATCCTGTTCGATGTTATGATGTAAATATGTACAATTTATTATACATTTTATTAGGACTTTTTGGACTCACATTTTATTATCTCCGAGAACTATTTCCAGCCTGTTGCCTATGCCGAATTTCCTTCTTGATTTTTTTTTATTAGCAAAGTAAATCTTTTTTTTTTTACTTGCAACTCAGAGTATTTCATCACAAAATGACCCAACACCATTCTGGATTCTGGTGATTTAAGCAGTAGTGCAAGAAAAATGTCAGATTTATGATTTAACTGCGATTATAGATGTTAATAGTTACGCCTTAGTGCTCCACCTGATAAAATTTATTTTGATCCTGTGAGTTTGAACCTTCAGCTGGATTGGGTACTTTTTATTTTAGTGATCAATTTATTCTTATTGTTTTTATTTATTTTTCTCTGGTATTATTGATATAAAAATTAAATTATGTTGATCACTCCATTTATTAGTCGTCTTCATACATTAAATATGAACTGCTATTATTAATATCATTGAAATAGTAATATTGTACAGCGGCAAACATCACCATTGTTGTGGATAGCCAGTGTTATTAAAATTATTATAATAAAACGAATTTTTAATGGCAGATTTAACAAAATAAATATTCAAGCAGAAGATGATATTAATGATAGAGATGGTGATATTATTCAACCGACAATAAAGCGAAGAAGCTTTATAATAAGAAATATTAATAGCAATACAACTGATGTGGCAGAAAACATCTCCGTAGAAGACGTATCAATCATAAGAAATAAATTTGGTTTGATTTTTGTTTTATTATTTTCAATAATTAACCTTTGTAATCGACCAAAAAAAAAAATATCCGCGCTCAAAATTTGAGAGCTTACGTTTCAAGATGCGTAGAATCCGGATTACGAATATTAAAAAAATCCGTTGGTCCGCCGTTGTTTCTCATTTCTCCGAAAGTTTATATATATAATACTTGGTGAATAAAAAAGACATATGAAAAGAAAATCATAAAAAAGTTATCTCTTTATAAAATGTATAAAAATTGATTATTAAGTTAAGTAGATTTAAGAAGAAATAACCTGAATATTTCTTTCAGTTTTTTTTTATTTCATTTTGGTATAAATTGAGATTTTGAGAATCTTTGAGGGTGGAAATGTTTTTTGAAAAAATATGGTTGATGTACTTATATGTATTGCTTGCTCAATATTGATTGATCTTGTTAAAATATTTTTCTAATTCAGAAACCTAGGAGAGGCTCTTTAATGTTACCTTAGCTCTTCGGGGAACACGAAAGTATTTATCATCCTTTAACATATGCCTTCATTTAAAGAAAATAAACAAAGTAGCTTAATTTAAAATTAATAATATTTTTTAAATCTCTGAAATTCATTCATAAAAAAAAGCTTTGGTACTTTAAAGTCATAAAATAATATACTTTTTTTTTTAATTTGAAATATAGTTCATGAAACTTTTATTGATTAATTAATTATTATGAAAATCTCAGAAAGACTGCTTCGTTCTATTGCGGATTCTTCCTATACCTAGTCTATAATATTGTTATGCTCATTTTTTTTTAAGCAATCTTTATGTAAAATGATTTAAAAAGGATGATATTTTTGTTTATATAAAATATACATCGTGTCGGAAGGTTTAGTCAGTTTCAGTTTTTTAAATTGCAATGTTAAAACGTAATATTTCAACATTAAACACTAAAAAATAAATAATACCTATAGATAAGTTGTTTAAATAAAATCTGGTGCAAGCAACACAGAACTTTGACTTTCCTCCGTTATTAAAATCAATTTAAGAATTTTTTAATACATTTAGAGATGAAAATAAACTTTTAAAGAATCAATTATATAGAGTTTCAAAAGAAACATGTGTTTTATTAAATAATCTATTATATTATTATCTACGACAATCAGTTAATTTTATTGGATTTCCACCACTCTCATAGATTTCTAACAGTATATTATACATCTATAATACTGTTTTTTTGTTCAAAATTTGCATGAAAACATATTTTGTGCTCTTTTCTCATTTCGGTGGATATTGATTCGTTCAACTTCATTTTTTTTGTCAATGCTAACAAAGATGATATGGTTAATTTATTCAAATCTACAAAATTTAAGGTACTTTAGAGAAATAAATTTTAAAATATCAACCCTTAAGCCCTGTCACACCATTTCAATAAGGATAAAACCTTTATGATATTAAAGCCCATTAAATTTTACATCGATATACTGATTTTCATCAAAATCGTTAAAGCGGTTTTTGAGAAAATCGCTAAAGGGTACAAAATGCATCGTATAAAGTGGCTCTTCTGTTTATCCGATTTTAAAGAAAAAGTTGCTTAAATATGAAAATTCAGTTTTGTACACACACACACAGACGTTTTTGCGCGACTTGGTTATTTGGACTCAGGGGACCCTAGAATGGGTATTTCCATTGAAAAATGGAATAGGAAATATTTTACGACTGCAATAGTGTCCCTTATTATATATTTCATATATGGGTAAGTGAAAGAAAAAAGACTTTTCCTAACTCACAGTTAAGAAGACAGCACTACCTTTCAAACATATGTTATAAAAATAATAAGTTAAGAATGACTACTAATTGTAAGTAAAGTTGAAAAATTACAAAGGAAATTCAAGAATAAATATTGATATGTTAAAACATCAGAGTCGATGTCCCGACACATGCAAAAGCTAAATGCGTACTTTAATTTTTAAATAAATGCATATAGCAGCTTATTAAATTATTTTGCATGTAGCCATAAAATACTTCATGATTGCAGAAAATTAATTTATTTCAGACATACTCAACGTAAATTACCAGCTTCTAGCGTTCCAAATAAAATACAACCAACATTTAGTGGCATGCATATCGTTGAGATTGATCAATGTCGCATTAAGAAAGGAATATTCAGAGAGAGAATAAATTTCTCCACTTTATTACGCTGTTGATCAATTATATTTTATTCGTAATATATAATCATTAAAGTTTCTTGCCAGATCATAATCATGTAAATCGGATAAAGAGATCCATTGTGCTAATTAATAGTTGATATAAGTGTGAAATGAGTTATTTATGACATTCCTGAATAAAAAGATCATGTCCTACCTGCCATTTTTAGCCATCATAAACTCAATAATAAATTGTACTTTTTGAACCCTGTTAAAGTTAAACTGTCAAAGAAAGTTTTCAATATACATGAACTACTGTTACTATAAATTGCAGCAACCATAATATTTTCTAGAATGATAACTCACTCCTTGAAGTACCGTTGGGACTAATAAAAAAGACAAAAATTAGAGAGACACCAATGATTCAGCTTTAGAGGTGAGCCTCAAACGTAAATTAATGTCCAAAAGAGATGGCTATTAATTACCACTAATTGCAGGTTCTTAACTTTTATCGAATAGTATACACCATTTCTGCCACATTCCTCAGCCACCTTGAATTACGAGCACTTATGCAAGAGTAATTACGGAGAATTTATGATCACATAAATTTACTTAAGCTTTGATATTTTAGTACGATCGTTCGGAAACAAAATTGTTTAGCACCGCTAATTATAAGCAAATTAGTAACAATGTAATTTTATTATTAACTAGCTGTTGCCCGCGACTTTGTCTGCGTCAATTTCTGTTATTATGATCGCTAATAAGAAGTTTTAAAAAGAATATATTTTAAAGTACTTCTGCGTAAATGACATTTTTGGTATATCTAGTACGAGAAAGGTCTGTAACAAATGGGATATTAAGGTCGTTATGGATTATTTTATTTGTGACGAAATAAGGAGCATTTAGGATTTTTCGAAGGATTTTGGATTGTAAGGATTGGATACGGGAGGAATTAGATGGCTTCGTAGAGCCCCAAAGCTCGATTCCATATGTCCAGATGGGTCTGATGACGGTAATATAAATTAGCTTTTTGTAATGAATTGGAAGTTTTGAACGTTTGTCGAGTAAGTGTTGTAGTAATCGGTATCTACGGGCAGTCTCTTGTCGTTTTAGTCTCGTGTGAGGATTCCATGTAAGACGTTTATCAAGATGGAGTCCTAGGTATCGGATTTGTTCAACAGGAATGAGTGGGGTATTGTTAAAGGATACCGTGGGGCAGGAGGTCATCGGTTTGCGACGAAGGGTAAAGGTAATTTGGTGGGATTTATTAGGATTTATTTTAATCCTCCAGTTCTGACACCATTTCTCAATGGCTGTGATGTGGGACTGAAGGGTTTGGGATGCAGCGGTTGGATCATTATGGACGGATAACACACAAGTGTCATCCGCGTAAGTTGTGAGGACAGTGCTAGGATGGAGTGGAATATCAGCTGTATATACCGTATAAAGGATGGGACCTAGGATACTACCCTGAGGTACACCTGCAGACTGAGAAAATGTGGATGAATAGGAAAGATTATGATTTACTTTGAACGTTCTATCAGTAAGGTAGGAACGGATTATCAGGAAGTATGTAGCGGGAAGGAATTGACGGAGTTTATAAAGGAGTCCTGGGTGCCAGACTCGGTCGAACGCTTGTTCTACGTCAAGAAAAGCACCCGTGCAATACATTCCACGCTCCAATGTGGAGGATATAACATCCACCACACGGTGACATTGCTGAATTGTAGAATGGGATGTCCGAAATCCAAACTGATGGTCAGGAATTACGTGATTCATTTCTAGGATCGGATACAGGCGTTTCAAAATGAGTTTTTCTAGGATCTTTCCCATGATGGGTAAAAGGGAGATCGGACGGTATGAGGATGGATGTTCAGGAGGCTTTTGGGGTTTTGGGATCATTTTGATTATTGACAGTTTCCATGGTTCAGGGAAATAAGTGGTTCGGAGAGTAGCGTTGAATATATAAGTGAGGTAGAGGATTGCTTTTCGAGGTAGCTGTTTTAGGATATAGGATGTGATGAGATCATGACCAGGTGCTTTTTTAATACGTAATTGATGGATAACGTTAATTATTTCAGAAGGATGAAAGGCTTTAGGAGGAGGGGACATTTGGAGTGGAATAGTTAGTTCTGCTTCAATATGGTCAATATGGGTTGGATTAAGGATTTCAGGATGTGGATTAAATATTTTGGAAAGGTGTTCACCAAATATTTGAGTCTTTTCTTCATCTGATCGAGACCAGGTAGAAGATTCGGTAAGGAGTGGGTGATTAAAGGTTTTGAATTTGAGCAAATTTTTGGTAGTTGTCCATAAAGATTTGTCAGTTGGTCTTAGGTTTTCTGTGAAGTCCCGAAATGTTTGTATTTTGAATTTTCTAATTTCAGTTTTGAGTTTGTTAGTTAGATGAGTATAGTATGTTTTGTCGGACGGGTATCTGGACCTATGCCACTTAGCCCTTGCTCGCCGTTTCTCTGCTAATAAGTTTCGAATGTGATATGGTAAGTTAGTGTCGCGGGAGTAGTTATTTTTGGGATGTGATGAGTTGTTATTAATTGCAGTACCTATTGTTATTGTTAGTTTTTCGATAGCAAAGTTAATTTGTTGTTCTGTTTTTAGTGGAATCGTTAAGTCAAGTTCGTTTTCTAGTTCAGAGCGAAAGTTGTCCCAGTCAACATGTCCTGTAATTAAAGAAGGAGGGAAGGATTTAGGAATAGGGTCTGAATGAAGAAGCAGCAGAACTGGGCTATGGTCTGAGGAGAGGTCTTCTAAGGATGTTACTGTAGATTGAAAGGTAGGAATTTGGGATGTGACGAATATATCAAGAATATCTGGGCGCTTTTTAAGAGAAGTAGGCCAGTAAGTAGGATCTTTGGGTGATAAGACGGAATAGCTGTTGGAAGTGGTGACTTGGGAGAGAATCCTGCCACGAGTGTTGGATGTTCGGCATCCCCACCGTTGATCTTTGGCGTTGTAATCTCCCCCGGCAATGAAGCGCGGACCAAAGGACTGAAATAAGGAATTAAATTGGTGAGAGGAGAGGGAATTGCCAGGAGGGCAATATACAGCTGAGATGGTTATATTAAATGGACGGCAGGATAAGGTAATAGAAGTCGATTGGATGGCGTCAGTCGGAGTAGAAGGAATCAGGGAGTGGGTTAAGGAATTGTGAATAAGGATACAAGAGCCAGCGTGGGATGTTTTGTCAGGGTGATCTGATCTGTGTGTGATGTAGTCACGTATGTAAAAATGTGAATGAGGTGTGAAATGGGTTTCAGTCACAAGGGCAATGTCTATGTTATTGTCGTGAATAAATAAGTCAAGCTCGTCTCGGTGATTAAGCAGTCCATTAGCGTTCCATAATAGAATAGCCAGGGTCTTCCTACTCATCGTGGGATATTGAAGGGGATTTCTGAAAGGAGTCTAGTAAGGAGAGTAATAAGGGGCTTGATGGTATTTTGGAGATCTAGGAGAAAGGATGAAAGAATAGGAATAATATCAGATGAATGTTGGTAGGAATAGGAGTAGGAGGGGTTGTCTTTGGGCAGAGGATTCATAGGTCTTGGAGGAGGTTGAACCCTTCTCTGAGGTTGTTGACAAGGGATCATGTTTAATGGAGGTTCTAGTGAGTGGTTTTCAGGAGCTGATGATATAGATGGAAGAGGCTGGTTGGGAATGGTCTGAGGAGGTATCAGTGGTGGTAACTTCACTCTTAGGGATGAGTTTTGAGGATCACTTTTAGGGACTTTGAACACTGGATGGGAATTCTGAGATTGAGGATGCGGTTTTTGGGGTTGTGGATGGATAGTCTGGGGAGGACCATAGGAAGTCTGGGAATGATGATGGGGTGGCTGAGGCTGTTTTGAGGTTTGAGGCGATTGAGGTCGTGGTGTAAGGTGAGAAGCTATTGCAGAAATGGTTGTGGTCTTGGAGTTGAAGCTCGAAGTGTGTTGATTCTCATCGATGACGGTAGGGTGCTGGAACACAGGTGTACTCTTGATGGACCGGCCTGGTTTTTCGTTAACTGGCTCTGAGTTTCTTTGAGTAAAAGCTGCTGCATATAAACCTTTTTGTCTTAGCAGGTTTTTATATACAATGCATCCTTTATAGTTAGCAGGATGTGCTTCACTACACAAAGCACATTTTGCAGGGGTGTCTCTAGATTTTTGGCAGGTGCTGGAAGCGTGAGATCCTGCACATTTGACACATCTGGGAGGATGGTGGCAATAGGTTTTCGTGTGCCCTAGAGTTTGGCAGTTTGCGCATTGTACAATTTCAGGTCTCATCTTGGGCTCCTCAAATCTAATGCAGGAGTATACTAGCCTATTGACTTTGAAGATTTCATGATTACCAGGTGCTGGTTCAAGGTCTACAAAGAATAAGGGCAGAGGATACTTTTGAACAGGATGAGTGATGCATGATATGTGTCTAACATTAAATCCTAATTCGTCTAGGTCTTTCTTGATGGCCTCTGTGGGAGTGGTGCTGTGAAGACCTCGTAAAACCACTCTATAAGGTTTCTCTTCTTTCAGCTGATAACAGTGAAAGTCGTACTTTTTCTGTGTTAAGTGGTAAACTAATTTTTTATAAATGTCTTTATTTGGAGTGTTAATCTTGATGTCTTGTAATCTTGAAAAACATTGAAAATTTTGTTGTCCAATCAGAGCTGAGATTTCCTGGCCAAACTTCATGAAGTCACGAATGTTACTGACATATATAGGTGGCGGCTCGGGTTCGTTTGATTCTCGGGGTGCTAAAGGAGCATTAGACGAATTATTGGTGGCTGCAATGTTATTGCTGGAAGGTAGGTCGTGAGAAGTAGTTTGAGATGGAGTTGTGTTGGCTGAGTTTGAACTCTGATTTTCGTTTTCGGTTGGAAGTGCTTGTTTAGACTTGGCTTTCTTTTTTTTTTTCTTGTTGGGTGAGTTCCCAGCGGAACCCGGTAGTACATTCCTATCACGTTTCTGGAGCGTTCGACGTTTTAAATACTGCGAATCCGTTTCGCTAACTTCACTAAAGGCTGTGTCATCGTCCGTATCCATGATTGAATTTTTGTCAGTGGACATAATAATGATATAAAATTAAAAAGAAAAAAAATAATTAAAGTAAAAAATAATACATGGATCAAAAAATAAATGGATTGATAATATTTAACTAATATCGTATTTACAATGATTTACATAGGTATTTAAATTTAAAAAAAAATAAAAAACATTTCCTAAAATATTTTTATACAAAATTAAATAAAGAAATAAAAGAAAAAATGTCTTATATAAAATGAAAGAAGAAAATAATATTTGAAAAATTGGAGAAAAAAAAAAAAAAAAAAAAAAAAAAAAATTAAGCGTCTCTTGAGCTACGAACTCAGTTCTATTCGAGCGGAGTCAGGAGCGCTACCTCCGAGCCACTGGTGATCAGATAAGAACTAGTCCTAGTGAGTGATAGCCTATGACAGCCTGTACAGGCAGCAGCCTGCTTACCACGTGGCGCACCTTTAGGCTATTAACACTACTCCAAAAGTTAACTAATAATCACTCACCTCACTGAATTACAGTATAAACTTGATTACTGTCGTAAAAAGACGATGTTTATAAACGTTGGCAATAATCCGTGAGTTAATACCACAGTTATAAAGATGCTAGTGCAGAGCGATAACTAAGCGTGACATTAGTTTCGGCCATGACACTCGAAACTCAAATGACATTTTTAGTTTTGTTTTCTTGTTTCAGAAGAACATACTGATATTCTCCGCAACTAGATCTTGGCGTAAATAGATTCCTAAGAGTTTAAATGTTTGCCTCTCTGATTTATTAATTGTTACGCAAAAGATAAATTAAGAGGAAATTGAATTATTTAAAAATTAAAAGATATACCATTTGGAATCATTGGGATGCGAAGATGATTTTTCCTGTTTTTCCACTGATTCTTCACTACTATTGATCGCAGCGCGATGTTATATAGTCTAATGCTTTTCTCGATAAATGGACTATCCAACACAAAGAATTTTTCGAACCAGTAGTTTCTGAGATTAGCGCGTTCAAACAAACAAACTCTTCAGCTTTATGGTAGTTGTATAGATTATACGAATTTTTACACATGTTCATGATCTACTAAAATGTTAAAATGAAAATAAACAATACGTTCGTGAATAACGATATTTTCATACAGCAATTATTTATATGATGATAAAACTAATGTACCCTTGAGTTTATCGAAATGTTAATTATTTTTTATGATACAAACTTAATAAAAGTCTAACTTTTTTATTTAATTAAACAATAGAGTTTATTATTTCTATTAGTCTAACTCAACTTATTTTAACTATAATCTAAATTAGAACATCTTCATATTAATATTAGAACATGTTAAGAATATAAAGACTAAGAAAATATAATATCCTTTTAAATAGTTTTATGTTTAATATATAATAATTGTTAAGAAACGTATATTGCTTTTCAAGTCCAATTCGTTCAATAGTACAATGCTCTCATTTTAGAAAAATATTTTAGAGGTATTATTGAGATCATAACACTGTAAAGAAACATATTAAACAAATTTAGGACGCTACCGGAAACCAATAAAGAAAATTGTCAAATAACGAAGAAAGAAATCTAATGTGTGCAATGTTACTTAGTGACGTAATTGTCCATTCTTGCTAATTTAAAGTATCGTAGTATAGAGTACTATTATATTTGCTTAATACTATTAAATAATTACACACTTAGAAACCATACATTATCACTCTTTTTTGTTCTCACATTTATAACAGCTGTTTTTGTTTAAACATCTGTTGTACTTAATATATAACTAGTACAACTCTCAGCCAAGGTAAGCAAAAACAAATAATAAAACAATTCCTATATACAAAATAATTTTTTTTTTTTTTTTTTCATTTTCCATCGTATTTTCGTCACTAAAAATCATTGACAATCGCATTTGCTAGTAGATCAACAGTAAGGTACTAAGTTGGATTTTATGTCATTTTTATAATCCCAGAATAACATATGGGATTATTGAGGAGTTTTATTTACAGGAATGCCGATAACTTAAAATTTCTTCCTCTAAAGTACTTTCATTCTGAAGAATCTAGAAAAATAACGATATCATCTATTTAGGACTGATAAAAAAACAGACATATGTGTAATTTAAACGAATACAACATCCTACTGAAAGAGAAAAGACCAAAAATATATTTTTTTTAGCAATTTTGTTGTTTATAAACATAAACCGTTGGAAAGCTCATGATATAAGAAAAATTATCATATACACACAATGGTAAATATTAATGAAGAGTGATGAAATGCCGATATAAAACGAACTGATTGTCATAGTATTTATAGTAGATTATTTAATGAATCACATGTTCTTATTGAAATTCAATGCAATCAATTCTTTAACATTCTAATGGGAGTAAAAAATCCTTAGTTACGTCGTCCTTCGGAGGGAACGTTAAAAGGTGGTCCCGAGCCTGTGCGATGTCAGGTACTCGTTAAAGATCCCTATCCTAATAAAACCTGTATAGGCAAAATTTAGGACTCCCACTGTAACATCGTCCGATTAGCCATAGTAGCATAAAGTGACGTTAAATAAATAAACAAACAAATTCTTTAACATTTTATTTTTATCTCAAAGTGCATTTAAAAATTTTAAAAACTATTTAAATTAATTTTAACAACAGAGATAAGTGAAAGCCGTGTGTTCCGCCACGTTTTTAAAAAATGTGTTTCTATTGGGTTGATGCAAAATTAATGCAGGTTTCCTCTATTGCAATATCTTAATTCCAATTGTGTAAACAAAGCTAATCCTAACATTGATCATTATTATACCAAAATAAACCTTATCTAATACCCTCTCTTTCACCATGAATTTGTTTAGTAAAATCGTTTTGTTCAGTGTGTTCAAAGGTCTTGAATCGAAAATGTCAAAGTGCGATTTTCGTCAAATTTATTTTTACGAATTTAAATTAGGGCGCAGCGCTGTGCAAACGGCTCGTAATATTAATGAAGTGTGGGGTCAGGGGGCTATTAATGAGTGCACGGTGCAGCGTTGGTTCCAGAAGTTTCGCAGAGGAGATTTCGACCTCGAAGACAAGGAAGGTCGGGGCCGTCATCTTGCTCTGGACAACGACCAGCTGAGGTCAAAAGTTGAAGAAGACCCAACCAAAACCACACGAGAAATGGCGGCGGAACTCGGAACTCAAAAATTGCAACGTCTTTGCCCAGCATTGATGAATCGGAAGGGGCCGATCCTGCTCCACGATAACGCCAGACCACACGTTGCACAACCAACGCTTCGACGACTGCACGAGTTGGGCTACGAAGCTCTCCAACATCCGCCTTATTCACCTGACCTCTCTCCTACAGACTTCCACTTTTTCAGGCATTCTGGACAACTTTTTGAGGGAGAAAAATTTTCAAAACCAGGACGACATTGAAAATTCTTTTCGTGATTTCATTGAGTCCAGGGATTCGGATTTTTTTTCTGGTGGAATAAGAAAGCTTGTTGAACGTTGGCAAAAGTGCATTGATTCAGATGGAAATTATTTTGATTAAATATATATGGTTAAAGTAAAGATATGGCGTATTTACAATACCTACTAAAAACCTGCATTAATTTTGCATCAACCCAATATATCTTTGAAATCATTGATCAATCTGTGTACTTCATAGTTTCATTTAGTAATTGTTACGATTTTTATATTTATTTGATTCTCTAATAATTTTATCATTAAAGTAATATTTATGATTTAGGTGAAAGTTTATAGGGCTATTTTATCGATATGTTTGTTATTCATATTTTAATTGCTATTTTATATTTTTGTTAGTTATTATACCATTGCGTATTTTTAATTATTCAAATATTTATTTAAATTTTTTGCGACTACTCAAGCTTCAGATCCAGTACGGATGAACTCATATTTTTAAACTAATTAAAAAATCTATATTAATTATATATCAAGGTAAGAGAAGTTATTAAAATATACTACATTGATAGTTTTAAATGATTTATGTGTTTGGTAATAATTTTCGGCTGTGGAAAACAATTACCCGTTCCATCAGGTTCTAACCAATAACATTCTCTTATCAAAAAGAGATAAGCACTAAAAGCTAAAATTATTCGGCAGGTTCAAAGTCGGTCGGAAGAGAGAATCAGGTTTCTTATCGCATTATGAACAGGTTCGACTTATCTATTTAGCAGTGTCCTTCCAGCCTCTAAACACCAAATTTGGAACTATTTTATCCAAATATGATAAACAATATAATTGCGAAATGGGTTGTGACATGGCAATAATCTCTAAAACATAAAATAAATCATCCGACTGGTCGTAGTGTGGAAATCGTTCACGCCTTGTTATGTACACTAAGGTGATACAATGGCTATTTACATTCTTCACATAAGTAATTAAGTTTCCTGAACAAAATACATATATTTATATATGTACACTCATATATTGACATATTTTCAACTTTTATTGACATAAATTAAATTAATATAGTATGTGATGCCTTCTGAGACTGTTTCATGAATATAACCTACATTATATAAAAAAGTATTAAATAATTCATTTAAATAGTTGGTTCAATCGAAATCGCTAGAGCCATTTCCAAGAACTGGCAACGATATATAAAATTAATATAATAAAATGAATAAGTTCCGGATATTTGATTTTAATAAAAATTTCGCTGTAACATCTATGTCATAAAACTATCTTATATTATATACCTTTATAATACAAAATCATTATCGTAAGTCTTTTTTACTTTTGCTATTTTGTTAGTCACTACAATTTCACATTTCGCACACATATCATAAAACAGTTTTTACTGTCGAAAGAAGATTTTTACGTTCACAACAGTTCCCCACACCCTATACAAAAATAAGTAAGTGAACGTAAAATACATATTACATTACATCTCGGCTGTAAAATATAGTTTAAACAATATTAAATATGGATTTCATAATGCTTTGAATAACTAAAAATTTATCACAGTCATCATTAGTAAACTTGAAATAAATTAAAGTTTAAATCGGGAACCTTCCTTGATGTAGAATAGGCCTTTGACCGGGTCTGCCACCCGGGATTGCTTTACTCCGCAAATTACTTCCCCCTACATACTTCCTTATCATCCAGTCCTACCTACCTCGCTGGCAGATCCTTCTGAGTAAGTTATAATAATTACTATTCATTCTATTCATCCATTTTTAGTCAGTTTGCTGGGGTTCCTCATGGCAGTATCCTAGAACCCATTCTTTGCACAGTTTAACTGAGTCGTGGATTCAAATTGCAAAGCTGTAGACGGTCAGAGGACTATTTGATAGAGAAATGAACCAAGTATTGTTTTTGATTCGAGAAAAATGAATCAGTTATAATTCTTATTTTACTTGTACATTTATGTTATTCTTAAGGGACCTTGTCCAGAATAAAGTTTTTTTTTTTAATTTTTATTCATTCGCTTACTGTAAGCCATTGAGACTTGATTTCCAAACGTACTAAAGGACATTTTTTTCAAATTGATATTTTGACATATTTGTATTCTAAGGTTTAGTTTACTTATATTCGTCATCAGATTTTATCTAAACAACATAAAAACTTTAAAACGTATTAAAATAATCCAAAAGTACTTAAATAATTGCATTTCATTCCAAAAGGTACTAAAAACCTTTCCTTCCAAAAGGCACTATATCCTCCGTAAACAGATAACTTTTCTTTTCATTTCATTCCAAAATGTACTATATTATCCAATTATACAGCAGAAGCACCTAACCCCGAATATATTACCATAATTTATTGTTTTCTTCATTTTGTGGCATTTTTATTGGTTCATTTAGAACGCCTTGAATCACCGCTATTAATTTGAAACTGGTTTTAACGTAATAATCAGATTTTAAACTGTTTTAAACAACTTGGTTGCGTCGCTTCGGTTCTTGTAGGTTGTGAATTAAATTAAGTTTTTTTTACAGTATTTCTTCTTGCAGCAACATAAATTTAGTTTAAAAAATTTCAGAAACTCACATTTTAATAGAATAATTATATTTGATCCAGTAAATAGTTGGAATTAGCATTCTACGAACTTGCTAAATATGAAAGGAAAAACCTTAAACTTAATAGTAAATTTATTTGATTTTTGTATGTAAAATAAAAGCTCAAAAGTTATATATTTATCAGTCTCTATAGCTAAATATTTTTACACGTAGTTAATAATATAGATAAATTTGCTAAATTCACACAAATAGTAAATACAAGTTAAAAACAAACTTCATAATTACATACTTTCTTATTATATTGCTATAAATAGGTAAATTGTCCTTTGAATATTTACTTTCTTATGAAGAATAGATAATAAATGTAATTAACAAACAAAGAAAGATATTTCTCAGAGGGAGAATAAGGAAATATACATAACTTAGTAATTAACAATATAAAGACGTTAGTTATCGGTAGTGTATCATAAAAGTTAAAGTGACTATTACCAACTTATCGCGCGTTATATTGTTCCAAAAAGTACTATATATCCCTTTTAAATTTTTCCAAAAAGTACTATATCCACGTTTCATTCCAAAAAGTATTATATCCATATTATTTTCTTTAAAAGTCATCGGAAAAGTACAACAATTTGAAAAAATAAGTTGATAACACGCTTAAAAATCAACTTTAGATTTAATGAAAAAGGAATCAGATAAATTGGTCTAATAATAAATAAATGACAGATTTTTGCGTCTCCTGTAAAAATGCCAAAAGTGGATATAGTACCTTTATGAAATAAACGTCTCAATTCTCCGGTAATTTTTGCCTAATTTGTAAACTAAAAGGCGTTTGAAAAAAAACAACATAATAAGATTCTGCACGTCTTGCTGGAACCATTTATACGGACAATAATCAGGTGGAAGATCTAGGTTAATTTAAATGCAGATTTTAGTACTACCGTGAAACCAGGGATCTCTCAGTATTTATTCATAATGATCAGGATCCAATTAAATGAAGGTGGATATAAAAATGATTGAAATATAGCATTCCTCACAGGTACCCCCTAAGTCTTCTCAATTTATTCACAATATTACGTACGGAGGCACAGAGAGCTCCTCACCGTGGCTAATTTAATCCACAAAGCTTGTAGAGGGCCTTATCAATCGGCCTACTTGGGCTGGGGTCGCTCTAGTGTAGCATAAACTAGCTCCAACTGATACTGTAATTAATGGCAGCATTAGTGACCCGGCTAACGGAATCAGTCCACTTTTTTTTTTTAAATATCCACCCAGCCTCCATTCCCACGTGAAAATATTTCGCTGTGGTTTAAATCGATTAATTATCAATCAGGCAAGACGCGGACTGACATGTAACTAATGATGAAAATTAAATGCAGCTTAATTTTGGATCGGATTGATGGCCCACGAGCTAATTTTGGTCAGACAAACAAATATTGTTCTGTCAAACCAACAAAATATCGGCTTGAAAAGTGCATTGTAAACAAGTTTTTTTTTCTTTCCCTTTTTTTATATTCCAGGAAATGTGTCTTGCTACCAATGTATATCCTTATCCTGCTTTAAAGCAAAAAAATATTCTGATGAAATGAAATGAGTGCAATTAAATTTATTTAAAAAAACTAATGTTTTTACATGACCAAAGTCAAAGTATATAATAATTTATTATTTATCAATGCCTCAGTTACTGACTGATAATTCAGTGACTTTTTGTTTATCATTAGTACTTGATATTATGGTACATTTTAAAAACTAATTTGTTGTGGTTATGCTTTATCAAATTATTTAACACCTCTGAGAAACAAAAAAAAAAATTCAAATTGCTTTGAAGTTAAAGCTAGCAGAAATTCAAATAATGCTAAATTACACAATAGTAATTAGCAGAATGTTTCTGAAATAAATAACCGATTGAAAAATACAAAACCGAGATAAAGTATTACATTTTTACGAATTAAGTAATGGTCATATCTGAATTTCTTTCATGCTAAAAAAATAATTAAAAGGTTGATGATCTACATATTTACATAAGTTAATAATGAATGCAATTTGGTTATAATATTATTAAATGTGGTGATTAACCATCGATATGTTATGATTCAAGCCAATTATAAAGCGCATGTGGAATGTTTAATTGGGGCTATTAGATGCATTTAAAATTATTTATACTTTTTTTACTTAGGGCTAATGGTTGTTTTTTATGTGTGGAATGAAGAGAGATTATTATCCTTTCTGTTTAGAGATAGAATAGGGTAACAATTCTTTATTTTGCAAACCATGACTGAACTGTTTAACTTGAAAAGGATTATTTTGTCCATAAATGTTTAAAATAATGATACTATAAGATCCTTAATAAATTTAAGTATATAAATAATAAGAAAATAAATTAAAAAAACACGTGTGGTTTATTACTGTTGACTGAAAATGAGGTATCAGCAGAAACGTTATTTTATTTAAATAGGGTGGTGGACATAACAATACAGTTCTTTTATAACTTAAAAAATTCGACCTTCACCTTAATATATCAACACTTAAATCATATAATATTTTTGACAACAGTTTTGGATGTAATCTATTATCCGTCCTGGTTTTTTCCCGGTGATCGAAATCACCCACTGGTCACCACCATGTCACTTCTATAGTAACTACATACACACTTCCATAGGTGAAACGAAACTGACTAATACTTCTGGACTTCTCGAGAGCATTTGACTCCCTGGAATACCCTACCCTTTTCTCCAAACTACAGAGTCTATCCTTCTTTAAACTGTCAGGAGGTTATATCATTTTTTTCTGATATAATCAAGTTGTTACCATTCTTAACCATCCTCTATCTTTCTTTCGAGCCCTCTCAGCAGAGCTCAAGTATTTTAATGATTTAATAATAATTTTAATTGCTATATCAATGACCTTCCCAACTATATCCTTCAATGTTCCCACTACTTATATGCCAACGACTTCCAGATATATTTTTCCTTCTCTCATCTAAGTCATTAGTAGCATTTGCTAATATTCAGGAAAACTTTAATAGAATCTGTGCCTGGGCAATCCTGAATAAACTAAGACTAAATGCTACGAAAACTCAAGCCATTATTATAGGTTCCATTTACCTCCTCAGATCCAATACTTCCGATTTCCGAGTCTAAACCAAAATGATCATAACCACATCACCTTTATATCCTCTGTCAAAAACCTGGGTATTAACATTGATTGATTGATGATATTATCCTTGACCTTAAACCCTTTCCTAGAAACCCTATTTGCCCAAATCTCCCAATGAACAATAAGTATCCTCAAATGTTTAGATTGCTCCCGCCATCTTCTTCCACTATCCACCCGTAAGCTCCTTGTATCCTCACTTATTTCCCTCTCCCTCCACACTTTGACTATTTCTGCATAGTATATGATGGTCTCTCCACTATGCTTGAGGACAGGCTAAAACGAATTATAAATATATTTTTAAGATTTGTCCTCAGTACTCCGAAGAGGTCTCATGTGACCCATTTTTGGTGGATTAAAGTGGCTCCTTCTTCCCATTCGCAGACAATATTTCCTAGGATCATACGTTTACCAAACCATTAACTCCCATCATCCTACCTACATCTTACGTCCTCTGCAATTTAAATCTTTAGTCCACCAACTTGAAACAAAATATTGCTCTATCATCGCCTTTACATTCCTACCCAAAGAACTAAAACTTTTGATCATTCCTTCCTTGTCCGCTCCTTTACTTTCAGGAATACTTACTCAATTCAATTCAAATTCCACCTTTTCCAGTGCCTTCTGTTATCCCAAAAAGACGCTTAACAATGGTGATCTTTATTTCTTCACCACCATACTTTAAAAGAGGAGAAATATTTGTTCGTTGTCTACATTTAAACTCTGTTATCTGTTAACTTTTTTTAAATTTTGTTCAACATAATTTAATTATATATATTCATTTATTGATCCATATTTGTAAATAGTAATTACTATATCCCTTCTGTCTGTTGGCCAGACTTTACAAACCTGTTATTCTTAAGGAACCCATTAAGAAATTATAAAATTAATTTATATTCTATTCTATCTGCTATATTCATTAATGTGGGTGTTCACGCCATATTTTATGGCCTGATAAGGTTTTTCATGGCTGTTAAATTGAAAATTAAAAACTCCATAATTTCTATGATATTTATCATAAGATCATTTTATTGTATAAATCTTTATTTTTTATTTGGTTTAAAAATATTCTTTGTAAATATCATTAAAAGTTTTTGCCAAGAAACTGAAGAGAAAGAAAAAAAAAAAGACGATCGTACTTCAATTGTTTTATGACTGCCTAGTGGCGAGTCGAGTCTTAATGTAGCGTCTGAACGGTGAAGATGTGCCGTATATAGACCCATGTCTCCTCTCATAATCCGTACGTTTGCAAACGTATTTCATCATCTCCTCATCGTTCCCCTTGGGACTTGGAAGAGCCGCCCTGCGGTCATTTTCAACACTCAAGAGGACTTCGTTGAAGCCGCCGTGTGTTAATTTTCTTCAATACTCAAGACGACTTCGTTAAAGCCGCCCTGCTGTCGTTTTCTTCAACCTTCAACTGGACGTCTTTACGTGAATATAACTTATCTATATCCATTGGAACATTTAATTTCTTAATTATCATTCTTAAAACTGATTAATTTTGATTCCTATATATTTTACATCTTTAAGTATTTAATTAAGTTAAGTTTGTTTCTCATATTTTCTTATATCAATTTATTAGGTTCATTTTGTTTTCTACATTTTCTTGCAGCTGTTTTACTACTATATTAGGTTAATTTTGTTTCTTATCATGTTTATATGTATTTTAGTTTAATAAATGTATTGTGATTCGTCGTGTGCTTTCATTATTTTTATTTTTTAAATCTATACAGTCCACTAATTTTTTTATTCGAACCACCCTCAATTTTGAGTTATCACTTGAAAGTACTGTTCTTTCACGGATAGCTCAGCGTATACAGTGGGTAACGAGAATTGGGGAAAACTGGCGGCTGTGTGAGATCTATGCCTGATCACCTCCTTACACTGCAGCTGGTCGTAAAATAATACTATTCTTTATAAGTACTGAACCCGAGACCCTTTATGGGTTGTTCAGGCACAGTATTTTTTTCCTAAAAGACCCTGCTAATCTCTTCTAACAGTAATCAAACAATCTCATAATTTGGTCTTTCCATATTTTCTCATAGGTAAACATGAAATGCGCATTTAAAAGGTTATTGCCTCAAGGGAAGTATACATATTATCTTTTAGGTTCAGATTAAAAATATTTTTGTATAAATTTTTATTGACCTTAATCCAACCAATATTAATATTAAGGTTCTTTATTTTGAAACATAGTACCAATAATGCTTTTACAACAGACTTGAATCTTATCGGGGAAAAGAGGTGCAGTAACAATGAGCGTCAAATGTTTGAATCCATTCCTAGCTTGAATTCACTGACAAAAGCTTCAATTTTTAAAAATATATATCATTATTTTAATTTGCTGTATTCATGAGGAAGTCATCGTTTTGTGTTATACGTATAATTGTGCTTCCGTATAGTGAGGAAATAGTCCGTTATGTAAAGGATTATGATGTTCAGGTTAGAAAAATATTTTGGGACGTAAATGTCTGGGAGCGTGTTTCCTAATGACACGTCCAAGTATTAAAATAATTTTGTTGTCACGCACCTTGGCGAAACTTCGGCGGATTCAGAGAAATGAAATTCTGACAGGCTGAAGAAGGAAATGGCGGTTTCGTCCCACACGGAGTAAAGCCATCAGAGGATAGTAATTAAGCCGACTTAATGAAACTGAAAATGCTGAGCATTGTCTGAAAATCACCCTTGCCATCAGTCTCGTCACCTCTTAGAACGGACCTGTCCGACTAAATAGCCCATTTGGTCTGACTAAAAATAAAAGAGAGTAGGAGCATCCTGAGAAGCGGCCGTGGTGAGCGATGAGTTTTGTCATGACGAGGCCTCTGGAGATTCCATCCACCGCTGGGATTATAAATCCTGCAGGATAGACTGTCACCCTGACTTAGCATTGCCGGCTCCCGGTAATTAATTTATTACTATTTGTCTACTTAACTAATTGCCGCTATCGCTGTTATCTCATCGCAGCCTCCTGTGAGAAATAGGCTGACAGGGAGCGAAGGAATGAGATGGACAGGCCACACGGGGAAAAAACAAGACTAAAACGCATAAGCGAGTAACTGAGAACAAAAAGTCCATCGAGGTAGTGACAGGAAGACGGATGGTTCATTCCCCAGGCAAAGATAATACAGCACGTAGTCCCTGGATAAGGAAAACCGTTAATCACATAACTAACCTGGCCTACCGAGTTTAGATCTCCAAAGTAGCACTAAACACTAGCAGAACAACTGCTTAAGATTTAAGCAACAACTGCTTCACTAAAATCTCGCACCAACTTAAAATTCAACCGAAATAAATGCCAACTACTAATTTAGAAGAGAAAATTATTGCATTAAAATTAGCTTACGATGAGATTTATTTTATATATTAGCTTACAAAAAAAATAAATAATATTTCTTATTTGCGGTCATGATTAGATTTGAGCAGCGTCAGTAAACCAGTCAATTGTTTGAAAAACTAAACATTATTTAAAATAATGATTATGAAAAATGTAACGGTATTCACATAGGAGAAACATCTTACGTGTATAAGCGAATAAGCTGACACACTACACATATTAATATATTAAAAAAAATCACACTACTTTCACTTACCTACGTTGTTAAAATCAATTTAAGAATTAGAACCAGAATTTTTTAAGGGGGTTTCCAAGATAATGCTTTTCAAAGTACTCTTTTAATGGATAAAAAAAATGTAGTATCACCATTGTCAACATTTATTATATAAATTATGATCTCTACAAAGATTATGAAAATAAATCGAATTATGACTGATCTTCTTAACTTCAGTTTGAATGGTAATAAAAATCCTTAAATATAATAACTACCGAGGTACGAAAGTTTAAGCAAAATGTTTTTTTCTTTCTGAAATTCGGAAATAGACGTTTTGCTGCCTTAATGTGTCAAATTTCATAGAAATTGATCTTACTACAAAATTCATGTAGATAAAGTACATTATGGCATATTAAACGAGCTTCTATTTGAGTGGTAATAGATATTTTTGCGTTTTATAGTTTTCGTGATAAAGTTGAACAAGTAAAAACTTATTTTAAAAAAAACAAAACACATTTTGTTATTTCATTATGTAAAATATCATAAAAACTATACTTCCTAAGGCAATTATAAAGATAAGGTAAATCATAGCACAATTAATTAGCTTTAATTCATAAATTAAAACTAATTGCCATCTGTAAGTTTAATAGTTTAGTTCGAGATAAAGGTCAGTAAGTAAAAACTTTTAAACCAGAAATCAATATTTCATTACTTCATTTTGCTAAATATATGAAGCATATTGCAATATCTCTGCAACTAACTATTTTAGCGAAAACATTTATATATTCATTTTTTAAGATATTTTAATGTACTTTAATTTTGTAGAGAATGATGTTTTCAATAAAGATAATACTTTTTGATTACAAAAACTGAAATCATTTAAAAAAATTCTCACTATTCCCATCCTCCCTATAAAACCCAGCCCAGAAAACTCTGGACTTTTTACCACTTAATGAGGAAAGTGTATTGAACAATTTTTGACAGGTTTCAGCTTTTTTTTTCTGGATGTTCCGGTAAAAAACTAATTTTACTACACTATATTGTACAACAGACAAGAAGAAAATATAACAATTGCAAAATCAAATAATGCAACAGTTGAGACCTTTTAGAACTTACACTAACTGTTGAAGTATTTCAAGTTGAACATTCTTAAGTCCAATGCATGTGGTGGTTTAAACGCAGGCTTTCGCCTCAACATTAAACAAGACTAAGTCTAAATAAGATTCTTAATATAAGATGTAGCATCAGTTTTAAAATAATGACAATGTATAAAACAATTCTCTTTTTGGTATCTAGTTAAACAAGATAATCATTATTTCAATAAATTTATTTTTAAAACATATTATTTTATCGTATATTTTTTATTGCTCAATGTTGAGAAACATTTTTCACATAAAGTAACAAGATACGAGAACATAAACGAAACGTCAATATAAAATTATGAATTAAATACAGTTAATACAATGTTTGTAGAACCGTGATTTCTCGTATTTTTAATTAAGCCTTTAAATTTCTAAATATAAAATGATTTTCGAAACCGGAATGCCTTGTACAAACGAAAAACATTTGTACATAAATACGAATGAAATATAGAGTGGGTGTGTAAAAAAATTAACCTTAAACATAACGGAGCGACTCTTAATAGCTTTTAATTATAGCCGGCGTAGAAGCAGGACGGTTTTAGCTGATATAAGAAATAGATGAAGAATTACGGCCCATTTAAAATTCGAAACGTTGACCGATTAATAACAGACCAAAAAAGGAATAGGTATTATAAAATGGGCAGTTAAAACACAAAAAGAAATGAAAAAAAATCATAACTAATGTCGGTTTTAGTTGAATTAACTAATACAATTTCCAGCACGTTCTGTCCATCATTCTCAGTCAGGAGAGACAGAAAAGCATACAAATTTGTCTCGATAATACATACCTACCATTGACAATTTAATGTCAAATAATGAAAAGGAAATACTCCATTAATCAATTCAAAACAGTGTTTAGTGTCATTTCTGACGTAATAATAGCATAAATAATGACTAGTCTCAGAATTATTCAAAACTGCTAATAATAATAATTGTATGGTATGTATTAAAAATAATATGATGAAGTTAGGGGTCATTGAAGACCGCATCCCCTACCAGGTTCTCCACCTTTTATTCTCAACAGTTAACAATAAATCCATCATCTATCAAAGTATTACTTAAATCCTTAAGTTTTTCAATTTTAGAATTTATTGCATTGAAAATTGATCATATGATAATTTTACTTTCATTTACCTCTATATGAAATATATAGTATTACTTTCACTTACCTCTATATGAAATATATAGTATTACTTTCACTTACCTCTATATGAAATATATAGTATTACTTTCACTTACCTCTATATGAAATATATAGTATTACTTTCACTTACCCATATATGAAAGATATAGTAAGGTTTCAATGCGGTCGTGAAAATAATCGAATTTGAGTTTTCACTGGAAACACACGTTTAAGGGTCCCCTAGATCCAAATGACTAAGTCCCTTGATTGAAATAGTCTAAAAGGACTATTTCTTAAACCCAAGATATATATTTTCTTCCTCTAAAGTACCTTTAATTTTGTGTATTAAAAAACATTGACCGTATCATCTTGTTAGCATTGATAAAAAACGGGTCAAAATATAAGTTGAACGAATTCGATGTCCCACAAAAGGAGAAAAGAGCAAACAAATATTTTTTTATGATTATGAACAAAAGAACAGAAATATAGACGGATAATATTCTGTTGGAACGCTAAAGGTTTTAGAAAGAACTTTATCTTATACACAAAGTTGTACAAGGTAATGCAGAATTATGAAAAACCGATAAAAATAACTGATTTTTTGTAGATGATAACATGATAGGTTATTTAATAAAATTTTTTTTTTTTTTTTTTATTTTTTAGTGAGAAATATTACAGTTTGTTGCATAATGAACAGTAGTAATAGAGATGTAGTACACATTCATACAATATATACAGCCAATAATGATAAAGTCAATTTACATAAAATCGGAAATAAATAAATTCAAATATTTACAAAAAAAAAGCAACAAGAAACAAATCAAAACAACAACCTGTAGTAGAGATAAATACAAGTTGGGAAATAAATAAAAATCATACAAGCATACTTAACTATATACAATATATACAATCAGCCAAAGGAACCCTAGACTCGGCTGCTCCCCCCACAAGTGGGGGGAGAAGCGGAATCCAAGAGATCCCAGCGCCTCCCACTCAGCGCTTCACTGGTGTATGCCAGTGGAGGCCGAGCCAGAGCGGAATAGCCACAAACATACAGTACATGAGTGGAGGATCTGACCAGTGTCAGAACTCCAGATAAATGTTTACAAAACGTCGCGGGGCCACTGCCGTTTCAATCTTCGAGGAGGATTGTAGGGATGGGTGATGCTGGAAAGCGATTGAGCAAGAGGATTAGGATGATGAAGAAGGTTCTGATGGAATTTGGAGAATTTGGATGGTACCAGATCTAAAATAAATGGAATATTAAGGTCATGGTGTAGGGTACAGTTGGTAACGTAATAAGGAGCATTAACTATTGTTCGGAGGACTTTGGATTGGAAGGATTGGATACGTTTGATGTTAGAATGTTTAGTTGTCCCCCATAGTTCAAGTCCGTAGGTCCATATAGGTTTCAGTACTGTCTTATATATTAGTAATTTGTTGTCGACTGTAAGATGAGATTTTCTGTTTAGTAATTTGTATAACCGGCCGAATCTGCGGTTGAGTTCTATCCTTTTAAGTCTCGTATGTGGGTTCCACGTCAGTCTTTTGTCTAGTAAAAAGCCAAGGTACCGGACTGTGTCTGAGGAAGGAAGCGATATGGAATTGAATTTAACTGTTGGACAGGATTTACGTCGAAGGGTGAAGGTGACGTGTGTACATTTGCTTTCGTTCACCTTAATTCGCCAAGCCTTACACCAGTCTTCGACAAGGGAAAGGTGCCTTTGGAGATTTAGAGATGCTACTTCAGGATCGGAATCGGATGATAAAATGGCTGTGTCGTCAGCAAATGTTGCCAGAAAGGTATCGGGATCGGTAGGGATATCGGCGGTGTAGAGGATGTAGAGGACGGGTCCTAAGACGCTGCCTTGAGGAACACCGGCCTCAACAGTATAATGTTTGGAAAATTCGGAACCACAGCGAACTCGGAAGGAGCGGTTTGATAAATAGGATCGGAGGATTAGGTATAAGGATTGAGGTAAATGGGTTTTGAGCTTAAAGAGCAATCCCGGGTGCCACACCCGGTCAAAAGCTTGAGCTATGTCCAGAAAGGCACCCGAACAATACTCCTTGCACTCAAGGGCAGAGGAAATGTGATCCACAACTCGGAGTCCTTGCTGAACTGTGGAATGTTGAGAACGAAATCCAAACTGATGCGAAGGAAAATTTTTAAATTTATCTAGGATTCGTTTTAGTAGGAGCTTTTCGAAAATTTTTGAGAGGATCGGAAGTAGGCTAATAGGTCTGTAAGATGACGTGCTGTTGGAAGGTTTGCCTGGTTTCAGGAAAAGGATGATAGTTGAATGTTTCCATAAGAGAGGAAAATAGGTAGTGCGTAGGATACTGTTATAAAGATATGTAAGGAATGTAGTGGCTTTCTGTGGAAGTTGTCTTAAGATCTGAGGCGTGAGGAGATCATATCCAGGGGATTTACGGAGAGGAAGCTTTTTAAGAAGATATTTGACCTCAGAGGGATTAACTGCTTTAGGAGGTAAGGAGAGTGGTATTGGCGAAGTAAGGAACTGTTCAACTGTTGAAGTATGGTTTGGATTCAACTCAGGATGAGGAGTGAAAACTTTGGAAAGGTGCTGTGCAAATTCCTGGGCCTTATCCTTGTCAGAAGCAGCCCAGGAACTATCACCGCGCTGGAGAGGATGGGAAATCGTGTGAGTATTCAGGATTCTCTTCGTGACATTCCACAGGGAATTGTCACGAGTCGAGAGAGAGGAGAGGTAGGAATTGTAGGATTGGGAACGAAAGGTCGCCAACTCCCGCTTTAATTTTCTACAATAAAAGTTATAAGAGCGGCGATCTTCTGGGTGGCGGGTGCGTTGCCATAATGCTCTGGCTCGGCGTTTGGTGTTGATGAGGTCTGTCAGGTGTTGTGGTAAATGGCATTTGTAAGGAATAATTTGGGATTGTTTAGGAAAGGAGGCAGTCCAGGCAGCTTGTTGAATCAAGGTTGTAAAGGAATATACGGCATCATCAAGGTCAGAAGGGGTTTTGAGAGTTACTCTGAGGTCGATATCATTGGTGAGGATTTCGCAGAAGAGGTTCCAGTTGATGGGGCCTCTGATGAATGACGGTGGGAAAGGTTTCGGAATAGGAGTCATGGATACATTTAGGATTAATGGACTATGATCAGAGGATAGTTCATCAAGGCGAGTTACGGAATAGTTCAGGGAGCCTAATCCACTGTGGATGAAGAAGTCGAGGGTGTCTGGATTACGGTTAGGATCTGTTGGCCAGTAAGTAGGGGAATCGGGAGGTAGGAGATTAAGGCGTCTGGAGTTGAGTGCAGACTGCAATGTCCGTCCACGAGTATTTGTGGTTCTGCAACCCCATTGTTGGTGCTTCGCGTTTAAGTCTGCACCCAGAATAAAGTGATTCCCCAATGAGTTGAGAAAGGAACCAAATTGGGTAATAGAAATAGAATTTTTAGGAGGGCAATATGCTGATGCGATGACTAGCGGAAAGGAAAAGGTCTTGATTATAATAGAGGTGGCTTGTAGGAAATCGTGGGCGGGAAGTGGGTGTAAGTGATGGGAGAGGGATCGGTTGACAATGACAGCAGTACCGGCATGGGCTTTGCCGTCTGGATGGTCTGTCCGGTATGTTGTGTATTCAGGTATTTTGAAGTACTGTTTAGTGGTTAGTCTAGTTTCAGTAATGAGTGCAACGTCAACTTTTTTGTCTTGGAGTAAGGCTGTAAGTTCGTCAGTGTGAGTTCTAACACCATTCGCATTCCATAGGAGAATAGATAAGGAGTTAGGTGAGGTCATTTATGGATTTTTTAAGTTAGGAATAAGATTTGATACAAGATTCGTGAGGATTGTTATTAGGGGCATGACAAGGGATTTGATTTCGGAAATGAAGGATGTCATCAAACTGGTAAGATCTGAGGCATTTGAAGGAGGGGGAATATGAGAGATTTGTTGTGGATGAGGATTTTTAGGACTGATTAATTTTGAGGGTTCTCTTCTAGTTCTTGCCTGTCTTGTTGTTTCATCCAGTACTTGGGGTTTTTGATACCTGGTCCTTAGCTCCTTATAGATTTGGCATCCTTTGTAGTTGGCCGGGTGGTCCTTGAGGCAATGAGCACATACAGCGGGTGTTGACTTCGGTTTTGTACATTCCACAGACTTGTGCTGTTCACCGCATTTCACGCAGCGTGGTATGTGGTGACAGTAACTTCTGGTATGACCATACGCCTGACAATTGTAACACTGAACAATTTCTCTCTTTGTATAAGGTTTTTCGACTCTTACACTTGTATAATACAGTCTTTTTAGATCATAAATTGTTTCTACTCCTGCTAATGGTTCCAAGTCAGCGAAGAATAGAGGCAGTTGAACTCTATCTTTTATGACATTAGTGACTTGTCGCACTTTGTAACCCATCTCCATGAGTTCTTCTTTGATAGCGTCAACTGGTGTTGAAGGGTGTAGATTTCTGATCACAACTCTAAGAGCTCTCTCTTGCCGTAGCTGATAAGTGTGAAAATCCGCTTTAGTTTCAGTTAGGTATTTCACAATTTTTCTATATGCCTCGGCGGTGGTCGGTGATATTTTGGTGTCATTGATTCTACTCATACAGTAGTAGCTGGTGGATTCGGTAATCTTGTTTAATTGCGCACATAACAACTGGAAATTTTTAATATTTTTGACAAATATCGGTGGAGGCCGTGGTTCACTGGGTGTAGGAGCAGATTCCATGTTTTCTTTTTCATTATGTAGGATTTGAAAAGGATTTGGGGTGAAAAACGGAGATTCGTCAGTCATCCCCTGTGACGATGTGCCAGGCTGTGGTTCAGATTCTGTATTAGAACCTGAAGGGGTTGCTTGTTGATTTAATTTTTTATTAGTATCACGGCGGGGTCTTTGTTTTATGGGAGACGTGATTGAACCACTAGATCTAGATCTTTTAGTTGATGCTTTGGAGGACATCACTTGGTGAAAATATCGCATTTCATGTGAATAAGATAATAAGAAAATAACTAGATGTTGGTAATAAAACAATAACTAAAGAAAAGAAAACCAATCCCGGCCTTGCCGAGCTATTGGCAATCAGCTGATGTGAAGAGGTTACCCAGCATTCACTTTACACCGTAAATTGTAACAAAACTTACTGTTGTTTGCTCCAATATTTACTGCTGTTGTTATCCTGTAGTCTGGTGATGTTTTCAAGATTGCACTGAAGAGAATTCAAACTGAAAAAGCATGAAATCCAAGAGCCGATTTGAAAGATGACTGCTATACACATGCGCATGCGCAGAACATTTAATAAAATTAAAGTATTCGATTAATCTATTGAAAATCAATTTTTTTTAATTCGTTGCCTTCTTTTAATTTCTAAATAAATCGTTTAATTTAATTCCTTTTTTTCATTTGAAAATTCTTGTGTTGAAGTAAACCTCCCAAACCCTAATAATGGTGAAGATATAAAATTAGAACAAGGCTGTGCTTTACATTTTTGTCCGTACAATACATTACTTAATAGTAATGGAAGTGGTTTACAAAATATTCTCTAAAAGTATTATTATTTTATTTATTTATTTTTTCTTTTTGACAGAATCAATCCTTCTATGACAAACTCCATTCTCACCCCAACATACTAGTTTCAACGCTTGGTTCCTCTTGATTCCTGATAATCCTCCGAGCCGTCCGAAAAGATGATGTCTATGAGACCTTCTAGTTCAAAATAGTTTCTAGAGTGCTACCGAGAGGCCTATCTACCTTTGGGAAGTTCATCTACAAGTCTGTTTTATGCAATTTTTCTTTTAGCATATTTACTTTTTGTATTATGAAATACAGTTGTAAATTTCACTAAATATGGTAAATAAAAAAAAAACAGAATATTTACCGTATTAAACGTTTATAAAGGGAAAACTTTGATTTGTTTGTTATATAGTTTTTTTTTTCTGTAATATATTTTATTTCAGTCGGTTTTTATATGGATTTCCGAACAAAGCCAAAATCCAGTTTTCGCTATATGTAAAGGGGAATATCTCTAAAGGGATTGACAATTATATAACTTATACAGATTACATATTTGCATAAAAAAGTTAAGTTAGTAGTGTAGTGTGATGCTACATCCCGTAGCGGATACTTCACACGCTCGCTCATAGACAGCGGAGGCTACTTGGGTCACCGGCTGAATATAAGAAGACACTACATTCAATAATATTGTTCATTGTAACTAATTAATACCATTGTAAATATTTTTATCACTGATTTATGAAAAGAAATAAACTATAATAAAAATAAAGAAATATACCATTCAAGGTAATTTGGCCTAGGGCCGAGAAACTAGTCTGGTAGAAAAACTCTTGCTATTAACAATATCCATTGTTTTATTAGAATAGCAAGAAGTAGCAAAGCTCTTCAGTTGATCAACCTGCATCTTTCAGGTGGTATCTCCCTTGGTCAGAGTATCTCTTCCTTTGTAACATAATGTGGTCAATCTTTATTTAACATCCTTCAAATACCTTCTCTCCTTCATCCTTCGTAACGCCCTCATAGGATGGGGTGCATAGCTTCTATCCATGTTCACCTAAGAGGAATCCAATCCGCTGCTCTTGTGCTTCTACCACAAGGAGCATTTCCTTCCTAGCCAGTCCCCTCTGCTAATTAGTAGGTGTGGGTTCACCTCTATCTGGTAGAGTTACCTGATACCTACGTTCTTCTACCACGGCGAGCACTATCTACATCTTACTCTCTTCCTTGCATAAGCACGCAATTGTCGAGACCTATTTTGTCTATCATAATAACCGCATCTCTCGACAAGTGATATAAAATTGTTGGCTAAAACTCTGAGGGTTCCCAAACTGTAAAATTCTTTTTGCCGTAATTTTTATTGATAAGACGTAGAGATTAGAAAAAAAATTGAAACAATTTAAAGAACATCCTTAGTTTCTAGTAAATCTCTATGCTTTTTACTTTATGAATCCGAAAAATGATAAGGAAGCTAACTATGACTAGTGTCGCTCTTCTGGGTAGCCATTTAACAAGCATTAACACTAATCTCCTGTACCATTATCGATCCTCACCGACAAAAGGATCGGCGCTGACTCGTCAATGCTTCGTGAGATAGCTAGGAGACATTACCTCAGGCCTCGTTGAAGCACCAATGGCATTACTAAGAAGGAATTCAATTCGATTGAGTGACTGGAAAATTTCTTATACCATAACCATAGTAGAAAAAGGACATGATAATATCGACGTTGAAATATATTTTGCAGAATTCCAAAATTAAATAATTTTCCATTATATTACTTTCACTTACTTATACATGAAATATATAGGAAGGAAAATTAATTAGGAACAATTTTCCAACTCGTATTTTCACCAGAAAAAAAACAACACATTTTATTGTCCTCCGAGTCCAAATGATCAAGTTCCGCAAAAAGGTCTGTGTGTGTGTGTGTATCCGTGTATGGTAACTCCAGCTCGATAACGAAAAGTCCTATAAAACTGAAATTTCATATTTGAGACCAGAAGAACCACTTTATACTCCGAATTTTGCACCTTTTGGCGATTTACTCAAATAGTCTTACAGGGTTTAAACGCCGATATTTTAATTTTCTTTCTTTCCTTTCTTAAGTACCTTTAATTTTATAAATTCAGAAGAATAACCCATATCATCTTATATATACTGACAAAAAACGGCTGAATATATAAGTTGAACGAATTGGATGCCCAACTAAGAAAGAAAAAAGCAAAAATATTTTTGTAAAGTAATTTTTAGTTTTTTGATGAAGAGAACAGTAATATTGACGTTTAATATACTGTTGGAAAGCTACAAAAATTAGAAAAAATATTATCTTATATACAAAGGTAATGTAAACTGACGAATAGGGTATAAAATTATAACTGATTATTATACGTAACAGTTTAATATTTTGGTATAATTTAATCTAAATCATATATTTCCAAAGAAACTATGTTTTTTTTTAAAATTTATATTAACTTAAAATCTTTTTCAACTTTTCAAAGTTTATTTAATAGTTCTTAAATTGATTTTAACAGCCTGCGTAAGTGAAAGTCGTGTGCTGCCCGAACCAGATTTTTTAAATCCTAGATTTACATGAAAAGCTAGACGTAGGTTGTTGTCCCATTGTACACCTGTACCATATACATGGATGATATTGAGTCATTAGCCCATACGTGACGTGACGTATTAATAGGCACAGAGGCCGAGAGAATGCATTATAGGCGCTCTGTCATTACAGACAGCTGTTATTACTGATAGCAGCTTAACTAACGTTTTAAATTATCAAGATTGATCTGGTTTGTTGAAAAAATTAAGAATTATATTTATCAACTGTAATTCCTTGGTGCTAGAATAGTTTTTTTTCCGATTCTTTGGGAAAAGTTGACTTAAAAAAAATTAATTATGAGAATAGCTATGAAGTTGAGATGTTATTAATAACACATTGGGCTATAATACATTAGAAATAAAAACCACTCCGAAGGTATTAACAACTTAGCCCACAAATGACACTTGCAATGTGATTTAGTGTAATCTAACTTACTTAATAATGATAATATAATTACTACGTTAATTTTTTACGCATAAATATCCTCTGGCGCAAATATAAAAATATTAATAAGCGAATAAAAGTTGAGAATATATCATTCTCTTCTACTTGGTGACGGATGATAGTGGTCGAGGTTTTCACCAAACTTGCACGATCATTATTTTTGATGAACTGCATCTTACTCAAATTGTGAAAAATAAAGAAATCTCTTCAAAATCCTTCTAAACGTTACGTTTTCCAGGTTTGAGAATATACTAGTATATCCCTAGTAAAAATTACAAAACTAAATCACTTCCTAGCACAATGTCAATTCATTGCAAAAAGGTCCTTCCAACGTTCTCTATCTTAGAATATAGAAGCACAATTGAGACGTTGATTTCCAATAGGTACTATATCCACTTTAGAAAATTTTACAGGAAACGCAAAAATCTGTCATTTATTTATTATTGGACCAATTTACGGGATTCTCTTTTATTAAAATCAAAAGTTGATTTTTAAGTGTGTTACCAACCAATTTTTCCAAATGATTTTAAACAATATAATATGGATATAGTACTTTTTGGAACGAAACATGGATATAGTACTTTTTGGAAAAAATTAAAAGGGATATACTACTTTTTGGAAAAATATAACGCGAGATAAGTTGGTAACAGTCACTATAACCTTCCTGATACAACATTAGTAATAAATAACGTCCTAAATTGCGACAAACCCATTAAAAAAATTATCACGGAAAACAACACGCCCGACTGGGGAGGGGAAGATCCACCGGACAAGGAAGAGATAGACGACGCAATCGCGGAACTCAAGAATAACAAAGCATCGGGAGAGGACGGAGTTATCGCAGAAATGTGGAAACTGACCGGGGATGAGTTTAGAAAGAGAGCCGCGGAGCTGATGATGGACGTATGGATAAAGGAAGAAATACCAAAGGAATGGGGCACCGCGTTAATCACACCGCTACACAAAAAAGGAGACACGACTGACGTGAACAACTACAGAGGAATCTCGTTACTGCCGGTCACATACAAAATTTTTCGAAATTACTCCTCAAAAGACTGACACCACAACTTGACCCAAAACTAGGCGAATACCAGGGAGGATTCCGGAAAGGGCGCTCGTGTCCCGAGCAAATCCTCAGCTTAAAACTTTTGATAAAAAAATTTAGGAACCACCCCACGAAGAACCTGTTCATCACCTTCGTGGATTTCAAGAAAGCATACGACTCCGTCGATAGGGAAACGTTAATCAGAATTCTGGCAGAATACGGAGTCGACGCCAAATTACAAAAGCTCATAGGACTGACCCTGGAAAACACAACATCCAAAATAAAGTTCAGAGGTGTGATCAGTGAGCCGTTCACGATCGACACTGGACTCCGGCAAGGCGATGGACTCTCACCTTTACTGTTCAATGTAGTCCTAGACAAGATCATGAAGGACTTTTGGAAGGAGAACGACATAGGAGCCACTCTTGGAGGAAAAAAAAAGGGGCTCAAGGTGAGATGCCTAGCCTATGCCGACGACCTGGCCCTTCTGGCTGAGTCGGAACAGGATGCCGTGAGACAGCTTAACTGTCTCAAGGAAATTGCCGAAAAAACAGGGCTACAGGTATCTTATGAAAAAACCGAGTTCATGACGACGGACTCGAAATTTGGGAAAAAATGGGTTGAAACTAAATTTGGAAAAATCAAGGTCACGGACCACTTCAAGTACCTTGGGGAAATAGTAAGCAACAAAGGATCAGAAAAGAGAAGCCTGGAAACCAGAATCGCCAAACTAGAACACCTAAACCATGCGACGACAGAATTATACGGGAAGAAATGCTTATCCAAAGCCGCCAAATTAAGACACTATAACACCGTAATTAGACCAGTGATACTATACGGTGCGGAAACTATGCAACTCCCCAGTCTAGAAAAAATTAAAATAATAGAAAGGAAAATCCTCAGAAAGATACACGGTCCCAGGATGCATGAGGGGGAGTTCAGAAGACGGGCCAATAAGGAATTATACCAGGGAAACAGGAACATGGAGGATGAAATAAGGGCCAGACGACTTAAATTTTACGGACATATGATTAGAATGCCTGAGGAAAGACTGAACAAACAAATCTTTAGGAAAATTTGGGGATATAAAAGCGATGGGGGTTACAGCAGACAAGTCAAGGAAGAGGCACGCTCATTGGGAATAAAGGAGGCGGATTGCTTGGATCGCGACAGTTTCAGGAGAACCGTCAACAGTGTCGAAGGTTTCGTGAGTCAGAGGAAGAACCACAACAACAGGCTCTGGACCGATGAAAGGAAACTCGCGCAATCAGAGAGGATGAAGGAGAGATGGGTCCTCTGGAAAGCGCGTGGCACCAAAAAGAAGCCACGGTGTAAGAGTTCGCGTGATCACTAATGGTCTATCCGCGTCAAAAAAAAAAAAAAAAAAAAAAAAAAAAAATAACGTCTTAACATCGTTAATTACTAAGTTATGTATATTTCCTTATTCTCCCTCTGAGAAATATCTTTCTTTGTTGGTTAATTACATTGATTATCTCTCATTCATGAAGAAAATGAATATTCAAAGGATAATTTATCTATTTATGGCACTATAATAAGCAAGTATGTAATTATGAATTTTGTTTTGAACTTGTATTTACTATTTGTGTGAATTTAGCAAATTTAATTATATTGTTAACCATATTTAACCATAGATACTGACTAATAATAACTTATGAGCTTTTATTTTACATAAAAAAATCGACTACTAAGCTAGATCAGGCACATATTTTCTTCACATATTTAGCAAGTGCGTGGAATGCTAATTCCAACTATTTGCTGCATCAAATGCCATTATTCTATTAAAATGTAGGTTTCTTAAAAATTTTAAACCAAATTTATGTTGCTGCAAGAAGAAATACTATAAAAAAACTTAATTTAATTGACAACCTACGAGAACCGAAGCAACGCAATTAAAACTGATTATTACGTTAAAACCATTGATTAAAATAATAGCGGTGATTCAAGACATGCTAAATGAACCAATCAAAATGCATAAAATGATGAAAACAATAAATTAATGGTGTTATATTACGGGATTAGGTGCTTCGGCCGTATAGTTGGAAATATAGTACCTTTTGGAAGGAAATGAAAGGAAAGGTTATATCTGTTTACATAGGATATAGTACGTTTTGGAACGAAACATGGATATAGTACCTTTTGGAATGAAATCCAATTTTTAAATACTTTTCCAAAGGATTTTTATGTTTTTTAGGTAAAAAGAACTAAACCATTAGAATACAAATACCAACTTTGAAAAAAATGTCCTTTATCTTTTGGAAATCAACGTCTCAATTGAGTCTTGACGAGAACTCCGTTTTTTGCTGAGTTTAATTTCTTGTGTAACCGTCTTAGACTAAAAAAAAAAAAAAAATCTTTACCGGCGTGGTGATCATTAAAACACAAAATGTCTGGCAGTCTAAAGAGGCGACCCTTTCAAATAAAGTAAAATAGATAGAGATACAAGCACGTCACTAACAAACTGTGCCGCAATTCCCGTGCACTGCTCCTTATCTTTATATTTGGGTAACGCAAATCTGACACAATTTGTTACTTCAACTTTTATTTTAGACTAAAAATTCATTTCTAATGTTCATAAAACATGATTTATTCCTAATTATACTGAATCATAAACATGAATTGTATTGTAATTTGTTAATCGACAAATATTTACTTCTAGCTAATACCTTTCTCAAAACTTCACAGAGGCATGAATGTTAAGTCACAGTAAAACATTTAATCACAACCCATATATATAAAGTTTAATCCAAAATTCTGTAAACAAATTAGAACTTGTCTATAAACAACCTATATCGGATAAATAATATAAAAATCACTTATATTCTTATTTGTATATAAATGTGTTTAATATTCATTTGCATTTTTCCTATCTTATAATTTTCTTTTTATGGTTTACTTACTATCCTACCGATCATACAAGGTATCTACTTAAACTGTAAAAATTATGATATTTTTCCACCAGCCTAAACAAGAAAAGCTACTGGCAATTTGCTGACTAGAAATTTATTAACTGGCAATGGAGGCTATAATGCATTTTTCACAAGAACACAGGATTTGAGTAACAGCGAATTGTGACTATTATATGACAACTTGAAAAAAAAAACTTACACTAAATTACATGCAAAAATCAATTTACAAAAAAATCAAGAATCATGTGTATGTTACTATGAAAGACCGAAATTGAAGTATGTTTACATTCATTGGTGACTGTCGACGTTCACATAGTCCGTTGGTGTAATGATGTAAGGATGAACTAAGGAATGATTGAATGAATGTTAGCGGGTAAACGAGAAGGCATTTCTTTTTCTCAAGAAAAGTATTCTAAAATACTAGTGGTTTTACAATTAGTGATTGCTTGGTGAATGTCGGAATTTATTCAGTGAATATTTATGGCATACGCCTAGCGACTATGTTATCGTCGACATACTCCAGAATCCGGTGGAATTTTCCTCTACAAAATGGAAATTTCCTCTTCTTAAATCTGAACATTTTTAGCCAAGAAAGCTGATAAACATTAATTAAGAATATGAATAATTTATATTCCATTCAGGATGTATTGTCGAATGTCGACTGAGAAACTATTATAGGTGGAATAATCAGGAGTCAGTCAGTTTTTGAATTTTTTTTAATTTTGCCAACGTTTCGGCTCAAGCTTGTGAGCCATCATCAGGGCTACAAACATCAGAACAAAAGAGATACATCTTAATGTGATTTTTATTTTTTCTGTTTTATTTAAAATGTTTTCATTGTCACTACATTAAAAAAAGTGTCAGTATGACATTAATATGTATCTCTTTTGTTCTGATGTTTGTAGCCCTGATGATGGCTCACAAGCTTGGGTCGAAACGTTGACAAAATTTCAAAAAATGACTGACTCCTGATTATTCCACCTATAATTTATATTCTAAGAAAGAATAAAAAAAACACTAAGAATTCTTCGTATTGGTCGGTTTGCTCAAAAGATTATGGTAAGAGAAAGCTTGGATGTGTGTGTAGCGGAAACAAATTAGGCACCCAAAACAATTAGCTGTTCCGAGAATCAGACGGTTCTCTTAAAGAGTCGTCTATGCTTTCACTCACTACCTTTACGTGCGGACGTTGTCAATGAATTAAGTCCAAAACCATAATTTGGGATGGTCAACGTCTTTACGCGAGGATGTCAAAGGGTATGGTGTAATGAAAAGGGAACCCTAAGGACCTATCGCTGCCAAAACAGATATTTATATCCTGGAAAAAAGAAGCGTAGCGGCATACCATCCTATGGACCGAGGATTTTTTAATCGAATCACGACATCGCGTGTCCAAGAATGCTGACAGTCCTAGTGAAGAGGTTGCTAAGCTATTGGATAACTAAATCCTTTGTAAATATAAATTTTATTATAGCACGAAAAGTTGGGGTTTTGTTTATGGGGTATATAAAGACTTATCCTGAGATATTACAACAGAAGTGATCGATTATAAAAAAATTAAAAAATACGGAAGCTAAAATGATATAAGAAGGTAAGGTGATTTTTTACTTAATTAGTATTTTACCAGTTAAATTCAGTTTATGGACAATAGCATTATTTGAATACTCTGTACGTTTGATTAATGATGTAAAAAAAAAAAAAAATGTTATTAAAAGAAACAATGTCTTAACTTAAGTATAAATGGAGTTTCTAAATAAACAGCTCAATTATCTTCGGTTTTAATTTATGTTAAATGCTCATGGAATGAGTTTATAAGAATTTAAGGAAAGTTAGATCGTTATTACAAGATAATTTTTTCTCTAAACATGTTAGATTGTGCATAATTCGTCCAATTCCTTAAAAAAAATCTTAATTTAATATCAATCATTATAATTAGCGAATATGATTCTAATAAGAAACTTTCTCCCGTCCTCTCTCAAAATTAGGATTTAGATATTTAGGACTTTACCTTGACAAACGACTGACATGGGCATACCACCTCAAACGAAAAAAAAAGAACTGAATCAACGATATGGACTTCTTTCGAGATTACTAGATAAACGTTCAATATTATCATTGACAAACAAATTGACTATTTATAGAGTACTGATAAAACCTATTTGGACTTATGGCATCGAGTTATGGGGAAATGCGAAAAAGTCAAACATCAAAATTATTAGTCAATAATTTTAATCAATATTACTCAGGAAAATTGTAAATGCCCCTTTTTACGTATCTAACGATACACTACATACTGACCTAGACATTCCATTCGTCTAAACTGCCTCTGAACGCTACAATAAATTTCACGACAGACTGACCATAAATTCCCTAAAATCCATATTTCTGACCTAATTGGCTTAATACTAAGATCGAGGACTATATACAGTTTAACATAAATAACTGCGCATGATGGTGACCATTTAGATGTCTTCGGTTTTGAGTCATAAAATAAAAGACCTTGCCTACCAATATTGACTAAGCATAAAAATTCCAGTCTCGTTTCAGATTAACTTAACAGTGAAATATATGATATTGACCATTTAGACTTTTCAAGCTATAATATAAACCCATTAATTTTAGACCCTTTACCAAATAGTCAACAAGCCCCAAATGACTGTTCTACGTCAGATTACGTCCCTCAAACTTTAATATAATATGTTGAACATCATGGAACATCATGGTTAGATGAGGGAGGCGAATCGATGAACACTTTACTAATTTGTGATTTCATTGGCCCCGATATCTTTATCTTGTTTATTACCTTAGCAACACAACGTCCGGAGCGCTCTCCATCTGATCCACTCGAATAAGGGTCGCTCATAAACAAAAAGTCCAATCAGCGAATTAACAGTTAATTAATTCTAAGGTAACAGATAATTACCTAGTAGTTGTTTATGGACCCCCTCGCCCGGGGTAAGAGACAGCTCTGATTTGTATTTGATCAGATAGTGCAGCTATGCTGCGTCATTAAGAATTATCCGATTGATATTGTGGAGATAATAACCAATTTAGGCTTTCTACCGTACGTCCGTGGGCAATAATTTGACTATTCCTTGATTATTGCGGAAAAATGTTTTTGTTTTTTTCTATATATTTATTTATTCGAATATATTAGAGTTTGTCGCAATGGACAATGATAATATTGGTACAGGCTTACATTCATACAATATTTACAATATAAACAAAAGGAAAGACAAATTACATAAAATGAAACTAAAATTAATAAAGGTATATAATATCAAAATTTATAAATAAAATAAATACTAACTTTAAAAATAAATAAACAAAACATGAACACACTCATACTTATATACAATATATACAATTTGCTAGGGAACCATGGAGTCCGCCTCCCCCCTCACTTGTGAAGGACAAGCAGAATCCGGAGGATCCCAGCGCCTCCCTCTCAGCCGCATCACTGGTCAGAGCCAGCGGAAGCTGAGTGAGGGCGCCATAGCCAAAAACACACCGCACATGAGAGGAGAATCTAACCAGTGTCAGAACTCCAGAATAGATATTTACAATATGTCTCGGGGCCACTGTCGTTTCAACCTTTTAAGAGGGTTGTATGGATGAATGGAGCTGGATAGGGATTGTGCACTCAGCTCTGGTGTATTAGCTAGCATAACAGCTTTCTAAGCCCAAGGTCACGGTTTCGATTCAGCAGATGGCTCTAGGGATTTTTTAATGGTAGTAAATAATCCTTAGCAAAGCCGTTCTTCGGAGGGGAAGTAAAAATGTGGTTCCAAACCTATGCGATGTTAGGTACTCATTGAAGATCCCTATCCTAATAAAGCCTAGATAGGCAAAATTTATGACTCTCCATGAGGCATCTTCCAATTAGGTACAGTAACAAAAAGTGACGTTAAATGAATAAACAAACAAACAAATAAAGACCAAATCCAAATTCCAAATAAAACAGATTCTATCATAGTTTATAAAAGAGAACCAATGTTTTTGCTCTATGATTCTAATGTATTTCATAAAACAACAAGCATGTACTTCCTCTTCTATAATGGTGAAACTCTGAACAATCAGTATTTTGATTGGTGCCAGATTTCAAGGCGGTATGCTATTGCGATATATCTCTTGTGGTACGATCAGTAAATGGAGATTTCCATCCAATAGTTACTGTCAGTCCATACCAAGTGGTCTAGTACTGGTTGCTTGAACATCTCAGAAAAATAGATATTTCTAGGGCAAATTCTCCAAGGTTTAGTGTGGTAAAAAATATTTTTATTTTTTATTCTTCGTCCTTTAGAAATTGCGCTCATTTTTTTAAAGAGGCCAAAATAAGTATTTTTACTTTAACGGAAAGTAATTGCGATCGTGAAATTTTTTTGATTCAAGTTTTCACCTGAAATGCACGTTTTAGGGTTTCATGAATCCAAATAGCCAAGTGCCTTAAAAGATGTGTGGTATGTCTAGAAATGTCGAATAAACCAGAAGAGCCACTTTATACCATGCATTCAGCAACTTTTATGATTTTCTCAAAAACGGCTTTGAGGATTTTGATAAAACTCTTTATATAAATGTCAAATTTAATGAGCTTTAATATCATGTAAGATTCATTCTGACTGAAATAGTATGACGGGGCTTAAATGCAGATATTTTAAATTTTCTTCCTGTAAAGTACCTTTAGTTTTGTAGATTCTGTAAAAATAACTATATCATCTTTCAGCACTGATAAAAAACGGATAAAAGTATAACGCGAACGAATACGACATCTACCTAAAGGAGAAAAGAGAAAAAACATTTAATGCAATTTTGTTTTTGAACATAAGAACAGTAATATACATGTGTAATACACCGTTGGATAGCTAAAGATTTTAGAAAAAAATAATATCTAATACACAAGCTTGTAAAAGTTAATAAAGAGTGATGAAAAATCGATAAAACTCACTGATTATTTTGGATGATAATATAATTGATCTTTTAATAAATCACATGTTTCTATAGAAATTCAATTTTTTTTTTTTTTTTTTTTTTTTTGATCATTTATTTTTACATCCACACCTGTCGTTCAGCCCGTGACAATAAGCGGATTTGATAACAATTGATATAAAGGGCATGTCAGGCATGAGGGAGGTCGATACCCATTGGCATCTACTCCTAACTTGAATTGGAAAAGAGTTTACTTAAGGAGATCTCTCAGCCAGCTTCTTTTCAGCCTTCTTTGAATATTCCCTGGCATGTCTGTCGTGGCCATGTTTTGTATGAGTTTGTTAGTATGTCCGTGAAGTTTGTCAAAAAATTTTATGTAAGAAGACCGAATGTGATCTCGTACCATTGGTATGTGTAAGTCTGTATGTAAAGTTTTTTTACTGACATACCAGGGTGATCGAGTAATAAGTCTTAAAGTTTTTGATTGAAATGTCTGGATTTTTGCAACGTGAGTCGGTTTCGCTATTCCATAAATTTGAGAGGCGTATGTCCATATGGGTTTTAGTAAGTAGGTATAAGTATTTAGTTTTTGTCGGATTTTTAAAGAAGAGTGTTTGTGCAGTAGAGAATATAGAAGTCTTAGTCGATTGTTGAGAGTCAGCCGCTTCTGCTTAATATGAGGCCCCCATGTCATCCTTCTGTCGAAAGTGAGTCCTAAGTAATGAACTGTGTTGGTTTCAATTTAATTAATTATTTAATAGTTTGACTAGTTTTTAAAATTCTTTAATAGGTTTTTAAAACGGAGGTAAGTGAAAGTCGTGTGATGCCAGCACCAGATTTTTTTTAACTGTGGAAGTTTTAAACCAATTCAAATGAATTTCCATAAGATACGAAATATTCCTAGCGAATTAAGCAATTAATAAAAATATTTCTCGTTGAAGAGTTTTTTATTGATTTAATATTATGTTGAATGGTCAAAATAAAAATTTATATTTCTGTTTAAGAGAATTTTTATGTCTCATCTCTGTTATGAACAAACGTTTGTTCTGCATTTACAAAAGACACTTGATCGGAAGCGTTGTTAAGCAGGGTTGTAATTGAGCCTACTTGCTATTCCGAGGGTATGGGAAGCGCGAGGTCTAGGAGGGACATAGGTCGGAATAGATTCATGTAAACACACGCTACCTCCCATGAAGCTGGATAAGGAAAATATATAGGAGCCCGCATGATGTGGGTCCGGCTAGCCTTACACGCATAACCATTATAATTATTTTCAGTCTCACCTTTCTTATAACAGAGGGGCTTTGTTTTACCACGGGCTTAATAATCCGACACATTAACCCCTGGTGCATAACTCAGGGAAGATGGAAGATAACCTTTGGCCCGGATCGCTTCTGATCCGAGAGAGGTTTGAATACAATATGAGAGAAGGTTTAATTGAGTAAGAACACTGGAAATACGAATGTCAATAAGAGAAGATAAATGTGACATTTATTTAGTGGATAAGGATTCGACTTAGAATCATTACCTATAAACAACACTAATGGAAGTGTTCGGTGAACTTTCTATAGCCTCAAACTTTGATAAAGAAGAAACCGATTTGAACAATTTTACTTTATTGATCTCACTTAAAATCAAACTCAAAAATCAGGTGAGCGCAACACACGACTTTCACTTACCTCCGTTATTTATATCAATTTAAGGATTTTCAAACAAATTTAGAATGGTTAAAGAAATTGTTAAAGAATATTTTCAAATGTATTTTGATAGAAACGTGTGTTTTATTGAATAACCTATTATATTATTATCCACGGCAATCAGTTTGTTTGATCGGCTTTTCTTCAATCTCCGTTAAATTTTGCAGTAGTATGTACAAGATAATATTTTTTCTAAAATCTTTAGCTTTTCAAAGGTGTATTACACATGTATATTACTGTTCTTGTGTTCAAAAACAAAAAATTGCATTAAAAAAATATTTTTTCAGTTTTCTTCTTTAGATATTTTTCAAATTCGCTCAACTTGCATATTTAGCTGATATTTATTAATGCTAATAAGATAATATGGCTATTTTTAAAGAATATACAAAATTAAAGGTTCTTAAGTGGAAGAAAATCGTTGGAGCCGTTTTTTATAAAATCGTAAAAAGGTGCAAAATGCATGGTATAAAGTGGCTCTTCTGTTAAGCTAACTGATTTTGATCAGAAAAGTTTTTTAACGTCATGGGCGTATTGTTGTGTTAAATATGAAATTTCAGTTTCATAGGAGTTTCCGTTTACGCGCGGGAGTTACCACACACACATACCTTTTTGCGGGACTTGTTTATTTCTACTCAGGGAACCCTAAAACGTGTATTTCCGTTGAAAACTGGATTACTTAATAAAAAGCATGTTTCTGATAAAACTCAATGTAATTAATTTTTCAACCTTTTTTATCTCTAAATGTATCTAAAAATTCTTAAATTGATTTAACAACAGAGGTAAGTGAAAGTCGTGTGTTGCGCACAACCAAATTTTATTTCGATGTATTACTTAATAATGAACTAATGAATTAATTGTATGCGTTAGCACAGTTCGCACTAACGCTGTCCTTTTTCTTATCGATCAAAATGTGTATGACGGCTATAGGCGTCGTTTGCCTACGTTTAGCCAAAGATCGGACGGCTATAGCTATAGTCATTTGCGGCAGCGGGTTAAAAGATAAAGAAAGAAAGAAAGAAAGAAAGAAAGAAAGTAAATTTTATTCTGGGACCTTCAGTCCCCTAAGAATAACAGAAAAGTACAAAACTTTGGCTTGTGTCTGGCACAGAAACAAAAACATAAAAGAAATACAAACTTAAGATTTAATATTATTTAAAAATAAGAATAAATAAAATTAAATAAATAACTACGATTACTTAGTATGCATATATGTTTATAATTATATAATCATTAATGTGTATCTAAAGATATATTAATATTGTGCTTCTTATGGTATAATAAGGTCACCGAGAAAAACAGAAGAAAGAAAGAGAAAGGTGAATATATATCTGAAACATTGTTTACATATTTGTTGTGGTTCTCATTTTAGAATGTGACATGACCACTATTCTAGCGTTTTGTTTACAATTAATCTGTAGATGGATGGTTGAGGAGATGAAGGAACAGTTTGCTTTTAAATGAGGTTAAAGAAGGTGCTTTGCGTATAGAGGTAGGTATGGAATTCCAGAACGATGTGGCACGCAAACTAAATGATTTTTTAAAGGATGATGTTTGATGAAAAGGAATATATAGGTTACTGGACTGGGATCTTGTATTAAACGAATGTACCGATGAACAAGGGATGAGTAGGTCAAGAATGTAGGATGGATTTTTGGTATTGAAAGTACGGAATAGAAAAACTCCCAAGAAATACTTTCGCCGGGAAACAGGATTGAGCCACTTCAACTCGGCATACCTGTCAGAAACGCTGGAGCGCCTAGGGACCCCGAAGATGAATCTAATGAAACATTTCATAAGTCAGATATGTACATATATTTATTTATAAATTTAGATATACTATGACTAATGACCATATAATCAGTTTCTAGATGTACCGCACTATTCAATATCAATTACGCAATGATGAGAAGATTGAGTGACAGAGGGCATAAGGCCTGAGAGGCTCCCGGTATTACCTTACAATCAACACCCGAGAGATCGTGACCAAGAGCCGAGGCGAGGTGTTTGACGAGGCTGCAAGCTAATGAGTAGCGGAGCCATCACATCTAGAGGAAGGGGAAAGCAATTGCGAAAGGAACTGGAGGATTCGGAGGCAAGGCTGATAAATCACCGCCGTGGAGTCGTCTTCATGTAATGAGCCAGTTTCCCAGATGGTCATGCATTATGTATTAGATCACCTCTGATAATTCCCCCAGCTACCTGCTATTGTAGACATTTCCGCTACATCCTCTAAGTGGGCGGCAGTGTTCCCCCATTCGGCGTTATTTAGACTAATTTACAGATAAAGCGATGTAATATTCATAAAGGAAGATATCATATATAACAATTTATTACTACGCAGAATCTCACCCTATAATATGCAAAGTTATCTCTAACACCCTTCAAGACACGAGAAACACGGCCGAAAATATTGGCAACTCCGGCACTCCTAATATCCCCGCGAGGAATTCGAAACGATCCTGAGAGATCATTACGGAGCCCCAAATAGGTCAAATTGCTCACAATAAAGCGCCAATGAATAACAACTCGTTAACAGCTAAACTCTCAACCAATTTTTCCACATTTATAAGGTGGTAGCCCTCTAAATTATAACTTCCTAAACCGGAATATCCATATGGAGAAAATTAAACATAATTGCGTAACGCTTGTTGGGAGTTAATTTTCTGTAACTATCCAAAAACCATTTATCCTACCACTCCCGCTCTCAGCAGCTCTAATCTTCAGGTGGCTAACTTCCAGTTTTACTAACAGAAATGGATACCTTTAAGACTTCCATACAGTTTAATCTGGGCTGGAGTAAAACATTTGACAGTAACAGATAAACAAAAAACATAATTGTAATAAAACCTTATATAATTACCCAATAAAGTGTTAATTTAATTTTCCACTCAGTAAGTCGAACCAGTCTTAAATTAAATCCTATCAACGCTTTTGTTACTGCTTTGATAATTTTCTTAAAGTTTTTAAATAAATATTACCATTGTCCTACACTGGAAACAATTATTTTAGATATCTTATTATAAAAAAAATTTTTATCACAATCAATCGTTGTTTTCATCACTGTCATTACCTTATTTTTAGGTTAGATAATAGTTCTTTAATGCATTTTAGCTCTCCAGCGATTTGTTGTTTTTTTTATGCTATCAACGGTCCATGGGTATAGATCATCTTTCATATATTAAAAATATTGAAACTGAGCAAAATATCTCCTATAGGTGATTATTTTATTTTTTTATCAATAATAATAATATAGGATTGTTCACTATTGTGGGTAAAACAAAATGTATGTATTTTTTATGGGGAATACTGGGATTCAAGATCATTCAGAGTATTAATGAGGATGAAACTCTCCAAATATTAAATATTATTTAATTAAGTATTGAAATAACTGGTTTTAAGAAAATAATTGATTAAAAATTACACCTCTAGTATAACGACAATGGTGAAACTTTTATCGAAATATCACAGGTATGTATATATATAACTATTTTCAAAATATAATTTCAGTATCCAGTAATCTTTTTTTATTTTTAAGAATTGCTATAAATAAAGCCAGACAAATTCGCAAGACTGGCTAACTAGACTCAAGGCACTAAAAGTGAATATTAAAGAAAAATCGTTGATAACTGTAAAAAGGAAATTCTATCTTTGAAAAAAAAATTGGTGCTCACAACACAAGACTTTCACTTACATCCGTTGTTAAAATTTTAGCTTAAAATGTTAAAATAGGAAATAATTTTAGACTTGAAAAAAACGTTTAATCACTTAATTGAGTTTCGAGGGAAAATACATTTCAGATTAAATTGAAAAAAAAAAAAAGGTACATGTTTTGTTTTTTGACATTTTTATTTTGTTTTTTAATTATCGATTAATAATAAATTCCTTCAACTTGTATATTTAGCCGTTTTTTATCAATGCTAATAAAATGTTTTTTGGTTTATTATGTTCAATAATCAACCTTTGTAATCGACCAAAAAAAAAACAAAAATTACCTCTGCTCAAAATTTGAGGGTTTACATTTCGTAGAATCCGGATGACGAATAAAAAAATCAGTTTGCCCGCCGTCCGCGGCATTTCTCCGAAACTACTAGACCGATTTTTTTTAAATTCGCCACATAAATACTAGTCTATTCACCGATGATCCTAACTCCTAGACGTTGATATCAGCTGGTTAGTTTTAAAATGGCGGCCGATTAAAAGGATTTTATTCAATAACTCAGTGATTTTTGAAGATAGAATAAAAATTATTAGTGCTTTTAAACCAACAAAACGCTAATAATTATATAAAAGAGAAAAAAATAAAATAATTTTTTTTTATATTTTTAACATAAATACGCTCATAATTCAGTTATTTTTGAAGATAGAGAAAAGTGTGTATAGATTAGAATCAGTAAAGCACGATAAAAAAAAAAAAAAAAAAAAAAAAAAAAAACAACGGAAAAATGAAAAAATTGAAATCTCTCTTATATATATATGCTTCTAATTACGTTATTTTCGAAGATAGAAAAATTCAGTATTGTTTTTTAATAATTATATAAAAGAGAAAAAAGAAAAGAAAAAAATTTACATTTTTCACATAAATACGCTTATAACTCAGTTATTTTTGAAGATAGGAAAAAGTGTGTATAGCGTTTTAGAATCAGTAAAGCACGAAAAAAAAAATTATTACACGTCAATAATGAATAGAAAATGAAAATGAAAATGAATAGAAAAATTATTAGGATCAAAACAATTATCTTGAACTAATGATTTACGTTATGCACTCAGTAACGACAAACTAAACTTTGCCATTCACAAGTAGATAGCAAATCAGGGTTTCAGGAGATCCCAGTGCTATTCTCCAAAAAAAATTTGGACCATATGAAAAAAGAATCATTGAATTTGGTTTACAACTAGCTTAGATATTGCGTTTTGGAATCAGTGGTAGTGTTATGATATGATGCTTTGAATTAATGTTTTTCATATTACTTAATTGCCTATCAACAGCCTTATAAACAGTTATACCCCAATATTGTTATTTGGAAATAATAAACCATTGTGTAATAATTTGCAGCGTTTTATTATTTTTTTTTTTCTCAAATCTACAAAATTAAAGGTACTTTTAGAGGAAGAAACTTTAAAATGTTGGTATTGAAGCCCTGTCAGATTATTTATATCAGAAAGAGACCTGCATGGTATTAAGACTTATTAAATTTTACATCTATAAATCCCTTTCCCTAATCCCAATACTATTTTTAAATAATCAACCTATAAAGTTCCACCAAACCGTCGAAAACCTTGGAGTATCTGTCGATCAATCTCTTTCCTGGAAAATCCATTTTTCCGAAATTTCCCCACAATTTTATCCTGAAACTCCGTAATTACCACCGTCACCTTCTCCCATTTGAAACCCGTAGGCTCTTGGTTTGCTCATTAATATTCCCCCACTTTGACTACTGTTGTGCGGTGTATGCGGGTGTCTCTGGAGATCTTGAAGCTAAACTAAAAAGATTATTTAACTGCCTGATACGTTTCATCTTTGGGATATTCAGGGACACCTCTGTTACCCGATTCTACGATGAGTTAAAGTGGCTTTATCCATCCTACCGTTCTAAGTACCTCCTGGCATCCTTTCTTTACCAAGTTCCCTTATCTGAGCGTCCATCTTACCTCTCAGATATATTTTCATTTAAATCCTCCGTCCACACCTGCAACACTCGTTCGCGACCTTCGGACCTGTATATAACGCCTCATCGAACCGCAGCTTACGACAGATCTTTCCTTATCCGATCCTCGTCCTTATGGAATTCTATTCCTTCTCATATCCGTCACTCCAATACTCTTTCGTCCTTCAAATCCGGTTTGTTCAAACACTTTTTGTCTTTCCAATTCTCAAATAACCCCAATTAATTAGCAAATTTCATAAAAATCAGTAAATAGAGCAGAGAAAAACAATTATTTATTATATCTTATTTTGCATCTTATTTAAACATTTATGTTACACTTTTATTGTAATTAGCCCTGTATATATGAATATGTAAATATTTTATTTTTCGTCTAGTTTGTTTTATTTGGTTTTCAAAATTATTATTATTAGAAGCTACCTGTTAATTTATTACTATTATTCATTTTCTTTCTTATTTCTGTTCATTTTTGTTTATTTCTTTTACTCTAAGATACTGAAGTTCCATTTTAATTTGTCTGTAACATTATTCTGAAGGGACTTGTCCCAGAATAAATAAAGAATTTATTATTATTATATAGCGAGTCTATATTATTCAAAATCGTTAGAGCTTCAGAAAATCATTAAAACATGCAAAAGGCATAGTATTATGAGGCTCTTTTTACCCATTTATATTCTGTAATATCCCAGGCTTATTTAATATACAATTTCAATTTTATACAACTTATCGTTTTCGACCTTGACGAACCACACACACACACACACACACACACACACACACATACGGACTAACACGAAGACATTTTTGCGGGACTCGGTCATTTGTACTCAGGGGACCTTAAAACGTGTATTTTCGATGAAATCTCAGATAAGAAAATTTTTAAGATCGCAATATTTTCCTTTAATATATATATATATATATATATATATATATATATATATATATATATATATATATATATATATATATATATATATATATATTAAATATATGTATATTTATATATATATGGTATATATATATTTATATATATCATATATAAAAAAGTGAAAGTAAAAATAAAAACATAGACATAAGTATAATGTAATGCAAAGAATAAAGCTAGAGATTAATCCAATCTAAACCTCTAATAAAGAAAAGATAATGTAAAGTCGTGCAAAAAACCCTAAGCTCATGTAATTTTAGATAGTAATTTATATTATACCTGTAACCTGCCTCTGCTTCGCACGTATACAATTTGAATATGGTGCAATTTATGTTTGAAAAAGCACTGTTTGGTTATTAACGCTCTAGGGCTGTTATTTATCGGAATGAAAAATGTACTTTGTAGTAAATATTATGTTTATTTAATAATGCATGTTTATCGACGAAAGGAAACACGCCTGTGAACGCATGAAGGAACATTGGAAGTAGATAAAACTCCAGGCAAGTAACTAAAATAAAATTAAAGATGTTGCGTGATCCTAACTGGTCAATTCGCATTAAAAAAAAAGAAAACGTCTGTTTATTATTAGATGAGAAACAAAAATTTGTCTTTAAATTGGTTCAGATATATTGTTTTGTTATTTTTAAGTAAAAAATAGATGGAAATTTGTCCAGAACTTAGAGATATATAACCGCTTTGGGTAAAATTACTCTCATTCAATAAGACCTCAAAAAAGAATCTTTGTCATTACTGCGAGTTATTCAGGAATTATTAAATTTAAATTCAATTTAATTTCACTGGAGACTTAAGGAAACCTTTTGAATTTAATAGCGAGATACATATCTCTGGTTCATGACAGATTTGTTATGGTTTATAGTGTCTGTAAATTATTTATTTAGTATACATATCGAGTTGAGACTAACTCTGTTTGTTGGGAATGAAATATAATCTGTACGATTCCTAAACCTCAACTAAACACTGAGTCGATCAGGTAATGTAGTTTTTGAAACAATTAAAATCGGAATTACGAATGGATGTTCATTCCCCTCTGCTTTTCCGTCACCGAGGGTCCCCTGCCATTCTATTAAGGTAGGGCAGTGCCGTTGGCCCTAGAAGGTGCAGGGAATGAAGACATGAGCGACCGACAGAGGACGCGGTTAGGCAAGAGCTAGGTAGCCTATAAGAAGGCCTATTAAGAGGGCCGAAAGGACTCGTGCTGCGGCTCATTAGGTTGTGGCACGCTCCCATTGTGCCCGATCCCATCCAGAACGGCGAATCATCCAAGGAGATTGGCTCGTTTAGCGCCAATCAGAGCTCTTTGTGCCTGCTCGCGCCTCCTCATTCGTTAACTCTCCCTTCCTCTTTTGTCAATGTCGTAATTGGGTTAGTGTCGATATCTGGAGTCTTAGCGCGGCTGGCTCCTAATGAACTGCTTCTGATAGAGCCCCATCTATATTCATCGGCGGCGTCTAGATTCAGACACACTTATTGCTCCAATTTATTTTTCTCAAGATAAATATATTACTAAGACTCTCAGTTCTGGTGTCATTTTGCCGCTCTTAATTGTTTTGAACTTTTAATTTCTTAGGAATACTTATATCCATATCAGTTTTCTCCAAACGTTTAAGGAACCGTTAAAACATGATTGATGTAAGCAATGGTAAAAGAAAACGATGGTTTCAGTATCGGATGATCTCATACAGTACAATGAATTTTTGGACATTGCAATGAATTTGATAAGCAACAATGCTGTTTTCATTAGCTAAATAGAACGGAAAACAGTAAATGAAGTGCCATTAAACAACTATTCATTGATAGATTCAGGCTTTGGAAAAAATAGGTGGAATTTGTCTCGATATAGAAAAAGTCGTTTCTACTTTCACGTTGACAGAAAATAAATACCAACGGTACATAGAAAAAACATAGAACGGTACAGAATGGACTCGAACAATTTTATGGTTATTAATAGATTTGACACTCTCAACCACTTACTATTTAATATAAAAAAAATATCGATTGATTTTGTTGTGCTTATTTATAAAAATAATCATTTTTTTTTGTAATTAATCGCGGTGTATAATTATCTTTAAATACAAAAGCATTATTTCTCTATTTTTGAAAATAACATAGTTATAAGCTATCCGATCCTAAAACTCTCTATAATTTTTTTCTCTTTTTTCATAAATAACTGAACTAAGGGTGAATTTATGTATGAAGATTCATTTTTTAAAAATAATTAATCGATATTTCTTAATTAGAAAACTCTATAAAAATTTTTATCTTTCTTCAAAAGCACTGAGTTATTGAATTAAGTCGTTTTTAATCGGCCGCCATTTTAAATCTAACAGGCTGATATCAACGTCCAGGTTTTAGCATCATCGTCAGATGTTCTGGTGCAAAATTCCTTTGTGGCAAATTTCGAAAAAATTTGTCCAGTTGGTTCTGGAAAAAGCGGAAAAAAAACGGACAGACGTATTTTTTTCTATTGCTTATTGCTCCAATTTTTTTTTCTCGAGGGAAAGATAAATATATTACTAAGACTCACAGTTTTGGTGTCATTTTGCCGCTCTTGATTGTTTTGAACTTCTAATTTCTTAGGAATATCAAGTATCTTACCCTTAAGCTAAGTATCTTTTAAGTAGTCTCTACGTATCTAGAAATGTAAGCCCTCAAATTTTGGAGGGGATCATTATTTATTTATTTTTTTGTTAGTCGACTACAAAAGTTAATTATTGAAAACAATAACCAAAATTGTTTCATTTTCAACATTTAAGTGCCAAATGATATGAAGTAGAGTTTTACGGTTATTTAGAGCTTCTCACTTTCCTTAGTTACTTTTATGGCTGAAGGCAAGAAAGATCAAGAACCCTCCTATTAAAGAAAATTCTGCGTGCACTCTTGGGTACTCAAGTATGATAGACTTGCTAATACAACCAGAAAAATTGAGTTTTTTCTTTTTTTTCTTATTCCCATAATTTACAATTCTTAATTTTTCGTTTATATTGCTGACTTTTTCCTTCTTCTGTAACCTGTATACATTTTAAGGAATTGCGGTGTTCTTAAAAGTTCTAAAATGATTTTTGAACTGAAGAATATCTGCGAGGGGGCTCGCTTCTGACTTTAAGATGTCCTTAAAATAACGTCTTAAGCCTATCTTATATTATTATTCAATCAGATGGAACAGCATTTTGCCACTGTCTTAGGACTGGTGAAGGTATCAAGCTAGAAACTAGTGGATTGCCAATTTGTTTTGTAGTTTCAAAAAACTTGACCTGACGTTGCTTAATGAATTCTTCTACAGTTGGGATGTTTAAAATTTTATAGTCATTGAGAGCTTTTTCCTTCCAGAGTAGACTGTTTCTGCATATTCTTTTGACCACCCCATTTTGAAATTGCTGTAATTTCTTCGCAATGTGCTGTGTGATATGAGTCAAATACGAGCACGGTAGATCAGAGGTGGCCCAATGAAGATGCTGTAAATATTATCTATTATTATAGTAAAGATCATTGATCTTTAATCGCAAACTTAAGTGGGGCAAGGTGAGGAGTTGAGCTAGTTTGTAAGACTTGTTCCTAACATTAGGTAGCCTTTTTTTAAAGGGACCTGCAAAAGTCGAGTGTCTGTCAAATTTGATCCCTAGGTATAATATTTTACTGGAGATAGATTTTCTATCGTAAACTGTGGAGGTAATTTATTTTTATTTTTTTGAAAAGAAAAAACACTAGCGTATTGACTACCTGTAAAGCTGAAGTATACTTGCAGACAATATACAAGTATTACGGCAGAAGACCACAGTAAAAATTTTACTTGAGCTAATTACAGATTTCGAATAGAATAGCATGGCTTAAGAAAAGTAGGAGGACTAAAAGTATTATTTACTAAGCCTATTTCTATTTATGTCCGTGTAATTTGTCGTGAAAACTTTAGTGAAGGGTACTAATCCTTCCGTTGAGTGAGGGTATGTGAAGGTCTCTATATAGGGTGTTGTTGCTAGCGTACCATGGAGACTTTGTTATGGTTCTGGATGTTTTGAAAACTTAAATTATCTAATTCAAAATATTATATATTAAAACTTGAATGATTCCATAAATATATATATATATATATATATATATATATATATATATATAACACAAAATTGCCTTTAAGTAGCAACTGTAGGGTGGTCAACGTACAGGCTGTTATGATAAACGTTTTGGAGTGAATGTTATTGATAAGAGAGACCGGCTTGAAGGAGTGTGGGTTCAATTTCTTCGTAGGTATGCTAATATTTATTTAATGGTAACCCGGCAGAATAAAGTTTGGAAAGCTGTAATTACTTAAGTAAGGTAGATGACCCATGGATAACCGTTGGTAAGAGATGTTTCATAGACGCTTATTATTATGTTGCAATAGCGTAGTTGTGTGAAAATAGAATAAAGCTGGTCTTACAAGCTACTAGTTATAAATATTAATTATTATCATTCAAAGTTGAAAAATAAATTTTTTTAAATCACGATTTTCTATGGCATGTTTAGCAATTGTAATATACTCTGCTTCTTTTCTTGAAAAATCATGAAACTTATAAGCTCTTTTATATTATAGAATACATTTATATAATTGACATTTCAAAACAATTTATCGTATCTTATAAGCATGAGAAATATCTCGTTTCGCTCAAATAATGAATTATATGTGTCTAAAATATAGCTGTGATTAGTAATATAGTGAACGGATGTTGAAATTAGTCCTTTCGAGGATCTGGTACTTAGTATTATTGATTGTGATACTTCTTATGGTGTAAGCAAACCGATAGAAATCCACCGCGTTCATGCAAATATAAAACAGAAATGGCGATATAGACTCCCCTGAAGTATTCATTCACACGTTCATTGAATGGGCATTAGAAATACATTAGCATGGGAGCGGCTGCCGATGTGGGATGGGTCCTCATTACACTCCAGTGCCGTTATTAACAAACGACCTTTGATTACAGAGGCATAGTCGTAACCCTTCTCTACAATCATACTGATGCTGTTTTATTTATAGCTTATTATTGTACAAAATTACAAAATGATAATTTCTCCTGTTAAAAGGAGAATAACAGGATGCAACGCGTTTGGTTAGGCAAGCCTCAATCAGGAAAACACAATGACTGTGATACACACAATAGCAGTTTGGCGATTTCTGTAGACTTAGCTATAACGTATAAACGTTTATAAACGGTTAAACGTTTATGTAAGTTAAATGAAGCTATGTTATAAAATTCGATTTAAAACCTGATGTTGCAATAAAGATTCTTTATAATGTATTATATTAATTTATATTGGATGAATTATATTATATTATTAATTGATTTCAACCTCATTCTAGCAAAAGAGATTGGTAACTTGCGTTTTGATGTATCGTGTACAAAAAAAAAAAAAAAAAAAAAAAAAATCGTAGGTAAAGCTTAACTTTTTTTGTCAGGTTTTGTCGGATTTGTCGGCTACAAGAAGAATCTGTCTCCAAACAATATATCTTACATTTAATTTTGTATCAAAGGCATATTATTAATGCGTATTTCTTTTAAGAGTTATTGGGCATGTTTCTTCTTTTAATTTCCGATTTTTTTTATTAGTTGAAATAATAATAATGCATAGAAAAACATAAAAATAAATCATTTTGAATTTGTTTCTCCTTTATCATAGAAAATTTTTGACGAAAAAATCCATACTACAATCAGTGGATATTTTTTAATAGTTTTCTGTTCTTTCAATGTGCTATCAATGTTCAATTGTGCTATCACCTGACACACACTTCCATTTACCTTCTTTCGAATGATCTCTGTTATAGATCAAATCATTCTATATCCTGATTTATTCAACTTTCCAGTACAATATTGTTTGTAATATATTTTGAAATGAGTGTGGCCATCTCATTTTATTGGATGAAGCAAAATCAAAACATTCAAAATGGAAAATTATTTTGTACTTAACATGAAAAGAAATCCGCTCGAAATTTTCCTCTCGGACGTAGGGGCTCCCTTCCTTCCTAGTCTCGACTCAGGTTCCAGTTATCAAACCGGCTATAAAAAACCTCGCAAAGCAACAAAGACTTCGGCCGTACCACAAGATTATACATCTTATACTATACCGAGATCTTAATGCAAACTCTTATCTAGATGAAGTATACAAGTAAAACAGTTGGCACCTATTTATACAGTCTATAAAAAAAGGAAACAAATCTGGCATTTATATTCCGGTCCTGTTTGAGATGTTATGAATGGTATGTCCCTCAGTACTTCAAATCGTCATGTAGGATTACATCCAGCCTCCGTCGACATTTAGACCTGGAACCATAAAGCAGACCGTAACACGCGCGTGCCCCAATCGTAAATAGGCCAGGCCAAATTGTGAAAAAAAGCTGCCTTAAAAGGAAGACCATATCCAGGTATATATTACACAAGAGGTCCTTACGGCCCGGCCCTCCTACCGGCTGACGGACAATATCTCGCATAAATTAGTAGTCTTGGGAGCTACTTAGGGAGTTTCTCCTGTTTTTCCGCGATACAAATGATACAAGGAGCAATTAGGAGAAAGGGGGCGTAGATTAATTCAGCGACTTGGGGCTTATGCAAAGAATGATTTTTCATTTGAATAGAAATGGCCAGGTCATTGAGCCACTTACAGCTACCGTTGGTCCGAAGTCTCAGCCACTTTGGAAATTACAATGTAAATTAAATGTTTACTTAACAAGGATCTGATTACCAGTGGTTTGATGCTTCTATACGCCCCAGGGTAAAATTTAAAGTATATGAAGGAGAATTACGTGGTGGAGGGATTGCGAATGGTGAAAACAAATGTCCAACCATCATAATATGTTGAACATCTATATTACGCATATTTAGATACAGTTAACTGTTTTAAATATACTTTGAATTTTCACACAACAGTATTCTCCTAATGGAATCATCAAAACAAAACTGTTTTCTCAGAAACGTAATAACACATTGCTTGCACTAACACAATAAATTGTTAGTTCTAAAGCTGAAAAATTTAGTTTCAAATAAGTTACAATAAATTAGGAATATTCAACAGTGTGAACAGATCATTTTAATCTTTTGGATATTAGATAGTGCAGATGCCTATGGATGAGACACTGAAACACATATAAATTCAAGAAAGACACAGTCGTAAATAATTTTTGAAAAAAGGAATTATACATTAAATACTTCATATTTTTATAGTTCTCAAACAAATAATTAAGCGTTTATCGAAATAAGAAAAACAATTAGGCAGATTAAAAGTACTATTTAGTATATTTCGAATAGAGTTATTCTTAAGTTGTCGACAGTAATATATATTTTTTTAAATAATGAATAATTAAAATAAAACTACAAATATGAAATACCTAGTACTAAAAATCGTGAGTTTTTGAAATAAATAATATACACTTGGTATCACCTTAGACGGGTTAAAGATATTTCTTAAGGTCCCAGAGAACAAATCTCTACAGGCTTATTGGAATATTAACCTGATAGATAGCCCCTTCTGTTGAACTTAGCGGGATTGATTAGTCGATTCCAATAGACTTCAAGTAATCCTATATCTTCCTCTCTTTTCACTACCAACAAAAAAAAAAAAGTTTTCTCTCGTTCCCAAAACTACTTCTGGATGCGCATGTAGTCTTAAATAGGTTACATGTGGGATATATGATCCATCCTCAAGCCCTCAAAAATAATGAATCTACTAGTTAGCTGAATTTCAAAATTAGAGATAATTGATGGTTCAGTGACGGATATATCGCTTAATTATGAACATTTCTGTGTTATATAAATACTAAATTTGTTAAGTAAATTAACAACGATTTCAGTTATCGTTTTATATTTCTTAAGTAAATAAAGATAATTATTTATACTTTAATGAACTTTTATTTTAACACTTTATTTAGTTTGAATCTAAAAAACTATTCTTGTCTTCAAATTGTACCTCTTCTCAAAAGTTCTTCTCCATAGAAGTGCTTCTCCAGCATTCCTTATACCATAGTGAGCGTAGTTAGTAGGAGAGATTTGAGAAAGATATTTTGAAGGCGGTGAAGGGGTGCTTTTCCATACTTACTAAATAGTGGAAGATTAACGTGCTTATCAACTACAATTCGGCTAAACACTCCTGCATGGGTATTAAGGACAAATTAAACCTTTCAAGTCACTTTTCATTCCAACATAATAGTGGATCAAGAAGTAGTTTCATTGGAGGAGAGGAAGATCTTTTTGGGAGTAGAAAGGGAAGGTCTTATAATCTTATCAACTAAGCCGGAACTAGACTATTCTATAGATTACAAGTACTAGTTAGGTTATAAATGTCGAGATTCATTCAATGGTACCAACAAAATCTCTTCCAGGCCGCCCGAGACCGGACATGAACTAGCGCCGATAGACTTGTGCTTGCGGATTTATGACGATTTCCTAATGTAATCTTCTTCTTCTTCCAATGGCGCGACAGTGTGTAGAAGACCCTGGCCTCGCGGTGTAATCTCCTGAGAGATTACACTCACATTTCTCGATGCATTTTTGTAGTTACCCTACGCCTAATTTTTGTGGGTGGCTACCATTTGGCTGACAGGTCTCGCATATCCGGGGGATAATCCTAATGTGACCTACTAGTATTAATTGAAATTTAGTTTTTGTATTATTATTCAAACTAGCCAATATATATTTTTTAAAATTATTTTGGGATGGGACTTCCTATTATTATTTCAGCAACTGGTAAAATTATTTAAGTTAAATATAACAATAAAATAATTAACAGGAAGTTAGCTTCAGGTTAAGTTCAAAAGTTACAAAGACTAAGTCTGCATACGGGCTCAGTCAAAGTCATAGTTATAGTACGAAGATTCTCAAAAAACATTTTTTTAATAGTTGTTTTTTCATTAGTTTATTAAACTGCGGAATTCGCTGATATCTTGATATTATCATTCTCCACTGAGGTTTAGGAGGACAAACAATGATCCGGAGAAAATGAACAGCGTCAAAAACAACGGCGACAAGATCTAGTACGATGGGCTGACGTTCTGACTGGCAGATCAAAGACCGTATCTAATCAAAGATCTCGAAGGAAACAAGTTAGATGTGAAAGTCTAAGTGCTAAGTTCCGTTTTATTTCATATCGACATCTTAATCTTATTTATGCAAAACCAACAGTGCCTAGAAAAATCAGAAAGAAGTCTGCCCCTCCTGTTCTACCCGAGTTGTTATTGACAGTATCAGGCCATCCGCCTTTTTGGCGCCGAACAAAAATTAACACGGTAGAGGGATAAATCCTCTTAAGACCTTGGTTTTACGAACTATTACAACTATAGGTATTCTTAAGAAAGATGATCAAAAATATTTTCCATGGTTTCAATTTGGAGGGGTTAGTTTGGCATAAACTTTTTTTTTTCTTTTTTTTTATACCGTATATTTCCATTTCGTCTGATCTCTTAAACATAATAAGTTAGAAACCATAAGTTTTATTTCTTCATTTGATTAAGCATTAAAAATAAAGACTTTTGCTGATGCCAATTATAGTTACTGATTATGACAGCTATCCATTTTTTCTATTGTACAATATTTCATTGACTTAATCTTGCCTTAAACTTCTCTCACAAAGCTACGTAATTTGTTTGCCTATTCATTTAACGTCACTGTATGCTGCTGTAGCTAATCGGACGATGTTACAGTGGGAGTCCTAAATCTTTCCTTCCCACAGTAATTAGGATAAGGATTTTAGCGAGTAACCGACATCGCACAGGAACACCAGGATCACCTTTTTACGTCCCCATAAAAGGACTGTATAAGCAAAGGTTTTTTACTCCCATTAAAAAGTATTAAGCCGACATGATGGGTGTAAATTTAACCAAAATCTATATTTAAAATTAATACATTTGTTTCACGGTGACAATTCAAAGAAAACACCTAAATCTCAAAATGTTTCTTAACATACAATATGCAACCCCTCACTGAATATTACATAATGCAGTAACTATTTATATGATCAATCCTTCATCCTATTTACATTTAAAAGAATGCTCGGCAATTTAAATTCCATTTATAGCCCTTGCTTGGAGCGTCACGAAGGAATGGCACCCGCGCTCTAGATGAAGGCATTCATATCGGGCGTAAAACGCGTGACAAGTTCGTGATGTCACGCTTGAAGAGGGCACGTTCCAGCTTTCTGTTCAAGCGATTGTAAATGTTCTCGAGTCTTTCGTTAATCGTGGACTACAAAACCCACTGTCAGGTCTGTTAAATGTCTTAATCAAACCAATTATATAAATATTAATCTTAACCAAAAAGAGCCCTAAATAATGGTGAAAGCGTTAAAATTCTAAATTTCAACAGTACACCACCAACATTTTATATATGTATACGCTGGGCTATCCGTGAAAGAATAGTACATCCAAGTGACAACTAAAAATTGAGGGTGGTTTCTATTGAAATAAATAAGTGGACTGTATAGATTTAAAATAAATAAAAATAATGAAAGCAAACGACAAATCACAATATATTTAATACACTGAAATACATATAAGGATGATAAAAAAAAAATTAACCTAATAAATTTATATAAGAAAAATTAACCTAATTATAATTAAACAGCTGTAAGAAAATGTAGGAAACAAACTAAACCTAATTAAAATATTGTAAAAACAGAAGAAACAAACTTAACTTAATTAATGCTTAAAGATGTAAAAAATATAGGAATCAATATTAATCAGTTTTAAGAATGATAATTAAGAAATTAAATGTTCCATTAATGGATAAAGATAGGTTATATTCACGTAAATATGTCCAGTTGAGTGTTGAAGAAAACGACCGCAGGGCGGCTTGAACAAAGTCGTCTTGAGTATTGAAGAACATTACCGCAGGGCGGCTTGGACGAAGTTCTCTTGGGTGTTAAAAATGACCGCAAGGTGGCTCTTCCAAGTTCCAAGGGGAATGATGAGAAGATGAAGAAATTCGTTTCCAAACGTTCAAACGTTGAGAGGAATCTTGGATCTATATACGGCACATCTTTACCGCTCAGACGCTAGCTCAAGACTCGACTGGCCGCGAGGCAGTCAAAAAACAATTGAAGTACGATCGTCTTCTGTCTTTCTCTTCTTCTGCTCTCGTTTAAAAACTTGTAATTATATTTAAAATAACTATTTTAAAAAGAAATTAAAAAATAAAGATTTAAACAAAAAAATGATATTATTATAAATATCATAAAAATTATGAACTTATCATTTTCGATTGAAAAACTATAAAAACCTTATCAGGCCGTAACATTTGGCGTGAACATATACTATTTTTACTTTCACTTACCTATATATGAAATATATAGGAAGGGAAAGTATTGTGATCGTGGAATTTTTCAAATTCCATTTTTCGAAGGAAATACACGTTTTAGGGTCCCTTAAGTCCAAATAACCGAGTCCCACAAAAAGGTATGTGTCCGTGTTGGTAAGTCTAGCGCCAAAACGAAAAGTCGTACTAACTGGAATTTCATATTTGGGACAACTATACGCCCAAGATGTCACAGGAACTTTTTCACTAAAATCGGCTGACCGGAAGTCCTACTTTATCCCATGCATTTTTCACCTTTTTACGATTTTATGAAAAACGGCTCGAAACGATTTTGATTAAACTCTCTGTATAAATGTAAAATTTAATAGGCTTTAATATGATCTAGGTTTCATGCTGATTTAAATAGTCTGGATAGAGCTTAAATGCCGATAGTTGAAACTTTCTTCCTCTAAACTACCTTTAATTTTTTAGATTTAAATAAATTAACCATATTATAATAATAGAATTGATAAAAAACGGGTAAATATATATAAGGGGAGTGAAGTCGATATTCAACAAATGGAGAAAAGAACAAACACATTTTATAATGCAATTTTTGTGATTTTGAATCTTAAAACAGTAATATAGATGTATAATATACCGTTGCAAAATTAAAGATTTTAGAAAAAATATTGTCTTATACCCAATATTTTAAAAGTAAATGGAGAGTGATGAAAAGCTGATAAAATTAACGGATTGTCGTGGATAATAATATAATAGATTATTTAATAAAACTCATGTTTCTAATGAAACTAAAGGTAATTAGTTGTTTTAACAATTAGTTTTCATCTCTTAATGCTTAAAAAAAAAAATAATTATAACATCGGTGGTTAATGAGAGTCGTGTGTTGCGCTCGACAGATTTTTAAAATAATAATGATTAAGAAATTTTTTTTTTTTTCTACTGATGATTAAAAGAATCCTGTAACATTACAATCCATGAAGTGTCTTGTGTTTAGTACAAAAATAGATTTGTACTGTTTCTATACCAACAACCGTGCAATAAGGTAATTAGGCCGAACAGGCTCAGCAGAAAGATTTTTCCAGTTCTGGAGTAAATTTTAAGCGGTTTGGTATGACCCAGAAGCGTCTCCATACCCCAGGGTCACTCCACAACAGAAAGAAAATAATGAATAATTCTGCAACAGCCGAGGTTTGAACCCGGGACACGAATAACAGTAGAATGGTGTTCTTTCTACCCTCGCAACATATACATATAAATTTTTATTTTTTTGGTTTTGCCAATCGCGAACGGTTTTCAGAGAAAAACATAATGATCAAGTGTTATCATATTACTTAGAGGACATAATGTCATAACACATATTTATCTCATGAAAGAAATCTGATCACAGACCTGTAAGAATTATAATACACCTCTAGCCATGGAGTCTACCGTCTACTGGATTGTGAGACATTCTAGGATGCAATGAGAAATTGTAACATGGATAACAGGCTGGACGTCGCGATTGTGTTCCAGTTTTATTAAAGTTGTTTAAAGAAGTGAGTGATTTATGTTCGCACATATCTAGTTTTGGTTTCTAAATTATGTTAAAGTGCCGAGGAAAATCCGGTAATTGCTAGATCATAAGTACTCCCATTTCGGTAAGAATTCATTTGTGAGCTATGAGATCATAAACAAATATATAATTTAAGTTAAGAATATTGTGTAAATATTTATGAATTGTTTATAATTTTTTTTTCTCTTTAAATCTATATTCACGCCTGTCAGAATGTATCTGACAATCAGCAAATGTGCTGTATAAATTGAGATCAAGGCATGGTAGGCATACGGACTTACAACAACCAACAGTTGACCAACATATACGAACACTCTATACTCGTTTTCACAGTAAACTTAACGGACACAACAATAGACTGATTAACGACATGTCAATAGCTGAAATGCCAGTCAGAAGAAGGCTAAAGAGAGGCTGGATGAGGGACCTCCTCGGATAAAATAAAGCCATGGAAGGGGTGCTGCTGGGCATTTTCCTTCTTCATGCCTACCATGCCTGTTTATAATTAAATTAATAATTTCCTATCTTTAAACTTCTATATTACTAAGATAACTTTTAATTTCAAGTATATTTATTGATTGTTGTAATTCAATTTTCAATCAAAACAAACTAATTACGGTTACATGATTTTTATGTTACTTCCATTGCTATATTTTAATCCTTTCTCATTATAATTAATATTAATTTAAATTTAGCAGAATTTAACACTGGACAGTTGAGAAACGTATTAATTTCTACGAACACAATGAAACTTTAGAAGAGTGGTTAGAGAAGGGATCGTAAGTCTAGTAGACGTAGATTAACGCGTTGGAGAACAGCCTGCAATCTTGATATTAGCTCTGGTAATTCGAACCCCGGGATCGGAAATGAGATGGAATTAGATAGCCACGTGTTAGTGCAGATGTTTGGAGCATTGAACAATCCAACTCAAATTAAGGTTAATGAAGGGAGGGTTCATCTTTCAAGATTGATGACTTCATCTTCTCATTTAACGAAAGTTTTTTATATATATATATCAATCCTTCTCATGGAAGATGGGTTTCATCATATTGACGAAGGATAGTAATGATATCATGCCATGATACTCTCATCATCAATGTTAACCAATAAGCTGTTGATATTTTTATTAAAGTTTAATTCACTGAGCAGTGAACGTTTCAGGTTATGGACCTCTATATGAGTTAAACATTTTTATAAATGAAATAATAATTTTAGTGAAATTTTATTTACTGTAGGTTTATTAAGAACCAGAATTTAAAATTCCAGCCATTTAAAAAAAATAAAATTACGTAGGTTTTCTTTTAACACTTTTAGGTAAGGCATGGCAAGAACTTGAGAGGGTGGTAAACTTCGATAAAAATGCTTTTCTTATCGTTGGTTTAATTGAGAACTACTCTCACTTACCTCTATTATGAAAACCAATAAAAAAAACTAAAATACTTTCAAACAACGTTAGAGCTCAAAAAATATTAATTACATTGAGTGTTGATGGAAACATGTGTTTCAGATAAAATAATATAATAATAATATTTATTTATATTTAATATTTACAAGTACATATACAAATAGGTTTCTGACATGATTTCACTTATCCTTTTATCATGATAATATAGTTTCAATCATAATAATATAATACATTATACAACAATCACTTTGCATTATCCGCTTTTCATAACTCTCCATTACCTTTTACAACTTTGTGTATAAGACATTATTTCTAAAATCTTTCGCTCTCCAATGGTATATTATACATCTATAATACTCTTCCTATGTTAAAAAGTTACCTAAAACAATATGTTTGCACTTTTTTCCTTTATTTGGCTATCAAATTCGTTCAACTAGTATATTTACCCATTTTGTTAATCAATATTAACAAAATTGTATAATTAATTTTGTCGAACATACAAAATTAATGGTACTTCAGTTGAAAAAAAGCTAAAATATCGGTATTTAACCCCAGTCAGAATATTTCAATTAGAATGAAACCTTGGTCATTCGGGAGACCCTAAAGGGTGTATTCCTAGTGAAATCTCGAATTAAAAAAAATGTATATATGGAAAAAAAAAAAAATGTGATGCGTTGTATAATTCCAATATTGTAGGGAATTACGTACTTTTTATTTTTGTCTAAACTAATTTTCACTGATCTATACCTAATCCTAATTGCAAGCTGGGAGGATTATAAATGAATTATGGTTAACTAAAGTGCTAAAGGTCATGAATATAAAAAATGAATTAAGACGTATGAATTAAAGATGAAAAAAATCTGGTGCGGAGAACACACGACGCACTTACCTCGACTGTTAAAATCAATTTAAAAACTATTAAATGTACTTCAATTTGAAAAATATTTTAAGTTAATTTTAATAAAACGTGTATTCATTTTCGTTACAAACATATGATTTAGATTAAATAATATTGTTAATCAGTAATAAGTTTATTCCCTATTCGTCATTTTATATTATATTTTATAAGTTTGTGTATCAGATAATATTTTTTCTAAAATCTTTCTCTTTCCAACGGCATATAGTACGTCTATATTACTGTTCTTAATATCAAAAAAACAAAAATTACATATGAAAATAGTTTTGTCTTTTATCCTTTAGTTGGTCACTAAATTCGTCCATCTAGTGTATTTAGCCGTCCTTCATCAATGTCATTATGAAGATATAGTTGGAATGTACAAAATTAAAGATAGTTAAGAGGAAGAAAATTTAAAAAATCACCATTTAAGTCCTGTCAGACTAATTCAGTCAGAATAAAACCTACATGATATTAAAGCCCATTAAATTTTACATCTATATAGGGAGTTTAATCAATTAATAGGTTTTGTGAAAATCGTAAAAATGTTCAAAATGCCTATTTTGATGAAAACATTGCAGTAACATCTCGGCATATTTGTCTTAAATATGAAATTTCATTTTTGTACGACTTTTCGTTTTTGCACTAGACTTAACATATACCCACTTATTTATTTATTTTTATTTTTTTTTTTCGGCACTTGGTTATTTGGACTCAGGGGACCTAAAATGTGTATTTCCGTCGAAAACTGGAATTTGAAAATTTTCACGATCGCAATACTTTCTCTTACTGTATATTTCATACCTGGGTCAAGTAAAATGTATGGCTCGACAGCTATGAGTTATCGACAAAGAAATATCAAATAATTATTATTTTTTGAAATGATAAATATTTGCACCATGTCTTGTGAATTGGCCAGCGTGTTCCCCATCGGGTACAATCCACTGTGTAAGGAGAGAGTGGATGTTGATCAGGAGCTGCTCAGGCAATTACTAGAAAGGACCTATCGGAGGGAGTACAGCCACCGTATCGAAGACAGGGGAACCCACTTACCTCCAACTGTCTGATAGTTAATATTTAGTGAGTACACCTCCCCCGCACCGCCTTATCGTTCCTCGCTGAGTGCGCTCTCCCAGCCTCGCCCTTTCACACCAAGGAGTAACTTCTTTCAAAGGGGAAGAGAATGAACTATCGTTAAGCTCGTATATTATTAACTCAAATAAATGGATAATTAAAGATATAATAAACTTTCGAAAGGGCTTACTTCTCCAGTTAAAAAAAATAAATAAAAAATATTTTTGTCTACTGCCCCTGCTGAATCGAAAACAACCGAAATTTATTATCTAAACGATAATATATATTATATATATATATTATATATATAATTATATAAATAATTATATTATATTATATTATTATACTATAATATGTCATAAAAAGGTGATGTGTACTGAGAAAGGCTTAAATATGGTTGACAAGATTCCGGTTTTGGGGTATGCCGATGATCTGGTACTGCTAGGTGAAGACACGGAAACCATACAACTAAATACAAGTGTGTTAATAAAAACCGGTAAAGAAATAGGACTCGAATTAAATACCGATAAGATGAAATATATGATTAGTAGCAGAAACGGTGTCGATCTTGGTGATATTGATGTATCAGGTCATACTTTTGAACACGTAGAGAAATTCAAGTATTTAGGTTCAATTATAACTAGAAAAAATGAAATCCAGGAAGAAATAAAGTCCCGGTTAAAGGTGGGAAATGCGTGTTATTATTCAGTTGATAAGTTACTTAGTTCGCGGCTTCTATCTAAAAACTTAAAGATTAGAATTTATAAAACTATTATTCTTCCAACGGTTCTTTACGGATGTGAAACGTGGCCGCTTACTTTGAAGGATGAACAACGGCTTAAGGTTTTCGAAAATAAGGTATTGGCGTAAAATATTTGGTCCGAAGAGTGATGAGGCCACTGGGGAGTTTAGAAGGTTGCACAAGGCGGAATTGCGGAACTTGTATCCTGTGAATATAATTGAGCTGATTGCATGCGGAGACTCAAATGGGCAAGTAAAGTTGTTGGGCTCGATGACGAGCGGATTCCGAGAAGGTTGGTATTTGCTGATCCGACTGGTAGGCGTCCGAAAGGTAGGCCGAAGCGAAGATGGGAGGATTGCGTTAAGGCTGATCTCGGGAGCTTGGGCTTGAATGGTGAACATTGGACGAGTCTGTGTAGGCGGAATTTGGTGGTATCGGCATCGAACCTTCGGGTTCGCTAAGCCTATTGTTATTATTTTTTTTTTTTTTTTATTTTATTTATTATTTTTTTTTTCCAGAAAGTAAAGCAGTAAGGACTACCTCCTACTCGATTGGGAGGAGTGAGGTGTTATGAAAGTACAACTAGAGATAACTAAATGGTTCGACATGGAGATGGTTGGTAATTATGTACCAGTACAACCCATGTACTCTTGGGTTGTACTGGTACATAATTGGGGAATACAAAAAAACTAATAATAATAATAATAATTAATAAATATACCATTACTACAACCTCAGTCTTTGACACAGTACAAATTTTTGTACTGTTTCAAGCCCAACAGCCATGCAAACAGGTGATTCGGCCTAGAACACGGTTTTACTACATTTTTGGTGCCAACTTTATAGAGCATACCCTCTCTAAAAAGTATATGGTGTCCTCGTGTAAACATTAGGTGCATTTATATATTTATTTTTAATGCATGTATATATATTTTTAAATGTTTATTTTTTTATAATAGGGCCGTTAAAGCTTAAATGGCTAATGTTCATCAGCTTGGAAAGATAACGGAACCCTTTTAATTCCCCAATGAACTCAGTTTTTCTATATAAATTGTTCTTTTTAATTGTATTTTTTCTGAAAACAACAAACTGTTACCCCAGCACTTTGGTCAGTAGAAGGACCCGAAAGTGGGGAAAAAGTATAAATATATTACATGTTTTAATTAGGTTTGCTCAACAAGCTGAAATTTAGATTTTTCGATATTTAGAGCCTTTTTCTTTACTTTTATATATACATACATTTGCTGTGTAAACAAGATCACCTGGAAGAGAGGAATCCACTCTCCTCTATGTTTTTAATGTCATTCACTAAATTTGGGCAATCTTGCTTACTAATTACTATTTAACTTGATTTTAGATCTATATAGACCACAGGCACTAGCTCACCTAGTGCTTACAACAAGTGTCTTGTATATTTTTTTTTTTGCTGAACCATCGATTCCTGCCAATTCCAATTTTGTCCCTTTCACTGAATGATGTAAATCTTAGCTTATGCACATAACTTTGCTATTATTCATATTTCAAATTGGTTTAGAGAAGGCCTTAAACAAATTATACCAAGGAATAAAAATCATAGAATTTATGATTAAGAACAATGATACAAAAATGATGTCCATTAAAATAAACACTGTAGCTTTACAACAAGTTAGATTGGGAGAATATACCTTTTTGAGGTTGTTACCGCTTTCAGTACCTAGTAATAGCAAGTACTAAAAATAAAGAGAAGGAAGGTGAAATAAAATGCTGATTAACAAAAGCCAACAGAGTCTATTATTCTTTTTATAAAAAATAATACTTTAAAAATGTCTTATTTTACCTATAGAAACATAGGCGGCAAATACTCAGATCTGTTAATGAAAAGGAAAGTTGGTATACATAAAACTGAAAAAACTGTGTGGCTAATGCAGAGATTTGATAATCTCCAACATATCCAGATTCCAGATACTGAAATAGATGGGTCAGATTCTCGGTTGATGATTAAATAGGCTCCCTAAAAATATACTCGTACACAATAAGTGGAACAAGATCCAGGGGAAGACCAAAATCATGCTGGAAAGATAATGTCCTCATAGATCTAAGACAATCAAGGTTGAGCACAGCACATGCAGCAGACATGACTGACAAAATGATTAAGCAGACCATGGAGTTTGCAATGTTATTCTTACATTCATACAATATGTAAAAATAAATGATATTATCATTGAAAAGTTTTATATAAGCCATAAATATATGTATAATAATATAGGTGCATATCCTTAAAAGTTAGCATAGTTAAACTTTCAAAATCAATTAATGAAATACATCAATTGATTGTAAATATTGTTTTAAGGGTTAGAATTTCTTTTTTATAAAAACGAATAATGAAAATGCTTGGACCAACATAATTTTGTAATTTAAAAAAATATATAATAAAGTACATTAAGGACTAAAAATATTTTACATAAATATATTTACAATTCAATGACTGACAGTAGATTTAATAAAGTAAAATATAAATATACAAAGATAAACAGAATTTGCTAATTGATGAAAAAATATACTGAAATATAGTACAGGACTAAAGGCACTTTATATAAATATTTACAAAATACAATAACTGATTTAAATTTGTTTTTAAATCACATAATTAATCACAAATCAGGTACATTAACATTCTATCATCAACAACATGTAGAGCCACCCAACAGCCTTTAACCAACTATTTAGTCTATTCAGAACAGACTATAATCATCATTTAAATTTTAATTTTTCTGATCCCAGTTTCTAAAAGATTATTTTTAAGAGTAAAATTGTTTGTTTAGTCAATCTCTCCATAATCTTTTTTAATGAAGGAATTTTTTTTTTCTATTTGAATGGACTGGAAAACAATGAAAATGGAGGTTGCTATCTACTTAAATTTCTTTACAATAATTATTAATGGTACTTATAATTTATGAGTTGTTTCTTTGTCAAAAGTGTAAAAAAAAATAATAGTAATAATAATTAAAAATATATATGCTTCCATAATTACGAAAAACATAATACTCTAAAAGAAAATATTTTTTAATTATTAATAGACTATGGATAAATTAGAAGATTTGTATCAGTTAATTATAAAATCTGATAATGAATGATCTCTACATATGATTAATATGAATGAATAACACTTCAATAAAAATATTTTATAAAACTTTAAAAAATAACATTTTTACAACAAAAATCTATTTACATGAATATTAAACATTTAACATATGGTTTTCTTAAAAACTAAAATACTTTTATGCATATTATAATTATATTTACTGGACGGTATCATGAGGTTAATCTAGTTAAAACTAATGAATGATGGTCTCTTCTACAACTTACTATTCTTTAAATCCCTTATTTACATTAATACTTTACATAATTAAAAGCACTATAAACATACTTATAAGCTATTCAGATAGTTAAAGGGGATCCAGATCTTAAAGGCCATGAGGTATTCTACTTAATCAAGCCATAGCTTACACTTTGTATTAGGATTCATTTTTGAACCAGCAGGACAGTGCCACACCTCTGAAAATCGTGCTGTATTCTGCAAAACTTTGTTTACTCTCACAAACTGTGGACTGTGTTCATCAAATTCAATTGTGTCACTCAATGATTGATCTGTGTATTCTGAACACCACATCTGTATAAACACAAAATATTTTAAGTGAAATACATGAACAAAAATATTAGATATCAAGTATTCTTAAAATAACAATTCAAGCACCAAACCATGTAGAGAGATTGTGATTTTGCATTTTATTCTTACAGCTATTAACAAATGCACTGACAATAAGTATCTACAAAGATATTAAAATAGATAGTTCTTGAATTTGGAATTACAGTATAATTAGCCACATAATGTATAAAATATATAAAGGGAATCAACTGAATTAAACCAATCGTTTTACTAAACAAAGTAAACATAGTTCTTAACCTTTTTTTAAAATTAAATACTGTAAACATACCTGGGCAAAACTAAGAAAAAATAGCTGATTGTTTGAAAATGTTTCTAATCCAGGGAGCCCAAGCTCTTCAATATTGTTTTCCCTGGCATACATTTGGTATGCATTAAATGCATTTCTGAGTCCACCATCATCAGCCAAATTTTCAGAAAGTGTAATATTACCATTTACCTAAAAGTTAAATTTTTGTAAGTACAAAACCATAAAACAAACAGATAATTTATTTAAATATAATAACTTGTCAAATGCAATGATTATTTTTCCATCAATATTAAAAATTTTATAATCCACAAAATACATAGACTAAAAATAAAATCATTTTTATGTATACTTAACTGTTTCATTAATTGAGGGTAAATAATAATTGCTATATTGATTGACATAACATTCTGTGCGTTTATCAAATTCCGATGAAGACTTATTACTCCACCATTGATTGTAATTGCCATTTAAATCAAATTTTCGACCTAAAATATTTAATAAATAAAAACATTAGCTAAAATTAGTGAAAAAGATATGATATTAAATAATATACGTAATGTTAAAACACCTCTTATATATATACTCTTTCATAAATAATTTAAACTAGGGAACTCTTACCAAAGCTGTCTAATGAATGTGTCATTTCATGCCCTAATATTGTACCAATGGCACCATAATTTAGAGATCTGAAATAGAACAATAGAATATTTATTACAAATTTAAAAACTGTAGATATTACTTCATTAAATAAATTTCATGAAATTCTCGAGTGTAAATAATTACAACCATTAAAAAACAGTATTACCACTAATGGTGAGATAGTGATAATTACAAATCATAAAAATTAAGTCTTATTGGCACTATCTACAAAGGACTTGTTTTGGAATAAATAGCAGGTTTAATGTTTTAATTGGACATTTCTGGTACAACATTGAAGTAATTAAAAAAGGAATAACTTGCTTTATTAATACAATAAGGAGATATATTGATTTCACCAAATTATTTTATGTATTATAAAAACAAGTATGTAAATGGATGAAATTCAATAAACTTACTCAAGTCCTAAATTATAGAATGGAAACTGCATTATACCAGCTGGTACACCTACAAGTACAAAAATAAAAATGTGTTATAATGTTGTTAATAAATGTTTCTACTTCTATGATACTTAATAAAAGATACTTTACTTATTGCGTTTGCACTGGGGTCATAATAAGCATTTATATCCAATGGGTTGAACTGGGGTCTGTAAAAAAGTTTCATAAAAACTAATAATAAAATTTTAAATATATTTTCTTGTTAAACATTCAGTTATTATATAAATATAGATTTCCATTAAGTTATTATTTTATTGAGGCACCCTTATTTTATTGAGAGCCAATGATTTGGCCGAAGTTTTAGGCTATCATCAAGATGTTTGACAGAGCTAATTCACAGTAATAGAAACATAAATATTTATCAAACAAATTAAAAACTAAATTTGACTCAAATAACTTAGAATTCAGTTATAAAAATGTTAACGATGATTAATTCCTCCTTATTATTTTTTTTTTTTTTGGAGTTTTTCATTATTGATATTTTAAAAAATCTTGATGAATATGATCTCATGATTTTCATAAATTTTATTGAATGATTTTTCCATCGATTACACATATTACCATTATTCTTGATTTACCTGTAGTAGATAAATATTGGACAGTAATGAGTACTATTATTTTAGTCATAGTCATAGGGAAAGGATAAGGCCATGTTTTCTTATACATTTTAATTAATAATATGCATTTCTTTTCTTTTATCATATATTTAATTAATCATTATGTACTCTGACATCCAATGCTTTATGGCCTCCCTAAAATTAACTATAAATTAAATATATAAATATATTATTTTTTTTTTACGAGAATGGACTGACAAAATTTTGGTAGACTGACTTCACTAATTCATTATATCAACTTCCTGATTAATATTAAAATAATTATTCATAATCCATACTTACACTGACTTATCATTGGGTGTCCGCAGAGTGTTCAGCGTCTGAGATATTTCTGCACTTAATATTTCTAACATGTTATCAAGATATGTTGTTCCATTCATGGTAACCTTAAATAAATCAAATCAATCTTTTGAAATATAATATTACTCAGTTCTTTTTTTTATTTATTTTAGTATGCAATAGTATTTTCATAATAAGAAATTTCAGATAACTAGATGTACTGGAGTATATCTATCTGATATGAGGCTACTGATACCAACAAGTAGCATGAGTGCTAACATGTTACAAACTAAAAATATCATGTTCTTTCTGTTCCCAGTCTGGAAGTACCTATACAAAACCTTCAGAGCCGGCTTTCAAGAGGCTCCATTTAAATAAGAGTAGACAAAAAAAAATTCACTCAGTCAAAAAGTATGTTAAACAGATATATTTATCCCAAAAAATAAATCATTTTTATCACGTATTGGTAGTATACTTTTGTATCAGGCAGTTCAATATGTACTCTATTGACCACAAAGGTCTTTGACCTTCCAGTGTGAACTAATATACATTTTATCACTTGCAGGAGCTAGATAGCACTAGCCTGGAGAGGGTCAACTAAACTCACATTTCTAAGAACCATTTGGCTTTTGGACTAAACCTCTAAGCAACTGTTTAAAATCCTGCAAGACCAGTAGATTTAGGATCAAGTTGCACAGATCAGGGTCATCAATCTTATTCCAGTTATTGTTAGTTATCTCTTAACCTTCTGGTGGGAACATCTTTTTTATTTTTGATCTGGGAACACCTGTCTCTTAGACCACTACACCATTTAAAGTGAGTTTGTGAGTTCCAAACAGCTTGCATGTCTTACCAATTATGTTAGTTAGATGTGTTTGTTAATAAAGAAAGGGAAAGAGGGAATGGAGGGAACGGGAAAGGTAAATCTCAATTGAGCATTCCAAACAAGTTGCATGATGACATTACTACATTTATGTCCAGTCTTTCTTTGTTTTTGGTAGAGGCAAGATCAGCAAATTTTTCTTTTTTCAAGTTGATCTATTTTCGAAGCTTGTGGAGTTTCAAGGGAACTATTAGAAGTCCCAAATCGACCAGATTCAACGCATTTTTCCTTAGCAGCCTCTTCTACTAATTTTTCAATCAGTCCTTGTAATTCAATCGGCAAATTCTTTATTTGTAATCGGGCTTTGGCGAAATAGAGTGCAAAAAATAAGGCCACTATTTTAAGAAAGTGAAGGATTGGTAGTTTGAAGACCGCAGTTAATATAAAACATGAGCGTTGACCTGGCCATATCCATAATGAAGTAAAATATTGTTAAAGGCCATCTTTTTCTTCCTATTGACAGAGTATATTCTACATCTCTTGCCTATTGTGTCTATTCCATCTTTTGTGGCATTGTAAAAAGACAATTTTTGCTCCTCCCCATTACAAGCATCTGTATGGGGAGTGTAGTGCATCATAGACAAGAGGATGACAGATTTTGTTTTTTGGCACGTAAGACGGCAATGTCATTTCTTCCATGTAGCCGTAAGGAAGGAATCAACAACTCGGCTCTTCTGTGCTTGAAACTCAAGAGGTATTTAGATTATTCTTTTTTTTTTTTTTTACTTAACCAATTATCGCATGTTATGTTGCGGTTTGAGCCGGATCATGAATTGAGATGGGATCCTGAGTTTTTTTGCTGAGTAAAAGAGTTGTACCATCACTCCCCTTGTTGGTATAACTATGTGCATTATGAAGGTAAGCATTGTGTGTATCCGTCAGTCCCATAAACTTATCCCATATTTTGCAGGCTTGCTTAGCATGTTAAACTGTAATGTGCATCTTCCTCTAAATGGGACAAGTGATTCATCCACGGTGAGTAAACGTTTTGTGAATTTATTAAGATTTAATTCACAGATAGCTGCTGCGGGATCTGTTTTTCACCTTTCCTTTTATATCCTGTAGGAAGTGCTGATCTATTGAAATAAATGTGTAGAAGAGAGAGAAATGAAGAATGAAAAAAAATCGCATTGAGATGCCACAGTCCATCAAACCGACCTTCTTCAAAGTGATAAACGTGCAGAATTTAATTCTTTGGGGAACACAGGCCTGAGAGAGCGCCATTGAAATAGGCTATTGGTAGGAACAGTGGTCTCTGAGACCACATACTTTTGGAATAAATATAACTTATCAGAAAGTGGTGGGGTGCAGTATGACAGTGATGCTCTCTTAAGAAGCCTGAATAGGTAGCCGAAGCTAGCCAGGAGGGTAAAGGGCCTCGTGTCATCAGGAGCTTGCTCACTAGTATTTTTATGGCCTATCGCGGTCTCTCAAAAGAAGGTTAAGGATTAATAGTAATGCTCAACATTACTAAATTTTCAGTCTGTGGTGGCCGAGTAAGCTGTATGTTACTAACTCAGTGACTGCAAAATCAAATCTAGCTCGGGTGTGTTGAAATTTATTTCATAGAAGTCTCAAAACTATAAACTATTAGTTACTTATAGAAAAACCCTTCATGTTTTATAAATATATATATATATCCTATATTTATGTACATTTATCGATTACTTATTACAAATGTCTAGCAATGTGTGTGTACATTAATATGGAATTAGAAATAAACTTGTTGGGTTTTCTACATCCAGAAAAATAGAGAAAAGAGATATGAATTAGGTGAAAAAAAATATAAGCCAGATGTTAAATGAGACTTATTAATAAGATAAGCCATTGCCGTTGTCTGATTAACAAGATACTTTAATTAATTACTTAATTTGTATTATGGTCATTACAGTATGCTAAAAAACAAAACCTGTAATTATTATTTATACATATCTTAATATTAATTAACCTAACTTTTTTTTCTTGCAAGTTTTATCTTTTTTTGTAATATGGAATACTTACATTTTCATAATGTGAATCCAGTTCATCCTTGTCTAGCATCCAATTCGGTATTCCGATAAACCTTTTTATTGCTAGAACTTTTTCAACTGTTGCAATTTTTGTTTTGTCATCCATCCATGAGAGATCTTTGATATAAGTAATAAAAGAATCTTGAATATATGATATCATATCTGCAACCTTGAAGACAAAAATTGTAATAATTAAAGTTCATATAATAATTAATGTATCTAGATAGCAATATAGTCTCAAAATCAATTAATATGATAAAATTAATAATGATTATTGTCTTATCATAATATCAGTTACAGCCAAATACCAACTGAATAATACATTATGTATCCTAAGATATTAATCAATAATATATTGTAATATACCCATTTTTTATAATTATAGTATTTGTTTATTTATTATTAGATTATTGTGTTAGGCAGGCTAACTATAGGATAAAAGTAAAATTTAACTTAAAAAAAAACAGCTCCTATTTGGTTGTTTGTTTACAAACATAGCATCCATTTCGGATGCTAAGAAAAAAGGTCACTGGCAGGTACCTACCAGATAAGAGTACAAGTAAAAAGGGTTTAGTGGAAGTTATGACATGAGAGAGGCAGGAGCTGCTGCTGAATATGAAGAGGGATCTTGGTTAGCCTGCATATTGTTTGTGTTATTTTTGTAAGTTGTTATGATTAAAAAGTTGTAAAATACATTTGTGCCTGATTGTCAAGAACCCATACCATCCCTGAGAGATAAATTGAATATTAATCAAGTAAATATTGTGTGAAATGTTTTTCTGAAAAGAAAATATTATTAAAAAATAAGCATATTATAATATCAATTTTTGTATCCCATGTATTGCTCAGCCAGCGACAATAAAGGATTTTATAACAATTGTATAAATGTAATTTCAGGCATGAAGAAAGAGTAATATATATAAATTAAATATTTACACACCTTGTTAATTAATTCAAAGTCTATTTTGTCCACAGCTGCATATCCTACTGCAGCATCCATGAAGTTATACACGGTACTTGCACATTGGGTTGGCCTACAAAGTAATTTCACTTCATCAGAATTTTTTTGTATGATTGATATTTTAGTATTGCTTGAGGAATTGAGATTTGAATATACAGACTGCATACCCAGGTTTTTAATTAATTCATATAATAATTTAAAAAATTATCATGTAATAGTCAGATTCCTACCTTGGTTCAACTTGATTATGAGGAACTATCTTTGACACATACATATCTTTTAGATTTTTCAGTTCTTCGTTAACATGAGGAGTGAGCATATAAACAACTTCCCACCAAATAAGTAATTCTAAAAATGATCAAATAGTCCATATTTAAAACAAATAAAAAAATGAGACAATAGGGTAAACTTAGATAAGAATAAAAAGAAATAATACCAGATGTAAAAAAAAATATAAAGTAATTATTACCTAGATCTTTTTCATCATATTCATCTAACAATGGTGACAATAATTCAAAATAACTTTTTTTGTAAACTAAAAGATTATCTTCTTCAAAATTTAAGGTGGTATGGAGATCATCAAACAAATATTTGAAGTAGTTTTTCCAATTGATCTGAAATTATAGTTTGAATCTGATTATTATTAACAGATCAGCTATATAATAATGAGCTACATAGCTTACACAAGCTAGACAAAATAACCGTGTTCAGCCAGTAAGGAGAAAAAAAATTTAAATTATAAAATCAAAATCACTTACCTTGGATAAGCCATTGCTTGATGCTGAATCAACAAACGATTGAATTTCACTGAATGTCATTTCATCTGGAATATCATTTATGATGGGTCCTGTCACATTTTCTGAAGATTCAATCTAAAAAATTAAACCTATTCAGTATAAGCATATCTTTATTCAAAGAATTACCTGAATTTAATAAAAATATGATGCCTAGCTTGAAATAGTTCAACCCGGTTGTAGAGAAATAGTGATAAGTAAGGGAGATATTTAAAAAATAATTCTGGGTTCAGGGCCACCATTCACATCTTAATGATTGGAAGAGATTATTTGTAATGTGTAGTCAGTGTAGTGGTATTTGGACTATTAGACAAGAATGGTGATTATCTATATATAATTAAATCAAAAATCAATTTATAATTTTAACTATTGTTTCGATATTCATTTTTTTCTATAACCTAATAGCTTATTAGGCTTAATTATAAGAATGAGCATAACACCCTTTTCTAAACCTCATTTCTTTGGTAAATAAAAACCTTATAACATACAAAAATCTGTCCCTTCTTGTAACATTAAGACAAGGACATTCAAACTAAGATTCTTTTCTTCAAATTAGAATGAAATATGAAACTTTCTGGGATTCTATTGCTTCTAATGCAGCTGTGGTGTTTAAACCTAGTAGTGGCTTAACAAGTTCCAGTCACTAAATCACAAATAGGAACCTAACATTCATAATTTCGATCATTAATACTATAATATGAAGTAAAACATAATACTTTATTGAATCGAGTATATACCAGAATATATTATTGAGATGTGTAGTAGGACACAATCAGGTAAGAAAATACTCCACAAAATATATGAACTTATAAACGATGATTTAGTTTCTTGACAAATTAAGAAATATTAAATTATTCATTTTAAACCCAATATGGATAATTAATAAAACTAATATTTATCACTTTATTGGTGTTTTATGGTATTTTAATGTTTCTTAGACCATAATAATGGTAGTGGCATTGTATAGTGCACAGAGTCCTAGACTACTATTCTCCAGGCTGGAGGCCCAGCAATGGCAAAATTGTTGTTATTAGTAATTGAAATAATTATAGTCGGTTATTGTAGTCTCTAATGTAGGAAGAATATCCTGGGACATACTTAGTCTCTCTACTAAGTTAGTACCCGAAAATTAGAGGAAAAACGTTGCAAGCTGAGCATGATTTCAGCCTAACAATTAATTTCCTCATATGGCCGCTAGTCTTGAAATAGTATGAATCTCTTTAGTAAAATCAAGACCCTTCAAGGACCGCTGATGTACAAAGTTTTCTTTTTTGTAATTTGCTTTAATTATTACTAAAAAAAAAAAAAAAAAAAAAAAAATATATATATATATATATATATATATATATATATATATATATATATATATATATATATATATATATATATAGATAGATAGATATATTACCTCTGAGATATTTCCTTTAATTGTGATAATTTTAATGCTAGCTTCATTCATTACTTCAGTCATATTTGGTATTGTCACATTTGCATATTTTGCTAAGTTAGCCATCAGTTGGATTGAGTATTTTTTCCAATTAAGTACTATCTCCAAGTCTCCCTTTTCTAATCTTCTTTTGAGGAATTTGTCATATGAGCTCTCTACCAACTTCCTCCTGTGTTAACATTCTTTTCTTATTTATTTATTTATTTTTTTGTGATAGTACAAATAACTTTAAAAAATATAATTTAGTATAATTTACCTAAGGAATTTATCTGATTCTTCTACAGTAGCTATTGCCAATTGGTTAAATGTACTGTTTCTTAACATTGTGGTGACACCAGATCCTATTAAAACTTCTAGATCTAAAAATCTTTTTGCTTTTGCCAAGCTCCTAATCCATGGTTGTTTCGGTTTTTTAGAGATGAATGGGAGTTTAGGTAGTCCAATATCTTCTAAAATTCTCCATAAAGCTTCTATCCCATGTGCATTCATTGCCTCTATAATAAAAAATGAAATATCTTCAACAATAAATTATTTACTACTATAAAAAATATAATGATGGGCTCATATTCATTGATAATCAATCTATCTTTAATTTATTAAACTTCATATTTAAAAAAAGATTACTTTCTCAAACATAACTATTGTATGTTATTTCTAAATACATGAAAAATCAGTAGTATTTTCTAATAAATTTAACAGCTTACAATAAAAATATTTTGTCTTTATTTTCAAAAAATTCTTTTAATAAAAAATATTAGTAGATCCTGGATCACACGAAACTAAAATTGAAGAAAAATTATGCTAATGACCCACTTGGGTAGATGAGGAACATTATGATTTTAATAAATAAATTTAAGAAAAGTGTATGGTTATGATGTTTTAGGAACTCTTACTATATAATCTCTCAACCAGAGTTTTCACTTTATTTTTTTTTTTTTTTTATTTCAAACAGTTTAACTATTTTATTTTCTCAAAAACTGCATATTAGTTTTAATTATATTTATTGGGTTGATGCAAAATTAATGCAGGTTTCCTCTATTGCAATATCTTAATTCCAATTGTGTAAACAAAGCTAATCCTAACATTAATCATTATTATACCAAAACAAACCCTCTCTTTCACCATGAATTTGTTTAGTAAAATCGTTTTGTTCAGTGTGTTCAAAGGTCTTGAATCGAAAATGTCAAAGTGCGATTTTCCTCAAATTTATTTTTACGAATTTAAATTAGGGCGCAGAGCTGCGCAAACGGCTCGTAATATTAATGAAGTGTGGGGTCAGGGGGCTATTAATGAGTGCACGGTGCAGCGTTGGTCCAGAAGTTTCGCAGAGGAGATTTCGACCTCGAAGACAAGGAAAGTCGGGGCCGTCATCTTGCTCTGGACAACGACCAGCTGAGGTCAAAAGTGGAAGAAGACCCAACCAAAACCACACGAGAAATGGCGGCGGAACTCGGAACTCAAAAATTGCAACGTCTTTGCCCAGCATTGATGAATCGGAAGGGGCCGATCCTGCTCCACGATAACGCCAGACCACACGTTGCACAACCAACGCTTCGACGACTGCACGAGTTGGGCTACGAAGTTCTCCAACATCCGCCTTATTCACCTGACCTCTCTCCTACAGACTTCCACTTTTTCAGGCATCTGGACAACTTTTTGAGGGAGAAAAATTTTCAAAACCAGGACGACATTGAAAATTCTTTTCGTGATTTCATTGAGTCCAGGGATTCGGATTTTTTTTCTGGTGGAATAAGAAAGCTTGTTGAACGTTGGCAAAAGTGCATTGATTCAGATGGAAATTATTTTGATTAAATATATATGGTTAAAGTAAAGATATGGCGTATTTACAATACCTACTAAAAACCTGCATTAATTTTGCATCAACCCAATATTATAGTCTTTGATATCAGGAAGGTTTTACTTTAAAAACATGGTACAGCTCAAATGGTAAATTTTTAAATTTTCATTCTTATAATTTAGTTTATTTTAAATTCTTAATCTTCTCTCAATGCCATACATTTTAAAAATGCATAAATAAACTTGGGCAAATTTAATTTAATATCCGTACTTATTTTTAGTGTATATTATTTTTGTTAGAGATAAGGCAAGATATGCACATTATTTTTTGTTCTAATTGGAGCCTACTGAAATGGAAAAAAACCTGTAGTGGTACAGGTTTTTTTTATATACTGTTAGAAAGCTAAAGATTTTTAAAATTATTGCTTTTTTTAAAGAGGTAATGATGACAAAAACACACAAATAATTTTTTTTGGTTAATGACTGCCTTATTTTGTGGTTTTTACAGTTTAATTGTGTATCAAGCTCTAAAAAAATATTAATATACAAGAGAAAAAATAAAAAAATTTTTGTTAATTTTAGAAAGGGAATGTACTCTTACCAAAGTCTAAACAAGAATCATACAAAGTCCTTGCTTTGTGGACACAATCAGGTTCATCATCAGAATCTTCTTGTTCTAAAAACTCTGTAAAAGATGATGTATAAAAAAGTGTGAATTATGGTCAGATCTTATTAATACATTATCTAGTTGCCATATATATTTACCTAATATATCTCTTTTAATAATCTTATTTCTTTCTTCAAACCAATTGTTTAAAAATCTAGGTTCTGGCATGACATGCTCAATTCTCCAATTATCACAGGCAAATTTATAAAAATTATCACAGGGATCAGCAGATATATTCATTGATTGCAGCAAATTAGATGCTAAAAAAATTTGTATTTACATTTAATATAATTATTTATGAAGTATTATAAAATATTAATTTCAATTATATGAGTTTCAATAGTTCTATTTACCTGAATGAATACATTCTGGAGAAGTGCACATAGCTAATGTCTTCCCTTTCTTCAAAGCTAATCAATAATAATTGCTTAGAAAATTATTAGAGTTATAGAATTTTAAATATAGAAATTAGATTTTTAACTTACCTAAAATGACTAATACACCAAAAAGTAGTATCGTTATTACTAAACCTAGTATTATTAAGACATAATCTCTCCATTTCTTTGGTATTCTTTCCAAGCTGAAATATAAATAATAATATTTAATATGATTGGTAAATAATTAATAATGAGCTAATTTGTTTTTGTTTTTTCAATTTTGGTTTTTAAAGAGAATAGTTAGTTTATTCAAATCCATGAGATCAAACTTTATTTATGAAATGAAATTTTAGAACATTATATATATTTTTTATTATGATTAATTAATTTAATCTTACATGCTTTGTTTTGAAGGATGTATTAAGTGCTCTTGACTTTCGATTGGCCATACTTCTGATCTTCTGCTTGGCGGATTACCTAATGAAAAAAAAAAAAAATCAAATTATTAAATTTATTTGTTTACAAATATTTAATACTATAAATCATCCATTTAATGCACCATTGTTTTGAGTTGTCCTGTTGTCTTCCATCCCAGACTGTTGGTTTCTGTGAAATAAACAAAAAAAAAAGAAGTTGCTTAGGATATTTTATCCAATTAATATATTGAATGTTGTATGAAAGTGATTGATGGAGTGAGCAAATAGTATTTAATGGAAATGTATTGATAATATATTATAATTATTAAATATTCATATGTATAAAATTATGAGTTAAAAAAAAAGGAATATGCTTTCTTAAGTAACACTATTATGCATTTTCAAAGATTAAAAAAATTACACTTTTTTGTTATTGATATATCAAAGCCTAAATATGTTGGGGATCAGAAAAATTATATTTTGTTTTATTACGAAGTTTGAAAATGCTACAATATAGGATAAATTATTTGTATAAATTTTAATTCTAAACAATTTAGAAAGAAATAATAAAATTGAGCTATACTTTATGAGAAAATATTCTGGCCAAAAGAAGGATCTAGAAAGGATTGTTTAGATGTGTAATATAGTTTAGTGCAAAAGATTAAAAGAATGGGTTCAAAGTTACAAAAACAACATTAATTATTGTTTTTGCAATATATAGGGAGAGTGAATTACCAAGAACTGAACATAAGAAGTTTTGATGACAAAATGAGGGTAGTAACAAAATTAATTGTAATAGTCAAAGTTATCAATGAGAGAAATGTCTTGACTGAAGTTTTTAATCTAGCATTCATTTTGTTAAACAGATTTTCTTATGCTTGTTCATATTCTTTATTGTAAACAAAATTATTTATCTCTTCTGAGGAAATGATAAGAAGAAGGTATACATTTTTTTTTTTTTTTCTAATTTAGAATAGAATAGAAAATAATTTTATTCTGTGACTGGGTCTTTTAAGAATAACAGTTTATACACTTTCATTATAAAAAATTAAGGAATTTATGTGTTTTGCTTTTAATACCTAAAAAATCTTTTGAAAAAGAAAACCGGTTCATATTAAATGATTTCAAATATATATATATATATATAATATATATATATATATATATATATAATATATCCTTCAAAATTGCATATTATTTAACAATAGGTAGAAGAGATTGTTAATTTTATTTATATAATTTTATTCTTAAGATTCTTTTTTTTTTTTTTCTATTATTTATTAATTCTTTTCTTAAGAATTTCATGATTATTAATAATTTATCATGAATTATTTGCATCAACAAAACAACAATGACTGAGAATAAGTTTAATAGTAGCACAAAAGTTTTTATTTTCAATGACACTAATAAGTTTATTTCGCTAAAAATAATAGAACATTGTATGATCATAATCTATATTATTAAGGAGTTTTTTGGGGATGTCTGAAACAAATATATGAGCTATAATTAAGGATAAAAAAAGCCCTTTGGTGGAATGAACTGAATTAAGTATTTAGGAGTTTTTTCTCTAGTAGAATGATATTATCAAAGTGTTTATATTTGTCATATTTTCGTTGAATAAAAAGATACTATAGCAGTAGTATTCATGTTAACAGATATCGAGATTTCAAAATTAATGTATTGGTTGGTTGCATCTTTGAAACCTCTCTTTATTGATATAATATAGTGAAGATAATCTGTTGTCATACACATTTCATTAAAGTTGCTGTATTTGGATATGTCTATTATCCACATTATTTTGTATATTTAATTAAAATACAACTTGATGATGCAATGATTGTTTTATTTTTAAATTTTGACGGTATTTTGTTTTTGGGCAAACCAAAATGCTCAGTAGGTATCTTGGTTATAATAATTTTTCATTAGAGTTTCTGAATAATTCCGTTTCTTCCATTTTCTAACTTATTAAAAAACTGCTGACTTAGTTATCATTAAAATAAATCATAATTAGAAAATAGGGATTTTCTCAACCGAAACTCGCTTTTAGGATATAAGAGGTACAAAAATTTACTAAAGTGGTATTTGTTCTGAATGAGCAGCTATATAAACCTATTTCCATTTGTAAATAGAGATTTTGTTTCTTGGCTCATACCATATGTATAGTGAAAAAATTGACTATAACTTTTGCAGTATTCAAAGTTGAGCAGCCAGAGAGAACAACAAGTTCAGTAAGAAAATTTCCATATTTCACCGTTTTTATATATTTATTTTTTTGGAAAAGTTGTTGACAAATTTTGATTGTCTCAATTATTTGTTTGTTTATTTAATGTCACTTTATGCTGGTGTGGCTAACCGGACGATGCTACAGTGAGAGTCCTAAATTTTGCCTAATCAGGTTTAATTAGAATAGGGATCTTTAACTAGTATCTGACATCACACAGGCTTTGGACCAATTTTTTATGTCCCATCAAAAGAACGGCATAACTTAGGATTTTTTACTTCAATTAAAAAATCCTAGGACCACCTGCGGATTTGAACCTATGACCTTTGGTATAGGAGGTTGTTATGCCACCTGCTACAGTGACAGTTTTTTTTTTTTTATGTACAACTCTAGCACTAAACCCTTTGTATTTTATCCTCAGAGTTAGGCCAATATGTTTGCTAGTTCAAAGGTTTTTCAACCACAAGTTTTGGGAGAAAAGGGACAGTTTATCACCCTTATTAGAGTATTTACTTTGCTAATTATTTTTCTTTCTTCAAAATAATATAATGAAGACAAAATTTTAGGAAGAATTTTCCTTTAACTTAGGATTAAGGAAGGAGGACAATTTAAAAATATATAAATTAAGAGTAAAAGTAATCTGTAAGTATAATAATAAGACCAAGAAATAAGAATAAGGTAGAGAATTAAGCCTGACTGAAATAGAGATTATGTGAAATGTTCTGAATACTTATTATAAAATAATCAAATGAATTTAACTTAAAGTAGTTAAGTTAAATATCAATTCACTATAAACTTGAACTGCCTTCTGATTTTCTTAGTAGAAGATATAGTTAATGGTTTTGTTATGCGTGATCTCATAGTTTTGGGTTTTGATAAAGTTAAGAGAAAGGAAAAAGAGATAGCAATGATTTTATAAGCATCGAATTCCTGTTTCATCAAATCATTAAATAATTAGTTTTTAAAAAATAATAATAATAATTCAAGTCCACTAGTGCTTGAAGGTTTTAAAATAAAATTCCTTATAAGATCTCTCAAAAAATAAAGGTGGTTTTAACTTCAAAACTTAAGTTGAAAAGCAACCCGAAATTCAATAGTTAAATTTTTATTATTCTACTGTAGTAAATTATAGTTTTTAAAAATTGTTGTTGATACAACAACAATGCCCTTTCAGTAAATGAGGTTGAAGATAAATGAATCACCCTTACAATCTTAGGCTATGGTTTAACAATGACCTTTCCTTGCCCTGAAATCTGAGATGAATCAGCTATTAAGCAGAACTGTGGTATCTTACTCTTTTATTGAAAAAAAAAGAAGCATTTAATGTTGAAGATTTTAGTCATTTAATTTTTTTTTTTAATGTATTTTTATATTAAACACTGAAAGGTATAAAGATGATACATAAAAATAGGAGGAGACCTATTTCTAACGGTAAAATAAAGTAAGGTACATTTTATGTTACAATTTCTATAGCAAAATGTCTTTGTATATCAATTATACTTTTTCATATATATTTTTTTTACCCTGACTACGAATCTGAATTGAGGATTATTTTTCCCTTTTGCGTCCTATTTCGAATGTAACGATAATATTGCGAGAAATTAAACAACTTTTTTGGTATATGCATAAAAAAAAAATGACCTCTTCCCATATCCTTATCATAAATGGAACATATACACATATTACCAAGAGATTTATCATTATTGATTTCCTTGAATCGAGTGATTTTGGATTCAATAATTTTTTTGTATGAAATTAAGGTTGTGGAACATGATTATCGATCCGTAAATAAATTGAAGATTCTTAGAAACAGGAATCTATTAATATCCTAATCATTTTAGAATGGATCATCAAAAGAATATGAAATGATCAATTTTTATGTGTTTTTATTCTATTTTTATTTCTCCACTTACAGCATAAGATTGTTAGAAAAAAACAAAAAAACAATTAACCAATAACTCTTCCTAAATAATAAATTTTTTAATTAAAATAAGCATATTGTTACGAGGGTCATTGAAATTTGTTAATTATAATTCAGCTTTATATAAATTATATATAATACTTGTTGATATAAATCTTGGAGAAAATAACTTCAAATTGTTGCAAGATAAAAAACAAAGTACACGTTAAAAGACTACTAAAATACAATATTAATTTAATTAAAAGATCGTGTCAATGATTTGGAGGTAAAATTTCTGACGTACTAAAGAATATTAATGATTTTTGTTTATATATTTTTTATAACAATGACACATATTATAAAGAATTTATTCTACTAAAAAAATATATCCGCAAAGACGAAATCTTTAGAAATTTATAAATTGAAAATCGCTAACAACTTTGTTGGTAGCTGCAAGTCCTATCACAAACTAAACATCTTGTATTCCCCCATTGTGTTCAACTTTATTTGAAATTGATAATTTTTTTTCTGTAGTAATACTAATTAAAATTAAAACATCGAAATCTCATGTAATTATTTGAGAACAGAAAGAAGGAAATATTAAAACATTTTATCAACAAATGTATATTTAATTTCGAATTCGTTTTCATACAGTATTTGGAGTCGATAAATTGGCAAGGAGAAAAAAAAAATATTAAACCGAATTTTGATTTTTTATGAAACACATCTAGTAAATGGACATTGTAGATTACACAGTTAATTTGCTAGTGGTGAAAATTGTTTCGTACATTTATTTTTTTAATTTAAGCAACTAACTATATTTTTTTTCATTTTTTAAAGTCACTTGTTAAATTTAATCTTTTATTTATCAGTGGTATATTATTAAAAACATCGGACTTATGTTTTAGGTTTTGATTGAAAGATGCAGGTAGCGATTAAATATATACTTTTGTATTCGAAGAATTCAATTTTGCGGAAATTTTTCACATTGTACTTATTCATAGTTTGCTATAAAAAATAAAATAATTAGTTATTCAAAACATTCATTTGCTCAAATGATTGAAATACTCGAACCAAAGTGCAGTTAATATTTTGAAATGAGAATATTGTTAATAATTTTTTCGTGACATAAATATTTGATATATTTCTTGGATCCTCTTAATAAAAAGGAATATATATATATATATATATATGTATAGGTTATAACCCTATTAATTTTCATTAACGTACGAATAAAATATGTCTCTGCACTATAAAATATTATTTGATGATTTAAATAAATATTCCTATTACTTACTATTTTCGATGAGAAACTGGTGTAGGCTCAAAGAGGCTCTTTTTAATGAAAACATTTTTTTAAAAAACGCATAAACACGCACAAAAAATTAATTCCGTGATAAAACTCGTATGTTGACCCGTAATCTCGACTGCTGTGGGGTTACTGTCAACATCTCGTACTATATAGTCGCTGTATCTCTGATTCATATTACGTAACTCGAGGAGTCGTCATACGCACCAGGGGATTTTCAGAATTTACCAACGGAATAATAATGCGGAAGTAATTAGTCATATAATTTCAATGAATATTCATTTAAATAATATTTTCAAATAAATGCTCAAATATCGTTATCAAAAGTTTTACTTTGATAAACTTTTTTTTTTTTGGGATGAAATAGAAACCTACTATTTTATTGATATCAAAATATCTTCTCAAAACATTTTTTTTTCTAATTAGTATAAGCCCTACAATACAATGACATAAAAATAAAAATTAATAAATAAATCGAAGATTTTTTAAAATAAGTAGTATATATTAAAATATTATGAATGATATAAATAAAATAGGTAAAAATAAATTTAATTTTCGAATCTAATTCAATCAAATCTTAATAAAAAAGTATTTATTTTATATTTAACTATTTTATTTTATTAGAAGGAGTTAAAATTTAAAATAAACATATATTAGTATTAGAACAATCCTAAAACAGAAGCTACTATTTTTTTTTTTTTTTCCCTTCAGAATATTGAAAAAGGATTAATGGAATATATAAGAGAAGACTTTAGAAATGGTTTACTGGTTAAAGTCAACAAATCTATTCACCATCAACTGTATAAAGAATTAAATTATGATTTGGGGGAGAACAGTTATATCTCTGATAGATACGGCCTGGGACTCATCAAATCGATAATTAAAATAAGAGGACAACTTCTGTATCTTAATTGTAATGTTGCAAGGGCGGAAGAACTACATTATTGTAGTTTATGTAATAATAAATACATAGAGGATATGTATCATTATGTAGGGGTCTGTTCTGTGTTATCGGAAATAAGGATGCGTTGGCTTAGCGGGGCAGTATTGTCCAAAAAGTATCTAAACGGTGAAAATTGGGTAGCATTGTATAATTATCATGTAAGGACCAGGAAATATAGATATATACTTATATCAGATTTCAATATTTAAAGAAAGGGAAAAACGTGTAAAAAAAAAAAAAAAATGTTCAGTTAGTTTTATGTTATTATTATTGTTTATATAATATTTGTAAAGAGTTTTTTGTTAAGGCGCGCTATTTTGCAGATGGAGTAAAGTCTATGCATAGTGTGCAATATATTGAGTTGTGTCACACGAAAGTCCGTTTTCAAGGTAAAAGATTTTTATTAAAAATACGATATGAAAACAAGATAATTTTATTCGAAGTATTTACCTTCTTTTTCTACACATTTTCCCCAACGTGACACCAACTTTTTTATCCCCGAATTGAAAAACTCTGAGCTTTGAAGTGAAACAAAATCCAAAAACGCACTTTTCACTTGATCATCATTTTCAAAACGTTTTCCTTTGACGAAGTTGTTTAAATTCCTGAACAGATGGTGATCTTTTGGAGACAAGTCGGGAGAATATGGTGGGTGCGGAAGAACTTCGTAGTCCAGTTCTTTCAATTTTTGCACGGTATGTTTTGAAACTCGTGATAATTAATCACGAGTGAATTAATCAAGGCGTGTGGAGAAGCGGGCGTTTCCAAAATACATTTTTTAGTTAAAAAGATCTGGGAAACTGAAAAAATGCCCGAAGAATGGAAAGAATCAATACTTATTCCGATTCACAAAAAAGGACCGAGGTCGGATTGTAACAACTATCGTGGGATCTCTCTTCTCCCAGTATGCTATAAAATATTCTCGTCAATTCTAACTAGTCGAATAACGGAATACGCTGAGGAAATTATCGGAGATTACCAATGTGGTTTTAGGCGGAATCGCTCGACTATTGACCAAATATTTTCCTTACGTCAAATATTAGAGAAAAAATTGGAATACAACGGTGTAGTCCATCAACTTTATATCGATTTTAAAAAGGCTTATGATTCAATAGACCGTCAGAAGCTATATAACATCATGATTGAACAGGGAATACCTAGAAAGTTAGTAAACCTAGTAGAGATGTGTTTGTCGGAAACATTCCGTAAAGTTAGAATCGGTCATAATTACTCCGAGAGATTTGAGGTGCGATCGGGTTTGAAACAGGGTGACTCCCTTTCACCTGTGTTATTTAATATAGCTTTAGAATATGTCATAGAAAAGGTGATGTGTACCGAGAAAGGCTTAAATATGGGTGACAAGATTCCGGTTTTGGGGTATGCCAATGATCTGGTACTGCTAGGTGAAGACACGGAAACCATACAACTAAATACAAGTGTGTTAATAAAAACCGGTAAAGAAATAGGACTCGAATTAAATACCGATAAGACGAAGTATATGATTAGTAGCAGAAACGGTGTCGATCTTGGTGATATTGATGTATCAGGTCATACTTTGAAACACGTAGAGAAATTCAAGTATTTAGGTTCAATTATAACTAGAAAAAATGAAATCCAGGAAGAAATAAAGTCCCGGTTAAAGGTGGGAAATGCGTGTTATTATTCAGTTGCTAAGTTACTTAGTTCGCGGCTTCTATCTAAAAACTTAAAGATTAGAATTTATAAAACTATTATTCTTCCAACGGTTCTTTACGGATGTGAAACGTGGCCGCTTACTTTAAAGGATGAACAGCGGCTTAAGGTTTTCGAAAATAAGGTATTGCGTAAAATATTTGGTCCAAAGAGAGATGAGACCACTGGGGAGTTTAGAAGGTTGCATAACGCGGAATTGCGGAGTTTGTACCCTGTGAATATAATTGAGTTGATAGCATCGCGGAGACTCAAATGGGCGCGTAAAGTTGTTGGGCTTAGTGAGGAACGGATTACGAGAAAGTTGGTATTCGCTGAACCGACTGGTAGGCGTCCGAAAGGTAGGCCGAGGCGTCGATGGGAGGATTGCATTAAGGCTGATCTCGGGGGCTTGGGCTTGACCGGTGAACATTGGACGAGTCTATGCAAGCGAAGTTTGGTGGTATCGGCATCGAACCTTCGGGTTCGGTAAGCCTATTATTATTATTATTATTATGTTTTGAAACATGGGGTCTTGCTGCCGCTCAGTGAGATCATGAGGTACCCAATGTTTATAATAGAAAGGTAGAGGATTAGTAACTGTTTACTTTAAATATGTAAACATTCGGAAGAAAACAACAGAGACCTGCAAAATCCTTTATGTATTTCAAAAATTATAAAAACGGACATTTCATGTGAAACAACCCAATATATATATATATATATCAATAAAACACATTATTATTATTATTATTGTTGAAAAACATTTTAAAATTTAATGGCCGGAGACGGAGAAGATTTTATTTGAGTATAATTGCTATAAATTCATATCTTAGCAACAATGTTATTTTAATTCAAACTGAGAGACTGATAGATTTTTTATAAAAATCCATATCATATACATTATATACAAGAGAAATGTAAATAAATTAAAAATGTCATTCATCATAACTCAAATAAAATGAAAAAAAAAGTGTATAAAAAGAAAAGTATACAGAAATGATGACTTACAAAATAGTTGGAATCCCCTACACCATGTCTATAGAAAAAAATTGCGTTCATAAAAATACTAAAAAACCTTTACGGTCCCAAAAGTACAATGGTGAATAAGGGAAAACCTAAAATTGTGTGAGATTTGGAATTACAAGGACGCAGTCACTATCAAAAGAACGGTGCGATATGGGCGCGTCCTGAGGAAAGTCCACGGCTGATGACGTCTTCTTCAAACGATTTTGTTTTATTATTCCTCATTCCTCTATACTTTTTATTTTCACTTACATATATATGAAATATATTGTAAGGGAAAGTATTGTGATCGTGAAAATTTTTGAATGCGAGTTTTCACCGAAAATAAACTTTTTAGGGTCTCCTAAAACTACAAATACCAAGTCCTGCACAAAAAGGTCTGTTTGCTAGGTCTAGTTCGAAAAGGATAAGTTGTATAAAACTGAAATTTCATAGCGTATATGACTTCAATTTTACAAAAACTTTTATAATATCGGCTTTACAGAAAAGCCACTTTATACCATGCATTTTGCACCTTTCAACGATTTTCCCCAAAAAGGCCCAAACGATTTTGAATAAACTCGCTACATTGATGTAAAATTTATAGGGCTTTAATATCATGTAGGTTTCAAACTCCTGATCGAAATAGCCAGGCTTAAATGCCGATATTTAAAATTTTCTTCCTCTAGGGTAACCTTAATTCTAAACAAAATAAACATATCATACTATTAAAAAAAAAAAATAAAGGAAACGGATTTTATTATAGCGATCAGACCGTCAAAATGGTTGATGGCATAAATTACCTAGGAGTCAAAGTCCGGCTTATTTCTAAAAGCATTTAAGCAAGCTGTATCCCGGTCAACACCGCAAGTGGTGCCACGAAGAAAATTTAAGCAAAGGCGAAAAGTTAAGATTGGGGGTCGAAGAGGTGTGAAGCGATGGTCCTCAGTGTTCTCACTGTCGGAAGTGTGGGGACTGCGCTATCTACCGATCCTAGAATGGAGTCAGTTCCAATATTACTAGAGAATACTCGGATTACACCCTAACACACCAGAATGCATTGTCCAGCATGTATGTGGAGTCTTTCCTGTCTCATATAGGGTACTAGAAAAAACTTTGAAATGGACTGATTAAGTATTAAACATGGAAAACTCCAGGTATCCGAAAATATGCGTTACAAGAACACAGGATATTACTAGGGAAATTTCCCCAAACCACGAGAAAGAACTTTGTGCTACATACATGCTACTTACACTACATGCTCTACAAAAGAAGTCTTTGATACATTTTTATTTATTTATTTAATTTGTAGACATCAAAACTTATCAGCATCTAGGGCTATTTTCTAGCATCTGTAAGCAATTAAAAGTTTTTATAGCATTTATACATTTTTAACATCTAATGTCAACATTTTAATAAATTATTTTTAATAAATGTGTTACCTACCGTGCGTATCAATGTTATATATCTATTTTTTCACCGTTTCATTAGCATAATTATTAGCAGTATCGAATTTTAAAGCACCTGTTTTTAATAGGATCATAATATATATTGCATCATTTAATCAAAAACATGGAAAAAATCTATTTATTCAAAAAAGCAATTTTTTTTTTGTATTAACTTACTTAACAGTTTTGAATTAACGGCCGTCTTGTGTTCTCAGGCGCGACTAACTTGGGGTGGGGATACCAAAAGCTTTATATATTTATTTCGTCAATAGTACTTGCATACAAGTGTTCAGGTTGTCTACGTCCGTTTGTTGATTCACCGATTTTTCTAAATTGTTTGGTATATATATTGATTCATGATTCCTTTCTCTTATTTATATTTTGTTCCTTATGTAGGACCGATGCATTATTAAAATCAAAATTGTGTTTATATTTATTTCAATTTTGTGACAGACCTATAGCAAATTTTGATTTACATTTGGAGTTACAGTTTTGTCTATTTTGTATTCTCTTTTGAAACCATTGTGACGTTTGTCCATAATATGAATTATTGTCACAATTTTTACAATGTATTTTATATATGACATTTGTCATATTTTATTTTGGTATCTTGTTTTTGGTTTTAGTGATTTTTTTTTTCAATTTTATTTACTGTTTTTTTTTCCGAATTTAATTTCGGCTACATCATATTTTTAAAAAGTTTTTCTATTTTATTAGTTAATTTTTTTATATAAGTTACAGAATAATATTTTTTGGGGGTATGCGTTCTGAAATTTATTGGATTCATTTTTTTCTGAAACATTTATTTTAGTGTATTTTTCCTTTGGTTAAATTTTATTATCTATTTTAAAATAATTCGTAAACAGATTTCGTTCATTTTTATTACTTTTTACATCTATTATAATATTATAATGTGGGTGTCATCTGTTAGTATCTTTGCTCTGTTGAGTAATAGTATCAAATGCATTGTCCGGCTTGAATGTGAGTCTTTCCTGTCTCATCTGGCGTCCTACAAGAAACTTTGAAATGGACTGATAAAATATTAAACATGGAAGACTCTAGGTATCCAAAAATGTGCGTTACAAGAACTCAGTATATTACCAGAGAAATTTCCACAAACCACGAGAAAGAACTTTGTGCTACTACTGAAGTAACTAATCAGCAGATGTAATGAAGAAGACACAATTACGAATTGTAAAGATGCAAAAGACAGGAAAAATATAATTCAAAAGCATAAAGATCTCTTAATAATGGCTGATTTAACCAAAACGGAAATATCAAATCATTGTCCAAATTACACATCAATGTTTAATGAAACACAAATAATTCAATATTATCTAACAACTGGCCTGCTCTCTACGCATAAAAAACATGGCTCAAATTAGCACAGCTAGCATTTAGTTCCAGCAAATCACTCTGAAAACTATAAAGCACAAATTTAATCCAATAAAAACCTGCACCATTTGCAATAATAAAGAAGTTGACAATATTCACCATTACTTCAAATCATACCCAGAGCATACTCCTACCGCTCAACCATTGTACCAGCCATAGCCCAGTTAACACCTAAAAACTACGGCATATTTTTTGACAAAACTAAAAAATTGTACTTTTACACTAGATTAAGTTTAAATTCAAGAGGTTTTGTGACAGATCATTGAATTAAAAATGAATTTGTATTTATTTATTGCTATTATTATTATTATTTTTTTTTTGAAGACTTAAGTAATGGATATATATGTTTGCTAATTATTATTATTTATTTTATTTTGTTTTTATTGTAGCTAAATTTGTTTTTTATTGTATTCGTATATATATGTATGTATTTATATTTTTTGTTGCACCAGCAAGAATAATATTCTCTGTTAGATATGATTTATGTACAAAATACTATTGTATTGGGACTTCCCCAATTAAATTCAGCAATTAAAGTATATTTTATATTCTATTCTATTCGATCTTATTAGCATCGACGAAAACGCTAAAACATGTAAGCTGGACGAAACCAATCACCACCTTAAGGAGAAAACAGCTAACTATATTTTTCTTGGTTTTTTTTTTTTCCGAACACAGGAATATTAATATAGATGTATAATATAACGTTGGAAAGCAACAGATTAAAAAAAAAATGTATCATATAAAAATTTGTGGAAGTGAAGTGATGAATATAGCATGTTTCCAACGAACCTCAATATATTCCTTTTTAAATTTTTTTCAACTCTAACTTTATGTAATAGTTTTTAAATTGATTTTAAGATCCGAGGTCAGTGAAATTCGTGTGATGCGCGGACCAGCTTTTTTAACAGTTCGTTTTTTAAATTAAGTATTATGGAAAAAATGATCAGTCAGCCAACTGGTAGCCACGCACAAAAATAGTCGTAGAGAGTAATGACCTTATAAAAATATCATCAAGAACCGTGAGGGTATTCTCTCAGAAGATTACACCAAGCCTAGACGGGCTGTCGCGCCATCAGAAAAAAATAAATTATGGTGAAAATGTTATAATAGGGAATAAAAATTAATAATACTTGTCCGACTTTAGTTATCAAATAACATATAAGCAAATAATGAATTTTTTTTTAATATATTTTTATTGAAATTTACAACGTAAAAATGCTGAAATGATATAACACATTAAATAAACATGAAAAAACTGCCCATTGGCAGCACTCTTTAGTACAGAGTCTAAAAAAGAAGGTCTCGAGGCCATATTCTTTTCAGACGCCTCGGAGGATTATCAGAATAGAAGAGGAAGCGAGGATTGAAACTAATGGATTAGAGAGGGAGTGGAGTTTTTAATGGAAGGTGCATATCTGGTACGGGCCAAATCAGCAACATATCAAACATTAAGGTCATTGTGGATGATTTTATTCGTGACAAAGTAAAGAGCGTTAAGGATTTTGGTTGTAAGGATGGATACGGGAAGAGTTTGATGGTTTAGTGAATTTACAAGTCGAACTAATTACCCCGTGGTTTGTCACAATTACTATTATACACTAGACCTTAATGTCGTGGTTACACTATTTACCATTTCTCTCTATTTTATAGGACTCCGAATCCATCTGTGAGAGCTTCTAAATTTTGTTAGATTTTGCATGACTACTAATGTTTAATTCATACACAATTCATTAAAATATTTTATAATTCACTACAAATTTACGTATTGCATTGTTTTAATACCATTATAGTTTCAATAAATTAAAAAAAAAGAAAGAAATGTCGACCTCACAATCAGTATATTTTTATCTAATATTTCCAATTCATCAACTTAATTAACATTTAGTCCTCTTAATAAATTCAGTAATTTAATTGGTTAATAATATGTTTATTCAATTAAAGAAATAAAAGATAAATTTATCTCTAGATTTTTTTGTGATAAACAGCCTGAAGTCCTTTACTTATCTTATGTACGTCTCTTATCCACCTTCTGTTAATAATTATAACGCTTTGTGCTGATATTTCCCTTGTTCTATGAAGTATATAATCAACGGTTATTATTTTAGATTGGATTTTGCTGAAAATTATTTTGAATAATTATGCAAGATTACGTTTTTAAGTGCGGATTCTCGAGTTAGAGGAAAGTAATCAAAGGACTAAGAATAGAAAGATTCGATTCCTGGGACAAACTTATTGTTATTTTTTACGTGGTAATGCCTGGTTTTTTATCAGACTCTTGATGGTGCATGGTAGCCCAGTAAAATGAGGCTAAAATTTAAGATTCGTTGGGAAGAAATCGTTTTAATACCTCTCAATGGACCTAAGTAAAAGTAATGTGAGTCTACACCATCACAGATGATGAGCTTAAATTTTTGGAGCCGATAAACCTAGAATTTTTCGCACTCTCTCCAGTTTTTCGCTTATAACATGTAAACGGTACTTTCTACAGAAAATATCTTTCTTTTTGAAATAAAAGAACGTTAAATTTCATTTTCGAAAGTCATCTTAGTAATGAATTCGGGTTAGTAATATTGCCGCGATCGTTCGTTAGAAATAGGCATATGTTTCCATTTTTGTTGAAAAACCCAATTCGGTCACTAAGAGACAACTGTAAATTTGAAAAAAAGAACTATCAAAATAAAAAAAATCATAGAGTGAAAGTTGTAGAGCATCTAATTTCAAGTCTAATAAATAGTCTCATTAAATTACATATTGGTTGGTACGAACCTTAAAAAAGAAATATTTTTTTTTATCGATTTTCTAATACACGCGTCCAAAGGCTTGCGAGAAATATTTGCTGAATACGGGCAATTTAAAATATTCTGCAGTGATTGTTGCCGTAGTTTTACTGGGAATATCGATATTCGCAACATAAACCATATTATGCCATGCCAAATGCAGATTGTCTCAATATGGGTTAGTTGTTGTTGTTTTGGTTTTAAGGGCAAAAAACTGCGAGTGGTTATTATTGCCCAAAACATCTTCAGAAGACGATTAACTTACCTATGATGAAGAGAGAAAAAAAAATTATAATAAATAAATAAAAATAAATAAACAAATGATAAAAAAATTATCAAATGATAAAAAAATAAAATAAATAAATGAAAATTGTGAGTAAAATATCAAAAATTGCGTAAAATAGCCTGAATGTGTTAAATGAGGTGATATAAACGAACGTTCTTCACCAATTGAATGACACCATCGACGGCACGATCACTATCGCTCAATGCCTCCGAGACATTACGTGGTACGCAACATTTTACAAATTCCCTACTATAACATATAGTAGGGTTAGTTATATCATATATAACATATATTAGTTAGTTATAAAAAATATGGGTTAGTTATACCATTTTTAAAAGCAAGTCTAAGAATTCAATTGAATATTCAAGTTAGGCCTAAAAGTACTTTTTTGATACGTTTCAATCAACATATTCTCTAATATTCTCAGGACATAGTTTAAAAAATAGGAGAAAGTTAAGATTGGATTAATATAAATAAGTTCTTATTTTTATATATTTATTTTTTTATGCTTCAGTGGTATTAAACAGATTCAAAAGACCATAATTAGGATTGAGACATACTTTTTCTTCGTGGGTAAATGGGCTAAAGCACCCAAAAAATATGTGAAGAACTGAGTAACAAATACTATGTTGCTAGATTTTTTTTTCAACTTTTTAATGTGACTATTACCTTTATTTGCCTTTTTTACATTTATTATTTTATTATTATTACGTTTTTTAATAAATGGGATAGCGACTTAAGGGATATAAGGGAAGCTTTAGTGGGATAGTGACTTCTACTTGCATTGTAAAATGTCTGTTGTATTTTGATTTAAATAAAAAAAGGCAGACGGCACACTCTCTACCTCTTCTCCAACATGAGTTTCTGAAGTATTCCTCGAGATCAAAAATGATAAATTTTTTTTTTTTACTAAATCATTTTCCTCGCTGATTAACTGATCTTTTGGCCTACATTTTCCGAAATTTATGAATCCCTTCCTAAGGCTTCTTAAATTGTAGCATTCGAGCAAAGGTTTCTCTGCCATAATAATTATATTTAAACTAATGTTATGTAACATAATTTATTTAAAAACGTTTAATAAAAATCTTTATTCAACTTAATTAAGATTTAAAAGATTATAATGAGGATTGGGACACTTTTTCTTCTTGGACAAATGGGTTCATGCACCCCAAAGAAATATGTAACGAACTGGGTAACAAACGATTTACTCAAAAATAGTAAAATATATACTGAATATAATATGTCTTTTGGGGGGAGGGGGTCAATATGGGATTCTTGGTTCTTCATATGAATGTGGGTTCTTCATTCTTTGGGAGGTATTTTTTTCCATCCTCAAAAATGTAACAAATTTGGTAAGCTCAACCCTGCTGGTGTTATTAGCATCGAAAATCCTCTACAGTTCCTTGTAAGAATGTATTGGAAAATATTTTTGCTATATATCTTTGTCAATAGGAGCTACTTCGTTTGATTGAAAATCTGGTGTGGGCAATACACGACTTTCACTTACCACGACTGTTAAAATTCTTTCAAAACTAATAATTTTAATTCAATTTAAAAAATATTTCAAGTTGATTTTAATAAAAAATGATTTCATTTTCGTTGGAAACATATGATTTAGATTAAATAATGTAAACTATATTAAATTGTTAACCAGTAATAAGTTATTCCCTATTCGTCACTTTATATTACCTTTTACAACTTTTGTATATCAGATAATATTTTTCCTAAAATTTGCTCTTTCAAACAGTATATTATAAGTCTATATTACTGTTCTTATTATCAAATAACCTAAAATTACATAAAAATATAGTTTTGCTCTTTTAACCTTTCGTTGGTCATCAAATTCGTACAACTTGTATATTTAGCGGTCTTTCATCAGTGCCATTAAGATGATATGGTCAATGTTTTGGAATGTACAAAATTAAAGGTACTTTAGAGGAAGAAATATTAAAATATCGGCCTTTAAGCCCTATCAGATTATTTTAATCAGAATGAAACCTACAGCATGTTAAAGCTCATTCAATTTTACATTCATATAGCGAGTTTAATCAAAATCGTTAGAGCCGTTTTTGAAAAAATCGTAAAAAGGTGCAAAATGCATGGTATATAGTGGCCCTTCTGGTAGGCGAATTTTGATGAAAAAGTTGCTGTAACATCTTGAGTGTATGGTTATCTCAAATATGAAATTTAATTTTCGTACACCTTATCGTTTTCGTGCTGGACTTTACCACAAACACACAGACACACACACAGAGATCTTTTTGCGGGACCGGGTTATTTGTACTCATTGGATCCTAAAATGTGTATTGAAAACAGAAATTCGAAAATTTTCACGATCGCAATACTTTCCCTTACTATATATTTCATATATGGGTAAGTGAAAGTAAAAAATAGAAGCTCGTTTTGCCTTCATTTCTTATGTATTGTGGCTTTTTTGACACGCTCTAGCTCTGTTGATGTTGCGATGTTGTTATTTTCTCCTTGGCAGAAAAATCAGAAGATCGCAGGTAGACATATTCATGATATACTGTTTTTGTTTCCAGTCAGCGATGTATTTACATTCTTGTAAAAGATCTAGTTAAGTTTGCAAATGTGGCAATTAATGAGAAAGCCTTGGACAAGTTTAATATTTTGTTTATTAAGTGTATATTTAAGCGGATGAGTCATTCGTATTTTGAAGATAAATATTATTAGTGTGACTCTATTTTTGAACTATTACTTATGATCTATTCCCATGAGGATATAACCTATTTGCTAAACTAAATAAACTAATTGTTTGCATTTGTCTTATTGTTGTGTTAATTTTATTGAGCGATGATTGGCAATGAATCAGTTTGTTTGGTTACTTACGTATCGGGAATGCTAATAGGTTGTAAAGAAACCAGATCACTAGAATTTTTGTAATTTTGTGCGGAAAAATTGAAGTTCACCTATGAATTTTTACACCGAGTTGATGTTTTTATTATTTATTAGTTTAGGTTTTTAGGTTTTCACGTTATTTTTACTTTCACTTACGTATATATAAAATAGATAGGGAAAGTATTGCTATCGTGGAAATTTTCGAATTCCAGTTTTCAACGGAAATACACGTTTAAGGGTCCTCTGAGTCCAAATGACCAAGTCCCACAATAAGGTGTGTGTGTGTGTGTGTGTGTGAGTGTGGTAACTGCTAGGAGAAAACGAAAAGTCCTATGAAACTGATATTTTATATTTAAGACAACTATAGGCCTGGGAGATACAGAAACTTTTTCATCAAAATTAGCTAACCCGAAGTCACTTTATACCAAGCATTTTTCACCTTTTTACGATTTACTCATAAACTGCTCTAACGATTTTGATTGAACTCTATGTATCGATGTAAAATTTGACAGGCCTTAATACCATGTAGGTTTCATTCTGGTTTAAATAGCCTGACAGGGCTTAAATACCGATATTTTCTTCCTCTAAAGTACCTTAAATATTTCAGAATATCAAAAAATTACCAGATCATCTTTTGACTATTGATAAAAAAAGTATATAAGTTGAACGAATTTGATATCCGACTAAAATAGATATGATAAAAAATATTTTGTATTAAATTTTTGAACATAAAAACGGTAATATAGATGTATAATATAATTGGAAAGCTAAAGAATTTAGAAAAAAATATTATCTTATTCACAAAATTATTATAGTTAGCAGAAAGAGATGAAAAACCAATAAAACTAACTGGTTGTTGAAGATAATAATATAATAGGGTAACAGCCTCCCATGCTAAAGGTCACGGGTTCAAACCCGCAGGTGGTCCTAGGATTTTTTAATGGGAGTAAAAAATCCTTAGTTACGCCGTCCTTCGGAGGGGACGTTAAAAGGTGGTCCCGAGCCTGTGCGATGTCAGGTACTCGTTAAAGATCCCTATCCTAATAAAACCTGGATAGGCAAAATTTAGGACTCCCACTGTAGCATCGTCCGATTAGCCATAGTAGCATAAAGTGATGTTAAATAAATAAACAAATAATATAATAGGTTATCAAATAAACCACATGTTTCTATTTAAACTCAATGTAATTTATACTTTAAAAATTCATTTTTATATCTAAATTTATTTAATAATTCTTAATTATTTTTTAAAAACGGAGATAGGTGAAAGTCGTGTGTTGCGCGCACCAGATTTTTTCATCTCTAAATTTATTTATAAATTCTTAAATTAATTGTAACAACGGAGGTAAGTGAAAGTCTGTGTTGCACGCACCTAATTTTTTTCATTATATTTTAAACATTTATCTTTATGGATTAATTCATAAAACTAATATTTAGCAAATATTTTCAATGGAATTTTAAAGTACCTTAATAATTATATTAAATTTTCGACTAACAGTTTTCTATTTATTTATCAAAGCGACTTTGTTTGCTTACTTTGCGTTTGCGTTTGACATGCTTACTAATTCCAAGTAAGGCACATACGGCCAGTTCTTTTACAGGTTGTCGTCCATTTTTCGTTCGTCAGTAAAACGATAGAGTTTCTTACTGTTGGTAGAGAAATAATCTTAAAATAGTAAATCTTTAATTACTGTAGTATTGACTTAACATTTCTGTAGATTTCTCATTATAGAATTTTAAACTTATAATACTCGGAATTGACAATAGGAAAAATTAGTATGTTGAAGATATGGCATCTGTGACTTAGATCGAAAATTGAGACGTTGATTTCCAAAAGGTACTAAAGGACATTTTTTACGAAATTGATATTTTGACATATTTATATTCTCTTCTTTTAGTTTTATCTAATCTTAAATTTGATTGTGATCTAATGAACACTCATGTCCTTTAATAACGTGATTTAGACATGCTATTAATTTCTTAAGATACTTATTACACATTTAGTTTCATTCCAAATCATAACAGAACATTTCATTTCATAACTTTAATATGGTTTCATTAACATAGTAAAGAAATAATTCTAGATTTTAATGCGAAATGAATTAAATTAAATGGTTTAATAATATAGTAATGAGAGATTTCCGCGCTTCCTGTAAAATTTCCCAGAATGGATATAGTACCTTTTGGAAATCAACGTCTCAATTGTTGAATAGCCAATGCTAGATAGCTACATAAATATAAAATAGATCAATAAATTGATATTATATGCAAATTAACAAAGAACCTTAGTGTGAGAGTCCTGTAGCATTTAAATTTATATTTTTTTCGATTACCTTCCGTTGAGAATCCACATTCATGTTCATTGCTATATCTTATATACTTTGTACTATATAAACTATTAATCATTATAACTGTAACAAAATTGTACGCATTTTTAAAGAATATTATTTTATTGGAATTAAAATTATGACTTATGTAAACCATTAGATAAATAATTAAAATTATGCAAAAAATAATTATTCTATTCACAAGCCAAATGCATAAATGTGAAATTACCAATACCAAACTCATTTAATTTGACGCTAGTATTTTTAATTTTTTTTTTAATGATGAAATTGATTGCGAATTCTTTCCTTTATTTTCAATTTTCATCGTAGAAAACAGCGTCGTAAAATAATGATTGCTTACAAATAAGATGCAAACAATTTAAAATAGCGGTCATAAAACAAATTGGAATTATAATAGGATGTGTCTTGAAACAAAAAGATACTTCTAAATACTTCCGTTTAAAAAAAAAAAAAAAACACATCTAGTTTGTGAATGGGTGGATTGTAAATTAAAAGCACAAATAAGTAAAAACCGCTGTTCTATATTTAAACTTATCATCCCTTTCATGTCGTGTTTGTGCTGTTTAATTAATTAGTTTCGATCGAAAAAATGGCGCAATACTTCCAGTCCTGGTTAAACACATCCCTATACATAAGAGGATTTTATAATGTTATTAATGTAATTATTTAAGGCATGGTTATCTTGTAAAAAAGTTATTAAGACGTATAGTTAATTTTGAAAATCATGTTACTTATTATCTTAAGTAATTTTAATATATATAGCAAATAGTTGTCTGCCGATTAACATCACTACGTCATCAACAAGCTCATTAGCTATACTGTGATATGTACTGGTTTGGTATATGATTAATTCATTCCTGTTATAATAATGATTACCGTATAAATAATTCTTTACCAGAATGATTATATAAAATCGTGAAAGTACTTCTTATTGTATTAATATGTAATGTACTACTTATTTTATTATTTTTCATGAAAAATCAATTTTTTTGTAGTACTCAATGTTTATGAACTATTGTGAAATAAAGTGATATTTTTAAGACATTATTTGATATTGTACAAAAAAAAAAAGTTGCAGGGTATTAATTATATAATACAGAGTAAAAGAAGTTCATATATAAAAACAATAAACTAATAAGAATTTTTGAAAAAAAAGCATATCCATTTTAGAGTGAATAAACAAACATTTATTTAAGTATTTAACATTTATAAATAATTTATAATATCGATTATTTAATTTTATAATAACCATAATTTATATGCAATGAATTTTACTGCGTTATATAGTTTGATAGTGGGTGGATAGGGCTCTTGAGTCAAAATAAGTTACTATTTATGTGAAATATAGTTATTTTTGTAATTATAAGATCTAGAGTGTTCTAAATGATATACAGTATCGAAATATATGGAGAAAAAAACATTAAAACTAACTACCATGGAAAATACACGAGTAAATAGTTTTATACCACGTGTTAATAAGTATAGATAACCAACCAATATGAATAATCTATATTTTGGAAAAATTCTGAAACTTTGTTCATCTATGTTGCGAGATTTCACTTTTTTTTTCTATTTTGGATAATATCCATAACTATAACGAAAAAATCTAATAAAGAAAAAACTTTTTTTTTTTTTTTTCTGGGCATTGGGCAACCAACAGCTCTTACAACAGAATCATCTTTAATCACGTATGAATTTAATATTAGAAGTTATTGTAATATAGTAATATATTGCTATGTTTATAACCGGCTGCTTTTCTAAGGCAGCGGTAACTTTAAATCAGTAATTAATCTATTTAATTTAATTATATATTATACCTTTCGGAACCATCGGATTTCCTTTCCAAAGGTTTCGTGTTTATCAATTCCAATGAGTGGCATGCAGGGGAAGATCAAATTACTAACAGATTTAAATTAGAGCAATTATTATTAAATATAACTATGACATAGATTTCAGGCTTACACTCTATTTACAAAATTTCCAGACCTATGATTGAGAATGCTGAGGGGTTCGTGGTTATTATCTTTGCCATACAATGTAACATTAAAAGGTTACCTTAAAAACACGGCTACCGAAGATGGTGGAATTGGTCACTACTAAGTTTCGTACCCCAGCGACTCGGCTCTGCTCTCTGGTCTCCGACGGACTTCTTTTCGACCTCTGACTCTTTCGTGGCTCGACTCAACTGCTGTTCTCGATGGTAGTACCCGTCTTGTCTCTCACTCCACTTCCACTGCCTCTTCTTGTGGATCGAACACCCTCGTCACTTCTATCCCCTCTTAAAAAAAAACTTAAAGAAGTCCCATATTTTGGAATTTGCCGATCTTTTATCGAACAAAGGAAGGCAGAGCTGATATGGGAGTACCCAGTCCAGTCTTTGTCCAGCCTAGCGGCTGGGGTCTAGAATTTTCTTGGGGTATCATGCTGTCCATGGGAAATCTCATGGGGGGGATGTCTAATCCTTTTAACTTTTACCGACAAAGGGTTATAAACCTTTACTTGACTAATTTCAAACTTATTTAATACTGAACTTATTCCCTTAGTATTCTCAATACATAACAATATAATAGCAAAAGACAGAATAATGATTATATATATATTTGTGTGATAGGTGTGTGTGTGTGTGTGTATTTGTATAATTAAGAACCGTGAAAATATAGTTTTCAATGTAATACTGAGTCTAAAAATAATTTTAAAATTCATTATAAGTAATTCGACTCACTCTTATTTAAAATCGAAGCGGACTTACATAAAAAAGATGTAATGAAAATTATATATAATTTATTCTTCTTTATTTATTTTAAATTTGTTTCTTTTCCCTTTACTAAAGAGGGTCATTGGCATGTTTTAAACATTAAACTCTATTATTTATTTCGTTTCTTTGTGGAGTTTGAGCAGTTTCACTGCTGATTCTTCTTAATCTTCTAAAATTTTCGCAATAGTCTCCGTTGAATTTAATTTTTGTCGACTTGGTTTGGATAGGGGAAACTCTAGCAGGATATGTTTAACTGATTTTATGTAATTTATTCTTTAATAAGTACCTCCTAGATGATTATTACAAATTATAAAAATAATACAAGCTTCTCAAATCATAAACAAAAAATAAAGAAATGACATGAAGTAATTACAGAAAAAGAACCTGTAAAGAATTATGAGGTCTTGATTATTTATTGATTGATATGCTTCAAATTCAAAATAAATAAATTCACGGTTTGAATGATATGAAATTCAAACCTAAAAAAAAAAAAAGAATAATGTTTATACATTTTGTACAAGAATGTAGGTCATAAATAATTAGAAAAATATTTTAAAATCAGTTTCGAGAGGTTTTACTCTTATTTAATTCGTATTACTTCCATAAATATAACAAAACGAAGCTAATAAAAAAACAAAACAAATTTTTTCTGAGCATTGGGTAACCAACAGCTCTTGGAAGAGAACCGCATCATCATTAGTCCTGTATGAATTGAATATATATATATATTATATATATATATATATATATATATATATATAATATATATAATATTAAAAATAAAATAAAACATTAATACAAAAAAGTCAATAATATTAAATATAATAAATTTACAATAAAATTATAGTCAAAAGAAGAGAATTACCTACGCTGCCCATCTTTAGTCAATGATTCGAAGTTAATGTTTTTAATGAATTTAAGTAAGTCTGTCTTGAATTTAGAAAACCAAGTTTTACCGTCTCTGGCCAGTTTACGTTTTCAAGTGTTATGTTTTTAATTAAATTACTTTATTTAAATTACTTTACAGTCATAAAGTATATGTTTAAAATTTTGAATTTGTCCGTCTTCGTCACATAAGTCTGTTTGTATTATGTTAAATCGTTTGAGATAATCTCTTGTGTTTCCGTGTTCTGTGATTAGTTGTATTAGTTTACAATTATTACTGTATACAGATGCATTTTCGTGTAATGTTATGTTTGGTATAAATCTATGTAAACTTGGAGACTTGGTGGAGGTCACCAACGTCTGGTCCCATCTAGCAAAAAAATCAGACGTCATGTCCCTCCTGAAATAGGATAGAGATGCTTTATTGTAGGGAGGCAACATATTACTAGAAGCAGCTTCTTTGGCTAGTTTATCTGTCCGTTCGTTACCTTCGATCCCGCCGTGCGCCTTTACCCACTTTAAAGTTACTCTTTTCCCAATCTGTTTAAGATGTAATAGGTTTTGCCTAATTTGGTCTGTCAACTGGTCATGTATGTGTACATTGTTAACAGATTCAATTACAGTTTTGTTGTCAGTATGTTTAGTGATACGTGCGTTGGTTTGAATTCATATATATATATATATATATATATATATATATATATATATATATATATATATATATATATATATATATATATATATATATGTGTGAATTGAATATCTAAATGTCTATATATTTTGTACCAAAATGTTCGTCATAAATAATTAGAAAAATATTTTAAACTCAGTTGTAAATTGAATAATTAAAAATAATAAATCTTCATTAAGGCTCATTTTTTAAGCACATGGACAAAAAACATTAATTTATTTTTCCTTTTTTGTTCTAAAGAAGTAGAAGTTAATCACTTCCTTTTTTCCCAGTTATTATTCCTTTATATATGGGACTTCCCTAATGTGTAGCAAAACGTTGCGATCTCCCCAAGGTCTTAGCCACTTTAAGTTCCGCTTTATTCGAGGTAAAGGCTGCTTACTGAGTTGAATACCGAGAGAAATGGATTGAGGCCGTATCATAACTTACAGTCAACGAGAAGTAAAAAGTGGCCATGGGATTGCCGTCAATTTCCAACTCTATATTTTATTTAAATGTTTATTGCTTAATATTACGTCTTTTGATTTCTCATTATATAATTAAAAATTTTAATAGGATAAATATTGTTCCATAAATACAAGGCACCTGAAGATGGTTTTAGGGAGATATAAGCTTGGAATATAAAATGTGTAAAGTAAATGAACAGACTAATTATTGGGCTTTGCAAAATAAGTTCTTAGCGTTTTTACTAGTGATTTCAATAAAAACATCAGATTCTTTTAAATAGTTTTAATTGATTAAATATGACCCATTTTGATCTATTACAGGTAATTTTTTTGATTTTGTCATCAACAGTTGAGACGTTGATTTCCAAAAGGTACGAAAGGACATATTTTTCGAAATTGATTTTTGACATATTTGTATACTAATGGTTTAGTTTTATCTAAATCTGTCATCAGATTTTTTCTTTAAAAACGTGTTTGAATGTTGCATTTATTTCCAAAAGGTACTAAAACATTTCCTTCCAAAACGTACTATATCCTCTGTAAACAGATCACCTTTCCTTTCATTTCCTTCCAATAGGTCCTATATTTTCTATTATACCGCAGAAGCACCTAAACCCGTAATATATCACCATTAATTTATTGTTTTATACATTTAAGGCATTTTTATTTGGTTTATTTAGTACGTCTTGAATCACCGCTATTATTTTGATCAATGGTTTTAACTTAATGATTAGTTTGTAGGTTGCTTTAAACAACTTAATTGCTTCGTAGGTTCTAAATTAAATTATTTTTTTCATAGTTTATCTTCTTGCAGGCACATAAATTTGATATAATAATTGTCAGAAACTCGCATTTTAATATAATAATGGTATTTTATCCAGCCAATGATTAGAATTAGAAATCCTGACCTTGCTAAACATGAGAAGAAAAAACCTGATAGACATTTTTTTTTTTTTTTTAAAGTAAAAGACCAAAATAAAAGTTTAAAAGATATGTATTTATTAGTCTCTATAGTAAAATATTATTTTTATGGTAGTAGTTCATTTTCTAAATTCACAGAAAGAATAAGTATAAATCAAACAAACTTCATAATTACATATTATATTATTTATTAGATATTTTCTTATTATACTGTCAAAAATAAATCAAAGGTACTTTGAATATTCGCTTGCTTTATAAAGAATGGATAATCACATGTAATTAACCAACAAGGAAAGATATTTCTCAGAGGGAGAATAAGGAAATATAAATAGCTTAGTAATTAACATAATAAAGGTGTTAGTTATCAGTAATGTTGTATGAGGAAGGGTATGGTGACTGTTATCTAGTGTTATATTCTTCCAAAAAGTACTATATCCATATTATATAGTTAAAAATTCATGGGAATAGTGCAATAATTTGAAAAAATAAGTTGTCAATAAAATAAGAAATCAACTTTAGATTTTAATAAAAAAAGAATGAATTAAATTGGTCCAGTAATGAATAAATGAATGATTTTCGCGTTTTCTGCAAAATTTTCTAAAGTACATATAGTACCTTTTGGAACTCAACGTTTCGGTTAAAGGACAAACCGAGCGCTTTTCGTCTTCCAAGTCAAAATTTTCGGTTCTGAACCGGGCAAACCACTTACAGACGGTGCTTCCTCCTAAGGCCATTAATATTGCGAATTCTGTTGTAGCACAAAAAACAGAATATATATGTATATATATATATATATATATATATATATATATATATATATATATATATATATATTATACTACTGGAAAGCTAAAGATTTTAAACAAAGTTGTATAAGGTAATGTGATAAAAAAAAGGAAAAAACGAAGTGATTGTTTTAGATAATAATATAATAGATTATTTAATGAAACAAATTTTTCTATCTAACTTCAATGTAATTCTCTAAACTCATTTTAACTCTATCTTTATATAAATGTTCCTAAACTGATTTTAACAACGAAAGTAAATGAAAGTCGTGTGTTGCACACACCAGATTTTTTTTTTTAATTTGATATTTTCTCACTAATTTATCTCCATTTTTCTGTTGTATAATCAGTTAAAATAAAATATGGCTCCAGAGATATGATAGTCTAGAATCTGATAAAAATGTTATGATCGAGATATCATTTTGTTTCTCGCCGCCTTTTGTCTCTCCCTCATTCCTTTTGTATCATTGTGTAGTTCGTTATGTAATTGTTTTTGATCAATTACTGTTATAACGGATAACAGCCACCTATTTTCTTCGGGAAATTCGATAAGGCGGTTCAAGGATTGAAGGATAGTAGCCTTGGTTACAATCTTAAATTTGAAATTTTAACCTCAATCACAAATTCAATGAAATATCTTGCCTCCTAGAATATGGGTCATGGATCAGATTAGCGTTCGCTGGCTATTGACGTATTTTCTCTCTTAAAAAGATAAGCTTTAAAAAAAGTTAGATTTTATTAATGAATAAAAGGCCTGTCAAATTAGCCGACGGCTTTTTAAAAGTATTTTAAACAACTACGTTTTACTAAAATGGAATCTTCAGGTAACGGTTAATTTTAAAAGTATCAAATTTTTTTTGTTTTTTTTTAAAGATCTTATATTTTTACATGAGGCCACTTTGTACATGTTGTAGAATTGCACAAATTACATGTTATTGTTGAGTGGTATTTATCAGCGGGGTTTGATGTTTAATGTTTATTCTAGCCTAATATATTGGGTTGATGAAAAATTAATGCAGGTTTTTAGTAGGTATTGTAAATACGCCATATCTTTACTTTGACCATATATATTTAATCAAAATAATTTCCATCTGAATCAATGCACTTTTGCCAACGTTCAACAAGCTTTCTTATTCCACCAGAAAAAAAATCCGAATCCCTGGACTCAATGAAATCACGAAAAGAATTTTCAATGTCGTCCTGGTTTTGAAAATTTTTCTCCCTCAAAAAGTTGTCCAGATGCCTGAAAAAGTGGAAGTCTGTAGGAGAGAGGTCAGGTGAATAAGGCGGATGTTGGAGAACTTCGTAGCCCAACTCGTGCAGTCGTCGAAGCGTTGGTTGTGCAACGTGTGATCTGGCGTTATCGTGGAGCAGGATCGGCCCCTTCCGATTAATCAATGCTAGGCAAAGACGTTGCAATTTTTGATTCATGTTGTCAATTTCTTGACAGTACTTGTCAGCAGTTATAGTCTCACCTCGATTGAGAAAGCTGTAGTGAATAACACCAGCATTATACCACCAAACTGTGACCATAACCTTTTTTGGGTGCAGGTTGGGCTTCGGGAAAGGTTTTGGTTGTTCATCTTTGCCCAGCCATTAGCTAGAACGCCTTCTGTTGTCGTATAAGATCCATTTTTCATCGCACGTCACAATACGATCGAGAAATGGATCATTTTTATTGCGTGTCACAAGCATGGAGCAGATTTCAAAGCGGCGATTTTTTTGGTGGTCGTTTAATTGGTGTGGCACCCACTTGGCCAACTTTTTTACCTTACCAATCGCTTCCAAGTGGCGTAAAACTGTGGATTGGTTCACACCGAGTTCCGCCGCCATTTCTCGTGTGGTTTTGGTTGGGTCTTCTTCCACTTTTGACCTCAGCTGGTCGTTGTCCAGAGCAAGATGACGGCCCCGACCTTCCTTGTCTTCGAGGTCGAAATCTCCTCTGCGAAACTTCTGGAACCAACGCTGCACCGTGCACTCATTAATAGCCCCCTGACCCCACACTTCATTAATATTACGAGCCGTTTGCGCAGCGCTGCGCCCTAATTTAAATTCGTAAAAATAAATTTGACGAAAATCGCACTTTGACATTTTCGATTCAAGACCTTTGAACACACTGAACAAAACGATTTTACTAAACAAATTCATGGTGAAAGAGAGGGTATTAGATAAGGTTTGTTTTGGTATAATAATGATCAATGTTAGGATTAGCTTTGTTTACACAATTGGAATTAAGATATTTCAATAGAGGAAACCTGCATTAATTTCGCATCAGCCCGATAGTTTTGAGACAGTAAGAAAAATGTAATAAATAAATGCATTGGCAGCCTTTTTTATTTATCTACTAGATTTAATAGTCAAAATATTAATTTTATAAATAGGAATTTTCATAAATATTTGTCATAAAAATTACATAAACTATAATATTAATTGTTAAATTCAAATAAAATTAAAATTATATCAGTCAAAAATACTGTTTTAAAAAAAAAAGTTATAAATATAAAATTAGAGAAACGCTTAATTTTTTAGATATTTATTGCTACGTAATCTACATTATATAAGAGCAGTATTTCTTAAAAATTAATGAATTGTAATATTTTTTTCATTGACCATCATTAAATGTATGAAAAAAGGGATATATATATATATATATATATATATATATATATATATATATATATATATATATATATATATATATATATACTTACTTTTACTTTTATAGGCGTTCCAACTAGGGTTGCCTTTTACATCAGGGCAGAGCACCAGAGGTCGCGGTCCAGCCAATCTCCATCCTGAAGACCTCGGCCTGCCATTTCTTCTTCAACTCCACCAATCCATCTACTTCTGGGTCGTCCTCGTCTCCGTCTTCCTGGCGGTTGCCAGTCCAAAACTCGATTCGGCCAACGCTCTGTAGGCATTCGCCTTACATGGCCATACCACCTTAGTCTTCGCTGTCCAATTCTGCTGTTAACAGACTGGCGAACCTCCATTCTCTCCCGAACAATATCATTCCGAAGTCTGTCCCCTCTTGTAACACGTATACATCTTCGCCAAAAGTCCATTTCCACTGCTTGAAGCTTGGAATATAGCATGGATGACATGGTCCATGTTTCGGCTGCATACGTTAAGATGGGCTCGACGATGGTATGGAAGATTCTTCGTTTATTTTCCTTTAAAATCGTCCTATTCCACAGAACCGGATGCAGCATGCGTGTGGCTTTTCGAGCTTGCTCTGCTTTTTTCCTAAGATCAGTTTCTGATGACCCAGAGGAGTCCAGGTACGATCCTAGATATTTAAAGACATTCACCTTTGTACATGTCTCCGAGTCAACATTTAGATCGCCGTCATTTTCAGCGCCTATAGCCATGTATTCGGTCTTTTCGAAGTTTATTTTGAGTCCCATGGACTCGTAGCAATCCCATAGAGAGCACATTATCATCTCCAGGTACACCTTCCTCCGAGCAAACACAACCTGGTCATCAGCAAAGAAAAGGGAGACCAGCTGTTCATCGTCGATAAAGGGTCCTACATCTCCACACTGGTCAAACCATTGCCTTACAGAAATGTGAAGGTAAATCTTGAAGAGAGTCGGCGCCATGCTGCATCCTTGCTTCAGACCCTTAGTTCCCGAGAAAGGCTCCGATAGCCGCTTTCCAATCTTCACTCGGTAGATATCATCTCGGTATAGGTGTCTCACAGCTTCTATTAGGGTGCTATCGATGCCCGCCTCTCTCAATGCGGTCCACATTCTGCTCCTTGGGACGCTGTCGTATGCCTGTTCAAGATCCACAAAGGCTAAATGCAGCTCCTGGTTCATTTCCCGAGATTTTTCAATGAGCTGCCTGAGGACGAAGATATTGTCATTACAGGAGCGCCCCGCTGTAAAGCCTGCCTGTTCCTCTGGGGTGAAGAAAGCATCCTCTAATTTATCACGGAGTAGTCTTCCCATAACTCTGCTCATCGAGCTCTGCACACATATGCCCCTGTAGTTTCGGCATATCTTTCTGTCACCTTTCTTGAATATGGGTGATATAAAGCCTGTCCGGAGGTCGTCAGGAATCCTATCTCCTCTCAATATCAAATTTATCATGTCAAGAAGCAGGCTCACCATCTTATTACCCCCACATTTTAGCAATTCCATCGATATCCCGCCTGGCCCAGGAGTCTTTCCGTTTTTAGAGCTTTTTAGGGCCTGAATCAGTTCTTCCTTAGTGACCTGTATTCCAGCTTCCGGCGTTCTGATATCTCTCTCTTCTACCATAAACTGGGTGCGGCTTTCTCTGAGGAGATTTTCAAAATGTTTCTTCCACTCTTCTTGGCCGATTGGTGAAAGAATATTTCCTTTTCTTTTTCTAGGTGCCCTCAGCTTCTTTAAAATACCCCAGGATTCTTTGACTCTGTTGTACCCCAGTGTGCTATCTATACGTCGGCAGCACCTCTCCCATGACGCATTTTTCTCGCACACCACAAGGCTCTTAACCTCCTTATAACCTCCTTATATATATATATATATATATATTAAAATATATAAATATATTATAAATATATATATATATATATATATATATATATAATATATATATATATATATATATATATATATTTATTGCATTACTGCATTTTATTTTAAATGTTTGATGTATCGACTGCTTTAGCCTTACAACATACCTATTATTGTAAATTTTTATTTAATGGGTAGGGGTATTCAAAAACTAAAAATGGGGGATGATTAAGATGTAGGTGGGTTTTTTTTGTGTTAAGAAGTGTTATCGTATTAGTATTATAAATTTTTATAAAATTAAAAATAATATTTTCTTGGCCTGTGTATTGTCTTAAATAATGTCTGTTAAATAGTAGTAAAAATCTTGAGAAATTGAACTTTAATATATATATATATAAATAAGTTCCCTTATATATTTTATTTGATTTTGACCATTTTTGTTATAATTTATGTTACTTTGATAGTAATATTTATGAATTATTAATAATACAAATAGTATTTTTGGTTGATTGTTTGACTGAAGATGGGATTGTTAGCCGAAGTAGGGTAGTTAAAATGTTTTAGTTTTTGAAAATTTGTGGAGTGTATCGGCAGCCTTTTTATTTATCTACTAGATTTGAAACTTCACTTTAACCAAATTACCACTCAATTAGATGTTATTTCTAATATATAATAGTGATACAACACTGAGTAACCATAGAAATTTGAGTTCATTAATTGATTGGTCGTAGTTTCCATCTTGGGAAAAGTTTTTTCGATGATGAAAAAATGTTTATCTCTAACCTTATACCTTAGTCGTACGGAGAACTGGTTCGATAGTAAATAGTAAAGCCTTCTTAGAAAGAAAATGTTTGTTTATTTATTTAACGTCCCTTTATGCTGCTGTGGCTAATCAGACGATGCTACAGTGATAGTCCTAAATTTTTTATATCCAGGTTTATTTAGAATTAGGGTTCTTTAAAGAGTGACGGACATGTCACAGGCTTGAGACTGCCTTTTAACGCCTCCTCCGAGGGACGGCATATATAAAGATTTTTTACTCCCAAATACGGGTTTGAACCCGGGACCTTAGGAATTGGAGGCTGTTATGCTAACCACCATGCTACAGATAACCTCTACCAGAAAATGTGTTTTTTGCTCTAAACTTTTAAAAATAATAGTAATTTTTTATAGGGATCATTATAACGTTTCAAAACATTAATTAACTAAATTCAGACAAATTAATCACTTTAAAAATATTTTTACCATAACAATTGATTATCTGAATTTAATATCGCATAAAAGAATAATGAGAAGAATAAGAATAAGGAGTCTACTATGCACCGCGTCCTGGGTTCGAATCCCAGCTGTGGCAGAATATTATTTATTCTATTATTTCAGCCGGAGGAGAGGGGGGAGCGATCCTGGGGTAGGGAGACCCACCTGAGGCACACCCAGCCTCAATCACGGCGGTACCCAACAAAACGGAGAAAAATCCTGGCGGCTGGGCGTGATCTCGGCCGAATCACCTCACTGCTCGTTGGCCTAACAGTACGAATCTCTACATGTACTGTGCACAAAACTCTTCATGGGTTGTAGTGGTACTAAAGGTTTAAAAGAATAATTGACCTCTTCCTCTAAAGGATATCAACACCTTAAAACATCTCACGATTCTTTGAAGAAGTCAAGATTAAGAGGAGATTACTTTTATAATCTTTATTACGAGGGATAAAAGTTGTTTTATTTTTTCATCTGAAACTTACAGTTTATATTTCTATAATAATTAAATATTAACACATTAATCAACTGATGAAATCAATAAGAGTTAAGCTATGACGGAATTTCCATAGCTGCTCCGTAAAAAGCAGCATTGATACGATTTTTCATGCCATTAAAGCTGTTTAGTCGATGTAAAAAGGAGGATGAAATGATATTTAGTAACATAAATTTATAAAAGCACCTGCTTTTCAAACCCCAATAAACGACAGCAAGTCGTTGGAAACTACAATCAACAATGCTGTAAAGAAAAAAAATCTAGATAGTGTAAAAGTAAATATTATGCGACGGCAGTTCAATCCAAACAAAGTTGTTCTCATAATAGCCAAAATGGAACAAATTCATTTTACTGTAGCTATTTATCATCTTTTTTGTCAGTCTATCTTAAAAATTTTTGTCTTTTACTATCACAAAAATTATAAAACCGAAAAAAAAGGTTTTTAAAAAAAATCTTGTAAACTGTTTGAATTAAAAAGCTAAAACTTTAATCAATTTTTTTTTTTTTTTTTTGGCAGAAAACTGATCCCTCAAGTTTGAGGCAAAAAAGCCACGAGGTTAGATTTCCCATATTACCGGCTATACCCTTTAAAGAAAGAGGCTTTAGTATTTCTCCTCGACTGCGGAAAACAATCAGTCATGGATATGTCTACCTGCAACCTAAAAAGTAATATATATCTACTTCATTAATTTTACACAAACTATAAATTTTATTTATTTCATTGAAGTGTTAATAATTCGAATTTAAATTTTATTTTAATCGCCCGTCTAATCACCTTCAGTGAGCATTTTTCGGTAATGTAATTCACTGCGGATGAATGAGGATAAAAAAAGGAAATTCTAGAATTCCTAACTTTAATAGTGTATTGACGAAATACACGTTTTAGGGTCACCTGAGTCCAAATGACCAAATCCCGAAAACGGTCTGTGTGTGTCCGTGTGTATGGCAAGTCTAGCACGAATACAACAAGTCCTATGAAACTGAAATTTCATATATAAAACAACTATAAGTCCGATATGTTACACTAACTTTTCCATCAAAATCAGTTAACTAGAAGAGCCATTTTATAACATGCATTTTGCACCTTTTTAAGAATTTCTCAAAAAATGGGTCTAACAATTTCGATTATACTCCCTTTATCGGTGTTAAATATAACGTGCATTAATACCATGTAGGTTTCATTCTAATTGCAAGAGTCTGAGAGGGCTTAAATGCCGATATTTCAAAATGTATTCCTCTAAAGTACCTTTAATTTTGTAGATTTTATGAAATTGACCATACCATCTTAATGACATTGATGAAGGACGGCTAAATATACAAATAGTTTGTACTTGATGACCAACTAAAGGATAAAAGAGCAAAACTATTTTTTAATGTAATTTTTGTTCTTTAAATAAGAACGGTAATATAGACGTATAATATACCGTTGGAAAGAGAAAGATTTTACAAAAAATATTATATGATACACAAAGTTGTAAAAGGTAATATAAAGTGACGAATGGGAATAAACGTATTATTCATTAACAATTTAATATAGTTATTTAATTTTAATCATATGTTTCCAACGAAAGTGAATACAGGTTTTATTCAAATCAACTTAAAATAATTTTCAAATCCAAGTATACTTAATAGTTTTTGTTTTGATTTTAACAGTCGAGGTAAGTGAAAGTCGTGTGTTGCCCTCACCAGATTTTATTGAATTTGAACTATGACTACAGAAAAATTAGCTATCCATAATTTCATATATCAAATATAAATTAACTAAGTTAATACTTATCGACTTACTGATAGACGTAATAATAATACTTCAACATCAGTCAGGCTACGGCAGACTATATCCAAACATACAACACAGAAATAATGATCATTATTTCTTTCTTCCTCAGCAGATGATCTTCTTGCGGCAAAACACTTGATATATTTACAGCCCACACAGATATAACTGATTTAACGTCACCTAATTTTATTAATCGATACCATTCGTACACTATTCTGAACATTATAACTTATATTCCTTTCGGATTGACTGGACACCTTTTCCTTGGTATATAATTGCAAAAACAAGTTTGCAGACAGACAGAGTGCATTACCTTGAGCTGCGATCGATAGAAGGTTAGCTTGGATAGGATTATTCTTTAATAACGAAAGATTTTTTTTTTTAAGCTTTAAGATATTTTTAAAAACTAATACTCACAAAAATTAATAAGTTTATCCACCCTTGGAAACTAAATGAAGTAGAAAATATACTAAAACTCAAAAAAACAAAAAAAAAATATAAAAAAAAAAATATATATATATATATATATATAATAATTATAAAACTGTCCGGATAATTGATAAGTATCTAGAGTCCGTATATCAGCTTCATTCCATCTCATAGACGAACTGCAAATATACGACCGTGAATGTATGGCTTATCTCAACCAATGCATGTGACTTATTCTACTCTTATCATTATAAGCTACAGGGATTAATGCTTAAATAAAGGTTCGAAACTCAATTAACATACATACATATCGATTTGTAGTTTGTTCAATTAGATTTCTGTTCGGGAAGTGGAGTTGACCTTCTCTATGCCTAACATGTCATTATCAACATGCGATTCACTGAATAACACTGTTATTTTGTCACTTTCAGATTCGAAATGTAGATTGCGAATTTCATGAAAAAAAAAAAAATCGCTATTAACCGTATCAAAAATACTGAAAATGATTTAATTCGCTATTTTAAGCCAATATTTTATAAGTGGCCTCAAGTTTTTCAATTATCCCCAATTAATCAAAATAATGGTATATAATTATAAAAAAACGGTAACAATCAAAGAAGAAATAATTTAAAAAATACATGTACTGGTATTTCAAATATAATAATTGTAGTTGGGAAATTAGTCTGTAAAAAAAAAAAATTATGAATGATTATGTTTTATGTGATCTTTCTAGAACATTTTTTTTTTTTTTTTTTTTTTTACTAAACTCAGTTCATTACATTTCTGTTTGGAACTTGCATTCCTAGAAGATGATCCCTGTGTTGGGTCCAAAATTCAGCTAGCATAATTAGAAAATTTAAAATAAACAAGTAATCATGGACTTTACTTATAAGAAGTAGTGTGGTTTAGAGGTATATAAGCAAAACGTTTTGTATCACTCTGGTATAAATTATAAAAGCTTAGAGAAAATATTTTAAAAATAATACCTTTTAAATATAAGTTCAAATAAATAAACAATTATCTAAATCCTGTATAATACTTTTAAATTTGAATATTTATATGCTTTTGTGAGTAGCTATAAATGTATTAAAGATTATTATTAGGGCAAAGGTGAACATGACCCTGGTGGTTGTCGACTCAATAAAAAAAAAAATAAATAATAAAAAAAAAATTATTTATTTATTTTGATATCAATTATTCCGTAATGTTGTTATCATTTTTTTTTTTTAATTTATGAATCATATAGAAAATGCAAATTTTGCTATATAAACAACATATTACTAGAAACTTATTGCCGCCATTTAGTTTTTATTTTCGTTGGAGCGTTGAAAACAAATCAGGTTTTACGCCTTGATCACCAAATAACTAACTGAAACATATATATATTTTTTTATAATTAAAAATATAAAGGGTTGAGAAGAAATCAGGTTTTACACCTTTACCACCAAGAAACATATTATACAAGATTTTGAGTTTATTTTATTCAATAATAATGAATCTGTGTAACTTACCAAAAAAACATTACCTCCACTTCCGTCGAAATTTGAGGCTTTACGTTTTTAAGATACTAGAATAACGAATAAAAACACTGTTTGTCCGCCGTCCGCGGATTTTCTCCGAAACTACTTGGCCAATTTTTTTGAAATTCAGCACAAAAATACTAGCGCACCTAATGATGATCCTAATACCTATAAGTTGATATCCGCTGATTAGTTTGAAAATGGAGGCCGATTAAATATTATTTAATTCAATAACTAAGTTAAATTTGAATATAAAAACAATTATTTAGAATGTTTTAGAAGTGAATAATTATAAAAAGGAAATAACTGAGATTTTATTTAATAACTCAGTTAGTTTTGAAGATAGAAAACAAATTTATTAGTGCTTTTTAACCTAAAAACCGCGAATCATTATAAAAAAAATAGAAATTTTTCACATAAATACGCTCCTCCTCAGTTAATTTTGACGATAGAGAAAAGTATATATAGGGTTTTAGAATCAGTAGAGCACGCTAAACCAAAAAAAAAAAAAAAAATTTAACTTAAATTTATTTCTTAAATTAATTTAACTTGATTAAAAAAAAAAAAAAATGAAATCTCGCTTTATATAACGCTTGTAACTAAGTTATTTTCGAAGATAGAAAAATAAATCATTATTGTTTTATCGCCAGTAAAACCGCGAATAATTATATAAAAGAGAAAAAAAGAAAAGAAAAAATAGAAATGTTTCACATAAATACGCTCATAACTCAGTCATTTTTGACGATAGAGAAAAGTGTAAATAGAGTTTTAGAATCAGTAAAGCGCGATATATAAAAATAAATAAATAAAAAAAAATATACGTATAATTAAGTGACAGATTATAATAGATGTGATAACACCAAAAATCGGTTATTATTGAAGATAGAGAAGAATCGAGGAAAAAATTCGTGATCAAGACGACGCTGAACAAAGTGCAACAAAAAAAAAAAAAAAAAAAAAATCATCTGTTGTGGGTTCAAGCCACAACTTTTTAGGGATGTGAATCCCTGATAACTCGGGATTATTGATGAAAAAGATAAAATGTAAGGTTTTCTGGAATCAGGAAATTTTATTTAACTGAAAATCGAAAGGAAAAAAAAAATGAAATAGTAACCAGTCCTGTATAAATGCTTTTGGTTTATTATTTTCAATAATCAACCTTTGTAATCGACAAAAAAAAATAAATAGAGCTTACGTTTCAAGATACGTAGAATCCGGATAACGAAAAAAAAAACGTTTCTTCTAATAAAAAATGAATTAATTCCAAAAGATTTTTGGTATAAGTGCCATTTGATTGAGAATTAAATTTTTGACCAAATTAAAAAATAATCATTGGATTTGGTTTACAACTAGGTTAGATATAGCGTTTTGAAACCAGTGGTAGTGTTATGATTTGATACATTGAAATAGTGCTTTTCATATTACTCAATCGCCTATCTACAGCCATATAAGCAGTTGTACCCTAATATTGTTATTTGGAAATAATAAACCTTTGTGTAATAATTTGCAGCGTTTTTTTATTTCAAAACTAGAAATAGTTTGTAATCATTTTTTAAGAATGCTTGTCTGCTACGTTTGCAAACTTAATTTATAAGGATGAAAAACTAATTGAGTGTATTTCAAAAATATATATTACATCTTCCGCTATATTACTTTTACGGGTGTTTTACTGGTTTTTAAACATTGATAGATCCAGTGTAGTACGCAGTGAACTTACATTAATAGTTCCAACATATCTGTACTGTATACGAAAGTTGGGTACATACCTGTAGGGTTTCCTATCACTATCTGAGCCTACAGGGTACCATTTGGGTAGGTTTAAAATGTTCCGTAAGGTGTTATTACACGTTTGAACAAGCATGCCAAACCTTGTGCTCCTGCGGAACTACAACTCTTCGGCGACAAATGACTTATTTCTACGAGCTGCAGTCCCATCCTTCTGGCCATGACCCTTTTTTCACGGCATAGTTCCATGGATTTTCCTTTCCCGGTTAAAGAAACCTTCGCGGTTAAACGCCGGTTAATAGTCCTCATATTCAATCATCCGCCCGCAAGCCGTAGTCAACCTTCTAATTGTAGGGTAATGTGCTTAAGCGTTTATGATTTAATAAAAAGTATTTTTTCCTGCATCCAAATATTAATGTGGAATATTAAATAATGTCTTTCGCAAATTGTCTGCTTATTATTTTCATTAATGCAGATACAACAATCAGGAGGCATCCATTAATATTCATTAATTTTGCTGCTCAACATTTTTGATTTTTACGATTTTTTTTTAACAGTTATTCTCTATCATTTTCTGAATTTGAAACCGTGAATTAAAAAGCTGTCTGGCTAGTATTTCATAGCGAAACAAAAATTGGAAGGATGGTGAGAGCTATATCTAGATTTTAGTTTCTTACAAAACATTATCTAAGACGCCAAGAATGTTTTTTGAAATTCCTATAAACTGAAAAGTTTATGACAAGGAACCTTAGAAAGCTGCTCAAGAGTAACTTTTTTTTCTTGTATAGCTTTTTTATTGCACTAATTGTAGATTCTTCGATCGAGTGAGCATTGTCATTTTTTAATATTAATTCTCAGAAATGGGTTTAATTCATTTATGTCTCACGCATCCGATTTGGAAATTAAAAAAAAAAAGAAGGCATTTATTGTCAAGCTGTTATATTTAACGGAATACCTCAGAAGTGACAATAAAAGCTGATGTAACTCTTAAATTCATACTTCTATATAATAAGTACTGTGGTAAAATTTAGTGACTTGCTAAATCTTGCTAGTCAGTAATTTTTAGCGCATTATAATTCTAAAACATACTGAATTATATATATATATATATATATATATATTATATATATATATATATATAAAATGAATATAAAATGATTATATATATATATATATATATATATATATATATATATAATATATAAAATAAATAACAAAATCGATAGAGTGTATATATTTATTTTATTTTAAAGCTTTGTCGATTTTTAATAATTTTTCAAACAATTTGTAAAATTATATTACAATCATTAATGGTTCAATCATTATTAGAACAATCATCTAATATATATATAAAGTGTATTTTATAAGACTATGACTCGAGTCAGTTTTTACGGATTGCTATAACCATTAAAAATAAAGTCAGTTAAATAAAAAACAAAAAACATTAGACATGAGTTAATGAAAACATGCTGCGTGAGTTCGTGAAGAATAATCTTCGTGATGAGTGATATTAAAAATACTAAAAAATATTAATTTTTGTTTTCAATAATCAACAGTAGAATATTAAATCCTATATCTTATTAATATACATGAGTTCATTATTCATTGTAGCCTTTCTAATTTATAAGGAAAAAAAAACCTGAATGGTCTAATATGAAACTAACATGCCCACAACTTTAACTGTTCAGTTAAAGTTCAGCATCATATATACAAAGAATACTTGGCATTAGTTGTAATACCTGTGAAAAAATAGAGTTCAAAAATGTCTCAACACTTAAACAAGAACATACTGATTCCCATATGAGAAGTATGGAATTTCGACATTTAGCCAACACAGTTACAAACCTAACCCAGTACTTTGTTGTGGTCGGTCATTGCAAATGCGAGTCGCACCGGAAACAGCCAAGGTTTGAATTCGAATGGCACATGTCGGATACATTTGGATGCGTTGCAACAGCACATTTTGCGGGACTTGGTTATTTGGACTAAGGGGACCCTAAAACGTGTATTTCCGTTGAAAACTGGAATTCGAAAATTTTCACGATCCCAATACTTTTCCTTACCATATACTTCATATATAGGTAAGTGAAAGTAAAAAATCATAACTTGATTAATTAGAAAATGGAGTAAATTTCAAATCGAAATAAATGATATTTAAATGATTAAAATAAATGATATTTCAATCATTGTATTGTAATGTATCTTTTTTTGTATGATTTACCACCTGTAATTGGGCCTAGGCCTGTTGGTGTATGATGTAAAATAAAATAAAATTAAAAAAATGAATATTTGAAAAGTAATAAATTAACTATGGCTTACTAAAGAGTTTATGATAAAATATTACTTTGCAAATATGAAAATTATCTTAAAACTTGCTTAACCTTGATGTTAATATATTTCTTTATATAAGAAATTTCATTACTTTCGATGTTATTATCATTATTCTTTTGGTTTATTTTTTCGATAACGAACATTTGTAATCAATAAAAAAAACTACCTCTCATTGAAATTTGAGGATTTACGTTTCAAGATACGTAGAGCCCGAAGAAAGAAAAAAAAAATCCGTTTGTCTGCATCCTTCATACGCCGTTCGCGGTCCTCGGCATTTCCCCCGAACTACTGGAACAATTTTTTTGAAATTCGCCCCAAAAATGCTAGTGATTTTATTCAATAACACAGTTATGTTTGAAGATAGAGAAAACATCATTGTTTTTTTTAACCAAAAATATTAAAAAACGAATAATCACAAGAAAGAAAAGAAAAAAAATTGAAATTATATTAATGATAATAAGAATAATTCTTTATTTATTTTGGGACAAGTCCCTTCAGAATAACATAAAAGGAAATAAAAAGGTGGACTTAAGACTAGAGTATTAGAGTAAAATGGCTGAAAATCAGAAAATAATTAAACTAATAACATGAACGAATAAAATAACTTAAAAGCTAAATTATAATAAAATGTACAAACAATAAAATATATGTATGTTAAGCTGAGAAAAAAATAAATATATATACAAAAAACAAATGCATAATCAGATAAAAGAAATATATTATTATAAACTATACACATAAATCCTCGCGCGGATCTCATTACCGCGGATGGGGAGCGTCCCACGGGTGGCGGATGTGGGGATGGTCGGTGGAATTTCCTCGGAAGCTCCTCCCGGCTAAGTCCGATGGACTCGCTGACCAACAATGAGAGCGGCCCTCCAGGCTTGCTGGAGTGTGTGACGTAGGTTCGAACGCCCTACTCACATATTTTAGTTCACAAAATACCACAAACAGTCATGGATTCCTCTGAGGTAAAACGCCCATTATCCGGAAGCAAACTAGTCCCCCGTTCGGGTCTCCGGGGGGGACTGCTTCAGAGGAATCTAGGCGCAAGATGAAAAGTAGAGATCTAACAATAGGGACGTGGAACGTTAGAAGTTTAAATACGGCAGGTGGGTTAAAGTCGGTAGCGAATGAAGTTAAGGGGTACCACTTAGATATCGTTGCATTACAAGAGGTTCGCTGGCCAGGGGAGGGTTCGTTAACAGAAGGAAAGTATACTATTTGGTACGGGGGGAGCGTTAATTATTGTTTAGGTACCGGGTTTCTGATTAGGAATAAATTTCTTTCCGCATTACGGGATGTACAGTTCTTTAGTGAAAGAATATCGGTTGCTATATTTCAGGGTCGTTGGTATAAAATCGCGTTTATAAACATTCACTCTCCCACCGAAGATAATGATGATGAAGTAAAATGCGAATTTTATGATAAACTAGAATCGGTTTACGATAAGTTACCGCGAAATTACATTAAAATTATACTAGGTGACGCAAACGCAAAGGTTGGAAGGGAAGAAGTATATCGTCCTACAATCGGTGAAGAAAGTTTGCACGAATATAGTAATGATAATGGGACCCGACTAATAAACTTTGCCATTTCGAAAAACCTAATAATCAAAAGTACTACGTTTAAACATAAGGACATTCATAAGTATTCGTGGACATCGCCGGATGGACATACTCGTAATCAAATAGATCATATTTTAGTACAAAACAGATGGCAAAGTAGCATAATTAACGTGAGATCGTATCGTGGTGCAGAATGCGGATCTGATCATGAATTAGTAATCGCGAAACTTCGACAAAAACTAAATACAAAAAAGAGAACACCGAACTATATTCATCCCGAGAATTTTGATGTTGTTAAATTGAACAACCCCGAAATTAGAAAACAATTCGCGATAGAAGTAAAAAATAGGTTCGATGCTTTGGAATCTTCAGACGAGGAAAACGAAGATGTAAACAAATTGTGGGAAGGGATCAGGGATAATATTAAAGAGGTCGGTAACTTATGTCTTGGGAAAATCGAAAATAAAAAGAACAAACCTTGGTTCGACAGGGATTGTCAAAATATGTGTGAAAAAAGAAAAACCGCTAAACTGAATTCCTTAAATAATCCAAGCGATAATAATGGGGCTTACTTTCGGTTAGTAAAAAACGAAACTTCAAAATTCTTAAAAAATAAGAAAAGAGAGTATCTTAAAGGCAAAATAATAGAAATAGAAAAACACAGAAGCGAAAATAACGTAAGAGAGATGTACAAAGGTATAAACAAATCGCGTAAAAGATTTGAACCTGTATTGAATGGGGTTAAAGATGCGAATAACAACATAATTGCGGATCCGACTGAGATATTAAATACATTTAAACAACACTTTGACGGCATTCTAAATACGAAAAATAATAATCAATCTCCTCCCTCTGAATACCAGAGCGCTGAACCATGGGTAGACGCACCGAGTAAAGAGGAAGTTGAAATGGCGATAGGAAAATTAAAACAGTATAAAGCTGCAGGAAATGATAATATCACGAGTGAATTAATCAAAGCGTGTGGAGAAGCGGGCGTTTCCAAATTACATGTTTTAGTTAAACAGATCTGGGAAAATGAAAAAATACCCGAAGAATGGAAAGAATCAATACTTATTCCTATTCACAAAAAAGGACCGAGGACGGATTGTAACAACTATCGTGGGATCTCTCTTCTCCCAGTATGCTATAAAATATTCTCGTCAATACTAACTAGTAGAATCACGGAATACGCTGAGGAAATTATCGGAGACTACCAATGTGGTTTTAGGCGGAATCGCTCGACTATTGATCAAATATTTTCCTTACGTCAAATATTAGAGAAGAAACTGGAATACAACGGTGTAGTCCATCAACTTTATATAGATTTTAAAAAGGCTTATGATTCCATAGACCGTCAGAAGCTATATAACATCATGATTGAACAGGGGATACCTAGAAAGTTAGTAAACCTAGTAGAGATGTGTTTGTCGAAAACATTTCATAAAGTTAGAATCGGTCATAATTACTCCGAGAGATTTAAGGTGCGATCGGGTTTGAAACAGGGTGACTCCCTTTCACCTGTTTTGTTTAATATAGCCTTAGAATATGTTATAGAAAAGGTGATGAGTACCGAGAAAGGCTTACATATGGGTGACAAGATTCCGGTTTTGGGGTATGCCGATGATTTGGTACTACTAGGTGAAGACACAGAAACTATACAACTAAATACAAGTGTGTTAATAAAAACCGGTAAACAAATAGGTCTCGCATTAAATACCGATAAGACGAAATATATGATTAGTTGCAGAAATGGTGGCGATCTTGATGATATTAATATTTCAGGTCATACTTTTGAACACGTAGAGAAATTCAAGTATTTAGGTTCAATGATAACAAGAAAAAATGAAATCCAGGAAGAAATAAAGTCCCGGTTAAAGGTGGGAAATGCGTGTTATTATTCGGTTGGTAAATTGCTTAGCTCGCGGCTTCTGTCTAAAAACTTAAAGGTTAGAACTTATAAAACTATTATTCTTCCAACGGTTCTTTACGGATGCGAAACGTGGCCGCTTACTTTGAAGGATGAACAACGGCTTAAGGTTTTCGAGAATAAGGTGCTGCGTAAAATATTTGGTCCGAAGAGAGATGAGGCCACTGGGGAGTTTAGAAGGTTGCACAACGCGGAATTGCGGAGTTTGTACCCTGTGAATATAATTGAGTTGATAGCATCGCGGAGACTCAAATGGGCGCGTAAAGTTGTTGGGCTTAGTGAGGAACGGATTCCGAGAAAGTTGGTATTCGCTGAACCGACTGGTAGGCGTCCGAAAGGTAGGCCGAAGCGTCGATGGGAGGATTGCATTAAGGCTGATCTCGGGGGCTTGGGCTTGACCGGTGAACATTGGACGAGTCTGTGCAGGCGAAGTTTGGTGGTATCGGCATCGAACCTTCGGGTTCGGTAAGCCTATTATTATTATTATTATTATTATATTATACACATAAATACATCGATAACTCAGTTATGTTTGATAATAGAGAAAAACATGCATAGAATTTTAGAATCAGTAGAGCGCGATTAAAAAAAAATAAAAAAATTCTAACTCGCATATTTTTGAAGATTTTATTTATAATTTAATTTTAAATAATAAAAATTTATTTGTCTTTTTTAAGCAAAAAATCAAAAATAATTATATAAAAGAGAAAAAAGAAAAGAAAAAAAATTGAAATTTTACCCATTGATAGGTCCATAACTCAGTTATTTTTAATATGGAGAACAATGCAGAGTTTTTTTTGTTTTTTTTTTCAGTGGCGCGCCAGGCCGTGTAGGCCCTAGGACTCGCGGAGTACTTACTCTCTTGAGAGATTACACTCACATTTCTCTATGCATTTTGTAAGTGTAGGGTCATCACTCCCTAAGCCTAGTTTTGTGAGTAGCAACCATTTGGCTGACGGGTCTCACATACCCGAGGAAGGGGCTGTGAGTGAATCCCCATTGATTAAATGCTTAAAAAATTCCCTCCGGGCCTGGGATTCAAACTAACAACCTTTAGCATGAGGGACTAGCGCGCTAACTCTTCAGCCACGGGCTACCCATACAGAGTTTTAGATTCCGTAAAAGATGAAAAAGAAAATACTTTCCCTTACTATATATAGTAAGTGAAAGTAAAAAAGGTTGATCTATATATTCAAGTCACAAATTATAATACATGCAATTCCACCAAAACTCAGGTATTTTTTAATATAGCGAAAAATATAAACGGTTATACCCTAATATAGTTATTGGGCATTGTATTAAACCGTTCATAATAGAAAATTATTATTTAAAAATACCAGTAAGTATTATTTTACTTCGAGAATAACTAATGAGAATTATAGCGAACAAGAGATGACGTATTTGTAATTTTCACTAAACTGGTAGAACCTATAAACACACGCAATGGGTGTCGGAAATACTCGTGACTAATAAATCGTGAAGAGATGACTCTGGTAAGATCACCTTCAGCCATGGCCACTTCTGTTCTGAGACAAAGGAGTGTCTGCTGTCCTTCCATTTGGCATGGTCTTACAATAATAGGTGAGGGCTCTCAATGGGTTCATAATGTTGCCTCTCCTCAAGCGATCTCGTAATATTTTATCACCTCATAAAATATTATTTCAACAGGTATGGGTCAATCCATTTGAAATCAATCAATTTTCACCAAGTTTGCTTTTCGTTGATATTTCCTGAATTTGAAAACACGTATTAAAACTTTTCTGACTAACACATATTTTATATAATCTTCGCGGCTGAAAAAATGTTTTGAGAAAATTTACACGGATGTGTAAATAATATGTTAAATAATAATATTGAGCCCGATTAATGGTTAAGAACTTTTTTTAATGGCAGTTTTAAATCCAGCCAGTTTCATTATATTTAAATTTATTTTATCAACGGTGGTAAGTGAAAGTCGTGTGTCGCGCGCACCAGATTTTTTTAAATTTGTGTTGCCACATCTGAATCCTTTATTTGAAGCAGATTATATATATATATATATATATATATATATATATATATATATTTTTTTTTTTTTTAATTTATTTATTGGAATTTACAACTTTATAATGGAATACAACAAGTAAATGGGAAGGGAATATAAAACCTCATGAAACACATGTAGAGAAACTTCCCAATGAAAGCACTCTAAAAATATTCTAAACTAGAAGGTCTCGGGGACATCTCTTTTTCAGGCGCCTCGGAGTATTTTCAGGAATTAAAGAGGAAGGAAGGATTGAAACTAGAGGATTAGGGTGGGAATGGAGTTTGTTATGAAAGGAATAGCATCTAGATCGGGCCAAATCAGCAACATACGGAATATTGAGGTCTTTATGGATTAGTTTATTAGTGACAAAGTAAGGAGCGTTGAGGATTTTACGAAGGATTTTGGATTGTAGGGATTGGATACGGGAAGAATTCGATGGTTTAGTAGATCTCTACTCCGTAAGATAATATTTAAGATTAAAAACTAATTTCATTAAATTACTTATTATACTCTTTTATCTCTAATACTTATTGCCCAAGATAGTGGCAGATTGTATTACTTCTCAATAAAGCAATATTACTACTACTACTTATTATATATTTAGCTTTTATTTATGCATTTATTTTACTCTTATTTACTTACTCTGGCTTTCTCTCAAAGTAAATATATATCTTTTCCTTTCAATCATGTTTATTATTCTATACTTCTGATTAGACATGATGATGAACTTTTTTTTACTTTCACTTACAATATATAGTAAGGGAAGTATTGCGATCGTGAAAATTTTCGAAATCCAGTTTTCAATGGAAATACACGTTTTAGGGTCCCCTGAGACCAAATAACCAAGTCCCGCAAAAAGATCTGGGTGTGTGTGGTAACTCCCGGGCTGTAACGGTAAGTCCTATGAAACTGAAATTTCATATTTTAGACAAATATACGCCCTAGACGTTACAAAACCTTTTTCATCAAAATGAGCTTACCAGAAAATCCACTTTATACCATGCATTTTGCACTTTTTTTTCGATTTTCTTGAAAACGGTTTTGATTTTGATTAAACTCGCTATATCGATGTAAAATTTAATGGGCTTTAATATCATGTAGGTTTCACTCTGATTAAAATGGTCTGACGGGGCTTGAATGCCGATATTTTAAATTTTATTTCTCTAAAGTATCTTTAATTTTGTTGATTCTATAAAAATAACTATATTATCTTGTTACCACTGATGAAAAACAGGTAAATATATAAATTGAATGGATTCGATACCCAACTGAAGAAGAAAACAGAAAAAATATTTTTAATGCAATTTTTTTGTTTTTGAACATAAGAACAGTAATATACATGTATGATATACCATTGGAAAGCTAAAGGTTTTAGAAAAAATATTATCTCTTACACAAGCTTTTAAAAGTTAATAGAGAGTGATGAAAAGAATATACAACTAAGTGATTATTTTAGATAATAATACAATAGATTTTTTTAATAAAACACACGTTTCTATATAAATTCAATTTAATTAATTATTTAATAGTTTCACGTATTTTTATTTCTAACTGTATTTGTAAATTCATTCATTGATCTGAAAAATGGAGGTAAGTGAATGTCGTGTGTTGCCCGCACCAGATTTTTTACATTAAAATAGACCATTCTTTCTTCTTTGAAATTTTATTTAGGCATCCTGAAGAATTAAAAATTAAACACTAATAACGAACATAATGAATAAGCAGGAGGAAATTCCAATTTGGATCTGCTGCTCAACTTCGCTGAGTTGCTACAGTACACAGCATACCGCATCAATCCCGAAGACAATCTTAAAGAAGAAACAAGATAGAGAGAGATTCCGCCAAATAGGAACAGGTATGAAAAACAGGTAAATATATAAATTGAATGGATTCGATACCCAACTGAAGAAGAAAACAGAAAAAATATTTATACATATATATATATGTATGTATGTATACATATATTTTAGTCTAAAAAAAAGGGCACCTTTCTGATCCTGTGCTTAATTAAGACAATAATATATCCATTAATGCTTTGTACTCTGTACACTGAACCACACTCTATAAACCCATTCCTTGGGTAAGGACACATATTGATGGATACCTGTAAAAACGAACAATACTGATTTAAACTATACGTTGCACCATTAAGGGATCAAAGGCTTAGAGAGGTTACCAAATGCTTTTCTGCCGGAAGTAATTTCAATAACAATGCAGTAGGAAGTGATCGTTCAACACGATCACTTATATGCAATGCTTTAGAATCGATATTCTGACTACCCTATCTATTTTAAATGCTTTGAACCCATCAAATCTACTTCGGAATAATAGCTCTTGTTTAGTTTGAACTGTGCTTCCAAGTCTTTTCAGGTTTTTGTTAAAATAATGATTTCAAAGTTTAACGAATTCGTTAAAAATTCGTTCGATTTAATTTATAGAGTGGCTGGATCACAGTATTTATTTTGTAATTTTAAATATTTATTCATTTTTGCAATATTTAAATAAATAAAACACCTATTTCGTATGTTAGAGGTCCAATTAAGCTGTAATAAGTTTTCCATTGTTTACCCCATATTTCCGTCTTTCGACGTATCACTGAAAGGTCCTTAAATTATGCAGCAAGACTTCAAATCAGTAGCGAGGTAAGAATAAGGAGTGGTGACTTCCCTCTTTAAACGATAGGAGACACCAAAGATGAACACAAAAATTCTGATTTGAAAGAAAGCCGACGATATATATTAATTTTCTTTTCTTTTAATTCTGTATTTATTTAATCTAATTACTTGTTAGTTAGAATATAACAGTGTTGTCTAATTTAAATTATAGAAGGCTCTATTATTTATCTGAACTTATGTAAATTAACAATTGGAATGTTGATTTATTATACAACTCGAAGTTTCTAAAGAACAAAGTTGATTTTCTAGATATAAAGGAACAGGACAGCTCAGCTGTAGGTACTCGTCCCTGGTACGAACTTGGCACAATAATTATTTATCCTGCTGTATCAGCCACCTCTGGGGTTGGAATACCCTCCTATGGCTGAACCAGCATCTATAAGATACGCTAATACTCTTCCAACATTTAAAGCCCGTCTATTTAACTACTTCCCATCCATTCAATTTGATAGGAATCTCGAAAAGTACCAATTTTAAATGAAAATGTTTAAATAGAAAAAAATCATATAAGTGCTACAATATAAGTTATTTTTTTCCTTTTTAATTAGATAGACATTGTATGTATATATTTTTTTATTAAAGCACTGTACAGGAACAAAAGGATAATTGTATATTTTATTTATTTTTTTAACTAACATCTAAGTTAGCTATGTATATATATTATATATATATATTTTTTTTTTTTTTTTTCTCTCAATTAATAGTCGATTTATTACATTCATCACTTTGGTTTTCTATGTTATCTTTGGTGTTTAATTTTTACTGTATCACTGTATTTTTTTTTCCAAAGACCACCTAAGACTTTATTTAAACTTTGTGTATTATTATTCTAAAGGGACTAGTCCCAGGATAAATAACAAAATTATTATTATTGTAAAGTTGGTACCAGAAATTAGGGGAAAAACCTACCCATTGGCTGAGGAATAGTGGTTTAATACCGTTTAGGGACTGAACTTAAGACCCCTCATGGTTTGTAGTGGTATAGGTTATTTTATATTACTTAAAATGTTCAGGTATTAAAAATGACAGATAATTTAGAAGCACCATACTAGGACTAGACAAAATATAACTGGGATGACAGTAACCTAATAGTATTTTGAACAATTATGATTAATTATATTAATAATTATAAAGTTTTAAATAAATTATGATTTATTCACAATAATGTATCATTAAGATCTATCGTAATAAATAGAAATTATTAATTAACTGTTACTTTCAGGTGTTATCAGAGCTATCGGCGGTAATATGTGATAATAATTTTTATCTCTCGACTACAAATATTACACTAACATTAATTTATGGCGGTTTAGTTCACAGAAACCCGCCATAAATTATTTTATTTATTTATTTTGTAATTTTACATTCTGTCTCAGGGAGGAAACTGCCAATAGTGATCCGAGTTCATTCACACAATATCTTCATAAATTCAATTCTAAATAACGGGAATCATTATTATTATCTGTATTATTTCATTAATTATTTATGTCATTCCAAATAATCTATATTTATAAAAGAATCATACATTCACTCGCTTTTCTTGCCATCTAAACATCTCAGAAATTACAGTAGTTGTGAGCTTGAAATTTTTACATGGAGGTTCTCATTACTGTCCGAATGTGGAGCAATAAGGCGGGTTCAGAAAAATTCATAATCTAATTTGTTTAAACCAATTATTTATCAAACAATTCAGACACTGACAATTCACACTCCTTAAAAATTATAATTACTCTTCTATCGAGATTACATTTTTACCACTTAAAGGCAAAATCGTCTTATCTGACCATTATAAGCAATAATACTATATTTATAAAAAATGTATTTAAGCGTATTGGGCACTGTATACATGTTATATATGCAGGTTCCATGGAAATATGATTTATTATTTTTTTTTTTTTAGGAAATGACTTTATATTAAAAAAGCGGACCACTATACATTTCTTAAAATATACTGAAGCAACCAACAATGTACAACATCCCATAAGATAATGTTATTTTCATTTAAAGGTGTATTTCAAGGTCAGCAGAAAACATGAAAATTTCTATGAACAAATAAGATGTCGAAGTAATAGTAAACAAAATTAACTCTTCTCACGTTGTTTTTATTTTTAAAGTTCATAAATAACTTCAAGTAAAAATTCTGTTAAAAATTCAAATGTACGAGTATTATTATGGACACATTGAAAAGAAAAGTTGCCAGTGTCGCACCCTGGGTTACTCTCAACAGATCATAGATTTATGTTCCTCATTATATTTAATTAATGATATCAAATATTTTTTTAGAAATTGTATCCGTGTTTTATATGCTTCCAATTAAATTGATTCAATCATTACAGAACTATAACCAGTTGACACACATACTCTCCGAAGCATGAAGGAATGACTGAGCCTACACAAAGGACATGATTAAATAACTAAATTTCCGCTGTTTCATACATGTATTGAATTATAATGTAAGTAGACTATTAATCGTGATTTAGTTTTATTATTTTCTACCGATAATCGCCCAATTATTCAAGAAAAATTGTTTAATTAATTTTAATATTTTTAATTAGCATAATTAAAATGAAATATTGGTGGAAAAGAAAAACTTTTTTTTTTCCTGATCTGTGAATTTCAGTTTAGAGGAGAGAGGAATTAATGTGATTACAAGCAATGACTAGACGTATTACCATTTATTTCATAAAATTGTCAAGTAACTCAAAGTATGCTCTCATTCTTTTATAATAATCGAGTTTATTTTTTAGTTTATTCGTCAATATTGCAATGTATGCGATCTTATAGCAATATTATCATTGTCCATTAAGACAAATTGGAATATATCGAATAAATAAATTTAAAAAAAAGTTTATTCGTCTGATACATGCTATTTCACTTTCTCACATTTATACACAGCAATAAAAGACGAAATGAGGCTAATTCATAACAAAATAATGTAAAATTTTGTGTGATTAGAATACTTTTCATAAAGTAAACTGTAAATATTCATAAAAGAAAAAAAATAGCTTTCAAACTTTTGCTATAAATTTATTTTGCCCATGCTATTTCATGAAATATGTAAATGACAAGGTATAGGGCTATTGATTTATATAGCAAATCAATAATTTTGTTTAGCATTGCGATTCTTTAGTTATTTAACATAAGTCAATAATCTTATATTTCACCAAACCTTCTTTAATACACCTTTTACAATATTTCTTTTTAAATAGATCACTTACTGAAGGAACTGATTTTTTAGCAAAAACCTAAACTTACTATCGCTTAAAATATATTTTGTGACCAAGTTCTATCATATTACAATAGTATATTTATTTTTATATAAATGTAATTTAAACTTCATAAGGATGTGAATGAAATTACTGTCAATATTCTTCGCTGAGAATATTATTTTACACTGCGATTTCAATTTTAAAAATTCTGGTACGCGTAACAGAATCAATTTAAGGATTTTTTAATAAAACTAGAGTTGACAAATTTTTCAAGAATTTCATTGAGTTTCTATGGAAACATCTGTCCTCACCTCATATAACTATCATAATTCGCTTCCTTAAGTCACACAATCATTATGCCTAGATCTAACCTATGCTCTTTCTGTATTTCTTAGTAAAATGACCATGGTGGTTATTGTCTTATATTATAAAAAATAATAACATTTTTAAATAAGTAAAATTTCTAAACAAATTCACGTAAATAAATTATTTAAAATACACACTTTACATTGCTAAAAGAAAAGGTTACTATGGAAACAGCAGACTCTTATCAGTTACTGACACTTCATGGAGGCCGTTTGTTTATTTTTATTTTATTTTCATGACCTATTAAGATTAAAAATGTACTACAGCTTTGTTATTTATTTGCCTCTTTGTCTTTTCTAGTTGGATTAGATAATGGAAATTATATCCAAAGATTGTAAAAGTTACACGGCCAAGGTAATTTTTAACGAGGTATGTATTTAAAACAGAGATTACGACCAGTAAAGCATTTAAACGAGCATGTTTACAAAATAAAACTTAATTTTTGCAATATTGAAATAAATAAAACAGCTATTTGGTACGTTAGAGGTCCAATTAAGCTGTAATAAGTTTTTCCATTGTTTACCCCATATTTCCGTCTTTCAGCGTTTCGCTAAAACGTTCTTAAATTATGCAGCAAGACCTCAAATCATTAGCGAAGTAAGTAAATTAAAAATTGGTATGTTGATTTATTATACAACTCGAACTTTCCAAAGAACAAACATTTTCCATTTTTCGAACTTGACTAACAAATGCAAAATGATGATTTCTTACTTCACTTATAATTTACCTTATTAGTCCTTTTATTCGGTATTGACTTCATTAATTGTTCGTTTTAAATGGATTTTTTTCATCGCTATTGAATGTTTAACGGCCTTTTTTTATTCACTTGTTTGATCGCCTAAATGATAACACATCCAAAACTCCAAATTTGTATACTGTTCATCAACCCTGATGTTGAATATTTATGTATGTGTTGGCATCTACCCAATGGTAATTATTTCTTTAGATTAATTGTAATATTAGTTAATAAACATTATTAATTAAATAAACTCGAAAAATATAACAACGTTTTATATTAAAAATTAATTCTTTATCTTAATAGACAAGCGAGTACCACACTTGTTATAATGCGACATGCAAAAACCGAATTGATGGTCAGGTATTATTTTTTGTCAAGTCAGTATGTCCACCAATGTTTTGTATATTAATTTTCGGTAAGTGTCTGATCTGCTGTGCACCTTGTGAAGGAGAAACATATATAGGAGGTAGATTCAACTGTATTACGATGTCGTAAGAACTTTCAACTAAGTTTTCACGTTAAGCATTGGGAAGTCAGTCGCTAGTGTTAAAAAATTACGAAAATATGAAACAATATTTTAAATTTAACAAATCTACCTTATATTAAGACAATTTTATAATATTAATAATTTGTCCTTTAAACATTTTAATGGCATCTATTAAAAATAATCATCATGCTGTAATCTATGTTTTTCAGGTTATTAGATTTAGAAGTCAAGCATTTAATATCTGTTAATATTTTAACTAAGATCACTTAAGTAGATGAATGACTAAACCCCCCTTACAAGTTTGATTATCAAAAGTGTGCTACAAAATATCCACATAACTACTATATGGAAATAGATGAGAAGTCAAAGTACATTGAAAATATATCTTATATAAAAAATAGAATTATTCATGGTAGATATACCAAAGTGTTCTTATTGTATTCTGTTTTCATATAATAAATGTTGTTTTTATAGTTCACCATCTCTATCAGATGATTGAAATTTCCATGAATTTTCCAAATTTCTGATGCACGCTAGGGTTTTAGTAATTCTAGCGAGTGTTCTTTAGAACTGTCTAATAAGCAGTCCCGAAATTAATAATAAATGCATAAGTATTTAGTTTATTTAATATAACGAACCGAACTAAATTAAAATTTAATTCCGTAGAAGTATGTTTTGTTCATATTAAAAATAAACTATTTTTTTGTATTATATTTTTTTTCGCCACATTTTTTTTTACTTTCACTTACACACACACACTCACATATATATATAAAATATATAGTAAGGGAAAGTATTGCGATCGTGAAAATTTTTGAATTTCAGTTTCCAACGGAAATACACGTTTTAGGGTCCCTTATTAACCAAGTCTCGCAAAAAGATCTATGGGTCCATGTGCTATTGTTGACCGTAAGTGAACAGTCCATAAGTAACAGTCAAGGTAAGTGAAAGTGGTGTGTAGCCCGCACTAGATTTTTTTTAATTATGGTTTTATATATTTATATATATATATATATATATATATATATATATATATATATATATATATATATATATATATATAGTATATATATATATATATATATATATATATATATATATATATATATATGTATATATATATAATATATTATATATATATATATATATATATATATATATATATATATATATATATATATATATATATTTATATATAAAATATATATATATATATATATATATATATATATATATATAATATATAATATATATATATTAGTCTGAGTAAATAGCTGGAAGTCGATGAAAATTGGTTGGCAACTGTTTCGTCGAAGTGTGAATGTTACATTTTTTGGCTTGTCATTATTGAATAGAATTTTCCAAAGTGATTTCGTACAGTCAGGGAGGCCAGTATGGGATTGCTTAATTTTAAAATTTCAGGACCTTCCGCGTAAGATCATGAATAAGTTTATGAAAGTGTAAGCCACCCTTACAAGTATCTATATCAAACATGTGATATGAAATATCCACATAACTCTTATTATTATTAAAGTACATGTGACTCTAGAGGGGTAAACACGTATTATAAATTTAAACGCGGTGCAAATCTTAAAAAGAAAACGCAATTAAAATAAATTGTTAACGTAAATTTCAATATAATTTGCCTTAACTTACAAGCTCCGTCTATTTCTACCTCCTACCTATTTTTTTATTATCCAGTCCTACCTCGCTGATAGATTTTTCAAAATAAATCACAATAGTTCCTATTCCTCCATTTTTTCTCAATCTGCTGGTGTTCCTCAAGGAAGCATCCTAGGACCCGTTCTTTATACAGTCTATACAGCTGATATTCCAACCCATCCAAACACTTTCCTTTCTACCTATGCTTATGACGCGTGTGTGCTATCAGTAGATAATGATCCTGTTACAGCCTCCCACACTCTTCAATCCCACATCCGAGACCTTGAAGTATGATGCCAGAAATGGAGGATTAAAATTAATTCTAACAAATCCAACCTTTACCCTTCGTCGTTAACCAATGACATCCTGTCCTACAGTATCCTTTAATGACACTCCGCTAGCCCCAGTTGAACAGATTCGATACCTAGGACTCCACATTTACGTTTAACTAAAATGTTTAACTTGGAATCCCCATACAAGACTGAAACGACAAGAAACTGCCCGACGTTTTTGACTACATCATCACTTACTGGACAAGCGCTCCAACCTTCCTCTTAATTATAAAAGACTTATTTCTATGACCATCATCAGACCTATATGGACTTGCGGAATAGAGCTATGGGGCTCTACTAAACCATCGAACTCATCTCGTATCCAATCCTTACAATCCAAAATCCTTCGTAAAATCCTTAATGCTCCTTATTTCGTCACAAATAAACTCATCCATAAAGACCTTAATATTCCATATGTCGTTGACTTAGGCCGAACCAGGTACCGTTCCTTCCATGACAAACACCATTCCCACTACAATCTATTAGTTTCAATCCTTGCTTCCTCTTCGATAATCCTCTGAAAAGAAGATGGCCACGAGACCTTCTAGTTTAAAATATTTTTAGAGTTCTGCAACTGGGTAGTGGCTCTACATGTATTTCATGACCATTTTCTATATAACATCACATTTTTTTGATGTATTTTTTTTTTTAATACAGTTTTAGATATCAATAAATGTGTTAAAAAAAAAAAAAAAATTTGCCTTAACAAGTTTGAAAAAGTACACTGTGTTATAGGATAATTAAGCTTGTATTGATCAATCAGTGATTCAAGGCTTATATATATTTTTAATATAGTTTTATACATTTTTATTAAGCCTCACAGATTCATAAAATATTTAAAAAAAATTTAACACTCATAATGACTGCTCCTTAGTACGTAAACAACAAAACTCTACATACGGAATCACAACAACGAACAGTTAACCAACACATACGAACTCTCGATTCGTGTTTTCATGGCTAAATGCTCGGAGTCGACAATAGACTTATAAACGGCACGTAAGTAGCTGAAATGTCACTTAAAAGAAGGCTGAAAATAATCTGTGTGAGAGACCTCCTCTGCTACATTATAGCCTAGGAAGGGATGCTACTGTGCACAACCCTTCCCCATGCCTACCATGTCTGCTGCTGAAGTTTGATATAGCACATTTGCTTATTTTAAGATTTGCTTCTGACAGGTTCGAGTACAAATTTAAAAAAAAAATAATTGTAAAAACTTTTTCGAAATAAAGAAACTAAGCAGATATGTTATTATTATGCGGTATTAAATGGAAAAATAGCTTTTTATTTATTACTGGCGCTAAACGAAATGTATAGCATTGGAGATCATCGTAAGCGCACTAAGTTTCGATTTAAAGTATGCAAAGGAAATAGGCTTAAACGTGTCTTGAATCGCAATAGTCTAGGTGAAAAACAAAGTATTTAGTATGTTACAAAAATAGAAAAACATAAAATACCGCTTTATAACATGTACAATTGTTTTTTAAACGGATCTAAATATTTTAATTGAACTCATGATATCAATTAACGATTGAACATATTTTATTATCATGGAATTTTTTTTTCCTCATCGTTTAAATCCCAAACTTAATAAAAACTATTTCTTCTCAAGTACTTTTAGCATAGATTGTATAAAAAAAAAAAAAAATTAATTGATTGACATTTATCACCGTATTACATAACACAACTAGTAAATATGCTAAAGCATAATAAATGGGAAATATGAAAAAGTTCCCAGCCATATGAAAATATTTGTATTGTAAATATTGCATATAAATAAAAGATGGATTGTAAACAAAGAAAATTAACAATATGATAATGGATTATAACAAAAAGCTAATATACTTAAGTCATTGTCGTAGATAATTATTTATTTTTTTATATTATTCAATGTAGATATTATTTTTATTTTCTGTTTATTTTAACCTTTAAAAATTGATCTGAGCAGGAAGGTGATAGAAAGTTGAATGATACGTGTGCATATTTTTTAAAGACGTTTTCAATGGTATTTTTAGTAGAATTTAAGTTTCTGAAAGAAATAAAAAAATGTCATTGCTTGATAGGGTATTGCAATTGTGCTTCTTATATTATTTAATTTTAAAAATTAAAAATAATAAAAGCACGTTTTCGCTTAGTTGCATACCGGTTGTTGGAGTGGAAACTCGATGAGTATGGAAGCGAAAAAGTAGTTGTGCGGCCGGCACTGGAGGAACTCACATTGATACTGACCATCGCTGAGTGACTTCTAACAAATATAGTTGCTGGTGGTGAGCTATCGATTCTTTGCCAGATCGACCTCGAGGCAGTCGATAGCTGTGGTATCGACCGAGCTGGTGTTTCCCGGGGCCTGTCAGGGGGGGTCAGGAAGGGAGTCCGGTCCCAGCAATCATCTGCCATTGTCTTATTAATTAAGTAATTTGTTAATTAGCAAGCGCTCGCTAAACCGCTCTGTCAAACCATTCATCTGGATGAACAAAAGGTATTGGGATCACTGGCGGTCTCAAAAGCAGGAAGATCTGTTTTTGGGTGAGAAAGACTTTTCTGTTGGATGAGGACAGAAAAAGATTTGACATACTTATCAACTAATTAAGCTAAACGGGTTTATGATATTATGCCGTTACTAGAAGATATTTAGTATCCATATACAAAACATCTAGTATTTTATATTTACCGTTATTTATTTACTATTTTGGTTGTAACTATGGGGATACAGAGAAAATTCCCTTCTCTTCTGCCCTCATCGTGAAACCGCCACCGCTTAGTAGTTCAAAGAGCACTTTATGGGTACAAAACTCTGCTATTTCGTTCAATTTATGATATGAATTGTCAGTGAGAACTAGAAATACAAATAAAATTTGCAAAGCTATTATAATATACATATGTTGAGAAATTTAAATAAATTATAATTGTTCTGACATATTTTGAATAATCATAAAAAAATACCATGTTGTGATATGAAACCAACATTTTCTTAATTGAACGACTAAACTTATATATTTTGGTTTTTCAATAATGAACCTTTGTAATCGAATAAAAAAAAAAAAAAAAAAAATCCTTCAAAATGTGAGGGCTTATGTTTCAAGATGCATATAACCTGAATAAAGAATTAAAAAAAAATCCGTTTGTCCGCCGTCCGGATTACTACTATTCCAAATATTTTGAAATTCGCCACAAAAATACTAGGGCATCCAACGATGTTCCTAACACATAGACGTTGTTATCAGCTGGTTATTTTAAAATACCAGCCGATTAAAAGTGATTTAATTCAATAACAGTTGTTTCTGAAGATAGAGACAAAAATTATGTGTTTATTTAAAGCGAATAGTTATAAAAAAGAGAAAAAATACGCCCATAGCTCTGTTATGAGAATTAATTGTTCTACAAAATTAAACAAGAATCATTGAAATCGGTTAAGAACTAGCAGAGATATAGCCTATTGAAATTAGTAGAATTGAGCAGAATGATGTTAATATGGCTAATGTATCATTAAAAGGTAGAGTTTTGTTCCGAAAGAGTGCGTTTGGAACCACTATCCACCATAGGGAGGTCATTTGCAGCCGATGAGATCTCATGAGGATAAGAAATACTGTAACGTTAGTCAATAAGGAATAATCCATAATGAGCTAACCAGTGATTTATGTATATGTATATGAATTGTAATTAACTTGCAACACTTTTCTTACCTCAGGATTTAAAAATAATATTCTATTTTTAAAAAGTCTAAAGGCACGTTTATAGTTGTACGTGAACCAAACCCTCTTACCATACAACCTTCGACTCCTCAGATTCGTATAAATTGTATACCTTTGTGTGCCTTATGACTATTGCTTAAAAAATAAAAAAATAAAATTCTAGAAAAACAAGGATCTGCAATCGTTTAAAATGGCCTTTGGAGATTATCAAATTTGACTAGAAATGTTTTTAATTACTTTCTATAAACATTTCATTCAATCTTACGGTAATTACCATTATATTATATCTGGATAGTCAGAGAGTCCCGAAACAGGAATTTTTTCCTTTCTTTTTTTTTTATCATAGACTCTAAAACTAATTCCACTAAAGTTTTCAAGCCGTTCAAACGAAAGTTCATTTTTTTTTTTTAAATCAATAGCAATTTTTTAAAATGTGTGGAATGGTTTCTTGGAAAATTGAAAGTTAAATCGGTACAGACTTAGGCTCTCACAGTCTTCTACCACATCAGTCGTTCCTGTTAAATGGTGTACTTATCAGGCCGATTAATATTATTTCGTTGAAATACATTTATGATCGCTTATATATGCGTTAATTTTATTCTGTTAAAATCCTGGTCTTAGAACTTCGAAGCTAGGAATCATCAAAAAGAAATGTATGATTACATCAATGGATTTCAAATTAGTCTTATATTCCTGCTACATTCTATATGTTGTCTATATTATGTTTGTATTTGATTAACGAAAATCTAATGACCTTACTGTAGTCCATAATATAAAGATATGTAAAAGGGTTTTATTTTAAAATGGATGAATTTCTATTTATTTATTGTTTTTTTTTTTTTTTTTGTTGAATCTCTTTCGAAAGGTAACAAAATTTTCTTATATAATTTATTTTAGTATTAGCTGACCCCATAGATACTACACTTTGATTCAGTTCATACAGTTCTATTCAGGTCATACTTTTGAACACGTAGAGAAATTCAAGTATTTAGGTTCAATGATAACAAGAAAAAATGAAATTCAGGAAGAAATAAAGTCCCGGTTAAAGGTGGCAAATGCGTGTTATTATTCGGTTGCTAAATTGCTTAGCTCGCGGCTTCTGTCTAAAAACTTAAAGGTTAGAATTTATAAAACTATTATTCTTCCAACGGTTCTTTACGGATGCGAAACGTGGCCGCTTACTTTGAAGGATGAACAACGGCTTAAGGTTTTCGAGAATAAGGTACTGCGTAAAATATTTGGTCCGAAGAGAGATGAGGCCACTGGGGAGTTTAGAAGGTTGCACAACGCGGAATTGCGGAGTTTGTACCCTGTGAATATAATTGAGTTGATAGCATCGCGGAGACTCAAATGGGCGCGTAAAGTTGTTGGGCTTAGTGAGGAACGGATTCCGAGAAAGTTGGTATTCGCTGAACCGACTGGTAGGCGTCCGAAAGGTAGGCCGAAGCGTCGATGGGAGGACTGCATTAAGGCTGATCTCGGGGGCTTGGGCTTGACCGGTGAACATTGGACGAGTCTGTGCAGGCGAAGTTTGGTGGTATCGGCATCGAACCTTCGGGTTCGGTAAGCCTATTATTATTATTATTATTATTATGACCCCATAGACGATGTCCTGTCTCAGCGCTGGATCCCAAGTGATATGATGACCCAGGGAAAAGGAGATTTATTTTTATATATAAAGGTAGATTGGTGTGTGTATATATATATATATATATATATATATATATATATATATATATATATATATATAGAGAGAGAGAGAGAGAGAGAGAGAGAGAGAGAGAGAGAGAGGGAAAGAAATTATATTACCTTAGAAAATTGAAAAAAATTAACTTAACGGGTAAAGTAACTTTTCTTTTATATTCTTTCGTAAGATATTCACTTATTTCTTATAAGGCTTCCACATATGAGAGTGACAATCATGTTAATCAGGTTAAATGAAATTTCTCGTAATTTCCGATGACTATGATAGTATGAGTAAATGAAGCCTAAATCGCAGACATAAAATAAGACTATGTCAAACTTTTTTATTATTATTTAAATTTATTTATTTATTCCATTCTATCCCGTAAGGACAATAGAAATAGTGTCAAGATACTTCATTTCTCCAATAGTATTGTCGGCACCATGCTAAACTGACGAATGTGCTGAGAATTCTGTTTCAGATTCCTTAGTTTAGCATGGTGCCGACGATATCTTTTCTATATAGTTATAAAATTATTATATAATTTTAGTATTGTCAATGCATAGAAGACACTGTCACAAAGTAAAAAAAAAAAAAAATAAATAAAACACAAGAAAGTACATTATTTTTTAGAATGTACCAGGTGATATTCCTCAATTATGTCTGAAACTCTGATATATATAAAAAAGAGAGCTGGTAAGTGATAGCTACTTACCTTTGTCAATCTCTACCAGAAAGATGTAGGGATAACCATCTTTGTAATTCATTCTTAAAGGATTGTTTTCATAATCATACTGGTTGCTGGAGACAAAATCTAAAAAAAAAATAAATAAATAAAAAAAAAATAGTACGGCGGCAAAGTTAAAGTACATTTACTACTTTCAAATTTTCAGTTTATCCGATCAAACAACCTTCACTCTTTCTCACAAACCTATGACTTCCTACCTTACTAGATTGTGGTATCCTTATATAACTTTCAACTTGTCCATGTTGTACAGACTTGATAATAAGGACTCCGTTGACAATCTTTTAACTTGGAAAAAACTAAAACGACAAGAAATTGCTACACCACTTTTTAGACAAACGGTCAAACCTTCCTCTTCACTGCAAATGGCTCATCTAAATCACTGTCATAAAACCAATCTGGACTTACGGATTTGAGCTTTGGGGCTCTACTAAATTATCCAATTCTTCCTGTATCTAATCCTTATAATCCAAAAGCCTTCCTAAAATCCTCAAAGCTTCCCACTGTGTTACAAATAAACTCACCCATAATGAACTTAATTTAGGTATATTTGATCCATTACGGCTAAATAACCTACTAAGTATTAAAACCAGATGGAGTTAGATTTTGGAGGACTACTGAAAATACATAAAAATAAAAGATCATGCTCCGAGAATCGATCTATAGGCCGTGGTACAATAGAGTCTTTGCGAAGTTGGACATTCCGCACAACTACCTAATGCTGAGGTGCAACATCGCTTATCTTAGGACGTTAGCCCAGAACAGGCTGTCGAGACAGCACGCGTATCCTTTAGTTATCGGCCCGCAGAGGTGTACCCTAGAACCACAAAAGCCGTGCCTTGCTTTGTGATGGGGACACAGAGCATTGCTTTCATTTTCTCACCCGCTGTCCCGCGTACCAAGAAAATAGAGTTCGTCGCATTCCCGTATTGAGTATTTTTTTTTTTTTTTATACACAGCCATTTACGAAGTTTTGGCGGATCCTCTGATAGTAGACTTAAAAGTGTTACATGCTTTTAAAGCGGAGAATCTAAAATTCGGGTCCAACATAATGCACTATAAAACCGTTGGTAGGATATTCATTAGGAATAAAACTTGTAGCCTTATCATTTTTGTTACAAATCAATATATTTTTGTTACTGTAAGACTATTATTTATATTGTTAATGTATGCATATATAATTGTATTATGTAGTACTCCGTACCGACCTGCTTACTACGGAAGATATTAAGAATTGAAAATAATTTATTATTATCATAAATGTTTAAATGAATAAACATTTTAGTTACCTTAGTAATAAATCGTGTTTGGCTGTATTATTTAAAATAATATATTTTATGTATCTGTCTTAGCACCAGCCAGGTACCTCATTTCTTTCATAAAAAAATTCATTTCTACTCGAACCTATTACTTTCTATCATTGCTTCCTATTCAATTCCTGATTTTTCTCCGACGCGTAAGAAAAGAAGATCAGAGGCCTTTTAATTTGGAGCATTTTACAGAATACTACCATTATCTGTTTGTTTAGTATGCCTTTGTTTTATATTCTACTCACTTTAACTAGATGTAATAATGTAAATATAGTTTTTAATTTTAATAAATATATTATAAAAAAAAGAAAAAAAAAATCGTTTGTAGTTCTGTTAAGTAAAACTACGAATCACGCAGAGAGACGTATAAGTTATGTCATCGTTCTTCTGTTTCGAGGACGTTTCTATGACAGACGTTTTACCTCTTTTTCTGAAAATAGAATTATGAGACTATTGTTTGATACAATTCTCCAAGGTTGAGTTCTATTGAGTTGTCATTTTGCGTTGTAGGTGCAGTCAAGTTTTTCGAATCTTCATCGAAACCCTGTATAAATTATTCTTTGTCATCTGCATAAGTTAAACTTAACAAGTATCGTTTACTAAAATTAAAAATTATTATGCTAATCTTTGAATATAAAATATTCTTTGTTAGTTAGTCAATATAGGATCTTTAATAATAGTTCTTATTTCACCTTAATTTATTAATATTTTTTCTTATAGCTTATCAATTTTCATTTTATGGAATAACACTATCCTCCATAAAATAACAAAAATAGCGATAAGCTCACATTTCCAAGAGTATTGATTGGAATAGGATTATCTAGGTAGAACGACTCGTAAATTATCTTTGCATAACTAGTGTACGTCAATTGTAGTTACAAAGAACTAATGTACACAAAGGCATTCATCAGGTTTAAAATGTTTTTATTTTAGACAGAACAATAAGACCGACCGCAGGTTTATACACATGAAAACGGTAACCTTGAACTGATATAATTGTGAGAAATGTTATGAACTGAACCTTATTATTATATTGTCGGAATCAGGGTAAAAAAACCTGCCGATTACCAGACGTGGATAGTACGTGTACAATTTACTCCAGACTGGACTGATCTGAGGTATAGTAATAATATTGAACTGCCTTGCCAAATTTGATATTTACAAAATATGTTTTCGGTATGAGCGTTAAAGCTATATAAAATCATTAAAAACTATATATTTACCATTACGTCCTTCATTCTTTCGTATTCGAGAGATTCTTTACAATGTGTAGCCTGAGTTCGGAAATCACTTACTCAGTCCTTCTTTTGGGAGAATTATTGTTTAATTTTCCTTTCTGAAATAAACATTTTTTTTTAACTTTTTTTTTCATAACCTCATTACACACATGAGAAAAGTGTAAGATGAAATGGTACTAATAATGTCTCTAATGAGATAACCCGGTATCAGGGAAACCCTAAACTTATTGAAGTTGTTAAGTTATTTCACCGCTTCCGTCATTTCCTTTTAGAAATTACACGTAAGCTACTCATCCTGGCTCATTTTTCTATTCTGTTTTAAACTCTGTGTTGTATAAAATGGTCTATCCATTATACTTGGGGAAAAACTAAAACTAATCAACTGATTTCTAATTTCTGTTATGTCATGTTTGGCAAATTACTCTTCACCCATTGACAAGATTGCTTCTTATTTGGATTATAATACCCCATCGCATCCTTACCACTTTTCAATTATATGAGGAAAATAAAATGGTTTTTAGATTTAAGTTTTAATAGAGTAAATCATTAATTCAAACTCCTAAGGTTTTATTCCGCAGGGATGATAAGGTCCTATAATAAAGTATTTATTTATTTTTTTAAATTTATCTCGACTAATGATCTCACATGATATCGACATCTTGCATTGCATTCAGTAAACCTATTTATTTCGCTAGTTGTGATTTACCGTTTCACAGTTAGACCATACTTTGTAGGATATTACTTTACCAAACAATAAAATCTCGGCATACATCCTATATTATATATCTTCAGTTTTGATCTTCAGTCTATTTTCTGGAATCAAAATCGCCCTGTTCCAAAATTTACATCCTACTCCACAGAACAATTGCCTTCGACCGATCCTTATATGTCCGTTCGACTGCATTCTGGAATTCCATTCATTCTAACATACGTAGTTCTTCATTACACACATTTAAATATTTCCTTTTCCCACACCTATTAATCCAAACAGACGCTTGTTGCCTAAAAAATTTAAATTAGATTTAAAATTTAGTTTGGAAGTACTCAATCTCAATATGTATTGACCGAATATCTACTTTTTTTTTTGTTAAATATTATTTGTTTTTAAGTTCTCATTCTATTTTTGTATTTATTTTATTTAGATTAAAAAAAAAAAAAAATCATCCTCCTTTATCTAAGTAAATAATTTAAGTGTATAAATAACTAAATATATTTAATGTTAATTATCGATGATAATTAACTTCACCACTATTTAATTTAATTATCATGCCCTACATTTCGGCTATAATGCCATCTTCTTGTGCAAAGAACAATTTGTATCTTAAGGTGAGTGGGTACTTACACCCAGAAGCCTTATGTTTGAGTCATTCAGACATAAGGCTTCTGGGTGTAAGGTGTAAAACATATTCAATGTATTCTGGCATAATATGCTGTGTTTCTTTTTGACATTTATGTTATTCTTAAGCAACTAATTTTGTATTCTATTCTATTCTAAATTTAACTGAATAACCAGTATGCAACAATTATCGTTCGGCAAAATACCAACTTTTCAGATTTAATCTAGAAACTTATCTTTGGTAATCTAACTATTTTAATTAGATCGGTAATGTAAAGATTCATAACGTAAGACTTTATCAAATTAAATATCAACTCGCACCATCTGGATTCCTAACGGCCCGAATGAATTTAAGGTTCTTTAAGACGTAAACTAATCCTTTAACTTAAAAATTTAAAGTAACTCAAAACATTTTTACATCAGTGTACGACTCTAACTATTTTGCAGGCAGTTTTTAATATATTCAAAGCTGAGACTGATTTTTTTATTTATTAAACTGTAATATTTTTTTCACTGTTATAATCTTATTTTTCCAAATTATTGTACTTTTCCCATGATTTTTTAACAGTATAATGTGGTTATACTAATTTTTGGAACGAAACGTAGATATATCTTGAACTTTTTGGAAAGAATTAAAAGGGATATAGTACTTTTGGAAGAATATAATAGAATATACGAATATACGATTAGTAGCCATCACAATAATCTTTCTCATACAACATTACCTTAAATTGCTACAAAGCGAGAAACATGTGAAAAATCATGATATTTAGTGAGAGAGAGAATTGTTCTACACTCTCACATACTTTCAAACGTATTATAATGAATATTCATTTACCGCATTTTCTATAAGACTTCATGATTTAATTTGTATATCTTCTTTTATAAATCATTTTTAATTTCTTGAAGTTTCTAAAATAAAAATGTTTTCGTGATATTTATATTACACTTTTTTTTTTTTTTTTATATAACTTTATCATTTAGTTTTCGTCTTTTTAAAAAAATAATATTTAATAATATTACAAAATTTTCCAAAAAAAAAATATTTGATATTATTCTTCGAATTAAAAAGAATATATAAATCTTCCTCCTCTCCCGCTACTTTCGTGAACTCTCTCAAAACCTTACTCTCACTATATTTTACCACTATTTCTCTTACTGTTTAGCGCGGCCTTAACTAATTTATAATGTTTATTACTGAGTTGTAAATATTTCCTTATTCTTTCTCTGAGAAATATCTTTCCTCGTTGGTTAATTACATTTGATTATCCATTCTTTATAGAGAAAGATAATATTTACGAAGTTTGTTTTGAACTTTAATTTATTATTTATGTGAATTTAGCAAATGTATTTACATTATTAATTACGTGTAAACAATATTTTTCTAAAATTTTAATTTTACATAATCAAAAAAAAAAAAAAAATGTCTATTAGTTTAGATCAGATACGGTTTTTCCCCTCGTATTTAGATCGGTAAGATAATGCTAATTCTAACCATTTTCAGAATCAAATACCATTATTCTTTTAAAATGTAAATTCCTAAAAATTTCAAAAGTAAATTTATGTGTCTGCGAAGAGGAATACTATGAAAAAACTCAATTTAATTGAGAACCTACAAGAACCAAAGCGACGCGCCTAACACTTATAACTAACACGTGGTTTAAAACAGCCTAAAAACTGATTATCAGATTAAAACCATTGATCAGAATAATAGAGGAGATTCAAGACATGCTAATTGAACCAATAAGAACGCACAAAATAAAGAAATTAATAAATTAATGGTAATGTATTACGGATTTAAGCCCATCTGCTGTACGAAAGGAGATGAAGTGAAAGGAAATGTATTGTGTTTACAAAGGATATAAGTACGTCTTGGAAGGAAATGTTTTTAGTACATTTTTGAATGAAATTAACTGGGGATTTAGCACTGTTTGGAATGAATAGCAATTTTGAAATACGTTTTTAAACAGTTTTTATGTTTTTTAGATAAAATCTGATGACGGATTTAGATTAAACCAAACTATTAGAATACAAGTATGTATAAATATCAATTTTAAAAAAAAAAATGTCCTTTAGTATCTTTTAAAATCAACGTCTCCATTGATTAGAACATTAGATTGAATTAAATTTTTATTTTATTGCCTTAACCACATACAAATTTTGGTCCACACAGTAAATAAGTTTTAATTACCTCTCTTTCTTTATATCAATTTTAAATGTCTTAAACGCTGTTTAATGAAATTATAAACTTTTATGTTGAGTTTCGATAGATATATGCATTTTAGTTTTAACAAGAAAACGAAAGTACATTGAAATATACACAGATAAAGAATACTTAATTAAAAATTTTGATGTGAAAAGGAGTAAGAAAACCGAATTTTAAGGAAAAAACGTGAAATTCCTGATATTCTATGACAGATACATAAATCTTTTTTTTTTTTTTTTTTCTTATTTATTTATTGAGAAATATTACAATTTGTTACATAATGAACAGTAGTAATAGTGATGTAGTACACATTCATACAATATATACAGCCAATAATGATATAGTCAAATTACATAAAATCGGAAATAAATAAATTCATACAGGAGTTCTGCCATTGGGTAGTTTTTCTTCAAGTTTGTATCACGCCATTTAACTTTTGTCACATTTACTTGTTGTACCTTGAAGTACAGTTGTAAATTTCAATAAATGATGTTAAAAAAAAAAAAAATAAAAAAAAAATAAATTCAAATATATACAAACAAAAAAACAACAAGAAACAAATCAAAACAACAACCTGTAGTAGAGATAAATACAAGTTGGGAAATAAATAAAAATCATACAAGCAAACTTAACTATATAAAATATATATAATCAGCCAAAGGAACCCTAGACTCGGCTGCTCCCTCCACAAGTGGGTGGAGAAGCGGAATCCAAGAGATCCCAGCGCCTCTCACTCAGCGCTTCACTGGTGTAAGCCAGTGGAGGCCGAGCTAGAGCGGAATAGACATAAATCTAAAGTGGAAATAAATAAGCAGTAATAATCATATTATAATTTGGTATAATGACCTTAAGATTACGACAAATCTTTATTGTTTTATGATTATATTTACTACCACTATTGCAAAGTACATCGTATACTACTTTCGTACCTTTTAAGTTGTGAAGACATGTTTCGCTCATTATAGTGATATAGATGATTGAGTTCTACTGTCTTGTCTTTTATCATGTCTTCATGTGGTGTAACTCTATGTGCTGCCGCTCTCCAATCTCGGATAAATATGCATACCGAGACAGAATCCTTTACAACAACTGCCCGCTAAAGGAAATGGCACTCCTCCGCATACTAACTTAGAAACTGCCCACAGATAGAGCAAGAGAGTAACAGCAATTTCATCAGGTAATGAATTCTGCCGTTCAATGCCAAAACATAAAAATAAATTTTAATGAATCTCCTTTTTCCCGCGTGCTTGTAAATATCTTTTGTATTTTAATAACGCTAATTTTTATTTTTTGTTCAGATTCAAAATTAAACTGAATTGTTTTATCTAACTGGATGTTGATTTTGTTAAAAATATTTTATTTAAATCATAATGGATATAATTAGTTGACCGTTTGAGAATTGCTGGAAGTAGTTAGTCCGGGTAGCGATCAGTAAATGAAACAACTAAATAGTTTCAACTCTTTATTGTTTGCCAATGTTTTAACTCCCCTTGTGGGTAATCGTCAGGGCGTATCCTTGGTGAATATAAACTCCATATTCTTTTCCATTCGCCCACAATACGCCCTCATGATGGCCAACAATAGGGGTTGAAACTTTGGCAAATAATAAAGAGTTGAAACTATTTAGTTGTTTCATTTACTGACCGCCATCCGGACTAATTACTTCCAATCTTTTATTTAAATATACGCATTATGATTTCCTAAAACATTCTAACACTTTATAAGATAAGTTTCATTACTAAAAGGCTTTCATACACATTATCAGTTCTAGATGTTTCGGGATTTCCATCCCATATCAACGACGATTAAATTTTACTATAAAGTATATATGATATCTATCTAAAAACTTAAAGATTAGAATTTATAAAACTATTATTCTTCCAACGGTTCTTAACGGATGTGAAACGTGGCCGCTTACTTTGAAGGATGAACAACGGCTTAAGGTTTTCGAAAATAAGGTATTGCGTAAAATATTTTGGTTCGAAGAGAGATGAGGCCACTGGGGAGTTCAGAAGGTTGCACAACGCGGAATTGCGGAACTTGTATCCTGTGAATATAATTGAGCTGATTGCATCGCGGAGACTCAAATGGGCGGGTAAAGTTGTTGGGCTCGATGCTGATCCGACTGGTAGGCGTCCGAAAGGTAGGCCGATGCGGAGATGGGAGGATTGCGTTAAGGTTGATCTCGGGAGCTTGGGCCTGAATGGTGAACATTGGACAAGTCTGTGTATGCGGAATTTGGTGGTATCGGCATCGAACCTTCGGGTTCGCTAAGCCTATTATTATTATTATTATAAAGTATATATTCATATGTCATACACTAAGTTCTGTTTTACATACAATTTAATTTTTTTAAATAAAATACTGATTTTAATAGCTTACGAACATTTCGATAAACTGCAATAGATTTAAACTTATATAGTAAATATATTTCTATTAAAACGAGGAATCTATAAAAGAACGTCGAGGAAGTAAACTCGGACATGAAAAATAAATTACATACATTATGCGAATCATATTAAAAAACGGAAATAAAGTCGAGGTTATGACAGTGAGAAATGTGTCATTGTTCAGCTGCAAACTTATTTAGCTGTACAATGACAAGAATTTCATCGATTAAAATTAACAAAAATATTATCATTTCTGTTTTTCTGTTATAATGTGTAATGGGTTGGTTATCTTAATAATATAAGATGAATGAACAACAGCTTATATTCTTCGAGAATAAGGTATTGCGAAAATTAACTAGTCCGAGGTGAAAAGCCAGAGTGGTTTTGCGCGTGTTGCTGGGAACGCGCAGATGACCAGAAATATTAAACAAATAATTACGAGTTTGCGTCTTTGTGACGAGGGGCTTCTATCTCGGCATTATTCATTCTATTTACTACTTTTATAAATAATATAAGTATATCCTAAGTTTGTATTTCTTAAAATGTTTTTTGTTTCTGTGCCAGACACAAGACTCAGTTTTTGTAATTAACCTTTATTCTTAGGGGCTGAAGGTCCTAGAATAAGATTTACTTTTCTTTCTTATAAGTTTGCTAAACCAAGACTAATCATCGAAATAACTAAGTCTATAGGTATATCTGTTGGATTCAAAGGCGTATTTTAATTACAGATGAAGAACTTAATTACTTCAAGGTCACTTAATTTAAAAAAAAAAATCTAAAATACTTGTTCATTAGGTCTTGTATACCTAGTGTTCAATTTAAGAACGAGGAATGAAAACAAAAACTTAGAAAACATGTAAATTAAGTAAAATTAAATTAAGTTATTATAAACGCTGTTTTCTTGAAGTAGATATATGGACATATTCTTTCTATTTTAAATTAGGGAATACTGTATGAAAAACAACGATTGTCTAAAATATGAAGGACACATCAAAAGAGGAGGTTTCAATGCCAATGTTGTGTAAATGCTTATTAAGAATGCAGCTAGCAATCAGGTACTTTGGAATCTATTGTTGGAACATGTTCGCAAAATGGGATCTTCTGAATCATGTTCCTTTGTAGATTACATATTCGAATAGTAAGTAACGTGTCTTTCTAACTGATTGAGTCAAAGTGAGAAATAAAAATAAATAAAATATTTAAAAAAAAACTGTTTATTTTAAATAAAATTCGGTGCTCCTCACTACCAAAAGTAATAAGTGTAAGAATCGGAAAAAATATTTGACTGATGTTTCACGGTATAGAGATTTCGAAACACATTGGTTCCGTTCCTGCAGTAAAATCAGAAAATATCCTGACCTGAAATATCGTTTAGCTGAATGTGAGGAGGATAAACCACTGGCTGCTGTCTCCTTCATGTCTACCCATGCCACATCTTTCTTAGAATTCAGCAAAGTAGCCTGTTATTTTTACAGGTGTAAATTGAATTTTTGAATTAAAAAAAAAAAAAAAAAGAAAATGGATGGGAGGGGCATATTGTATGATCATATGTTATAATAGGAAATTCCCAACATAACGAAAAAAAGGATCATTGAAAATGGGCAGGTATCAAAATAGCGTTTTCAACGTTCTGGTTATTGTATATGAATTATTTTCATGTTGTTAGGTTACTGTGTCATTATTTAGTACTGCGTTTCTCTGGTGTGTATAGTTTAGCGTCGTTTTTAATCAGCTTTAGGCGTTCTTTAAATCAAATAAATTAGAAATTTTATTGCATTTCTGAGGTTAGTGTCGAGCTCATTAACCTATGCGGAATAGTCAGGAAGTAATACTAATCTAATTGACTCATTTTTATTCTGTTCGAGATCATGAACCTTCCAAATAAATGGCAAAAATTACTCATAATCATAATTTTAGAGCCTTTTGTAAAATGCAGAGAGCATGACTTGTTGCATTAAATAGCTAACAATCAGCTTTTGGATGTGATAAAACGTCCAAAAAATGTCCATTCTATAAAAAATAGTTATTATATTCAACTGCTACTCTTCATAACAGTTCAAGACTCATTATGTTTTCTCTAATTCCTGTCTGTGCTCAGATGGTAAAATGGTATAAGTCACTTTTTCTATGAATAAGAGTTTTATGTTTTGTAGATAAAATCTGATTACGGGTTTAGATAAAACTAAACTACTAGAATACAAATAAGTATAAATATCAATTTTGGAAAATTAACATCTCAATTACTAAAAACTAATTTAAATTTTATTTCATTGCCTGAACAACATAAAAAAATTGGTGCACACAATACTCAACGTTCAATTACCATTATATCAATTTTATAAGTTTTAAATAGATTTTAGTGAAATTAGTTTAAGAGTATTTAGAAGATAAATTAGTTAAGTAAAAGAGTTTTTTACATTCTGGAGTATCGTTCGTTTTTGTTTAGAAGTGGTTCGTTTACCTGTACGTAATAAGTAGAGTTGTTTACTCATAAACTGAAAGAGAAACGCTTATGATATTTTGTCATGTACAAACTTAAACGAATGATACTTCAGAATGTGAAAAATTTATTTCTTTAAAACGTTACTTATACCTTTTCCTCCATCTGAGAACAAATTTGATAATACGAGTATGCAGCCTTTAAACGGGAATTACATATGCCGCCTGATAAAACAGCCTTTATTCGATATAATAATGTTATAAACCTTATAAATAATAGATATGCTCAAAACAATATGCTTTCCATTTCCGAATGTAAATCGTATTATGGCATATGAATGCAGAGAAGGAAGCCTGGTTTGGAATACGCGAACAAAGAAGAGGCAGACCAGAGAAGGCCAAAGCAGGCCGGCCATAGTAATCTCGTCTCCTTCACCTTGAGCTCCCAATGACTGCCTTTGTAATAACCCGGGGCAAAGGATGGGACAGATCCGGATAATCTGAGGAATCGGAGGATAATAACTATTTCTTGGTCTATCTCCCACAACGGAAATTGCTTTAGTGCTTACCAAACCTGCTAAAAACGTGTCATTTTGGCTGCAGCAAAGAGATATCCATTTCCAGAGAGCTATGGTCATTTAACAGCCTCATATTATCCAGCATAATATTATTGAAATACGATATTTAGAAAATAATATTACTACACAGCTGTTGATTTTTTAAATTTTATTTGTCTTTGTATGGTAGATTTATAACTTTAGTCATTGTTCTCAGATTCTGTCCAGAAATATGGTACGTACTTTCCATTCTACCAACAATTCGTACATATTTTCCATTCTACCTACCCACATTCTACCAACAATTCGTACATATTTTCCATTCTACCTACCCACATTCTACCAAATTATACTTAGTTTTCATTTTCCTACGATGCGGTACATATCTCCACACTACTCCATACTTTAATGTTTCCTATTTCATGTGAATATTGATATCTTTGTACACTATCTTTAGCCATAATTTGTTCTGTATAGCACTTTCATTATTATTCTATAGCCATTGTAATTTAATTAATTAATTTCTTTACATGTATTTATATATATATATATATATATATATATATATATATATATATATATATATATATATATATTCCTTTTGTTTTAATACAGACATTTTCTTGCTCAATATTTTATATAATATTGTATTTAATGTTATTGTAATCATATTTCTTTTTTATCTTTTTAGCCCTGATGATCACCCTCTGTTTACGCCATTTATTTCATTTGTCCTCATTTTTATTATGTATTTAAATTCCTCAGAAACTTTCTTTAATAACTATTTATATTTCTTATCAAGTGTTCCTGATTATTTCTATCAAAAAGAATAACATATGGTTTTTTATAACAGTTGGAACAGAGTGCGAAAAGTGTGTGTACATTACCTTATTCTGTTTGTTATTATCTCACCAATTTTACCTTTATCTTTTATTTTGTACCAAAGATACCTTATTATACCAATTACCAAGTACTCACTTATTTGTTTATTCATTCACCAATTTATCAGTTCTACATAACATAAATTAAAATCAACAAGCAAATCCTTGAATCAGCTTAGCTACCAGGCACAGCGTAAGTAAATCCTTAGGACGACCCCGCTGGCCCCAACATTGGTCCTCCGGGCCGGATTTGTACTGAAGGATTTATATTATTTTTTTATTTTATAATTTATCATGACAGAAGCTACTACTCAAGTTGGAGTAACCTTTGTAAAGAAAATTAGTTTATTGCGCAAACGATATCTATCATTTGGAAAAAAAATTAAATCTATTAGAGACCAAGGTCGGGCTGCACGTGATTCCGAATCTGATGCTTATCTCTTTTTAGGGATGTGCAGAAGCCTAGAGAAAACCTATGAAAAATTCGAATCACTGTATTTTGACATCGATGAACTCTGTATCGCTAACGATTGTAATGTATTCCCTTCAGAATCTGAAAGCACCTTCTTTTCCAATGTAAGGGGATACAAATACGAAGCATCAGGTTATCGCATCAGATTGGAGAGGGAGGGCAGGATGCAAGATGAAGCTGCTCGGTCATCCACTGTCGTACACTCCAATGAGACGGTTGTTTGCCAAACTAACTTACAAGATGCAATGTTACCTTCACTCCAAGCTACTGACACCTTTTTGCATCTACCATCACCTACATTTACCTCAACTGAGGATAATACCTTAGCCGTACCGTCAGCCTGTACCCTTTCTTCTGACACCAGTCTCTTACCTCAAGAATTTCCATCACCAATAGAAATTCAGCCATACCCTCGCTGTCACCTCACAGAACCTGAATTTGACATACCCACCAAAATAAAGTGTCTGCTTAATGCTGACCTTTTTAACCTAACCATACAAAGTACATATCAACACCAACTACCAATGAACCAGAAGGTTATCTTGGGATCATTGAATAAAACAACAAATTCACCAGTTTGTATTATATCTCTAAACCATATTGTTCAAAGGCTTAAGAGATCGGATGAAGGAAGTAGATCTATTCCATTTTCAATCGAAGACCGGCTATGTGAAGAATGTTTCCTGAAAAAAACCTACCGAGATCCTGATCGTTGTGTGGTGGTACTTCCTTCTTGTTCTCCCAAACCTGAACTAAGCACCTATGAACACAACACCACCACCTATTGCTCGAAGTCATCACCGTTTCTTGCACCAATAACACTTTTAACAGTGTCTATGCCCTTCACAAGTCTTTTAACTTATATGCAGACGTTGCTATGTATTATTAAGAGTAATGAAATTCGTTCTCTCATCGATTCTAAAATGTTCTGGTCTGGTCATCGTCAACACCTTCAACCTTCAATACCACCAAGACTCTATACTCGAACTACGTCAGACACTTATTCGATGTTTCTTAGATCCAGGGGGTTAAGTTCGGCAGAACTCCCCAATCATTCCCTATGGTGGGCGGGGCCTGTATGGATATCACTACCGCATCATCAGTGTGAATATTCTCATGGAATTATACACAATAATCTGATCAACAAGAAGACGCCTGAAATTATTGAACAATCACCATCTAGTGAGTTCGGAATTTAGGTGGGCGGTATGTTTACGCCACTTATTTCATTTGTCCTCATTTTTATTATGTATTTAAATTCCTCAGAAACTTTCTTTAATAACTATTTATATTTCTTATCAAGTGTTCCTGATTATTTCTATCAAAAAGAAAAACATATGGTTTTTTTAGAACAGTTGGAACAGAGTGCGAAAAGTGTGTGTACATTACCTTATTCTGTTATTATCTCACCAATTTTACCTTTATCTTTTATTTTGTACCACAGTTTCCTTATTATACCAATTACCAAGTACTCACTTATTTGTTTATTCATTCACCAATTTATCAGTTCTACATCACATAAATTAATATCAACAAGCAAATCCTTGAATCAGCTTAGCTACCAGGCACAGCGTAAGGAAATCCTTAGGACGACCCCGCTGGCCCCAACACCCTCAATGGAGCTCAAACGTTGGCCAACAATAAATAGTTTAAACAAATCATTTGTTTCATTTACTGACCACCAGCTGGACTAATTCCTTACAGTAATTCTCCAAATGTCAACTAATTATATCCAGAATCATTTTTTTAATAGCTTTTCTCTAGCCTATTGAATGTTGATTAGGTATTAGCCCAGTCTGGCAGCTGTTAGCCATTGGGTTTACTCCTTTGCATCCTCTTTGTAGAATCAAAAATATTACATTTAAAATCGCTTTATCAGTAAAGTAACCTGAACATTTTAACAGAAAGCTGAAAATTATTAAACATTCTTAATTTTAGTTCCCGGAATATTGGGTAAAAATTTCTGAAATAACTCATGTTTGTTTGAGCAAAGGAGAAATCAGGTTATTTTATTTTTTAGTAGTTTTTGTTAATATCTCAAAAATTATTATTTTAATCGCCAACAATGATAAAAAACGCTGCAAATCATTACACAATGCTTTATTATATATAAATAACAATATTAGGGTATAACTGTTTCTATAGCTGTAGATAATAAATCAAGTAATGTGAAAAGCAATAAATAATTCATAGAAAATGGCGTATCACCGTTGCTTATTTCAATGCTATATCTTTGCTAGTATCTTAACCAATTTCAATGATCCTTCCTTCATTTTGTAGAAAATTTAATTCTCTATGAAATTCTGTTTAGATTATCTTCAAAAGTAAATCAGTTATGAGCCCATATATGGGAAATATTTCAATTTGTTTCCTTTTTTGTTAATGTTTTTCTTGTTTATCGCGCTTTACTGATTCTAAAACTTTATGGATGAAATTTCATTTTTTTCTTTTCTTTTTTATACTTATTTGCGGTTTTTTACTTGATAAACTCAGATAATTTTTTTCTCTATTTTCAAAAATAACTGATTTATTGAATTAAATCATTCTTAATCGGCTGCCATTTTAAAAATACCTAGCTGATATTAACGTCTAGGTGTTTGGATCATCGTTGCATGCCCAAGTATTTTGTGGCAAAATTAAAAAGAATTAGTCCAGTAGTTTCGGAGAAATGCCGCGGATGGCGTACGGCAGACAAACGGATTTTTTTTTTTCCTTATTCCGGTTCTACGCATCTTGAAACGTAAGCCCTCAAAGTTTGAAGGGAGGTAATTTATTTTTATTTTTGGTTGATTACAAAGGTTCGTTATTGAAAATAATTATAAAAAAACACTGGAAATGCTATAATGAATAACCTTAATGTTTTTAAATAAATATAATAAATAGTTACAGAAATATTTCATAGATTTTAGGAGTTTTCCACTTACAGCGCGTGAAATGTTGAAGCATTATATGAGATATTGCAAAAAATATAATGAAATACTAAAGTTAAATTTCAGCCTTCTTTTGTTTTCGAACCTAGGTCTAATATAATATTTTTCGAAAATGTAATATTTTTGCTTGTGCAAAGGAGACAGGCAGGAGCAAACGCAACGGCAGTCATATTTTAGATGTGGCACATCCTTATCAACATTCCGTAACTAAAGAAAAAAACAGTAATACTAAAAGAAGTTTCTAACTCTCAAACAATCAGTATTCCAATGACTAACATTACTTGAAACGTTAAAAAAATTAAAGTAACACCAGCAGATATTCTAAACCAGAAGATCTTGCAGCTATGTTCCTTTTCAACACCTCGGCGGATTAGCAGTAATTTAAGAGTAGGGAAGAGTTGAAATAGGTAGGTTAGAATGGGAAATGAATTTTCATGAAGAAATACTACCTTTTTGGGCTGATTCAACAACGAGAGGAACATTCTGACCAATTGTGAATAAGTTCATCCGTGACGAAGTAAGGAGCATCGAAGGATTTGGATACGAAAAAAATGCGATAGTTTAGTAGAACTCAACTGCTTAAGTCCAGATTATACTAATGATATTCATGTAAATGATCCGTTTAAAGTTATATGAAGGATTATAACGTTTATCAAGTAAGTGTTAAAGTAGCTCAAATTAGGTTATTACTGATTTCAATTATTAATTTACATTTATCCTTCAATAATACAACTGATACTGTTTTATGATAGAGCTGCATTAAAAAGCATTGTAATTTAAAAATTTTTGATATGAACCAATTATAAAAAATAAGTTGATCTACTAAAAAACTTATTGTTGTAACTAACTCGGGAAATGACTTGAGAATGAGGTTGTTTAGACACTCCTTAGTGGTAGCTGAATTTCACAAATACGTGGATCTTAAGACATGTTAACATTAAAGGTAAGCTGTTGTTCTGTCTTTCCTTTTCATTTATTAAGAAATTTGAATTTATTTAATTATCTCATTTTAATTCAAATTAACATGTAAGCTATAACCACTGGCGCTGACTCAACTATTGATGTCATCATCATCAATCGGCTCTACAACCCATTACTGGGTCCTGGCCTCCTCAAGTAGCTTTCGCCAGTTGGTTCTGTTGAGTGCCGCTGTCCTCCAGCTCCGAACATCAGGCAGGTTTCTCGAATCCTCCCTCACACCATCAGCCTATCGTAGTTGGGCGCGGCCTCTTGCTCGTGTTTCATGCAACTCTTCATCGAGGAGCTTCCTTGGAATTTCCTGTGCGTCCATTCTGGCCACATGCCCTGTCCATCGAAGCCTTCCAATCTTTATTATTTTAACAACGTCCTGTTCCTTTAATAAGGAGTTGTTTGTTCGCCTTCTCCATGTTTGATTTTCTCTTTTTGGGCCATAATTGCTTCGATTGTCGCATGTTGAAAACATCCTGGGGAAATATCAATGAGGTTTTTGCCAGGGTAAGTCCACAATTGATCAGATATTCTCCTTACGCCTTGTCATGGAACGTAGCCGAGAATACCAGATACCCACACACCACTTATTTATCGATTTCCAGGCAGCCTACGATAGTGTTCAGCGTGAACCACTATATCAGGCCATGAAAAATTTCAATATACCAACGAAACTTATACGTCTGGTGAAACTCACTATGGAAAATATTGAAAATGTGGTGTGTATTCAAGGCGATTTTTCTTAGGGATTTTCGATTGTTAATGGAGTTCGACAAGGACACTCACTTGCGAGCCTGCTGTTCAATTTTTGTCCGGAAAAAGCGGTCAGAGAAACAGGAATCCATTCAAGGAGAACAATCTTCAACCGGACGACCCAGATCCTCGGGTATGCAGATAACATAGAAATCATAGTAAGATCGAGAGCGGCTGTAGAAGAAGCCTTCCTTGCCTTGGAGTCTTTAGCTTGAAACATGGGCCACGTCGTGAACGCTCAGAAAACTAAGTACATGGTCGCTAAAGAAGTGAAGCCCCCTGATGAACTCACCGTTCGATTTGGGCCGTATACATTTGAACGTGTGAGTGAGCTTACGTATCTCGGCTCTCTAGTAAACGAAAATAATGATATCTCGGCTAAAATAAGAAGAAGAATAGCATCGGCTTACAAGTGCTATTTTGGACTACGCCGACATTTAGGAAGCAGTTTACTCTCAAGAGCTACAGAGATGAGACTGTACAAGACACTTATAAGGCCTGTACTTACCTATGGATCAGAAACATGGACCTTTTCCAAAAGCGATAAGCGAAATCTATGTATCTTCGAAAGAAAGATTTTACCACAGCTATTGATGTTTTAACCCAAATCCTATAAATATTTATTTATTTTCTAGCGTAGTAGATTGCACAATCAGCTATTACGGAAACAATAATTTTCGTTTTTCATCCTCTTTATTATTTCTGTGACTAATCGCATTCCAATCCAATTACGTTTTGTTAAAATATCATCAGGAAGAAAATCACTAGTCTATTTTTATGAAATATATTTCAACTACTTGTACATTTGCCCATTAATTTTAATTTTTAATTACCTAGGACCGTACTAAATTTCAAATAAACCTTAATTCACTTCGAAAATTTTATTATTTGTTCATAAGACATTATTTTCTATGCAATGCAGTACCATGGAAAAATCAAATGATGGTGGTATAGTAATCAGTGTGATAAAGGTAATTTCAATATCACACACTCATTTTTCCATTTTTTCTCTTAAGCAGTGCAATAGTATATTAATCTGAGCCTATCCAAAAACATTGTTCATAATGAAATACATTATCAGAAATATAATACAAAATCAAAACAACCATAAGATTGCAATTACATGTAAAAGAATGCTAACAATGAACGGTTCTGGAAATTAATTTGAAAGAATCAAGCGAATGATTACTTTTTAAATTACTGTTATTTACTATGCATAAGTTTTTAATTACTGGAAGATTTTTTTAATGCGGAACTATAATAGAACAGAAATGCTTTATTTTATTATTTTTTCCGTTTGTGCGAAAGGTTGAAATTTTATAGGGTAGAGTCATCACTCCCCCTACTCCTTTTTTTTGTGAGTTGGGTCTCAAACACACGGGGAAGTAGCTGAGTGACACCCCATTAATTAAATGATTGGACTGGGATTCGAACTCACAACCTTTGGCGTGGAGACTAGCACTCTTGCCACTCAGCCACGGGCTCCCTATTTTATTTTGTTACTAATCCATATTAAAACAAAAGAATGCTGCCAAACTCCATAGGCTTACCCCTTTCTCACAGACTTCTGATATATCAAATGACATTATGTTAAAGTTTTATCTTAAATTAAATTTAAAAAATATTCTTATTTAATAATTTCATGATATAGTTTATTATACAGCGCTATGTTAAATGCTCATTTAAAGCTCAATATTGAAAAAAAAAATATGTAAGAATGCACACCTAAGGGACCAACAGTACCAAAGCGAAACAAAAATTATTGTGTAAAGGAAGTTAATTAAAATATTGAAAAAAAAAAATCTACCGATTAATACATACTTAATCTAAACTAATAACCCGCTGGTGGTCCTAGGATTTTTTGTATGGAGTAAAAAATATTTAGTTATGTAGTACTTCGGAGGATACGTTAAAAGGTGGTCTCGAGCCTGTGCGATGTCAGGTGTTCGTTAAAGATCCCTATCCTAATAAAATATTGACAGGCATAATTTAGGACTCGTCCGATTAGCCACAGTAGCATAAGTGGCGTAAATAAATAAACAACAATCTAAACTAATAAATATGATATTTATCAAGAGTTAATATAAGCCAGCCACTGGAACACAGTGGAAAATCTGATTTCAGTTATAGATGTGAATTAGCATTATAGTATCTTTACGTTTTAACAAATGCTTCTGATGACATCAGTAAATAAGTTATCTAACTAACTTCAAAAACACAAAAACCTTTCTTTTATTTTTCACATAAATAATTGTAATAAAAGAGTTATATTTTAAATATTTTAGATAAAGATCAGCCTTGTGTCATGTGGAAACAGATGCGGGCTAAGAAGGATAACGAGTTTTTAAACAATTTATTGGAAGTTATAAATAATAATGGTGGTGATGAAATCGTAGGTAATAACTTAACTAATTAATTTTCCTTAACACGCGATGTTATTGATGTCTTGATTTTATTTCATCACTCATCAATCCGAGAACTAAAAGAAGAACTATCTATAGAAGAAAAGAACATTATTTATTCGATAGTAACTATATCTTTTTAAAGACACAAACACACAGCCTTCTCACGGCTTTAGTTAAACAATTAATAATTATTCTGTAAAGGCTAGGTTCGAAGTACTCGTAAGCCCTACCAACGAAGGTACTCTGCTTCTTTACCTGCCTAAATCGAACTATTACTGAGTTAAATGCTGATGAAGATAATTTTTGAAAAATATACTGATTATGGTAGCCACTCAGTGCACATATCTTCTGTAAACTTGTAAATTTCAAACATTTTATGCAAAGTAAAATGTCACTATTTAAATAATCTATTGTAATTTACAGTTAGCTACAAGGCTAAGAATGGTACAATGATAGCTGTTGTGATGCATGTCTTATGCCTGTTGCAATATGGTGATTTTTACAATGCAGTGATTGGTAACTTTTAACTAATATAGTATTTAAACAGTAGAGAAGCTATAAAGAAACAAACCCAATAAAAAATAATTAAATCCACAAACATACCAAAAAGTAATAAAGAATTACTCAGTATATCTGTTATTATTTTTTTTTTATATTGAACAATTTTTTTTCTGAATATTATGATCATCCTATAATCTGTCCTTATTAGTTGACTTGATTCCCAATTACTAGAAAGTTGCATTTTTGCCTCGATAAACTTTTATCTGGATTGAAAATATTAAAATATCGACTTCTCAAGAAATCAATTTCAATTAGTTGAATAGATGTTAATAAACTATTACATGATATATTTGAACTGCCATAATCAGCATACTTTATATGCAATCAGTTATTTTTCTTTCCCCATGCAAAAACTTCCTGGCATTTTAAGTCTGGCCCTTGTTTATAATTCAATCATGAATTGCTTTAGGAAACCAAGCAGCATTGTAAAAATTTTGCTGTGCAGTCAGAGACATTTTAAAAAAATGCTGTGAATAATAGCTATATTTACTTACTTATATTTACTTCAGCTGAGCAAAACGTGATGTTTAAATATCAATAGTTTGTTCTTGAATGTCAGGAGTATGCACCACTGGGTGCTGTCTCCCTCATACCAGCCGAGGCTATGTTTAAACGAATATAACTCATTTGCTGATTGTAACTTGTACAGGTGCATTTCTTTTTTTTTTTTTTTTTTTTTTTTTTTTTCTCTGTACAATGGGATTTTTTCTCAATAAATACGCGGTTAGAGATATTATAAAAATTTTTTTACATCAGAAGGAATTTAAATTACATTTTAATACGTCTTTTCTGTCCTCCTGTGTATTGATAGCCTTCAACAGGTTAAAAACTAACCTGCAATACAGGTTAGTTGTTTTGGCTTGCATACATTTCTCAAACAGGCTGTTATCTTAAAAGTAAGCATATTTATAGAATATATTGATTTCTTGTCATTTTATTTAAAAATACAAATTTTAACAATATACATAATTTAAATTAAACGATCTGTAATAAATAATAAAAGATAAGGTTAATAGAATTCCAGTAATAAATATACCAAGTAAGCGTGGTATACATATTTAAGAAAATATATATTTATGAATAGTAATTTATAAACCTGCCAGAATAAGTTCTATGAGCGTCTGAATTAACCATTTTTATTTTTATCTAGATAAATAAAAAAAAAATATTAGCGTTTTGAGGAACAACAAATAAAATTGATAAGTTTCTAAGAGAATGTTTGTGTAGAGCTCTTTAACCAGTAGGGAAATTGCTTAATTTTATTTCATGTGCTAACTAAGGTCAATTAGGTAATTAACCTTGTCGAGGACATGGTCAAAAAAGTTTCAAGGCAATTTTCCTTAAGTTTAAGCGGAGATACAAGGAAATGATTGTAATTATTAAGCAATCAATTCTATTGTATTTAAATGAATTAAAATCGTAATGTATAATAAGCAGTTAAATGAAGGTACTTCAAACGAAACATTGTACCATTAAGTGGAGTTCTCTGATCACACTCCTGCTGTAAAATGGAAATCCTAAAATAATCTCAAGGTAAAAATGCGAGGTGTTTACAACGAATACTATTATTCGGTGCTTTACTATATATATATATATATATATATATATATATATATATATATATATATATATATTTTTTTTTTTTTTTTTTTTTTGTTCACTCCTACCTCGCCTTTGAAGGCTATACGGGGTTTCTCAGACCAGGGAGTGAGGGCGGGGTATAAATGCCGAGATAAAAGTCCTCCCGGTACTGAGACTCGAACTCGTAATATTATGGTTTCCAATTTTTGGTTCTCTGTGTTGCTAGGCAACGCGCGTCAACGTACCGCGCGCTAACCTACTCGGCTACCCCGCCCCAAGATATATATATATATATATATATATATATATATATATATATATATATATATATGTAATATTTATGTGAATTGTTATTAAATAATACAAGCGTCCCATAATAGTGTTCCTAGGGTTTCATTATTATTGGCCATCTCCTCATTCTTAAATGCAAACTTCATGCATTATGCAATTTTTTCTAGAAATCGCTATTTATTGTATGAATTCTTTCTTTTTTTGGAATACCAATTGATGTGTTAAAAAATTACATTACAATTTTATGTGACATGTTTTATATTACTTAGGTTCCACGTACACAAGAATCCAGTCACTGGTAAACACATAGTATAATAATTTCTAAAGCACTTTAGAACAATGTTGTTCACATATAACCCATTGAGCTTATTACATTTTATTATAGGATTAAAAAACAAAAAAAAAAAACAGTTTTGTCCTCTTATATTCATTGTATGATTTTTTAAAAATTATTCAGTGCTCATTCTGAATAAACTTCTTTCCATTTTTATTCAAATAAATTTTTCTAATTCAAGAAGACATAATATTTTTTCTCTAACATCAATTATGTACTGTATGTTTGTGGCTATTCCGCCCTAGCTCGGCGTCCACTGGCTTACACCAGTGAAGCGCCGGGTGAGAGGCGCTGGGATCTCTTGGATTCGGCTTCTCCCCTCACTTGTGGAGGGAGCAGCGGAGTCTAGGGTCCCTTTAGCAGATTGTATATATTGTATATAGTTAAGTTTGCTTGTATGATTTTTATTTATTTCCCAACTTGTATTTATCTCTACTACAGGTTGTTGTTTTGATTTTTTTTTTTTTTTTTTTTTATTAATTATTATTTTCTTGTATATATTTGAATTTATTTATTTCAGATTTTATGCAATTTGACTTTATCATCATTATTCTGTATATATTGTATGAATGTGTACTACATCCCTATTACTACTGTTCATTATGTAACAAACTGTAATATTACTCAATAAAAAAAAAATAAAATAAAAAAAAAAAAAAAAAAAAAAGAAACCTCAATTATAACCGAATTTATAGTGTATCACATCTCTTCTTATAAATTGTAATTTGACTAAATAATAAGAGCACTTGTTTTGTTTTTTCATGGACGTGTATTGAACTAGACTTTTTTTTTTTAGATTGTTATCCATTTTCAATAATAACTGAGTTTTTGAAGAATAACATATATAAAAATTTGTGATTTGAATTTTTTTTTTCTTTCTGTTTATCGCACTCTACTGATTCTAAACCTGTATGCGTATTTTTCTCTATCTTCAAAAATAACTGAGTTATGGGTGTATGTATTGGCAAAATCTCAATTTTGTTTTTAGTTTTCTGCGCTCTACTGATTCAAAAAATGTATAAGAAATTTATCTATCTTAGAAAATAACGGAGCTACAGGCGTAAATATATGCAATATTTCAATTTTTCCTTGTATGATTATAATTATTATTAATTTTATTTATTTTGTATGGTGTTTTACTCATTCTACAACTCAATACATATTTTTTCGGTCTTCAAAAATAATCGAGTTATTGAATTAAATCATTTTTAATCGCCCGCAATTCTAAACCTAATCAGCTAATATCAACGTCTAGGTGTTAGAATCATCGTTGAAGGCCAGAATTATTAAAAAAAAAAAAAAAAAAAAAAAAAAAAAAAATTGGTCTAGTAGATTCGAAGGAAAGCTGCAGACGGCAAACGGAATTTTTGGGTTCTATAGAATTGGGTTCTATGTATCTTGAAAAGTAAGCCGCCAGATTTTTAGGGTAAGAGGGTTTGTTTTTTTTTGTTTTTTTTTCAAATGCAAAAGTTCATTATAGAAAATAATAAACTGAAAAGGCAGGGTACGCTAGACGGGTATAGAAGTTTTTGTTAATTATTGTGGTTTATGCTGAGTTAGAGCAATGTATTGTGGAAATGGTTTTATTTTCACAAATCTTCACATTATGCAAACATATTACATGCATGTAATATGAAAAGACTATCTAATATGATAGTCTTTTCAAAGTTGATATGACCAAAATTTTGTCAAGCTTCGTGTTTAATGTGCCTAAAATTTTAAAATAATACCTAATTTAAATTTATCTTATAACTACGTGAGATTACATAGATTTTGCATAATGAGGGTGCCATGATAAAGATATTTTTTTTCAGTTCACGCTATTTTGTTAAATTATTTCAAAAGACGAGAGTATTCCCAATCACATAGGTGGAGTCAACACTAAAAGCATTCTTCAGTAAAAAAAGAAAAGAAAAGAGAAATCACGTTTTGCGTTTGGACTTCTCAAACGTTGTTTAAGTTGGTGAAACACAATGGAGTACAAGTTGTGCATTGAATTTTTTATGCACAGAACGTCATCAATTAAAGATTATTTAGTTTAAGATAATTAAAATCCCATATCCAATCCATACAATCCAAAATCCTTCGTAAAATCCTCAATTCTCTTTACTTTGTCACGAATAAACTAATCCATAAAGACCTTAATGTTCCGTATGTTGCTAATTTGGCCCGACCATTCCTTTCAAGACAAACTCCATTCCCACCCTAATCCTCTAGTTTCAATCCTCTCTTCCTCTTCAATTTCTGACAATTCTCTAAGGCGCCTGAAAAGGAGATGGCCCCGAGAAGTTCAGAATATTTTATATATCCTTCTAGTTTAGAATATTTTTAGAGTGCTTCCACTGGGAAGCTTCTCTGCATGTGTTACATGCCTTTTTATATTTCATTCCAATTCACTTGTATTCCATTATACAGTTGCAAATTCCAATTAATAAAAAAAAGTAAAAATAAATAATTAAGTATAATATAATATATAATATAATTAAGTAAATTTGTATCTGAACTGACAAACGAAATATGAAAATGACTTTTCGTGACATTTCGTTTTCTTATAAGTGAGTGATTTGAAAAATTTCGATTTACAATAAAAGATAATGAAGAACTTATCCCGTAGGAGGAGGAAATTATTGTTTATTTGTTGATTTATAGAAATTTACTACTATATTAACTACAACTCGATAAGTAAGTCTGCTTTATTAATAAGGCATATGATAAACTTCTGTGAGGGAAAAACCCATTTGAAGCACTTCGAGGTCTAATTCAATGTAGAAAGTCCCTTGGTCGTCTACTTTTCAGATGTCGAGGAGGATTATCAGGAATATGTACGAATGGAAGTTTACGGATAAGAGGATGGGTGAGGGCTGAGAATAAGAATTGAAATTAATGAGGTTTAATTTGAATGTTGTAGGTATCGGTATTAGCTAGCATTTTTTATTTTATTTTATTTTTATTATTATTTATTTATTTATTTATTTATTTTTTTTATTGTTTCAGTCTTATTCGAGGATTTCAAGTAGGACATTTATCAAGATGCAGTTCTTGTTATCGGATCTGTTTGAAAGGAGTCCGTGGAATATTGGTGAGGATATAAGTTACAGATTAGGTAGGTTCATAGGTTTGGAACGAAGGGTTAAGTTCATTGGACATAATGTTTTTTAATTATATATAATGTCCTGATTTACATGAGAGCATTGTGATAGAAATGTTTGTATAGCTCTTTAAAACACATACAATTCAGGCGGTCATAGGGACTGCCGATATAAGTGAAAACTGTTTTTAAATTCTCGATTTGCGCTGGAAAGAAGAGCACTTTCGTTAAAGTAGATTATGTTGAGAGTACATTTTTTTTTTATTATTTCATTTAATTGTAAAACATCATCAACCTAAAGAGTTGTGTCATCTTGAAGTATGTCATCGTAATCTGAATGTCACTGTATACTGTATGAGATGGTAGTACACATAACACATTTCTGCCATTGTTATCAAGAAAATTCTGACTTTTAGGAATAAGCTTTATAATTGTTTCATAGGGGTAACCTCAGTTTCTCTATCAAGTATACAAAAAACATATGTTTAAATTATTAATGAAATACACATTGTGCATAATTGAAATATATATTATTAAAATAAATTTAATTTTCATATGTCATATTTCTATACTTATATGATCAAGATATGCTTTTCGATTTAGCTTTAACTACGATTTAAATATTAACAGTAAGATCACCAACATTTTGCTTCATATGTTTAAATGTTTTTATTTAAAGTAATGTTTTAATAATATTTACAAATATCAAAATTTTAGAGCCATAAGATTCATGATATTTATTATATTAACTTTATACACAGTAAGAGGTAAGTTCTAAGATATAGTTTATCTACAGTGTCTTTACTCATTTCATTAGCAACAGATTTTAGTCCAATTAAGTACTGAATATAAATATCGATATTTAGGAGCCACTTTTACACCGGTATCGATAACGTTCACGGATATTGATATCGTTATCCTATCTGTAATAGACGCGTATACACAAAGCGCTTGCTACACTCTAGAGCATGTTACCATGGTCACAAATTCAAAGCTTTTACCCCTGCCGAAAATCGCATAACGTGCCTAAAGATGTTTTCACTTCAAAAACTTATAAAAAGACGCCTGAATCATAGGAGACATCATAATGATTTGTGATTACAGAATAAAACGAAACATTTTTGTTACCTGACATGATCGAAATCAGCTATTATTATTTGTCATGCTCCTCAGTTTATCCGCGATGTATATTCACGTTTCGACAGTAATGATGAAAAACAAGAACCTCCCCAACCTTCCTCACGTAACATTGTCTTAGAAGACGATCATATTGAAAAAGGGATGAGGAAAACGAAAAAAAAAAATGTTTTTTTTTTGCATCCAGAACATTTCACGAACAGTCGTGCGTGAAACCGTAGACCCGATAAGGGAAAGAAACATATTAACATACTTGCGATGCGAGAACCTGCTGTCAAAAAATAAGGCCATGACTGGTTCGGGGTCTTATACAATTATCATGAGACATTCTCGGGTTCAAAAAGCCATTATTAGCGAAAGTATGAAGAGGATAGATATATTTATTATGCTATCACATAAGTTTGTGATATTACTCCTGCGGATCATTGTCGTTTTCTTATATGTAGTTTTTTATAATCTCTTTCTTAGTTAAAACTGTGAAACTAAAATGATGAATCATCCCGTAATAGCGGTAATACCATTAAATCAACATCTTAATTGGTTTTATTGTATGGGTAATCAGTAAATATCCCGAAATCTCACTATTCGAAATCATTATTTCCACACTCATTCAGGCATTTCATATATTATATCATATTTGTATGTTTAAATATCATTTTATGAGTGCATTGAGCTTCTTATAACGATTGATTGCTTTCATTGACTCTCTGGTGTTATTAAGACATGCTTCTACAATAAATGCACACTAGATTAAAATAAAATGATTTAGTATATATCACGGTTTTAAATACAATTAGGAATTCTAAAAGAAACATATGTACAGTTTGTATATTTACATTTTTGTATATGTATATTTGCACATCGGCCTTTTGTAGTTTATAACTCTTGAATGAGACTGTCTCTAGAATTAATATTTCTCAACATGATTTATTTCTGTGGGTAATTTTATTTCCAAACGACATAATTTAAGAAGCTTTAAACTTTATCTTAATTTTTTTTTCGTTTATCAAATATTTAAAAAAAAAAAAAAGAAAAAAATTAGCCAGTAGATGGAAATATAATAAACAGTGTATGAAGACTTTAATTCTTTTTATTGATTCTAATAATAATTTTCGGTTATTAAAATATTTTTCAAGAAATAAAAACTATCGTATTATGTGTTAAATTATGTTTGTTAATTATTTCTACTTTTTTATCTTATTATTTTAAATAATTAATCTTTGTAATAGGGAAAAAATTGTATGAAGAACCCGAATAACGAATAACATAATACCTTGTTATAGTTAGATAATAAATAATTTAATGCCCTACAAATCAAACAAGGTCAAAAAAGAGCCGAGATGTAGTGTTTTGAACTTAGCGTTAGTGATCGGTCATTTTCCTTGAATATAAACCAACAGTGTTGCTGTTATGATTAATTTATTGCCGTACATAAAATTTAATGGCCTAAGCACCTTTTTTAAATGTTATAACCTGATATAAATATTAAGAAAATACAAATCATTGTGTAATAATGACTTTTTGTTCTTTTTTAATGGCTTGAGACATGTGAAATTCCATGATGTCTAATAGATTTTTTTCTGATTCTGAAACATTTTATTACTATATTTTTCTGAATTCAAAAGGGTAATATTTATCCTAAATTTTATGTAAAGGACTTAAAAGTACATTGCCTCAATCGTAGACTGGCAGCCGAGTCATATTTCATAGATCCCAGGTACATGTTTTTTTACATGATGTACAGGTACAGCTTTGGTACATGTTTTTATTGGAACGAACGGTAGCTACGTCCTATATTTTATTTATATAGTGAAATTTAAATAAGAAATAAAAAAATAAATAGGAACTGACACTAAAGACGTCAGTAGTTGTGTGTCCACCAATAAATAAAATAACGTAACCTTCATGTTAGCTACTTTAAGGCTAAAGGGGACGACTTAACTAACTGTCTGAGACACCAAATCGCAGCCCTCCAGTTTTAATTTTGTTTTAGCCTCTGATCTCATCGAAATAGTTTTACCTATTTTTATTTCAAAATATTCATTTTTTCGTTGTAAAGAGCAGATTTCGGGAAAGTAGTTTTCAAATTGTCTTCTTGAAAATTGCAAATCTAAAATCGTTATTATGCATTTTTTCGAAAAAGTGCAAAACAGCGCAAATGCAAAAAAAAAATCTTGAATTTAATGCACTTTTCAGATTCCATCCGTCGAACGGTTCGGTCGGAAACAGAAATTTACGATCTCAAAGAAAAATCGCCGCCGCGACAGTGGATGATAGTAAGTAGGGATTGCCAGGTAGCTCAGAGCCCAGCAAGTCGAGGCAGCCTTTTGGCTTCCTAGAGGGTCCAGTGATTTTGTATTTCAGAAATGATCGTATGTAATGAACCACAGTTAAAAATTAAATTTGTAAATTTTTTCTTTTAGTTTTTTTTTTCTTTTAGTCTTGTAAAGTTTTAAATTTGGTTGGTCCAAAATAAATGTATAATTTATAAATAAATAAACATAAAACTATTTAATATAATTAAACATGAAATTATTACTTTCACTTGACCATATTTTGTATAAAACTGAACTTTTTTATTTTAGAAGCTTATATGCCTATGGTGTAACAGTAACATTAAAAAAAAAAAAATTAGCGAGCCAGGATAGCTATCTTATACCATTTTTACGATTTATTGGAAAGGGCTCTAATGATTTTGAACTCGCAAACAGAATTTGGTACAATTTCAGAATTTGGTTAGTACCAGGACCTTCGGTAACTTTCATACATTACCGGCAGCGTGGTGATTCTGAACATGCAACCTGTCTTATCTCTGGTCAAGGATCAGTATTTCTTTATTGTATAATTACATTAGATCGACTGTAAAATTACAAGTTATATGTAGATTTTATAGATATATATACACTAAGTAAAGCTGGTGTTTTTAATTAATGTGTTTTTTCTTTAGACCAGTTTTTGGTTGAATGCTTAAAATGGACATTATTAGTCGCATACCATATTTTTCGCTAAGTGCATTATAGTTATTTCTAAGGAAATCAGAGCCTTAGAAATAAGTGGTTTTAATTTTATCATATCATTTAATAGGATTTTTACAGAATTTCTTACTATTTATAAATATTTTTTACTTTCACTTACCTTTATTTCAAATCTATAGTAAGGAAAAGTATTGAGATCGCGAAAATTTTCAAATTCCAATTTTTACTGGAATTACATGTTTTAGTGTTCGAGTGACTATTCCCTCAGAAAGGTCTGTGTGTCTGTTATATGGTAAGCATAGCTCGAAAATGAATAGTTGTATACAATTAAAATTTCATGTTTTAGCAACATAGATGTCAGAATAACTTTTTGAAAAACGTCGGCGATGCAGAAGAACCACTTTATACCAAGAATTTACGATTTTCTTAAAAAAAGCTACAACGATTTTGATGAAACGCGCTATATCTATGTAAAATTTAATGGGCTTTAATATAATATATTTCATTCCTATTAGAACAGTCTGACACTGCTTAAATGCCGATATTATAAATTTTCTTCCTCAAACTTTTTTATTTATATTGAAATTTTTTTTTTTTTTTTTTTTATTGAGAAATATTACAATCTGTTTCAGAATGAACAATAGTAATAGAGATATAGGACCACATTCATACAATATATACAGAAAATAACGATAAAGTCAAATTACATAAAATAGAAAAAAAAATCATTTATATGTACAATAAAATATAACAAAATAAAAAAAACAAACAAAAAAAAAAACAACAACAACCTATAATTGAAATAAATACAAAGTTGGCAAATAAATAAAAATCATACAAACAAACATAACTATATACAATATTGAAATTTAAAACTATATTTAAAAAAAAATACGTTAAGTTAATGTGATAGTTATATTATACAATGATATGAAATACATGTAGAGAAGCTTCTCTTTGGAAGGACTCTAAAAAATATTCTAAACTAGAAGATCCCGAGGCCATCTCCTTTTCAGGCGCCTTGGAGTATTATCAGGGATTGAAGAGGAAGAAAGGTTTGAAAATAGTGGTTTAGAGTGAGAATGGAGTTGGTCATGAAAGGAGTGGTACCTGGTCCGGGCCAAATCAGTAACATAGGGAACGTTGGTCTATATTGACGAGTTTATTCGTGACAAAGTAAGGAGCGTTGAGGATTTTACTATTTTGGATTGTAAGGATAGGATGCGAGAAGAATTTGATAGATTAGTAGAACCCCATAGCTCTAATCCGTAAGACCAGATAGGTCTTATAATAGTCAAGTTGATAAGCCTTTTGTAGTTAAAAGGAAGGTTTGACCGTTTGACTAGCAAGTCCTTCCAAAGAGAAGCTTCTCTACATGTATTTCATATCATTGTATAATATAACTATCACATTAACTTAACGTATTTTTTTTTAAATATAGTTTTAAATTTCAATATAAATAAAAAAGTTTGAGGAAGAAAATTTATAATATCGGCATTTAAGCAGTGTCAGACTGTTCTAATAGGAATGAAATATATTATATTAAAGCCCATTAAATTTTACATAGATATAGCGCGTTTCATCAAAATCGTTGTAGCTTTTTTTAAGAAAATCGTAAATTCTTGGTATAAAGTGGTTCTTCTGCATCGCCGACGTTTTTCAAAAAGTTATTCTGACATCTATGTTCCTAAAACATGAAGTTTTAATTGTATAAACTATTCATTTTCGAGCTATGCTTACCACATAACAGACACACAGAACTTTCTGAGGGAATAGTCACTCGAACACTAAAACATGTAATTCCAGTAAAAATTCGAATTTGAAAATTTTCGCGATCTCAATACTTTTCCTTACTATAGATTTGAAATAAAGGTAAGTGAAAGTAAAAAATATTTATAAATAGTAAGAAATTCTATAAAAATCCTATTAAATGATATGATAAAATTAAAACCACTTATTTCTAAGGCTCTGATTTCCTTAGAAATAACTATAATGCACTTAGCGAAAAATATAGTATGCGACTAATAATGTCCATTTTAAGCATTCAACCAAAAACTGGTATAAAGAAAAAACACATTAATTAAAAACACCAGCTTTACTTAGTGTATATATATCCTATATATGTATATATAATATATATATGTGTATATATATATTATGAACTAAATATAATTTTTTTCAACATTATTTAAAAGTTCTTAAATTGATTATAGCAGCGGAGGTAAGTGAAATTGGTGTGTTGAGAATACCTTTTTTTTTTTTTTTTTTTTTTTTAAGATTGTGTTCATTAATGTAACTCATTTTATAGTTTTGAATTTCATATTTTATTGACACATTCGATTTTTATCATTTTAATAAGTAATACCTGAAGTACGTTAAGAGCATATATAACATAAATAATAAACTTTTAATCTTGATGATGAGGATTCGGAAGATGATACAGACAGTAGCCGAAGAAGCAGCAGGTGCCCTGAGGTCAGTATAGGATGGGGCCCCATTCCCCCGGTGGGTGTGACTATATTACGCAATCTGATTGGCCGCCGGGCTCTAACTGCTCATTTGCCTGGCCCTGTCCAAGATAACCTTACACAAGACTTACATCACATTCTGGACCATTTTACATAACTATTGCAAAACTTCGCCTCTCTCATCCCCCCAGACCTTCTTACCCCCTTAAATTTTCATAATCGTTCAATTTCTGAACCCCCTCTGTAAGAGACTGGTTTTCATGTTTTTAACGCCTTGCAATAATTAACTGTTTATTTTCGACGTACATTTGATTTGTTTTCTACACTCGCCCTGTGTCAGGTATATAGAGGGAGCAAATTATTACAATTTAAAGCAATAAACTCGTTTTCATTTCTATGTATTTATTGACAAAAAGAAGTGTGTATTTAGTGTATTACTAAATAGCACAAAAGGGTCAAAGAACTGTATTAAACATTTCTTTGTATCGCCAATTTCTTATTTGTAGTATTTCTTTTTATTTGTTTATTGATTTAACGTCACTTTATGCTGACGTAGCTAATCAGATGATGCTTCAGTGGTAGACCTATATTTAGCCTATCCAGGTTTAATTAAGATAGGTATTTTTAACTAGTACCTGACATCGCACTGCCTCGGGAACACCATTCTACGTTCCCTCCATTTTCAGTATATCTTTGTTATATGTCAGATAGTAAACACATTGGTATGATACATCATTTTAAAAAATATTAATATTATTTAAGAACTTTATAATTAGTAAATGTATTTACATGAAAAATATTCACTCTCACCTTAACGGCACATACAGAGGGATATTTCCAGGAGTATTAATTTATAATTAATTCTCTATCATTCAGAAACCATTCAGTCTAGAATGGTATAATTGTCTGGATCTGTTATTTGTTGATAATAAAAATTCTGTATTGGTATATTAGTGATATCTGTCGTTAGCTCTAAAATGTTGCAAGAATTGAAAAAAAAAAAATCGAGAAAACTTTTCGGTTACATAAGAACTTATCACATTACATTTACAATAATATTATGAAACGAGCGAACTTTAATAACAGGTCATAAAGGTCTCCTATACTAATTAAGCTTTAAAAAATAAATAAAAAATTAATTTTTCTTTTAATTATTTATACCTTAGTTCATTAAATAACATGAGTTATTATTATTAAAAAAAAAAACGATATCTTTTAAAATAAAATTAAACATCGAACATTTAATTAAAATATTAATTTCTATATTTGTGTTTGCCTGACAAAAAGCCAAGTTAAGACTTTGTTTGTTTTCTTAATTTTATAATATTAAGATAGACATTATTTTATTTGTATACTGTAATTTGATAATGTATTATAATGATTATATATAATGCGTAGTATTAAGTTATGGTTATCGAAATAGACCTATTCAAGGAAGATGTGGTCAGTAAATATACATAAAATAAGAAACTTCCATTAAACTTAATCATCAGCAATAAATTTCGATTAATTAAATGAAACAATTGATTAAAATCAACTATTCGGATGAAGATTTTGAGAACAGGCTTGATAACAGTTTCTCGATTTGTCACAGATTAAAAAAATATTAATTATAATGACTACCCTAGTACATTCCCTACACTCACATGACAATAGTGAATAGCTTAAACATTTAAATAATGTATTTGATATTTTTATAAACAGGATATTATAGGGATAAACAGGAAAAGACATCAGCAAAAAATTAATTTATTAAAAAACATAAAAATTTCCATTTGATATTAAAAATATGAACATAACAAAAAAAAGAAGTACAAAATAATGGTAAAATATTCTTATCACATTTTAAATGTATATACACAAAAATAAATGAAAAATAAAATAAAATTAGAACTAAATGAACTTTTCGGTCCGAAGAAAAATTCATATGTTATTCGTAAAAAGACATAACACATTTTACCCGCTGCTGCCGTGCAGGGAAAAAATATAAGCAAAAACAAAAAACTTAAACATTAAAATAAAAATGGTAACTATAAGATTTATTTTTAAATTAATACTCAATATTCAACTTATTACATTTCGCCACGTAACTATTTGAAGAAATAAATAACTGAATAATTTAATAAAAAAATAATTGAACTTCTGAAAAGATATATACATACATCATACGATGAATTAGTTAAACTGTGGAAAATGAATTATTTATTAATTGAGATCGGTTTTTCATGAATGGCACAATTAGAATTTATAATCCTTACATTAGCTGATGTTACATGATTTTATGAATAACTCATATAATATAAAATGATGGGCCGTAACTTATTATATATTTTATTTATTTTTATTTTTTTACGAGGTAACAGAGCGAGGCACTCTTTATATTATGCAGCTAGTTTTTAAATCGTTTTAACTTTAAGTAAAAATGGTAGTATAAATTTACCATGTCATTAGTGTATGTCTTCATGGAAGGCGCAAATTGAACAACCCGTTACACAGCCAACTTTCCAACGTGGAAATCTCACAACCGTTTTTAGTATAAAAATATAATTTAATATAAAAATAAAATGTTAAAAATGAAATTGAAATACATTTTTTTTTTTTAGAGAAATAGAATTTGAAATGATGTAAGAAGCTTACATAATACTGAATTAGATACATATCAAGGATCCATGACAATGTATAAAACTAGGCTAATTAAATTAAAGTATTAGGCAAATGGAAGATTGGGTAGGAATTTTAAGGTACAGAAGTCGAGAGTTGTCGCCGATCTAAGCCTTGGTCAATCTGGGCCTGGCTACCTCAGCAGCTGCAGAGTGATCCTTGTGTTGGACGGTGGCATGGAATCCGGTCTCCCAATCGGCAACATAGTTCACGGTACGGACGGAACCGTCAGGTTCAACCAGGCTGTACTCTCCGCGGACGACATCTCCATCACGTTCTTCGTACTGGTGCTTCTTGTCGCCAGTGTGTGGGTCATCAACTCCGTATTCGAAAGCATACCTTGGATGCACGTCCTATTAAAAAGCAAAGGAATGATTATTATCGTTTTATTTAAATATTTTAAAATCTAGAATCTCTCGGTACTGTGATATTATACATTACTTACAAAATTGTCTAAGTATTCCTGGTGTACATTCTTTCCTTGGGCTACGGGAGCAGAGACTATTTTGGCAGCTGGTGCGACGTATGTAGACAATGCTGGAGCTGCTGGAGCATAACGAACAGGGGCAGCAACAGAGATGGCTGGAGTGGCATGGATAGCAGCAGTTGAGATGGCAGGTCCGGCACTGTAGGTAGCGACGACTGGGGCTGCTGCGTAACCGGAAGAATATCCACGAGAAATACCGCTGTTTGTGGAATATCCTGAAGAATGTCCTGCACCAGCGGAATAGGAGGAAACGATTGCAGGAGCAGCTGAGATGACTGGTGCAGCAACGGCGGCGATGGCTGGTCTAGCTGCGTATGAGCCAGATGAATATCCTCCTGATGAATAAGCACCTTGAGAAGAGTAGGCTGCAGAACCTCCAGAAGAATAAGAAGACCCAGCATGTAGGTAGCAGAAGAAACTGCTGGTGCAGCACTATAAGTAGCAACAGCAGGTGCTGCATAAGAAGCGACGACAGGGGCAGCAGCAACCTTTGCGACTGCAGGTGCGACGTATGGCACTGGTCTTACGGCAATGGCGGGAGTTACAACAGCAGCAGGGGCAGCATATCCTGAAGATTGAGAATAACCAGCTTGGGAGGAATAACCAGATTGATATCCAGAACCAAGAGATGAAGAGTGCACTTGAATAGCTGGTACAGCAGCAGCAACATGGCTTGTGGTAATGGTAGGCACAGCAGCAGCGACATTGATGGTCGATGAGTATCTAGCTGGAGCTGCCTTGTAGTAGGAAGAAAGAGAATTACCAGCAGAGTAGCCAGAGGACAAGCGACCAGCAGAGTAGCCAGAAGACAAACGACCTGCTGAATATCCAGCGGATCCACTTGAAAGGACTGGAGCAGCATAGTAGCTACTGCGGGAGCTGCGTAAGTAGTGGTCACTGCTGGAGTCACGGAGTAGCTGGCCACAGCGGGTCTAGCTGCGGTGTATCCATTGGAACCGGAGTATCCTCCGCTAGAGTATCCGCCACTGGAGTATCCACCGCTGGAGTATCCGCCGCTGGAATAACCACCGCTGGCATAACCACCGCTAGAATATCCACCACTGGAGTATCCACTGACTACTGGTGCGGCATATCCTCTGGATGCACCTGAGAAACATTGATGAAAAAATATTTGAAATGGTACCATATATAATAAAATAAATAGTTTACTCTTAAAACATTGTTTAGTGTTTGCTTTTTTAATTACATTTCAAGTACGAGGTTTTAAGGATTAAAGTTATTGTGACTAATACATGTCTAACCTCTCATTTACTTGGATTGGATACAATTTCTAGCTGTTGCACAGAATTATGTATATCAGCAGGACGTCAGCTGATTTATATCTAAAGTTTTATTTGTGATTTTAAAAGACCATATACTCGTATATTAAGTAACGTATCATATTAAAATTAGTTTAAAAACCAAATAACTATATTTAGGTATATAAGAAAATCGGTATAATGAGTCCGCTAATGGCGAACTATTTAAGAGAAAGGTCTCTAAAAGCTACTGTTAGCAGGATCAAGAGGGGGGAGGGGAGGGGTGGTTGGGGAAGCCTTCACTTTGGATAGCGCTGGTTGTAGCCTTGAGCTCCTGGGCAGCCTTGGCTAGGACGGTCTTTGACCTACCTCCCGGCTCTCATGTTTTGCTCCTACATATTTCTTAGGAAGTTTATCAGCAATTATTTCATATTAAACTTGAGACATATTCAATAAAGAACAGTGATTTGTTAATTGAAGTTGTTGGCAATGTTTCCTGTTATTGTTATCATGAGCTTATTATGTTAGAAATATTAACATTCGTTTTAATAAATTGTTTTTATGCAGATATCGCTAATACCCCTCTAAAATCGTGTACTTTGTTTGAAAGTTATTTTAGTATGGGTATCTATATTATGATTTGACAACGTTTGAAGCTTCACTCATGACTTGCACTACCACATCATATGAAAAGGTTTTATACAGTAAGGTTTTATTTGATTTCATGGGATGAATTAGGTATTATTTCTGCTACAATAAGCTCCTAACGAGCATAAGAGCCAGGCCGGAAACCGTTATTCTTCGGTCGATAGAAAATTTGATATATCATCCTCTACAAAGAGATCCTAATGCTCATACAGTGTACTATGTAATTTTATTTACTGACTCTTCCTTCTTCATCTTAAAATATATTAAATTTAATTAATAATAATGCAACACATATCATACCAGAAACACATATTACAATCGCATGAACTTTTATGCGTTATCTATCACTTATTAATGTGTTTAAGTTACAAAAACAACCTATGTTGTTGATTTTAGAATTTCAGAAAGAATGAGATACTATAAAATTTACTATTGTACATTAAAAATGAAATAGAGTCTTATAGAACCTACTTCGTGTATTCAGTAATATTTTAAACTAAATAAATAAATTACTATTTAATAATATACAAGGACGTACCAAACACATTTTATTTTTTATTGAGTGAGACTACAATCTGTCCAGATTAGGACATTATTAATAGGATCAATTACGATATTTACAAAGCAACAAAATTATAAAATAATAGTACAACATATGTACAACAAGGAATCAATAAAATATGAACAAATTACAAATAACGACTAATTTTTAGTAAAGTAACTTAAGCCTTTCTATCATAAAATTTTCTGTGTTGTATTTGATTGGTGTGAATTCTCCTTTATTTTATGTTAACATCTGCTATTATATAGTAAGTATTTATCATTGTAAATTACGTAGTTTTTGGTTTTGATTTTTAATACTGTTAAATAACGAAATTGCCATCAGAAGCCCAAATTATATTTATATGAAATTTCAAGTGTACTCTAATTTTAAAACAATTCATTTTTGAAAATTTAAAAGTTTTGAACAAAAAGATTCTTATTATTTTTTTTTAATCTATAAGTATTTTACGCACGATCTTGTCTAGGGGATTTGAATGTAGTAATAGGTGCGACCTCTCAAATAATTTTTATAAAAAAAATAGTAATTTTATGTTTTAAATTGTTTAAAGAATACTGTATTTGAATAGTAAAAGATATGATTTAGTCAGGTGGTAATAGTGAAATACGTTAAAAAATGAAATTCTAAAATGCTTATTTTAATATTTTATCATGCATTTGGCGATATTAAAATATTTAAAACGGTTAGGAAATCAGGTCAAACTGGTTTTAACGATATTACAGATTTTTAACGGTTTTAGCCATGTTCCCTCCCATTTTTACAACATTTTTTGCCTACCTTACTAATCATTATTAATAAAACAATTGTGAAAAATAAACAATTATCACCCACCGACAGAGTACGCTGGTTGTGCTGGTGCTGAGTACCCTGAAGACGCTCCGTATCCTCCTCCATGTCCATAAAGGCAACGAGCATGGTACTCGTATTCAGGATCATGGAAAGCTGAACATACGGCAGCCAACAGGCAAACCGCAAGTACCTGCAACATTTAGAAAAATATAATTATTAAGTTAAACAATGGTAATATATTTAGAAAGGCTTATGCTAATGCATATAGACGTTTCAGACTGAAGTTCAGGCCTTACTAAATTTTCGATCATCAAACGTATCCAATCCTTTCAGTCCAAAGTCCTTAGAACAATAGTCAATGCTCTCTATTATGTTACAGACAAGACCTTACATCATGACCTCAAGATCCCTTATGTCCTTGATCTCATCCCATCCAAATTCTCAACTTTCCACCAGAAACTTGCTCACTCTCCTAATCCCCTGGCACAATCCCTATCGGTACTAGGTACTAAACCATCCTTACAACCCTCCTCGTAGGTTGAGGCGGTAATGGCCGAGAGATCTCTTATAAATATGCAACTGGAGTGCTGGCAATGGCCAACTTCTCCACTCATGCCTGAGAGTGTGTGGCTCTAGCGCCCTCACTCAAAGTCTCCACTGACTTGATTGGTGAAGCGGCTGACTGAGAGGTGCTGGGATCTCCTGACATTGTGCCTCGGCATCCATTTCTGGATGCAGAGGTTCGATTCGGAGTTTCCAGGGGCAGTATGTAAATATTGTATATAGGTATGAATGTGGCCAAGATTGTAATTATTTTCTTTTTCTTTTTTTTTCATTTATTTTATTTTATTTTTATTTATTATTATTATTATTCTTTCTTCTTTTGTTATTGAGGCATTTTACTTTTTATTTGTTTTACTTTGTACATATGGAATGAATGACTTCTTTTATCTCTAATACTTATTGCCCAAGATAGTGGCAGATTGTATTACTTCTCAATAAAGCAATATTACTACTAATGATTTAAATAGGAAAGAAGCCTACTTTTAAAATTGATAATATCGTATAAAATAAAAAAAAAGGTGCCCGCAAATCAACGTTCACTTACCTCTACTGTTATAATGAATTTACGAATTTTTAAATGCATTTACAGATGAAAATAAATTTTTAAAGAATTAATCACATTAAGTTTCAAAAGCAACGTGCATTTTACTAATTTTTCTATTGTATAATTATCTACAACTATCATTTGATTTTACCGACTTTGTTTCACTCTCCCTTAGCTTTTACAGTTTTGTTCATAAGATAATATTTTTTCAAAAATATTAAGCTTTCCAACGGTATATTATACATCTATATTACTCTTTATATGTCAAAATACACAACTATTACATAAAAAATAGTTGCTCTTTTCTCCTTTAGTTTTACATCAAATTTGTTCAACTACTTATCCGATGTTTATCAATGCTAAAAATATGTTATGGTTATTTTTATAATATCTACAAAATTAAAGGAACTAAAAGAAAGAAAACTTCAACTTAAGCCCTGTTAGACTATTTCAATGAAATTGAAACCTGCATTATATTAGAGCCCATTAAATTTTACATCGATATAGTGAGATTTATCAAAATCGTTTGAGCTATTTGTTGACAAAATCGTGAACATGTGCAAAATGTATAAAGTGGCTTTTTTGGTTACTTGATTTTGATGAAAAAGTTGCTAAATATTCCGAGCGTATAGTTGTCATAAATATGAATTTTCAGTTTCATATGTCTTTTTGTTTTAGTTCTAATCTTATCGGACACACACATAAACTTTTTTTCGCGACTAGGTCATTTGGACTGAAAGGGCCCTAAAAAGTATATGCTTTTCGCTTTCTTTCTAGACATACAACACACGACAGAAGTTCGAGTGGATTCTTGTTGCCACTTCTTCACTTAAATTTACACGTCTTTGGTAAGTTCACATGGAAATTTGATTTTATTAAGGATGTTGTATTATTTCTTTACAAGATATTATTGTCATAATTTTTTTTTTTAATTTGATTGAAATATACTGTCAAATATGAAATCGATAAGCTATATTTTTAATTTTACTTGGTTTGTTAAGGTTGTTTGTATTTTTTTTTTAACTTAAGATTACAAGTTTTGTTATGAACTTCAGCTGTTCAATCGTTGAGATAGTTTGTGCGTTAATATAGCATTGTTAATAGTAGCTAACAGAAAACAACGAGTAGACAAATAATAAGAGGAAAATTTTTTATAATTAAGTTGTTCTATTCATATCACATTTATTTTTTACAAGATGCAACCGTTGGTGTAATAAAATGTCTTATGTTTGTCTGGAATGGTTTATAAAAATGTATATACATAATGTATTGTTTATTATCCAGTTTTAATTTGTTTTATGAATTACTATAATGTTGTGTAAATGGTTAACAATTTAATTATAGGTTTAGTTGTGTTCAGTATAAAGAAAAAGATCAATATTATTATAATACAAAAACTTTCTTTTTTAAAGAACCTCAATCCCCTTGAAGAGATATTGCGGTCAGGATAATTCAGGACTGATTTGTGGCTCGAAGACTGTAAAAAAAAAAACTGGTTGATAGCTCCTGCTACTGGAATTAATAAAAAAAAAAATCGGAAAGCAGTATAAGTGGGCAGTGTTGGATTGGGATATTAATAATGATCCATCTAAGAGCCGTTGAAAATTTATGGTGAACACAGCCTCTATTCAGATCCACATCAAATTCCATCTGTCCTGTAAATCCGTTATTTAATCGAGCATTCTTGTTTGGCTCAAGAAATCTAAAAATAACACGCTGAGCTGTGTTTCGCTTTTTGACTAAGGCTTTTCTTGGCGTAAGTCACGATTTTTTAAACAATTATACTCTTCAGTTATTGTTTAAATATTCACAGTCTATGAACATGTTCGGGAAGTGTGTTTCTTAATGAAGTATAATTAGCATTACCACATGATAATTAAATGATGTGAAAAAAGTTCGAAGAGAAGCTGTTTTAGGGTCCTTCTCTCGTGATCGGTATAATCTGATCTAAGTTATACAATACCGTACTTATCTTTTAAAATAAAATACCAGTACTGTCTAATATTGACAATTGAGGTGACAATGACAGAAGTAAAACAGAAAAGAAAATGGGACTAATGGTAAAATGGAAAACTGGAAATCCGCCTCAGATATGGGTTCACAGTCATTTGTAAAACTTGGAGGGCATTCATAGATCATCGGTATAATCGATATAACTGGAGAGTTTATTTTACTTACTTTTCACCGAGTTTCCGATGACAAATTGAAGATTAACAATAAATTACTATTTATGGATAAAGGTGTGTAGATATTTGGATCAAAGACGTTTCAAATAATTATTTGTAAGGGTCCTAAAGGGAGCGGTGTGGTCTCCATCAGGTCCAGTGGATAGATCACTAGTTTACTGTTCTCTGCACCCCAGGTTCGAATCCCGTCTTAGGCAGAGTATTATTTATTTTGCTATTTCATCTGTGCGCCGATCCTGGGGTATTGTCTTCCTGGGGTACAACTACACTCTATATCATGGGTACCCAAAAATCGGGAAATACCTAAAAGTTAGTTTGAGTTTGATTTCGAGACCCTTCGTTTTTGTAGAGTCGTTGAGGTACAAATATTTATATTTTTATTTATTTAACATTTTATTGATTCCGTTTTGTATATATATTATATATATATATATATATATATATATATATATATATATATATATATAAAATTATTATTATTTTATTGATGTGTAAATGCGTGTAAATTGTATGAATGCTGTATTTCATCACTACTGTTTATGTCGAAATCAGGAAAGATTGTAATATTACTCAATAACAATTGTTGTGTTCGAAAAGAAAAAAAAAATTAAAATTCCAAAAAACTCAGAGGTAACTTAAAACAACCGAAATGATTCAAATGGAACATATAAGATCAATTTTGGACACTAACCAATTAATTTACTATACCAAAAATAATACATTTACATAGTGCAGACACACTTTTACACTGCAGATAGAAGGAATATAGGATAATTTAAATAGAAGGCTAAAGAATTAATAACAATAAATGGAAAACGTTCCAAAAACATGACACTTAAAAAGGATTTTTAAAGCAGAAGGGTGGATATAATGAGATATGAATAAATGGTTATTCTTCTTGAAGATCAAAGATACTGATTGTAATATAATATGGGCTCTTCATCCATGGTTCTTGACCCATCTGTTCCGTTTGATAAGGTGTTGGTATAGCTTTTGCTTCTTTTATTTGGCCGTTGAGCTACCTCAGTGGGTGGACCGGTTAGAGTTTGCGGCCAGCCGAGTCGTATTTCTCACAGTAATTTTTTTCTCCCTCGACATAGTATCCTCAACTTCAACACTTTCGGGACTTTAGATTTGCTATATATATTTTTATAAAAAATAGAAAATCCCGGACATGTCCGTGAAAAATAATTTTAGCGCTCTTGAATAACTATTTCCTTCTTGGTCAGCACGTATTTTATTTTTATAAAGTTAGAAAAAAAATCGCATACTTTCTCTGACTGCAATCTGCTGACTGCTTTTATGTCTTGTCTAGCGATCAAATCGTCGGTTACACAATATCTAATCGATATAGCCGCTAATAAGAGAAACGCTTATACCCCTATTGGCTGCTAATAAAGGAAGAAATCAACTTTCAAAGAAGAACGAAAGAAAAACCTGAACTACAAGGGCAAGAAAAGGAATCAGAAATATGTGATTGACGTAACAAATGCAGTACAGGCCAAGTTGAGAGAAAGCAACATTTCGTTACAGGTAGAGTGAAAAGATTTAATATTGGATGGTAGCTGTGCTATTGGATTTAATTTCCTATTTATTTCAAATAACCTCCTAACACTCTGAAACAATTAATTAATAGTTCCAAGAAAGCCATTTACTGTTACTGTAGTTATTTAATAATAAAATAGTATTCGAATCCCTACCATTCATCATTTTTGGAGGATGTGACCGTAATTAATTATAAAAAATAAGGTAATATTCTTTGTCTTCCTCCCTTCCGCCCTATCGAAAGACTACCTTTGACTGTCTTTTTATATATGTATATCATTTTATTTCTTCATTCTTATACGATTTTATCATTTTTGTATAGCCTAAATAAGTCTTTAAAAGAATGATTTTGCGTCAGCACACATAAAAAATATAAATTATGAACAATGTATACTTTTTGTTGAGATTTACAACTGTATATTACAGTATAGCGAGTAAATTAGTGCCTATTAACAGCACTCTTTAGTTGTGAATCTAATCAAGAAGGTCTTGAGGCCATCTTCTTTTCAAACGCAAAGATTTTTTTTTTTAATTAAATTTAAGAATCTATTTTCCATCTGTGTTTCTAACTAAAACTCAATTATTTGGTAACAAACTTTTTATTTGTTAGAAACATGCTCTAATGTCGGATATAAAGTTTCCATTATCACTGTAATTATGATTTATAGGGCATAATAAGGAACCCACTTTACTTATGAACAGTACCGGCTAACCTTACAGGGCCATATGTTGAATTCAAATATATACAAGCTCGCTGATGTAGAATATTTCTCGGCAACTTTAAATTCAAAAATTCAGTTCAAATAAGCCGCCAGCAACGATTTGAAAAATATTTACTCCAAGACATGAATGATTCAGAGCATGTTGCGGTCTCAGTTTTTTTTTTCTTTGCAGATGAGACCCTCTCAGATGTAAATGCCGTGTTTTCAAGAGGCCTGGGGTGTTATGCGCTCTTGGATCACTCATAAATAGCTCACATTGTCAAGATATTCGTGAGGAGATTAGCTGATTCTTAGGAGTCTCATATTTCTCTTCTCTTTTAAACTACCGGTGATTTACTTACTAATTTTCTTGACCTTCGCGTTTTGAAAATTTTCATGCAATATATCTCAAATTATTGAGATATATAACTATATTTGGGCTGATTATAGGCCATAACAAATTGAAAAGATAGTTTTGGAATCATTTTAAATACTTAATTTTATCATGTATATATATATATATATAATATATATATATTTATATATATATATATATATATTATATATAATATATATATATATATACCGCAATGTAAAAAGAAACTCGTAACGCAATATTGTGTAAGCATATTTAAGCTTTAATTTGCCACTTTCGTTTTCATATAATGTTCCTACACGAGTGTATCGACTTTTTATTCTCCTTCGAAGATGAAGTGGTAAAGAATTTTAAAAAATATATATATATGAAAAATCTGATTGTATTAGAATCTTTTTTTATTTTTAATTTAAACATATTTATGATATTTACAACTGTATTATTATATACGAAAAGTAAATGTGATGGACATAGCAAACTGACATGAAATATATGTAGTGACGCTACCCATCGGTAGCACTCCAAAAATATTCTAAACTAGAATGTATCGGGGCCATCTACTTTTCAGACGCCTCGGAGGATCATCTGGAATCAAAGAGGATGATGTGATAGTAACAAGTGGATTAGAGTGGAAATGGAGTTTTTATGGAATGATTGATATCTGGTTCGGGCTAATTCAGTAACTTATGGGACATCAAGGTCTTTTTGACTGAGCCTATTCGTGACAAAGTAAGGAGCATTATGGATTTTACAAAGGATGTTGGATTGTAAGGATTGAATTATTAGAATCTAAAAGTTAAAATACGACCCATTAATTATGTAACTATATACACGTGTAATTTAATTTACGAAATATCAAAATTTTCTTATGTTTGTAAACAATTGAATCCATAGATCATTTCAAAAAAGTTTAAAATTTAGAACTTTTATTCTTTTCAGTCAATGTTAACTGAAAATTCTTGCTAAACGACCATCTTCAATCCAGCTCTTTCCAGTTAACATAACAGCGATATCATAGCATTACCGGAAATAACTCATGAAAAAAATGTTTTGTTGCAAGTTCAAAAATAATTATGCACTCTTGATATGGTTAAGTTAAATAAGTGATTTAAAATGTAGCAAAATACCTACAAATTAATTTTTAACTCAAGCTGTAATCTTGGAACTAGGTAAATTATTTTTGTGTCATATGGTTTCCAGGAAGAAGGAAACTGAAGTTCCTATCTAACTGGTTCTGCCTGGAGTCAGTAGAGCAGCAGAAACACGTTACTCGACAAATAAAGGCAATGGAATTGTTTGAAGAAACACGAGTTGTCTCCAACTCACATATGGATAATTGACGGTAAACAAGAAAATTATAATTACTCCCGTGTTATTAATGGTTATTTGCATTTTAGTATATCAGTTATATATATACAAAAAATATTACTATCATAAAAATGTTCAAATTCCAGTTTTCAACTGATACACTTTTTAGGGTCCTCTGAGTTCAAATGACGAAGTCGCGCGAAAAGGTGTGTGCGTGTAATAAATCTAGCACCAAAATAAGTCATAATTTAAATATAACAAATGACTACTGTTATGAACATTGCCAAAAAAATTAAATTAAAGATAGGTAAAATAGTTTGTAAACCTATACAATTTTGCTTACTCTTGGTAGGTAAAAATGTTATAACCCTACACTCTCACAATTATAATCCTACCCTCTCAGGCAAAAAAAAAAAATTAAAGAATGCCTGTACCATTACGACCCCAGAAGGGTCTAGGGGTCGGTAAATATTCAGTACAGTAGATATCCGTACTATTACCACGCCAACGGTCGTTCAATTAGGTGATTAGTCCGAGATCACATTCAACTATCAGGTTTCCCCTATTTTTGGTACCCACTTTATAGAGCCTGGGTGTGACCCAGGAGGCTCCTAATAACAGTATAAATAATATTCTACCTTAGCCGGTATTCGAACCAGGTATCTGGAGACTCGTAGACTAGTGCTCTATCCCCTGCAAAAAAAGTAGCCCATCCTGCTCATATATCATGGTATATGAGTGTCTGTTAATACATATTTGTTAGTTAGATTGGGGCAGAACTGTGTGAAGTATGTTTTCAATTTATTCCTATTAGACATTTAGTCTTAGAGCTAGAGTTTTATACTTTACATTTAATCTGATACAAATGAAAAGAAGATTGCGGTCGGAGTTGTTGCTTCATATGTTCGTGAATTGTTGCTCTTATAAGCTATCCTGCTCGCCATTAGCCAACAAGACCCATTGACCCAACTCGGTTAAACGAACAACTACCGTCCATCTTGGGAGGCCAACCTGTCCGGAATATGATTGCTGAGGCAGTGGGAAAGCAGTATCGGCCGCCCGGGAACGAGGCGTAGCAGCAGACTTATTAGAAGGGATGATTGAGGATGGCTATAACCGTCAATGTTTACCGGGGCTCCCTATCTAAGGGAATGCCCCATCCACCATCCTCCGCCAATTAACAATCTTACATTAATAACTGCAATTAATGTTTCGCAACGTATCAGGGTCCTTGAACTGATTTCCTACGGTTTCATATCGTGCAGGAATCTGGTTTTAAATTGACGAGACAGTTGGAGATGAGGGGGAAAAAAACAACTGGATAAATACTTATAGAAGTTTGATTAAGGTGTCCGTTGGACAAGCGAGTCGAAACGGAAATATACATTTCACTAATTGTGTCTAGAAAATTAATTTTAGAGAATGCTGCACGGTCTCTTGTTTGTTGTCATGTCGCATTTGGGACCGGAATATTTTGACAGTGCAGCTTTCGAATTAATTTTTTATTTATTTTTTTATATCTCAACCTGTTGATCGCTGAGACGAAAAATGTAACGAAAATAAAATAAGACTTTCTGTTAATTAAAACAAAATACAGTGAAATATTAAACTATATGTAACATTTAGGAAAATCTCTTTTTTTTTTTTTTTAATTATATACAAGTATTTTAAGGTAATGAAAAATATCAGTTTTTAATTTTTGAATATACTTGGAATAATAACTTTACGATTTTCGACAATTGGCTTTCTACGGTGGTGACCAAGGAATTTACTCAATTACTTAGTATTAATTAGTTATTTAATAAGATAACTTGAATTGCCTGATCAGTTAACAGTTGTCATTAGTCTAATGAAAATTGTAGTCATATTGCATACGGACACATTAACAGGATTAGCTATACTCAATTTTTAAATTGTATGTACTATTTTTAAAACTTAATTTCAAATATACAATCTCTTTTGTATGAAAGTAATCCATTTTGCTTGCCGCTTAACAAGCACCGAAAATGTATTTCGGATAATTGCGTTTCCCAGAAAAAAAAAATATGTATAAATAACTAAGGATCCAAATTTTAAAAAAAATAGACTACATGGACATTTTTATTTATAATAATAATAATAGGCTTACCGAACCCGTAGGTTCGATGCTGATACCACTAAATACTGCCTACACAGATTCGTCCAATAATCACTGTTCAAGCCCAAGCCCCTGAGATCACCCTTAACGCAATCCTCCCATCAACGCTTCGGCCTACCTTCCGGACGCCTACCAGTCGGATCAGCGAATACCAACTTTCTTGGAATCTGTTCCTCGGCGAGCCCAACAACTTTGCACGCCCATTTGGGTCTCCGCGATTATGTTTTGTCATACATAATTAAAATTTACTTTATTAAAGTTAGTACTATTAATATAATATTCCGCTGTATATTTTCTTTCATTATAAGTGAACTTCTGAATTTTCGTCGAGCTAATCCGGATTATTTTTTAACAATCCTGTTTTTGTAACTTTTACACATATATACTTAATTTTTTTTTACATCAACATGTTCAAATTTACGAATTTTTAATGATGTTCCGGTCATTAATTGACACAGAGAAACAAAAAAATTAAAAAACACAGCACTAAGTCGACGAATAAACATTCAATATATTACATCTCACGAAAGAAAAAAAAATCTTAGTAGATTCTATCTGTTCCTTAACAGTTCAATATTTTTGTATACATTTTTAGGATAAACTATGATTCTTCATTACGTAAATGTTTCATAAAAAAACGATTGAATAGTTCAGGGGAACAAAGAATCTTTGAAAATAGGGCGGTACAAAATTAAAAAAAAAAAGAAAAGTTTTTCAACCTACAAATTTTGGTAAGATGTGGAAAAAAAATATGGTTTTGTTACACGAGCTGTGTTATGACAGAGAAAATTTCCCGTTGGAAGACACAATAGTCTCCATTATTGACAATAGAGAACACCCATTCATTACCCAACAATCAATATCACCTTTGCGAAGATTTGAAAAATTAAATAACAGCGGTGATCCATTTCATTTTTATCTTGACACTAGGTCTGATCTCTTGTAGCCATTGTCTTAGTCCCTGATTTATATAGATCTTTTATCGGCTATCCAAAGGTTAGTTATTTCAGCTGATTATTGTTTCCGAATGATGCAACTGTTACATGCAACATGATGTTGTCCTTTTTCATAATCTGACAAATGTTTTCTCGCTTTTGTTGTTCGGAACTGTGGGTTGTTGAATTATACGCTGAAGTGGAGACATGGGAGCGTGGTATTTTCCTTAGTATATCTTACATATACAACTTTCAAATGAACCTGAATATAATTTTTTTTAATGTTCCGCATTATTTAAAGAGAATTTTTTTTCCTTTACCTTTATATGGTATTTTGGACTAGTGTATTTTTTTCCCGAATGAGAATCTTTTTTTACATGTTAATTTAAATGCTGGGGAATCCAGTACGAGTCCGGCTGTTGTAGGGTAATCTTATTCAAAAAGAATAAAAGTGGTCGACCTTGGAGTAAAGAAAATCCGTTGGTTCACCCAGTCACGATTAGGTAGGCACACCGAAATCGGGGAAAACTTGTGATTCAGTATTCACCTCTTTCAACAACTATCAGTCAAGAAACAGTAAGAATTCTCATTATTTACTGAACCCAAGGCTCTTCTTTGATTTTTTTAATTTTATAAACCTGGAAACTTTAATTATGTCTTCCAACATTTTTGTCAACATATTTTTTCATCCGTAAATACATTAAATTATTATCATTTGAGGCTTTATATTTTCCGACAGATGGCGAGAAAAGTAGAGAGGATATCGGCCGCGTTCACTGACCGGGAATCGAAAGCGCACTTTCAGAACCAGGTTGTGATAGAACTTCCTATACAGGGAGGGGATTGTTAAATGTTTACTTGCCGATAGTGTTAATGGATTTTCCCACGATCGGCGCTAGTTAAGGTGAAGTGGGATTTACATATAAACTTAATGGTTCAACTAAAGGCGGTATTTCCAATATGGCTTTCGTACTTCGGGATTAATTATTTTGTGGAACACCCAGAAAATCACTAATTGACAATTTTCATGTTTTATTCTTTGAGTAACATCTAAGGAGAAATTTCAAACTGAAAACTTCCATTGAGAATAATTGTTATTGAAAAAAATGTCTAAATAATTTTTGTTAAAAGAATTGTCTTTAATTACTCTGAACTCGTTACTTTTATTAGAAGGTTTGTCATAAGTTTTAAGAAAATATTCCCGAGAATATTAAGTTATTTGCTTTTAAAATTTTTATTATACTCTTTTGATAGAATTTCTTAGCAAGCTGTCTTATAAATAATCTGTAAGAACTTCATTTTATTTTTTTAACTTAAAGAGCTGTTTTAATGACTGTGACAACGCTTGTTCTCCGACTAAAAATCAATAGAGGGAATCTTGCATACTTTTTCTTTGGCTTTTACTGAGATGTAAGCGGTATCGGCAACTCCTATTTAATATGTGAGGTAGCCAAATTCGGTTAAGGGAGTTTTGCTCTTCAAAGACCAGTTTGGACAACAAGAAAATGCAAGAATGTGCAGGGTCTGGGGATCGTATCTATATTGTCCTAATTGTTCAGATGATATTATGATTTTATTATAATAAGATAATGGCGTTTATGTTTTGAAAATAATAAACCACTCATATTTTCTTTCTACATGACTTTACATAACTATAGCAGCCTTCTATGCCCAAGGTTACTGGCTACTACTCTGTAGTAATTAAATAATAGTTTCAGAAAACTATTTTCTGTTCACATCTTTGTCGATTTATTAGTTTTTCAATTGTAAAATAATATACGAAAGACGCATCTAGAAGTAATTATAAATTACCCAACAGGCGGCTCTAAGATTTTTTAAAGGGAGTAAAATGTCTTTGGTTATACTGTGGAAGAGGAAATAAAGTGGTTGTCCCAAACCTGTCAAGATCGCTATTCAAATTAAACCCGGATAGGCTGAAATTAGAACTCCCATTGAAACGTCGTACGATTAGCAAGAGTAGCATAAAGTAGCGTTTAATAATTCAACAAAAACTCTAAACTATTTTTATGATTTTGTATATTGTTTATATAGGACAGTTTTATTTGGCCTTTTTCTATCGATGATAGGAGAGCTTTGTATGCATGTAGAATAACTCGTCACACAACTTTATTTCTAATTACTTCATTGGAGTATTAGACGTACTTTAGATACTACTCCTCTCCTAATAGGTTAAGCGATGATACATAGTTAGGAAAAGTATTTCGATCGTGAAAATTTTCTAATTCCAGTTTTCGACTGCAATACAAGTTTTAAGGTCCTCTGAGTCCAAATAACCAAGTCCTGTAAAAAGTTCTGTGTGTATGTTTGTGTCCAGCAAAAAAACGAAAATTTCTTATTTAAGACTATACACCCGAGTTGTTACTGCAACTTCTTCACTTAAACCCGCTGAACGATAGTGCAATTTTATCTCCTTCATTTTGCATCTTTTTACGATTTACTCCAAAACGGCCCTAACGGTTTTGATCGAGCTCTCTATAAGTTTTATTCTGATTGAAACAGTCTGACAGGGCTTAAATAGTGTATTTTTCTATTTTCTTCCCCTAAAGTACCTTTAATTTTGTACATCCTATCAGATTAAACACATGATCTTATCCTCATCGATTAATATACAAGTTGACCGAATTTGAGGACCAACTATAGATTATAGCAAACAGATTTCTTTAATGTAATTTTTGTTTTATATATATTAAGAACAGGAATACAGTATAATATACTTTTGGAAACAGAAAGATTTTAGAAAAAACATCTACTTATACACAAAGTTGTTAAAATGTAATGTTAAGTGACGAAGAAAAGCATAACCTTATTACTGATTATTATGCGTAACAGTATACTACAGTTATATTATTAATTCCAAATCATATGTTTTAAATGAAGCTTAATACACTATTTAATTTAACTTAATTTTTTTTTATAATCTTAAGTTTATGTAGTAGTTCTTAAATTGATTTTACAGCCGAGGTAAAGGAATGTCGTGTGTTGCCCGCACCAAAATTTTAAATTGATTTATTCAGAAATGATTCAATCTGCTATACTCTTGGTCAATTAAAAATACAGCTAATATCTGAAATATCGGTCAAATAATTTGTTTTATGGTGGTTCAACGAACTGTTTCTTGCTGAAGGTATTTTAAAAATCCCTTCAAATGTGGATTCCGGATGACCTTAAAAATGTCAAACCACTCCGACTACCTGCGTTTTGAGGCATAAAAGAAGCTTTAAAAGTAAATTGATGGAGGAGAGGCTAATGGATGCTGACGAGGGATGCGGAAGGAATGAGGTGACCTGGGCTTACCTAACGCCTCACACTGACCGATCACATAATCAGGCTTAGCAACATGTTCTAATCATTCGATACTCTAATGCCCGGCTTCCCATTTAGTATGGTAATATCATTGCTTTGCTCTCTTAGCGTGAGGCCCTACATTTGAACAGGTTGGATCTTCTGAACGCTTGTGTCATGAACGATTGCATATTATTTTCGCATTTGCCTTTCTGAAACCCTGAGTGATTCCGAAGAGAGGATTTTTTATTTCTTAATTGAGCTAGATGTAAAAACATGTAAATGAACGGTTTGAACTCTGAAACCGTTAAATGAGACATATTCGGTTCCATCAAATGTGAGAATGCCAAACAGGTGTGAAAAAAGACTGAAACTTCCGCAAAAAATGCAGAATATATGTTTACATAAATCTAACGGAATTTCTCGAACTTACGGAATGCACTTCAAAGTCAGCATGGACCTAAGAAATACGGTCACATCAGACAATACTTAATAGACTGGTTCAAATGTTAGGATAATTGCTTATTATTAATTACAGGATCGCATCGCAAAGACATTTAGAAATTTAGTGTCGGAGAAACCATGTTCCTAAACTTCTTTTTATTACTTCACTTTGTCGAGAGCAGTTGACGTCTTCTAATTAGCCACAAGCAACTGTTCTTTAATCACCGACAAGACTTGTATCGTATTTTCCCATTCGCAGGTTGTCGAGTATAATCTGTTCGAATTTTTATTTCGATGAACATAACATGATGACCGAAATGCCAAATATTGGGTGGGGTTAGTTAATAATTAAATATATATATATATATATTTTTTTATCTGTTTATGTTTCATTCTTCATCATATCCGTCTTCGATAATACTGCATGTTTTTTTCAGTAGCCAATAGGTAACCATGGTACTGATTAATCACACTACTTGGCCTAAGGAAAGTGAGGAAAGATTGACTATGAATAGTCACCTTGGGGATAGCGAAAGAACTATTAATAATGGCTATACACTTTACGGTGATCAGTTACAATAGACTAAATGGATAATGAATATGACAGACGTAAAGCTAAAAAAAAAAACGTATTGGTTAAATTAATATAGTTTATTTGTTATATTTATGTACTTTTTATTACTATTTATATGATATTAGATAGCGATCCATTTTAATTTGGGGATTTTTTTTTTTTTTTAATTGAAAATAAGACTATATTGGTTGCTGTCATAAATTCTTTTAATGTTTTCATTAGAGATTTACATGTAAATCTGGAATTTTGTTGATGGTATTTTATGATTATTAAAATATCCTCAGAACGAAAAATCATAAACAACCAGTGTTAGAATTGGTAACTTAGGATGTATTTGGTTTTTGGAACTAGTTCAGGGATTTTTGGGCAATGCGGTTTAAGTCTTGGAATGTGAAGTTTACAGGACGATTTTCCAAAGTTTTGAAAAATTATATTAAACCCTGTCTTAGTATTTCTTTGTTTTAAATCACTATATTATCTAATAAAGAGCTATTCTTTATAGTAAAATACAAAAAAATAACAAAAAAACAATAAAAAACAACTGTACCACTACATCTCATGAAGGGTCTTGGGGGATCAGTACATATAGAGATTCGTACTATTTCTATGTCAACGGCATTGCTATGAGGTGATTAGGCCTTGATCAACTAAAGCCGCCAGGTTTTTCCCCATTTTTTTATAGAGGCTGGGTCTACCCTGGAGGGTCTCCACAACCTAGGTTCGCCCCAGACTAAATTAATAGAATAAATAATATTCTTTTTCAGCCGTGATTCGAACCGGACAGGACCCATAGAACAGTAGACTAGTGCCCTATCCACTAGACCGAGCTGCTCCCAAGTAAAATACAAACTTAAAGAAAATGTTATTTATCTGAAAAAATAGAAACACCATTTTCATAAAAAGATGACTTAAGCCCTATTGCCCAAACACCATTGAATCGACCTATGTAATTACGTTACAAACATATTGTGGAAACAATGTTTTTTTGTTCTAAAAATTTATTTACAAATCACTGTTTTGTGTTTGGTCTACATGTATATATATATAAATTCCTTATATTAAATGCAGAAGACCTAAGATTTTGTTACTTTTTAACTAATTAACATACTTGTATTCGAAGAACATATTTTTCTCAAGATAGTTGCATCACTTACCTGTAACATAAAAAAAAAAAAAATTATGAATATTATAATGTATCTTATTAAAAATGTTGAAATAATATTGATAGTCACATTAATTCATCTCGAGCGCATATGTATAAAAAAAAATTCATATGTTCTATAAACAAAATAAAATAAAAAAATACGTTTATATCTTCATGTTGTTTGTGAAATTAACTATTATAGGGGTACTCACTACGTTTGCTATTTCACAAAAAATGTGCTATAGCAAACGTAGTGAGCACCCATAATATCAACTGTTTCATTTGTTGTTTATTAGCGAATTCTATGACATGTTTTCGACTCGTTTTACGTATTAAACATTTCTGTATTATTTTTCTTAATATCGCATAATACATTTAATTAAAATTGTAATGGTAAATTCTAAGTTTCCCTTAAATGGTTTTTGAGAATGATCTTATTTCATTTTAGGTCTTGCCCATAATTTTAAGTTATTATATTAGGCTAACCAATTTATATAAAAAGAGTCCTTTTCAATTCGATATTATTAATATAATTATTTATAATAACGGCTTATCTCTGCGTTGGTAATAAGAGTTCAGCAATTTCAGGGAGATCATGAAGTATAATTTTCTCCATGTGCAACCATGTGTTTTTAGATATAATGTTTAGAGCTATTAATATTACACAGGCATGATTGCTGTACGTACTAATTATTTTATTCCACCTTGCATTATTTTTAAAAATTGAGAAAGACTGAAGCAATGAAGATTATAAATATCGATTAAATAAAAACCAAAAGTTTGGGATTTTTATTATTATTATTATTTTTTAGATACTTATATGACCAGGATTAATATACGGACATGTACGTATCAAATTAAATGAAATACTCAAATAATAAAGATTTAGTTACAGCGTAACAAATAAATAATTATCATAAATTTGTATCTGGTTTCTTTAAAAAGAATATCTCTGACATAAGAGTATAACTAATATGAAATGAATTAAGATATTTATTAAAATAAAATATCCGTTGATTGAGTTGAAACTCAAACCATTCTTACGGTGATTCGGAGAGGTATGTAAATTGAGTAAATTTCAAAGAAGTTTTCAAGCCACCGCTGATTGGCCTTCGAGCACTCACATGCTTCTTGCCTTTATAAGTCGAACATCGTTAACCAGTGAGCCATTTGTTCTGAGATCAGGCATTGCCACAACCTGCCTGATTATAAAACTCATTTCCCGAAAAGGATCAGCTGATTGGAATATAATATCGTTGCAAGGATTTTGGGATGCCATTACTGGCGACCAATTTAATTCGGCATCGGATAACACTAATGGCCTATCGCGTAACTCGAATATCTCTATCGATAAGCTTAGAGGAAAGGCATTTCTTTATTTATTTTTTATTTAGTTAGAAAATAGAGACTTTTAGGTTTAAGTAATTCTTTCACTTAAATATATATGAAATACATAGTAAGGAAGTGTATTGCGATCGTGAAAATTTTCGAATTCTAGTTTTCAACGGAAATACACGTTTTAGGGTTCCTTGAGTCCAAATGACCAAGTCCCTTAAAAAGGTTTGTGTATGTGTGTGTGTGTGTGTGTGTGTGTGTGTGTGTGTGTGTGGTAAGTCCAGCACGAAAAAGAATAGTCGTACAATACTGAATTTTCATATTTAAGACAACTATACGCCCGAGATATTACAGCAACTTATTCATCGAAATCAGATAAATAGAAGTGCTAGCCACTTAATACCATTCATTTTGCATATTTTTACGATTTTCTTAAAAACAGCTCTAACGATAAAACTGCCTATATCGTTGTAAAATTGAATGGTCTTTAATATCATGCAGGTTTCATTCTGATTGAAATAGTCTGGTAGGGCTTAAATGACGATATTTTAAGTTTCTTAATACAAAGTTCTTTTAATATTGTATCACATATAAAAATAACTATATCCTCTAATTAGTACCGATGAAGAAGGGATAAATATATAATTAGAACGAATATGATATCCACCTAAAAGAGAAAAGACCAAAAATATTTTTTAATGCAATGGTGTTAATGAACACGAAAACAGTAATAGAGACGTATAATATACTATACAATATTAAAATTGCCCTGTAATTTATTTGTATTAATTTGGATGCTTGGTGATTTATACATTTTTTTAAATGTTTTTTTCTGTTAAACACAGTTATCTGAAATACATTTTCGGTGCCAGTCAAGCGTACGTCTGTCAGTCAGTTGATTGTATATTTAAAGTTAAGTTTTAAAAAAGATGGATCCGAAGATCGCAAAGTAGGCAAACTTTAAAAACTGAATATAGCTAATCCTATTAATGTGTCCGTTGCACTATGACTACAATTTTTATTAGACTATAAAAGCATAATGACAATTATTAATTGATTTGGTAACAACGCATATTTAATTATATCTCAGAAAATTCGTTTTGATGGTTGTTGTCACCTGTGATCAAAGTCAATCTGAGATTCCGCAATTCAAAATATACTTGTGGATATAAGCGAAGGACGCGACCTAAAATTTTCATTGGATGCAATCGATTTCGTGGCGTTTATTGGCTATTAATACTAATAATAACCTGCTATTTCTGGCCTCTTTTAATATAAATGCCTCACGAACATGTCCGCCGGTAGTAGACAATTAAGGGTGTTTTCGTCATGGCGGTTGGGTTTAGGAAATCAACTGAGTGTACCGCAATCATGTAGGCTTATCCATATCCTTCGTTATGGGTTCGAAATTTTGAGGGAATCGCTGTAACCTGCTCTCACAATGATTAAATCATGAGAAGCTGGGAATTCGGTAGCTAAAAGCTTGTCCCCTGTCTCGTAAATTATATAGAAAGGTCAAAATTTCCATGTCCGTGGACAATTGATAGTTTGAAGTTTTTCCTTATTTTTTATTTATTTTATTATTATGGCATCGTAAATTTTTTGGAAGGTTTAGTGTTCTACGCAAATAGCTCTTAAGGTTATTTATGTTAAATTGCTGTTATGATTTTAGTGCTGGTATGAATATAGATAGAAAGACCCACTTAAACTAAAATATAAAAATATCAGACACGTAAGAATACTAGTTAATGATAATAAAAATAATTGGAATATATATAATGAACTTTTTTATTATAAGAACGTTTTAACTCAAACGGGTTGATTCTGCGAGATTTACGACTGTCCTGGACATTATTATTAAATGTTCATTGTCTGAGTCTCTATTATTTTTACTTTCACTTACCTTTATATGAAATATGCAGTAAGGTAAAGTATTGCAATCGTGAAAATTGTCGAATTCCGGTTTTTAACAGAACCGTTTTAGAGTCCCCTGAGTCCAAATGATCAAGTCCCTAAAATAGGTGTGGGAGTGTTGTAAGTCTACTGCAAAACCAAGAGCCATACGAAACTAAAATTTCATATTTAAGACAACCATACGCCCGAGATGTTACAGCCAGTTTATACGATGCATTTTGCACTTTTTTATGATTTTCTCAAAAACGGCTCTATCCATTTTGATAACCTCGCTGTATTGATGTATGGGTTTCAATATAGTGTAGGTTTTATTATGATTGAAATAGTCCGACAGGGCTTAAAGGCCGATATTTTAAACTTTCTTTCACTAAGCTACCTTTAATTTTGCACATTCCAATAGATTAATCATATCATTAATAAATGACAGCTAAATACACAAGATGGACGAATTTAATGACCAACTAAAGGACGAAAAAGCATAACTATTTTTTTATTGTATTTTTTTGTTTTTTGATAATAACAACATGAGAACAGTAATATAGACGTATATTATACCGTTGGAAAGAAAAATATTTTAGAAAAATATTATCTGATACAAAAAGTTGTAAAAGGTAATATAAAGTGACGAATAGAGAATAAACTTATAACTAATTAACAATTTAATATAGTTTTATTACTTAATCTTAATCTTATGTTTTCAACGAAAATGAATACACGTTTTATTGAAATCAACTAAAAATATTTTTCAAATTGAAGTATATTTAATAGTTTTTAAATTTATTCAAGCAGTCCAGGTAAGTGAAAGTAGTGTGTTGCCCGCACCTGAGTTTTTTCTCATTAATTAATATAGCGACCACCATTTACCATAAATAATTTTTGTCGATACCTTTTGCTAACAAATGACATACAAAGAAACTTTTTGTAAATGCATTGCTGTACAATTTTTTTCCTTCAAATATTTATCGAATTTCGAGAGTGAAATGACAATCAACACAGTTTAGAAAATTACTTTCCCGATTTAATCAATTAAATATCCATTAAGAAATATTTTTCTGTTCCTTCTTAATCTTCTTCTCGAGTTATTAGCGTATCGGTTGCAGCTTCACTATCACATTATATGATATTTATAACGAAATTCTTTATTTATTTAATATGAAATATTTAAATTTTATATGATCTATCTGTCTTTTTCTTTTCTCACAAATTTACTCTGAAATATTTATAAATTTTATATACACCGTTATGTACCGCAAGTAGGTCAGCAAAGACAGGTTATTCTACAAGTTACCGAACTGTTCAAGCTAAAGTAAGAAGTCGAAGATTAAATCCGTACGTAGGCTATAAGTCAATAGATATAAGTCAACCCACAGAGACAGAAATCGAACCTTCACTCTTTCAGAATCTTAGTGTTATTTAATTCCTTTGGGCAAACAGAAAATAAAATAAAAAGTATTTTTGTTATCTCAATTCCTCTTCTTTTGACTTTCTTCATGTACTTTGTCTAGGGAATCTATGGGTTTTTTTTTTTCCCGCATACACTAATGTAATTCGTTACCCATTCTGTTAGTATTGGTCGAAACGAAAATTTAGTGGCAATGTCCATATTTGAAATTTACAGGAGAATATCTTTTGTAATATATGATTCGTCGCTAGGAGCTACTGTTTATGAGCTTTACTCGTTTGAATTTAATAAAGTCACGTCTGAAATTCCTCTTTTCTCTCAAATATTTTATTTCAGATTATTACTAATTAGATTTAATTATTATGATTTGATTCTTTAAATTCATCTTTTAATAAATTTAAATTAATTAAGATAATAAATTTTTTGGGAAGGATTCTAAGATGAAGTTGACAATGATCCGGATGAATACTAATTCAATTTCTCTCTTTTCAAGCAGCAGATTAGAGTAGACATATCAATGATCTATTGCTTTTTCACTGTAAGGGAGAAATTAATATTTTTATTTAATATTTCAACTTCTTATTGTATATTACTACTGAAAGATTTGTCTAGCTAGAAGTAAAAATGAATCAAGCTAAAAGTCTGTTCATTGTTTTCACGCCCAAACATGGTAAATGTACAGCAGTGTATTTCGAGGATATAGCTATTTCAACTTCAGAAGAAGTACGATGTATGGGACTATGTGGACTGTGTGACAAAAGACTGACATGGAGGAACCACCTTAGACTTACGAGAATAGAGCTAAAAAACGATTTGGCCTATTATCCAAGCAACTTGATAAACGATCAAAATAATCCTTTAACACCAAAATTACTATTTACAATGTACTTATCAAACACGTAGGGAACATACGGAATATAGCTATGTGGCTCTGCCAAAATCTCAAACATCCGAAGAATTCAGTCTTTCCAATCCAAAATATTACGAAAAATAGTGAAATCACCATTACTCCACAAGGATTCGGACTTATTCACAATTTTCGATCCTGATATAGAATATTATAAACATTTTCAGAGTGACTTACAACATAAACCCATCGGCCTAAACACTTAAATCCTCCACCCATCCGTACAAACCACTCCGACGACTTTTGAGCCTGTAGAATAGAGATGTTGTACTAACTATTTTTTCGGGAGTTTACATACTTGCTTATTGCAAATAGTGTTGTTGTTTTTTGTTTTTTTTGCAGATGGCAAGTAGCGGTTTACTCAAAACAATAATTGCAAGTAAAAAAATCTAGGGCGAGCAACACACGACTTTTACTTACCTCGACTGTTATAATCAATTTAAAAACTATAAAATATACTTCAATCTGAAAAATATTTTAATAAAACGTGTATTTAATTTTGTTGAAAACATATGATTATATAATATAACTAAATTTAATAAATTGTAAATCAGTAATAAGTTTATTCCCTATGCCTCATTTGATAATAACTTTCACAACTTTTTGTATCAGATAATATCTTTTCTAAAATCTTTCTCTTTCCATCTGTATATTATATGTCGATATTACTGTCCTTATTTTAAAATATATAAAAAAAAAAAAACAGTTTTGCTCTTTTATCCTTTAATTGGTCATCAAATTCGTCCAATTTGCATATTTTGCCGTCCTTTATCAATATCATTAAGATGAAATGGTTAATCTTTTGGAATGCACAAAATTAAAGGTAGTTTAGAAGAAGAAAACTTAAAATATCATCATTTAAGCCCTGTCCAACTATTCCAATCATAATGAAACCTACATGATATTAAAGCCTATTAATTTTTATATCGATATAGTGATTTTAATAAAAATCGTTAAACCTGTTTTTGAGAAAATCGTGACAAAGGTACCACACATAGACCTTTTTCGGGATTTGGTCATTTGGACTCAGGGGACTCTCAAACGTGTATTTACGTCGAAAACCGGAATTCGAAAATATTTAATACATAGGTAAGTGAAAGTAAAAATATGTCTACTAATTTCTAAATCTGAATTATGATATGAACGAAAACATTTAACATGTGTATTTTCCTCACATATTACTGATTGTCGAAACATATAATCAATTTTGATGAATGATTTATCCGTGTCTGATTTTTCGGAGTCGGAGTTGAACAAGCCTGGGAAGAATGTATTAACAAAAACGCTTATCAATATACATTTGCCAGGGGAGATTGGAATTGTACTTTTACAAGAGGGATCGAACCCGCCCACTCTGGCGATAGCGATCTGTGAATAAATTTTCCGCTTTTTAGAGCTCATTCGACACGTTTTGTCTGGACCTATTAGCCAGGAATCTAAGGAAACTCTCCTATTACTTTGATGTTTTTGCTAATTGATGAAAGGTTCCTATATTATCCTTTCAGAATTCTGTCCTATCAAAGAAATGATATTTTTCGTTCTTATGTCGGCCGACATCCATTGGATGGCCCATTATTTAACATGAGCGTTGTTGGAACTTGTTCTATTTTCGAGATCCCCTTTCTGAGGTTTTGCAAATATGTTAATTTATTCATAGCTTTCGAATGCGTTTTTTGCTCTATGTATGGAAGTTTAATTTATTATTCTGTCAGAGAGTCCGCACCTCAATAAAATATCTAATCGTTCATCAAGTAATGTATTCAATGAAGTGCAAACTATATTTTTCAGGTGTGTGATATTATTCTTACTACTAGTTTTTAATTTACAGTACTTTATTTTTAAGATTTAAAGAGATTCTGATCAAAATTCTTATGGATTATTACAAAATTACTACTATCTTGATTAATTCAAGAATCGAACGCAACACAAAAAAAAAAAAGTCTTATACAATTTATTGTGGCTGAAATTCTCTGCTTATTTTATTGCATACAATCTGTTTTTAATAGAAAGTAAGTATTTGAGTATATTGTATATCTCTAAGCCTAAACATGTTTAATTTTATAAGAACTCTAATGGCCGGAACTACAATAGCCATAAAAATACACAGGTACAGCCAAATTAGGATACTTTATCTGCGAATTACTAGATTTCTTCTATTGATACTGTTTTTAGTCTTCCTCTGACCGAATCAGAGAAACCTATAAATAGTAATATGTCATATCAACAACCAAAATCTACGGAATATTAACAATTATTATCAAGCTGTAATAAATAAGTTAATTACAATTTATCTCTATTTTTAACTGACATCAATTAATTCTTGATTTTGGTTGTTAAAACCACTAAAGTTGTTCATAAACGAAAGCAAAAAAAGTTCGACAAATATCACTTTACAAGCGATTGAACAGAAGCAATACTATGAAGGTCAGAATTACGATATTATTTTTTTATAAGTGTAGACTTTTTATTAACTCTCTGATAGTCTTATTTTTGTCACCTAAAATTGATATCACATCTTGGACCACTACGTTCTGTGAAAGTAATGTTCAAATAGTGTAGAGAATACATCTAAGATGTGTTTTACAATATTTTAGTATACTAATTAATTGATTTTCATTAACTTGAATGACATAGAATATATATTTGCTCATCTTCCTATTTAATGCTGGGGAAGTATTCTCCGCAAAGGGAATTAAGAATAGCTGTGTTGTTCGTTAAAGGAAATGACGCATTCCCAACGAGCGTTGCGAAATGGCTTTTAAGAGGTTCTAAGGTCAAACCCGAAACTAATTTCAATTGAAAACGGGAGCAGTAGTTCGCTAATTTACCAAAGCTTCGTTTAAAAAGTTCAATTATTTATTTCTATAGATCCAGTATGACAAAATGGTTAATTCTCTTGGAAAGGCCTTATAATGTCTACTATAATATGAATAGAAGAACGTCTTGTCAGAACATTAATAAAGTTTCATGGATTGACTGTCTTATTGTTATAAGATAGCGGATTGATGAACCGGATTGATTAAGCACACAAGTCCATACCATGTTTGTAAAGTAAAATTTGAAAGGCCGATATAACAATCTGGTTCCTCGACAACAAAAAAATAAAAATCAGTTGCGTGGATGGCCACAACTGCTAAGACCAACCCTGCTTACCGGTCATCCGATCCGGGAGGCAAGAGCAACCGCGATATTCTGCCAGGGCAGGGGGTAGGTTTACTTTCGCTGACTTCCTGGTTCTTGGTTGCGCAAGGGTTGCGCCTGAAGCCCTGAAAACCCAGTGCTCCATATTCCTGACACAGATATTTGTGTATATCGAATAATATAATATATTAGCTTACTAGCCCCCTGACGTAACCAGTAATTCCCCTTCCAGTCTCGCCCATTTATGTCGACATGTTCTCGCTCCATGAGAATGTTGTAATAAAACGGGTAATAAAAGTTATGCAACGGTATGGATAACCTCCCTCATGTCAATTTTATGTCCATCCTGCTGGAAAATTTCAATAACCGATGGCTGTTCCTTACCTTGCCGAATGGTAACATTAAGAACCTTTCCTTTCATAAACGTCAGTTATGTTCCCTTGTCTGGACATAAAGTTTTTTGTGGTATAAAGCGAGTATTAAGATTTTTAAAGCATACACTATCAGATATCGGTTTTAAAGTTTTTATTTGTCATTTCGGGTACTTCAACACTTACTTGACAAACAGTTCAACCTTCCTCTTAACCACAAAAGGCTATTTAACTACACGAATATCATAGGACTTACATTGAACTTTGGTGCTCTTCTAAATCATCGAATTCTTTCCTATGTAATCCTTCGTAAAATCCTCAATTTTTCTTAATTTGTCATGAATAAACTCATCCATGATGATTAATCTTCTACACTTTGCTCATTAAACACCTACCATTCATTTCATCAAAAACTTCATTCCCACTTTAACCCAACTATTTTCTATCCTTGAATTCTCTTCGATTCGTGGTAATCCTCCAACGCATTTAAAAAAAAGATGATCCCGAGGCTTGTTTTTAGTATTTTTTTTTCTAAGTGCAGCCAATGGGTAGTTTCTCTACACGTATATCATGTCATTATTTAATTTTTCTTCACAAATTTACTAATTGTATTCAATAATACAGTTGTAAATTTCAATTAATAAAATAAAAATAAAAATTGTTTTCATAAAACATAAATTATTCTATTGTTTTTATCGACCCTTTACCTTTACTAACAAATCATGTTACCAAAGCAGAATTTTCTAAAAGATGAAAAAGATATGTGCATCGCTGTAAATTTACCCGCTGTTGGATTCGATTACGAGCCCTTAAAGAATCAGGGTCTGCACTAAGTCTGTTTCGACCCATAAAGAGTCTCTGATTATAATTACCATCCACTCAGAAATTAAAGAAACATTTTCTTCAACTCCACAAATACGAAGCTATTCCTTTTTTTATTTAAATAAAATCATGTTTCACGTAGAATTTACGCTAATTCCATATTGTACCAACCACATAATCAGACATGGAATGAAGTAAAGTAGCAGCTATTAAAATGAAAAGAAAAAAATATTAATGTAAAAATACTGATTTTAAATAAATTAAATTAAAAAAAAAGCATGTAAAATATATCATCTAGGCTAATTTCATATTGTATAAATAAATGACTCAAATTAAAAAATAAAATAAAATAAAGCAATATTTTATGATTAACTTTACATACCTTTATAACATTTTAATTACTACCTCTTTCAGTATTACTATTTCGTTTAGGATACATTTTTTTAAAATTAAAATAAATTTACTTTACGATGCTAATTAATTGACATGACGAGTTTTTTATTTAATTTTTAAGAATATTATTTATTGAAATATACCAAATTATTTAACAATACATTAAGTAAATGTGGTAAATTTTATTGAACATATGAGACGTTGATTTCCAAAAGGTACTATATCCATTCTGGGTAATTTTACAGGAAGCGCGAAAATCTCTCATTACTATATTATTAAACCAGATAATTTGATTCTTTTCGCATTAAAATCTAGAATTATTTCTTTACTATATTAATAAAACCATATTAATGTTATGAAATGAAATGTTATGTTATGATTTTGAATGAAACTAAATGTGTAATAAGTATCTTAACAAATTAATAGCATTTCTAAATCACCTTATTAAAGAACATGAGTGTTCATTAGATACAATCAAATTTAAGATTTAGATAAAACTAAATGAGGAGAATATAAATATGTAAAAAAATCAATTTCGTAAAAAATGTCCTTTAGTACCTTTTGGAAATCAACGTCTCATATGTTTAGACAAACTACCTAATAGTAGCATCACGAAAATAAAAATTCAGCATTATGTTGTTTGTAATATGTCTAAAATATCAAATGTATAATCGAATCGTGTAGAACAGTTATTTCTCTGTTTCTGTCTCCTATTTTTTGAAATTAAATTAATTTTTATATAAATATACTTTCCCACTATGGAAGCTCCTATTTCATTACATGTCTAACACATATCTCACTTTTTACATAACTGTAATTTTTATCTATAGAATGTGAGGAAAAACCTAGGAAATGATATAGGAGGGAAGTTGTTAAAATAGAGTCTCTCTTGTTATGGTCTATTCATTAGAAAAAAAAGATCCATGAGAGAAAGTACTGCCGCGTGATTTCACAAACGAACCTGATTAAGATCCGTTATCCACAATTTTCGGAGTATGTATTTTTTAAAAATAGAATTATAGTGTCATATAAAATCACACATAGTATCATTGGGATGTTTTTATTTAATATCTTGCTAATCGTTATACTTTTTTTTTCTATAATGGAATTTATCAATTAACTACGTAAATTAAAATTTTTGAATTTTTTTTTTCGTTCTGATGATTCTTCTATTGCTTTAAATTGTATCCGTTCGTTACTGTAAACGCTAATTTAATTGTTATTTATCTACATACACGATGTTTCAGTAAATTTAGTTTATCCTACAGAGATGAGGAACCAAGACAATCTTAGATTTGAGTAGTAGTAATATTATGCTCTTGCATAGTGTATGAAAATAAGGTATAAAAAATCACGAAAAAACGAAATATTTAACTATATAAAGGACTTTTGAAATTATAATAGGTAGAATTAACCAGGGGTCAGCCTAGTAAACAATATTTTAATTTTTTTCACGTTTCGGCGCAAACATGTAAGCCATTCAACAGGGCTTGAGCTATGCCAAGAATAAACTCAACCAGTTGGTGCCGGCGTCGGCAAAGTTAGGATATTATTTACTAGACTGACTCCTGATTATTTCTACCTATTATCGAAATGTTTAACAATATAAAATAAAATATCTCGGGTCATCGATTAATTAGAATGAAGAAATGCTAATATGTAATAAAACATTTTTTTTTATTTATCGAAGTCGAGTTAGTACCTAAAGGCCGGGTTCGAACCCACAAGTGGTCCTAGGATTTTTTAATGGGAGCAAAAAATCCTTAGTTATGCTTTCTTCGGAGGGGACGTTAAAATGTGGTCCCAAGCCTGTGCGATGTAGGCACTCGTTAAAGATCCCTATCCCAATAAAACATGGATAGACAAAATTTAGAACTCCCAGAGCAGCTTTAGACACAGTCTCGGAGTCAACCTTGATGAAGGCCCACATTGTAGGCCGAAACGTCGGCACATAATTAAAATAGAACTTATTTTAAATGTGTGTTTCTAATTTATGACCGCACCCCCAACCATCTTCCTCATCTAGATTATTTAAGGGTTACGTTCTTGATCGAAACTTAACAATTGACCTTATCTCGAAGCTAGGTGAAAACCTTGACTGTCACACATACTGAGTCAGTCCAGTCGTCTACCATAGATAGTAATTGTGAGCTAAGTCACATCTTAAGTTCAATTTATTAGATTTGTTATCTTGTCTTGCCTAGTCCCTCGTCTCTCCGGCACCCCAATATTATTTACTCATCACTGCTATTATGGTCTGTATTCATGTCTTAAATTTTTTGAAAACAGATAAAGGTAGAAACCAAGATGCAAAAAATCTTGATCATTATTCTGACAATTAATCGGTTTAATATGTTTCTTCTCATATTTGAGATAAAACTAGACTTTTTTTTTTTTTTAATTTGAACTTCAAATATTTTATCAGCATACATTCAAGGTCTTGGTGTTCACGCCATTGTGGATCACAGAAGAGATACCAGACTACCTGTAAGATCATTGAGGAAGAACTTGAGGATAAAAATAAGAGACCATCATGAACATTAAGGAAGATTTGTTCATGATGGTATCTCATCAAAGCATTGACATCCATGGGAAAAGAGAAGGTTGAGAGGAGAGAAGATCAAGCCCCAAAAGCGACCGACACTTGACTTTCCTATTTTACTTTCTCTAATTGCAGTAGAGCTACTTGGCCGGCCCACGCAGCTCTCAGACCTACCTTGCAAATTACTTGCTTCTGCAATTAAACAATTACCGTACTACAAATAGACTCAATTACACTACGGTTTCTTATACAGCCATTAACCTCTTCTTATGTCGTTCTTCAGAGGCTCAGTGGGACTTGAAGAAATAGTTTCTCACTTTATTACCTCAGGTTGTTTTTTTTCAATAGTACTCAAATCTGTTCTATTAAAATATGTTTTTGAATCAATGTAAATCTTTTTTTTCAATTTTTTTTAAAATAACACAATTTCAAGCCAAAGAAAATTATAGTTACCTCTTCAATTTTTATTTATTTATTTTTTTTGTTAAATGAGCAAACTTAACTTGCAATGTGTTTATTTAATTAAAACATTTTATTTAATATTCATCTGTCTAAGTTTCGGAGTCATATCCCCATCATCAAGACTTTTAATTAATTTTATGGTTAATACAGCTAATTGCTATGAGTCAGTTCTATTAATTACAACTAAAGTAATAGCAATATATTTTTACAATCAATTAAAATTATAAATAAGTTGGAACAATATAGCTATATTAACCAGAAGGATAAATAAAAGTCTTAATAATCAGGAGAAGATCACACAACGTAAACAGAAGTTAATTTTAGAAAATGTTTTAATTAATTAAGCAAATTGGAACTTAAAGGAGTTTATTTATAAAAAATATATATGAAATTTCCTAAAGTTAAGGAAAATAAATAAATTAAAAATTATATTTCAAACTATCATACCTTTATCTTCTCATAATTATATATTTCATACTGCAATTATCACTGATTACTAATAATTAAACGAACTTTAGATTAAAATTCTATAAATTTCGATTTATAAGTTCTTAAATAGGAAAAGTACTGCTGATAATAATTTTTGGATAATGTTAAAAAATTCTAATTTATTTAGATATAATTTCTTTTTTTTTTTTTATGGTATGACCAATAAAATTACTCCTCTGATTTAACAAACTTCCGAAATATTTTAATTAAAAAAATAAGTAAATAATTAGTTTGTTATGAATTAGCTGGTTACATTCATTGCATTGATGTATTTTCAATTTTCAAAGTTGTTTTTTTTTTTTTTTTGCTTCGCGATGACTTATCAACTATCACAAATTTCGAATTTTTTTATAGAAAGTAATATATTATGTTTTGAAAATGTTCGACACGACCCACCGTTAAAGTCACCTTCTCTGGTTGGTGGAGGAGGTTGGTGTTAGCAGTCTCCGCTATCCAGAACACTTCTTAATTTTCAATCTTTTGGAAGATTATTCAGTTATTTTAACTGTAACATGAATTCATGCTAATAATGTAAGATGATGATTTCTGCTTGACATGGCTCACTGATGCCCTGATGATGGCATATATTTGAGCCGAAACGTCGGCAAAATTAAAAATAGTTTTCAAACTATTGACTCTTGTATTATTTCTAGCTATGTAATTTTTTTTTTCTCTTGCGCGACAGCCCGTGTAGATCCTTGGCCGCGTGGTATATACTCTTGGGAGAATATACTCACGTTTCGCGATGAAATGTTCAGGGTAGGGTCATCACTCCTTACTCCTATTTTTGCGAGTTACCACCAGTAGGCTGACGAGTCTCACATACCCGGGGGAGAGGCTGTGAGTAAATCCCTATTTAGTTATATTCTTATTAAAGTCCCTTTGGGACTGGGATTCGAACTCACAACTCTGCGTGAGAGACTAGCGCGCTAGCCACTTAGCCACTGGCTACCCTCATAGGATACCAATTAGATGATATAATTTAATTTATAGCTATTTTATATTATAATTTTATTAAATCTAGGGGAGGTACGGTGTATCCCTGTGTCATGAACTCAGATTACAATAAACCACAATTAAATCTGAGCAGGATTAATTATTACCGGTTAACCCTAACTTGATAAATATCCTTATTCAAACGTTTAAGAGGCAGTTGGAATAAAATACAAACTACCGATAACTACTCGTACACCTCAATCGACCGTAAAGCCGGTTGGCATTTTCATTCATTATCTGCCTTAAATGGTCGATTAATCATTTAGGAATGCTTTATTAAATATATTAAATTATTTTTTTATTTTATACTACGTGAAACAAGTATCAGCTAAATTTTTTCTGGATTCTTAAATCCTGATTAAGACTGAAGAAAGTAGAAAAATTACTTTCATCGTCATTATTTAGAAAGTTGTTTCCTAATTTATTTTTTTGTGATAAAAACATATACCGATTACATTTTTACAATTGTTTTTTTTTTTGTAATTTATAATAAAATACTTTTTTAAAGTTACAACATTCACTGAATTTTTAACGTAAAGAAATACATGAAAAGAAAAAAAAAAGTAAATTATTATTGTTCGCATAAATATTATGATATCGTAAGCACAGATCATTAAATTTAGATGTAGTTGAAATTGACGGAAAGTTCATTTTACCAGTTGCGACTTGCAAGCACGCTAAAACAATTAAGCTTTATATTTATATTTTTTTTGCAAGATTGTTACATTGATTTCTGATATTTTTTTCGAACAGTTAAATAACATATTGGTTGCGTTTTATTGTTTATATCTTTTATATCAGTTGGTATTCTAGATTAATTAACTAATTCCATGATAATTATTTTAAAAAAATGATCTTAAATGAAGATTTCATATAGAATGATTTTTAATTGATAAATGGATTTCATTGTATTTAAGATATACAATAATATGATGAATTCTATTTCAAAAATATTTTAAAATTTTGTCAAAAATAAAACAAGTAATATTATGATGATGGTGAATATTGAAGAGATATGTCTCAGGAAGAGGCCTCGAAATGTTGTTATATAAAAATGACAATATTACTATTATTATTGATAAAGAAAAATAAAGTAATTTATTATTCTTTAAGTCATTAAAGTAAAATATTTTAAAGAAGATAAGTTCCATAATTTTAAAACTATATATTTTAAATGCAATCAATCCAACTAAATGTTTTGATCAGTAATATCTAACAACAAATATTACAAGACATGAACAGAACATTACTAACATGTAAAAATTATCAAGTTATATATTATATAATAATTTAATGACCTTTTAAGGTGTTATAATATTAATCAAGTATAAAAAAAAAAATCCCGAATGATAAGAGAATAATATATGGAATGAAGATAAAACATCAAATCAGATGATTAATAATTTAGAAGGAAGTTACCTTTTGAAGTTAATCCACATTTCTAATTTTTAAATGCCGGTCATTTTCATTCACTAGAAAGAATGTATACAATAATTTTTCTCTTCAAGTCTTGTAATTTTTGTATCCACCCTTATCAGTAGAGTTCCACCAACACCGAATGTGGAAAGCGCCATTTTTTTTTTCCCATGGCGGGTAGTTAACTGACCACAGCTAACTCTAAACTAACTAACTTAAAAGAGACTTTACCTTGATTAGAGCCATGAGGGAGTAAAAGTAGAGCACTGAGTGAGGGGTTTAGGCGCTGCGGGGCTTATATAGACCGCTACCTGGAGGGGAGGGGCCGGGCGTGGCCCTATGGCCCTTCTTTCCCAACGGCCTTCCACTTCTTGTACGGCCGTCGGTCAGGAAAACCCTGGACCTAGGAGTCGAGTGAGGAGGACGAGCTATAGGCTGGCAGGAGGAGGACTCAGTAGACGAGTGCCACGTGCCACCAGCAGAGGAAGAGATTACCGAGTGTGCCTCGCTCATTGTGCTATCGGTGCTGACTGTGTTGGAAATATCTGTGTCACTTTTATTAGATGATTATCTGTGTAAGAAAATAAATCTAGCTTAAACTTTGCTATAGTTTTACAGAAGATAGTCTATGAAATTTATAAATTGGTAGCTTGGTGTATTTTCTTATTTCTTTTCCACAATTCGTGTTAGTGACATATAAGATTTAATTCGTTCTTTTATAAAATATATTTTAAAATTACTGTGCCTGCAACACACACCTTTCACTTACCTTGGTTGTTGAAATCAATTAAAAGAACTTTTAAATAAAGCTGCAGCTTAAAATAGTTGAAAGAATTACATTTAGTTTCGTTGGGAACATAACTTTTCGAACGTATACTATAACAGTGTGAAATTTATATGTACAACAATCGCCTATGTTTATGCTATATTCATCACTTTACATTATCTTCCACAATTTTGTGTATATGATAATCTTTAGCTTTCCATCGGTATATTATACATCTTTATTACTATTCGTATGTTAAAAAAAAAAAAAAAAAAAAAAAAATTACAACCTAAAAACATTTTTGCTCTTTTCTCCTTTTGTTGGTAATCGAATTCATTCAATAGGTATATTTAACCTTTTATTTTAACGATATTAATGAGATGATACGTTTATTTTTTTGTAAAACTTTCTTTAGAGTAAGAAACTTTTAAATAACGACATTTAAGTTCTGTTATACTATTTTAATCAAGAAGAAACCTACATAATCATAAAACCGATTAAATATCACATGAATGTTGCCAGATTAATAAACATCCCTAAATCCGTTGTAGGAAAAATCGTAGAAAGGTGCAAAACGCAAAGTGTAAAGTAGCACTTCCAGTTAGCCGATTTCGATAAAAAATTTGTTTAATATCTCGGACGTATGGCTGTCTTTAAGTTAAAATTTCAGTTTCTTAAGAATTTTCGTTTTTGTACTAGACTCACCACATAAAACACACAATTTTTTGTATGGCCTTGGTTTTTTTGGCTCAGGGAACCCTAAAACGTGTATTACTGTTGAAAACTGGAATTATAAAATTTTCAAGATCGCAATATCTTCTCTTCCCATACATTTCATATATAGATTACTCAAAGTAAAAATGGAAAATGAATAATTATTAGTTGACACTTTTCTCTTTATTTTTGAACTGCAGACACTTAGCTTAACATTTGTTCTCTTATGTCAGTTTATTATTGTTTGATTTATTGTTACCGCTTGCTATATATATATCTGCAAGTAGTCTAAATACACAAAATAATTTAATAATATAAAATTAAATAAGTATAGTTCAACACGTTTACTGGTTGTATTTATTGTATATACAGTTGCAAAATTAAATAAAATATTTAAAAAATATGTATAAATTATATTGACTAAGATTAATTATTTTATGATTCTATGTTGCTATTGAGTTGATTTTTTTTTCCCTTCAGTTAGAAATTCCTCTTGCTGATTTTTTAGAAAACTTGTATCTTTAATTTGTTAATACCGTAGCTGTTAATTAGCTATTTAAAGTTTTTTTTTTAATGTTTCGAAAATTCGTTTTAGGAAATAATAAATAAATAAACCACGGACTAATTAATCAATAAATATATATTATGTTTTTGAATATTATACAACATTGGCAAACTGTTATTAATGAACAAATAATATTTTTCTTTAGTTTTTCTCTATCGTGTTGCCCTTTAAAATATGACCATATATGTACAAATATAAGGGTATACTGGGTACGCTAATTGAGTGAATGCAATATTAATGCTGTTATTGTTATCGGCCTTTTTACATGATTTGAGGGTCACACTAACTTAAAGGGTTCATTTAGTCGACCTTTCCGCGGGATTTAGCCATTTTTGGAAGTAGAGGTCGGAATTCTAATCCACTATCTTTGCGTTACTACGCCCGTACTTAAACCGCGCCATACTTTATTCAATGTATATAAATGCTAATTTTTCAGTGTTTGTGTTCATTCAAGGAGTCTGCTAAATAAATTAGTTTTTCAACTTAAGATATATCTAATTTTTATAAATCTTTTTATTGTAATATTTAATTTATTATTATTAATTGAAATTTACAACTGTATTGGATAATAAATCCAATAAATGGACCGTGAAATAAACTACATGAAAATGACATTAACATTAACTGCTCCAATGGTTCATTGGAATTAAAATTCAGCAGTTTTCATTTTTATATGGTATGTGGTAAAGCTAATAGATACTGATGTAAAATTATTCAAATTTAATTTTTTTTGTAGAGGAGGTAATGATTTCCAATCATTTTTAAATATTATTGGTGTTCTAAATATGGAGTTTTAATTTATATTAAATCATATATTAAAAATATATTGAACTCGTTTGCCTTTAATTAAATCGAAGTCAATAAGAAGTAATTAGCCAAATGCACCATTAAGCAATTATGTCTCTTAAGAGTGAAATTATGTAAAAAAAAAAAAAAAAAAAGAAAGAAATTATCGTAAAATGTTTTAGAACAACAATAATTTAATAACAAATTTCATCTCAAACACATTGCAGTCATAACAAAGTCCACCTGTTTAGCTCGTTTTATTTCATAACACATTTATTTTCTTTCTTTCTTTAAAAGTGTTCATTGTGATACTTCTCTATTACCTTATTAAACTGATCACACTTTCCATTATCTTCCTGGCGCAAGCGAATATACCTACAGTAGTATACACCATAAACGAACAAACATGATAGTGGCCGATCAGTCCCCAAAAATTGTTTTATTACTAAGCTTACCAATAGGTAATTTTATATTAAGCTTACCAACAGGTAAAGTTGTAATAATAACTCTTCGACCATATTGAGCCATTATCAGCACACGCCTCTTATTATTATTCATTCATATTACTATACTTAATTTAACTTATGTGCCTAGTGTTAATTCTTATGTTTTCTTCTATTTCCCATGAAATTTGGGATTGAGTTATGGAAAAATAGGGAGGAACCTAGGACTTCTTGTACTGCATTGGATGCATTTTAAGAGGGGTCTGATGAAAGGAAAAATTTTTGGAGTAGGAAACAGTGGGATGTCTGTTCTAGTGATGGGCTCACTATTTTTCAGTGTCAGTTAAGTTTAATTATAGTCTCAGTGTCCGTACGTAGTCTTGCCAGCGCTTTGGGCGTCCTGTCAGAGTCAGTGTGTAGAACAGTGGGTTCGTGCAGTACCGGAAAATATCAAAGAATTTGATGTGCCTCCGGAAAATAAACTCAGTCATAGTTGGGAGTTCGTAGGTCTCATGTAATTGTTCTGTCTTCGTCCTCTGAAGTGAAGTATGCATTACTATTTGTTGCAGCACTCCTTTTTGTAACTGCTGGAGGTTCTTTGCTATTGATGCTGTTATGTTGGTTAGCATCGGTGGTCCGTGAAGGAGGGCCGGTCTAATAACAGATCTGTAAATTAATATTTTCAGATAGAGTGATAGATTCGGCGATGCTAATAAATTATTTAGTCGATAGGACTTGGTCCTGACCGAGTTAATCTTTTCGTAGCAGTGATTGGATAGTATTAAGTGTCTGTCCAGGGTGATTCCCGGGTACACTATCCTATTGGCTGGCTTGCTCTCGATTCCCGCTACCTTGAAGGCCTTCGGTAGAGGGCGCTAATTCTTCTGGAAAGAGAAAATAATACAGTCGGTCTTCTTGGGATTAACATTTCTCATCTTCGTTTATTTAATTTGTTTTCCCACTTTGTACATATGACGAGAATGTAATCATAGATCCATAATACTCATTGTTTATGATTGGGCAGATTGTATAATTTTTTTTAAATAAATGAAACTTTTCATTTTGGTTAATGTCTGTTCAATTAATTTGTATGTAATACAAAAATTAATTTCGACACACACTGAAGTTGCAGCATATTCTTAATATTTAGTTAGTATAATGTTGTAACAAGTTTCAATTATTTTTTTCCTCACAATTTCCAGTATCTCATTAGGTTTGTCAATTTTAACAATGTTTTCATAGCATTATAATCATCTTGTCAATTAATAAACAATTATGTCTATTACTATCATTCCGGCACATTGTCACAGACTAACTAATATTAATTTCTTGACATTGGAAGAAATGACCTAGTCTTTGTTTCAAATAAATATTGACCTAACATAAATAGTTAATTGTCATTAAAATATATTAATTTAAAGATCCGTGTCAGTTACAAGAGACCCATCCAATGCCTTTTTAACAACACAAAAAAAGTAATTTTTTCCGACAGTTTAATGTTTAAAGTTAAAAACCCTTTTAAAGCTAAAACTACTGTTTCAATTGGTATTTATTCGAAACTAAGTACAATTCAAAACGCAGGCTATTATAATATAACTTTGGTAAGGCCAAAATAAATGCAGCATGGTTGTAAATTATAATATGTTGCACTGCTTGCTGAACTGCGAAAATGGTAATTAACATTTCCATACTACACCCTACTATTACTATCGGCCAAGCTTTAACGCTATACGTAACTTGACACTTTGCTTAATTTTTCTAGATGTAGTTTCATATCTGGTAACACAATTGAGTCTACAATACGGGACTTAAGTACATGAAACTTGACTTGTTGTCAAGAATATATTTTATAATCATTATTTTTTCAAGATGACAGCTCATTTCATGCAGTATATTATATAAATGCATTGGCGAAGTACTTATGTCTTCATTTTTATTAATAATACAGTTTTTTTTTTTTTTGTTTTTTTTTTACTAATAGAATCTAACACACTCAAGGACAGTAGATTCTAAGACTGACCGTGTCAAATCACACAATGAGGATACATTAAAGTACATATAATTTCTAAAGATATGAAAATATATTGTTCCAATGAAAAATATATTATTATAAATTATCTATAATCAACATGAAAATTAATCATCCAATACACATTTATACCTATGTACAATATTTACAATTTACTCATGACAAGTTTTTTTTTTTGTTTTTAATTTATATATGGCTTTGGCTAGACGCTATGAACCCACTCATGGCAACTTCAAACATAGGTTCAGGCTACCGTAGCGCTTCTTGATTCCAGCGGTGAAATTTTAATTCTCACAGGTATAGTTTTGCAGGAAATTATAGACTGATATGGAGAAATAATGATGGAAGAAGGAGCGTTCTGGCCGAAATAAAGTATTACGCATGATATTTAAGTAATAAAAGAATAATCTTGAGCATCGTCACTGATATTATTACTGATATATATATTATATATATATATATATATATATATATATATATATATATATATATATATATAATATTCCTATATTTGATAAATGATACAATATATGTGTAGGAATATACATTTTTATACACATGAAACATTTCAGAGACATCCGTAATGGTTGTCCATAGATTTTGAAAGGGATACAAAATGCCCTTAAATTAATTCCCACTTCTTCTGACCTGGTGACCTAAGTAAAAGTCGACTATTCTGTTATTCCATAAAGAAATTAAATCAATAAATCATAGGTTGTATCAAGACTCAAATGGACATACAAATATCATAACGGTGGAAACTGTTAGCTCAATCCAGATACAAATTTTCTTTCCTTAATCACAAATTAAAAAAGTTTTAATTAAAGAAACGTAAACGATATTTAATCACTCCTTAAATTTGACTGTGTGTTGCTGTCCTCTTGTAAAATAAATGTATGGCATTTCAATGACTTTATCCACAACAATGTCGAGAGATTTTAGTTTTACAAAAAAAAAGTATTAACACTTTGCACTTAGTTGTCCTCTAAGAGGAGACATGAAAGCGTATTAGTGATTATGAAAAATTAACTTATTAACACCAATTTAAAAAAAAACAACACATTTTCCTGTAGTTTTCTATCAAAATGGCACAAAAACAGATCAAAATATCAAGAAGAACGATAAATAATCAACAGGTCTTAAACTAAATGAGAACGTGCTAAGTGCATTCACTTCAATAATTCGTGTAGGAATAAATAGTATTAGTGGAAGAAGGATACAGAGGAAAGGTTCAATGATATAAGGAAACTTGATATTATAATAAAGAAATTCGAAAACTGAGAAAAGAAATTATAAGTGGAAATAATCGGGAGTCAGTCTTTTTTTTTTAATATTTAAATTTTGCCGACGTTTCGGCTAAAGCTTGTTTTACTGATGAGTTTATGCTTGGACATGGCTCAGGAAAGCCCTGATAATGGCTCACAAGCTTGAGCCGAAACGTCGGAAAAATTAAAATATTAAAAAAAAAGACTGACTCCCGATTATATCCACCTATAATAGTTTCTACAGTCAAATTTACATCCTCAATATGAGAAAAGAAATCTACTCACATATTGCTGGATTTTATAGATATCTGCTGTAATAAGACAGCTTTGTGATTTTGTAATTTACGATTAGTAATTTTCACACTAATTTTTTACACAGTTTCTGATAGACATTTATAAAGATGTATTTAATAAAATTAATATTCTTGCAGAAGATAGTAGTAATCATAGTGATGATGATATTATCTAACCATCTAAGGAACAAAGGAACTTTTTAGATAGTGATAGCGATACAACTAGTGTGATAAAAAACATCTACGTAGAATATATATAAAATATAAGGAATACAATTTGATTTTTTTGTTTGTAAATATTTGTTCTTCAATTTCCGCAAATACACGTACATACAGATAAAATTTTATTACATTGCCCTACTCCGTTCTACATTTGTACTATACCTTATCGCGGTTGCTGGGTGAACGTTTTCATGACATCGAGTTCCTGATAAGCAACATTCGAAACGATGCCGTGTGCAAATGGTTAAACTTCTCAAAATTTTATGGTATATCTTAGCATGACAAATAAAATTAAATAGAATTAGATTAAAATGAAATGACCGAATTTTATACTGAGTTGTGTTGCGAGATGTAATCGTGATGAACTAATGACGGAATTAGTGAGGGTTGTGGTCGGAGTCAGGTCAGTTGTCGGCCGTAGGGATAATGATGGCAAGGGATTTGTGAGTCAATGAGTTGGCGTAGGACCTCGGGCAATCGCCATTGATCAAGGATCCAGTTCCCAGCTGGACCTGCAAACAATGAAGCATTTATCATTTCATAGTGTTTATTTCCTAATCTGGTCATACGAGTTTGTACTACGTAAGAGTCTATCGAGACATTTGCTCGGTATGTTTTGTATACTTCTCCTGAATCTGAATTCCTCCTGTTAGCTAAAAACGCTGCAAATTACTACACAATAGTTTATTATTTTTAATTAACTATATTCTGGTATTTTATAAAGTTGTTTATAGGCAATTAACTCGTATGAAAAGTTATTAATTAATCAAAGAAAAATGGCGTATTGATTTAAAACGCTATTTCTCTGCCACGCCTTAACCGATTTCAATGATTCTTTTTTCATTTTTAGTATTTATATATTTTTACGACGTAAAATGTTTTTTTCTTTTCACATTTTTATATTTCATAATAGCCACATTGCTGTAAAATCTTTCAACGATTTTTTCTCAATCTTCAACAATTAAAAATAACTACGTTTTAGGCGTCTTTATTTGTAAAATTTCTATATTTTTACTATGATATAATTAAGCACGGCCTCTTGATTAGAAAACTCTATAAAACTTGTTACCTACCTTCAACAATAACTGAGTCATTGAATGAGTCATTCTTAATCGACCACTATTTTAACACAAATCGGCTAATGTCAACTTCCATGAGTTAGGATTATCATATCTCACCAGTGATGCGGCTAAGAGGGAGGCGCTGGGATCCTTTGGACTCAGCTTGTCCTTCCACAAGTGGGGGGACAAGTCCCGTCCGGGGTTCCCGAGCTGATTGTAAATATTGTACATAGGTATAAATGTGACATATTTTGTTTATTTATTTGTTAACTTTATTTATTTGTATTTATTTTGTCTACAAATTTTGTTATTGTATACGTTTATTTATTTTGATTTTATTTTATGTAATTTGACTTTTATTTTGTTTATATTGTATGAATGAGATCCTGTAGCACTATTATTATTGTCTATTATGACAAATTGTAATATATACGAATAAAAAAAAAAAAAAAAAAAAAAAAAAAAAAAAGAAAGGATTATTATATGATGCCCAGTTATGTTTGTGCCAAATTTGTCCTGTAGTTTTGAAAAAAAAAAAGGTTGCGGACGTTGGAGAGACGGATGTTTTTATATTTTGGGCTTAAAATATCTCGAAACGTATGCTCTAAAGAAAGATTTGAGGGGAAAGAGGTTTTTCAATTTTTTTTTTGACAGTAACAAAGATTCATTATTGAAAAAAATAAACCAAAAATTAATGAAAATGGAGTTTCAATCAAAAAATCATATTTCAATCAGTGTTAAATATCTTAAAATTACCTAGCATGGTCAAATCGGTGAATATTTTTTTTTAAGCTGAGTGAAATAATGAATTTGGAATATTAACAGAGAGATCTTTACGATAAACGGTTATTTTTATGTCCCCAATATAACTTTTTTCTATTTATCAATGTTTATTTTTAAAAAAGTAGAAACCACTTTCATCTTAATTTGTTTTGGAAAATATCACTGTAACTGCTCTCCCAACCAAAAAATCTCACATTTAATTGCAACCGATTTAAGCGATAACTTTGTGTGTTTAGTGGTTTAACGAGTTCCTACATTTTCTCAAGACTGCATTAAATTATATGTCAAAAATGTGTTTTAAAAAATGTATAGTCAAAAACTATTAGACGTAAAAATGGTTATCTACATCCAAATTATTACTTAATGCACCATACAGTAGTTTATAATGACTTCTTCATGAAGAATATGTGAAGTTTTATCATACTTTTTCTTCCAATAACAATATACAATGGTAATTTCTCATTTTTCCCCTTTTTTCTTATTTCAGAATTTATTTTTTTACGTTAGAAAATTTTTATAGCATTGCCTATTTATTTTTTGCGATGAGCACCCAGCTTTGGGCACGACTATGAAGAGTTACGACTCCAAGCACCTCCCGTGAACTTTATTTTTTTTTTATTGTTTGATATAACAGTTGAGTACTATCCTGTTCAATATCATCTAATTTAGCAAATTTGTCACAAGTAATAAGATAACTGATGGAATTATCATGATATATTTTACTGAGTACTATTGTATCATCAACGCAGCTTATAGTATTCCTGTCGAATCCCCATCTAGTGTTATCTTATTATTTTTGAGATTTATTCCATTTTCAATCGTTTAGAAGTTATTCTTTATGAATGGAATATATTACTTTACTATCCAGATCAATGACACACCAAGGTTCATATGGTGGCCGTAATGTAAACATATTATAATTATAATCCAACGTCTCATTAGAAAATACTCTAAAAGTTGCCTTAAAGACCATGATGGTCGTATTGTTTACTGATTATCCTATTTTTTTTACTGTGTCACAACATTTCATATTGTATAGAGATATTTCATATTGTAGACAAAGTAATTTGCGAAAAATAGCAAAGTACTCAGGAAATAAATAACCAGTACCAAACTTGCTCCTCAGTAGACAACTGCTTTTTAATAGGGAACCAAATGTTATATAACAACGCTGTGTTATCCTGAAGCGGTTCGTAGAATAATGGAGGATAATATTTTACCACAAGTTATTATACCCATGGCAAACATTATATGTGGATGGATGCACAGAATCCAAGACCTCCATTTCCAGTGGTATCCCCGCTAGTGGCTATAAAAGGGTGAAATATGCTCATCCTGGCTAATCTTGAATATAAATCTATCAGAACTGTCAGCAATCCTATATCTTGCTCACATCCTCACGCTTAGTGTTCTGATGGAATATTAAACATGAGATTAGTCTCTGTTGTGTAAACATTATATTTCGTAGGAAAACATCTAGTAGCTCTAGACTATACTCGTAGTTTATGTTTTTAATTTTAAATTGACAATTGAATTCATATTGCCTCAGGCAATGTTTTATCGTATTTTAGGTTTCTTGTTTTTTATGAGGTGATAACCTACTCTTCTGATATATTTTATTTTCTAGTTTTCCATCCTTTTTGAAAAATTAACATTTCAAATTTATATTGTTTGCCTTATATAACATCTATATTAGTATCGTTTCATTACCATTTTATATTTCAGTTATCCCTCCTTCATACTTATATTATAGTTCTTTCTCAATTTTTTATATAATTTTTTATATATATTTTTTGTATAAAAGTTAGATACTATTACGTACACCATATTCTGTTCCTCACCTAAAGCCTAAAGCCTAAAGCTAGAGCTGCACCATTCAAACGTCTTTGTCTTGCTTTTGAAAGCGACACTATCCCTCCTGCGTCTAGAAGTGAACGTGAGACCCCGACTCTACGTCTTCATGCCAAATCCTACCTTTTGGTGAATAGCGTGAATACATATAGACACGATTTTTAGGATAAGGAGTCCTTACAGTTTATATGGTTGAATGGAATGGTTCGCAAAAATTGTTTGTTGGGAACAACTGAACTATGTCATCATTAATCTATTAAAATAAAGATATTAAAACTATTTTCATCCCTTCTCCTGAGGTGGTCGGTAGTAAAGCGCAAGGTATCCACCCGGGAAGGTACAAAGGTTGTCAGACTTCTTTAGCATTCGCCGGTATCTTATTTTAGAATCTTCGCGAACTCGCCAAGAAGCTCTAAAATGCGACCGGACCAGTTTGAAGTTTTAGAAGCAATATAATTCAGGCTCATTTGCCATTTTGTCAAAAAAAGAAGCTATTTTGGAACCAATATATTGATGGAGATACTTGCGGAAAGCCATAATAAAGAGAACAGATCTTTCGTATCCTACACATTATGAGGATCTTCCGAATCTTAGAATTAAGAAGTTGTGTCTGACAAGGATGCGTTTACGTACTTGAGTTGAGAGTGGACAATATTCAGGTAATATATAAAGATGGAAATATCCTAAATGTATTTATATCACATATATTATGCTTGTTGTTATAAGCGTAGTTTACAGGATTCTGATTTGGAATTCATATTGGGGACCTTGTTATAGCTGTATTTCTTTATTTTTAATACTTTATTTTATTACATTTTTAACATGTTCCCTTATAAACACGAGACTTTTTACTATGAAAATTATTACGTTTTTGGGAATAAGGCATCTTCAATAGCTTCTTATTATTTATTTTGTTTGTAAACTGATTTACGATTTACATAGTCGGAGTTTATTTTATTTTTATAGTGTGTGATCCTTAAACTAATTGATTTTCATATTCGTAACTTTCGCTTTATAAAATTACTTACCAATAATATATAATATCTTAAATGGTATACAATTATTTGAAATTCTTTGTTCACTAATTACGTTAAGTTTTAAGTAAAGGCATTTTTCTATTGTTTTTAACATTTGAATAAAATTTTATTGTGGCACATAAAACACACGCACAAAAGGGCACTGAGGCTGATGTCACATAAGCTCAGGTCCACGCTGATATCAGATGGTAAGAATTTAGAACCCCGCGTCCTTAAGGGTATTATTGAACAGCTAAATCGCTTGTAGGAATTGATGGGATGAGGTACCAGCGGAAGAGAGTTTACACTAGGCCTGTACAAGAGGAAAAGCGATAGAAGAATGGTGAACAGTAGAGGAGAGAAGAAAACGTCTTTAGAAGAAGATGTGATTGAACTAAATTTAATAAGTTGAAAGAACGGAGATGGTATAATTATAAATAATTTAAGTGTAACTTTTGTTAAGAATCAAATGCTAATTAAAAAGAGCTGTTTTTATTAAATAAATCATTCGATATCTGACTTTAGACAAGAATGGTCAAGTGTTTTCTTTATTAACGATATTTACAACATAAAACACAAATAAAGCTTTTTCTTAAGATGATCATTTAATTAGAATGTTTTTGATTTAGAGAAGGCATGTGATTTGATGTGAAGACATCAAATCTGGCATTGAGTTAATAGGCAGCAGAGATATTCCCGAATTAGATTTTTCCTGCGCCTATAGTTCAGAAGTAGAGGTTATATAAATATTCATCAATAAACCAAATATTGAATGTCAAGAGTATCAACACACTAGGAAGAGATGTTCAGAATATTGCAAGATTCAGAAAGAAAGTAGAGATTTTTTTAATATGTTTATTAAAGAAAATGTTCCTAAAAAAATTTAACAAATAAAAACAAGTAATATAATAAAAAATCAGCTGCAAATGGGTCTTAATTTCAAAAGCATTTAAAAAAATAAATAACAATATTTTTTTATAGGTTACAGTTTTTCATTGTTTTACAATTGTTCTTCTTAATGATTTTTGTTTACTTTAGTATGTATTGTTTTTGACCAGAACTGATTGTTCTTTACCTCTGAAATATAGTTTTTGTATCGCGAAAGAAAATTGGTTTCTCTATTGTAATATTTTTTTATCTCGCTATAAGAACGTATGTACTGTGAAATTCACTATTGCTTGACTTGCGTCGTATTAGTTAACGGTCTGCTGCATTGCTGCAAGCTTGTGTTCTCTTGTCTTAATCTTGCTGCTAATGTAAACATGATTATGTTTATTTAGGAACATATTTATGATCAAAAACATTCACATTAAAATTCAGGTTTGAATCGTATGCCTCTAATAAGCATATATGTCAGCATAAGGTATGAAATAACTCTTCATTACCTCCCTGAATGTAATGACACATTGACCGTACCATAGTCATTAATTCGATGTGATGGTGGGATTAGATGTTCTATTGGAATATATTAAGATAAAGTTTATTAATCCATTAGGCTGACTAGATTAGAGACCCGACCGGGGATTATTTAGCTATGTTATAAGCCCACGGCCTGATCCTATTCCTATAGGCAATATATTAAATATTTGTAGGTTCCGTATTGGTATCGTGTTATAAATTATTACATTAGCATATCGCTATATGTGACTATATATGTTTCAGATATCATAGATACATTCTTAGACAGATAAATATCTTTAATATATGAAATATATTTCTTGAAAATATAGAGAACTAAGGAGTTACACAATAGCTTATAATAAATATGCCTAACAATAATTTCCGTTCTGTACTTCTTTTATGGAAACGATTATGAAGTTTTTGATATTTTTAAATGGAATATAAAAATTTCCATGATCTTTAATACAATTTTTTGACTGATTGGTATGCCTTTGATAGAATAGTGCTTTATACAAAATAAATATATTTCCTGCCTTATATATATATTACAGGAGAATATAAGTATATATACGCTCAGTGTAAAATCTAAAAAAAAAACAATAAAAAAGAAAAAAAAACACCTCACAGAATTTAGTTTAATTTTGATATTGTTACTTTTTTTTTTTCTATCTCTTTTGAGTTTCCTTCCTTTCCCATTTACATTATTTTATTTCATTCTCTATTTACTTAATTTATTGATTTATTTTTGGTTCCGTAACATAAGTTTTTAATAAATTATGGCAAATATGTATTGAACATATAGGATTTGGTGTAAAATCATGATAGTCACTTGTGAAAAAAAAATGTATATATAATTTTTTTTTTTTTTTTTAAAGCCTCCTTTAAGGTAGATTATTGATTTTTTTCGGCTGTTTCTAGGTATACTGTCTTTAAATCTCTTTGAAGGAGTCTTAGGTATGTTCAAGCTCTTCTAAAAAAAATATGTAAATGTTCATATATATATTGATCTTTTTATATATATATTTTATTGATATCCACAACTGTATATAATATAACACAATGAGTAAATGTTAAATAATGCAAGGTTTCAAATGTTCATTTTTTATCCTTATCTAGTAATCCTAAGAAAGTGTTTTATTTTGATATGTTTAGTAAATCCTTTGCTTCAACAACCCCCACATCAAATTCTTCCCGCATCCAATCCTTACAATCCAAAATCCTTTGTAAAATCCTCAACGCTCCTTACTTTGTCACGAATAAACTTATCCATAAAGACCTTAATGTTCCATATGTTACTGATTTGGCCCGGACCAGGTATCAATCCTTTCATGACAAACTCCATTCTCACTCTAACCCACTAGTTTCGATCCTTTCTTCCTCTTCAATTCCTGATAATCCTCCGAGACGCCTGAAAAGGAAATGGCCCCGGGACCTTCTAGTTTAGAATATTTTTAGAGTGCTGCTACTGAGTAGTGTCTCTACATAAATTTCATGACAGTTTTATGTATTACTATCACATTTACTAGATGTATTTTTATTTAATACAGTTGTAAATATCAATAAATATGTTTCGAAAAAAGAAAAAAAAAACTGTTAGAACCAGAAGATCTTTCATCGGGGTACTCTGCTTTAAAATTGATAAATAAGTGATGCGGATTATACAATTTCGAACCAGCACTCTCTTTCCCTAGCTACTTTCTTTCATCGAGTTAATTCCCACTCTCTGGACAATTTAGTTTTTACCTTATGTACTATAAGGATCATCCTTTTCTTTTCACACGTTCTATAAAAACCCTCACGGTAATAGTTAATGACAACCTAACGTAGTTCAGTCTGGTCACTTGTCCAGATCACCTCCAATTCAATTTTAGGTTTCCTTACTTAGATTTTTAACTTTTGCATGAGAAAGGATGCTTCGAGCCTAAAACATTTCTGTCGTTCTCTCTCCCAGCATACTTTATTTATTTTTTTCCTACATCTCATGCATATAGGATTGTTGGATGGATACAGCCCTGTTATACATTTAGCTGTTAGGTCATTACTGTAATAAAGTTTGTATATTTTCTTTATTCTCCTGCAATTTTAAATCATGCCTAATTCATTGATTGTTTTCCAATGTAATATTTTATTTAAGTTAGATGATATGCCGATGACACTTGCGTGCTATCAGTTAATAACGATCCTAGTATTGCCTCTCAAAACCTCCAATCCCACATCAGAGACCTTGAGGTATGGTGTCAGAATTGGAGAATTAAAATCAACTCCAATAAATCCCACCAGATTACTTTTACCCTTCGTCGTAAACCTATGACATCCTGCCCTACAGTGTCCTTTAATGATATTCCGCTTGTCCCTGTTGAACAGATCCGTTATTTAGGCCTCCTGCTTGACAAACGTCTTACATGGAATCCGCATACAAGATTGAAAAGACAAGAGACTGCTCGCCGATTTCGGTTACTTCAACATTTACTTGACAGACGCTCTAACCTTTCTCTTTACTACAAAAGACTAATTTACATGACAATCATAAGGCCTATCTGGACTAACGGAGTTGAGCTTTGGGGCTCTACTAAACCATCAAACTCTTCCCGTATCCAATCCTTACAATCCAAAATCCTTAACGCTCCTTACTTTGTCACCAACAAAATCATCCACAAAGACCTTAATGTTCCATATGTTGCTGATTTGGCCTGTACCAGGTATCACTCCTTCCATGAAAAACTCCACTCCCACTCTAATCCACTAGTTTCAATCCTTGCTTCCACTTCAATTCCTGACAATCCGCCGAGGCGTCTGAAAAGAAGATGGCCTCGAGACCTTTTCGAGACAGTTTCTCTTCATGTTTTTTTTCATGTGTATTATCATTGTAGCCGATTTACTTGATGTATGAACATACAGTTGTAAATTTCAATAAATGAATTAAAAAAAAAAAAAAAAAAAAGTTAGATGAATTGGTTTGAGGATTCTGTTGTATATTCTATAATTTTTAACAGTTCTTCCATTGTATTTGTAATTTTAGATTTTTGTAAATTATTTGTAATCAGTATTTATTTGGCGTATATCATCCACGAACCTTATATTGTAATGTATATGGTAACTACATCCCAAGGTTTTATTAGTTGCTTGTCGTTAAATTTATACATAACAAACAAATTATCGATTGTACAATATCAAACAAAGAATTACCACATATTCAAGATCTACAATTATTAAATAATCGTTTTATCTATCAGTGAAGCCTCTAAAAGGTTGCTGAGTTCACCATTTAGAATTTCTAATTTGGTTATATCGTAACGTTTGCTGAATAATGGAATATTTCTTTTCTTGAGCTAATGCAGGAATTAATTCTTCGTCCACTGGTTTACCCTTGCTCTTGATCTAAAATAACGCCTTTGAAATCGGTGGGCCGATAATAACCCATAATCACCCCGAAACTGATTCAACAATTTTCGTAACACGGCCTTTGAAAATATGTGGAACGCCTATTTTACACGAAATTATGGTGGACTGGTGTGTGTTTCTGTTTTTCGATGAACTCCTATAGTAACTTGTCGTAGATAGTACAGAAGCCATTTATTTTGCCAAGGCCCGAAATTAAAATGGCACCTGAAGTTGGTTAATGATTAATAGGCACACTATCTTACTCATCTAGATGGTCAAGGTGGCTCTAAAAGTTCAGGGTTTCCCTGATTTCTTAAATAGATACTACACCTACGCTATCTCCACCTCGAGCCCTGCATAACTTACTGCTCAGATAATCGCTCCAGTTACGCAGCCCGTCGGATATTTCCACGAGGAAGAGTATTCCAAACGTCGTTAATAAGCGTTGGATCATTTGAGTTCGTGAGTTGGATATAATGTTTCGTGAAGGCTGATTAGATGTTTCACTTTCTATCGTGCATCATCACCCCCTCTCTTCCTCGGTGAAATATTGGAGAATGCTTTGAGGGGGCTATCGTTAATGTCCTCAACATTGGTATATGTTTTATTTCAAGTCGAGAAAATCCAAGACAATATTTATGATTTTAATATTCACAAATAATTAGTCTAACAATCAAGCAGCTAATAATTAATGAAAACTACTTTAAATAATTTATTATTATTATTATTTATAAAATATATATATATATATATATTTATTAAATAAATAATAAATTAATAATAAATAATTTTTATGTCATGTTATCAAATTTTATTATTTTTTGTTTATTATAATGAATGAATGGATGAAAAGCACAATAAGAATGATAATTGTCCTGTAATTTAAGCCTCATGTTTAGCAAGAAAAACACGGATTTTGTGACAATGAATACTTATCATCTATAGCTTTAAATATTACATAGGTTGGGAAGATTAATACATTAGGAGATGAAGAAATAGTTGATGTTTAAAAGTGGATAATGATAAGGGTTAACGAATGGATATAGGCAAGGAATTCCACAATAGGGTAGCACGAATGACAAAGGATTTTTTGAAGGAGACGGATCTGTGAGTAGATATTTATAAGTTTATGGGTTGAAATCTAGTGTTCTGAATGGACCGAGTATCAAATGCTAAGCATACTAAGAATATAAGGAGGTTTTTTTGTGTTGTAAAATCGGAAGAGACAGGCACCTAGAAGGTACTGCCGACGGAATGAGGGATAGAGCCTATTTAACTCGGTATACCTACTAAAAACCTGGGAGCTTCTGGGGATTGAACATGTGAATCTAATGAAACAATTTATAAATGAATGATTTCTCTTTTTAGGCTTAAAAGCTTCTTCTCTTCCTCAAATGTGCTATCAGCATAGATCGTACAATTTATCCAATATATTTTATGTGGAGTGGGAAGTCCAAAGTCATCTAACATGTAACACCGGATGTAACGGCCGGTGGAATCTACATTTGTGTGAGTTTATTTGATGTCTGAATTACTTAAAAGCTCATGATGAAATGGTCTCTTATTGAGAAACTTCAGCTGGATTTTTCCGATCTGTTAGATAGATAACATTCATTTAATGACATTAAATAAAAAACTAGAGAAAATTAGTTATATTGTTCAATAATAATCAAAGAATAGAGCGTTTCATTTGTTTTTTGTAAATTTTTTTCTCATCAGGATTGGCTATTTTTAACTGATTTACCATACAATGTATATAATATATATAAAAGAGGTATATTATACACTACAGCTAACAATTTTATATCATCTGGTTCAAAAACCTATTCTCATATTTAATGTTTGTTTTTTTTTGTTTTTTTGTTTTATATATATTATATATATATATATATATATATATATATATATATATATATGATATTTACAACTGTATTGTTTAATGTTAAATTATGATGAATAATACAACCGATACGTTAAGTGTAATACAAATGTTGGTTAATTGAAAAAATCAGTATAATTATTTATCGTAATTGATCATCGGCAAGGCTACAAATGCGAACTTCATAAATTTCGATGCAAAACATTTTTTTTTTTTTTTTAATTTCGCAACTTGGGTATTGCGTAGTTTTGGGTTAGAGTAAAGGTCGCTAATGATACGTCTAATGAGTCGTTGATAAAAGTTAAATTAAATAACTAATTTTCTTTATTTACGATTTTAACATTCAAGGCGATCATTAGTGCTATGGATTCTATAATTTCGGATAAATCATGATGATCTATAATTATGTTGATAGATTTTATATTTTTTTTTTCATAGTGATGATAGCTGACATCAAAATCTTTGAGACCCATATTAAAATCTTAAAGCCTACTAGGCATTCAGATAACCCACTAATTTTATCTTCGTTACCTTTCCTACGGGTTCTTTTTGACGGAATAATAACTGTGGTTGAGAGCTGTTAGAGACAGGAAAAGATTAGAAGAGTCTTAACAGCCAGGTAGGATTAAAAAGAATAACTTCTGCTAGTGCCGAAATCAATTTCTAGACTCAGACATTTTTTTTCTGCCAATTAAGAAGAGATAAGATCTCATTAGTGTTAGGAGCAAACAGTCATTCAATTAGCGGTGACAGGACTTTACCTCGCTGGCGATCAATCAGAGAGTGAGGAGCGATACAGATCTTCAGGCCACCCCGAACCTCTGTTGACGAGCTGTTTGTATTTAGGCGTCATGACAAGTCCGGCTTTATTATATCCACGCCACTCAGGCTAAAATGTTACGTCCATTTTTTCGCTGTCAAGAGACAAGACTTGCTTAAGTACTTTCCTGCTTTACTGTAATATAAAAATATTATACCTTTAATGAAGTTTTAAATACAGGTGATTATTTTTAATCATATCACATAATTTAATTATGCAATTGAAATTAAGGTAAGAGACTAACAGGTAAATAAACTATAAACCTACCATTCTTCTTAAATCCCAATCTCTATCATCGAAGCTTCTTTATGAGATTATATTTTTTTCCTCTTCTTCTAGCCCGACTGTCCATTGCCGAATCGAATCCTCCTCTATAGTGGGATTGAAAAGTATTTTTGTTTTTCAAAAGAAAATAACATTTGTATTTTTTAACCAGAAATCAGACGCATTACATGGCCAATTGAACGTCCGCGGAGTCTGTATTTAATGAGAACATTGTTCTTTTATCTATATATATAATTAATTAATAACAAAATAAGATCCAATATATTTACATGTCCAAAGTTAATTGTATGTTTTAAAATAATTTTCTAATTTGTTGATAGTTAAATTATATTTTGAGCAATATTCTACAGGAGAAAGCAGATTTTGAGTAATTGACCATTTCCAGCCGATCTTTCTCCATCTTTCTTTTCAATTTTTTAATGATTGATTTGTTCTCCATAGTTTAATGTCATCACAACTTAAATTAAAATTTAACCCATATGATTCTATCTAATAATGTAATATAATGTACTTAAACCATGCGATTTTTCTTAATTATTTCAAATGCTATTGTTTTTGGATATTTATGCGGTGGGAGATTTAAATATAATATAATTGTTTTTGGATAATATAATCAAAATGAAGTTTAAGTGGGAAAATAAATAATGGATTCTTAAAGATCCAAACTCTTTCACTCCTTTCATAATAAATAGTGACCAACACACGCCTCGTTTTGGGAATAATATGCGCTTATCTACATGTGAACATAAGAATATAAAGATTTCCTTTCCATCATCATTATTGAAGTTATATCCTTCTTACTGTAAAAAAAATTATAATAATAATAAAAATTAAAAAAAATAAAATAAAATAAACTGTACCTCTACAACTAAGGAAGGGTCTAGGATTCAATACATATAAAGATTTGTACTTTTTCACGGTCGTGCAGTAAGGTGATTATGCAGCTTTCCGCCCTCCTTAATTCTTGGGTAACCACTTAACAGAGGCTAGTTATACCCCACGAGGGTCACTATACCCCAGGTTCTCTTCACACCTGAAATAACAGAATAAATTAACAGAACTGCCACAGCAGGGCTCGAGCCCAGTACCCGAAGTACAGAAGACTAGTGCTCTTTCCACTAAACCACGCTCTACAGCTTCAAAATATTAAGAAGTTAAAGAACTCACATATATATTAAAGTAAAGAATTTTAATTAAGGTTAAGAGTGATTTATTGATCTTCTATATTTTACTGACAATAGATTCTTTTTATACCGAGTGTTTCACGCGGTCATTTGTTTTCCTCTTTTTTTTTTTCACAGTTTAGGAAATTAAAAGTACAATTAACCGTTCTTAATTTATTATTAATAAAGTTTCTTTTTGATAGTGAAGTCGAAGTCGAAGTTTTTGCCTTTTCCAATTCTTCTAAATGCATTCATCTGGGTCTTACAGCAGTGTTATAATCCGCTAACTTTGTTGGTTCTGAGGTTACATTAAAGTATAAAAAATTGCATTACTCTTTTTTAATCTTCACATATGTACTTTCACATGCTCTGATATTTGGCTATATTTTCCTTTGGCCTTTATCCTAAATGATTTTTATGTGTCTTTAAGTAGGGACTCACTTCCTCAAGTAAGCTATACAGCCTAAAAAAATAATTATTTTTACCAAAGCTGGATTTGGAATCCGGAATCGAGATAGTGACCTAAGCTATACTTAATGGTAACCAAATTGTTTGAAATCTTGAATGAACCCTGCAGGGTTCTTATTTGAAAAATCCCAAAGTAATCTGTAATTCATGAGTATATGATAACGGTGAACAAAGTAAAGTCCAATCATGAGTATGACCGTTTTTCAATTAAAACATCATTTAAAAAAAAAAAAAGATAAATTTCTTTCATTTATATTTCTACTTCCTCCTCCTTCCATGGAACACATTCTTAGAAGAACCAATTTAATTTTTTTTTTTTAGATTCCTGATACCAGTTTTGCAACTTTGTTTACATCATAAAGGCCAAACATTTCATTAGTATTCTTAATTAGAACAGGGTCAATGGAGCTGGATAGCATCATATTTTGGAGGAAAACCTTATTCCAGGATGTCTTATTTCAGTAACATTTTGAATGCTACACTTCTAGCATTTATGACTAATCTCTATTCCGAAATCAAGACAGAATTACCATTCTGTGACTGTGTTGATCTCTAATTTCCTAACTTGGTAGCAAGGCCGTCATTATTATTTAGCTAGTAAATGGCCTTTGAATTATCAATGACTCATTTAAAGTTTCATTAAAGGTCAGGGTTGTGTTTAAGAGTCTTTTTGAAATCCATACCAATGTAATCGCTGAATTATAAAACTACGAATTTTAGGTCTCTTTTCCTAGATACACAGTAGAACCAATGTAGTAGTATGGACGAGTTTTATGTATACATATATTTTTTTTTATTTTTAATCTAGCCGTTCTCAAGATCCGGGACACAGAGAATCCTCACACTTTTTTCACTTCTCCTCCGTAGTCTGCGTCGTCAGTCCTAGGAAAAATCAAAGGTTTTAAAGTATGCCAGCTAAATCATTATTAATGGGGTATGAAGACCGTGAAACAGCAGTAATCTCTCAACTAACTAGGGACACAACCCGTGACCCTTTATTAGATTTATAGGTATCGGGCTTATTATTTATATGTTTTTATTAATATTTTATATTAATAACAAACAAAAAACAAAAACAGCAATGCAGTTTAATATAAAAGAGTATAAAGAAAGTAACATTACTGTATAAAATATAAATAAATAGTAAAATTATATTAAAAATACATCATGTGCATATTGTATATAAAATCTTATAAATAGATTAATGAACAAAAACATTCAATATCCTAGAAAAAATAAAGGCTTCTTTTAAATATCCCTCATACTATTTATAGCCTAATCCAAGCTAATTATAAATAGTGACGATAAATAGTGACGTGATATAATTAGAGTGGAGAAACTACCCACTGGCAGCACTCAAAAAATATACTAAACGTTTTGGGGCCATCTACTTTTCAGACGCCCCAGTGAATTATCAGGAATATGCTAGGATAAAATATTAGGTTGGAGTGAAAATAGAACTCGTCGTGAAAGGAGAGGTGCCCGGTTCCGACCACAACAACAACATATGGAACATGGCGGACTTTATAGATGAGCTTAATCTTGACAAAGTAGGGAGGATTGAGGATTTTACGAAGGATTTTGAATTGTAAAGATTAAATACAGGCTAATACGTGTCATGATCATGTTCGTAAGAATCATCTTCGGTACATCGAAGAGGACTCTAGTGACCCACTTGTACAGCGTGTTGAGGCGACTTCTATCTTCCATACGTAGACAATATTTCCTCGGATCATACCTTTACCAAATCGTCAACTTTCAACATCCTCCATACATTCAAAGTATTCTACAATTTAAATCCACAGTCCGCTCTCTTTAACCTAAATCCCGACATTCCGACCTTTACTTTCCCACCCAAAGAACTAAATATTTTATCTGGAATTCCATACCTACTCATATTCGCCATGCTCCTTTCCTTTTATTATTCAAATCCCACCTTTCCCAACATCTTTTGGCATCACAGATTTTTTTTTTTTATTATCCATAGTTTTTGTACATAAATGTACGGCTTATTTTTGTTAATTTTTTTCATATTAGTTAATTAATATTTATTTATTTATAAATATATTTCATATTAAAAACTAATTTTATTAGTTTCTCGGCCAGACATATGTATTAATTTGTACTGTACAATATTGCTATTCTTCAGAATAAAGTTTTTTTTTTTTTTTTTAAATTATTATTATTATATATGTGTGTTTGTGTGTGTATATATATATAAGTTATGTTTAGACTGAAATGAAACAATAAAAAAAAGGAGGGGTTGGGGCAGAGTAACGACACAGCTTCTAGAATACAACTGATCTTTATTCATCTTTATCTCATATATATAGGGAAACAATGTTTATATTACAATATCTATTGAGTCTTAACTAAAGTCTTACTTCTAATCCTTAAAGTCTATTTACACACACTTAACTCCCCCCCTCTAGTTCCTTCGGTAGGAGGAACTTAACTAAAAACACCGAACAAAACACAATCCTTAATAATAACAACAATACAGGAGCGGTAGTACAGAACAAATCAAGAAATTAAATACATAATTGGCCTAGAAGAAAAAAACAAACAAAACAAAAAATATCACTGAGTAACAAAAATAATAAAAATAAATAAAAACAAAGACAAAGTTATGGTGACTGGGCCGCGTCTGCCGGCCCGGGGGAGGACACGAAGTGGGGTAGCCGCAGCTCCTCGAGATGGACCGTACGAACGCGAGATGGATGTTCAACGTCCCGCACGGTGAACAAATTATGCTCGCGGATGGTGATTACCTTGAACGGACCCTCGTAACGTGGAGCAGTTTTGTTGCGTGCCGTACGCAACCGACGATAGACCAGAGTGCCCAATGGAATCGGCCCACGCCTAAAAACCACCGCCCGGTGGTTCGCCTTGTCCACCCGTTTTGCCTTTTCGCGAAGTAAACGGTTGCGCACACGGTCCCACAGCCCCCGTTGATGTAGCCGCGCCCCCAACAGGCGATCCCGGAACGCCTGGTTGTGCGTCGTAAGTAGATCCCCACGATTGCGACGAGGTTGTCCAAAAACGATCTCCACGGAGACAGCCCTGTCGCCGCGTGAATCGTATGATTGTAGGCAATCACCGCTCGCGGCATAGCTTCATACGGCTCGAGATTCCTGCCCACTTTGAACAACCGCAGATGTTCCCCTATTGTGTTGTGGAATCGCTCCACTGCGCCCCTGCCCTTAATATGATGAGGTGTGTTAAATCGCCAGGTAATCCCCAGCCCCTTGCTCTCGTCACGAATTAACTTGTTGTCAAATTCTCTTCCGCAATCTGACATGATTTCGTCGGGAACACCGTACGTCGCACACCAGTGCAAGACGCCCTCCCAAATTGCCCCTGGAGTTTTCTCCTCGACGGGATACGACTGGCCCTCGTTGGAGTACAGGTCGATCTGTACCGAGCGAAGGGGTTCCTCCGACGTGGGGGTGACGACCTGCGTCGCAACCGGCGGGTTCCGGTCGTATTTTGCCCGCTGGCAAATCGTACATTGGCCAATGATGTCCTTGACCGTCCTATCCATGCCCTTCCAAAAATATAGGCCCTTCAGAGCGCGCAGCGTTTCCTCAACTCCCCTATGGTTCGTCTTACCCACATGGTGATCCGTCACGAGTTGCCGTTGCGTTTGTTGATCGGCGATGGTTTCCACCTGGCGTAAGCAACGAACTAACGGGTATCCAACGCCAATCCGCTCTCGCCGCCATAACCTCTTAATTTTGTCTGCGACGACCCGATTCCCAACATAGATGTGTAACCCCCGGCCCGGGACACTAAACTCTGAGAAGATGCGTTCCAATTCGCTATCGACCACCGTAGTTGGAACGTGAACTAGCACGGACGATAGACCCTCGTATGTGCTGGCCTTAGTAACGATTCCTGGTCCTTGTTTAGAGCGGAAAATAAGCTGGAACTTCTTGCCGTTTATGATATCCTCGTTCTCCGGCAATTCCCGTGCCCGCTCGGCCGAACCCGCGCTGTCTTCCGACTCCTGCCGCACCAACGGAATATCCGGCCCACTTTCTGCCCACTCACGGAGGTATCTTAGGCCGAATGGTTCGCCCGAAGTCCCCTCTTCATCGATTGCGTTTGTTACAATGTCCCGCGACAGCCAGTCGGCTACCGCGTTCTCCACCCCCTTCCGATGCACGATGTGGAAGTTATATGGGGCAAGGCGCTCCTTCCAACGCGATATTCGGATGACTCCTTGAGCGTTCCTAGATATACGAGCGGTTTGTGGTCCGTGATTAACTCGAAACGTCGTCCGTAGACATACGGCCTGAAATACTCGACTGCCCACACCACCGCCAGGAGCTCGCGTTCAATTGCGCTGTATCTCCCTTCAGCCTCGTTCAACTTCCGACTGGCGTACGCAATCGGTTTTTCCCCCGCTTCGAAATTCTGCGAAAGGACCGCTCCCACCGCCACCTCGCTCGCGTCCGTCGTAATGCGGAACGTTCGTTGGAAGTCGGCAAAAGCTAGCAGCGGCCTGGTCGTCAGAACCTCCCGGCATTTGCGGACGCTATCAATCTGACCCGGCCCCATGCAAAATCGTTTCCCCTTCTTCAGCACGTCTGTGAGTGGTTGCGTCAACGCAGCTATCCCCGGAATGAATCTTCTGTAATAATTGACCATCCCTAAAAACCGCCGAACCCCGCGGATGTTCGTGGGTAAGGGGGCTTCCTGGATGGCTGTCACTCTCTCCGGATCCGGCTGTATCCCGTTGCGTGAAACTGCATGTCCCAGAAATTTAATTTCCCGGAGCCCGAATTTCGACTTCTCTCGAGACAATCGCAGCCCGAATTCACGTAACCTGCGGAACACCCGTGCCAAGTGCTCAACATGCTCGTTTTTGGTACGGCTGAAAACGATCAGGTCGTCCATATAGACCTGAGTAAAATCTTCCCCCAATCCTCTCTGGAACTCGTCCATTAGCCGCTGGAACGTCAAAGGTGCTCTCTTGAGGCCGAAAGGCATCCGCACGAACTCGAAGTGCCCCCTTTCCCACGAAAATGCCGTCTTCGCCACGTCCTCCTCCGCCATCCGGACCTGGTGGTAACCGCTCTTCAGGTCCAACGTGCTAAATATCGTGGCTCCGGAAAGTCGATCTAAGATGTCCTCAATTCTGGGCAGTGGGTACCGCTCGTCTATGGTGGCTTCGTTCAATTTGCGGAAATCCACTACTACGCGATACTGTTTCTCTCCCGACGGCCCGTTCTGCCGCTTTTCGACAACCCACAGTGGGCTATTAAACGGGGACGTGCTATTTCGGATGATCCCTTGTTGCAGCATCTCCCGCAGTTGCCTACTTATGATCTCTCTCATAGCGTGGGGGTACCGTCGGTCTTTTACGTAAACTGGGGTGTTCGTCGCGAGGTTAATTCTATGGACGGTTCGCCCCGTAGTCGGGAGGATTTCATTGGGTCCGTGAAACATTTCCTTGTTCTGACGGACTACCCGTTCGATCGCCTCCTCCCCACAACTCACGACTCCTACCTTGATGTCCTCCACCGATTCCTCCATGACGGTGTTGTACTCCACCCTTCCGATCCGATACCGCCAGTTGTCGCCCTTCACTCGCATCCTCAGGCCCACCTTCCTCAGGATATCGCATCCTATGATTACATCATACCCTGGCATGAGCCTTTCGACTATGTGAGTTCTAACTCGTCGGTTACGCCCCGTCAGCAACCTGAGGTCAAAAAACGTCTCCCCTAGGGTTTGGCACTGTCCGCTAACCGTAGATATTACGCACCCACAACCCTTCCGCGCGTCCCAGATCCCTAGCTTAAGTGCCCCTGTTCTACTAATCAATGAATTAGTGCTTCCCGTATCCATCAGAAAGGATATCCCCGAATCCCCTAATCGCGCCACGGGCAACCTAGACCCTTCCCCCTTCCTCTCAAGATTATTAATTACCACCACATTCGATAGGTTGCCCCTCCCCGTACAGTACCCTCAATCTCTATCTGTCTGCCGCATCGTCACCTCGGTCCCCGAAACCGCCCTCTCCCATGGATTTTTCCTACTCACCTCATGTCTCTCCCGGGCCAGCACACTGCGTCCAGATCCCACGCTCTCCTCTCCGGACGATTCCTCACTGGAGTGATGTCCGCTGTTTCTCCGTTGGTCTCGCGAGGTTCTCCAGTTTTGAGTGTTCACCTCCATCGGCTCCGGGTAGGGTTCGCGCTTGTGACCGCGCGACTTCTGCTTCGGACATTCCCGTGCTACGTGTCCAGGCCTGCCACATTCATAGCACCGAGTGAGCCGACACTGTGCTGCCAGGTGGCCAGTTTGGTTGCACTCGTAGCACCTTCGTTCCGGTCTCCTCCTCCTCTCCTCCGAGCCGCGGCTGTACTTCCTTCCGCCACGTCTGTCCACAGCGTTCCGCCTGGTAGGGCTACTATGCCTTCGTCTTGGGGTTTTTACCTCTACCCACTCTGTAGCTGGCTTCTCGAAACGAGCCTCCTTACGGCCATGGGCGTCGATAAGTTCATGAGCGCATTCTAGGAACTGCTTATCTCGTGGGAGAGAGCCAGGGCGGTCCATATAGTGGTTGAGCTGGACTTTAAGGATGTCGTTGACAAAACTCACCCGCTGGGCTCCTTCCGCTTGTCCAAATGTCTCCACCATCTTTTCAACTAGTCGGTTGTACATTACTAGCAGTTTTTCAGCGAACTCGCCCTCCGACTGGCCCGATGTCCTTCGCTCCTTCAATAGATAGAAAGTGTCCTCCTCAGGGGTCCACCTCCCTCCCCCGTACATCTTCTTCAGCCGCGTCTTTAGCGTCTCCCATGAGTGCGTTGTATCCCCCTGGATAGCGTTCAGAATTCGCCGTGATATTCTGCCGACCAGCGATGCCTCTAGTAATACCACGTCTTCATCCGCCAGAGTTCCAGACGCCTTCCGAGTTGTTATTAATTGTTTGATCTGGTCCGCTCCTTTGATAAAATGGTCCAGATCTCCTACGACCCCGGTAAACGGCTCCAATTGGCTGATTACCTCATGCACAAAGGCGGAATTCTGAGTTTGAATTTTTACTAATTCCATATGCGTCATTTCCTTTGCCTTCAAGAGCTGGGCCGTCAAGTTCTTATGTTCAGCAGCCGCCTGAGAAAGTTGGTCGGTTAAGCTCTTATGCTCCGCTGCCGCCTGAGAGAGCTGGTACTCTAGCCGTTCGCGCTCCTCCTTCGTCATATTTACTCGGGCTAAATTCACTGGATTTAATTTCACCTAATATCTTCCCGGAAAATGCTCCCGGGTTTCGGCACCAGTTATGTTTAGACTGAAATGAAACAATAAAAAAAAGGAGGGGTTGGGGCAGAGTAACGACACAGCTTCTAGAATACAACTGATCTTTATTCATCTTTATCTCATATATATAGGGAAACAATGTTTATATTACAATATCTATTGAGTCTTAACTAAAGTCTTACTTCTAATCCTTAAAGTCTATTTACACACACTTAACTTATATACATTTATACATTTATATATATATATATATATATATATATATATATATATATATATATATTATTTATATATTTATTTATATTTTATTATTTATATATATATATATTATATATATATATATATATATATATATATATATATATATATAAATAAATATATAAATATATATATATATATATATATATATATATATATAAATAAATATATAAATATATATATATATATATATTTTTTTTTTTTCTTAATAACACACTTTAATTGAACATCTTACAAGCATGGATTATAATCCGAATTATATAAAATAAATCCGTTTTGATTTACATTTAATATGTATAACTAAAGGAAAAAATGGCTCAATTTCTATAGCTTTATTTTTTAGTTTCGTAAACTGTCCTTGTGAATTCTAGTTATGGAAAAATCATCATAATCACGTCGTGTTTAAGCCATTGGTTCATCCTTAGTATTTAGGTCGGGAATGCAGTTAATTTATTTAACTATTATATATTTCAATAAATGAGTGGCTTCTATCTAAGTGCTCATTAATTTATTTCTTTTAAGTGTTCGAAGGCTGCGTATCCAAATACGGAATGAACCCATCTTCTGCTGGTTATTGCTTATGTCGAAAGAATGATCCAAATTATCCAGTTAAGTCGAGGATATGTAATGAATTTCGAACTAATAAATTATACCTTAAAAGATGTTATTTGTACTGAGCTGAATAAAATTATTCCTTTACGGGTGATAACTCTTATAAGTAGTCTTAGTTAATATGCGATAATTATAATTGAATTCCACTTCATTAAAGTCGTTAGATACAGTTATATTAAAAATATTTAAGCAGTTTTATAATTTTTAGATACCTCCTTGAAGTTTTGAAAAAATTGTTCATGCAGTTTGATATACATATTATAACAAGTAGAACATATTTGTACATACTTACACATTTTTGATAGATATTAATAAGATACTTAGTTTTGTCTGTAAAAAATAGAGGATTAAGTTTATGTTTTTTTTAGTAAGATGGAATGATTTCTATCATAAAAAAAAAGATTTAATTCCTATATAGAAAAAAAAAATTTCTAAAACGATCCTAATATATATTTTCTATAATATATAAAGAAGCGAAGACATTATTGACATTGGAAATGATTAATTAGTTTTACAAATATTAAAAAAATACATTAAAAAAATAAATACATTTTAATGACCATACCCCGTCAGGTATTTGCAGCTCTCCAAAGACCCAATCAGCAATGACTTGGGACAATCTTTTGGAACATTTAAAAGAATCAAATAAGTTGAAAAGGATTCAAAAAGCAGCTAAAGCATGACCGATCTCAGATCGAGGTAGCAGGTGGGAAGAGATTGTTATTAATAAGAATTAGATACTCCTACCATTCTCGAATTTCATAAATAGAACTACACCACATAAATGTGAAATATGTGATGTGCAGTTGACAAACTGTCCACATTTTTGAAGAATGTTAGTTATATGGGAAACACTTTTATACCCCGCCGCAATGGAAATAAGACTCCCACACGTACTCGATGATGAACAACAATCACTTAGGGAGAACAGTCAATATCTTGAAAAATGTCAAGATGTTTCGTAAAATACTTAGGCCTGCTATAAATATTGTTACAAGGAAATATTTAAAGATTTCAACTGAAAAATATTTTTTTTTAATCTTTATTGGAAAATAAAACGTGTATCTACAATATATAGAGTAAAACGAAAAATAAATTACTCAAAATACCTCCTTTTGCTTTGTCACTGGCATTTATTTTATAATATTCTAAATATTTTCATGTTAGTTTTGAGTGTTATTTGCATCAAAGCAAACTACTCACCTAATCATCCCTGAGAAAGGGTGATGATATTTTTTACACTCTTGTAATGACTAATGAGCTTCTATAGAGCTTTGAGCGTACATACAATCACATTTTAGCGAATACATTTTTCTTGAATTGTAAATATTTTCTCATCACTAAACAAAATCCTTTGATGAAGAAAATATGTGTAACTGCCAAGGAGCAATTTGCATCTATCCGCTCTAATATATTTTAAGGAAATGGTTGGCCTTTGTCCTGTCATTCTTCGAAATGCAAACATCCTAACGTCACTTTCATTATGCGAGACAGTTATCTGATAAACATTTCCATTTCCTGAGACATGATTTGTTGTTTGCGAATGTCCTTTCTTCTAATTTGAGCAGCCTCTTCTCTCACTTGATTTGCCGTTCCCACATGGCGGAGACGACCAGGTCGAGGTCTGTGACATACTGATAAGGTCTCATTATATCCATTTATAGTGCTTACACAAATATTGGCTGATACCGAAAGGTCTCAAAGTGTTGTAAATCAGAATTTAATTCGGTTTTCTTTATCAACCCATTCCATGTTAACTGAGCCAAAGAAAAATGCAAACTAATTAGGATTATTACCTTGGTATGTAAAGAAAATAATCTGATATTATCTGGTTAATACCAAAGGATATAAACCAAGTTCAACTTTTGTAAAAATATTTATGGCAGAACAAGATATAGTTGAGAAGAAAGAGGAAGGTGATAATAATTGAATAACAATAAAAGGGATTTACCTGACCTATGAATAGATCAAAGTTCTGAATATAATTTTTAGATTTCTTCATCATCTTAAAACAATAGCTATTCAAGTGTTTTTTTTTTATTTTCTTATACACATTACTTGCTTATTTATTTTATTAATATTTAGTTTAAAATTTAATTCCGAAAAAATAACAGAGTAATGATATTATCAAGTAGATTCATAAAACTTATAACTTTGAATGTTTTTATATTTCTCTTCGCCTGAACTCGAAAATGTGATTAGGCTTTGAAATATTTAATACAAACGAACGACCGTAAAGTTAATCCCATTCTCGACTCTTTTGCAATAAATTTCTTCTTCCCCAAGTATGATAAATCATCCCTTGTAAATTATTGTTTTTTATATTCTATCGCTCTGCTAAGCTCACTCATTAGGCAAATCCCAGGAGCTTTGCGACCATTTGTTCTCTGAATAAATGACATGCATCTATCTCATTTTTTACTTGAAATGATAACACTAAGCCACTCATAAGATGAAATAAAATAGAAATGTGTTCTTGAAATTGAGTTGGATTTAGTTAAGTTTTCCGAAAACGGAAATTATGCGACAAAAATAGTTCATAAATTAGTTCTAAGTTATTAGATTTGTTATTGAAAGGAACTTTTTCAACATCTCATTCCATTGTTGTATTACTTTATTTTTTATAAATCTCTTTCTCTATGTTTCGTTTTAGTAAAAAAAATAATACAAATTTGAATACCTAATAAATAACAATTCATTGTAGAAAACCATTAATACTCGTAGATGTAAATTTAAGTTAAGATTGTTGTTTAATTGTTTTTATCCCCGTTTGTAGGATCCCATCTAGACAAACATCTTATGGAATACTCACCCTAGACTTGAAAAATAAAACACTGCTCGCATATACCAGATTACTACAATACATTACTTGACGAACACTCAAAACTTCTTATTCACCACAAAAAAACTACAATATTTTATACTAGTGGATATAATTAGTTGACCGTTTGAGAATCACTGGAAGGAACTAGTAGGTATGGCGGTCAGTAAATGCAACAACTAAATAGTTTCAACTATTTAGTGTTTCCAAACGTTTCATAGAGAGATATGTATACATACTTATTCACTACATTTTATACTATAATGTTTCAAATTTTATGAAAGTATTGACATTTAGTAAGTTATAGATATGTAACTCTTTTTTTCATTCTGTATGAAATTTTTTTTAATTTTATAATGTTTCACATTTTTTCACACAGTGAATTTTTTTAAAAATTGTCTGTTATCTAATTATGCTCCTTCTATTAAATTTATTTTACTCTTTTGTTTTTAATTATTATAATATTAGTCCATTAACATAACTAGGGTTATGTTAATTTTTAATTATACAGTCCATATATAATCCCCAGACAGTCTATTATTATACTCTCGGCCATCATGGATAATTTCCTATTACCAAAACTCCTTGTTCTGCTGGGGATAGATATAGCGTTTTTCTATATATAACAGAGATATAGCGTTTTGAAATTAGCCGTAGTGATTGGTCGTTTTCCGTTGATTACTTCATCGCTATGCACATTAGTTAATTGTCTGTAAACAGCTATATAAAATTGTATACAATATAATTATTTAGAAACAATAAACCATGGCCTATTAACTTTCAGCGCTTTTATGTGCTGTAGTAAATATTTAATAATGATTAAAAAAAAAAGCAATCAGTTATTGTTATGAAAGGTGATATTTCTCCTTCGCTGGCATAGATCTGCCGTTTACAGATACATACTACGACGATAGATCTATCATATAAGCATCAAGCTAAGCACTAATTTTTATTTAAACTGGAGATTTCAAGGAATGAAAAAAGTTAAAATGTCATAATTCTTAAATAGATCTATTAGGGTCCGCGATATGTCATTGGGAAATAATTTTGAATTACCTTAACGTAAAATATTTGACATTTAATAAGAATCACACGCTCTCACAGACAAATTAAACATTTTAAGTGATATAATTGCTTATGTTTACTGACAGGTGCCAGCTACCACACAATCGCAACCCTAAAATTGGTACTTTTTTTACATTTTTTCGAAAATAATGAGCTTAAAGAGAAGATGTTTGATAATTTCGGGCGTTGATGACCAAGCTCTTTTACGCCCTTAAATCAAACAAAGCAAACAGATATTTGATATATCGCATAATATGATGGACAGTATTTGATTTTTTATGAATATTTGTTTCCAATTTTCGTTCCCACTGATGGACTGCCTAACAAAGGATTTTTCAATCCCTTTATGAAATCTTAGGACCACCTGCCAGGTTCAAATTAAATTTTAGTTATTAAATGTTTTGCGGATTGAATTAGACTACTAGATCCGATATCTAGGACTCCACTTTGACAAGCGCCTTTCTTGGAACTCTCATACAAGGCAGAAATGACAAGAAACTGATCGAAGTTTTCGCCTACTCCAAAACTTACTAGACAAACGTTCTAACCTTCCACTTAACTATAAAAGACTATAGACACTTAACTACATGACTATCATACGGCCTATATGAACTTGCGGGTAGATCTTTGGGGCTCTATTAAACCATCCAATTCTTCCCGTATCAAATCCCTACAATCCAAAAGTTTTCGTAAAATCATCATTGCTCCTTACTTTGTTTCGAGTAAACTGATTTATAAAGACCTTAATGTTCCGTATGTTGCTGATTTGGTCCGAACCAGATATCATTCCTTTCAGTACAAACTCCATTCCCACTCTAAGCTTCTCTACATGTCTTATTTATGACTATTTTCTTTTAGCCTATTTACAAGATGTGTTGTAAATATCAATAAATGATTTTTTTTTTTTTAAAAAGGAAAAGAATTAGCTACGAGAGCCTTCTTATTTTTTCTTCGTTCCCATTTCTCCTACCAGGCCATTTCCAGAATATAGTTTTTAGGTATTTTGCTCGCAATGTACGTCACACGGTGTAGCCCACAAAACATATAAATTTACGACTATATCTAATATTTAGGAGTTTGGAGGTTGTTGGCATTGCAATGATTGTATGAAGGGGTCCCCAAACATTTTTTGCTGGTAACCAATGTGTTGAATCAAGGTATGATATACTATTTGTTAAGCATATCATAGGAAAAATACTTGACAGGTACAGTGGAGTATGATAATAAGAGATCCGCGACCCCAGGTAACCGCTGGCAAGGTGAGGGGACCAAAAGGGAGTAAACGGTCGCGGTTACGACACTGGTGGACATTCGACAACCTTCAGCACCGCTCCTTTGTCAACCTCTGCTCTGCTTTATGAGAATACGAGTTCTCAACTAATTTCGTAACCCTCATATTCTAAATAATATTTTATCGATTACCGGAGGAACTTTCACTTTTATATATGTTTTCAAATTCTATTAATATCATATAAATCTTTGTACCTAGGTCTCCTTTCTAACTCGATCATATATATTTTGTATGATGTAATTTTATCCTTACACATTTTTCGAATCTCTACGAATGATTTATTTTATTTATTATAAACAAGAAATTTGAAATAATATTTTATTTTCCATCTGCAATTCTACAAATTGCTGATCTGCTCAAGCAGCTGCTTATCACAGCAGAGCTCGTTAAGTGATCAGCATATCTTTTGGCCACCGCCTGCGTAGTTGTCGGGGTGGGCTGTTAGGATTCGCAGAGCATTCTAATTTTTCTGTAAAAGGGTTGGTGTTGTATGTTAGTCTTTGGTGGAAGTTGTTGTATTCTTCTGTAGCAGTGGTGAAATATTCGGAATGTTCAAGTAGTAATATATAACGTCATTTGTTACGTAAAACGACTGATTTAATAGAGCCCCACAGTTCTATCTCATATATCCATATATCGGTTTTAGCAAAACTTTATAAAGAGTTAGTTTGTTGACTTGACAGACGTTCTAAATTATCATTAACAATTTAGAACGTCTGTCAAGTAATATAGATAAAATGCCGTATTGTCTGTTCAGTTCTTTACGCCTTTGTCAAATGTTCGAATGTGTGTTCTCCAGATTAGTCATTTGTCCAAGTGAATACCTAAATATCAAATTTCGTCGGAAGTCGGAATTGGAATATTATTAAAGTAAATGTGAAGAGAAGGTTTATGGTTCAGAGTGAACACTCTTGGACTCACTCATCTTTATTTCCCAACTAGTAGCCGAAGCAGAAATATTCCAACTAGTAGCCGAAGCAGAAATTTTCCAACTAGTAGCCAAAGAAGAAATTTTCCAACTAGTAGCCAAAGCAGAAATTCCGTAAAGGTGGTTTTGGAGGGAGATTGCCGCTTGAAAAGGATTCTCATCTGAACTATCTCTACGAATATCTAAATCTCTACGAATGAAAATAAGAAAAGTTTCTTTACTAAATATTGAAGTAAAAATAACCATTTTTTTTTCTCTTGTTATTGATGCAATGGTTTTATGTGAATAGGTCTTTTCTAATGAATATTTAGTTATATTCTTGAATATATTTCATTAAAGTATGGTCGAAAACTTCTTAAAAGAAAGTATTATAGGCTAAATCAAGTTGCTAAAAAACTAATGGTTATAAACAATGTATATTTATAAAAAAAAATGTTTACCACTAAAACTACTCTACCAACCCATGAAGATTCTTGGGTTCAGTAATTATAGAGATTCGTACTGTTTCACGGCCAACGGATGTTCAAGGAGATGACGAGACTTATATCACACTCTGTTCCCAGGTTTTTCATTTTTATAGAGGTTGAGTGTACCACAGGAGGGTATGCTTACGCATATTTTCAAAGCTGTAATAACTAAACATATAACTCTGCCTCAGTCCGGGTTTGAACCTGGAGAACGGCAAAGTAGTGCTCTAGCCACTTGACCACGCCACACAGTAGTTTAAAACCTTAGTAATTCAGAAAAAAAAAACTACAAATAATGTGTGATTTGGGCTTTGAAATTTTGAAAAAAAAAAACTTAATCGTATCATTAGGAGCAAACTATATTTTTGTGTAACCGAGCGTTTTAATTGGGCCAATTTCACCCAAAAAAATCCCGCGGTTTACACAATCTCGGCCCTATAATACGGTAAAGCAGAGGGGATGGTAGTAATTCATCTTACATCTAGAAATACATAGGAAATCTTACCCTCAAGCCCTTGGTCAAGCTATTGACAGGTGTAAATGTATGGATATTTTTTTTTTGGATCCACCCTAAATTAGTTTTTTTTTTTAGATATATTATATATATATATATATATATATATATATATATACATATATAAACGGAAATGAACAAGGAATTCAGATCTACAAAGCTACAACCGTTTTTTATAAAATTTAGGTCTTCTACAGTTGTGTAATACTGCAAAGGTTTGTGAAAAAGAAAATACAAAATTTGCATTGGAAACTTTCCCTAAATAGGTACTTAAAGGGTAATAATTATAATTAAAATACTGAGTTTATTAGAAGTATAGAATATCATATCCTAGTGAGATAGTAAGAAAATTAGCCAATGATTAGAATAACTACAAAATATACCTTAAATCAAGATGTAAATTATATGCATTATTTTTGTATTAAATGCTCAATAAAAATATAATGAACTTTAATATCACATATCATCAAGAAGTACTTTAATTACATCTACTTTAAACATTGCTTAAGAAAAGCCGAATTAGAGTCACTTTAAGGTAATCTATTCGGCAACTATAATTAAAAAAGAGAAAAATGTTGACATTTTTTTAAATTGATATATTAGGTCATATAGGTTGTGCCATCGTTGATATAAAGACCTAAATGTAATATTGAAGAACACCCTTTCAATAATTTAACTTTTAATTACTTTTACAATATTTGAATCATTGACTGCTTCAATAATGGTATTGGGATAAATACTTAATCAACTTAATATAATGGGAATATTTAAGATTACGCTGTTTTTTGTTCACAATGAAGGGCTATGTTGAAATAGCGCTTTCATCATTTTATTTTATTAATCAATTCATTGTATAATTATGATTAGTTTAATTTTTTTTGGTGTTATTTAATACGCTGTTGAATTTTACTTAAAATGGTAAACTACCAGCAGAAAGAAATCGAAAACAAAAGAAAATACATTATGTGGAATTCAAATAGGACATTGTCAATTCAATCATCAAGTTTTGAGCTTTTAACGTGTAAACATTATAAATATGCGTCACAAACAGTTAAACTCATGCTGCTTAATTGCCTCCTATTTTAACCACCACGGCAAGAAGTAAATTTATTGGGAACTATAGTAGATTTATTATAACAGAGTACAATATTGATCTCGTACCAATGGCCTTCTGGAGTGAAGGCCAAAGAACAAAATAAAAATGTTTTCATTTTACGATGTGTTTTTTTTTTTTTTTTTTTTTTTTTCTATGATATTATTTTATATAAAATTTTATATTATTTGTTTGAAAGTGTAGCTGTGATATTTATGTATTTTATAGTAAATAATAATACAAATTAAAATTATAATCAGTAACAACCATTTAAATATAAATATTTTTTTACTATTCCATAAAATTATACGACTTTACATGTTTAGAATTACATATCAATATCACTACTCTATTACTTAAAAAATGTTGACCACCTCGAAAATATTGTGCTTTATTCATCATGCAATTCATTATATTATTAACAACTCATTAAAACGCTGCGATTATTACACAATAGTTTATTATTTAAATAACTATATTAGGTATACTGTTAATATAGCTGCAAACCATTTCGATTTTTCGCTTCCTTCAATAATAACCGAGTTCCTTATCTCTTAATTGCGCTTTACTGATTTTAGAACTCTATACACTATTTTGTTTATCTTCAAAAATAGACAAAATATAAAATATGATTTAGGATCATCTTTGCGTGCCCTAGTATTTTTGTAGCGAATTTAAAAAAAATTGTTCCAGTAGTTTCGGAGAAATACCGCGGACGGTGGACAAGCGGATTTTATTTTACCCGTTATTCCTCTTTTACGTATCTTGAAACGTAAGCCCTCAAATTTTGAAAACAATAAACCATAACGAAGAAAGTTTAAAGTTAATCTGATAAAAATTAAAAATGGTTAACGTACAATCCATTAGAAAAATGTGGTATTTATAGTAAGTCGATTGTTGTGAAAATTTTGCTTGAACGTCTCAGGCACATATCTAAATAAAAAATGAAATTTCAGTCTCCTGTGACTTTTCATTTTTAATCTACACCACACACAGAGACTTTTTTGTGGAAGAGTTGTTCAATTTGAGTCAGGGAATCTCAAAACAATGTTATTCATTATCAAACTAGTGATCATAAAAACTCTAGAAAGGATTTACCTAAATATTCAAAGTTCAGATTGGTTTCCGAAATACTTAAAATAGGTTAATTGTTTCTTTATCTAATAACTAATCTAATATAAAAAAAATGGATCGAGGTCTTTCTGTTTCTCATATAAATACACTTCAAAACGTGAAAGAAACTTGACATCTAATCAATTTTGCCTTCAGAATTAGGATCGATCGATGTTCTTTCTCTATTTCTAATACCATTAGAGTTAGAAACACAGGACAGTCGATTTGTCAATGTTCTAATAGTAGGGCTGTTTTCTAGATTTGAGACCCTACATATATATTCGATAACTTGCGCAAGAAGAGTACTGGATTCGAAATAAATTATTTTTCGTCAAAAACTACCTAGTATGTTCATGTGGTTGTAAAATAATCTCACCAATATAGTCTGTAACAATAATTTATTATTCACGTTATATATGATCGACGACTGGTTCTTAATATTTATTAAAATATTATTTTTATTATTCCAAATCTTATCTTATATTAAATGAAAAACGTATCTTAAAACGATTTATAAACATTTTAATAAACTTTCAACAGCTTTTTTACAATGTATATTTTATATAATTCTTGGCCAGCGAGTTATAAAACAAAAAAAATCATACATGGAGAGAGCGGACAGAATACACCGAAATAGTAACTGTTTTTTTAATACTTTTAAGATATCGTTTTATTTCGATACATATTTCAATTAAACGATTATCGATACATTTATGAGAATGTATGCACTAGTGTGTTTCTAAAAATTATATGAAGTATTTAATTTTTTAAATTGGTATATATCAATCTGCATCACTGCAAACCATATAGCATATAGAGTTTCATACTACTTCACGGCTACCGGACACGTAAGGCTGTGGACTTGGTCACGCATACCCGCCAGAGTTTTCGCAATTTTTGGGTACCCACTTTATATAGGCAGGGTGTGCCCCAGGAGGGCCTCCATGACTTCAAGGATGTAATAACAGTATAAATAATTATATCTCAGACGAGGTTCGTACCCGTGAACAGGAAAACGGTAGACTAGAGATCTATCCACCAGATCACACTGTTCCTTATATTAAATAAATATCTTGAATATATAACAATAAATGAATATATAATATAATTATGAATAACTGGAACAAAACCTCAGGTCTTTTTCAGTATATAAATGATAAATTACTCAGTACTGTATTAAACAAATTAATAGTTTAAACATTTATCAAAGCAATTTAGCAAGTAAAATCCTTTGGTCATTATTTAGAATAACGGTTAAAATATTAATCATGAACACAATTACACTCACACGGACAATACTTTCCAGCATTTCAGGAACATTAATGAAACAGAGACAACGCTAAATTTCTAAAAGATATTTTGAAAACTTTCGTTGTTTTCTCCTGTACAATTTATTGCGCTGTCATAGATATAATCGTATGTTTCCATGAAGAGTTTACAGTTTCAGATGATCAGATACCAGCCAACGATAGGTAAAGTGACATCTAAGGTTTACCTTATCAGAACATTTTATCTCGTTCAGTCTGAAGAAGAGGCATTAGAAACCTGTTTATAGCAATTTATAGGACCATCAAGAAGGAATAAATGTGCATCACGGCTACCTATAACCTTTTTTTGTTGTGTTTAATAAGATGTTAAAACAAATTCTTGACAAGGGAGGAACAAATAAATGCTAATTTATCTCTGCTTTCATAAAGAAACGATCATTAATGGAAAAGGTATTACCAATTTGCTACCGATAAGTTTAAAAATTAAAAATATCATAAAGGTCAATAAGTGAATATAAATAAATGATTAGAAACAACTTAAATATAAACGTATGTTTATTAATTAATATTTCATTAAGTTGTAGCATGGTTTTTAACAGTGAATGTTTGAAGTAATTATTAATATTATTCTTTGTCTTGAAATAATAGCAGGTTAAATTCTTCTTTCAATAGCTCTCTAGTGCCTTTATGCGTAGAGCTTGCTTTGCCTCGGCCAACTTCTTCCATTCTTCTCGGTCTATAGCCGTACGTTTCATCTGTGTCATTGACTTCCCACGATTCCTCCCTACATTTTCTATATAGTCATTAAAGGTGGTTCGCAGTTTACCAACTGGTCTCTTCCCTTACTTCCAGGTACCATTTAACTTTTATCACTGCCGCCACACTACATATATGCCCGAACCACTTCGATTGACGCTCCTCGATTCTGCTTTTCATGGAAGACACTTTTAGGTCCCCCCATACGATTTCATTCCTGACGCTATCCCTCCTTTTTTTCCCACTACTCGCCTGAGAAACCTCATTTCAGCCATTGTGAGTCTTTTGATGCATTAATCCAGGACTGTCCTGTGTTCTACTCCATACCTCAGGACCGGAAAAAATATCGTCATAAAGATTAATGACTTCATGTCTCGGGATATTTCATTTCATATTTCATTTGCCGACTATAGTATTGCTAATTTGGTAGTAGATGCTGTTCGATTTGCTGATTCGATTCCGATTTCCGGACCTTGCTTGCCATCCCGACTTATTACAGCTCCCAGGTTTCTACACATTCTATCAACTCTCAGTTGGCCTTCTAGGTTGCATCACCTAGCTTTTGGCGGCATCTATCTCCATGCCATTTCTGTGTAGTTCGTCTCTCCATTATATAAGCAACTTTTTTATAGATTTTAAAAAAATTAGTTTTCACAAATATTGTAATTAAAATGGTTTTTAGAAGATGAGACAGACCATTTACAACTTATTTTCTTCTTATCTTGTTTTCTTTAAATGAGTTATAACATACTCATATTTATCATAATGTATGTACAATATCTAATTCATTAAATGTTTGTTAATTTGTTACCTCTTTTTAAGTTCATATTCGAATTCTATTTCTAATGTTAGTGGATTGTTTCTGCTGTATATCCAATAAAAATGTTGTTTTTGTATACAATTGAATTGTTAGTTTCTAATTTTGTAAAATATGTATCAATGGGGTTGTGTATTGTATTTCATAGTAGGAATACCGTAGTATATTTATATCATTTGGGACCTAGTGTTTTTTCAAAGGTACAAATACAATATATAGCTGTTTTAAAGTTGCTGCAGATGATAAACAAATTTCAGGTGCCAGTATTTCGAGGATTGTTCTTCTTTATTCAAAATTTGATATTAGATATACTACATTGGTTTTGGACCCTCGCAAGTGCAATCTGATATCTCATTTTTCTCTGAGCTCTACAATGTAATATCATCAACCATTATTCATAAGACTGAATGAAGCTTTTATTGAAGATAAAGGATGTATTGATATTAAACGAAAACGAGACATCAGAGCACTTTTAAGGAGGCGACGATCCCTAACTTCGAACATTAGTTCCTCTGTCTAAAAAATAAATTTCATGAAGCTTTCAGTTGATTTTAGGTATTTAATAACAAGACATGTAGACTTAGCAATCCATGCTAAACAAAATTGAATACTTTTGAACGAACCGTGGATATTATTCTTCAAGCAGAAGGTTGTCTGAAATTGTGTCAAGCCAAGGGTAGTATTATTCCGACATTGGACTTTCAAGTTGTGTTTCATGAGTCTCTCACCAGCAGAAAAAGTACAGACACAACCCGACCGAAATGGATGGAAGACAGGAAACAGGAACATATCCGGAAGATGAAAGTTTTCTGGTTCGAGAAAAAAGATAGAATTTCCGGACAAGGAGTCGAAACGAGCCCCGTACTCCTGAATAGGCCTGAACGATAAATAAAAAAGAGAAAAATCATTCTTAACACAAAGCTGAAACCAGGAATTTTGTTATTTTGACGGAAATTCCAAAGAATTATAAAAACATGATTTAAAGATTTTTCCAATTTAGAACAGCAGATTAATAAGTCGGAAATTATCAATTTTGTTTCTATATTTTACCTGTTTCAATAAAAGGATAACCATCTTGCATTCCTCTGGCAGTACGTCTATTGTACCTCAATTGGAGAAAACAATTATGTAAGTTCTTAAGGTGAGTGTTTCCTCTCTTCAGTAATTTTTTTCAACAAAAAGTGGATTGCATCATTTCCTTTTTACTTTTGATATCCGGTGGATTGCTTTTAACTTATTAGGTGGTATGAATAAAAAGTTCTCTTGATGAGGCTGCTCCTCGCTGTATGTGTTCAAACCTGTTTGATTCACGAAGTCCATCACGTAATAATCTGCCAACTTTTGTGACTGTTTTATGATTTCCGTTTTTTAGTCTTTATTATAATTTCATTAAGTCTACATTTATATCTAATTTTCGGAACAGTGATTGAGTACAATTAGATAATTAAGATACAAATCACAACTATATAGGGCGTGTTATAAATGTCTAGGCATATTGTGAGAGCAGATACTAGACCTTAAGTTTTTTTTTTTTTTTATTATCACCTTAATTTAAAATTGTTATTTTTTTCTTTTTTGTTATTGAATTATTCCTTTTTCTGTAACTTGCATACATTTTAAGGAATTGCGGAGTTCTTAAAAGTTTTAAAATGATCCACCTTAAGTGGAACAAAAAAGTTCATATGACCCACAGTCCGATTCTCAACGATTTGGGAGGAAATCAAATTTTGAGTTTTTTGCTGTATCCATGGTTTTCATCAGAAAAACACAAATATATCTACTTGATGAGCATAGAAAAACAAGTGGTATCAAATGAAAGAAGGGAAAATTTGCCAGAAGGTTAAGAAAGTCGAACCCTCAAAATAAGAAAGTAAGTGTGGCATGTCATCCAGAAATTGAAATTTTAATATTTCTAAGAATATTGGGACATTTCAAAGATCTATTACTCTTCTATAGTTAATTAAGTTTTAAATTTTCCGGATCTCAGAAAAAGTTTTTTATTTAATTAGGTTTGAATTGGTGCAAAATAAACCTACCTTAAATGGCCAATCACAGATTCAAGGAGACAAGATTTAAACAAAATAAAGGACATAAAGAAATTTTTAGCTTAATAAGTATTATATTTTGGTAGCCGATATCTGACCTCAAGAAAAACAAAAATGTTTATATGACCTACAATCCAATTGTCAACGTTTAGGAAGGAAAATCACATTTATAAATTTTCATTGTTATCCATGGTTTTTTATTGAAGAGCTTAGCTGTTTTGTTCTACTAAAGGTCTAGTATTTGCCCTCACAATATGATGAGGCATTTATAAACCCACCCTGTATTAAAAGTTATTAGAAACATATTGAGATTCAGCAATTAGTATTCAACCATTTGATAAGGTGACTATCTCCATCCATCTCTGGTTTTAAAAAATTATGTTTGTGACAATATAATTATTTTATCAATATTATACACTCATTGTGTATTTTGGGTTCCATTTCTTGTTCATTTCCTATTCTCTGCTTAGAATGTTTTACCCATTTACCCGCAAATTTTAAACATTCTTGAACAATAAATTCCTCCTTGTAAAGATAAACTATTTACAAGTAATATTTTGACAAATTTTGTACATTTTCTTGTTAATTTTAGCATGACTAATTAAGCTATTTACTTGGATGTAATTAGTAGGCGCATACTTGGATCCCTTTGGAAATAGTGAATTATCTAATACTACCTAAAACCAATAGTTTAGGAAAGTCTAGTGTTACTTCCCAAAGAAACAAGTGTTACCTTGTGGAATTGCGGAGTTCTTAAAATGATCCACCTTAAGTGGAACAAAAAAGTTCATATGACCCACAGTCCGATTCTCAACGATTTGGGAGGAAATCAAATTTTGAGTTTTTTGCTGTTATCCATGGTTTTCATCAGAAAAACACAAATATATCTACTTGATGAGCATAGAAAAACAAGTGGTATCAAATGAAAGAAGGGAAAATTTGCCAGAAGGTTAAGAAAGTCGAACCCTCAAAATAAGAAAGTAAGTGTGGCATGTCATCCAGAAATTGAAATTTTAATATTTTTAAGAATATTGGGACATTTCAAAGATCTATTACTCTTCTATAGTTAATTAAGTTTTAAATTTTCCGATAAGTTTTAAAAAAAAAGGATATTAACTTCTAGTCGTTCCTTTAGGTTTAGGTATCATATATTTTTCATAAATAATATCAATAAAATTTAAATATCTCACAAGCCTCTCATTTTAAACTAGCTTAATATTTAATGAGCGCCGCTGTACGTTTTCATTTGGCTTGTTAACAATTACTGATAAATCATGATATTTCATTTCCACTGACGACCTCCGTTACCAAGCGTCTCAGTTTATAGTCGTTGAACCTCAATAGCTAAACACATGCAATAGTTTTGCAATTATTGATGATTTTAGAGAAGAATGAATATTTGCAATGATAATCACTAATATTGGTTTCTCTCATATTTTATGCACTTAGTTGAAACGAGTGCTAAGAGATGTTTTTTCAGATCTAAGAAAACTACTAATTAAACTCTGGCTTTGTACCTATCTCCAAATTCCATGAAAATAGTTTTACTTTATAAGTTGTTGTGGTATGGGGAGCCCGTGACAAAGTGGCAAGAGCGCTTGTCTCCCACGCTTAAGGCTGTGAGTTCGAATCTCAGTCCCAACAGAAATTTTATTAGGATATAATTAAATGGGGATTCACTCGCAGCCTCTCCCTCGGGGTGTGTGAGACCCGTCAGCCCACTTGTGGCCACTCAAAAAAATTAACGTAGGGAGTGATGAAACGTGGTGAGTACATTATCCCAAGAGATGACACAACGCGGCCAAGAGTCTAAACGGCCTGTCGCGCCAGAGAAAAAAAATTGTTGTGTTGATACTTACTACTTTTATTTTTAAATAAATATCTTTGAAAACTATTCTCTCTAGGTACACAAGAGATACCTAATACTATTTGTTGAGGTAAATTCGTAGCTAATGTTTCCCAACTTCAATAATAGTAACCTAATTGTCTCTACTGATTAAAGTAAATCTGTTTTTAAGTGTTCACTCGATTTATACATGTGTTAAATATAATTGTTTTTTTTGTTTTTTAAGGTACTGAAGAGGTTTTTAAATAGTCACTTTGAGGGTACCTATTTTTTTTTTGCTTCATTGGTACTCAGATTCCATTCTTACTGATCACCCACTCAATCAACTCAAGTCACATTAATGTTAAATTGCTGTTTTCACCTCATATCACACATGGTCATCCAGATATATCAACATAAACTATAAAATTGAACCAACATAAACAGAAGTAAACTCAAGTATTTTATTTATATTTTACGTGTAATATAAATCTACATTACATTACTGCTCTACATTACTAAAGTGAATTTTGCAGTAATCCTTGGCATTTTACTGACAGTAAAATTGTCCATCCCATTATACTTTTAAACATCGTAGTATATCTTGAATAAGTGTGCTATAGAATCAAAATGGTTGGAAAACATTATAATGCTAATATTTCTATATTTAATGCCTTTCCTTACACCAACTGGTCGGACGTTTAAAACCCACGTTCGAATCTCTTGCACTGACACAGATTCAAATTTGGAAATGCTATGAATTTGTTTTTAATGTGGATTCAGGACATGGTTATCTACTCTTGTACTTTTGTGTGTGTGTGTGTGTGTGTGTGTGTGTGTGCGTGTGTCTGTGTGATTTACATTTACAGTAAGACAAGTCCGTTTTTGTAGCTAGTATATTTTTTAAAAATTTAATAATTGAGAAATAATATAATTACCCCCAATCAAGGGGAATAAGTATTGGGGCTAAAATACTATTCATACTATACGCATGGTATACAGCGAGAAAAGAATTAAAAAATAAAGTAAACACTAAAAATTAAATTAATAAACATGAGATATATAATGAATTTTTTTTTTGTTAATCATACTTCGTATAGCCACGGGGGGAGAATAGAATAATTATGTCAGAGTTAAAAGCCCTCCTTTCCCCTTCACTCGATCTCTGGCACCGAGATGCAAACATGATGCACACTTGAGAGTATAGGAGATCCTGGCGTGTCTTTCCCTGGCGTGTCACAAGTAGTGCAGTTAATTATTATAAATACCTAACAATGTACCTTTTATACTACTTCTTCTTCTTCTTTTGCATCATCCTGTAGTGCCTTTCAGCTTAGAGGAGCTTTTAGCCAGGATTGCCATTGTTCCCTGTTGTATACTAGATTTCTGGCTTGGCGAATATTTTTATTTCGTTACTTGCATAAACGGTCGACGTACTCCAGGTACAACATTCTTGGTCGGCCACGGGGTCTTTTACCATTGGGAATATACTCCATGGTTTTCAATGGATCTCTGTGTCCCTCCATCCGGACCACATAAGCTGCCAAGTTTCCAAGACAACCTTCATTGGGGGTACTCCTAACTCCTCTCTGATCCTGTCATTTCGGATGCAGTCACGTCTTGTTCTCCCTGCGATTCTTCGAAGAAATCTCATCTCCGCAGCAATGATTTTGCTCTCCAGTCTGCTAGTCGTCACCCAGCTTTCTGCACCATAATTGAGTATAGGAAGGTACACCGCCTTAAATATGTGCAGTTTCACATTTCTGCTTACTTCTCTCTTCCCGATCACTGTATTACAGATATGGTAGTATACAGCGTTGGTCTTGCTTATTCCGTTCACTATTTCTGAGTCTACTTTACCATATCTATCCATAACAGTGCCGAGGTAGGTGAAATCTAACACCTCTTCCATCGCCTCTCCATTGCAGTATACCATAATATCTTCCTGTATCCTTCCAAACTGTAAGATCTTACTCTTGCTGGTAGTGATGTTTATGCCCTTCCTGCGTAGCTCTTCATTCCATTCGTCAACTGCCTGCTGTAATTTCTCTACAGAATCTACAATCAGGAAAAGCAAATTCCTTCGCCCTAGGAAAGTCCTTTCTGTTTGCCCTTTGCAGATTGCAGCCATATATAATGTAAATAGCAATGGGCTTAAGCTATCCCCTTGTTCAACCCCTCTAGCTATGCTAAAATGGTCAGATTCCTGTCCATTCAGTCTCACTATACCCTTTGGATCTTGGTATATGGATTTTATAGCTTCCACCAGGCTTCTTAGAACGTTCTTTGCTCTTAGTTTTTCCCATATTTCGTTTCTTGGGACCGAGTCAAAAGCACCTTGAAGGTCTAGGAAGGCAAGGTACAAATTTTTATCATGATCCCATGATTTTTGCATAATATTCCTAAGGGTGAATATATGGTCCTGCGTCTGAGGTCCTGATCTGAATCCAGCTTGCTCCTCTCCTATAAACCGCTTAACAAGAGGTTTCAGTCTATTATGCAGGATGGTTATATATAACTTGTATACCACTGGAGACAGGCATATAGGTCTGTAGTCGGAGCATCCAGCCTGGCTGCTTTTTTATGTATGGGAATTATCACATTATATTTCCATTCTTTAGGGATCTTTTTCTCGTCCCAAGCTTTTTGAAAAAGTATTTGGAGAGATTTCATTAACTCCATTACACCATACTTAACAACTCTCCAACTATAGTATTTTGGGGGGCGGGGTGACCGAGCGTGTTAGCGCGCGTTGCTGTGTGCACGCGTTACCTAGCAACAGATAACCGAAAAATGAAAACCAAATAATTACGAGTTCGACACTCGTGCTGGAGGATTTCATCTCGGTATGTATCCCCCTCCCCTCACCCCCTGGCCCGAGAGAACCCCCGTATAGCCTTCAAAGGCGAGGTAACGGTGGACAAAAAAAAAAAAAATATATAGTATTTTACACTCAAAGTTTTATTATTTTTAAAAATAGTTTTAGTAAGGAGCGGGATTGATTGGCATACAGGGTGGATTAGCCAAATTATTTTTATTTTCCCACCAGAGAATTGAAAATACTTCCTTCTTTCGATGTAATGCTCAACTGTGCATCATACATTTTCTAATTGGTGTTAGCTTCCCTGGAAATTTTGTTTACAGATTAGCATGTAATGTTTTTATGTTTTATTTTATTAATTTAATTTATTTGTTTCCTCAATGCCTCAGTCAAGAAGTTATTTCAGTTTTGCTTTCCTGAAGCAATTTAAGTTTTGAAACTATTTGGAACCAGCTTAGGACTACTTGGGAAATAACCAATTTGGCGCTCCACATTCTTAATTATAAGATAAAAAATAGTTGGTTATAATTTCTTTAGTAAATTAGGGTTGATAACACACGTGAAAAGTGTTGAAAACCCATTCTCACTAACCCGTAAATAACAGATAGCTTAGCCACTAGTATCTCATGCTGAAGTTGGAGAATAGAAAAGGTTTTTCTATTTTCTACGAGCAGAAGTTCCTAGTTTCTTTACAGATGGGTTATTCATGTGCTAAGTAGTAGTGTTTTTTTTTTAATGCGATAAATACAATTTTTAGCTTAATCATAGTATTTGTTCCATTGCAACCGATTTTGAAACGATTGTTCACATTTATAGGTGGATTGATGCATTGCCTGAACTTCTGGCATACATCGTTTGTTGATAATAATGTAACAATAACGAGGCAAGGTAATATGCAGTGACCGGCTTATGCACCAGCGATGGCTAGATAGCCACAGTATAGAATCTGATTGTTGGCTTAGTTACGACGGATTTTTCCGATTTGGATAGTGGAAACTGTGTCACGGACAGAAAAGATTTATCAGGACAATGTGGGCCGCAATGTACGGGGTCCCGCCCTCTCCAACTTTATGTATCAGGGCCCTATCAAAAAATCTATAAACTTCATCTGAAAGAATTTATTCTACGCTCCACTACACTTCGATAGGGATTTTCATGACACCTTTGGGGTCACGGGTCAATCAAGACACATTCCCGTGTCACCTTTCGAAAGGCTAAGCTCCTGTTTCATTTAAAAAGGTCGAAAGACAAGGTCTAAAATTTCTTATGTTCTTTCCTGTTGAAAAAAAAGCGATTTTTTTTTTACTAATACTTTTACTTTCACTTATTAATAATGAAATAAATACAATTTTAAGGGCACGTATTGCGGACATAAAAATGTTCGAATTCGAGCTTCCAACGGAAGAACTGGTTTCAGAGTCCTTTAAGTCCAAATGACCAGGCCCCGCAAAACGGTTTGTGTGTAAGTGGTAACCCTATTTTAAAAGCAATCGTTTGTGTAAAACTGAAATTTCAAATAATATTAAGCATACAAACACGATGTTACGGCAGCTTTTGGAACAAAATCGACGAACCAGGAGAGCCACTTTATACTATTAATTATAAAGTGAGATTAAACTGACTATTCCGATGAGAAAATTAAATGTTTTTTGATACCTTTTCGGCTTCATTGTTATTGAAATAGTCTGATATGACTTAAATGTAGATATTTTAAATTATCTTCCTCTGAAGTACCTTTACTTTTGTATATGGTATTTGAAAAAAATTGACCATTTTACATTTTAGCATTTAGGGTATTTAGCAAAAACGTTTGGGTTCTCCATACGCTCAGTGAAAGGAACCTTATTGAAAGGATTTCATGTCGTGATTTGCGGCTGAAATAAAATGTGGAGGATCCATTTATGAAACGGGTTGTTACTGGTGAAGAAAAATGGATTCTCTTTATCAAAACCAGCCAAAAAAAAAATCTTGGGGATGGCCTGGAACGACGCCGCTCCAAGAAAGGTGATGCTCAGTGTTTGGTGGTATTGGAAGGGACCCATACATTTTGAGCTCCTTTCACAAAACCAAACTACAGATATGGACTTTTACTGCGCCCAGTTACATCGATTGAAGACAACCTAATAGGTGAAGGTTTTAAAAAAACATAAAAATCTAACTGTGGCAAAATATAATTTATCTTATGTTCCAAATATCCTTTTTTTCTGTATTCAATCAAAACTTTTCTTAGTAACTAGGAGTTACTGATAATCTATTAGCCAATAAGCACAAATAATAATGAGATTGAAGGGAACATTGAAGAAAAAAAGAGACTATTAACATGAGCTAATAGCCTTTGAAGAATATTCTTCAGAACAACGACCTAACTAGAAACTTATATAAAGAATAAAAATGTAAATTATATGGCCTTCAAAAGTTAGAAACTAACACTTTGAAAAAGGAGGTTCTGCCTCATATAATGCCCCAATTCTATCACTGCCGAATGAAAACAAGCCTAGATTCGACAAACGTTGTTCGGGTAATAAGCAGAGATGAGATTTTCTTTTTATTAAAATATTGATTTTCACCATCCATAACAAGAGGATAATCAGAAAAATACGAGGAAGCAGTAGAAAATGCTAAAATCTGTGGCATGAGGAGGGATCAGTTCTTGACTTGATGGGCTATTAATTAACGCATGAGATCTCGCAACATTTAAATCACTTCCGCGGATCCATGTTGGTTATAGGCAAATCTCCGATAAGGAGGTTGGCATGTCCATGCTAATAAGCTATTATGAAATCGTAGATAAAAATTCCTAATGTGTTGGTCGACTGTTGATAAGAGTGTTTTCTTTTTTTTTTAGAAGTTTTTTTTTTTTTTTTTTTTTTTTTAAATATATCACCCTAAAAATGTAGTACAAAAATGTGTAATATAATTAAGGTTGGACTGTTTATTTGATGGTTTTGCCTGCATTGATATTTTTTTTTATTTAAAAAAATTAATTAAAAGTAATATGAGTTATAGAAAGAATGTGTTTGAAGAGCTCTGACAAGAATACATCAATCATTACAACTACTGTAACTTGAAACGCGATAAGAGCAGAATGTAGTTTGACAAAGACTAGCTAGCCGACGGGCTGGGTTATTTACGACCTATCCCTACAGCCTGTTCTACATCGCTCTGGCATCTTTACAGCGCGCTGCGGCCCACCTGTCCATTCGGCCACCTATACCTTTGTTCCTCTCTCTCTAAGCCGCAAGATATTCTTTATAGGCTACTTCCCGGGCTAGGAGCTACGCTAGATAGGCTTATAGGGCGGCATTAATTGTCAACACTAACAAAGGCACTAGTGTTGTTTTAAATTTATTCGGTCGTCACTCGAACAGCTGGAGTGTGGGCCCCAGTTAGAGTCCAGCCCACTATATGGCTCCCTTACCTTCATAAAGAATATTTAACACCTCTTCCTGCACGGTAGGCTCTAGGGGCCAGTTTCTAAGCCATAACCTGACGGAGGAGTGGGAACGCCATAAACACCTGTGTTTATTACATATTTCATCCGGCTCCTGTCTTTTATTGAAATAATCCACTTGTAGAGATTACAGCTTATTCCAAAAGCTACGTAAAAAAACGGATGTTTTTCACGGTATATTATTTTATGTAGTATAAACCAGGTTTTAGATTTCTTTCGAATTTTTACACTCAAGACAGTAGCCTTAATATGATAATTGTAATAAAAGGAATGTCTCATAAATGTACATATGACTCTTAGTTCGATTCTCAATGTTTAGAAAGGATAATTAAATTTTGAGTTTTTGTTGTGACCCATAGTTTTCACTAGAAGACTACTTTTTTTTTTTCTTTTTTTGTTTAACTTAATCATTTTATTTGCATCTGTATAAGTTACAATTATATTTGGCAAGCATAAGTACATATTGGTTTTAATAAATAAGTCTATACATTAAGTTTCTGTCTGGTGAATAATTTAGAACGTTTATGTAATATTGAATATAATAGTGTAAGTCGAAAGTTTAGCGTTTTATGTTTTGCCTTGACGTGTGGGCCCCATGTCAATCTTTTGTCAAATATTAGTCCTAAGTACGTTACTGTCTTTGATTGCGGTAAAGGATGATTGTCTATGTAAACTGAAGGGCAGATTCCACGTCTAATTATAAATGTCATATGTGTAGTGACTTGTCATGGTTAATTTTTAACTTCCATTTCTTACACCAGATTTGTACATTTTCCAAAAGATGTTGTAATGTCATACTGGTGTGTATAGGGTCTGTGTATCTCGTAATAACTGCAGTGTGGTCGGCATATGTCTCAGTTAAGTTGTTTTGTTCTGTTGGTAAGTTTAATGTGTATAATTAAGTAATGAAATGAAAAGTAATTTTATTCTGGGACAAGTAGTCCCCTAAGAATAACAAGAAAAGTACAATATAAATAATGATTGTCTGGTCGTTTAAGACTATAGTTTAACAATAAAAGACAGGTTCTGTGAAAATGAATAGTTATCATCTATAGCTCTTAAATATTACATATGTTGGGAAGATTGATGCGTTAGGAGATGGAGAAATAGTTGGTGCTTAAAACTGGATAATGATAAGGATTTACTAATGGATACAGGCAAGAAATTCCAAAATAGGGTAGCACGAATAATAAAGGATTTTTTGAAGGAAGCAGATCTGTGAGAAGGTATATATAAGTTTATAGGTTAGGATCTATCCCTCCGCCTGAAAATATTAATATATAAATCATTAATTAGACCGGCCCTCTTTTACGAAGCACCGATGCTAACTAATATATCACCAACTATAGCAAAAAAGCTCCAGCAGTTTCAAAATGGAGTGCTGAGACGAATAGTGAGGCATACTTCTCTACAGAGGACGAAGACAGACCAAATACACGACAGCTTCGAACTTCCGACCGTGACAGAGTTCATCTCCCGGAGACATATCAAATTCTTTGATAGTCTCCGGTACTGCCCGAACCCTCTGTTTAACACACTGACTCCGACAGGACGGCCACAGCGCTGGCAAGACGGACCCTCAGACTAGACTAAGAAACCATAACTTGACTAACTGACTCAGAAAGACTAGTGAGCCCCATCACTAGACGTGACTCCCATTCGCTCCCATATACCGAAAATTTGTATATTCTCTCTCCCCTCTTATAATGCATGTAATGCAGAAAAAGAGATCCCATATTCCTTCCTCTATTTTCGATTTTCAACCCCCAACTCCCATGGGGCTTAGAAAAAAAAAAAAAAAAAATCTAGTGTTTACTGAATGGACAGATGAGCAAGTGGTAAGCATATCAAGAATATTAGGAGGTTTTTTTGTATGGAAAAATCGGAAGAGACAGACACCAAGGAGGTACTGCCGACGGAAAGAGGGATAGAGCCAATTCAACTCGGTATACCTTCTAGAAACATGGGAGCGCCTGGGGATTCCACATGTGAATCTAATAAAACAATTCATAAGTCTTTTGAGTCTCATATCGAATTTCTCAGACAGCCCGCCATATACGAGGCAACCGTAGTCAAACTGGGAGAAAATGAGCGAAGAGACGAGTAGCATACGGGTTTAAGGTGGGATAGAGTCACGAAATCTTAGAAATTGTTTTAGGATAGCGATGGATTTTCGGGTGATTTGAGAAATATGATTACTCTAAGATAGGTTCTGATCAATAATAACTCCATAATTTCTTACAGAGGTGTGGAAGTGGATAGGTATGCTATTGAGGTAAAGGAGTGGATAATATGGAAGCGAATTTACAAGGTTCTTGGAACCGATGAGAATCTCTTTGGTTTTTCCAGCATTCAACTTCAATATCTTGTTGTAGTTTTTTGATTGCCTTTAGCATTTCGGAAGGATGGAAAGAAAGATAGATTTGCAGATCATCTGCATATAGGTGGTATTGTGAGTGGCGGATGCAGTCAGGGAGATCATTAATATAGATGGAAAAAAGAGTTGGTGAGAGTGAGGATCCCTGAGGAACACCACGTGTTGAGGAGATGGAGGAAGAAGAAGGTTCTTTTGGTATGATGACAGTTTGAGATCGATAGGATAAAAAAGAAACAAACCATTTTAGAACGCTGTTTGATATTTGAAGGTTTTGGAGTTTGGGAAGAAGGATGTTATGATTAACTGAATCAAATGCTTTTGAGAAATCGAAGAGGATCAAAATAGTGATTTTTGTTGGTCTATTGAGGATTGTAGGTCTTGGGTAATTTTTAATAATGCAGATTGAGTAGAATATTGGGATCGGAAACGGGACTGTAAAGGATTTAGAAGGATTTTTCCTCAAGAAACTTGTTGAGCTGTGAGTGAACAATTCTTTCAAGAGGTTTGGATAGATTGGATAGTATGGAGATAGGTCTGAAATCGGAGAATGCGGTGGGATTAGGAACTTTATTCAGTGGAGGTACGATGACTTTTTTCCAGGCTGTTGGGAAAATAGATTTTTGAAGAGAAGCATTATAAATATGTAGAAGGACAGGAAAGATGACAGGAAGACACAATTTAATTAATTTCACAGGGATTTGGTCGGGTCCATGATCGTTCTTTCTGGACTTGAGAATAGAGGAGAGCAATTCTCCAGGAGATATATCCGAAAAATAGAAATTTTCCGGATTGAAGGATGTTTGTGGTAAAGAGTAATGAGTACTATGGGATATCGGAATTGGTTCTGCTAAGTAGGAATTTAGTTCTTCGGGAGTAAATGGAACACATGAAGAGGATTTGGAATTTATAATAGATAAGTTTCTGAGTAGTTTCCATTTGGTCTTAGGGTTGGTTGCTTGGGATAAGGAATTATGGAAAAAATGCGCTTTAGCACGGCGAAAGAAAGACTGAGCAAGGTTTCTTTGAGACTTAAACATGAAGAAATCATCTGGGGCTCGTGTGCGCCTAAATCGTCTCCTGGCGGCATCTCTTCTCCTCATCAACTCTCTTATTTCAGGAGTGATCCATGGTGCAGCGGAACGTTTAAAGGCTGAGGTCTTTAGTGGAGCATGGGTGTTTAAAAAGATAAAGAGGTTCGTAGAGAGGCATTCCACCATCTCGTTGATTGACGAAAAGGTAAAGATAGGTTCTATAGCTTTGGATAATGAGTAAAAAAAATGAGCCAATTCATCAGAGGATAGGGAGTCAAGATTTCGCCAGGATAGTTGTTTTGGAGGAACTTTAGGAGTTAGAATGTTATAAGAAATCTGGATGAGGTCATGGTATGAAAGAAAGGATACTGGATTCTGAGAGGAGGATAACAGTTTTTCGGAGGAATCTATTATGAACAGATCTAGCCACGTGCTTGTAGACTGGGTGTGGTGAGTCGGGTTGAAGGGTACTATGAACAGGTCTAGTGAATGAATGAGATTGACAAAGTATGATCTGTCTGGAGATTCCAAAGAAAGGTCAGTGTTAAAGTCACCTGCTATTATTATATTATTGTATAAAGGAACGTAGGTAAAGAGGGAGGATTCAAACATGGGATCGAATAGGACGTGAGGAGGACGGTATATAGTCGCGTAAAGGAGAGAATGAGAATTGTAAGAGATTTCGAAGAATATAAATTCTAAATGAGGAACATCTTGAGATGGAGAATAATAAAGGATTTTTGATCTTAAGCTGTTATGGATGAAAAGTCCAACACCACCGCCTGTTCGGTCGATCCTATCATGCCGATAAAGGGTTTAATTAGGAATGGATATAGAGGAAGAGGATATATTCGGTTTGAGCCAGATTTCAGAAATGGAAATAATGTGATGAAAATTGCGGGAGAAGTAATTGAGAAATTCGTCGTAGTGAGCTGAAAGGGGTTGAGCGTTGACGTGACAGGTCAATAGGATGTCAGTCATCTAAAGGAGGATATCTGTCAGTAAGAAGGTAAGTTGAGATTAGATTGGAACGAAAGTGTACAATGATTTTTAAATTGAAAACATCTCTGGAAACGATGTAAAGAATATAAACGATAGATAAATAAAATGTTAAGAAAGAAAAATTACTAACTCTAAAGAAAATTATAGTTCTAGATTTAAAAGAGGAAAAAGAAAAAACTTTATATCTGTCGTAACGATAACTTAACATTCTTTGTAAGCCTTCCAGGTCCTCAGGTTTGTTGATAATAATCACGGGTGACCCATCGTCTCTTCGACAGCGGACTCGACCTCGAGCGAACCAGACACACTTCACTTTGCCGGCAACTTTCTTCTGCCTGGCCAGCCAGTACAGATGCCTGTTGTGCGCAGTCATCTCCTCACTCACGTAAATCCTGTCGTCACTATCCCAGTTGAGGTGCCTCGTGGTGAAGTCTCTTTTTACCTTCCGGAGGCGGATTATCTCGTCCCGGACCGCCTGGCGAACAAATCGCACGACGATCGAAGGCGGACGGGGGTCCTCTCCTTTCGGCCTTTAGTAGGGAAGAGAGCCAGGATAGAACCTTGGGGAACACCTGCAGAGGTTGAATTTACTGATGAGGTCTCAGAACCCTGTCGGACAGAGAAGCAGCGGTCATAGAGAAAAGATTGTAAAACTAAATAATATGTGCTTGGAAGTATAGGTTTTAGTTTAAAAAGAAGACCCTTGTACCACGCCCTATTAAAAGGCTGAGTAACATCCAAAAATGCCCCAGATGCGTACTGTTTTAGTTCTAGTGCAGTAGTAATATAGTCGGTAACTCTATGTAGCTGTTGTGTCGCGGAATGAAAAGAGCTAAATCCGAATTGGTGATCTGGTAATATGTCGTGGTCTGTCAATATGTTAATAATCCGATCGTACAACAGTTTTTCAAATATTTTCGAATATACCGGAAGAAGGCTAATAGGTCTATAAGAGTCAGGTCTATGTTAGGTTTATGTACCATTTAAATTGAAGAATGTTTCAATTGAATATAGAATTTAGTTGTCCTAAGTGAAGCGTTGTACAGTGCTGTAAGGAAGACAGCCCATTTCGGGCCCTGGCCTACAAAAGAAATCGTCCGCACTCGTTTCTATTCCTGTCCATCGTCCACCAGCTTGACGCTCCTAGCCGCACTGCATCTTTACTAACCTGGTCTCCTCATTAGGCTACCACCTCATTCGCAGTCTTCTATCTATAAAAGTTTGTTTTCGACTAAAGCTTTTTGGGGGAGTATCTCAGCAGCGATAAGGTCATAACCAGGAGTCTTCTTGATGGAGAAAACTGCTTGATGAGCACGAACAGAAACATACATACATACTTCCTAGGCACTACAGCCCATTTCGGGCCCTGGCCTACAAAAGAAATCGTCCGCACTCGTTTCTATTCCTGTCCATCGTCCACCAGCTTGACGCTCCTAGCCGCACTGCATCTTTACTAACCTGGTCTCCTCATTAGGCTACCACCTCATTCGCAGTCTTCTATCTATAAAAGTTTGTTTTCGACTAACACAGTAGTACATTATTCTCACAGATATTTCCTATTTAATATGCATAATATGAAAAAGAAAATTAGGAACAAGTATATATATTTTAGGAATTTTAAAAAGTAGTATATTAATAGGGTATTTTAAATTTTATCTAAATAACCATCCATATAGGAGCTAAATATATTGAAATTTTTACTGATAATTTTTTTTTTTTAATTTATTTAACAACAAGTAATATACAAATGCCTATAGGCATATATTGTAACGTTGATGACCATTACGAAAAACCTCCTTCAGGATTCTTCTGAGCGAAGAAACCTCCCAGTGAAGGCACTCTTTGGCGTGGAAGATCTGCGAAAGAAGTAGGTCTCTGCTCCAGAGGCGTTTCAGTCTCCTTGGTGGGTTTTTGGTACTGTATCAGTCAGTAATGTTTGTACCAGTAGGTTTGGATGTTCAGCGAGTGAGTCGTGAAAATGTTTGTAATATTTTTTAATGATATCCGTTACGATTGGTATGTTGAGGTCTTTGTGTAATGATTTATTGGTTACGTGAAAGGGACAGTGGAGTAATGAAGCGAAGGAATTTAGATTGAAAGATTTGAATTGTCTGCAAGTGTGATTTTTTGCATGAGCCCTACACCTGAGTACCGTACGTCCATATTGGTTTAAGTAACATGTTGTATATGATGATTTTGTTGCTTAGTGGAAATTTGTTTTTATGGTGAAGAAGTTGTTTAAGTATTGATAGTCGATGACTCAGGCATTTTTTAAGGTAGTAACGTGTGATTTCCATGTCAGGCGTCTATCCATTGTGAGTCCTAGGTGTTTTGTTTCTGTTTGTTTGGGTAACTGAACATTGTAAAGTGTTAGTAAAGGGCAATCAGAATGCCTAAGCATGAATGTTACTTGACTTGATTTCTGTATGTTTATTTTAATACGCCATTTATCAAGCCAATCTTAAAGTAAATTTAAATGAGTTTGAACATTTTTTGAGGCTTTGGTCGGATCAGTACTTGTTGAGAGTATCACGGTGTCGTCTGTGTATGTTCCAAGTAATGTGTCGGGTGTTTGTGGTATGTTAGAAGTGTATATAGTATACAAAACTGGATCCAAAATGCCAAAATTCCCGCAATAACTCGACAATAGTTGGAATGTTTGCCATCTTGGTTGACCACGAAAAACCATCCTCAAGATACGACCTAATTATTGAATAATATGTATGTGGTAAAATTGATTTGATTTTACTGAGGAGGCCATCATGCCACATCTTATCAAATGCCTGTACGACGTCTAAAAATGCTGCTGCACAGAATTTTTTTTTTCTAATGCCACAGCAATCGAATCTACAACTCTATGGCATTGTTGTATGGTCGAATGTGCAGGTCTAAAGCCAAATTGGTGGTTAGGAATTACGGATTTGGACTCTAAGAAAGGATATAGTCGATTTAATAATATTCTTTCGAACATTTTGGAAAATAATGGTAATAAACTAATTGGTCTATATGAAGTGACTTGGTCTAACTGTTTGTTTGGCTTTGGAATTATCTTTATAATCGCCATAGTCGTCATTATCAATAGAGACGTGATGATGTAGAGTATTTAGGCGAGAAGTGATATAGAAGTCCAATAGTTCTGGCTGTCGATTAATGTCTGTCGGCCAGTAAGTCGGTTCTGGTGATAGAATGAAGTCACAGTCAAGGTTCAGACATGTATAAAGAAGAGCATTTCCTCTAGGGTTTTGAGTCCTATTGCCGAAACGAGGATGTTTGGCGCTAAAGTCCCCGCCATATAAATATTTAGGTCCCAAAACAGTAAAAATGTCTGTAAGTATATCTTGTGAAAGTCTCTGTCTCGGAGGACACTGGCAATAGAAATAGGTGTGTGATCAATTTCGACTGAGATTGCTGATAATTGAAGTTTAGGTAAGGCTCTCATTTGTAGAGGATAGTGATACAATGTTCGTTTCAAAACTACTGCCGAGCCACCACGGGCAGCTCCGTTTGGATGATCAGCACGGTACCCCTGTATACAAAATCGTATGGTCCTCGTAAAGTGAGTTTCGGTTAGCTATGTCATATATATGTCAAGTTCGTTTCTTCGGTGTAGGGCACCATTAGCATTCCAGAGGAGGAGTTTTATTGAATGTTGATTAATATAATTAAGGGCTGACATTTGGAATAAATTTATTAACAAGCGTGGTGAGAAAAGTTATGAGTGGATTTATCATCGATTTAAATTCATTTAGAAAGGAATTGAAGTATGAAGAGAAATCTTGAGTGGTAGATTGTGCAGGAGATGATGTGTTGTTAGGTCTTAACTGAGATGAAGGCATGGATTGTGGTTGTGTATCATGAAGTGTTGAAAAAGGTGGGGACATATTCGTAGATTGAGGTGTTATGTGTTGCGGGTGTGTCGAAAGTGTATTGAGGTACAATATACTGGGGTTTAATGTGTTGAGGAGTCGTGTATTGAGGTGTTGGGTATTGTTGAGTTGTATATTGGGGTGTAGTGTGGTGCAGAGGAGGTGAATGTTGATGTCTTACCAATTGAGGTATTGCGTAATGAGGTGTTGTGTTTTGAGAAATTGAATATTGTGGTGATGTGTAGTTGTAAGTAGGGTTATTACATATCGTCTGACGTTCTTCTGTTTCAAGAGGAGGGTAAGCCTGTCTCCCACCTCTGTAGGCAGGGCTTTTGTTACTTCTCGCCTCCAAGAGCTCTGGTTTCGCACCTTGAGTCTTCTTCTCTGTAATTCGAGTTGTAAGGAGCATCGCCTCTAGTTCGCTGGGTGAGCACCAATGCACAAAGCACAGACTGGGGGCTCTTCTCGTGGCTTCTGGCATCTATCACTGGGATGCTCTTGACCGCACTTCACACATCTTGGTTTATGGCGGCAAAAGTATGTTCTTATTGTTAACACCTCATGCATTGTACAATCTCCCTTCTTTTATGAGGTTCCTCAATTTTAACTTTTGTGTAGGCTATATTAGTAATTTTGTTTACTTCGGCACAGCTCGGATCAGGTTCTATGTCGACAAAAAAGAGTGGCAGAGGCTCATTAGTTCTGGGGTGCATAAGATCAGCTGATGCGCCAGATGGTAACAGTCGCACTTAACTTCGTCTCTGAGATTTTTGATTTTTCAAAAGGATTTTCATCGATTCCAGTCTCGAAAAAGTTGCCAGCTTTTTGGACATCGACAGCAGTAAGGTTTGGAGTATTATTTCGGTAAGCAGAATTATTTTTTTTACCGCAAGCAGTGAATACAGAGTCAATAGGCTTGACACAAAGGGTAGCCATATTTCCTCATATCGGCTGATTGCTGGTATTGGGAATATATACTTATTACTTGTTTCCCTTTAACATTCTCACATTACTATCTTTTTACTTTCACTTACTATATATAGTAAGGAAAGTATTGCGATCGTGAAAATTTTCGAATTCCAGTTTTCAACGGAAATACACGTTTTAGGGTCCCCTGAGTCCAAATAACCAAGTCCCGCAAAATGGTCTGTGTGTGTGTGTGTGTGTCTGTGTGTGTGTGTGTGTCTGTGGTAACTCCCGGGCGGAAACGGTAAGTTCTATGAAACTGAAATTTCATATTTAAGACAACTATACGCCCGAGACGTGACAAAACTTTTTTCATCAAAATGAGCTTACCAGAAGAGGCACTTTATACCATGCATTTTGCACCTTTTTTCGATTTTCTCAAAAACGGTTCCGACGATTTTGATTAAACTCGCTATATCGATGTAAAATTAAATGGGCTTTAATATCATGTAGGTTTTATTTGGATAAAAATGGTCTGACAGGGCTTAAATGCCGATATTTTAAATTTTCTTCCTCTAAAGTACCTTTAATTTTTTAGATTCAATAATAATAACTAGATTATCTTGTTAGCGCTGATGAAAAACAGGTAAATATATAAATTGAATAAATTCGATACCCAACTAAAGGAGAAAACAGAAAAAATATTTTTAATGAAATTTTTCGTTTTTGAACATAAGAGCAGTAATATACATGTATGATATACCGTTGGAAAGCTAAAGATTTTAGAAAAAATATCATCTCATACACAAGCTTTTAAAAGTTAATAGAGAGTGATGAAATGAACATAAAACTAACTGATTATTTAAGATAATAATATAATAGATTTTTTAATAAAACACATGTTTCTATAAAAACTTCAAGTAAAAGATCAAGATCAGCAGGTTCAAATTCGTCTCCAACTAAACAAAGACCCCGTCGTGATAACAATAAGAAATTACCAACACAAGTGAACCCTTCAAGCAACACTTTAAAATTTGAACCCCAGCCTGGCCCATCATCACAGGAGATGACAGATGAATCTCCTTTTTTCACACCGAATCCATTTCAAATCCTCCATAGTGAAAAAGAAGACATGGAATCTGCCCCTACACCCAGGGAACCACCACCTCCCCCGATATTTGTCAAAAATATTAAAAATTTTCAACTTCTTTGTGCACAACTCAATAAATTAACCAACCCTGGTAGCTACTCATGTCTGAATAGAAAAAATGACACTATAATATCTCCGGATAGTGCTGAAACCTACAGGAAAGTAGTAAAATATCTGACAGACACCAAAGCCGCGTTTCATACTTATCAGCTACGCCAAGAGAGAGCACTGAGGGTTGTAATAAGAAACTTACATCCCTCAACACCAACTGAAGTTATTAAAGAAGAACTGATGGAGATGGGATATAAGGTGCGCCAAGTCACCAACGTTTTGAAAGATATAGTTTAACTTCCAATGTTTTTTGTTGATCTAGAACCATCGACAGGAATCGAAAAAATCTACAATCTTAAACGGCTGTACTACACCTGTGTAAGAGTTGAGAAGCCCTATATGAAGAAGGATATAGTCCAATGCCATAATTGTCAGGCATATGGCCATACTAAATTTTATTGCCACCATATACCACGCTGTGTGAAATGCGGTGAAGAGCATAGGACAGGAGAATGCACTAAACCGAAGTCATCACCCGCAGTATGTGCTCATTGCCTCAAGGACCATCCAGCCAACTACAAAGGATGCCAAATATATCAAAATCTAAGGACCAGATTTCAAAAACATCAAGAACCTGAAACAGCAAGAATAACAAGATCTAGAAGAGAACCATCTAAGTTTGTAGATTCCAATGTCTCATTTGCCCACTTACTTGGAGATGGGGACCAGTGTAATGAAGCCGAGGCCCTGCCGAAACAACGTTTACCTCAGCATTCTCCATCCATTCCACAAAGAAACTATTCCGCAAAATTTACCTATTCTTCAAAAAACTCCTCAACATCAAATCTCTCATATCCCTTCTCCATCAAATGTCACAGACCTTACCAGTCTCATGACATCCTTCATCTCCGAAATTAAATCTCTCGTAATGCCGCTAATATCACTCCTTACAAATCTAGTGTCAAATCTAATCCCTACCTTAAAAAATCCTTAAATGAATTCTCCTAACTCCTTATCCATTCTCCTTTGGAATGCGAATGGTGTTAGAAATCACACTGACGAACTGACAGCGTTGTTGCAAGACAAAACAATTGACGTTGCACTTATTGCTGAAACTAGACTAACCACTAAACAGATTCTTAAAATACCGCAATACATCACATACCGTACAGACCACCCAGACGGAAAAGCTCATGCCGGTTCTGCTATCATTGTCCACCAATCCCTCTCTCATCATTTGCTCCCACTTCCTACCTATGATTTCCTGCAAGCAGCAGCAATAGTAATCAAGACTTTTTCCTATCCTGTAACCCTCACAGCAGCATATTGCCCTCCCAAACACTCCATTTCCAACACCGAATTTGCATCCTTGCTGAATTCCTTAGGAAATCATTTCATTCTGGGTGGAGATTTGAACGCCAAGCACCAGCAGTGGGGTTCTATAACCACGAATTCTCGTGGAAGAAATTTGCTGACTGCTCTGAATTCCCGACATTTTAACCTCCTACCTCCTGACTCCCCTGCCTTCTGGCCAACAGATCCTAACCGTAATCCAGATATCCTCGACTTCTTCATCTACAGCGGATTAGGCTCCCTGAACTATTCCGTAACTCACCTTGATGAACTATCCTCTGACCATAGTCCACTGATCCTTAAAGTATCCCTAACTCCTATTCCGAAACCCATTCCACCATCATTTATCCGAGGCCCTGTCAACTGGAACCTCTTCCGCCAAATCTGACCGATAATATTGACCTCAGTGTGACCTTCAAAACACCGGATGACCTTGATGATTCCGTCTACTCCTTTACTACCGCCATTCAGCAAGCTGTCTAGACTGCCTCCTCTCCTAAGCACTCCAATAGAACTCCTCAGCAAAACCATTAACCTCAACACCTAGCTGACCTCATCCATGCAAAACGCCGAGCCAGATCATTATGGCAAAGAACCCGACACCCAACAGATCGCCGCTCCTATAACTTTTATTGTAGGCAATTAAAGCGGGAATTGGCGACCTTCCGTTCCCAGTCCTTTAATTCCTACCTCTCCTCACTATCAGCTCGAGATAATTTTCTGTGGAATGTGACTAAAAAGATCCTAAAATACCATAAAGTTTCCCATCCTCTCCGGCGTGGTGATGACTCCTGGGCTGCGTCTGATGAAGATAAAGCCGAGGAATGCGCCACACACCTCTCCAAAGTATTCACTCCTCATCCGGAATCCAACAGAAATCATACCACAACAGTTCAAGAATTCCTTTTCTCACCAATACCTCTTCCCCTACCTCCTAAAGCTATTAATCCATCTGAGGTGAAATATCTTCTTCAAAAACTGACCCTTCGAAAATCTCCTGGACACCATCTCCTTACCCCCCAGATCCTGCGACAACTTCCCCAGAAAGCCATTATTTTTCTTACATACATCTACAACTGCATCCTTCGCACCACCTATTTTTCTCTCTTATGGAAACATTCCACAATCATTCTATTCCTAAAACCAGGTAAACCTTCCAGTAACACTTCATCCTACAGACCTATTAGTCTACTCCCCATCCTCTCAAAAATCTTCGAAAAGCTCCTTCTAAAACGAATCCTGCCTATATTAGAATCTCACAACCTTCCTTCCCACCGATTTGGTTTCCGTTCTCATCATTCCACGGTTCAACAAGGACTCCGAGTAGTAGACCATATTTCCTCAGCTCTCGAATGCAAAGAGTATTGGAGTGCGTTTCTGGACATAGCGCAAGCTTTTGACCGGGTATGGCACGCTGGATTACTCTTCAAGCTTAAAACGCATTTACCCCAGTCTCTCTACCTCATTCTAAGATCCTATCTCTCAAACCGCTCCTTTCAAGTACGCTGTGGTGTAGAATTTTCCAACTTTTATCCCGTTGAGGCCGGTGTTCCTCAGGGCAGCGTCCTGGGACCCGTTCTCTACATTCTTTACACTGCTGATATTCCTAATCATCCTGACACCTTTCTGGCAACATTTGCAGACGACACCGCCATCCTATCATCCAGTTCCGATCCCGAAACAGCATCCTTGATCCTGCAAAGACACCTTTGTCTTATCGAACACTGGTGTAATAACTGGCGCATAAAGGTGAACGAGGCCAAATGCAAACACGTAACCTTCACTCTTCGACGAAACTCCTGTCCGCCAGTTTACTTCAATTCCATTCCTATTCCTCCTTCAGATACAGTCCGCTATCTTGGCTTACTACTAGACAAATGACTGACGTGGAACCCTCAAACAAGACTTAAAAGAAAAGAACTCAATCGACGATTCGGGCAGTTATACAGACTATTAAACAGAAAATCTGAACTTACAGTTGACAACAAATTATTAATTTATAAGACAATACTGAAGCCCATCTGGACCTACGGACTTGAACTGTGGGGGACAGCTAAACGTTCTAACATCAAACGCATTCAATCCTTTCAATCCAAAGTCCTCCGAATAATACTAAATGCTCCTTATTATGTATCCAACTATACCTTGCACCACGACCTTAATGTTCCATTTATTTCAGACCTAATTCTATCCAAATTTTCCAAATTCCATCAGAACCTCATTTATCATCCTAATCCTTTAGCACGATCCCTATCCAGCTCCACTCATCCATACGACCCACCTAGAAGGTTGAAACGGCAGTGGCCCCGAGATATATTGTAAATACGTATGCTGGAGTTCTGACACTGGTCAGATTATTCTCTCAAGTGCGGTGTGATTGTGGCCAGTGCGCCCTCACTTAGCTTCCGCTGGCTCTCACCAGTGATGCGGCTGAGAGGGAGGCGCTGGGATCCTTTGGACTCTGCTTGTCCTTCCACAAGTGGGGGGACAAGCCCCGTCCAGGGTTCCCGAGCTGATTGTAAATATTGTACATAGGTATGAATGTGACATGTTTTGTTTATTTATTTATTTACTTCATTTATTTGTATTTATTTTGTCTACTTAATTTTGTTATTGTATACGTTTATTTATTTTGATTTTATTTTATGTAATTTGACTTTCCTTTTGTTTATATTGTAAATATTGTATGAATGAGATCCTGTAGCACTATTATTATTGTCTATTATGACAAATTGTAATATATACGAATAAAAAAAAAAATAAAAAAAGTTCTGGGGTGTAAAACATTTGTGATGAGACGGACGTTGAATCCTTCTCGTCTCTCAACGTCATATTTAATCATCTCGTGGGGTGTAGAGTGATGAAGTGATGATCCTAATTACGAATCGATATGGTTTATCTTCTCTTGGTTGGTAAGTGTGGAAAGTATAGCCTTTGTTCTCTAGATATCGTACACTGGCTCTATAGGCATCACTATTTTGTGTTTATAAAATAATAATATTTTTATTCGAAATAAATTCGAAATTGTTTTCTCCTATTAAACTAATGATGTCTCGGCAAAAGAGCTGGAAATTTTGTACGCCTTTAATTTTTATTGGAGGTAGCTTGTGAACAACTGGCGTTACATTGTCTTCGTCTTCTATTTTAGCGGGTAGGGGTTCAAACATATTACTTAGAGGTATGGCGGAGATACTCTTTAAAGTGGTCGACGTAGTGCTATTAGTAATATGAGAATTAGATTTTTGTTGAGGAGTAGAACTAGAAATTGTTATACCAGAACTATTATTTACGATATTATTGGTGTTATTTCATTGTTTTCTGAGGCACGTTGGTTATTGAAATTGACATTGTGTTTTTATTTGGTTAGTTTTCAATGATGAGGTTTTTATCTGGGAATCTTTTGAACTCATACTATTCTTCTCAATAGCGCTATGTAGTTTTGAAACATTTGTGTTACTTCTTAACTCTCTCTTCAAAAGGGTAGAAACTACAGCTTCAGTAGATCCGTTACTTGTACCAGGCAATGCACGGTCGTTCATGACAAAAGTGTCCTTTTTCACTGTAAAAAAAAAAGAAAAAAAAAAGTCACCTGACTGCTTCAGGACACCACATTGCAAAAATTCAGCAAATAACCAGCCAAAGAACAGAAAAACTTGGAACAAAATTTGGTAGCAACTTCACAATACAAAGGTTAATAGCTCCGGTCTATAATCTATTAATAAAATAATTTTTTTTTTATATAAATAATCCACAAGGACTTATCTGGTGCTAGGTAGCATCCGCTGCCGGTACGGCTTCTGAGAAGAGTATTGTTGTCACACAGTCAAAGATGCCAAAACTTCAAAGAACGCACACCGCGATGTGAACTCCTCGACGGTTCACAGAAGACTGATAATTAAAATTATTGAATTGTGTTGTGAATTTATCTGGGTTTTTTTTTTTTTTTTAATTGAAAGAAAAAAGTTTTAAATAATTGATAGTACTGGAATTAGAAATAGTTAAACTGTAAAAAATACTTTGTATAAACGAACGAGGGCAAAAACGTTAACCTTCAGCAGTCATTAACTTGATGAGAATAAAAATTCCCTCAGTTAGACAAAAATTCGCTTAAGAGATAAGAGGTTTCAGGTTGATGAACTGACGAAGAATGCAATAAGCTAAGCTCTAAGAAATCAGAGATAGCCCTAAAAAAGGAGGCTATGCTTGCCTAATCTAAATGGGTATTTTGGAGACTGTTTGGTGTATGGTAACCATGCCAAGCGTCTTCGGGATATCGGCCTAAGAAATTGTTCGTCTCATCACCAACCCATCAATATGATTATCAGGCGAAGAGGTGTTGATTTCTAACTCTGTTTTTTCTTTCTCCTCAAAAAATTTATTTTTTATTTTTCGAGTTCTCTTCCTTATCCCTCGTCGGATTCCTTAGGAATCTTTGAGTCTATAATTTAAATTTGTAGATCACCCATGATGCTCAGCATTGCGAAAGCTGTAGTGACATCATCAGAAATAGTCTGTGAGAGAAACTTTCTCGGACTAAAGGTTGTTTAAGAATGATTTGCCCGAAATCGGTATCGGAGAAAGAGGATTAGAATTTCAAATGGACGATAGTACCATGTCCTCATCAAAGACTTGATCTTGAACATGTCGCATTGTTTAACATTAAATATACATAGGAACAAGTAAGAGAAAGAGAAACTTAACAGGCTGGATAATGGCTTTACCACCATCTGTTCATTACCAAAAAAAAGAAAATATTAAATTTAATTTTAACCTTTAAGTGGGTACGTTGGGTATACATTTCCCAAAAGTACTTTCTAGTGTTTTTTACTTTTTTCTAAAATCTATAATAGATAAAATGAATCTATACAGTGAAATATATTTAACTATTAAAAACATGATAAAATCTCAGGTTTGTGCACGCAGTACCCGAACTCCCAACGAAAGTAACTTTATTTATCCCGTGTCTACACTGGGACGCGGGGTACTGAGTGCCCCAAGACTCTTAAGGTCCCAATATTATGAGGTAGACAAGATTTTTATCTGCATTATGGTAACCTCCTTAACTTTTTATTTTTATTATTATTTTTTATTTAGTATTAGCCGTTAACTAGTGAGATGAAATTTTCAGACACGTCTGGTTAGATGGTGTCTGCTGGACCCCAATATTTATCTTCTATTAATTCCTTCAATAACTCGTTTAAGTCCTTTTAATTTTAATATGTATTTTTTATCAGAAGTTATATGACTGTAATGCAAAAAAGTTTTAAAAAATAAATTATTAATAAGTAAAATCCTGAAACGGCTTTCCTATACCTGAAATAAATAACTTTCCCAAAATTTAAAAAACTTGGAAACAGCCTAATATATATATATATATATATATATATATATATATATATATATATATATATATATATATAATAATGCATAAAAGTTTTTAAAAAGAAATTTTTAATTAGTAAAATCCTGAAACGGCTTTCCTATACCTAAAATAAATGGCTTTCCCAAAATTTAAGGAACTAGGAAACAGCCATAATATATATATATATATATATATATATATATATATATATATATATATATATATTTGGTCCAAAAATGCATAGAAAATCATTTATGTGCATTAAATGAATCCGAAAGATTGATAGAAAAACCACAGATGTGTTTAACGTTTGCCTACAACTATTTCTTCATCAAAATATTTATCCGAAATATTGAGAAAAATTCATTTATTTTTTCAAGATTATTTTTTATCTAATAATATAAACCCTCAAAATATCAAAAAGAAGCCTTAAATTGTTAAATGACTTAAAGTGAAAAATTGAGTATAATTATATATTTTAATGATTGATGTACTGAGTACCTCACCTCCCAGAAAATACACCACCTCCAGGTTCACCCGATCGAGCCTCAGAGCTCACCGTCACGTCAGCTTCACTTAGAGCCTACAAAAAAATGTGAGGAACGCCAAAAGAAGTCATCACTTCATAAAAAACAGTACAAACTAATGGTTCTTCGCCGGTTGTAGTATTTTTGTTTATTATCCTACTACAGTAATTACTATTAATCCGTCAGGGTCAAAGTCAATTATAAGTTTATTTTTACCTAAATAAACCCTCATAAGCAGATGTCGAAAAGGTAATTAATTTTAAATTTCTCTATTATTACGCTTTTTTCAATGGCTAATTTTATTTTAATTTTAATTTTTCGTGAAAAAGCAAAATAGGAAGTATAAAATATCTAAATTGAAGTTGAGAATACAACCTTTTCGGAATATATCATGATGTGGATTGTGTAAAGCATCACAAAAAAGTATAAAATCAGAAACAAAAGTAACATCGGAACTGCCAACGCCGAATACGATAAGTCTCATAGCCTCATACGCCTCAAGTGCTGGACTCTAGATATAGCTTTGAATATATTTTTTAACTGAAAGAAAAAATACATAAAAACGGATGTTCAGGCTAACAATAGACCTTGACAAGTTACATAACCATAAGACCAAACATGGCTTTTGAGATGTGTGGGGCAGGAAAAAACGCGTGATTTCAAAATTGGACTTGGTGTTTAAATTTAGCTTCATACCCACGGCATTATTTCCCGTTTGATTCAATAGGGGCTCCTTTAAATGCTAGGAAAACAATTTAATATTTGTTATTTTTATTTTATTTTTTATTTATAGTAATTTACAACTGTACTAAAGAACACAATAAGTAAATATGTAGAATGAATATAAAAAGTCTGAGAAAAAACTAAGCCAGTGGTAGCACTTCAATAACTATTTTAAGGCAGTAGGTCCCAAGGCCACCTTCTTTTCAGTCGCCTTGGAGGGTTATCAGGGATATCTAAGGAAGATAAATTACGGACGAGTGGATTTGTATGGGCAGGGAGTTTAGAATAAAAAGAGGAGTATCTATCACAGGCTATGTCTGCAAGAAATAGGATGTTTAGGTAATTATAGAGGAGTTGATTTGTGACTAAATAAGGGGCATTCAGAAGGATTTTGGATTGTAAGGACTGGATGCGGGAGGAATGAAATGGTTTCTTAGAGCCCTAAAGCTCGATTCCATATGTCCAAATAGGTCTGATAATAGTGATGTAAATGAGTCTTTTGTAATATACAGGAAGTTTTGAACGTTTGTCAAGTAAGTGCTGTAGTAATCGATATCTTCGAGCAGTTTCTTGTCATTTCAATCTTGTGTGTGGAGATATTTGTTATGAAATAAGTTAAAATGCTCCTCTGCCCTTCTTTTGTTGCTTTTAAAAGTAGTGCTATCATTATTAAATTGGCTATAATTTATTCGCCTTTAAGACAAAAAGTGTCCGTTTTTAAAAAGAGGAAGATAAATGAATACCTGCAAATCTTCGCGATATTCCCCTTTTCCTGAACATTAATCAAGCTATAACTCATTTCTAAGGCCCCTTTGGCAACGTGGCTTACTCGTTAGTCGGTAGCATGTTACCTTTAAGTACTGAGATCTGTATCAGCGGCGAAATCATTCAAAAAAGGCCAGACATTTTCCTAGGCGGATCGAGTAGTTAAATAAGATAGACGACTCTAGGAGCCCTATTAGTAGCTGGCGACATGTTGTACCCCTTTGACTGTACTAGGGCACTGCCCGAGACCATTACCTCTACTACTCATTAGATAGAGTTAGGCAACGGAGGAAATCTCCCTAACAGATTTATGATTTGATACTATCGTAGCAAAATAACTCTATGCACTACCCCCTTAAATTAGCTGTAGTCCGTCCCATTTCGTTTCTAAACGAGCCACGAATATGCATATGGGAGATACCGAAACGAAGATAAACCTCCGCCTTAACCTATTTTAGAAAACCAATAGACTTCTAACTGTTTCTGGAATTTCAAATATCCTATTTCATAACCGCCATCTTTTGATCCCTCCCCCACCTGCGGTATAATGAAAAATCTATTAAAAAAAACTCGCCTTATTATGTAACTGAAGTTTCTCTATCATCTTAATAGTATGGGCGGACTAATTTAGCACCAAGCCGAATGTTTCTTATTGATGACCTCGTGGTTTTAATTTTAGCTCAATTTAAGTTTCCATTGCATTTATAATTTCCTTATATACCCGCAGTAAATTGAAGACCATCCTTTCCATCTGATTAAATAAAAATATATTGTATATTTTACAATATACCCTAAATCTTACTTTATCACTTTTAAAATTTTTTAAAAAAATATTTGAGATTTACAAAACGATATTTAAAAAATTATGTTAGCACTTTCTCCTTTAGTTATTTATTAAATTCGCTCAACTTGCATATCTCTATATAAATAAGATCAATTCTAAGAAAAATTCAGTAACTTTGTAACTCACAATTTTATTACATGAGTACAAAAAGTAAATGTGTAGTATAAATACATGGCCTAAAAATGGCTCATGAAAGATCTACGTATTGATAGCTCTTCAATAACTCTTTTAAGTTAGTGGGTCACCTTTTCTTTTAGTCGCCTTGGAGGAATATCAGAAATATACAAGGGACATAAGACATGTCGGGTACGGTCACGTTTTCAAACCTGGCAGGAGGTCCTAAGATTTTTTAATGGGAGTAAAACATCCTTAGTTTTGCTGTCCTCCGGAGGGGACATAAAAAGGTGATTCAGGACTCTGCGCGGTGTCAGGTATTGGTAAAAGATTCCTATTCGAATTAAACCTTGATAGGCAAAATTTATAATCCACACGGTAGCATCTTTAGAAGATTAAATATAAAATATATTTCATTTGTGAACAATATTTTCGCATACATATCTCGCTACATAAAATAATTTTCAATATAAAAATTGTATGATCTTTTAAAACAAAAATCACTTAGGTGTGAGCTGTTTTCGTCACTCTCTTGAATGACGTATTGCAGAATCCTTACCATGTTAGTTCACAAATAACAATTTTATTTTATAATAGTTTAAAATATGTGTTTACCTTAACATTTAACAAAATATTAAAATGTACAACATTATAAAATGATAAAAGTAAATATTTTACATGAAGAACTGACTTGAAAATATATGTAAAGAAAGTACCAGTTGTTAGCAATTCATAAAAAAATTTAAATTAATTTAACGACTCGCTTGAGGGTGGAGAAAACAGGATAAACTTGAGTTATATAATTTAATCTGAGATATTTTTAAATTAAAATTCCATTTATGTTTTATTTTTTTAATTAGTTGTATGATATATTTTTTTTAATGGTAACACTGTATATTTAATAGTAATACAACCAGCCACACTTAACGGCTATAATAAGGCTGTTAGAATACATTCCTAACGTGTATTCAATTGTGTGTGTGTATTTATTTATAGTAAACTATAATAAAAAGTGCATACAAATTAATATAAATATTTTAGACTGTCAAATACACTCTACCATTTTAAGTCAAGTATCCCGTCGTATTGAGTATGACCAGGGATAAAAGGTACCTTGAGAAATTGCTAGTGTCCAACAATCCCACATTTGCTGCCTGCGATGTCAGGCTGGGCCATGCGAGAAAATCATTAATGATCTCTCACACACCTCTGCAGAATGGAAATTTTCTGCTTCTGTAATTATTCATTTGCACACATATTTTAAAATGATTTATCTTTTTTGCATTCATTTATTTGGACTCCACGAACATATTCCTTGCAGTCAGCCCACTTGATAAACTCCTAGTAATAAATGTTTTATTTTTATGATGTCACAGGTGTTTAAAATAACAAATGATTGGAATCTGGGCTGTATTTAATGAATAATAGGATTTTTTGGCTTGAAGTTTATGTGTGATGGCCAAAACCTAGAGGTTTATTCTGGATTTTTTTTTTTTTTTTTTTTTTTTTTTAGAATTCATTTGGTACTGTCCTCACAACCTACGCAGATGACACTTGTGTGTTATCCGTAAATAATGACCCATCTGTTGCTTCCAAAACCCTTCAGTCCCACATTTCTTCCATTGAAGAATGGTGTCAAAAGTGGAGAATTAAAATCAACCCTACTAAATCCCATCAAATTACCTTCACCCTTCGTCGAAAACCTATGTCCGCCTGTCCCACTATTTCCTTTAACAATATTCCACTCACCTCAGTTGAACAGATCCGGTACCTAGGACTCCATCTAGCCAAACGTCTTACTTGGAATCCTCACACTAGACTGAAACGACAAGAAACAGCTCGTAGATACCGCTTACTACAACACTTACTGGACAAACGATCAAAACTTTCCACATACTACAAAAAATTAATTTATATAACCATCATTAGGCCTATTTGGACATATGGGATTGAGTTATGGGTATCCACCAAACCATCCAATTCTTCCCGCATTCAATCCTTGCAATCCAAAATCCTCCGAAAGATCCTAAACGCCCCTTACTTTGTCACCAATAAAATAATTCATAAAGACCTAAATATCCCATTAGTCGCAGATCTAGCCCGAACTAGATATTCCTCCTTTTATTCCAAATTACCCGTCCACCCAACCCACTCGTCCGCAAACTCTCATCTCCTATTCCTGATCATCTTCCTAGGCGGCTGAAAAGACGATGGCCTCGAGACCTACTTAGCTGAATAAACTTTGAAGTGCTACCACTGGGTAGTTTCTTCACATGCCTGTATCACGCCCACTTGATCTCTTAGCACATTTACTTATTGTATTTTATTGTAATACAGTTGTAAATATCTTTTAAATAAATAAAAAAAAAAAAAAAAAAAAAAAAAGAATTCATTTAAACAGCTTTCTGTTGATCAGTGTATAATCCTGCAGGCGTTGCATCATAATTAAAGTACTTCAGATTTTTAAGAACATATAATTGGAAAATTAATTGATACTCCCCTAATTTCGCTAATCGTTTATTCGTTAGCAGTTTCATTCTTTTTCTTTGTAAACAGTAATTATAGCGAGGACATGTTGACTTTTCAGAATACCGGTTAATAGCGCGATCGGTTCCACGACATGGTCATTTGACCGCTTTGAGATTCATGTAGTGAGGAAATAACTGAGAGCATTTTGAGATGCGATAAATATTACACATCGGTTCAGAATCGTTTATTGCTAATGATTTCGTGGGAACACAAGTCATCGTAGTAATAGTAGGAGCCATAAATCAGAAATTGATTGGCTCAAATCGCGCCTTAATTTAAATACTTAATAAATGGATAATTAGAACATGTTGGGCGGACCTCGTTAGTAACTATTTCCAGAACGTACTCACTGATTTGCAACTCCGTTTCCATTAACTAAGATAAATGGTTCCCCAGCGGAGGCTTTGACTAGCCTCATTGAAAAATGCCCTCGGGGTTTTAGCTAGGAAGCAGCCGATGATGTAAAAAAATATACGGATCAATTAGGTGTCTCGTGGGCATCTGAGGAATGGCTGAGGCTTCTCCATATTAATTTTATTTGATGACTTCTTCTTATAAGGCTGTGATTCACAGGTGTTATAATAAAAGTTCATTAACATTCATTGATGAATAAATGAACTTTAACAAACAAAAAAAAACTTTATGTACGCTCTCACATTCTCAGTCGTATGAAATATATAAATGCATTACTCAGAAGAATTTCAGAGGAAACGATCGTGAAATTAGCGTTTCCTTCATTTGATTTTTAAGGAACAGAACATGAAAATATGGATATATTTCTATTTAATTCAAGGACAAAGCGCCTGACATAGAATCGTCATACTAGACTAAAACGACAGGAAACTGTTCGAATATACAGATTACTAAAACATTTACTCGAAAAACGCTCAAAACTTTCTATTTACTACAAAAAAACTCACTTATATAACCATTATCAGGCCTATTTGGACCTAAGGCATTGAGCTATGGGGTCTACTATACCATCAAATTCCTCTCGCATCCAATCCTTGCAGTCAAAAATTCTCAATTCTCCTTACTTCCTTACCAATAAAATAACCCATAAAGACCTAAATATCCTATTTGTTGAAGACTTGGCCTGATATAGATATACCTCTTTTCATTCCAAACTCTCTGCCCACTCAAACCCGCTTATTAGTGCCCTCTCCTCGATATCTATTCCTGACAATCCACCGCGGCATCTTAAAATAAGATGGCCAAGAGACCCTTTACCATAAATCAGACATTGGTGTGCTACCAATGGGTAGTTTCTTCACAGGTAAGTGTTGGAGTAGCCGAAAACATCGAGCATTTTCTTGTCGTTTCCGTCTAGTATGAGGGTCCAAAGTAAGGCGTTTGTCAAAGCGAAGTCCTAGATATGGAATCTGTTCAACAGGAACTAGCGGATGTTATTGAAGGACACTGTAGGGCAAGATGTCATAGGTTTACGAAGAAGGGATTTTTTGGAATTTTTTTTTTTTAATTCAAGAAAATCTAAAGGAATTAGTGTTTCATTGCTAAGAGTATGGATCAGAATGAAGATGATCCGTTATGGTATATTAAATCATTCTCAAATAAATATTTCTCATCTCATTTTCACTATAATGAAGTTGTAATGTTTACTTTGAATCTTGGAAATAAAAAATTTAATCTTTTTCATAGTGGACGTAAGATTTGTTGACATTTTAAATGATACAGATGAAGTATAAAGTTGTCCACATTGTGTAATGGGCCGTAAAATTGATATTTAGATATCTAGGCTAAAATCAGCTCCAAGTCCAGATATTGGCTGATATATACTTCTATATGTCTAAATTTTGTATTTGGGTCGGATGCAATAAATCTCCGTGGATATTTTTATTACCTTTAAAACTTGAGCGTTCTCAAATAATCGATAATACAAGATAAGTTTCTTATTAGGGAGAGAGGAAAAATACTAATAATGAATCAAGGTGGATTTCATAATCCAGGTAAATTATTTATCGAATATATTAAAATTTATGATGTAATTATTTCACTGGAATACATTCTTTTGGTTTTCATAAATTGCTATTAAATTATACACTCAATTGTGTCAATGTTGTTTACGAACTTTCAAGGTGATAATGCGCCACTTTATAAGAATCGTTTCTCTGAAATATTGCAGTAAGCAACTGAGAATATTCTGTAACATTAAGCGGGAAAAAAAACTCAGTCTGGTTTGATAATTACTTGAATTAATATCCAAAATATTTATTATAATTATTTAAGAATTAAAAGATATACTATTAGTTTGTGCTAGACATTACATTAGTTGTGATGGTTAATATTGTATCTGATTAATGCTATTTAATAATTATACATTTAGGAACCATAGTTAAACACTCTTTATTATTCTTACATTAGAACAGCTGTTTTTATGTAACATATGTTGTTTTTAAAATATATAATAGTAATATATATACATATAATATGCAATATCTCAGCCGAATACGAGTATTGGAAAAGATGTGTGTGTTTTTTTTTACTATGTATTTCAAATAGGTTTTCTTATTATATTAAAGCCTGTATATGGACGGTTGAAAAAAAAAAAATCAGTTTTCTTTTTTTTTTTAATTCTTTTTTATCAGGATCAATAAAAAAATAAATCTATGATCTAGAAAGATTTCTCGTGTTGACGAAACAGATCAGATAGCTATTGAAGAGTGATGAAGACAAATGGTTTTTGCAGGTGACAGATGATTTCAACAGTCAGCGACAATATTTGTTAAAGAACGACTACTTTATATTGTAACATGCTATTAATAATTTCCTAAAAAAATATTGAAATATTTTATTGATTAATCTAAAAATCAATTATTCTTTAAGACATTTGAATTAATTTTAAAGATTACACTTTATATGATGTGTTTAAGTGACACCTTTGATGACTGAAGGTTTCAGAGTTATAATATAATATATAATATAATTTAAAACAAAAAAGGACTGTTCTTTAGATCGATATTTTTACACTATGACAAAAGTATCGTTTTCGGTTAATTTTCGAAAGCTTTTTAAACTACTATCTTAACTACTTTGGTAATATGTTGTAATAAAAACCAAGTAAATCCTTGTATATTGTTAGTTTTTGGACGATTTCAAATGTTTTTCAATATATTGTAATATATTAAGAATACTTACGGGTGTAAATTCATCATTGGATAACAATTATATTAATTAAATATATATTGATATGCCCTCATAAGCTTAGAGCGGAAAAATTTCAAAAGGTGTTTACCTAGCCCCCTAGATTTCACATCGGTATGGGCCCCCCAGCGGTTTCAGAGACCCCTGGTAGTTTACCCCAGCGGCAGCCAACAAGAATATTAAGATTTGTTAAAAGATAAGATTAATAGTACAAAGGCTATACCGCCAACCGGGGCACTTTCCATATCGGCCCACCCGAGGTCACGAGGATGAGAGAGAAGATCCGAAGATTTAGTCTTATTTCATCCACGAGAAGAGAACAGCTGAGGTCCATCCTCAAGAGGAGCCGATGTTCGCCGGGGGTCGTAGAGCAGCTGGAGGATGAAGCGTAGAAGGGGCTCCTAAGATTCCACATTCGCCAGCCGACAAAGTGTTGTAAAGGTATTTCCTTTTGTAATATTGTATGGCAAAGGGAGTAGTGAAAATGTCCCTCAGTATTCTCAATCAAAGCTCTTACCAATGTATTAATATAATGGATATGTGTTGGTTAATAATTATAATAATGTATTAATTGAATCTTGTTTACTTTAATCTTACCCTGCATGCCACTTATTGGATTGGTAAACACGATACCTTTGGAAAGGAGATCCAATGGTATTAATAAATATAGTTTATATATGGATTAAATATATCAAGCAAGCTAGTTTTTGAAGGTACCGGTGCCGTAGAAAAGCAGCCGTTCAAAAACATAGCAATATATATGTGTTTTCAAATCATGTATTATATATCTTTTACATTTTTAGTACTTTTGGCAATAATGATAATATCGTACTAAAATGCATTTATTCATAACAAATTAAATAAGCTTTCATTGAAATTACATATTAATGTTATACGAAATATATATATTATATATTATACTGTAAGCCGAAAATATACTTTTTATTACTTTCACTATAATAAAAGGAAAATATTGCGATTTATGGAATATTTTTAAATTTGAGCTTTAAAAGGAAATACGTCCAATTATTCTTAACAGGTTTAGATGCTAAACCCAATTGTTTTGCTTAGTATTCCTAAATAATATATCATTATTATATTAGCAATAACTACCATTTAATTAATAAAAATAATTAAATCAGGGCATAGTATAATATATCTGAAGCAATTTTTCAGCTACGTCATCCGGAAGGCGTGACCGAAGTATTTCCTCCCAATTTATCTTATAAACGTTGTTATGTATATAATTAAATGAATCAGCTATCAGGTTGATACGTTTTTACACCAATTAACTCATTATAAACTATCTCTCTATTAATTATATCCTCACACCCCTGATAGAATGGCCTGTCATATTTCTTTATAATGTGTTTATCTTTTCTACATATATAATTTAAATAAAAATTGGGATACCGTAGCTTTTTACAGGCATATTATGTGGCGCCATTTTCTGGTTTGTGTTTGTTTTCGTTATAAAAAACATTTTTTAAATATTTTTTATGAGGGTCATTAGTGTTGGTGAATCAAGTTTATCAACCTATCCATATCAGTGGCGCTACAAACCTGGGTATGTCTAGGCGTCCTCAATCAAGTAGTAGATTTAAACGTTTTTTCAAAAGTTAAAACTGTTAATAATTTCAAATAGTTATTGGAATGATAACAATGTTTTTTTCTTATAAGCAATATGTTACTATTTCCAAAAACACGTTAATGATTTAGATTTTATTTTATTTTCCTCTAAGAATACTATGTTGTACTTTGGCTTAACAACAAGCCAACAGCTCATCTAATATTGCTTTGATCCCTTTTATTCATGGTTTTGAAAGCTCTGGGAAAAATTGGTTGTATTTCTTAAAATAAAATTCAATTTTTTTAATTGTTATTATTACATAATTTAAACTTTTCCAAGTGAAGTTCCAAGTTTTCCGAAACTAAAACTTAACCTCTTACATTTATTTTTGGTTTGGTATTAGGGATACAATACAACCTGTCACGCTCATAGTTACCTATTATTAAAGCTATAAGAAAAAAATCGAAGATTTCCGAAACAATATAAAATGGTACGAATAAAAGATAAAATTAAGCCAAATTGTAAAAAATAAAAAAAATAATGTCGTGTCCTAAATTCAGTAGGCATCTGAACTTACAGTTGACAACAAATTATTAATCTACAAGACAATACTGAAGCCCATCTCCAGATACGGACTTGAACTGTGGGGACAGCTAAACGTACTAACATCAAACGCATTCAATCCTTTCAATCCAAAGTCCTCCGTACAATAGTAAATGTTCCTTATTATGTCTCCAGCTATACCTTGCACCACGACCTTAATGTTCCATTTATTTCAGACCTAATTCCATCCAAATTTTCCAAATTCCACCACAACCTCATGCATCATCCTAATCCTCTAGCTCAATCCCTATCCAGCTCCACTCATCCATACAACCTACCTAGAAGGTTAAAACGGCAGTGGCCCCGCGACCTTTTGTAAATATATTGGAGTTCTCGCACTGGCTAGATTCTCCACTCAATGTGATGTATGTATGAGTGTGTGTATGTGTATATAGGTATTAGTGAATTCTTGACTTTATTGTATTGATTCATTATTGTGTATATATTTTATTGTAATTTTATGCTATGTAAATATTGTATGAGTGTAGTATGTATGATATCTTTCAGCACTACTATTGATGTTCAAATTGGGACAGATTGTAATTTTACTCAATAAAAATTGTTGTTGAGAAAAAAAAAAAAAAAAAAAATCAGTAGGTAATTAAAATAATCGTAAAATATAAAATTTTGTTAACAGCAGCTTTCGTAGTTTATTATGACTATGAAAATATAAAACTGTGTATTTCCCTTGCAAAATCAGAGTTATTTTCTTTCAGTCTTTCACGAAACACAACTACTAAAAATTATAAGTAAGAACCTTTAAACTTTTTTACCAAGTTTATCTTAAGTTTCACGTTTCAAACACTTTAGCCGTTGTCAAATACCTAATTATACTTTTTTTGTAATTATAATCAGAAATAATTAAAAAACACAGAGTATACACCGCGTATTCTTTTTCACAAAAAAACAAAAAAAAAAAACATGTAAAATTGTATTATTTATATTTAACCTAGTTAGTATTAGCCCATTTACTCATTGTATTGATTATAAGTACAGTTGCAAATTCTAGTCAGTATTGGCAGTAATTATAGCAGTGCTGAGAACAATTTGCTGCTCAGATCGCAAAATGGTATAAGTCTTCTTATACAAAATGGTATGGTATAAGTATAAGAAATAATGGTATTATTTCTAGAATTAATTTTGTATACATGTTAAAGATTAAAACTAAATGTTTGCCTATCAGATGCCACTCATATTTTCCCAGTGTAATTAAGACTTTTATATTTGGTAATACTGACGCGATATAGATATGTTTTGTGATATTTCATTAAATCAATTACGTTTTTTTTTTGGTTTTTCAAATTACAGTAACCTTGCAATGGGCACATTTATTTCTACGGGCACCACCTTGTGATAAAACGCATATATTTATTTCATGAAATAGGTTATGATTCCATGTACATATTTTAGACAGAGATTATATAAAGAAAATTATATAAAATAAAAAAAACCTGTAACACTACAACCCATGAAGGGTCTTGGTCTCAGTACATATACAGATTCGTACTATTTCTAGGCTAACGGCCGTGCAATGAGGTGATTAGGCCGAGATCACGCTTAGCCGCCAGGTTTTCCCCTAATTTTGGGTACCCTCTTTAAAGAGCTTGGGTCTGGGAATAATTAACCTTTTGGAGGCTTCACTGATAGGCACACCAATCATATAGTAACGTTAGATCTTTAATCTGTGGTAGTTCTTTGTTTGATATTCTACAATCGCTAATTATTTTGTTATATACATATTAAATGGCGGACAGCTGATATAACCTTAAGATGTAGTTACAATATAAGTTTCGAGGTAGACATATGCCAAACAATTACTGATTACAAATAATTATCAAAAATCTAAAATTACAAATACAAAAGAAAAACAAAAAAAAATTTGTACCCCTACAATCTATGAAGGGTTAGGGCTCAGTACATATAATGATTCGTACTGTTTCTAGGCCAACGGCTGTGCAACCAGGTGATTACACTCAGCCGCCAGGTTTTTCGCCTAATTTTGGGTACCCTCTTTAAAGAGCCTGGGTCTGCGAATAATTAACCTTTTGGAGGCTTCACTGATAGGCACACCGATCATATAGTAACGTTAGATCTTTAATCTGTGGTAGTTCTTTGTTTGATATTGTACAATCGCTAATTATTTTGTTATATAAATATTAAATGGTGGACAGCTGATATAACCTTAAGATGTAGTTACAATATAAGTTTCGAGATAGACATATGCCAAACAATTACTGATTACAAATAATGATCAAAAATCTAAAATTACAAATACAAAAGAAAAACAAAAAAAACAACTTGTACCCCTACAATCTATGAAGGGTTTGGGCTCAGTACATATAATGATTCGTACTGTTTCTAGGCCAACAGCTGTGCAATCAGGTGATTACACTCAGCCACCAGGTTTTTCGCCTAATTTTGGGTACCCTCTTTAAAGAGCCTGGGTCTGCGAATAATTAACCTTTTGGAGGCTTCACTGATAGGCACACCGATCATATAGTAACGTTAGATCTTTAATCTGTGGTAGTTCTTTGTTTGATAATGTACAATCGCTAATTATTTTGTTATATAAATATTAAATGGTGGACAGCTGATATAACCTTAAGATGTAGTTACAATATAAGTTTCGAGATAGACATATGCCAAACAATTACTGATTACAAATAATGATCAAAAATCTAAAATTACAAATACAAAAGAAAAACAAAAAAAAACAACTTGTACCCCTACAATCTATGAAGGGTTTGGGCTCAGTACATATAATGATTCGTACTGTTTCTAGGCCAACGGCTGTGCAATCAGGTGATTACACTCAGCCACCAGGTTTTTCGCCTAATTTTGGGTACCCTCTTTAAAGAGCCTGGGTCTGCAACAGGAGGGTCTCCATACCCTATGGTCAGCTCTCGGCTGAATTAACAGAAGAAATAATATTCTGCCACATACGGGATTAGAACCCAATACACGGAGAACAGTAGACTACTGATCTTTATATTAGACCAAATTAAAACAAAGGAAGAATACATTAATAATGACGAAAATAGCCAATAAAAAAAAGTTACGATATTAAGAAATCAAAAAATAAGTAATTAGTTATTTACAATGTAAATCATTCAGAACTCATGAAGCTAACAGATCACTATGTACAAGATCGACAAGTCATTATAAATAAAATGATATTTCTAGTTTTCAAATTCCATTGTTCACGCTGTCCATAAATTCATCATATTCATACAAGAAGTTCCCACTTTGAAGACGGCCACTGGTCTCCGTTGAGCAGGACTCTAGAAATCAGCTTGAGTCAATCTATGTCTGCCTAGTTTACCGGAATCAAATAAAAGATGTTCGTATATTTAATTACTTCGTCCGTCACACTCACAATTATTTTTTTTGCCAGTTTAGAGGAATAAAAAAAAAGTTAATGCTTGAATAGATGAAAAATATCGCTACATGTTTTAAGAAATAAAATGCAACTACAAATTATTTTTCCACCTTATCAATGTCAACTATAACACGTATTGACCATAAAGGATTTGGCGTCAAATCTTGAAGGTCACTTGTACAATAAAAAAAGAAAAAATATGTCAACAATTATAAGCAAATTATACTTTTTTTTATGTTTAATTATTGAATTTGAGCTCACCTGCGCTAAATTGGAGAGTGTAACAGCAAGAACCTCATTTTTCAACACTGCCTATGCCTTGGATTCCCACTAAGAGCTTTATATCGCGATGGAAATGCGAAACTAACAAGGTGTTTACTGAGTGAAATGGCATCCAAAAGGCCAGTAGTGGTGTGGCAGTCGAGTACTGGTTGGGATAAGTTCACTGGACCGAGTAGCATCATAATTGCCAACATTTGGGTCATTGAGCCCGGAATTAATGTTTGGTCTTTCTGATACCCGGGCTTGCAATTGTCCTCTTCCTTCTCCAAAACGTGTTTTTCTCTCCTGATTTTATAAGCTTTGATGTAAAATTATATAATGTTCACTGCAATCGGCTAAAATATTTCTGGTGGCAATAATAAAACAGGTACCACCAGCGGTTATGGTCGTATGTTTCGAGATTCTCTCTCTTCTGGATCACTATAGCTTAGAACAGTAATATAATAACTTATAATAATTCCTTCCACGGATCATAAAGAAATATTATAACCCCTATGAAACCGTATTTCTCACAAAACTCGTTTTAAAAAAAGATAAAAATTATATATACTGTTCGTAACACATTTCTTCGAAGCCTATATAAATTATTGATATTATTTTACTGCTATTAATATCTATATTTTTTTTATCCATATATATGTTATTCCATAATTTTGCTTTCACTTACGTATATATTTCATATATAGTAAGATATTGCTAAAGTGTTAATATTTAAAATAGATTTTTTCAAAATACATGATACAAATATTATAATAACCGAGTCTCACAAAATAATCCATGTGTGTCATTTGATAAAGGTATTAACGGAAAGATCTCCCAAAATCCTACAATCCTTGGAATTTCATACCCACACCAGAAAAGGCTTTGAAAAAAAAAAGTCTGATGCGTGTAACACACGGACGTTCACTTATATATGTTATTAATATCAATTTAAGAATTTTTAATTAAATTTAGAAACGAAAATAAATTGTTAAAGAATTATTTATAATTAATTATTATAGAAAGATGTTATTAAATAATATGTTATAATATTATCTACGAAATTCATAACTTTTTTTTTTTTTTGGCTTTCCATCACTCCGGTTAAAATAAGGTGACCAATTTTTGATGGGCAAAGCGGGACGACTCTGAAGGAGGGGGAGGGGGCATCAACAAAAAATTTTCATACGGAATAAAAATAATATCTTAATTTTTTTTATTTAACTATGTCAATTTTAATTCAAAATTGTATAATATTTTATTCCTTGACAATTTTTTATTTGATTGAATTCGTTTCATTAAATATTTGTCATTTTTTAAAATATTGCAAAAAATCTTCACAAGAATTCGTCAAATTATATTTGACACATAAAATGGCTTTCAAAGTTTAAACACTAATTTTTAATTTTTCTGATGTCCACATTTGATTTACTGTGGAAAAACTTATATATGTTTTGATTCTTCAAGATAAATTCAAATTTTAAATTAATTTGTGATTATCCAACTGTTCTTTAGTTAATTACAATATTATATGGATATGAAAATTTAAAAAATTACTAAAATGTTATAAACACATACAGTACAAATATGCGTTTCACATCAGCAAAATTTCGCCGAATTAATTTGCCTTAAACATAATTTACATGAGCATATTTTATTTTTGTTTATAACAAAATTAGTTTGATTGACTTTAAATATTTGCAACGTTTTATTCGTATATTTCTTTCTATAATTTCTTTAAAGGTCAAGGTCGTGATATAATTTTGTCATCAATATAAAATATGAAGACTAAAGTACCTTAGTTTAAGTTAGATTACCTTAGTTTAAGTATAGAGCATGCTTTTGCATGCTGCCTACAAAGAGGATAGCATTACTCTACTATCATTAGCGGTAAGAAAACCTTACAAGAGCAGCTTCATGTAGTGAAACCTAAGTAACTGGACAGTGTCCGAGGAAAGAAGATTAAGTTAGGGTAGGGCAACAGGTTGAAGATTTTGGGTCAGGCATAATTAGGGTATTGGAATGCCGGGGGCGTGGGTAGCTTGCGTCACGGTCCGGCCTTGCCCGAGGTCGTAGCCATCTGCTCTTCTTCCTAGTGTCTGTCTTGCTAGTGCTGGAGGATTGCAACCCTACATTGGAAGTCATCTCTGTGTATCCGGAGCTACTTCGGAATGAATCTAGATCAATGAATGCGGTGTTGAAAATCCTGGCCGTCCAGGTTTAGTATTTACAGGTTCACACATAAATTCCAATCGGGGTCAACAAGTAATTATGCTAATGTGATTTCTGTTTCATAAAACCTTATGTGTTGTTGGTCTACTAATAACTTTTATCTTTAATCGCGAGCTGTTGAAATATTATACGTTCTCAAACGGAAAACATTAAAAAACAAAAAAAAAACATGCATGTTCTACATAAGTAAAGAAGGGTGACTAGAATAAGGTCTAAGGATTGGTTCTGTAATATCGGATAGTCTTGTCACTTCTTTAGCCTTAATTTATGTCGAATGGAATTCCTATAATAATTCAATTAGCAAATCGGTTGTACTGTAATGTGATTAATCCATTAAGAAAAAGCCTTGGGGAAACAGTCGTATCGGTGTTTTTAAAGATAACAGTCTGCTAAACCACAAGGCTGTTTCTAATGAATTGCATAATATCCAGTCATTATCTAATGTTTCTTGTTCACAAAGTATTTAATCAATTAATATGTTTGACGTAGAATGAAACAACTAAATGGTATAAGAGAGACTGAATGAAGTTCATATGATAAATTTAGTGGTTTTTAATTATTTATATTTTTTATTAATTTGAAATTGAGTATAGTCTTGTATGTAGAAACTACATGTTTTAACCTAATACCTTATTTTCGTTTTTTAGCTTTTATTTTTAAGTGTACTCCATTCCCACTCTAATACACTAGTTTCAATCCTTGCTTCCTCTACAATTCCTGATAATCCACCGAGGCGTCTGAAAAGAAGCTGAAAATCTGGCCTCGAGACCTTCTTGTTTAGATTGATTACTAGAGTGCTGCCAATGGGCAGTTTCTCTTCATGTTTTTTATGAACATATATTTTATCACCATATTTACTGGATGTAATATAATATACAGTTTTAGTTTCAATAAAAAAAAAAAATTATGTGAAGGTACGAAGTACCCATGAGTCATGAAATAACCGTCTTAAATACAGCTAGTATTTTACATTTATATTTTTTATGAATAAACCGGTTGTATTTTCATTAATTAAAAAAAAAAAAATAAATAAAACTGTACCTCTACAAACTATGAAGGGTCTTTGCCTCAGTACGTATAGAGATTAGTAATGTTTATTGGTCAAGGACCGTCCAATGAGGTGGATATCATGAGATCACACTCACCCGCCAGGTTTTTATTCAATTTTGGGTACCCACTTTATAGAGGCTGGAAGTGCCCTGTGGGTATGTCCCTGATCGACCCCCAGCTAAATCAACAGAATAAATAACATTCTGGCACAGCCAAGATTCGAACCAGGTACCCGGAGAACAGTAGACTGTGCATTTGATTTAGTAAATTAATTATAATTAAGAGATATAATTAAGATTAAGTATTCTTGGCACATATTTCAACAGAATTCTCCCTGTTTAAATGCCTAGTGAAAATCCAAACTACAGTGTTGTGCCTAGAGTCTAACATCTTTAATACCGTTTTGCAAGATACCATAGATGTGAACCCCACAGTCAAGTTTCACTATTTATGAAGTAGTGATATACTTAAAGGAGAATGAGTCTGTCCCACCTGAATGAGAAGTGCACTTTAGAATACCTACTCTCTTCATGCATTTATCTTTTTTAATATTTTATATTTTATATTAGCTAAGTAAGCTCTTGTATAGTATCATCCCCAAACAAACATACTCTATGATAGAACCTCCCGAAAATATTACATAGTCTTCCTGGTCTCTACGATGTCGACTAAAATTTATAGAATTGCTTTTCATAGATTTTCCTGATTTTTTTACCAATTTTATATTTTCTAAAGCATCTAACAAATTCCATGAAATGTAATTTAGAATTTTCTGCGTGTATTATTTATTTCAGTGATTATAAAATATTATAAAAATTATCATTTTCTCATTATGTATTGGGTTACACGTTGATTATTTGATGCAAGGATGGCGTGAAACAGAACAAAGTGGACTCCTAAAATATGTTTGCTCAGAGGTGGGTTAAATTCAAAAACAGCTTATAAAATATATATTTTGGGTGGAAGGAATTATTAATTTATGCCGTTGGACATCGTGTATTCTATAATGTAATGGATACATTAACTGTAAAACAGGACGTATTATGTGAGCACACATTAATAAATAGTCTAAAAAATGGTTCAGGCTCTGGGCCCAAGGAGGAGAAAACCAGTCGTTCTGGCTTGTTCTAACTTAAAACCTGTAATAACTAGCTGTGGCAATTAAATGGGAATGTCTTTGTCATTTATATAATTTATGAAAAATGTCAATTAATATATAATACTCGCGAGTATATTTTTTACACTAACCTGTTGATTTAATTTTATATCAAGTTTTTGAAGATACTTTTTCTAGAGAAAACGTTCATAAAAGCCATCGATCAGTTTTTCTCATCATGTAATAATTACTAAAATGTATATTTGAGCAAGAAATAACTTCATGAAGTATTAGATAATTGAGAGTTGATTTCCAAAAGGTACTAAAGACATTTTTTACGAAATTGATTTTTTTATATACTTGTATTCTCATCATTTAGTTTCATCTAAATATTCTATTTGATGTTATCTAATAATTCTCAAGTCCTTAAAAAACGCGATTTAGAAATGCGGTACTTTTCTAAAAGTACTAATTACGCATTTGTTTTCGTTGCAAATCATTCTAAGAAAATTCATTTCATAACTTTAATATGATGTTATTATTATAGTAAAAAAATAATTCTAAATTTTAAGGCAAAAAGACCCACATTAGCTAGTTTAATAATATAGTAATGAGAGATTTTCGCGCTTCCTGTAAAATTTCCAAGAATGGATATAGTACCTTTTGGAAAGCAACGCCTCAATTTATAAAGTCTTATATTTGATTGTATAAAAATGTTGCAATCTCTAATTTATGATGAAAATTCATCATTCTTGCATCTCTAAAATTTTGAACAGGGACTAAGGCTTTTTAATTAAACTAATTCGAATTTATTTAATAAAGTTTATTTACTGTTTTATGTGGTTTTACCATATTCTTTTAAATTAAAAAGAGTATATAGCATACCCTTTTTTTGTGAATATATATTAACAGCTTATAAATAATAATTTTATGAATATATCATGTCCTTTATCACCATCTGCCATCAGCTACATTATTTAAATTTATCTAATCGTGTCGGATCAGTTTTAGACAGACTTTAAAAACAAATAATACGACTAAAATTTGTCCCTGATGTTTGTGTGTAATACATTTTAAGATTAAATAAACCATTTAGGATAGTTATTTTTTGTCAAATATGATAAATGGTAGTCTACATAAAAAAAAAAAAGTTATATATGGTTCCTTCGATTTCCTTTTCTGTTTGGAATCGATTTGAATTTATAGTTATGCAGAGACTGGGATAAGTTGTAGTGTCTTGGAGCCTATGTCTATTTCCAAGAGAGATTTAAATAGTCTTAAAAGCAAATAACACACTTCTGACGCCAGTTTTTCGTTGTTGTTTTTTTCGATTATAGGTATTCGTTGATAATGAATTTTATAGTGTTGAATCACTTGATCCTTATTTCAATAGTACGCAATTATTTTTGACGTAAGGAACGCGTAGCGTCTTTGATCTCAAAATATCCAGAACGACCCGTGCAACCAGTTAAGGCATTGTTGCCATAAACACGGCAAATTTTTGTTGAGCTTCTGCAGCAAGTATATTTTTTTTTTTTTTAAATAGTATAGCGAAATATGCCGATTAATAATTGAATTTTCATAATTTTACAGAGAAATAGTAAATACAACACTGTTTCTAGAAGAGTTCACCTCTCCTCTCTCTCGACTCGTGACAATTCCCTTTGGAATGTCACGAAGAGAATCCTAAAATCCCACACCATTTCCCATCCTCTCCGGCGCTGTGATAGTTCCTGGGCTGCTTCTGACAAGGATAAGGCCGAGGAATTCGCACAGCACCTTTCCAAAGTTTTTACTCCTCATCCAGAGCTTAATCCTACCCATACGGCGGCAGTTGAAGAGTTCCTTATATCACCAATACCGCTTTCCTTACCACCTAAAGCAGTTAATCCCTCTGAGGTCAGATATCTTCTTAAAAAACTTCCTCTCCGTAAATCCCCTGGATACGATCTCCTTACTCCTCAAATCTTAAGACAACTTCCACCTAAAGCCATTACATTCCTTACATATCTCTATAACTGTATCCTACGCACTACCTATTTTCCTCTCTTATGGAAACATTCAACTATCATCCTTTTCCTAAAACCAGGCAAACCTTCTAACAACCCGTCATCTTACAGACCTATCAGCCTACTTCCGATCCTCTCAAAATTTTTCGAAAAGCTCCTACTAAAACGAATCCTAGCCAAATTTCAAAATTTTCCTTCACATCAGTTCGGATTTCGTCCTCAACATTCCACGGTTCAGCAAGGACTCCGAGTTGTGGACCACATTTCCTCTGCCCTTGAGTGCAAGGAGTATTGTTCGGGTGCCTTTCTGGACATATCTCAAGCTTTCGACCGGGTGTGGCACCCGGGATTGCTGTTTAAGCTCAAAACCCATTTACCCCAATCCTTATACCTAGTCCTCCGATCCTATCTATCAAACCGCTCCTTCCGAGTTCGCTGTGGCTCAGAATTTTCCAAACATTATATTGTAGAGGCTGGTGTTCCTCAAGGCAGCGTCTTGGGACCCGTCCTCTACATCCTCTACACCGCCGATATCCCTACCGATCCCGATACCTTTCTGGCAACATTTGCTGATGATACCGCCATTTTGTCATCCAATTCCGATCCTGAAGTAGCATCGATTAATTTACAAAATCACCTTTCCCTTGTCGAAGACTGGTGTAACGCTTGGCGTATTAAGGTGAACGAAAACAAGTGCTCACACGTCACATTCACTCTTCGACGCAAATCCTGTCCAACGGTTTATTTCAATTCCCTACCGCTTCCTTCCTCTGACACAGTCCGGTATCTTGGCTTTTTACTAGACAAAAGACTGACGTGGAACCCACACACAAGACTTAAAAGAAAAGAACTTAACCGCAGATTCGGCCAGTTATACAGACTACTAAACAGAAAATCTCATCTTACAGTTGACAACAAATTACTAATATACAAGACAGTACTGAAACCAATATGGACCTACGGACTTGAACTGTGGGGGACAGCTAAACATTCTAACATCAAACGCATCCAATCCTTCCAATCCAAAGTTCTCCGAACAATAGTTAATGCTCCTTATTACGTTACCAACTCTACCCTACACCACGACCTTAAAATTCCATTTATTTTAGACCTGGTACCATCCAAATTTTCCAAATTTCATCAGAACCTTAGTCATCATCCTAACCCTCTAGCACAATCCCTATCCAGTACCACCCATCCCTACAATCCTCCTCGAAGATTGAAACGGCAGTGGCCGCGAGACGTATTGTAAACGTTTAAATTGGAGTTCTGACACTGGTCAGATCCTCCACTCATGTAATGTATGTTTGTGGCTATTACGCCCTAGTTCGGCCTCCACTGATTCCACCAGTGACGCGGCTGAGAGCGAGGGTCTAGGATCTTTTGGATTCCGCTTTTTCCTCCACAAGTGGGGGGAAAAGCCCAGTCTGGGGTCCCTCTATAGCACTTGTATATTTTGTATATAGTTATGTTTGTTTGAATGATGTTTGTTTATTTGCAAACTTTTATTTATCTCAATTATAGGTTAATGTTTTGTTTTGTTTTGTTTTTATATTTATTATTATTTAATTCTATATATATCATTTATTTGTATTTATCTCAGTTATAGGTTGTTGTTTGTTTTCTTATTTTGTATATATATTATATTTTATTTATTTGACTTTATCATTGTATATATTGTGTGAATGGGATCATATATCACTATTACTAATGTTCATATAGAAACAAATTGTAATATATCTCAATAAAAAAAAAAAAAATAAATAAAGAAGAGTTCAAAGAAATAGTTGATTCGACAGAGAGATTAGTTCCTCTGATAAGGAATGTATATTACTGGAATTAAAATAAACATAAAAAAAAGGACTAATTAGTCAACCTACTATGTTATGTACTAGATTGAAAACTGTCCTTAAATTACCATTTGGGTAACGAAGAGCAAAGCTTAAACTGGTACCTGGCTTATGTAACTTACATAATAAAAACGCTGCAAATTATTACACAATGATTTATTATTTCTAAAGAGAAATGTTACGGTAAAGCTATAGATAGACAATTAAGAGGTAATACAAATAATTCAAAGGAAAGTGGCATATCACCACTGCTAATTTCAAAACGCTATGTCTCTGCTAGTTCTTAACCAATTGTAATGATTATTTTTTCATTTTGTGGAAAATTGAATTGTCTAAGGCATGACACTAAAAGCTTTGGTATTTTTTAAATTTAATTATTAGGAGAAACGGATTCTATGAAACGTAAGCCCTCAAATTTTGAAGGGGGTAATTTTTTATTTTTTTTGGGGCGATTACAAAGGTTCATTTTTGAAAATAATAAACCAAAAGCATTTATACTAGACTAAGTTATGGGCGTATTTATTTCAATTTTTTTCTCTCTTTTCTGTAATTATAGTCTAGGTATTAGGATCATCGTTGCATGCCCTAGTATTTTTGTGGCGAATTAAAAAAAAAAAATGGTCAGTTAGTTTCGGAGAAATGCCGCGGACGGCGTACGATAAACAGATTTTTTTGGTTATTCGTGTTCTACGCATCATGAAACATAAGCACTCAAATTTTGAAGGGGGGTAATTTTTTTTTTTTTTTTTTGAGTCGATTACAAATGTTCATTTTTTAAAATAAGAAACCAAAATTTAATCAATATAATCATTTAACTGCAGTTTTGAATACAGTCAAACTATTTAATATTCTACACTTTCAAACAGTCTCGAAAAATACATAAACATCCGGGGGAGAAAATTCACACAGCACTATGACACGGTTACTTTTACAACAGCTATAGAAGCAACGGTCGTTAGAAGAGCAAAGTTATGGTCAAACGAGTTTTTTATCGGTGTAAAGTATGTTTTGGAAATATAGTAAGGCCGCATTTATAGCCATGGGGTATTAAGGTCATGGAAAAATATCCAGTCCCATTATAGAAAAACATTGATTATAAGCATTATTCTATGACCCTACTTTTACGATCTGATCTTTTACTTATTTAAGATGTTTCTCGTTTTTATTTTTTGTGTTTTTCGATTAATCTAATTTGTTTTCTGTTTATCAGAAGCACGGTTGTAATAATTACTAACTGATATAAAAAAGTTAATTATTTACAAAATCTTAAATATTTCAGCTCAATCTGCCATTTAGCTAACTAAACGAATGCATAACACTAACCAAGCTCGGAAATCAATAAACGAAAATTCGTTAAGTTCGGCAATAAATATGTAGTTGGATAAGCGATCATTATCCATCGAAATATTACCGAGAAACTAAAATTTATCTTCTGATTCAGCTCTGCTTTTATATGGCTGTCATGTATAAACAACAAATCAACATTTGGAATCGCTTTATCTTCAATACACATCACTGTTTCGCATTGACTTGGTGAATGTCAAGCTTTAAAATAACTTGTTTCTCATATGTCATAGTGTAGTTGTTACTTAACTAAATAGTTGAAATAAAAGAGGCTATAAGATGCATATCATCCGACAAGAAATAAAGTATGTTATCAAGTCATAAAAAAGAAAAAAAATGAAATTAATAAGAAGGATGGAGATATTCTTTTTGTGGGACAGATAGATACAATTTGGATGTGATAGATAAAGTCAGAATTTATTAACTGTAAAAAAAAACAAAAATAAACAAACAGAGGTTTTAGTAACTTCAGGTGCTTAAAGAAACGGAATAAGTTAGTGTCCGTCTGTTTGACAGTATTTCAAGACTAATGTTTAAAATGCAAGACATAAAAGTCCAGACGAAAATTATATTCTCGACGACTTATTAATAATAAGAATGCCTCCTTGAGTTTACTAAACATACTAAATTTCATGAAGACGGCAGCACTATAGTTAAATTTTTGTAAGAAAATAAAATTCTTCATATTGTTTTTTTTTTTTTTTTTGACAAATTAGTCGCATTATAACTAACCATACTGCATTATTCAGGAAAAAACAGTGATACTTATGTAATGAAGTTTTAATCACGTAATAATTCGTACTTCTCCTAAAGCACAATCTCCAATTGTATTTTTTTTAACAGAGAACATCTCCATACTCTACTTCAATTTATTTATTTTTCTTCAATGATTACCTTAAACAAGAACCAAAAGCGGGCGACAAACGTCTTACCTTTTCTTGCCGGAAGGCATTATAAGGTCATACAATATTCACACCTGACCCCTAATAACAGCGATCAGATCTACTAAAGGGATAGTTCCTTGCCTCCTCCCTGACCTGAGTGGTATGATCAGGTCACTGAAAACTTGGTTGTGCTGTCTTTCAGCCGATCAAAGAACTTGATGTGCATTTGGCCGATGTACGCTGGTAGCTTCTCGTTTATGGTTGCAGCTCTTTGAAGTGTGGTACCTCAGACAATCGGCCGATGGAAGGATTTCAGGTAGCTCTGCAGTTTCTATATAGTCCTGTTTTCTTTGGAGAAAATTTAGAAGTTATTTTCAATTGTGATTCATAAGAAAGAGGTAAGGTTGGTTTGCTGTCCCTACGCAATTAGAAGAGATTATAAATGTAAAGAATTTATCCTTATAAATCATTTCTATAAACCTCATTTATTATGTTTTGCCCATTTAGGTTGGTGATCTTTAACGAGTACCTTCCATCGCTCAGACCGCTCAGACGACCAACTTTTTACCTACCCTCCGAAGGATGCCATAACTAAGGATCTTTTATTCCCATTAAAAAATCCTAGGTCCATCTACGGGTTAGAACCCGTGACCTTTTAGTATAGAAGGCTGTTATGCTAGCAAATACGCTATAGGTGATTATGTTTCTATTAAGTATTGTATGATATCTATATGATTATAACTCTCTGTTGCTCGATTTGGACTTTTACAGTGTAAAAGCAAAAGTTCAGCTTCTATTTTAAAATAGGGCAGCTTGACAAAACGTTATTCTAAAAAATATTCAGCCTGAAGAGAACCAAGAACTTTCAAAACTTAACTAGATATTCCACTAAATCTAGACCCTGCAAAGAGCGCTGATAGGTAAGATAAAAATTTCCCTGAGCCGTTAACTAATGGCTTCAAAGAGTAGATGAAAATGCCACGTGAAATGATTTATGCTTAACGAAAAATTTAGTGGGGCAAACGTGAATGAGTTGGAGAAGGAAACAATAAATTAGCAACTATCAGATGACCGCTTGGTAATCTCCTGTACCGAGGCTAAAGACTTTAATTGACTCAATGGAGCTAGCCGAGACCTCGATATATCCCATGCTAATGGACCTTACAAAATCTTCATTAGAAAGGAGAGCGGTGGATTGGAGCAGAGCTTGTATCAGTTAATGGCCACAGCAAATGCTTCAGACGTTCGGTTCAGTTTGTATTGATCTTGTTTCAAGCCCTTATTGAGGAATATGGCTAAAGCAATGCCATTCCGCGTCAAGGAATCACTGATAGCCTAATTGAATTAAGATCGCTAAGCACACAAATTCTGTCTTCAGGTTCATGTTTGAAGTAAAGATTTATCCATATAGGCTTCTTCTAAATCAGATTTACTATGTTTAATTTAATTAGTACCAGCTTAATACTTCATTTTTTAGAATAATACATATTTTTGACAAATGAAGAGAAAAATTTTCTTCTGAGATACAAAGAAAACAATAAAAAGTAAAGAAATAAAAAAATTCTGATGTTATCAGAAAAAGATTTTCCTTGTTCTGCTTTTCATCCACAAGTATAGGGACAAGCCTTAGCGGCGGTTTCTATAGCTGATTGTCCTCTCCGAATGAGGCTATAACCAAAGATGTTTTACTCCCTCAAAAAGAATCTAGGACCATATGCCGGGTTTGAACCAGCGACCTCTAGCATATAAAATTATTAGCCCCTTTATATATAATTATATAAAGGGTCATAAAACTTATGACCCTCATAGTATATAACTTATGAAGTTTGTTATTTACAATATATTACTATTTAAATTTATAGTAAAGGCGAAAGATTCTCTAATTGATCAAATCCTAATTCATAAATTTTAACAACCAAGGGTAAATGCCCTGATGCTAAAGCACATACAGTGCACTTTAATATACACACCTTAAAATACCTTCGGAAGGACTATTATTAAAATGATTCCTATTAGAATATATCATTATGTATATTGTATGTTTATGTGTTATAAATAAATGGAGGAATTTACGGTTTTCCTCATTACAGTAACCCTGCAATGGGTGCATTTATTTCTACGCGTACCATCTTGCGATACAACGCGTATTTTTATTACATAATATAAATTATGTTACAGAACATTAAGTTACAGAATATAAAAAATTGTATAATAATAACTTGTAAATAAAAACTGGTAAATTAATCATTTGTTATAACGAATTAACAAAATAATACTAACTAATTGACTAAACAAAGAAACCAGCAACAAATAATAAATAATTCATTTGTTATAACTACTTAACGAAATACTACAAACTAACTAACTGACTAATATTAGAAACAGTGAAAGTAAATAAAATAAAAATTAATAATTTGTTATTGCCTGTTGCCATTTCTCTAATTCTGCATAGTCCACCCGGTCCTCAAATTTTGAAAAATATTTTGTAAGAAGGTCACACTTCGAAGGCGGCCATTGTCTCCGTTAAGTAGGACTGTTGAGATCAGTTTGTGTCCATGTTTGTCCAGTTTACTGCAATCGAATAAAAGATGGTCGTATGTCTCTTCGCTTTTACCGTCACACTTACAGAGTTTGTCGTCTGTTAGTTTGAATCGAAATAAATGCTTCTGGCTCCTCCATGTCCCATCAGAAAATAGAGGTATTTATAGTCCAAAAAAATAATCAATATATTTAGTGGTATAGTTCAATTTTCGCCTAGACCATTCGGAAAATTAATATTTTGAAAATTTACAAATTCATCGAGAATTTTATCAATATCTGAATCGTTATTTAATTCATTGACCAGAATTTAGTACAAGAACCAATTTTCGATTTCTCTTATATTACCTATATAGGAAATATATAGTAAGTGAATGTACTGCAATCGCGAAAAGTTTCGGATTCGAGTTAAATCCAAATGAATAAGTCCCGAAATAAAACTGTGTTCGTGTATGTTTTTGTGTGTTCGTATGTATGTGTGCGGGCGCGCGCGCCTGTGTGTGTGTGGTTAGTCTATCATAAAAACAAAAAGTCATATGAAACTGATATATTAATTAAACTCGATTTATCGATGTAAAATTTGACGGGCGTAGGTTTCATCATGATTGAATTAGTCGGACAGGGTTTAAATGTTGATATTTAAAATTATCTTCCTCTAAAGTACAGGAAATTTGGGTTTGACAATTGACCATATAATGTTATTAGCATTAGTAAAGAAAAGCTGTATAGTAGTTGAATGAATTTGATTACCAACTGAAAGAGAACTAATCAAAAATACACTTATATGATACTTTGATTTTTTAAAATAATAAATACAATAATATATATGTAAAATAACCGTTGGAAAACTAAATATTTTATCATATACACAAAATTGGAAAAGGTAACGAAGAGTGACGAAAAGCGGATAAAACCAACTGATGGTGGGGACTACCTGTAGCATGGTGGTTAGCCCAAGGTCCCGGGTTCAAACCCGCAGGTAGCCCTAGGATTTTTTAATAGTAGTGAAAAATCCTTAGTTATCCCGTCCTTCGGAGGGGACGTTAAAAGGTGGTCCCGAGCCAGTGCGATATCAGGTACCGTTAAAGATCCCTATCCTAATTAAACCTGGATAGGCGAAATTTAGCATCGTCCGCTTAGCCACAGCAGGATAAAAGGACGTTAATAAATAAACAAACAACTAACTGATGGTTGCAAACAATAATATAATAGATTATTTAATAAAACGCATGTTTCTATTGAGACAAATGTCAAAGTAATTACCTTTTTACATTTCTAAATTTATTTAAAGGCTCCTAAATAGATTATTAAAACAGAGGTAAGTAAAAGTCGTGTTTTGCGCCCACCAGATTTTTTTTTCTTCTAAATGTAATACTGTAATACTGAGTTATGAACCAAAGATCTATAGTAGAATTGATGTGAACTGTATTTTGGATGGGAACATGAACAATCATCCATCAAGTATTATAAATAATGCCCTCTAAAGAAATTGTTTTCTCATACTGTTTTACTAATTTATTTATTCATTAACTCCAATGCTCATGTTAAAAAAAAACAGAGTAACAAGTGACAAGTGTCCACGGTTATTAAAACTACTTCTGGTTAACAGAAGCCGGTCGTTTTGCTGCAGTATCATTAAGACAAATCTGTTAAACTACAAATTCTCTTAAATTAAGTGTTAATCGATAAAAAAATTAAAATTCTAATGTCCATTAAGTTGTCTATAAATATTTATTTATTTATTGTTTTTTTGTGAATTTCAATTTCAGAAATTCAGTGAGATCGCTGAAGTTTTCTCGTTTAAATTAATCCACCCAGAAGAGAGAACAGGATGAATAACCATCCTTAACGAGATCCGGGACAAATAAGGCAAAGGCCCTGACTGCCCAGGAGCTGTTAGTTTCACAAATGAGTTCCAAAAGGTTTTAAATTACGCCATTACTCTATCCAATGTCAAAATCTTTAAAATATTTATCTGAAATGCGATACCGGGGCGGTAAAATTAAGCCTTCCCACGTGTCCGTAACCTGATCGCCGGCGGTAGTCCTGACCTCCGGGTCAAGAGAGGGTTCTGCAAGAACCGGGGCGGATAACAATGCCGAGGAGTCGGAGTTAGTGGGATTATTTCCTGGAGGTCTCCGTAAGATGGGGATGCCATAAATAGAGAGTGGAATTCTAATTTCCATTCGAGAGCGGGCGCTACGGTCAAGCCCATAAGGGGATTTGTCGCTTAATATTTTCACAGCAAACACGTGTACCTTGTCACTCCGCCACATGCCTACTAATTAACAACCGAATCCTGCCATGTCTTGATAACGTTTTGCTATTCCTTTTTTTCTGCGTGGAGTAATAACGGAAATCGATTCAATTGTATATATTTATACATCGCCTGCACGTACTATTTGTTGATTTTTAAAACCAATGCAATACTTTTGCATATACTTAAATATAAATAAAAAATTACAATATGAATTAATTTGTTTTACTAAAGATTCTGAAAAAAAGAAGTAAACTTTTCTCCAATTGAAAAAAAAAACTGGTGTGCCCAACACACGACTTTCTCTTACCTCCGCTGTTAAAATCAATTTAAGAATTTTTAAATATAATTAGAGATAAAAATAAACTGTTAAAGAATTAATTAAATTGAATATCAATAGAATTTATTCATTTTTATTTATTTTACAATTTTAAGAAATTTGTTAATTTGATTTCACATGAAACGTAATTAAGCTTAAATTTTGAAGACGAATTAGTTTAGTTTTTTTTTTCTATTGGCAATCACTATAGTTCGTTGAATAATACATAACCAAAATAATTTTTTTAAAACATTATTTATTGAAAATTACGACTGTACTTCATAATACGTATAATCAAAGTAAACACAATAAAAAAAAAAGAAATGAAATAGACTTGTAGAAGAATTACCCCTGTGTAACTATCCTAAACCAAATGTTCTCAAAGCCATCTTCTTTTCAGATACCACGGAGGATTGTCAGGAATCGAAGAGGAAGCAAGGTTGAAACTAGTGGGTTAGAGTGTGAGAGGGGGTTGTTATGGAAGGAATGAATGATACCTGGCTCGGATGCCAGATCAGCAGCAAATGAAACATTTAAAATAAAATAATATTATAAATACATAAACTCCATTCCCTATTTTATTCCACCTATTTCCAACATGTATATTAGTTTTTTCAGTAAAGTTTTCACTAAAATGATACCCAGGCGCATTTTCTGGCTTATTGAAATATTTTCTTCGTGCAAACCTAGAGACAAACGACATGTCTAATGGTCTTTCCATAATATATTTATAAGGTCAATATTAAATATAGTACAGAATATTATCCTGAACTCTTTTCGTTTACTGCATTTCTTTATTGATAAAAAAAAAAAAAAATTATTCTTATCCTCTTTATTTTGACGTAACAAATAAATATATAACCAAAAGAACTTAAATATAGTTTAATAACGGATATTCAACGAATAATAAATAAGGATAAACTATTCTAAACCCTACAATTTTCCTACAGAAAAAGTTCATATTTTTGAGGACCGACCTTTGGCCATTAACAAGTTTATTTATTGCTGAAATAATTAGGTCAGCAGTGCTGAAAAGTCGTTAATTGACCAAAGACTTATTACTTGTGTATTAAAAAACCATACCATTACCGAGAGTCGCTCATTAATCTGGTTGCCATGGTGATTTACTGCTTCGAGGATGTCAAAGAGTCCGCCCACAAGCCTACGAAATCTGACGGATTGAATTAAAGAGGGACTGAGAGTGGTGAACTTTTAGCTATTTTATTATTGAAATTGTTAATTAATCAGTAAAGGAAAAAAGCTCTCAGCTCTTATCAGCATAGTAATTTCTTTCTGTCTGTCTAAATTATGGACAGTACTAATTTCTAACCATTTACTTTATTCCATCTGAATTTTATCAGAGCCTTATTCACAATCCTAATCCTCTTCTATTCTAAGAAATGCCACTCCACATTTATACTAAAAGGTTGAAACGGAAACAGCCCCGAGATCTTTTGTAGATATTACTTTAGGAGTGCTGGAATTGCCAGATTATACTCTAAAGCTGTGGCTCTTGCGCTCTCACGTAGAGCCAGTGGCTCACATCAGTGAAGCAGTTAAGAGAAAAGCACTGATATTCTCCCACTTGTGCTAATTCCTTTTGATTTCTAATTAGTTCATTGTTAATATCGTTTGAAATATATCCTATAAACATTTATATTTATTGAAAAACGAAACAAGTGCATATTAAATCAACCTAAAGCCAGTATCTTTAAAAGTCGTTCATAGAATATTTGATGTAGATAACTTTTATGACGTTAAGGAAAACAGAGTGATTGCTAGTTTGCCTAGAGAAGAAGCGGTCAGAACTAATCGTCATATAAATATTTATAACTCAATTGATATTTAAAAACTTTCTTCTTACAACTCCAGTAATTGTTTTACCCTAACCTATTTTGACGAGTATTTTAATTTTTCCATCGGAGATTATGCACTTTATAAATAAGAGACTTTAATCATAAAAATAATAATAAAAGAATTCTATTATAGGCATTTGTGTGTTTAAGCTATTCATTCATTACAGATTTTCTACCGATATTCTCACTGAGTCAGAACTAATGTTGTATTAGTAAATAAATTAATGTACTATGTACTAATAAATATATTTTATTTAAACAACGGGGCTTCCTTGACGAAGAGTTATTCACTAAAATGCAAAATTAAAAAAAAAATTAAAATCGTAGGAGTTGAATAAAACGTTATGGGCCCTTGACAGTATATTTCAAAACCAATTTCAAAATTTCAATCATTCGACTTAGTTTATAAAATTTGACAAACGATGTACGGAATTTCAGAAACTTTATCAAAACATGAAAAGTAGGAAAAATGCAACTTTTATGATCTATAAGTTTTAAATTAGTAAATAACAACTTGGTACTCTGTGGCCTATAAATAATACTTCCTTGTTGTGAAATATGTTTATACTCCAACTATTATAATATTTTCACTCCCACGAAACGCCATTAATAGAACCATTAAGCAAGAAAATCGCTGGATAAGTGATTTTTATGCAATGTTATTTAAAAGGTGAAGATTTCTGCATGTTTTATATAAGCCAACAGAATAATCGGGGGCGTTAGTCATTTATCAGAAAAATACGCAAAATGTATACACTTTATACTTTGATTTTTATTTTTTAGTATTGATTTATTTTAGACATATTCTGCTTTTCTATTTGTTTAATAAAATACTTGTATCGTTGTTTTAGTCTAATTTTAGTAATGGCACATTCTAGTTAAATTCAATTTTATTGCTAATGAATTTACGTTTTATTCATTTAAATGAATTCACATCAAAACTTAAAGAAATTCATATTCCATTATTTTTTCTCTGGATATAATGTAATAAGTACTAACAGATCCGAAAATAATTTTTTTCAGGGTAGTGAATTTTTGAAAATACGAAATATTTCAACGTGTTTTGTTTTCCTTACTTAAAGTATTATTTTAGTCATTTGTTAGTAACTGTGACGTACAAACTTAGACGGCTTTTCAAAAGGCAAGGTCGGACTTAACGATGCTTTTTCTGGTGGCCTACATAACGCAACAGAGAGTGGTATGCTCATTCAATGATTTGTTTTTCAGCTTTTAGAATTACTAATGAACTAAAAAAATATTAATATTGGCTTGATATTTTATTTTGAAGCTTTATGAAATTTTCATTTGAGTGAGTTTGTATAAGACTTAATTAACAACCTTTTATAAAAATTTTATTAGGGTTCAAACCCAGCAGGTGGCCACAGTATTTTGTTAAGCGAGAAGCAAATCCTTAGTTATGCTGTCCTTCGAAGGGGACGTAAAATAGTGGTTCTGATACTGTATTACTCGTTAAAGATCTATATCCTACTTAATCCTGGGGAGGTAAAACTTAAGGCTTCCACTGTATCATCGGCCGATCAGTTACAGCAGCATCAAGTGACGTTAAATTAATAAACAACGAACAACGAAACCTTTATTTATTTTATTACTGACACGAAAACAAGATAAATAATAACTCTACAAAGCGTCCAACTAAGTATATATTTAGCACAAGTATGGTAATTCAGTGTGTAAATATTATTTCAACACTTTAAAATTTAAAATCACTTCGGCATTATATTGCAGTTTAATGCTGTCATATTATATATTAAACATCAATAAATATGATAATTTACTACTGTTGAATTCTAGAGTTACCATGTATTATGTAACATGTTCTATTTACTAATTTATTAATGTACAAGAATGTTACAAAGTTCGTGTTAAGTGAAATTTTGTAAAGACCCATTTTTCTCTTAAAATAAACCCTACTTTCAGAAAGGGGTTTTATTCATTACAAATGCATTTTAAATTAAGAAATAAAATAATTTATCGAATCAAAGTTCAAATTGTCTTTAAATCGAGTTAAATATTTTACAAAGCTAATTATTGCACTTTTTCCATTATATCATGAAATCCTAAATAAAAAAACAAAAAATCGAACCCAAACTTAAATACAGCATGAAGGTCACAAGATAATCTGAGGTTTAGTTTAATGTGCCACTTTGAGTGGCAGCAAGTAAGCCATCTGTCTATCCCATAGGCTGACATGATTTGCCCACTGGAGAAACAGAACATATTGACACATTGACGCTGATCGCTTGGGCCCCATAACCTTAGCGTATTAACCTCTCGCTAAACGCTAGATCAACTGTCGTGAATTGAAATGGAAAAGGTGGTCCCGAGCTTGTGCAATGTCAGGTACTCGTTAAAGACTACCATCCTAATTAAACCTGAATAGCCAAAATTTAGGAACTCCACTGTATCATCTTCCGATTAACCACATTAGCATAAAGGTGCGTTAAATGATGAAACAAACAGACTGTTGTGAATAAAATCAATTAGCAAATAGTCTAGAAATAGCGAATAGTCACTTAACAATAATAAAATCGTGCTTATACCGGCAGTTTTGATAATATTTAGCTATTCACACGAATCCTCAAATTCTTCCTGAACATCTCATGAGAAAATCAATAAATATTTTTGCGATGTGCTAGTGGAAACATTCTATGATATCTAAAAATTAAATGTTGATATCATTTTTTTTTTCATATAGTTCAACTTGGAATACATTAAATTCATAATCTATTTGAAGATTTCTTTTACACTCCTTTCGGACCAATCACTGACCCTCAAGGGCTAGTTACACAACTAAATTGCCGAAAGTCCCTCCGGTTGTAATACCAGGTACCTATACATCAGCCTTTATAAGAAATTTCATGAGCTCTTTAAAAATTGAAAATTACTTCATGCGACGCAATAGCCAAGAACTACTTATTTTTTTGACTCAGTCAAAGACCGAGATATGCTAAGGAAGGCCTTAGAAAATTCTAATATGACGTACCACACATTTGCTGTCCGCGAGGTACACCACATCCTCAACGATTCATACTTAAAAACCTCGATGTTCAAGAAGATCTAGAAAGTGTAAAGAACGCCTTAGCGCCAGTAGGAGTTATAGATGTAAGAAGACTTCAAAAGTCGTTGTCGGATGGATCAATAATCTTACTCTCTCCCATTCTTATAACAGTACCTGCCAATGTCAGTATCGAAGATATCCAAAAGATCAGAGCGGTCAACAGGGTTCTTTTTTGCGTAGAGAAATACGTACCACAACGAAATGGTTTAACCCAATGTTTTCGTTGTCACAAATTCAAACACATGAAGAATTATTGTGGATATGTACTAAAATGCGTGCGTTACTCCGGATCCCATGGCATCTCTGAATGCCCGAGACAGGGCAAACTAATATGTCCAAATTGCGATGAGGAACATGTCGCCTCGTTTCGCCAGTGCCCTAACCGTCTTCAACTTACAGAACAACTGAAGTAAAAGAAAGAAGAATGGTCAATAAAAACTAGACCTACAGCATCACAAGTTCCACCAGAACATCCTTCTTTCTCAACCCCAAGCTAACAACGTATGCGACTACTCTGCTACCGGAACCTGACCCACCTCAAAGAGAACGGAAATTAAATCACCTGGTTGGTGCAACAGCTCATAGCTCTAATCAAGTCGGTACTGTACCACGCAGAACAAAAATGAGAGCCCATTCTTTGCTCAACTTCAATTGCAACGGTCTGGCAGCCAGGATTCAAGAAGTAGAGGCATTGTTAGCCATCACCCAGCCCACCATAGCGGTTATCACTGATAATCGAACCTTACAGTGTCGTCCTCACTTTCAAGGCTATTCTGTCGTCGTTGATGAATGCCATGATCCGCACGGAGGGGTATTAAAAGCGGTTCGCCATGGAATGACATGGAAGAAGGTACCAACAACTATGCGTATTGCTGATAATAGAATCAGTCATCTGACCATACAGATTCATATGCAACAACCAACCTACATCACTGGTATTTTTCATAGGCCACGTGCTTCTCTTAGAGATCTGCATTAACACCTTGAAATATGTGCAAATAAAACAAACCATTGGCTTGTGGGAGATTCCAATGCTAAGCACGTCTTGTGGCACAATACTCGTTCAAACGGAGCAGGAAAACATCTTGTAAAAACAGCCTTGACGGTGGTGTATCCATCTACTCTCACGTTTCACCACGCCGGTAATGGCTGTACCTCGACTATCGATATTCTCCTCCCTAGGCAACCTCATCGTATTACTGGATGTTCCGCCCTCGACTTCATAACATCTGATGACCACCCGTTGATGTACACTATTCACGGAAGGCAAGAGCAACCAAGGGCGAAAAATTTTAAAACTCAGAAGGCAGACTGGAAAAGATACAAAGCTGAAGTTTTCCAAAAGCTGCAAACTGTGTCTTCCCTCCGCACAAGGAATGATGTGGATATATACATCAAGTTTCACTCACGACGCAAATAAAGAACCTATTGAAGCAATGGAAGACGACATTATGGCATGGGCGACTCACAGCGATTCATGGTGATGTCAGGAAGCAGTGTAAACTAACAAAAACGGCAACAAGAAAATCTTCAACGATTCGGCTACACGACAAGGACCGCCTTCTAACATCTTTTGTACAAGCAGTAGAACTGGCGGGCCACTACCGAAGCTAGGACAGGCACAGAACAAAACCCTCAAAAAATGGCTAAGGACATAAACTTTATATTCATTAGCCCCAAAAAATTAAAAGCAATTATTCGGAGAACAAATGGCAACCGTGCACTAGGGCATGATGGAGCGCAAACCATCTTGCTTAAGCAACTTTCCCGGAAAGGAATAGTGCATTTAACAAATATTTACAATGCATTTCTTCGGATCCGATATTTTCCGGTACAATGGAAACATGCTATACTTTTTCCATTGTTGAAACCGGCAAAAACAGCTGATGACCCAGACCACTATAGAGCTATCAGCTTATTGCCCACCTCGGAAAAAATGTTCGAGAAGATAATTTTTAATTATTCAAGAAACTTTTGCGATGAAAATTCTGTCATTCTTTTTGAACAAACAGGTTTTCAAGTACAACTTAGCACTGAACATCACTTAATGAAATTACAATATGAGATATGCAACAATTTTAACAAGGACAATGCAACTGCTATGATATCTGTAGACTCCTCGAAGGCATTCGATTCCGTATCTCATAACATCCTTTGCCAGAAGCTCGCGGATCTTGAGTGTCCAGAACAACTCTATAATACCATTGTATCTTTCCTAGAAACCCGAACCCTATCAGTCTGAGTTCACGACGAATATTCTCGCACTGTTCTCCTTACCTGCGGTGTTCCTCAGGGTGCAGTTCTATCTCCCGTCTTGTTCAATATATATACTGCAGACATAATAGGCTATAACTATAAAACCGCTACAATAGCCGCATTCACCGATGACATAGCCGTCTACACTTCCAGTATGGGTCCAACTCAAGCTCTTACTCAGGCTGAATCGGTTTGTCAAACCATTGTTCGGAAATTAGAGCAGTTGAACATCATAGTGAATCTATCAAAAACGGACTGTATAGTGTTCTCTATCCAAAAAGTTAAAACATCTTGACTACCAAAAGTTTTTCGAGTCGGCGGCACAGTTCAGCGACCTTCTCACGCTATTGTCTATCTTGGCGTCAAGATGGATCGCCATATGAAGCTCTCCGCTCACGTGTATCATAAAACAAGGTTGGTTAGAACCAAATCGTACCGACTTCATCACCTCCTAACCTCTCCAGCACTCTCTCTAAGACTTAATTGTTTAGTCTATAGAGGCATACTACGTCCTGCACTGATGTATGGCGGGCCATTGCTTACGCAACTAACTGAAGGCACCCTGAAACACCTTCATCGATTTCAAAATAAGACGCTCCGAAGAATGACCCATTCGAACTTAATGAAAGAGGTAAAAGCTGAACTGCTCCACGAAATTTTGGAAATACCAAAAATTTTATATTACATTAAACTCCGCCATGTTAATTTTTTTGATTCTTTACAATCATTAACAAACCGACGTGTTAAATATACAAGTTGACCTAACGTTGTGATACAGAGTACCAAAATGTAAAATAAGTAATATGATCATATTTTAATTAATGACTTAGTATTAGAGAGACAATTGATAACAAAAGTTGACAATATATTTGTTTAAAATTTGATTAAACGGCCTATTAAACATTATTTCTATAATACATGAATATCTCTTAATCATAATAATTTTTATCAAAAATTAAGGAAAGAGTTAATATTTGCAATAGATCTCTATTGGCTTATAGTGTTGAAATCATGCAAATTTTGAAAATTTAGTACATTTTCTAAAATCGCGAATGTACGACCGTTTTGTATTTAATGTACTCCAATTGTTGCAGTGGATGTAATTAGTTGACGGTTTGAGAATTATTGGAAGGAATTATTCCGGGTGGCGGTCAGTAAATGAAACAACTAAATAGTTTCAACAATCTACGATCCCTATTGTGGGCCATCATCACGACTAAAAGAATACAAAATAAAGAAAATAACAATAGCATTGAATTTCTATAAAATTAAACTTCAGGGTTATAAAACAAAATATAACAACCAGTAATAAAATACAATATATCAAGATGATAAGTAAAAGAAAATATACCGATAATTAGAAACAAAATGAAACAGTAATTATGTCAATTGACAAATATTATAATAATTAGAAACAAAAGAGCAAAAGAAATTTCATAAAAGGTAAATAATTAGAGAAGAGAAACTTATAAAATAAAAAAAAAATTACAGTATGAAAAAATGTGAAACATTATAAAATATATTTTTTATAATTAAGTATGAAAAAAAGAGTAACATATCTATGACGTATAAAATGTCAATACTTTCATAACATGTAAAACATTATAATATAAAATATAGTGAATGAGTAAGCATACACATATCTTTCTGTTAAAAAAATTACTGAGAAAACCAAAAACTATATGTTGGAAAGGTAGCGATGTTAGGAGTGGATAGGTAAAGAGATGAGACGTTTAAATCAGATTCCTACAATCGTCACGTATTTTATTGCAGTACTCTAATTGTTTATTTTATTTTTTTTTTTTTTTGGAAGTAAGGCCGGTATTTTCACGAGCCTCCTCTTCTTCTCCCTCATCCTATGCTCAGTTTTAGATTAAAAAACGCTGCACATTGTTACACAATGGTTTATTATTTCCAAATAACAATATTAGCGTTTAACTGTTAATATAGGTATTGATCAATTAATATGAAAAGCATTAATTCAAAGGATAATATCATATCACTACCGCTGATTTCAAAACGCAATATCTCAGCTATGTGTTTTCCAATTTCAATAACTCTTTTTTCATTTTGTCGAAAATTTAATTCTCTATCAAATGGCACTAAAAGAAAAAACCGGTATTTATTTATCTATTAATTAGGAGAAACGCATTTTTTTTTCGTTATTAAGATTCTACGAATCTTGAAACGTAAGCTTTCAAATTAGGAGCGGGGATAGTTTTTTTTTTTTTTTTTTTTTTGTTCGATACAAAGGTTGATTTTTGAAAATAATAAACCAAAACATCAAACTAATTAATTTCAATTAATTATCTGAGATATATGAATAGTTGTTTTATAGCATCCTTCCAAATATCTTAATAATACGCGCAACAACTCAATATATATTAGTCGATAGTTAATTATTTGCCTCCTAACCTATGTTAACCTTTCCAACATATAGTTTTTGGTTTTCTCAGTAATTTTTTTAACAGAAAGATATGTGTATGCTTACTCATTCACTATATTTTATATTATAATGTTTTACATGTTATGAAAGTATTGACATTTTGTACGTCATAGATATGTTACTCTTTTTTCATACTTAATTATAAAAAATATATTTTATAATGTTTCACATTTTTTCATACTGTAATTTTTTTTTTTATTTTATAAGTTTCTCTTCTCTAATTATTTACCTTTTATGAAATTAAAGTTAAACATATTGCAATTTCATAAACAAGTTTTCAAATCTTAAGAGCTAGTACATATATGTCTCACGTTTATTTATATAAATAAATAATAATTATAGTACTCTACTTTATGATTTAAATCAAAAAGTCCACATAGCTGTATGCCTTCTTGGAAAATGACGGGATCCGAAAATTACAGAGCCTAGCTGCTGCTCTCCCGAAGCGTGAGTTGTCGAGTGATGAAACGACCCACAGAGCGGAGACTCCATGCGTCAGGTAAGTTGCCAGGTATTGGCCGAGATTATTCAAATGCCCCTTCAAACCAGGCGTGTCGAAATTCCGTTCCCATTTTTACTCTCCATTGGTCAAATGCATAATTTGCTATTTTGCAGCACTAAACAGTTATTTTACGTGCATTGCCGAGGCGTGTGTCATTTTTCAGTACTCCAGTGCTAGAGCATTGGACTATTATGGAACGGTAGGTAATAGAATTTACTGATATAAGGGGCTTTTGTCGGGAATGAATAATTACTCATTAGCCACATCTATGTAAATTTATTATTTCTATTGCGGCTGGCCTCTATTCTTGCGCAGCGGGTAGTCTTGCATACAACATTCTATCTATTTTTATAATTTCTCTATCCCACTTGGATATTATTTTCTCGCATTAACATTTTACCGTGATCGTGCCCGATTCAAATTAAGATTAGGTTCAAAGGTCGCATATTTCAGTAGTTGTAAACCTCGCATATTTAATTACCATTCAATAATAGTGTATAAACCCTTATTTGTTGAACTTCAATTTTATGCAATTCTATTTTACTCTCCCTGTCATAATTTTCTTCTGAACATTTGATGTAAAACTTTATTTGATTTTTTGTGAGAAATAAAAGTGTTCTACCCGCTAGACCACGTCGCTTCCCAAATTTAAGATTCTATGATTTCTAAAATACCAGTGAAGTACGAAACGACTTAATACTTTTTTTAAAAGAACGACGAGAATTTTTTTTTATATTTAATGACTGAATGTAACAAATTTTATGGCGATTCCAAGGAGTTCGGTTTCGTCTTTGTTAATTTTATTTGACAGGATTTTATGTTTTTTTTCACTTTCACATATCTATAGATGAAATGTATAGTGAGGGAAAGCATTGCGATCGTGAAAATTTAAGAATTTGAGTTTTCAACGGAATACACGATTTAGGGTCCCCTGAGTCCAAATAACCAAGTCCCGCAAAAAGGTCTGTGTATGTGTGTGTGTGAGAAGAGCGACTTTTTAATGCATTTTGCACCTTTTCGCTATTTTCTCAAAAATTATTCTGATTGAAATAGTGTAATAGAGCTTAAATGTCGATATTTTAAATGTTTTTCCTCTAAAGTACCTTTAATTTTGTAGATTCTTCTACAAATTATAATATATGTAATTCCACCAAAAATAGGTTATTATTGATGATAGAGAAGCAAGGTGTTCTGGAATCATAAAAGTTTCTCCGAATTAATAAATACCAAATATAGGTTATTATTGAATATAGAGAAAAATCTATAAGACTTTTGAGACCAAGACAACACGATGAACTAGGAAAAGAATTTTTTTTATTGACAGATCTATTGAGACTAAAGCAAAAAATAAATTGATGAGCTTTCTTTAGTGATTGTTTGAGGCTTTCCAAGTTAGGTTCTAATATGTGGCATGAAATCCTCTTCCGTTCGGATCAGAGCAGGTAATCTGATGGTTTGAGGTAAAGGTCTTCTGGGGGCCAATTCGAGCTGAACGCTGGAATGTTCTTTTGCAGCCACTGTTGAGCTAGAGCAGAACCCTCTTGAAAACCCAATTCCAGCAAAGCATTTAGAGGCTTGAAAAGGCTTCAAAATATCTTCCTGATAGTTTTTTTTACACAAATGGGGCTTTTTGGTGCCATAAAAGCAAACTCGTCACTAAATCATCATTGAGAACATATCTTTCCACTCCTTTAATGACTTCCTCGAATTCTTTAGAGCCTTGTACGTACAAAAAATCATTTTCGCAATAAACTTTTCATTTGGTTCTAACACATTTCTCATCGCTAAACAAAATCTTTCGATTAAGACCATAGGCGTAACGGCTAAGAAGCAATTCGCATCTATCCACTGTAATTAGTTTTAGGAAAGTGACTAGTCTTTGTCCTGTCATTCTTCGAAATTGACCTATCCTAAGGTCATTTTTCCATCAATCAATGTCCATTATGCGAGACAGTGATCTGAAAAAGATTCCCATTTCTCGAGACATGATTTGTTATTTCAAATGTGATTTCTAGCGATTCGAGAAACCACTGCTTTCAATAGATTTGCCGTTCTCCAAGTGCGGGGACGGACTCGGTCGAGGTCTGTCACTTACAGATAAGGTCTTATTATATCCATTTAAAGTGCGGTACACGAAAATACAGCTAATACTCAAAGGTTTCCAAGTGTTGAAAATCTCTAACCTACATTTTTCAACTTTGTGTAAGGGGACCTCTGCTATTCGGATTAGTAGTTTTTAACAGATTTATGCAAGTTATAGGAAATCTATCTAATAATTAATCAACCAATTTATCTATATATTTAACCAATACTGCTTAGTAGACAGACCACCTTCAAATTCCTGCCGAATGAATTCACTCTGAATATTCTATTGTAGACGATTTATATCGGGCTCGGAAATGTTGAGAATTCCTTTCCTATTTAGGGTTACACGCAAAAAACCCATTCACATCTGAGGCTTCATTGGACTTTTTTTTTTTCTTCAGCAAGTCATATAGGTACCATTCAGCTTTAAGGAAATCGATCTCGTTGACTTGACGGCCACACCAAAAGAAATGATAAAATGTTATTGAAATGATTCTTAACTTATAAGAGTTTGGTAATGGTAACAATATAACTTTCTTCCAATGATATCTACAGTAAATAAATATATCAACCGGTAAACTTTTTTACATCATTTTCTTGAATGTTTTAAATTACATGTAAATTTAAATAACAAGAAGTTTACATCTTTACAAATTGAATTCCATCTATGCTTGTAATTTATTGGTTTCTTTAGGTTTTAAGACGTATATTAAATATATTTTTTAATGGTTTTAGTCATAGCTATTTTTTTTACCATATTATTTCATAGCCCTATTCAATCATAATTGACTGCTACAATATCATAAACTATTGCTTAAAATCAATTTTACTTACCTTTTTTTTTATTTTGATTAGGACTAAGGTAATTAAGGGAAACATCTGAAACGCTGTAAATTCTCTGATTATGAATACTCATGTCTCACAAGCAGGCTTTGTTTCCATATTATTAGTATGTGGCGTTAATGGTCACAACAGGACTTATTAACGTTTTATACAATTTAGACTGAGTAGTGCAACTAATCAATCTATTTTTCATTCTACATCTATGATAAATGAAAAAAAATAAATATTAGTTCAAAAAATTCATTAAGATATTTGAATTAAGGCAACATGTAAAAATCTATGATAGTCATATGTATATTTTTTATATAATTTATTTATTTAATTTATAAAACTGACTAAAATTCCAAAAATACATTAAGCATTGCTATAATATTAGCAACGAGAACTGTCTTGTTTATAACACATGCACTGAAAATATTATTAATATGATTATAATCCATTTAAATTTCTATAAAAACGACTATGATCGTCTACAGATCTCATGGATGACAGATAATGCTTCCTATTAGGGTTTGTCGGTTTTTGTAGAAAATTATAAAATATGAAAACCGGTTTTTAGAAGAAAATATCGGTTTTCAATGTATGAATAACACTTTTAAAAAATTTGAAAATGACGAATGTACCAGATTGATGAAAACACTGTTGCAAGCGGTTTGGTTCATAGAATCAAATCGGTCGGATATGATTAAAAGAAACGGTGTGTTTTGTCTATTGGATTAATTAATTTAGATTTTATATCAGTTTGTCTTTTGGCTTCTTGATGTACAGTTCATAAATTCAGTGTTCAGTTCCATAGATCGATATTTGATATATATGATATTAAACAAAATGTAAGTAGGTAACGTATTTTAATATTACAAAAATATAATTTTTTATTTATATTTGTTTGTCCTAAATGTCAAACGTGTGGAATTATTTAAAAAAAGAAATAGTCCGTTGTATTTATTGCCATAATATGCTTACTTGCAAAGGATCATGCACAAGCAACCTACATAATCTTTTGAAAACAGTGCACGATAAAATAACCGAGAAAAATCATCTGATGCCGGCCCGAATTCACAAACAAGTACTGTATTCTTAACTAACAAGTATCCATCTGTATCTAATAACATTGTTAAAAAAAAAAATATGGTTATAATAAAATTATGAAATTTATAGTGTTTTTATTTATTCGAACCCTTTACTGAATAACTCTTTCACCATTATACAAATATTTAGATCCTTATAGTGAAAATTATGCATAAACAACGAATAATTTTACGAGTTATTTAATCCAGGTCAACTTTTATTACTTTGTTCTACTAAATTGCATAAACATTTTTTTCTATCAATAAAATTGAACAGTAAATAATTTCAGTCAAAAGCTGCTTTTAATCACTCTAGATTTTCTGTTAAGATATTTTGTTCGAACTATAGAATATTAGAGGAAAAGTTTTTTTTAGAAAAATTCGAAACCGGTTTAAACCGATTTTCTGCGAAAATTACTATTCGAAAACCGGTTTTCTAAAATGTAGGTTTTTGTATAAACCGTACTTCCTATGAAACACATCAGGCTTTTGAGACATAAAAAATTAATATTGCATGCTTCAAATACTGCAACCTCTGTAATGCAAGGGCTTCTCATTCGCACAGAATGGTTTCGGCTCCCTTTACATTTTACATTTGAACAAAGATAGCAGGGATGGTGTTCCTTGTGATGATATTTTATCAGATTCTGACCAGTGAAAAATCCGGATCGCTCTCTTCTCGACCTGGTTGGTTCAAAAAAATTTACATATATCTTAGTAACCAAGAGTATTCCTGAAGTGCCTTAAAAATTACACTGGCTAGCCTCGGTAGACACAAGTAAACTGACTTTATCACAGTGTCTAGGGGTTGATTGTTTATTTATGTTTTTGGAGAAAAAAATAATGCATTTTGTTACATATTGGATGCAAACATTTGTAATAAGTAACATTGTAATATAATTAAACCATAACGGCATTTATCAAATAGAATCAACTGCAGCCTCAATTTTTCGGAGAAGGAACAAAGACATTAATCATACTAAATAATCGAATAGGATAATATAATCATTAAAGATAGATAATTAGTTGTCATTCATTATAGGGACGAGTTTACTACCTAGTCCGGTTTTTGTAAGTTACTCAACACCGACCGCTCGCATATTTCCCACTGGGCAATTTTAGCTTTAGCATATTACACATTTTATCTGGTCTTTTCAATAATGTACTCTAATCGAATTGTAATCTTGTCCTTCTCACTGTGCGAAGCTGTTTCCTCTCTATCTGTTGTAGGCGCCAATTTCACAAGACTTAATCTAATATTTCAGCTAGATAACTGCTCCGGGATTGCAGCAACGTTCTGATTGGCAATGCACCTTTATTGCTCGAGTGAATCGGCCGTAAATATGGAGCAAGGAAAGCGGAATATTTAAATATTCATTAGGTATTTCTTTAATCCAATGTTAACATGTTACAACTGGCCACGACTAAACAGAGCATTAATACTATTTTGTAGACAGAATGGACACAAGTTCCAGAAAATATTTTTGCCTTGTCTAATTGTATCGTAATCTCTAACCTATGCTTTTTTTTTTTTTTCCTAATAAAAAAGTGTCTCAGCGAGTGTGAACTTTACATACATAAATTGACAACCATTACCCTTTAAGATATACTGCTCTAGTATTTTTTAAAATTTATTTATTCAGATGATGCAAGACTCTGGTTTAAATGTATGACACCTTCAGAACAGATATCAATCCTTAAGTAAGTTTTATAATTTTAGAGGTTAATAATTATCTTGGAATATTATACTTATTGTATTCTTAATGGAATTACCGATAGCTGTCTCATCCTGAGTGTGATATAAAAACTAGCCTCGTCGCTCTGGATTCTGATAACGTAAGAAATACATCAATGTGTCTTGACAATTGTTACTTATTGAGAATACTGAGGAGAGTAAATTCATTATTAGGTAATTTTAATCAAATGGCCTTTGTCGGAAAAAGTTGAAAAGGCGTTTACCTACCCCCCTTGGATTTCCCATGGGGTCCCTGCCGTACCAGGCTCTCCTACTAGGTTTACGACGCTAGACGTAATAGGCATTCCCCATATCAGCATCGCCTCCCTTTGTCATGACCACCGATAGGAGTTCAGAAATTTCCCAAAAAATATCATTTTAGAGAGTTATGAATCCCCGTTTTTTACACCGAATCCATTTGAGATCCTCCAAAATGAAAAAGAAACCATGGAATCTTCTCCTATACCCAGGGAACCACTACCTCCACCAATATTTGTTAAAAATATTAAACTGATGTGTGCGCATTTAAACAAAGTAACTGAACCTAACAGTTATTATTGTATAAGTAGAACCAATGATACTAAAATATCTCCGACTACTGCTGAAACCTACAGAAAGATTGTAAAATATCTGACTGAGACCAAAGCTGACTTTCATACTTATCAGCTGCGCCAGGAGAGAGCATTAAGGGTCGTAATCAGAAACCTACATTCCTCAACACCCGTTGAAGCTATCAAAGAAGAACTGACAGAATTAGGATTCCAAGTGAGGCAAGTCACCAACGTTCTAAAAGATAAAAGTCCACTGCCTCTATTCTTCGTGGACTTGGAACCATCAGCAGGAGTCGAAAAAATCTATGACCTAAGTAGACTGTACTATACCCGTGTAACAGTTGAAAAACCGTACACAAAGAGGGAAATAGTTCAGTGTCATAACTGTCAGGCATATGGTCATACCAAAAGTTATTGCCATCACGTACCCGCTGTGTGAAATGCGGGGAACAGCATAAATCAGAAGAATGTACATGATCAAGATCAACACCCGCTGTATGTGCCCTGTGCCTCAAGGACCACCCGGCTAACTACAAGGGATGCGAAATCTACAAGAAACTCAGAACCAGATACCAAAAACCTCAGGATCCGAATGAAACAGCTATACCAATCAGAAGCAGAAGAGAACCATCTAAACTTGTAAATTCTAATGTGTCATTTGCCCACTTGCTTGGAGGTGGAAGCCAGAGTCATGAAGTCGAGGCACTGCCGGAACAACATTTTCCTCAACATTCTCAATCTATTGTACAACAATCTATCCCTCAAAGTTTACCTAATCTTCAAAAAACTCCTCAACATCAAATTTCTCATATCCCTCCACCATCAAACGTCACAGATCTTACCAGTCTAATGACATCGTTCATCTCCGAAATCAAATCTCTTGTTATGCCGCTTATATCACTCCTTACAAATCTAGTATCAAATCTAATCCCTGCCTTGAAAAATTCTTAAATGAATTCACCTAACTCCTTATCCATTCTCCTTTGGAATGCGAATGGTGTTAGAAATCATACTGACGAACTGACAGCGTTGTTGCAAGACAAAACAATCGATGTTGCACTTATAACTGAAACAAGACTAACGACTAAACAGTACTTCAAAATACCGCAATACATCACATACCGTACTGACCACCCAGACGGCAAAGCCCATGCCGGTTCTGCTATCATTGTCCACCAATCCCTCTCTCATCATTTACTCCCACTTCCCACCTATGATTCCCTACAAGCCACAGCCATAGTAATCAAGACTTTTTCCTTTCCGGTAACCCTCACATCTGCATACTGCCCTCCTAAACATTTTATTTCCAATTCCGAATTTGTATCCTTCCTGGATTCCTTAGGAAATCGTTTCATTCTGGGTGCAGACTTAAACGCCAAGCATCAGCAGTGGGGTTCCAGAACCACGAATTCTCGGGGACGAAATTTGCTGTCTGCACTCAACTCCCGAAATTTTAATATCCTGCCTCCTGACTCCCCTACCTACTGGCCAACCGATCCTAACCGCAATCCTGACATCCTCGACTTCTTTATCCACAGCGGATTAGGCTCCCTCAACTTTTCTGTAACTCGCCTTGATGAACTATCCTCAGACCATAGTCCACTGATCCTAAAAGTATCTCTCACTCCAATTCCAAAACCCATTCCACCATCATTCATCCGAGGCCCTGTCAACTGGAACCTTTTCCGCCAAATCCTGACCGATAATATTGACCTTAGAGTAACCCTCAAAACCCCAGATGACCTAGATAATTCCGTCTATTCCTATACCACCGCCATCCAACAAGCTGTCTGGACTGCCTCCTCTCCTAAACACCCCAATATAAATCCTCACTAAAATCATTTTCCACAACATATTATAGACCTCATCCATACCAAACGCCGAGCAAGATGATTATGGCAGCGCACCCGACACCCAACAGATCGCCGCTTCTATAACTTCTATTGTAGAAAATTGAAGAGGGAGTTGGCGACCTTCCGTTCCCAGTCCTTTAATTCCTACCTCTCCTCTCTATCAGCTCGTGATAATTTCCTGTGGAATGTCACGAAAAAGATTCTAAAATACCATCAAGTTTCCCATCCTCTCCGACGTGGTGATGACTCCTGGGCTGCGTCTGATGAAGATAAAGCCGAGGAATTCGCCACACACCTCTCCAAAGTTTTCACTCCTCACCCGGAATCCCACGCCAATCACACCGCAACAGTGCAAGACTTTCTTATGTCACCAATTCCACTTTCCCTACCTCCTAAAGCTATTAATCCCTCTGAGGTCAAATATCTTCTCCAAAAACTTACCCTCCGTAAATCTCCTGGACACGATCTCCTTACTCCCCAGATCCTCCGACAACTTCCGCAGAAAGCTATTATATTCCTTACTTATATTTACAACAGCATCCTAAGCACCACCTATTTTCCTCTGTTATGAACATTCCACTATCATTCTTTTTCTAAAACCAGGCAAACCTTCCAACAACACTTCATCCTACAGGCCTATTAGTCTACTCCCCATCCTCTCAAAAATCTTCGAAAGACTTCTTCTTAAACGTATCCTACCCATATTAGAATCTCAAAATCTTCCTTCCCATCAGTTTGGATTCCGTCCTCAGCATTCCACAGTTCAACAGGGCTCCGAGTTGTAGACCATATTTCCTCAGCTCTTGAATGCAAAGAGTATTGTTTTGGTGCGTTTCTGGACATTGCGCAAGCTTTTGACCGGGTATGACACACTGGATTACTCTTCAAGCTGAAAACCCATTTACCCCAGTCTCTATATCTCATTCTCCGATCCTATCTCTCAAACCGTTCCTTCCGCGTTCGCTGTTGTGTAGAATTTTCTAACCTTTATCCCGTTGAGGCCGGTGTTCCTCAAGGCAGCGTCTTGGGACCCGTCCTCTACATCCTTTACACTGCTGATATTCCTACACATCCTGATACCTTTCTGGCAACTTTTGCAGACGACACCGCCATCCTATCATCCAGTTCCAATCCTGAAACAGCATCCTTAAACCTGCAAAGACACCTTTCTCTTATCGAAGACTGGTGTAATGCTTGGCGCATTAAGGTGAACGAAGCCAAATGCAAACACGTAACCTTCACTCTTCGACGAAACTCCTGTCCGCCAGTTTACTTAAATTCTATTCCAATTCCTCCTTCAGATACAGTCCGGTATCTTGGCTTACTATTAGACAAAAGATTGACTTGGAACCCACATACAAGACTTAAAAGACAAGAACTCAACCGACGATTCGGACAGTTATACCGACTACTCAACTGAAAATCTGAACTTACAGTTGACAACAAATTATTAATCTACAGGACAATACTGAAGCCCATCTGGACCTACGGACTTGAACTGTGGGGGACAGCTAAACGTACTAACATCAAACGCATTCAATCCTTTCAATCCAAAGTCCTCCGTACAATAGTAAATGCTCCTTATTATGTTTCCAACTATACCTTGCACCACGACCTTAATGTTCCTTTTATTTCAGACCTGATTCCATTCAAATTTTCCAAATTCCACAAGAATCTCATTCATCATCCTAATCCTCTAGCTCAACCCCTATCCAGCCCCACCCATCCATACAACCCACCTAGAAGGTTGAAACGGCAGTGGCCTCGTGACCTCTTATAACATGTATATTGGAGTTCTAGCATTGGCTAGATTCTCCACTCACGTGCTGTATGCTTGTGAATTGTATATAGGTATGAGTGACTATTGTATATATTTTTATTGATTTTATTTTGTATATATGTATATTTTATTATTATTATTATTATATAAATTTATAGTTTTGTATATATCGTGTGAATGTAGTATGAATGTTGTACGTTATCACTATTAAAAATGTCCTGAAAGGACAGATTGTAATATTGCTCAATGAATAAAAAAAAAAAAAAATAAAAAAAAAAAAAAAAAAATAATAGTAATAATGTCATTTATTGAAACATTTTTAATTTAATCCCCTCTGCTATTGCACCTATACCTATTGCGATTGGTTAAAACGACATTCTTGAAAAATAAATCTAATGGTTTCATTAAATATAGTTTATACATACATTGAATATATTAATTAATACTGTTTTTGAAGCTACTTTGAAAAGCAGCCGGTCAAAAACATAGCAGTATATTATTACTGTTATATTATATAATTTATTAATTTTTAACACAATTATTAATCAATGAGACTTAATCAATAATGATTATTAATAACTTCACATACGTTTCGAGGTCACCACAAAAAACCACATACATTTTATTTAATCATCAAAAATACATAAAGATAAATTATAAGTTATTTTCAGCATTTTAGAAATAATTAAACCCTATATAACCATTTATCAAAAAACTTATAAAATACTATGTCATATTTATTTTTTTACATAATTTCGCCAATTTTTACAATTTTCATTCTCTATTTATGTAGATCAAGTTTCTTTTATCATATATCTAATACCTAGTTCTGCCATAAATACTGCTACAAATGTTGAAATTTGTTTACATCTTCGGGTATTATTTAAATAATCCTCACCTCTATCACATTATTTTCTTTCCCAATTACTTTGTATATATTTTGTTCCCCTAAGTTAACATGGGGCTACAGGCTTACACCAGTGATGCGGCTGAAATAGAGGCGCTAGGATCTCTTGGATTCCGCTTTTTTTCTCCACAAGTAGAGGGAAGAGCCCAGTCTGGAGTCCCGTTAGCAGTTGTATATATTTTATGTAGTTATGATTGTTTGTATGATGTTTATTTATTTGCCAACTTTTTATTAATTTCAATTATAGGTTGTTGATTTGATTGTGTTTTTAATTAATATTTATTATTATTTTATTGTATATATATGAGTTTATTTATTTTCTATTTTATGTAATTTGACTTTTATTATTATTTTCTGTATATATTTTATGAATATGGTCTCATATCACTATTACTATTGTTCATTTTGTAACAAATTGTTATATATCTCAAAAAAAAAAAAAAAAAAAAATTAACATGGAGTGGGATGATAAAGAAAACCGAATAGCTGGTGTCACCTTATACAAAGTTGAAAAGTGTTAGTTAGAGATCTTCAACACTTTTTTTTTGTTCACCCTTACCTCGCATTTGAATTTCGGGCAGGATTTCTCGAGCCAGGGGGAGAGGGCGGGGGATAAATCTTAAGATAAAAGTCCTCCAGCACCGAGACTCGAACTCATAATTATTTTGGTTTCAAATGTTAGTCCTCTGCGGTTGCTAGGCAACACGCGATCAAAGCAACATAACGCCCTCCAAAAAAAGAGATTTTCAACACTTCAACGTTTGGGTATCAGCTGTATGTTCGTGTGTCACACTATAATTGAATATAATGAGACCTTATCTATATGTGACAGACCTCGACCGGGTCGTCCTCATACTGGGAGAACGGCAAATTCAGTGAGAGAAGAGATCCGATTCGTCTGAAACCCCATTTTAGTGAACAACAAATCATGTCTCAGGAAATGGGAATCTTTGTCAGATCCGTGTCTCGCATGATTAAAGTGACCTTAGGATGGGTAAATTTCGAAAATTGACAGGTTAATGGTTAACCACTTCCCTAAAACAAATTAGAGTGGATAGATGCGAAGTGCTCCTTGTGCGTTACACCTATGGTCGTCATTGAAAGATTTTGTTTAGCGATCAGAACATTTTTACTACCCAAGGAAAATTTAATCGCAAAAATGATCATGTGTACGCACAGAGCTCTATAGATACCCAGTAAGTCATTAGAAGAGTGAAAAATCATCACCATTTCCCAGTGATGGTTTGGTTAGTAGTTTGCTTTGATAGCACCAAAAAGCTTAATTTTAGTGAAAAACGTTAAAAACTAGGACGATAATTTGAAACCTGTTGTCAAGCCTTTAAATGATATTCTATTTGTTGAAATTCACTGGGTTTTCCAGCAGGATTCTGCTCCAGAACACAAGACCAGGTCTATTCAGCAATGGCTGCAAAAGAATATTTCAGCGTTCATCTCTTGCTCGAATTGGCCCCCAGAAAACCCTGATCACAACCCTCTCCGGCATTGATCCGAAATGGAGAGGATGACATGCCACAGAGCACACCGTAACTTGGAAAGCCTTAAACCATCTCTGTCCCAAGCAGTTGAGCGCTTTCCTCAAGAAGTGCTACGTCCTGCTATTGTTGACTGACCACGTAGATTAAATACCTGAGGGGGGTACAAAGGGAGACATCTTAAGTAATATCTTTATTCTATTACATACATTTTATATTCCAATAAATATTTTGAAAATAGTAATTTTTTTGTTGAAATCTGTACACATTTCTTTGTAAAATTATTTAAGGCAGGACTAAGTAAATCACACTCTCTTTTCCTATCATATTAAAACACTAAATTTACACTGTAGCATTTTAGTTCCAAATTGTTTTATATTTACATTAAAATTTAATTGAAATAATAATATTGATAATTGTATTACAATATTTAACATTTCTTTTTATGTTTGTAAACATATTTTATAATGTCATTGTACACAACTTATTATTATTTTTCTTTTAATTGTACAAGTACTTATCTTGTTTCTCTTAGTGCTGAAGAAGAACCACATTATAAACTGAAACGTCGTCACACAAATATACTAAATTTTGCTTTTTAGTGTGTTATTTTTTGATGACCGCATACCCCACCCAACTTCTTCATTGTATAGTCTCAACAGTCAACTCAATCTCCATCGTATTGAAAAAAAATGCAATGTTTTAAACTTCGATCTAGTGGATCAGTGATAAAGAACATCACTATCTATAGCATTGACCCTAAAATCTATTGAAACCTTGCAAGCTACGCCCCCAATCCCCTGACCTCAACTGCCGGCTTAGGCTTATCCAGCCAGCTGTTGACGTGACAGGATTTACGAATCGATCCTATCCGAACTGTTAGCAATTAACACCAAAACAACATTAGCTTTCCCTAGTATGTCCTTGTCCCCAGTTACTACTAGCTCAAAAAAAAACGCATATTAGTTTTCAAATCTATTAAACCAGCTGAAAACATATTCCAAGATTTACGTCGTTTTCGTAGACTCCTGAACCTATTGAACCAAGAAAAAATAAAAAGACATTTAGCTACAAGTTACAAACTTAACAGTATTTTAATTGTCTACCGCTTCTGTAATCAGAGTATTAAAAGGCGCTCAATTGTCCATATGCAGTTTTTGGATCTACACCTTCATTCCAAGGTCCATTAATTCCAAAATACTCATTTTTGCTAAAAAATCTTTCTTTGCTATAATGATGGATGGAACAGATGATAGTTACAAAAAAAAAAAAAAAAATTGTCAAAATCCTAATTAGTGATTATGCAGCAAACAGTGCTTGTAATTGACTTTGCCATAGTAGCGACATGGAAAGTAGTAACAGTGGATATGCAACGTTTATTGGATTACAGATAAACACGGACTACAAAAATAAATTAAATTCAATGATAATTTTCAACATAATGGAATTTAAAAATAATGAGTCGATGATATAGAAAAAATGTGAAACATTCTTAAATGATCTTTTTAATCAGTGAAAAATATTTCATAGTTATGTTAAATTCGGTTATTTAAATTCCAACACATAAAGTTGGCATAGATTATTTATTTTAAAATCAACCTTACCGCACTCATGGGTTTCTCAATTGAAAGTACAACAATTATTTCCATGTACTATCTATTGGTGAACATATAGTACATATATATTATATGAATACAGGGTGTTCCATAATAGTTTTGTCATATTATGAGATTAGATGATAGACTTTAAGTTTAACTAAGAATTTCATATGACCCATAGTACGATTCTGAACGGTTAAGGTACTTGATGTGCACGCACGGGAAAACAATTGAAAGAAAGAAAAATTTCCCAGAAGGTTATGAAGTCGAACTCTCAAAATATGAACGTAAGCATCGTACAACATCATGCAGAAAAGGAAATTTTAATATTTCAAAGAATATTCGGAAATTTTGAGGGGCTATCATTGGTTGGTGTTCAGTGAAAACCATTAATAACATCTAAAATCTCAAACTATTATTTTCCTCCCAAACCTTTGACTACCAGGTTATCGGTCATATAAACGTTTTTGTTTCTCTTGAGGTATAGAATTGGCCATAATATGACTATACATTTATAAGGAAAAGATTAAGCACAAAATTTGTTTTTGGTCTCCTTTTTTTTTTTTTTTTTTTTTTTTTTAAATTGTTGCCTCTTCGATTGGGCTATTTGTTTTGCACCATTTTATAGCTAACTAAATGATGAAGTTTTTCTGAGAACTGAGAGTTTAGAAAATCTAAAAACTAAGATTTATTTCGGTCATTTATACTTTGCATTAAACCAGACATATAAAAAAACAAACAAAACAACATGCAGTCCACGAATACCTACAATTCTGCCAAATAATTACATCATTGTATTTATAGGACAATTTGCTAGTTTATGGGACCGTTAATTGACATGATAGCAATAGGCTGATGTATTAAGAATAACATGCAACAGAGATACATTATGAATCATGAAAAGTTTTACGAAGCACTCTAAATGTGACTGACATCTGGGAGCCATAGTAATTCGAATAGGCTTGGCCCACATTATTAATTACTGCACCTGATATATAGTATATTATTAATTGTTGTGCAACTTAATTATTTTCAAGTTGTTTACTATCGACATTAACCTAAAGTAAAAGGAAAACGGAAATGGGCGATTTATATGGCCGAGAGGCAAGTGAAGGTAAAAAAAAATTAACATATCAACTATTTGTTGGAAGGGTACATCATACAAGTCTGCCCTACATACGTTCTCTTGTAAAGGATCTCTTAACAGTGCTATTTTATTAATTGTGATAAATAGGATATTCGTTGAGATTCATTAAGATAAGACAGGGATAGAAGTATTGCAGGCTTAAACCAGTTCCCCGGTGCGCCTCGTGTGAAGGTGGTTAGCAAAATGCGGATGAGAAAAAAACCTAAAACCATAACAAAAAAACAGGAATTGAATCCAGTCCCGGTTGATAGGAACGGCGCCTGCTAATGCAACCTAGCTGGTTATCTCAAAGGTGCACAAATCATTCTTGCCAATCCGAGACAATTACCTAGTGCGGCCGACCTGTCTTCTGGCCTTTCGGCCAATCACACCTCGGGCCAGGAATCAAAAGTTCACTGGGACTTTTTCGGCCGTTGCCTTGTCTTATCCTCCCCCGCTACTTCCAACCCGAAAAGGTCATAAATACTTTCTCATCTGATTAATTGTTAGTTTAGCCAACGACATGAGGTACAGTAATTGGACCACTTAAACCTCTATATAGGGCGTATTTGTAAAGGATCGAGATGCAAGGGTCAGTGGTAAATAGCTAATTGCGGATCAGTGTACTTTCAAAATACCGATTAAAGTTTTTCTGTAACCATTTTATGATTACTCGATATCGCAATGTTTCAGCAATATGAAAAAAATAAAAGAAATAAATAATTCAGGAATCTAAATTGGTCAGAACTCTTTAAAAGCTGGCATAAATAATAAGTAATCTCTATTTTTATGTTTTTTTCACATCGCAGTAAAGTTTTAATGGATAACTAATCTGCAAGATACAGTAATAAACCATTGTACGAGTGGTTTGTTGTTTCACAAGCTGGCTTTGGTGAAAGATAACTGTGGATAACAATTGAGGCGTTGATTGCCAAAATGCACTATGTCCACTCTGGAAAAAATTACAGAAAGCGCAATAATGTCTCATTAATTTATTATTAAACTAATTTGTTTGATTCTTTAGAAAATGTATTCTAGAATTTTATTTTACCAATATTAATAATATTATTTTTGAGTTACACATTTAAATATTTTCGTATGATTGGATCGAAATTAAATGTGTAATTAGTCCTTTTTAAAAAATCTGGTGCGGGCAACACACGACTTTCACTTACCTCGATTTTTAAAATCAATGAAAGAATTTTCAAATACAGTTAGAGACAAAAATACGTGAAACTATTAAGGAATTAATCAAATTGAATTTCTATAGAAACATGTGTTTCATTAAAAAATCTATTATATTATTATCTAAAATAATCAGTTAGTTTTATCTTATTCTCATCACTCTCTATCAACTTCTAAAAGCTTGTGTATGAGATGATATTTTTTCTAAAATCTTTAGCTTTCCAACGGTATATCATACATGTATATTACTGCTCTTATGTTCAAAAACGAAAAATTGCATTAAAAAAGTATTTTTCTGTTTTCTCGTTGGGTATCGAATTTATTCAATTTATATATTTACTTGTTTTTCATCAGCGTTAACAAGATAATCTAGTTATTATTATTGAATCTACAAAATTAAAGGTACTTTAGAGGAAGAAAATTTAAAATATCGGCATTTAAGCCCTGTCAGACCATTTTTATCCAAATAAAACCTACATGATATTAAAGCCCATTAAATTTTACATCGATATAGCGAGCTTAATCAAAATCGTTGGAACCGTTTTTGAGAAAATCGAAAAAAGGTGCAAAATGCATGGTATGAAGTGCCTCTTCTGGTAAGTTCATTTTGATGAAAAAAGTTTTGTCACGTCTCGGGCGTATAGTTGTCTTAAATATGAAATTTCAGTTTCATAGGACTTACCGTTCCGCCCGGGAGTTACCACACACACAGACCTTTTTGCGGGACTTGGTTATTTTGACCAAGGGGACCCTAAAACGTGTATTTCCGTTGAAAACTGAAATTCGAAAATTTTCACGATCGCAATACTTCCCCTTACTATATATAGTAAGTGAAAATAAAAATAATTGCATTTATGAATGAATGGATTGTGGATTTTGATAAAACTAAACAAATAGAATACAATTATGTAAATTCGTAAATTAATGTTCTTTAGTACCTTTTAGAAATCAACGCCTCAATTATTGGTACTGACATTCCCAATTTGGTACACAGATATGTTTATTATCTCTGCTTGCTATAAGTAAAGAAATTATACAGCTTAATTATTCTAAATTAAGAAATAATATATTGAGTAAACGATTTACGGGCGTAATAATCTAGAAATTTATCCCTAAAACACCTTACCTACCTACCTACCTATAAGTATCTGGTTATGGTATGGAATGAAAAATATGTATTAATTAGACTTTCATAGAAACATATTTCTACAAATTTTAGTTTGAGATGAGTTCTACGCATGCCTACTAGTATAACAGTTACATTTCAAATCGACTCTCGGATTTTTTAGCATTTCAACTGGAATTCGCTTCAGCACAGTCTTGAAAACATCTCTAAACTTCAGGATAACAACAACAGTAAATACTGGAGCAAACCACGGTAAGCTGTGTTACAATGTAAATTGAATGCGGACTAACTTCTTCATATCAGCTGATTGCCGATAGCTCGGTAAGGCCGGCATTAATAATCTTTTTTTTATCAGTTATTGTTTTTTTGTTTTTTTCACGTCTGACTATTATTTAACTATTTTATTCACATGAAATGCGATATTTTCATCAAGTAATGTCATCCATAGCTTCAACGAAAAGATCTAGACCCCGTCGTGATAAGATTGAATCTACACTCAACCATTTCGGGTACTATTAAAGAATCGAACCACGTTCTGGCATATCATCACAGAAGAAGACTGACGAATCTCTTTATCTCATCCTACATCCTCTTCAGATCCTACGTAATGAAAACGATAATTTGGAATCCGCTCCTACTCCCAGTGAGCCACGGCCTCCTCGATATTTGTCAAAAATATTAAAAATTAACCGCTTTTGTGTAGGCAACTGCACAAAATAACCGACTCTACCAGCTAGTACTGTATGGGTACAATTAATGACACTAAAATATTCAGTCTTAGTGTACCTTTGGGGTAGTTTAGACGTGTTCCTCTCGTTACCTACCTTATTTACACAATTATTTCCGGCATTTCAACTTTAAAACATCGCAATATTCATATTGCCGTATTAATTAACACAATAGTAAATTAAAATAGTTGTATTCAGTAATCAAACAAGTTAAATAGTGTCATTTTAATAAATTCAACGAATAGTTAATTTGTGTCTGTGAGTGAAGTAGTGGGGAACAGTGGTTTGGCCAGCCTAATCCTTCCTGCCGTCGTGTAAACACAGGTTTAATCTCATTATTTTTTATTTTCATTTAAACATCAATAAAATGGTCAGCTGTAAGGTTTGTAATAAGCAAGCCAGGAGAAGACGAGTGGCTTGTATTGCATGCCAAAATTATTTTCACATTAAATGTGTCAAAATCGACATCGACAATGAAATAAGCAAAAAATGGACATGCCCTGAATGTGAATCAGTACCGAGGGCATTGCCATATACTGAGTCCGATACAGCGGTAGAACTCCTGAGGGCGCTCTCGGTAGATGAAGACCCGGCTGAAGGGAGTGGAGGAAATTAAAGAGACCCTTCAGAAGCAGTCAGAGCTCTCTTTTGAGAATATGGAGAAACTATCAAAAATAGAAACAGTGTTAGAAGAACAAAATAAGAAAATTGTAAAAATTAACATTAGAAAATAATACCCTAAAAGCGATGGTTTCTGATTTGGATGAACGTCTGAATCATACAGAACAGACACAATTAAAAAAATATCATTGAAATGAGAGGAGTACCAGAAAAACAGGGTGAGACTGTAGTAGGCACAATATTGAGTGTAGGGCCGGGACTCGGAGTCAAACTGTGCCCGGAGGATCTAGATCACGCAGTGCGGCTTAGATCCAAACAGGAAGGGGTCCCAGGTCCTATTATTGCTCGATTCGTGCGACAAAATGTTAAAGAGGAACTTGTGAGGCAACGAAGAAGTAAAAGATACCTTGCCTGGGCAGATAACGACTCGCACCGAATTTATGTCAACGACGCCATGACACCCTCAAACAAACATTTATATTGGCAAGCTAAACAAAAAAAAATATTGGGAAAAATTAAATATGTTTGGTTCAGTGGTGGGAGATTCAGGTGTCGCCAGGCTGATGGCTACCCATGATGGCTTTTATTATATCCAAATCAGCTGACCTCGATACTCATTCCTGAAATAAAAAATTTCCGTCGCATAAAATTTATTTTTTTTAAACTATTGTATTATTAGTGACACTTTACTTTTATTCTTTAAAGATATTATTTTTTTTTCATAACCATAATATCATACTTTTTTATAGTAATGGTATCTTATTTATTCAACTGGAGGAAAATATATTTAGTTATAAATTAATGAACTTATCTATTTTTTAATTTTATTTTGCATGTGATGGGTATTTTTTTTTTTTTTTTTTATGTCATAGACTTATTATTTGTCTATAATGAAGATTCTTTTAGCTTTATTTATATTATAAATAATTTACTTTTTTATCTTATAGATTTATTATCTTTTTATTTTCTGATTATGTTAGTTAATTCCAATGTAGGGTATCTTATTTAGCTCACATAGAAAAATGTATTTTTGTCTTTTTATTTATATTTTTTATTTTCAGTGTTATTTCATTTTTAAAATGGAAAAACTCTATTTTTTTTTTACATTGAAGATGTTTTATTTATTCACTTTATATTAAAGATACATATTTTTATTTAGACCAAATCTCATTGTTACCTATCATTATGTTTTTATAAGTTGCCTTTATCATAGAAGTGAAACTAAGACTTCCCTGTACCACATTGTTTGGTTTTTTCATTAACTAGTTCTTTAAACTGTTTTTATTGGGTTTATTTTCTTTCTCTACTACTCTCACGTATTATTGAATTATCATTTGAATGTTTTTTTTTTATTTTGGTATATTTAAAGATATTTACGTTATTTTCATATGTATTTTATTTCGATTTATAATGAAGATTTGATTATTTTTTTATATTGCCAATATTTTAGTTTTTTATTTAATAGTTTTACCGTATTTTTCTTTTCTATTTGGGTTAGTAAATTCCAATATAGGTATCATATATATGTATATATATATATATATATATATATAAGTATTTTATTTCGATATAAAATAGAGTGCTGGACAAAAAATCGTTATATCCTATCCTCAGTCCTAATCCTTTTTTCATGATGATGGAGTTTTGTTGACCGTTGAGAAATTAGATGAGGAAGATGGTTGGGGATGCGGTCATAAATTAGAAACACACATTTAATATAAGTGCTATTTTAATTATGTGCCGACGTTTCGACCTACAATGTGGGCCTTCTTTCAGTTGACTCTGAGACGTTGTCAAAAGGAGTCCTTCTTAGAATTATTAATTCTGGAAAATTGGAGTGGGTAGTTAAATCATTTGTCCCTTTCAAATCAGCCGACGCGATGGAATTTTTCCAGCTCTACTACAGAAAGGCTTTAAGGTGCTGCGACCCTATCTCCTTGTATTATTACGAGGCAGTTTAGCACTTAACCACATACCTAATATTTGGAGTGTGGCTAAAGTGCGATATATACCCAAACCTGCGAAGGTGTCATATGACCATCCCAAGGCTTACAGACCTATATGTCTGACATCCTTTCTAATGAAGACATTGGAAAAAAATATTGACAGACATATTAGGGACAATATACTGGCTGATAGACCGCTACATAGCGCTCAATATGCGTATCAGCCTGGTATACCAGGGTCATGGTTACTTGTTCAGAAGGATTGATGAAGATTCGGTGCTAGCCACTCTGATCTTCAGGCAAATAAATATACGGACACACTTTATAGTGTTGGGATTAATAGGACTGACTCACACAGAATATACAATGGAGTCAATTTCTATAAAGACGGATGCCTGACAGAGGTAGGCTCAGGGGCTGGAATATGGAGAATGGACAAATCCAGGACAGGGATATCCATCTCTCTAGGTAAACATACTTCTTTCAGGCTGAAGTAATGGCAATAAATATATGTGCTCAAACCCTAATTTCTGAAGGAATGAGAGACAGGCTTATAACTATCCATACCGATAGTCAAGCTGTAATCGGGGCTCTGGGCAGTTAGATGACTCTTTCCAAATTAGAAGAGGATTGCAAAAGAAATCTCAATGCGCTTTCCTTGTTTAATAAAGTCCGAGTTTATTGGGTACCTGGTCACTCACAGGCATCTTAGTCAATGAGAGATCTGACAACCTCGCAAGGAGAGGCTCTGCTCAGTTACCCTCTAAATCTAAACCTGTGTGTGGAATAAGCCTCAGTTATGCTAAAGGTTTGATCAAGGCGGCTGCTGGCAATAGATCTAGACAATATTGGAGGGATACTGGAAAGCAGCATCACTCTAAGATGTTTTTGGAAGGACCCTGCAAAGAGAGAAGTTGTGCACTACTCTCAATGGAGAGGATAACTTTGAGGAGAGTGACAGGACTGTACACAGGACACTGTCAGCTTAACAGGCATCTTCATAATATGGGGTTGGTGGCCTCACCTACTTGCAGATTCTGCAAGAAGGAAGATGAAACTGCATACCATGTGGTATGCAGTTGTCCAGAGATTGCTAGGATACGGTTTTACCATTTTGGCAGCGACCGTATTATAGATCCAAAGTTGTGTGAAATGATTAACCCCTATAGCTTTGTCAGATTCACCAAAGCACTGGACCTGTATTAACGGAATGGACTGCGCACAATAAGCCTAATAAGGCTGCAGTGCATATGATAAGCCGGGGGAAAAAAAATAAAAATATTCATTACAAGAATGAATCTCCTTCTCCTTAGGAGTCCAAAATTTATCTCACACAAGAAAAACAATTATTGTCTCCACGAAGTTCTTCAATCTAACCATCGCTTTTTTACCAGTACAATGATTGTAGTGTGTTACATCGATTCCTTATTCGCTAATCAAAACTGGTCCCTATCAACAGACTCTAGCGAGGTCCTGATAGGTATTGCGCCGGCATGATAAGGCTTAACCTCAGTGTATTGAGCACAACAACAATATGGCCTGGAATTGGAGTTGGTATCTGGCAAAGGGTATCTAATTCTAGCCTATACTTAGCCTCAACTATGTAATTCTAAATAAGCTTGTGAGAGTAATCTGATATTGGCACATTCACACTGATGGAAGAAAGTTCGCAACGCCCATGGAATTTATCACACATCTCTCAATTATCATTTTATTTGAAATAATGGACTGAATTCTATATTTACGTTAAACTGATAAAACTAACTTCGCGTTTATATAAAGTATATTGTATCATTGGCCAGTGACGTTGAATGAAATATTTCTTTACATATTAAGCAATCCAGGATACTGAATTGGCTATCCGTCTGAAATGAACAGCAGCTGGAGTAGGTAGTGTGTCTCAAGGATTTCTTTATTAGGAAGTATCTTAAGTGCAAAATCATCATTCAGTATGCTACTGATTCCAGCGTTATTAATGAATTCTCTTACATTTCATATGGTTCATAACTTTAATAAGAAGTATTTTAAAAAGTGTAAACAATGTTTTTATATTTATTAATATTTTTTGAGCCAATAATGTAAAAATATTTTGTACTTTAAAACATCTGCCTACCTTTTATGAAAACTAATACTATTTGTCAGTAACGCAATATCCTTTAAAATTTACTCACAATAGTTGTTTTATGTTTTTTTATAGCACACTCCATCATCCAGCGAAACTGAAATTAAGAACAGTAAGAAATATTAATACAACTTGAATATACAAGTGTAATAGAAATGATATGAATACCTCTTGCCCATCGTTTTTATAATATATAACTATCTATATGTATATATATATATATATATATATATATATATATATATATATATATATATATATATATATATATATATACATATTATATCTGTAAAATTCAAACACCATGAACTTCTAAATTTATGAATGTATCTATGGCCACGAAACAAAAATTCTTTTGAAATGTCTTATGGTAAGTTATAAAGTACATACATACCTATTCTCTACAATACGTTCCAAAATAAATATAAATTTGATTTTAAATAAATTGTCATAATAGATAAATAATATATGCCCTACACATAGAGACCGAATAAAGATATTAAGAAAAGACAGAGTACATGGAAACAATTATCAGGAAAAGACTACTACGTATTAAGATCTATAGTTAAGATGGTCCCTAAAGGTTAGCTAAACAAATATTTAATAACCTTTACAAGCGGAAAAGCCAGAGTGGTAATGTCAAGTAGATGAAGGAGGTACTTAGGTAACTTGCAATGAGAACTGCCTCGCATGAGAGAAGCTTTGGAACAGAATCCGAAACATCAAGGTTCTTCCGGACGAGAGAACGACACTTGCGAGTGGGAGGTGGGTGGAGGAGAGAAGGATTTACCAGTCGGAGAGAATGAAGGAGTATTGAAAAACAAGTAGAAATATAACATGATATCTGCTGGGTCTTTTACTAGCACGGTTGAAAAACAAAACAAAAAATAACCCAGTATAGTAATTCCAGATCACACCTTTAGAAAGATGAAGAACAGCGAAGTGGAGCTTTTCCTGAATCATTGTTTACATCACACCGTATGCTTCTCCTGATTTTTTAGTTGGTAACTGTAAATAAAGGCCTGAATATAAAGAAATAATTTAATAAAATAACAATAAACAATATAATGAAAGGTATGTGTGGCATCGTAGACTTGGAATTCATTGGTCATTTATAAAGGAAAATTTTTAAAGATTTTGCTAAAGTGATGTTGTATATATTAAAAGTTACAAAAAATATAATAGAGTTGTTAGAAGATAACCTCGGTCCATGTAATCTCTATTGTATCTTTAATTTTTCAAGGATCTATTCCGAAATCGTGAGCAAGTAATTTTGTAATCGTCGGTTAAATATTTATATTAGAAGATTGTATTTAATTTTTTTTTCGCTCCTTGACCCACAAAGGGTTTATTAAAAATTTTATGTTGGAAACTGTCAACCTGTTTAATATTCCCAGATAACATGATTTATATTTTATCGCGGCAAGAAGCAATGTAACCAGTGACAAATAGTTATGGTTGTGTTCTAGTTATTGCAAATGTGTCCTTTGATATTTACACGCTCCTGTCCTGACAGCAGTGTTTTCTCACCTCCCAGTCGTTTGTACAAGCTATAATTTGATAACTGATCCCATTATTAGATTGCTTATTCTCTGCGTCATAACTCAAATTTTACGACCACTTATGAGACCCGCTCTCCGATTGGATAATGACAAAAAAAAAAGATTCCATCAGAGCTAGTTTCGAATATTTTCTCAAGTCTTGCGTTACACATTCTCTTCAAGTTGCTTGGCCTTATATTTGCAATAATTGAATATTAACTTTCAATTTGTCCTTCAACTCATTTAAAGTATGAAGCTTACGTATTTTTTAAGTACTGGAATGATAATAACATTAATTATATAAAAGATTAATAAATAAAAAATTGTAACGTAAATTCTTTTGGTTATTTTATTATTATTGTTTAATTGATATTTACAACTATACAGAAAAGAAATAAATTTGAACAATACTATAATGGGCTTAATAAGTCTTGTGGAGAAACTACCTAATGGTAGTTTACCTCTGGTACCACTACAATGTACATTTAAGTTAGCAGGTCTCGAGGCCATCGTCTTTTCATCCGCTTAAGGATTTCGTTTCGCTTAGGAGTTCTATTTATGAGGAATAGATGCAGATGGAAGGTTACGAACAAGTGGGTTGGAGTGGGATTTTAGCTGTTTGGAATTAAAGGAGGTAAATCTATTTCAAGCTAGCTGCAACTACCCGAGAAAGCCCATATAGCTAAACTAATGGGATATTCAGGTCTTTATAGATGATTTTATTAGTGACAAATTAAGGGGCATTCAGTTTTTTTTTCTTATCCGTGCTTGCTCAATTCAAATTAAACTTAATTAAAATTTATTGGAACAATATGTTTTAAGATTTATTTTTTTTATAAAGCTGAATGCATTATGATTTATCTGTAGATGACTTTCTTTTTCCCTCCTACCTGCATCTGTTGCATTAATTAGATGTAGTTCTTTGGTGAAGAAAAAAACTGATGGGGGCCCGTCATATGGTCCAACATGCTGAATATTAATGCACTTCTGGCCTCAATCCAGTTTCTTATTTGTTTTTTTCAAAAGGCTTTATTTGTTGAAAATATGAAATCATTTCCACGGGCTACCTAAAATTTCGCACCAAATTGCTAAAAGAAATGGCTCAAATTTGCAATTAATATCTGGTCACATAACCTAATTATTAATAAATGATATCCCGGATTCTTAATGTGTCTTATCACTTTTCTTCCAGTCCAATTTTATTCATTAATTTTTATTTTTTGTCACGGAACTTTAATTTAAACCAGTCAATTATTACCATACGCTATTATAAATAGCCATTATATCTTAATATTCCTTACTTGTTTATTCTGTTCTTAACTAAACGTTCTATTTACTACTTCGGCGAACTCAAAAAAATACCTAGAAAACTACACTTATGTATATATTTTTTGGCAAATATACTATTCGCTGTTCTCTACAGAGTAACATGTGGATTTAAAATGTCTTAAAATAATGATAAGAAAACGACTTAAGTTTGAAAGTCAATATGTATTTGTGCTCCTTAAAATTTATGTATTTGTTCACCACTAATTATCTATGTTTTATAATATGTTTTTCCATAATTGGGTTTTTTATGAATTATTTATCATAATTTATTGCAGATATGAATGTTGTCAAGGTTTTTTTTTTTTAATTCTCATTTCTGGTTACTTATTTTATTTCTGATTACTTTGTATATATGGTATGAATGGTTTCGTATTTCTCTAATATTTATTGCCCTAGGGTGTGACAGATTCTATTATTCTTGAATTGATAGAAAAAACAAAAAAGTAATTCAAACTGAAAAAAAACAAAAAAACTAGAAATTATTACACCAAAGTTTATTATTCCCTAATAATTATATTATGGTATTAAAATTTAAATAACTGTGTAGGCAATTAACTTATATGTATAAGTTAATAAAATAAACTAATAAATTAATCAAAGAGCGTAAGACAGATTAATCTGCAACAGTGTCAATTTATATTCAAGGAAAATGGTAAATCACCATTGCCAAGTTCAAAACACTATATCTCCGCTTTTTCTCAACCTGTACATATTTTTATTGATTCTTTACTGTACAGATTGTTATTAATTCTTTATTGTACATATTCTTATCGATTTTTTATTGTATATATGTGTATTGTATTATTATTTTATAAATGTATTGTTTTGTATATATTGTATGAATGTACTATAAATGTTGTAATCGATCACTATTAAAATTGTTCTAATAGGACAAATTTTAATATTACTCAGTGAAAATTGTTCCTGGAGAAAAAAATGTATCAACCAATTTCAATGTTCGTTAGGATTTTAATTCTCTATACCTACATTAGCAATAACTAGAATCCAAAGAACTACTTCAATTCCATAAACAAATTTTCGGTACCACAACTTTTTTTACTGTTTTCTCTTCGTTTCTTTCTATTATCTTCGAACTCATTCAAATAAAATTTCTGATTACGGAACACTTTTCATTTTCCTCTATCAGCAGAAATAGCTGATTGACGAACGTATATATAGGTTAAATCAATTTGTATACTTTTTAGAATTTATCGCTGTGCCCTGATACTAAAACTCTATACATTAATTTTCTTTGTCTTCGAAAATAACTAAGTTATTGAACTAAAATATTTTTAATCGGCCGCCATTTTGAAACTAACCTAATCTGTTGATACCAACGTGGAGTGTATTAGGATTATCGTCGGATACCCTGTTATTTTTGTGCCAAATTTTGGTTCAGTAGTTTTGGAAAAAAAGCCACGGACGGTGAACAGACATATTTATTTTGTGGGAGATTTTTTTTATCTTGGTCGATTACAAATGTTGATAATGGAAAACAATAAACCCAAACTGAAGGGGAACGTAAAAATTCTGTATTTTGGGCAACTGCCACGTGTTTAAATGCTGCCTAATTCCTTTTTCAAATAAGGTCGAATGGAAAAAAATAATTATAGATAGCGCCATTTGAAATTATTAAATTTATCATGTAATTAACATGTTTCTATGTCAATCAGGTAATGACGAAACCCGGTGGCCGTTTGCCATGTGGAGCGGACCGCTTTCTCGCCAGTAAAGCCTTTTAAACCAATATCGTTGATCAATAATTCAGTTCCTTGGCGATTTGTAGGGTGCCGTGAACAACTTGGAAAGTGAGACTCAGCACTGATCCTGAAATTATGTCATAATTCGTCTTCGGATATGGCGTGGAAGTATCTCTGGCTCTTAGGTAGGTCCATCTGAAATTCAATTGGAAACTGATAGTGGATATTGAGACGTCAGCCGGCGAAGACAACTATATAGAATTATGTAACGCTTTAGAATGCGATTTAATGAAATGGAGATGATACTGTCATAATACCTAGAATAGGTTCTCTTAGTTGGAATGTATTGAGGACATCACAAAAATTCATCACATAACAACTGTCGGGGTTACGAGAGTATGTTTTATTTATTTATTTTTTAATTTTATGATTAAGAGAAAAAAAATCTGCCACCTTCTGGGGTAATGAGTATTAAAGATTGAAGAAATCATTCATCCCATGTGTAAATCGTAATCAAATAAAATAAAATAAAATTAATAAAGTTTAAACAAAGAAGAAAGAAAAAATATATATACAAAAAATTAAATGAATAGTTATAAAGAAAATAATAATAACAGCCTTGATCACATTCATACCTATTTACAATATTTACAAACTGCCCCTGGGATCACCGAATCAAACCTCGAGATCCACTAGTGGATGTAGAAGATTCCAACGCCTCTCATTCAGCCGCGTCACTGGTCTTGAGAGTCTTACCACATACACTCAGGGCATGAGTGGAGAAGCCACCCATTGCCAGCACTCCAAAGACATATTTACAAGAAATCTCTGGGCCACTGCCGCTTCAACCTACGAGGAGGGTTATAGGGATGTTTGGAACTAGATAGGTATTGACAACGAGGGTATTAGATGAAATGAAATATTCTTTTATCATACCAACATGATATTCATAATGCTAAATAATAACAAAAATAATCTTTTATTTTTATTTAGTTATATTACATTCTTTCTCTGAAGGGACACTGGTAACAGTAATGGAATACTTCATTTACACCAAATAAAAAAATAAATAAGGAGAAGAAACTAATATTTAGTAGAGAAGAATAAAAAATACAAAAATAAAATATAAATAAATGAACATCTTGAACACATGCACACCTATGACAATATTTACAGTTCATGGTGAAGGGAGGGGAGAAGAGACCAGACTTAACCCTTTAAGTATGGAGAAAAAATCAGATCCCAAGAGATCCCACCACATCTCTTTCAGCCGCATCACAGGTGGAAAATATATATATAGCTACAATCATACCGCACTTAAGGGGAGAATATGGCCAGTGGCAGAACTCATAAATCAAAATTTACAAGAGGTCGCAGGGTCACTTCCGTTTCAATCTTCGGGAAAGGATTGTAGAGATGGGTGGAGCTGGACAAAAATAGAACTAGAGGATTAAAAATGGGATATTGAGATCATGATGTCGGGTATTGTTGATGACATAATAAAGAGCATTAACTGTTGTTCGAAGGACTTTTTATTGAAAGGAGTTGATGTGTTTGATGTTGAAAAATTTAGCTATCCCCCACAGTTCTAGATCATAGATTTCAGTATTGTCTTGTATATTAGTATTTATTATTGCATTCATAATTAGTAATTTGTTGCCAGCTGTAAGCTGAGATTTAAGGTTTAGCAGTCTGTATAACAAGCCAAATCGACAGTTAAGCTTTTGTCTTTTGAGGTCTAGTTGTACCGACTAAATTTACTAATCTGTATTAGTTAATCATGAGTTAGGAGAATTTCTGATTCACCGAGCATGGATAACCTTAAGTAGTCAACATTACGTAGTTAAGTAATCACAATAAATTATTCACCTCCAGACCTCGATTTTCCCCATTTTAAAGTCATCTTTCGCATGATTAATTTTATATTGAAACATTGCGTTTTTCAGTTCAAGTTTATTTTTTCATAAAATATTTACATAGCATTAAAACCTATATAATACCTAGAATATTCAACATTACATGGTATAATTGATCAATATAGCTTCTACATTTTCAAAGTATTGATGAATGCCTTTGATTATTTCCTCTAATTATTACTATGAAGAGTTTCAAATAAGTTTTATTGAACGATAATAAAATATATTGATTGATAGTGTAAACAAATTCTAGAGGGTTAAAATACGTCATGAATAAGATGAAGTCACACGCTAATCCACATTAACTAACTCGGATTAAAAATTGCTAGGTGCAACTGGACTGACATTTTAATCATGATTAAAAGTAAAAGTTAACTTTAACACACGTTGTTGGTACAATCGGGTCTAAGTCTAGTGTTCAGTCTTCTGTTCAGTAGGAAGCCAAGATACCGGATTGTAAAATAACAGCACTCTATCACTGCAGTAGGCTGATTCTCATATTCCGATGAATACTCATATGACCGCATATTCATGCCATTTGGAGCATTTTTTCTGAAAGTAGCGGATCCATGAAACGTTTTCATAAAAAACATCTTTTAAGGTTTATTTTAGGAAAAAAATGAATATAATATATATTTTTCATATTCGTTAACTTTGCGTATTATGTATGACGTCCACAATGAACATTAATGTTTTTAAATATTTAATAAAAACGTTTTAAAAAAAGCTTTCTCTGTGTGTTATCGAAGTGAGATGTACAAATTGAATAAATTAATTGAAAAAACAAACAAAAAAACTTGTATTTATTTATTAACAGTCTACAGTAGCTTTCTTCATTATAATATTTAGACAATAAATACATCGATTAGACCACACGTACTTGAAGAAAACCTCAGATCTGCACTTAACCCAAACTATATTATTATTCTATGGCCTTGACAAACTTAAAATATAAGCTTCTGAAAGTTCCGCTGATTGCAAAAACAAAAAATGGCCCTAGATGTGGATAACAACCGTGAATAAAAAGTATGACAAGTTAATCTATATGTTGGAAACTATTTATTTGCAATTTTTGTGCACTTCACCTATCGTCATTTATGATCGATTAGCAAAACATCATCGATTAGATCATTCATTCTCTCTAAACGGCAGTTGTTACCATATTATCTCGTAACACTCGATAGAATGTAACTCTAATTTTGCTGATAACACTGAATGCTATGTTGACTCTGTTTCAAGATTATGTATATAAAGGGATATATAGAATTAAAGATGTTGTTTAATGTTCAGTTCTTGCGAAAAGCTTATGCATGCCTTATTCTATCTGCTATTTGTAAATAGTTACAACTCCGCTCGAGCGATATCTGACGTTGACTGATATCACTTTTTAACAGTAGCACTCAAATAAATACGTGGAGGAAATAAAATTGGTCACACCTGGGTTAAATTATATCCTGTCGTGATGGATTTTAAAATTGAACTTAATTCTATTGGATTTCTAGACGTTTCGAAAGAGGTAATTCAAAATTTGTTTTGAACGTTATACCAAAACCTGGAGGAATGCGATCAGCCTACAAATATGTTGCAACTCAATGGCCTGGTTGTCCAATGAAAACCTGTCATTATAAACCAACGGGAGGCACAAAGTTAAGTTGATGAGATAGTCAGTAAAACTCAGCTATCGATGAACATAGCACACTTTCGCACCATATTTAGGTTCACGTATAAGATTTCATAAACTTTTACTATGCAGTTATTTAGAAACTTTTGTTCTAAAAAATCCTTTAAAATGTGATCATTTTTTTGTTGATCGCTGTAATTAAATATTTTGAACATCAACTGCTCTACTTAAAATCATTGTAATCTATTCTTTATTAAGAAAATTTCATTTGACCTTATTCTTTTGATCTTCATATATCCAGATTAGATTTATGATTATACGTTGATAAGAACATAGAACGAGTCTTTTTTTTAAATATTAGGGGGTCTAATATTTTTACTATCGTCCTTATACACACTATTTCTACAAAGTTGGTATTATATATTTTATTCAGTTTGAAATTGAAAACGCCTACGTTCAAATATTTTGTAATAGTTAATTTAATTTTTTTTAATTTCTTTTTTAATCTTTTTTTTTTGGCTATGTCAATTTTAATTCTGAAGTTAATTAATAATTTTAATTGATTTCAAATAGAATAGAGTTCTAAAAAATCCAAGAAATTTAAAAATATTGAGCCCGGTTAAAAACAAATAGAACAAGTAATCATCTGTAGGCTCCGATTTATTTTTTTCACGGCTACCTACCGTGAGGACTGAAAGCCTCAACTTGTTCTCGGTGTAATAAGATCAAAACAGTGAGGCACATACTAGTAAAGTGCAAAACCTTCTTTCAATTGTGCAAAACTTGGCCAGAAGAGTTTAAAAAAATTCTCGTGAAAGATTAAATCAAGATTACAGTCATCATTGAATATTTTATAAGTGCCAAGCTCGCCAGTATTTAGAGCTATAGAACCTTGAGGCACTCAGTACTCCACGTCCCAGTGTAGACCCGAAATAGAAAAAAATGATTTCCATTGGAAGGTAGGGTACTGATGGACTCAACCGGAGATTGTTTCATGTTTTTAATAGTAGTCAATCAATTTCACTGTGTGATGAATTTTAACTTTCATTGATTTTAGAATAATAAAATAAATATTAAAAATTTAAGAAAAAATTTGAGGTCGGGGAAACATTTAAAAGTCCACTGGGGAAACTGTCCTTACGTCAAGGTTTAGGTCAGGTGTTACAGTCGCTGGACTCATATAAATGGAAATTTAATCAACATCATTAGGGCTTCAAACTTTCTCATCAAAAATATCATCCGAATCAATCATTAAAAAAAATACAAACAATGAATGAAGTCGAGCCAAATGGGGCCGTGTCGATTCCGACTATATCCTACCCGACCTTTCCACTCTTGCTTGAATCAGCTAGTAACCGAGTAGACATTTTCTCTAGAATCCTTTAAAAGGAGAATAAGTCTCCCAAAGAATGATATTATTATTAATTTTTTCAATCTTATTAACAAAATATTGGCACTTTCACACCTTCTGCACCGAATATTCCAAGCTCTAGTTATAATTACACTCCAGGGGTCAATTAACATATTTATTAATTGTTTTGTCTTTATATATTATTCCATCGCGGTGATTAATTTTTGTCCAAACTCTTTAGTTGATTCTCTATTTTGGCTTGTTAGTAATTATTTTGTTTAATACAATAGAAAAACTTAAATTTATCAGGGTCACCTGTGATGTAGTAGCTTGCATAACAGAATTCCATGCCCAAGGTCTAAACCTAGCAGGTGTCTCTAGGATTTTTGATGGAAGTAAAAAATCCTTGGTTGTACCGAGGTGAAGTAAACGGTGGTTCCGATTTTTTTCGGTGTGAGTTATTCGTTAAAGATTCCTGTCCTAATAGTAAAAAATAACCTGGATAGAAAAAATTTAGGACTCCCACTGTAGCATCGTCCGATTAGCCAAAGCAGCATAAAAGTGACGCTAAACGCACAAACAAGCATTCAACTTGAGCTAAAACCTAAACCTGGCCCAAACGCCTTTTTTAAAAAGTGGAAAAATACACGATATTTTAAAATAATTAACGATCATCTAATACTTTCCTAGAAATAAGTCGATGATTTATTTGATTATTATTATTATGTCTGAAGAAACATGTTTGTTGCATCCTGCAATATGTCTGTAGATATGTATACATATGTTCACGATTTTTTTAAGTATGGGGTCCTTGTTATAATAATGATTTGAAAATAAGAGTGCGTGAAAAATTTGTTCGGAACCATTGCCTTAGAAAACGAAGTAACTGTAGTAAGCATAAAAACATGTATTTTCGTGGATGATCTGAAATCTTAGTTGGCTATGTAGTTATCTTGGATTCCACACAGCAATTCTAGATAATATGCTACATGGTACGGGCATCACACACTGAGCCTATAATCGTGAGTGAAAATCAGTTGGTTGACGGATCTCACGTAACCATGAAAAAGCATGTGAATAGATCCCCATTTTATTATTTACTTCATAAAGGCCTTCCGAGACTGAGATTCAAACTCTTTGGCAACAAACTATAGAATAGCGTGCCCGTCATATATCCCCGCGGATACCTTCATTCACATATAAACTAATGAATACAAAAATCACTACTTGTTACTAGTAAAAATAAATGTATCGTTCTGTTTTTTATTTATTTAAAAAATATTCTGCGATGTATTTGACAAAAAATAATAAGAAGATTGACACACAAAGACGATCGGCAATAAGTAAATTTCAAGGCCCTAATTTTTCCAGTTCAACAATGCAGGTCAAGAGGCCTAACTGAAAGAGCCAGATGACTGTATATAGTAAGGCTGTTTGCAACGGCATCTGTTAGTAAATTGTTCATTCATCAGAGCTCTTTCCTAACATACTGTTAATGGAAAACATTAAAATGTATTATATATTTAAAAGTAATTAGAAGTACGGCCTGGTAGTAGAGTCTAGATGGTCATAGACAGCTGAGACTTTCGCTGTTTCTCCATAAGCTGTCATATAGGCGCTATCGTTAGAGCTCTCAGCGGGTCACGACTGCTCCACATCGGCTCTGGTCCAGCCTGTCAACCTGCAACCAATCAGGACCGCAATAACTTACCCCGCCAAGGGAACTGGCCAATTGTTTAATGGCTTTTAGGAGTAGAGCACAAGTGCAAGGACTTACCCGTGTCTGCCTTTCCTTTGTGCCATGCATAATTTATGAATAAGTAGGCACTATTTTTCCCCAACAAATCCCGGTCCGTATCTCATTACTCCTACCCCTTGGTAAGTCTAAGCTATTCCACTTCTATTGTTTACTTGACCACTCCCTCTGAAACGAACCAAAAAAGAAACTTAGCATGTCACAATACTGTGTTTCCAATGCATTTAAAATACATATTTTAATTTCAGTTGCTTTTAAATAGATAAAAAAAAAAAAAAAAAAGTTAACTTAAAAAAAACAAAAAACAGTTTACCTCTACAACCTGCTTAGGGTCCTGGGTTTAGTACATCAAGTCCGTGTTGTTTCTAAACCATTGGCCACTGTAGGGCTGAGAGGAAACCAGGCCACCAGGTTTTTCCCCTTTTTTAGGTACCCAATTTGGAGAGATTAGATGTACACCAGGAGGTTCTTCATCTCTAATGGTCGTTCAAGGCTGAAATGACAGAATAAATAAATATTTCTGACTCAGCTGTGGTCCGAACCATTGACCTGAAGACAACTTGAACCAGTAAACTTGACTTCTATCCACTAGTAATTCGATATATTGCAACCATGATGGTTATCAACAGAAATATCATTTTTAGGACCCCATTCGTCAAATAAACTAATCTCGCTTAGTGGTAAATTTATCACTAAAAGAAAACGTGATTATGAATCTGAAATGGATTTGGAAAATATTTTAATGCAGCAAACAACGTCGTTAAAGTAAATGAAGAGTGACAAAATCCGTAAGTAAGTTTAGTTATTAATAATTTCTAGATTTGGATTATTTAATGTAACAATGTATTTAATGTTTTACTATTTATGTATAGAAAAGAATGGGGCTAAGCATCCAGAACAAACAATTAAGCAGGACATCCTCTTCTGGAAAACGTACTCCAGAGAGTGGAGATCAGAAGTCAAGGAATTAGACATAAAACTCCAAGAATTCACTCCAGGTTACCAGATGAGACACTGGACAAGTAATAATAATAACATTTAAACACCTCTGACACTAAAGTATATTGTAACAACATGCCTCTGACCCTATTCCATAGTGTAACAAAATGCCTCCGACACTAAAACATATGTTGTTAACAAACAAATGCATGAATAAATATTGTAACAATGGATTTCCAAAATCCCGAAAACATATTGTAACCACACCATTTGTGAATTACATAAAACAATTGTAAAGGCATGGACACTAAGTGACCTTGCCTGGCTGTTGAGTGTCCATAAAATATCTGTGTCGGTCGTGAAAAACTCGATAGCTCTAAATATATAAAAAATGAGTTAACTCCAGGTATCGCTCCCTCAGACCGTCTCCTACGTCGTGTTAAATTGGTTAAAGAAATTTCTTGGTGGAAGAGATTTCAGGTGGAAAGAAAGCTGTATGTTAATTATACTTTTTTGGTTATTACGTAAAGTTTAAGCCACTCACCTATAAAATGAAAGAGTTTGATTTAACCACTTATTCACGACCGTCACAGATATGTAACCTAATCTAACCTGTATAGAATAGAATAGAATTGAAAAACTATTTTATTCTGGGACATAGTCCCTTAAGTATAACATATATGTAACAAATAAAGCTAGCACATTTGGCCAGGATACATTAAATAGATTGAATTGTTTACAAATAAAAAAGGAGTTAAAGAAAAAAAAAAAAATATAATATAATATATATATATATATATATATATATATATATAATATATATAATATTACAATAGAAAGAAAAGCTAAAAACACTTAATTAAAAAAACAACATAAAAACAAAACAAAATATTCAGTCATAATGATTGAATGCTTTTATCAACAAATCTATTTGGTATGATAGGAAAGGGGATGTTTGTATGTGGATAAAAATGAAGACGACGTTTATTGGAAGGAATGAAATTCCAAAATGCAGTGGAACGGGCTAGAAAGGATCCATCGAAGGCTGTAATTCTGTGGGATGGGATATAAAGTCGGAGTGGCACGATCATGTTTCAAGCATGTGGACGGAGGATTCAAATAGAAGGAGGCTGTTCATATAGAAAATATTATGGGATTTTATTTTTTGGTAGAGGAATGAACAAAGGAAATACTGTCTACGTGAGGAGGGAGGAGCCACATCGACTACCCATCGTAGAGGTTCGTCACGGTTAGCAATGCTAAAAACAGTTAAATATACAAATTGAACAAATTTTATAATCAACTAAAGTAGAATAGAATTTAACGGTGAGTGATGAATAGCCGATAGAACAAACTGATTGTCGTAAATAATAATATAATAGATTATTTAATAAAAGACATGCTTATATTAAAATTCAATGTAAAAAATTCTTTAACAATTCATTTTCGTGTCTAAACGTGTTTGACAACTCATAAATTTATATAAATAATGAAGGTAAGTTAAAGTCGTGTGTTGCTCGCACCAGATTATTTTACTTCATCTAACTTAGATTTCTGATATTATATAATGTTCTGATTTATATTCATTCCGAATTTGTCTTGTGATTTATTATTAATAATTTAAATATTATATGATATATAGCATTTATGCTACGTCCGACTTTAATATCGTCTGATAAACATTTCCGTTTTTTTCTTCAATAGTTGCCCAAGAAATGTTACGTTGGAGTTAAGGATAAACGGCCTGTATCCTAGATTGATTATGATAATATCTCCAACACCCACCTCGGCTCTATGGGCTAACCAGAGCAATGGATATTTAACAAGGACGATTTTTATAAAGTTTTTTTATGCACAAAACCGTGTCAAGGGTGGCGTATCCACCAACGCCCCGTGAACTTTTAAAATGTATTCTGTTATGAAACATTTCCATTTTTAGCTTGCCATTTTATCTACTGTATAACAGAAAAATACATTAATAGATAAATTTTAAGATGGAGCTTTGATTATATAGTTTATGCATGATATTTTTAAACCCTTTAAGTGAACACATGTCTATAACTTCATGTTTCTATTGCTTTGTTTTTGGTTTATTATTTTCAAATCAACCTTTGTAATCGACCAAAAAAAAAATTACCGACGCTCAAAATTTCGAGATGCGTAAAATCCGAATAACGAATAGAAAAAAAATCCGTTTGACCGCCGTCCGCGGCATTGCTCCGAAACTACTGGACCAATTTTTTTTTTAATTCACCACAAAAATACTGGTCTAATGTAATTCAATAACTCAGTTATTTTTGAAGATGGAGAAAAGTATATATGGAGTTTTAGAATCAGCAGAGCGCGATAAACAAAAAAAAAAATAAATAAAAAGGAAAAATGAAAACTGACAAAATGAAAACGTTACTACGATATTTTCGCAGATAGAGAAAGGGCCTCCCAAGTCTAAATTTCCGGTTCTGAACCGAGCAAACCACTTACAGACGGTGATTTCTGATGAGACATCATCACCATACACACTTAAAATATTGTTAAACGTCTATGTAGCGGAGTTTCCTTTCTGAAATAAAAAAATTATTAAATGATGAAAACGATTTTTTTTTTTTTTTTTTTTTTTTTTGAGCAAGCAAAGTACCACTTAAAGATACGGAATGTCGTTTGAAACTGTTGCATAAAGTTACCTTAGCTGACTCTTTTTTAGAAATATGTGAACATATTTGACTAAATAAACATAATTTTATAAACACAAAGAGGATTATATTGAAATATTGAAAACGCTATGAACTTATTTTACAACCCAGTCGTGTGGTTTACTAATTACATACATAAAATAGTATGGTGTATTAGTTACATACATAAAATAGTATGGTGTATTAGTTACATACATAAAATAGTATGTGTATTAGTTACATACATAAAATAGTATGGTGTATTAGTTACATACATAAAATAGTATGGTGTATTAGTTACATACATAAAATAGTATGGTGTATTAGTTACACATGTTTATGTGTAACTAATACACAGTGTATTAGTTATGTATGTATGTACACTCACACAATTTTTCGCAACTGATTGTAATTAGTTTATATAACTCGTTGGTTAATGAACGTGTGAACGTTAATTTTATGACGTGAAAGCTCAAAACAATTAGTATAATGATCTGGGTACAGCAGACAGACTATTTTCTTAATGTAATACGATTAATTTATACTATAAATGGTTATTACTTATTTTGTCGAAGCATCTTAAATTATCCAATTCATAATGACATAATGCGTCCCTGCATACCATCGTATCGTTGGACTAGTCACTTGGCATAATTATTTGTCTCCAACATTCATTACAGCACTCCAACCCATCTTTTCAGTTGTGAAGACTTCAGCAGTGTTTCAAAAAGAGGAAAATTCGCAGCAATGCCCGCAATTACTATCCAGACATTCTTTTCTATCATTATAGAAATCTATCATTTACCCAATCATATTCTTAATTGATAGTTTAATTCAGGTACATAATACTCACTTTTAGTTTTTCCCTTCATGTCTTAAGTATTATCTTTCATAGAACTAATTCGAAAAAATAACTTTTTCTATTAATAAACTTTTTCTGAGTATCACAAGATTGACATCAGATTTTTATTTTATAATGTTACCGAACCGTGCCTGCGATATATTTAACAGAAATCGTATAATCAGGACTAAAATATTAAGAATAACTTAATTAAATTTTAAAATAATTCATTATGTTGTTGAAATGTTAAATATTATTAAAAGATATGAGAGAGATAAAAGCAGAAAACTCCGATGAAAAGATCGAAGTTGCTACATTAAACAACCTGCGCTCTAGCTCTCACTGATTTGATCTTTTTGTCTAAATATATTTTTTTATTTTGTTAGTTTAATTTCATTGGGGCTTTTTTAAAGGTTGGGCGAAAGTCTCTAAAGTCTTGAAAATTGAGAAATAGCAGAAATATTTCAGGACTTTTTAAGGAAAAGACACAATCTTAATCTTCAGATCCTGAATAATCTAAATCAGAGATAAGCTTAAGCGTAAGACCTAAGCAGAAAGAGGGTGGACACTGGAAGCTGTCGCCAAGGGGAACATATAAATCCTGTAGGGCGGAAGATAGCTATCGGTGATGGTTGTCAGTAGTGTTTATAGCTCGTCCTTCTTAGGCGTGGGTGGCGATTAGTGCCTAGTACAAATTATAACCACCGCCTACCATAGCTTCCTCTTTTATTAATTCCCTATTAATTACGCCACGACGCCTAACTAGGCTTTACCAATTTGAGTGGACTGGATTATGATCAGTTCTGCGCCAATGAATAACCCATCATGGATAGCTAACTTCATTAACTTTAATATCTTAATGCCCATTTTTTGTAGATTAAATCCAAATAATTATATAAAAGTGTATTACATCCAATATTCGAATTTGCCTAGAATGTTCAGTAAGGCAATGTCTGATCCATTGTAAATTTTGATGGGGAAAATTTTTTTTTTTTCTGGAAACCCCGGAGTCCTAATTGATGTGCTGATGATATTAATCTTCGAAGAGCGGCGTGCTATGGATGCATGAATGTATCATTTATTTTTCTCCTTCTTATTTTACAAAGGGAGTGAAATACATCTAGTTTTGGAGACCTCTTCGAGGGTAGCTCAGATTTATTTATTGATATACCCTTGTTTATTAATTAATATGTCAACTAACCACTAAATCACAGCACAATAAAAAATGTCTATATTTATAATAGTTTCACTCTCTTGGATTTTTTTGATTGTTTATCGTTTTTAACTATGTGATAATACATATCCTCTCGATCAATCAACGGATCGAGCAAACTAACCAAGCAAAATATAGTCCTAACTTACAAATAAATCTAAGTCAATAACCTTCAGACACTCAGGGATTGTTTACTACTTTAGCATATTTCCAATACATCTCAGCATAGGAAATGCTCCACCCACTTCAAATATTGGGGCTATGGAAGCAATCTAACCACCACCGAAATGGTTGCTGCTACTATGGTTTACACCAACATAAGATAATATTTTATAATGGATAAGTAGAAGATAATACCACTGCTATCACGAAAAGGTAATATGTTGAGGATGTAGGTTAGGTTAGGTTACTTGTTTTTTCCTAGGCGATCAACTACAAGGTCATTACGCCCTTTCATTATTTAACTTCTTACGTAATTTTGATTTTTTGACTTATGTTTTAACATCAAGGTACTTAAATTTCTTATTTTGCTTAGCTATTTTAATTTTATACATTTGTCTTTTTCTTATAATTATTATTTCACATCTTATTTATTTATTTTTTTTTTTTAACTTACAGAATTTATACATTATAAATACAATTTTCAAACTAACTAGCATTTACCTTAAGACAGTATTGTAGAGAACTTTTTTTTTTTTTTCTTTCTTTTTTTTTTTCTTTTTATTAGATATTATTATTTTTTGAAGATCTCTCTTTTTTTTCAATTATTATTGATATTTTTTTCATTAAGAATTTGATTGGTTAAACTTTTACTTTCTTTCTTTAAACATTTTTATTTTTTTTTTTTTTGAAATTTTTTTTTTTTTTTATTATTTATTTATTTTATTTTATTTTATTTATTTATTTATTTTTTTTTTAATAGGTGTACACCATTGCCTTAAAGTCTATTTTATATAATTAAACGGTTACTGTTAGTATTACATTTTTTGGAATAATTGGGTATCTTTTAACAGTTTTATGACGCTGTCACTTGATTCTTTTGAATCTTTTAGAGCTAATTCGATGAAACGAGGTATTTTATAATATACGAAAGCTTCCTGGTATACTGGACAATTCTCAATTATATGTTGTACTGTAAGAGGTAATTGACACACTTCGCAGTTCGGTCGATTTTCTTTAGTAATTAAGAATTTGTGGGTTAAATTGGTGTGACCGATTCTCATTCTTGTTAAAACCACCTCTTCTCTTCGGTTTCCTCTGACGGAACTTATCCATTTTTTTGTTGTCTTTTTGACATTTCTTAACTTGTTTGTCAAAGGAGTATCATTCCAAGCCGATTCCCAGCTTTTCAGGACTCTAGCTTTTAGATATGCTTTGACATCATTAGGCTCGTATACTTGGAGTGGTGAAATGTTGAGATGAGCTGCTTCTTTTGCTGCTTTATCAGCTGCCTCATTGCCTGGTATTCCGGAATGTCCTGGCGTCCAGAGGAAATTTACCGTTTTATCTAGATCGTAGAGGGTTTCTAAATAATTGTTTATTTTATTTAGGATAGTTCCAGTTTTATTGATGTTTACAATACTCTGAAGAGCCGATAAGGAATCTGTGCATATTAATGTTTTTGAATGATTACCTTCTATGGCTAGATAAAGCGCTGTGGCAATCGCCTGCAGTTCTGCAGTATGGATCGTGCAATATGAGGGTAATTTATATTTAATCGCTATTCCACTTTTTATGACGGCAAAGCCAACAAACTCTCTTTGCTTAGATCCATCAGTGAATATTATTTCATGTCCAGAATATTTTTGAGAAATTTGTTGGAATTTATATTTATTGGAAGTAGGCTCTATACCTTTAAAAGTTAAATCTATTTTTATGGGTTGGTATTTCCATGGAGGAGATCTAACGGTTGGCTCAGCAGGATCTATAGGCAGGTCGAGAATTTCTTTAACGAGTTCAATATATCGTACACCTAATGGAGCAGTTTTTGTTGGGTTCATTTCATAGTTCCTGATGCAACGGGGATTAAATATATAGGAATAAGCAGGGTTTGTTTTTTGGACTTTAATCTTAGCGATATATCTGTTAGTCAGTTCTTGTCTTCGGTAAACCATAGGAGTTATGGAGGCCTCTGCACAGAGACTTTCTATTGGACTCGTCCTAAAAGCTCCTGTAGCAAGCCTGATTCCAGTGTGGTGTATTGAATCTAAGGGTTGAAGGCTATTTCCTTTAGCAGAGGAGTATAGCATACAGCCGTATTCCATCTTAGGTCGAACAACACTAGTATAGACCATTAGCATTGACTTTCGATCAGCACCCCAGTATGTTTTGGCTAGTATCTTCATCAATTGCAACCGCTTTGAACATTCATCTCGCAAGTATTTTATATGGCTAACCCATGTTAATTTATTGTCCAATACCATGCCGAGAAATCTGATGTTTTCACCAAACGTCAGGATTTTTCCATACATAGAGAGCTGAGGAGTAGTGCTTGGAGTCCTTTTTCTTGAAAACAATACTCCTCTAGTCTTTTCTATTGAGAACCGGAGATTTCTACTCTCAGACCAAGCTTGGAGGTGGTTCAACAAGCGCTGTAGTGTTCTGCACATCCACTCGTAGTTGCTAAACCTTAAAAATATAGCCAAGTCATCAACGTACAGAAATGCTTTGACTGAGCTTGGTATTACGCTGACGATTGAGTTGATTGCAATAGCGAACAACGTACAACTCAAGACACTTCCTTGTGGGATGCCTTTAGATATTTCTTTTCGACTAGAGATTGATTGGCCAACTCTCACGCTAATATATCTTTTCATTAAGAAGCTTTGTATGAACTTAGGCATAGCTCCTCTGAAGCCCCACTCATATAGTGTTTTCAGGATTGTTTCCCTATCTATAGTGTCGTATGCCTTTTCCATGTCAAAAAAGACTCCTATTCCTTCTTTTTTCTCGATAAAAGTGTCGAGAATCTCGGCTTCCATAGTCACAAGTTGGTCCATTGTGGATCTACTTTTTCTGAATCCGCATTGAATAGGAGTTAGGAGGTTAAATTTTTCAATCATCCACATCAATCGTCTATTGACCATTTTCTCTAGTAATTTAGACAAACAGCTAGTAAGCGATATTGGTCGGTAACTGTTGGGTTGGAACTTATTTTTTCCTGGTTTCAGCACTGGGACAACTATTGATTCTCGCCAGGCCTGAGGGTATGTAGCGGTTTCCCAAATTCTATTAAATATTTTCAAGAGTTCATTATTTATTCGAGGAGGGAAATGTTTTATCATCATATTGTGGACTTGATCTATTCCTGGAGAAGAACATTTAGTTTCGTCAATTGCAGCTTTTAGCTCCAGATCGTGAAAGGTCGATTATAGTCCTGCAGGGATATGCTATCCTGTATAGGCGAAGTAAAATCTAATTCTTGGGGGTCATTATGTCGATTTTGATTGTTATCACAATTTGAAATGGTGGCAAAATGAAGCGCTAGACTTTTCCGCTGTTATTTGTGGGTCTGATATTATTTCATTTTGGATTTTTAGGGATAGGGTTGCAGTATTGTTATTACCAGATATGCTATGGATTTTTTGCCAAATTTGTTTCATAGGAGTGTTGCTATTTATCGATTCCACATATGAAATCCAGGATTCTTTCTTTTTCTTTTTAACTAGATTTCGGACTAGAGCTTTTTGTTTTTTGTATTGTAATAAGTTTTCTTTATTTGGGTTTCGCTGAAAATCTTTAAGGGCTTTATTTTTTTTGGTGATGTATTTCCGACATTCTTCGTCGAACCATGGAGTATAATTTTTTTGTGGATTACCTTTTGTTTTTGGAATGGTTAGGAGAGCTGATTGTATAATGTTATGCGTGAAATTTTGGGTTAATTCATCTATGCTATCTGAATGATACGGTGCTGAATTGTTTATTTTGTCTTCAAATTCTTCCCAATTGGCTTTTTCGATAATCCATCTTTGATGCTTTTTGGTCTTAGGTATTTCGGAATAGAATCGCAATAATGTCGGAAAATGGTCACTCCCATATTGGTCTCTGCAAACATTCCAGGTCATGTGCGTATAAAGGGTAGGTGAGATAAAGGTTAGGTCTATCGCAGATGTGGATCCTGATCGTGGGCAGATGTAGGTGGCTTCTCCTGTGTTCAGAAGAAGTGAGTCTGTACTGTCGAAAATCCTTCGGATGATGTTTCCCCTCGTGTTTGTTGTTGGGCTCCAAGTGTGATGTGATCCATTCATATCTCCTACGACAATGTAAGGGGAAGAAAGACCAGAAACAAGTTGTGTGAGAGCCAGTTCATTGATCGTTTCTGTCGGTGGTAAGTATATATTGCAAATCGTCACATCGAAGTTAAGCTTTACTCGTACCACTATTGCTTGTAAGGGAGTTCGAACATCAAGTTTTTCCGAGTACAGGTCATTTTTAACTGCAATAGCGACTCCTCCGTGAGCTCGTCCTTGTTCTCTTATCTCTTTGTCTTTTCTGTATACTTCATAGTCTTTTATGTTCAGGTTTCGTTCGGGAACAAGCTTTGTTTCCTGTAGGAGAGTACAGCTGGGTTGATGTCTTCTAGAAGTATCTTCATTTCCTCAAACTGCGTTCTTATGCCATTACAATTCCAGCTAATAATTGTCATGGTATTAAGAACATTGTGTGAGACCTACTGTTATTAGTTGTTTTATTTTCAAACTTAAGATACCCAATATTAATGGTAATTATAATATAGCATACTATAACTAAGTAAGCAAAATAAGAAATTTTTATTATATTTTTAAGACATATTAAAATAGGTAAGGGCAACTTTCTTTTAAATAGAAATAGAATTTGTACTGTCTTGTAGAAATTTGTGATTGTTGTTATTTTATTAATTGCCATAAGTATAATGTAAATATTCCTTTTATTAATAATTGACTTATTAATGTAGTGAAGTGGTGTAACTGTTTCGTAATATTTGTTTATGTCAACTGTTGTTAGATTAGATCTATTATACATTATTATTTATTTATTATTATAGTTTTATTCAGGTGGTTTCCATTTCATCACCACTTTTGAGGAGTCTGTATTTCTTTTTTGGTTTTTACTCATAGAGTTCCGCCGTGGCAGTGGCGGAGGTTTCATTATTTCTGATGTTTTCCCCCCGCTCTGAGGCTGAGGGATGTTGGACCTAAATTCCGAATTCGATTTTGAACGATAGCTCTTGCCGCTACTTCTATTTGTAGTGCAAGGGACTTCGGAATCAAGTGGCGTTTCCGTTAAGAGTTGGGCGGACGATGGAGTGGGGAAGGGAGAGGGGGGTGGGAGAGGGGTGGTAATAGGAGAGAGAAGAGGGGTAGGGAAGGTAACGGGAGGGGATATATGTGGTGAGGGTGTGATCATCTTGGAGGTTGAGGGAGTAATAATTTTATCTGCAATATTGGAGTTTTTGAGTTCGTCAGTCTGAATTCCTATGTCTTTTCCTACTTTTCTACTACCTTTAGCAGCATCAGCATAATTTAAATTACTATTAGTCGGGTGCGTTTCTTTATACTTTCTTTTGGCCTCATTGTAGGGCACCTTTTCCTTAAACTGTATTGTTTTAATTTCCCTTTCTTCTAAAAGCCTAGGGCATTTCAAATCTAAGCTGGAGTGGTGATTTCCACAATTTACACAGTTGGGAACAATTGAATCACATGGTAGACCATTATGATCCGGTTTTGCACAGTGAACACATACAGGTGTTTTGGTACATTTATCGGCAAAGTGCCCGAATTTCAAGCATGTTCTGCACCGAATCGGATTTGGAACATACATTTTTATCTTTATTTTCTGAAATCCCACCGGAATAGTTTCAGGGAGGGTAGGTATTGAAAAAGTAAGGACATATAAATGTGTTTTTCTTTCGGTTCCCATCTTTCTATTAATAATTCTTTTTATTTCCTTAACATTGAATTTTCTTAATTCTTCCAGAATTTCATTTTCTTCTACCCCATCTAGGTCCGGACAAAAAATTACCCCCTTGCTAATGTTTAATTTTTGGTGCGGATTTACTTTTATTTTGATTGTTGGGCCTAAATTGGTAAGTTTTAGAAGTTTATCCGATTGATCTTTAGTATTTGTTTGTACCAGAATAGTTCCGTTTCGTAGTTTTTTGACATTTTTCGGTTCCCCACACTGACTATTAATTGTTTTATATATCAAGAAAGGAGATACTTTTTTAAGATCTCCTTCTTCGTCTCTTTCTATAATCAAAAACTGATTTTTATTTATAAGTTCCGGTGATTCGGTTAAATTCAATTCATTCATATTTATCCAACTAGTTTTTTTCCTTTTTAAATTTGGTGAATGGATATCAGGTGGTTTATTCATATTAGTATGTTTGAATGGCTATTAATGACTATTATCGGAGGTTACTATTTGGTGAAAGGTTATTAATTTATTTTTATTGTATTGTTTTTTTTTTGTATTACTTTGTCAAACTAAATACTGAATCCTACAAATTCTTTAGTAAATGAACATAAGTAACTATTCAAACTGGATCTCACAATAAACTATAAAGAAAAAAAAAAATTTTTTTTTTTTTTTTAAATTATGTTTATGACTTAGCTGGGCGGGCAAGGGCTTTGCCCGCTACTAATCCGCTGCTGAGCGCTGATGGTTCCCTCAGCACAACTCCAGCGTAGTTTTTACTGGTCCGCACGCAATTTTTAACTTCCTTCTGCCAGCCAACCACGTGCTAAGTTCTAACCTAAGCGGCTTACCAAGTTTATTCACACTTTAACTTACGAATTAATCTATTCAAATGGTCGAAAAACATTTTAAAACAATAACATAAACAAAATTAAAGAAAAATGACACATCAAATTGAACCACTTAAAGCAATAAACTGTTTAAACTTGAAATTAACTATAAGCACATTTGCACATCTAACGACAGCAAATAACCTCTTTTTTCTCTGTTGAGGATGTATAGTCGGCTGTAGAAACTATTAAAAAAAAAAAACCTGTACCACTACAACCCATGAAGGGTCTTGGGCTCAGTACATATAGAGATTCGTACTGTTTCTAGGCCAACGGCAGTGCAATGAGGTGATTAGGCCTTAATCACGCTCAGCCGCCAGGTTTTTCCCCAATTAATTTGGGTACCCACTTTATAGAGGCTAGGTCTGCCCCAGGAGGGTCTCCATACCCTAGGGTCGCCCCCCTCCCCCGACTGAATTAACAGAATAAATAATATTTCTGCCACAGCCGGGATTCGAACCCAGGACCCGGAGCACAGCAGACTAGTGCTCTATCCACTAGACCACGCCGCTCCCTCTGTAGAAACTATTAGAGGTGGAATAATCAGGAGTCAGTCTTTTTCTAAATATTTTAATTTTGCCGACGTTTCGGCTCATGCTTGTGAGCCATCATCAGGGCATTACTGAGCCATGTCCAAGCATAAACTGAAAGGTAATATGATTAGGATTGAAATAGTTACAACTGTATTTGTAAATACATCAAGTAAATGAGGTCTAAGATAAAAAACATGAAGAGAAGCTGCCCATTGGCAGCACTCCAGTGGCTAACCAAACTAGATGGTCGCGAGACCATCTTTATTTCAGACTCTTTGGAGGATTGTCAGGAATGGAAGAGGGAGCAAGGATTGAAACAAGTGGCTTATAGTGGGAGTAAAGTTTTTCATGGAAGGATTGATACTTAGTTTGGGCAACATCAGCTACATATGTAACACTAAGGTCTTTATGGATGAGCTTAAACGTGACAAAGTAAGGAGCGTTGAGGATTTTTCGAAGAATTTTTGATTATAAGGATTGAAGACGGGAAATATGGAAGATTTATTGGAGCGCCAAAGTTCAACTCCGTAAGTTCAGATAGGTCTTATGATGGTCATGTAGATTATGTGGAAGGTTAGAGCGTATGTCTAATAAGTGTTAAAGTAAACGAAAGCAGCGAGCTGTTTCTTGTCATTTCAGTTTCACATTAATTTGAATATTTATTTTCTTGTTGTCACGGCTACTTATCAGTCACTCCTAGTATGAAGATGACATCTTGGGTTTCCTAAATGATTCTTCAGGGACTGTACGTATACTTTAGGTTATTTAACCTAGTCTTTAGCTTTCGTCTTCACGCTCATTCCACTGGAGTCAAAAACAGGATATCTGCAAAACACGGGTCGAGGGTCATTCATTTTAAATTTATAAATCAATAAATTGAGAAATAACTGAACCTAGCTCAAATTATTCTATTTTAACACTCGAATTAATTAATGAGTCATTCATCATCTAGAAGTCAATATGATAAGCACCATAATTTTTCCAAAACAATCCCAAAAAAAAACCAAACAAGTTAAAAACCAAGGCTGTACTCACTTCTGCAGTTTGTATGCCAAAATTGGAACGTTACAGAAAAGATAAGCATGGCCCCTGGGCAAGGATGATACGAAAAATATTGAGGCGTTACACACTTTTTATGGACAATGCACCTCCACCTGCCTGTTGATCCTGTTAATTTCCTCCCTCAATACTCCACATCCCCACTGAATGCAACAATATTCTGGTTCACGTATTACACCCCCTCACCGATCTGTATCTCCTCCTCTCCTATACCTCTACTCATATACCTAACATTATTTGCATCCTCAGGTCACCCAATCTTTATGCTCAGATCTAACCTATACTTCTGTAGTCATATAACCTGTATCAAATGGTGCAAAGTCGAACATGACTAGGGTAGTTAAAAAAAAAAATGGAAAAAATAATGTCTCCGTTTACATTTATTTTAGAATACACACAAACACACAGGACAAAGTGTTTATGACATGGCACACACACTTAGGTCTGTACTAGTAATTTATTAATTCCAATTAATTCTCCGGCATTATTGACACATAATAAAAACTTAATAATAAATAAATACCAAATAAAACATTCCATAAGCAGCAATAATTGTTGTATGTCCTTACTGGAACATAATTTTATTCATTAAAAATAATTTAATTCTGACTAATTTAGAGCCTTTTACAGAACTCACTACTTAACATTGATGAAAAATATCATTAGTTCAAGGAACTTGTAAATTTTAGGTTGATTGGTTAATTATTGGGACATGCAATGAGAAAAAAACTGATAACAGAAGAAAGCTGGTGTCCTCCAGGTGCAGCCTTCGTGGGCGCCTGTAATAAATATATTTCTTTCGTAATATTTATATTAAGAAACATAAGTTTAGGAATTTTTATTTAATTCACTAGCCTATTACATCATTGTGAAATAAATTTAATTACCTCAAGCTTAATTCTATGATTTCCTCGATAATGTACAAGAAATTTGGCTTATTATTTTCAATAATAGACCTTTGTTTTCGACCAAAAAATAATTACCCCCGCCCCCCAAAATTTGAGATTTTCAAAAATCCGTTTGTCCGCCGTCCGTCGTACGCCTTCAGCGGGCGGCATTTCTCCGAAACTACACTACAGAACCAATTTTTTTCGAAATTAGCTACAAAAATACTCTTTAAAATGGCGGCTGATTAAAAGTGATTTAAATCAATAACTCAGTTATTTTTGTACTATATAAAAGAGAAAAAAAAATTGAAATTTCACACATAAATACGCGCATTACTCAGTTATTTTCGACGATAGAGAAAAGTATGTATAGAGTTTTAGAATCAGTAACAGTAAAAAAAGAAAAATAGAAAGAAAAGAATATGAAAAAAAAGTGAAACCTCGCCTATATATACGCTTGTAATTATGTTGTTTATAGAGTTGTAATATGTATAGAGTTTTAGAATTAGTAAAGCGCAATAATTAAAAAAAAAAAAAAAAAAAAGATGCGTAGAATCCAAATAACGAATACAAAAAAAATCCATTTATCCTAATTATTAAATAAATAAATACTAAACATTTTAGAGAATACAATTTTCGACCAAATGAAAAAAGAACCATTGAAATCAGCAGTAGTGATATGATATTATCCTTTGAATATATTGCATTTCATATTAATTCCCAATCAACAGCTATATAAACAGGTATACCCTAATATTGTTATTTGGAAATAATAAACCATTGTCTAATAATTTGCAGCGTTTTTTCTTTTCGGTTATAACTTCATTATTATATATATTTTTTTATTTTTTTTTTTTCAACCCGCTCGAATATTTATAGATCATTTTTCGAACTATTCGAAATATATCGCAATTCATGAATATCTGGTTTTATGAACCAGAATGCGCCAAAATATACGCTGGCAACTAAACCAAAATTGGTATTAGAAGTTTAATGAGGGGCATCCAGACATAAAGAAGTAAACAAAAACTGAAAATAAAAATAAAATTAAATAAAAAAAAAGCTAGAAAGAGATACCGCTGGGTATTACTCGATCGATCACGCCTACCCCACCACAAGATCAAAACCTTATTCCATCACATTCACAGATTGTCAATATCATGACAGTTGTGGATGAAAACCATTAACAGAAAAAAAAAAAAAAAAAAAAAAAATCTTAAACCTAAAAAAATTGTTGTGAAAACAGGATCTGGCAATAAAAAAAGTTTATATATTAAAATAATGAGACTATTGAATGATAATTTGTGGACTACTACTTAGTATAATTATAAAGTTACTTAAATTAACAAAATCCTTTGCAAATAATAATTAACTTATAGTTGAAATAAATACAGAAAATGTGGATAATTTATGGAATACTCGTAGACCTAACACATGTCGCATGACAACAGCTTCATTTCGAACGGATCACAACCGATAGCCCACGTCGGTGGACCAGTTACCACAACCTTATGTAGTTATCCCTATTAACAAATCCATACGGGTTCGTGTTTTGGGTATTGGAATGCTGCTGATATGCAGCAAGAGCCATTAAAATATTTTAAATACCCAAATTACTGCATTATCGACTTACGAAGCATATTATCAACTTGATGGCCTTGCTAATTAAATTTGTATGAATAGTCAATCAGCAAGTCTTTTTAAATAAGGACATAATTCTCTTAGTTATTAGTTGTGTGAGATTTTTTAGAATGCTGGTAATCTAGTACATTCCTTATTTAATAGAGCAATTGTTTCCAACAAAAACGTCAAACCTCTTCATCCAATTAGTATATTTGCAAAGACCTCCATTCATTACATATATATATATATATATATATATATATATATATATATATATATATATATATAAAGATATATTGTTTGTTGATTAGATCTCAACAGTAGACTTCGACTTTTCTCAACTGTAGACTTGTCGGTGGCGCGACAGGCTGTGTAATCTGCTGGGAGAATACACACGCGTTACTCTATGAAATTTTTGTAGGGTAGGGTCATCACTCTCTAAGCCTATTTTTTTGAGTGAATCCCCATTAATTAAATGCTTGAAAAAGTTCTGCCGGGACTGGGATTCGAACTCACAACCCTTGGCGTTGGCCACTCTGCCACGGACTCTCCAACAGTGGAAAAAACAAAAAAGGAATATTAAAATGTTTATACAATAATTTATAGATGATTTTATTGTTAGAATTTTTCATTGAATAAATTTAAGAATGTGTTGAACAATTAATAGATATATAATAGTTAAACAGATATCACAATTATAATTTACATTTTTTTTTTCTATTGTTATAAATACATATAAAAGAAATTATTACAAATTAGTTAAAATTTAAGACAAAATAGTGTCTTACATAGAACTATGTGAATACTACAAATTTAAAATAAAACACTGAATCAAATATGTTATGAATAGTTTAGAGAGAGGGAGGAATTTTCCAAATTACTGACGTCCGAGAATCAGAATTTTTTTTAAATTTTATTTTATTATTATTTTTGTTTCATGAAGATATAAACACATAAATCTTGTATTACATACTTAAAATAAGAATAGTAATGAACTATGCTCTAATAAACTGTTTTTAACCAAAAACCGCAAATATTTGTAAAAAAGAGAAAAAAAGAAAAGAAAAAAATTGCAACTTTACTTATAAATACGCTCAAACTCAGTTATTTTTGAAGAGAGTGGATATGTATGTAAATATGAGTTTTAGATTCAAAAAAGCGCGATAATCAGAAAAAAAAATTTTGATCTATTTATTTAAGTCACAAATCACAATAGATGTAATTCCACCCCAACTCGGTTGTTATTAAAGTTGGAGAAAAATTGAAAAGATTAGCAGTTATAAAGAATTATACGCTGGTATAGTTATTTGGAAATAATAAACCATTGTGTAATCATTTGCAGCGTTTTTTTAAATCTTCTAGTTGCCATTTCAGTTTCCCGATATGATAGAAGCACCAAAGAGCGATCAGGATAACCATCACGAACTTTTAGTAATTTGGTTTTAAATAAATTATTAGTCTAACTCAAAATTGAAATATTTGTGTTCATATGCGTTAAGGAAGTATATGTATTAAGTAGCATAGTAGTAGTGACCTAACGTGAAATAATTGTTGGGTCACGAGGTTCAGTTACATAAGAGTTTTATCCGCTAATTGAGCAACAAATAAACTGCAGATTGTAAGTTACCCACGATTGTAGGAGTCGGTGTTATTTGCTAGAGGGAGAATAGCTTCCTCCACCGATACAGAATCTTATCGTATCTTATCTTGAGAAATAGCAGCTATAGGCAGTGCCAACACTCGGACGTGGGAGGCTCTAGCTAAGGGTGATAGGTAGCGAGAGGTGTTCGCTTGCTATGGCAGCGCATTGGCAACCTGCAATTAGATCAGCTATATGGACGGCAGTCGGGGTCGAATACCATCGTCTTAGATTACGGTAAGGGATTAGGTGCTGGTTGCGAGGCCATTAATAAATGCCTGCCCATACGTTGGAGAATGATTTCAATCGTGATATGATGGAATTCCATTCAATACTGCAATAGATGATGTAATCAATCGATGTGATTCTCATTTTGAAATTCATAGACTAGTAGGATGTGCTTACGCGTTAACTTATGACTAGTGTACAAAATATAGCGTTCTACAATTACATCTTAACTGTTTTAGGGTTACTTGTTTTAATACTCTTTCAAACATCTTTTAGCCCCTATAAAAATACCTTCTTTTTACTTTCACATATATACCTATATATGGAATATATAGTAAGGAAAAGTATTGCGATCGTAAAACTTTGCGAATTCCAATTTTCGACGAAAATACACGTTTTAGGGTCTCCTGAGTCCAAATGACCAAGTACCGCAAAACTATGAAACGGTAATTTCATATTTAAGACAACTATTTGCTCGAGATGTTACAGCAACTTTATCATCAAAATCATCTTACCAGAAGAGCCACTTTATAACATGCAGTTTTCACCTGTTTACGATTTTCTCAAAAACGGCTCTAACGATTTTGATTAAACTTACTATATCGATGTAAAATTTAATGAGCTTTAATATGATGTAGTATGACTGGGCCTAAATGCCGATAGTTTAAATTTTTTTCTTCTAAAGTATTTTCAATTTCGTACATTCGAAAAAATGCACCATTTCATGTTGTTAGCATCGATTAAAAACAGCTAAATTTATAAGCTGAATGAATTTGATAATAAACTGAAAGAGCAAAGTGCAAAAGTATTTTTTAATGTAATTTTTTTTTAGATAAGTACCGTATTATATAATATATATTATAATATACCGATGGAAAGCAACAAAATTTAGAAACAAATATTATTTTATGCACAAAGATGTAAAATGTAATGGAGAGTGATAAAGAACGGACAAAATTAACTGATTGTTGTAGATAATAACATAATAGATTTTTTTTTCTCTCTTTTTCGGCATTAGATAAGTCGGAAAAGAGATTTTTTAATAAAACACGTGTTTCTATCGATAATCAATTTAATTAATTCTTTAAACTAATTTCATCTCTAACGGTATTTAACAACCCTTTTTTTTTTAAACATAATTTATTGAAATATACAACTGTACTAAAAAAAAATACATCAAGTAAATATGATATTAGAAAAATGACATGAAAGAGACTTGTAGAAGAACTACCCCATGGTAGCACTCCTGTAACTATTCTAAACTAGAAGGTCTCAGGGCCATCTCCTTTTCAGACGCCTCGGAGGATTGTCGGGAATTGAAGAGGAAGAAAGGATTGAAACTAGAGGATTAGGGTGGGAATGGAGTTTGTCATGAAAGGAATGGTATCTAGATCGGGCCAAATCAGCGACATACGGAATATTAAGGTCTTTTTGGATCAGTTTATTAGTTACAAAATAAGGAGCATTGAGGATTTTACGAAGGATTTTGGATTGTAGGGATTGGATACGGGAAGAATTAGATGGTTTAGTAGAGCCCCAAAGCTCTACTCCGTAAGTCCATATAGGCCGTATGATAGTCATGTAGATGAGCCTTTTGTAGTTAAGTGGAAGATTGGAACGTTTGTCTAGTAATTGTTGAAGTAGTCGAAAACGTCGTGCAGATTCTTGTCGTTTCAGTCTTGTATGAGGGTTCCATGTAAGGCGTTTGTCAAGGTGTAGTCCTAGATATCGGATCTGTTCAACCGGGACAAGAGGGAGTATTATTGAAGGAGACAGTAGGGCAGGATGTCATTGGTTTGCGACGAAGGGTAAAGGTAATTTGGTTGGATTTGTTGGCATTTATTTTAATTCTCCAGTTCTGACACCATACTTCAAGGTCTCTGATGTGGGATTGGAGAGTTTGAGAGGCAATAGTTGGATCAGCATTGACTGATAACACACAAGTGCCATCAGCATAGGTAGTAAGGAAAGTGTTAGGATGGGATGGGATATCAGCTGTATAAACTGTGTAAAGGATGGGTCCTAGGATACTGCCTTGAGGAACACCAGCAAACTTACTAAAAATGGATGAATAGGAATTATTATGATTTACTTTGAAGGATCTGCCAGTGAGGTAGGACTGGATGATAAGGAAGTATGTAGGAGGGAGGAATTTGCGGAGCTTGTAAAGCAATCTTGGGTGCCAGGCTAACAATTCTTAAATTGATTTTAACAAGGGTGGAACTAAAAGTCGTGTGTTGCTCGCACCAATTTTTTAAAATATTTATTTATCATAATTTACAATTATATTAGACAAATATAATAAGTAAATGGGTAGGAAGAATACAAGTCGTGAAAATTTCATAATAAATGAGCTCTTCATCGCAACTATCGTAAGACAGCAGGTCCCGAGACCACCTTCTTTTCAATCGCATCGAGGGTTCGTGAGGAATAAAAAGGATTACAAAGATAACGGATAAGTGGATTTGTGTGAGCAGGGAGTTTGGAATGAAAAGGGGTATAACTATTTCTGCGACAAATGGGATGTTGATGTCAATAGGGATGAGTTGATTGGTGGAAAAATTCAGCATTCTGGATTTCGTGAAGGATTCTGGATTGTAAGCATTGAATGCGCTAGGAATTAGATGGATTAGTAAAGCCCCGATGCTTGATTGCATTTGTCAAAATAGGTCTCATAAAAGTGACGTAAATGAGTTTTGAACGTTTGTCGAGTTGCTGTCATAGTAATCAATATCATCGAACAGTTTCTTGTCAAGATGGAGTCCTAGGTATTGAATTTGTTCTTCAAGAGTAAGTGGCATGTTCCTAAAGAATACATGGAGGGGAGGGGGGGAAGTATAGCAATACCGATGACAAAAATAACAGGTACTTATTCGGCTCATATAGGGTCTGTAAATAGGACTAAAAACGAAATATGCATTTTCAACGATCATATAACCAAAAATATTACTTCCATGCTTCGGCCCCCAAAATGCCAACATGAGGTTTAGCGGTGTATTTGTCTCTATTTAAATAGTTATCATATATTTGACACAGGGGTCGAAAATTTCCATCAGTGGTCCAAGCTTGCGAGATCGAGAATCTAAATCAGTCCGGTTTATCTATCTTTTATGTTATATGATGTTTAGCATGGTGACTGCAATTAAAGCAAATAACTACTTTTTTGTTACCTTTTATACATTTTATTTTATAATAAATTTTATTCTGACACGCATTTATTTCGTGTTCTTCATTTTTGAAATTCACCACAAAGTTCAAAATATATGAGGAGAAATGGTTCAGTATCAATTCTATCAATTGCCATCCCCTAATTTCGGTTTCTCACAATTTAATCGTGTTTTCCGTGATATATGTATGTCAAAATTGTAGTATACCTGAATACCTGTTGCTATTGGGCTGTTATACATAAAATGTCCGAAAGATTTTTTAATTCATTCAGAGATCTTAGTCGTTATCTGTTGATCTTTAGCAAAATATTTACCATCAGTAATATTTTTTTTTATTGGTGCGACAGGCCTTGGAGGCCCTTGGCCGCGCGGTATGGTTTATATTCCACGCCGCGATACTCGATGACATTTTATAAGGTAGGGTCATCACTATTTTTGTAGGTGGCAATTAATTAGCTGACGGGTCCCACATACCCGGGGGAGATTGTGAGTGAATCCCCATTTATTTGTATGCTTGAAAAAGTCCTCCTGAGACTGAGAATTTAACTCACAACTTTAGCGTGGCAGGCTAGTGCGCTAACCACTCAGCCACCGGCTTCAGTAATGAACAATTGTTAACCATCTACTATGTCTATTTTTTTTATTTATTTTTTTTTTCGCAAGTGGGCAGACATACTTTGGTATAATTGTGATCGTCCATGTAAACAATTTCCGAACGATTTCTTTTATATGATTTTTGTTAGTACAAACTCGGCCATTCTGCAAATCAGGTAAGAAGAAAATTAATCATGCGTTGGGTGAAGGAAGTTCTTTTGAAAGGACTTAGTTTACAAAATTTTCTTCAGGAGAAACGACGTTTGAAAATCTACCCCGTGGACGGCCTCAAACGTCAATGGTCTTCATGCTAACGCTCGACCTTATGTTTCAATAACGACATTAAATAAATTAAAGGATTTGGGCTATGAAGAAGGACTTATTCCCCATATCAATTCCCTAAGGACTATTACTTTTTTCAGAGTTTGGACTACTTTTTGAGAAGAATACAACTTTCAAATCATATAGGCTTTAAATATGCGTTGTCTGAATTTATTTCAATACGTAACTTAAACGTTTTTCAGACCGATGAGATAAAATACCAGGTCAGCCGTAGACAGAAGTGTATCGAAAATTATGTTAAGTACTTTGAATAAAGAATATGTAATATTTGATCTAATTTTTATTTTCTTCCTCGTTCAAAAAACTGCCATTTCGTGTTTTACAACTTATTAATTAACCTAAGAACAACGAATAATATGATTTGGTACAATTAAAATAAATAAACAGATTTATTTCTTACAAACAAGATAATTTCTCTGATAGATTATATGAAAATACACTCAGTGTCAAAATATTAGACACACTCCTTGGTAAAAACAACTAAAACTCATTTTAATACTTCGTGGCCTTTCCACCACCATTTATTAATTCAAAAATTGTGTTCTTTTTGGTAATTAATCGTACAATTGTTTGATGTTTTCTTAAGGTATTTGTTCCCATGAAGCCAGAATTGCATATTTCAACTCTTAGATTGTTCCCAACCGTCTTTACTCGGAGTACACGCTTCTTGAAAGAATCCCCCAAACATTTTCGATTATGTTGTTCAAGTCTGGGGAGACAGCAGGCCAGTGTAATTTGGCAATTTTGTTTCCAGTAAACCAGTCTTTAATAATTTTCGCTGAATGTAGTGGGGGCGTTATCTTGCTAGAAAACTGGTGAGCCTTCAGACATGTCATTAAAAATCAACTTTTGCTCCTCTAACAAATTTTTATATTTAGTTGAGTTTACTCTTGATGAAAGAATTACCAAATTTATTATTTTTTTTTTTTTGTAACCAATTGATGCCCAAACCATAACTTTGCCTCCTTCCATTTGACACCTTAATATATTTTTTTTTCCTTTAGTCATAAAAATAAAAGGAAAACCCATCTGGCCCATCGAGATTGAATTGTTTTTCCATCACTAAAATGAATTTTTTCCACTCTTCAGTCCATGACATTACATTCCGAGCAAAGGCCATCCGGGATAATTTATGACGCGTAGTCAAAACTGGTTTTCTTTTTCCTTTTTTTTAACTATTTTTTTTTTTTTTTTACTTTTATTAATAATCTTTTCTTAGTTTTATTTGAACTCCAGTTTCCACTGCAGTTGCTCTTGCTGTTTCGCAAGAGTTGGATGCGATTCGAATAATATTCCGTTTCTCCCTTCGTGTCAAAACAGGGGGACTCCCAGAAGAACGGTGGGTTCCATATGTCTCTCCGCGCCGAATAAACATCGCAAGCGATGAAAAACTCCATTTGATTTGGCTGGCTATTTGCCTACAACTCATACCGTCATTGTGGAGTGAAGAAATCAAACGGCGCTCTTCTTCGGAGAAACACTTATTTTTCCCTACGACTCGCGTTTTGTTTTAGGAATATTTTCGAACAAATTCGACACTACACTGAAGTAAAAACGGTATCTTAACGATTTCAACTAGTAGTTGTATACGGCATTTTCTTCTTAATAAAGAGCGAAAAGAAACACTGACGCTGTAAACATTGTAAGTTTTCGTTTCCTTCAAAAGGATTAGATAAATGAATGAAATGCAGCACGCTTCATTCCAAGTTATATCGAGGTGTATTTAATTGGTTGCCATAGTAGGCAACTGGCACCTACCTCGCAAATGGACTTTCATATTGGAATCTGATCTCCATCTGAAAGCTTTAACACAGACGTTTTGTTTTCGTTATTATCTTAAGTACTTCAGACGTTTGTCTATTTAGGTTTTATCCCTAGTTATCTTGGCATGCTCTGATTTATTATTATTATAATAGCATAAAATAATCAATATTTATAAACGGTTGAATTAATTAAAATCTAAGGCTAGAATATAATATTGCAAATTTTTATTATTTTATTATAGAATCTCTGCCTATTTAAAACTCCCACCATACACCTAAATGAGGCGTTTCTGATCTTCCTCACTTAGCAGTCCCTCGGAATTGTGATATAAAAATTACAATCGACAATTCCAATAGGGAAGCATTAAAATCTCTTATTAATGTTTCTGACACATTTACACTTTAGAAAAACTACATGGACGTTATTACAGCTCGTTCCTACAGATAAAAATACAATTCTATATAATTCTTATTTAACTTAATATTTATTTTTTTAATATACATTATATCATGACTAGTATATATAATTTACCTTTAATAAAGGAGCATTATATAATAAATAGTGTTGAACAAATTTGATTAAAACAACAAATAGTTTCATTTTAGTTTTTAACAATTGCTTTCTTATAAAATGTTAAAAACTTTAATATGAAAATATCAAGTACTTCTTAGGACTCTATCTTAACGGATTTGAGCTTAAGGGCTCCACTAAACTATCAAATTCTTCCTGTATCCAATCCGAAATCCATAACGCTCCGTACTTTGACACGAACAAACTCAATGTTCCAAACCAGATATCGCTCCTTCGATGAAAAACTTCATTTACACTCTAATCGGCTAGTTTCAATCCTTGTTTCCTCTTCGATTCCTGATAATGTTCCGAGTAAATTTTAAATAATATGTGCAAATCAACACAAAATTAAATATTCGTCAGCCATGATGTGGGATACAGCAACTCTTTTATTAATGGTTGTAATAGCAACTACTCGAAACTGCAACCATCAATTATCAAGTAGGAAAAAAGATAAATAAACCGTGATTAAAAAAAAAAAAAAATGTAGTTTTTAGGAGTGAATGGTTTTATTGTTATACTTACGAAGATAATTAGCAAAGAGTTCAGATATTGTACTTGCACATTAGATATTTAAATTACCAACATCCCTGTTGAATAACTGTACGTGTTTTTCATGTTCAAAGTTGAGTGAAGTCCGTACATGGTGTTAATAAAGATGAAAGATAATTCGCAAACAGTTCAGATATTTCACTGCTGTCACGGCACATGAACAACCATCTTCATTAAATAATGGCGCAGGTACAACATGAAGTTTTTTAGTGTGCTTTTACAAACTCCTCCAAACTCCCATCGTCAATACACACGAGGTTGATGATGCAATAGTTGTAATTTGTGCATTTAAAAAATTCTAATAATAATATACATATTTGTTAGTTTAATTCCATCAATACCTCAATCCATATACAAAATCACCCAAAATGTTAAAGGAGAGTAAGCATTATTTAAGAAATTAATTTGTTTTTGTATACGCTTACTTTGTGTCAACCAGTAGTGCTAGTCAACAAATTTGGTACAACTAGAGTCATTGCCATATGTTGTTCCATAATCAGGAGTCTTCGCTAAAATGTGTTTTGAGGATTAGAAGGCTAATATAGATACAAAATGTTGATAAGTACTTATACATCGGGTGAGGCGTGACATAACCAACTACGTGGAACGAGTAGATAGCTAACACGGTACGGGCCTTCTTGTTCTGACAGTAAATGAGGTCCCTGCTCCAGAGCCTGAGGGCTGCGTCGATAGCATCGGTTATAGTGCCTTAGTGCCCTTAGCAGAAATAATAGAAAGTTCTGTCAGCCAGCTTGCTCCCTTTAAAAGCTGCAGAATCCCAACAGTCATAGTCGAGCTTCTGATTTCTGAATAACTTCTAGATCCCGATATTATATTTCATCATTTACTTTTTTTCGTCGGATTCTGAAATTGGATTTACAGATGATCGAAATTCACTTATTTATCCTTATTACTTAGATAGGTTTTTCATAGTCCACCAAGATCACACGATACCACCTTGAAAAAAATACTATAATCGACTATCAATACTTAGACGACTTATTCACCATGAAAACAAGTTTTTACTTTACAACAAAACTATCGTATACAACATATTACTTAAACCTTTATGGACGTACAGTACTCAGGTGTGTGGCTCATTATTTTCTCGGCAAAACTACTGATAAATTTTGTAGAGAATTAAAGTTTTTCTTTACTATATTGAATTACTGTCAGAGCATCAGCACATCATGTAGCCTCAGGGCAGTTATTCACACTAGCTAAGAGCATGAACAGCCTCATCCAGCCCCATTTCAGTCTTTTAAGCACCTTTCACAGGCACCCTTATACCCTGGACGTGGCCAATAATCAGTTGACTGTGGGCTCCATGTCTGTTCTACTACGGGACGCAACCGGCATTAATAGACACAGGAATGAACTAGACATGTATTTGCACAGTAAACGGACTGACATGGATCTGATAACATAAACATATTTGTCTTCAAATTCTGAATTTTACATTCTCGGGTACAACTGAACATCCTGACAAACACCACACGCCGGGACTGTAATATTAATTAAAACCTCACTACAGCACAACCCACATTCCACAGCCATCACATTGCACACTCAACACCACCACATTGCAGACACCCACGATGTTTTGCAACTTCTTCAGGAGCACAAGAAGATGTTTTATCGCAGTAGGGGGTTATAATGCCAAACATTTTTTGGTTCTTGACTGTACACGCCGAAGGGAAGAAACCTGAAGTCTAAGATCCATGAACTCTTATTAGACACTATCTCACCTAACACAACAACATACTGGCCAACCTCGAGGCAGATAGCACCCTACTTTCTAGACCTAATCGTTACTTAAGTCTGTACCTCATGCTTTAACTACAAATTCCAATCCTTGCTCCGACCATTCTCCTCTCAATTCAGTACTGTTAGATGGGCCGCGTACAGGAATTATAGATTGGAGCGAATTCAACCTTTATATACCAATGTTCCTATAGACTAGGTTTTGAAATTATCAGTATTGATTGACCTTTTTCCTTAGATTAATTTATTAGTTTTCATATTGGTTAATGGCCTGTAAACAGCTGTAAAAACTGTTTCACTCGGATGTATAAGTATTTGGAAATAATAAACCATTGTGTAATAATTTGTAGCATTTTTTTTTTTTTTTTGGTTAAAATGGCTAAAGAATATTATATTTTACTGTTGGATTTCGATTTGATTTCCATTTAACCAAACCAAATTATCTTTTTAATAGTATAATATAATTGGAAATGTCGATACCAACCTAGTTTGTTTGTTTGTTTGGTATTCGTTTAACGCCACTTTCATGCTACCAAATGGCTAATCAGACAATGTTACACTGGTAATACTGAATTTTAGCTATCTAGGTTTTATTAGGGTAGAGATCTTTAAAGAGTGCGTGCCATCGCAAAGACTACCATTTCACGTCCCCTCTGAAGAACGGCATAACTTTTTACTTACTTTTTACCCCAGGTTTGAATCCGTGACCTTGGGACAAGGAGGCTGTTACGCTAACCACAGGTGACCCATATCAAGGTAGTTATAAATGAACTTGAACCACTCAATACAATTGTACTTCGATAAAGAATACCAGACCTTGTTTTTTATTTTTCAGCTATTAACGCGAATTCGGAGAAAGGAATTCTACCCTGAATCCAGCTCCCATTCAATGAGTTGTTTAACAATCGGTTGACAGTGCACACCAGGGTCACTGCAGTCCAATCCATAGGTTGTAAGTGAAAAACTAGGCCGTAATATTTAATATAAAGGAAAAGCCCTTTTGATGGATCGGCCTCAGCGGTGGTGAATGTTAAGTTACGTGCGGGCATCTGGTCCAAGGATTGTTTTCATTGTTGATCGACTCGTGTATCTAATTATCTAGTTGAGCATAATGGCCGCTGGCTCAGCGCTCTCGATTGTTTACAGGGCCCGTATCTGGTTTCAGTCATGCCTTTAATTATTCTATTGCGACCTAGGGAGAAATTTATCGCTACGTTAATAATAGGACGTGATGTTATATTTTCATAAATAGCTGGATGAAGGAATAGTCATGAGTAGAATATTTAACGATTAATCGATAAAACACTCCTAAACTTTTACACATAGAATAGAAAATAATTTTTATTCTGGAACAGGTTCGCTTAAGGACAAAAGATGTGTACGATTAAATATACAATGTATCTTGTATCAAAAGACCAGAGGATCATAATTAATTATTATTTACAATGAAATAGAAAGAAATAAAACAAAAGAGCAACCTAAATAATAACTTCTAATAGATAAATGTGTTGAAGAAAATTAATAGATTAACTAACAAGGGTGTGGGGTCCTCAAATCGAACGGAGCACTCAATGAGTGAATTCATATACTCAAACCCTAGTGCGCACCATCGCCGAATTTTTTTTTTTTTGTATTAAAATTTAATAAATTGTTATAAACATTTTTTTTCAACTTGTATACATTGTTGAATCGCGAAATTATTTATTTATAACTTTTTAACATTAAAAACATGGAAATTTATTATTCGCATGTGCTTGGAATTATAAATACAATTTATATTTTATCAAATATTTAATCAAAACACGTAACGTTTACACTACACTTGCCCACCATTTTTTATCGACAACAACCAAATTCCTCAGACAAACTCTGTAGATTACCTAGGACTGACACTCGATCGAAGGATGACTTGGGGCCCACATGCCAAGATGAAAAGACAGACTCTCAACCACCGACTGAAAATACTATACTCTCTTTTTTCAAAATCATCAAAATTAAAAATTAGACAGAAACTGAATACATACACATGCCTTCTTAAGCCAATATGGACTTACGCTTCACATATTTTTGGTTTAGCAAAAAAAACTCACATACAAAAACTGCAATCATTTCAATCCAAAATTTTAAGACTCATAACGACAGCTCCTTGGTACGTAAACAATAGAACCCTACATACGGACTTACAGCAACCAACAGTTGACCAACATATACAAACACTCTATTCTCGATTTCACATTAAACTTAACGGACACGACAATAGACTGATTAACGACATGTCAGTTGCTGAAATGCCGGTCAGAAGAAGGCTAAAACGAAACTGGATGAGGGACCTCCTCAGCTAGATTAAAGCCTTGGAAGGGGTGCTGCTGGGCACTTTACTTCCCCATGCCTATCATGTCTGATTTTACTTTTGTCCAGCACATTTGCTGATTGTCAGACATCTTCTGACAGGTGTAAATAAAGATATAAAGAAAAAAAAAAAAAAAATATATATATATATATATATATATATATATATATATATATATATTATATTATATATTATATATTATATTATTATTATTATTATTATTATTATTATATATATATATATATATATATATATATATATATATATATATATATATATATATATATATATATAATTAAAACTTAGAATTCATTCAATTCATGATTTAACAATGTATAAAAGTTGAAAAGAATTTATACTCATTATAAAGTTTATAATGATTTATTAAATTGTAATACAAATTAAAAAAAAAAAAAAGTTTCCAACATAAGGAATTGTTTTCTTAGAAATGGACAAAGTAGCTTTTTTTGGCTTTAAATCGTAATCATTTCATCACGAAACTGATAATTCAGCGGTTGATTGACAATCATCCTCAAAGAGCTGGAGATAACTATTCAATAAAAATAGCTTAGCTATCTTCTTAAATTAGTATGTTGCCGGAAAAGATTATTTTTAGCCATGACAAGTAGAATCGATTTTTTCATTAATTAAACACATATATGGTCAGCCATTTTATTTCGTCCAATCAAAAGCAGATCTTATTCAAACAAAAAAAAAAAGTTTTTATCATTTATAGCATTCTATATTAGCAAGTGTTTTAGTTATTTCGAGAAAAAGTCTGGATTCGTAGTGGATAAAGTCATTCAGTGAATTTTTTATAAATGTTGGCAAATGAGGCAACTTTTGTTTAAAGCTATTCTTATATTTATTGATAAACTTTTGGAATTTTAAGGAGGTCATTTATTTAAATTCATAACTGTTTTTACTCACAGTAGTTACTAAAACATAAAAATATAACTGCCATCATTTTTTTTTATTTAGATAGTTTGTCACTTAGGCCAAATAATACTTTTAGGTTTTATAAATTACTTATATAAATTATATAAACTTCAAATATAGTTTCTAAGTTTATTTAAAGGTCATTCATTGGTTAAATGTCGGTAATGACGTCAAATAAATAAATCAAAGCCATTCTGGCAAGCTTTCAATTTAGTTTTATTCCATTTTTTTAATGATTACTTTACAACAACAATTATTAAAGTTTTCCTAATAAAGGTACAATTTTCGACGAAAAATTCTAAAATGATTGGGTCAAATTAATTCGGAATAATACAAGTAATACTAAAATCGAAAAACTTTCCCATGCAATAGAAAAAAGACGAACTTCTTTTTTCCTCCAATAGTTAAGGAAGGTAGATTATCCAAGCAAAGGTTCTAAGTTCCTCGTTTAGAAACAAGTAAAAGTTTGGTTTACACAAGGGCAAGAAGATCTGGAAAAACAGCCGAGAAGCCATTGAGGAATATTAACAAAAGGCCGAACCTCTCATAAAAAAAGATACGAAGAATACCCAAAAGTATAAAGAGATATTGGCCCAAAAGAAACAACCGCAAAAAAAATTATAGATTTGACGTGTTCCAAGGTGAAATATTCGAAAAAATACATGTTTTTTAATGTTTTCAGCTTATGGAAAATGCACCCTGAGGTGAACACCACTGCTCGCTTTCTGGATCCAGAGCTAAGTTGCAATTACTGGAAGGAACACCTCATCATCCCCTTGGACATCTGGGCGGAGGTTACGTTTTACAAAGCCCTCAGCGGGTGCGATTCCAGTGAAAGGTCCTTCCAGGCTGTTATTATCGCTGAAGCAAACAATCCTTAATGTCTACTATTCTCTCATAAATCAACATTTCGGCCGCTAACATAATATACAAATAGTAGCCAATTTAATTTAGTGCAGGGAAGGCGGGGATATCATCTATTAAATCTGTTTTTTGTGTAATTTATCAGCCCTTACAGGTGAGGTTGGATTGCATGCTCTCCATCTTGTTCTATCATTTATCTCTTGTATCTTGGGGGCAGATCTGAAGGGGCTTTTTATAAGCCTTATCCGGATTTTGGACGTCTTACCACTTTCAGATTGCTTCCAGCAACCGGATTTTTTCAACTCTTGACCGATATTGCGTGCTGACACAACACCCATTAACTGATTCATAAAATGCAAGTTATCCCATCACAAAAGGAGTATCGTTGTATCAATATCTTTAAAACGACTATTTTTTTAATGAACTTGTGTTGCGGGGTCACCTGTGGTGTGATGACTAGTATAACAGCCTTCCTTCTATGTCCAATATCGAAGCTCAAACCTGCTGGGTGGCTCAAGGATTTGTTTATGGGAGTAAAAAAGTCCTTAGTTGTGCTGTCCTTCGGAGGGTACGTAAAAACCTGGTCCCGAGCCACTGCTATATCAGACATAGTGATATCCTAATTTACCTGGATAGGCAAAATACAGAACTCCCAATGTACTATCGTCCAATTATACACAGCAGTATAAAGGGGCGTTAAATGAATAAAAAAAAAAAACAATCTTGTATTTCATTTTCACAAACAATTGTTCGGAGTGTTCATAAACCTAACATATAATGAGATTAGCAACTGCTTTTGAAAAGATATTTTATTTTAAGCATGTTTGAATTTGTAACTATTTTTCGCAGAATAATTCTATTATGGAAACCGTTCCTATTATTGCAGCTGATCTAATAAAGTCTTACCTAAACATACCCGTCTTGTTTTATTAGAATTAACTTAATTTTATAGTTTAACAATCACTTGTCAAAATCCTTACTTTTGATATTCAGTCGAAGGATTATTGAACTACTAGGGTTAGCGACACCTGGAGCGGGCAGTTAAGTCGATAATGCTCTGTTATTTAGATGTAAATATTGACATTTCTCTTCAGCGGCTCGCAATGGCGGGAATACATTAAAGAGCTCTATTTCTGTCATTCCATATAGTTTGTGACCGTTTCTATTTCCAAACTGTTATGACCGATAATGTTTACAGTCTTTATTGGAGTTCGTGAAGACTATTAACTTCCCCTATCCAGTGTTCGCCATATAGGAGATAGTGTTTCTCCGTAAACGACAGTATTATTTTGCATTTATTGTCTAATTTATTCCCTTTCTTAAGAAATCATAGCCATCTAAGTCGCCAGTTACAGAATGCACATGTATCCCAACTGCTTTTGTCAGCGAATAATTCACATTAGTATATTTCTACAAGCTGATGTTCTTAACGTTGTCATAAAAATATGAAAATCGGATATATCCTTCGAAATAGTAAAATTAGTTCTTTTCGTGGGTATTTAAATGAGTCCGATTTCTCATTTAAGAAAATATTAAAAAATACATAACCAATATCTTAATTAACTATGGGTGGAATTAGACCGTTTGAAAATTTTAAAGTTTGAAGAATAAAAGTCAAAGAATAAAAACACAATCAAACGAGTAAACTTATACAGAATACAGATTTCGGGCCAAAAATTTGATCACCATCACAGTTGATTGGAGCACCGCTTGTAAACCAGACATTTATTAACGTTGCTGCATCGTTTACACACTTCCTTCAATGACCAAATATAGACCAATATCCCTTACGTTAAATTAAATATTATAAGTATTATAAATTAGCTGTTCAAAAAAATCCATCCACAGGAGCGTAAATGAGTATTCAATTCGTAAATTATATGTTTAATACAAAACACATAATAAACAGTTTCACTATTTAAATAATAATTAATTATGTTTCTATCGTTTTGGCCAGACATTTGATAGATTTCAATTGTACATAAATGTTATCCTTAGGGGACTCAGTCCCAGAATAAATCTATCTTTTATTTTATTCTAATCTAAACAAAGTGAAATCCAGCTCCTCCTCCATTTCTTAATCCAATACTGGAAAATCAGTGCACCAAATGTGCGGGTTGCGTCTGTCAGAATGAAGGCGTTCCGATTCTGTAGATATAATTAATATCCTATAAACATTTTATTTTTCTTCTTATTTCATTAGGTACATCTATTGTTTTTAAAGAAGCAACGGGAGTTTCGGGCTCGTATTTACAGACGAAATAATTCGATCAGCATTACATAATTAATCACTAGTAATTCATTCAATTTCGAGCCAAGAACAATATTTTCTTAAGCAATTATTTATGAATAACCAATACCTTTTGGACCACCTATATATATATATGTATATATATATATATATATATATATATATATATATATATATATATATATATATATATATATATATATATATACACATATTATATATATATATATATATATATATATATATATATATATATATATATATTTATTGATATTTAGAACTGTAATACACACATTAAGTATATGTGATGGACATAGTAAACTGACATGAAATAAATGAGACGCTACCCATTGTCAGCTCTTTAAAAATATTGTAAACTAGAAGGTCTCGGGGCCATCTTCTTTTTAGACGCCTTGGAGTATGATAAGATAGAAACTTGTGGATTAGAGTGGAAATGGAGTTTTTCATGGAATGATTGATATCCAGTTCGGTCTAATTCAGTAACAAATGGAATATTATGGTCTTTATGGATGAGCTTATTCGTGACAAAGAAAGGGGCGTTAAGGATTTTGGATTGTAAGGATTGGATACGATAAGAATTCGATATTAAGTAGAGCATTATAGCTCTACGCTGTAAGTCCAAATCGATCTTATGATCGGCGAATATATATTAAATATAAAAATAATGGATGATTTTTAAAACTTTACTATAAGCTTCTGTAGTATCAAAATTTGTATTAACCATTAAAATTTACCAGCTCTTCAGTATATTATTCAAAATTAGTTTTTCAATCCACAACTTTCGAAACTATAACAAATTTTTCATTGTATGTTAGACACATTACTCAACAAAAAGACTTTTATACATCAATAGTCAACGATCAGATTCGGACCCTCTACAACATATCAACATCCCTAACAACGGTAGAAGGCGGAAAATTAATTGTATAAGAGACCACCAGACATAAACGTAAAATAGGAATCAAGCTAGGAAGAGGTGCCGCTGGGTATTACTCTATCCATCAACCCTACCACACCACAAGATCAAACCCTTACCCCATTACATTCACTGCCTGTCAACGTCACCAATGCTGTGAATAAACAAAACAGAAGATAAACATAAAAAAATTATCACACGATCTTACTAATATATTTACATTGTTGACACGGTTATATTAGTTAAATTTGATACATTCATTTCGGAAAATCGAATTTTTTCGCTGTTAATACAACAATCACGATATTTAACATCGTTAAACTAAAAACTATCTATTTTATTAAAACCCAAGTCCCTAAATGCTCATATTGGTCATAATCGGTGGAAAAACTTCATATGGTGTTTATTTTTTAAGCTATCTATAATACAAAACAATAGAATTGATCTGTGATGATTTTTTAAACAATAAATAATCTTATACATCATTTATATTCTAGACCACTATGATGAACTCTTTAACCTCAAGGAGGCAGAAACCAGTTGTTACTGAACCTTATAGTGAATTTCATGACATAATCCTCTCGTGTTAGTAATTACCGAATCACTTGTGTACCGCTCCGATCATTTTTCACTAAAATCCGTGAAGAATGATGGTGGCCGTTGGTGATTTCGCCATCTCGACCGGGCAACCGTAAATCATACAGCCCCTTATTGAGATTATTTACGATTAGTATATTTCCTAATATAAAGGGCCTAACTAAGCATGCCTACTGTCAGCCACAGAAATCTTTATAGCTCCACCATAATGGCCGTAGTATGATCTTCATTGGAAACCGTATAGTAAGATTATAAGCTAATATAAAAATTTAAAAGCTTGATCTGCTTCATCTTTTTTTTTTTTTTTTTTTACTTTCACTTACCTATTTATCAAATAAATTGTATGGGCAAGTATTGCGATCGTGAAAATTTTCTATTTCGAGTTTTCATCGAAAATATACGTTTTAGGGTCACCTGAGTCCAAATGACCAAGTTCCATAAAATTACAGTGAACCTAGTTCTTCTCTAAATACTGTTACAAAAGTTGAACTTTGTTTACAACCTTGGTTATTACATAGATAATCCTCATATCTCTGAAATTATTTTCTTACATGTCGGGTTAATAATCCCAATTAGTTTGTATTTTTCTTTCTGTTACAGAAATTTGAAAAATGTAGGTTTAAGATTTTGAAAAAATTGAAACCTTTGGATATCAGCAGTATGTTCGTGTACCACACTATACATGGATATATTGAGACCCTTCTTGTTTGTACAGACCTCGACCGGGTGGTCCCTGCACTGGGTGAACGGCAAATCCAGTGAGAACAGTGGCTGCTCGAATCAGAAGAAATTCCATTCGAAATCAACAAATCATGTATGGGGAAATCGGAATCTCTGTCAGATCACTTTCACGCATAATAAAAATTGACTACAGGATGAATGCATTTCGAAGAATTACAAACATAATATAGTGGATAGATGTGAAGTGCTCCTTGGTCGTTACAATAATGGTCCTCATCAAATGATTCTGTTTGGCGAAAAGAAAATTTTTACAATCCCAGAAAAATTTAATTGCCAAAATAATCGTGTGTATGCACACAGCTCTAAGAAGTCTATGACGTTATAAGAAGAATGGAAAAATAACATCACTATTTATCAGTGATGATTTGGTGGAGTTTGCTTTGATGACGCCAAAAAGCTCCTTTTATGCAACAAAAAAAAAAGTTCTAAGCTATCAGGATGATATTTTGGAACCTGTAGCCAAACCTCTAAATGACACTCTGTTTGCTGGAAGTCATTTGATTTCCAGCAGGATTCCGCTCCAGCTCACAAGGCAGGTCATCTCAGCACTGGCTGCAAAAGAAAATTCCAGAGTTCATCCTAGGCTCAGATTGGCCATCAGGTAACCCTCATCTCAACCCTCTACATTGAGGACCCCCGAACTAGAGTGGATGGCATGCCAAAGAGCACAACATAACTTGGAAAGTCTTAAACAATTTCTGGTCCCAACAGTTGAGCTCTTTCCTCAAGAAGTGCTACAAATTGGTGACTTACCAAGGAGATTAAATACCTGGTAAAAGCAAAAGTGGGGCATTTTGAGTAGTTTCTTTTAGTCCCTATAGATACACATTATATTTCCCAATGTTTTTGAAAAAGTTAATTTTTCTGTTGAAATATGTATATATTTCCTTGTAATAGTATTTCAGGTATGACTAGGCATGTGTGTGTAGTATGTCTATTTTTTCTTCTTTTCCATTTTCTCTACTTGGCCATTTCTGATATATATATAATATTTCGAATTTGGGGGTTCTTGCTATTAAAATGATATGATGAAGGGGTCAACGAAAAAGTTTTGTTGGGAGCTTCTGCTTAAAGATAAGCGTAGTCTTTAAGAAATTAAGAAACTGAATTTGTATTATTGTCTCAATTCTGAAAATGGGGTAAATGATTTATAATTAACAATAATGCATTACAAACATTAAAACAATACATTGCATATAAAAAATCATTAATGCTCATCCCTGTCTAATCCGCCCTAGGATAGTTTTAGCAAAAGAAGCTCAATATGAGCTTAGGAAAGAGTGATCAAGAATTGTAAAATCTCAAAATTTCGAAAAGCAATTCCTGTTGGATTTGAAGTATGGTTGTTATACATGATTGGCCGGATCAATAAAAAAATTAATACATAATATTAATTAAATTCACAAGTTATATAACATTGATAGTGCCATTTTTTTTATAAATATAGCAAAATAAAAATGCATTTTAATAATTATGCCGTATCGTGAAATCAGCATGACCAGGCTAAATTTAACTGGATGCAAAAAGAGAGGAAATGACCTCTTTCACTGATTTCATGCATTATTTTTAGAAACCCATTCGCCTTGAGAATTATAATTCACAATGTCATAATTAAATTAAACTTTGTCACATTTTACTTATGTTATAAAGCAATTGGTTTCTGAATAATTTCTAATGGGTCAGCTTGCTAAAATGGTATCATCTGGAACAAGTTTTTTGAGGGCGGGGCCTCACTGTAGCAATAAGAATTCACCCCGTTTCATTTAATCCCACTTTATGTAATCCACTTGAACGGACTGCATTTACATCATATTACTTATCTGGAAGCGCATATTTTATTTCTACCAAAGTAGCTCTAGCCCTTGTCCGCCGTGAGTTAAGAATCGTTTCCAGATTTAAAACATTTTTTTTTTTTTTAACAGGTCTTAATATTTTTAAAATGTTATTTATCAATATCTCTATATATAAAAAATAATAAGGAGATTTTGGTTTCCGCTAACTCCTTCTAAACCACTGGACGGATTTTTTAACGGTTTTGAAAATAATTTAGGGCATTGTTTCTCGAAGGTTTATAAGTAAAATCCATTGCAATTTAGCTTTTATTTAAACGGTAAAAATAAATTTTCTGTCATAATAAAATTATTCCATAAATAAAAGTAGTAACGTATAATATACCGTTGGAAAGCGCAATATTTTAGAAAAATTAATATGCAATAAAATAAGTAGGTCAATTCAATAGAAAGATGTTATTAGTACTCAAACTTATGCACAAATGTTATCTGTAATATTTTGGATTAGGAAGGTTATGGTGATTCATGGTGATCGTACAGGTTATATTCAATACTTCATACAGTAGTAAAGCTTTTAGAAAAATATATTATGTACCAAATCGTACGAAAGTTGCTGAAATAAAGGAACAGTTTTTATAAACTAATACTAGTTATAATTATTTCTACTTTTAGATCATTTCAAAAAAAAATTCCGCTGTAATCTAAATGGGATCCACATGGAAACTAAATTAACTTTAATACATTATAACATATTTAGAAAAAGTGCTTCTGAAATTTTAAATTTTAATAAAACGAATAAAATAGGAACCGTTAAACATAACAAAAAAATAATAAAATAAACCAATTTTTTACCAATTTATGTTTCTAATTTCTGTCGATCATTAAATATAAGAATTAATAGACTTTATACAATAAATGTAATATTTTCTTGCTAAGTGCACTTTTCGTTACGGTGAACGAATACTACCAAAAGTAATAAACTTTTAATTGGTCAAACTGAAGGTTTTTTAACATAAATTACACTTCATTCAAATTGCACCGTTGAGAAGCATGTGTGGGTCCCCTAGTTTATAAATATTATGCAAATAGTGTAAAAAGAGAGGAGGACACTGAGGAGCGTAGAAAGAACATAATCATTAAGGACAGACAATATAATAAAGAAATATTCAAAGAAAAAATACAATGCGATTGATAATATGGATGCTAAAAAACAAAAAATATTATTTGCCAAATAACTGTGGTATCACAAGCCGGAATCGGGTTCTCTTCTCCATTTGCCAAATATTGATAAGTATGAAAATCTCAAGAAAAATTTTGACATTAGATATTTCAAAAAATCTACAACATTTAGTACATTTCAACCATTTGAGTCAACTCCTTCGAATCTTATGAAAAAGGATATTTCTGGATTAAAAAAAAATAAAAAAATAAAAAAAATAAGAGAGACATTGAAGTTCTTAGCATTTTAACTTTATTATTTTTTTTAATCCCAAAAAGGTTTTTTAAACAACCAAAAGTTTGGTTATTTTAATATCAATAAAATAACCGGTCAGAAAAGGTAATTAATACTTTCCTAATTTTCCTCAATTACTACTTCCTTTTACTTTGACTTTCCTATGTATGAAATATGAATTAAATAAAAGAATTGCGATTGTGATAAATTTCGAATTTCGAAGATTAAAATAGTCTGACGTGGCTTAAATGCCAAACTTTTTAATTTTCTTCCTCTAAAATACCTCTAATATCTTAGATTTTAAAAAATTCAGCATAACATCTCATTCAAATTATTTGTTAACCAGCTAAAGTTGAAAAGAGAAAAAACATTTTTTAGACAGTTTGGTTTTTTCGAACATGAGAATTGTAATAAAGTAATAATATTCCATTGTAAATTTGAAGATTTTAGAAAACTGTTATCTTATAAATAATGTTGAAAAAGGTAATGCAAGGTAACGAACAGGGTATAAACTTATGTGATTATTTCACAATTTTATATTATGTAGTCTAAAATATATGTTTCCAACGAAACTGAAAATAATTCTTTATACTTTTGTTTTCCACTATAACTTTATTCAATAGTTCCTTTTTTTTTTCTTTTTTTTGCGATTGAATGAAAGTAGTGTGGTACCCGCACTAGATTTTTTTTCTGTTATTTGTCAAGTTTATTTCATTTAGGATATTTTTCATTACTTAACCTATCTTTATGTTTTCCTTAGAGCGTAGGTATAAGGTAATGCATTTTAGAAGGATATGCATAATTGTTCCGTCAGCATGGCGATTGCTCCGATCCTCCATGCAGCTAAGCGTGGGAAAACCCTGAGTGCTCGGCAAATGAACGGTTAAAGATGACCTCTTTCCATCAAGATCATCTGTTTTCTCTTAGGAGCAACTTTGCATAATTTCCTAGATTTTCGCGGAACAAGTGCCCCATTTTTCTGGTCACGATTATTTTGGCATCTTGATGCTGAGCTAAGTTAGCGGAAGAATTACCGTAGATACCGCAATGTATCTATTATATAACGCATATACGAAGTATTTTTTTCCCTCTGAAGATGTCCAACATAGATTATTTATTTCCGTTTTTACATAGTATGTAGGTATGGTGGGTGGGTCTTTGTGAAATGTGTCTGACCGAATATGTTCCAAATATGTCTGACCGAAATCAAACTCAACCGCCATGCTTATAGGAGGAAGCCCTAGAATCAACTCGTACCCGGTAAACGTATTAGTTACTCTAGCCTCTTCCATAATAAGCTACTACCTAATAAAATAACAATTAGGTAGGAAGCAGCGTCTATCCACTATACTATAGAGCACTTAGTCCACTCTTCCCGGGTGCTGTGTTCGAATCCCGGCGGTGGCAGAATATTATTTAACCTGTTAATTAAGTTGGTGGACGATCCTAGGGTTTGGAGACCCTCCTGGGGCAGACCATGATTATATAAAGTGGATACCTACAATTAGGGGAAAACCTGGCTCCCGAGCGTGATTTACTCCCTAATCACCTCCTTGCACGGCCATTGGCAAATGGTATTCATACTAGAAACAGTATGAATCTCTGTAATGAGCCCAGTACCCTTCCTGGGTTGTAGTCGTACAGTTATTTTATTTTAAACAAAATATTTTTTTTTAACAGGGAAAAGTTGGTTGAGGGTGAGGCCATCAAGAAAAACACAATAATAAGATAAATAGACTAATAAGATAAACTTATTCAATCAAAGGCCAATGTTTCGCCCTACATTGTGGGCCTTCATCAGGTCTAAGAAAAACAAGATAAAAACTACTAAAAATCAAAGAAACTAGTTTTTCATTATGATCATCTAATATTTTCAAACATTCACAGCCACCTGTAGCGTAGGGGCTAAGATAACAGCCTTCTATACCTAAGGTTGCGGGTGGCTCTGGACTTTACCACTTTCTCAATGGCTTTCAGCTTGCTTGGATAGCTTTTTTTCCACACTTCATCCCAATTCTTGAATACATTCTCTATTTGAGAGTGAACTAGCTCTGATGGTGTCAGCAGTGCCCCACCACGACCAGGGAGAGTGAGAGCTTCTTTAGCAGCCTTATCTGCCATTTCATTTCCTATTATCCCCATATGACCTGGTATCCAGACATAATATATACTTTTTCCATCTTTAGTAATTGATGACCACTCCCTCAAACAGCTTTCTCCACCATATATTCTCAATGGTCAACAATAACTCCATCATTATTAAAAAATACTTTATCATTGTAAAACCAACTATAATTTAATTGATGAAAGCTTAAATTAAATCTTACTGCCATCACTGAATAAATTGTTTCGTTCATACCTATATAAAAATACTGCAGTGGGAGTTTTCAATTATTAAATATAAATTTTCTTCAACTTCAGCTAGTTAGGGTTTTTAAATTTAATTAGAACATGATCTGATTTTAAAAACAAAAAATAGCCAAAAGAAAGTTTCTTAATTATTGCTAATTCTTAATCCTCTTAAGTTAATCTTGCCAGGTAACGGCGTTCATCTTCATTCAACAATTGATGCAGAATACCATGTAGTTATATCATGAACCACAATGAAATACATATGCGGATATATCTGCTTGGCAAAATACATTTCCGATAAACCATCATGGCGGTCCAAACTCTTTGGAAAACTGAACCAAAAGCATATTGAAGCATACAAAAAATATCATTTAAAACATGACATAAAAAAAATAGGCCCAAAAATGTCTGCACAGTAGGGGAACCTTGACTATTGTCGAGCTATTTGCCATATTTTCGAATAGTGTCCTCTCTAACTAAAAAAATTTAACCAAAAGGGAATATCATACAACGATGGAAAATAAATAGATATATTGATGTCCCTCCTTTCGGAAATTGATTTTATAATAAAATCTAACGACATTATTATTTTATTTTTTTGATACGTTCCCTCTTCCCAGCTTCCGCTTTCCTTTAACTCCAATATTCTCATCCTCCTGGACTGCTTTTTTTCTTTCTTCCTCAGTCTTTTCCAGTCCTTTCTCACAAGAATCCTAATCTTTCTTAGTTTTTCTTTAAAAGCTCTCTATCCACGCAATCTCTATCTGTGACTTTTAGCCGTCCCAGCCCTTCTTTTGTTTGTTTCAGATATTCCTCAATACTTTTGTAGCTGCAGACATTACCGAAACTTTCCTTGTTCTGTCTCTCATTATTTATTTTGAACATGTGCCCGGGGTGCCTCAATCTACTGGTACTGATGAATGTTTCTAGATCTTCAATATTCCTATATATTTCTTTATTGGATTTTCGCTCATATCCCTCTCGGGTTTTTCCGATTGAGTTTTCTCTTTAGTTCAGTATTTTCTCTAGGCTGACTTTTCTATAATATAAAGGATCACCCGCCTTAGTACCGGACTACATTGCTTTATTTTTTCACTGCTGGGCAGTTTTTTCTTATATTAGTTGTTGTTTCTAGTTGTTGGTTCTAACCATCATTATGAAGAATGATTAGGACTAGACCAAGTGGCAGCTAGAACAAGTCGACTGTATTGACTGAGTGAAAGAAAAACTGCTGGGATAAAATATTAGTGTATTTTGAACAATTGGGAAAGGTTATAGATTAAATTTAGGTGGGCTAGATAATTACTTCTTGGTATGGTTGGTATGATGTTTCTCTCATTTCATCTCTTCATTCTCCCCGCCTTTTCGTCCAGCCTAGGGCGACCTTTTCTTCCCCTACTCCATTCTTATTGCAACGTACTCAGAAAAGAAGAAAGAGATGGTGTGTAGCGTGCACGCTTCTGCTGTACTCCGGCTTATCTTCTTACCATATGTTTTTTAGAGCAAAATATGGCCGCTTGTAGCACATTCATTGGATTGAGCGTGAATGTTACGCGAACACTATATTTTTTTATAACTTTTTTGTTTTTCATTTACCTCTAATATTACTTGATATTGATTAGATTTTTTTAATATAATGAATAAATCAATATAGCTAAAACTGATGATTGAGATGTTTAGTCCAATAAAATTTAAAAAAACCAACTCACCCTCCTGTTACTGATAATTGCGACGGAATGTCTATTGTAGTGATTAACCTTATCCTAGTAAGAAAATTCATTCAGTTTTTTTTTTTTTTCTTTAAATAACAAATCGAGAGTAAATAAATTAGATTTCATTCATGACAAACAGGAATATGTTTAAGATATCGTGCTGGTTATTTAATGTTATAATTCCTCAGAAAAAGGGTACTTACACAAGATGAAACTTAGAAAAGTAATTAGGATATGCAAATGTTCGTTTGCTGCTACATGGTATAACTAGAAGCAAGAGACACGGAGGTAAACAGATAAATCTTAGGAGAGGCAAATGTAATTTAGATTAATGACAGTACAACTTAATCCGATCCTCGGAAGCTGCCGGGAATCCGCTCAAACATTTTTTTTCTTCCCCCTCCCTCGGCGAAAAAGGTCGAATTGAGAGATGGTATCATTGTATCCCTATTCAAAGAATGCATTTATTATATCGAGAGCCAGGTGGTCGGGGTCCTCTTTAGGAAGTGGTCGTCATCCGTCTTAATGCCTCTCGTCGGCCAATCAAATTATATTCTCTATCGCTGCCTCTGTAATCTATAAAGGTCACCGTCATTTGCTATCATTTTCTTTAGGCATCCGCCATGTAACGTGCGTCAATCATAGTGGCAGTTTTGCTATTACAGGAAAATTATTGTGGGGATCCCGGTCCGGCACATAGTAATCACCTAATTTTCCAATTTTGCTTACGAATATTTTTTTCTACCGTCGAAGGGCCGTTATTATTTCTTTGTTGTCGTTATAAAAAAAATTAACTTCTTAGAAGTTGTCCAATTTTTTTCCTTAAAACAAATAAATCGTCAATTTAATGTTCGAATGAAATATTTTGTGCATTGATAAATACTGAAATATGAGAACTACGCAAATCCTCAATAAACGTTTGGTTGTTTATTATCTAAAGAAAAAACAAATAAAATACTTATAGCCACAAATTACCATTGTATTGGTATGTTTTGACTGGCTGCTTTTTTAAGGCAGATACAACCTTCAAAACTAGATTTAATTAATATATTTATATACTATACTTTTTGGAATGATTGGAGTTCTTTTCCAAAATTATCATGTTTCCCGATCCCTGTTGGTGGCATGCAAGGGAATAGTAAATTAATCCAGGTTTCAATAAATGACATATTATTTAATATTAGGTTATACATATACAATCCATTTAAACTATGCCTGAGAACACTGAGGGATTTCTTACAGTAAACCTTGCTAAACAATATTACAATAAAAAGTAACCTTCTGAAACTAAGTCGACTAAGTGTCCTTTCTAGGCTCTTAGACTCCCCGACGGACCTCCCTCAAATCTCTGTTTTTTCTGTCTCTCCTCTTCTCGTAGATGGAACTAGACTGACTCTAAAAACTCACCTTCACCACATCACCCCATCTTCCAATCCAACGATTCTTCTTTTTTTTTTGGAAATTGCCGATCTGCTATCTTACAAAGGAAGGCGGGGCTGATATGGGAAGTGCCCCTGGAGTCAGCGAAATTTCCCGGGGTATCGCGGGCTGTCCATGGACAATTCAGGGAGGGTAGGTAAACGTCTTTTGAACTTTTGCCGACAAAGGCTTATTAACAATTACTTCATTAATATTCAAATTATTTAATAATGAACTTACTTCCCTCAATATCCTCAATAGATAAAAGTATATTAGTCTGATGATATAGTGAATAAAGAAAATGGACCTATAATTGCAACAATTATGTACTATGATTTGTCGGTGCTTTGGGTGTCTGTTTATATTAGTCTAAAGCTTAATACTTTTTCTTGATGTTAGTTAAATTATAATTTTGATGTAGGAAATTTTTTGTTTATTTTATGCCTTAATATTATGATCAAATTGAGATTTCGAGTTCTTCAAGAAGGAATCCATCGGTTCTTTCTTTTATTATAGTGCAATATAAGATACTAAAAGCTGACAAACCGTTTAGACTTCTTTAAATCAGATCATTACGAAATCATCAAGAATCGCTCTCTGTAACTGTCATAAATATATAATATTAAAAGGGGAATATGGTGAACGGAAAAGAAAGGCGAAAAAGAAATAGTAGCTATTTTCGGAGGGTCCTCTTTAGCTCTTGTCCAAATTATTAAATCCATCTAAATAGTTTATAATTAGTGAATAATCGAAAATCGTTCAATAAATATGGTTGTCGTTAATTGTTTAGGGGGAGAAGACGGGGTGGTTGAGTGCTTCAGCTTGTGTTGCCTAGCCACCACAGAGAACTAAAACTTAAAACCAAATAATCACGAGTTCGCGTCTCGATCCTGTAGGGCTTTTATCTCAACATTTATCCTCCACCCTCACCACCAAGCCCGCAAAGCCCCCGTATAGCCATCAAAGGAGAGGTAGGGGTGAAAAAAAAAAAGTCATTAATTTATTCAATCCAATTTTATTTTATCACACTTATGCTCTCCGTTTTTAGTAGCCCGTGAGTGTTTCATAGCTCAATATAGGTTTATCATGTTATACTTTATTCTGATTTTTTTTTACTTTTATTCCTAAATTGATCACGGAAGAAAAAAAAATAAATACATTTCAAAAACAAAATTAGTTTTAAAACGGCCCCAAACCTTTAATTACAAATACGAAATCATCAAATCCTAATAGTTACGTTTTACCGTCATTTACGACTGCTTTTTTTATTTTATTTTATTTTACATCATCCACCAACAGGCCTAGACCCAATTATAGGTGGTAAATCATACAAAAAAAATACATTACAATACAATGATTGAAATAATAATAATAATTCAAATTCAAATTAAATAGTAATGTACTACATACCAGCTTAGAAGGAAATCACAAAAAAAAAAAAAAAGATACAAAAGGGAATTGCTGTAGAATTGATACTATCATTACTTAGTCTCTTCAATAAGTTTAAAGCTTCAAAGAGTCTGTCATAGCTTATCAATAACCTGTAAAGATTCATTAAATACATGATTTTCTTTTATTAAGAATCTTACATGTTTTTTTTTTTGTTTTTTTCTTGCAATATGTTTCTTTACATACCTCATACAAATAGTGCATTAGTTGCATAAGCAAATAGTTAAAAAGAAAAAACTTTGGAGATTTTCAAAATTAGATAAAATGTATCAGAGAAAAATCGCTTTGAAAAAAACCATAAGTTTAAAAACAAACCTTTTGATTCTTGTTGTTGTAATGTGTTCCGTTATAATTCGTAATTTTAGTATGGAAATTATGACGAATAAATAAAAAATTCAAACCCTTAAGTAAATAATGATCAATAGAACTGAACTATGAGCCACTGGGTTTTTAATTTTCACTAAATAATTTGTACATGTTCTGGTTTTCATGAATTGTTGTTTAAAGCTTTGTACCAAGTTGTGCCAGGTACACAATTCGACCAGCTTGAGAGAAAGTTTTTGGAGCACATTCTTTCATATTTATATATCCTTTTATTTTATGTGATAATCTTTACTTTTACGGATTTTTTAAGTTGAAGATTTTCAGTCTGGAACCGAACAAGCCAAAATAAATATTTATTTTTGTCACAGTTTCTTTCAATTACTGCGTTATAAATTCAAAGGTCGCTGGTCACATTCAATTAAATAAAAATATGAAAAAAATTGTATGCTTTGAAAATATAAAATTTTAAATGTAAATATTTCATATTTAAAACGATATCAACATCATGAATCATGATTGATTCACATGTAGAAAGCCATTGTTAAAATTAATTTTAGCTAGAATTCAAAAATAGAAATTATTTAAGTAAAACGGATAAATGTCTTTTAGTTTTCACAAACCATAAGTTGTATTCTAAAGCTAACTTCTTTATTTCGAACATATTTATACTTTAATTGTTTTTAAAAGAAAATATTTTATTGGGTTTCTAACTTCCTTTCCTACTCCAATTAAGGCAATCAGGACATTTCTTTAGCTTTGACATATTTTCTGAGTAATTCAATACAGCCAAAGAACCGAGTGAAATTAGGAACAGTTTAACAGGTGGCCCCACATAACACTACCCTTTCCTGTTTTCTATCAGGTCGAGTGGAAATAAAACCAGGTAATTGGAGGAAAGTGATTTTTAAATAAAACAAGTTTGAGCCCTGAATGGCGGAAGCTCGGCTAGTCAATAACACTTCTGTCATTAGGTAATTAGTTGCTATCGGCGAAATTGCTGAGAAATCCATTAGACACGGTCACGCTTAGAGTCGTCATGAAAATTACTGAGAACGGAAGGAATACCACCTGAGTGATTTAAATTATGTGAGACTTCATCTTTGTTTTTAGCACCGCATGTGCTATCATACTTAATGAGACGGTTCAACTTCAAACTCATGATGCACAACTGATGTTGGAGACAATATCAAAATAACTAGACTGGATAAATATGTGCTTTTTGTATCAATATAGCTGTTATCAAATATAATTTATTATATTATATTATAGTTCTTATAATATACATATATAATATTAAAGCTGATCCTCTGTAATGGGCTTAGTCAAGTATTTTTTTCTTAATATTTTTTGTTTGTGATGACTAATAGAGATTTATCTATTTCATATGACATCTAGATCAGCTTTAGATCCTCAAAAAAATTAGTTCTGAATAAAAGAAAAATAATAAAATAGTAATTATTGGGTTGTTTCACATGAAATGTCCGTTTTTATAGTTTCTGAAATACATAAATGATTTTGCAGGTCTCTGTTGTTTTCTTCCGAATGTTTACATATCTAAAGTAAACAGTTACTAATACTCTACCTTTGTATTATAAACATTAGCTTCCCAATCAATTACCCCACTTTTTAGTATACCTCCAAATATGAACATGGAAACACGGAATTTTCGAGTAATATTTTTTTACGAGTTTAAACTCGGCAGCTTAGGCCGCCAGAAATATTTGCAAGGCGTTTGGGGAAGGGAGTGTTAATGAACGGACCATTTGCCGTTGGCTTGCTAAGTTTTCATCAGGGGATACCGACTTGGAAAACTTGCCCCGAGGAAAACGTCCGTAATAGACATCGATGTCCTCATACATACAGTAGAAGGAAACCCCTACCAAACAGTTAAAGGACTCTCAACACAACTAAATGCAAGTGCATCTACCGTTTCCAGACATTTAAAGTGTATTGGGAAAGTAAAAAAGCTTGATATATGGATACCTCATGATCTCACTAAGCGGCAGTATGACCCCATGTTTCAAAACATACCGTGCAAAAATTGAAAGAGCTGGGCTGCGAAGTTCTTCCGCACCCACCATATTCTCCCGACTTGTCTCCAACAGATTACCACCTGTTCAGGAATTTAGACAACTTCGTCAAAGGAAAACTTTTTGAAAATGATGTTCAAGTGAAAAGTGCGTTTTCAGAATTTTGTCTTACTTCAAAGTTCAGAGTTCGGTTCAGTTCGGGGATAAAAAAGTTTGTGTCACGTTGGGAAAAATGTGTAGAAAAATAAGGTAAATACTTCGAATGAAATTATCTTGTTTTCATATCGTATATTTAATAAAAATCCTTTACCTTGAAAACGGACTTTTCATGTGACACAACCCAATATTAATAACATAGATTTATAATACAAAAATATGTACCTGATCCTGAAAGATAAAAGGACAAAAGTTATTATTATAATATCTGCCAAAACCTCCAGCATCCAAATAATTCAAACTTTCCTATTTAAAAAAATCTGGTGCGCGCAACACACGACTTTCACTTACCTCCGTCATTTATATCAATTTAAGATTTTTTTTTTTTTAATTTAGAAAGGAAATATAAATTGTTAAAGAATTATTAACGTTGGATTTTAATAGAAACATGTGTTTTATTAAATAATCTATTATACAGTTATCTACGACAATCAGTTTGTTTTATCGGCTTTTCATCACTTTCCATTAACCTTTAAAATTCCGTGAATTAGATAATATTTTTTCTAAAATCTTTAGCTATCCAACAGTATACTATACATCTATATTACTATTCGTGTGTTTAAAAACACAAATCTTGCAAAAAAATATGTTTGTACTTTTCTCCTTTAGTTGTTTTTCCAATTCGCTCAACTTGCATATTTACCCGTTATTTATCAATGCTAATAAGATGATGTTCCATTTTTTTTAAATCTACAAAAATAAAGGTACTTTAGAGGAAGAAAATTTAAAATATCGGCATTTAAGCCATGTAATACTATTCCCATCACAATGAAGCCTACATGATATTAAAGCCTATTAAATTTTACATCGACATAGGGAGTTTAATCAAAATCGTTTGAGCCGTTTTTAAGAAAATCGTAAAAAGGTGCTAAAAGCATGGTATAAAGTAGTCTTCCGGGCAGCTGATTATAATGAAAAAGATTCTGTAACATCTCGGGCGTATATTTGTCTTAAATATAAAATTTCAGTTTCATAGGCCTTTTCGTTTTCGCCCGGGAGTTACCACACACACACACACACACACACACACACACAGACCTTTTTGCGGGACTTGGTCATTTGGACTCAGGAGACCCTAAAACGTGTATTTACGTCGAAAACTAGAATTCGAAAATTTGAAACGATCGCAATACTTCCCCTTACAATATATTTCATATATAGGTAAGTGAAAGTAATAGTTAATTAATTAGTTAATTACTAAATAATTTAATTTTTCTTTGATATTATTCTGAAGGGACTTAAGTAAAGTCGACTGTAGAAATTATCGTAGGTAGAAATTATCGGGAGTAAGTCGTTTTTATATCTTAAAAAAACGACTGATTCCCGATTATTTCTACCTACGATATAGAATTTATTATTGTTATTAAAATATGAATGAAATATCGAGAAAAAAAATTGACTTGGACTTAATCACAGATTAATATAAACAAATTCATGACTGGCGGAATTACGACATTAACCCAAACACTTAAATCCACCACCACCAATCCGTAAAACGCACCCTTAAGACTTAAGGAGGCGGTGGCCTAGAGATTCTATGAATCATAGCAGATGGCAAACAGCGATTTGGCCAAAACCATTGATTTCAAATAAATCTGTTTGTTTTTTTCCGTAATAGAGCTATAAAAATCAATATGTTCATATTTTAAAGCCGAAGAAGTTTATGAATAAATCATTTGAAGAATACCCACAAATTGAAGACATGTTCTTCTCCAAATTTCAAAATAGATATTCTCAACATCCATGGTGATTTCCTGTAGCCTTCTTTCATGGATTCCACATTCTTTTAAAATATATTAGGGGCGTCGTTTGAAAATCAAAAAAATCAAAATTTCAATTAAAAAATATAAATAAAGGATTAGATATAGAAAAATAAAACAAAACCAGTTTTCAGCATACAAAAATAAATCCAATAATTAAAAAAATATATATATTATATTTTTAGTTAAATGATTTATATTTTTAGTTTATTCGGTTCAGAATGTGAACTCGAAAAAAAAAGAAGGTATATCTGGTAAGAAATAATATGAAGTAACATATATGGTATTTTTGAACAACCAATATAATCCCTGAAGATTTAAATTAATTAAAATAATTTTTTTGTTATGAAATTCTAATTTATAAGAAACTATTCATTCTTCCAAATTTAATTATTGTGGATTCTTGAATTTTGTTGACGTTTACCATTTCACTATGTCATAAATTATCTTAGCAATTCACCAATTTTTCATCATTTTTTGACAGTTGTATAAACATTCCTGCTTTTAAATTTTAAGATATCACCAGGATATAGCAGTTTATCAAAGATGCATGACAGATTTAGACCTAATTTATGCTATAATATAATTTCTTTAAATGTATTGAAATTTCAACTTTATTGATTCATTTTTGAAGAAGGCAAAAAGTGTCGGAACCATCAAAAATAAAATATAAATATTATTGTAAATTAATATAAATACGCTGTAGTAAAAGATCCTATGTTACTAGGTTTTATAAATTAAAAAATTAATTTTTCAGTTAAGGTTTTTGAAATCAACACACCAAATGAAGATGTGAAAATTTATTTACATATATCTTTATAAGATAAATTCGATCAATAGTCAGTCGAATTTTTTTCCAAGTTGTGAAGCTATAAATTACAATAAGCTTTCTTAAATATTTGTTTATGTTACGTAACACTAATAAATTAGTCTCATATTATGTTTCATTCATGAAACTTGATCGTATTTTACACTAGGCTTCCAAAAGAGAAAAAAAGAAGGAATTTTTAGATATCTAGGTGGTGGTTTAGCCTAAAATTCTAAAATAAATATTAGTCTGTATGAAATTCGATTTTCCAAGGTTTCGGTTTCAAATCCGGCAGTTGGGCTTTTGGATTTTTAAATAGGAGTAAAAAATGCTTGGTTATGCCGTCCTTCGGAGGGGATGTAAAATGGTGACCTTTTAAAATATTTAATTTGTTGATACGAAAAATTAACCATTTGATCTTGTTAGCGATGATTAAAAAAAACCGGATAAATATAACAATTAAATGAATTTTAATACCAACAAAAGAGGAAAAGTGCAAACATATTTTCAAATATGAATAGTAATGTAGAAGTGTAATATAATGATAATAATTTTTATTTATTATGGGAAGAGTCCCTTAAAAATAATATTACAGAACATAAACAATGCTTTTAATACTGGAGACTAAAATAATGAAAACAACAGAATTAAATTAATAAACTGAAAAAATAAAATAACTCCAAAGATAACTGCTAACAATAATGTGCAGACAAAAAAAAAAAGTATATGTTCAAATGAGAACAGATAATAATATATAATAACAAATATAATAACATTATAAAGAAAAATTAAAAATATACATTTAAAAAAAAATACAATGCTTATATATCTTTGTAAAATTATACATGATTTAATCTTACATATCGAAAGAATATCTTTCGAAAAGATATTCTTTTCGAATAATGTAATACATAATAAACTCTTGCAAATCTAAATATTTTAGAGGAAAATGTTATCTTACATACAAGGTTGTGAGAATGATATACAGAGGATAAAACTAAGAGATTGTTGTAGATGATGAATACTATTGTTAGATTATTTAATCTGAAACACTTGTTTCCATCGAAACTCAATGTAATTTTTAACTTTTCTTCAACTCTAACTTTATTTAAAAGTTCTTAAATTGATTTTAATAACAGGGTAAGTGAAAGTCATGTTTTGCGCTCACCACATATTTTACCGAATGTTATGGCAAGAGCTTAGGGGTTTCAAAATTGATAGGTAGTTTCAGCGTCGACCAGTCAGTTCATCTGATCGTCCATCTCAAAGCGAGGTAGATAAAACAAATTTATTCCAAGCCTTGATTTTTTAAATCTTTTTATTTATTTATTATTATTATTTTTTTTTTTTTTTTACTTTTTCATTAAATCTGGAGTATTTGTGGTTTCTTAATACAATGTCCAGCTCACGTATCGCCAACCATCGAAACTACAGGATTTAGAAGAAATATAACAAAAAAAAAAAAGGAATCCTCCTAGGCTATCAGCAATTACTCCTATGGTGACCCCCATATGAAAGATATCGAAGATAGGGAATGCGGTCCACTTGCTCTGAGGTGAGTGGTTTGCGCAAGGGAGCTCGATCCCAACAATAAATATAAACTGCAAACAGGGTCCTTCCACTCCTGGGTCCTTATGTAACAGCATCTGTAACCGCCGCCTTTATTTCCACTCCTTGGAAACTGCCTCCTAGTGTACTGCGTGCGGGTGGTGGCACTCCTGGCTACAGGAGAAGGGTTTAATATAGAAATACAATGTTGTCACCATCGCTTAATAATTATTATTACATTTTAGAAAGTTATGAGCCACAAATATAATTTTACGAGTAAATAGAAAGTTTTCTAAACCCAGAAACTTAAGTTACTGATGAAAACATCTGTTTGTGTTATTTAAACAGGAAGGGAATTTCAAAGAAATCCACTGTTAAAATTTATTACTTCTCTTCTCCTTTCTCTTCCTCCCTGTGCCTTTAAACGTAGAGGAACCTCTAACCACTTGGTCCGCACATCTCGGTCCCCAGCAAGCATCTTCATCTGATACAGTGATTTTCCTGTTTCTAGACCTAGCCGTTGGATATGCTCCAAATAAGTCCTTCTAGGTCTGTCTCGTGCTCTTTTAACAGTCGGCCTCACCTCCATACATTTTCTTGGTTCTTTGTCTTCCCCCATTCTACATACAGTTAGAGTCAAAAGTATTCGGAATTCGTATTTCTTTTCATTTAATAAGTATATTTTACAACTATGAATTTCATAGAATTTTTTTTTACTAATAAAGCTCTAAAAAATACTCCCGTAAACCAGGTAACCGAAAAAGATTATCGTTTTTAAAAATATCCGATTAATAATGTAAAATTACAAGACCATTCAGTGTCAAAAGTTTTGAGAAATCGTAATATCCTGTTGTTTAATGGTTTCAAATGTTCGTATTCTTACTAATCTTCGACATAATTTTATGTTCTAAACGATTCTGCTCCCTCAAGTTACATATACCTTACAATACAATAACCTTGGATTATTTTTTATTTATTTTTTTTTTTATAAGGCCATAAAATAAAAACGCAACGATCGAACAACGACTTCGAATAATTTTAAAAATATAAATAGTTAAAATTAAAAAGAAAATGGATGAGAATATGTGAATGGTCATGTATAGGGTTGATAATATAATAATAAAATATCAAAGCAAAAACGTGAGCGTACAAAAAATATTAAATGTTAAAACTGAAAGACTGATTATTCATCAAATAAAGAAACAATACCTCAAACGAGTAAACTTAAGCTTATTTCTGAACTTTTCAGAACTTCTGGATACACAATAAGTGTTTCAACTGTTTGCCGAGTTTAAAAAAAAAAAAATATGACGAAAAGAAAAACATGGTCCGGAAAACGTCTTTCTACAGGCCAGGAGTAGGCTGAATGTATGTAACATTTTTTAAAGAGAAAGTTGATGAATTAAAATATTTACAGAACTCTTCCAACTATAAAATACATGGTCCTCATGAAAAAAGTATGGTTTGGAGAAAACTAAATAATGAATTTATTATGCCATAGTAAAACATCTTGAGCGGTCAGTGATAGTGTTATCGTAATTGTTTGATATTAACTATTTTGTACCTTCCTTCTAACATCATAGAGTGGTTAACAAATCGTTAAACACGTAAAAAATATGTTAAGAGCAAGTAAATTACGGAATAATAGTGAATTCCGAATACTTTTGGCATTCACGGTACCACTGGAGTTGTTGGTGTTCAATTACTCATTACAGGACCAAATTCTTGGACTTCTTCAATTTCCCATTCGTACTACCACTTGAGTCTAATGTCTATCCTCTTCCACATATAGATCTTGCTGATTCAAGAACGCTCATTAAAATAAATTGCGAATTGTAAATATCGATCCTTTTGGAAATATGGAGCTATTTTATTTTGAGACGGATCAAACGTACGGTATCCTTTTGTAAAAAAAAAACAAAAAAAAAACGTTCCTATACTTTCTTCCAAACGGTACACTATTTCCTAGCAGAAGTCCCTAACTTCATAATTTTGTGACATTTCATTGGTTCATTCAAAAACCAGTTGACTCATCCTTATGATTGTGAACAGCAGTATGCACCTAAGGATAAGTTTCTTGGTTATTGAGAACGACAGTTACATAACTTTGGTTCCAGTATGTTCTGATTTAAATTAAGTTTTTTCGTAGTATCTCTTCTTGAAACCACATAACCTCACTCGTGTAAATAGGCATAATTTGTGATACGAGGCATGATTTTTAAGTAAGTACCGTTTTGCGATTCCGCTGCCGCAGCGCTACGGTCGACGCTGATTACCTACATCTATTATCTACGCACTGACGCGATTAGTCAGATTATTCATTGTATACGTTGTTTACTGAGTGTTTAAGATGCCTCCGACAATCGTGAGTCCCGCTGATCGTGAGGTACGGGCTGTTATACGATTTCTTAATGCTAAAGGCGTAAAACCGATCGATATTCATCGTGAGATCGTTGATGCCCAATGCCCGTCCACATGTGGTAGATCGGACCAAAGATCTCATCAAATCATTTAAATGGGAAACTCTAGATCATCCTCCATAAGGGCTGTATGGAGGATGATCTAGATCTGGCGCCCAGCGACTACCATTTGTTCCTGCACTTGAAGAAACACCTGGGCGGTCGGCGTCTTCAAGACGACAACGAAGTCAAACATTTGTGATGTAGTGGTTAACAAGTCAGGCGGCAGAATTTTTTGAGGAGGGTGCCGCGTTATGACAAGTGCCTCAAAAGTCATGGAAATTATATAGAAAAGAAGATTAAGATACAGGCTTTCATGTAAAAATAAAATTATTGCGATATCTTTGCGCGTCTTTTTTTAATTCCAAAACGGTACTTACTACTACATGTTTTTTAAAACATGCCTCGTATTACTTTACTTATATGATTTTATTCAAATGTAAGGATGTCGAAGAGTGATAGTGTTGATCATCCCTGCTTCTTCTCTTTTTTTTTTTCGTTCATAGTAGTTGTTTGTGATTATTGGCTATTCTATTATTTTAGTTACCTTTTTATTGTTTATCTACTATACTACTATACTAAATATATCTCTTCTTTTTAGCCAATTATACCGAAGAATGTTTCTGAATATTGGCCATAGTACAAGATATGGTATCCGAAAACTTTCAAATCAAAATTGGTTTATGTATATTGGGAACGAAAATGGACAATTTATGTTTTTAATAATGGCGATTGATTATGTATTATAATGTTAGACCTTGATAAATAATGTTAACATTTTGTTTTCAATGTGACGTTTTAGTTGCAATGAAGTACCATAACCAAAGTAATAAACTCTAAACCAATCACTACTGTTATTTAGTTCTCACTAAATCGATTGCTAATAGAATCATCAATGACAACACATTCAAATTGTATCTTTGCGAGACAGGGGTAAGTCACTAGATATTTATAAAATGTGTTCGATTGAGTTGACTGTACATTCTGGTAGTTGAAAATTAGTACTTTAGATATTTATTTGGAAGCCTTAAATGGAATCCTCGATGAAGACTACTATTTTCACTTCTCCAACTTGTTAAGAAGGTATTTATGTATCAAATTACCCACGAGGCATCCCATCTCAAAATATTTTATTAGAAATTGTGCTGAAAAGGATTTAAAAAATGATTTATCCATCAAATGGCAAAAATGAACCGATAATCGTTTGAATATTAATTTGAACGTTTTATATTTATTTTCCGTATTCATTTTTAATCAATCATTGGGTGAGTGTGAATTTTGTCCTGGAGGTAATTTTGAAAATGGTGATGAGTTAACAGCGACTACTATATTTTTTTTCTTGATGAAAGGTTAATATCCAATCCACAGAGATTGGATAATCCAATCTAAATGTAAATTTTTGACGTTGTTAACGATAACAGAAATATGCTGTTCGTCTTAGTTTCTATCTGTCTTCGTGGCTTATTCTGTAACTCGGAAGAATATTTCACTCATTGATTTATCCCTATATTTTAATTCTTGATTTGATTTAATTATAACAATTTTAATATGAATCTAATAGATTAATGATATGCAATGATGGTCAGCAGTGAGCAAGTACGAAAAGGATCTCGTTTGATTAGGTTATTATCGGCTAAATAATACAAAAATATCCAATTAATCCAATATTTTATCTTTATTTTTTAAAGTCTTCTTAACCAAGACTATCTTATTGAGGATGTATAGTCGACTGTAGAAACTATTATAGGTGGAATAGTCAGGAATGAGTCATTTTTTGAAAATGACAGCAGTTTATGCTTGGACTCAGTAATACCCTGATGATGGCTCACAAGCTTGGGCCGAAACGTTGGCAAAATTAAAAACTTTTCAAAAAATGACTGATTCCTGACTATTCCACCTATAACAAGACTATTTTAGTTAGAGAGCCCTTTTAAACATTTTACTCAAGATTAAGTCTAGTAAACAGTTTTTTGTTTTGTTTTTTTATTCTAGAAAAATCCAAGTGACTCACATTTGAATCGTACGCACTTAAAACATTGTAGAAAGTTACAATAGGTAAAAATAATCAGGAGTCAGTCTGGTAAAGAATATTTTTATTTTGCCGACGTTTCGGCCCAAACATGAAAGCCATCATCGGGGCTACAAACAATCAGAAAACAAGAGAGATACAAACCAATACGGTATGTCAATGGAACTAATAAATGTAAAAATGAGGGCAATGACAAAATAAAATTATTTTAAAAAAATACAAATATATAAAGATGAATATAAAATCAAAATTTAGATAATTTAGAAGCAAATAAATTAGTCAAGCAAAAAATCTGGTGCGCGCAACACACGACTTTCACTTGCCTCCCTTGTTCAAATCTATAAAATCTATTTAAATTGTTTTTAAATACAGTTAGAGATAAGAATAAATTTTCAAAGAACTAATTACATTAAATGTCAATAGAAACATGTAATTCATTAGATAATATATTATATTATTATCTACGAAAATCAGTTAGTTTTATCGGCATTTTATCAATCTCCGTTAACTTTTACAATTTCGTGTATAACATAATATTTTTCCTAAAATCTTAAGCTTACTTTAGATATTAAATATTGGCATTTAAGCTCTTTCAGACTATTTCAATCAGAATGAAACCTACATAATATTAAAGCCCATCCAATTATACATCAATATAGCGAGTATAATCAAAATCGTTATAGCCGTTTTTTAGAAAATTGTAAAAATGTGCTAACTGTACAGTATAAAGTTGCACTTCTGGATAGCCGATTGTGAGGGAAACGTTTCTGTAACATCTCGGGCGTATAGTTGTCATAAACATAAAATTTCAGTTTCATAGGACCTTAAGTTCTTGCCCGGGAGTTACTAAACACACACAGACTTTTTTGTGGTAGTTGGTTATTTGGACTCAGAGGACGCTAAAACATGTATTTCCGATGAAAATCGGAATTCGAAAATTTTTGCAATCGCAATACTTTCCCTTAGCATATATTTCATTTATTGACAAGTGGAAGTAAAAATTGTATATAAACGTTCCATTAACGAGCTACGTTAAGCATTACCTGATGAAAGAAAGCCGATAAGCATCTATAGGTTGTATTGATGCGTATCACTTTTGTTTTCTGATTGCTTGTTTCACTGATAATAGCACACATGATGGAGCCGAAACAGATAAAATATTATTAACCAGACGGACACCTGGTTCTTTATAACTTATAATTTCAACAACCGTATATAAAGTTATTTTTATTTTTTTAAATTTATTTATGAATAATAAATTAGCGAGAAATGTTTAAATAAAAAAAGTCGTTTTTTATTTCCTTCCTCTCTCTTCTGCCAAGAAATCGGACCTACTACCGTCCTTACTGATTTCTAAAGCCTCAAACTGTTCCCGTGAACGAATACTACAAGGATACATTACACCGAGCCTGGTATTACTAGGTAGCCGGTACAAGTAACTTCCATACAAGTAGCAGACACGGTTGATGTACAGATAGATAGCCCTTATGAGCACTCCCAAGATGGGTTTGGTCCATGTTTCGCATATTAAGCGGTAGCGACTAGTTCCTGCCTCATTACCCGAGGGATAACCATTCCTATTATTTCTGACCTCATTAAACTTTGTGTCATTGTTCGAAAGGCCTACCGGTATAACATTTATACTAAATGTCATGCCCGGGCTGACTGCGGTAAGATAATGTAAACAAAACAATAAACAATAGACCAAAAGATCAACGATAATTTAGTTTGCCCTATTTTCAATTTTCGAAACATGTTAGGATGAACATTAATAACGGAATCTGATGAAGGATGACAATCGCAGATACAGGATTTCTAAGAGTCTACTCTACTTTAATTTATTCCGCTGGTTCAACTTGAAAACAAATTTTCTATAATATTCATTCATTCACAGAATAGAAATCGGAAATTCGTTGTTCAGCTTCAAGTACATTTCGCTCTTTAGGCCGCCAGTATTTTTTAGTTTCCACTCAACCTCCAATAACTCTCAATACTGCTGATGTGGTTGAGAGAGATCGCGAATGAAACTGTGGGATTGTCCGGCTCCTGCTTTTCCCTTGACAGGTGGGAACAAGGGCCTGTTCCGGCTCCTCCCTCACTGATTTTTATATTTTGTTTATATAGAATTATAACCTATTTCTGTACGCCCCTCATAAACTATTAGTTTTTGAAGTGAAAACTTTTTTAGGTGCGTTAAGTGATATTTGGCAGGGTAGAATCTTTAATTTCAGGTGACGGTTCGCGTTACCGACATGCTCTAGACTGGCGCATGTGCATTGGTCTGTGTATATGTGTTCACTAGAGATAGGATATCGATTTAATTTCCGTGAACGTTATCGATACCATCACTACGTTATCCTGCTTGAAAGTTCTTGGTTGTGGCTTCTTACCCTTTTTAACGACATCACGATGACATCCGTCTTAGCCGGGTTCTCCTTGATGCCGTTTTTCCTTAGACTTTCAATCATGGAAGTTGAAGCCACCTGGGCTTTCAATAGGGCTTTTTCGGCGTTTACACTGGATGCGTATATCCCGATATCGTCAGCATAGGCTGCTACTACTTTTCCTGGATGCTTGACTGAGACCACCGGCGCTGTAAAAACAACGAAAATTTGTGGCCCTAGCACAGACTCCGCAGGTGGTGATGCGTGGTGACCCCGCCCCCTGAACCCTTACAACAAATGATCTTCCACTGAGATAGCTTCGGATAAATCGGCAAAGGAAGGCAGGGAACCTGAACTCCTCCAGGCGGCGAAGTATAAGTGTGTGAGGCACACTGTCAAAGACCTGTGTGCAGTCCAGAGAGATGAACGCCGTAGCTCTATTGTTACGCATCTGATCTATGGTGTGTACCTGAAGTTTCGCCAAATGGTGCTCACTAGTGACTCCTCGCTGAAAGCCTGTCTGCTCTGGTGGAATGATATTTTTCTCATTGCAGTGTCTCATCAGTTCGAACCAGCCTCTTAAAGATTTTGCTTATGTGCGAAAGAAGGCTGATCGGACGATAGTACTCCGTTGAGTCTCTTTCTTCTACGGCTTAGGTAGTGGCACCACAATCGCACGTTTCAAGTCTCCAGGAACGTACAAAATCCGCACGCAGGGGTTGAGCCCAATGCATATCTCATTCCTAATTAAAGCATATGTTTTTTCTTTGTTTACGTGGGAGAGGAACTGAGGTCATTTGTGTGTTGCACATTTATCAGTGTTACACCTACATACAATCGAAATTATGTTTCAAATAATGATTAACTTTGAACTAATTTATATAATGATGATGTTTGATTGATGTTAAGAATAATATCTTTATAATATTAGTGAAAAAAATAACTACATTTTAGAATATCTTCATTTTTTCAAACTGTATAATTTAAATATCTTTTTTCAATAAATTAAATGTAATAAATAAAGAGAGAAGATCCCCTCCTTTGAGTCAAAAAACCTGTTGTATTTGCGAATTTCGATTCTAAAGAGGAAAATTTAAAAAAATTAAATTAGGTGTGAGCGATATAGGAATTAAAAAAATGAGCCATAGACTAATCAACAAATTTCTACATCAACAAACAAATTAAAAATAACGGAGAAAGATACAATTAATGGTCCTATAGAAAAAAGAAAACGGCGGTATAGATATAAGAAAAAAAAATATCCACTTTAATTTTTCATACGCAGATCAATCTTCTAAAACAATGAATAATTCAATTATTATAATGAATAATAAAACAAAGAACTGCCCCAAATTCCATGTACAAATGGATAAACTTAACCTAGCTAGATCGTTGAGTGAGAGCTTGAAGGACTCTAGTGAAACAGTTAGTTCACTGATTAGGTTCGTCAAAGAATGTTCTCTGCTCCCGGAACTATAAGGAAAAAAAATAAAGAAAGAAAGAAAACAAAAAAAAAAAAAAAATAATAGTAGTAATAAAAAAAAAAAATATATATATATATATATATATATATATATATATATATATATATATATATAAATAATAAATAAATAAAGAAAAAATTGGAATAAATTCACTAATTCAGAATGTGTCAACAAAAGAACAATAAAAAATAAAATAAACAATAAAAAAAAAATTAATAAATAACAAAAATAGAAGGAAAAATAAATAAATAAAAAGAAGAAAAAAGAGTAAAACAAATATGTTACTACAAATTTATTCGGTGCTAATAACCAAGAGGTTGAGCACCTACTCCAATACCCTAACCCTAACCAATGAATAATTCGAATTATAACGTCGAAATTTATGATGAAGAGAAAATCAAGGATAGTAAATATTTTAATTTGTCTTTAAAATGAGAAAATGCAACGTCGCAAAAATACAAAGTTATCACATTACCCAAACAATCTCGCCGAGGAATCGAAGAAGAATCTACAATACTTGCACTCCACGACATCTTAGAACTGCCAACTGTTCCAGGATTCATCATACGGAGATACATAAAATTTCTGGAGTCATTAAGTTTCTATGGTTATTACATGCATTCAGACCCGCAATACACCCGCTATGAAAATAGAAAATGGTAAAGTGAATGATAAATCAAACTACTAACATTAATTTTGTTTTACTTGATTCCTTCCAAATTTTCAAAATTCCATCAGAACCTCATTCATCATCCTAATCCTCTAGCACAATCCCTCCACTCATCCATACGAAGGTTGAAACGGCAGTGGCCCCGAGACATATTTTAAATATATTTTCTGGAGTTCTGACACTGGTCAGATTCTCCTCTCATGTGCGGTGTGTTTGAGGCCATGGCGCCCTCTCTCGGCTTCCGCTGACTCTGACCAGTGATGCGGCCGAGAAGGAGGCGCTGTGATCCCCCGGATTCTGTTTGCCCTCCACAAGTGGGGGGAGGCAGACTCCGACGGTGGTTCCCCAACATATTGTATATAAGTATGAGTGTGTTCATGTTTTGTTTATTTATTTGTTAACCTAGTATTTATTTAATTTATAAATTTTGTTATTATAAACCTTTACTAATTTTAGCTTCATTTTATGTAATTTGACTTTTCCTTTGTTTATATTGTAAATATTGTATGAATGTTATCATGTAGCACTATTATTATAGTCCATTGCGGTAAACTGTAATATATGCGAATAAATAAATATATATAGATACAAATTTTGTTTTATTTAGTTCATCGTTAGTTAGGATCGTTAGTAGTTTCTCAAACAGCATGCATAATTGAGATTTTGTATTTATTAAGATAATAAGTCAATCAAAACCTTTTTTTTTCATATTTGGCATCATCATTAACGAAGATTTGAATTTATACCGGGTAAGGAGTAAAACTTTTAAGTCCTCAGTATGTTTTTTATCTGCCTTTTAGATCTATGCTCCATTCTCCGCCTTTTAATTAATTCCATGTAATAGGCATAGACCCAAAAAACCGCTATTACGATTTCGATTAAATTTCCAATGACTACAGGAGCTTGCATCTAAATTATCCCACATCAATATTATTGAATACCATATACTAAACCGCTTATGTATATCAATTTTTTCGAAAATATCTTGCCCGATTCTGACCGAAGTATAAGGACTTCTTTAAAAATGTATTGGCGTAATTTGTTTTTCGTATTATATCTACTTCTCTAAACTGTATACTTTATTTTCTTTAGCGTACTTTTATATATGACATATTTCAAAAGGGAAAGAATTGCGATTCTGAAACACTTTTAATACAAGTTTTCAAGGAACAAGGAGTGATTGTACATTTTACAATTCCTCTCGTCAAAATAAAGACTTGTCTTACAAAATTAATTTGCTTAACAATAAAACGTTTTACAAATAGAACTTAAAGATTTCTGTATAGGCATAGGATCTAGATTAAAGGAACTTTTTCGCCAAGTCTAATAAACCTTAACTGTAACTGTAACGAGGAGCTACATATGTTTATTTACCTCACATTGTCTTGGCTAATTAGATAGATTATGAACTTATTTGTCAAAGAAATATTCTTGTACAAATACACAACCAATAATAAATAAACTTCATAAAATTCTTTAAAAGTCTGGCACATCTAATGAAATATAAGAAATAACAAACCAATAAAAAATTATAATAAATGATATTAATAGAAACAATAATTGTGACAATAAAAAAAGTGAACAAAATAATATGACAATAAAAATAAAATAAAAATGAACTAATTCTTGTCTAATTTACAAAGAATTATGTATACATTGAGATATATAATAATATATTTTGCTTATTTTTTCAACATTATCAATATTAAGGCCTCTATGTTTCGTTGGTCACAAGCACTTGTTATATTTTGTCTCAGATATTTCTCACTATATTTATTTAATTTTGTACAGTAGAGAAGTATATGATACCAACTGTTGGATATAAATTGGTCACAGTCATTGCAGAGCTGATTTGCTGTAAGTGATAATGTTTTATTTTCCAAATAAAGTTCTCTTCGCTGGTGATTCTTAACCGACTGTGTTTTTTTTACGTTGACCCTGTATGACAAGTAGCTTTCTGAAGTATTAATATTAAACTTTGATATAAGTCTATAGTATTGATGTCTATTGGAGTTCAGAGCTCCGCTAATGTCCAGTGATAGGGTGTGATTTATCATTTTTTCTATTATGTCATACTTTTTTTCTTTTTATTTCTTTCGGAGACAAGCATATAAAATCCTGTGTACAACCCAAAGGTGCGACTAGTAGACTTTTTTTTTTTTTTTTTTTTTTTTTTGTCCACCCCTACCTCGCCTTTGAAGGCTATACGGGGGTTCTCTTTGGGCAGGGGGTGAGGGCGGGGGATATATGCCGAGATAAAATCCCCCCATTACGAGAGTCGAACTCGTAAATATTTGGCTTTAACTTTTCGGTTATGCTCACAGCAACGCGCGCTAACACGCTCGGCCACCCCGCTCCCCTAGTAGCCTTACTTGGGATACCCAGTTGTATTTAACATCCGCTTTCATTGAATCAAGACTAACCACCCTATTAAAACACTGTTTAGGCAACCTCCCTTCAGACATTAGTAATAATTTCGTCCAATAGTTAATGATTTTCTCGATGATGATAATCTTGACAGGATAGCGTCCTGTTTCAAGGCGGACCATGTAGTTAGCTGTGTTTCTTGGCCAATGAAGAAGATGTTTAAAGAATGCCAGTTGCATCGATTCGATTGCTTCCCAGTTGCTTAGGGCCCAAACTTCTGAAGAATATAAAAATGATGATACAGCCATCGAATCAGAAAGAGTTGTTTTCGTTTCCCAGTTATTACTGATTCCTTTCCTGAGAATTTCGAACACTTTGGCACTTGCGACAAAACCTTTTTGACTAAATTTTTTGGAAGCAATATAAAAATTGCCTGAAGAACTAAATGGAACTCCTAAATATTAGCGCATTCTAATTTTTCATTATGCCAATATAATGGCTTATGCTTCTTGATTCTGGGAGATTTGTGAAATAAAACTACCTTAGACTTCTCAGCATTTAAAGTTAGACATTTTTTTTTTGACAATCACATTGTGTTGGCTAATTAAACTTACTTATTTAGTAAAAAAAAATGGAGTAATATGATTTCCTCTTTCTTTACGAAAATTGTATGTAAATATGTGCGTAATTATTTTATACTAAGACCTTTAAGTAAAACTTTCCTAAAGTTCATATTAACTATGATTCTATCAACTATTATTTTTTTCAATTTTAGTTACAGCTTGCTTGTTTTATTCTTCTTTCTTAGCAAAATAAATGAACTTTACCTTTCTTAGTTGCAACACTCTTCTGATCAGTCTATTTTTCTTTCATTGCTTAAAATATTAGTTGTATTTTATATACTATTTTAACAGTTGGATATCAAATAAAGTTTGTCTTTTACATCACTGGAATCATGTATAAAAGAAATAACCACCATTTAAGGTAATTAAAATAAGAAATCAATAGCCTAGCTAAACTTTCGAAAAAAACATCAAGTACTTACTCAAGTTGTCATTGCAATTACCTCTTACCCGAACGTGATAGGTTAGATCTGATTAAAATAATAAATCAACAGGCGATTTTTCGTTTTCGCCAAGAGATAATATCAAATTTTAATGATCCGAAATTAGCTCAAGGAGCTTAGCAATTAATAATTTAAAATGTCAGCTTCTGTTCCTCTTGGGTCTTACTTTATCTAGTGAAATGAAATTTATGGGGAATTTCGGTAATGTTTTTCAATAAATCACCATGATATTTTTTTTGTAATAATTTAAAAATAAAAATAATGGATTCATACGGTTTCTAGGTTATTAGCCACTGTTGATCGTGTACCAAATTTATAGAGGTAGATCCGCAGAAGGGTCTCCCTACCCTATGTTCACCACCAATAATTTATTATTCTCCCTACCCTATGTTCACCACCAATAATTTAATAATTTATTATTCTACTATATCGAAAATCAGACCCGGGACCCGTTGAGCAGTAGTCTTTTGAATAAATGATCCCATCACTTAATTCAATAATTCCTAAAGTATCATGATTTTTATGGTTACTAGAAAATTAATTTTTATTATTTGTTGATTGAAGTGTTGATTATATATTTTTCATATCTTTATTCACAACATTCTCGTTAAATTTTGTGACAATAGATAAAGCGTCAGGAAAGACAGTACTCGGAAGCACTTTTGCCTGCTCGGTTTTAGTCCTCAATCAGATAGAGATCAGCCGAGCAGCTTCAATGTTGTCATATTATTTTATACAGAGGTTAATGGGAATGTAAGCTACAACCTTATTTATCCATAGTTCGTTTTTTACATTCACTAACCTATATATGAAATGTTAAAGTATTGCTATCGTGGAAATTTTCGAATTCCATTTTTTAATGCAAATACACGTTTAAGGGTCCAATAAGTTCAAACAACCAAGTCCTGCAAAAAGGTCTGTGTGATAAGTCCAGTGCAAAAGTCGTATGAAGTCGAAATTTCATATTTAAGACAACTATATGCCCGAGATGTTACAGCAACTTTTTAATCAAAATCGGCTAACCAGAAGAGCCACTTTGCACCAATGCATGTTGCACATTTTTACAATTTTCTTAAAAACGGCTCTACCGATTTTGATTAAACTCGCAATATCGATGTAAAAATTAATAGGGCTTTAATATCATGTAGGTTTCATTCTGATTAAAATAGTCTGATGGGCTTAAATGCCGATATTTCAAATTTTCTTCCTCTAAACTACCTTTAATTTTGTATATTTTATAAACAATAACCATATCATCTTAAAGCCATTGATAAAAAACAGTAAAATGTATAATTTGAACGAATTAGGTATCAAAACTAATTTTTTTAATTACAATTTTTTTAATTTTGAGTATAAGAACAGTAATATACATGTATAATATACTGTTGGAAAGCTAAAGAGTTAAGCTAAAAATATTATCTAATGCACAAGCAATAAAGCAATAATAAGAATGATGAAAAGACAATAAAACTAACTGATTATTTTCTATAATAACATAATCGATTTTTTAATAAAACATATGTTTCTATAGAAATTCAATTTAATTTAATTATTTATTAGTTTCACTTATTTTTATCTCTAACTGTATTTGAAAATTCTTTAAATCGATTTTAAAAACAGAGGTAAGTGAAAGTCGTGTGTAGCCCGCAACAGATTTTTTTTTTTTTTTATGTCAGTAAGGTTATTATAAAAGGGAAGGGTCTGTTGAGGGTTACTACCCGGGAGGAGAGAGACGATTTTGGGTTATCGGGTGTTCCCCAGCAACCAGATGAATAAAATAATTACGAGTTCCCGTCTCGGTGCCGGGTGGCTTTCAACTCGATGGCTATTGGATCGGGTGGCAATTTATCTCCCATCCTCACTCTCTGGACCGAGAACCCCCATATAGATCAAAGATGAAGGAGTGAATACAAAACAAATCCATCTGGTGGGTCAAAATACTCATCAGGTGCCTATACTTTTTTATAATTTATACTGTGTCAACATTATACACATCAAGTACATTTGAGACTAAAAAAAACAAAAAAAAAACTGACAAAAATCCTTTATCTTTTACTTAAAGTTGTTTGTGTATCATTAAAATGTTTTTGTTGCATTTTTTAAATTAATTAAAATAAAATTAATATATTGGAAATTGTTCTTATTAGTTGCAAAAACCCTTTTTTTTTCCTATAATATACACAATAATGGTTTAAGATAAAATTACGTTGAGAACATCTAATTAAAACGGAGTGTTTTATTTTTTATTAACAGACAACATTCCGTAAAAATGTTATTTCAACATTGCTTGGTATATATTAGGAGTAATTAAAAATTGTATACATCTAGCTTGTTAGAAATTTAATGTTTTAAAAGATTGTTTATTATGTATTTTTCAATAAACTTTTTTTAGAGGTTTTTTCAAGATGGCGGAAAACGCACAAGGGTGAAAAGTGTAAAAACTTGGGTTTTTAATGAGGGGAGCAGTACAAACAATCGTGTCTATAAATCAAATTTACCCAACTTTTTTCTAGCCAAAATCCTATTTCTACTGGGCTACACGTTTAGTATTGCTGAGATAACTACCTCCATAGGTAAATCTTGTCTCCAAGTTCATTAAAACATCAAAAATTTCTCCACCTTCTTTAATATTAAACTTATGCATTATGTAATGCTTAAAGGTCACATGTATATTTATTTATTATTTGTATTCATAATATAATTATGAATACAAGAAACATTCTTGAATTTTGTGTTATTCCTGTGTGATTCCATTCCTACTAATTTTAACTATATACAAATAGCTGTTAAATTGAATACAAAGTACATTTTTCTTTAGTGGTAAAGTAGAAGTGTTTGAGGTAATCAAATAATTTTTATAACTGATCATTCGCCAATTTTCATCATTTAAAAAAATAATGAAATACAATCGCTGTGTCAATTTATACAAATTTCAGTATGTCGTCAATTTAACGGTTAATATCTAATATATTACTCCTGTTAATGAGGGCATAACCTTGGCAATTAAGATCGGATTCCTAATAAGGACATCTTGAGGCTTTTTTCGTGATATGGAACGTCCCATAAATCAAGATTTTGACAGATTGTGTGAATAAAGCACGCAAACCCTATGCGTGTCAATTGGATATTAACAACACATTTCCACAAAGAATTTAACATCTGTCGGATGCGTCCTAACTTTCATGTTTAAATTTATTATATCTATTAAGATTTTGTGCCCTTATGTACTCTAACTAGGACAGAGTAGGTAAAGTCTTCATGAAACGATACCTTTATGAACCAGTAGTGTCCTTTGTAGCTTTTTTGTTTTACCATTTTCGCATATCTTTTCTCGCAGTGCCTTCTCATTTCAATATTACTGTATCTTCTCTTGCTTCCTTTGCTTCATGTATCCTCCCACACTCTTGTATTCACGGATTCTGTCGTATATTATCTTGTGGGGTCAATCTTTATACCTCTTACCATGTGCTCGTAGAATCTTAAGACTTATAATTCTTATTTCAGATTTCCAGGTCCTTTAATACCATGTAGATTTTCTAGTTCGGTTTTAAACTGTAGCTTTCTTGGGTTTCCTGTGTTCATTATTTTTATTTTATTTTTTCTAAATTATTTATTATATTTACTACTGTATTGTACAACACATCTAGTAAATAGGCTAAAAGAAAATAAACATGAACAAGATATGTAGAGAAGCTACCCATCGGCAGCACTCTAAAAATATTTTACACTAGAAGGTCCTGAGGCCATCTTCTTTTCAGACGCCTCGGAAGATTGTCAGGAATGGAAGAGGAAGCAAGGATTGAAACTAGTGGGTTAGAGTGGGAGTGGAGTTTGTCATGGAAGGATCAATACCTGTTTCGGGCCAAATCAGCTACATACGGAATATTAAGGTCTTTATGGATGAGCTTATTCGTGACAAAGTAAGGAGTGTTGAGGATTTTTCGAAGGATTTTGGATTGTAATAATTGAAGACGGGAAAAATTTGATGGTTTAGTGGAGCCCCCTTGCTCAACTCCGTAAGTCCAGATAGTTCTTATTATGGTCATATAGATGAGTCTTTTGTAGTGGAAATGTTAGAGCGTTTGTTTAGTAAGTGTTGAAGTAACCGAAACCGGCAAGCAGTTTCTTGTGTCAGTCCAGCGTGCGGATTCATTATTTTTATATTTTATATTATACTATAATCTTATTGTACTTTTTTCTCTCTCTCATTTGATCATTTAAAAACAATTTTATGTATTTATTGTAATCATTAATGCTTTTAGTTTTTTTGTGATATTTGGCCAGTGATAATTCTTATTTTCCTAGTTCATTTACGTTATTCGTAACGGATCTTGTCCCAGAATAGAGTTTTGTTTTTTATTCATTCATTCATCATTTGGTTACCATTGATAAATAGCGATTGAATATATAATTTGAACGAATGCGATATCCAACTAAAGTAGAAAAGAAGAAAAATATTTGTTTATGCAATTTTTGTGTTTTTGAACATACTTACAGTAATATGGGTGTATAATACTCGTATATCGTTAGAAAGCTAAAGATTTTAGAAAAAATATTATCTTATAAAGAAAATTGTAAAAGTTATGGGAGAGTGATAAAAAGCCGATATAGCTAAGCTAATCAAATATAGCTAATATAGCTAAGAGATGTTACAGCCATATTTTCATCAAAATCAGCTAACCACAAGAGCCACTTTATACTATGCATTTAGCACCTTTTTAAAATTTTATCAAAAACGGCTGTAACGATTTTGATTTTAGCTCCCTATATCACTTATTAGGAGTGATCCGGTTAGAACCCCTGGAATCTTTGGGATCCACGCTAGTGAATAATAAATATCCTCATATTAAGGTGTGCGGGAGACAATCAGAAAAACAGGGTTGGGTTGGAACAGGTTGGAGCTGAGGGAAGAGAATGAAGCGTGTTCGCGAATACTTATAACAGTGTGAGGAAAAAGCGAAGTACTACGAGAGGATTAGACTATAGCCATGAAGAACATTTAGTATTTATAACCTTCAGGTATTTGAAGTATATTAATCAAAAACTAAAGATAATTTAATGGAAATAATTGAATATTTATAATGTATAAAATTTCTTTATTGTATGCAGTTTAAGGCTTTTTCTCTAAGTCCGTTTTTCTACAGAAACTGAGGTACTAGTTGTCTGTTCTCTATTTATATATGTACATTGTACTACTATCTATTTAAAACAGTACCACAGCTTGATATTTACAATCATACATTTTTTCATCGATTTTATTCAGAATTACCTCCTCTTTGCATGAGTTAAAGACCGCTTCACTGTCACAGTTTGCTTGGATCCAATTTTACTACTCTTGCTGGAGCTAAGAACCCGAACCTTGTAACATGAGCCTGTGCCCCTTCCCCTAATCTTGATCAGCCTTCCGTCTGCCACAGCCGCTTTCAAGAACTTGTCGATGAAGATCTTCTTCTTGTAAACGTCGTAGAGGTATGTACCCAGCAGGTACTTCTTTATTGCGGTGAGAGAGGAACCTTTCTTCTCACTTAAGGCAAGTATAGCGTTGTTTATCATTTTTTCAATAGTCAGCTTCTTGGGTCTGTTGATGTAATGCCTTGAGTTTTCCTTCTGCCCTTTGTTACTTAAAACAGCGGTCGAGTTAATTCCTAATGCCATATCTGTATATGAGAATTGATTTAATTGATTAGATTTTAACTTCACAAATTAAACAGAAATGATTTTATTATACAGTTTTTAAGATCATATGGTGTATATTTTTGCACGAAGTACATGTGAGACTGTTTGTTGTTCAATGAAGGGATTATACCCATAAGAATTGAAATTTTCAAATTCACTTTAATTGCACCAAAATATATGTAAAATATAAAATAAAATGATTTCAATGACAATAATTGTAATTATTTTTACTATTAGCCATATATCTAGAGAATGTTAATTTTCAAATATAGTCATAATCTGTCTAATCAGGATCCCGAAAATTAATTTAGTATACATCTCGGCCTTGGCCTGCATAATAGCCTTCTATGTCAAAGGTCCTGGGTTCAAACCCGCAGGTGGTCCTAGTGGTTTTATTTTTTATTAACAGAGAACTTTCAGTAAAAATGTTATTTCAACATTTCTTGGTATATATTAGGAGTAATTAAAAATTGTATACATCTAGCTTGTTAGAAATTTAATGTTTTAAAAGATTGTTTATTATGTATTTTTCAATAAACTTTTTTTAGAGGTTTTTTCAAGATGGCGGAAAACGCACAAGGGTGAAAAGTGTAAAAACTTGGGTTTTTAATGAGGGGAGCAGTACAAACAATCGTGTCTAAAAATAAAATTTACCCAACCTTTTTTCTAGCCAAAATCCTATTTCTACTGGTCTACACTTTTAGTATTGCTGAGATAACTACCTCCATAGGGATCACTTGTAGCTGAGTGGCTAGCGTAACAGCCTCCCATGCTAAAGGTCACGGGTTCAATCCCGCAGGTGGTCCTAGGATTTTTTAATGGGAGTAAAAAATCCTTAGTTACGCCGACCTTCGGAGGGAACGTAAAAAGGTGGTCCCGAGCCTGTGCGATGTTAGGTACTCGGTAAAGATCCCTATCCTAATTAAATCTCTATAGGCAAAATTTAACTCCCACTGTAGCATCGTATGATTAGCCACAGTAACATAAAGTGACGTTAAATAAACAAACAAACCTCTCCGTCAATTTCCTTTTGGTCTTTTTTGAGGCAGGCCTGCTAAAAATAAGGCAGAAAGAGAAAAAAACAAAATCATTTGGGCGATGAATGAAATGTATTGTATTTGTAGCGAATATAAGAGTTTACTTTTGGGATGTTATCTCATAGTGTATCATGTGACAAGAATTTTTACATAGCGCCTGAGCTATTTTTCGTAGAGCTTAGGATTGAGTCGTGTATGTATCTTTAATGTAGAACTTCAAACTTTGCTATCACAATAAAATGTGAAATATTTACCAACTCGGTTCTAATGGTTTAGTAATAGGAGTAACATGAAGGTTTTTCTATTTTTTTTTATCATTACTTAACATTATTTTATATACATAAACATAAATCTCGTTGTTTGTGTGTTAAGTCTAACACAAAAACAATACGTTGTATAAAACTAAAATTTCAAATTTTAGAAGGATATATGCGTGAGATGTTACAGCAACTTTTTTCTTCAAAAGGAGCGAACCAGAAGAGCCACTGAATACCAAGATTTTTTTATCGTCTTATAATTTCTAAAAAAACATTTTATGATATTGTTTAAACTCGCTGTATCCATAAAAAGTTTAATATCATGTAGATTAGTTTCTGATTGAAATAGTGTGGCAGGGCCGAAATATCGATATTTTTATTTTTTTTAAAGAAATTTACAACTGTATTATATATAAAATACATTAAGTAAATGTGTTAATTAATCATATGGGCTTGGTACAGACATATATAGATACTACGAGCGGTAGCACTTCAGCGTTAATTTGATGTAGGAGGTCGCGAGGTTATTGTCTTTTCAGCGGACTCGGGGGATTATCAGGAATAGATGGTGATGAGATGTTGCGGACGAGTGAGTTGGAGTGGACGGGTAATTTGGAATTGAAGAAGGTATATCTAGTTCGGGCTAGATCTGCGACCAATGAGATATTTAGGTCTTAATGGACTATTTTATTGGTGACAAAGTAAAGGGCATTTAGGATCTTTCGGATTTTGGACTGCAAAGATTGAATGGGAGAGGAATTTTATGGCTTCTTGGATCCTAATAGTTCAATTCCATATGTCCAAATGATCCTAAGTATGGTATTATAAATTAGTTTTTTATGGTATGTGGAAAGTTTTGAGCGTTTGTCAAGTAAATGTTAAAGTAAATGATATCTTCGAGCTGTTTCTTGTCATTTCAGTCTAGTGTGAGGATTTCAAGGGAGACATTTGTCAAGATGCAGTCCAAGATACCGGATCTGTTCAACTGAGGTGAGTGAAAGATTGCTGAAGGATATTGTCAATATTTTAAATTTTCTTCTTAAAAAAATGATCATTTTATCTCTTTAGTATTGGTATAAAACGATTTAATATACAAATTTAACGAATTCGATTTCAAACTTAAAGAGAAAAGAAAAGAGCAAGCATAATTCTTAGGTGTTTTTTTTATTTTTTACATAAGAATATAGATGAATAATATGCTATTGGAAAGCTTTAAAATTTTATAAAAATGTTATAGAGATTCGAAAGTGATGAAAAGTGAAAAAACTGAGTGATTTATAAAGACAATAATTTCTTTTGTGAGATTATTTAATCTAAAATAAATGTTTCCATCAAAACTCAAGATGATTATTTATCAAATTTGTAACAATATAATTTACAAATACTTTTAATAATATATATTGAGATCATTATTATCTTGCTTTTCATGTCTACTGGAATTTTCTAATCTTTCTAAGCTCGTCTCCTAATTCCTACGACTGTAATGATTTCCACGGCAATATATCTCGAGTGTAGGTAGATGTTTAGCATTGCCTAACTGGTATAAATCTTGTAAGAATTTCAGAAATGCCAAGCTCTTCGTCCGATCCAAAATGTTGCCATAACTTATCTCCTTAACTAAGTACGATTGTAATCAGCTTAGCTATTTCACTTGAGCCCAAGTATTTGCAAGTAGAAAGGCACCTAGTTTGCCCATACTTTTTATATATTGTATCTTTTTATATTGCTAACCATTAGATATCTCCGAATACAATGCTCTGCTTTGGCGGATTTGCATAAAAGAAATACGATCCGAACTATAGCGTATAATAGAACAGAATATATGTCCTTGCGCTTAACTTTCTACAACTACAAATTGCTGAAGTAATAATCTACGCTCACGAACACATTCGTATACAGATTGCACATGAATAAAATGCATATCATAAATTGTTCAGTGATTTATTCAATACATGAATTCATCTATTTCTATCAAAAACGATTACTGTTTGCTTCATTTTGTAACGAATAAAAAAGTTGATCGATGGGCAGATGTTTATCACGAGCCCGCTTTGTTATGTTCTTAAATAAAATTGAATGTTTTCAATCCTGTGGCTATTTATGTCTATGATGTGATAAATCAACACTGGCTTTAGCTTATTTCAGAATTTTTTTTTTTCATTGTTCCAAAAGTTATCCTTCAATAATTGTTCACAGAGCTAAACTATTAAATAGTTATTGAACCTTTGTAACTTCTACTCATGTATATATGAATTATAATTGCGATCATTAAAATGTTCGGATTCGAGTTTTGAATTATAGAATACATAGTTAACATACATGAAATAGGACAAATATCAGAACAAAATTTTATGAAGCTAATAGACTTACTATTAAGCAAAACTGATATAGCTAAGAGATCGATAGATAGAAAAGTTTATGTACATATTTACAAGATACAAGGATTTGCTAATTATATTTGTAATGAATTCGTATTTCCTGAAATCAACAATTGAATTTTGGTCAGACATTTTTTGAATATGTAGTAGAAGGTAGTAAATAGTAGGAAAAATATAAACAAAAAACCTACTCAAAATAAAAATAAATAAATAAAATAAAGTAAAAAATAATATTATAAAAACAAATAAATAATAATAAAACAGTAAAATAATTAAATGAAGAAAGTAAAAAATAATAAGAAAATATTAAAATAGATTGGAATAAAATAGTAATTTTGAAAGTATAGAGGAGGAAATTCCAATTTGGATCTGCTGCTCAACTTCGCTGAGTTGCTATCAGTACACAGCATACCGCATCAATCCCGAAGACAATCTTAAAGAAAAAAGATAGAGAGAGATTCTGCCAAATAGGAAATACATATATTTTACTAATTTTGAAATCGATCATGGACATCTGAAAATCCAGACCGGCCTCAATATATATGGTGATGCAGGATTCCCAGTGAGTCCAAGATTATGATCTCCGCCATGTTTCGCATCTCATTTTTTCCCAGTCCATAGTTCTCTAAAAATAATCCAGTGGCTACTGGGATGGTCCCCCTGCTTCCGAACCAAAGTCCCACGCCTTTAAATTCCCTTTCGCCGAACTCCTCACGAATTTTTTCCCTCAGGTATGGAATACATTTTATATTGTACAATATAAAAGTTCTCTTTCTCCTCTTGAATCCTCTTGCCTTGTTTCTCGTCATTTGTTTCATATCTGATAGTGGAATCCACTATCAGTGCTTCATTTTTTGTGGCACTAAATGCCAAGATATCCACAAATCTTGTCGACCCATCTGTATCAAAGCAAAAAAACTATTTTACACTAATTTCAAATTTATATATAAACATTCTAACAATAAGATAGTTAATAAAAACTAATAAACTTATATATACGTACATATATGCGTATAATATTGTTTATGTTAGATTTATTAATGATCTGTTAAAAAGGTATAATACACATTACGAATTTAACAATAAATCTGTTGTCCTTTTATGTGTTTATGCATTTAAGAGAGTGTTTATTGTAGTTACCTATTTCTTTTATAGCTTTTTTCAGTCAAATTCATAATTTTTTCAGTCAAATTCATAATTTTTTCAATCAAATTCATAATTTTTTCAGTCAATTTCATAATTTTTTCAGTCAAATTCATAATTTTTTCAGTCAAATTCATAATTTTTTCAATCAAATTCATAATTTTTTCAGTCAATTTCATAATTTCTTGTACCCATTTTATAAAGTTAATTTAATGAGGTTTTGCTACCAAGAACTTAACATTTTTATTAAATCTCGTTGTTGTTTATCCATTTATCGTCACTTTATGTTACTGTGCTTAATCCGACGGTACAGCGGGAGTCCTAAGTTTTGCCCTTAGTGACCCTTAGTACTAAGGTGACCCTTAGTGCATTCAAAAAGGTGTTAAGGATTAATATGTCTAAGGTCACGGGTTCAAACCCGGCAGATTTAAACAATTTTTTTTTAATACATCGAGGGTCACCTGTGGAGTAGTGGCTAGCATAACATCCTTCTATCCCCTAGATCGCGAGTTCATACTTGGCAGATGACCCTATGTTTGTTTTTAGGGAGTAAAAAACCTTGGTTATTTCGTCCTTTAAAAGAGACTGTTATGCTAGCCACTAATCCACAGGTGACCCAGGATGTATTCAGCAAGGAGTTAAAGATTAATATGTCCAAAGTCACGTGTTTAAACCCGGCAGATTCAAACACCTTGTTCAATGCATTTAGGGTCACCTGTGGAGTAGTGGCTAGCATAACAGCCTTCTATGCTTAAGGTCGCAAGTCTAAAACCAGCAGATCCTCCTATATTTGTGCACCACAGATGACTCTTAAAAGATTTAATAAGTGGAACTCGTAAAAGATCCCTAAGTTTTGCCTACCCAGGTTTACTTAAGAGTAAACCTGGGTAGGCAAAACTTAGGACTCCCGCTGTACCGTCGGATTAAGCACAGTAACATAAAGTGACGATAAATGGATAAACAACAACGAGATTTAATAAAAATGTTAAGTTCTTGGTAGCAAAACCTCATTAAATTAACTTTATAAAATGGGTACAAGAAATTATGAAATTGACTGAAAAAATTATGAATTTGATTGAAAAAATTATGAATTTGACTGAAAAAATTATGAATTTGACTGAAAAAATTATGAAATTGACTGAAAAAATTATGAATTTGATTGAAAAAATTATGAATTTGACTGAAAAAATTATGAATTTGACTGAAAAAAGCTATATTAGCGGGTTCAGAGAGGTTGTGGTTTTTTGTAAAATAACTTTCGGGTTTGGGATAACACTATACTTTGAATTGATTGAAGTTTCAGGTCTGCATTCATAGTGGATATTTTAGTGTGTTGAGGATAATTGTTAATTATTCTCATGCAAAGGTTCAGGATTCATTCGAGTTTTTTATAGTTCGAGAGTCAGGTGGAACTCTACACGGTTGAAGCATAAGTTATTTGAGATCGCATAACTGATTTATAGAGTATGAGTTTATTCTTTGAGCTGTGCTTTGAAGTTTTATTAAAATATGGAAACATTTTATAGATAATTTTCTTTTTTCTTGAATCCGTTTTTCTATTTATGTGCTCGGTGAAAGTTAAGGCTTTGTTCAGGATTAAACCAATATATTTTACAGATTTAGACCACGGTATGTGAGTTAAGTTTATAATAATATTGCGATTGGTGTTTGGTCGGCGTTTTGTAAAAATGATGTCTTCAGATTTACTGGAATTTATTTTTACTTTCACTTACTATATATAGTAAGGGGAAGTATTGCGATCGTGAAAATTTTCGAATTCCAGTTTTCAACGGAAATACACGTTTTAGGGTCCCCTGAGTCCAAATAACCAAGTCCCACAAAAAGGTGTGTGTGTGTGTGTGTGTGTGTGGTAACTCCGGGGCGGAAACGGTAAGTCCTATGAAACTGAAATTTCATATTTAAGACAACTATACGCCCGAGACGTGACAAAACTTTTTTCATCAAAATGAGCTTACCAGAAGAGGCACTTTATACCATGCATTTTGCACTTTTTTTCGATTTTCTCGAAAACTGTTCCGACGATTTTGATTAAACTCGCTATATCGATGTAAAATTTAATGGGCTTTAAGATTATGTTGGTTTTATTTGGATAAAAATGGTTTGACAGGGCTTAAATGCCGATATTTTAAATTTTCTTTCTCTAAAGTACCTTTAATTTTGTAGGTTCAATAATAATAACTAGATTATCTTGTTAACGATGATGAAAAACAAGTAAATATATAAATTGAATAAATTCGATACCCAACTAAAGGAGAAAACAGAAAAATATTTTTTTAATGCAATTTTTCGTTTTTGAACATAAGATCAGTAATATACATGCATGATATACCGTTGGAAAGCTAAAGATTTAAGAAAAAATCTTATCTCATACACCAGCTTTTAGAAGTTAATAGAGAGTGATGAGAAGAAGATAAAACTAACTGATTATTTTAGATAATAAAATAAAAGATTTTTTAATAAAACACATGTTTCTATATAAATTAAATTGATTTAATTCTTTAATAGTTTCACGTTTTTTTAACTCTAACTCTATTTGAAAATTCTTTCATTGATTTTACAAATTGATGTAAGTGAAAGTCGTGTGTGGCCCGCACCAGATTTTTTATTTTTTTTTATTCATATTTTATTGAATTTTACAACTGTATTAACATAAATACAATTAGTAAAACTGTTGAATTAGAATAAAGGGCGTGAACTTCGATGTTTATTTAAGTATTAAGGCAAATACTCAAACAATTTGAGTACTGATTACTGTAATCAAATGATGCTCGCTGCTGATTACAAAATCTACTCAGCTCTCCTGATTACTTTCTATTTTCCTCTGTAATCAAAATTTTCGTACTTTTGAGTACTCGATTACTTTTTTGTATGAGGTGGCCAGAATTGTGTATATTAAATACATCTATTAAGTTAATTTATATTAATAATTTCTTTATGCCATCTTTTTTTTTAAATATTTTTCATTTTAGGCTAGGTGGCTGCGTCCCCAAAGGTTCGTTACCGATTATACTATTAATTTTATCCACGCTCGCTCAAGAATAGGTTTATTTTAACTTTTTCGTATTTATTCGATATCAGGCTAGGTAGCTGCGTCTCCAAAGGTTCGTTACCGGTTATACTATTAATTTTAATTGCGCTCGCTCAAGAATTGGTTTATTTTAACTATTTCGTATTTATTCAATATCAGGCTAGGTAGCTGCGTCCCCAAAGGTTCGTTACCGATTATACTATTAATTTTGATCGCGCTCGGTCAAGATAAGGTTTATTTTAACTTTTTCGTATTTATTCGATATCAGGCTAGGTGGCTGCGTCCCCAAAGGTTCGTTACCGATTATACTATTAATATTGATCGCGCTCACTCAAGAATAGGTTTATTTTAACTTTTTCGTATTTATTCGATATCAGGCTAGGTGGCTGCGTCCCCAAAGGTTCGTTAACGATTATACTATTAATTTTGATCGCGCTCACTCAAGAATAGGTTTATTTTAACTTTTTCGTATTTATTCGATATCAGACTAGGTGGCTGCGTCCCCAAAGGTTCGTTACCGATTATACTATTAATTTTGATCGCGCTCACTCAAGAATAGGTTTATTTTAACTTTTTCGTATTTATTCGATATCAGGATAGGTGGCTGCGTCCCCAAAGGTTCGTTACCGATTATACTATTAATTTTGATCGCGCTTGCTCAAGAATAGGTTTATATTAACTTTTTCGTATTTATTCGATAATAGGCTAGGTGGCTGCGTCCCCAAAGCTTCGTTACCGATTATACTATTAATTTTAATCGCGCACGCTCAAGAATAGGTTTATATTAACTTTTTCGTATTTATTCGATAATAGGCTAGGTGGCTGCGTCCCCAAAGCTTCGTTACCGATTATACTATTAATTTTAATCGCACACGCTCAAGCATAGGTTTATATACCTATGTCGTATATAGGTATGCGAACCTTTGAGAACGCAGCCACCTAGCTTGATATCGAATAAATACGAAAAAGTTAAAATAAACCTATGCTTTAGTGAGCGCGATCAAAATTAATAGTATAATCGGTATCGAACTTTTGGGGACGCAGCCACCTAGCCTGATATCGAATAAATACGAAAAAGTTAAAATAAACCTTATCTTGACCGAGCGCGATCAAAATTAATAGTATAATCGGTATCGAACCTTTGGGGACGCAGCCGCCACCTAGCCCATTATCGAATAAATACGAAAAAGTTAAAATAAACCTATTCTTGACCGAGCGCGATCAAAATTAATAGTATAAGCGGTAACGAACCTTTGGGGACGCAGCTGCCTAGCCTGATATCGAATAAATACGAAAAAGTTAAAATAAACCTATTCTTGAGCGAGCGCGGTTAAAATTAATAGTATAATCGGTAACGAATCTTTGGGGACGCAGCCACCTAGCCTAAAATTAAAAATATTTAAAAAAAATGATGGCATACAGAAATTATTATATATAAATTATTATATAAAATTATTATATAAATTAACAAGAATTAAAAGAAATTATTATATAAATTAACTTAATAGATGTATTTAATATACACAATTCTGGCCACCTCATACAAAAAAGTAATCGAGTACTCAAAAGTACGAAAATTTCGATTACAGAGGAAAATAGAAAGTAATCAGGAGGAAAGCTGAGTAGATTTTGTAATCAGCAGCGAGCATCATTTGATTACAGTAATCAGTACTCAATTTTTTTTAGTATTTGCCCATCACTAGTCGATAGGTTGCGGACAAGAAGGTTTATATGGGATGGGAGTTTGGAATTAAAAGTGGTATATCTGGTACGAGAAAGGTCTGTAACAAATGGGATATTAAGGTCGTTATGGATTATGGGATTTATTTTTAATTTATATTTATGAGAGCGTTTATTCATTTTTTTTTTTAATTGTTGAGAAAAAATTGCTTAGCACTTACTTAGAAATGGCTCGGCTAAATTAAACAATCACACTTATTGTTTTTAGGATTTAAATTTATGTTTTATTTTTGGAGAAAGCAGCACCGATTTCTATTAAAAAAGAATAGTAAACTTTTGAAATTAATCCACTTAGGCAAATGTCTAGAAAAGCTCTTTTGTTATAAACTTAAAGTTATTGTTATTTGGTACTGAGAACTAATACATTTCTGTCAGAATAAAAAGTTAAGTAAAGAACAAAAACATGCTCTTATACTGATCATAAACATACTTTCATTGAGCACTAAAATATTCTAAACTATATAAGATTAAGGAATAGTTGATAAAATAAGAAATGTCAACTAGGTAGTCATCACTATGGATTTCTGAGACATAATTCAACTTTACAAAGAGTGGAGAACTACATATCCATGGCACTAGAATTAAAATAATATACAATTGGTACATTTCTTGAGGTTTTTACGACTGGAAGTTGCTGAAGCTTTTGAAAGAATTACCCTCCGCAGCTTCTATTCAAACTCTACAAGAAAAATTCAACCGCCTGCATCCGTATAATTCAATCCTTCCTTTCCAACTGAGTTTTCCTAAATTAACAAAGCATTCATTATTTTATCAGATATATCAAAAAAGAATCACATCACGCTATTCTATATTATAGACTTCTTCTTCTTCTCTTCGTTCTTCCTCAAACGGCGATGTCCGAGAGTAAAACTGTAAACTCAATGGTCCTCTTGAGGTCCTCCAGATCACCATAGAGCTTAGTCACCAACTCGGTAGGTTTTGGCCAGATCCGCTTCCTGATGTCTTCTAGCTGAGTGCACGTCTGCAGGATGTGCTCTGCAGTCTGGTCACCAGTTCTACATCCACAGAGGGAGCTTTCCCCGATGCCAAACTTTTTATAAAATTATATTATAGACTAACAACACATTTCTTGTTCCTGATATCCGAACACCGAAACATTGAATTTAAGAAGCAATCTTAACAAGAGAGAAAAATTTATTATGCCTCACCATGCTTACATCAGTATTTAATAAAAGCCCATGACGAGTTTGAATTATAGATACCTCTTCTACGTCACTACATATCCCATTACTTTGCACTTCGACGTGACAGTTATTCTCCGGATTTATTGTACAAGACACAAGTTCCACTGGCAGATACTGTACATTACTTTGGTCAGGTGTTCGATATAAATGAATAAATGGATGGAGGTATAAATGGATCTTTAAAAACCACTACAAAAAAAAAACAACCTGATACTATGCCATATAAATCTAAAAAAAAAACTATTCCGACAAACAATGTCCAAAAAATAACATGAAATCAATCGTTAAGGAAAAAATATGTTGCAGTATACTCTTCGAGTATATATTACGTGCGAAAATTATTTTCAATCACAATATTAATAAGTCGCATTAACACCCAAAGAAGTAGGATATATATTGCATTTAATACATATAAGGTAACAACTGTGAAATAACACGCAATGCTTCTTGACTTGACCAACAAGTTTAATGCTCCAAGTCCCTTTATCATTCCTCGTCTCATCAATTTCAAAATTTAAATTATTTTATTTTTATTAGGAAAAGTAAGTAGTGGAGTTAATCAGCATAGTTATTTAAAGTGTCGGTACAAATTTTAGGCCATCTTCTAGGCCAAAAATAGATAACAACTAGTTTAAAAAAAAAAAAAATTCACAATTATATATTGGGGAGCTGCCAATGGGTAGTATCCCCACATGTGAATCCATGACATTTTTATCTTGTATCTCATTTACTAGATGTATATCATTATACAGTTGTAAATAGCAATAAATCTATTAAAAAAACAAAACAATTATATATAATTGAAATAGACCGATTGTGGGTAACATATATATATTCATTATTCTACATTACATTTTATTATATATTTTTATTATAAATATTAATTTTACTTTTTAGCTATTTCCTGTATGTATATTGTTATGAAATTTCCAGTTTATTTCCCATATTTTTTTTTCATATAATTAAATTGTTTTTTTATGTCATTAACTTCAGCGTATTTTACTGTCTCATTGCTTACTAAACATTTGCATTTCGTTTCTCTTTTGTTTTTTAGCTGCCTTGTTACCTTACGTTCTCCTAGTCTTGAAGGTGACCTAAAATTTCTTCTGAAGCGTTTGTAGAATAAATGTGTTCGGTTATTCTAAGTATTTTATTATGACTCTCAATAAAACCTAATATTCTTCCGATTCTTTCACCACTTGCCATTTTACAAAATTTTATCCAATCGCCCTGCTGCACCTCGAAAGATTTCGTAAAATTTCGTATAGCTTTTGATTAATGTCACTTAATAATCTTACCCCAAAATTACTTTCTTATAATCAAATGAGCTGAAGCAGTCAAATGCTACCGAAAATCGGTCGTCCATCTTGGTGTAAGACAAGAAGCTATCATTGTGGATATGAGGCGAAATTTAATATTTGAAATAGACTGATAGTGAGTATTATTGAGATATCGGAAAGCGGGCTTGGCGCCAGGCAGCCACCACACCCAACTCCACTCCATCTGAAATTTGTAATAACAACCTTTTCTCCTCTTTCATAAACCTAATCGAGAAGGCAGCATGAGCCTATTGCGTCAGAGAGGCTCGTCCTCCTATAGCCATTCCTAACATCTCTCATTTGATTTATCGAGTGCCGAAAGAACAACTCAGAAATAAAAAACAAAGTATCCAAGAATCGCAGAGAAAATATTTCTTAGCGGTCAGACTCATGAATACAACAAACCACTAAATTTGAATAAAAGTACCTCATAATTTGAAATGTGATACCTGTGTCACGCACTTTTAATATAATGACATGTAATTATAATATTCCTTATGTCCAGTTATGGCGAATTTACATTAAAAGATTTTTTATCAAAACAGGTTTCTAAAGTAAGGAAAGTTTTATATTTAAATTATGTAAATGTTTATTTTATTTTTATTTTAATAATTTGTGCCTTCTTCTTCCTCTTCCTCTTGCAGCCGTTATCATCTTTGATGCCTGAATCCAACGCCCACTGCCAGGAACGGAACAAGGAAGGAGAAATGCATGAGATGCTGATTTTAGAGTGCATCGAACATAAAGTGGATATTATTTTTTGTCTTTTCCTTTATTATAGAAGTTTTTTTTTTTTTTTTTTTTTTTTTTTTTGAGTTAATTAAACTAAATGTCTTTCTATTAATACCATATTTATTTCGAAATAAAATATTTAGAATTCATTTATAAAATATTTGTTGTTTATTATGGAGTGTTTGAGAGAGCTTAAAGTAAAATTATTACAGGGAAACTTATTAAGTAGATTTTGAGTGTTAAGGTTATGCAACCATTGATAACGTGAAAGAATGAGAACGACAAATTTACTATCAAAACTCATGTTTAAAAGTAACTTGTGTTTCAGCCATTACTATGCAACTTGTGCAAGTATGATTTTATAAGCTTATTACTTCACTAAACGCCCTTTGCTAACTCCTATAATAACTTATGTTACGCGTTGTGTGCAATTTGTGATTATAAAATAAAACTCCTTGGAAAACCATTCAATAACAGGATTAGTAATTAAATGTAAAGACGTTTCTAATTTCAGACCATTTTAGATTACGTGTATAGATGTTAAAGAAATCCGAGTGACTACACTTAAACCTATAAAACAGCTTTTTAAAATGGACATTATTTCCCGCTCGTAACCCTACCTGAATCTCATAAAGTTAATCCTTTCATCCTCTACCTTGGTGAAGATATTAACAATAACTAGGTTGAAAAGAAATAATTGAACGAAATTCACTTAGAACATTTTACAATATCTCCTAATATAAACCGTGGTTGACATAAAATCAGACATCGTTGACATAAATGCCGCTCTGTCTGTAGCGTTGATTGGTTCAGAATGAGCTTTTCAAACAAAAACGAAATATATATTATTAGTCTTTATATTCTATATTTTCATGGCTTAATTTCTTTTTAACTCTTAATTTAATTCATTTCTAAGCACCAGGTTTGAATTGGGTAAACGGTAAAATAGCTATTACTTGAAGTATGGTTTAGAAGCTGATAAATTATTTTAATTAAACTAAATATATTGTTGTTCTTCTTATAAGTTTATATTTGAACAGAAAACGTTTCGAATTATTACACAATGGTTTATTATTTCCAAATAACTATATTACGGTATAACTGTTTTTATAGCGTTTAATATCTGTTTATTAACTAATATGAAAAGCTGTAAATAATTCAAAGGAAAATGGCATATCACCACTGCTGATTTCAAAACGCTTTATTTTTGCTAGTTCTGAACCAATTCCAATGATTCGTTTTATGTTTTTTTTCATTTTGTAGGAAATTTATTTCTTTATAAAATAACATCAAAAGAAAAAAACAAACGGATTTTCTTTCATTCATTGTTCGAGTTCTACGTATCTCGAAACGTAAGCCCTATATTTTGAAGTGAGGGAGTAATTTTTTTGTTTTGTTTTGGATTCAAACTAATCAACCAAAATTGCTAATTTAAAGTCAATTTATTTAATTACAAGATATTAATTATCCATACCATACATGTCGCTTATTATGAAAATGTAATTTTTTTTTTTTTTTAATTCTAAAAGCTCTTACTAACAATGAGGAACGTTTACAGAATCAAGAAGCGTAGACGTGGCATTATCTCTGCGCAGTATGATATGTTGTGGTAAAAGTTTGATGATGACAATATAATGTGGCAATGTAACTTCACGTATACATATAACAATTTTCATAAATAACCAAAACATACCATTATCAATGAATTTTCTTTTTTGAAAATCGATACATGCATTACGTGTATAAAAAAAAAATTAAGAAGAAAAATAACCACCCCTCTCTACTCTCAAAAAAATAAGTAATTGACACATTAACGGGTCGTTGGTATCTAGATCAAACAGATACAGTTTAGTGTTTAATGAGCTTTTTAGTATAATCCCTGCTAAAAAACTGGCTTCAAGTTTTGTTTTTTCTTTTTTCAGGGACTCCGTACCAGTTATCTCCTAAACTGATCTCTCAAGACTGGGTTTATTTTAAGCCGATCTTACAATTTCAAAGCAAAGTTCTTGTCAGTTTTGAAAACCTTCTTTTGTCTTGTAATCAAATACCATAGTAATTGACATCATTTGAAAAATGACTTAGGCCTATTCTATATTAATCTTTTCAGTTCTTTTTAGCACTTTCTAAAAAAATTACTCACCTTTGAATACTTCATTCCACAACAACACTCTCGTAATACACTGTTTCATTGTGTGATCAATGTTGCTTATTCTATGTGAACGGGAGAAATTTCACCCTCGCATACTTAACTATATGTTTCTCCGTCTATTATTATTATAGTATGTGACGCCATACACATATATACACCACATGTCTTTTCAGTGTATAGTTTACCATATATCACATTTCTCAAGAATCTCTGAATTGCCTGGCTCGTGCTGCCTTTGACTTTAAACACCCTAATCATTTCGTGATTGGTACTTTTGGACGATGATCAGCGGTGGATATACATAGGATTACTTTGCGATGGATCAATATGATATGGAACTAGCAAAACTACTCTCCACTTGGCCCAGTGCATTCTAAATTTATATTATAAACAAAATACGTTGAATTAAATAACCGAATATATTAACAGAAAGTAAATAATTTATCGATGTGGCAACGGAAGATCTGATCATCTCTGAGATTTGCTTAGGAAGTTCTAATAACGTTCCTTTTTAAGAAAAATACACATTTTTAACTGTCTTCCAGAATTTCCAAATCATCTTTACACCGTTGGAATAAATACCTGAACCGGTGAGCTAACAGACAGTTGAGCCTTGTGCTATTCTATATTTCATTAGAGGCCACCAAAATTAAATTTACTTCTAAAAATACTTCCAAAAAGAATCTCGTTTTTCAGATTCGGCACTTTGCTCTTGCATTGCGGATGACACGGCTTGTGCCGAATTTTCGAAACCTTAGACCCTTTAGAATTCTTAGAAATGCCTCGAATATAATATCAAATATGACCAATTTTTTTAAAAAATATTTATTGATATTTAGAACTGTATTGTACAACACATCTAGTAAATAGGCTAAAAGAAAATAGACAAGAAACAAGCTACCCATCGGCAGCACTTTAAAAATACTTTAAACTAGAAGGTCTTGAGGCCATCTTCTTTTCAGACGTCTCTGAAAATTGTCTGGAATAGTAGAGGAAGCAAGGATTGAAACTAGAGGGTTAGAGTGGGAGTGGAGTTTTTCATGGAAGGATTAATACCTGGTTTAGGTCAAATCAGCAGCATAGGGAATATTAAGGTCTTTATGGATGAGCTTATTCGTGACAAAATAAGGAGCGTTGAGGATTTTTCGAAGGATTTTGGATAGTAAGGATTGAAGACGGGAAGAATTTGATGGTTTAGTGGAGCCCCATAGCTCAATTTCGTAAGTCCAGATAGGTCTTATGATGGTGATGTAGTTAAGTCGAAGGTTAGAGCGTTTGTCTAGTAAGTGCAAACGTTGCTAGTAAGTAACGGCGAACAGTTTCTTGTCGTTTCAGTCTAGAATGCGAAACAATTTTTAAATATATTACTTCGTTTTACTTGCTTTATCTTGCTCTCTTGAAAAGTGCCAATTTTCATATTCGATATTTGGAAATGGTAGGGACGATATATACAATTAAGATATATAATGCAAAAATAATAAAGAAAAATAACTAATTCTTAAATTCAGTGAAGAGAGAAGAAAAACCAAGTTTACAACAAAACAAAAGAGTAAAATATATAAGTTCTGGTAGATGAAAGTGTTGAACAAAACTTTAAAAAAATTAATTATATAAGTTAAATTTGAACAATAAATAATAAACTTTCTTTAATTCAAAGTCTGATATTTCATTTGATGTATCAGAACTCTTGAGCGTCTGTTTGGGAAGACAAAAGGTATTGGAATAACAAGCTTCATGATAGAGAAGCTTGGTGAATATGAGTAGGAAGGAAATTCCAGAAGGTAGCATAGCACTTAAGAAAGAAGTTATCAAAATTTTTACTTCTACGGGTAGAAATGGCGAGATCTTTTTACAAGAGTGTGGACTGACGAATAAAATTGCAGAAGACTGTAGATGTAGGGAGCGAATTAGGAGCTAATACTTAGGTAAAGGTAAGCATTTTTAGGAAATATTATTTTTGAATAGAGGGAGAGAGCCAGTTTATGTTGCCGTATAAGGTACTCCTTGAAGAAATCTTAAAAAAATTGTCTATAATAAACCTAAAGAATTGTCGATTTGACTGAGTTCACTGTGTTTATTTAATAAATTATATTTGCATTATGCCTTCCGAAATTCGTTTAATTAGGTTTAACATCTAAAATCAAAATTTATCTTTAAAATAATAAACTATTATATACTGTTAAGTCACATTTGAAACAAGGGAGGGTATTACGGTTGTAATATTAATAGTACCGTTATGGTTAAATAATATTGGTAATGTGTTCTGGCCGTACCGCTGCCAAATCCTCAAATTCCCTTGATAGAACACTGCCGGATCTTATGTAAAACGGTCTATTATTTGAGAAGTTCGAATGAATTGAAATAGTTGACTGTAAATTCCAATTTCCGATAATTTTCTCAAAATATTCGGTTTGTTTACTGAGTTAAACACATATTCGATATAAAAAAAAAAAAAACGGCAAGAAAGGGATTCTTTTGATCTAAATGATCCTAAAACTTCAGTTTCCAGCTTTATGAAATTATCCGATGTCGATCTACCAGACCAACAGCCACTTTGCCAAACGTTTAGTAAATTATTCCTTTCGAAAAACCATTTTAAACGATTCGGGACCATTCGTTCCAATAGCTTAAATAGGCAAATAGCGAGTGCGATCGGACGGTAACTAGAAGTTAATTCTTTAGACTTACCTTTTTTAAGGATTGGTATAATTTCCGACTTGTGCCAATCGTCGGGGAAGAAGGTGGAGCAATAAGCCTTGTTTAGAAATTTTTGAATTTGGATTTTGTCGTAATAGAAAAGATTATTCAATATACTGTACGTTATTTTATCAGGTCTCGGAAAGCATTCCTTACATGATTTTACGGCTCGACTGAATTCTAAGTATGAAAAAGGAAGGTTCAATGACTCAACTTGGACGCCCACCCGAACTGAATCATTTGTCCATGTCGCTAAGTGCTCATCAGGTGATGATGAAAATGTCAAGCCGAAATATTCTCCTATGCCATTGACTATAGCCACAGGATTCGCAATCAAAGCATTATTTGTTTTGAGCACGTTTAGGGAGACAGGTGGTTTTCGACCCATTATTTTTCGCACTATATCCCAAACTTCGGTAACCGGAGTGTTAATATTTATTTTGGATACGAACTACCGCCAGCAGATTTTTTTATTTTGTTTTACGGTATAACGTACATGTTTTCGAGCTGTGACATATTTTTCAAAAATTTCAGAACTCGGTTTATTTTTAAATTTTTGGAGCGCTCTTTTTATTTTTTATAGCTATAGAGCAATCTTTAGTCCACCAAGGGACAGAGATCCCCCTATTATTTGGCCTACTTTTAGGAATTGAGCAATCAGCTGCGTAAATAATGGTTTGCTTAATCATATCATATTATCTAATTAAATCGTTTTCATGAAACTGCAGAGCGGAAAAGTCTGCCAAAGATCGATAGTGATACCAGTCGGCACGCTTTATAAGCCATCGCGAGGGAGGCAACATGGTTAGAACTCTATCAAGGTAGTCAATTATGATAGGGTAATAATCACTACTGTATGTCTCATTCATTGTACGCCACCCTAATTTTGAAGATATATTTGGATTTAATGTCCTGTTACTATAAGTCAAAACGTGCTAGTATAAATTTTATGATGATATCAAGTATATTTGTTAGATATTGAGCTTTACACCTCCACCTAATGATTAAATTCTTCATCAATATTGCTTTAAAAATCCGAAATCATTTGAAAATACATCAATGCTATTTACTGTGACACAAATCAAATTATCGATACTGTTTTTAACATAATATTTATTGCTGATTTGGCTAGGGACAAATTCAAATATTCCCTTTTTCGAAAACCTATCATTAAGGCTACTTTGAAACCTGCCGTCTTAATCTATACCCGAGGCGTCTAGAAAGAAGAGTACATTTTTTGCGGGTTAACTTGTTGCTCTTCTATGAATTAATTTCCATTAAATTATAACATTAAGGCGTTAATTAGCTTTTTACAATCATTCAATCATTTTATGAGCAAATAATTCCTCTATACAGTAAAATTAAGATAATTTGTCGATACATTTATCAACGCATTTAATCCTACTAAGAGTAATAAAAAAAATTACATCCTCACAACACCCAAGTAAAGCTTCCAGGAAAGTTGAAAACAACATAAATTATGAGTATAAATGATAAAGGTATCTGAGTAATTTAAATTCCTCTGATGTATATCAGGGATGCTGGCATAATGGCAGACCTGTTGGCAGCTGGGGCTCGTGTAACTAATGCCTGTAAAAAAATATTTTCACCGTCGGGCCTCCTTCGTCCAAAGCGACCTGGTTCGAAATGGCTAATTGTCTCTTTTACGGATTCATAAATCAACGTGATGTAGAGCATATTAACGGGGGAAAAAAGAGAAAAACTTGTGATTCTGTATTTTATTGTCGAAAAAAAAAGAGTAATTGACTTTTATAATGGTGTTTAAGTTTACGGCTTCAACATCGAGTTTTTTTAATATTGCCACAGAATATTTTCATTCATCATTTATTATTAAATAATACTTACCGTAAAATGGGGTGGATAGGAACACTCTATGGTATTTTGAGCAATGTAACAAATTTATTTTACATCTGAATTAATTGAACAATACATTAAATCTTAGGTCCACATACCCTCTATTACATACTTACTGGTTTTGTGTTTTCGAAAAAACAATTTCTTTCAAATTCAAATTTTACCCAACAGTAGGGGTGAATAGGAACGCCATTGAAAATGTTACTGGGTTCCCATTTTCAACATTTGCAATGAATGAGAACAATTTAAAATGCTTATTAAATTGCTTTTTCTAAATGAAATTGTTTAAAAATAGAAATTAGGTCACTTTATTCAAGAAATTAGGTCTCTCGTATTCTAAAAAAGTTTTTAGCATCACGCTTCTGTAGGAAGAAGAAGAAATGTCAGTAAATGATAAAGAAGCTGGCAGATTTAGAAGATCCGGTTCGCTCTTTCAGCTTCAATGTCACTTCAATAGGGCTAAAATAAGCTTGCTCTTGAGTTGGACAAATCTATAACGTTTCTTGATTCTTTTGTAAAACAAACTGATATATCCTCCATCACCAGGTTCTAAACCCTTACAAACATAAAGTCGTAAATTCTCAGGTTTTCCCAAATACTTTAATAAGTAAACAGTCGCCAACTGAAATGCCATAATTTGTGGATAATGATTCAAATCCAGGTTCCTCTTCAGATGTGCATGACAACACCAACTCACTGACTTGCAAGGAATATTCACCTGATGTGTCTTCTGACTGAAAATAGCTTTGTTCCCATTCACCCCACATTCCAGAAAATCTGAATGCCATAACTTAAAAAATTTGTTGCTAATAAACTGTTGCAAATAATGAATTAAGCAAGGAATTTTATGGAAGAAGACAACTTGAAGAACAGTAAACAGGTACTAAATAAGCTATGTAGATAACAGTTTCATACTTTTTTTTTTTTTTTTTTTTTTTTTTTTTTTTTTAGGCGTAAACCACTTGGGTCATTTTCGCCTTAAATCATTGTTTATAAACGGATTAAACATTATAGTCTATTGTACAAGTCGGTCTGTCGTAGGAAGTCAAAAAGTTTTGCAGTTGTTTGCATGTTGTCTTGTAAAACGGTTGGTAAGTCAGTGTCAATTGCAATATGTGCTCTGTGAGTATCATAAGCCCTGCACTCTGTCAAAATGTGTTTAACAGAGATTGGGCAACCGCATGTTGGGCAGTCCGTAGGAGGTTCCCGTGCCATGAGATGTCCGTGAGTTAGTCGGGTGTGTCCAATACGCAGGCGCGCCAGGATAACCTCTTCCCTTCGCTTTTGTCGTAGGGACGAATGCCAATGGGAGATGTCCCTTCTTATTTCTCTTAATTTGTCGTCATTAGTGTCATGCCAAATCTGTCCCCACTTCGCCCGAATCCGCTGCTTGATGATAGAAACATAGTCGCCAACAGGCACCACAGTAAAAGGAATGCCATCTGTTATTGCTTCTTTGGCTGCACGATCTGCGAGTTCATTGCCAACTATACCGCAGTGGCTCGGTACCCAGACGAAAAAAACTGAATTATTGGAAACTATTGTGGACTGCAATTATAATAAAATATTTTGAATAAGAGAGTCGGTAGAGAAAAGGCGCTTCAAGCTGAGCAGGGCCGATAAGGAGTCTGTGCAAATAATCCTGTTTGTCTGAGTAGGGTAAATTACATTTAAACTTTTATAAATTCCAACTAGTTCTGCGGTATAGTTGCTACAGAGTGGAGAAAGGGAAAATAGATGTTGTCTGCCCTCACACACGACCGATGCTCCCACACCTAAGGAACTCTTAGAGCCATCAGTATATACGTAATCAGCAACACCGAGTCTATCTTGTAGTTTTTGAAATTCCTGTTTATATATGTAAGGATATGTGTTTTGTTTGAGTAATTTGGTAAGAGAAAGACAGATATTAGGGGAGGGAAATTGCCAAGGATAAATTGGAGATGTTTCTATTGTAAGGAAAGAAGGAAATTCGAGGTTAAGCTCGACCAGAAATTTAGAAATGCGGACTATAAAGGATGGTCTTTTGGATAGGAAGAATTGTTGTTGGGTGAGAAATTGTCTATTTGGGAATAAATAAAGGAGAGGATGGTTGGGAGTGGACAGAATCTTAGCAGCTAGGATCAGGTCAAATTGTTGCCTTCGTATTGCAAGAGGAGGTTCACCAGCTTCAGCACACAAGCTAATAGAAGGGCTGGAACGGAAAGCACCAATAGCAATTCGAAGACCGGTGTTTTGTATAGGATCGAGTAGTTTTAGAGTTCGACTTGAGGCAGAATTAAATGCACTGCAACCATAATCTAACTTTGGCCTTATGAGAGTCCTAAACAGACTTATCATGCTTCTACGATCAGCACCCCAATTTGTGTTACTAACCATCTTGAAGAGATTGAGAGAACGGAGGCAATTAGCTTTTAGTTGCTTCAGATGTGGAGACCAGCTAAGTGTGCGATCGAAGGTCACACCAAGGTATTTGACTGTAGTAGAAAGAGTGAGTGGTTGGTTGGCTATCTTTAGGGATGGTTGTGAATTCGGTTGTCTTTTGCTGAAAAGTATCGCAACAGTCTTTTGGGGTGATATGGTGAAACCGTTGTCATTAAACCAGCCACTGACGTTATCTAAAGCTGATTGCATCTTGTCTTGTAAATCTGGCACCTGTTTCCCTGCAGTATAAAGTACAAGATCGTCCGCGTACAGCATACTCTTGACCGGCAAGTTGACTACTCTTAACACCTCATTTAAACATATACAAAAGAGTGTTGCACTCAAGACGCAGCCCTGAGGCACGCCATTTTCTTGCTCATATTCCCGAGAAAACACATCACCGAGTCTAACCATGAATCTTCTATCTGTGAGGAAGTTAGAGATGAAACCAAGGATATGCCCATTGATTCCCATCCTAACCAAAGTATCGACGATGAGCCTTCTCCAAGTCCTGTCAAAAGCATTTTCAATGTCAATAAATACAGCCAACAGTTTTTCTTTTTGTTCGAAGGCACCTAATATGTCGCATTCCAGGCGAACCAGGTTGTCTCTCGTGCTTCTTCCTTTCCGAAAACCACTTTGCCATACTGGAAGAACATTTTTCGCTTCTAGGAACCACATCAAACGATTGCTTATCAGTTTCTCCAAGAGTTTACACATAGAAGAGGTGAGAGAGATAGGGCGATAGCTATTGACGTTCATCGGGTCTTTATCTTTCTTGAGTATAGGAATCGTAATTGCTTTTTTCCATATATTTGGAAAACGTTCGGATAAAAACAGAGTATTTAAAACCTGTAGGATTACTGATTTATTATTAGAACTGAGATGTTTAATCATAAAAATACATATCTGATCTGGACCGGGAGAGGAATCTTTTCTGGAGTTTAAAGCGGTAAGAAATTCTGCCATTGAAAAGGAGTGATTTAGGGGATCTGATGGATCATATGGAATGTTAAGAGGGATGGATTCAATAGATTGCTTTATATTAAGAAAGTGAGTAGAGAAGATAGCGGTGGAAGAGGTGGAATAGAAGTGGTTAGCTAAAGTATTAGCTAAAGTTACAGGATCAGTTTCATACAGGCCGCGGTTTTTCAGACACGTTATTTGGGGTGAAAATCCAAATCCCATAATTTTCCGAACTGTTTCCCAGAAAACGGCAGTTGGAGTGTTACAACTAACTTTACCTAAAAAAATTTTCCACGACGATTTTTTATTCTTTTTAACGATATATCGAGCGTGTTTTCGTGCAGCTTGGTATGTCTCTAGCATTTCTGAAGATGGTCGCCGGAGAAACTTTCTCAAAGCTTTTCGCCTATCTTTTATGGCTTTGGTGCATTCTTCGTTCCACCAGGGTACAGGAGGGCGAGAGCCATGATGTGTACTGTCGTTTGTGGATGTGTGTGGAATAGCAATATGTGCCGCGGTAAGCAGTCTGGTATTAACATTTGAAATAAGTCTGTCAGGGTCACTTTCGAATAGGTCGATGTCAGTAAGTTGGGCTTTCTCTTGATACAGAGTCCAATCTGCCTTTTTAGTCAGCCATTTGTTGGGTCTACTAAGAGTAGGACCTTTATTGAGAGTTTTGATGATTATGGGGAAATGATCACTTTCCGTGTGTATCATCTAATGTGTACCATTGAGTTGTTGCTTGTAACTGAGGGCTGGTGATTGTAAGATCAATAGCAGAGAGATTGCCGGATCGGGTGCAGAGGTGTGTTTTATAGATATGGTTATTAATGGTGTTCAGAGTACATGTATCTAGAAAGGTTTCGACCAATTTATTAAAAATCGACCAATTTTTTATTTATTAATTTATACCAGTTTCATACTTACAGATAAAGTTTGTGGGAGAGGAAAATTTCGTAGAAATTAGTACAATTGTTCACAGGTTGAGTCCAAATTACTACCAACAAAACAAAACCATATAAACGAATTATTTACAGGTTGGTCAACTAATAACAACAACATTAATTCCTATACGGTAAGGTAAGTGGCTATCATGCAACTTTGAAATGATATTGAAGTTTTTTTTCTCATTCACCTCACTGTTCCTATTCACCCTATTTTACGGTATTTTGCCTCCCTATAACCATTAAGTAACTGTAACCATAGGGAATTGAATGAATTTAAGACAGTTTCTTTGAGACATAACAAATCAAAAACAGATCAAACTGATTAATTTAAACTATCTTCATTCATTCTTACTTGTCAATCAAACACCATTCTGATTTGAAAACCGGCCTGCAATTTTGGTTTGTTATTTTAAATAATGAACTTTTGTAATCGACCAAAAAAAATAATAATAAAATTTTTTTTATAAAAACATGACCCTCTCCTCTTAGAAATTGTTTTACGTTTTGAGATATGTAGTTATTGTATTACCTGATATAAATATTTAATAAAACACAATTGAGTCATGAAATAATTTGGAGCGTTTTATTTATATATTATTTTTTTTTTTTTAATTTAACAGATACGTAGTTACTTTCCTGAGGTTAACTTTGTAATTTTTGATTTAATATATTGAGGTTTAAAACTAACAGTTTCCAAATTTATTTTTATTTAATATAGTGATATTTACCATTATATTAACATAAAAAATCAAGTAAATGTAATCATTGAAATATGGGCATGATATGGGCGAGAGAAGAAATTACCCAGTGGTAACACTTCAGAGTTTATTTAAATCAGTAGGTCTCGAGGCCATCGTCTTTTCAGCCGCCTCGGAAGATGATCAGGAATAGAAGTTGAGACCCTTCGTTGGTTGCAGTGGTACAGGTTATTTTTTTCTTTTAAATATTTTTGCAGCATATTTTCCAAATATAGAACTGCGCTAAAACTTATTAAAATTATTTACGTAAATTAATAATTCTCACTCAGTAGTATTTAATCCCGCAGCTGTTATACCCCAACTTATTTTCAGTAACTAAACTATTAGCAGATCAATATACAACTCAGAGGTAACTCTTTTAAAGTTTTAAATAAAAATAAGAATCAGTTTTTTGAACGCACTGAATCGCTTATTGTGAATAGTGATTATTCATTTGCAACAGATAAACTAAAAGGTAGATCTACTGAAGGAATTAGTCCGGGTGGCGGTCATTAAATGAAACAACTGAATAGTTTCAACTATTTTATTGTTTGCCAACGTTTCGACCCCCATTGTGGGTCATCATCAGGGCTAAAAGGATACAAAAAGGATACATTTAAAATAAGATTACAAATACTATTTTAAAAAAATTTAACAATTTCACTAGAGAATGTCAATATTATAACATAAAAGAAAATAGATGTGTAAAGAAATCAATTAATTAAATTACAATGATAAAGGTATACTAATGAGAGCTATACAGACCAGATAATGACTAAAGATAATGTACAAATATATAAGAAAAAATTACATGAAATAAAAACCATTAACAAAATGGAGTACAGTGGAGATACGTACCGTCTGGTAGGTGAGTGGAAACTAGGTTCAATTTGGTTATAAGGAATATAGGCAGGTAGATAGGAAAGTACGTACAAAAGGTTGGGTAAAATGGAAAATACGTACCATATTTCTAGACGGGATCTGACAACAATGAGTAAAATTGTAATATTAACATAAAAGGAAGTGTTCAGATTAAACCTACAATATTAATAACATCATAACGGTATTAGAAGATGTTTTAACAAGATTGTTGAAGTAAAAACAATATAATACAATAGTAAGAATAATAATGTATAAACTATATATAGTAAAACTGACTACCTCCCAACCAACGTTTTAATGATTATTGTACATATATTAAGACATTAAAATTAACCAAGTGAAAATATTATGACAAAAAATAATAATAAGTAACAATCATTGACAGATCATATAGTTGATACAAAATAGTAAAATAATTACAAATAGGAATAAATTGAATTGTAAAACCATTAAGAATTTATTAAGTGCAGAAACAAATGAAATAGATACATATATAAAATAAATGTATACATAAATAAGTAAAAAATAAACCAATAAATAAACAAAAGGTATGCAGTGGGATGGACATGGGAAGCTGTATTACTTAAGAGAGTTTAATATATGGCTGTAGGTGGAGGAGATGCACTGTTTATCAGTTTTATGATTGACAGGATTAGATTGGAGATGGATGTGGACGGATTCAGCGATGAGTCTTTTTTTATGGTTGGGAACAGAATCTAAAATGGAACAATCTTGAAAGTTAAATGAATGATTAAAAGTTATGGAGTGTTCGGAGAGTTTTGAGGCTAGAAGGTTTCGAGAGGATATGGAGGATTTATGTTGAGATATGCGGGTTTTTAAGTAGTTTTTTGTTTCACCCACATAGGACACGTCGCAATCTAAACAAGGTATTTTATACACAATATTTGAGCGGTAGAGAGGATTTATCGGGTCTTTAGTATTAGTGAAAAGGTGGGAAAGTTTGTTCTGGGTCTTTAATCCTAGCTTTAGGGAGGGTAAGGAAGATTTAAAGGATTTTTTAATATTTTCAGACAGGTGTGGAATATACGTTAGGGATCTATATTGAAATATTGTGGGTGAATTTTGGTCTTGTATTGTAGGGGGAGTAATGGTCGTTTTTACGTTGTTGTATGAGTTTATGAGTTTTTTAATGATATTAAGTGGGAAGCTGTTTAGGGTAAGGATCTTTTTAATGCGCTGGATATTGGTAGAATGGTACTGTGGATCAGACAAGGAGAGGCAACGGTGGACGAGATTTTGGGCAACATTAATTTTTTGATGGTATGGGTGCTGGGAGAAGAAATTGAGGAGTCTACCGGAATAGGTGGATTTTGTGTACCAATCAGTGGAAATAGAACCGTCCGTATTTCTTATTATCAGTAAGTCTAGAAAGGGAATTGTTGAGTTGTTTTCTTTTTCTACTGTAAAACGGAGGCGTGGATCGTAGGAATTAAAGGATTTAAGGATATCTGGGATTTTTTCAGGGTTTATTATTAGGAGGAGGTCGTCAACATATTTCTTAATGAAAAAGATATCGTTTTTATAAATTTTGGTTATGAAATCCAGGAGGTCATTGAGAACAATATTAGAGAGATCCGGAGCTAGGCAGTTTCCCATTGCTAGTCCAGAGACCTGATTATAAAATTTTCCCTTAAAAGTGAGGTATCCTGTTTTGCAGCAAAGTTCCAGTGATTGTAAGTAAGTAGAAAGATTTAGCGTGGTGTGAGGTTCGATAATGGTCCAGTGTTTTTTAACTAAATGGAGAACTTTGTCAATGGGAATATTAGTGAATAAGCTTTCGGCGTCAAAAGATGTTAAAATGTAGTTAGGGGGGATTTGAAGTGATAATAATTGTTGTCGGAGGTAAAGAGAGTTTGTAATGTCGTAGGAGTTTGTACGGCTGAGTATTTTTAGTGACGGTAGAAGAAATTTACTGAGTTTGGAGGAAGGTGCATTGATGTTTGAAATAATGGGACGGAGTGGATTACCTGGTTTGTGAATTTTCGGAAGGCCATACAGACGTGGGGGTAAGGAATTATAAGAGATTAGGTTTCTGTATGTAGATAGATTAATGAATTTATTATCGAAGAGACTTTTGATATGTTGGTTAAATTTTATCATGAGAGGACGGGTTGGGTCACGGGTAGAGGGTGTATATGTTGATAGGTCTGATAGAAGTGAATTTATTTTGTCATCGTACTCAGTTCTGTCCATAATAACTGTTACGTTACCTTTGTCGGCTTTGGTTACTATAATTTGGTCGTTTGATTTGAGGAATGAGCGGGTTAAGGAAAGATCTTTGAAGAAGAGAGGGGAAAGTGACGAAAGAGGTTTGGGGTGTTGGAGGTGGTTGGAAATCATGTTGCTAATCCGCAACCGGGAAATTTCTTTGTCTTCGTCAGTTATTTTGAAAATGTCGTCTTTATAAATATATTCTAGATCTGTTATAAGTTGGGGAATCATTTTAGAAGGGTTAGAAGAAGGGGTAGAAAAATTGGGACCTAAGCTTAAAATATTATTAACATTAGTGGGAACGGAGGTAGAGGAAATATTTTTGATCCAATCATCCGAGCCTTTGGGATACGGTTTTTTATTGATGCTCTTTTCATAAATAGTTTTAAATTTTTTAACGAGGGAAAATTTTGTCTGTTTTTTAGTGAATGCAAAAATTGTTTGAATACTTGTAGTCAGTTTGTCCATGTTGTGGTCGCCTATAATAGGATGTAAAGAGGAATTTAAGGAGCGGATATTGTCGTTGATGAGGTCTATTTGTTGTATGGTTTCCCTAATTTTTAAGTTAAGTAACGTTCTCTTGTATTTCTCCAATGAGTGAGTCAATTTAGAAGTAAGGGAGTTTGACAAAGGGACTTGACTAATGCAGTTCTCAATAAATTTTGGAAAAACAGAATGGGTTCGACATTTTAATAAAAAAATTCTTTGTTCAGTTTTTTTGGCCAGTCGTTTGTGAAGGTTGCAGAGATTGTTAAAAGTTTGTCTGTTTTGGGGGAATCGCGATTTTAGTGAAGAGAAAATATGATGTTGGTCATTATTAGGATTTCCTGAAGAAAGGTGGGAAGAGGATATATTTTGAGTTTGGGAGAAAGATGTATCCAGAGAAGTAATTGAAAAAAGAGAAGTAACTTGGGAAGAAGGCGTATGGAGAGTTTTAGTATAATGTTGAGTTGGGAGGTGAGTCAAAGATCTATTACTATTTAATCTAGTGTTATAGCGGTGTGATGGTCGAGAAGAATCCAAAAGAGAGGTTGCTTAGATCTTTAGATCTTAGATTAGATCTTTCCTTAACCCGCTCATTCCTCAAATCAAACGACCAAATTATAGTAACCAAAGCCGACAAAGGTAACGTAACAGTTATTATGGACAGAACTGAGTACGATGACAAAATAAATTCACTTCTATCAGACCTATCAACATATACACCCTCTACCCGTGACCCAACCCGTCCTCTCATGATAAAATTTAACCAACATATCAAAAGTCTCTTCGATAATAAATTCATTAATCTATCTACATACAGAAACCTAATCTCTTATAATTCCTTACCCCCACGTCTGTATGGCCTTCCGAAAATTCACAAACCAGGTAATCCACTCCGTCCCATTATTTCAAACATCAATGCACCTTCCTCCAAACTCAGTAAATTTCTTCTACCGTCACTAAAAATACTCAGCCGTACAAACTCCTACGACATTACAAACTCTCTTTACCTCCGACAACAATTATTATCACTTCAAATCCCCCCTAACTACATTTTAACATCTTTTGACGCCGAAAGCTTATTCACTAATATTCCCATTGACAAAGTTCTCCATTTAGTTAAAAAACACTGGACCATTATCGAACCTCACACCACGCTAAATCTTTCTACTTACTTACAATCACTGGAACTTTGCTGCAAAACAGGATACCTCACTTTTAAGGGAAAATTTTATAATCAGGTCTCTGGACTAGCAATGGGAAACTGCCTAGCTCCGGATCTCTCTAATATTGTTCTCAATGACCTCCTGGATTTCATAACCAAAATTTATAAAAACGATATCTTTTTCATTAAGAAATATGTTGACGACCTCCTCCTAATAATAAACCCTGAAAAAATCCCAGATATCCTTAAATCCTTTAATTCCTACGATCCACGCCTCCGTTTTACAGTAGAAAAAGAAAACAACTCAACAATTCCCTTTCTAGACTTACTGATAATAAGAAATACGGACGGTTCTATTTCCACTGATTGGTACACAAAATCCACCTATTCCGGTAGACTCCTCAATTTCTTCTCCCAGCACCCATACCATCAAAAAATTAATGTTGCCCAAAATCTCGTCCACCGTTGCCTCTCCTTGTCTGATCCACAGTACCATTCTACCAATATCCAGCGCATTAAAAAGATCCTTACCCTAAACAGCTTCCCACTTAATATCATTAAAAAACTCATAAACTCATACAACAACGTAAAAACGACCATTACTCCCCCTACAATACAAGACCAAAATTCACCCACAATATTTCAATATAGATCCCTAACGTATATTCCACACCTGTCTGAAAATATTAAAAAATCCTTTAAATCTTCCTTACCCTCCCTAAAGCTAGGATTAAAGACCCAGAACAAACTTTCCCACCTTTTCACTAATACTAAAGACCCGATAAATCCTCTCTACCGCTCAAATATTGTGTATAAAATACCTTGTTTAGATTGCGACGTGTCCTATGTGGGTGAAACAAAAAACTACTTAAAAACCCGCATATCTCAACATAAATCCTCCATATCCTCTCGAAACCTTCTAGCCTCAAAACTCTCCGAACACTCCATAACTTTTAATCATTCATTTAACTTTCAAGATTGTTCCATTTTAGATTCTGTTCCCAACCATAAAAAAAGACTCATCGCTGAATCCGTCCACATCCATCTCCAATCTAATCCTGTCAATCATAAAACTGATAAACAGTGCATCTCCTCCACCTACAGCCATATATTAAACTCTCTTAAGTAATACAGCTTCCCATGTCCATCCCACTGCATACCTTTTGTTTATTTATTGGTTTATTTTTTACTTATTTATGTATACATTTATTTTATATATGTATCTATTTCATTTGTTTCTGCACTTAATAAATTCTTAATGGTTTTACAATTCAATTTATTCCTATTTGTAATTATTTTACTATTTTGTATCAACTATATGATCTGTCAATGATTGTTACTTATTATTATTTTTTGTCATAATATTTTCACTTGGTTAATTTTAATGTCTTAATATATGTACAATAATCATTAAAACGTTGGTTGGGAGGTAGTCAGTTTTACTATATATAGTTTATACATTATTATTCTTACTATTGTATTATATTGTTTTTACTTCAACAATCTTGTTAAAACATCTTCTAATACCGTTATGATGTTATTAATATTGTAGGTTTAATCTGAACACTTCCTTTTATGTTAATATTACAATTTTACTCATTGTTGTCAGATCCCGTCTAGAAATATGGTACGTATTTTCCATTTTACCCAACCTTTTGTACGTACTTTCCTATCTACCTGCCTATATTCCTTATAACCAAATTGAACCTAGTTTCCACTCACCTACCAGACGGTACGTATCTCCACTGTACTCCATTTTGTTAATGGTTTTTATTTCATGTAATTTTTTCTTATATATTTGTACATTATCTTTAGTCATTATCTGGTCTGTATAGCTCTCATTAGTATACCTTTATCATTGTAATTTAATTAATTGATTTCTTTACACATCTATTTTCTTTTATGTTATAATATTGACATTCTCTAGTGAAATTGTTAAATTTTTTTAAAATAGTATTTGTAATCTTATTTTAAATGTATCCTTTTTGTATCCTTTTAGCCCTGATGATGACCCACAATGGGGGTCGAAACGTTGGCAAACAATAAAATAGTTGAAACTATTCAGTTGTTTCATTTAATGACCGCCACCCGGACTAATTCCTTCAGTAATTCTCAACGGTCAACTAATTATATCCACAATGATAAAAGGTAGATCGTACATTATCAGCTGCTTGTGATACACCCTGTGTATTTCATATACAGGTAAGTGAAAGTAAAATGTATAGGTTCCTCAAGTTCCTCATATGTAAGATAGATAGTAATAGCATATAGGAAAACGGATTTCAAAATGCCATTTAACTATTTATTTCAAATAAGATAGTTGCGGAATTATATGTACAAAAGATAAAATAATCATCAATTGGTGGAGTGAATAAGATTTAATTTGATAAGCAGAGGTCATTTTCATGAAGTAGAGGACAACTGACTCCTAAAATGGAAGAGACCGTTGGTCCAAACCTACACTATGACATTAAACCAAGCTTCGAAAGGAGTTAAGCGCATTCAGATATTTCCCGATATTACTCACAAGTACGGCCCAGATATAATAAGTTAGCCAAGAGAAACCGTTTTGAAAATTATGCAACTGCGTTTAGGAGGAGAGTGGGGGTAAGCGGGCGGTACGGCCTCTGGGACCATCGGACGAAGGTGAAAATCAGGTTCCGCTGGATCCTTATAAATTGTACCACGGGGTAAAAAAGAAATGGCGCGGTGGATGGAGATAATATCGGAAGGAGACGGTATCAGCTGGGTCTAATTCATATATTTTGTCCTTATTAGGGAGCTGTCCCGCTCCGCTGGGCTCCCGTGCTACCCGAACCTCCATTTTATCCACCTCTCCTCTCTCTCTTACGTATAACCATTTCCTTATCAAAAAAATGATTGATCGTTCTAATTTTTTGACCAGAATTGAAAGGTGTTTTTTTTTTTTTAATTAAAATTATCTAGAACAAGACAGAACTCGAAATTTATTTGTATTCCCTGGAGGAGCAAGATTTAAAGTAATCGACGATGGCGATAACTTCCTCAGGTTTTATAATCCGATTTAAATCAACACCTGCTAACTAAGCGAAAATTTACGAACTGAATACAGCCAAGTTCGTGAAAAATTTTAAGGACCAAATATCCTCCTTGTGATTTGACCCTACTCCAGTAGATGACGGAGTAAGTGATAAGAGATGTTGCGTCAAAATTTGATCTCCAGTTATGAGCGGCTGCAATGGCATCTCAAGCAAATTAAGTAACAGATATCCGCGAAATCGGGCTGAACAAGAGATCTATTATGATTTTCTCAACGTAATGTGTAACAATCAGCAATGGATTAACCAAACAAGCAATGTGGAGGTCACCTGTGTTGGAGTGACTAGCACGGCAGCTTTTTGTGCCGAAGGTCTTGGGCTCAGATCCGGCAGATGGCTCTAGAATTTATTATTGGGAGTAAGAAAAATCTTGTTAGCAGGGAGTAACGTTAAATAAATAAACATTAGAAATGAGGAATGCTGTGAAATCCTGCATTGATAAATGGATCTATACTCAGGAATCAACAACTCTCTGGAATTCCCTACCTACTCATATCCGCCATGTTTCTTCCCTACCATCATTTAAGTCCCAACTGTTCGAGTACCTATTGTCATCTCAAACAGAAGCTCAACAAGCAGGATATTTCAAATTAAATATCTATTTACTACTTATTGTTCATATTTTCAAATGGATCAATTATTATGAATCAGTTTCAATGTTTAGTTTTGTTCAACACATTAATCCATCAGAAGTTATTTATTTATTTTACTCTTTTGTTTTATTGTATCCTTTCTTTTCTTCTTAAAGCATTGTGAATAAGAATTAATTATAATATTTTGGTCTTGTGGCCAGACACATTGTATATCTTAATTCTACATATCATATTGTTCTTAAGGAACCCAACCACAGAATAAGAATTATTTTTCTATTCTATTCTATTATAAATTAGATTTTTTAGTTATTGCCAATCCAGGTTTAATTAGGGTAGAGATCTTTAACTAGTACCTCACATGGCACAGGCTTGGGACCTCCATTTTTCAACTCCCTTTAAGAAAATCTAGGGTCATTTGTCGGGTTTGAACCCGCGATCTTGGGCATAGAAGGCATTTAATTGTACTAGCCATTACATTACAGGTGACTCCAATTTAAAGTAGTTTCAATTTGCTTTGAAAATATTTTATATTTTTGTTATTGATCATAAATTTGTTTTAAAGAAATACGATCCCAAAAAATACCCTTTATAATGTACTCCCTGGACAAAAAGCGACAATAAATTAACAATCACAGAAATCTTGTTCTGACATCCATTACCTTACCTTTGCATTAACCACTGACAGCCTGGAATGTATACTACATATTGAAATACTTGAGCAGGGTAGATATAAAGAAAATGAATTTTGTGGATTAAAAGCATCTGGTAGAATAAAACGAAGCGAAAAGATAGGTTAAACAGCTACAGAATCATATATGTCATAATTAAAGGAATGCAAGTAACTGGAACACTAAGCCATGATGACCTGGGTATACAACGAACAATAACCTCAAAATAACTGTTTCCTGACTTTTGTCGTCTGTTCACTATAATTGAACTTTCTAACAATCCTAAACGTACAACAAAGTCAAGTTTGAGTAGGTTCTCACATCTGTAAGATGTTCATAATAATAAATAATTTAAGGCGAACATTACAGATATTGCAGCAACCCAATTCCATTTCGATTAATTATTCCGCTTTACGAAGGAAGTTGCATTTTTTATGTCGTCTATTAATGTTTATTTCTGCATAATACATTTTCGGTGTCGCATGTCACATTTATATATTTATTAAAAGTGAGATTTAAAAACTGGATAAGTCGGTCAGAATCAGAAACTCACAATGCCTCGAAATTCAGAAACTTAACAAAACAACATATTTCTGGACTTTTGACATAGATGATGAAAAATTACGAAGGTCGCTTGGGTGGGCAGACCGGACCGATTCCGATTCTAATCCTTCCTAATATACGGGCTAATGGTTTCAGGAAAGTGATTTAAGGAGTCGTAAATTTTATGGCACTCTGTTTTAAAATTTCAACTCCAGATATTTTTACCTTCTTTTTTCGAAATGGATTCAACCTAAATAACTGTCTAATAATGAATACAGAATCGCGACAAATTTCGAAATACATATTATCAACGCGTAATTGACATGTTGAATAAAGTCACTAAGTATCTAATAAAGTTTAACAAACAGCCAATGGGAAGGAGACTTTATTTTAATTTATTTGCACCCCACTCTTGAAAAATTATAGATAAATAAACAGAATTTTGTTGCGTATTCTTTACTTCCAATTATTCAGTTCTCAATTTTCTTAATCATTTAAATTAAAATTATAGAAGGTAATAGTATTAAAGATATATATATTTTTTTTAAACACAATTTATTGAAATTTAGAACTGTACTAAATAGTTCAAGTAAATATGATAAAAGAAAAATGACAAGAAAAATACTTGTAGAAGAACTGCCCAATGAAAGCACTCCTGTAATTATACTAAACTAAAAGGTCTTGAGGTCATCTTCTTTTCAGATGCCTCGGAGGATTGTCAGGAATCGAATAGGAAGCAAGGATTGAAACTAGAGGGTTAGAGTGGGAGTGGAGTTTTCCATGGAAGGAGTGATAACTGGTTCGGGCCACATCAGCAACAAATGGAGGTATTTATGGACAGCAGCAAATTTAGGTCTTCATGGATGAGTTTATTTGCTATAAAGTAAGGAGCGTTGAGGTTTTTACGAAGGATTTTGGATTGTAAGGATACGGGAAGAATTTTATGGTTTAGTCGAGCCCCAAATCTCAACTCCGTAAGTCCATATAGGCCTTATGATAGTCATGTATAGGAGGTCTTTTATAGTTAAGTGGGAGGATAGAGCGTTTGTCAAGTAGGTGTTAAAGTAAGCGAAATCGGCGAGCAGTTTCTTGTCGTTTCAGTCTCGTGTGCGGATTCTATGTAAGACGTTTGTCAAGGAGGAGACCTAGGTAGCAGATCTGTTCGACCGGGACAAGTGGAATATTATTAAAGGATACTGTAGGACAGGATGTCATTGGTTTACGACGGAGGGTAAAGGTGATTTGGTGGGATTTGTCCGATTTTATTTTCATTCTCCAATTCTGAAACCATATCTGGAGGTCTCTGATGTGGGATTGTAGGGTTTTAGAAGCAATAGTAGGATCGTTATTGACTGATAACACACAAGTGTCATCAGCATACGTGGAAAGGAAAGTGTTTGGATTGGTTGAGATGTCAGCTGTATGGACTGTGAAGAGAATTGGTCCGTGGATACTGCCTTGTGGGACGCCAGCGGACTGAACAAAAAGGGATGAATAGGAACTATTGTGATTTATTTTGAAGGATCTGTCAGAGAGATGGGACTGGATGATGAGGAAGTATGTTGGAGGAAGGAATTTTCGGAGTTTCTAATACAGTCCCGGATGCCAGACTCGGCAAAAGTCCTGTTCTATTAAAGCTATTAAATAAACCTTTAAAAACTAAATAAACAAATTTTAGGTTGATTGGGGAGTTTAATTTCTTAACCGGAGTTGATGTTGCTGAAGATCAAAAGTTTCTCAGTCCAGTATAAACACGTATTACTTTCCCTTACCTATTTAGTATTGCGATCATAAAAATTTCCGAATTCCAGTTTTCAACAGATACATTCATTTTAGGGTCCCCTAAATCCAAATGACTAAGTCCCACAAAAAGATCTGTGTGTGTGTTTATGGTTAATATCGGTAAATCGTAGTAAGCTTTAATGGGCTTTACCATAATACTGAGCCATTTTCCAGTGATCGTAAAATTAAATTCGATTTTCTTAAAAAGCGATATTATGAAAAATAAGTTTAAACTGAACAAATCGGAAGAATTTAAAATGATAAAAATAAAAGACGACTTGCCAAAGAGTGTTAGAGAAATTCGGAAAGAATTATACCCATTTATGAGAGCACATTGGGAGAAGGGTAATAAGGCTTCACTGAGGTATGACAAGCTTCTTATAAACGACCAAATTTTTTCTCTAGAAGAATTGCAATCTCAAGAAGTTTCCAAAAAAAGAGAAAGAAGTGAAGAGAAAGAAGGTGAAATATCTAGGAAAAATGCTTCTAAAAAAACAGATCCAATTCATAAAGAAAAAAAAACGAAAGATACTAAAACCCACCATAGATCTATTAGTCTGAACAAATTTTTGGTGATTCATAGAGAGGTCGATAGAGACCATAATAAAAATGAAACCTCTCACACTAGTTCATAGCATAAACAGGATTCTAACTTCCAAGATAATGATAAAGGCACTCTCATGGTATGCACATTAAATGTTAGGACATTGTTAAGTGAAGAAAGGTTAGAGGAGTTCACTCATGCTCTGGAGGATATTAATTGGGATATTATTGGGGTCTGGCAGAAGTAAGAAGAAAATTTTGTTCGGTTTTGGAACAGAAATCAGGAAATGTTTTCATACACACAGCATCGCAAAACGGAATGTTTGGAATTGGATTTATTGTATCAAATAAATTAAAAAACAGGATAATAGATTTTAAAGAAATAAACTGCAGAATAGCCGTGTTAGTGTTAGAAATTACTTCTAGTAAAAAAATAACTGTTTTGTAAGTGCATGCTCCTACGATGGCGGATTCCTATGAAGCAAAAGAAAAATTCTATCAAGAACTAGACACTGTTACTTCCAGCTATAAGCGAAAAAATAATTGGATTATTGTGATGGGAGACTTTAATGGCAGGGCTGGTGTCAAACTAGATGGTGAAGATAGGATTATGGGAGATTGGGGATACGGTAAAAGAAAGGAAGGAGGAAACCAGTTAATCTATTTTTGTTTTAGCCAACGTTTACAAATTGGAAATTCTTTCATTAAAAGAAAAGCTAAAGAAAAATGGACATGGTGCTCACCAAAAGGACACAAGTTTGAGTTGGACTATTTTTTGACCAATCAAATTGGTTTAGTCGAAAAGGTGGAGGTCATACAAAGGCTAAATTTCAACACAGATCACAGGATGTTAAGAGCAAAGCTACATATCGAAAAGTATAAAAGAAGAAGACCATTTAGGGCAAAGAAGAAGCACTTACTTCTTCACGAACCAGCTGAAATAGAAAAATTTCGAGCTGAACTCACAAGAAATCTGCAGCATAATTATGAAAGTATAGAAGGAAAAGTACTTAGTTCAGTCCAGGAAAAGTATAGCATTATCGCCAAAGCCATTGAAGACACAAGGGCACAGAGTTCTGGGTTCAGTATGAGTAAACCAAGTAAATTATCAGAAAGTGCCAAAGAACTTCTAAGAGTTCGTAAAAAGATAAAAGAAAGAGAAGACATTACTGAAAAGGAAATAAAAGATCTCACGGTTCTGAACAATGAAATCAGGAAAAGAATAAAAGACGATCTGGAAAATTATAAAAATGATATGGTCACTAAAATTCTTCTAAACAATAACTCCACAAGAAAAATTCAAAAAGAATTGTCCAAAGGTAGGCAATGGATGGTTGCTCTTGAAAACAGGAAGAAAGAAATTATAACTGATAGGAAAAATATAAGAAGGGTGGCAACGGAATATTTCAGAGAACTTTATAAATGTAATCAGAAGAGAGTGGAAATAAATAGAGAGGCTGATGAAGTTCAAGAAGAAATCCCACCAATAATGGAACAGGAAGTGGCTGTTATTGTAAAAAACTTAAAACATGAAAAAAGTCCTGGGCCGGATGATATTACGAACGAAATTTTAAAAACAGGAGGAGAAGTTCTCATTAGGGAAGTTACAGAACTATTTAACTTAATCGTTGAAAAGGAAGAAATTCCAGAACAGTGGAAAACAGCGAAAATAATTCTATTACACAAAAGAGGCAACAAACAGGATATGGAAAACTATCGACCGATTTCACTTTGTTCTACCATGGCAAAGCTTTTTACCAGCGTCATTAAACAACGGCTCACCAAAAGAATCATGGAATGTATAGAGGAAGAACAAGCAGGTTTTAGAAAAGGTTTTTCAACTGTGGACCACATTCATACAGTAAACCAGATGATAGAGAAAACTAAAGAATATAACTTCTCTCTGTATTTCTGTTTTCTCGATTTTAAAAAAGCTTTCGATAGTGTTCTACATACGGGTGTTCTTAAAGCTTTAAGAATAATAGGAATCGAAGAGAAATACGTTAGAATTATCGCAGAGCTATATAAAGATATGACAGCATATGTAATGACAGAAAACAGGGGTCAAATCTTTCGTGTCGAGAAGGGTGTTAGGCAGGGAGATCCGTTATCTCCCTTGCTATTTATTTTGGTGTTGGAGATGAGCTTTTGGTCTCTTGGATGGGAAAATGCAGGCATAAAGGTGAATGGTCGATTTTTAAGCAACTTACGTTTTGCAGATGACATAGTACTTTTTGCCAACAATTCCTGACAATTACGAGAAATGCTAAAACACCTTCTAGGGGCCTGTGAAGAAATTGGTTTATACCCAAACCACAATAAGACGAAACTAATGACCAATAGTTCAAAGGAAGAAATAAAAATGAACAACTTCACCCTGGAATACGTAGAGGAATATGTTTACTTGGGCCAGTTAGTTTCCTTTTCTGACAGAGGTACAAAAGAAGTCCAGAGAAGAATAGCATTTGGTTGGAACAAGTTCTGGTCTCTGAAGTACATAACAAAAGGAAACATAAGTATCAACCTAAAAAGGCTAGTTTTCGATAGATGTATTATGCCAGTGGTGACCTATGGCTCCCAAACATGGTCATTGACAAAAGCCCAAGAGAGGAAGATCATGGTGTGGCAAAATGGCGTCGAAAGAAGCATTTTGAAAGTTAAAAAAATGGATAAAATCAGATGCAAGAAGATAAAGGAAGAAACAGGGCTCAAAGACACACTCTCGCAAATAAGAAAAGGCAAATGGAAATGGGCTGGACATCTTCTGCGATGCATCGACAATAGATGGTCAAAAATAGTCACCGAATGGACTCTATATGACCGGAAAAGGATGAGAGGCCGACAAATGAAGAGATGGAGAGATCCATTTAGGCTTCTGGCACGACCTCTCTGGTGGAGAACAGCTAGGGACAGAGATGTGTGGAAAGAAAAATGGTTAGAGGTCAGAAATCCCGCTTCCCAGTAGGGCTAGTCACCCAGGGAAGTGTTAAAGACTATTACTCCTAAGGGAAGGCCTATGCAATATAGCAAAAAGTTTTGTATAAATTATAATGCAAAAAAAAAAAAAAAATTGTTTTATTTTGTTTTGTTACCTTTTGAAATTGCAATATTAGTGCATAAATAAAGGCTATTTTCATTTCATTTCATTTCATTTCATTTCACCATAATACTGAATGCATTATCAGTGAAATAGTCTGACTAGGCTTAATTTTTTAGACATTTTAAATTTTCTTCCTCTAAAGTAACTATAATTTTGTAGTTTCGAAAAACATAACCATTTTGCTAGGATTAATAAAAACGGGTGAATATACAAGTTGGACGAATTCGGTATGCAAGTAAAAAAGAGAGGAGCAAAAAAATTTTTCGTATGCATTTTTTGTGTTTTTGAACACAAAAACATTCATATAGATGTGTAATATACCGTTGGAAAGCTAAAGAGTTTTGAAACAATATCATCTTATAAACAACTAACTGATTTTTGTAAGTAATAATATAATAGATTATTTAATAAATTACATGTTTCTATCGAAACATAATTTAATTATTCATTATTTTTTTTCAGGTACGCGCACCAGATTTTTCTCATCATTTTCCCTGTGTAAAATAAGGGAACAATCATAAGTTTTTCAAATGTCTTGTAAAATTATTAAAAATAGTTTTAGCTGTTTTGAAACTTTTCGTATCAGTTGAACAAGCCAGCTGATCAGAAATAATATCAATTGATCGACCACAACTACCTTATTATGTGTCGACGTTTAGGAAAAATTATGGCTTTTGTACTGAAATTAAATGACCATCATCTAATGAGTCATAGTCAACTCCTGATCAGAGATAACTTGGGTGAGTTATTGAATTTGTTTTAGGTGAAAATCAGTCTGCGTTGCGGTCAATCAAAGAAAACAATAACTTAGTTTTAACTGTTTCATGAATTCCTCTATGGTCAACTATTCATGTTCATTTTTATTTTGTTTATTTATTTTTTTTTGTCTAATTTATAAATTTTCAGTGGCAGATGTAAGATATCTCCTTAAGAACCCCTTCCCCCCCTCCCTAAAAGGATTTTAATTTCCTTTCACAAACACATAAAAATATATTATTTATAATGCATTAATTTTTTTACCTTAGAGTATATATGATAAGAAAGTGGTTGAAGAATTTGGTCGTGCGGTCATCTAAAAACATAATTTAATATTAGGTGATCAATAGCATATTAAAAAAAAAAAAAGAGTAGTGCTCTTCTGTTATTACATGTTAATTATTTATACATACTTAATCTGTATGTATAAAATATTTCCATGATTTATTCTGATAGTGACTGACTGTTATATCCTAGCTGGAGAACATAAGAATATATACTTCAATAATCATAATTTTAGACTGGATATTTAGAACGAATCCAACAGTGATTAAATTCTTTGTAAATATATGCTTTGATTATATCTAACTGGCAGATCCAACTTAACATTAGGTTTGCGTGTGAATAACATAACTGTCAGATAAACGTTATGATCTCATTCTACAAGTGTAAATATTTAACATTTATATATTATTATGATGTCCTAAATTGGACAGATTGTAATATTGTTCAAAAAAAAAAAAATATATATATATATTATTATGAGCAGATTATGACGAAATAATTTCTTTCTCAATTATTTTGAAGGAGTTAACTACATTTAAGAAATCATTTTTTTTTTCTAATCATTAGAGCCAGCCAAACTTTTTACTTTCACTTACTATATATAGTAAGGGGAAGTATTGCGAACGTGAAAATTTTCGAATTCCAGTTTTCAACGGAAATACACGTTTTAGGGTCCCCTGAGTCCAAATAACCAAGTCCCGCAAAAAGGTCTGTGTGTGTGGTAACTCGCGGGCGGAAACGTAAGTCCTATGAAACTGAAATTTCATATTTAACACTATACGCCCGAGACGTGACAAAACTTTTTTCATCAAAATGAGCTTACCAGAAGAGGCACTTTATACTATGCATTTTGCACCTTTTTTCGATTTTCTCGAAAACGGTTCCGACGATTTTGATTAAACTCGCAATATCGATGTAAAATTTAATGGGCTTTAACATCATGTAGGTTTTATTTGGATAAAAATGGTCTGACAGGGCTTAAATGCCGATATTTTAAATTTTCTTCCCCTAAAGTACCTTTAATTTTGTAGATTCAATAATAATAACTAGATTATCTTGTTAACGCTGATGAAAAACAGGTAAATATATAAATTGAATAAATTTGATACCCAACTAAAGGAGAAAACAGAAAAAAATATTTTTTTAATGCAATTTTTCGTTTTTGAACATAAGAGCAGTAATATACATGTATGATATACGGTTGGAAAGCTAAAGATTTTAGAAAAAATATTATCTCATACACAAGCTTTTAAAAGTTAATAGAGAGTGATGAAATGAACATAAAACTAACTGATTATTTTAGATAATAAAATAAAAGATTTTTTAATAAAACGTATGTTTCTATATAAATTAAATTTAATTAATTCTTTAATAGTTTCACGTATTTTTAACTCTAACTGTATTTGAAAATTCTTATATTGATTTTAAAAATCGAGGTAAGTGAAAGTCGTGTGTTGCCCGCACCAGATTTTTAAATATATAATACTAGCTGACCCGACAGACGATGTCTTAGCGAAATCGGTCAAGCCGTTCACTCGTGATGCTATGACCAAGAAAAAGGGGGATTCATTTTTATATACGTAGATGAAGAGATTATCTTAGGAGAGTAAAAAAAAAATAAAATAGAAAATAAGTTAAAAAAGACTTTTTACCAAAGTAACATTTCTCTCTTTTTTTTCTTTCATAAGATCCTTCTCTTAACTTTCATAAAAATAACAAAAAAAAAATTAGAGAAATCGGTCAAGGCGATCACGCGTGATGCGAAGACAAAGGGAAAAAGTGATTTATTTTTATATACGTGTATATATAGATAATATTTCCAAGTACTTATGTAAGGACTTTATGGACGCTAATATATGCAATGTAATAATACTTTTCCACTTCTCCATATTAACCTAAGATATTCACAATAATTCATATGGTTACTCGTCACTAAGATTTTGATACTGAAACGAATGAGGCAAGCTCTGTGTTAAAACATTTTAGGGGTTGCCTATGTCACCATCTATTATGAAAGGGTTGAGAGTTCGGAAGAAAACCGAAATGGAAGTTATCCAAATAAACAATGCACAAAAAATCTCACCTAATCTCAACAACAAATCGATAACCACTAGTTAAACCAGAGCTATCTTTACGAAGCAATTTTCCAAAAAAAACTGCAATTATTATATAAATATTTTCTGGAGCTAAGCAAATGGAATACCAACTCAATATCCGAGTTTAGGAGGCTTCAGCGATTTCATTGTAGCAGAACCATAACATTTTGTACAAATCCACTTCATAGCGGTAAAAAAGCTGATTTCAAGATTTCATTTTGATGGCAAGCCTTCACATAATACACATTCCGCATTCTGTTGAAAGGTTCCGACATAGACAGCCTGTTGGCAAGCTTAATCGTGAAAGTTCACATCATTTGTGGGAGACAGGATTATTAAAGTTTTGACAAGCGCGTTGGATTTCGAGCCAATCTCATCAGACCTAGTTAGTTCTCACTTTGATTTGACTTTCTACAAGGTGATTAGTCAATCTGTTCAATTGTGTTTTCACTCTTATTTCTTGATGGAATTAATTGTTTGTTTTAAAGTGTTTTGTTGTGTTTTTTTTTGTTAGATTAAATTAAAATTTGTTTGATAACATCTAAAGTAATAGAGCTTAAGACTGTGTCGTCGGCCCATCGAAAAGTAATAACAACTTTATTGGACTAAATTATCCCTTAGATACTACACGTCTAATGGTTGAGAGGGAGTGAGCGTGCTTTCTGTGCACAAAAATACCACGCCAATGTGACAAGAACATGTTGTCGACATTCCAGTGGACTGATTTGCTATGAGTAAACTGTGTGTATCTATGAAGCATATTGGTCAGAGTACGTCTATATCACCTCCTGCTGGTAGATAAGTTATATATTCAAGAGACAACTCAGCAGGTTTTAGGAGAAATCATGAGATGAAGCGGTTGGTGACATGCCCAAATAAAAACATAGGTATAACCGTCAAAATCCTAGTTGTAGTGTTCTTTTAGGCAGGACTACATGGGCTGAACCGCTTTTGATTCAAATGAGTGAATTAGTTCCTAACTCCTCTCATCGATCACGAATCCTCGACTAATCACCGAAAAATATTCCGGGTAAGAATCCGTCTTACTAACATTTCAAGTTTGAGGGAAAACTGCTGCACACGCATCAAACTTGTATTTTCATAAAATACTGAATGGAAAAAAGAAAACAGAATTTAAAATGATATTTTTTTTAAATACTTTATTACAAACATGTAGAATTATCAAACAGCAAACGTCTTCCTGCAAAAATCCGATTTTTATAAAGGTTTGATTATGAACTTTTGTAATGGACCATAAAATAACAAACATAAACAAAAAAAAATTGACCCCCTCTCCTTTCCAAAATTTGAGGGTTTACGTTTCAAGAAATTTAGAATCCGAATAACAAATTAGAAAAAAAAAAATTATTCGCAGTCCGAGGTATTTCTCCGTAACTACAGAACAAATTTTTTTTAACTTCGCTACAAAAATACAAGGGGCATGCAACGATGATCCTAACACCCATTCGTTGATATTAGCGGGTTATTTTTAAAATGGCGGCCTATCAAAATTTATTTAATCCATCAACTCAGTTATTTTTTAAGATGGAGAAAATTTATTAGTGTTTTTAACCAAAAAGCCGCGAATAATTATTAAAAAAAGAGAAAAACATTGATATTTTTCCCGAAAATATGACAATAGCTCAGTTATTTTTGAAGATAGCGAAAATATGTACAGAGTTTTAGAATCAGTAAAGCACGATAAACAGAAAAAAAAAGTTGAAATCTAGCCTATATGTAATTTTTTATGTCATAAGCATTAAATTCCTACAAAATGAAAAAAAAAAATCGTTGATATTAGTTCAGAACTAGCAGAGTTATTTCATTTAGAAGAATGATACAGTGATGATGTACTTTTCCCTTTGGATTATTAATTGCTTTTCATTTTAGCTAATTGCCTACTAACAGCTATATGAACAGTTATACCTTAATATAGTTATTTTAAATAATAAACCATTGTGTAACTGTAATTGCAGCGTTTTTAAAGTATACTAGAAGTATTCTTTGTTCAACATTTTCCGAAATAATTTCTCTGCATATTCAACAGTACTACTATGATTTTTATGAGAATTTCAAACCGTAATTTGGTATGAAAAATATTATATATTTTTTAAATTAATTGTTAAAAGCTACGAGAAGAAATAAATATATATATTAGTATATAGAAAGGATTAATAATAGAAGGAGAGCATAGCTATTTATCCATTACACAAGTTCATTGCCAGAGAACAGTGACTAGTCGTCCTTGCCGAGGGAGCTATTAGGTACTGCCTGATAATTACCCAGCATTTATTGCGCAGGCGCTCTGCCTTTAGTGGCAGTCTACTATTTCTGTAATCAGATCTTTATTACGTACTCTGAGAAGATAATCAGTAGTTAAGTTAATTGTCAATTCTTTACCCGCCTATTTATTCATCCATGATAGATGAAATATGTCTTTCGTTTAACATAAATGTAAGATAGAGTCAATTAATCGATATTGGATCTTTAATTCTAAGTTTAATGAAATATTCCTTATTTTTCATACTATTATTTTGCCAATGTTTTATTTATATATATTAAACCCACTACTAGTTTCTTTATTTTATTTTTTACTTTCACTTACTTATATATGGAAAATTATAGTAAAGGGAAGTATTGCGATCGTGAAAACTTTTGAATTCCAGTTTTCAACGGAAATACACGTTTTAGGATCCCCTGAGTCCAAATGACTAAGTAACGCAGGGTGTCTGTATGTGTATGTCTGTGGTAAGTCCAGCGCGAATAACGAAAAGTCCTAAGAAACTGAAATTTCATATTTAAAAAAAATATAGGCCCGAAACGTCACAAAACCTTTTCATCAAAATCAGCATAATAGAAGAGCCACTTTATGCTTTGCAATTTACTTACCACTTTATACAATGCACTTTACACCTTTTTACGATTTTATCGAAAACGGCTATAACGATTTTGATCAAACTCACTATATGGATGTAAATTTTAACATGCTTTAACATTATGTAGGTTTCTTTCTGATTGAAATAATCTTAAAGAGGTTAAATGCCGATATTTAAAATTATCTTCCTCTAGTAAGTACTTTAATTTTTGTTAGATTTCCTAATACAAAATAAACCATAACTCATCTTCTTAGCATATTAGTATATATATAAATTAAAAAGAACTAATTATATACAAGGTGAACAAGATTTAAACAAGGAAAGTTAAAGTTAAAAAACGTTCTTGTGGTTGGCCTGTGTTGCCGCGCCAGATTTTTTTTAAATTAGATTGATTGTACATAGGATTGATAGTGTAATTTATTAAGGTTTCAGCCGATTTTATCTCTTGTGAATTAATAAGGAAGCCACCGCATTAGAGTTATAATATACAAGTTTATTTCTTATAAAAGTCATATTTCTATGACGACTAACACCTAATTAATACAACACCTTAATAGTTAGGTCTAGTTTATGAAGTTTGAGTTAGACCAGTTTATGAAAATTTCAAAGCAGATTCAGATCTATTATTCGATCCGTTCTCATATAGTTTATTTGGCTATAAAGTATAATATATATATATATATATATATATATATATATATATATATATATATATATATATATAAATAATATATATATATTATTTTTTTTTTTTTTTTTTTTTTTTTTTCTTCATTAAATTCAATAGCTCCGTTCAGTAGAAAGAAAAAATAACAGCTTTCAAATAAACTTCGAATAACAGCAATGAATTTTCTAGGTAATAATCATAAAGTAGTTCAGCGCATTGAACCATTAATTAATTAGTAAAAACTAACTTTAACGATCATTTCAGCTTTAAGAGGATGTTTTAATTGACTTCTCGTTGATATATTAACACTTCTTGAGACATGTAGTAAACTTTTGTTTATATTTTGTTTTTGTTTAACTTATTGCTTCTAAAAATAACGTGGGAGTGGACAGGAGAAAAGGAGGCCCTCTACCAAAAATTGTTGAAACAAAAAAAATTATGGGTTAGAATAAAAGGTGTGTTTAAAGATTATTTTTCTTCCAAACACTTACTTAATTTACTAATTAACATGTATGTAGACAGTGTTTTATAAAAAAAGTTAAAATCACGTAGTCTAAAGGCAATTCTGACACATCCTTGATTCTTTAACCACTCCGACTTTATCTATTCCTTCATTTTATATTTCACTATACCTCATCAAAGTTTTGATAAGTCTAATAGAGTTTTAAACTTTACGGAAGTTATTTAATTTTATTTTTTTTAATTTTAGAACAAAGGAAACATATCCCTACATGTATGCTTTGAAAGGAGTGATGGACCCAAAAGGGATCCTCAGAGTGAAACATTACAAAATTAATTGCTCAAATAAAAGAGTATTGAGGGAATATCATGCGAAATTAATATTATAAAAACACGTTTTAGGGTCCCCTGAGTCCAAATGACTAAGTCCCGCAGAGTGATCTGTAAGTGGAGTTGGTAAGTCCAGCGCGAAGGACGAAAAGTCCTATGAAACTGAAATTTCATATTTAAGACAACTATATCCCGAGATGTTACAGAATTTAATTTTCATCAAAATCAGCTAACCAGAAGACCCACTTTATACCATGCATTTTGCACCATTTTACGATTTCTCAAAAACGGCTCAAACGATTTTGATTAAACTCGCTACACAGAAGTAAAATTGAACGGGCTTTAATTCATGTAGGTTTCAATTTGATTGAAAGAGTCTGACAGGGCTTGAATGTTGATATTTTAAATTTCGTCCTCTAAAGTACCTTTAAATTTGTACATTCTCCAACAAAAGAATGAAATATTCATCTTAATGACATTATAAAGGACGACTAGATTTACACTTGGAAGGAATTTGATGACCGACTAAAGGATAAAAAAGCAAAATTATTTTCATATGAAACTTTTGGTTTTTTTATAATGAAAACAGTTATATAGACGTATAATATACCGTTGGAGAGAGAAATTTTAGAAAATATATTATCTAATTCACAAAGTTGTAAATACCAATATAAAGTGAGGAATAGGGAATAAAATTATAACTGATTAACAATTTAATACAGTTATATTATTTCATCTAAATCATTGTTTCCAACGAAAATGAATACGTTTTATTAAAATCAACTTAAATATTATTCAAATTAAGGTATATTTAATAGTTTTTAAATTGTTTTTGACAGTCTAGGTAAGTGAAAGTTGTGTGTTGCCCGCACCATATTTTTTTATTTACATTACCATTTCATTGCATCACCATACAATATTTACGAGTACATTCATACAATATATGAAAAAGTCCTCTCTGGGATTCGAACTCGCTAACTTTAGCGCAGAAGACTAGCGTGCTAGCACACAGCCAAGGGCTCACTCCCCTTTTTTTTTTTTTTTGTTATTAATTATTAATATGGTTGATTCTTAGAAATCTATAAATATCACCAACGGATCTAAATATGAATAAGGCAATATATTTCGTTAACATCCCGAATGTTCTCTTTCTTCTTGTAGAAAAAAAAACCCTCAATTTTTATTTATTACAAAACCTGCCTTACAAATACGGATTGTGTAAACAGAAAAATGAATCTTTAATACATTTCTCAAGCCGATAAAAATACCTCTAGGCGATGTTAACTTAAAATGGATACTGTAAAATGCGATCCCTGATAGTTTAGAAATTCACATTCATATAGAAATTCACTCATCAATCATTTGAAACAGACGAGAAAATTATTAAAATAACATAAATGAATTTATTTCCAAGGAAATCGAGTAATGCAACAATAAAAAATTAATACAAAATTGCAGGATTAGGTTGAAGAAACTCAAGGATGTAGAATTACATAATTTAAGGATTAAGGATGTTTAGAGAAGACGGAACTCGAAGGCCCTGGGGAATCGATTATGATTTGCACGTTTGCTTTTATTAAACATCTCTTAGTCCGTCTCATATTTCAGCCTCCTAAGCAAGAGATTTCACATAGGTGCAGTTTTTAAATTGATCGGATTTTTTCCCATCCGATCGATATCATATATTAATCGGATGGTAGATTTTGAAACGGTGCCGTTATTAGAGGGAGAGCTCGTTAGGAAATTTGGTGGCTACCTCCCCGATATTTATGTCCCTATTTAAAGAGTCATAAAGGAATGGCCGAGGTGCCTCTTCATCAAAACCTGACAAACCAGGAGAATTCGACTCTCCTCTCCTCCTTCATCCAATCCTCTAATTCTTTAATTGAGCTCGTAATAACGACTGAAGCATGCAGAGTATATATTCATTCATGGAATTCTTACAGAGGTTCTGGGTACATCTCTTATAGTCTAAGAGTTCCTTTGGCTTTTATTTAGCAGGCCGACGTATAGCTACAGACGTATTTAAAAAACATTCCTGATAAAGTACAAGGATCCTCAAGTCTTGATGTCCAGATCAGGTGCATTTCTGCATTTTTTAATAACATCCTAATGCAGCCTCTTCTGGCTCACACCAGTGATGCGGCAGAGAGAGAGGCGCTAGGATCTCTTGGATTCGGCTTTTCCCTCTACAAGTGTAGCCCTTTAGTAGATTGTAAATATTGTATATAGTTATGATTGTGTGTATGATGTTTATTTATTAGCCAACATTGTATTTATCTCAATTATAGGTAGTTGTTTTGCTTTTTATTTTTATCTATTTATTTTTTTTGTATATATATTGTAATGTATTGAGGATACTGAGGGGAGTTCATAATTAAATAATTTTGATATTAAACAATTAATGATAACGAACCTTTGTCGGCAAAACATCAAAAGGTGTTTACCTAGCCCCCTAGATTTCCCATCGGTATGGACCCCCCCAGCGGTACCAGAGACCCCTGGTAGTTTCCCACAGCGGCAGCCTAAAAGAATATTAAGGGTGGTCAAAAGATAAGAATAAGATCACAAGTGCTGTACCGCCAACCGGGGTACTTCCCATGTGAGCCCACCCGAGGTGACGAGGATGGGAGAGAAGATACGTAGGGCAGTCTTATTCGAACCGGGAGTGTAGTCAAGTTTTATCCTCAAGAGGAGTGAGTCGGGTTCCACCTACAAGAAGAGGAGGTGGCTGTCGGGGTTCTGAGAGCAGCTGGAGGATGATGCCGAGAAAGGGGACCTAAGACTGATTTCACATTCGCCAGCCGGTTAAGGGTTTCAAAGGTATATCGTTATTTGTAATATTGTATGGCAAAGGTAGTAAAATGTCCCTCAGTATTCTCAATCAGAGTTTTAGGCAATGTGTTAATATAATGATATGTGTAAATTAATAATTATAGTAATGTATTAATTGAATCTTGTTTACTTTAATCTTACCCTGCATGCCACCTATTGGATTGGTAAACACGATACCTTTGGAAAGGAGATCCGTGGTATCATTAAATATAGTTTATATATTGACTAAATATAGTAAGTAAGCTAGTTTTTGAAGCTACCGCTGCCTTAGAAAAGCAGCCGGTCAAAACAATAGCATTTAAATGGCATCCGATTGTGAGGACGTACTTACCAATCCACTATACTTCATATCAATAATTAAATTAACAAGTAATATATTTTTTTTTCTTTTACGTGGCATCAGGGTTATTAGATTATTTCAATCATATAATATGGCATCATATAAGGTAAAAGTATCATCTGTTTATATTTGCTTATCAAAAACATAACTTTCCTTCTTAGTAATGATTTTTGTTATGCTTATATATTAATCATGCTCCTACGGTTCATGGATCTATACAATTGATAATTTTGTTCTTTCTTGAGGATATTTTTTATTATTTTCTTCGTGTATTATACTTGTCGTGCTAGCGTTTAAGCCCACATCAAGATTTTTCGAATATTTTATTAAAAGGGGTTATTTCTTACGCACACGATTGTTAATTATGGCGTCAAGAGTAGATATGCTACCAGAGCCTAAGCGACCAGAAGAAGAAACTGGTCTAGATTTTGCCAAGATAGTCTCACTTTTGGATAAAGTTGAGTCACAGATCCTGAAAAAAACACAGGAAGGGTTTAATAGAATGCCAAACGAGGAACAGCGACTAATATTAAAAATGCTCCAACAAATTCAAAACCAGATTAAAGAAATAAAAGATGAACAAACGAAAATAGCTATAATGAATAAGAAATTCGAATTGTTTGTAGAAACTGCCAAGACAATGATAGATGAGTTACGCTCAAATGCAGCCACAGCCTGCCCTAAATGTCTGGAACCCCAAATTCAGAAGACGGCCTCCACGGAAGATAAAGAAGAAATTAATAACGCTGAACCTAGTGAAGTACTCAAGACAGAAAATCAACCTCGTATTAGAATAAGTGAAGAGGTAGAAATAGAAACGAAGCCTGAAGTCAGAGAGAGTGAAAATCCTACCTATATCAATGACGCCTACCGTCAATTTTTTGAACAATGAAGAAACCCAAGACAGATCCCGAATAATCTGCGATTTAGATGTAGAAGAAAGTATCAACATCAAAGAAGATGAGGTCCAATATAGGAAGCCTAATGAAGAAAAAGATGCATCTTTCAGAAATTACTCAGTTTCATAAGTTCCCAAATGAGGCCCCAGCCGGTAACTTGTAGGTTAGCCACTTAAATAATGTTCAAAGGAGTTTTCCCGTCGTCTATAATTGTTCATTAATGATAATAGGCAAAGTTCATTATTACAGAGATGTGCAAAGCCAACAGTTTATCATTAAATTGATAGTATATGTATTTTATAAGGGTTATATGGTCCTGGACCATGTTAGAAGAGAGCGCATACCATATTATGGTAGTGCACGGCAGTCTTTATCCTTTTCCAGGGGATAAAAAGGGGTAATTAGCGTTCCCTCCGTCAGACGAGCTATAACCGGGAAGATTTGAACTATGTTCAGGTCGAACCGGACTGGAAGTTGTAAATAATTTGTACATATTTTGTAAATAGTTAGATTTTTGTATAGGTGAATTTAGATTGTTGTAAATAGCAAAGTTAGTACTTTATTGTTTAGATGATTAGGATTAGGCATACATTTTATAGATAAATATGGGTGGATCTCAGGGTGAATTATTGGTTTATACTCCTGTTATCATTGACGGAAATAATTTAACATAGGTAGAGAATTCAATGCCTCATTTTAAATGAAAATACTCTGTTTTTATCCTAATTTTTCACAGTAGTAATCGATGCTGCCTGGTTTGTAAACATTTCTTTAATTAGTAATAAATTTATAACTAAATAATAATGAGCTCTCTTAAATAATATTATAAAGCGTTGGATCTAATATTTATTTTTTCTCTAACCCAAAAATGATGTGTTCGTCTTTAAACAGGGAATAATTACCCTCTAAGGTGGAGTAGACATGGGTCCTCCATTCATTCCTACTAAAGGATTATTACCTTATAATTTGTTTCGTCAAAGGGAAGAACCCTTAATGTGGAGTTGCTGTATTGCCTCCCTATACCCCGAAAGCGGGATTGATATTTTTAATTATTGTGAAGATTAAGAAATCTTCTTTGTACGCCCAGAGTTCTGAGGTTGTATTTATATTGATCCATAATGTGAACGCTAAAAGTTATATTAATTCAATGGGGCTCAATTTTTTTTATTTTTACTGAATTTTGCGCTCGTAAATCCTTTTAATTTTGTCACAGACATATATAAAATAAAAATGATAATTAGGAAATAGTATAATAAATTTTAATTAGAGACTAACAATATCTTCTAGAGTATGAAAAAAAAAATGTTAATTAACTATTTTCAAGAACAAGTTAAAGAAAGTTAGTAATACAATTTTCTAGGTATGCCATGCGATCCATTCCATTTGTTTACCTCCTGGTGACAATAAATCTTTGCAATATTCTGAATTTTTATTTAACACGATTGTACCTTATTGATAATTGACTAGACCAAATGGCAGAAGAAAGAGAATATTTATAACTTTAAATATATGAGAATACTGAGTGTATGTAATATGTTGAATTTTTTGTTTTTATAAAAGGTATAGAAACCTAATAGTAGAGTAAATTTTGTTGATTTTAATAGCTTGCCACACAATAGAAAGTCTTGGTGGACATTATTTCTTGTTTTTCGTTAATTTGATATCTAGACAGAGCACCACAAAATGTGTTGAATAGAATGAACTTTATGTGATGTCAAAAGATGCTTAGAAATCATAAACAACAGAACATAACGTAAATGTAAATAATTTATTGTAAAGGAGTACAATATTTTTATAAATAATTAAATATACAGCTATAATGTGGTGATTAAGTCATGTATGAACTTCCCAAACATGAGTTTTGTAAATATGTATTTCGTAGATAATAGCAATTAGGAATAAATAGGAAAAAATAATTTTTATTCTGTAAGAAATCTTATAGAGAACTAAATATGTTAATTTATAATGTCAGATACCACTTTGAAAGTTTTAATATAAAGTAGTAGTACATTGTTTTATATAAAATAGTATTAAAATATAGCTAAATACATTTTTAATATCTTGTCCTTGCAAAGTGTTTTAATATAAACTAGCATTAAACGAACTTAATTGTATAATTATAACATACAACTATATCTGGTAAAATAACGGTTACAAATATGTAAATTGTATTGTAAGTGTGTTGGTTAATTTTGTATAGCTGCTGTAAGAGAATGTCATTGTACAGTAGTAGTTATTAGTTCTTGGTGTTTATTATAAGTTTATGTTTTGATGATATAATAATAAAAGAAAAATCAAAAACCTTACGGTTTTTAATTTTTGTTTCCTCGCAGACTGGGGGAAATGTAATGTATTGAGGATACTGAGGGGAGTTCATAATTAATAATTTTGATATTAAACAATTAATGATTTAACGAACCTTTGTCGGCAAAACATCAAAAGGTGTTTACCTAGCCCCCTAGATTTCCCATCGGTATGGCCCCCCCCAGCGGTACCAGAGACCCCTGGTAGTTTCCACAGCGGCAGCCTAAAAGAATATTAAGGGTGGTCAAAAGATAAGAATAAGATCACAAGTGCTGTACCGCCAACCGGGGTACTTCCCATGTGAGCCCACCCGAGGTGACGAGGATGGAGAGAAGATACAGGGCAGTCTTATTCGACCGGGAGTGTAGTCAAGTTTTATCCTCAAGAGGAGTGAGTCGGGTTCCACCTACAAGAAGAGGAGGTGGCTGTCGGGGTTCTGAGAGCAGCTGGAGGATGATGCCGAGAAAGGGGACCTAAGACTGATTTCACATTCGCCAGCCGGTTAAGGGTTTCAAAGGTATATCGTTATTTGTAATATTGTATGGCAAAGGTAGTAAAATGTCCCTCAGTATTCTCAATCAGAGTTTTAGGCAATGTGTTAATATAATGATATGTGTAAATTAATAATTATAGTAATGTATTAATTGAATCTTGTTTACTTTAATCTTACCCTGCATGCCACCTATTGGATTGGTAAACACGATACCTTTGGAAAGGAGATCCGTGGTATCATTAAATATAGTTTATATATTGACTAAATATAGTAAGTAAGCTAGTTTTTGAAGCTACTGCTGCCTTAGAAAAGCAGCCGGTCAAAAACATAGCAATATATATATATATATATATATATATATATATATATATATATATATATATATATATATATATATATATATATATTTATGTATGTATGAATTTATTTATTTTTTATTTTATGTAATTTGACTTTATTATTATTTTCTGGATACATTGTATGAATGTGGTCTCAATAAATATTTAAAAAAAAAAAAAAAGTTTTTGTCTACTTTTATTATTAGTTATGAATAAAATAATTTTTATGCAGAATTAAAAATGAAATATTTTTTTTAAGTCGTCTCTCCTTTATTTTTATCAATATGTTGCATTCTATTTTAAAAATCATATATTAAATCAAATATCTTTTTTCTTCTTTCTTAATTGTAATTTACAAATGTATCAAACAAATACAATAACTAATAAAGCCCAGTGATCATCAGCATTCATGATGAATTGTTCAAAATTCTATTTGGATGCAGTCATTCTTTTTTCAGTGAGATCATTGCTTACACCAGACTTCAGAGAAGTTTAAACATCCTTTTATGGAAAACAAGCGTGTGGAGATAATTGATAATAGAAAGTTCATGTGAGTAATATTTTTCTCAATTTTTTCGTTTCAAATGAATTAATGTTTGATTTAACATTTTAGTTTTTTAAATCTGGAACGCGCTAAACATGACTTTCACCCACCTCCGTTGTTAAAACCAATTTAAGAACTTTTAAATAAAGTTGGATATGAAAAAAGGCAAAAGAATTACAATGCACTTCGATAGTATTATTATTGATATCACATTATTATCCACAACAATCACTTAGGTGGAATAATCAGGAATCAGTCATTTTTTGAAATTTGTTTACTTTTGCCATCGTTTCGGCTCAAGCTTGTGAGCCATCATCAGAGCATTACTGAGCCATGTCCAAACATAAACTCATAAAGCAGTTTATGATTGGACATGGCTCAGTAATGCCCTAATGATGGCTCACAAGCTTGAGCCGAAACGTTGGCAAAATTCAAAAAAAAGACTGATTCCTGATTATTCCACCTATAATAGTTTCTACAGTCGACTATACATCCTCAATATAACAATCACTTAGCATTAGCCGTTTTTTATCAGTCATAATTACCTTATGCAACCTTTGGTGTAAGATAATATTTATTCTTAATTTTAATATTTATATGATAATATTTATTTCTTATCGTCCAAGGCATTACGCACAAGAGATCAATGATCATCACACTTCATTATTATTTATTTCATGATATATCTATTTGCTTCATAGTTCTTTCATAAGACTTTTTCACGACTTGTATTCTCACTACACATTTATAGTGCTTTGGACGATCAATTGGTTTTGTATGAGTGGTTGATTCGCTGAATAAAAGGTATGGCTGCAATCCTAATAGTCAAAAAGCTTAGGGCACTTTGTTCTGTCACAAAACAACATATATACCCAATCAATCAATAGTCTTCATTCAGTACACACGGATCCTCAAGTCTTGCGGTCCCACTCAGGTGCGTTCCCGGTGAAATTTGGCCTCAAAGAAGTAAAAAACAAAAAAAAAAAAGGTATAAGAAATGGAAACTAAATTAACTTCCCCCCCCCCCTACCTCGCCTTTGCAGGCTACACGGAGGTTTCTCGGACCAAAGGGTGAAGACGGGGGGATTAATGCCGAGATAAAAGTTCCCTCCGGTACCGAAAGTTGAACTCTTAATTTTTGGTTTCAAAGTATTGGTCATCTGGTAACTAGGCAACGAGTGTTTAAAGCAACGCGCGCTAACCATGTCGGCCACCCCGCCCCAGAAAAAAAAAAAAAATTAACTATGACAAGTCACTACATTTAATCACTCTCCATTACCTTATGCAATCTTTTGTATAAGATAATATTTATTATTAATTCTTAAACTTTCCAGCTATCCAATTATATTCAAAACACAAAAATTGCATTTGTTTGTCGTTTTTTTTCGTTTTTTTTTAAATTTACAACTGTATGTTCATACATCAAGTAAATCGGCTACAATGATAATACACATGAAAAAAAACATGAAGAGAAACTGCCCATTGGCAGCACTCAAGTAGTGAATCTACACAAGAAGGTCTCGAGGCAATCTTCTTTTCAGACGCCTCGGCGGATTGTCAGGAATTGAAGTGGAAGCAACGATTGAAACTAGTGGATTAGAGTGGGAGTGGAGTTTTTCATGGAAGGAGTGATACCTGGTACAGGCCAAATCAGCAACATATGGAACATTAAGGTCTTTGTGGATGATTTTGTTGGTGACAAAGTAAGGAGCGTTAAGGATTTTGCGGAGGATTTTGGATTGTAAGGATTGGATACGGGAAGAGTTTGATGGTTTAGTAGAGCCCCAAAGCTCAACTCCGTAAGTCCAGATAGGCCTTATGATTGTCATGTAAATTAGTCTTTTGTAGTAAAGAGAAAGGTTAGAGCGTCTGTCAAGTAAATTTTGAAGTAACCGAAATCGGCGAGCAGTCTCTTGTCTTTTCAGTCTTGTATAAAATTGCATTTAAAAATATTTTTGAACTTTTCTCCTTTAGGAGTTTATCGAATTCCCTCAACTTCTATATTTAGCCATTATTTATCAATGCTAAGAAGATAATATGCCTTTTTTTTTTTTAATCTACAAAATTAAATGCATTTTAGAAGAAGAAATTTTTAAAATAAAGGCATTCAAGCCCTGTCAGACTTTTTATCGGAATGAATCATACATATTAAAGCCTATTAAATTTTAGGTCGATGTAGCAAGTTTAATCAAAATTATAGAACTGTTCCAGAGAAAATCGAAAAAAGGTACAAAATGTATGGCATGAAGCGGCTCTTCTGATTTTGTTTAAAAGGTTGCTGTAACATGTCAGCCATATGCGCTCCAAAATTATGAAATTTTAGTTTTATACAGCTAAAATGACCACTAACACACAGGCAGGTCTTTATGGGGTATTAGGTCATTTAGATTCAGGAGGAGTATCTAAAACGTGTATCCCAGTGAAAACTCGAATTCGATTTTCACGATCGCAATACTTCCTCTTACTGTATATTTCTTATATAGGTAAGTGAAAATAATATAATAGAACTTTAAATGAAAATAAGAAAAATGGTTGGCCTCCGTCAAACATCATATTTTTTCCTTTAAAATTTTAACAGCAATCATAAAACGCTAGATAGAATTAAATGAAATATTATGAAAAAAATATTGTAAAACTAAACTACCCAAAAAACATACTTGTCAGAGGCTACGCAAAATACGCTATTATATTTTTTCCCCTGTTTGAAATAATTAAGAAGGAATAGAAACCTTCATTAGTAATAAAATATTAGATTTATGATATCTTTGACATTCTATATTATAGCCTCACAGATATAATAAATAACAAAGTCTTAAATTTTGTATACTCCTTAAAAGAGTTTCGGGTCATGTTTACTAATTTAAACGTTATACTAAACTACAACTATATAATTTATAGCAGACAAATTTAAAACAGATTGAAAATGGTGCTTTAACATTTTTCATGCTTTAACATCAAATTTTGAAAATCAGTTGACATTTCAAAGTTAAATGAAAAATAAATCTTTACTCAGACCAGTTATTTCATTCTTGATATTGATTTTGTTTTGTTTTGTTTTTTAATTTTTTTGGAAGTTTTCTTAATATAAACATTTAAAAAAGCACACACTGCCTTCATTTCCTCACCCAATCACTTTATTTCATAAGCTTTTTATCAGTTTTTCATATTAGTCGACGTTTCGTGGCTGTTTCTCCATTTTCAAGACTTATTCCTTTTCCATTATATAATTACTATATCTTATTTCACCCTTCATTCCATCTCATAGCACCTGCTACTTGTCCATATAGGTGTTCATTGGCTCACACTTTTTTTCTTTCTTAATAAATAATGTAGTGATTAAACAGACTGTTTTAAATGTCGAATCATTATTTTTACAAGCGTTAATCATTATTCAATGGTATAAAAACATATACCATTGAATAATGATGAGTTGAAGAAAAAGAATATTTAAATATCTTGAGTGTCTATCATACATTTCCCTCTTTAACATATATCTCTGAATGAAATAGATTTTAATTGGTAACAGCGAATCAATCGACGAAGAATATTTTTATTTAAAAAAAAAATTAAAATTAAAGTAGGTAATACACATTATTTTACACAGCTATAAACATTTAACATCTTATTTTCAGTGTGTAATATTTAATTTAATTGTTAACGCTAATGGCAATTCCTTTCTTTAAAAGTCAAAAGATCACAACAAAAAGCTACATAATTGACAAAAATAAATAAAAAAAGATGTTAAACCTACAGTGCAGAAGAGTTCACATATATTGCTTGACTATGTTATGAGATAAATGCTTAAATTGTTGTACTAAAAATTAATCTTTATTCAAGAGAATGAGTTTGGTATGTCTGCGTTAGTATTGTTTTATGGTTTGCTTTTCTTAATTTGTTAATAGTTTGGATAATAGGATTTTGAGTTTTTTATTTGCGTTCTTACGTTTTTACTAAAGGAATAGATAGAGGAACTCACACAAAAATTAATTTCCATTTAACCTTTGGCAACGCAACTTTAATGATTTATGGCTATAATTAAAATTCATTATTTCAATAGTAATACATACATGTTTCAATATATTCTTATAATAACTATTCTTAGTTATTTCTAACACCTAATAATAATAATATTAGTTATTAGTTATTACATAGTGGAGTAAAAGCTACTTGTAAATTAGCGACTTGACATTCAAGTTTCGAGCTGATTACATATGCAATACCATCGCAATTTTTCTAGTTAACAAGCTGAAAGTAAACTTGGTTTACGACACGTTAACCTTAATTTTGACAGCTTTAGAATGAGTTTAAATTAGATCGTGCACGCTATACGGCCTATTGTAGAAAGGATTTTTGCTTAGGAATTTATGAAATTCTGTAAAGGTGTTTTTTAAGAAAGTTCAGAAAATAAATTAATACAGTGACCTTTAATGCCCATGTACAAGGATAAACATCTTAGTAGAATTATTGCACAATTTAAAGTATAAACAAGTTACTTTTTAACACTAGCGTCTAAAACATGTGATAAATTGTCGCTCTGACAAGCGGTATCTGGTAATTTTGGGAACCAGTGAATCTTACCACCTTTTAAGGCTGCACTACACAGCGAGAGAACACTTAGGTTAAAATTCGTGAGATTTGATGATAGTAAATTATCAGATACTCTCACATACTTTCAACTTACAAATATTCAACTACCGTATTTTCTATAAACTTCATCATTTATTTTTTAAACTTTTATTATAAATAATGTTTAATTTCTTAAAATACAATTTTAAGATTAGAAAACCTGGTGCGGAAAACACACGACTTTCACTTAGCTCGACTTTTGTAATCAAATTAAGAACTATTAAATATACTTAAATCTGAAAAATATTTTAAGTTGATTTTAATTAAACGTGTATTCATTTTAGTTGGGAACATATGATTTAGATTAAATAATATAACTATATTAAATTGTTAATCAGTAATAAGTTTGATCACTATGCTTCACTTTTTATTACCTTATACAACTTTGTGTATAATATTTTTCCTGAAATCTTTCTCTTTTCAACAGTATATTATACGTCTATATTACTGCTCTTATTATCAGTAAACCAAAAATTGCGTTAAAAATAGTTTTGCTGTTTTATCCTCTAATTTAATTTGTATTAATTAGATTTGTCCAAAATGTATATTTAGCCGTCCTTCATCAATGTCATTAAGATGGTATGGTTAAACTTTTGAAATGTACAAAATTAAAGGTAGTTTAGAGGAAGAAAAATGAAAATATCGGCATTTAAGCCCGGTCAGACTATTTCAATCAGAATGAAACCTACATGATATTTAAGCCTTTTCAATTTTACACCATTAAAGCGTATTTAATCAAGATCGTTAGAGTAGTTTTTAAGAAAAACGTAAAAAGGTGCAAAATGCATAGTATAAAGTGGCTCTTCTGGTTAGCCGATTTTAATGAAAAAGTTGCAGTAACATTTCGGGCGTATTGTTTTCTTAAATATGAAATTTCAGTTTCGTAAGACTTATCACACACACACACACGAAACTTTTTTCGGGACTTGTCATGTGGACTCAAGGGATCCTAAAACGCGCATTTCCGTTGAAAACTGGAATTCGAAAATTTCACGACCGCAATACTTTCCCTTACTATATATTTCATATGTAGGTAAGTGAAAGTAAAAGGGATGTTTCCATGATGTGTATTTTACACTCGTTTGTTGATATATAACATTATCATTTGGTTTTTTTTTTTTTTTTTTTTAATTAAATAATATTAAATGATATCATAAGATTTTTCATGTTATTATTCAATTTTTTTTTTGTAATAACCTATAATTACTGATGGTTGAATATAATGATTAAACAAAAAAAAACATTGTAAAATGGCTACTAATGACCCGCTTGGGTAGATGTTAAAAAAATTTAGGATATTTAATCTTCTGAAACATTTAGCACTATTCATTTGGCTGTAAGCTGTAAATTGCTTCCAACTAAGGGAGTACGCAAGGTTTCCTTTTTTGAGATACTCTCTCTGTGTCAGCCCTGATGAAGGCCCATAATTTTGGAAATCAACGGAGGCCGAAACGTTGGTACAAATAAAATAAGGTTGACTTATTGGTGTGTTTTCTTAGTGACTACACCCACCACCAACTTCTAAATCATGTAGCCTCAACGGTCAACAAAAACTCTATCAAAAAAACATTTTAGTAGTTTTCATTTGTTGGTTACCATGCTTTTTTGACTGAACGCTTCACTTATGATATTTTATAATTATTTTACCGAAAAACTTGTGTATGCACTTCTTTGTAAGCCATTTAGCCCAAAGGAATCAATTGAGACGTTGTTTTCCAAAAAGTACTATATCCCCTTTAGACAATTTTACAGGGAACGCAGAAATCTGTCATTTATTTATTATTGGACCAATTTACGTGATTCTTTTTTTATTAAAATCTTAAGTTTATTTTTAAGCGTGTAAGAGGATATTGTACCTTTTGGAAGGAAAAGTTTTTAGTACCTTTTAGAACGAAATAAAATGTGGATGTAGTACCTTTTGGGATGAAAAGTAATGATAAGGTTTTAAAGGATTTTTATGTTTTTTGGATAAAATATGACGACGGATCTAGATAAAACTAAATAAGAATACAAATATGTCAAAATATCAATTTCGAAAAAAATGTCCTTTAGTAGCTTTTGGAAATCAACGTCTCAATTATAAAGCTTTCAGAGAATTAAAGATTTTTTATGACTTTTAGGATATTTGTGATCATTCTCAACAGGCGCTACGTAAAACGTAGAAAACAATTTTTAGAGAACATTAAGATAAATCATCACCCACTGAGATGAAGGTTAATATTTTTTTTATTTTCTAATATCATTCCATAAATACAAAAATCAAACAATCGGTGATTAGTGGTTAGTTATGTATATACAAAACATAATACCGTAAAAAGAAAAAACGAGGAGAAAGTACAAATCGGTTGTAAGGAGAATATGGATGGTAATATAATATTCTGTTTAAACCTATTACTCTTCAATGTGATGATAGTTCAATATATTTGTCACAAAACAAATATCTTTAAAGTTACACGACTTGATCACCACATTACTATGGAATAATGCTAACTGTACATTTCATGTTATCAGATTAAAAACGTTTAAAAAATAAAACCTTTTCCAGATTCTATTCGAAAACAATAGTTGATTAGAGAAACCATCAACGGGGTAGAAGAGGCCCCGAAGGTGGGTTGTGTCAAGTTAATTAGCTGTGTTTTGGAAGGCCATTACCCGAGCATGTCCCAACGCGGGGAGATTAAGAGGTGCCTAAAGCCGATGTAAGACCAGTAGCCATTGGCCATTAATAAATTTTATCGGTTGCCAGTCCTGCTCAGTGGGCCGCATAACTTAGCGTCCCCTCCTCTCTTATGTAAAAGCTCCCAACAGCCCCAAATGTCGCGTCCTCCGCCCCCGCCATCGGATCCTCTGCAATGGTCACGGGGCATGGAGCCGCGCAACCGAACCACTGAAGCACATGAATCGCTTCTAATTGAGATGTATAACGAAAACTACTTTCGGAATAAACATTAAACAGTACCGAAAGATCCCAGTGTAAATCGAAATTAAAGGCTCCGATACCACACTGAAAATCTTGAACATAATGTGTGAGACCCCATTTGTGGGCCTCACTTAAATGTTCGAAAAAAATTTTCAAATTCGACAAAATATATCTACCCGTTTGAAACAATTATACTCAGTTTACAAAAAAAAATAAATAAAAATAAAAATGCTAACATTGATTGCATAAAGCATTCCTAAAGGCCGCGCTACACAGGGAGAGAAACGATAGAGGGGAAAGACATAATTTGTTTTAATAAATTCGAATAATAACATCAAATATTACTTTTTAAAACCTGGTGCGCGCAACCCACGACTTTCACTTACCTCCGTTATTTATATCAATTAAAGCATTTTTGAACAAATTTATAAACGAAAATAAATTGTTAAAGAATTATTTACATTGGATTTAAATAGAAACATGTTTTTTATTAAATAATCTATTATATTATTATCTACGACAATCAATTTGTTTTATCGGCTTTTCATGGCTCTCCCTTAAGTTTTACAATATTATGTATAAGATAAATAATATTTTTTCTAAACTCTTTAGCATTCTAACGGTATATTATACATGTATATGTACTGTTCTTCAGTTTAAAAACAAAAATACAAATTGCATTAAAAAAATATTTTAGCATTTTTCTCCTTTAGTTGGATATTGAATTCGTTCAACTTGAATCTATTACCTGTTTTTTAGAAATGCTTATCAGATGATATGGTCACTTTCATCAAATCTACCAAAGTAAAGGTATTTAGAGGAAGAAATATTAAAATATAGGCGTTTAAGCCCTGTCAGACTTTTTCAATCAGAATGAAATCGACATTGTATAAAAGCCCGTCCAATTTTACATGGACATAGCGAGTTTAATCCAAATCGTTAAAGCCGTTTTTTGAGGAAATCGTAAAAAGTTGCAAAATGGACGTAATGAAGTGGCTCTTCTGGTTAGCCGATTTTGATGAAAAAAGTATGAAATTTAATTTCCGTACGGCTTTTCGTTTTTGCGCTAGACTTACCACGCATACACACAGATCTATTTTCGGCACTTAGTTATTTGGACCCAGGGAACCCTAAAACATGTATTTCTGTCGAAAACTGGAATTCAAAAATTTTCACGAATACTTTCCCTTACTATATATTCCATATATAGGTAAGTGAAAGTAAAAAATAAATAAAAGATTTATAGAAAATACGGTATTTGTATATTTCTTATAATACGTTGAAAGTGTGTGAGTGTATAATAATTCACTATCGTCAACATCACATCGAACTTTCACACATCTTCATATTTTACCTTCCCCTACTCTCGCTGTGTAGCGCGGCTATTATTGACGCAAAGAACAATCAAATTACACCTGACACGAAACGTTTTTCATAATTATTTAAAAGTATTTATATCAATATATAAATATTTTCAAACGTAAGATCGTTTTTGTGTAGAAAGTTTCATCAACATGTTTATTCTTCAGAGCAGGACAACAATCCCATTTTATTGAAATTTCTTACCATTTAACAATAACTTTGAATGAAACGGAATGGTTTACCTTCACTGGGTATAGATATGTATAAATAATTTAAAACAAAAATCAAAGATACGATAACAAATTAATGATATTTGTTTTCTTCCAAATTGTCGTTTACATAAACCATAAAAAATTTGTTTAAAAATAGCTAATTATATGTGATATAGCTGATCGGTTCTGGTTTGGATTAAATCAGTATTTCGAATAATAATAGTCACGTATCGAAATATTAAAGGTAGCGAAATCACTACAGAAGATCTGCCACGTCTTCAAATGAAATATAGATGGTAAATATGCAATTCAAAGTGCAAAAAAACAGGTATTATATTTCAATATCTACTTTGTTTTTTTTTTTCAAATGATTCATTAAAAGATGTATTTTCTTTTTAATGTGAAACATTTATCTTACAGAGTAATGGATGAAAGAATTAGGAATAGATAAGTAGAATATCATAAAAAGAAAAGGGCGGAAAAACGACTCACCCTAATAAATAAGAGGAATTGGAACAAGAAATAACTAGAGGCAGCTGAAACATTCAGAACATCAATCGAAATAAACCATCAGTTAAGCCCTAACACGCTGTTAGTTCAGATGTAGAGGGTGTAGAGAAATAAGCCTGTATGAACCAATGGAAGAATCATTTTGTGACTGTATAACGATAACAATCAAGCCGAGTTGTAAAATGATGACAACCTTGTTATACCAGACAAAGGCATGAAACAACCGAATGACGAAGAGGTTAGAAAAGCAAAAAAAAAAAAAAAAAAGAAATACATCAGGTGCTGACGATCTCCTAGCCTAGCTCAAATTAAAAGCCTCTGGACAATCACATCTCAGAAAAATATATGAATATAGGTATTTCAGACGGAACTAAGAAATCAATAATACGGTCAATCTATACGGACGGAGACCCGTATGATTGCTGCAATAGTCGTAGAACATCTTTTCTACCATGCTTATACAAGGTTCTATTTAAGCGTTTACGCCCATTCGCTGAGAGAGAAACGTCTACCTTACCAATCTGGATTCCATTGTGACAAACCTACTATTGCACAAACAATACTGGAGAATGACATCCTTAGTTATGCCGTCCTTCGGAGGGGACATTAAAAAGTGGTCCCGAGCCTATGCGATGTCAGGTACTCATTAAAGATCCCTATCCTAATAAAACCTGGATAGGCAAAATTTAAGACTCACACTGTAGCATCGTCCGATTAGCCTTAGTAGCATAAAGTGACGTTAAATAAATAAACAAACTGGAGAATGACCGTAAATTTCAAATCATGACATGGATGATTTGTCGTGACACGAAACTTCCGATTTTAAAGCGGCATATAATATAATTTTTCGGACGGAGCACAGGAAGACTTCCACATTCCTCAGAAGCTTACCAGGCTCATAAGAAAGACCATGACAGATCTTGAATGTATAGCGTAGATAAAGGTAGATTGATCAGAAAGCTTCCAGTACAAGAAAGGGGCCAACCAAGGTGATACCCTAACATGTCTACTTCAGAACTTGGCATTGCAAAAGGCAGTAAGAGATTCTATATCAACGGATGTTGTCAAGTGAATTGGTAGTGGGCATGAATTTTACAATTGGATTTTCATGTACGTGTTTGTTATCGTGAAAGTTACTATTTTTATCTCAATGAATGTGGAGAGAGTAGTAAAAAAATTTCCTTGTTGGGGTATCCCGTTCGAGGCTTTCCCAATCGCGTTTAATTTTGTTGTCACCTTCCATGATTTGACTTCCTTTAGCGCGAATAAGGAGTATCATTAAATTTATATCAGTAAAAGTTCTATAACAGATTTTAAGAGACGCCGAGAAGACAAAAGGACATTTGATGACAGACTTGCGAAATAGTTTGTCAGTGTGTTCAACATTATCTTCTGGATGGGCTTTCATTAACCATTTAATAAGACCATACCACTTCAGTTGTCGCTGCTCTACCTACTCTTCAACTGGCATGACAGTTTCTCCCGGTTCCTTTCATTGCGAATTTGATCTGTTCGGGTCTCAGGTTGCATGCCGATTGAGGACGTATACTTGGAGCGTATACCAGAACTTGTGGGAATACCGTTTTGTAAATAGGGAGCTTTGTTTGGTGCCTTATTTTCTTCCTTCCTATAATTCAGGAGCGTATCAGAAAGCTTAGCTTTTTTCAGCCTATTTTCTATCTCATGATCCACTTTCTCATCTCTAGAAATAATTGTCCCCAGGTACATGAGTGCCTATTAAGGCATCTACACATTGAAGAGGTGCCCCATTACAATTTATAGCTCCATCATGTTCATTCCTTCCAACCATCATAGCTTTGCTTTCATCAGTTTTTATACTGATTCCTTTCATTTGAATGTCCGTACTCTATTCAGTAAATGCTAACTGTAACTTCTGCAGGGTGTCTACCAGGATAGCATCGTTTGCAGATATAAATACTTGAACCAGAACTGACATAAGCTTCCAATATCCTACCACTTCTCTTGGTGTTCTCTAGTAGACATTCCATATCCCCTCCAGGTAACTGATAAACAAAGAATCTGTTTCCCCGTTTAACACCCTAATTAAACCTAAATATTTTTTTTTCTCCTGTTTAGCGTTAAAATACCTTTTGGGTCCTAGTTTACTGATTTAACTTCTTTAATATTTCTTCAACATATTTCAAAAATATAAATCAGCAAAAATCGCAGAATAGTTCGTGTAATATTTATTCTTAACAAGAAAACAAGGATAGCTAGAGGTTTGAACATGTCATTTGTTGTCAAAACGAAGCTTTTATTTATTGAACAGACTAGGATAATAATATGTTTCAACACATTCTTGAAGAGAATTTTTTTAATGATTTAAATAACGTTTTCATTTGATTAATAAATGTTTTATTATTTTATAAATTCTAGGGATAACTTTTGCATTATAAAGCACATTTCAAAGATTAAACACGCATTTGAAAAAGTACACAAACAAAAACAAGTATATAAAATTCATTTTCGGACCAACATTTCATTTTAAAGAACTGATTATACATAAGAAAACATGATTGTGGTTTAGTATGTGAATAATAATAAGAAAATTTATTAAAATCTCAATTTTGATGAAATTAGTTCTATTTTTAGGGTTAGTAATAAGCATAAAACTTAAATTTCTGATGGCTCATGTTTTTTATTGTTTGATTTGGAAATAGGGTAATTTCAATACTAGCTTTACCACATTATACTACCTTTACCAGAACCAAAGAAAAATTTGTTTGCACATCCAATCTTCCCAAATTTTTTTATGGGACTAGGAAGATTAAGACCAAGAGTCATTGGCCTCTAATTTTTTGCACAGTCTAATATTTTAATGTATATTTTCACCTTTTAAAATTCATCAAAATAAAGGAGAAACATGTGGGATCCTATCCTTGTTAGATCAATAATAACAGTTTAAAATTTCACAAATGGAAATATTTCAAAAGAGGTAATTAATTATATGTACACATTTTTTAAAATATTTTATTAGGGCAAGATAAATACAACCAATGTTGTAAATAAAACTAATATGAATTCAACAGAAAATACACAACATAAAATTGGTATCAAATAAAATTCAGACTAATTTAAATACATATAATACTCTTTCAAAACATTTACTTTCTAATAAATATATTTGATCAGTTCATTTTTCTAGAAAAAATGAAATCATTAAATAGCAATTTATATACAACTTAAGATGGATTAAATTCACCATTACAAAACCATTCAACAAACATATAAAAAAAAAAAAACAGTGTTCTTAGATTAGATTACTAAAATATACGAAATAATTAAATCAATTATGACAAAAGTTTCATTCAAAATAAGCCTAAATACAACACACTGAATAACATTAAAGAACAATGACAAAAAAAGTTAATATTCATGGATGATAAAAATATGCATACCAATATAATTGTTTTAACAATTGTCTTTTCCAACATTATTAATGAAAACTCATTTAAATTTAAACATACCAGATCAAAAAACATTTATCAAGGGTTTATCACATAACAATAAATATCTTATTTTTTCTCATTAGTTAATATGATTTTTAAAAAGAGTTAAAGTCAAAGTCCATTTTTGTGAATGGTAAGATCAAATTCAAGAAGCACCGTCAAACATATGAAAGGACCATTAAATCTACTCGGCTCGACTTTTATTAAGTATATCCAACATATATCAAGTATAATTCAAATAAAATACGTTCTGTAAACATTAATAAAAAACATTTATTGACAGCTAATGAAATTTTTATATAGCATGGTTCTCAAGAAATTAAGAATCTATGATTAAATATCTTTCTCTGTTGCTACCTAGAATATCTTAATGTAATTGATCATCCACTTTTTAATAGAGATAAGAACAAAATGCATTATGCTATTAGCATATTCTATGTAGATATATACACCCACCCATGTACTAAGTAACCAGTCTTACAAAACATTGGAGAATGAGTTGGTACACAGGAGACTTTTTTCAGCCTTCTGGGAATAATAGAATAGCCACCCACAACAAAATATATTGAATGTGTCAGTCTTCAAAACCAAATTTGACATATTACTGAGAATATGCAGGAGTAATAATCAATAACTCCCTTCTACCTCATTGTGAATAGAAACAATAATTGTGGTGGAAAAGAAAACTACGATTTTCAAATAAAGAAAGAAAAACATTACGTTCAATGTTCAGAGCTTTACAAACAAATTTAAGTGTTAGCTATTTAAACATTATTGGAATGTAACATAACTAAGTCTTTTGAAAAAAAATTAGCAGTTCATACTCCATTATTTTACAGATAGTCATGGATAGGAGGATTATTTGGAATACGGAAGATAGATTACAATTGAGTTTGGTAGTTAAAGAAAATAAAATCTACTATAGATCAAAAGTATAGTTTAAAATAACTATTTTCTTAAATCAGAATCATAAGGGAATTCTTTAACAATATGACTTACATCGAAGGCAATAGATTACTTCTTTGTATCAAAAGCTGGAAGTCAGGAAATGAATATTTATCAAGTAAATCGGTAAAGTAAGAGACTCTCAAAGCATAAAGAGGTTTCATTTAAATAAACTAAATGACAAAAATAAAAGGTAAATCAATGATCATTAAGAACAATGAGGGGGGATTTCTAATCTATAGAATAATTGAGATAAATTATAAAACTATTCAAGGAAAATAATTTTACATGAATATTAAAAAAAAAGGATATTAACTCTAATTAGTTTATGTATGTTTAATGAATCATTCCAAGTCATATCAACTAATTAAAAACTTGATGTTCCAAAAATCAATGCTTTTTTTTTTCTTTTTTTTTTTATTTTAAACATCTAATACTAGATAAAACATAAAAAATCAATGATATTTTATATGCAAATTTTATTTTGTGGTTATAAGTTTAAAAAACTGACTATTTTCTACACACTCTCAATAGTTTAAAAACTTGTATCTCCAGAATTACTTACAGCACAAAACAAAATAGTGCAATTTTATCAGAATCATGGAGATTTAATTTCTTGTGTACCATGACTTAACTAAACCAATCTTATAATGTTCAAAAATTAAAAAAAAAAAAAACGTGATTTTTGGAGAAAAAAAAATTCAAAATTAAATTTTTTTATGTTTGATTTGGTGTGGAATTATCCTAGTGTTTCTTTTAAAATACATAAACAAAAAAATATGTTCAGTGAATCTTTCACGAAATTTAAATGTTTAAGAAAAGACATGTTAAAAATGCAATGCCGATCAAAGATTTGAGACCACCTATGGTTAACATCAATAAATCATGAAAAGCCTCTATGAATAACTAAATAAAATATAGGTATCTTATTATCATTTGTATTTATAAACAAATTTGCTAATTATATGTAAGAAAGGTTTGTCAATATTGTAAACAACAAGAAATAATTTGATTAAATCTAATTATTACTAAGACTTCTAGCATGATAAGAATAAATAATGTGATTTTTGTGTCTGGAGTTTTATGGATAAAATTGGAGGCTGGTATATAACTTCATCACTCTTTTATTAAATATTAATGCACAACGTTTCGGCTCAAATGCCATCTTCAGGTGCAAAAGAACGATTTTATCTAAGGTGAGTGGATGCTTACATCCAGAAACCTCATGTCTCATCATTCAGACATGAGGCTTCTTCAGCCTCCAATTTTAATCATAGAATTTGACCTTCACCTTAAAGAATCTACACCTAATCTGGAGTTTTATTTACAGTCTAGTAATCCCCTAAGGGGAACTGAGAAGATCAATTTTATTCTTAGTTTAAATTATTGATTTCTCGACTGCCAAAGTTGTAAGAAATTCAGTGCACAGTTTGTTTCGGTTTTTTTTTTTTTTCATTAAAGCAGGGTTAAAAAGAATACTTTGTCAATTGAAGAACGTAGTACAACCCACATAAGCCACAAAGAGAAAAATTCCAAGCGCCAAAATGCCACGGAAAAATTGAAACAGATTAATTGATGAAAACCATAGGTGACCTCAAACTTTTGACCGGCACTGTATATGGCACCTCAGAGGTACAGGACACTATTTCCATTTTTTTCGAATAAAGTATTATTACACATTTGTACTCAACTTTTTTTTTACTCAGTGGCAAACAGCCCCATGTACTACCAGACTAATTATCAAGGGGTTCGCATTTCAAGTCCAGAGAAAAAATCTTTTCAAATTGCGGAAAATTGTAACATATTGTTAGTTCGATGGGTACCTCCAAGGTACAGATAAAATTTGAGAAGATATGCTCTATATGACCATTATTCTCGTCAATGAGATAAAAATAAATCAAAGACCAGTGGTGGCTCACTCAGACTAGCAAATAAATATCACAGATTAAATGACAGGAACGTCACATTTTACCAAAAGCAACACCACTTTATAATAAATTTATCTATTAAAAATTCTTGTGAAATCTTGAACTTTGTGAAACCATTCACATTTTAAATCTATTATGCATCTTATATTTTCAAACAAGTAAACTGTTGGTACAGACAGCCTTTTGAATTTTATAAGACAAAAATCTTATCAGGACTAAAGATTATACAAAATAGAGGAACACTTACTTAAGACTAATACACATTTATAACACACGCAAATGTATAGCCTGTAAAAATACTGATTTAAAAATATAACAATGGCATTACACTACTTTCATACCAAATTTCTTCTTTTGATACAGAATGCAATGCAACATTGGACAGAATGTTTAATATTTAAAATTTCAGTCAGTGCCAAAATACTTCTGACCAAAATGGTTTGGAGCAACGTGATGAACTTCAGAAGTCAATATTGTCATCTAAAAATAATCAATGTATAATAAATTTAATATCATAAATAAAGCAATGAATTAAATAATAATATTTAATTTATTACAAGCAATCTTATTTATTTCTTTTTTTAAGTATACAAAATATAGATATAGATGTACACTGATAACGAACTTTGAGTATTTGCAAAAATTAAAAATATATATATTTTTTATGGTCACATAAAAGGTAACATTTACATGTAAAAACAAATAAGATAATTAAAATTATTAATAAAAATAATTCTTTATTTATTCTAGAACAAGTTCCTTTAGAAGAATATTACAGGAGAAAAAAAAAAAAAGTAGACTTTTCCCAATATTCTTAAATTTCATTTCAGCAGCACCTGTAAACCTGCTTAAAAGCTTGTCTTGCATGATTTGAATTCAAGGGGAAAAATAGATCCCGGCATCCATAGTAAGATGTTTGGACCTCGAAGGTGTCAAGTTTTTGTTCCATCTTTAAATAGACATCGGGTCAGATACATCCATAGGTCTTCTACTCCACAAGAGTGTTTGTTGGCACCTTCAAGTCTTGCAGAACCTACTCAGGAAACTAATGATGCCACAAAGAAGACAACTCAGGAGACTCCAACAAGCCAGGACATAGCTAGTCAAGAAACAGCTCACCCACAATGGATAAAAAAAAAAAAAAAAAAAAAAAAAAAAAAAAAAACCAACAGCAAGATTGATTGATGAAATATAAATCACATCAAGGAGTTTTGCAATTTTTTATATCAATTTCTGGATTTTGTGATATTTTTCTCTTTTTTATTATAGTAATTATTGCATATTTCTTGAATTAGAGGGAGGAAAATGTTGTATAGGAGATATCAATTTATCTGTATCAATGAGACACAGCACACACATGTTTCATTCATTAATTTTTTGGTTAGTTGATATATTAAGTATGCAAAATAAACAATCAAGTTTAAGCCATGTGTTCTGCTTCAACTATGTTTAAAGACATTACAATATAAATGAAGATATTGGAGAGCATTAAGCCTCAAAACCTTTAGCAGATACAATTCATTATGAAAAGTTTGTATCAAAAAGTGAAACCAAAAACTATAATATTGCAAAATATATCAATCATCTAATAAAATACAACAAGAAAAAATAATTTAAGTTTATATTCTATTTACGTTCTTAGTTAATATTAATCTAGAATAACATACCTGAGGAAAAGTTTGAACAATAGCTTTAGCAGCAAATGGAGTGCAAAATAAGTTAGACAAAATTATATTTTCTTCCAAAACATTGTGTTCTTTTAGGACATTTACAGCTTTTATAACAGTATTCCCAGTACCTAAAAAAATATAATTTTTAAAAATGAATAACTGAATAAATAACATTAGATAAAGAGGCTAAGTCTAATACCCATCATAACAATAACTCATAAGACAGGTGATACGTTAACATTTAAGACCACCTAGGAACTTTTCATATTGCCTCAAAGAAGGTTTGGTAAATCTCTAGGTTTAGATCAAATATAAACACGATTTTATTATTATATTCTATTATAAAATCAATAAAATTAATTTATTGAGAACAAAAGGTAATGATAATTTATTTTTCCAGATAGTTTTCCACTATAGAAATAGATTTTTTTGAGCATAATATAATGAAATTGGTTGGATCAGGAACCAAATCTGCACCAAACCCTATTCATCCTCAAATTATTTCCCTCCTAAAATTTCTTTAAGCTGTCATTTATACTACCGCTTTTGTGGTTTCTTTTGTTATTAATAGTTTTTTAATTAATAACATTATAATAAGTAGTGAAGAGAACTAATATGAAAAACTGGGAAAAATTATATAGCACTATGTTCAATGTTTTAATATCTTGTCCAGAAAAAATAATTTTCTAGTTACTAATTTTGTTCTGATATTTCAAACTGAATACCACTCCATGAATGTCTCCATTTCTTTAATGAACGAACAATAGCATAAGACTCTTTCTCAATAGCTGAATATTGCCTTTAGTGTTGTATAGTTTTTGAGGGAGGAATGCCAAAAGGTGACTGGATTAAGAGAACACTGCGAAGTAGTATAAAACATTGATTTAAATTTTTTTTTTTTTTTTTTTTGAAGCTCGAACTCTGACATCACTATATAACTTCAGATTATCAGGGAAATTTTTGTTATTTCTTAGATTTTGGACTTTGTTAGACTAATTTGAAACCAACCTTGAATATTGTGCAAATACACCAATGGTCCTTTGGATTTCCTTTAAATTTGCTAGAAGGAGGCTTCTAAGTAGAGGTATCCAATGTTCTTGGACAGGTGAAATTGTTTTGCTTTTCATTTTATAACCAAGAAGCGTAATAGATGTTTGGGAGATTTTTTTTTTTTTATGGCTTATTGTAAGACCGTATTACTTTCACTTACTTATATATGAAATATATAGTGAGGGAAAGTATTATAATTGTGAATATTTTTTTAATTACAGTTTCCATAGGAAATACCCTGGTCCCTGAGTCCAAATGACCAAGTCCTGCAAAAGGTCTCTGTGTGTGTGTGTATGTGATAAATCCAGCATGGAAATGAAAAGTTGTACAAAACTGAAATTTCATATTTATGAAAACTATGCACTCGAGATGTTACAGCACCTTTTTAACTAAAATCAACTGACCGGAAGCACTACTTTCTACCGTACATTTTATACCTTTTTTTTTTTTACCATTTTCTCAAAACGGCTCAAACAATTTTGATTTTATTTGCTATATATCGATGTAAAATTTAATGGGATTGCTCCATTGATAGGCAGAAAAGATTTACAAATTTTGAAGACTACGTCCTCTGAACAAATTTTATTAGTGGACCCTGACCTATAGTGATATTTCTAACATAATTGACACGTACCCTTCTGTTTTTCAGCCTTCTTTGGGGACATTCTCCAACTGCAAAGTTGTCTTGTGGCTTAAAGAGGGGACCCAGCCTAAGTTTTTAAAGGCCAGATCACTACCAATATTATTGAAGAGTAAGTTGGAAGAAGAATTGAGAAGACTACTGGACTTAGGTATATTAGAAAAAGTTGATTGTAGTGAATGGGCCAATCCAATAGTGCCAGTTCTTAAAAATGATGAAACTACACGCATTTGCGGAGACTATCGCCTAACCATAAATCCGGTCTTGTTAAGCAACCAATAATCTCTTCCAAGGCTCGATCATATATGCTCAAGTTTTGGAGGAGCTAAATTTTTTCTAAGATTGATTTAAAAGATGCGTATCAGCAACTACTTTTAGAAGAAAACTTCAAACCTTTGACTATGATTAATAATCATATTGGATTACTTAGGTACACACAGTTGTGTTTTGGAATTACGAGCGCCTGGGGAGTTCCAAAAAGTCATGGACGATCTACTCCGAGGACTCCAGGGAGTGGATTCTTTGCTGGACGACATTTACATTAGCGATAGGACCAGAGAGGAGCACAACAAAAGGCTTGATGAGGTACTTAAAATTCTTAATTCGGCCAACCTGAGAGTCAAGTTGAGTAAATGTTCTTTTGGTTGCAATTCTTAGGAATATTTAGAGTATAAATTTGATGAGAAGGGATTTCATGCGACAGATAAGCATATAAAAGCTATGAAAGAGGCCCCCCAACTAAGGATGCCGCTGCTCTAAAATCTTTCCTCGGTCTGGTGACTTTTCATCTGAAGTTTATTCCAAACGCTTCTGATATTTTATACCCTTTATATCGTTGAGGGAAAAAGGATACAAAATTTATCTGGACGAGGAGCTGCCAGATAGCCTTTGAAAAAATCAAAAAGATTTTAACTTCGGAACCAGTTTTAGCACATTTTGATCCCAGGTTACCATCACAACTGTAGATGCATCAGCCAAAGTTGTGGGAGCAGTTCTGTTGCATATTGACGATAATAAGGATGAACACCCTATAGCATATGCTTCTAAAATGTTGATGGATGCCCAACAATAGTATGCAACAATAGAAAGAGAAGCTTAGACTATTATATTTGGGATCATGCACTTTAAAGATTACTTGTTCCTTAAAGAGTTTACACTTGTTACAGATCACCGCCATTCATTTTTTATTTTTGGGGAACGGAAGGGAGTTCCCATTTATGCCGCTAATCGCCTACAAAGATGGGCATATTTAATTTCTAATTATAATTATAAAATAAAATATATTAAATCAAAGCAAAAACGAGTGGGAGGATTTTAGTCCAGATAAAGTGCTAGACACAGAACAAGAGGATTTACATGGGAAGAACATCCCAAGTCTACTTTTATACTGTTTTACTTTGTATTATTTATTTATTTATGTATGTATTCAACATTTTTTTTTTTTTTATAAAGAGCTAAGTTTTTTTAAGGAGGGAAGAGATGTTGTGACGTCTCCATAGGTGTACATGTTTAGAATCAGTGCTAATGCTCATAAGCTCTTTGTCTTGGTATTTGTCATAAAACCTCATTGTATAACCTTAGTTGAGGATATACTTGATATTCAGTTTACGCATATGGTTTTCTAATTTTCTACCTAATACTTATATTAATTTAGGTGCCTTGTTTCATATTAGTCGAAGTCACAACAATAAGTATATAGAGAACAGGCATACGGCTCTGAAAATGCTTGAAGTTGGAGAAGTAGGATAGACCAGAAACTAATCAACTATACTACATACATATATAGATTTCAATGAAACTATGGCTGCTGAGAATGTTTCAATTTCAGATATTCTAAGAATACTGATAAGGAGACATGATAAAAAACGAAGTTTTAGCTTGCTATTGTCTCAATTTAATCAAAATAAGTAGCAAAACTTTTAAACAACATTTGCATTCCTAAGTAGCCAATGACGAGTGAGGGTCTACATCAAATTTGCCAGGTTTCGAAAATCGGTTTATGGTTAAAGAAAATTTAGATGAATAAACAGTAATAAAACCTTGAGAACAATTATGAGGCTTCATTCATCTTAATTTAGTTTAGGATAAGAAGAATAAACTTTATACAAATTAACATCCAAGTATAAAGGTGAAATTAACATGTATTATTACATCATTCAATTTGATGGTTATAAATTTTATTAATAAAAAATTTCTTACTCATTATTGGGTACATTAGAAGAACCTTTCTTGTAGCAATATCTTCTGGAAATCGTGCATAAACAACTCTGGCCTCATGTGTTTCGGCATCTGATTCTACTAGAATTTTGCCTATTCTAATAGAACGACAACAATCCCTTAAACCCTATCAAACATATTTATAAATAAAATATTTTTAAAAAGTCTATTAATTTAATTAATAGCAAGAGAAGTTGAAAGCAGACCTGCTCCATAGCTTCACCACTTCGAACAATGCTGACTCCACAATTTCCACGCTCATAACGCAAACCATTGTATGGTGCTCCGGTGGGAGTAGTAATGGTACATTTTGAAAAAGGTAGCTGATTCAGGCTCTCCTCAATCACAAGCCTTATCTAAATAAAAAGCCATAGGTTTAACTGCCTAGTATCTTAAATTATCAATACTATTTGAAAATTAAAATTAAACATACAAGTCTATCAGCGTAAAATTTAAAATCACTTCTAGTAGTGTTCCTAAAACAAATATTTAATTTAATTTTAATAATTATATCTAATAATGATAATAGTCATGTACCAAACAGGAAAGGATTACCTGTCCCTAAGAATAGTTTGCAATTCCCTCACTTGATCATTGGAAGGCAAGAGCTTCAAATTTGGCCCAAACTCCTCAAGTGAATCAGTTCTAAGTTCTTGTAAAACTACTTTTTTAAACTGGGGAGGACAATCACCGGCACCTATTTCGGTATTTTCTTTGTTTTCAATTAGTTCCATGGTCAATTATTTTTAAATAAATAAGATTTCAATATTAATAAGTAATTAGAGCAAAAATCTAACTACACACAAGCCAACCACTCTGTTCAAACAAGTCACGTTTTGTGTCCCTGATAACCACCTTGAGGTTACCCGTTTCCTTGCCAAGACTCAAAAATCAGCTGTTTTATGCGATAACATGGTCAGTCCAAAATATGGCATCCCTTGTCAGTAGAAGGGATTGCATTTCTAAGAAAATTTCTGTTTTATTTCATGGCTACCACAGAAATGGGTCCGATTATCGAATTTACCGAATAACTCCTGTTTTATTGCATTATTACCAGTGCACCGACCCTCGTTTTTATGTTTCTTCAAGACTACTTTATACTAGATCCACCAAGGTAAATTTATTAGGATAAGCATTTATCTTTATGGTGCATAATCTTAAATAATTGTTAAATGGGAAGGGTGGCTAGAAGAAGAAGTAGAAGAAAAAAGGAAATTAATTCTAGTTGCAATAGAGATTTAATTCCATTCATTCACTGGCTTTTATCCAAAGGATGGAAGCCTGCTATAAAAATGAAGTTGAAGAATTTTCCTGATACTGGTAGAGGATTGATGGCTATGGAGCCTGTTAATTGTGGTGAGATTATAGTTAGGATTCCAAAAGAACTGGTTATTTCTGCAAAAACTGTGGAAGAATCTGGAATTGGAGACATTTTTCTGAATCAGAGTGTAAAGGTTCCTGTTCAATTGACTCTCTCTACATTTTTGTTGTATGAAAAACACCTTGGAGAACAGTCCGATTGGTGTAGATACATCCGATTATTGCCTGAAAATTATACATCACCTGTATTTTGTTCAGATGAAGATCTTGAAAAGTTTCCATCTTTTGTGACCGATAAAGTTGTAACAATGAAAAGATCAGCATACTGCATGTATGAATTATTGTTAGGTTTATCCGAATTTAAAAAATGTAAGCACTGTAGCACTGATTTTCATAAAATATTTTTATACAATAGTTTTTTATGGGCATGGTTTACTGTTAACTCTAGAGTTGTGTATTTATCACCTCAAGAAAATTTTGTTCATTCTGTACCTCTTTCCAATGAAAACTCTATTGCTCTTGTACCATATCTCGATATGTTAAATCACTCTAACAGCTCTAGAATTGCTGCTAAATTCAGTTTTGACCAAGGTTATGAATTAAAAAGTTTAGTATCCTTTAAAAAATATGCTCAAGTTTTTATTCATTATGGAAGCCATGATAATTTCAAACTATTTTTAGAATATGGTTTTATCATTCCAAATAATATTAATGACACAGTTCATCTCTTAATTACTGAAGTAGTAAGTGCTATTGAAACCTCAGTGTCAATCAACAATATATTATCTCTGGAAAACTGCCAATGTTTCCTCAAAGATCTTTCCTGTTCAAGTGAAGGACTTTCCTGGAATTGCCGTGCCTTAGTATATCTTTTAATTGTAAGAGACATAAGAATAAGAGATGCTTTACAAAATATATATTCAGGTTCCATTGATCTTTACCATTTACAAAGAATAGCTGATATTGAAAAAGATATTTTGTTGAAAAAGATAGAAGATTTTAACAATATAATTGCCAAGTTACATGTTAAAGAAAATTTAATATTATCAATTGGAAAAGAATTGTTCCAATGTTATGTAATAATGTTAACTAAAGCCATATCATGTCGATAAATTGTCAAATTGGTTTTATTTGTCAATGTTATTTTATATTTTTCCTCATAGAATTGAAATTTTGTATTTATTATATGATATTGTTTTATAAAACTAGCTAATGTCAGTCCAACTAGAGTTTTGATTATCATCAAACTGTCAAATGCATGTTGGATAAGTATTGGATTTAAAATGGAAGCCTTTCTTCTCCTTATAGTTTACTGATAAACAAAACTTGTGTTGGTACAGCTCATAGATTGTTTATTTCAATTTTAAATGTATGTTATTAACAATTATTAAATTTGTTACTTTCAGTTTTTCCACTACAGTATTATGTATTATTTTTAAGTTCTTCAATTGATGACTTGTTTATTTAATTTTTTTATCAATTTTGTTAAACAAATACAATGTTTATCATTAAATAATATATTGTTATTATACCTTCTTCTTGGACTTGTATGAATAATATAAATCCTATTGACCCTGTTCCAGTTCATGCTATTTTGCCAAGTAATTGTTCAGTTGTAATTTATCATTTTCTCTCTAATTTAAATCTCTTAAGTCTTTTAACTTCTTGATTTTGTGATGTATATTTCTAATCAAATTTAATAAAGTGCTCTATAGGCTGTAAGCTTTTAGTTTTTGTGCAGTGGATGGCACATATCTTGCTTACTTGGTAAACATTGACTAGTCAGTTTCTGGAATACCACCTTGTTTTGTCTGATTGCTATAGATTTTTAACTTCATTTCAGAAAAGTTCTTCACTATGTCTAATTGGCGAATGTTTGAATGACAGATTTTTGTGGAAAGATTTTTTCAAAGGAAGATCAAATGCAAGAGGCTAATCAAATTTAACCTTGAATTGTTTATATTTGTATCTTAAATCCATATCAATACAATCGAATTTGAAAAAATACTGTAGGTGATTTAAAAATAAACATTAGATTATTTCTCTCATAAAACAATTGCATTGAAACTAACAAATCAAAAACTTTTCTAATTTATTATGATTTAACTTCAACCTCCAGTTGAACCTTATCTTAAAGAAGAACTAATGTGTTCATGATTTTAATATCTAAACAATAAAATCACTATGAGGAATCCGATTTTGACGAAAACCTCATTGCTGCTTTAAATGTTATCTCTCTTGTATTGAAGTTAGTATAGTTTATAATTTCATAACATACCAAAAATGTATCACAATCTATTTAAATGTAAGTCTAATTTATAGGGTCTTAAAATTAACCCAATTTTTTTAAGATTACGTATTGAAAATGTTTTAGAGTACATCCAGAATCCCTGACTCATTTTCTGAATTCTGTGCTGTCTTCTTGCTTAAAGCTTGACTTTCAGGATACGCTGAATCATTTTTAAAAAACAACTCATATCTCATTATAATGGAGTTGGAAGATATCACTTCATTATCTGTTATGATGGTATTAATACGTTAAGTGTTTTGGTCCGCTTTGTATTTTGGTGGTTATCTAATATGTTTTTAATCAATTAACCTCTCTTGGTGTGATGTAGGATACCGAAGTGTTACAACCATTCCAGGAACTTAATATCTTCAAATATTTTTCTAGTGACTATAGTTTCATCTCCAATTTGTCTGTATTTATTATCATATCGAGTTTCATTTCATGGCTTTAGCTACCTCTCAGCCATGTTTCTACAGACCAGATGATCTGAAGAAATTTCAAACATGATGCCTTTAGACCCAAATGTATTAGTATATTTAGATATTTATTTTTCTGGTGAATTAAAATGATAAAAAAGACTTATGACAGATGTTCTTGTTTCATTTATTATTTTCACTGTTATTATTTCTAACTCAATTAACACTGGCATTTAAAAAAAGTGTATTGGTTTTAAAGATGTTTATGGTGAAATTTTTTTGTGATGATTTTGAAATTTGTTGTGCTTATATAAAATTAAATTTTTTAATGTTCTGACATTTTCTTACTAATTTGTGATTTTTTTTTTTTTTTTCCAGAATAAGAGCCATCTTAAGGAAAATGCATTTAAAAATCAATTTCTGCTGCCCTTCCAGGTTAAGGGATATAGAACTAAAACATATTTTAAGGCAATCAAAGATAATTTGTCATTATCGCAGATCAAGAGATGGTGTTTTCACCCAGGAACATCAATGCTGTCAAGAGAAACTATTGGAAAGGTCACAACAGACAGTAAACAGGTTACGTCCAAGGATATGGTACAAGCTATGTTGCAGTATATTTGGCCTAAGGTAAATTTTTTTTTTTTTAAATGTATATGGTAATTTGAATTAATTAATTATGTTGTTAATGATATTTCTTGAACTCATATGTTATTGATATAAGGTTATTTTGTTGGCTTATTTTAAAGTTTTTAATTGTAGAGTATTAGTTTTTTTCTGTTAGTTTGGTAAATTTTGACCATTATTTTATTTAAAATCACATGATTAGATTGATCTTCTAATTTTGAAAGTAAAAAGTCCCAAATATGATCAAGCTCCCAATACAACTGACAATTATATATATATATATATATATATATATATATATATATATATATAATTTAATAACATTTATTATTTATTTAGATAAATTTATATGTATTTATTTTTTAATAATAGGATGACCCAATAGTTCGAGCCCGGGTGTGCGTAGCTATGAGTCTTTTAATTGGTGCTAAATTATTGAATGTCTCTGTACCCTTTTTATTCAAGTATGCTGTTGATGATCTGAATAGTTATTTAAATCTCCTCAGTATGGGTACAGCTCCAGAAGCGATTGCCACTAGTGCAACGGCTATCTTGATTGGCTGTAAGTAATTTTTGCATAATAATAGGATTTTTAAAAGTAACCATAATTAGTTTGTTTATCGTTTCTTTAAATTAAAATACTATGTGTAGAAAAATTAATTTTGCAATAGTGCATTTGTGCAGACGGCATTGCAAGAGCAGGAGCTGCAGGTTTCAACGAGCTGAGGAATGCAGTATTTGCCCGTGTAGCCCAGCATTCTATCCGAAAAATTGCACGGAATGTTTTTGTCCACCTACATAATCAGGATTTGTCATTTCACCTTTCCAGACAAACCGGTGCGCTTTCAAAGGTATTAAAATTTTATTTATAAAGTTTGTGAACCTATTTTCAAGAATGGTGATTTTTAATGTAATTTAATTTACCTTTCAGACTATTGATCGAGGAAGTCGAGGTATCAATTTTGTACTCTCTGCTATGGTATTCAATGTAGTACCTACAGTATTTGAATTGGCTCTTGTTAGCTCTTTGTTGGTAAGTATTTTCAAAGTGAAATATGAACATTGGCATGCGATATTGAATATTTAATTTCTAATAATTTATTTCAAATGTGTAGGGTCTCAAATGTGGTTTGATTTATTCATTTCTTTCTTTGAGTTTGTGTCAGTATTTATGCTGCTTTTACCTTGGCTGTCACACAATGGCGTACCAAATTCCGTGTCTATATGAATCAGGCTGAAAACGAAGCTGGAAATAAAGCTATTGATTCTCTGATAAACTATGAAACTGTTAAAGTAAGTTTATTGCATGTTATATGCTTGGTGAATCTAAAATTAACTTTTTCTGTTATTTTATAATGTTTATCTATTAATGCTAACATTTTTCTTTTTAAATTATGGGGGATGTATACTAGCCATAGTTCCGCTCTGAGGTCTGGAGACCCTTTCAGGGATCACCCACCCCTCTATAAAGTGGTTATTAACAATAAGGAAAGAAACCTGGCGGTGAAGTTTAGACTCTGTCAAATCTTCTTCTTGCTCAATTGTTTGCCTATAAAGACTATGTACAAAATTAGCCTTCTCAGATTGTAGTGGGATAGGTTTTTGGTTTATTATTTTCAGTAATGAATCTTTTGTAATCAACCAAAAAAATTAACCACCTCAAAATTGGAGGAGTTACATTTCAAGGTAGGTAGAATCTGAATAACGAATTTAAAAAAAAATCTGTTTGACCACCGTACACCGGACCCTGTCCGCAGCTTTTCTCTGTAACTACTGGACCGATTTTTTAAACTCGGCACAGTAATAGTAGTGCAACCAATGATGACCCTAACATCTAGATTTTAATCTATTAGAAATTTCACCCATAAATACCCTTATAACTCAGTTATTTTTTAAGATAGAAAAAAATTGTATTAAGTTTTATGACCAGGACGCCAGGGCAAATAAAAACAAAGAAAAGGAAAAAATTGAAATCTTGCCTATATATATATATATATATATATATATATATATATATATATATATATATATATATATATATATATATATATATACATATATATGCTTTTAACTCCGTTATTTTGGAAGATGGAGAAAAAATTCTAGAGATTTTTAGAATCAGTACACCGCTATTACTTATAAAACAAAAAAAACAAAATTGAAATATACACCCTTAACTCAGTTATTTTTGAAGATAAAATAAAATGTGTATAGATTTTATAGAGAATATAGAAGAAAAAATAAAATAAATAAATAAAATTAGTTGTTAGTGTTCTACAATAGAGAATTAAATTTTCTACAAAACGTAAAAAGAATCATTGTAATTGGTCTAGAAATAGCAGAGATATATCATTTTGAAATTAGCTGTGGTGATTAACCAGTTTCTTTTGAATTATTTATTGCTTTTTATGTTAGTTAATTGCCTTTAAACAGTTATATCCTAAGATAGTTATTTGAAAATAATAGATCATTGTGTAATGATTTCCAGCATTTTTGGTTGTTCTTCAAATTCTTAAAAAAATGGTGTTGACCTTTTCTCTTTATTAAAAGATGGATATTGAAAATTGATAAATGTGTTGTTATAAATATTAAGAACTCATACTTCACCATAATCTAAACTTTAAAATCAATTCTATTAATTGTGACTCCCCACCTATTGTCCATACCCATTTTTTTTTTTGTTTTTTTTTTTGCTGGCATGGGTTGCACCGCGACCAAACGGTCTATTGTGCGCCATAGGATTACGCAATGTTAGTTTTAAAACACGAGTTTAGTGGCAGAAGCAAACTTCAGAAGGCTATTGGGATTAACAAGTTTATTGTTAGTGGGGTTTTCTAGGCGGTCTTCACCAAATAAGGTGAACCTCAACATAGCTAGCTTGTCGCAGTGGCAGACTATGTGAAATGATGTTTCATCGTCCGTGCCGCATAGTCTGCATAGAGGGTTGTCGGAAATACCAAGTTTAAACATATGGTAGTTAAGTTTGCTGTGTCCAGTGTAGACAGCAGTCAATGTCCTCAGGCATGTCCTACTCATACCAAGAAGACACTTCCTTCTGCTGGTACAAGGACCATCTAGGAATTTGAGTGATTGTCTAGGTCCCTTATTTAGCCAAATTTGTTTGTATTTATTTAAATAGGATTGATTGATGAACCTAAAGGCATAGCTTAGGCTAATTCCACTAAGGGGTTCTGGTGTGATGGGAATCGTTTACGATCCCTGCCTAGCTAATTCATCAGCTTTTTCGTTCCCACTGAACCCAGAATGACCAGGTACTCATTCAACGTTAACAGTGTTCTTCTTAGCAAGACAGTTTAGGGTCAGATTACATGCTTCAACGACTTTTGAGGTGGTTGTGTGATTGTTTAGGGCTCCTAGTGCTGCCTGACTATCAGTGTAGATAAAAATCTTTTTGCCACTAATGTTTTCAGTGCATAAGTCAGTAGCACAGTGGAGAATAGCAAGAAGTTCAGCCTGAAAAACTGTTGTGTGTTTGCCTAGTGGAATACTGGCCCCGGATTGTGGTTTGTCTTTCCTCCAGACACCAGCACCTGAGCCGCTGTCCATTAGTGAGCCATCAGTGTAGCAGTTAATACCGTGTTTGGGTATGTGCTTCCTTGATTCATCAATGTTAACAGTGTAGTAAGCATTGATATACTTCCGGATTTGTAGGTCTGAAGGCATAGCTAGGATGTTATTTTCATTGAGCCTGCTAAGTAAGTTACAATGACCTTGGTGGGTGAACTTGTTAGAGCACTTACCTACTTTGGTGAAGCGATAAATGGTTCTCAGCGCGTGCGCTTCCACCTCCAAATCTAGAGGCATGATATTCAACATTGTCTCCATCGCAGCTGTTGGAGTGGTCTTAATTGCCCCGGTTATCATGAGGCAAGCAAGCCTTTGCAATTTGCAAAGTGACTTTTTATTGTTCCCTATGTGAGCTCTGTGCCACCATATTACGGAGGAGTAGGTGATCATTGGTCTAATGGCTGTGTTGTAGAGCCAGTAGACGATTTGGGGTTTGAGTCCCCAAGCATTATTAATTGCGCCTTTACATGCCCATAGGCATTTTAGAGCTTTTCCGGCAATGTAAGAGATATGATTGTACCACCGCAATTCGTGGTCAAGAATGATCCCTAAATGCTTAACTTCTTTGGAGTTGGTGAGCTGTGTACCGTTAATACTAGGTAAGTTCATGTTTACCTTTCTTTTGTGTGTAAAAGTGCAAACCTTAATCTTTTGTGGATTGATGTTAAGTCCAGAGGATTCACACCAATCACAAAGAATATGTGTTGCATGTTTTAGTAGAGAGGATACTACGCATTGATGTTTACCTCCTATCAGAATTGCAATATCGTCTTCGTAGCCCTGTGTATAGAAGCCTTGGGAGTTTAGTTTCTTGATCAGTGGATCAATCACCAAACACCAAAGTAAAGGCGATAAAACGCCACCCTGAGGGCAGCCACCATTTGGTTTGATCCTTAGCATGGTATTGGATAATTCCGATGCTAGGGTTCTGCTTTCAAGCATAACCATTATCCAGCCTCTGATGACAGGATCAATGTCATAGTCAATCAGAGCACTAAGGATAGTGTTATAGGGAGTTCTGTCAAAGGCACCTTCAATGTCGATAAAGGTGCCCGTCATTATATCTTTCTGTTCCATGGATATTTCAATCCTGGAAACCAGATGGTGTAGTGCTAATTCGCAAGATTTACCAGCTTGGTAAGCGAATTGGAGTGGGTGTAACGGATTGTTAAGAGATAGATGTGCTCTAATATGCCTGTCCAGAATTTTTTCCAGAGTTTTCATCAGGAACGAGGACAGGCATATAGGTCTTAATGATTTGGGGTCCGTGTAGGAGCCTTTCCCTGGTTTGGGGATGTAGCAGAGTTTGGATTCTCTCCAACTGACTGGTACATATTTTAAAGCCAAGCTACCTCTAAATAGTAAGAGGAGGTGTCGTTTAATGATTGGTAGACCTTTCTGCAATAGAGATGGAAAGATGCCATCAATGCCAGGAGACTTGAATGGAGCTAGTGATTTGATTGCCCATTCAAGTGTATTAGAGGTAATGATACCTCTGGCCGTGTGCCAGGCATTTTTGCTGGCACGGTCAGTAGGGTAGACAACATCACAGTTGTCCAAGTTTATAACCTTACAGTTGGGAAAGTGTGATTCCGCAAGCATAAGTAGAGTTTCATATTCATTAGTTGTTTGTTTGTCATGTGTCTTCAGGGTTCCAAGTGGCCCCTGGTCATGTTGTTTGGATAAGATTTTCTTAACTCGGCAGGCAGCTGGTAAGTTATCTATGCCACTGTAGAAGTTCCTCCATGCATGTCGTTTTGCGTATCTGACAGATTTGTGATACTCAGTTAGAGCAACTTTATAGGTATCCCATCTGCCAGATTTCTTTGCCGAATTGAAGAGTCTTCTGGTGAGGACTCTCAGTCTGTTAAGGCTGTCATTCCACCAAGGAGCCTTTTTGTTATTTGTGGACCTCTTTACAGGGTTGCTTTCGAGATAGGAATGCATTAAGGCATCAGATATTGAGGAGTTGAGACATTCAAGGTTCCATGAATTATCAATCCTGGTAGGACAACTCTTGGCAGCCTCAGCTAGATTTAAAGCAAAGGAATCCCAGTTTGTTAGTCTGGGGTTTCTGTATGTTATAGTGTAGGTTTCATCATGTTTAAGATCGAACCTAATGTATTTATGATCTGAGCATGTTTCTTCGTCAACCACATGCCAGTTTGCAATGTGAGCCCTTAACAAATTAGAGGCTAAAGTTATGTCTATGATCTCAGATCTATTCTTGTTAGAGAAGGTGGGTGACCTGCCTTTATTCAGAATGATGAGATCATTTTCTATAATGTAATCTAGGATAAGCTCACCTCTTTTGTTGTTGTTCGTGCTTCCCCAGATTCTGTGGTGTGCGTTGGCATCCAGACCCGCAATGATGCTATGATTGCACCACTCCAGGGCTGTGCCAATGATGTAGGTAGGGTCTGACTCCTCGTACGGCAGGTATCCCGCTGCAACGGTCAGCTCCCTAAGTCTAAATAACTTATTATTCATTATACATATACATATACATAATTATTCATTTAATTTTAGTACAAGTCTAATATTATATACCCTGTTTTAGTATTTCAATAATGAAAAGTATGAGGCTGAAAGGTATAATTCATCACTGTTGAAATATGAAAGTGCTTCCTTGAAAACAAGCACAAGTTTAGCTATGCTGAATTTTGGCCAAAATGCAATATTCAGTGGTGCCATAGCTATTGCTATGGTTTGTGCTGCTAAAGAGATAGTTAATGGTAATCATTATTTTATTTTATTATTTGTGCTTATTTATCATTCATAAAATATCTCAGGAGAAGAGTGAATTCTGTTATCACATTTGATTGAGATATTTTGTTTTGTTTATTGATTTGTAACATTTTCAAAGTTTTACATGGTGGCAAAAAAAAAATGTTTCATATCACAGTGCACTGTTTGTTGTGAACAATTTTCAATTATTATATTTGAAGTGTTGCTCTTTTTATTAGACTTTTAGCTGATTCACTTCAACCTAGCAATACCTAGCAGTAATTATATAGATATGATAGTACTATAAAAATTAGCGACATCATAACTTTATAATGTTACTTACTGACACATATCTATTAATATATATTGTTAAATATTAATCCTTTCGTGACAGGAATGCATGCTTGCAGGATTTTACACTTGTGTAGCAACTGAGCTCATAACATAAAATATTTTTGAATGAAAAACGGCTTTAAATAAATTTACCATAGTTTTAATTTTATGTTTTCCTATGTCAATTTCTCCATCAATTGTTAGTGGAATATACAATATTTAGATGTAGCATAATTTTTATGAATATTAATTATTTATATATTTATTTGTATGATATATTTATAAGTAATAATTATATTAAATGATAAACTTTTCAATGGCAAAATTCGTAGCATTGTGGATAATTTTTTTTCACTTTCTCTCATGTTTTTTAACAAATTTCTCATGTAGAAAGATTTATTTTTAAGAATCAATAAATTGTTTTTTTGATTTGAGCTGATCCTAGGTACTTGAGAAAATATAAAATTTGCCCTTTCAGTTCATTGTTTCTCTTTTCTCCCTGTCCCCCCAAAAAAACAAAAATTCTAGACTGCTACTGCATCATCATTCCACAATTTTTTTTTTCATTGGTTCAGAATTAGCTCTGCATTCTGTTACTATATGACAGTAACATTTACTATATGTAACATATTTTAGATATCTGAAATTGTGATCTTTGATTATAATTTTTTATAATAATGTAACAATATAATGGTATAATTATAAGAATAGAATTTCTTATGAATGAAAAATAGAAAGACACAATTGCACCACAGTGTGGTTTTTATTTTAGCTAGACAGCCCATGCCTGAAGAAAATTGTGTGCATTATTTATTAAAACAAAAAATTAACTCCTAACGTTAAGTGGTTCAGCATGATTTGGGATCTTAGACAGGATTTTTTTAAGAAATACATTATATAATGTCAGTTGTCAGCACTCAATAGTAGTCATAATCGAAATTTATGACAAATAAAATGGAATGATAATCAAAAGCCATAATAAACTAGTAAATGTAAGTAAATTCCTACAAATTTCTGTTTACGAGTTTCAGAAATAAAGCATTCAATGAAATATTAAAAAAAAAAAAAAAATGTATTCTATGCAGTCGTGAATGAAATCTTTAAAATGTCTGTCATGTTTCATAGTTCTTTGAAAAATCATTTTCACTTTCAAATGTCTTACCTTAAAAGTTGTATGTATTTCTAATTTTTAAAAATATATATTTATTGAGATTGACAACTGTATTAAAATAAATATATCTAGTAAATGTGATTAAAGTATGGTATAATTTCTGCTGTAGAGACACGATCTATTTAAAAAAAACATTTTGTGCATTGGTTTAGAGGTGAAAAATCTGTGTATAAAATTCTCTTCAATTTATTTACTACTTTCTTTTGATATCATGATTTTTTTTCAATTTATTCATGTATATATATGTTTCCTATTCTATCAGGTTCGTTAACAGTTGGAGACCTTGTGATGATAAACGGTCTTTTATTTCAATTGTCTGTACCTTTGGGTTTTCTTGGCTCAGTGTACAGAGAAGTACGACAAGCATTAATAGATATGCAGACGATGTTTACTCTTATGACAAGAGAGAGTTCTATAAAGGTATGATGTGGTTAATTTTTTTCTTTTTTTATAATATATTGTGTTTCAGTAATTTATCCAAATCTGTTTAGTTTTTCTCTGTTATTCATTCGTAATATGTCCAACATTTGTAAAGATACCTTGACATCCTTCTTCAACTCAATTTTTTTTTTTTTCTAAACAATCACAGAATCTCATTGGGTAATTTGAAAATTTGGTTCAGTGGTTTGTTTAAAACATTATTAGATACTTGAAAGTAGACACAGTAGAAAGCTGACACTTGCTAATTACATTTCCCTCTTGTTCCTTCATTGAACTTGGTTAAAAAATATTTAAAGTTTAAAAAAATCTTTTGAACAAAGAAATGGGGAAACAAAAATTGTTTGTTGTAAATACAAAATAAATTAATTCCTGATCTATGATTACCTATCCAAATCTTCTAGGATAACCTAGGAAAAGGAGGGCTCAAATATTTTTCTATTTTTACTTTCACTTACTATATATAGTAGGGGAAAGTATTACGATCGTGAAAATTTTCGAATTCCAGTTTTCAAGGGAAATATACATTTTAGGGTCCCTTGAGTCCAAATAACCAAGTCCCGCAAAAAGGTCTGTGTGTGTGTGTGTGTGGTAACTCCCGGGCGGAAACGGTAAGTCCTATGAAACTGAAATTTCACATTTAAGATAAATATATGCCCAAGACGTTGCAAAACCTGAGAACAATAAATTTCAATGAATTATTAAAAAAAAAAAAAAATTAGTGTATGCAGTCATGAATTAAATCTGAAAAATGTCTGTTTGATAGTTCTTTGAAAAATCATTTTCACTTTCAAATGTCATAAGTTAAAAGTTTTAAGTATTTCTCATTTTTAAAAATATATATTTATTGAGATTGACTACTGTATTGAAATAAATATATCTAGTAAATGTGATGGAAGTATGGTATGATTTCTGCTGTAGAGACACTATCCATTAAAAAAACAAAAAAAGACATTATCTCAAAATGTACTCTAAACACAAATGCTTTTTTATAGACTGAGCCTCAGGACCCATAGATAACTTAGATTATCAACAGTCAAAAACTAACAATACAATATATATATATATATATATTTATATTACGTATACTATTTCTTATTAACTTTTTTTTTTCCCATTTCAGAATTCACCTACCGCAAAACCATTAATTGTAACCAGAGAAAATGCTTCCATTGAGTTTAGAAATGTGTGCTTTCAATATATCCCAGGAAAGCCTATATTTGATAACCTTTCTTTTACCATTGTTCCTGGAAGAAAAGTTGCTATAGTTGGTGGATCAGGGACTGGGTAAATATTAATCATGTGACTGATAATTGTAATACTTTATTTTACAACTTAATGAATTATTTAATTACTTTTTCCTTTTATCTTTTTAAAATTTTAATTCATTAATTGTCTTATTTTTTTTTTATTGTAGGAAATCCACACTTATTCGTTTACTCTTTAGATTCTTTGAACCAAATTCTGGCAGTATTTTTATCGCAGGTCAGAACATCAAAGATGTTGACTTAGAAAGCTTAAGAAGGAGCATTGCTATAGTTCCTCAGGTATTATTTAATTAATGATGGATCTACTTATTATCTCAATAATTATTTTCAATCAACCATACCTTATCCTTCGTTATTTTTATGATTTGTATTCTCTTCTATACAAATAAGATAATTTCAATGAGTACTATTTAATACCATGATTATTTTGGTTTAATGAACATTTCCCAGAAGAGCTAGTTTCTGTGAGCTGCTGAGATACCTAGTAATAAACACCTTTTTCTTTTTATTGAAACAAATTACTTCTTTTATGTAAAATATTTTTGGGGGTTTCACTTCTACTCACCCGCTTAATGGTTAAGAATTCTCTTCCACCCATTGCATTTTTATTGATCTTTACCAAGTAATTATCCAGTAGATCTACAGAACCACATTTCTTTATTTCATGCCTGGAGTTTTTTTCATATGTATAATTGCAAAAAATGGTTGATTAGAACTTCTGCTTGGACCTATATTGCCAGATAAAATACAGTTGATGTCTATATACTTCAATATTATGGTTTATATTCAAATCCATGTTAGTAACTGGTGAAAAATGTTTTATTATTCAACGTATTCATCAAGAGGCTGTTCCTAAAATGTTTCTCTTAATCATAATTTCATTAGACTTAAAATTTGTAAAGGGGTTATGCAAAATGCTATAATGTCAAATTGTTTAGGATTTTCAATAATGTTAGTTTTGCCAACATATTGCTGCTTCATCCATAGAAAATTAATGTAACCTATTTTATAGAATTTTGAAACTTTTCTGAACGTTCTCCAGCCAAATTCCATAAATTTGTTAGGTACCAAAACAAAGTTCCACATGTCAAATTCTTTATTTTCTGAGTGAATGTTTAGGGAAGGGTTGGGTCTGAGAATATTGGATTAGTTATTGGGGATATGTAGTCTAAACATACATTATCTTTCATCTGAAATTTAAAGACTTTTTTCTATGCTCTGAAATTCTTACATATACCTTCTGAAATTCTTACATATATCTTCTGAAATTCTTACATACCTTGACTGCCGTAATATTATTTTTTATTGCTTGAATGCAACTATGAAATCATTTGGATTTTTGTCTATAAATTACTTTATGTATACTTTTTGATGATTATTATTAGAATTGTAAAATTTAGGACAGAATTAAATTAAATTAGCTTTTTATGTAATAACTCTGAAAAATATCAAGGCTGTCAAACTGTCAAAGTTTTAAGGAGAGGAAAAACATTATATAACAAGGAAAGCATGATTTTATTAAAATAAAGTTATAGGCATAATTATTCTCCTTAATTTATATTTGTGTAGGATTCAGTTCTGTTCCATGATACAATAATGTATAATCTTCATTACGGAAACATGGAAGCGACTGAAGATGAAGTTATAAAAGCATCAAAGATGGCAAATCTCCATAATTCTGTAATGACATGGCCTTTGGAATACAACACTCAGGTTGGTGTGCTATATTTTTAATTGTGGCTTAAAATAAATAATGTGACAAAACAAAATTTAATATTCTATAATATTTCTATTCAGGTCGGAGAGAGGGGCTTAAAACTTTCTGGTGGTGAAAAACAGAGAGTAGCTATTGCCAGAGCAATTTTAAAAGGTTCTCCTCTATTAGTTTTTGATGAAGCTACTTCATCTTTAGATTCAATAACTGAACATGTAAGTTACTTTTAATTTTCATATGATTACTATATCTGCATAGTATTTGTCAGGTTAAATAAAACCTCTGATCATTTATTGTACTAATTTATTCATGATGTGACTTTTAAACTTGAAAAATTCTTGAAGTCCAGGCCCAGATGTGCCGACCATGGTTAACTATAAATTTACTAATTCGGGTTGGTTAATCCCGATTAACGTCAACGGTTCTTTGATATGTGTTCCGTAAAGGCAATTATTTTTATTTATTTTTTTTTGGAGAGCAGAGAATGATCTGATGACATGCAATGAAAAATATTTATGTAAAAATAGATATCTTATAGAAAGCTTTCTTGAGCCAAATTAAATGCTTCTCCTTAATCGTCACTCTGTCAGTTCTTTTATTTTTGATGATCCAAAAATGTTCAGATATTATCGACAAAAATAATTCTTTTCTGGAAAAATTTTTTTCTCCTTTCTCTGTTATTAAAAATTTCTCTGTTATTATTGAAAAAAAAAAACACAAATATAACAGCAAACTGTAGTAATTTTCTGCAAAGAATGGGAGGTTTTATAATACAATCCAGCTTCATTCATAGTCTACAGATTATGTCAAAATACTTCATTAATAATTCCTGCTATTAGGAGTTTTCAATAAGTTTTATTAAGCGTTATTAATCTGCATCGTAAAAGAATCATTTCAATTTACCCTAACTTTTTAGAGAATTAAGAGTTGTTAAAATGAGTCATGAATAAAATGGTGTCATACACAAAACCATTCTAACTAACCTGGATTAATTAAAAATTGCTTGGTGCAACTGGACTGCAAGTTTAATCATGATTAGGTTTTAACTTAAATTAGTTGACAGTGAAAGTTAACTTTAACTCCTGTTGTTGGTGAAACCAGGCCCCAAAGCATAAATAATGCAAAGGAATAAAGCATTTATTTATGGGAATAAAACAATGAAATGCATGATTTATTTAAGTATATGATAAGTGACAAAATTGTTTGTATCAATAAACTTTAGTGATATAGATGAAGCCATAATAGTCAAAATTCTTAGAGTGCTTGGTTTAGAACAGTATAAGTTAGATTTACATCTCAGATCAATCAATAATTATTTTGCAACTCCTAAAAAATGAATCTTGACGTATGGGATATATTAAGTAAATCTTTAAGAAACAGTTTCTTTCACCAATACCTCATGTATGTGTATGATAACGTAGGTTTATTTAAAACAGATGAATGGATTTATATTATTGATTATATGAAATGGATATTCTAATAAAAGAATGTAATGAGATAAATGTGATTTGCTTTTTTTTTTTTTTTTTTTCTTTCTGGAGTGATCTTGATTTTTTTTTTCATCCTTTATTATACCTGACATTATTGTTTTGAACTTTTGATTCACTATCAGCTATCATATGTAAAATAGTGTGAGTATTAAAAACATTATTTTTGTATCCATGGCGATTGATAAAACAATTGGTTTATTTCAGAACATATTAGATGCCCTAAGAATAGCCACTGCAGACAAGACATCAATTTGTATTGCTCACAGACTTTCAACAATAATGGATGCCACTGAGATATTCGTTTTAGACAAAGGAAGATTGGCAGAGCGTGGAACACACTGGAGTTTACTGAGTGATCCAAATTCATTGTATTCAAAAATGTGGGAAATTCAGCATGCTTCTGGAAATGATAAAAATAACAATAAAATGGAAAATAAAAAAAGTTAATCTTAATGATTATTTTTGAGTTAAAACTGTTAGTTGTGTAAAAATGTAATATAATTTGAACTGTTTTTACTGTAAAATGAAACATGATTACAAACTTTGTTGTATATTTACAATTTTGCTATTATTGATGAATAATAATAATTACGGCTTTTTTTTGACAATTTCCTTTCATATTCCATGGCACCTATCATTCTAGTATCATGTAATTATAAATCATGTGATAAGATTAAATTAACTGTTTGGTGTTAAAATTAAAATTAACCTTATCATTCTGATTATTAATGTTGTTATTGTTTATGTTACTTAATTTTTATAAATGTAGATTTAGTTTATGAATCTGTGACTGTTACGAAAGTAATTGTAGTTAAGTGTTTTGTTTATTCATAAAAACTCAGTTAATTCAACAAAAAAACTGAAGGAGTAGAAAAAAAAAAAGTGTACATTATTCATAAACTTATCCCCTCGTGTGAAAAAACTGAATTGTAAGTACTTTTACTTAATTTTTAATTAAAAATTTGTACCCTCTCTGAACTAAAATATATTCTATATAAAATTAAATGAAAATAAGATTAGAGAAATGGTATGGCTTATCATTTTTTTTATTCATTTTAGGTACCATTTTCAATACTTATTGTTAATTGTTTCAGCTTTAAAATTCTGAAAATGTATGATGCACGCATTTTGGTTTGATCATTGAAAAGATGCTTTAGCTGTAATTCAACAGGTGTTTGAAATTTAATAGAAAGGGGGTAGAATCCACTAAAAATAGAGTATATTTATTTATTTTTATCTTAAATATACTAATTAAATCAGCCACTTTTTTTAATGTGTATTTACTTGTGATGGAATAAGAAAACACTTGAAATGGTAAAGAGAAAATTTTAATGGTTGATTCAAAAGAAATTAGATGAAACATGGTGTTAACATAAAAAAATAAATTGTACAGTTCAGGTTGATTTGGAATGCTTACTTACTATATCACTAACTAGTACAATTTATATAATAACTGTTACTTATTTGTTTTTAGTGGTTCTTGCTTACAGTTTTTAGATCAGTCTTGTTTTTTAAATATCTTTATGTTATGTACAAAGATCTTTCATATTGACTTTATATCAAGGCTAAAAATATTTATGAATAGTTAGTTGGCTAAGTGACTGGTTCATGGGATCTACCTAGAATCCAATATTACAGATAGCTACAGCTCTTTAGATAATATACAACACTTCTTTGTTATAAGTTCACCTCTTATTTCCTATGTTATGTTATTTCGAAATTTATTGGGCTTAAAGTAGGATATTGCATTGTATGCTATTGACAATAACTCATAAAAAAATAAAATGAAAAAATTGGACATATATATCACTCAATTTAAAACATTTTAAATGTATTACACTCAAATATGCACACATTAACTTCCTTTTATTATATATTTATTTTCTGTCACCAGTCAGTCAATAAACTTCGATGTAGACATATAGCAGTAAGCTATAAATGTGAAATAATGAGTGATATATTTAAAAGTATTTTTAAAAAAGTCTTGACAATGGGTAAAGAACCCCAAAACGTTGAAAAACGATGTTACAAATTATGAAAGAAAATAAATATATAATGAAAGGAAGTTTATGTGTGCATATTTGAGTGTGAAATATTAAGTAAAACTTACTGAAGAATTAAAAAAGAAAAGAAACCTAATTTTAAATGTAGTTTTTCGAACTATTTTATAATTTTTTCAAATAAGGGCTTTGAATAAAAAAGATTCAATCTTGCAAAAACTATATTTTCTTTGGTTCTTATATGGACCTATAGGCAATTATAATGTGGTTTAATTTAGAATTACCAGTGTAAGATTTTAATTAGAGTTATATTACTAAAGTTGCAGATCTCTGAAAGTATCTGACATTTTTTTAGTTTTTCTGAAAATTATTCATCAAGGGCCTGTTTTATTTTTTTATTGAATCAGTTTATATGAAATCATTTTCTGACAGACATGGATGAAAAAACCAAAACAATTCCATCTTGATAATAAGAAACTGACAGTAATATAGTTTTGAAAAATGGCACATTAAAATAACATTTATGGGTGTTTTAATATTTATAATGATGGATTATATGTTGACCATTGTGAATATATGGTTTTCATTCATTTTTCATCAAGAAAAACACACTATTAAGATTAATATATTTTTGTCTGCTAATATGTTGGCATACATTGTGGGCCATCATCGGGGTTGACTCTGGATATAAACTCAAAAATACTTTAAACTTTCCACGCTATATTTATAATTTTATCTTATTTAAGGGTTTTTCTTGATGACCACACCTTCAACAAACCTCTCCCTTGTTTAATATTTATAACTTACTTTAGAATCATATTCTTCAACAAATACATTAAATTAAATAGACTGGTAAAGTTAATTTTCTGGTGATAAAATTTGTTTTTTTTAAACATGACTATTATAAATACAGTTAAATGCAAAAGTTTTCATTCATGAGCTGATTAGAATAGAAACAATTTCTGATACTAATTAGTTTTTCTTTAAATGTACAAGAATAGACAGCAATGCAACTCTTGTAAATTCAGCTCAACAAAAAATTAATATACTTCAAATGAAGAATATTACTTTTGATGCAACAAACGTTTTTATACTTTACCATATTTTTTTTTTTTTTATAAGATATAAATTGATGAATGAAATAAATAGTCAGTTTGGTGTAAATATATGAACATAAACATTTAAAGTTGATGTTTTAATTATTATTAGCTAGCTGACCCTACAGATGATTTTCTGGCTTAATAATGAATATCACCATCCGACATTGGCAATAAGGAACCTTTTAGATGATATATTTGGTCCTGGATTTAAAAAAATAAAGATATAATGAATAGATATAATTTAGGATATTGTATAGCAAATCATTTGAGCTTTTTTTAATAGACTGAGATCTGGCTGATTTTGGTAATTCACTATGTTACAAAACTAATTTAATCTTTTCTTTTTTTTTTTTTTCGTTAATAAGAACCTTCCTCTGACAAGAACAAACACAACAAAAAAATGATTCGGGAAATTGGTGCAGCCCTTCAGGCATGATGCTGTGAAAAACTCCCAAGAGGGAAAAAAATCATCTATAGATATATAAATTATAATTACCTTAGAAAATTATGGAATGACCATATTAACTTTTATAATGTTCCACACAATTTTCTTATTTTTTTTTTTTTCATAAAAACCTTCTGCTGACAATCACAAACCCAACAAAAAAAGAATTAGCAAAATTGGTTCAGCAATTGAGGCATAATGCCCTGACTATGGGTAATAGGGATTCACTTATATATTATATAGATATACATTGTAAAATACTTGCATAGTTTTTATTTTAAAATGATCCTTGTTCTAAAATCGAAATTAGCGAAACAAAGTACTGAATTAATACATTTAAAAAATTATAAAAAGAGATTTCTCTTGTACTCTATTATAGTAATTCCATTATTGGTAAAAAAATAAAATAAATAATAATCAGTTTAATTTATAAGAATTTAGTCACATATATTAGGCAAAAAGGGAGCGGCGTGGTCTAGTGGATAGAGCACTAGTCTACTGTGCTCCGGGTCCTGGGTTCGAACCCGGCTGTGGCAGAAATATTATTTATTCTGTTAATTCAGTCGGGGGGCGACCCTAGGGTATGGAGACCCTCCTGGGGCAGACCCAGCCTCTATAAAGTGGGTACCCAAATTAATTGGGGAAAAACCTGGCGACTGAGCGCGATTAAGGCCTAATCACCTCATTGCACTGCCGTTGGCACTGGAATCTCTATATGTACTGAGCCCAAGACCCTTCATGGGTTGTAGTGGTACAGTTTTTTTTTTTTTTTTTATATTAGGCAAAAATAAATTTTTCACTACATGTTAAGATTGATGAAGAATCTTTTCATTTTTTAAATGGACTAGGACTAATTTATATTTATGTTTGTAACACTGCTGATTCATCCTTTCTTGAATTGAAATAAATTCATTCATGTTTTCAATGTAAACCATAAATTTTATTAAGTGAAACAAAATTTTCTGCTGCTATTCCATAATCTTACCTGTAAATATCCTGAACATTTATCTCTGGTAATAATGCCTGGCTTTATTAAGTATATTTTAATTTTATCCCTGAATTCTATTCTATTCTATTTATTTACAGATGAGAATTTGTTAACTAAGTCTGTCCTGTCTTTATAACCTTGTCTTTTAAATCAGTTGCCATGGGGAGTAAAGGAAAACAAACAACCAAGGATTCAGTCTTATTACCTTCTGTTGAAGATCATTGAAAATTCAAAACTATTAAGTAATCAATAATTTTTCACCATTGAAATGTTAACTTTCAAAAGAATAAACAGAAAGTTTCAGTGTAAATAGCATAACTTTTGTACAACAGAATGAAAAATGGAAAGTTGTGATTCTGGGGTAACAAGTCCTGTTTTAAGGGTTACTGCAGAAATTACAGAAATCAAAGAAAAACATGAAAGGCATAGTATTATTACAGTATTCCTTTAAACATTTTTTTAAGGATGTAAATTATTTTCCAAATTTTCAGGACTGGTAACCGCAATTACAATGTATCTCCATCATTGACAAGTAGAGAATGTAAAAACCATCCTGCATGTACTAAAAAGAAATTTTTAAAGCCTTTATATGGTAAGCAAAATATTTATATTTTTTAAAAGCTTCAGATTTATACATTTTAAATCTTTTCTCTTGTAAGGGTACAACCCATATGAAAGGAGCAATTGCGGAGGTAGTTACGTTTCCAGCCAACACAATCCAAAAAACAATGTCAGTTCATTTACTCAGAGAGTCATGTCAGCTAAGCTATTACGAATGAAACAGCTTCAAAATCAGCTTTATGAAACTCAAGCTAAATTGAATGTAAGTTTGATTACTAGTATCTCAGCTTGTTACAATGTATTTCTATGAAGTACCTTAAAAAAATGTTACAGTTGTTTATCCCAAAATTTTAATAAGCCAGTTTTTACTGGCTGTTTGGTTGAGCTGAACATTATATTGTATACTTAATGTAACTATATTTATATTTGTATCATTTTGAGATCAGGCTCTCAGTGCCAGATCCTATTTAATGTTTTTTTCCTCAATGGCCACTAATAAAATATCACTTGTTTTGTTGTACAAAGTTATGTTAATTAATTACTTTCCAAAATACTAAGGCAATAATAATTTAAAAAAAAAAAAAAGAATAATGGACCTCTCATACACTAGAGATGTTTATAGGATTATGGGAAAATATTTCTAGACCTATTAGTGTATTATTTTTCCCCAAATGATATTTATTATTTAAGTTATTATGATAGATATCCAAACATTTTATAATCCTCATAAAATGGAAACATCTTATGTTAATTATCTGCCATTAATGGCTTGGATCTTTTCTCAGCTGAAAAAAAAAAAAGAAGTCCATTCAAAGGAGGTATATTACAATTGATTCCATGGCAAATCGTTACTTTTGATTTATGACTGCTTCTTTATTCCACTTTTTTTAATTTTTAACCATTTCAATTTAAGTTAAAAAAAAAACAGTATTTTGTGCTCATCAGTTCAATAAATTAAATGGCAGATTGATGTAACTATTCTGGTTTTAATTAATTTATTTATTTGTTTGTATTTTACATGGAAGCCTTTAAAATCTATTAACTGTGCATCATTTGCATGCAAAACTGCAAGGAAAAGTATATTATTATACTAAAATGATTTAAATGTATAATTTATTTGATTACATTACCATCATATTTTACAAATATTCTTTTAAGAATATGTAAAGTACAGACATATTTTCTGGTATAGTTTTACTTTGTTGTCGAAAGGTTTTTATTTTTTTGTTAATATCCCAAAATTCGGCAAATGTTATAATTAATGTTTAACAGGCAACCAAGAAATGCATTTACAAGTAAAGTGATCTAAACAAAATAAAATTATTATATTAATTTTTTTATTGGCAAAATCTTATGGGTTATGCATGAATTTTATTAAGTCAAAATACATCCGTTAGAAAAAAAAAATTCCCTTTTTTACAATTTTATATAGAATTAAAGGAGGCTGTCTTCATCAAAAATCTTCTTATTAGTAATTTTTTTTTTCTTTTTTGAAATAATAAACAAAAATTTTATTTTGTTGATCCTTGCAGAGGAAACCCCTGACTGAACTAATCATGAATTGTTAATATTTCTCTAGGAAGTTATGCAAGAAAACAGAACACTAAAAACAGTACAACAAAGACAAGATAGTGTTCTAAAAAAATATGAAGGCAATCAAGAGCAGTTACCTCAATTGATGCGATCACATCATGAAGAAATAAGAGTTCTTAATGAGAAATATAAACAGGTATAATTATTCTTACTGCTTCATATTTTGTTCCCTGTTTCCCATTTGCTGAATTCATATTACCCAAGGCTTAATATCACTATACATTTTATAATCATTTGTATAAGAGACCTTTGATTTAATATTTAAGACAGCAAAATTTTAAATTAAAATAAGATATTCTGAAAACACATATTAATATGTCGTGTTTAAAAAATGATATTTTAAAATTAAATACATTAATATCAGAGTAATTGCTAATAATTAATTGATGTAAATATATGTGTAGTTAAAAATTAATTATTTTTCAGCTCAGAAATAATTACAAAGAATTAGAAAGTAGATTGAAACAAAAAGATAATGAACTAACTAACCTTAGGGAGCAACACAAACATTTATTGAAACTTTCAAAGGATAAGCATCTTGGTGAAAGGGAAAAGTTATCTAAAAAAGTAGAAGAAATGCAGACAACAATTGATGAGCAACGGAAGAAAATATTTGTAACAAACCAATATTAATAAACCATTTTTGACTTTAAACTCTATCTGTATATTACATAATTATTACATATTTCTTTTTAGATGTTGAGTAAAAAACTGGATTTAGAGGAGAAAAGCTTTAATCACCAATTGAACCAAGAAGTTGCCAAGCAGAAAAAAGTTCAGAGTGAATTAAACAGTGCTTTAGAAACTATTAACAGTCTCAAAGCTTCATTAGAGGTAATTAATGACACTATTATGTCAAATTTAATTACTACATCATTATAAATTTTAAATGGCATCATTTTAAATAGAGTCATATTATAGAGTTTATTTTTACTAGTAATTGTGAGTTATTACTGTGGTGCAGTAGATATTCCTTCCTTCTTTACTGAGTGTTGTAGAGTCAGACTTTTTCATACTCTTTAAATTCCTCTCCCATCATCATCCAGTCACTTTTCACACTGGACTTGCCACATACCTAAGAAAATCTTTAAGCTGCTTAAATAAGATTGATTATTCTTATTCTTTGATAAACTAAAATCATAACTGTTATTATCTTTATTTTTTTCACTCTAGTGGGTTCAAAACTGAGGTAAAGAATTAGACCAACCACCTTCAGATATTAAACTCTTCATATATTTATAAATTTTGGGATATCCAAGTTGTGTACTTTATATCCAAGTTGCCTCTGCCTGATGAGTCTCTTCTAGAATTTCCATAGGTTATGTCAAAGTCTCCATGACTTAATAATCATTTTAATAAATTAATTTTACACTTAATTGTGTGTTAAATTGACTGCACCCTCAACCAACTTCTCTCATAATAATCATTTCATTCGTCAATATTATGATTGGCAATACCACTACGTTTTCAAGTGGCAAAGTTGTTGTAGCTCAACCAAATAATTTTTTTTTTCTTAGTTTCTCATTTTGTTCCAGCTTCTCAGCAGTTTCTAACCAACAGTTGAACTCATATTATTGTCGTTCTGTAACGTCACATCAATAAACTTTGCTTTTTAATCTTTCAGATCAATTATTATTCTCATTAAATTAACTATCAAGGTTGACTCCTCATTACTCCTCCTATGTTTAAATTGTTTTGATATATAAATGGAAAAATTTCAAATTCATTCCAAGTAGGATTGCTGGTAAAGATATATATATATATATATATATAATTCATACATCACATCATATTTTATTTTATAACAAACTTTTGTTAAAATTTCCTGTAATAGAATTTAAAAAAAAAAAAACTGTAGTGTAAAATTCAGATCATATAACCTGAAATTTAATTTTCACTTATTTCAAATAAGTTTATAAAACTTTAATTGATTATTTCATTCAAATATTGCCATTAACAAAAAACATTTCAGTTTAATTGGTGATTCTTCATTAAGTGTTTTATTGAAGATTTGATTTTAATGATGTAACAAGAGATACTTCATGAAACACCAGTTTTCATGAAATATCTCATGTTACTTCATTAATTATCTTAAAAAGGGCAATTTCATTAATTCGAAACATTTGTATTATAAACTGTTAACAGGCCAAAGAAAGAATATCAACTGTTTCATTTCGTAGGCCAATACAGAGTTCTGAAAAAAATCTTCAAACACCTCTAAGGTTGGTAATTTATAAATATTTTTAGAATTATTAGAAAATGTAATGATAATATGAATTCATTTTGAATTTCAGAGTTTCGTTTCGTCAACCACCACATCATCCCCGAACTGATAATGCTGTGGAACAAGAATCTGAAACAACTGATGATTCTTTCACTGTAAGTGATAATTATTAATTTTTACTTATTTTATTATATTAGATTTATTTATATAATAAATATATATTTTTTTTTTATTAATGTCCTATACAATTTAAATTTGTTGTGTTTGAATAATCCATGTCAATTTCGATTAAACTCAGTATATCAGTATAATATTTAATGGGCTTTAATCATTGTGACTGAAATATTCTGACAGGGCTTAAATGTTGATATTTTAAATTTTCTTCCTTTATATTACCTTTAATTTTGTAGATTAAAAAAAATTAAACGTATCATATTATTAGCGTTAATAAAAACTTGGTAAATACACAAGGTTAAAAAACAAAAAACACATGTTTCTATTGAAATCAATAAAATTCTTTAACTTTTTTTTAACTCTAACTTTATTTAAAAGTTCTTAAATTGATTTAACAACAGAGGTAAATGGAAGTCATGTGTTGCACGCACCAGATTTTTTAAACCATGTAATAGCAATACATGAAATTCATTGAATGTACATGAAGGACCACAGTTGGATATGATTGCTCAATACAATTATGGTGTGGGATGGAATTGTCTGAAATCACAATTTCTATGCACAGCGTTTTAATTAGTGTCCATTCTATTCTCTTGTCAGTAATAAATATTATATTTAATAATGATATCAATTAATTCTTTAAAAGACCATCTAATGTTAGATAAATAAATATACCTTATCGTAAAGTCATTAATTATATTTTACAGATGAATTACAGCCCTGTGGCTCATAGAAGTAGCAGTCTTGAATCAGATTCTTCTGGGTCTGCTAAAGAAGAAAAAGGACCAGAAAACAGAATCGAACATGGTAAAAATTCTTATGTGAGCATACTTAACACTAAATTGAAAAATGGACTTAAAATATCCCGAAATTCGGCAAATGTTACAATTAATGAGTCATCCAACCATGACCAAAACATTGTTATCGGAGAAAAAAGAATTGATGTTCAAATCCGAAGAATCAAAAGTTAGAAAGAAACTTCAAGCCCAGAGAGCATATCAAAGGGCCCCTACTGTAAAGCCAGATTCGAGGAGAAGTAGCTTAAATAGGTTAGCTAATGTCACAAACAAAACAATCAACAAAGAAACTTTAAAATCAGACCAAGCTAGCTCTGAAGAGCAATTAAAGAAAAATGATACAGATAAGCCATTGCCTTCAAGTTCAACAGAAAGCGCTGAACTTCAAACTGGAAATACAGATATACCTGGAAAATCAGAAAAAATTAACAATGATATGAAACTAGATTTAGACTCTGAATTCGAAAAATATTTTCAAAATACGCAGCTGTCAGATGAAGCAATTAATGAATTCTACCAGAAAGACTTTAGGGAAGAAATTTATGAATTGGAAAGAAAATTTCAAGAACTAAATCAACAAAATAATGAAAAAATAGAAAATATGAAGGCAGTAAATAGGCTCGGTCATATTATAACATCATCGGCTGAGAGCGAATCAGATGAGACAAATTCACCAACAAAAGTGGGAAGAAAACAAGAAAATTGAAATAGAAAGAACAAATGCAGCACAGAATTTAACTATAAATGAAGCAAAACCATCTATCCCATTGCTTGGGGAAACTCAAAAAGCTGACCTCTAAAAGCATTAAGCAGCATTGACAATGCTTCTAATAATAATGCGCAAGGTGATAGAATTGAACTTCCGCAAATAGCCACCAGTCCCAGTCTCACTTCAGATATGTCTTATTTGGACAAAGTAAATGAAATCAAGAAGTCATACTCTCGGACAAGGAGGAAGTCCGAAGTCATTAAAGACCTTTTTGGAGGCGATGCTGCTGTACTGAAATCATAACGTGGTTTTCAACCTATGCAGTGAACTGGTCAGTGAGCAGCACTGGTCTTATATCTTCCACATGGTACTTCAAAGGGGATTTACTATCCCAAGTTATCTGCAGGATATAGTATCCTTACTTAATATAAAAAAGTGTTGTGATATTCATGAAGTATTTTTAATATATAAATATGACATGGGAATTGCATTATATAAATCATTATTTTCTCACAAAAAATAGAAAAAGGAGAAATAAAACTATTTATATTTTGTAAAAATATATAATTGCACTTTATATAATTTTAAATAAATAAACAACTAAACATTATGTTTAAAACTATTGACAATACAATACAATCAGTACACTATTTTTTAAATTTTTAATTATTATTTTTTATTTACAAAAATATATACAAATATATAACAATTAGTTTGGTATACATAATCATGTACAATGAATTTTTACAGTAGAACAAAAAACATGTTAAAGAAATTCAAAATAATCTAAGATATATTGAATAATTATTAAAATAATAATCCAAGCAATGAAACATAATCAATATATAAATGTTCAATAAGAGACAATAGATTTATAAATAAATAAAATTCATTGAAAATTAAAAACAACAAAACTATTGTTCAAAGGCACCGGAGGCAGTTTTCTTCTGTTTCAAAACGTAAGGCCTGAGTGAAAATGGCAAGTATGTTTATAAAAACATGGAGATGGAAAGACCAGAATACGTGTAGTATGTAAATTGATTAAAGTTCACCCATTGCAAAAATAATATTTGACAATGCAGTTCTAGCATCACTGTCTTGGAAGACGCTCAATACTTCAAGAGCTTTTTGAGAATGTTCCTTCTGCAACTGTTTTGTCAATTCAATACCAGGTCCTTTTGAAACAATTTTATGAACCTATAGAGCAAATCAACATATTTTATATTACAATCAAATATTTACTATGATTTTAAAATTGACATTACTGGATTGATAATTCTGTGGCGGTCGTGGAAAATGAGTTAATTCACGCATCGTTCCCTCAGACCTTCTCCTACGTCGTGTTAAATTGGTTAAAGAAATTTCTAAGTAGTAGAAATTTCAGGTAGAAAGAAAGCTGTAATTAATAACTCTATTTTGGTATTACATAAAACTTTAAGTCACTCACCTGTAAAATGAAAGATTTTGACTTAACCACTTATTCACGACCGCCACAGAATTAATATGATTATGTCTTAGCAAAACATTGTAAAAACAATTATAGTTAAAATCTGTTAATATTGTTTGAAAAAAAAAAAAAAAAGACAGATAATTTTACAGAATACAGGTCTATTTATCAGCAACACATAAAATATAACCAGATAATGACTTGCTGAATGCAATCATGTTTTGACATCATATATCCTTTTTTTTTCATTGAAACTGTCAAGTCTTCAACAAAGAAATGTCATCCCATTTCTTTAATGAAGAATTGACATTACAGATTTTAAAGTGAATGTTATCATTTGTTACTGAGAACATTTATCTTTGGGCGACATAATTAGGGTCTATCTTTAGACATAGAAGCTAGCCAGTAGATACAATGATACCTTTTTCATGATACCTTATATTTTTATTTAATGTTAAAGAAAATTTCTACAAAGACTCAATTTTAAGATTATTTTTAAAATGATTTGTTTTTGTGTGATGTATGAGAATAAATGAATGATTGAATCTCGTGAAGATGAGAGTGGATAATAGTTAAAATTAATCATACACAAAAATCAAAATGAATTAGGTAGAGCTATATTATCTGGTTACATTAAAGGATAGTCAAGAGTTGGGATATTGCTAAGAAAATATGAGGAAATGAGTAACAATTTATAAATAACTTGAATTTTATAGAATAAGAATCAGCAGTTTTTATGAATGATTAATGATGGATCATTTTGAGATTGACTAAAAAAACTTCAATGCCGTAAAAATTGTTTAGAATTCAACAAATTACAAAACGCAGGATAAGTTCTTTATAAAATGTTGAACTATTTTTTAAATTAAAAAAAAAAACCTCCTAAATTTCTATTTATAATAAGATATTTAATGAAGAATGAGTCAAAACCTAATTAATCCTAAATAGGAAACATTTAGGACTTCCAATGTAATTAAAACACTTAATCATTAAAAATAGTTGCGAAAAAGCCAAAACTAAATTCATGAAATTAAATAACAACTACTTCCTTATAATTTTTGTCTATGTATGATTGAATTTATAGTGAACAAAATAAGGTGTGATTACACAGAGATTAGGTATTTTTGTTATTAACCTATTTTATAATAAAAAAAATACAGTAAAAAGTAAATAAAGAATTTTACCTTTGCATAATCAACATCATGAATTGTATCACATCCTTTATCAATCTCCTCATATAACGATGGGTCTTTTTCAAGATGGAACATTACAGGAGCCGAAGTTAAGCTGAAGACAGATCCTGGGATATAGTTTGATCCAATGAATGGCTCTAACTCAAGACAGGCCTAAAATAATATTTTAAAACCCATTGCTTACTGATATAATAAACTTGAACAACAAACAAACGAATACCTACTTGCCAAGCAAGTGCCAAATGCTTTCCAAATTTGTAGCCTTCTTCTTGCAATTGATTAGAATGACCGGCTAATTTTAAAGTTCCCTGGCATGATTTACCTAGCAGACTTCCTGCAGAAAGTACATTCCTCTGGGTCCAATCGGAAAGGGCATTCTTTTCACCTCCGCTTGAAGGAAGAGGATTATTCTGCTTGTCTCTACGTCCTAAGAATTCACTAACAGCTTGATCACGAACAGCACTTGACATCAATATAACTACCTACAAACATTCTTATATAATAATCAGTTATGAAATAATTAAAACATAGAAAACAGAACATCATAGTAGACCCAATGAAATGATCAGTTAAATTTGTTTACAGAAAAAAAAAAAAAATAAGAAATGGATCTCATGTTATAGAATGAACAAACATTGATGGTATTTATACTATGCATCATGAGAAGAGAGTTAACTTTATAGTAGATTATCATTAGGGATATTTTTGTGTTTGTAATAAAATCCTATTCTCTCCTCTCATGAGTATTTTAGAAACCCATTTAATCTCCATTATTCCATTACTTGAATAGGTGAAAATGGTTAACAATTATTCTAAAATTTTTAAAGATGACAATGCAAACAAGAATTGGTTTACAGTTTGACCTCTTAAACATCTTGCTACTTAGAACCTTTCGAAATGCCATTGATATTCTTACAATTACCAGGTAAGATTCTTATTTTTTGTGTGTAGTAAATATGTCACGTTTCAAGCCAAATAAAGAGCCTTTGGGGCATATACTGCTTTTCTTGTTTGATCAAAAGAAAAATGAGAATGAAAGCCACCATGTATTAAGGAAAGTAAAGGTAAGAGTAGTAAGTGTCGGTTTAAACAATTCAAAAGTATTATTTTGATTTAGAGACAAGCAAGGGAGACAAAGACTATGAGCAAACATCAGAAAGATTAGATGTCAGTTGCTATACCATTCTTGATCGTCTGCGTGCCATGGAAAAGATCCAAAAAGCAGAATATTGGTAGCCACTCCAGTTAAACAACAGACAGACAGATGGGTAAGGAAAAAAAACAGTGTAATGTTTTGTTTTCTTGGCAATAAAAAATGACTTTTTGCAGGAGATTGAAACTGGAGATAAAAAAAAATTAAAACCGTAAGTTAACCCAAAACGATCAACACTGACTGTAAGACTGAATCACTTTGGAAAGAAAATACTGCAGTACATTTGATGGGATCAAAAAAATCATAATGTTAATTAGGATTAGATAATTTAAATTGAAGTTCAAAGTCTAACATAGAATTGGAGGCTGTAATTATACTTCACCTCTTTCATTAAAATGGATGAGGTTTCGGCCATTATGTCATCTGTCGCAGAAGCAATTTTTTCATCTTAAAGTGAGTAGGTAATTCCATTCAGAAGCCATGTCTGAATTGAAATTTTCAAAGAAAAATATAAAAAATCACCTTAAGATAAAAAAATGTTTTTGCACCTTTTTTTTTTCTTTTTTTAACATATTTTATTGTTTTTTACAACTGTATATACAAATACAATAAGTAGAATGGATGTATTACAGTAATAGGCATAAATAGACACATGAAAAAGCTAACCAGTGGTAGCACCTCAAAGTTTATTTTATAAGCAGGTCTCGAAGCCACCGTCTTTTCAGGCACATTGGAGGATTATCGGGAATAGATGTAGTTGTGAGGTTACGGACAAGTGGGTTTGAGTGGGCAGGCAGTTTGGAATTAAAGGAGATGTATCTATCGCGGGCTAAGTCAGCAAACCATAGGATATTTGGGTCTCTATGGATGAGTTTATTAGTTACAAAGTAAGAAACATTGAGGATTTTTCGTAGGATTTTGGATTGCAAGGATTGGATGCGGGAGGAGTTTGATAGTATAGTGGGCTTATACTATAGATGAGTTTGCCATAGATGAGTTTTTTTTTTTTTAGTAAATAGGGAGTTTTGATCGTTTATTGAGTAATTGTTGTTGTGAGTGGTATCTGCAGGCAGTTTTTTGTCGTTTCAGTCTAGTATGAGGATCCCATGTAAGGCGAATGTCTAAATGGAGTCCAAGGCAACGGATCTGTTCAACATGGATTAGTGGAATGTTGCTAAGGACAGGTAACTAACAGTGGGACAGGTAGTCAAAGTGTTGTTTCAGCTCCTAATGATGATGTTAGATTGGAAGTCATTGTTCAACAAACATTTCGTAATAAATGCATTATCGTATTTCATTTTTAACTGACAAATTCTAAATTTTATTCCTTAAAGGAAATGTTTATTGAGATTTCTGGGTTTAATTATTAATAACAATAATTGGCCAAACGCCGAAATTAATATTTTATAATTTATCGATATAAATAAAAAAAATCACCATTAATAACCTATTTTTTGAGCTTTCTTTTGGAAAGTTTTAAGCCGATGGTCTATTCCTTCATCAGTAAGCAATACACTGCTCAAGATAATCAATCTTGGCTTTGGTCCAAAGAGAGAGCAACTCTACTTACCTACTTTAGCGCTTTACTGGCATGGGTTACAATGCCTTCAATATGCAGGCACAACTTGTAGTCGACAATTTTTGGGACCTTTAATAGCAATAAATTTAAACCAACCTGAATGAGTTCTTAATTTCATTTTGTAAATATTATGTTATCCACTTAACAATTTGAAAAGAAATATATGCATTACATTTGGAATATGAGTTATACATTAATTCATTTTGGGTCATATATTGCATTAAATTAAATAGCATAATTTACATAGAGATATTCAAATTTATTGAATTGCAATCAAATTAATATGTGTAAATGTAATAATTTTGATAAGGCCACTTTTTTAAATCAGTGTTAAATATTTACTTCTTTATTGCTCTATTCCAGGACAACTCACAATTTTTATATAGGCTTAATACTAAATTTGTTTCCAAATTAAATACAAATATATGAAGTACATTTCAATATTTTTGGTTAATTATTTTCAATAATGAACCTTTGTAATTGGCCAAAAAGAATTATCTTTCCCTCCTTAAACTATGGGAGCTTATGTTTTAAGATGGGTAAAACCCAAATAACGACGAAAAAAAAATCCCTCTGTTCACGGCTTTTCCCCGAAACTACTGGGCCAATTTTTTTGAAATTGTGCACACAAATACTAGGACATGCAATGAAAGAAAAATATGTACTGAGTTTTAGAATCAGTAAAGCGCAACAAACAGAAAAAAAATAAAAGCTTGATCTATAAATTCAAGTCACAAATTATAATAGATGTAATTCCACTAAAACTTGGTTATTAACAGTTATACCCTAATATAGTTATTTGGAAATAATAAACCATTGTGTTATAATTTACAGCATTTTTAATAGTCAATTAAATAATATAGATTCATACTTAAAAAAAAAAATCAGTAGAAAACTTACATCTAAATTTCTCAAAGCAGCTAATTCAACACTTGATGTACACAACAGATAATCACCACTAAGTAGAGCTATTTTGTTTCCAAATGTCATGTCTTTCAGTTCGTTTGGCTCTTCAAATTGACCTGGATAAATGTTTACTAGACCCTTATGAACAAGGTGACTCGTGCGTATCATTTCAGTTACTTCGGCAAGTGCTCTCTGACTAGAAAATGAAATTCCACGAATGATAAATACCAAGTATGGAATTTCAAAAACAAGATTGGAATCAATCTAATTGAATCTAATTAAGTACTAGACTGCATTATCACACCATAGAAGAAAAAAAACAAACATCCAAGTAACTATTTTCAAAAAACATAAAGCTATCAGATAAGTTCCCATTTTCCACTCATGATATATCAAAAACCAAGCATGAACGTAAAGGTTATTTAATGTTTCTAAAATTTTATAACCGATTATGAAAAAAACCAATATTTACCAGCTCATCTACTACTCCAATGCAGTAATCTTTTAATAATGTTATCAGTAGTAAGCAATAATTAATGATTTTCTATATTAACAACGCGATGTGAATAATATCACTTGCTTCAGAGATAAGCTCTTGCTAATGCAGGACAGATTAGTTGCAGATGGATATCTATTAGCAAAAAAAAAAAAAAAGGAAAGAAAAAAAATACACTGAGATGTATAAATATTGTTAAATATATAATTAAATTGTCATTAATGAAAGATTTTAGAGAAAGGGAAGTGGTGCAGATTTCATTACTTGAGTACAATGTATATGCAGGTATAACAGATGAAAAAGTAAGCTCATATTCAGAAGACCTCAAATAGCGATCCAAGATTTGTATTGATCAGTGAATTAGAGCTTGGGTATATCACGGATATGGAGCCAATATCTGATAGTTTTACCACACTCATTATTTTACTATTAATAGAGAAAGAATGATAACCTTTTCACCAAATATTCTAATAACTAAGTATACCTATGTACCCAAAAGAAGTCAACATATGTAATTCTTGATGTCGGTAAGCACTAAGTCAGTATGCCAAGTCTGTATTAGGTCTGTAGTTCGCCAAAGATGACTGATTTTCGCATCTTACCTGCCACTGCTTCCTCTCCATTTGATTAAATTATCACTGAGGCTAAACTTATGTGATGGATGAACCTTGAAGGTTTTAAGTCATTAGTACATAGTATTGCACAAAAGGCCACTCTTCCTTCAATGATTTCATCATAAGGTCAAATAGCCTTTTGATTAAATATTGTAGTATTTATAGCTGTCTAATGCCATAGCGTAATAAAAATAAATATTTTATTAATTTTTTTTGTTTGGTGTGTACGTGTGTTTCACATCCTTACCAACTCCAATTAAAGTAGACAGGGCAGAGCCTAATATTAATCAATTAAACAGACAATTTATTAGCAATATCATGGGAATAATTCAGTTCTTAATCTAAAAAATTTTTTTTATAAAATATTAAAATTAAAATGATAATAAATTAGCCTACTTTATCCATATAAAAGACAATCTGTTCAACATTGATTGAATTTTACTTTTTATAAATGAGAAATGTAAAGCAACTTACTTTGTTTAGAAAGATTTATATTAATACAAATTTTATTATAACCACAGCTGTGTAGATGTATTTAAAAAATACCACTGTCTTAAAATGTAATTCGATTGCACAATCTATATTCATATTAATGAAGTTATACTAAAATAAAATAAGTTTTGCACATATAAATGCTCTTTAAAACTATAATGATAATTTTTAACAACAGGAATTAATAATGGGTAAATAAAAGTACTATTCCATACATCTCACAAAGAAAATTAATTCATAGTCTTAAAACCATTAAAATTGTTCCGGAGACAATTATACACTTATAATATTACGTACCTATAAAGCACACCTGCAGCTTTGTCTTCCTCCATGTCCTGAACATTTCTATGTCCTGCCGCTTTTGAGATCAATAAGACAATTAATCCCCAAGCTTGCATATTATTACGACCATTATAAATTAAATTCCTACAAATTAAAAAGCAATTAGTAGATGGAAAATAGTATATTAAAGAAAATGTATCTCCACCTACTTGGCAGTCTTCAGCAGCGGGTGATTTGAACCAACAATTTTTACGCAAATGAAGTGCAACATTAGCAATTTCATCACTCAATAGCCACCTTAAACTGAGGAAAGATGTAGGATAACCTACTATTTTTTCTGCTTCAGAAACAGCACGATTCCAATCAGGCCTTTGATTAGCAGAAAATAATTGCCTCGATGTTGAAAGCTTCCTATTGTTGTTATAATTTTTAGCTGAAGTGTTCACACTAAAGGCTCCCATAATCTTCATATTTTTCACTACACTTGTCTCACACAGTCTGATCAATTTCAATGGATTAACACTCATCAAAGACATATTACAGTAGCTATGTGACAACTCAGTAATCAACCAAAAAAGTACTCAACTGTTGAAAGGGAAAAGGAGAAAGTGATTCCACCAGTAGTGTTGCATGATATACCTCCTACCAAGGCTACCTATTACTGGACCCCCTCTCTTCAAAGAAAGTGAAAGTAACTAACTTCATAGGAATACTTTCCATTTGTTTTCTAATACTTATTATTAGTGCACAAGGCACTTGGGTCATAGCGTTCCACATACAGTAATTCGTAAATATTTTATATAATTTACAGTAATTTAATAGCAAAATGAAGTGTAAAGCTTTCACTTTTGTCTATGACAACCTTTGTTATCACTAGAAAATGTGCCATGCAATATAATTTTTCTGATTCTTTCTTTCGGACTTCTCAACAACCAACTTTATTTATTAAAATCACGTAAAGATTACAAAAAGAGATAATGAGGACAAGCCTGATAGCAAGGTTACAAGGAAGGTTTTAAAGTATTTCGTAACACAGCTGTGAAGAATGTTTGGAATCTCATCACGACAACTTAGTTGACAGATATACCTATCTGGATGGACCGAATTCCTACGAAAAAGTTTAGCATATTTATAACATACCGAAAATCTAATAATGGTGCTAATTATCACACAATGAATTTATTGTTTTATAAGAGTTTAAACGTATAAAAAAACATCTTTGTTTGCTCACATCATTGCTTTCTTATTTAAAGTACATGGCAAATAATTTTGCCATATCTTCAAAAATTAAGTTCAATCAAGATTTTTTAATTTATTTGTTCAGATCTTTTAAAATGGGTATCTGGAATGTTTCCGAACTTGTTTAGCTAACTCACTCCTAACATTTCATTGAACATGTTTGCAAAGTTTATTAAGGCATTTCGCTGATAATTGACTACTTTTCAATAGATCATAAATATTAGTTTCCACGTTTCAGACACTGGTCCAGTTAAAACTGATGAAGGATTTAAATTTAGCCTATAATGTAAGTTGTTTCGAAAAAAACAAAAACAAATAAATTGCTGGTTTGTTTCTTCACCGCTTACATGTATTTATACATTTAGAGATCTGTCAACAATGGGCAGTCAATTTTAATTTTTTTTTCGTTTTGATCGGGTCCTGTTAGAACGGAAAGATATACACTGACGTGATATTATTCAATAAATATAAAACTATTTTTTTATAGAATTTTTCGTTTTATATCATTTAAGACATCCTGAATGACCTTTTACTTCACCTAGCCTTGGCCTATGGTTGACAGTTATGTATTGAATCATGTCTGTTCTCATCTGAATCAAGCGCTTCCTATACGAGACCTTCAGGTTTCTTTTGTTTTGCCTAGGTTTGGTGGTGTTTCTTAATGTGTAATATTTATTGTATAAAATAGTTAAGAAAGAACTTTGCCTCATTTTTAAAAAATATTGCTTAATAAAACTATTTATCTCTACTTGCTTGAAACTATTTATCTCTAATTTTACTATTGAAACGTTGCATAATATATAATTTTTCACTTTTCTAATTTTTTTTCTTTTTTACCACCACCCAACCATGTCATTCGTGATACTAATTTAACTCTTTATTTATCAAAATTTAGTATTGTTTATGAAATGATCATTAAGCTTAAAATTAGTGGGTCTGTTAAATGTTGCTTATTTCAGATGCTGGCACACGCAGTACTGGTTTACTCGAAAATGCTGATCTGCGCATGAGCAGCAGAGGACATAAGCGACATGGGAACAGGCCTAGTTTCTATCGCAAATTTGTCTTCAATGACATCTCTAATGCGATCTATGACCGCTTTTTCTCTTTTAATTAATTACATACAGTTCTAAAAATTGATGTACTTATCCATTTTGATGATTCCACGATGAGAGGGAGAGAGTTTGACTTGTAAGTGTGAAGGAATTAACCGACTTTCCATTTTTTCTAATTGAATGCTCTATTTCCGTTTACAAATAAAAGAAAGGATATGAGGTTTTGTTCAATAAATATTCCAAAAATATATATTTGGGTTTGCTCTTTATTTCTTTTCTTTTTTTCATTATATTGTTTCAACAAAACATTTTCTTTTTTTTATTTTATATTTACTTCCACTTAACTGTATATGAAATAATAAAGGAAATTATTGCAATCGAAGAAAGAATAAGAATATTTTTGAACTCAAATTGATTCGTTTTAGCTCTTTTGAGTGCAATTGAGCGAATCTTGTAAAATGGTGTGGGTGTGTTCAGTAAGTGTTGCTGAAAAGCGATGTGATACAAAGTTTAAATTCCTATTGTGAAATTTATAAGTACATATGTGGCATAGGTTTAACAGCAAACTTTTTCGCCAAAAACAATTAACCAGAAGTGCTACTTTAAGCTACGCTGTTTGTAGCTTTTTACAATTTTATTGGAAATAGTTTACAACAATTTTGATTAAAATGTTTAAGTAAACGTATAATTAAATGATGTATATGATCATATAGGTTTTATCCTCATTTAAATAGTTTGACAGGACATGAATGCTTAATTTTCAAAATGTCTTAAACTAAATACCTGCAGTTCTGTTCATTTGAACTACAAGAATGTTTAAAATTACTATAAAATAGCTGAAATTCCACGGCTTTGCTTGCGAACATTTCATTTTGTGTCATGTTTATGGCAAAGGTAACTATAATACATGTAACTTATTTATCAGTAAATTCATTCAACTATTTATATTTACAATGAACAAAGTGTTATTATTTGTTGTCAGTTCTTAATTTTATACTGTCAAATTTACAATAAAATACTATGACTCATGATTACTCTCTACGTTTTAGCTTTTATGTAAACATAACCGTTGTATATCTTCATAACTCCTTTGCCACATACAACGAATTTTTAAAGCATTACGCTAACCCGAGTTTTTTTTTAGGTTTCAGAAATATGTTTTTGAAAAATAAACGTTTTTCAACGACTTAAATATATTTTAAATACCAATAAAAATTCAACATGTTTCAATGAGGGTCTACTCACAAAACATTTATAAAAAATCTAATAAGGGTCAATATATTTTATCTGTTATACATCATAAAATCTTTGCTAATACTGGTGAGATTAAGATGATTTTCAAATGGTTAAAAAACTGATATAATAATATGTAAACCGATGTTGGATTTGTTAAGCTAAGATAGATATCATTTTACAATGTTGAGCGGAAACTGATTCATAAATTGTGGCCATCACCAGTGAGCTCACGGCGAAACTAAAGATATATAATTAATTCATGATGCCATGCTCTCATTGCCATAGGATATCTGCCATACCATAGGATGTCTTTGCTCAGGCTAATTCCTTATTCAATTCCTCTGGCCACTGGCCTTAATTCTCACACACATTTAAGGTAGGGACAGTTATATTACAAATAAATTGATTTGGATTATTAACTTTTCACATTTATTCACTTATTTAAAAAAATAAGTTTAAATTAACCTCCAGTTTAAACCATAAAGATCAAGGAGGTTGTAATAGTACAATTACTAATATAGTGCTATTACATATTATAGTAATAGTACTATAGTACTATAGTATAACAGCCTCCTTGATATATATCATTCTAGTAAGTCTTAGTTGAAAATTTTTAAAAGATTTTAATTTTTTTTAAATATTATTACATTAATTAACTTACAATTAAATATACACGAGTAAGCAAAGGGTATAGCCGGGTTAGGTGAGCGTTTTGAAAAACTTTAATCCAATCATTTTGTAGTAAATTGATTGAAAATGTTTTATAAATAATGTAAGTATCAACAAGATGGCCGCACCTACAGTTCTATATTCATATCGCTCTGTATTTGTTACCTTGCCATTTCTGTTTTACTGAGTAAACAGCCCTCAAACTTTGTGAATAGTGAGTTAGTGAACAGTTAAACACTTAATAAACCACAACTGGAGAGACAGGTGAGTGCAGTTAATTTTTATAAGCACGTAATAGACTGGTGTTCGCTAGAGCCTGGAAGTAGTGCTACGAGGCTACTTTCGGCACCTGCCGAGAGGCTACTAATTCCTTCTGCCCAGCTATTGTTTACAAGGTCTTGGCCAGCACTGTTGTCATTTCCCAATTCGTAACCGGGACATTATTCATATCTGGTTTAATTTTTGTGATTTTAAGACTTTATTTCCTTAAAGTTATTATTTCGAACTATTTTATTTCTTTATTTTTGTGTATTTATTTTATTTATTTACTTGTTTCTATATATAAATCAGATATGTTTCTTTTAATTATGTTTTTATGTGTATATAATGTAGATAGTTTAGTTTTAAGATTTTTTTAAGTAAATTTTTTGTTTATTAGCTATTGTAGGTATATATATATATATATATATATTTTCTCTTCTCTTTTCTTATATTAGTGATTATGGACCCAGATATGATTACATCGTGTGATGACCCGGACGAAGAGACACCATTTTCAGAAATCAGTGAATCTGATTCGCAATATTTAAAGCGCCGGTCACTTCAGAAAAGAAACCGCCACTCAAACCCTGGATCCCTGGAGAATTCGCCAACCAAACAGAAAAATAAACAGGCCAAGATAAAACAATCACCTAAAGAAATTATATCTCCTCCTATAACTCGCAGTACGACTGCAGCCAACAAAAATGAAACAATTATACCGTCAGCCGCTACATTAACGACTGCCGCCCCATCAACATCCGCCGCTCAGTCTACAGCCAAAAATGTCAACGAAGTTCCGAGCCAAGGGTTTACAAATCCAGAACCACCTCCTATATTTGTCTCTAAAATCAGCGATTTTATGTCCTTCGGTCGAGAAATGGCAAAGTTGATCGGACAGTCTAATTTTCGTTGCTTTTCAAGACAGAGTGACATAAAAATCAACACCACCAGCAAAGAAAGTTATAAAAAGCTCATCAGTTATTTAACTACAAACAATTATGACTTCCATTGCTACCAATTAAAAGAAGAAAAATCATATCGAGTGGTTTTACGAGGAATCCACTCAACCACACCTACAGATGCCATCAAACGCGACCAGGAAGAAATTGGACATGTTGTTAGAAAGATTTCACCCGTCGTACATCCAAAAGAAAAATATACGCTTCCACTATTTTTCGTAGATCTAGAACCGGCCAAAAACAACTCGGAAATTTTTAATATCACTAGATTAGTCTACTCAACAGTCCGTTTCGAAGAACCAAGGAAGCAAACCAGCATTGTTCAATGCACAAAGTGTCAAAACTTGGGACACACAAAGACATACTGCTTTCACCCGGCAAGGTGCGTTAAATGCGCTGGTCCCCATGCCTCTGAAACCTGCCCGAAGCCTCGAACTGAGACAGCAACGTGTGCTCTTTGTGGCGAAGCCCATCCGGCGAGCTACAGGGGATGTACTGTTTACAAAAATCTACTTCGGCAACGATCTCAAAATACACCGGGATTAAGAATAGAACAGAAGACTTGCTCCCAGGTACCTGCACTAGATAATTTGACTGACTTCCCAAGATTCAAGCAACCGCCACTTATCATCGCGCAACCGCAGCCTCTACCTCTACCTTCTACCTCTACCGTCAGCGATGTTAAAGATGACTTCAGGAAATCATTCTCTGAGACCGCAACCTTTAAGAAGCAGCAACCTAGACGTCAGGCGCCTCCAACCTCCCACACCAAGCCTCCTGCATCCCATCCACATCCACAAACTCCACTTCGGCCAACTCCTTCCCACCACCAATCCCTGCGGGTAAAACTACCTCCTGAACACCCTCAGAAAATCACACCCCGTTCTATTGTTCAGCCAAGCCAGCCGAAACCCTTACCTGAAGTTTCACAGAGGACTGAACATCCTCGTACCCCGCGCCTAATCCAGTCTCCTGTCAATACCCCTGACCACATAACTTATTCTTCTCATATTCCTTATCCGCACCCTTTTCCCAACCAAGAACTATCTAGCATATATACCATCCTGAACTCCTTTCTCTCAGATCTTGCAGAAACCATCAAACCTCTTGTCACCCTTCTCACTAGACTCCTTTCCGAAATACCATTAAATCTCCCACGATGAATGTAAAGCCCTTAACTATAGTATTGTGGAATGCTAATGGCCTACATAACCACCGTGACGAACTCGACGTATTTCTACATGACAAACAGATAGACGTAGCATTACTGACTGAAACCCACTTCACTAAACGATCAAAGTTTTACATACGTGACTACATCACTTATAGATCAGACCACCCTGACAACACTGCCCATGCCGGATCATGCATCCTAATCCATAAATCCCTATCCCATTCCCTTATTCCATCTACTCCAACTGACACCATACAATCAACCTCTATAATCATTTCAACTCGTCCTTTCCATGTAACCCTTTCAGCTGTATACTGTCCTCCCAATAAACCTCTTTCCTATAAGCTACTCGATACCCTATTTCGATCACTAGGACCGCGCTTCATTGCTGGAGGAGACTATAACGCCAAACACCAGCGATGGGGTTGTCGTACATCCAATCCCCGTGGCAATATCCTCTCAAGCGTCTCAATATCCAACTGTTATACTATCCTCTCACCCATGAACCCCACTTACTGGCCTACATCTCTCCGAAAACGTCCTGACATCCTCGATATATTTGTCTCTTCTCAGATATCCTTCTCCCAAACTATGATCGAAGCCCTGAATGACCTTTCATCAGATCACAGTCCAGTTCTGCTATCCTTGCATTCGAACTATGTTCCTAAACCCCCAATCAACTCATTAATTACAGGACGTGTGGACTGGGACGGATTCCGATGCGACTTGGAGAATACATTGGATCTAAAAATTCCCCTCAAGACTAGACATGACATTGATAAAGCTGTAGGAATACTGACAGACTCAATAACTAACAGTATAAAAGATAACACTTCATCCACATTCAACATCAATACTACTCAACAGACTGTACTGCCACAGCACATTCGTATCTTATTAAGAGAAAAACGCAGAGCAAGATCGAAGTGGCATAGGACAAGATATCCTTCAGATAAAACTAATTATACAAAATTGACCAACAAACTAAAATCAGAACTCAGTAAATTCAAAACTCAAACATTACTTAACATGACTGAAAACCTCACTACCACTGATAATTCACTGTGGACGACCACTAAAAAACTCCTAAAGTTCAAAGATTTTAATCATCCCCTCCTAAATGAATCACAATCCTGGACAAGATCAGACGACGAAAAATCCCGGACGTTCGCAGAACATCTCTCTAAAATATATAACCCTCATCCTGATATCCTTAATCCTCATCACCTCGAATGTATTGCAGCAGAACTGGATATTCCTCTCCAAATGAATCTTCCCCCTAAAGCGTTCCATCCATCCGAAATATCGAACATCATCCAGAGTTTACCATCCCGCAAAGCCCCTGGACATGACCTAATAACTTCCCGTATCCTAAAACTACTTCCTCGAAAAGCCATCCTATATCTTACTTACATCTGTAATGCCGTTCTCCGCTCCACATATTTTCCCGCTTCCTGGAAATTATCCATCATTAAAATGATCCCCAAACCCAAAAAGCCTCCAGAATACCCTTCCTCCTACCGCCCCATCTCTCTCATATGCATCATGGGTAAAATCCTTGAAAAACTTCTGCTTAAACGCATATATCCCATCCTTGATTCCAATCACATTATCCCAGATCATCAGTTTGGTTTCCGAACATCTCACTCCACTATCCAGCAATGCCATCGTGTGGTGGACGTTGTCTCGTCTTCATTGGAGCGCGGATTGTACTGCACGGGAGCCTTCCTCGATGTAGAACAGGCCTTTGACCGAGTGTGGCACCCGGGACTGCTTTACAAACTCCGTAAATTCCTCCCACCTACATACTTCCTTATTATCCAATCCTATCTCACAGACAGGTCCTTCAAAGTAAATCATAACCGTTCCTGTTCATCCCTTTTTAATCAGTATGCAGGTGTTCCTCAAGGCAGTATTCTAGGACCCATCCTTTACACAGTTTATACAGCTGATATCCCATCCCATCCTAGCACTTTCCTTTCTACCTATGCTGATGACACATGTGTGTTATCAGTCAACAACGATCCAACTATTGCCTCCCAAACTCTTCAATCACACATCAAAGACCTTGAAGTATGGTGTCAGAACTGGAGAATAAAAATAAATTCCAATAAATCCCACCAAATCACCTTTACCCTTTGTCGTAAACCTATGACATCCTGCCCAACAGTATCCTTCAATAACACTCCTCTTGTCCCGGTTGAACAGATCCGATACCTAGGACTGCACCTGGACAAACGTCTTACTTGGAACCCTCATACAAGACTGAAAAGACAAGAAACTGCCCGACGTTTTCGACTCCTTCAACACTTACTAGACAAACGCTCTAACCTTCCACTTAAGTACAAAAGGCTCATCTATATGACTATCATCAGACCGATATGGACTTACGGAGTAGAGATTTGGGGCTCTACTAAACCATCAAATTCTTTCCGTCTCCAATCCTTGCAATCAAAAATCCTTCGAAAAATCCTCAACGCTCCTTATTTTGTCACAAATAAACTCATCCATAAAGACCTTAACGTTCCCTATGTTGCTGACTTGGCGCGAACCAGGTACCACTCCTTTCATGGCAAACTCCATTCCCACTCTAATCCACTTGTTTCAATCCTTGCTTCCTCTACAATCCCCGATAATCCTCCGAGGCGTCTGAAAAGAAGATGGCCACGAGACCTTCTAGTTTAACATAGTCTTTGGGGAGCTGCCAATGGGTAGTATCCCCACATGTGAATCCATGCCATTTTTATCTTGTATCCCATTTACTAGATGTATATCATTATACAGTTGTAAATAGCAATAAATCTATCTAAATAAAAAATAAAAAAAAAATGTAATTCTGAATTTTTGGTGATAAATAATTGTTTACACATTTTTCAATAATAATAAGAAATATAAGTTAAATGCAAGATTTCAGAAAAAAATAAGTTTTTATTTATTTTTATTTTTTCATACTGTTCCACTAATTCAAAAAAAATCCTGTGTATAGAGAAGCTTAAAAGACATTCTTTGGAAAAAAAAAAAAAATCGGTGATTGACATTTTACAAAAAAGGTTAAAAAATTAAATATTTTGATTTTATTTCTTCCACCAAAAACTGGCTTTTCGTTTAATAATCATGATTATATAATTTTTTCATGCCTTTAACTCCTAAGAATCAGGGAAAAATTCATCATTAATTAATTTCAAATTTGACTATTAAAACATAAATAAAATCGGAAAAAGAGGATTTTAAAAACCTTGAAAACCGTTTAAATTAAACCTACACACCTACAAATTTTGGTGAATTATTTTTATTCGACACCAAATCAATCTCCCAAATTTGAGTAAAAAAAGTCACGGGGGCAGATTTACCATCCTAACCTGGCTATACCTTTTTTTTAAATCAATTTTTATATCATTGGTTTTAAGTTTTCTTTCCTCTTAGGTAATGACGTTCAAACGAAAGAATATTAATCATTTGACTTATGGTCGAACCTGCTATAGGAGGGACATTCTGATGGTCTGAGCCCAGTCTAATAAGGAACTAAGAAAGTGTAAAGAAATCTATAATTTTTTATTTAATGCATGCCTGACAAGCATTACGGAACAAAAAAATCTTGAATTTGTTAAGAATTTTAGCGGCGATAGAACAAAGTTATTAAAGAATAGTTTATATGAGTTGGCTCTTAATTTATCAAATTCGATACTCTTTTTCTTTTATCTAGATAACCAATGTTGATTATCGGCATTAATTTAATAAATAGCATTAATTAATCCCGGGTTTTTCAGGCGCTATTTTCAGTTTCTCTATAGGTAACCCGCTACTCTCCTAGCATCTCGTTTTTTAAAAACAAGATTTTAGAGATTTGGGATTGGATATGAGTTTATGGATTGATTAGAGCAGAAAGCAATTAGTGATATCGCTAATGAATTTCGGATTCGCGAAGCTTTTTTTTTAATAAATATTACTCTAATTGAATTTGTTTCCAGTCGGGAGTTCCTCTGTCACCACAGCTCTAAGATTATAGACGCCAATCACGTACAACTGAAGGCCATCCCAAATCTCCCATCAACAAAGCCCAGAGCTCACTTCCTTCATTCCACTAGCGTGATTAATAACTTTCATAAAATTTTAACAAGAACATTTTTAAATATTTAATAGGTCAAAATGAACTATATTTTAAGATGAACCAAATACTTATAAAGGGGTTAAAAAATAAAAAATAAAATATTGTTTTGTTTTTTTACTAATGATTTTTGAAAACTTCCGACAGAAAAGTGACAATTTTTAAGAGGATGATCCAAAAATGAATATTTTGAATTTCTTTTTAAATGTCGTTTGTTCATAATTTATATTTTATTTTTATTAGAATTTACATTTAAATTTAAATTCAATTACTATGTATGAAATATATAGTAAGGGAAAATATTGCGTTCATGATAATTTTCGAATTCAAGTTTTCACCGGAATTACATATTTTATCGTCTCCCAGTCCAAATGACCGTTCCCGCAAAAAGGTATGTGTGTGGTAAGTCTACCGCAAAAACTAAAAGTCGTACGAAACTGAAATTTGATATTTGTGACAACTATACGACCGAGATGTTACAGAAACTTTTTTTTATCAAAATCAGCTAACGAGAAGAGCTACTTTATACTATGCATTTAGCACCTTCATACGATTTTCTCGCTTAATAAATGTAAAATTGAATGCGCTTTTATATGATGTATGTTTCATTCTGATTGAAATAGTCCGACAGGGCTTAAATGCCGATATTTTAAATTTTCTTTCTCTTATGTACCTCTAATTTTGTAGATCTAAAAAACTATCCTCTTGTTAGCAATGATAAATAACGGCTAAATTGTAAGTTGAGTGAATTAGAAAAACAACTAAAGGATAATAATAATAATAATAGGCTTACCGAACCCGAAGGTTCGATGCCGATACCACCAAACTTCGCCTGCACAGACTCGTCCAATGTTAATCGGTCAAGCCCAAGCCCCCGAGATCAGCCTTAATGCAATCCTCCCATCGACGCTTCGGCCTACCTTTCGGACGCCTACCAGTCGGTTCAGCGAATACCAACTTTCTCGGAATCCGTTCCTCACTAAGCCCAACAACTTTACGCGCCGATTTGAGTCTCAACTCAATTATATTCACAGGGTACAAACTCCGCAATTCCGCGTTGTGCAACCTTCTAAACTCCCCAGTGGCCTCATCTCTCTTCGGACCAAATATTTTACGCAGTACCTTATTCTCGAATACCTTAAGCCGTTGTTCATCCTTCAAAGTAAGCGCCACGTTTCGCATCCGTAAAGAACCGTAGGAAGAATAATAGTTTTATAAATTCTAACCTTTAAGTTTTTAGACAGAAGCCGCGAGCTAAGTAATTTAGCAACTGAATAATAACACGCATTTCCCACCTTTAACCGGGACTTTATTTCTTCCTGGATTTCATTTTTTACTAAAGGATAAAAGTGCAAAAATAATTGTTTATGCAATTTTTGTATTTTTGAAGACAAGAATAGTATATAGATGTATAATATATCGTTAGTAGCTAAATATTTTAGAAAAAATATTATCTAATACACGGGATTGTAAAGGTTAATGGAGAGTTATGAAAACTCCGATAAAACTAACTGATAGTCGTAATAATAATATATAGATTATGTCATAAAACATATGTTTATATGAAATTCAATTTAATTAATTCTTTAACAATTGAATTTTATATCTAAATGTATTTGAAAATTCTTAAATCGATTTTAACAACTCAGGTAAATGAAAGTCGTGTGTTGCGCGCACCAGATTTTTTTTTGTTCCTTTTAAATTTCTAAATCAATGTTTCTATTCTGGAATGAAGATGTCATTTTTAAGTACTACTTCAAGCATAATGTATCATTAAGAGCATAATTTCATCCTCTGATACCCGCATACGTACAATTAATGATGTCCTTCAATAAAACCTATATAAGTCACCTCAGCATACATGTATTTGCACTTATTCTACAACTGCTGTAGCTTTAAAATGAATGTTTACATAATTAGTTTTATACTTTTAATAAGTATAAGTTATTCATTTACTAGTACGGTAAGATAATTTAACATAAAAAAATATTATAATTAACGCCTAAAACATATTTCAAACATAAACTTATTTTGGAAAATTATAAAAAAAAAATGTATTAACGTTATTATTTTTTGTATTTTATTTTTCTCCTAATATTCTGAGCTTCAAGAGATATTAGAACTAAAAAAAACTTTATTTGATACCATTGTAATGTAGAACAAAAATGTTCTGTGAAACCAATTAGAATCATTAATATGAAGTCTATTAACATTCTTAGAAGAAAATACTACTAGATTTCAAATTATTAATTTAGATCTTACTACCAAAATGTATTGGTTAATCTAAAACAGTATACCTTTTTCTAAAACCATAATTTCATTTATTGCGTCAAATTGAAACTTATTGATAATTGTAAATTTAAGATTTAAATTTATAGGTAAAACCAGGAATAATAGGTCAGGCTCTTCAGATAGTTAGTAGATGCAATAAACAACATCCCTTGGACATGAGTAAGCTTACAGTTGTAAATAATGGTCCATGCTTTAACTTTTAATAATATTTGTAATTTAACAATAACTTATACATTGCTTTAATTAATACTTTTTTTTTCTATTATAGAAGAAATGGAAAATGCTGTTCGAAATTTTGAATTACCAACAAGTGAAGAAGGAAAGGTTGTTGCCGTTATTTTATCTTTCTTTTGCGAAATTTCTCTCTATAGTATGATATTGATTAATCTTTTTTCCAACAGTGTTTCATTTCATGTTTCTTGGAAGGTTTCGGATTGGTATGTGCAAAATAATAGTTACGTCTAGTTAAAATAAAAATAAATTTGATGCTATTTTTTTATATAAAAGATTACAGACGGACAAATCAATCTAGAAAGAAGTATGGAATTCAACAAAATGCAGTTTCATAGTTCTGATGATTTGGAAAAGGCTAATAGTATATCAAGTGCATGCAAAGATGAGCGTAAGTTTTAGAAATGAAAAATTCTCTAAATAATAAGATATATATGTCTAGTTGGGTGGAAAATGCATTTTTGCAATAATTCAACATATTTTTGGTGAAGTTCGTGTTTTATCTGCCTCAATTACTTCCTAATTAATAACTAATTATTCGCTTATGAATATTTAATAGTTAATTGTCGCTCATCATATCAGTAGCTATAGTCAAAATTGTAATTAATATTCTCTTTTTGTGAATGATATTTAAATTTGGGCATGTGTCAGTAAAATAATTTATAATTAAAATGTAATAACTCCTGATAGGTTTATCCACTGTTATTTTATCTCAGTGGATAACACTTAGATCTCTGTGATCTTCAAAATCAACATTCGTTTGAAAATGCTGGCTTATGTAAGACCAGATGAAGCGAAGATCCTAAGCAATGAAATCCTTCTGGACTCACTCAATTTTTCATTCAACACACTGACTTTCTTAAACAGAATCAGAAGTGCAATAAGGTAATGTTGCCTATTGTAAATCTGTTACGGTTAATACTCAGGAGGAAATATTGTATAATATAATTGAAGGCAACCTATAATTCTGTTTAAAGTTACCAAGGTGTTTATATATGGGTCAATACATTCGAAATCATTCAGATCGCTCGACATTTTTGATTTTTTGAATAGTTATTCTCTATCCTTTCAGGAATTTAAAACCATAAATAAAAAAATAAAAATCTGGCTTATACTCGTAGTGTTGCAGCCGTTTTAAGCCAGCTTCCAGAAAACATGCGTTGGGAAAATCTTTCTAATTCTTGTAATTTTTTATTCATAACATATTGAAACTAAAACTAACAAAAAGAGGAGGACATGCTTTGTATTTCCCCTCTCCCTCCACCCCCCCAAAAAACAAAAAAACAAAAACAAACTCATTACCTTAATAGTGAAGAAAGTTGTTCAAAAATTTCTCGAAAATGAATAAAAAACGAGACTTTTAACAAATAAAATTATATAAAGGAAAAGACTCACTTTTAATTTTTATTTATTTATAAGACGAGTTTAAGTGAAATAAATTTGGTCATTGAGGACAAGCTGGTTTTGGAGGAATAAAATTCTCTTCATTGTTGAAATAACGTTTTCTTTAAAAAAGATTAACCCCCGTAATTTTGAATATTTAAGAATAAAACAAAATCTAGAATGTTGATGAGAGTAATTTTTATATAATATTGGTCCTTTCAGCACATTACCTAAGTAGCTAAGAAAGTGGTTAAAAAAATTAACATAAACTGAAACCTTTTGCGCTCTGTAACAGGGGAAGTCAGAAATAATTCTCACTATTTTTCCTTATATTTACTTGTTTTAGAAATTTTGATAGTGAGCTTTTTTTTTTTTTTTTTTTTTGTAATCTTAATTTTCAAATTTAGTTTCATTATTTTTCACTTAGTCTCTTTCGAGATATATCCGTGTAAACATTATGAAAAATGATTTTTTTTTTCCATTTTTGAAAATTCACATACAATTACTATGTTAGATCATAATAAATAAAGATAAAAAAAAAATAATAATAAAGTAATTGTTTGGTTAGAAATGTACTGTAATTTTATAACAATGATAAAATATTTATTTTATATTTATAGTTACTTTAACTCCTAAGAAATATAACTGAAACTCATAAAACTAAATATTTTTTTCAATATGTACTTAGTGACTTCTTCAACTGATGAAGGATGTGATTTTGCTATAGCGGCTTCAAAGTGTATGCTGGAGAAGTCAAAAGAGGTAAGATGAAACTTATTTTATTTCAAATCTGGAATGTTAGTGGTTATTCCCTTTGCCTCAGATAGGCTAAGTATGTTTATCATTGGAAGCAAAATATTTATTTCGATTAATTTAAATTTATAATAGTACACAATGCAGAAAAAAAAAAAAAAATTGAATTGTCTTATAATTAGTTCTCTTGAGTTTCTCTATTTATTATGTATCACTAAGGTTACATAAACTTTATTCCAAGATCTTGTAGACTTCTAATGGATCTGGATTACGCACTGGGAAAATCTCACTAAAGTAAATTATAAAAATTTGATTTACATTTTCAAAAATTTCATACACATAATTTTTTTTTCTAGCATCTTGGAAAGGTAAATAACTTTCTAGTGAAAATTGTTCTAAACCATCCAGTTCTGATTGGAAGCACGATAAATTACCCCGAAGTTATAGATTTTTCTAAATTTCCAAAAAAAAAAAAAATATTAATAATTAGCACTTTGGAACTTGCTTGTTGTTAAGTTAATGAAATATTTCAAGTTCTTTACACAAGTTTTGATAAATATTTTTTATTTTAGTACATTTTTGGGCTTAATATTTTAATAATTCACGAATTTTAAAAGTGATAAAAGGAGTAAGAAAAAAAAAGTTTTATAAAAAAATTTAAATTTTAAAATTGATTTGAGCTTTTCTTTAAAAAGTGTGTGTATCAAACAAACCTGAAAATTCGTATGGTTTCAGAGAAGAGCGCCGAACTTAAACGTTTTCAATGTTTAAAATTGGATTTATTTTTATGTATTCTAATAGATTAAGTGTCAATTCTTTTTACATTTTCCATATGCTTTAAAATTGAATTAATATTTCTAAGAAAAACCGTAAAGTAAAAATATTTTGATATCAAATTGTACATGTATGTCGTTGATTAATATTTTATAATAAGATATATTTTTAAAAATATTCTGTTTGAGTTACTTAATCATTTTAAAATCAGCAGCGTGTTTTTCTATATTTATTAATTTATTTTTTGTCTTTACATTTAATATGATGACTAATTAATTGATATTTTTCAGATGGGCTTTAAATTTTTCCAGTTCCACTGAAAGGAAATCCCCCAATTGTTGAGTGAAAAGAAAAACGTGTACTTGGGAAAATAAAAATGTAAATGAAATTAACACAGATGTATATTAATGAGCTATATAATTAAAATACCCTGAAATCATAAATGTTTCTCGATTCATACCTATCTATATCTATCTCGACTATTTGTGATGAGCTCAATATTTATAAATGTTCTTTTAAAATAATCCTCGTTCCCTAATTTATATAATAGTTAATGATATATTCTTCTGAATTAGAAATATCAAAAAATAAATAATTATTGGTTAAAAATATGTTTGATTAGATATGGTCGCGAAATTACAAAATGCCTATATTTACTACTTAAAATTTTACTGAAATGGAGTTTGAAATGTTAGAGGAACATTTTAACTCAAAATCAATAATGACCTAAATTTACCATATATTATATCGCCTGTCCAGAAAGAGATACATTGAATATAATATTATAACAATATATACTAATGATATACTACTTTATATACGCACTAATAATATTATTTAAGATATGATAATTATTACAATGTTATTAGCAGCAGATAGATAGTATATATAGAAATGTCGCACAAAATATAGAGCTACTTCAACTTAAAAAACTCGTTGTTACGTCCTTCGTCTTTCGCCTCTGATGTGAACTGGAAGCAAAACTCACAATGTATTATGAACTTTGCAATACGATTTTTTTTGGAACCACCAGAGATGCATAAAACCCGGTATTGTGCGAAGTAAGGCGGTGGCTCTATCGTATCAGTATTTTCTAGATTAGTTTCTGTAATCAGGACTCAGCGCCAGGAATATGTTATCCAAAGTCCTTAATTTAAATGCTTTATCAGTCATAAACAATATGGCTTTATTCTAGGCAAGGAACGGAAGATGCTATATTGGACTTAACTTCTTATATTATTTGCAGTGCTCTTGATTAGGGGACCATGTCTTGGAAGTCTTTTTGGATTTGGCGAAAGCTTTTGACAGCATAAACAGAACTATATTGTTAGGGAAAATTAGGAAATTAGGCATAAGTGGAAAGGTACTGGAATGGCTTAATGGCTACTTACAGAACAGAATGCAGTATGTCTCAGTCGAAGGCAAAAACAGTGGGGAATTGCCCATTGATTATGGCGTTATTCAGGGAAGTAAATTGGGACCATTGCTATTTTTGTTGTACATTATTGATGTTTATTCTTTGGACCCAGCCTTTGGTAGAATAATTCTCTTCGCTGACAATACAGCTATCTTGTATAGAGGAACATCTTGGACTGAAGTTTATTAGCTGGCGAATTCTCGTTTATAATCGATTGCTAACTGGTTCCATAGTAATATACTAGCAATAAATCCGGAAAAAAACTAAATCAATTCCCTTTTCTATATATCATGATGACCCAAAGTGTGAGCCTGAAAATCCACATGCGAGGTGCTTGCAGCTCTCCTTGTAATTGCCATGTTGTTCAAAAGTTCATCAAGTTCGATATCTTGGAATTGTTCTTGATTACCGATTAAGACGGAATGCGCAGATATCTAATGTCACTGCTCAGCTAAGGAAATATTTGTTTGTCTTCCATTAGTTGGAGGTATTTTATCGATCAATCAAATTAAGATTAATTTACTTTGCATATATTCAGTCGCTGATTCAATATTGTATATTGATTTGGAGGAATTCTTTTGCTTCTCATCTCATTCAACTTAAGATTGTGCAGAGAAAAATTACTAAGGTAATTTAGGGTATGAATCAAAGATCCCCATAATTAATATATTCTCGGAACTTAATGTAATATCTGCAAAAAAATTATGCATAATCTCAATCATGAAGAAGCTGTATTTTAGAAGGGATGAGCTAGTCGGGAAGATTGACCACCGTTTTTCTACAAGACTGAAAAATTACTATAGTTTAGTGGTGCCAAGACCAAAGCATAGCTGGATGACACACCAGACTTGTTATTCTATTGATACTGTTTAAATAATATTCCTCCAACTTTTCAATATTCTCACACAAATCTTCCAAAGTATTCAAATTATTACTACAATGTTAAAATATGGGCGAAATTTTTAAGTGAAGAAAAAATTGCTGAGTTATTGAATTCAAATTACTTATAGCTATAGACATCTCCTCAATGCCAGCCTGCTTCACTTATTCTGATATTTATCCCGTATACATGTATATGTATTCCTTATTGCTTTTTGGTTTAGTCAATTACTGTTTGTTACTGTGTAGTGTTTTACTGTTTCGTATAATTGTTTTTCAATATTATTTGGGTACTATATAATTCAATTTTGTATTTACATGCCTTAATTTTATATCTTGTATATATGTATATGAATTCCTTACAGCTCTTTTGGCTTAGTCAATTACGGTTTCTTACTGTGAACTGTGTTACTGATTCTTTATTATTGTATTTTTATATTCGTTTCTTACTTTGTTGTGTGTTACTGTTTATTTATAAAAAAATGCATTATATTTTGTAATATTATTTAAGTATTGTGTTGTTTCTTACTATGTTACTGGTTGTTATTGTACTTTTATTGAATTGCTGCAGGTGAACTCCTTTCCCACACATGGGCTCGCCTTAGTGGGATAGTGACTTATACTTGCACTGTAAAATGTCTGTATCTTGATTTAAATAAAGAAGTTATTAAAAAAAAAAAAAAAAAATCCTTTAAAGATCCTAACTCTACCAAAATTTTGCCTTTCTGATCTTTACCCACCTCCCATTAAATTGCATCGTTTGACAAGTCTTTTTTGGACAAAACCACCTCCCTTTGGAATTCATTTCCTCCTGAGATACCTCATGTACGAACTGCTTCTTCCTTTAATTAATCCCTTTTCAACCACCTTTTCCTCTGCCAATTTAAATTGGCAATAACCTCGTGGAGCATATGCTGGAAATGCCAATTTGGCTATGTTTTGTAGATTATTCCTTATCATATAATTATAACTCTATTTTAGTATATTAAGGTGATTGAGGTCTTTCATTACTATACCTATGATTAGACAACATTGTAATATTAATTAATTAATAAATACACATAAATAGATTCATTTTCTCTGTTTCTCAAATTCTTTTGTTTCACTTTTATGTGCAATGTATAGAGTTATTTTAATTTTTTTATTTTATGATGTAAATATTTAAAATTTTATTTAAAGACCACAGTAATTTGGTCGTAAAACGTTATATTTTTATTGTTAAGGTACTTATTAGTCCCAAAACATTTTTTTAATTTAATTTTATTTCATTATTTTCAGTCACGTTTTCGTGTCTACTTACAATATTATTGGTCTCTCTAGTAATCATTTAAGCTGAAAACACCGTGAACTTGTATTCTATTTTAAATAAAAATAAGATATAGCAGTCTGTTGTAGCAACACAGACAGAAACGGGACTCGGCAGTAAACACGAATGCATTCCAGTTGGTGTTTTCTTTTAAGTGTTGGTAGCGGGCTGTTTCTTTAGGTCATCTCTAAGAGCTATATTATTTAAGGCCATCTTCCCACAAACGATTACTAATCGTTTCTGTGGATAAAGACAAAGATAAAACACCTTGAACTTCATTGAAGATCTGGGGGGAACAGTGGAAATTTTAGAAAATGGAGGAATCCCTTACCTGCCTCTTCCCCTGTTGTCTCCAAACCTTAATCGTATTGAATACACGCCTTGTAGAGAGTGCTTTTTAATCACTGTCCAGAGACAGTTAACCTTTGACCACTGGATGCAGCATTGCAAGATCTATGGAGTGAAATTCTTCAAGAAATTAGGGGCAACATTATAAACACTATGCTTATTATTCCAATCTACCGATCCATCCTTCTGTGATGAGATCCTTATACGCCGATGACACGGCATCGTATACTTCTTCATGTCGCATTGATTAAATAGTTAATCGTCTACAACAATACTTTAGTTTAGCAAATAATGGTCAAAACTTTCATATTTTCAAGACAAAATCTTTCAAATTGACACACGCCATAACCACACCACACTTACGACTTAAAATACTGATTTACTGAAGTACCTTACAGCCAGCGCTGCTATATGGTGCTCGAATATTCGCAAATAATTATACCCTTCAGACAGCAAAAAAAATTGAAAATTTCAAAATGGAGTAATCAGAAAATTATCTAGGCAAAAAAAAAGCTCTAAATGCCCATCGAATCCTTAACGTTATGTTAGCGGAGAAATTCATTAAGAGACGCCACGTAAAGTATTTTGACACCATAAAGCTAATAGAAAATTAACTATTTTGTAACATAGATCAACCTCTCTCTGCAACAGAACGGTGGCAGTATACTATTGCATCCAGTTAGTTAAGGAAATAGGTTAATATAGATGTAAGATATAGCCCTAAAGATTCAACACAGCCAGAGGTGCGTCCCGTCACTGATATTATTATATTAGTGAATAACCGCATTTGGGTAACCACACTACGATTCCTTAAAATGTACGGTGAACACAGTACAAAGATACAGGTTAAAAACGAAAGAAAATAATCACATAGGGATCAGAACAAAATAAAATACCACTATTATTTTTTATGCACTGTATTTTAAACTGTGAAAAATGTGTAAACATATTTTATTCAATGAGTTTATAAAATTTAAGATGATTTTCGATTTATTTATTCCAATCCTATATTATTCTTGCCCGATAAATGATTATATTTTCTGGTTTAAGGCGTGTTAAATCCGTATAACAATATAGATGAAAACCACAATTTTTTAGTGACTATGCCCATACACACATATTGTCTACAATTTATACAAAATACCATTCGATATTTTTTATATGAGGAAGATGGTTGGGGTGCGATCATTAAAGAGAAACACGCATTAAAACTTGGTGATATTTTAATTATGTGTCGATGTTTCGACCTACATTGTGGGCCTTCATTAGGGCTAAAATAAACAAGATAACAAGCAACGTAAATATGTTGACAGTAATATAATGTGGGAACAAACATAAAATTAAATGTAAAATGATAATAAGATGACAGTTATAAAGTATGGAAGTAAACAAAATTAAGATGATAGTTATAAAGTATGGATGGCAGTTATAAAGATAACTGTCATCTTATCAATCATTATACATTTAATTTTATGTTTGTTCCCATATTATATTACTGTCACCATATTATTAGTATATATTTCACGTATTATTAAGTCTACAATTACATTGGTTGTTATCTTGTTTCTTTTAGCCCTGATGAAGGCCGATAATGTAGGCCGAAACGTCGGCACATAATTAAAACATCACCAAGTTTTAATGTGTGTTTATCATTAATGACCGAACCCCTAACCATCTTCCTCATCTAATTTCTCAACGGTCAACTAAACTACATCATTATCATTCGATATTTTTGGAATTCGTCTGGCAAGCCTAGATGCAACAGAAGCAAAGTACTGAACAATCGATTTAGGTTATCATCCAGATTATTTGATAAACGGCTTAAGTCATCATACTGTCAACCAATGAGCATACGAGAAAGAACTGTGGTCTCTACCAAAACCTAAATGTTTGAATGTTCAGTTTACCCAATCAATACGATTGCAAAACATAGTGGACGCACCATGCTGAAACAAGAGTTACTGTTCATGTGACCTAAATATCCGAATTGTTTCAGATACATATCAGGGGATACTATAAAAAATTTCATTACAGGCATAAAAAATGAGCTCTTGGCCTTATCCATTATAGTTTATCACTTTTCTATTAGGTCGCAAAAGGATTTTTTAGCTTGGTGGGAGTAAAATTGGTAGTTCTTACACGAAACTCTACATTTTGTCTTAGTTACAATTATGAATTATAATGTAGGAAACGACCATTCGTGAATCTCTATTTTGAATTTCTTTACCTAAGTCTATTCTTACATATTACACCTTAATTTTTTTGAACAATTCATCCATCCCCTAGAATATCAATCTAACGTGCCTTTATAAGTATGTCTGTACAGTAACTTTATTCTTTATTCCATTTTTACTTTCACATATGAAAGTACATATGAAATATATAGTAAGATAAAGTATTGCGATCGTGAAAATTTTCGGATTTCAGTTTTCAACGGAAATAGGGGCCCCTGAGTTAGGTGCCCTTTAGTCCAAATGACCAAGTCCCGCAAAAAGGTCTGTGTGTTTTTTTGTTTGTGTTTGTATGTATGGTAAGCCTGGCTCAAAAACGATAAGTTGTATAAACTTGGAAATTCATATTTAAGGAGCGTATATGCCTGAAATGTTACAGCAACTTATTCATCAGAATTTGCAAACCAGAAGAGCCACTTTGTACCATGTATTTTCCACCTTTTACGGTTTTCTCAAAAAAGGTTTCAACGATTTTCATTCTATATCAATGTAAAATTTAATGCGCTTCAATATCATGCAGGTTTCATTTTGATTGAAACAGTCTGACAGGGCTTATATACCAATTTTTATATTTTCTTACTTTCTACAGTATCTTTAATTTTGTAAATTCGAAGAAATAACCATACCATCTTATTAGCGTAGAAAAAAACCCGCTAAATATACGAATTTTATAACCAACTAAAGGAGAAAGGAGCAAAAATATGTTATTAATGTAATTTTTGGTTTGTTGAAGATAAGAACCGAAATATATGTAGATGTATAACATGCCGTTAGAAAGCTAAAAAATTTAGAATAAATATGTTATACCCAAAGTTGTAAAATGTAGAGGAGGATGATGAAAAGCAGATAAAACTAACTGATTGTTGTTAATAACAATTTTATATTGTAATATTATTTAATCTAAAACATGTGTTTCCAACGAAACTAAATATATTTCTTTAAATCTTTTTGAACTCTATTTATTAGTTCTAAAATTGATTTTAACAAACAAGGTAAATGAAAGTCACGACACGGTTACCCGCACCAGATGTTTTTTTTTTATTTCCCGCTTTTCTAGTATGCTTAATTTTTTACATTTCTTTTAGATAGCAATTTCTCTTTTATAGGTGTATATTTTTATAAGTATATATATATATATATATATATATATATATATATATATATATATATATATATATATATAGTATATAGTATATATTACTTACAAAATCTTGTATAAAGTATTATATTAATTTGTTTGTTTGTTTATTCGTTTAACGTCACTTTTATGCTGCTATGGCTAATCGGACGATGCTACAGTGGGAGTCCTAAATTTTGCCTATCCAGGTTTTATTAGGATAGGGATCTTTAACGAGTACCTGACATCGCACAGGCTCGGAACCACCTTTTAACGTCCCCTCCGAAGGACGGCGTAACTAAGGATTTTTTACTCCCATTAAAAAAATCCTAGGACCACCTGCGGGTTTGAACCCGTGACCTTTAGCATGAGAGGCTGTTACGCTAGCCACCCAGCTACAAGTGATCCCTTATATTAATTTTATATCATTCTTAGGGAAAATTTATTTTATATTATTTCACTTGAATGTAAAATCGAACCTCATGATAATGTTCTTTATTGAAACCCTCTGCAAATAATGTAATTTATTATATCAATAATTTTTAATATTTTATCAAAACAGATACGTTCATGGAAACTAAACTGATTTTATACAGAATTTTTACAATTAATTTGACTTGAAAATGTAAAATTTTAAAATTGATTTCAAGTTGTTAAGTAAGTAAACGTTCTGTGAATCACACACCAGATTGTTTTGTTTTTTTAAGCTTCTGGTTTTGATTTAGCAATCTAGAACTGCCTTTTGCCCTATTGAATATCTATTACCAGTCTTACTTGATATCAAAAGCTGAAACTCAATGCCTTATTAAAGTCACTTAGATTTCAAAACCACATCACATATTGGAATTATAAAGTAAGTGTCCTGAAACCTCCAGATATTCTTAAATTTTTATTTTCTATGGGTAACCCATTAGAGGTATAAGGAATATCTTTCCGTCATTTTTCATTCAGTCCATTTTGAGATATACCGCTTTAATTTCTGATAAACAATAGTCCACGAAATTCATATTAAAAATAGACAATTAACAAAAGATTGAAATTTCTACAAGTAGTACAATGATGAGAGAAAAAAAAAAAAAATTTTAATTACATTTTTACAGAGCTAAAAGCCACGGTGTAGGCCATTTTTCGTGAATTTTAAATTGCCTTTTTTACAACACCTATTATTTAGGTGATGGGTTGTAAGGACCGAAAATGTATAGATTATTTTTATCATGGTGTTAGTTTTCGTTTTATTCCAAACTATACCGGAAACTTGTTTTCATCTACGAAGAAAACTTTATAACCTGGAAACCAGATAGGGTTTAACCAGTACTACTTTTATAATTTTTCACTTAGTCCTATTGGAAAAATTTCTGTTTAAATATTACAAAAAATAAATTTTCGAACAATATTCTCGAGATAAAATTTTTACAGGATAATGATAAAGCTGTACTCGTATAAGAAACATAGTCATAGGGGAGTAGCTTTTCCTGAATAAACTTTCACATACCTGAAGTGCCGTTTCAGTTAATTTTCGAGAATGTTTCCTCAAGCATTAAAAAATTCTTTTTCGAACGAAAATGTCAAGGTTAAATTATTAGTTTTTATTTTGAAAATTATACAAAATTACCAGAGTTAAAGGAACTTCTCAACACGTTTTCAAAACAAAAAATATGAGCCTGAAAACGTTTTACCTCTGGTTTTGAACTCACCAAATGAAACGGAATAGTTAAGTGAAAAAAAAAAAAAATGAAAAACGACAAGCGAAAGATTTCAAACGGATTGTTCCAAAGAAGGTAATTCACTTTTCTGTGTTTTGCGCTTAGCCGCAAATGATCCAGTTATATCCCATTAGTCAACAAATGTTGAAAATAAAATTTAAACGTGACCCGATGTAAAACACAAACGCCTTTTGAACTTTGCAAATGAAATTGAAATAATAATAATATAAAAACAATTTTTCATTTTGTTTATTTCGTTCATTTTCTTGGGACATTTAAAAAATAAATTGTTATTTTACAAATCTGGAAAAAGTATGAAAAATTCATAATCATAAAAACCAGTTTAGCTCTTTATAAGAGTTTAGGTCTTAATAACTGCTTTTCAAGAATTTAAAATCTGACTTGGATTACAAGTTGTTTGAAATGTAGAGGAAAAATAATTAAAAACACCTTTTGTTTATATGATGTCTTGTGTTTAGGCAAAAGTTTCCTAATAATTGTAAAACATTCAAAACTTCCTTAGATTTAAGAAAAACTTAAGCTAATTGTGTATATAAAAAAAATTCCCTAAAGTTTCAAAAAATAGAATAAGATATTTTTTGGATCCTGTAGAAGTCTCAAGAGATAAAAACAGTTTATTTGTGAATGACACTGTTACCATATTCAGATAAAACATTTTACAATGTTTATTATGTTGCTCCTTTAAACAGTGAATTTCCAAAATTAAAAGATGGATAAAGAAAGAATATTTAAATATTTACGAAATACCTCATCAACCTACATACAAATACATCATCACACAAGTTCCGTTTAAATATTAGGAAAAATGAATTTTCGAACAATATTCTTTGGATATAATCTTTTACAGGATAATGATTAAGCTGTATAAGAAAGATAGTCACAGGGAGTCACTTTTCCTGAATAAACTTTCACATACCTAAAGTGCCGTTTTCTGTTAATTTTCGAGATTGTTTTTAAGCTCATTCTTTACGCATTAAAAAATTGTATTTAAAACCAAAATGTCGAGCTTATGCCTTATCAAATTATTAGTTTTTATTTTGAAATATACACAAAATTACCAGAGTTAAAGGAATCTTCTCAACACATGTTTTCAAATAAAAAAAATATGAGTCTGAAAATGTTTTGCCTCTGGTTAAAACGAATATAATTTTAAAAATTGCATATAAGTAATTTTAAAGATTTTATTCTTATTATTATTCTTACAGAATCAATATTTTAGAGATCCTTATTTTATTGTTAACTTGTTCTGCTGATTACTTCTTAATTACGAAATGAGGAAAACTATTATTCTTTGAATATAGAACATATCTTAATTTTGTTGGTTAGCTTGAGATATAAAAAAAAATTGGTGTCCTGTATTGTTTTGACAGATACTTTTAAACTTAGATGAACAATGACGAAATGTACATATGCGAAGGACAAAGCATGACAGGGGCTGATTTAGGAACCTGTGAAGTGTGAAATTGTAATTACATGCTGTACATGTAAAACATGTCTTTAGTAATTGTCAGATTTGAATTAATTACTTTTAATTTCACCCTAAAGCACTAATGGAGATCTCAGCGTTTATTAGAGATAATGAAATAATTGATACTTCAAATCATATATAAGGGAGACAAATTTTGTTTTGAGTATCTTCTTCCATCGCCACAATCCAATCGACATACAACACAATGTTGGCCAAAGCAACTATCCTGGTTTTCGCAGCTATCAATTTAATGATGGTAAGTTGATAGTTATCAAAAAGTGACTAATTTATGATAGAATGACATTTCCATTGATATAACATCCTAAGATTTTTTTTATCAATTAAAAATTTTAAAAATATTGTTGAAAAGTTACCAATTAATTTGTGCTTTATTAATTATTAAAAAAAGAAAAAACTTAATTCTGCCCGAAAACAGAGCTTAATTGTTTCTAAAACTTAGACAAACAGCTAGTGAAGAGTTGTAATAAACTGCGACCAATGATTGACTAACTTATATTAGTTGTATAATTAAACATTTTCAGTTTATTTAATAATTTTTTTTGATAACTTTGAACAATAAAATTTCTTAGAAATTCAAATAAAATAAAACAGTTTTAGTCTGAAACATTTGTTTCCCATTATGATGCCGTTTGTCATTAAAAAGATTAGTTACAGGGAAAAATCAAAATCATTTTTCAACTCTTCACTTTGACATCAACTAATGTATATCTTGTGAAGAGCTAACCACTTATTCTTCTAAAATGTACCATTGATCAGAGAACTTTAATTGTATCTTAAATCATCCCTGTATGCAACAATTTTTACTTTAGGCAATATAGCTAAAGGAATAACCTCATTTCAGTAACTAATATAAAAAGATGGATTTTGAAAATTTAATTCCTTTAATTGTTTTATAATTGCTTTTGTTTTCTTTATATGTTTATTAGGTAACAGGTTACAAAGAAGAATTGAAGAGGACAATTAGTGGATGCCAAAATGGAGCTGAAGTTACTGATGGTAAATTATTACTGGTTAATAATCTGATAACAATGTCAACACAAGTATTAACACCACACCACAAAAATCAATCGTTGATTTAAATGTTCAATTTTTCAAATTTAAAAAATTGAACATTGCTGATTATATTGATATTTAAAAAAAATAGAAATATCTTTCTGATGAGTTAGAAGTTTGATTGGGAAGTTTAAAAGTCATGATACTTTAATTAATTCAATAAAATTGCTCCAGCCTTCAAATGTCCAGTAATTTGCTTTATGATAAAAAAATAAAATAAATAAGGATATTCCGAGAATATGAAAAACAATAATAATATTGATTTCTAAATTGGAAATTGAAAAATGAATTTTGTCTTGATCAAAACAAGCTATTCTAATGATTTTTTTGGTTAAAACTTTTTCAGCGGAACTTGAGGAGTTCGAAAAAACCACTCATACCTAAGACTGATGAAGAGAAGGTACAAAATATATCAAAATAGATACTATAAAGTTATTGAGTTATGACTTTATTACAAAAATTATTTATCATTTCAGTGTCTGGTGGCTTGTGTCTTCAAATCATTTGGTGTGGTAAGCAGACATGTCTCATTTAATCTTTTAAAAACAAATAACTTGTAGCTATTTTAGTGACAGGAAACTCCGGCAGTAGGTTGCTTTGTTTTTTTAATATATATTTTTATATACATTTATAACTAAAATTCTGGTTGCATATCTGATATACAATTATTAACCAGTAAAATACTTTGTGTAATGTCCAATTAGATAAATGATGGAACATTTGATCCAAAACTGGCTTTAGCAGTAGCCAAGGATTTACTAAAAAGTGATCCTGAAAAAGTGAAGAAGATAACAGCTGTTGTTGAGCACTGTGGAGATGATAGTAAGAACTCTTTTAGTTACAATGATATAAAAATTATTGTTCATGATCTAATAATTTGATGTCAAAATCTAATGTTTTCAGTTCCAAAGAAAATGGATAATGAATGTGAACTTGCTGGTGAAATAATGAAATGCTACGTCAAATATGAGAAGGAGGTAATATACATTTCTCTATTTCTTAATAAATAATTACATTATTATAATTTTAAATTAAAAAAGTTATCATCCAACAAAACATTTGTTATTCAAAGTAGATGTTGCAGCATTAAGATGCAGCTTATATGCAACACGGGTGTGACAAATCATTAAATTAAACAAAATAAATAATTAAAACAATTATAAAAATTGAATTAGAAATTGGTTTCTACAATATTAAAAATTTGTGTTATTTTTTTCATTTATCATCAAAAAATTTAAAATAAAAAAAAGAGGTGCTGAGAATTTCAATTGTTGACAAGACAAAAGTTTTGGAAATTACTGTACAATGTGTAAAAATAATCTATCGTACTACAAAGTATTCATTGTTTTTACAATTTAAGCTTATTCCTAAAAAATCTTGAAATATTTAATAGGCATAATAATTTTAATTTAAAAAGTTATTTTAGGAATTTAAAACGAAAACAATAATATTTTGCCTACATTCTACCTTTCATTAAATAATACCATTTATTGTTTTATAAGTTTAACAATCAAAGGAAAGAAAATGAACATTGTAAAAAGTAAATCATAAATAGCATTCAGTAAAATAAATTAAGGTTTATAATTCAAATGGGTAGATGCTGATGAACCAATAGAAAATAAATAAATAAAATATTTTATTACAACTACTAAAAATGGAAATTCTTAATGGTAAAACCAAAGATCCATTTAATGTAATATTATATAGTTTCATCCAAGCTAACTTAATTGTAATTGGCTATATAACCAATATTTAATTAGTTTACTAAAATGTTGTTTTATTCAACTGTTTCAGGTGGGCCTTGCTTGAAATGGATTTAAGATTTCAAGAATTTCGGACAACTAATTTCTCATCAATTACTTGTTTCTAACAAAAAATGTCAAACTATTAGAATTTGCTAGTTAAATATAATGTAATTTTAAACAAAGTGGCTGTTTAATTTATTTTTTCCTATTTTGTTATCATATGTATTTCTTTTTACAAAGATAATTTGATAAAAGAATTTATCGCACCCTTTAACTTAAATAACGATGCTTCAAGATTAATAATATGGTATCATGGGAATTGAAATAGAATGTTTTATAAATAAGTGTAATAGTTATGGAATGGATTAATTCTATCCATTTGGGATGTAATAGAAACTTTTCCTCCAACCTGAGAACGATAAAGGGTACTGTACGAAAAATAAGTTATAACTTATATTTCCAGAATAAAATATTATTATGATTATTGATATTTGAGTTTAAAATAAAGTGATGATCAGAATAAATTAAAATAAACCACTCATATAAAAACAATATTTACTAAAGCTTACACAACAATTATTTATATTATAACCACCCAATTGAAAAAGCACAAATGTGACTGGTGGTAAATTTACAGAAACTGTTGGAGGTGAAATACTGATAAGCTCCCTGTCTTAGCAAGCTTATCAGATTTGAAAGCTGACAAACATTTCATGAAAACGTAGGCTGTTTCACACTCATCATTTAATTGATTGGCTGAAAACAATAACATACTTTCTTAGAAGAGCAAGAGTTACTAATATATTTTAAAAAAATCATAATACTAGATTTTATTTGTATTATTTGTTTCAAAATCCCTTACAAATACAAATATATTTTAAAAAGATATCTCTACTTCATTCTTTATGTACATTTAACTTTTGTGGAATAAACTCTTTCAAATACCTGTATGACTGCATCTTTTGATATCCCCAACTTTTATTGGCTCCTCTAAGTTTTTAAGCTCCTTTGCTATTTGTTCAACCTTTCTTGAAGTTATCTTTCCACGGGAATTAATCTAGGTCATATAAAAACATAGTTTATTTAATTTTTCATTCAAAATAGATTTAAAAAGTATATTTAATCTTTAACTGGTAAAGTGGGTCTACAGGACCCAGGGCCTCTTTAAGTTTTGTGAATTCTATTCTCCCGATCCGATCAGCTTGTGAAAACCTGACATTTCCGTATTGACTTGCTTGTAATATAGCATCTTTTTTTAGTAAGTTTTTATCCAGCATTTCTTTAGAACAGTGTTATTGGGGTCCAACAAACCTTACCTCACCATTAGTGTTCGGATTCATTGAAAGTGTGTTTTTCGATTTGTTGAAAGAAATGTCTCGTGATGTGTTTTTATGCACTTTTTTAATTTTATTAAGAAGCTGGGATCATCCTTATTAAAGGATACAACCAGAAAATCCCGGACTTCCCCTGGAGCTTTGTTAAAGGTCAATCATTATTAGGGGAAAAAAACAGAAGAATCTGACACATATAGTCAGGAGACCCCTCCAAAGAAAAGGAGATGTTATTTTTGTCCAAGAAACAAGAGTAGGAATTCATCTATAATTTCTATTAAATGTGAAGAAAAATATTTGTGGGCAATGTTCTGTTTCCTATTGCAAAAACTGAGCCTAATTTTAGCTGTGCATACTTTCTTTACAATATAAAAGTTTCATTTTTTGTTATCATTTTCCGTTCTTTAAATATAATAAACTTTAAGGTAAGGACTTGTTTATATATTATTTTATAAATGCTTTCATTGCTTGGAATATAATGTTAACAAAAAGAAAAAAGTATTAATAAAATGTATTTAATAATGCCATTCATTTATTCACTTTTATAAGCATCCTTTCATAATGGTACCTATAGAAAATAGGTCGAATTAAAGTATTTTACAAGAATAAAAAATTCTAGATGTTTCAGGATTTAAAAAAAAAAAAAAAAAATGAGGTCTGGGGTCTGAGAGACCCCACCTCACCAATTTTCGAATATAAATTTCACCTCACCGGTTAAAGGTTAATAATTTTAAAAAATGAGAAAGTCAGTTTCTTACAACTTTAAACATAACATATAAAATTTTTTTACACACTATAATTTTTAGTATTATAAATATTTCCACTACATAAAAAGAAAAAAAGTGAATATAATCTTAAAAAAGGTGACAATCTTAGTTACAACAACTTTATAGAATACCTAATGTCTCAATTCAAAAAATATCTTTTATGTGCAATTACTGTGAAAAAGGGAGGCTCCCTTTTAGGATGAGAAAATGTTTACAACCCAAGGAAAAGTTAATAACAAAAATAATGGTATGTAGTTAATTAAATAATCATATCACAAAGTTCTAAATAAACTCAGGAAGTCCTTAGAGAGTGAAAAAGTATCATCACCCTTTCTCAGTGAATGCTTGGTGAGGAGTTTGTTTTGATGGCACTACAAAGCTTCATTTTTGTGAAAAATACTCGAAACTAGCAAAACTATATTTTAGAACCTGTTGTGAAGCCTCTAAATAATACTCTGTTTGTTGGAAGTCAGGGGTTTTCCAGCAGGATTACACTTCGGCTTACAAGGCCAGGTCGACTCAGCAGTTGCTGGAAAAAACATTCCAGCATTCATCTGTGGCTTGGATAGGCACTCGGAAACCCTGATCTCAACCTTCTATATTACCGGTTTTGGTAAGAAATGGAGAGAGGTACCATGCCACAGAGCACACTCTAACATGGAAAGCCTCAAACAATCTCTGGTTGAGCGCTCACCTCAAGAAGTGCTAAGTGCTGCTATTGATGACTGGCCAAAAGAGATTAAATGCCTCTGTCAAGGATACAGGGGACATTTTAAGTAATATACTTTTGTTTTTCTCTCTATAGATAAACATTTTATTTCCAAATAAAGATTTTGAAAAAAATAATTTTTCTGTTGAAAACCTGTAAATATTTCCTTGTAACAATATTTATGGCAGGACTAGGTACTATGTATTTGTTTGATGTGGTTTACATAAAATTGGAAAAGAATGATGATGGAGGATAGTATAATTAAACGTATTCACATTGTAAGTGTTTATACTGACAATAAAAAAATGTTAAAGAAAAAACATACTTTAAGCATTACGTGACATTTTATTGACAAGGGTATATTTATTAGGACCTATATTTAGCAAAGTGTTTATACTTACAATAGACACAGATTTCATTACACATGCTCCATAGCACTAAAAATATAATAAAAAAAATTAACAAGAATAATAAAATTAATATATTTATAGATACTCATAAAGATAAATTTACAATACTGAGCAGATTGAAATGTTAACATATACTATTAATCGCTTAATGGAATTTTTAAAAACAACTTCATTATCTTTAGTTACCTTATTGTATATTATATAATTACATAACTATGGATGCTTCGGACTTATATCGATTTATACAATAAATTCTTGTCGAATGGTTAGGCCAAGTAATAAGAATCTGGAGTAAGGCCTGCATAATTCTATAATTAGAATAAGAGGTGCTAGCTGGCCATAAAGACTTTATATGCAGGAGATCAAACCTAAGATAGAGAAAAGCAACAGAAAAAACTTATAGCCCACCTAGGGCTCTCCTGTTACATAGAAATAAAGTAATATTACATTACTAGAATATAATATTACATTATATTTTTAAAATAAAATATCAAATATCTTTATCTTAAGATTTGTATTTAACATAAAATCTCACATGTTAGTATCATTTTTAGATTTACAGTATCGTCATTATGTGGATACAACCTTTCTTAATCCTTTGTTAAATTCAGTTATGATTAATTTTTAGTGTAATGAATGAATGTTTTGACAATATTTCTAATAAAACTTTTTATTTTAATTAAGAATCCATCTGGTGGTACTTTATCATATTGATTCAGGGTTTTCCATTCAGAATCAAACCTTGAGAAATTATTCCAGAAAGAAAAACAATGAAATAATGCTTTTTTTAAATATATTTTTCAGTGAGAAGTATATCACCATTTAAGAATAATTATTTAGTATCTCCTTTACTCCAAAAGTACCAACGTTTTTAACACTAGTTTGGATATATTTAAATTGATTTCATAAAATAATAAAGTTTTACATATTAAATATTGTTGGCAGAATAAAATTTAATGTTTAATGTATTAAAATATTTTATATTACCTTTCCTTCTTTTGTTTGAGGCAGCTTGAACTGTCGATAGTTATTTACTTCACCTAAAATAACAGGTCATTTTTCTATTAATATATCCATTTGTTTAATTTTCTATTGTTTAAAATTAGGATATTAATCCAAAACAATGAATTGAAAAATGAAATAGGGGTATGTAAGAGATGCCCAGAAGGTTTATATAACAGAACAACAGGATATATTTGTGTATTAGAATCCTACCAAAACTCATGAACTAGTAAAGTAAGAATGTGATCTAATACTCCTAGCATAAGACTGATTGTTTTGTTTGTGACTTTCCACAGTAAATCAAAGATCCATATTTATGCCTTTAACATACAAATATTTATTCATTTTTTAAAGGAATTTCTTTGCAGCTATAAATCAATTTGGTATTTTTGTTAAATGGTTTCAGAGCTATTAGCGAAACTTTAAATAGGGATTCATGGAGATGTGAAACACATGAAATCAATTCTTTTGATTCACATAATTTTGTATTGACAATGTTATAAATAAGTTCAAACTGTTGAACATTAATTTTTTAAGTTCTATTGATTATCCTTGAACACCAAAGTTACAATTTACAAATTACTGATCAAACCCTTATAGACATATGGGATAGAGCTATGGGGATCTGCCAAAACCTCTAACATCTAAATAGTCTCTCCAATCGAAAATATTATGAAGAATCGTAGGTGCACTGTTTTATGTAACCAATGAATTACTTCACAAGGACTTGGACGTACTACAGACTTAGAACATGATTCCATTGGCCCAAACACTTAAATCCACCAATAATCCGTACAATCCACCATGACAACTTTTGAGGCGATGGCCTAGAGATGCCTTGAATTAAGCTACTTTTTGGAAATTAAAATATTTGCTTATTCCAAAAAAAATTTTTTTTTTTTTTTTTTGCAGCTGGCAAATAGCAATTTGGAGAAATTTTTTTAAAAAATTAATAATAAATAAGTTCTATTGATATCATTGTAGGTTAGATACATTTATTCATTTTTCTTAAGAATGTTTGAACCAGTGTTCATTAGTTAGTCTACCATATGTATATATTTATAATAAATAATCAATGGTGCTTTTAGGCTGAAGAGGCGAACAGAATTCTCAAAATGACCTTAAGAAAAAAATGAATTGAATATTTATTAAATTAAAGTTTTTAGCACAATAATAACATATTAATAATCCTCAAATGACCAGAAAAAGTGTTGAAAATCCTAGAATAAAATTTTACTTACTTTCTAGCACATTTGTTTCGACTTCACAATTTTTCTCACTCATTTCAGCCTTTATCTGAAATTTAAAAAATGAAACTGCTGTATATGTGTACTAATAGCAATGATATTTTTATTTTTTTTAATATGTAAAACAAATAATATATATTTTTTTAATTGGGTTCAATTAGAGATCAAATGCACGCTGATCAATTAGATGCTACTAATAGCATTATTGAGTTCGATTTTATTTCAAGTATCAAGAATTAATATTTGGTAATGAATGGGACTAGTTTAAACAGGGTGATTATTTATTTATTTTTTCAAATCAATAATATTATAGATATATTTTTATTTTTTTTTGTGAATATAAAAATAAAATTATACATATTTTCGCAATAAACTAAAATAATATAACCTGTAACATTTTTTAAGATCTAAAGCATAATAAATGTGAAAGATAACAATAGACTTACCACTGAAATAAACATTACTGGGAAAACTAGGAGATGGATTTTTTTCATGGTTGACATAGCAAATAGTATCCCTGATTTCCAGCATTGTGATAGAATTAAGAACTGATTTGTATATATACCAATAAATGGATTGCATCCTGTCCTGATTACTGGAATAATTACATTAAAGCATTGTAGTACTCAAGGCAAAATCTATTTCCTATTGATGTACATTTTTCCTTCTTGTTTTTAGGGCAATGATACATTTCAAAAGACTTTCATAATTCCAAATAGTATTTAATTTATACATACAAAAAAGGGTGTTCATAAAGATATATTTTTCAATATATCAACATACTTTTAACATTAATTTGCATTATTTTAACCAATGTTTTTTAACTGTAAACAGTGATTTTTTCATTGTTTTCTTAATTTTTAATTCTATTATTTTATGTTTACCTTTATTTATTTACATATTTTATAACGAACCAGTGATTCATACTTCAGTAGATCTTAAGTTTTTTTTTTTAATAAATTTTTGTTGTAAATAAAGTAAAATAGAATTAATGACATAAATTTAATTTTGTTTTGTATTAAGAAAGTATGTAATTTGGCAATTTTATAATAGTAATTTCAACCAGGACATTTCATGTTGCAGATTTTTAATTGATCAAGACATTAGTCTCCTCCATGAAAAATATTAACTTTGCTCTAATATTTTGGTTCATATTTGCTGTAAAATGAAAAAAATAAAGTTATTTTATGCCATGATTAAGGATTAATTCATTTACTGTAATTTTTTTGAAGAGTATTAGTTAACTTAAATCATTTTGCATAAATGAAAATAGAATATAAGTACATTCATTTTTTCACTTAAGGAGGGGATATGATGAAGTATAGGAGTATTGCCTTGAAATGGCCACAGAACTAGATAGATATCTGGACAAGCATGATGAAGCATATTCTGGGTGTAGGTTTGGTGACTCTCCTTCTCTTAATAGAAAAGGTAAATGACAACATATAACATGTATATAAAATGAAAACTATCAAATAAAATATTTCCTTTAATAAAATAAAACATTAAAATAAATAAAAACCAAAGTTTAATAGTTAAAAGGTTCATTGGTCAAAATAAAATATTTTGATTCTTTGAAGAATGTAGTTTGTTAGTTTTTTTGTAAATTAAAAAAAATAATGTGATTAGAAGATTGTCCTAAATTATATTTTTTACTTTTTTATTATAATTCTTTAGCTTTTGTTTCTTAACTCCTTTTTAATATAAAAAAAAAAAATGTTAATAAGAAAATGATGTCATGAACACGGTTTTCTGGATCTATAAACATTTCAATTAACTAGCATTTCAGTCTTTGTGACCATTAATATCCAAAACAGAAATTTTTTCAATTAACAGCATGGAAAATTGGTTATATAATAATTTGGATTAGTTCTATAATAATAATCATTAACCTTGCTTATCAATTTAGATAGGGAGAAGTCCGGCATGCACTTGCGGCTGGCTCTCTCTCCTCTTTAGAGATTGCTCACTATTTATAACATTTTTTTCTTCATTTTAATTCTAAAAGAATGGCGTTTCAAAACCTGATGACCAACTTTTTATAATAATAATAAATAAATCTGAGAAATTTATAAATACTTTTTCCCAATTAAGTTGATAAAATTACCAAATGTTTTTAATGATTAACTTATTACAATTCTGAACTAGACTTATGACAAGAACCTTCATGGTATCAAGGCTCATGTGTGCTCGTGGATGGAGAGTTGCAAGATTTCCACTTGAATGAGTAAATACTTATTTTATTCAGGTCCCAAGAAATAAATATTGTGTCTTGATATGCTTAGAGCAAGGTGATCAAATGTATATTGCTAATATACAAATTTATTTTAATTATAAATTAAAAATACAAGAACCAATTAATATTATGGGATTATCATACTTATATCACATTAAATTACCTGAAGCAATAATATAAAACTGTTGACTTTTATTGTAGAAGTAAAAGAGGAGAAAAGGGAGGAGACTGGGTGGTAAAATCAAGCTTTTTCCAATAATGGACTCCTTATTTAGGACCTATAATATAGGTTTAAGGCCCAGTTGCTGAGAACATAATTAACTATAAATTTGCTAATCTAGATTAGTTAACCATTCTATTGCGCTGATCATAGTTGGCTCTTGCTCTTGAAGTAATCAATCAGGAATAGCTAATTCACCTTCAGACCTGGATTAAGTATTTAACTTACGTTAAATTCACCTTTTTTTACATTACTTTAACATTGAAACATGTGCGTTTCAATTAAACTTTATCTTTCTCAAAATATTTTTGGAATATTTAACCCAATCATCAAGGAAAATCGAACATAATTTCTTCACTTGAAAATTCTACATCAGATAAAAATATCGCAGAACAGTTCAATGTTGTTTTTTACAAATTATGAAATTTACTATGAATTATAATTCTAAACAAGGTATAGATTTAAAAAGAAAGGGTTATTTGACATATGTTCAATAATACCATTCAATAATATATATATATATATATATTTTTTTTTTTTTTTTTTTTTATCATTTTTTTTTTTTTCAACACTGAATTAGACAGGATATGTCTGACTCAGTGGGAAATAAGAATAAGCAGTAAAATTAAGCTTTATGAATAGTTAAACAATTTCTTATTTCAAAGTTTAGCACATCAATAAAAGTATGATTGTATCATACATAATTTTACAAATAAGAAACTATTGGGTTAGACATCTTTACAATATTGAACTACTAGTGCAGCCAGGACAGATTATCCTACAAGACCAAGCCAAGATGAAAAGATCTAGATTCATACTGTGGGTCAGCCAAAAAATATTTTAAGTCATGAACTTTACTGATCATTATTCATTGAGATACAAAATGAAAATTAATAGCACTAGTTTAGGAATATTTTCCAAAGATTATCATAACCTGTTTTTAATAATGTCCTTGGATTCTGCTTCAGGAACGTCTGGGAAGTCGCAAATAAGGTACCCTGGGGTCAGTCATTAAACAATAATAAGTGTTTTCACAAGTATTCTATTATTTCATTCAAGGTATATATGACGTAATGTTGTTGCAATAATTATATTTGTGGAATACTAGATACAACTTAGACAAGCTTCTCCTTACTTTTAACCCAAGGTATTTATAAATGAATGTAAACATATAACTTATAAATATCTTGCTCCCGAATTATTTACATTTAGATTTTATATGGGTCTAAAACATAAGAATAATAACTTCGAAGGTGTTAATTCTTAACTTAAAAAAAAAAAAAAAACAATAAATAAATAAAAGTTCACATAGACTTTCGTCCGATTTCACACAGAAAAACTTTAGATTTCAGTTTTGTTTTTACTTAAATAAGCCACTTTTTCCTTTCATTATTTGTCCAATTGAATAACTACAATATATGTAATTAGGCCAAAGTATACTTCTTAAAAGGAATTTTATCTCCTCAAAATATTGAAATGAATTCTATATGCCAAAAAAAAAAAAAACGTATAAATTGAGTGTTTTTTTTTTTTTGTTTTTTTAATAATATATTTTGTCTATAATATTTAATGAAAAAAAGAAAGAAAGAAAGATTTTATACACAAATTCGAAGAAAAGTAAAAATGAGCTTTTAAACTTTATACCAAGTTGAGAAGTAATTGAATGTTGTGTACTACGCACGCAAGATTTTAGCGATAACTTTCAATGGCTTTCTCACGATTTCGCAAATTTCCTCATGGTAGTCATTTAACTGAATAATTAATCAATACTAGTAATGAGATTAGCAAATAAATTATACTTCGTTATATTCGACTTTACATTGGTTTTTAAATCATTTATTAATAGTAAAGACGATACTTATGTTTATAGTACATCATACTGAAAGTTTTCATTTCCGTGCTAGACTCACCACACACAGACCTTTTTGCGGAACTTGGTCGTTTGGACCAACTGAAATTCGAATATTTTTACGATCGCAATACTTTCCCTTGCTGTATATTATATATATATATATATATTATATATATATATATATATATATATATATATATATAATATATATATATATATATATATATATATATATAGGCAAGGGAAAGAAAACCGTAGCCCGTTTTCTAAAAAAGAAAACATACTGGTCATTTATCTGTATTTTAGAGGTTATAATAATAGATTTATTTCTTTATTAACAGAGCAATAAGCCTCTCCCTTGGGAGGTACGTACATAAATACGTAAAACATTTCTTGCTTAGTTGAAACTAGAATTTATATCCATGTACTTAATGATAGATTTATTGTGACATGAAAAAATACTAAACCCTTAAAAGATGTCTGTTATTAATCTTTATTTCACAGATTAATCAAGAAATAAACCTGTGCTTTTTAAATTATGCACATTTGCAATCGACCATAAAAAAAAAAAAAAATAATAATAAAAACCTCAAACTTTGATCTTGCGTATCAAGATGCGTAGGACCCGATAACAAACATATAAAATTTTTTTAAAAAAATTCAATTTTCATCCGATGAATATAAATATGGACAACGATTTTATTGCTAATCGATAGAGAATTAAATTCCTTACAAAACGGAAAGCTATTCATAAAAATCGATTGAGAAATAGCGGAGATCTAGCGTTTTGAAGTAGTGGTGATTGGCCATTTTCTTCTAAAATAATTTGACAGTGTTGCTGGTTTGTCTTTCTTAAGCTCTTTGATTAATATATTGCTATACATATATTGTAACTGCCTAAACATCTATATTGATTGTTATACCCTAATATAATTAATTGGAAATAATAAACCATTGTGCAATAATTTGCAACGTATTTTGTTTAAACTTCTTGCAGCAAAAGTATTTACTCTTTATATCGCTTGTTCAATTTTATATTATTAGTTACAACACTTTTTGTTTTTTAATAAGAAATTGTTGTATTTTGTATTCTTTTTTCTATAAATATATTTATTTTACAGGGAAGGAGCCACAGCCTAGGACACAGGCACGACGCCATTGACGGTATCAACTTGAATTATGATTCAGAAGATGAAGTAGCTCCCTCCTATTTGGGAAAGGACAGTGTATTTAAATATTCAGTAAGGCACACTACTTTAATTTCAATGAGAGTATAACTTTAATTTAATCCAAAATGGTATCCCTTTTCTTTTCCTTGCTTTATTTCAGAGGTTCATATGATACTTCCGGTTATATAATCAATAAATAATACACAATAAATTCATTATGTATATGTTGAGTGAAGATTGTTGCTTTATTTTTACATCACTTTAGTGTTATTGCATATATCATCCTTTATTCTTAATTTTATTGTTTCAGTTTGTAATTGTCATCTATATCTTCCAGACTTGAAATATTATATTCCCTCTAATTAAATCTATGATATTTCTTTGGTTAACATTAGTGAATAGATTATTTTCAAAGTTTAATATTTTTGATTGAAATTAAAAAAAAAAAAAGATAGATATCTGGATGAGAAAAACGTTTATTATATATTTTTTTAAATACCAAACTGAGCGAATGATTTTTCTATTGAATGGTATTCCAAAAGATTGTGGGAAAGCTTTTAAGGTATTTTTACTTTCAGTTACCTATACATTATTTTTTTGTTCACCCTACCTCGCCTTTGAAGGCAATACGGGGGTTTCTCGGACCAGGGGGTGAGGGCGGGGAGATTAAATTCTCCCGGTCCGAGACGCGTACTAGTAATTTTTTGGTTTCTAGGATTTGAACATCTGATACCTAGGCAACGCGCGTTTAAAGCAATTCGCTCTAACCGATTCAGCTACAACGCCCCTCAACCCTCCCGCTCCCACTTATCTACACATGAAATAAAAAGTAAGGGAAAAGATTGCGATTGTGAAAATTATCGAATTCCAGTTTTGAATGGAAATACACGTTTTAGGGTTTCCTGAGTCCGAATAACCAACCCCACAAAAAGGTCTGTGTAGTGTGTGTGTGTGTGTGTGTGTGTGTGTGTGTGTGTGTGTGTGTGTGTGTGTGTGTGTGTGTGTGTGTGTGGTAAGTCTATCGCAATACGATGAGTTGTATAAAACTGAAATTTCATATTTTAAGAGTCTATGCCTGAAATGTTACAGGAACTTTTCCATAAAAATCGGCCAATGAGAAGAGCAGCTTTATACCATATATTTTGCACCTTTTTACGATTATCTCATAAACGGCTCTAAAGGTTTTGATTAAACTCGCTACATCGATGTTAAACTTAATGGGCTTTAATATGATGTAGGTTTTATTATGATTGAAATCGTCTGACAGAGCTTAAATACCCATAGTTTAAATTTTCTTTCTTTAAAATATCTTCAATTTTGTAGATTTAAAAAAATTAACCATTTCATGTTAGCATTGATAAAAAATGGCTAAATATCTAAGTTGGATCAATTTGACAATAAACTGTAAAAGAAAAGAGCAAACGTATCTTTTATGTAATATTTTACTTTTTTTGTTGATAAGAACCATAATATAGAATAAAATTTTTATTCTGGGACAGGATCCCTTTTTCCAGATAGTAGTAGAGAGGACAAGAAAGGAATGATCAAAAGTTTTTGTTCTATGGATAGGAATATAAATGTCAGAATGGCGCGATCTTGTTTCCAGGGAGTGGATTGAAGATTTGCAGAAGACTGTGGATATAAGGAGGTAGCTGGGAGTGGATGATCCTAGGAAAAATTTTCTGCGGATAGAGGGAAGGAGCCACTTTAACTCGCTGTATAAATGGGTCACATGAGACCTCTTCGGTGTGCCGAGGACAAATCTTAAAATATGTTCATAATTCGCTTAAGCCTGTACTCGAGCGAAATCTAGAGACCACCATATACCGTATACAGCATTAGTAAAAGTTGGGGAAAATAAATGAGGATACAAGGAGCTTACGGGTGGATGGTGGAAGAAGATGGCGGGAGCGATTAATTTATTAATTATTGTAGGTAAACACCAACGAAACTAAATATCATTCTTTAAACCTTTTTAAACTTTATTTATTGGTTGTTAAATTGATTTTAACAACCAAAATATTTCTATAGCTTTGTTGTAACGAAATTTATCCTATTGAAACTATTCCCGAAATTTCAAGTAAATTATTTAGTTGTGTTATTCATTTACAAGTCACCTATGAAGGGTTAAAAATCCTTTTGCTCAAACCTTATACCTACTGGCCGATACATGTCCATTAATTCATTTAAAGTTTAAATTATTCCAAAACTTATATTTTTTACAATATGAAAAAGCTCAATTCCAAATTTACTCACTTTATATTATGTGCTATGATGGTGATGATTTGATATTTTACAGCCTGAAGAAGAGACTATTACAAAAATCGTAAAAGCTTTTGGTTCCTGCCAAGCAAAACACCCTCTTAATACCGGTAAGATTGTCTATTTTATATTTAATTATCTCTCATATAGTATTAAAAATGTGATATATCAGCAGTTCATATATATATATATCATTTTGGGAGGTGAAACTTGCAATATCATGACGTCCTTAAATTATAATTCCGCCACTGTTAATGTGATCCACATTAGCGAAAAAGTTGCATCATTGTGGTGCTGCTAATTAATGCATTTAAACATTTCTGAAAAATTAACATATTCCGAAATTTTCCTCGCAATTGATATGAAGTTATAAAAATTATAATGGGATTGGTTTTAGATTTCAATCCAATTTTAAAGAATGATGCTACATTAATGGATACCATTTTAGACTTCATCAAACTATCCATCATGATCCGGTTCCTTTCATGTGGTAACTATTTTAGCAATTATGTGATTACGTTTTACAATTTTACTTCTTGAATTGTGCAATTATGCAACAACGTATCTTAACTGACAATCTAGGAGAACCTGAAACTTTCGACTTGTGTCGTGACAGTTCCGTATGAAACAAAATAAAAATCAAGTAAATTTGAGTGTAAGCAATACCTCATTCCTTTTACGCCCTACCGATGCCTTAATTTTTATTTTATTATTTGTATTTTAGCCTGTAAAATGTTTCTATCCTACGTTTCTTCATGTAATTTAAAATAATCATGATATTCAACTAAATTGTCGGTATACATTTAAAAGTTTTTACGAATGTCATTATATTCGTAACCATTACTTCCCAGACCTATACTTAGATTTAAAAAAAACACTAACCTGGTGAACTTGTAGGAAAAACTTTTTTTTTTTTCCTTTTGAAATAATAATATTAAGAAATATATTTACTAAATTCCCAAGTCATTTTAGCCTGTTAATAATTTAATTATTTCTTTTCAATCCTGGATGTTTACATTTTTTTTCTCCTACAATAGGGGTACTCACTACGTTTGCTATAGCATGCTACTTGTGTTATTTTGCTAAACCCGTCGAGTTTCTACAGTAATTTCCTGTAGAAAATTGATGGGTTTAGCACAATAGCACAAATAGCATGCTATAGCAAACGTAGTGAGTACCCCTAATGTCTAGAAAGTATGCTAATATCAATATTAAACTTTTTTGAATTAATATATTTTTTTATTCAGATGAACTTGCAGCAATGAAAAACCAAAATACAGATATGCATTTTTCTCATGATGCTAAAGTAAGTTCACAATTTATTTGATTGAGTTATACCAATTTTATTAAAATAACTATATACGTTGATATGCTATATGTTAATACTGATTACATATCTGTAGTGACATTTTTTTCTTTTCTTTTTTTTCAGTGTTTTTTCGCCTGTATGTTTAAAGCAGCAGATTTGGTATGAATATAATATGCTATATTTTAAACATCTTTTCATTAATATCTCTCATAATAATATTATCATGTAATTTCTGAAGGAATTAGTCCGGGTGACGGTCATTAAATGAAACAACTGAATAGTTTCAACTATTTTATTGTTTGCCAACGTTTCGACCCCCATTGTGGGTCATCATCAGGGCGTCTGGTAGGCGAGTGGAAACTCGCCGTGGAGTAATTCTCAGTAATCAGTAATTCTCAACGGTCAACTAATTATATCCACTATCATGTAATTTGTTTATGAATAAGTCTGAGGAATCACACGCTATAAAAATATATAGTTATTATAATATAATAAAATTATGTGTAATATAAGAAGTCCATTACTAAAATTGGAAGGAACATATATTATTATTGACTAACATATATACGATCTATATGTAACTGTATATGATAAAATCACATGTATATGATAAAATACGTGATTAGACATCTCACATTTATGCGCAGTTTCATAGTCCATCAGAGATTGGGTGTTGGACATGTTAATTGTCCCGCTTTTGAAATCCAATGTTCTATCATTCCCTTTGATTACAAGTCCACCGATTTTTATCTTTATGACATATTGATAACAAGTTCGTGGCTTACGTTATGCAATTTTAACCTTACGGAAGCTGGAAATACATTTTGATTAAAGTTGCCATGACTTTTATTCAACTGTCGTTCTGAAATTTCTGAGAAACATTATTCCTTATCCAATTGTAGTCAGCTCGATCTGAATTTAAAAATGTATAAAGATACTATGAAAAAATGCAAACCTTTGGGTAATATAACTATATATTTGCAAAATATAAAAAATAGAAATTTATAATATGTGGAATAGTCAGGAATTTGGAGTTTATGCTTGGACATGGCTCAGTAATGCCCTGATGATGGCTCACAAGCTTGAGCCGAAACGTTGGCAAAATTAAAAACAAAATTCAAAAGAATGGCTAATTTCTGCCTATTCCACCTTTAATAGTTTCTACAGTCGACTATACATCCTCAATACAATATATGGAAATTTGTTTTTACATTAAACGCTTTTTTGATTTTGTTTACTCCTTCACACAAACAAAAAAAATTGGGTCTCTAATGTTTGTCCTTTAGACAATACCATATTTTATCACGTTATTGTTAACCCAATGTCAAATGATAGCAAGAAATTCTATCTTAAAACGTTTTTATTGATTTTTCTATTGATTTCAACCATCAAATTCTTTATGTATCAAATCCTTCGTACAAACCTCAACGTTCCTTACTTTGTTAAGAATAAACTCATTCATAAAGACATTAATGTTCCATATGTTGTTGCATCGGCCCAAACTAAGTACCCATTCCTTTCATGATAAACGCCATTCCCAACCTAACCCACTAGTTTCAATCCTTGCTTCCTCTACCATTCCAGATAATCCTCCGAGGCGTCTGAAAAGAAGATGGTCTCGAGAACTTCTAGTATAGATTATTGACAGAAGGACTGCCAAAGGGTAGTGTCTCCACTTGAGTTTCATGGCATTATATTATATCTGTGGCGGTCGTGAAAACTGGATAACTCGAGTTATATCAACAATGAGTTAACTCCGCGTATCGCTCCCTCAGACCGTCTCCCATGTCGTGTTAAATGGATTAAATAAATTTCTTGGTGGAAGAAATTTCAGGTGGAAAGAAAGCTGTATATTAATTACTCTATTTTGGGTGAAATGAATGAAAGATTTTGACTTAACCGCTTATTCACGACCGTCACAGATATTATCATCACATTTACTTGATATATTTCTTAATACAGTTGTAAATAACAGTAAATATGTTCAATAAAAAATATATTATATATACAATTTCAGTTGAAAGATGGCAGAATCGTGGTTGAAAATGTAGTAGAATATTTTAATGAAAGCTCAGCTGGGGTAACTAATTCTAGGGAGATCGTTGAGGACTGTAATAAGGAAGGTAAATAAAAATTTAATATATTCATAAAAAACATTATGTAATTATAGAGAAGATTTTAGCAATATACACTTCTGTTGTTTTTTGTTTCAGTACCTGTAAATGAGCCTGATCTTTGTGAATACATATACAAAATGACCAAATGTTGGACTAAGAAGATACTTAATTCCTAAAAGCATTTCACAGCAATCAATTTATTAAAGCTATGTGAATTACACACACACATCTGTACATATGTATAAGTGTTAAATTATACATATGTATGTACGCATGTGATAAATATTTATATAAAATAAATTCAGAAATACAGAATTAAAAAAAAATAGTTCATTTGATTAGTCATAAATACTAACTAATAATTTAATTGTATAATAAATTTATTAAACAAATGTAAGTTATGAAGAAGCATTTATTTATTATAATTCATAATAACATAATAATAAAACTCATAAGAGGGCATCATTTAGTTTGAATAGATTTTATTCCACAATATTTTCTTCAACTAAACATTGTAAAAGATAATTTTTTTTTTTCTGTTCATTTATAGTTAAATGCCAGAAAATCCATCGTATTCTAGACCGATATTTTTTTTGTTTTTAACCTAAAATTAATTTAGACTTTGGGTAAGTATTAACAAATTAATAGAATTCACGAAAATGATAGGATTCTACCATCGAATATAATTATTTCGATCACGCCAATGACCTTCAAGGGTAGAGGCGGATAAACAAATTAAAAAAAAAAAAAAAAAAAAAAAAAAAAAAAAAAAAAAAAAAAATTTAGACTTTTTTTTTTACAAGTTAATGTTATCGAAACTTCAAAATAGTTCGCTTAATATTTACTTCTTTTTTTTAACCACTCACAATAAAATGATAATACTAGAAATAAAACGCACACTAGTTTACTTATACAATTCTAAATGTTTTGACCCTAAGAGACTTTTGGAAATGATTTTCAGAATCGTAGGTAATCTTTGTAATAGGCATCCTGCACATGTTCAGTTAAACTTTCAATTGGCAGATAAGCCTCTGAAATAATTTTGCAGCCAAGCAGTTCAATTGTTAGCACAGTGAATTTTACCAACTGTGGAATACTTGATCGTTGAGGGACTACGTAACAACAGTAAAAATAATATCTTCATTTCAAATTAATTCTCCTTTAAAAATTAAAAAAACATAACAATTTTATGGACAGATGCTGTTGAACGCTGCTAATGTATATTTTATGAAAGTTATTGTCTTATTAATACAATATATTTTAAACATGCCTTGAAAAGATATCTACTCAACATTATACTATTTTGAATATTTTATTTTACACTCGATTTCATAAACGAAAAAAATAAGAAGAAAACATTTTATTAGCATTGCATTCTTAGGAATATTTGTTTATCCCAAGGTGGCAATTATAATGTCATAGAAATTTTAATGTCCAGGAAGTTTCCTTTACAAAATTACGTTATTCTATTATTGGAGAAAGAAGTATTGAAAGAGAAGTTTGAGATAAAATCAGAGGATAAAAGGGCTATTGTAGAATGGTGATTTTACGATGCCAAGGCGATTGAAAACTAGTATATATATATAAATAAAATTGGAGGCTGATGTCTACTTCACTACTATTTTATTGAAAAAAAATATTCGCACTACGTTTCGGCTACAATGCCATCTTCAGGTGCAGTGGAACAACTTAGATTTAGTGTGGGTAGCTGCTTCCTAGTCAAAACCACATATATATATATAACCTATAGTTTACACCTACGATGTAGGTTTAAAAAAAAAAATTACATATTTTAAAAATATACATTGTTTGATTGGGCCTCTGGAATTGAGTCAGTCAACCCTAGCAGAATACAGCCCTACTAGGAATCTATCTTGACAAAATTCCCACTTGGAATCCTCACACTCGACTGAAAAGGCAAGAAACTGTTTGCTGACTACGATATTTAGTTGAAAAACGCACAAAACTTCCGAAATACTACAAAAACTAATTTATATTATCATCATCATCTATATGGGCATATGGGATTGAGCTATGGAGTTCCATCAAATTCCTACCGCATCCAATCCTTGCATTCCAAAATTCTAAATTCCCCTTTACTTTTCCTCCTTTAAAACCATCCATAAAGGTCTAAATATCATATTAGTTGTCGACTGAAACAAATATACCTCCTTCAATTCCAAACTTCCAGCTAACTCAAAACCACTAGTGTACACCTTCTGATATCCATCTCTTCCCGATAATACTCCGAAGCGCCTGAAAAGAAGGTCCCAGGATCTTCTTAGCATTGAAGTGCTACGGTCGGGTGGTTCTTTCAAGAAACTTTTTCATGTCCATAATTCAAGAATTGCTCATTTACTTGTATTTATTTCAATGTGCAGTTGTAAATATTAATACAAGAGATTGAACTAGATAAAATAAAAATTAATAAATTGCGATTGATTCAAAGGAGAAAAAAGGTTTGCATTCAAAGGGGGTAGCAAATTGAACGACATACCGTGTTCCATGTAAATTTCAAGCGAAACAACAAAACAAACATTTTAATTTCAATAGGGGCCCGCATATTATGGAGATATATCTCGCTACACTTAGTGAGACATTTCGAGCTACAAGTAAAAATTCGAAATATTTGATTTTGTTGCGCTGCTTGTTGCGTGACAAGGATTAGTGCAGATGTTTTTAGAACTATTAAATTAAACTAATAATAGATATTAATCAGGATTTCAAGTATGGTTTGTCACACGTATTTTTTACTTTCACTCACCTATATATGGAATATATAGTAAGGGAAAGTATTGCGATCGTGAAAATTTTCGAATTCCAGTTTTCAACGAAATTACACGTTTTAGGGTCACCTGAGTCAAAATAGTCCTAAAAACATACAAAAGTCCCGCAAAAAGGTCTTTGTATGTTTATGGTAAGTCCAGCGCGAAAACGAAAAGTCCTACGAAACTGGAATTTCATATTTGAGACAACCATACACCCGAGATGTTACAGCAACTTTTACATCAAAATCAGCTTACAAGAAGAGCCACTTCATGCCATGCATTTTGCACCATTTTACGATTTTCTCAAAAACGGCACTAACAATTTTGATTATATTCACTATATCGATGTAAAATTGGACAGGCTTTAATACCATGTAGGTTTCATTCTGATTGAATCAGTCTGACAGGGCTTAAATGCCGATATTTCAAACTTTTCCTCTAAAGTACCTTTAATTTTTTAGATTTTATGAAATTGACCATATCATCTGATAAACATTGCTAAAAAACAGGTAAATATATAAGTTTGATCCAACTAAAGGAGAAAACTGCTAACATATTTTTTAATGAATTTTTTTGTTTTTGAACTTAGGTAAAGTAATATACATGTATAATTACTCTTGGAATGCCAAAGATTTTAGAAAAAATATTATCTTATGCATACTATTGTAAAAATTAAAGGAGAGTGATGAAAAGCCGTCAAAACAAACTGCCAATTTAATTTTTTAGCGATTTATTTTTAGCTCTATATCAATTTAAAAATTCTTAAATTGATTTTAACTACGGAGGTAAGTGAAAGTTGTGTGTTGCACGCACCAGATTTGTTGATATATGATGGCATTACAAGAAATCATCTATCCTGTATAATTAGTTAATAAATTAATATAAATAATAAACAAATGTTATTTACATAAATTACCTAAATTTATGTCAGGGAAAATTAAAACCTTAATACTTCGTAAATAATTAAAAACATATGAAGATAAAACTTCTAGCTTCTTAATCATGTGAATGGTGTTAGAACTCACACTGACGAACTTACAGCCGTACTGCAAGACAAAAAAATTGATGTTGCACTCATTACTGAAACTAGACTAACCACTAAACAGTACTTTAAAATACCAGGATACACGACATACCGGACAGACCATCCAGACGGCAAAGCCCATGCCGGTACTGCTGTCATAGTCCGCCGATCCCTCACCCATCACTTACACCCAATTTCCGCCCACGATTACCTACAAGCAACTTCCATTGTTATCAAAACCTTTTCCTTTCCGCTTATCATCGCATCAGCATACTGCCCTCCTAAACATCCCATTTCCTCTACCCAATTTGAATCCTTTCTCAACTACTTGGGTAATCACTTCATTTTGGGTGCAGACTTAAACGCTAAGAACCAACAGTGGGGTTCTAGAACCACCGATTCTCGTGGACGGACATTGCAGTCTGCACTCAACTCCCGACGCTTTCATCTCCTACCTCCCGATTCTCCTACCTACTGGCCAACAGATCCTAACCGTAATCCTGACATCCTCGACTTCTTCATCCACAGCGGATTAGGCTCTCTTAATTTTTCCATAGCTCGCCTTGATGAACTATCCTCTGATCATAGTCCATTGATTCTAAATGTATCCATAACACCTATTCCTAAACCTATCCCACCGTCATTCATTAGAGGCCCTGTCAACTGGAACCTCTTCCGCGAAATCCTCACTAATGATATTGACCTCAGAGTGATTCTCAAAACCTCAAATGACCTTGACCAAGCCGCCTGGACTGCCTCCTCTCCCAAACAATCCCAAATAATTCCTTATAAAAGCCATTTACCACAACACCTGACAGACCTCATCAACAGAAAACGCCGAGCCAGAACATTATGGCAACGCACCCGCCACCCAGAGGATCGCCGCTCCTATAACTTTTTTTGTAGAAAATTAAAGCGGGAGTTGGCGATCTTCCGATCCCAATCCTACAATACCTACCTCTCCTCTCTCTCGACTCGTGACAATTCCTTGTGGAATGTCACGAAGAGAATCCTAAAATCCCCCCTGATATCCCATCCTCTCCGGCGTAGTGATAATTCCTGGGCTGCTTCTGACTAAGTAGGGCCCAGGAATTTGCACTACACCTTTCCAAGGTATTCACTCCTCATTCTGATCTCAATCCAACCCATACCGCAATAGTTGATGAGTTCCTTACGTCACCGATACCAATTTCCTTACCACCTAAAGCAATCAATCCCTCTGAGGTCAAATATCTGCTTCAAAAGCTTCCTCTCCGTAAATCCCCTGGATACGATCTCCTTACTCTTCAAATCCTAAGACAACTTCCACCTAAAGCCATTACATTCCTTACATATATCTATAACTGTATCCTACGCACTACCTATTTCCCTCTGTTGTGGAAACACTCGACTATCATCCTTTTCCTAAAACCAGGCAAACCATCCAACTGTACGTCATCCTACAGACCTATTAGCCTTCTTCCAATCCTCTCCAAAATCTTCGAAAAACTCCTATTAAAACGAATCCTAGCCAAATTTCACAATTTTCCTTCACACCAGTTTGGATTCCGTCCTCAACATTCCACGGTTCAGCAAGGACTCCGAGTTGTAGACCACATTTCCTCCGCCCTTGAGTGCAAGGAGTATTGTTGGGGTGCCTTTCTGGACATAGCTCAAGCTTTTGACCGGGTGTGGCACCCGGGACTGCTCTTTAAGCTCAAAACCCATTTACCTCAATCCTTATACCTAATCCTCCGATCCTATTTATCCAACCGCTCCTTCCGAGTTCGCTGTGGTTCCGAATTTTCCGAACAATATACTGTTGAGGCCGGTGTTCCTCAAGGAAGCGTCTTAGGACCCGTCCTCTACATCCTCTTCACCGCCGATATCCCTACCGATCCCAATACCTTTCTGGCAACATTTGCTGATGACACAGCCATTTTATCATCCAATTCCGATCCTGAAGCAGCATCGCTAAATCTCCAAAAGCACCTTTCCCTTGTCGAAGACTGGTGCAATGCTTGGCGCATTAAGGTGAACGAAAGCAAATGCACTCACGTCACATTCACCCTTCGACGCAAACCCTGTCCAACGGTTAATTTCAATTCCATACCGCTTCCTTCCTCAGACACAGTCCGGTATCTCGGCTTTTTACTAGACAAAAGACTGACGTGGAACCCACATACAAGACTAAAAAGAAAAGAACTCAACCGCAGATTCGGCCAGTTATACAGTTTACTAAACAGAAAATCTCATCTTTCAGTTGACAACAAATTACTAATATACAAGACAGTACTGAAACCTATATGGACCTACGGACTTGAACTGTGGGGAACAGCTAAACATTCTAACATCAAACGCATCCAATCCTTCCAATCCAAAGTCCTCCGAACAATAGTTAATGCTCCTTATTACGTTACCAACTGTACCCTACACCATGACCTTAATATTCTGTTTGTTTTAGACCTGGTACCATCTAAATTTTCCAAATTTCATCAGAACCTTAGTCATCATCCTAACCCTCTAGCGCAATCCCTATCCAGCACCACCCATCCCTACAATCCTCCTCGAAGATTGAAACGGCAGTGGCCACGAGACCTATTGTAAACATTTAAACTGGAGTTCTGACAATGGTCAGATCCTCCACTCATGTACGGTATGTTTGTGGCTACAGCGCCCTAACTCAGCCTCCACTGGCTCAGACCAGTGATGCGGCTGAGATAGAGGCGCTGGGATCTCTTGGATTCCGCTTTTTCCTTCACAAGTGGAGGGAAAAGCGCTTGCTGGGGTCCCTTTAGCAATTGTATACATTGTATATAGTTATGATTGTGTGTAAGATGTTTATTTATTTGCCAACTTTTTATTTATCTCAATAATAGGATTTTGTTTCGATTTGTTTTGTTTTTTATTTATTATTATTATTTTATTGTATATATATGAATTTATTTATGTTCTATTTTATGTAATTTGACCATTATTATTATTTTCTGTATATATAGTATGAATGTGGTCTCTTATCAATATTATTATTGTTCATTTTGTAACAAATTGTAATATATCTCAATAAAAATAATAAAAAAAAAAAAAAAAAGCTTCTTAATCAACCATAATTATTGGGATCACTTGTAGCTGGGTGGCTAGCGTAACAGCCTCTCATGCTAAAGGTCACGGGTTCAAACCCGCAGGTGGTCCTAGGATTTTTGAATGGGAGTAAAAAATCCTTAGTTATGCCGTCCTTCGGAGGGGACGTTAAAAGGTGGTCCCGAGCCTGTGCGATGTCAGGTACTCGTTAAAGAACCCTATCCTAATAAATAAACTCCCACTGTAGCATCGTCAGATTAGCCATAGTAGCATAAAGTGACGTTAAATAAATTAACAAACAAACAATCATAATTATTATATAAGAATACCGAGATTTCAGTAGGATGAGACTTGCCTTTTTATTGGGGTTTTTAGGTTTCCAGAGAATTGAATCACTCAAGCTTTAGCTTCACTTTAGAATATTTCTTTTAGCCACCTCAGTTTCTATGAGGTAATTAATTTAAGAAAAAATATATATCAACGGACTTTGCTTAAGGGGAGCAGAGGAAATCAGCTCCACGAATAAACTGTAAATTAGTTATATCTCTTCTTCTTCATCCTTCTTGTGCCTTTCAGCGTGTAAGTGTCTCAGTCCTTGCTAGCCCCTTCATGGCATTCAGTCCGTGTGTTTTCTGCTGTCCCAGCTTGGAGATGTGGTCCGTCTATGTAAGCCTAGGTCTGTCCCGGGGAAGTCTTCCAATTGGCCTAGGTTCGAAGAACTTCATTAGATTTCGATCTTCCTCCATTAGGCAAAGGTGGCCAAATCATTTTACCTGCCTCTTTTCAACCGCTTCTTTTACAGTTGAAACTTCTAGGTCCTCTCTTATTCACTGATTTCTGACTAGATATCTTCCAGAGAGGCCACCCACTCTCCACAGGTACCTAATAATAAATAGCTGATACTCGGGCTCCAGTGCTTGTCCAATGGGATCCAGCTTTCGCTTCCATAGAGAAGAGTAGGTAGGTATATATGCTTGAAAATGTGCAGCTTCAAGTTTATGTACACCTCCCATTTTCCAATCGCCGGAATTTGCATGGTTGGTATTAGACGTTATTTGCTTTTTTTGATCCGTTTGCAAACCTCTCCATCAATCTTTCTATTCCTGCTGATGATTTTACCTAGGTAGATATATTCCTCCGTCTTCTGAAAGGTTTTTCCTATACATATAGATGAGTTATATCTCTAACCAATGTAATTAGAAAAATATATGAGCTTCCTTGAACTCTTCAGATGGAGAGGTAACCTTTACTCATCCCACTGATACTGAGACTAACTAGATCAAATAAAGTAATCAAGGAGACATAACCCTTAAACACCTGGAATCTAAATATTACAAAGGGAGAATTCCTTTTCAGTTATTTACAAATTAATCAAGAAATTAAATTCAGTTTGGCTTTCATACAGAATATATAATAATATTTCAAAAAATTAAACCAAACAAGGTATGGTTGTGGTCGGTAGCCCTATTAGCAGCTCGGAAACATGGACTCCAACTAAAAACCGGAATACTAGAATAGAAAAATTTATTTGTCTTTGGGAAATTCCTCATACAAACACAGCCTAGCTTGACTATTTACAACAAATTTTGTACATATATCGAAAAAGGTAAATTAACAGTGTTTTTTTTGTCAATAGAGTAGAGATAAAATAAAAAATAATAATACATCTATTTTAAAAATAAAAATACATCTGGAAGGAATTAGTCCGGGTGGCGGTCATTTAATAAAACAACTAAATAGTTTCAACTATTTTATTGTTTGCCAACGTTTCGACCCCCTTTGTGGGTCATCATCAGGGCGCATGGTGGGAGAATGGAAACTCTTCAACTATTTATTGTTTGCCAACGTTTCGATCCCCTTTTGTGGGTCATCATCAGGGCGCATGGTGGGAGAATGGAAACTGAGTTTGAAATTGAGTTTCCATTCTCTCACCATGCGCCCTGATGATGACCCACAAAGGGATCAAAACGTTGGCAAACAATAAAATAGTTGAAACTATTTAGTTGATTCATTTAATGACCGCCAACCGGACTAATTCCTTCTAGTAATTCTCAACGGTCAACTAATTACATCCACAATGATAAAAATACATCTGTTTATGAAAATAAATCTGAATTGAAATTTTTCAGTACAGGGATACAGTTCGGCTATACTGGTTACTAGAATATAAAATATAAATTGGCATTTCATTACTTTAATTTACTTACATTAGTTAAAATGGCTTAATGTTCACTTTAGGTATAATAAAAGTGTTTATGAATTTATCATAAATTTATATGATTCAAACCATTATTTTATATAGCACTATTTACATATAGGTCGCTCCATTTTAAATCGTCCAATTTTCATTATTTTTGATGCTCAACATTTTTTTTTTTTTTTTGACCAGTTATTATCTATTCTTTCGTGAGTATAAAACCATAAATAATAAAATTTTCTGGCCAAAACTTGTAGTATTGCAACCGTTTTAAGTCAGCTCCGCGGACAAAAACATGTGATGGGAATATCTTTCTAAATCCTGTAATGTCTTAGACATCTAATCAAAACAAAAATTAAAAATAAGTTAAGAACATGCTTTTTATTTTTTGTTCCCACAACTCATTACCTAAATACTGAAGAAAGTCATTTAAAGAATTCTCGAAAAGGAAAAAAAAAAAAACCAAACTTTTAACGAGATGAAAACATATAAAGGAAAAAAAACTCGTTTTCAATTATTTTATTTTTTATATAGCTTGTCATAGTCCTACTTGCTTTGAGACTAAGCTGGTTCCAGAGCTATAAAATTCTCTTCACTGTTAAAATAACTTTTATTTTTAAAACTTATTTACTCCGGTAATTTTTCATATTTAAGAATTAAACAAAAAATAGAATGATGATGAGGGTATTTCATATCATTTTGGTCTTTACAACACATTCCTATGTAGCCAAGAAAACGGTTAAAAAAAAAAAAGGAAAAATTATTTCAGCTGAAACCTTTGGCGCGCTATGACATGGGAGGCTAGAAATGATTTTCACTCTTAATTATTTTTTCTGGTATAGTCTTATCAATGCACTACTTGTTTTAGAACTTTTGATCGTGTAAGCTATATCATTTTTTCAAAATAAATTTTCAAAAAAGGATTATTTGCCAGCTTAGTAATATTTACAGTAAAATGTCTCAAAAAGGACTGATTTAAAAGTGATAAAACTCAAACAGATTATGCCTCTGTATAATAAGTACGATAGAATAACATTTTGATGATGAGACCCTGTTTGTTTTCGTAATATAGTACATCAAATATTACTTGCCTTGCCAGAGTGGCCCTCATCTTATCAACCGACTATAAGACAAACCAAATTAGTAACACTAGAACCAGTTGAGTCTCAGCCTCTGAATTTTATTGGTTAATATAAAAATATTTCGTCATGTAATTATTAATCGACATTAGTCAGATATTTCAAATTCAGATATTTTGACCTAAAAGTTTCAAATACTTTAAAGGGTTATCTGGTATTTACCAGTTAAAATATATAATTCTTAAAAATTGCTAAGGAAAATATGTTTCGCCATATCATCACTTGGAGGTTAGGTAATGATATAGCTCTCAATGACTGAGCAAAGTATCGGCTACCTGAGTTGTGTGGTGCGCATTAGCGCTAAATACTGTATTCAAAATTAATAACAGTTGCAATCACGCTATTGTTTCTGACGTAGATATACTCACCATTTGGTGACTTGAGATTTACTATTATGTTAAACCGGATGAACGAAAAGAAAAGTATAAATTTGAAAATAGAATTATTTGTATATATATATATATATATATATATATATATATATATATATGTTTACATATTTATGGGAGAAGTTAATTCAGGGTGTAGTCAAAAGAGCACACAATTGAGTATGACGTTTCGGTCTAAATTATAGGACTTCTTCAGGGCATTTGAAGGAGAGCGTCACAACAATGAAGCAATAATCTGTTAATTATTGATTATTATTATTATTAATTAGAAATAATTATCGCTTCATCGTTGTGACACTCTCCTTCAAACGCCCTGAAGAAAACCTATAATTTAGGCCGAAACGTTGGCATCATTAAATTAAGTTTACACTCAATTGTGTGTTCTTTTGACTGCACCGTGAACTAACTTCTCCCATATATACATACAGTCAACGATTTTCACTTCACTATATATATTTATATTTATTTAGTAATATTTCATGCGGTCGCATAAATGGGTATAGAAATAGAGAAAAAAGACTTCAATCACACACACACACACACACACACAAACAAAAATAAACAATAATAATACCTGTAATCTTTACACGCGATTGAATAAAAATTTCTTTGATAGTGTGACGTATGACGATGAAGTTAAAAAGAAAAAAAGGCATTATAGAATTTCACAAAATGTGGTGCGCGAACATACGACTTTCACTTACCTCCTTAAAATTAATTCAAGAATTTTTAAACATAGTTGGAGATCAAAAAAGGTTAAAGAATTAGTTAGATCGAGTTTCGATAGAAACACCTGTTTCATTAAATAATATATTATATTATAATCTGCAACAATCCCTTAGGTGCATCCCCTTGTTGCCACTCTCCCTCTTCAATTTTATGTATAAGATAGTATTTTTTCAAGATCTTTAACTTTTCAACGATCTATTATATGTCTTTATTATTTATTCTTGTTATCAGAAAAACAAAGATATATTTAAAAAATATGTTTGGATCTCTTCTCCTTTAGTGGATTATCAAATTTGCTCAACTTGTTGATTTAGCCATTCTAATTAAAGATGATATGGTTATTTAGGTTTGTATGGTTTCTATGACAATAAAAAAAAAATCTGCATTTAAGCCCTGTCAGAATGATATCTATATGATTTTAAAGTTCATTTTTCATGGATATTGGGAGTTAAATCCAATTGTTATGCCGTTTTTGAGAAAACCGTGAATAGGTGCTAAATACATGGTACAATGTGGCCCTTGGTTCGCCATTTTGATGAAGAAGTTACTGTAACCTCTGGGGCGTATAGTTCTATTAAATATAAAATTTCAGTATCGTACGGCTTTTCGTTTTCTGAGCTAAATTTACAAAACGCACCACAGTTTTATGATCAGCAAGCTGGAGGCCTACCGTGTAAGCCATTGAAGAATGGTAAAGATTGATCTTATTCCCATAATTTTTAGCTATTTTACTGCATACTATATCTAGTTCCTCTTATGTGATTTTCGGCACTGGTTCCAGATCCAGCATCGCCATTTGTCAATGGGTATTTTGCAGCATCTTAGGAATAGAGCTGCCACTATTTTTCTAACAATTCTGGACAGCTCGAGGGCGACAATTTTGAATTTTTCAGTTTGGCCATGACTATTTTTAAGACTCCTCCACGTATTTTCGTCTACCCGATTCTTCCGGCAGTTAAGTTTACTTTATTTTATTGACATAACCATGTCTGTCTTAGCTTATTTATGTTCATGCTTTCGAGCCTCATAATGTAAGCCACCTCTCGCTCGCTGGGCTCATCTTCTGGGACGAAATCAAGTTTGGCAGAGAACAGCGATCGGCTATGTTCACCAATATATTGGCATGTTTCGATGTGTCCTGAAAGCCTTGGCCATTGATGCATCGCATGCATTAACTTCATCAACCGTGTTACACTTTCTTCTACTGTCCCTAGTAATTCGATTCTTTAATTCATCACGATATTAAAGGAGTAATGTTTGACAGAGGGTTCCGTGGGATGATAATGACGATTAGAGAAGTGGTTTTGTTAGTGAGTAGGAATCTCACATTGCTGTGGACTTGATTGTATGATTGTTGCACTTGTCTCGTGAAAGATTTTTCTCCTAGACAGAAAAAAAAAACAGACCTTTTCAGAAGACTTGGCTATTTGGGCTCACGGGATCCTAAAGCGGATACTTTTATTGATAACTGGAGTTTGATGATTTTTACGGTCACAATACTTTTCCTTAATATATATTTCACATAAAGGTACGTGAAAGTAAAAATTCAGTGATTCTGGCCCAGTGAATGCAGTTTTATTTCATTACGTGCTAAACTTTATTATGTAGAAAGGTGTGGTGAAATTTAATTTATAAGATAATCTACATTTGTTAACTGATTTTGAAGAGCTTGAAGTTTAAGAAAAAAACGAGGGCTAAAAAATACCGTATGTTTTTATAACGACTACATTACCATGTTGTTTACGTACTGATACAACACTTGCATGAAACGTTTATCAAAATTTATATAATCGATTTCATTTGTCTGATTTAAGGTGATGTTAGATGGTTCAGAAAACCGATTTTACTTCACTTTAATAGTGTCAGATCGTATTGCACATCAAATTTTTATTCTCATTGAAAATAAAATTTTCTACAAGCTTCACAATTTAGTTTTCGTTTCTGATTTCTATTAGGTAGTAGAAAATTAGTATAGTTTGACTATCATTGAAAACATTAATTTATAATTCCTTGCTGCTATTCTTTGTGAGTTTACTTTCACCAATTTTAAACGATATAGCGTGTGGTGCTAAATTCAAAAACTTTTTTTTTTTTCTGAAAATACGTTGGGTGAATTTTGAATATAATAGTATAATGAATAATGAAATTTAAGAAAATATAACAGTTTTTCGAAATTTAGAGCCTTTGTATAACTGAATCCGTACTATTTCCTTGATTTCTCTAATAACTTTAATAATTTTTTTTAAACTTTGATAACATCATGCAATTTTTGTTGTCTTCTAGCTATAGAAAATTATTAATTGGTTAACAATCTCTAATAATAATGTAGAGTCTTGTGAAGAAACAAAGACAATAAAAATATATATATTTTTTTTTTTTGTAAAATATATAGAACATTAAACTGTTTGGAGAATTTAGATTTTAATTATTTGATGTTTAGATTTTTTAATAGCAATAATCTAATTTGATGGAGATTAAGTTATTACGTTTAGAAAATTTGAATAATGCAAATATGTTCGTTTTTTACTTCATGTTCATTAATATCGATCTATACTTGATTATTAAACTAAAATATAATAATAATAGAGTTCAATATTATTATTATCATTTTTCTAATAAAAATATAGCTGAAGATGAAGGTAGTGTTCTTGGGAATAATAAGGTTTTAGTGAGGAGAGGGGATGGTTGACTGAGGCTATATAGGAAGACACTCCGTTCCCTGGAATCAGACCAAAATCTCAAGCTGGAAGGATGAAGGCTATCACAACAGCATTAGCTTTCACTTTGGTCCTCACAACCATCGAGGTAATATAATAAAAATATACTTTTGAAATATCAATAAAATCAGTTATGAGTTATCAACTCAACCATAGTTACAGTACGTTTGGTAAGAGCATACTCATTTAATTATGCCGAGGTAATTTAATAAAATAATTTATTTCAGTTAAAAGAAAATTCGGATAGATGAAAATAATTATAGGAGCTCTACCAACATAAATAACAATCAGTAAGATCTCATTTGACTTCTCGTTTACTATCCATTACTAACACGAATTTGATGTCGATAAAAAAGATTGAACTGTTCTCTGCCTTTAGTTGACTTAGTAAAATTTTCAAATATTATTCAAAAATTATAAATATTTAAAATAAAAACAATGGTAAAAATAATTCAGAAGAATGACCCATACCATTCTATTAGGACAGATAAAAGCAGCTAAATGTAAAAGTTGAACGAATTTGATAACCAACTAAAGGAGAAAAGAGCAAAAATATTATACCCTTGGAAACCTGAAGATTTTAGGAAAATTTTATCTTATATATAAAGTTGTAAAAGGCAATATAAAGCAACAAATAAAGCATACAATTGTTCTATAATTATACTAACGATTTGATATTGCCATATTATTTAATCAAATCATATGTTTCTAAGAAAACAAAATAAACTTTTTATTGAAATTGACTTCAAATTTTTAACTTTAAATTTATTTAATAGTTCTTAAATTGATTTTAACAACCGAGCTAAGTGAAAGTCGTGTGTTGTCCGCACCAGATTTTAAAATAAAGGTACTTTAGAAGAAGACAAATTAAAATATTTAAGCCCTGTCAGACTATTTCAATCAGAATGAAATCTACATGATATTAAAGCCCATTAAATTTTACAAAGATATACTGGGTTTAATCATTATCGTTAGAGCCGTTTTTTAGAAAATCGTAAAAAGGTCCAAAATGCATGCTATAAAGTTGTTCTTCTGGTAAGCTCATTTTGATGAAAAAAGTTTTGTCACGTCTCGGGCGTATAGTTGTCTTAAATATGAAATTTCAGTTTCATAGGACTTACCGTTTTCGCCCGGGAGTTACCACACACACACACACACACACACACACACACACACACACACACACACAGATATTGATGAAAAAGTTGCTGTAACATCTCGGACGTATAGCTGTCTTAAATAGAAAAGTTTTATTTAGTATGGTTTTTAGTTTTTGTGCTAGACTTATCACCTACGGACACACACACCTTTCTTCTGGCCATTTGAACTCAGGGACCCTAAAACGTCTATTCCAGTTGAAAACTGCGATTCGAAAATTTTAACGACCCCAATACGTGTCCTTACTATATATTTCATAGATAGGTGAGCGAAAGTAAACTAGTAATATTGTATAAATTAAAAAGATTTGTAGAATCAATGGTTTTTTTAAGTCGGAATACATTATTATATTATATTATACATTAAGGTTTTGTAATTATATTCCCGATATATAGTGAAGTAAGATAAACATTTTTTTGACCGAATTCTGTACGTAATTAGAGATGAGGATATATACTAATGATAACTATTATTAGCGTATTTGTAAAACTCAAGTTATGATTTATTTTCCTTCACCCTCAACTCAAATCATGCATAATATTTAGAAAAGGATTATTGAACAAAATATATTTATATCTTTAAAATTAATGTTTTAACCAATCTTCCTTATTTATTATGTTTTTATACTATTAGTTTTTATGAAATATTGAATTGCTTTATCTTTAGGATCTTTTAATTAATACAATTGATTAAAAATCAAACTAACGCATATTAATAATTAGTAGCTCTGCCAAAATTAAGAACTTACTTCACTTATTTCAGCTGGAATCGGTTCATATTTTCTTTCCCTTTATTCTTAAAGGACATGTCGCTCCACGTTTTGATGGTCTTAATTTTTTTAGCGGTTATTCCCTATCCCTTCCAAAATATAAAATCGTGGATAAAACCTTTTTCTGGCGAATAATTTTAGTTTTGCAGCTATTTTGTCAGCTTTGGGGCTGAAAACGTATGTTGAGAAACTCCCTCTAGCTCTGGTAACTTTGTAAATATCTAAATTAAAACAATTAGATAAGGATGTGTTTTACATTTGTAGCCATCATGCACATGTAGCATTCTCACTATCATTACACAAACACATTACCTAAGAGGTGAAGAAAGTGGTTTAAAAATTTCTGGAAAAATAATTAAAATGATACTTTTAGCAAATTAAACATTTATGAAGGAAAATAGAATCTGATTACTTTTTCTCATATAACTTATTTATATGATGATGATGATAGAACAGTATCCTTGCAGTAGTCATGAAAGTCTCGTTTTTATTATTTTTCGAGAATTTTTCTAGCCAATTTCGTTACTATTTAGGTAATATGTTGTGTAATGAAGGTGAGAGAGAATCACCGACCAGCAATCGTTAGGAACAAAATGCAGTAGTAAGTTCTAACCGTAGATATCTCACAACAATGAAACTAAGTTGAACGTCTTACGGAGTGGGGTGAAGGTTCTATTTGTCTCTGGCGTATAGTTGTCTTCAAAATGAAATTTCAGTTTCATAGGACTCTTCGTTTTTGGCTGGGAGTTACCACACATACACACACACACACAGACCTTTTTGCGGGACTTGGTTATTTGGACTCAGGTGACCCTAAAACGTGTATTTCCGTTGAAAACTGGAATTCGAAAATTTTCATGATCGCAATACTTTCCCTTACTATATATAGTAAGTGAAAGTAATACGTGAAACTATTAAAGAATTAATTATATTGAATTTATATAGAAACATGTGTTCTATTAAAAAATCTATTATATTACCTAAAATAATCAGTTAGTTTTATCGTCTTTTCATCACTCTCTATTAAGTTTTAAAAGCTTGAGTATAAGATAATATTTTTTCTAAAATCTTTAGCTTTCCAACGGCATATCATACATAAATAGATAGTACTGTTCTTATGTTCAAAAACAAAAAATTGCATAAACAAATATTTTTTCAATTTTCTCCTTTAGTTGCTTTTCAAATTCGCTCAACTTGCATATTTAGCTGTTTTTCATCAGTGGTAACAAGATAATATAGTTATTTTTATAGAATCAACAAAATGATAGGTACTTTAAAGAAAGAAAATTTAAAATATCGGGATTTAAGCCCTGTCAGACCATCTTAATCAGAATGAAACCTACATGATATTACAGCCTATTAAATTTTACATCGATATAGCGAGTTTAATCAAACTCGGAACAGTTTTCAAGAAAATCGAAAAAAGGTGCAAAACGCATAGTATAAAGTGGCTCTTGTGGTAAGCTCATTTTGATGAAAAAAAGTTTTGTAACCTCTCAGGTGTATATTTGTATTAAATGTGAAATTTCAGTTTCATAGGACTTACCGTTTCCGCCCGGGAGTTACCACACACACAGACCTTTTTGCGGGACTTGGTTATTTTGATTCAGGGGACCCTAAAATGCGTATTTCCGTTGAAAACTGGAATTCGAAAATTTCAAGATCGCAGTACTTTCCCTTACTATAAATAGTAAGTGAAAGTAAAATAAATTATATGGTAAAATGATTTGATATGAAAGCTTAATTAATTAATAGTTGAAATGAATTTTGTAGACATTTAACAGTTAATGAAATTTTAACAATTTTATTTTACATATTATATTGAGGTGAAAATAAGTCCGTTTTAATGGTAGTAATTCTTTTTATTCATATATTTCAGGCAGAAGAAAGTGTGAAAGCAAAAATAATGAAAGTCTTCAGTACCTGTAAGGAAAAGAATCCTATCACAGACGGTAAGCTCACCTTTTGGAAATTACGGGCTGTAATAATGTTGTGGCTTAATGTTTAATGCATATTTATTTTTATTAAGTGAAAACTTCTTCAGGTGCGTTATGATAATTTTGGTTGGGGTGAAACCTTTGATTTCAGGTGACCCTTTGAGTTACTAACATGCTCTAGACTGGCGCATACAAAGCAGTGTGAGTATACATGCCCACTAGAGATATGATATCGATCTCGATTTCCGTGAACGTAATCCATACCGGTGTAACATCAGCACAAAAATTTCTTTATTCTTCTCTTCCTCTTCGAGCCATTATTGGCGTGGAGGGGCCTCGATCCAGCGCTGCCAGTTATCCTGTTCTCCGCGGATTGGGAGTAACAGGATTCCAATGTGCCCCTGTTACTTCCAATCCTCTTGACCATATCCTGACAGGAAATTCAAGGTCGGCCACGTGGTCTTCCAGTGTCCTTCTGGGTTCCCTTATTTCGTCCATACGGCAAACATACCCAAAGCATTTTAATTGCCTGTTTTCCATAATTGTCTTCAATGGCGGTACCTCGAGCATCTCTCTGATCTTGTTGTTTTGGACACAGTCTTTCCTTGTCTTCCCGCTGCTCTACGTAAGAATTTCATCTCAGCTGCATTGATCCGGCTGATATGCTTGTCGATCATCACCCAGCTCTCGCCTTCTTATGTAAGGACTGGTAGGTAAACAGCATTTATAGATGTGCATCTTAATATATCGCCACACTTCACGGTGTCCTATTATACTATTGTTGATCTGGTAGTACACCTGGTTCGCTTTATTGATTCTATTTACTACCTCTTGGTCAATTCTACCAGACCTGTCTATAGTGATTCCCAGGTAGTTGAATTAATTTACCACTTCTAGGATCTCCCCATTGCATACCATTTCAACATTTTCTTCATTCCGTGAGAGAACTAGAATCTTGCTTTTGGAGTCGTTGGTGGACATTTCCTTACGTAGTAGTTCTTCCTCCCATTCCACCAGAGCTAGTTGTAGGTTTTTTTTTGTGTCTGCTAATAGAACAATATCATTGGCATATAGAAGGCATTTCAAGAGAACTGTCTGCATCTTCCATTTATTAGCCCATGCCGTTCTTCGCTTGCATACTTTATGAATCTCGTCCATTAAAACTACTAATAGGAGAGGACTAAGGCTGTTCCCCTGTCTGACTCTTCTATCAAGAGGAAATGATTTGGATTCCCTACCATTGATTCTGACTTCTCCCTTTGCATTATGTGGATTGAATTGCCTGTATCAAATCTGATGGTACATTCTTTTTGGCAGACAATAAAGTTCCTGAAAGGTAAACACAAAAAAACAATTCAGAATATAAAGGATGAAAGAGGCAATGTAATGATGAACCAGATGGTATCTTAGAACAGTGGAAGCGCCACTACCAAGATCTCTTCTACGAAGAATATGGTACACCAGTGCTGCATGAACAACCTGCAACACAAGAGAAGAAGAAGAGCCTATAGAAGTAGACGGAGTGGAATATGCTCTCGAAAAGATACAAATAAATAAAGCTGCAGGAGAGATGGAATTTCACCTGAATTCCTGAAATTCGGTGGTGAAGGGTTCAAAAAAGCAATCCAAGGACTATTCCAAACTCTAAAGGGATAACAAGATAATTCCTTTAGATTGGGAATAAAGCACTATAGTCCCCATACATAAGAAAGGCTCCTCAACCGTATGCAAGAATTATAGACCAATTAGCTTGCTGTCCGTAGCCTATAAAATGTACACCTCTGTCCTTGAGAGAAGATTGAGAAGTAATGCAGAAGAGGAGCAGGCGGGCTTCCGCCTGGGAAACAGACCCAAGATCATATCTTTGTGCTTCGAAACATTTCTGAAAAGATATGGGACAGAAATAATAGTATCTATGTGGCTTTCCTGGATCTCAATGCTGCGTTTGATTCTGTGCCTGGATATGAAATACTACGAAAATATCAATATTTATAATTTTCAATATTTAATAGAATTAAAATCATGAAATGAGTATAGACTTGTAGATAAACTATGCTTTAGAACTTACCTCTTACGGCATATAAAGTTAATACAATGAATATCTTAATTCTCTTCACACTAAAATATTGATATTTTTAAATATTATTAAAACATTACTTTGCAAAAAAAATATTTATTGTTATTGTCAATATTTAAATCACAGTAAAACTAAATTGAAAAGAATATCTTGATCATATTAGCAAAGAAATATGAAACTTGAAAATTATATTAATTTTAATAATATAGATTTCAATTACACAAGCACAATGTATATTTTATTACTTATTAAAACATAAAATGAGGTTGTTGCACATTTATCAGTGCTACACACCTACATATATTCCAAAATATGTCTTACTTACATCTCATAATAATATTTACTTTTGAACTAATAGAACTCAGTCTAGGAGGTTATGTGTTTGAATGTTAATCTTTGATAATTGGACTTAAGAAAAATATCTTTATAATATTAGGGAAGAAATAACTATATTTTAAAATATCTTCATTTTTTTAATATATTTTTATATTTTCATTAAATTAAATATAACAAATAAAGGGGAAAAATCCCCTCCTTTGAGTAAAAAATCCTGTTGTATTTGCGAATTTCGATTCAAAGGAGGAAAATAAATAAAATAAAATTAGGTGTCAAAATTACGCAATAGCCTAATAATATATTTCTACATCAACAAACAAATTAACAACAATGATCGAGGAGAAAGAGAAATTAAGCGTCCGATAGAAAAGAACAAAAAAAAAAACGTAAAGATAAGAAAAAAACATTCATTTTAATTTTTCATAGGTCGATCAACCTTCTAAAACAGAGAATAATTTTAATTATAAAGCCGAAATTCAAGATAAAGAGAAAATAAAGGGTCATCATATCAACACAGGCAAAAAAGTCAATGACAAAGACAAAACAATGGGAATATTACAATATATGTAAGTCTACCTAATATGGTAACCAACACACAACATTCACTTACCTCCGTTATAATTATCAATTTAAGAATTTTCAAACAAATTTAGAAACGAAAATAAATTGTTAAAGAATTATTTACCTTGGATTTTAATAGAAACATGTGTTTTATTAAATAATCTATTGCAAATTTATCTACAAAAATCAGTTTGTTTTATCGGATTTTCATCAATTTCTGTTAACTTTTACAATAGTATGTATAAGATTATATTTTTTCTAAAATCTTTAGCTATCCAACAGTATATTATACGTTTATACTATTATTCTTGTGCTCAAAAACACAAAAATTCCATTAAAAAATATGTTTACACTTTTCTTTTTAGTTGTTTATCAAATTCGCTCAACCTTCATATTTAGCTGTTATTTATCAATAATGACAAGTTGATGTGACTAATTTTTTCTAACCTATAGAATTAAAGGTACTTTAATTGATGAAAATTTAAAATATCGGCATTTAAGCCTTGTCAGAGTATTTCAATCAGAATAAAAAATACATCATATTAAAACCCATCAAATTTTACATTGATGTATAGTGTTTAATCATAATAGTTAAAGCCGTTTTGGAGAAAATCGTAAAAAGGTCCAAAATGCATGGTAGAAAGTTGATCTTTCGGTCAGCTGATTTTGATGAAAAAGTTTCTGTAACATCTCTGGCGTATAGTTGTCTTCAATATGAAATTTCAGTTTCATAGGACTCTTCGTTTTTGGCTGGGAGTTACCACACACACACACACTCTCACAGACCTTTTTGCGGGACTTGGTCATTTGGACTCAGGAGACCCTAAAACGTGTATTTCTGTTGAAACTGGAATTCAACAATTTTCACGAACGCAATACTTTCTCTTCATATATAGTTAAGTGAAAGTAATTCTATCTTCTTGCATACCATTATCATGATATCTTTGAGGTCAAGAATATTTAAACTTAATGCTTTTCTACTGTTGAATCCAAGTGATTTTAACTCCTTCTGAATGTCTCAACTGCAATCTCAGCAATCATGCAGCTCTGTTATATGGCTTCTTAAAGTTTGCTGAACTTCAGAATTGTTACTCAAGATATAAACTGATTGTCTATGATCACTTAATAAAGTTTTTGACTATAAGGGATAAGAAATGATTTTATCTTTGATGTTTATGTGTAAAATGTTCTCCCTCTTACACTTACTCTTCATGACCAATAAATAGCTAGATATTTATTTTTATTTAGATAGTAAAGATCTCTGTCCTAATTAAACCTGAATAGGAAAATTTAGGACTTCCACTGTAGCATCATCAGATTAGCCACAGTTGCAAAAAGCGAATTTAAATGAATAACCAATCAAATAGCTATCATATAAATTTGATGCACTGTCATGATCAAATACTAATCTATATAAAATTCAAATTTAATCAAGAAATAAATACAAATATTACAGAAATATAATGAATAGTCCTTATAAGGGCCAGTTTCTAATAAAGTCCATTGGCTATTTTGCTTTCTTAGTTTTTCAACAAAATCAATAACCATAAATTAAAAAATATAGTGCTCCTACTGCCAAAGGTAACCACACTCATTGACAAGGCAAGGTAGATAAAGTATGAACTCATTGAAATAAATGTAGAGATAATTAATGATATTGCCTATCTTAGGTTTGCATTGTATTAATAATTAAATTAAAGCTTTACCTGAAAATAAATGTCATCTCTTCCTCTGAATATAACTCTAATTAACTTCATCTTCTATGTTCTACCAGTTGTCCTTACATTTTATTTTATTTAAAAGACGCATTTGAAAGAACTGCGTCAAAGTAACTATTATTATTTTTATTTTTTTATTTGAAGTAGGTACATTTGAGGAATATTCATGTTGTAATCATATTTAATGTGTGTGCATTTTACCATATTATAAAAATACATTTAATTTTAAACAACTAATCTAAGTGGAAAAGGGTGTTTCAGAAAGTGGGCACTGCGCTTGTATCCCAAGCTGGATTTTGGGCTCAAATCTTAGATTTAAAGAGTCTTTTACTTTTTTTTTATTTTATTTTTTTTTATCTAATTGTATAATATAAAAACAGAGTATCAATTTAGAGTTATGAGCAATTAAACATTAATATTTTTTCAGATGAACTAGCAGCATTTAAGAGAGCAGATGTTGCTTATGGTTATTCTCATGATGCTAAGGTTAGTTGAAAAAAAATTGTTGTGTTAGTATCTTAAAGAAGTTTCTAATATAAATATACTTAAGGTAATGTTCTAAAAGTTAAATAATTATGTATGAAATATGGTTACAAAATATGTTGTGCTTTTTTGTTTTTGTCGTGTTTTCTATCTAATTAAATGATCCCAGTAAAAATCCTGAAAATAGACCACTAAAAGAGAGTCTGTGAACTGCAATTGTTGATAATAAACAATGTTTGGTAGACTTGACAAAATTTGGGGCCAAGAATTGAAAATTATAATTTTTTTGAATACCTGCAATTATAATTTTTTTCTGAATAAATAATGGGATTTGTATGGTGTAATAAAGAACAAATCCTATGTTCTATGAAACATTTTATGTTTCACAAGTGCATAAGTACTTGATGTATTGAATTTAATAAAACACAAAACTGGGTCCAATTATAAAAATAAATAATCCCTATAAAAGGTTAACATAATAACACGCTTTTTAAAAATTTACAAAAAGTAAACAGCTTTTTATTATATTAATATAGGATGTCGTTTGATTCAAACAAAATTTTTTAGGATCTTATTCATTTCTGAATTTGCTTTATATCCAATCAGCAACAATGAGTTGTCTTTTAATTGGAAGATTCTATTTTATCTTCTCATGGGCCTCTTAAAAGGGAGTGGCGGGAATCCAGTTGATAGAGCACTAGTATACTATTATCTATGAATTGGGTTCAAATTTCGCCAGGGGCAAAATAATTATTTATTATTTTATTTCCATCATGAGGTGACTCTCCTGGGGCACACACAATCTAGAAGCGAGTACCCGAAAAATTGGGGAGAAAATCTAGCAGTCTAATCTCCTTATTGAATAGCCATTACCATTGAAATAGTATGATACTCTATATGTAATGAACCCAAGGCACTTCATATATTGTAGAGGTACTGGTTTTTTATTTCAATTAATTTGATTTTACTTAATAGTTATTTTATTTAAATCAAGTAATTTACAAATCTTTTGTTTTAGTGTATGCTGGCGTGTATGCTTGAAGAGGGGAAAATGGTAAGAATTTACTTTTATAATACTTAGCTCTTCCAGAATAAATGCCATCAAAATCTAAAATGCCATTTTATAAAAATAATATTTGAGTTCACTCCATTGAAAAGAGTTAATTGAAAAGGCATAATGTTTTGTATTTTTGAAACAATTATTTTAATTTCTTGGTTTTTCAGTAGAAATAAATTTAAAATGCGCCTCTTGTCAACATTTTTGAAATGAGCAATCATAGACTTCTTTCTTGCATTAAAAAGATTAATTTTACAAATCAAAGATCAAAAGAAAAGTTCAAGATTATTTTATTTAATATTTTTATTAACATTAACTATAATTATAAATATAGATAGCATCGAAGGAAAAATGTAAACAATCATGAAAAGCAAAGAATGATCTTTCAGTGATATTATAAGTTATTTATTTAAAAATTAAATTATTAGTGATGCACAAAACCATAGAGATAAATTTGAATTGATAAAATTGGAAAAAAAATAAAGGATAAAAAAAAAAAAGAAACACTTAAATATAAAGGAATTATTGATTTTAAAATTTGCAGTAGGACATTGGTCTGGGTAGTGGTCAGAGAGAGAAAAACAATCAAATACTTTTTAACTATGCTGTGCCTTGCCAATATTTTGATCCACATTGTGGGTCATCTTCAGGACTTTTAAGAGTTGGTGGTATAACGATGAGTGGAGTGTGAATCACCTCGGGATGTAGAATTAATTATTTGCTGAGATGACACTGTCTGCTGTTGTTGAGTTGTGGATAGGATATTGTGTTTGCGATTTTGAAACATGACTCTACAACAGAGAATTGAGGGAGATGTATCTTTTTGTTGGCTCTGTATTCTTTGGATCATGATCAATATCAATAGTTGACCATTAAGAGATACAGGAAGAAATTATTCCAGGTGACAGTCAGTGAGAGAGGAACAATTAAATAGTTAATAATACTATGTATTCATTTTATAAAATAGTTTAATTGTTAAAATTATGTAGGGAGGTGTGGATTATCTTTCTGAATTATAAATATATTTGAATGTTAATACATATTATAATATAAATATATTTTTAATTATGAATATTAATCCATGGTCATAAGTAAGCATATATAAAAGTAGCCAAAAAGTGTGAAATAATCCAAATGAATAATAATAATTTGTGTGCACTTATCATAGGGATTCATTTTTCCAAAATATGGAACAGTATTAAAACACTTTATTAACCGAAAGATATCACCCGCCGAACTTAGTACCTCACATTGCCATGGACATTGCCTATCCCAAGCTAGTGCAGCCATATTCAAAGATTACAATTATAAACATAGAATTTCCCCACAACCCCAAGAAATTTACCAGAACATGTGCACTACATTTATTTTGTTCCATCTAAGCTGGGACTAGAAATTAAAGAATCAGAATTTGTTCCAATATAACTTCCACATTGCTAGAGGGTTACTCATGGGCAGAAAATTAAGGACATTTGCAAACCTCAGAACACAGTCTGAAGAGCCATGATTTATCAAAATTCGAGCATGCACAGAAAAGTAATTAGAATTGGTTCGACATAAGATGTGGAATGAACTTGAATAATAAACGTATGCAATCCGCAACTAAAATAATTGTAAAGAAATTGAAAAATCATCAATCCATTAAATTAATAATGATAATTACTGGTGCATTCTTTATTTATTGTAAAAAATGATAGGGCTTGTGGCATTATTTTATAGCTATAATTTATTGGTAGGTGTATTGAATTGAGCTCAAAGTTCATTTTGAACAATAAATTAATTTCAAAGTGAAATAATACAGTTTATACTACAAAAATTTACTTAAAATATACTTAAGAACATTATTCTGTTTCACTTTATATCTCTGCCTTTCTAGAAAATCATTAAGACTACATATTGAAGCCATTCATTTACCTTTGAACCTTTGTGTTGGTCTTATCTACAAGATTCATTGTGGTTCATAGTGCATTACATGGAAATGACAAATGCATTGGCAGTTAGCACTAACCTGAGTAAAAAGATAGGACTGGAAAATATTTTATATCCCTTAAAATTATAAAAGTAGTTATTTTTAAATATAAGAGTAGATCTGTCATATCCAACATAACTATTGGTGTGTAAAACCCACCGGCTATTATTATGATCAGAAGTAATAATAGTTTCTATTAGTATTCTATTCAGTTTCTAATAAAACCTCTTACTTTTATCTAATTTTTAGCTCAAGGACGGAAAATATTTTAGGGAGAACGCTTTAATTATGGCTGATGTTATGCACATTGATGATTTCGATGAAGCAGCCAAAGCCAGAAAAGTTATTGAAGTCTGTGCAGAAAAAGGTAACTATAATTTATTAATAGTCTAATAACTGAGGTTCATTTATATTAAATTGTAATAATTAAGACGTAGATTACCTAAATATGTATATCATCTGTAGTTTTACTGGATGGGATTGGTTATTAACTTTGATATTAGATCCCAAATCAAAATCATTTTAACTTGATTCATTTAAATTCATACAGACAAACTAGTGGATTCATTGTCATGCAACATTTTGTACATTTTGCTGTATTTAGGAAAGTTCTCACAAATATTTTATAAGTTTATGTGCCTGATGTATGTTCTCATAAATTATATGTTGTAGTCCCTGAAGTTGGTCCAGATCAATGCGAATTCGCTTTTAAAATGGCTGAGTGTGGAGCAAATGAATCTAAAAAAGTGAGTATCATTTTAATATTATATTCACAAATCAAATAATCGTATACTATTTTAATATGAAATGTATGGGTTTATAACGTACATTATTTAATATGTAATGCACTACTTGACTATTATCACATAGGTAAATTTGTTTAATCTATTGTTTCAGCTTGGAATGAAGGATCATGATTTTTTCGAATAAAAAGGAAACAGTGCTAAAGAAAAACAAAAGTTTTACTATGTCAAAGTCGACAGCAGATCATGGGATTTCTGCTTTAACTTTCATATTACTAAATTTGTCATGATATTAAGTATTGTTAACATAAAATTTAACAAAACATTTGAAGAAAATACTAAAAAAAAAAAAAGGAAAATGTAAAAATACTCATTTTAATGAAATACAAGGAACATTTTCAATTGATATTTGTTTTATAATTTTTTGTTTTTTCCCTATCGACTCCTTGAAATTACAGTATAAATGACATAATATAATCCCATTAGGTCAATTTTAACAGTAAGGGTTGCTCTTGATTAACTGATCCAAATGGTAGACTAGGCACTCAACTAGTTTTAATTTTGCATCCTTGAAACTTACATTATCCAGAATGTTTTAAATTTGACCTTCAACCTATTGTTTGTTACATTCCAACATTTTGATTTTTTTAAATAAAATGTTTTTGGTTTATTGTATATAAGATATATGTAAACAATGGTGATGAGCCCACACCAAGGCATCTAGCACACAAGATGTGAGACATAGGCTAATCTAAAATAATTTGCAGCAAATATTAAAATTTATTTTGGGAAGTAAGAAGTTTGTCATTTCTCGATGATTTTTGACACTTAAGCAAAGCGGGTCATAAGTTTGCCTCTCTTCACTCTGAGACTAACATGGGATATCAATAAAATGTAAAAACCACGTTAAAATGAATTTTGTTAATGAATTCTATCATTCAATTTTGTAAGATAAATATAAAAATGGAGAGCAGTGTGCTCTAGTGGATAGGGCTCTAATCTACGGTTTTCCAGGTCCTGGGTTCAAATCCCATCGTGGTGGAATATTATTTAATCTGTTACTTCAGTCGGGTGGCGACCCTATCATTCAGAGACCCTCCTGTGGCAGGCCCAGTCTCTATAAAGTGGGTAAACGAAAAAATGGGAAAAAATCTGGCGGCAAAGTGTGATTTTGGCCTAAAAACCCTCATTGAATGGCTTTTGGCCTAGAAACAGTACGAATGTAACGTAATGTGCCAAGACCCTTCATGGGTTACAGAGGTGAAAGCAATTTTTTTATTTTTTTATAATGCAGATGTATTAGTCAATGTTAAAGTTTGATCAGGATTACCGTATGAAATACCTAGTAGATGATCCCATATAAAATACTTCTTGGTAGTTCTATTTATTTTTTTCTCGAGGAGAGAATGATTTCTTTTTATTTTGAATTTTGTTTTAGTATGAGGGACCAACTTGAAATACAATGAGTTTGTCTGTATACTTCTGCATTTATTCATTGCATCGATTTTAAAGTGGTACCAGTTAATCTCCTTCCATTTCACTCTTCCCATTTTCCCCTAATATTTAGCATTAACATTTAACCTGTAGTCTTGTGCTATATTGCATATTTTCAGCTGTGAACAAGGTGGAATAAAAAATGACAAGATACAAAGGCGAAATATTAACAGATCCCAACACACAATCAATGCTCTGACTAGATTTCTAAAACAAATTTGAATATCTTGATCTTGAGATATTTTCTATTTATAAGCAATCGGAAGGAATGAAAAAATAGAATAAAAAAAGTAATTGGAGCTCAGGAAAAAGGAAAGTTAAGAAATAGTTTACAGACTAATACGAAGAATTCAGTATAAGTAGAATTCAGGAGAAAAAAAGTATTAGCATGGACAAATATTTCTTGTAGAAGAGATTCATGAACATTGAAAATAACAGGCAAGCCAAAATGAATTCTAGGCTGAATTGAATAAGAACTAGTGTGAATTAAAATTAAAAACCGCTCCAATGAAAGGGAAAATAATGAGAATATGAATTGAATATTTTGAACTAATTCTTAACAGAAAGGGCCAGCGGGCAAACATAATGAGGACTACCTAGCCCAGGATAAAATAAATGAACCTCTTATAGATGAATTAAGCATTAATTAATCCATGAGCTCCAAATATGATTTTTAAGGTTTTTTGAACCTCCAAATTTAGTTAGATATTAGCAAATTTGTAAGTGAATAGTGTTATTATTAGAGAATTGCTTTGGGGGATCTCAATTTTTCCCACATTCCCAATCAAGTATTTTTATTAATTCATTCACTTATTTTGGTAAAAATAAGACTTCAATTAACAATATCTATGACTCACTTTATTTTAAAGCAGTCTATGAAGTCATATAAGTCTTTTATATAAATGGCTATTTGAATATTTCTAATAATACCTTGTAAATGGCATTGTAATGCTAAGAAAAATCCCACAAAAAAAAAAAAAAAATTAAATAAAAAAAAATACCAATCTTATCATCTATTGGCAAGTGATAATTGAAAATATATACCATAAAATACTGTTAAAAGTAATTTAAGTTGTTTATTGGTCGTTAAAATGATCCACAAATTTTATTAAATAGCGAATATAAAAGTAAAATTCTGTAGTAAGATGGTAAAATGGTACAAGTAACTTCATTTTAATTTTACAGGAGACCAATTTCAAAATTTATAATGGTATAAAAAAAAAAGGTAGTCGATTTACATTTTTTATTTTCACCTGTAAAATACATACAATAAGCAAATGGGATTTTATAAACAAGGAAACATGGCATGGTTAGGCATGAGGGAGACAGTGGTGCATCCTCCTGACATTCAAACAGAAACTATTATTTTAGACTAGGGGGTCCTCATCCAACTTCTTTTCAGTCTACGCCGAGTTATGCTAGGGATGTCAGTTGTAGCTATATTTTGAACAAATTAGTTAATGTGTCCTGTAGTTTGGCGTGAAATCGTTAGTACGACATTCGAATGTGTTTTGTTGCAGCCGGAATGCGTAAGTCGGTATGAAGAGTATCGTTTGAACATGTGAGTTAGTTGTCATTCTTAAAAATTTGGATTGAAAGATTTGTATTTTTTGAATGTTTGTCTCTTTAGCAGGTCCGTAAATTTAGCAAGCGTAGTCGATTTACATGAATAAATATATTACCAATATTTATGAAAAATAGTTGGCTAATACTTACAATGAATGCACATAGAAAATATCGCTGTAACCTAATTAATAACAACTGTTTTCCCATTAGTTTTCCGACTTTCAATTTGCCACATTCTGATTTTATACTTGTACGATCTTTATGTTATGATATTATATTTTATAATGACAATACCAGACAGACTTATCAAAATTATTTATTTTTTATTTAATTAATGTAAGAAAATTGATTGTACAGTGTAGCAATTTTCGCACGGATTTATTTTCAGCAATTAAAAAGTCAACCCGTCATATTCTACAACATCTCCACTGCTTCCCAGGTATTTATATAAATCGTGAAAGTCTTGACCTAGAAATGAAAGTTATTGACAAATGGTTTATTTTAAAAGGGATAATGGGCAGTAGCCAACACATGAGGGCGGTATGGTGACGGAAAGAATCCAATGACAGTGGTCTTCCTCTTTTCTGTCTCCGGAAATCTCTGAAATGACATTGTTCGCCTAGGTTGTACTTATATTTCATTACTCCAAATGTTGATTCATCGCTGAACCATTTCATTTTCATCCAATCTACCTTTTCTCTATTTAAATTAATAGCTCTTTTTATCAAAACACTTCCTTTTCCAAAAGTTTGGAGAAAGCAAGGGAATGTAAGTTTGCCGCGGGAGTCATATGAAAGCGTTTCTCTTCTTTTTGCTGATTGCTAGATAGTTGTCGAACGAAAGAGTACCAGTCTCCCGGAGTCATGATGGCTGCTTGCTTGTTTGCCCTTTCAATCCTAGATTAATATCACAATCTTGTTTGGCCAGGTAAGAGAAATTTTTGATCAATTACTCAGATTGAGGTTTTTTTCAGGTTTTCAAAGCTGAAAATTATAGGGAAGTGCTGTATATTTATATAATATACTGATATACGGTATATTTACTATGTAATGTCGGTGTAATGTAGATTTTTCGATACATACCTAAAGCTATTTGATCAGATCCAATCATCCAATTGACTCATGCCATATGATACAATATGTCTCTTGAACAATGTCTACTTTAAGGTTATAGATACCTAATAACTTTTTGTAGTAAGATATGTCAATAGATAGAAAGGGTGTTGGAAGGGCAAATGTTCACGCTCCTCCAGATTAGTAGAAAACTTTTTCTTACTTCATACTTCAGATTTTCCGGACCTTGGAATGATTGTTGAATACGTTACAGAAATCTTTCTGTTTTTATCATCTACTTTTTTCTTCTTATCTCCATGTTTATGTTTTTTTTCTAATCTACATTGCGCATCGAGCTTTTTCTGGGTTTCAGCTGGACATATATAACTAAATTTCTTGAATATGCAAAGTTCAGTCACCTTTTCCGATACGATTACGCGAGAAATATTGAAGGTGGCAATTATGTGGTTTTTGACTTATTATAATTTGCCAGAGTTGTTTACTCATTAACTAGAAGAGAAACAATTATGACATTTTGCTACCTTCTAAACGTAAACTAAATTCACTTCAAAATGTGAAGAACTCACACTGTTAGGAAAAGTGACTTGTAACATTTTTTCATCTGACCACACAATTAATAACAATGAATTTAAATCAATTTGGACTTATGACATCTTTTTTTAGTATACAACTGCGTTATTGTGTTGTGAATGTCATATTTTCCACATTTAAAAGCAAAATGTACTGCAGGGGGGCCATTCACGACATAGAACAAGCTTTTGACACATTTTGGTTCGTAGAACTGCTTTATGAACTCAGCTAATTCAAAATATCATATTATTTTCTTCGGAGGGGTCTCTTGGCTATATGTGTTAGATTCTTCTTTCTCTTTTTCCCCTGATAATGATTGAGCTTGAAACTGAGACCCCCGAGGAAGTTTGGAATTTTCTGACTGTCTGGTCATGTGATCCTTCAACAAAGATGATCCCACCTTTTTAATAAAATTAAAAAGGTGCGTAAAATAACGCGATCACAAGACATTTCTTTCAACAAATTGAAAAGCACACTTTCAATAAATCCGAGCAGTATTTGTGAGGTTGTGTCTATAGGACCCCAATAATACTATCCTATAGCAATACCGGAAAAAAGTGACTAAAAAAGGATGCTATATTACAATCATATCAAGACAGGAAATGTTATGTTTTCACAAGCCGATCGGATCGGGACAATGGGATTCACAAACCTTTACCTCACCAGTTAAAGTTAATATCACATTTTTTGGAATAAGGCTGAAAGAGGTATACCCCTTTTAATTCCAAACTCACGACCTACCCAAACCCTCCTGTCCTATCGTCTTTATTTATTTTCGGTGATTTTCCGAGGCTGTAATAAAAGATGTAACTGAATGGGAGGTTGTGCTGGAAAGAAAGGGAATGACCATCAATGTGAGAAAAAGCAAAATAATTCATACAGGACGAGAACAGGTACACATTAAAATACTTTGCAAAGGTGAACCAATGGAACTAGTGGAAGAATACACTTACCTCGGAACAGTGATCAGCAGGAATGGAAAGGTAGACCAAGAGATTGGAGCTGTTCCTTTACAGGATATTATTGAGAAGAGACAAATCAGATGGTTGGGACATCTTTACCGGATGAGTGGAGATAGGGACCCAAGAAAATATTTTGAGGCCAGACCAACTGGAAAACGCCCAAAAGGGAGGCCCAGAATGCAATGGTGTGACTGCATCTCCAAAGTAGGAAAAAAGAGGAAACAACTGGGATGCCATGAAGGTGCTTGCTCGGGATCGTGAAGCATTGTTTGCATGGACAGAGGCACCTCCATGCTGAGAGGCACAAAGGAGGAAGTGAAAGAAGAAGAAGAAGAAGATTCTCCAAGGCGACTAAAAAGAAGATGATTAAGGAGCCATCTGACTTAAATTAGACATTGAAATCCTGATGAGTTGTTCTTCACGTGCCATTTACATGAGTTCTAATCATAACATAGATTATCATATGGTCTTTTAGAATTTCAGAAAATTAAGCAGAGTTGCAGGGAAAGGGGCGATGTCTAAATATCAGTCTCTAACCTTCTTCCTTGAATATGCGCTGATTCAAAAGGATATATAATTATAATGAATTATAATCAATAATTAATGAATAATGCATCTATAATTAAAGTAATAATAATTTAAAAAAGCGGAAATCATTGTTATTCACTGTCAATGTAAAAATAACATAAAATTCATGGCAATGAACTTATAAAAAAAAAAAAAAACTAAATTGAGTTGGATTAAAGGAGACAATTGAAAACTAAGACAAATGAACCAAAAATAAGAAAGAGAAACAAAATAAGTTTAAGAATGTTTTATCTCAGCATTTATCCCCCTCCCTCACCCCTGGCCCCGAGAAACCCTCGTATAGCCTTCAAAGGCGAGGTAGGGATAAATAAAAATAAATAAATTAAAGGTGTGAATAATATGTTGAGTGAAAAAAAAAATCAATTCGTTGTTTCAAGTTCCTTAAAGATACATCATAATATGGAAATGAGGAAAACAGCTATAGATTATGCATGAAATGTTTAACAACTTTATTTTCTGCATTAAAGTGATATTTGTTTGAAAACACAAAAATGTTAAACAACAAAATGTAATACACCTAAACAGTTAATTAATTCGCTGTTCCACCTTAACTTAATGACTGTTTTAGTAAAACGTTAACTAGCGCTATTGGATGGGAGCAACGACCCGACCCTAACCACAGCCATCACCTACCTAATTGCTCCTGGATGTCGTGCCCTCCTCCTGACAGCTCTTTGCGAAAAATCCAGCCTATAATTATATCTTTCCGGGCTGTTAATTGCAATAGTGGCTAGAATGTAGGATAGCATCTCTTCACGCGAAGTATATTTAACTTCTACATCGACATTCTTTCTCACCGATTGTTTGTTGGCTTGTTCTTTTAGGAGGTGATGCCACTTCTGTTTTTGGTATAAGATGTATAGCTGACCATACTCAAAATAAATTCAATCCTGCCGATTTATTGCTTACCTGAAATCTGTGCGATTACCTCGTTTATGTCAATACCTAATTAGTGGCAATGATTTGAATGGTTTAACGGAGTAAGAGTGCAATTCTGAACGGAGTAATAGAGCAGTTTAAACTTAACAATTTCAGTTAAACTCATGAAAAATTCATATCACACACTTCAGATATTTTACAATTAGAATTTTTCCGAAATTTATAAAATAATTTTACAATGTCTTTTGCCTGTAACATTATTTATAACAGTAAAATAGAAATGTTGGTCGATCAGAAATTTCAAACACGTCTGGGGAGCATTAGTGAGTACACTGTCCAATGGTGGCTCAAAAAATGTCAGCTTTGAAGACAAAGAAGATCGTGGAAGGACTTCCTCTATTGACGATGTTCTGAGGGCTTCCGTGAAAGAAATCCTCAGAAACTTTGTGCGAGAAATTGTAGGAAAACATAACTTAAGCAAATCGACGTCAAGGCGATGAGATGGAAAAAATATTGAAAGTTGAATTCTGCACACAGTAAACGACCATAAAAAAAGCCTACGTTATAGAGTTTGAGCTGCACTTATTTTCCGAAACAAAAGTAACCCTTTTCTCTCCAGAATTGTTATTTGTGATGAAAAATGGATTACGATAACAGTCGACGGTCTGGACAGTGGCTAGATATAGGAGCAGGAGAATAACATTTTCCAAAGCCCTCCACTCATTAAAAAAAAAAAAAAAAAAAGTTTGTGCTTAAGACCGCAAGGTAGAAGTGTGAACTTCATTGCGAATCGTAATTTATATATACAGTAAATAATATTATGTATTTTGTAGCATTATTATGGATTGGATTAGTAGGATAAATGAGAAATAAATTATAAATTAATGTTATAATTTTTTTTTGATTCGATATAAATCAAATTATTTATTTTCGTTTTCGTATTCTACAAAGGATAAAATGGATTTGTGACAACTAAAATAAAAAAAATGTATTCAGTTTTACTTATGAATCTAGAAAAAAACGGCATCGATTGTAGTTCCGTATTTTGTTGTACTTTCAGTTCTAAAATTTGAAATATTTAAATCCAATGTGGTCTTTAAAAAATCTTTGCTTTAACGTTTCTTTTGGAAAGTCGATATTGAAATCTCCTGGGTAATTTATCCAAGTTCCGATTAAGGAATGCAGACCGTTCTGTTGTATTTACATATATAATTTAATTTTCAGGAATGAATTAAATTATTTTCTTTACAGTTTGATTAGGTGGGATGTAAATGAAAACTATTATGAAGGGTAGTCCATTTTTTGATTCACATTTAGCAACACAAATTTCTCCAATGGATGATTCATTAAAACTGTATGATTGAGAATTACCAAATGCTACATCCATCTATGAAGTTCTGATGTTTGTCGTATCTCTATTACTTTTATATATATCCGCCATACCCTCCATATCTATAGCCTACGGGTTGCTAACACGTTGGCAAAAATGTATTGATAGTTTTATTGTGTAGGGTTTTGTTTTCAGATTTTCCCTGTTCTAAATTTGACATAGGCTTCAATTAACATTAACCACTACTGTAAATGTCATGTAAAAGTAACATTTAATTGGTGCAATTACCATAACATGAATAAAGTTTGAGGCATGTGGCCATTTGTTGAAAAATAAAAATCTTAATCTAACTTATTGATAATAGTTGAAACTATTTCGATTAAATAAAACAGTTGTAATATTTTCTTTTTAAACCGAATCCCTACATTATTTTCCGGAAAAACTAATAATTAAGACTGAAAAAAAAGAAAAAAAAAAAAAGAAGCTCTATGCTTACAAACAAACATTTACGCTATGCCATTATTGGAAGGTCGGAACTATATCGTCGCGTGCACCATTTAATCATTGCCATCCTGGACTGTTTATAATATGGAAATAATAATATGGATCTAATACCGGAGGTGATGCAATTTGTACGTGTTTAGTAACTGGTCTGATTGTCAAGGACAGCTCAATACTCGAAATCATGTCATTTATGTAACATTTGATTTCGTTTTCTATATAATGACACAAATAACAAAACAAATATGTTTACAATTTAAGATAGAATAGAATAAAGATGCATGTCATTATCCTTTTTAATATCAGTGATAAGTAAATTTACATTATTTTGTAACATGAAAAGTTTTTCTACAATAAAAGAATATCCAGAATATTAATTAAAAAATCCAATAAGACTGAATTTACAGTTTCCTAAAGTGTTGAGGCTATGCCTTACCTTCACCGTTAAATTAAAATCATGTCATTATACTTCTTAATATAAGTGATGAATTAATTACATTATTTTGTAATATGAATAGTTTTTGTACCTTTAAAGAATATTCAGAATAATTATTAAATAATTCAATAAGTATGATTTTACTGTTTACTATGGTTTGGGCTATGCCTCATCTTCACCGTTAAATTAAAATCATATTTACAATTTTATACTGTTTTTAAAACTGTTCATTTTTTTCTCTCTATTATTGTATATAAAGCAGTTTTACCATCTCATTTCTTGGTTACTAATGTATTCTCGGAAAGAAGTGGGTTCATCAATCAATAAAAAGGGATGTAGATTAACAAATAAACGGGAAGAAGGGTCAGTACTGTTGTCATGGTGCGTGGTTTTCGTTCCAGCTTCGCGTCCTAAACCATGTAGCCCTCTCTTGATGTGGTGGATTTGGGCGTCAACTGATGTCCGGCGTGCCTCTGGCCTCGTCTCTCGCTGCCCGGGATAAGTGGGTACCCAAAACCGTATTTGATATTGCAAAAGTGGATTATTTATTTATTTATTTTGTAAATAAAGGCTTTTCAACCATAAAGGTTATTTTAGCCCTAAACTAATAATACAGATACAATATAATAATACGAATAATACATACATATGTACTAATAATACATACATATATATACATAATAATACAAATTACATACATATAATACATACAACGATAATAATAAAATACAATAAAAACATTATTACATATTATACGATAATAATTAACATAAATACGAAATAATACATACATACAAATATACTATAATCACAAAATACTTAATACATAATAAAATAAAAAACATAATACACTAAAACGTACATAATACTAATAATACAGATACAATATTTTAAGTTAAATACAAACAATTATATAAGATAACTACATATAAGTAAAGAATAAAAAAAAAAAAAATAAATAAATAAAAAAAAAAATATATATATATTCATAGCGGCGTACGTTAACTTATATATATATATATATATATATATATATATATATATATATATATATATATATAATATTAAAGGGGAAATATATAAATATAAAATATTAAAGTGGATTAAACAAACTATTGTCATGGTCGAGATATGTTTAGGGTAGGTGAGGAAATTATTTCATAGTCTTTAGGTAAGATGATATATTCAAACAAATAATTATGTATACGAATGTACTTAATTTTAGTGAAACAGTCCTGCACGATCTTTCAAATTTTGCGATTACGATAAAATACTCTTAGTATTTTCATTTAGAATACTGGTTAATGTATGTATATATAGAGAGAAACCCTTAAATAGTTCTCTCTATCCCATTAAAAATGACACATCAATTTATTGGGTCCAGCTAATATTAAATAAGCCTTTTCATATGAATATGGCGCTGAGTAGCTGAAAGCTTTGAAAATGACATGAAAATGTTTTTGTAGTACTAAAGACTTACTTTCATTATAAATATTAATAAATGAATCACCAATATAAATTAAGTAACTAGTATTAGTTGGTTACACACTTGTTAGTCAAGTGATTCAAATTATCTAATAATTTCAAACATAAATCTTAAAATGGAACTTAACACTTTTGCCATCTACATAATACAATTTTACATCACCAGTAACAACCTAAATAGAAAAACGGAAAGTAATAAGTATTTTATATTAATAAATAATTTAAATTATATTGAATCAGATCAAAAATCAAATAAACAAGTATTTGATGGTATTTTTACAAATAAGCAATAAATACAAGCAACTGCTCCAAGGATAAGCGAAAAGGAAAAAATAGAAAATTTTAAGAAATGACAATCTTTAGACATGCATTAGTTTCTGACGAATTTATTGTTTATATTGAAGAATCCAGTCACATGTGCCCAAACGCTCCACTGCATAAACTTATTGAAATTTATAATATAATGACAATTATTATATACAGACCATGTATATTAATAGGTAAAACCTGAATGTCTGCTAACGTATCATAAAAAAACAAAAAACATTTACAAATAAAATTAAATGTATTTCATTTTCTATAGTTTCAAAATCTTTCTAATCCATAAAGATTTTGCAAAATCATACCGCCCTTAGCTCCCTGATGATGAATCATCCATGGAAAGCCACACAATGACTAGGACTTAACATTCGCTTCTTACAATTGTTTTTTACTTTTACTTACCTATATATGTAATATATAGTAAGGGAAATTATTGCAATCGTGAATTATAATTATATAATTATAGTTTTATAACATAAATACACGTTTTAAGGTCCCCTGAGTCCGATTGACCAAGTCCAACCAGCAACAAAAAGGTGTGTGTTTGTGCGGTACGTCATGCACGAAAGCGATAAGTCGCAAGAAAATGATATTTAATATTTGAAATAACTATACGCCCGAACTTTTACTGCAACTTTTTCATTGAAATGGCCAACTAGAAGAACCACTTCACCTTTTTACGATTATCTCGAAAATGGATCTAACGATTTTGTATTAACTCGCTATAAAAGGGCTTTAATATCATGTAGGATTCATTCTGATTGAAACAGTCTGACAGGGCATAAAAGCCAATTTTATTTTTATTTTTTCGTCTTTATCTAAAGCACTTTTAACTTTGACGGTTTCAAAATATTATCTATTCGTCCTATAGCTTTCGTTGATAAGAAACGGCTAAATATACAAGCTGAACGAATTTGATGACCAACTAAACGAGAACAGAGAAAAATATTCTTTTAAGTATTTTTTTTTTCCGAACATCAGTATAGTAGTGTAGTTATATGATATACCATGAGAAAGCTAAAAAAATGAGAAATAATATTATCTTATTTACGAAATTAGGGGAAGGTAACGTAAATTAATGAATAGTGCATACAATTAAGTGAGTATAATAATAATAATAGGCTTAGCGAACCCGAAGGTTCGATGCCGATACCACCAAATTCCGCCTACACAGACTCGTCCAATGTTCACCGTTCAAACCCAAGCCCCCGAGATCAGCCTTAACGCAATCCTCCCATCGACGCTTCGGCTTGCCTTTCGGACGCCTACCAGTCGGATCAGCGAATACCAACTTTCTCGGAATCCGTTCCCCATCGAGCCCAACAACTTTACTCGCCCATTTGAGTCTCCGCGATGCTATCAACTCAATTCTATTCACAGGATAAAAGTTCCGCAATTCCGCGTTTTGCAAACTTCTAAACTCCCCAGTGCCCTCATCTCTCTTCGGACCAAATATTTTACGCGGTACCTTATTTTAAAAAACCTTAAGCCGTTGTTTATCCTTCAAAGTAAGCGGCCACGTTTCACATCCGTAAAGAACCGTCGGAAGAATAATAGTTTTATAAATTCTAACCTTTAAGTTTTTAGATAGAAGCCGCTAACTAAGTAACTTAGCAACTGAATAATAACACGCATTTCCCACCTCTTCCTGATATTTCATTTTTTCTTGTTATCATTGAGCCCAAATACTTGAAGTTCTCTACGTGTTCAAAAGTATGCCCTGATACATCAATATCACCAAGATCGCCGCCGTTTTTGCTACTAATCATACATTTCGTCTTATCGGTATTTAATTCGAGTCCTATTTCTTTACCGGTTTTTATTAACACACTTGTATTTAGTTGTATGGTTTCCGTGTCTTCACCTAGCATTACCAGATCATCGGCATACCCCAAAACCGGAATCTTGTCACCCACGAAAGTATCTAATCGAAAGTCACCCAGTATAATGTCGAAAAGGTACACATAACCTTTTCTATGACATATTCTAAAGCTATATTAAATAACACGGGTGAAAGGGAGTCACCCTGTTTCAAACCTGATCGCACCTCAAATCTCTCAGATTAATTATGACCGATTCTAACTTAATGGAATGTTTCCGACAAACACATCTATGTTATATAGCTTCTGACGGTCTATTTAATCATAAGCCTTTTTAAAATCCATATAAAGTTGATGGACTACACCGTTGTATTCCAATTTTTTCTCTAATATTTGACGTAAGGAAAATATTTGATCAATAGTCGAGCGATTCCGCCTAAAGCCACATTGGTAATCTCAGAAGAGAGATTCCACGATAGTTGTTATTGGCAGGTGATTATTGCACACAAAAAATTTATATTGTTATATTATTAATGTCAAATGTATGTTTCACACAAAATTGAATATACTTTTTTTAAACTTTAACTCTAACTTTATTTCATAGCTCTTAAATTGATTTTATCAATTGAGGAAAGTGAAAGTCGTTTGTTGCGCTCACTAGATTTTCATATTATAGATGGTTTTAATAATAATAAAAAAAAAACACAATTAACTTCTTAACTGAATACATTCTGTTCAGGACCGAAAATCCGACAGAATACGGCACTAGGTGACTACAGTACCCGCAGTACCTTACCGCATCTTATTCGGTCACGCTTGGTAACTTCCTTCAACGCCAAATACGCTCAAATCAATGAAATAAATAAAATAATAATCGGGATAAAATATTTTAAAATCTAGTTCGCCCATCACAAAACTTCATCTTACCTTCTAGATTAAATTATTTTAAAAATTACATTTAAGTTTTATGGAAATTTTATTTATTTGCATGAGAACATTTATTTTCACTAGATGTAAGTAGTTATAAGACTTAAATATGAGTGTTTTTCATTATTCTCCTCTGTTAAATTGTTGTTTAAATAATATTAAAAAAAAATTATTCTTTAGTCGATTATGAAATTGGTTAAAGGTTTATATTCACCCATTTTTTATTATTAATAACAATGAGGGATGAATCATTATTTCAAATAAAAAAAATATTATATTAACTTTAGTGGGCACTTACACATAGAAGCCTCATGTCATCAGACTCTGATGGAATGAGGCTTCTAGGTGTAAGTGCCCACCCACCTTAGATAAAATTGCTCTTGCACCAGAAGATAGCCCATACGTAGCACAGAATAATTAAATAAAGTAGTGGTGAAGTTAATTATCAGCCTCAAATTTTATATTTAGACTTTGAACCTCACATATAATAATTTAAAACTAATAAAAAATATTAAATATATATAGAAATGAAAAAGAATTATTGAAAATGTCATATTTAAAAACAAAGTCAGACTATTCCAATATTAAACCTATCTGATAATTATATAATTATACAACTAATTTCATCAAAATTGATGGATTTTTCCCCCAAGAAAATGGTATTAATATCTAAAATCGGTTATAAAAAATAATACTTCTGCTCATGCGATTTTTTAAAAAGATTACGGTTAGACACCTATTTTTAATCGTTTTCGTGCCGCACTTACCATATAAAAATAAACAAAGGATTTTTGTTTTTTGGTTTTGGACTCAGTGAACCGGTATTTCAATTGAAAATCAATTTTGCGAATTTTCTCGATAGCTATACCTCCGCTAATAAGTATTATAGTGAAAATTAGAACAACAAAAGTATGAGAATACTGCATATGAACAATAAAAAGAAAAAATATAACTAGCCAAAGAACACAAAAAAACATTCATGATTATAATAAAGATATACAATTATGTTTAAATAATCAAAAAATGCAATGGCATCTTTATATAATGTGAGATCATTGTACTTCTTTGACTATTTCAACATCATTGTATATATTTATTATAATCATAAAAGTTTTTTTGAAGTATATAACATTTAAAAATAAGTAAAAATTTCACCTAAATTTATTAGGCATACTAAATTTAATTATATATCTAAGATATTTAAAGTACAAAATATTATACAATAGTTCTAAAACATTCGAATAAAAGGATAGCTATACATAATACAATAATATCTGGAGTACAGTGAATTAATATATTTGAAGCATTTGCTTAGGAGGAAATACTAGTTAAATGATGATTATATCCTGTTTCTATGGTTTCCCTTTGTGAATAAATAACAGCCAGATATTCTTTCCTGATGTTTTAATGGGTTGAGAATTCCTGTGGTGCTACAATGAATGTATTCGAATGTAGGAATCTGAGGGAGCACAATCAGGCTGATGCAATAGCCAAAGGTGAAAACCTGAAAGATCTGAAAAGATGGTCATGCCTGTGACCCTACCAACTAATGTTTTGGCAGCTAAAAGCTATATAAGCTATCAGATTTCCCCGCAATATAACTGTACATTTTCAAATAGGATTCAAGTGAGAGACTAATCTCGTTACACACTATGCAGTAGATCAGTGTGCATGATTTCCAAACATGAATTGTCTCGAAGACATTGTACAATATTTTACATACCGCAAAACGAAATGAACTTTGGCAAAACTGTATTTTGCTGCCAGAAGTACAATATAAAGTCAGAAAAACTATGACACCAAGGCGTATAAGAGGATGTGGGAATGCCTATATTTATTGATATTAATACATAATAATGATAGACTTATAAAGCAAAGACATTTTTACTTCCACTTAAATATATAGTAAGGGAAAGTATCGTGATCGTGAAAATTTTGAAATTCTAGTTTGTTGGTTCGCTGAGTCCAAATGACTTAGTATCACAAAAAGGTCTGTGTGTGATCATCAAAATAAGCTTCCCTGAAGAGCCACTTCATAACATGCATTTTGCACCTTTCAACGATTTTTCTCAATAACGGCTTTAACGATTTTGATTAAACTCTCTATATCTGTGTAAAATTTTATGGGATTTGATATCATGTAGGTTTTATTCTGATTTAAGTACACTGACAGGGCTTAAATGCTGATATTTTAAAATGTCTTCATCTGAAGTACGTTTAATTTTGTAGATTCTAAAAAAAAATTACCATATCAACTTTTTATAATAATAATAATGATAATAGGCTTACCGAACCCGAAGGTTCGATGCCGATACCACCAAGGTCTGCCTACACAGACTCGTCCAATGTTCACCGTTCAAGCCCAAACCCCCAAGATCAGCCTTAACGCAATCCTCCCATCGACGCTTCGGCCTACCTTTCGGACGTCTACGAGTCAGATCAGCAAATATCAACTTTCTCGGAATCCGTTCTTCACCGAGCCCAACAATTTTACTCGCCCATTTGAGTCTCCGCGACGCTATCAACTCAATTATATTCACAGGATACAAGTTCCGCGATTCCGCGTTGTGCAACCTTCTAAACTCCCCTGTGCCCTCATCTCTCTTGTATGGTTTCCGTGTCTTCACCTAGCAGTACCAAATCATCGGCATACCCCAAAACCGGAATCTTGTCACCCATGTTTAAGCTTTTCTCGGTACACATCACCTTTTCTATGGCATATTCTAAAGCTATATTAAACAAAACAGGTGAAAGGGAGTCACCATGTTTCAAACCCGATCGCACCTCAAATCTCTCGGAGTAATTATGACCGATTCTAACTTTATGAAATGTTTCCGACAAACACATCTCTACTAGGTTTACTAACTTTCTAGGTATTCCCTGTTTAATCATGATGTTATATAGCTTCTGACGGTCTGTTGAATCATAAGCCTTTTTAAAATCGATATAAAGTTGATGGACTACACCGTTGTATTCCAATTTTTTTTTCTAATATTTGACGTAAGGAAAATATTTGATCAATAGTTGAGCGATTCCGCCTAAAACCACATTGGTAGTCTCCGATATTTTCCTCGGCGTATTCCGTGATTCGTCTAGTTAGTATTGACGAGAATATTTTATAGCATACTGGGAGAAGAGAGATACCACGATAGTTGTTACAATCCGTTCTCCGTCCTTTTTTGTGAATCGGAATAAGTATTGATTCTTTCCATTCTTCGGGCATTTTTTCATTTTCCGAGATCTTTTTAGCTAAAACATGTAATCAACTTTTTAGCATTGATAAATAACGGCTAAATAAATAAGTTGAACGAATTCGATATCCAACTGAAGGTGAAAAGAGCTAAAATATTATTTTATGTAATTTTTGTGGTATTGAACATATAAACAGTAATATATAGATATATAATACACCATTGGGAAAGCTGATCATTTAAAAAAAAAATATCATACCCGAAATCGTAAAAGTTAACGGAGAGTGATGAAAAGCCAATATAACTAACTGATTTTTGTAGATAATAATATAATAGATTATTTAATGAAACTCACGTTTCTATCGAAAAATAATTTAATTAATTCTTTAACCGTTTTAATTTCACTTCCCTACATGTTTCATCTCAAACTGTCTTTCATATACTGAAATTGATTTTAACAATGGAGGTAAGTGTTGCGCTCACTATATTTTTATTTATGTTGTAAATTCAGAAGCTGTGCTTCCAAAATTTATTTTCAAACATCTGAATTTGCCCCTCAGTACTAAAATTCTATTGTACCCTTGTCCTTAGCTGGTTTCACTTATTAGAATTATTGGAAACTTATGAAAATATTGAGAATAATATTATAAATATTATAGAAGAAAATTCTTCCTCTTTCTGACTAGAATCATTAATTTATCAAGTGAAAGTTTAATGACTGACTTTCACAGTTTAAACGAAGAAAATCATAGTAAGTCGTGTTTTCATCTCGGTGAAATTTCTTACTATCCTTCTCGTATAGGAGATTATTTTAACCTGGCCCAACTTAACGTTCGCTTGAGCCTCTAGAACTGCCGATATTCCATAATATGATATCGTCTTACTGATCAGTAGTTAATTTAAATTAGTAACCTTATAATTACATGGTATGTTAGTCAAAGGGCCCATCAACAGTATGCATAGTTTCATTAAAAAGTATTTTGAACTTCTAAATTTTTAAATTATCCACTAATCTTTTTCAATTTTTTGTTGCCCTACAGTGTCCTTTAATGATATTCTGCTTGTCCCGGTTGAACAGATCCGCACATTTTGTACAACTGCTTGACAAACTTCTTACATGGATTTCGCATAAACAACTGAAAAGACAAGAAACTGCTCGCCGATTTCGGTTACTTCAACACTTACTAGACAGACGTTCTAGCCTTTCACTTAACTACAAAAGACTCATTCACATGGCAATAATAAAACTTATCTGGACCTACGGAGTTGAGCTTTTATTATTAAAGAGTATTGGTGCTCTACTAAACCATCAAACTCTTCCCGTATCCGATCCTTACAATCCAAAACCCTTCGCAAAATTCTTAACGCTCCTTTCTTTGTCCCGAATAAAATCATCCACAATGACCTTAATGTCCAAATGTTGCTGATTTGGCCCGAACCATGTTTCACTCCTTCCATGAAAAATTCCACTCCCACTTCCATCCATTAGTTTTAACCCTTGCTTCCTCTTCTATTCCTGATAATCCACCGAGGCGCCTGAAAAGAAGATTGCCTCGAGACCTTCTCGTTTAGACTCACTACTAAAAAGTGCTGCCAAAGGGAATTTTCTCTTCATTTTTTTTAAATGTTTTTTATAATTTATCAGTATATTTACTTGTATTTTAGCCAGTTGTAAATTTAAATAAGAATGTATTTATACGAAATTGTTGTTAGCCTCACCTGTAATGAGAATTGATCGCTTTCTGGCTTTGAATCTTTCTTAAAATCTTCCGAAACTTCTGCTTTTCTTAACGGAAAGCTCAATTACCAATTCCTTACGAAATTGCTGGACATGCTCGGATTTTGAACTGCTACAGCCCATTGTTTTTAATACCTCTTCATTTTTAGTTTTTTACATTAGTGGCCATAGACCTGCAATTTCATTTAAATCAATTTAATTCTGAAAATGCCTTTGTTAACTAATTACCCGATGACAGGTTCGAAAGGTATATTATTAAATACTACATTCTCTTACTAAGTTGGTATTAACGGATGAATCAAATATAATATTATCATATTGTTAAAGATTTTATAGGGTCTACCTACACAAATATAGTCATAGACAGATGAAATGTGACTATATTTAACAAAAAAAAAAAAAAAAATCGGGTTTAAATAGTTGTTTTTATTAATTAATAACAACAATGAGAAAATATGACTTTAAACTTGACTAAATAATTTATTACACCGTTCTTTATGTTCTCTAAGAGTAGATAACACACGATTGCATGGGAATGTTCTGAAATTTCCTAAGTAAAGAATCCATTCATACAAAAGTAATATTCGACAAGATTAAAGAATCATTATTGGTCTCCTTACAGTGTTGCCAAAGACATTTCAATTCATGGCCTTCAGATGAAAAGAATAGAAGAAACAAATAACAGAGGAATCGTTGTTACTTTTTAAATATGTTGTTATGTCAATGTATTGTTCGCAGGAGCAGCCTTCCGTCAAAGTCCATGATTTTTTTTTTTTTTTTACTATTCCCATTAAGTGTTATTATTGCTATTCCAACAAAAAAAGTAATTGTGAAGAACGGCACCTACAAAGTTACTATAAACAAGGATTAAAATTAAAAAATATATATATATTTCATATTAGAGAAATATAGAATCAGGTTGGATTTGAGATGTAAACAGTTAATTAATTAAACTCTAGATAGAAAACTAATGCTAAAGTAGTTGATATCTGTGATAATCATATTCTAAAAATTTTCATTTTTACCAAACTCATTATGAATGTCATAAAAATCGTACTACGCGAATAGAGAAGAATGGAAAATATAAAGTTCGGATGATTGCACACAAATACTAAGAATTACTATAGGGCTAGTAAAAACAATTCCAATTTGAAACGCTTTAAATTATTACGCAAAGGTTTATTATTTACAAATAACAATATTAGATTATAAACGTTTATATAGCTGTTGATAGGCAATTAACTAATATGAAAAGCAATAAACAATTCAAAGGAAAATTCCATATCTACACTACTAATGTCGCAATGCTATATATCTGCTAGTTCTAAACCAATTTCAATGATTTTCTCTCTCTCTCTCTCTCTCAATATATATATATATATATATATATATATATATATATATATTTTTTTTTTTTTTTTTTTTTTTTTTTTTTTTTTTTTTTTTTTTTTTTTTTTTTTTTTTGAAGATTGATTTCTGTAGGAAATAGCACTAAGAGTTGTTGGCATTTATTTATTAATTAGGAGAAATCGATTTTTTGTATTCGTTTTTCGGGTTCTATGCATCTTGAAAAGTAATCAATTTTTTTCTATTATTTTTTATGTTTTTTACAATTATTACTGGTTTTTCGGTTAAAAAACATAAATGCATTTTTTTCTCTATCTTCAAAATGACTGAGTTTTTTTAATTAAATCATTTTTAATCGGTCACCATTTCAAAAATAACCAGCTGACATCAACGTTTAGGTGTTAGGGTCATCGTTGCATGCCCTAGTATTTTTGTGGCGATTTTCAAAAAAATTGGTTCAGTAATATCAGAGAAATGCCACTGACGGCGGACGTCAAACAAACAGATTTTTTTTATTTGTTATCCGGGTTTTACGAATCTTGAAATGTAAGATCTCAAATTTTGAGAGGGGAGGGAGAGGTAATTTTTCTTTTCTTTTTTTTGGTCGATTACAAAGGTTAATTATTGGAAATAGTAATATGCCATGAACTCTGACTTTTAATCCTCCAACTTGAGAGGATCTGATATGTCTAAAGGTGTCTCGGAAAAATCAAGACATACGTAAGTCCCTATTCTAATAACATTTAGAATTATATATGTTCACAATGTAAGTATTATTTGAATATGAATTTTTGGTGAACAAACGATTATTCTTTTACCCAAATAAAAAGAAATTCATTGATCAGAGATAGAAAATAACAACAATAAAAAACTTATTCTACGAAATAAAGTTTTATTTACTGTACAAAGCCGGGACAACACATGATGATTAAGATATGGTCTAATATGAATAATATTCTTATATTTATGCTTGCAATTAAAACCTATCCCTATATTGCTTCTGATAAAAGCAATTATATAAGGTTTAGACAATTCTTCATATTAGAAAAGAAAATATAACAAGTAATTAATATAAAATGAATCCAAACAAAAATGTAAAGAAGGTACTCGTTGATAGCACTCCACTATCAAGACGAACTTAAGAGGTCCCGAGTTTATCTTATTCTTTTCCATTGTTGCAATGAAATATCAGAAATCATTGAGAAAGAAAAGTATGAAAAAAGTGGGTTTTATTTGTTTTTTGGCAGATACCATACAGACAGTTTATTTATTTATTTTATTTGTTAAACAATGTACAGCCGTACAATTATACGTTTTTGTTTATTTTATTTTAAATGTTTATGAATGCTACTAACCTTCCTATAGGCAGTAATTTTTATAAATTTTCAAATTTATATCTATTTTGATTTATATCTAATTTCGTAAATAGTATTCCTCTTAGTGGTTCGTAAGCCAGGAATTCGAATATAATATGTCTCAGATCCTGTCACCGCATCTGTCACATTGTGAACTTACTGATGAGCTCATTTTTTGTAGATAATTTTTAAAGATTCCATGGTTATTCCTGATTCGAATATATTTTGTTATTATGTCTTTGCTTAAGTTTTTTTGTAAGAACTAGGATTTTCTAAAGATTCTAGTAAATATAGTCTTGTAGAACTTTATTTCTAGATTTCTTGCCAAATTTCTAAAGTATCTAGTATAATTGCTTAATAATGATCTTTGTAGTTATCTCAAAGTCAACCAGTTGACCGCACATGTGATAGCTGTGGCTCAGAAAAGGTGGATTGAATGGGTATGGATAGAGTTGTTCATGAAAAAAAAAACTACTTGGTTGATGCCAAATCAGAAGCAAATGCTTCGTTATGGATGTCTTTGTTCGTGGCAGTAGGAAGTTCACGATATAAACCTGTTATAAAACTTAAACTAAGATCCTCCTTAAAATATATTCAAATCTTGCTTTTGACAATGTTGGTAATGTCAAATAGGAATAGATGTTGGCTAAAAGCCATGGGCAGCCATGAGGGAGTGGTGCATCCTCCTGACATTAAGCAGAACTATATTTTCACGTCGAGAGGTCCCTCATCCAACTCCTTATCAGCCTACGCCGAGTTATGGACGGTATGTCAGTTGTAGCCATGTTTTGCACAAATTGGTTTATGTGCGCCCATTTAGTTTGTCGTAAAATCGTTTGTATGTCGATCGAATATGGTTTGTTGTAGTAATAATACGTAAGCCAGTATCTTTTAAAACATCGTGGTGAGTTCATTGCCAGTCTTAAAAATTGTGATTGAAGGGTTTGTATTTTTAACAGTTCCGGAAATTTGCAAGCGTAAGAACATATTTGCTCTAATAAAAAAATTGTAAATATTAAGTTTTTGTCTGGTGGATAGTTTAGAACATGTATGCGGTATCGAATATAAAAGTCGGAAATTCAGCGTTTTACGTTTTGTCTTGACTGCGGTACTGATTGTGGTATCGGGTGATTGTCTATGTAAACTGGAGGACAGGAAAATAGATGATTCAGATAAACAATTCTCAGCTGGTCCATGGGAATGTTTTGAAACTTAATTTAACTTTTTTTTTTTTTTTTTTTTTTTTTTTTAACAAACTCATTCGATTGGCGGAAGAACCGGTCGAGGTCTTTCACCCAGGAGGATCGCATGTCGGAAATTGGACGTCAGAAGAGACGAGGAGGGGGCTTTGGTATATAGGGCCATCCTCCGGAGTAATCCAGCAGGTACTAACCGAACACTACAGCATCAGCCAACATGAAATCCTTTCTTGTTATCATCGCTGTCTCAGCCTTCATCGTTTTAGCTAAGGTTAGTATGAAATCATAATATAAGCTAGTCGCAGTCTCTGAGTTATTTTCGGAACAAATTTAAAATATTTTGAAGCTTGTAACTGTGAAAATGGTCGGAGAGGTCTTAATAACCGAATTTAGCAAGAATTAACTCTGTTTCAGTCGTTAAGCAGTTGTTGGCAATTGCAATGAAGCAGTTCTGTAACGTTAGTAATCTTACATCGCTTTTAGCTTGTATCATGTTCAATATTTTCAGAATATCATAGTCGAATTCTGCTTTATTAATTAGATATTTTTAAAGATATTTTAAAAATAAATTGAGATAGAGATGGCAAAACTTAACCTGGTAGTGCTTTTAATTGTGTTAAATTAAAACTTACGAGTCTCTGACGATAATGAACATTGTTTCTGATCACGATCCTGGGAGGAAAACACTGAAACAGGTAGTCGTTATTTCGAACCTTAAGTTACAAGATTAATAATTCCAGCTTATATTTGTTCTTACTTGATTTATTTTAAGTTCAGAGAAAGAGAAAATGTCATAAATGTAAACAGATGGTTTGATATGCTTTATTCATTTATATGTAATTAAGGGAAGGGGGGGAGGGTCGTGGTTTGGCCAGTTCCTTAACTAATCTCTAAAACAATTAGATGACATTTAACAAGGGGCTTAGAGAGATCTGAATCAGTCATTTAGAGATCATTACTAATCAAATACTACTTAACTATATTATCTAGATGCAAACACTTCTAGGATTAGCTGTCGAAATCTACAGATTGATTGTCTGATATTTCTCTCATCGTAAGGAGATCATCGTTTTCAAATTTAACAAAGAATTTTTGTAATCAAATTCGCTTAAACTGAGGTAATCTAGTATATATAAGAAATTCTGCTATTTTGCACATGTCTTCATCAAAACCGTTATGCCTCACACACTAGAACCTGCGATCAACCAATTGAGGTTCTTGAGATACCCTTAAGAAGTTTCTGTATCACAATGTTTTTTTTTTCTATTTTATACATGACTCCAAGTTTAATTTTATATTTATTGTGTTATTTGCACTGGAGCTTTCCTTCAGAAATGATACTTTATTTCCCAAAAAGTCTATTTTTTCACCTTTCTGCATTAGTCAGACGTCATCTTGTGAATTAAGAGCAATATTTATCACTCAAATGCTCTCCGATTTTATGCATATAGAAAAAATGAATAAAAAGATTAGCAAGCGGGAATAAATTGGTATCAATATCACCAATTATTGTGTACAAGATTCTATTTAACAACCAGCGTCCATGCCAAAACCACCAAGATCAGCCTCATCATGCTTCTACTTAAGCCTTAACCAATCTCACGGACGCCTACTAGTCAATTCAGGGCCTATTAACATTTTACGAATTTCGTTATCATTAAATACCAAAAATTTATACTTATATTTCAATATCAATTATATTAATATCTGGGATTTCATTTTTTTTTTTTTTTGGTTGGGAAACTTCCAAAATTATCCGCTGGACTCATTCCTCCTCGGACCAGACACTCAGCGAATACCTTATTCTCGAAAACCTTATGGAGTTATTCCTCTTTCAAAGCTTTTTTTTTTTTTTTTTTTTTTATTGAGATATATTACAATTTGTTTCTATATGAACATTAGTAATAGTGATATATGAACCCATTCACACAATATATACAATGATAAAGTCAAATAAATAAAACATAATATATATAGAAAATAAGAAAACAAACAACAACCTATAACTGAGATAAATACAAATAAATGATATATATAGAATTAAATAATAATAAATATAAAAACAAAACAAAACAAAACATTTCTTTCAAAGTTAGCGACAACATTTCAAACACCTATGGAAAAATGGGAAGGATGAAAGTTTTATAAATTCTTTCCTTCAACCTTACTAGTCAAAAGCAACGATGTTACTAAAAAATATTACACATTTTCCTCTTTTATTTAAATCTTATTTATTTAAATCTTATTTATTTATTATTTTTATTTATTTATCACAGCCTCTAAAAATTTAATTTATCCATAATTTCTAACCTACCCAAAACTCTGATGTATTCCATGGAATTAAATACGCCAAAAATAAATGTCTTTAATCTAAGATTTATGCTTTAATTCTAAGTGACTGTGACTGATGTAAATCGTCTGAACAATTCATTAGATATACTATATATAGTTCATAATTTTTTTACAAACCTAAAATTTTTTTAAACCTAAAGATTGGCAGTACATACATCCTATAATTCGATTATTACATGGCTTAAAATTAAAAAAAAAAAAAAAAAAAAAAAATATGCTTTTGATTCAAAGGAAGTCGCAAGCAATTTGGGAGAGTAAAGAATTAAACAATAGTTTTCTAATTAGAAGGGGAAGTGAAAGAGCCCAATTACTCAATTATACTGCTTCCACTCACTCTATTTGTTTCATATTTCATTCAATGTCGATTCCATATTTCACGTGAAACTTTTTATGTTGTATAATATGCATATTTAATCATAAAATTATGCAAAACAAATCGTACAGAACATTATAAAAGTAACTAATACCTAGTAATTGAATATCTGATTTAAAAATAAAATATTATTAACAAATAAACCTATTTCGAACAAAACGTTTTAAACTATTTATATTTTATTGGGATTTATAATATTGTTGGACATTTAATCTTTTAACTTTAATCTTCAGAAAAACTCTTTGGTTTAAGAGGATTGCACTGGTCCATCTTCATTACCGGACTTGACCTCGATTAAACTTAAGTTGACCTTGTCCAAGTTCAAGGAACAAAACAACTTATTTTTAGTTTGAAATGTTATTTACAAACATTTCTTTTATTCGCCTTGGAATATTTTGAAAAAAATATGAATTGGTTTATTTTGAGGAATGGTGGTGTCTTTGTGTGTATATGTATTATAGACCGTATCTTTCAGTTATTTTCAAACGATTAGTTCGATTCTAGTGATCCTAAACCTTTGCAGTTTAAAAAAATAAATAAAAAAGGATAGGGCAGTAGAGTAGTTCATGGAACTACTTTCTTCTTATGCTTGACTGTTAAATTTTTATTAACTTCATTACATCAATTTTTCAGAGGAAAATGTTGAATTAGAGATTTTCATAAAATAAATAATTTCCAATATTTACGTCAGTCTAGTAAATTTAATAGCGTGATTACGCACTACTACTGTGAAGATTTAAAATCGATGAACAATAACAAGTAGTATTGTTTCAAAATTTAATTAATTTTTTGTGAAACAGAATTTGAACTTTAATTTTAATGTAAAGCATAACACTGAGACAAGGCATTTTTTAATTTCATTCATTGTCCTTATATGGTCCTACTTAAAAATGAAGGAAACGTTTCTTTAAACGTATAAATGAACACCTATGTTTTATAATTAGTTTTATAATTAACAGAAACATAAAATCACTTAATCCTAAAATAATGATAATAATCTAATTCACTTCTGTGACAACAGTCTTGCTGAACCTTCATCAAAAGAAACAAACAAAAGACTACGAATAATAAAAACAGCAGTAATCTACCATCAGTGGTCTAAATGCACAATTAAATGTTCAATAACTTTTGACGTATGAATCGATTAGTGGTCACATTGATTGTAATCAAACTTCTGGCAGAACCTTAACAATAATAAAATATAATATGGAGCATTGTATAAATATCGTCCCGACAGAGATGAATGCCCTGCTTTACACGCAAAATAACATGTATGTCCGAGTTATGGGAATATTGAAAGTTTTTATTGATAGTCACACCTTTGGGAAATAAGAACAAATCAGTTGGGAAGATGATTTTTATTCTTATTTTTCACTTCCCCTCCTTCCGACTGTCGTTAACGTCACTCTGTTGAATTTTTTTGCAATCCAAAATCGTAAACAATATTTCTTCTTGCCATTATTATTTATTTAAAAGTATGCTCTCACTTGCGTTAAATCTCTTCATTTACTTACCTTGTAGAACAAAACAAGTATCGCTATTCGTATTTAATTTGTTTACAATGATTTTTATTTTATACTTATAATTTAATTAACATGGCGATTCTTGATTAAAAATTAATGTCAATTTTTTTTTTTTTAAATTTTTTCTTTTGCCTCTATCCCAGAGGGTCAATGGCATGTTTTGAAAATTAGACTCTATTATAATATTTAGTTTCTTTGAGGAACATGAACAGTTTCATAGCTGATTCTTCTTTGTCTTCTAAAAGTCTCCGGTAAGTTTAACTTTCATCGACTTGGCTCGAATAGGGGACACTCTAGTAGGACATGTTTAACTGATTGTAACGTGTTGTTGCAATGTTCAGAAGTTGGAGCCTCCAGACCTCTGAGGAGATAGTCATGAGTGAATTCACAGTGACCTATTGGAAGTCGGCATATTATGATTTCTTCCCTTCTTGACTTTCTTGAGCTGGTGGTAAAATTTTTACAATCTTGTTTGATTTCAAACAATTTTGACCGGCTTAGGCTCCACTACCCTCTCTCCCAGTTCTGGAAGATAATCGTCTTTAGATGGTTTGTCCAGTCTTCCTTTGTGATTTATGTTAGCACCGTTATCTCTGGTATGTCTCCCTGCCTTGCTATGTTAGCTGCTCTATCCTCTCTTTGCCTCGCTATGTTAGCTGCTCTATCCTCTCTTTGCCTTGCTATGTTAGCTGCTCTATCCGCTTCTTCATTGCCCGAAATTCCGCAGTGGGCTGGGACCCAGGAGAAGACTACCTTCACTCCTTTCTGTTTCGCTTCCCACCGTGTGTTTAATATTTCTCGTTAATGGAGTTAATGCGAAATGTACTGTCTATGGTTCCTACAGCGCTATTGAGTCTGTGGCAATGACCCAATTTCTTGCTTCGGAACTTTTTACCCAATGAAGAGCCTTCAAGATAGCTGTAGCTTCTCCTGTGTAGACGGAGCATTCCTCAGGCAGATTAAACAGAAATTTGAGATGGTTTATAATCACGGCGCAGCCTACACTGTTTTCCATTTTAGAAGCGTCAGTGTATATCACTTTGAAAGTATTATATCGTTCTAATACTTCTAAGAACGAATTATGTATTTCCAAGGCAATTAAAATAAAATAAAAAATATTTTTTACAGGGTGATGACATTAAGGAGAAATTTCAGAAAACCGCTGAAAAGTGCAAAGAAAAACACACTGTCACAGAAGGTAAGGATCACAAATAAAATCATTATACAAATAATAAATTCTTTAAGTTTGAAAACAATATAAGTCTGTACGTAATTTTCAGATGAAATTCAAAAGTTGAAGGCGAAAGATACAGAACATCAGTATTCACATGAAGCTAAGGTAAAGAAGAATATGTTTAGAAAATATTGCATCCACATGTATAAGAGTTAATATGTTATTACTTTTCTGGCATAGTAATGGATTTTTTCCTTTCTTTTTTTTTCTCTTTTAGTGCTACATGGCCTGTTTCTTGGAAGAAGGAAAGATTGTAAGTATTTTTTTTATTTAGTTGGTAATGATAGTCCCCAATGATTAATGTCATTAACTTTTATTTTTTAAGTAAACTGAAACTACCTTAGCTAAGAAAAATGTTTTTAGTTAGATAAATATTCTAAAGAAATGGGGCATTTACCAAATAACTAACCACATATTAAGGATACTGAAGAAAAAAAAATGCATTTGATTAAAAATAAGAATTTAGTGGTGTTGAATTTAATTTACAACATAAACAAATATTTAAAATCAAAAACGGAATAAAAATGCATATCTTAGGAAATATCTACCAGCTAAGCCTCTATAGAAATGTTGACACGAAGTCAGGGCATCATAGAGTATGGCAAATCACCCATTACAAAATCAGAAAGAAGAATATCTATAAAAATACTTCTGAAATGATAAATGGGGAAGAGTGAGAGTGTATGGGCTATAATAAAGATAGTCCTCAGAAATAACTGTGTGAAAGAGGAGAGCTATGAAATGAGATCAGAGAAGTCAAGCAGAGAGTCGATAGTTAGTTCATAGAAACTTAAAAGCAGTTCTTAGCAGTTTAGATGATCTGAAACTGCCTGGCCAAACAGATTGCAAGAATGATTGCAGCTTCCAGAAAGTTGGAGATAGATTGGTATATATAGCCCTGATAAGTCTTAGTTCACAATCCCATGTGTACTTCCATTTAGTCTTCTGTTAGCAACTATGATAATGCCAACAGAGATTAACACAAACAATATTCTTAGTAACGAAGTACTAAAATTTCAATCACATTGACAGTATAGTTAAATATTGGTTTAAATATGAATTAGTAATTAATTTAACAAGTATTTGTTAAATTAATTGTTAGAAAAATCTTTGTATGCTTTTAATCTTAGTTTGATTTTTATTTAACTTGGTCTGTTAGACAAGCAATTCTAGAAAAAATCTGAACTTTCATATTCATTGGTTGCTCTTTGATTACAATAAATATCATAGTAATCACTTACAATAATTGCACTAAATCACATCTAAATTATTTCCCTCGGAAATGAGATAAATCTAAGACTTTGTGTTGTAATTAAACAATATTTTGTTGTTTTCAGCTACAAAATGGAAAATATAATAAAGAAAATGCCTTGGTAATGGCTGACGTAATTCACAAAGACAACCCAGAAAATGCAGCAAAAGGAAAGGAAGTCATTGAAACTTGCGCTAAACAACGTAAGTATGGTTGTACTGATTTTATGATTAATAAAATGTCTACTCCTGGGAAATATAAGTAGGCAGTGACTTATAGAAATAAACTATTGAACTGGTTATAAATCTAGTATTAGAGACAAAACTATAGTTTCTGATATTATAATAAGTCATTTACAGAAATTGGTGAAACTATTTTAAGTGTTTAGAGGCTATATAATATGTTTAGAGGCTTTTGTTTTGATTTGAATAATTTATTTTTCTAAAATAACTAAATACTAGTATAAAAGTAATTTTGTTTCTGATACTACATAAATATTACTAACTTGATTTATACCTTTGTTTTTGGATATTCCAATATATGTTAAAAAAAAAAAAAAAAAAAAAAAATGAAAATATATAATTAGGATATACCAAAATTCAAACCTCATGAATTGAAATAGAAATATTTTAAATACTTTTTAAAAAATCAAAATAATTTTAGATTAAATATTAAAATAAGTCATTCTAAAAAAAATTGTTGTGTATTTTATTTCACAGATGAACATTTTTAAAAATCTTATATAAAAAATAACTTTTTTATTCAAATACTTTTGTATTAATTAAGCTTTTAAATTAATTTAAAGTTGAAATTTCCTGTTTTTATCTTTGTAGATCCAGAGGTAGGACCAGATCAGTGTGAATTTGCTTATCACGTGTCACTCTGTGCTGCTAAAGAAGCAAAGAAGGTAAATTGTGCTATGATTATTGATTTTGCCAGAAAGTTAATTCATGATGCATATATAAGAATGGTTGTAAAAACAATATAAAGGACGTAAGAAAATCTATCTAACAATTAATTTAACTTTTTTCAGATGGGCATCGAGAATTTTGATTTTTACTCAAAGTAATTACGGTTCCAGTTTTAGAAGACACCAAAGTTTCCATTGTATCTCAGATACAATAAACAAAAGAAAACACATTTTTTAATGTAATACATGACAGTTATTTAAATTTATAATAAATTAACACTGATTTTAGTAATTTGTTTTGTTATTTTCATTTATATTACCTATTGAAAATCTTATCATGGAATTTTAAAATTACAATCTAATCGAAGTACTTTAGAAAATAACAGAGCAAGAAATTGCATGGTGATAACGTGTAACCCTAAAGTGCTCTTAAGGATATTATTGAGTTTTGAAATGTTAATATCATATTAAGAAGGTCCTGGTCCATCCTTTGCAATTTATTTATTTTTTTGTTTTTGTTTTTGAACTCATCAATCTTTCTACCTTCTTTGTTTGTTTTTTTGTTGGTTTTTTATGAGCCATGTTATAAACCCTTTGGTTTCCTCATACAAAACATGTAGTTCCTAAGTTCCATTGACTTGGCATTTTTTTATATCAAACTAATCGTTACTGAATTTTATAAAACCATATCCTCTTGCTTCTTGAAAATGATGAGCACTTTGTTGTATTGCAATATGTATTTTATTCTAAAGGTATTGTGTGCTATAAAAAAAAAATCTGCAACGCTCAAAAAACGCGCAACACTCGAATTTCACTTACCTCCGTTGTTATAATCAATTTAAGAATTTTTAAATACATGTAGAGATAAAAATAAATTGTTAAAGAATTAATTAAAGTGGATTTCAATCGAAACATGTGTTTTATTAAATAATCTATTATATTTTTATCTACAACAAATAGTTAGTGTATGGGATAATCACCTCCAACTCAAATGTCAAGATGATCACAACTAGAGGCTCTGCTCCCTTGACATGCCGGCAGCATGGTCAAAATGAATTTCTCTTTCCATGAACCAGAAACTGTCAGATTTATCGGCTTTTCATTACTCGCCATTACCCTTTACAAATCCGTGTATCAGATAAAATTTTTTCTAAAATCTTTAGCTATCCAACGGTATATTATACATCTAAATTACTATTCTTGTGTTCAAAAACAAAAAAATTGCATAAACAAATATGTTAGCACTTTTCTCCTTTAGTTGTTTATCAAATTAGCTCAACTTTGATATTTAGCCATCTTTCATAAGTGCCATTAAGATGATATGGTTAATCATTTGGAATATAGAAAATTAAAGGTAGTTTAGAGGAAGAAAATTTAAAATATCAGCATTTAAGACCCTGTCAGACTATTTCAATCAGAATTAAACTTACATGATATTAAAGCCTATTAAATTTTGCATAGATATAGGGAGTTTAATCAAAATTGTTAGAGCCATTTTTGAGAGAATCGTGAAAAGGTGTTAAATGCATGGGATAAAGTAGGACTTCTGATCAGCCGATTTTAGTGAAAAAGTTACTGTAACATCTCGGACATTTTTTTTTTTTTTTTTCAGTTGCGCGACAGGCCATGCAGGCCGTGTGATCTCCTGAGGGATTACACTCGCGTTTCACGATGAAATTCGTAGTGTAGGGTCATCATTCCCTACGCCTAATCTCGGACATATAGTTGTCTTAAATATGAAACTTCAGTTTTGTACGACTTATAGATTTTGTGCTAGACTTACCCTACAGACACTCACATACACACACACACACACACACACACACACACACACACACACACACACACACACCCATTCACACACGGACACAGACTTTCTTCGGGACTTGGTCATTTGGACTCAGAATACCCTAAAACGTGTATTTCCGTCGAAAACTGGAATTGCAAACTGAAATATTTTCACGGTCGCAATACTTTCAATTACTATATATAGTATGTGAAAGTAATAAACGAACTATAAAAAAAAATAGATAAAAAATTATTAAGAGGATGAAAATACCTCTGGTCCTCTCACTTGCCTAAAAAAAAAAAAAAATCTTCACAGTATTTTGTAACAGTAATAAAAAGAAAAGATACATCAAAGGTATTAAGTTTTATTTAATAAATAAATTACAGTAATTAAAATATTGATAATAACACTCTTATATTGGACAATACTAGTGGACATGTTCTTTGCTTCATATTAACAAATAAATTCACAATAAGTTCCATGTTTTCCAAAACACTTCATTTAGTATGAATGTTGTGTATATGATTTTTTTTCATAACATTTGAAAAAAGATTATATGGGAATTAGGAGAGATAATATAAATTGTTATTCAGGTGTGAATTCAATATCTTCCATCTGACATTATTCATCTGTATAATTATCCTATAACACTTTAATCCTTACCTATACCATATCTATACAGGTATTTATTGAACTAATGTAGTTTAGAATAGAAGTACATCAAAATAACAGTTTATGCTCTATTTATCTATTTTTGGAATAAAGCTTAACAAAATGAGATTCTCCATAAATACAAATATTACAAAACCTCAATAGGAATGTTTACAAAATAACTACGTTATTTTCTCATATTATTAAAACATTTTTGGAATGTGATACAGCTTGATGGAACATATAGTATGAACAGCTATGACGAGGTACTGAGATATATCAGTATGATAATTTTTTAAATGTTTTATAATAAGTTTTTTTTTAAAGTAAGATGTTATAATCAGTTTATATTTTATAGTAGAGGTAATACATATAATTTATTAGTATTTATAATGTACAACATAACAAAGTATATAGCAGCAATAGACAATTTACAATGTTGCATATTTCACTAACATAAAAAAAATACCACTTTAAGCTACATCGAGTAAAGCAACAGTCACATACAACAGGTTATATACTATCATAGTCTGTATAATTTTATTTAAATGTATAATGCATCTTTGAATTTTACATTTTAATATTAATTATTATCTTCATTTTTATGCATAAAATAAAATAAAAAAAGTATAGAGGAACCTACCGAAGAGTGATGGCACTAACTATGTGCCAAATTATCATAATTTTTTTTTTATATTTATAAGTTTATTAATAAATACTTACACCATATTACAAAGAAAAAAAAAACACACACAAGTTAAATTAGGAGAAACTTAAATAAAATGCTGTACTTGTGCGGAATGTGCATTTTACTTAAAAAAATGTAAAGAGTTTAATATGAGTGGAGGGACTTTTTTTTTTATTAGAATCCCAACCAATTCTCTTAAAAGAAAAATGCACTAATATTATTATTGAGAAGCTTAAATGTGAAATTTTAAGTAAGATTTTACAAATATTTTGTATAAGTGCTCAAAACAGTATATGCAAATGTTTAATACTGCAAATGATTCATTCACTTTGTGATGAGTACTTCATTAGGGTGATAGCATTAGTATTAAAACTCTACTTAATTATAGGGAATACAACACACCTATTCACACTTTACACACAAGTGATTACACGCAACTAATTTCAGTAAGCCTCAGAGGTGGGATGAAATTGTTTTTAAATATAAAAAGAAAAGAAGAGAAGAAATAATAAAATTATACAAAAGGAAAATTATACAGAAATATGGCACAAATTCTAAGCTAACACATCAAATTTATATATAAGTACAAGGTTCCTCTATGTCGAGCTAGGTATCAAAATACACAGGACCTCCAAGATCTACTGGCTTACTCAACCAAAAGGGGGAAATATACAAGTTGGCTGACGTTTATATTCTGTGAGGTCCCCCACATCTCTTATACTTTATTTGTGTTTCTGAAAAGTAATTTCAATTATTTTACATATAAATATATATTTATAGGTATAAATATATATATCTGCCTTAGTGGCATCAACAGAGTTAAAATGTTTAAATTTTACTACTGGACATTTAAAAGTTGTAAATTAACTTCATTAAACATTTTTTTTTACGAAGGGTTTGTACCTTTGGGGGTATGTTTCTCAATTAATGATAATTTAATAAAATGTTAAAGTACATACTTTACATACAGATCTCTTTGACTTCGAAATATTTGTATGTTGGATTTTCGTATCCATTGATCTGCATATTGGCTACGTGTCTTTCTTCTGGAGTAGCCGCTTGATCTACCTCAATGAAACCCTGAAATTGAAGTTATGAATCAATATTTATGTACTCATGAAAGAAATGATAGAATGTTAAGTGCATGGCTGACACTTGATAATATTTTAGTGAATTTTTTTGTTTTTTTAATTGATTAATTGATATTTTTCTTTTAAATTACAATAAATTGAGAGAAAAAGTTATTTGATTAGATAGTAGTGTAGATAAAAATTTACGCAATTTAAAAAAATATATACAAACATTTTAAGATGATGATTTATTTAACCAATGTTCATCTCTTTACATTCATTTACTTTTCTTCAAAAGGGTATTCCTTACATTCATTTTTTTTTTTTTTTCAGTGTTAGAGATAATTTCCCAAGGCATGAGTTTGGTGTATATAAAAGATTTTTAAATATCATATAATTTAATTAAAATTTCCTAACAAGATTGGGTAGTTGTTTAGTCATTTCTCTTTCGATTTTATGACAATCATGACTCAGGGGTACTCCGTACCTCCACATACTCACATACACATATCACATACTCACAGACTAACTAGATAGTCTGGTTTGTAAAATCAAAAGTACTGATTACAATGATTAATCAGTAAGAAGAAAATAATAGCTACTTGAAGTTGATATTTAACAGATAAAGTGACAAATAAAAATTTAATACCAGCAATCCTACATGATATAATGTTATCTTTAACTACCTGATTTTGAGGTGATCTTGCACTTCGCCTTCGTAGTACAGCTCCACCCATCAAAACAGCAATCATCAATGCAATACCAGCAAAAGCTAAAATGAAGTAGAGACCCTTTGTATCACGATATACCTCTCTCCTAACCGAATAAGTCTAAAAAAAAAAAAAAGGAAAAGAAAAGATTTAATAAATTTTGTAAAACAATTGACCATGAAACATCCAATTTGTATATTGACAATCCTGAAATAATCTATAAGAAGAAATTATAATTAACAACAGTAACTTAAGTTTATAGGATTTCTGGTTTTCGAAAATTATCTGTGTGAAAAATACATTTTATTTCATATGTATGGTTTTATTGAAGGTAGAAAAATAAGTTTGATTTCAAAAATATCCCATTTCAAAGCAGAATAATTGAAAAATAAGCTATTAAGATATGTATGTTTTATGCTAATTAATAACCCAAAAAATATAAATAATATGCTAAAACAGTACTTTTTATGAGGTTTTTTAAAAACTATATTTCTCCTTTGGCTGAAAGCCAAACTCTCTATTAAAATGAAATAGAGTTCCTATTGATTCTAATCGTTTAAAGTTTTATGTTTCTTAAAACTATTAATAATTTGAGGCTATCAATTATTTTTAATAAACAAAATAAAAGGCACTTTAATCTTATTATCGCTTTTGGCGAGACAGTCCCGCTTTTTCACAATTTGTCCCGTGTCCCCTGACATTTTTCTAAAGTCCCGACTTTTAGAATTAAGTTAAATTTTATATTTATGAAAATAATTGTTTTGTATTCTAAGAATCCTACGGGCTACGAAAACTAACATATTGCTTTTGCTACCCAGTTACATTGTATTTGTCTCTCAGATGATACGCTTAGTTTTCCTACTGCGTGCAAGCAAGCTAATTAAACAAATAAATATTACAAAGCTGCTACTCATCATAGAAAATTAAGGTAAGCAATTTATATAGTATATATTTCATAAATACATATATTTTCTTAAACTTAGCTAAAAATACTCGTAGTCTTAATATTTTATATTGATAACATAAATTATATCACCGATCTTAACCTTAAAAGAAATATATTAACACAATTTTGCAAACATTTTAAGTCAAACTAACTTTGTTATAACCAACATTAAAATATGTTCATGTAAATTATGTTTTTGGCAAATTAATTCGGCGAAATTTTGCCAAAGTGAAACGAATATTTGTACTGTATATGTTTAATACATTGTAATTTTTTTAATTCTCATAGAAGTATAATATAGTCTATAGTTTACTAAAGAACAGTTAGATAATACAAAATTAATTTAAAATTTGAACTTATTTTTAAGAATCAAAATATACAATTATACATTTTTCTATAGTAAATCAAGTGTGGACATTAGAAAAATCAAAATTAAGTGTTGAAACTTTGAAAGTCATTTTATGTGTAAAATATAATTTGGTAAATTATAAATAAAAGAATATGTCAAAGAGTAAAATACTATACATTTTTTTTTTATATTTATAAATTGTACTTATGTTAAAAATATTACAATATATTTTTTTTTATTTTGTATGAAAATTTTTGTTGATCCCCCACCCCCTCCTTCAGAGTTGTCCGGCTTTGCCCATCAAAAAATCTTTTTCCCTTGCTTATGGATCTAAAATAGATGATAGAGAGCGGTGGTTTCAGTTAATGGATTTTAGTGAAAAACTATATAAATAACTATAAAATAACTATCTTAAATATGAAAGACTTGGAGGGCCCTAAAATATCTATTTCTACTGCAAATTAAATATTTCATGTATTATCCAGTAAAAATGGCCCATTTGACAAACAATACTTACTGGCTCATTGTGGCTGATGTCATGAGTCATAGCATGTGCATAAAGTTGTGGTTGTTGCTCATGGAGTACTGGGGCAGCTGAGGTCAAGGGTCCAGTTTCAGTGCTGTGCTCATCTTCGACAGTTTCTGGATCATATTTCCTAGCTTCCTCCCTCAGCTCAGTCCTCTCCCTCTTATGGGCTTCCTTACGTTCTTTTTCCAGCACTCTTTCTCTTTCTTTATCTAAGGTATTCATAAAAAAATAAATTAAGTATTGAAACCAATACTACCCTATAAATTGTATATGAAAACTGTTACAAATTTACCTTCTTGAAGGGCAGTGACATCAGCTCGGTATTTGTCAAGTATAGCAGCTTCAGCTTCTCTGGTCATGGAGAGGAGTGATCCGGGAGTGTCATCTTTACTTCTTAGTGCTTGCATGTAGTCAGACATCAACTGCGATATTTTGGCAGATAGCTCAGGGAATCTGAATTAAAAAATAAATAAATAAATTAGAATAAGCTGATGTAAATAAAATAATTTTTAGCTTAGACTAATAAATGATTAATTGTTATTGTTTCTCCAGGACCAATCCAGAAAAATAGTGCCCTTTACATTGCAGAGGGGCTTTGGGAAACAAGGATTTTAATAACTAAATATAAAATTTCACAATAAATTTGCTAACAGTTAATGCATTAATATATACATTCTAACCTGTCAAGCATCTGTAATGACTGATTGACCATGTGGTCAATATCAACAAGATGTTCCAAAGTGATGGATTTCTCTCGTTCAGCTTGTTCCAGGCTTGATGTGAGGAGGTGCCTATAGTGAGAAATGGTGTGATGGCGGTCTTTGTGAAGAGCTCTGAGTAGTTTCTGAAGGCACTTCTGCACACGATGGGTCTGAAAGAAAATTATGATGGGATTTAAAATAGCTACATATGTAATTCTTGTTTTATCTCATTGTCATGTAAACTGATAACCTATTATGATAAAAATATTAATTGTGTATTTGATTATTTTATAACATTTTAGATTATTAACTTGGAAAAAGAACAAATTTTCTATAAATAAAAGAAATAATAAAATAACTAACATGCTTTTAAAATGTTAATTTCAGGTAACTCACAAGTGGAACGGTCCCCAGCTGTAAGCTGCTCTACCATTTATATTAGAAACAAATCAATAAGGTTACTGTGGAGTATTCTTGTTTCAGTCTTTTTTATTCTTTTTTTTTCCATTGACCACCAACAATTTTGCATTGAACATTGAAGCAACCAATGATATTTAATAACATTTATATTTTCTCCATGGTAATTTCAACTTTATATATGTTTAAAATATAAATAAATAGAATATAATACAAAACAAAGAACTGGAATAATGATATTTGTTTTTTTTTTGTCCACCCCTACCTCGCCTTTGAAGGCTATACGGGAGTTCTCTCGGGCCAGGGGGTGAGGGCGGGGGATATATGCTGAGATAAAATCCCCCAGCACGAGAGTCGAACTCGTAATTATTTGGTTTTCACTTTTCGGTTATCTGTTGCTAGGCAACGCGTGCTCACAGCAACACGCGCTAACACGCTCGGTCACCCCGCTTCCCCATGACATGAACACATTCTTTTAATCATACTTTATCTATTGACAGTATCTTATTAAAAATAAATTGTATTATATTCATGTTGCTTCTCAAAAAATCATTTTCATTTTGTAGTAAAATTAATCTAAAAAAAGGTGTGTATGACTATATACTTACATTGATAGGACTGTCATTTAATGCTTGTGTATAACAAGTCATGGCTTCCTTCTTCCTTTGGTTAATGTGGGCCATAACTCGTTGTTGATGCATTGCAACTAATTGATGTTTTTCTGCATTACCTTCTTCCTCTAATGATTGAACAGTTTGCTGGAACCTGTAATTTAAAAATAAATAATATGCTAATTGTTCATTAACATCTAAACTGAAAGTCACAAATTAGTAAATCTCAGACTAAACACTAATAATTTTGATAAGACTTGAAACTTTCAGAAATTTTCCTACATCTTTTCTTGATGCTTAGCTGTTCATCTTAATCATTCTTTTAAAAAATGGCCGAGTTGAAAAGTGTTTTTTACGTTGGAAATTTCAGGAGGGTGGTAACGACAGCACTCAATGGATGAGGAGATATTTTGAATCAAGAAAAACATTTTTCCTATTTTTTAAAGGATTTGTTACTGAGCTTTTTTTTCATCTTTTGACATTAGAGGGTCAGTAAAAGATTTATTAAGAACATGATAATCCTAATCCTACATTACCAAAAATAAAATGATTCCGACCGCTTATAATCGATAAAATAGTGTTATGTATATATATTTAATTGTGAAGAAATTTCAGTAATTTACCTAAGAGTCATCCTTTGTTTGAATTCTTCAGCTAATTTTGGATCTGAACTCCTCATATCTTGGTACCTTTCTTCCAGGTCAGACCAATCCTTCATTACCTAAAATTTAGTTTGAAAATTTTTAAACCATTGTCAATATAAGTAATTGAAAGTAAATATATCATATAATATATAATATAATATTAAAATACCACAATAAATAATTTATAAACACAAATGAAGTATGTAAGCAATAACTTTAAAAAAAAAATAATAATAAAAAAAAAAAATGTATTTCTAAAACTGAACATAATAAAATATTTTAATAACTACCTTAGTGACTTTCTCTCGATGAAGCTCTTCCAAGCGTTGCTGTGCTTCCTTATAAGCTTGATGTTCAGCACGTGGATCGAAATTGGTGAAGTATGGATCTGGTGTTGGTATACCAGTGGTAGGTCTGGGTGGCTCAGTGGTTGGAGCTTGTGTGCTGGTGGTACTTGAGCTTAGGATATCATCATAGCCATCATAGTCATCGTCTTCTTCATCATCTTCAGAATCCTCGTCATCATCTGGGTCTAAGTCATCTTCACCGTCATCAACATTATCGAATACTTCTGATCCACCCATGGGAAGCGCTGGAACCACTGTTTTTTTAAGTGGTATCTTATCTGCTGAAAAAGCAACATATGGCAATCACTGATGCAGTTTAATTTGAGTATGAAAGATATAAATTTAAGAAAAATTCTAATTGGTCTGGTGTAAAAATTATATATTTATAAGGAAATAAGAATTGAAATTTACAATTAATTTAAAATAAACAATAGGATGACTATTTTATTTAAAATACCAAGCCATAAATAGTTTGAATTAAATATGATCAATAAAAAATTGAGGAGCAAATGAATTATTAAGGTTTCAATACCTTCCTTTATAAAATGTTATAATAAAGAATCTAAATTTTACCTTTAGAAGGACAGCAAACAAATTCTACGCCAGAGAACAATGAAATTCCACAAGGAAGTAGCATGGCAAATGTACGAAGAGACATTGACCTGTCTAGGCAAGCCTGAGCAGCTGTTTGATTCCACCTTTCGAATTCCCAACATTTTGTCTGGTTATGAATGTGGTCAAAAAGACAGTTTTCGGGAACTAGGAGAGCATCACTTTGGAATGGACCTTCTGCAAATTTGTTATTTTAAAGATTATTCCATATTGTGAACAATAAAATAAGACTTATATATAGAAAAAATCTAGGTTTTATTTAAACAAAGATGGTTATAAAGACATATCCAACTTTTGGTTTCAACTATGATTATGGCTATTTTAAATTATAACTGTGATTATAACATTCTAATTTGAAGTATTAAAATATTCTCTCCCACACACGGATTAGCGTAGCTTGGTATGATTCAATGTGAGAAAACATTAATTTATTTAAATTAACGGTACTCACAATTTTAGTTAAGTTCTTAAAACTCTAAAAATGTGTTGTATTGTATATGTTTCAATAAGGATTATTTTCACTAAATACATTAAAATCTCACCAATCGATTAAATAGAAGAGAATGTTAGACTTACCTAAACACCTAAATGGCTTAACCCAAGCAGTATGCTTACATTTTGAATGACCAACTCTACACCAATTTGTTATTTTAACAAATCTACTGGATTCCACAATGTTAGTAATATCATGTTTTGGGTAAACCTGAAAGAAAAAATATTAAAAATTAAAAAAAAATGAAAAAGATTAAACTTTAAAAAAAATACCAATAACATAAAAACGTCAAATGTTAAAAGTTTGGCTACACAAACTTATTTAAGAGTGATTTATAGTATGTTAATAGTAATAAAATATTAATTTTTTCTTAACGTTAATTGTTAGAAACAATTTAAATATTGAAGAAAGAATTACAACTGTAAATTTCAATAAATGATAAGTTTTAAAAAGGCAAGAAATAAGGGATGTTAAAGTAGTAATTTGAATATAAATGTTAGAAGCTACAGACAAAAAGAGGATACCTGTTTTATGGAGATTCTGGTGGTTGTATTTTAGTTTTTAACAAGTCTTATTGAGTATTGCTTAGAATGATCCTAATAACATCACATTGTCAAAAATACAAGAGAGTTAAAGGTAAGAGGCTCATTTGTCTATTGAGATCGAACGGATTAGAAAGAAGAGAACAAACAACATCAGAAAAAAGGATAAGGGGAAAAGGAAGATAAAAAACAGCGGTGGGGATTCCTGGAAGGCATCCAAAACTAATAAATTTCATTCGAGGGTGTGCTATATCGACGACGAGATGACTGAGTGTGACTGGTCATATAAATGGCGAGAGGGTGTACAATGGTCACATGGTATCTTTTATAATTTTATTTTAATTTTTTTCCGGAAAAGTAATGTATAATAATACATAAAGTTGTGAATATGATAGTAATCAGAATTATGTTGAATTTAATATATTCCAAGTAAAACCCAAAGATTAAGCATATTTTTGTGAAGTACGATTTCAATTTTAAAAAGAAAAATTTAAAGTATCATTCTTAGAGAGTATTAATTCGAGGTATTTTTAAGTTTTGATTTTATAATGGCTGATTATAAAGATAATTTTTGTTGTTAAAATGGTTATAAAAGAGTTTTAAGCCTTTTTTGAATTGTGCTACACAAGACCGCAATATAACTTTCATTTTGGTCCAGTCGGCTTAGAGAGAACGGAAAGGCAAATGTATCATCCCGGCTATTTCGAGTGGAAGAGACTTATCCCATCTAGGTTATTGGACTAATTCCTCCGGAAGATTGCTTGAGGCCAATGAAAACCTTTCTAATGACACAAATGGGATGAGGCCTGGAGAAGAAACCATTTAAATCTACTACAGGTACAGAAGACAATATTATGAACTGGATGACTAGCAGAAGGAAGTCGAGAAGGGATTAAACAATATTATGTCGCCTCAGGATTAGCCATAGCGAATCCTCCCATGGCTGTCTTCTTCATGGCTTAGTAGCCCCTACCTGTTCGAGATGTGGTACCCCAAGGACAGTCAACCACATATAGGTTGTACAACGTATCAAGAAAGGAATTGAATATTGGACAAACTGCTCGTAAAATACTTCAGGACTCCGAAAATGGTTGGTTCTCTAATGGAATTTTCGAAAAGAGCACAGTCATACAAAAGGGATTAAATCAACTAAGAACTGCCAATGACCTCTGCAGTTATGGCAACTAAAAAAATAAAAATAAATAAATAATACAATCGTTTGTCTTCCTACGGCCATCTGTACAGAATGGACCATCACAGGCTGTCCAATAAGATCTTTAGAGTAGCCAAGAAGAGAAAAGCCACTAGATCCCAGTGTATCTAACAAGTTGAGAGGGATCTTGCGGAAGTTAATATTGAGAAAGATACCGCCAATGACAGAAGTCGCTACCGCCTTACCATTCAAACAAGACCTTTCCTCAAGTCTGTCACAGAGGTTAGGCAGAACGGATCCAAGAACTTTTCCGAGGGACGTAAGGTAGAGTTAAGCAGGAAAATGAAAAAATACTGGGCGAACAGAAAAGCTAAAGGTATCGGTAGGAAAGCAGCCATCCAACACGCCAGATGTGGAATAAAACAGATATAACACAAGCATTAGATGGCCAAAACGAAAAAAAAAAAGTGTAATAAAAAGAGTAAATCTTTATTTGACTTGTTATTTTCTTTACCAACTCATAAATAAGCGACATTACTATAAATTTACTTGAAAAATCTCACCTTCTTGCAGTATTCTAGAATGTCCATTTTCTCTTTGGCGCAGGTGAACTTGTGCTGCGAGTCTGTTGTCCACCGACCCGCCTCCGTCATATATTGGCTGTGGTACGCATCGTCTTTGGAATGACAAAGCATTGCCACCTGAGGTTCGAAGTGAGCCACTGGCACTTCTGCAGCACCCTAAAGGACAAAAATATATAAACGCTAGCGTAAATGGATCGTTCTTACTAATAAACATAAATAAAGTTGTATGATGAATTCACAAGACAGAACAGTAGGATACAAAGTTTATTCTTGTTGGAATGTATTTTTCAATAGTTTTGGACAGAATATATAGAGTTCTTATTCGGAAATTTACTGATAAAGCTATCAAAATTAAAAAAAAAAAAAGTTTTGCCGTTCACTTAAAAGTTTTTAATTTTTTTTTTATATTTAAAAGAAATTTAAAACTGTGTTATGCAATAAAATACATTAAGTAAATGTGTTAATAGATCAAGTGGGCGTGATATAGGCATGTGAAGACACTACTCAATGGGAGCACTTCAGTGTTTATTTAATTGTAGTAGGTCTCGGGGGATTATCAGGAATAGTTGGTAATGAGAGTTTGCGGACGAGTGGGTTGGAGTGGACGGGTAGTTTGGAATAAAATGAGGTATATCTAGTTCGGGCTAGATCTGCGACTAATGGAATATTTAGGTCTTTATGAATTATTTTATTGGTGACAATGTAAGGGGAATTTAGGATCTTTCGGTGTATTTTGGATTGCAAGGATTGAATGCGGGAAGAATTGGATAGCTTGGTGGATCATAACTTAATCCCATATGTCCAAATAGGCCTAATGATGGTAATTGTTTGTGATATGTGGAAAGTTTTGATCGTTTGTCCAGTAAGTGTTGTAGTAAACGGTATCTACGAGCTGTTTCTTGTCGTTTCAGTTTTTAACTTAAACATGAAATAACATTTGAAGCTATTTGTAACCATTTTGTGATAGGGTAATAAAACCAGATATTTTTTTTTAAATTTATAAATGAAGTGTAAAGTTAAGTACTTTGGATGGGAAAAAGAGCAGTTGCGGGACAAAATTTCGACGTTAAACTAATTAGAATGATCTGGAGGGAAACATTTTAATTCAAAATTCTCACCGGTATCTTATTATTTAACAAGCTATAATTAATTTTAGATGTAAATCATGAAGCTAAAAATATTCATATAAATAATAATAAGTGTATAGTAAAAACATATTTTTTGGCATCTTTTATCAGGAGTACCTGAGACATCCAATAAAGTTAACCGAGGCTTATCGATTCAGTTAAATATTTCATACAAACTCCTCGTTAGGTATAACAATCCAATTAGAAACACGATCCCCCACCCGAGAAGCGATCCTCCGCCTGCCGTTCAATGGATTATCCTAATGGTGAAGGATACGCCTTCTTTTATCTTCCACATTTATCAAAAAAAAAAAAAAAAAAAATGACCGTGGATGTATATACCTCAATTTTAACAAGCTTACCATGCTATTCTTTATTTTTGTTAAACACTTTGACGTTAATCTTGAAACTGGCAGTAACTTTAATAAGCTCTTTCCATTATTATGAGTAAAAGAAAAATCATTGTATTGACCACGGCAAGTCTATTTTGATAAAAAAAATCTTCTTTACATTGATGGTAAATAGTTCAAAATGATATGAAAGAAAATACATGAATGAATTAATTAACGATAGTCTCTATTTGTAAAGGGTTCTTCACTAAAAACAAATAAATAAATAAAACATGTAAAGGATTCGTTTTGGCGCATTGAAATCAGGCTTTAATATCCCATTGTTAAAATTAACAAATGCAATAAAAATTAAATTCAAGACCTCTTGAAGTTCAATTATGTTGATTATTTGATAGCAGAAATATTTTCTTCCTTCTTCCATTGGCGCGACAGGCCGTGTAGGCCCTGGGCCTCGTGGTGTAAACTCCTGAGAGTTTACACTCACGTTTCACGATGCAATTTTTAGTGTATGGTCATCACTCCATACGACTAATTTTGTGAGTTGCCACCCTTTGGCTGACGGGTCTCACATACCCGGGGGAGAGGCTGTGAGCGAATCCCCATTTTTTTACATCCTTATAAAAGCCCCGCCGGGACTGGGATTCGAACTCAGAACCTGTAGCATGAGAGACTAGCGCGCTAGCCACTCAACCACGGGCTCCCCATTGTAATAAATAATCAACTTAATAAACTGCCATTTTAGTTTATAATTTTTGATATTGAACATTTGTTTCCTTTGGATTCTAATCGACCAAGAATTTTTTCAATATAATAACTCAGTTCTTTTATTAATATAGAGAAAAAATGTATAGTTTTAGAATCAGGGCACTACAAATATATTAGGGGGGCAGAAATATTTACAAAAACTAAAAAAAATTTACTTTTTTTTGCCGTCATTAGCTTTAACTGCTCTAAGTGAAATTTCATTTCGAATTATTTTCAGATTCGGATTAAACATGGAGAAATCTTTAATTGATATAAAAAATCGATCTATGTTTGTTTTTCATAGTATTAAAACCTTAATATCTGCTAACTCATATTTTAAATATGATAATCGGTTCAAAACTTTATTTTAGTTTTTTTGTTTTTTTCATACAGATTGAATAGGATGAAAATCGTTGATTTTTTTACCATAAGTAAATTATTTTTATATACCCATGTAAATAAAAATCCACTGTTAATATATACGCAATAAACAAATTTAAATAAGCTTTAAGGTAATACAAGGTAAAAAGCAACTAAATTTTAGTTACCGACTAAAAATTTAGTATTATAAAATAAGTTTTTATTGATAATGTTTATAATTATTTTTTTAATTATTATAATTCTGATATATTAAGCATTAATAATTTTTAATGATAAAAGATAATGTTCAGTACATTGACTGATTCTATTCACAATTAAAATATATTTCATGAAAAAAAAAATATTAAATAAAAAAAAAAAAATTAAAACTAGGCCTATTCAGATCTATAAATCATTGCATTTAGATTATTTATTGATACATTATACTGAACCGACAGGATAGTTTTTATAACTATTCTAAATGGTTAAAAAATATATATTTTTCTTAAACCTAAAACAAAATTTGTTTAACTGTGGCAACACTAACTGGGTAAAGCCTTCCCATATCTTCACACATGTGATTATTAATTCAAATATAAGTGTGATTTGATTTTTTCTATGCGTTCTTATTTATAAAATATACATTCAAATTATAGTTTCCAGTTATAATAAAATATATATTACTATACGTTTCCAGAAAAATTATACGTGCTTATTTGAATAACTTGCAAAGAGTTATGAGTTGCAAAGAAGTTATGATGTATACAACGGATATGTTTAAAAGATAAAACAATGTTATTGAATAATTTAGATGTGGCTACTTGGTACTGGTATGTAATTGTAACATTGAGAAAATAAAATTGATATCTGACATGAAATAATAATCTTTAATTTATCATGAACAGAGTAGTTCATTGCTATTTACCTGTATTTATAACCTCATTCAACATATTCACTATCAACATCTTTCGCAATTTGTAGCAATTTTAATTTAAATTAATTTATTTATCAAATTGAATTTACCAAACCGCAAACAAGGATAAAGAAGTGTAATTTTACTTTCACTTATTATACTATTATATAGTAAGGGAAAGTATTGCGATCGTGAAAATTTTCGAATTCCAGTTTTCAACGGAAATACATGTTTTAGGGTCCCCTGAGTCCAAATAACCAAGCCCCGCAAAAAGGTCTGAGTGCGTGCGTGTGTGTGGTAACTCCCGGGCGGAAACGAAAAGTCCTATGAAGTTGAAATTTCATATTTAAGACAACTATACGCCCGAGATGTTACAAAAACTTTTTCAACCAGAAGAGCCACTATACCATGCATATTGTATAAAAACGGCTGTAACGATTTTGACTAAACTCGCTATATCGATGTAAAATTTAATAGGCTTTAATATCATGTAAGTTTAATTCTGATTGAAATAGTGCGACAGGACTTAAATGCCGATATTTTAAATTTTCTTCTAAACTACCTTTAATTTTGTTGAATCTATAAAAATAACTATATTATCCTGTTACACTGATGAAAAACAGGTAAATATATAAATTGAATGAATTCGTTTAGTTGGGTATCTAAAGGAAAAAACTGAAAAAATATTTTTTTTATTGCAATATTTTGTTTTTTAACTTAATAACAGTAATAGACATGTTAATATACCGTTGGAAAGCTAAAGTTTTAGAAAAAAATATTATCTCATAGAAAATATTGTAAAATTCAATAAATAGCGACAAAATGCCGATGAAACTAAGTGATTATTTTAGATAATTTTATATTAGTTTTTTTAATAAAACACATGTTTCTACAGAAATTTAATTTATTTAATTATTTAATGGTTTAACTAATTTTTGGTTGGTTGGTTGTTATATTTTATTGGCACAAAACATCTCGGTCATCAGTGCCAGACACTCATTTTTAGAAACTAATCTAAGGTTAAATAATGAACAATTGTTTTACTAAAAAACTAATAACAACAAATAGTTTTAAACAATTAACTAATAAGAATAATCAAATAAGAATAATCACTAGTAAGAAAAAAATGTAACAGCATTAGCAAAAGATAAACATATATCAGATTAAATTACAAAAAAAAAACAACATATAAATAAAATAAAAAAAAAAAAAATAAATAAAAAAAAAAAAAAAAAAAAAAAAAAAAATATATATATATATATATATATATATATATATATATATATATTTATATGTATGTAGATAAATAAAGTTAAAAAATAATTAATTCATTTAGAAAATAAAATAATAATAATTTTAAAAATAATAATAATAGTAAAATACAATTTTCAAATCTGCTTGTAAAAGTCCATTTTCGTAAGAAAGCACATCAATTCGTCAATTCTATTTATATCGTTCCCCAAAGCAACCGCGACATTGAGTGGTATTCCCCTTTGGTTCAATTTCCCTGTGTAGAAGGGACATTCCTCGAAAATATGAGTAACTGTCAGGGCTCCCCCACAATGCTGACATCTTGGGAGCAAATCCTTAGATATTAAGTGCCCATGGGTTAACCTTGTATGTCCGATTCTCAGGCGGGCCAGGACCACCTCCTCTCTGCGGTTGATGCGATTTGAGGTTTTCCAAGACTTTGGCTCACTCTTAATCGCTTTCAGCTTGCTTGGATAGCTGTTTTTCCATGTTTCATCCCATTTTTTAAAAACATTTTCAATTAGAGGGCGCGCTAGTTCTGATGGTGTTAACAGTGCTTTACCACGACCAGGGAGAGTGAGAGCCTCTTTGGCTGCCTTATCTGCCATTTCATTTCCCATTATCCCCATATGGCCCGGTATCCAGACATAATGAATTATTTTTTCGTCTTCAGCCATTGATTTGGTCAATTCCAGGATTCTTAAAATTCCTGGATGACTGGAATACATATTGTCAAGAGCTTTTAGAGCGCTCAATGAATCTGAGGCTATGATGACATTTTCTATTGGGAGAGTTCTAGAATAATCTAAAGCCATTGCGATCGCATTCACTTCAGCAGTATAGACAGAGCAAAATTGATGAAGCTTCGACTTGTAGGTGCAATCTGACGCAACAAAAGCTGAACCAGTGGATGAGTCCGACTTTGAACCATCTGTGAATATTAACTTGTGGCTAGGCAATGCGCTGATGATCTTCTCAAAGCGTTTTTTGAAATCTTTTGAATTGGAATTCTCTTTAGTAAAGTTTGTCAATTGAAGATATAGATGGGGTTTTTGAAATGTCCATGGTGGGGTCCTGTTTTCTATTGAATTTACATTAATTAATTTTAACTGGGTAACGGCGGATAACATTCTTTCTGCTAGTGGTAAGGTTGGTTTAGCCTTTAGTTGAAATTTTGTGGAGTATTTAGGTTTAAAGATGTATCTGTGGGTAGGATGGGTAGATTGTGTGAATAGTTTGGTGATGTAGTTGATGGCCAGTTTATCGCGTCGGTAAGATAATGGTGGTAAGCCAGATTCTGCGCAAAGACTTTGAGAAGGGCTGGTCCTGAAAGCGCCAGTAGCAATGCGTATGCCTGCATGGTGTACTACATCTAGTTTAGTCAAAATGTCCTTTCTTGCCGAGCCAAAAACAAAACAGCCCTACTCCATCTTTGTACATATTACTGACAGGTATATCTTGAGTAAGGTGTTGCGATCTGCACCCAACTTGTTCCACTCAAGACTTTTAAAATATTTAGTTTTTTTAAACATTTTTCTTTTAAAGTTTTTATATGATTCTCCCAATTCAGGCGTCTATCAAATTCCAATCCTAAAAATCGACAGGTATTTACGTAGGGTAGCGAAACATTGTTAAGCATGAGATGTGGTAGGTCGGGGATATTTTTTCTTCTACTAAAATATAAACATTTTGTTTTATTAGCCGAAAAAGTTAGTCCTGAATTTTGAGACCACTCGTTTAGTCGATTTAATGACATTTGTAGCTTCTCTTTTATACATATCAAAGATTTGGATCGGCAAAAGATTGCCAAATCATCTACAAAAAGCATCGGTTTGATACCACGTGGTAAATTGGTGGCCAGGTCACTGATTGCAAGAGTGAAAAGTGTTGTACTTAGAACACAACCTTGTGGGATACCATTTCTTTGTTCATGTGCCGTGGATAGCGAATTTCCTACTCGAACTTTGAAAAAGCGAAGGCCAAGAAATTTATGGATGAAGTTCGGCATGTTACCACGGAATCTTAATGACATTAATTTTCTCAGAATGACCTTAGTATTGGTTTTGTCGAATGCTTTGTACATGTCAAAGAAAATAGCGATGGCTTGTTCATCCTGAATAAAAGTGTATTGTATTCAGTATTGTATTGTGTATTGTATTATCCTGAGTAAAAGTGTGTAACTAATTTTTATCTCTTACTATATTTGAAAGTTCTTTAAGCGATTCTAAAAACGGAGGTAAGTGAAAGTCGTGTGTTGCCCGCACCAGATTTGTCGTTCTATTTTTTCAACGTGTTTCGATATTAGAAACAAGATATTTTTAGTTGTATTAGATTAATTATAGTAATAGGTTAAGTTGTTTTTATATCACTTTCCTCATCTACCATAATTCTCACTTTAGTCTAATAAGTTGCCATTTGATTCTGTTAAATATACAATAGCGATCCAGTAGAAGTAGGCACACCCAAAATTACTCAATATATTTTAATTGTACCGTTATCGCGGTATATAATCACGTTTGCAAGATAAATGTGATTAATATACATTAATCCAATGAGTGGGAATATTTTCACTTGAAAACAACTTTGACAAATATAATTGTAAAAAATATAATTTTTATATTTCTTGAAAATGTATACGCCTTATAATAATGGAGTAGTTGTTGACCGTTTTGACTATATGGTAAGGAAGTTGGTTGAGGGTGCAGTCACCAAGAAAACAAGCCAGTAAGAAAAAATAAAGTGTTTTTTATTGGTAGTTTCTTTGTGGCCACATCCCCACACAACAGCTCCATCATATACGTTTTATAGTTGCCACTCATAAACGCATTTATGCAAATTTAAATAATGACAAAATGAAACATTCGCGAGCAAAGCCGCGTGTTACAGCTAGTATATAATATACGCCATACCCTATTTGATAAAACGATCAATATGATTTATTCATTATTAATTAAACAGGCTACAAGACAAGGTACCTAAACCTAAATTGAAGTCAGTTAGGAATATAAGAGTATTTCTGCTTGGTCTTTGAAAAATACAAATCGGAAATCAAGCATTTGATAGGATTGGGCATTCTCATCAAACTTAAGACGACACTCGCTGCTCTCTCTATTATCTCATTCTACAATTCCCGCTTTCCGAAATATTATTCAGTTGAGAATATAGGACTTTCTACTATAGCCCGGTCTTACCAAGTGAACATCAAGGGTTCTGGATTTACAATTCTACATTATACATAAAATGATATCCAATCTCCGAAAACCTACGATGATGATATAACTATTCAAAAAGTCAACTTACAACTTCATCAATGGTGTAAACTTGGAAAATGAAAATCTTTCCTCCAATTTACATTGAAAAATTTCAAATTCTGCAAAGAAATAGCTGATATATACTTTGGTTGCATGAAAGTCACCTGAAGCACACTTGTTTAAAACTGTGTAATATACTCTACTTTATATACGGTACTTCATATTCCTGGTTGAGTAATGGCTTGAAAACTGTATTTCAATATAGGAAAAAGAGGTTCTTCTAACTGGCTATACCTTATGCTTAGCCAACAAATTCACCAATGACAACATTTTTTACACGTAATATAATAAATCCAATAATGATCAGACGGAGCGAAGTGTTCAAAAGAAGTGCACAAGATTACTGTTCTCGGTGTCCCAAGTTCGTTTCCCAGCTAAGACAGAATCATAATTTATTCAGATATTTCAGTTTTGGGGCGACCCTGGGATAGGGAGATCCTTCTGGGAAACAGCTGGTATTCATAAAATGGGTAAAGAACAAATGAAAATAACTGGTGGCTGAATGTTATCTTAGCTGTATCACCGACTTTTACGCTCTTTGGCCTGAAAACAGTACGAGTCTCTAATAATACTGAACCCAACACCCTTCATGGGTTGTAGAAAGAGATTTTTTTTTGTAATTACAAATATTTAATTGAATTAAATAGACATGTGATTCAATATATCCCTGAAAGGTTTAAAGGTTTCCTTGATTTCCAAAGGAATTTCGAAACATACTAAGAAGGGGATTCCTGTAAATAAAAATCAATGGAAATAAAACTAAAGAGTAACAGGTGGTACATGAACAAACTGTTTTCTGCAACCCTCTTCATTACATTTATTTAAAATGTAGGATAAATAAATATAAGGCGACATAATTAGACGGTGTAGATACATTATTGCGATTGTATCTGCGATGTTACTGCCTAAGGGTCGCTGCTAACACAGTGGCTAGCAAGGGACAATTATACGATTAAGTCCGATTGCGAACTACTCCAAAGGGTAATTTGTCGTAGGGATTTTCTCGTTTGGAAGTGTGCGGCGGCCATTGTTTCACGAGCCTGCGGTGGACAAGGGCCACAATCAATATTTGCACAATGAGCGGCTTCCGCTCCGTGTCAAGAACCCTTCAGATCCCGTCCGCCGGGTCACTTGTTGGAATTCTAAACCGAAAACAAACACTGCAAAATGCGGGAAACAAGAGGGTCTTTGAATTGAAACAAAGGACGAGATAAAAAGAAGAAAAATCGACTGTATAGATCAAATATTCAACTATATAATATTAAAAATATGACATTTTTAAAAATTATATTTTAACATCAAACATCTATAAGATTTTTGGAGATCAGTAACTGATGTAGATGTCCTATAAAAGGAATTAATAAGTAAAATACTGATATAAAAGTTGCTGTACATGGACATTGGTGGCAAGGATAAGTTTCACCCTCACTTGAATCCAAAATGGCTTATGAAAGGTACAATAAAGAATGTAATAACCGTCGAGACAAGCGTGTACTCAGAATGCCTTGAAAGTTTCATTCGAAAATCCTAGAAGCAAGGATAAGACTATTTGTTGGAGGCCATTTCGGAGCAGTACTCATTCAAAAGATCTGGAAGTATAAAAGAACAGAAATAGATGGTAAGGTAAAAAAAAAGGAATTAGTTTCCCGCCTGCTTTGTGGATGTCGAAAAGTATTGAGACAGCGCAACGAATTGCGATGATCAATGATACTAATGACAGATCTGCAACAAAATGTATAAAGAGTCGTTCGCCATCAACTTCGTTATCTAACCGAAGAAAGTAGCTTTGTTTGTTTGTTTATTTATTTATTTAACGTCACTTTTTGCTACAGGCTCGGGACCACCTTTTAACGTCCCCTCCGAAGAACGGCGTAACTAAAGATTTTTTAGTCCCATTAAAAAATCTTTGGTGCACCTGAGGGTTTGAGCCCGTGACCTTTAGCATAGGAGGCTGTTATGCTAGCCACCCAGTTATAAGTGATCCTGAAGAAAATAGCATCAATGAAGGTAGGAGTAGAAACACTGCAATATAATAAGAATTTCGGGATCGGATAGACGTATCTCAAAGTAGTCTATAATATTTAGATGACTGGTTGAAAGTAGTTAGTTCGATTAGGTTAGTTAGGCCTTCAAACTACCTTCGACGATTATCCAATTTTGGTTAGAATTGTGAATTCGGGAAAATAATTAAATAGTCTAGTTTGTGAATATTTGGATTAAAATATACACCTGTTATTCGTCCTAAGATTTGAATGTGAAGGATATTAAAATTGAAAATAATTACATATACGATTTTTTTGAAATAACAATTCAGTAAAATATAGGTACACTCATAGCTGACTCAGCAGACCCTTCCGATCTCTCAAAAATTTAATGTTATCATTAAAAAAAAAGAAAAGTTGAAATTTTCATTTCCTGGGTTACAAACAATGTTTTAACTTTTATCAATTTAAAAACCCGCTCCAAATTTCAAATTAAATACTAGTTAGTTTAATAACCCTGAAAAGAAAACATTTTTAATAACAGTATACTTTAATAACGCAGAAACAATAGTAATAATTTAAATAAAAATGACTTTACTATTGACTAGTAAAGAAGTTGCAAACAAAAGAAGTTTTAATATCTACAGGACGGAACTAGCCGAGTTGAGCTTGAAAGAGACAGATCAAAGCTCCTGATCAAAGGGACGGAATGGAGTCGGCACTAATCATAGGCAACTGGATGTCCTCCACTGGATCCCACTAATTTATCTTTCAATCAGTAAGTGCAGCTGGTTATACAAAAGGCTTTGAGCCATATCGAAGATAAGACGAATTAGGAGAATAATAGCGACCCCCTCTTGCTTTGCACGGGTGCAATTCAAATATGGCGTCATTTAAAGAAAGAAAGAAAAGTAAATTTTATTCGGGGAACTGCAGTCCAATAAAAATGAAATGAAATGAAAAACAATTTTTATTCTGGGACATTTCGTCCCTTGAGAATAATATACAGTGAACAGAAGAAGTCCAATTTGTCTGGCTTCATTTCATATATGATTATTTAGTGAAGTGAATTATATAAGGCTAACATGAATAAAAGATACAAGAATAGATAACAACATCAAAGGGATTTAAATAAGTATTATCAGAGTCTAGATTTATCACTTATGTGCGGAAGATTTATTTTTGAGGAGATGGTTAAATAATTGGTATCTGAATGTGGTTAAGGATGATAATTTTCAGAGAGGGATAGGTAAAGAGTTCCAAAGTATGGTAGAATGGATAATGAAGGACTTTTCATAGGATGCTGTTCTATGAGAGGGAAGGTATAGATCAATGGGTTGGGATCTTGTATTTAGGGTGGGCACGGTAGAGGGAGGGGTAAGAAGGTCAAAGATATAGGAAGGTTTTCTGGTTTGCAAGGATTGGAATAGAAAGATGCCAAGTAGGTGATTCCTTCGGGATTCTGAATAGAGACGTGATAGAGTTCGGGATAGAGCCACCTTTGAACAGAATAACAGTGAGAGACGTGTGACTGTCTAGAGAGGCCATACATAAATCTTATAAACCTATTTAGTAATCTTTAAAAAAATTTCGGATAAGCTGTCTCTCATATCTTACAAAAGTATTCCCAAGACAAGATTTTAGATGGACTGTTTTAATATAAAACATTTCAATAATATTGCTTAAAAAATACCCAACTAAATTGCCTTTTCCCAACTTTCTGATGCTATGGAATGAATGGATCGCTCTACCACTTATTCCTAAAGATGACAGGTAGATTATTGATACTTTGTTGGAGAAAATATCAAACTCTAATCTACAGTAGTTTAGCAAAAGCGAGTGACGAGACTTGTAAGTGCTTCTGTAGAATCCGGTTAGCTACCAACAGACTGCACTCAAGTTAATCCGGCAAATGATAAACTACGAAGATAAATCCTTAGTACATTGAAGGCTTGCTTTATCAGAAGTTTCCTTAATCCGTGAGTGACTAAGACCCTTATACAAGTTTTAGAGCTCCTTAAGGTAAACAGAATCTATCGAGGAAGTTTATAAATTATATTTCAACGACGAATTAATTTTTTATACTTTGAACATGACAGAAAATAGCCAGAAAAGAATCGCAACTATTTCAAAATTCAATTTGTGATATACTATACTCTCTTTTATCAAACTCATCAAGACTAAAAATTAGACAGAAACTGAAAATAATTACACATACCTTCTTAAGCCAATATGGACTTACGCTTCACAGATTTTTGGTACAGCAAAAAAGACTCACATACAAAAACAGCCATAATTTTAATCCAAAATTTTAAGACACATAACGACAGCTCGTTGGTACGTAAACAACAGAACCCTACATACGGACTTACAACAATCAAAAGTTGACCAACATATACAAACACACTATTCTCGTTTTCTCAGTAAACTTAACGGACACGACAATAGACTGATTAATGACATGTCAGTAGCTAAAATGCCAGTGAGAAGAAAGCCAAAACGAAGCTGGATGAGGGACCTCCTCTGCTGAATTAAAGCCTTGGAAGAGGTGCTGCTGGGTACTTTACTTCCCCATGCCTACCATGTCTGATCTTACATTTGCCCAACAGATTTGCTGATTGTCAGATAGCTTCTGACAGGTGTAAGTAAAGATATGGACAGAAAAAAAAAATTGTGTTATAAATTGTTTTTTATACAGTATCAAAAAAATGCAAAGTTAAAATAATTTCCGCACATTAACAATACATGTTTATTCAGTATGTTCATTTCATTTTTTTTTCTTTCCTGCTGAGAGAAATAATAAGTCTAGGCAGTGTTTTTATATTAAGCAAATAGTTATATTTCCTATAGAAAATATTAAAAAAAGAGTAAAGCTCTAACGGACTGGTAAAATGCAGTCAGTTTTATAACAAGCAATCTAGACCATCTGTTGTATAAATCCAGAAACGATACTTAAGACATCTAAATTAAGCATAAAATACTGTTTAGAATTTTTATTTAGAAAATCGTTGAAAATATACAGGGAGATGTAGTGGAATATTCATATAAATACTTTTTATTAGTATGAAACATTAAGCATATTAAATTATTATAATGTCAGTAATCTTCCTTTTCAATTCATATATATATATATATAATATTATAGATATATATCTGTGTGTGTGTGTGTGTATTGAAATATATGCTTTCCTTGGATGATATAATTTAATTGGAAATTGAATTTCTAAAATTTCTTTATTGGTAGGAACAGAATGAAAAACTAAAGTTGTAAGATAAAAATATTTTATAAAGTTGTCATGTCATAATAAATAAGTTTTCATGTTAGGAGGTTAATTCATTTTGATGATGTATATTAATACGGACTACCCTTATTTTTTGGTATTGAAAAAAGGGACAAGTACAGTTTGCCATGTTTTTATTCAAAAGAATGAGTCAGTGAATATATTTTTATTAATTTATTATTTAGACAGTCTGTAAAATGGATTCTCAAAATTTTAGATGAATATTATAAGCTAGTTAAGTATTAAAAAATATATTATATTAATAAGATGGTAATTATTGTTTTTTATATTATAACATTTTATTTTTTATTCGTCTGAAGGTTAAGTTCAAATACTTTAAAAGATGAAAAATTTTATGTTTACTTCATTTTCATTTATGGCATTGATCAAATGTCGTGGGATATGATTTGAAAACGAAAGCGTGTGTAGGGTCGGAAAATAAGGGCAGACTGCCAGGGACATTAACAATCACTTCGCACTCACCATAAACAATATCTGATCCTGGACTGAGTCCAAGTTAACGTTTAGATTATGAATATTTATTTGCACTTTTTCGCCGGACCGCCTGAGCTGTAAGGGATAACCTAAAACAGAAATGGTGCAGGTCCATTTATGAAAACTATATTCGAGAGTTCAGCGAAGGATATAAATATTTTCGCAGCAAAGAATAAACGTATCGATTCAACTCCGAGTCTAGCAGGCGCATTGGTTATACCATACCGCACAACTACCAATCGAATCACATTATGGTAAACACTGATGTACTTACATAGGTATTGTTTGTTTATTGAATAGTGTTAAGGGACGTAAAACACCTATGATCGTGTGTATTAGTTAGTATCTATGGGATACATAATCATTTATTACAATTAAACAAGATACAATGTATTTTGGTTTATTTTTTTCAATAATGAATCCTTGTAATCGAACAAAAAAAAAAATTTCCCTCTCAAAATTTAAGGGCTTACGTTTCAAGATACCTAGAACCCCAATAAAGAATTTAAAAAAAAAAGTCCGTTAGCCCACCGTCCCCTGTACGCCGTGCGCCGTCTGCGGCTTTTCTCCGAAATTACTGGACCAATTATTTTGAAATTTGGCACAAAAATACCAGGGCATCTAACGATGATTCTACCACCAAGACGTTGATATCAACTAATTAGTCTTAAAATGGCGGCCGATTAAAAGTGATTTAATTCAATTATTTTACTTACTCAGTTAATTTTGAAGGTATAGAAAAAAATTATAAGCCCGCTGTTTATTATATAAAAAATAAACAGTTATTATACTAAGAGATCACATGAAAAAGAAAAATACGATAAGAAAAAATATAAAAATTTTACTCATATATACGCCCTTCATTATTTAGTTTTGAAGATAGAGAAAAATATGTATGGAGGTTTAGAATCGCTAATTGACGATAAAAAAAAAAATAATAATAATAAAATAAATAAATCTTGCCTATATATACGATTGCAACTCCGTTATATTCGATGATGGAGAAAGAATTATATATAGCTCTAGAATCAGTAAACCACTATTATTTATTAAAAAAAAAATAAATTGATCTATATATTCAAATTACAAATTATAATAGATGTGATTCTCCAAAACTTGGTTATTAAGTTTCAAGATGCGTAGAACCCAAAAACGAATACAAAGAAATCCCTTTGGCTGAACTAATTAATAAATACCAAAAAGAAAAGTTAAATAAATAGCAAAGAAGTCTATATAAATGCTTTCGGTTTATTATGTTTAATAATGAACCTTTGTAATCGACCAAAAAAAATGACTACCCTACAAAATTTGAGGGCTTATATTTCAAGATATGTAAAACCCGAATAAAGACAGAAAAAAAAAAAAAAAACGTTCATCATCGGTAAGAACTTTTAAATAAATGAATATTTTGTTGTTAGTGTTATTTAATTGTGTTTTAATTTTAATTTCTTATGAAATGAAAGAAGAACCATTGCAATCGGTTCAAAAATAGCGGAGATATAGCGTTGTGAAATAAGCAGTGGTAATAAATAATTTTAGGCCATTTTCATTTGAATTATTTATTGCTTTTCACATTGATTAACTGTCTGTAAATAGATTTATAAAAAGCTATACATTAATATAGTTATTAGAAAATATAAACCATTGTGCTATAATTTGCAGCGTTTTCTATTGTGAATGTACCAGAAAATATTTATTTGAAATTATAATGAAACTTATTACTACAAGTACCAATATATCCTCAATCAGTGTGACGTGTACAAATGACTTAGTGCTCGATTTTTCTACTGTCGCATAATATTGTTAAGACTAATGATCGAATTGATAGTCGTATTACGTAGGTGTGAAGTAGCGAAGGTAAAAAACGAACAAAAAAAGAACAGAAAAAAGTATACATTATGGAACCAGGATCCCTGGCTGTCTACTCCTAAAATATTCCCTGCCTGTTTTTTATTCGTAATCAGTGAGCGGCTTGCCAATAGCGCACCGTGAATAATAACAATGTAACGGTTCCGAACAGATATCTTTCGGTATGGTATCAGTATATACAATCACCTGCTGTATCTTTGAGGCTGCTTTTTGCTAAATAAGCGTAAGGTATGTATCCATTCGTGCAAGATAAACAAGACATTATTTTCGCTAATAAATATGGATATTTATAAAATCATCATTATTTTTATTGCCCTGAAATTAAAAAAGAAAAGTAAAATGAACTGAAAAGGAGAAAGAACCCACTTTTCAAAATTATGTTGAATTTTTCTTATTCAAGTTGAATATTACAACAATGCGTTCGAAACGTTTGGACCTAATTGTTATTATACTCTCTCAAACTGAAACAGAAGTAATAATATATAACTATAGTATACTATATAATTGATATAGTAGTAGTGAAATTTGCACCCTATTTCTAAGAAATATCTTTACATTAGAAAATCAATATATAAGACAGTACTGAAACCTATATGGACCTACGGACTTGAACTTGGGGGACAACTACAAATTTTTACAGAAAAACGTATCCAATCCTTTCAAGTCCTTCGAACAATAGTAAATGCTCCGTATTACGTTAACAACTGTACCCAACACCACGGCCTCAATATTCCATTTATTTTAGACCTGGTACCATCAAAATGTTCCAAATTCTATCAGAACCTTCTTCATCATCCTAATCCTCTAGCTCAATCCCTCTCCAGCTCCACCCATCCCTACAATCCTCCTCAAAGATTGAAACTGCAGTGGCCGCGACGTTTTGTAAACATTTACACTGGAGTTCTGACACTATTGCGCCCTAACTCAGCCTCCACTAGCTTACACCAGAGATCTCTTGGATTCGGGGTGAGGGAGAGAAGCCCAGTCTGGGATCCCTTTTGCAGATTGTATATATCGCTACTCTACTCTAACTCGTATTTATCTCTACCACAGGTTGTTTTGATTTGTTTGTTGTTGTTTTGTTTTGTTTTTAATTAGTATTTTTTTGTATATATTTGAATTTATTAATTTCCGATTTAATGTAATTTGACTTCATCATTATTTTCTGTATGTATTGTATGAATGTGTATCACATCACTATTACTACTGTTCATAATGAAACAATTGTAATATATCTCAATAAATAAATATATATAAAAAAAAAAATTAGAAAATCTAAAGAAGGTTCAAAGTACTACAATATCAGAATAATTGTATAATTATAATTATCTCAAAACTGTTTGATGTTTCTTAAAATAAAATATAAAATATTTTAAAGAAAAATTAAAAAAACATTTACTTAGTTTCCCCAAGAGCAATGGAGTCTCCAAGAGGTTGAAATGTTTGTAGGCGTCTATACAGTTCAATTGACACTGCTAATAGAACCGAATATACGTAATAGTTTTTTGATTACATCTTGAGTTTTGCGTCGGCAATGACAGTTTATTGTAAACTATCCCTTTTAGTTTTTCTTTCATATCTTTTATGCTAAGCTAAATTTCGCCAGTAGAACCCATCCGCTTCTAAATCAGATCTGCTCCAGATTGGCAGAGTTTAATGAGATACAATTGATAAATAGCATATTGTTAATCGTTAAAAATAATTCCTTGAAATTAAACGAATCATTGTTTTTATCTTTTTAGTCCAAAATGTTTTTTAACAAATCCTTAATCTGTCTCTGGGTATCAGAGAACAAAAGCGGTATCCATTAGTTCTGTTGCAACAGATTTGCTGAGTTTTGTTGGCGAGGGTCCAGAGGATCATTTGCACAAGGACCATCCATCAATGACCACACCATTCATCAGGGTCCGGAACACGATGCAAACCGTTAGCTTTGTTACTGCTTTTTGCTAAATGTGAAGAAATAATTCGTTTAACAATGTTCAGATATTGGAAGAAATCATATCACATAGTAGTTGAATTTTTATAAATAGATCATTAATATTCATTGGGATAATTTTATTTGTCTTTATTAGTAAATGTTTACTTACACACACAATTAATTTATTTTTCCATATCATGAGAAATGGATTATTTAGTTAAATAATTTAAATAAGTCCCTTTTTTTAAACTAAAAAATTCGTTAGAGTAAATATATTTAAATAAATCAGCAAATTTGAAATAGGTTATTACTGTATGTTTTTTCGATCATCAACAAGTGAATTGTTATAGAATTTTTTTTTAAACATTTAGAATAAATTCAGAAATGAAAAAAATATATATATTAATACGTTTGTAAAAATGTTTTGGATAGGACTATTTCTTAAACAGTTATTTAATAAGTTTCGGTGTATTTAATTAGTTAAATAGTTTTAGAATAAATAGCTTTCGCATGGGACGCAAGAGCACATCAAATTATATCACCCTTATTTTAGGCTCCCCAGTTTTGGGACAGAGACTAGCTAGCTGTATGGATATTTGCGCCAGTTGCTTGACAGTCCATTCACAGTCTGATATACATTTGATGTGCGCTTTGTAGAATTAAAGTAAGCTGATCTATCAGCTTCACGTTTAAGATTAAAAGTTATTCAATTTGACTTGGAATAACGTCATATTGACTAGACTACGGCCAGGACATTCGCGAATGATTTTCTAACATTTTCTGACTGAAAAACCAGTATCTCTCTGTACACAGCTAATCTGCTGAACTATATATATATAAAAAAAACAAAACAGCAGGCAATGAAAAGATTTTTTTCTGCAATTATTTTATAAGGAGTTAATCAAATGAATTATGGACCAAACACTGTATATAACTAAATATAGTCGGAAAGGCAAGTTGGAACAGGACATCATGGTAGAAGAGGAAATTATTCTTGATCGATTTTGGGACCACCAACTTCCGTTATTCATTTACTCCATGGTAAACCCTGATTTAGGGACAGAACCACAACCTCGCCCACTACCCGTACTTGACCGGAACCCAAGCTAAAACATGGGTATAAGTGGGTCTTCAACCTTAAAAAATAGGTTTGGTACTAATTTTAATTTGTTAAAAGTGTAAATGACACATTTGCACAAATTAAGAATGTGTAAGGAACATGTAATATCCACTCCTTTGATTTTAATTTTATTATTTTGATTTTCTTCTCATGTCTTCTACCCTAGAAGGTCATTGCCAGCCGAATAATATAATACTCTGTTGTAATATTTTTAATACTTAAAAAAATTAAACTGTTTTACTAAATTTTTAAAGATCAGTACGTACAACTGTAATGGCAAAATGCTATTATAATGGCTTATATTGGCTCCAGTGGTGCAACCAAGGAAGGCTATGAATGAGTGCTTGAATTGTATATAAATATAGTATTTTTACTAATTTATTATATGATTGATATATTAATTTTTTTATATTCATTTATAACAAAATTAATTCATATTTAAAGTTCTGGTACGGGCAACATACTACTTTCACTTACCTCCGTAGTTAAAATCAATTAAAGAATTTTCAATTACAGTCAGAGATAAAAATGAGTGAAACTAATAAAGAATTTATTAAATTGGATTTCTATAGAAACATGTGTTATATTTAAAAAATCTATTATATTATTATCTAACACAATCAGTTAGTTTTATCGGCTTTTCATCACTCTTTATTAGCATTTACAAACTTTTGCATAAGTTAATATTTTTTCTACTATCTTTAGGTTTTCAACCGTATATTATAGATGTATAGTTTTTTTTTTTCAGTGGCGCTACAGGCCGTGCAGGCCTTGGGCTTGATGTATATTACTGTTCTTAATTAAAAAAAAAAAAAAATTCATTTAACATTTTGTTTGCAGTTTTCTCCTTCAGTTGGATATAAAATAATTTCAACTTATACATTTATCTGTTTTTTTATTAATGATAACAAGATTATATGGCTTTTATTTATGGAATCTATAAAATTAAAGGAACTTTAGAGGAAAAAAATTTAAGATATCGTTATTTGAACTCTGTCAGGCTTATTAAATTTTACATAGATATAGCGAGTTTAAACAAAATCGTTAGAGCCGTTTTGAGAAAAAATGGTTCTTTTGGTTAGCTGATTTTGATGAAAAGTTACTGTATATTTTCAGGCGTATAATTGTCATAAATATGAAATTTCAGTTGTGTACGACTTTTCTATTTCAAGTAAGACCTTACACATACCTTTTAGCGGGACTATGTTATTTGGACTTAGGAGACCATAAAACGTTTACTTCTGATGAAAACTGGAAAATGTATACGATCGCAATACTTTCCCTTACTATATATTTCATACATAGGTAAGTGAAAGTAAAAATTTAATTAATAAAAAAAAAATTATATAATTTTTATTAGAGCACCTGGCGTGATTTCAGCCTTCCCGTCTTCCTCTGGGTTGCACTTATGACAGATAGTAAGATCAGATTGTCTATAATAAATTATAAGTCAAAAATATATAAATATCTCACTTGATCCAATGGGAATGAAACCAATTTAAAGATGCTTTTATGTTTGATCCTCAGACACTAGAGGACTTTACTCCAGAGAGGGAACATTTCCAGGCTCCCCGGCGAGATGTGATTTAGCCAACGTCCGCTTTATTTCCTCTCCCCGAGTAAATTTATCGATCTTAAGAGAAAAAGTGAGTTGCTCCATTCCCCTCGGCTCTGTTATGGCCTAAGAACTTATAAAAGTCAATGTGCGCTAAACGTTCCCTTTCTGTATTTCAATATAAAGGAGAAGTTTACCGAAAGGATATGCCTTTTTGTCGAAAAGTTTCTCAACTGTTAAAAACCAATCGTCGTATACTAATTGAAAAAGTTATTCCGATTTTCGCTGGGTTGAAAAGTCGTTTTCACATTATTTCAAAAACAAAATTTATGGCTTTAATTGCTTTTTATGTTCAAATTTCTTCTAAATTCCTCTACAAAAATAGTGATTTATACAGGTCAACTCTCATTTCCGAATTGAAAGCTAGAAAAAACAAATTGCCACCGGATTTATAAATATTTTCTTTTTACATGATTACTTATGAATCATGATCCAATTTTCTAGCTTATTTATTTCTCCCCCAATACTTTAAAATTTATATCAATTATTACCAAAAACAATTATATATTAATAAATTAAGGTATGAGGAATTTGTCTGCACCTCATTCCTATATCCCTTATGAACAACTCTGTAGACGGAATATTTGGTAATATCATTTGGTTTAATTATATCTAGGGAGTGGCAGACTCTTGTGGATCAAGCACTGGCTGTGGCATGAGATTAATTTATTCTATTATTTTACCCTGGGATAAATCGACCACTGGAGGCACACTCAGCCCCAATAAAGTAGGTACCCAAAAAAGGTGAAAAACCTGGCGGCTGAGTGTGATCTCGGTCTAATTACCTCATTGCATGGCCGTTAGGCTAGAAACAGTACATATCTCTAAATGTACTGAGCCCTTGTATAGTATAGGTCCTTCAGAGTTTAAAGAGAAACATTTTTATTTTATTATTTTTTTTATTGCTTATCACAAAGGATGTGAACAACATTGGCAGATATAATATTTTTTTAAGTAGGTGGAGGAATATTTGGTATTCTTTTCTTCCACTCACATACGTCCGTCCAGGACTAGTTTGTCCATTTTAAAGTATTCAATAAACCTTTCTAATTTTTGGCCGATTCTTTATGCTGATGTTTTTCTTTTTAATCTCAATATCGTTTAGTCCAACATATTTTTGATAGGTGTCAAATTATTATGATTGAACGCTTTTATCCCATTAACCAGTATTCGATTTCAGAAGTGATGCGATGCCTAATTCATTTATATACAAAAATGTGTATTATGAATTTTCTCTGTGAAATTGCATATTTTAAATTAAAAATATCAATTTCAGTGAATTCGCTCCGATTATCTCGCCTTTCAATGTATTTCCAAACTCTACAGAGAGAAATATACCGTATTTTGCTACTCTTAGAAACTCATACAGAACAGTTGTTTTTTTATACCAAGAACTATTATGAACTTTCTTTATACTATTTGCATTTTTAAATATGAATTTTAGTGAATTCGTTCCGATTCCTTCGCCCGTCATTATATTTTCAAACTCTAAACAGAAAAATATACTGTATTTTTTTTTAAAGGATACCAAGTAATATTAGCATAGTTGAAAATCAGATGGTAGTTAGAACAGTGACAATTGTCGAATGTTCAAAAATTTGCTGCTAAGAATTTTTAGGAACTATGAAATGTAATTCATAGTTGTAAAATAAGCTGTAAATATTTAGATTTTTTGCAAGAAGAATGGAAATGATTCAAGCTCGACTTAGAACAGGGCATTTTCCCTTTGGGAAAAAAGTGTCAGCTGTATCAAATGATATAAAATATCAGATGCGGTTAATTATTCAAAGTTTCAACTAAATAAAATGACACATTTAGGAATTTCATTCGCTAAGGCTCTTAAACACTAAAACCTTCTACTCTTCTATTATTTTGTACCAGGAAGAAATACAAATTTATAGCCGGATATACTTACAGGAAAGACCAAGTGGTAAATATTAGTAATATTTTGCTCAAAAATCAAATAAAATTATTGTAATAACATAATACTTATACTAACGTTTTCTCAAAAATATATTATAAACTTTTTTTTACATGTTAACATATATTCATATCCATATGTATGAGCGTATTCGGGTTGTTACCAAGTTATAAAGCAGCATCAAAAGACTACAGATAATTGAAAAGTTAACTCTCTGACCAACAACACTCTCACGATTGTAAAGCGCACCTACCCACTAAACACTTCTAATTCGTTCCAGTGATTTCAACCATGAATTTAGCTGATGATGTTAGCTTTCGAACTTTGTGATGTAAGCTTTTGAACTGCCATAGCGAGCATAAGCATTTATTTAAGTTTAACAGTTGAGGTTTCTGGTGAGCCAAAAAGTAAACAAAACAGACGAAGTGAAATGGACCAAGGCTTGGTTCAACGTATCTCGCTATGGATGTTATTTCACGGTTTGATAAGATCATGAAAAATCAATAGCAGTTTATTAAAAATCAATGTCGATTGATCACTATATTCAATCAATTACTAGGCTTACATGCAGCTCGTTAGGGTTTGGCCAGGGGTGGTGAAAACTGAGGTCTCAAACGATTAAATACGATGCCATCGGATGATTCATCGCACACCCCATCTGTTGAATATTCGGGAAGAAAAATGGAAACGTGAGGTACTGGTCTTTTTTTACGGACTTAAAAAAAAAGTGACCAACGGTTAATTTAAACCCCATACCGCTTCCTTTCTCAGACACAGTCCAGTATCTTGGCTTTTTACTAGACAAAAGACTGACGTGAAACCCACATACAAGACTTAGAAGAAAAGAAATCAACCGCAGATTCGGCCAGTTACACAGACTACTAAACAGAAAATCTCATCAAATTACTAATATATAAAACAGTACTGAAACCTATATGTACCTACGGACTTCAACTGTTGGGGACAGCTAAATATTTTAATCCTAAACGCATCCAATCCTTCCAATCCAAAGTCCTCCGAACAATAGTTAATGCTCCTAATTACGTTACCAACTGTACTCTACACCATTCCCTTTATTTTAGACCTGGTACCATCCAACTTTGAAAAATGGGATCTCTTGCATATTGTAAATATTTTATAAAGTTATAATTGTGTGTATGATGTTAATTTATTTCTCACTTTGTATTTATCTTAATTATAGGTTTTTTTTATTTTAATTTTTATATATTTTGGTTTTTGTATATATTATATTTTATGTAATTTGACTGTATTATTATTTTCTGTATAGATTGTATGAATGTAGTCTCATATCACACTATTACTACTGTTCATTTAGAAACAAATTGTAATATATCTCTAAAAATATTTAGAAAAAAAAAAGTGTTGTGAATAGATTAGTAGCAGTAGAAAATAAAGAAAGGAAGATCTGATCCTATTTATTATCAGATGGGAATGGTAGCTCGGATGCGAGGATTCGAAGACCCTCTATTTCGAGAAAGATCAATGTATTCCTTCATATGAACTTCATAAAAATTATATACATCTCAAGTTGTAAAAAAAAAAAAAAAAAAAAAAAAAAAAAAAAAAAAAAAAAAAAAAAAAATATATAAGATGCACTAATGCATCTGGGAATCCTCTAAGATACAGAAACAATAATAGCAAGTACTAAAAACAATACTACGAAATTTCAACATATATCATTTATAATTAAGTGAGATTTCTGATATACAGAAAACAAGTGAATTTAAGTTTCGTGTCTTCGTAGACTGGACCTTCATAACTAATAAACTATTTAAGTTATTTAATTCCCAAGCGGAGCATCTGTAACTAGAAAAATATTCTTTCATTACTTCCCCTTTTTTTAAAGGAGGCTTAAACATTACATTTTGACAAGGCTCATACGCATTTTTTTTTAAGGAATTCCTAAACGTGAATATTTAACTCCTTAGTTGAGGAATTAAATACAGCATTATTTCTTCCCTCTTAAGTATGTTACTGCTGGAATTGTTTCAAGCTAGAAGTTTGTTGTGGTAGACGCGGAGTCTAGTTAGGATAGTAACAAAGGAATCTTAGTCATAGAATGGAACATCTAGGATAGTTGAGGAAACTACAGAATGTAGGAACTAGGAAATTTAAGAGTCTAGGAGTTTCGCCGCACTCAGCAATTACTTGAAAATTTATTAAATTATGCAGCCGGTAGTTTATTATTAAAAATTTATTTTAGGATGTGATTTTAAAAAAAATAGTAGTACAATAATGAGCAACGTGCGAAACATTTGCGTTTCAATAAAGTTTAACTTCCATATATAAAGTTCTAGTCTGCTGATTGACTTGGTAATGAAAAATACCTTTAAAATAGAGAACAGAGGCCTTTAATGAGCACCTACGATTTCCGAAATCGCGAGGGAATATTTCTGCTCCGATTTTTCGTTTCATGAATTTTCATCAGCTCTTCTTATTTACACATACTGAAATTCTGGTAGTGGATATTTTTATTTTAGGGAGGCTAAAGCAGAAATTTTCATTCTTCCAATTTGGGGACGAGGATCAGCGATGCATATTTAAATTACGACCGAAACAGTGGTATATCACTTGCAGTATTGATTTTTAAAATACAAAATTTACATAAATTATAATAATTATATTTTATTGATCAAGTATTGTATTGTAAATATAATAGTGAAACAATAGTTTTACCTTTTTATACTGATAAGATTTGAAAAGAAGATCTACAACATCAGCTATGTAAGAATATGTTTTAACAATTATTCATTTCTTCTTCATTTTGAGCAAAAATCAAGAAAAGTATTTACTGTACAAACGTTCAAAGCTATAAGCTGTTAAGGAATTACGGTTATTTGATCACGCCCCAAGAACTCAAATTTTAAGAATTCTTAATAAAAAGATAATACGTAATTCAATATTTTTACTTGTGTAAGTGTTTGTTAAATATCATCTACAAAAGCGATTAAATTAGTTACGTGGATGTTATTATTAGAATTGGCTAAATAATTGGTAATTTTTATGTTGCTTCAATTGTATTCTACCACTCTTGCATCACTAGTATTTTTATTTATTTAAATCATGTTTACATACTATACATAATACAAACATATCCAATGAATGGCTTAGTAAACATGGGACATGGATAGAGCATAGGAATCAATGCCCGTATGCCGGCGAGGTGGTAATAGCAATAAATATTCTAATAGAATTAATATTCTAAATTAGATTATAGAATATAATAGAATACAAAAAATTGAAATAATACAGATAAATATATAATACAACAATATTATAATTATCAGATAAATACAAATAGGAAATTACTATATGACATAAAAATATCCATATTTAATATTGTACATTATAGTACAATATTAAAAGTAATTTCATGTAAGGTAAGTATTATAACGTATTGTAAGTACAACATTATAAGTACTGAGCCCAAGACCTTCCTGGGTTGTAGAGATATAGGTTAGGTTAATATTGTTCAATACACAAATACAATACCCCACACACACACATATGTATGTATCACACATAGATATGCATAACACACACACACACACACAATTTATATATATATATATACAACAACACACAACAACACAACAGCCCATTTATTTTATTTCATTATTTATTTAAGTGTTAAATGTTTTTATTAAATATCTTATATAATTTGGCTGTACTTAAAAATAAATAGTGGGTGGCCCACTATTTCGCATTAAGAAAATAAAATTCATCCATATGACCGACACTTGTACCTGACACTACATGCTGAAAGAAGTAAATTGTTATTATTATATTTTTTTTTCTTATGAAGTCCAATAAATATACGTTTCTAAATATTAGGCTTTTATGACTTTATAATACTATATATATATATATATATATATATATTATTTTTTTTTTTTTTTTATGTATGATATTGTTTTATTTCTTTAAGATTTTTACTAACCACGATAATAAAACTGAATATATTTGTTAACACATATATTTTTTTTTAGTTTACTGTTTAATTTGGTGTCTTTTACTTTTCGTTTTGTTTCGCTGATTCCCTTTCTGACCGTGATTAATGGTGCCTTAACGTCCTACGCGGCGGACAGTCCGAGAGGGTTTAATTATGCATGGGGTCTGATGTTTGGTAATGCAATAGCTCTCTGTAATGTAATAGACATTACTCATTGTAACAGGTGCTATTATGTTAAGCATATGCAAATCCACCGACCCAGTTACTACTACCTTAGAGCCCCTCCAACAGATAGTGCTGGTCTAGACTCCTTGAATGCTTCCTTCTTTATTAGGTATAGCATTTAATGCATGCATTATAGCTTTTTATATACCAAAATAAAATTAATTATAATATCCATAAAATATCAAGGTGATCTTTGGCAGAAGGATATAAACCGGACTCTAGTCACTTAAAAAAAACATATACTTCTCATGATTTTTTTGTTAATCATATTATTATTATTATAACAAGGAATTAATTTTATCTATTTTTAGATAAAAGTGAATTTATTTTTGCAAATGAGTTTATTGTTCATTTTGTAAAACGTCAAGTTTTATCTTGGCTATGCGGTGTGACTTAGAAGAATACACTCGCTATTCTCGATATTAGTTTAGGGTGAGATCATCAATCACTCCTTATGCCTATTTTGTGAGCTCTCGCCAGTTGTCTGACTGGCCTCACGTAATAGCCCAAGCAATAAAGGTCAAAAATGGCCTAATGTAGGAAGAAATTAGAGACAAGCTGAATTTTTGTCAGTTGTTTGGCCCTTATCAGAGGAGTATTTTCTGAAAAGTCCTCACTACTCCTCCTTGTGCTTACCACGCTAGCCCCCTTGAACATCCGGTTCGCAAGTCTTTATGTGATTGCCCACAACTTCGCTATTATACATTAGATATTAATGAATGATATGTCATGTTAGTTCTTTATCTATAAGCTTTACAACTTGTTATATAAGTTTTTTGCGTAATATTTATACTTTCCCCACAATTTCCTAAAACATGCAAAATTTACGAATACAAATTCTTATTTTATGTGGTTTTCTTAATATAGAATTTTTATTTGAAGTTATATCCGAATGAATGTCAAATAAAAATTGTAGCGTAGTTCCTAACCTTTCATATTATGTCCCTAACTTTATATTTTGGGCGTCAAGAACCTAAAGACAACCAAGTATTAGTGCGCGCACGACACAGCTAGACAGACCTGTAGCGTGTTCAGATTTTGCGGGATTGCTCGCTGTATCTAGTTAATTTATGCTTGTTTCAGTATCTTGCCTTCAGAATTGATAACATATTATTAATAATGGTGCTCTGATTTTTATTAGTATATTAATGTTTTATAAAAAAAATTATAAAAAGTATTTATAAGTTTTTATAATTTATAATTTAAATATCATGAATGATTATTGGGCAGAATCGAAAGCAATAAAAAGAATACATAATTTAAAAATTAATCAATATAAATTAGTTATTTTCAAAAATAATCTATTGAATTATTTTTAATCATAAATAAACTTTTAATTCAAAATTTGTGGAAAACATCTTTGTCCACGATATATTGGATTTAAAAAATAATTTTTATAATTTTTTTGTAAAACATTTATATACTAATAACAATCAGAGCACCATTATTAATAATATGTTATCAATTCTGAAGGAAAGAAACTGAAACAAGCATAAATTAACTAGATGTAGCGAGCAATTCCGCTGAATACGCTTTAGGGCTAACTTCGTGTCATGCGCGCACTAATACTTGGTTGTCTGTAGATTCTCGACCGCCAAAATATAAAGTTAGGGACATAATATGAAAGGGTAGGAACTGCGCTACAATTTTTATTTGTCATTCTTTCGGATATAACTTCAAATAAAAATTATATTTTAAGAAAACCACATAAAATATGAATTTCCTTGCCTGGGCTATAAGGACTCTGAGTGAAACCCATTCCTCCCTCCCTACTCCATCCAGTGCACGCTAGCCACACAACCACAGGTTACTTTTATTACTATACCTAAAAGACATTCAGATTATAATACTCTGAAACAAAGATTAATCGAGTCAAAAACTATAAAGGCGCTGGAATCATTATATCCAGTTAGGAAGAAAAAAAAATGAATAAGAGAATGGAGTCATTGATTCAGATAGCAATATAAAGCAACATTGTACCAAAGCAAGCTAAATGAAAAGACTGATACCGAAGGCAAAGGGAATCAGTTTGAAGAGGATTTTAATCAAACTTGGCGAATCATAAAAGTAGAGAAGATATAAAAAGTAGTTCATTATTTTGTAACTTAATCATTTAGTTATTGTTTTCTCTATCCTATGACAAAGTCAGCTATCACAGTGATTCATGTATGTGTTAACTAAAAAAAAATTCTGATTCTTAACACATATGTTTCCTTATTCTTTGAATGTTTTTCTAATATCTGCTAATGCAAGTTACTTAAAAAACTGCTTAATTTCCATTTCTATACATGCGAAATGCATCTAATTTGAATCATCAAGAGAAAAAGCATGCGTTAGTAGTCCTGAACAATCTGCATCCTGAAGCTAGGCCACTAACTGAAGGTAGGTGCAACTACTTTAGATTTGTTTTATTTGTTATCAATATCTTTGGAATACAAGAAAGCTTGTCGGTTTTTATCGCAGTGCTAATCCTTTACTATGAAGAGGATATGAAAGAAGCTATTGGCAGGTCAAAATATCTGTAGGGCGGAGGTGAGGACTGGAAATACAACCCTGAAGATTAGATTGAAAGCCGTTAGCTTCCTCACTGAGGGACATTAACCCTCAGTTAAATACTGCTTATTCAAATATTGTCGCTGAAACGACTCTCGTTTATTTTATTAGTGCTGTGAATTCCTCCTCCTTTAGTGGATAGCTGTCGTAATACAGCATAATGGCGTCCGAAATCCGTTCACAACTAAAGTTAGCTACTTAGTCGATTGATGACGACTTAATGAGATCCTACCTAGCCCGGTCTACAAGCGATACTTCATGGAAAACAGTCTGGCCAGAGAAGGCATCTAGGCAACACCTGTGTTCTATCTCACTGTTTATTAGTTTTTATCTCTTTCTTTTACCTTTATTTACTATTATATGATTGTGCTATAAAACTCATCAAATAGTCAACAAGTTTATTAACAAGTTCGTTTATAACCACTTTCGTCTATTATTTAACAATTAAACGAAAACTATACAAATTTACGGCGCCACGGCAGTAGAGGTTGCGTTAATCCCTAAGCCTTAGAGGATTTACTGGCGAAAATATCTGTAAGTCATTGTTTTTATCTATTTATTTATTTATCTCATTAATTAGGCAAAATGGTAATGTGCACGGTCTGTGAAACCACCATCACTAGAGATGATAAAAACAATTTGAGCTGTAGCAAATGTCAATTGATTTTTCACGGCAGATGTTGCAGCCTCAGCGATAAAGATATTGAAGCTCTGAAGGCTCAAAGAAAATATTGGTTCTGTAATAAATGCGAATCAGTAAGAAAGCCTGCCGGGTCTGGTAAAGAAAAATCGCCCAGCCCAACAAGATCTTTGACGAAGATTACGGACCGATCATCGAAGAAGACCGAGCCGGTGCCGAAGATTGCCGAGACGGTACCGAAGGTTGCCGAGCCATCGTCAGCCGATATTCTCGCTGCAGTTAATCGCCTCCGCACCGAAGTTAACGAGGAAATAAAATGTTTAAAATCGTCGCTAGATAAATATGGTGACCTCAGCTTCGAGTTAAATGACAAATTTTCCAAAATCGAAAAACATTTAGAAGATCAAGCAAAACATATAGAAGATCTAACTTCAGAAAATAAATTATTAAAAAATAAAGTGAGCGAACTAGAAGTGCGTCTTAATAAAACAGAACAAAGTTTTCTTCGTAGGTCTGTTGAAATCCGCGGTATACCAGTTCGCCCAGGTGAAACTCCGGCAGCTCTTGTGACCAGCGTGGCGGCGGGGCTTGGGATCAAGATAGTGCCTAACGACCTGGATATAGTGGAACGACGAAGGCCGCGAAAAGAAGATATGCAGCCACCTTCCATCATCGCTCGCTTCGTAAGGCAATCGCTGCGCGACGAGATAGTGCGGCAACGCAGGGTGAAGAGGGACTTCTCCACGCGAGACATCGGTTGGGAAGAAAATGACTTCCACCGAATTTATCTCGGCGAAGAGATGACGCCAGCAAATAGGCATTTATACTGGCTCGCCGTCAAGCGAGAGCTGCGAAAAAAATAAAATATGTTTGGTTCGCGGGCGGCAGGGTGCGCTGCCGAAAAGATGATGGCCACTCGGTGATCTACATCGACAAGACTCAAGACCTCGATGTTTTCAGTTGAAAATCTGGAACTTGTCTACCTACTGGGAATCATCGTAATGTTGTAATGGACCTTTATCCTAATGATATTTTTTCTATTTATTTTGATTCTAGCATATTTATCTTTCCCTCAATTTTACAAATGGATTTTATTTATTTTGCTTTATTTTTCCTTCTTAGATTATTTTATGTTATCTTATTGTTGATAGGTACTTTCTTCTTGACCATTCACATTTCTGTCTTATCTCAAGCGTCTTTCCTCCCAAAAACTTCATTTCCTCTCCCTTATGTCTAACGTCCTACTTTCCTGCCACGTTAACGCACAGTCCTTACCCGCACATTTTGACGAATTCCACAATTATTTCACCCAAAACTCTTACCACGTTATTGCCATTTCCGAAACCTGGTTAAAACCCTATATTCCTTCTTCTTCTGTCTCCATTCCTGATTATTCATTTATCCGGCACGATCGTATCGGCAAGAACGGTGGAGGTGTGGGTCTTTATGTGCACAACAGTCTGAAATCCCGACTCCTAGACGTCTCATTCCCTCATGATTATCCACATATAGAATTCCTTCTAGTTGAAATTTCCTTTAGATCCCGTTCTCTCCTGTATGCTGTAGTGTATCGTCCTCCTCTTGTTCCATTTGATGAATCATTTGAATCAATCCTATACAACCATGTTCCCTTCTACAGTCATATTATTATCTCCGGTGACTTCAACACCAACTTACTTTTGAATTCCAACGATAAACTTTACCTAGAAAACCTTTTCTTCTCCCTTCATCTCTATATCGTTCCATATTTCCCAACCCACCACACCTGTAGGTCTGACACCTGGCTGGACCTGCATGTTATTGATTCACGGCACAACCTTCTTTCCGCTTCCCAACATCCAGTACCATTCCTTTCATCTCATGATCTGATCCAAATATCTTACAACTTTCGTACCTCAGTGTTCCTACCTAAAACCATTACTTTCCGCAACCTGGACTCTCTTACCCGAGAAAACCTTTTACCTGACCTTGAAAAGATGAACTGGAGCAAAATCTATTCTTGTACCTCAATCGATTCCATGGTTGATATCCTTACCACCAATCTCATTCACATCCTTGATATCCATGCACCATCCAAAACCACCACCTTTCGTCACCGACCTGCTCCCTGGATGAGTCAAGAAATCAAAGATCTTCAAAAAAGACGTGAGGCTGCCCGTAGACGCTTTAGACGTACAAGACTGACTGACGACTATCAAGCGTTTAGGGCACTCCGTAACTTGACACAGACAACTATCAGACGTGCAAAATCCAATTACTTTCAAGAAGCCCTATCCTCAGCTCCTGACTCAAAAACAAAATGGCAAATCCTCCGTAAGCTCTCTCTCTGCAAATCCTCTTCCTCGCCTGATCCACAGATTTCTCCTGATGAATTAAACTCTTACTTTTTATCTTCGTCCTCTAATTGTTCTTCTCCACCTACTCATAAATCTTTCTCGGTCCCATCATTTAATCCTGACAATTTTTATTTCTCTGACATCTCTCCAAGTGACCTAATTTCCTCTGTTATGAAATCCAGAACCAAATCTTTTGGTTATGATGGAATTCCTGTAAAATTGTTAAAACTATGCCTCCCCGAAATCCTGCCAGTTCTCCTCTTTATTTATAACTTTTCTCTCCAAAATTCAGTGTTCCCTAGCTCTTGGAAAAAAGCTTTAGTCCACCCTATTAACAAAACCGCCAATCCTGCTCTTCCTAAAGACTATCGACCAATCTCTATCCTCTCAAACCTTTCGAAACCTCTCGAAAGAATAATCCAGGCTCAAATATCCGAATTCCTTGAAAAATCCAAACTACTCGATCCTCTCCAATCTGGTTTCCGTTCCGGTTTCTCCACTCAATCCGCCCTCGCCAAAATCTCTAATGACATACATACTGCCATGGACGAAAGGAAACTAACTGTTTTAATACTCCTTGATTTCTCTAAAGCTTTCGACTCCTTGGACCATTCTATCCTTTTCTCTAAACTTAAAGCACTGTCCTTTTCCAACAGCGTAATCCGCTGGTTTCAATCCTTCCTTTCCGATCGAACTCAAGCCGTTTACATTCCTAACCATCCCTTATCATCCTTCCTAGCTCTTACGGCAGGTGTGGCCCAGGGCTCAAGTATCTCTCCTATCCTTTTTAACTGTTATATCAACGATCTTCCTAACTCAATAGTTCACTGCTCCCACCATCTTTATGCTGATGATTTCCAAATTTACTTATCCTTCCCTCCTTCCGAGTTATCAAAGGCATTTGCTGCTATTCAGGTAGACCTAGATAAGATCAGTGCCTGGGCAAACCTGAATAAGCTTAGCTTAAACGCTACGAAAACTCAGGCTATTTTGATTGGCTCCAGTCCTCTTCTCAGATCCAATATCACCTTCCCAACCTTATTCCTGAACAATCACCCCATTACATTCAGCTCCTCTGTCAAAAATTTAGGAATTACCATAGACCAAACCCTATCTTGGAAACCTCATATAGCCCAAATTTCCCGTAGATCTATAAGTACCCTGAAGTTTTTTCATCGCTCCAAATACCTTCTTCCACAATCCACGCGTAAGCTCCTCGTTTCATCTCTCATTTTCCCCCACTTCGACTACTGCTGCGCGGTGTACGGTGGTCTCCCTGTGGTGCTTGAGAACAAGTTAAAGCGTCTCATGAATTGTTTTTTAAGATTTGTTTTGGGTACCTCGAGGCGGTCTCATGTGACCCCCCGCTATGCCGAGTTGAAGTGGCTCCTTCCCTCCATACGCAGACAGTACTTCCTTGGGTCATTTATCTACCAAACCATAAAATCCCAGCATCCATCCTATATCTACAGTCTCCTTCAATTTAAATCCTCAGTCCACTTGCTTGAAACAAGATCGCGCCATTCCGACCTTTATATGCCATCCCACAGAACTAAAGCCTTCGATCGATCCTTTCTTGCCCGTTCCATTACATTCTGGAATTCCATTCCTTCCAATATACGTAATGCTTCTTCCTTATCCACATTTAAATATCGCCTTTTCCAACACCTATTATTCCAAACTGACGCTTGTTAATCTTTAATTTTAAATTAGATTTTTCATTATAATCGTTATAAGGAATGAATATCCTATGTTTACCTTCTTATTTATTTTTTATTTTATTTCATATATACATGTATATATTATTATTATTTTTCGTTTGAGTGTTCAAAACCAGTTGTTTCTTACTTTCAATTTACTATTTGTTTACTTTACTTTTTTAACGCTTTTTCTTATCTTTGGTACATAGAGATGTGTATGTACATACATTTATATAAATTTCTTTTTCTACCTCTTTTACTTATGTACATAATTATGTCTATTTAATGTCATCTGGCCAGATGTGCAACCTTTATTTGTAAATTTCATGTTATTCTTAAGGGACAAAGTCCCAGAATAAAATTGTTTTTTCTATTCTATTCTAAATGCTTACTTCTTGATCAAGCCAACTGGTGCTGTAGATCTTCTGAAGACAACCCCATTAGTTACATCAAAGGATTGGCCTGCAGAGTGCTGCCAAGTAGGGTCAGCACTACAAAGGGCTCGCTCTAACTTGAAGATAAAAAAACAAAACCGAGGATGGTCCATGAGTAAGGAACGGACTCTTTTCAAGTGAAGTTCTTTTTTTTATTTGAAAGTGCTTTAAATTGTTGTAAAAAGACGATCCAATTTTCCAGCAGTCAGTTTTGTCACTGTGCAAATGTTCAATACTAAGGTTTTCTACCATTGTAAAAGTTTTATCGTCATGAAAAATTCTCAAAAAGGAGGTTAGAATGCCTAAGATGTTACAGCAACTTTTTCAATAAATTCGAAAAGCCACTTTATTTTTCCCAAAAACGGATTTAACGATTTTGACTAAAATCAATAAACTGGTGTAAAACTTAATGGACTTTAATATCATGTAGGTTTCATTCCGATTGAAATAGTTCTAAGTGGCTTAAATGCCGAATTTTTAATAGTCTTTCTATAAAACACCTTTTATTTTGTCGAGTCCAAAAAATAACTTGAAATCTTACTAGTATTGATAAAGAACGGCTAAATATACGATTTGAACTAATTTTATAACTATTTTTTTACTACCAATAACAAACACAATTACTAACTAATATATTTTTTTTCTCGGAACATAATAATAGATGTATAATTTACCGTTTCAAAGCTTAACATTTTTGAAAAATGTTATCTTATATACAAAGTTCTGAAAATGTGGCATAGGTTTAATTGATTATTGCATATAATGATTTTATATTACAATTTCAAAGAACCGAGGTAAGTGAAGTTCGTGTGATGGGCATACCAGATATGTTTAAATGATTGTTATGTAACCGTTTGTATACTGGTTGTATTCGACATATGTTTTTAATGTATATCTCAACCATCTTCTCTTATCCTATTATCGTATCATACTTTATTTTTATATTTATTACAGAATTATAACTGCCAACTATGATATATGCTTGTAATGTATCCTTTGTCTCATGAGAAATATGTATAATATTATTTTTTTATAAAATGATTTTTTATTTTTACATTAGAGAAACTAATCGCAGTTTCCTCAAACAACATTTATACAACTTGAAACCCTTAATCAATCCGATATATCATGATGACAACACGGAAGATATGAAACCAAGGAAAAGAGGGACATTCAGGTAGTGATGTAAGGTAATGGAAGAAAAAGTATATCTACTTTTGTCGTCAGATCTTCGCGCTGAATGATTTGATTCATAATAAAGCAAATTAACCTTGCAAGATCTTCAACACTGGAGTGTGAAGTTTGAAATAGTACTTATTTCAACACGGTTCAATCAATGCAAAGATAATTTATTAATTCCATCCAACTTGGTAAAATAAAAGAACTGGAAAATGTTTAGAAAAAAGGTGGAAGAGATGCAAAATATAATGGGACATTTTTTTATAATACGTGGTGTGAGCCATCACCATTGAAGTCACGTATAGCGCCCGAACGGCATTAAGGTTTAAAAACTACCTCACATTTTGTGGAAAAGCCTCATTACTTCGGTCCCTTTGTCCTATTTAGCCGTAGGTGGAATAACTGCTGCTAAATTTCTTCCATTCCACTGACTAAGGATGGGTCAGGGAGGATATATCGTCTCGGCGAGCAATCAATTTGAGGTATACCACCCTCAGCCCACTCCAGCCATTTTTCTTACTCAGCCTCTGGATAATGTTAGGTAGCCTTCTAGATTAGGTTGTAACTGAAGTCGTTCTTTCCAAACTTTTTATCTGTTCGGGACGAAAATTCGGTTTTACTATAATATTTAAACATTTTGAAACTAATTTATTGTATTTAAAATTCATTAGCGAGGTATACATTTTTAACACTTAGAATTCGTTATTTTCAAATTAGAAGTATAATATATGATTTACTTAATAGGTGTAAATATTTGAAATTCATATGAATTCGTTTCTGCTACATTTTATTTATTTATTTATTTTTTTTTTTTTTTTTATTTTTTTTTTTTTAGATTCGTACCGTTCGTCTTCAAGGAACTTCTTACAGCGAATAGCAGTTCATTGGAATGATACTGTTTTTTTTTTTTTTTGAACAGCGGTAAAATAACGAAACAAAGTGATTCAAATGCGAAATTCCGTCCGAATAAAATATTGCTTAATATTGAAATAAGAAAATAACTATCACTTCCCCATTAAAATTATTTACATTGTTTTGTTCGCATACTTTAACTTTGACTCTTTCTTCTTTGTGAATATATGAGATATTTGTAATAGTATACATAAAGGCATAAGATCCCTTGAAATGTTAAAAGTGCACACAGCGCACCTAGAAATATTCCTTAGAAAACCTTCGGGTAATAGAAGGCCAAATATCTTCTGTATATATGTTATTGTACATTGTGTAAAATATTAAAACCAGAGGGTAGGAAAAAAAAAAAAAAAAAAAAAAGAAACTTCCTTATTTGTGTGATATGAAGAGAAACATTTCTTATCAAGTCATCAAAATATTTAATTTAATCATGAGCATTGATTTGTTCATTAAAATACTTTTAATTTATTTCTATTAATATATTAAATTCATTTTAGAAAATCATTTTAAATATGTTATAAACCTTATTGAGTGAATATTAATTTAAGTATACAAACAACACCGATATTGTCATAGCAACCTATCTAACCTAAATAGGTTTCATGGCGAGAATAAAATATAGGAAAGAGCCTATTAATACATTACATACATACAAATATCTAATATAAAACGAAATAACAAACATATAAACAATTATGTATCGTGCAAATGACCCTGTAAGGGTAGATGTATATGTATAAATAAATAAACATACACATTTTATTATTCTATGGCACTAAAGCCCTCATATATTTTCCTACATAGGTACATGTACAATGCTTCATAGCATTCAAAAGGGGCTTGTCCCAGAATAAATAAATAAATTATTATTATTATTATATGGAATTATTTATTAATATTCATAAAATAATAGTTAATATTGAGTTACATCGTCTTAATTGTGGGAAGAACTATTTAATGATTATACCTTTGGTTTCCTGTATTTGAAATATATAGTAAGGGGAATGTTTGTGAATTTATAAATACTACTTTATGAGATTCAATTGTTTTAAATTATTTTATATAATTTTTATATCAATGTATGGGCACACATGTATATAATTATGTAAAAGATCAAGTCACTGAAGTTACTAGCCAGTGACGAAAACCATAAACCTAAGTTGTCATTGTGATTTCTACTTTAAGATTATTTCGTGAAAGGAGAAGTTTCCACAGACACTAAATATAATCATAACGGAAAATCAAAAAGCTGTGGATGAAATGGAAAAATTTAAAAAGTGTCTTAAGCTATGTGAAAGTTGAGTGATGCACGATTCATGTTTATATTAATTTATAACGGTTAATTTAATAGCTTTCCATTAAACCTAAATCAACTTGAATACCCAATGAATACGGTTTGCCCTTTCAGTCTAATAAACTACGTTCCAAAGCTTGGTGTAATTACATCAAAGGGTAACGTTGAGGATTGTATTGATCTTAGCCCAATCTCCATTCCTGGGGTATATTAGCAAGTGAGGGAGTGGTCTTGAAAGAACGTCAATACCAAAAGGATCATCAATTTAATTATCTCTATTGATCTTTAATACATTTTATTCTTTATTAAATCCTCATTATTCTTCTTTAAGAAAATCTGGTGCGTGCAACACACGACTTTCACTTACCTCAGTTGTTTTAAAATCAATAAATTAATCAACCTAATACATCAACTTAGAGGTGAGGAAATTTTAAAGTTAATTGAAATAAAAGGTTAATTCAATTCGTTAAAAACATATTATTTACATTAAATTATATAAAAATATTATATTGTTACGTATAATAATCAGTAATTTATGCGCTGTTCGTCACTCTCCATTAACTTTTACGGCTTTGTGTATAAGATTAATTTATTTTTCAATGATATATTATGCGTCTACAACACTGTTCTGATCGAAAAAAAAACAAATATAACATTAACAAATTTGTTTGTTCTTTTCTCCTTCAGTCGGTCATCAACTTGTATATTTAATCTTCTTTATCAATGATAATAAGATAATAAGGTTAATCTTTTGTAATGAACAAAATTAAAGGTGCATTATAAGAAAAGAATACAAAATTCACCATTTAATCCCAGGCAAACTATTACAATCAGAATGGAAGTAACATCATATTAAAATTCATAAAAGTTTACATCAATGTAATAATTTTAATAGAAATCGTTAGAGCCGTTTTTGAGTAAATCGTGAATAATAAAAAATGAATGGTTTTTTAAGTAGCGTCTCTGGTTCTGTCAATTTTAATGAAAAAGTTGCTATAACATCTCAGGCATGAACGCTTCTAAGATATGAACTTTCAGTTTTATAGAGCTCGTCTCGGCTTACCACACACACACACACACATTAAGGTTTTTTGACTCCTTCTTAAAACGTGAATTTCCGTTGAAAACCGGAATTGGAACATTTTCACGATCACAATATATATATATATATATATATATATATATATATATATATATATATATATATATATATATATATATATATTATTTGATCAGTTCTCGACTGTTGATTAGTTAAGTTTCTGTTGGTCTCAGGTTTCAGTCAATGAATAAATAATGTAAAATGTTTATTCATTGACTGAAACTGAGAACTACAGAACTTATATATATATATATATATATATATATATATTATATATATATATTGTTATATATTGTTGTTTTTGTTTTTTTTAATTTATTTTAATATAATAAAATAAAGAGTTTTTTTCTTTATATAACCGATTCTGTTAGATCTTCATTTTGTTTACTTATTTTTACTTTCACGTACCTATATGAAATATATATTAATGGAAAGTATTGCGATCGTGAAAGATTTTTAATTATAGTTGAATAAAAGTTAATAAATTAAAAAAAAAATTCAAGCTTTAGGGTCCCTTAAGTCCTAATAACCAAGGCCCCTTCAAAAATGTGCGTATGTGCGTGCGTGTGTGGTGAGTCTAGGATGAAAAAGAAAAGTTGCATGAAACTGAAATGTCAAATTTAAGACAAAGATACACCCGAGATGTTGCAACAACTTTTTCCACAAAATCTGCTATAGTTCTGCTTTATACTATACATTTAGCACCTTTTTACGGTTTCCTAAAAAAAAAAAAAAAGCTCTAAACAATTTGATTAAGTTCGTTATATAGATGTAAAATTTAATAAGCGTTAATATCATGTATGTTTCATTCTGATGGAAATAGTCTGACAGGGCTAATACGCCGATATTTCTAAATTTCTTCTTCTAAAGTACCTTCCATTTTGTAGGTTCTAAGAAATTAACCATATGAAACTTTTAGGATTGATAAAAAAACACAGCTAATATATATAAGTTGCATGACTTTGATAATCAAATGAAAGATAAGAGTGCAAAAGTATTTTTTAATGTAATTTTTGTTTTGTTTTTATAATAACAGCAGTTGTATAGGCGTATAATATATCGTTGAAAAGCTTAATATTTAAGACAAAATAATATCTTATACAAAAAATTGTAAAAAGTGTTGGAGTAACAAAAAGCAGAAAAAAACTGATTGTTGCTGATAGTGATATAATAGATTATATAATGTTTATATTAAAACTCAATGTAATTACGTTTTATCAGTTCTAAATTTATTTATAAGTTCTTAAATAATTTCTAATAACGAAGACCAGTGAAAGCAAAGTGTTGGGTCAAATACGTTTTTTAAAAAAAGTATTATTTTTTTTTCGCGGGAAAACAAGATATTAGGGTTACGAGTAATAATTTCATCGCCTAATGATATTGTATAATTTCCGATAGAATTGAAAATGATTTTAGTATTTACCAAAAAAAAAATCAAAAATGAAGTAAGAGTTGCGAAAAGTGGGAGATTTCTTGATGACAGGCCATACCTTTCCAACAAAAGACCAATTACTGGAGGAGCAGTTAGCCAATTAGGCGTGGAGATTGGTGGTGGAGGGCGTGGGGCTGGAGTGTAAGGGAAGAGGGTGTTGGAGAGGGGGCGATTGGGCAGATGGAAAATGGAGTTAATCAGTGGACAATGAAAAGCATTCCCGCTTTTCCACTTCCACGAAGCCTCATGGTTTTTCTAACCGTCCCAACCTGGTCCGATGCTCATAGAAATGGAGGATTTCCTGTACCATCGAGCTAAAATTATTGGACAGATGGGGACCGACAGCCTGAACTGAATATCAATGGGCTCGGCTCATATTAAATCCGAGATTGTTCAGTAGATTTCACTCGAATATGATCAGGATATTTTCCGGACGATATGTTATCGCTTAAATTCCCAGACTGATACATTTAACAATCTATAACACAAGAGTTAAGACTGAATAATCTTTCACTCATTTATAATGCTTTATAAATGAATGAAAATTTAATTGATGCAACGGAATTTCATCGCGGATAAATCACTTTGTATTATATTCAGAATTCGATATAAAAAAATAACTTATTATAAAGATTTAAGTCAGGACTTATAATTTTAATTAACAATTTATTCGTGTTTTTGACTATGCTTATTTTATGCATATGCTTAATTTATTACAATAATTTTTCATGCATTGAATTCATCGTTTCATCTTTTATTTTTTTGAGTTTTTTCATTTATTGATTTCAGAGGAACGACATGCATACGGAATTGATATATAAGTCCTATAAACTAATTTTATATTATATATCTTTTTAATATTTAAAACTTTTTTTTAATCATTTATTTATTGATATTTACAACTATTTTAAAACTTAAGTTAAAAACAAAAAGGAAATATAAAACCTGCTAAGTCAGAAAAGGGGATATGAGTTATTAGTTCTATATTATATATCTCTTTTAATTTTTTAATTGAGCAAAATTGTACTCAAAATTAATAAGGAAATAATGTTTTGATAACTTAATTTAATTAATTAATTTAACTAATATTTTACAAGCATAATCTTTGTATACTGTATACTTTGTATATATACTTATTTTTGTGCACTGCACCGAATTCATAGTCTAATACTATTAGAATTCAATAAATGTTTAATATATAATATTAAAATTATAATTATATACAGTAAATAATAAGTTATTCTGTTTATATCAATTTAAATATTTGTTAAGACTGAAAAGACTTGAATTTCATGAAGCAAAAAAAAAAAAAAATTCAATATAATATGAAAAAAATATTTATGTACACATAAAGCTCGTAGTAAAATAAAAAAAAAACCTTTCTTTTTTTTTTTTTTTTTGTATTCATGCTTATGCAATTAAATTAAATAAGTATATATACAAAGTATACAGTATACAAAAATTGCAAACAATTTCTTCTAAGGTGTAATTTTCATAGTGATATATATTGTATATTCCAGGAACCAAGAGAAATCTTACAGTTGAATACAAGACCAGTGTAATGCCTAAGGGCAAATCCACACCAGATAAGTATCTAGGTTAGGTCAGTATAACGTGACGTGAATTAAGGCAGGTCGTTATGTCTGTGCTAGACAGTGTAGTGGGGTGAAGAAAATGCCATCGCTGACTGACTACAGCAATCAGGGCTTATGTTCCAGAAGAAATAACATTGATTTAATTGTTCTAAACGTTTTCCTAACTTTTCTACACATTCTTTTATAAACATCAATCGATGAAATAAATTAACGTTTTATCAAACAAAAGATACTTATGCACATTACAAATATAATTTGGAATATTTTTTTTCACTTAAATAAGATATTCGCCTATGATTTTTATTGATCGATAAAAAAAAAAAATAAGAAAAATTTCTCTCTTACTGGGAAAAACAATAGATTAGGGTTATATTAATATATAATCTACTGATTATCAAAGGTAGAAAAAAATTATTTATCTTTATTAATTAATTATTATTTATATTAAATATCTGGGGGTAACTCTAGCATCAATGTAATGTAAATTGGGCAGCCGGGAATTGAGTTAGCTGACGGACCGGGGAATTGATTAATTGAAATTAGACATGTTGACAAAAAAACAGGGTTTTAAGGGTAACTTTTTTCATTCGAACCAATATAATTTCTAAATGGTCGGTCCTACAAATGTTATATAACTACAAATACTTTTTATTAAATATCAGAAAAAAATCTTTCGTCAAATTTTCGATCCAAGAAACACCAACGTGTTACGTTTTAGATGGCAAAAAAAACGTGTTTTCTTATATTGAAGAATTTCTTTCAGTGTCAAACAATCAATGCTTCAGACTACAGATATGTAATAAAGAATAAAGATATGTAAGTATTATATATAAAGATAAATGAGCTGTATATTTTTATATTGGCCTAAGTCCAATTATATTTTAATTAAAGATAATGTCCAAAGGCAGTGATGAAGGTAATTTTAATTAATTAGCATTTAATAATGTAACCACAATTTTTGGAAAATTGCATACTTTAAATAATCAGTACGTTTAATTAATGCTGTCAAATGAAATCTGATTTAATCAAATATATCTCAATTTAAGTATAAATGGAATTAGGCCATATCAAAATAAACGACTGAAACATTATGTTCAGAATAGTTTCAATAAATGATTTATTTATTGAAATTCCAATTTCTAAGAGAATAATTAATTAAGAAACGTTAGTAACTCCTTTTATAGAGCTACAACGTTTACCCCAAATTATAAAAGTTGGGTGTGTCGCAAGAGGATACCTCTACTTTAGAGTCGCACCAAGACTAAAATATCGGCATTTAAGTCCTGTTTGACTATTTCAATCATAATGAAACTTACAAAAGGCTATTAAATTTTACATTGATTTAGGGATTTTAATCCAAATAGTTAGAACCGTTTTTGAGAAAATCGTAAAAAGCTTTTTACTTCGAGGTATGAAGTGGCTATTCTAGTTTGCCAATTTTGTTTAAAATGTTGCTGTGTCATGGTAGGCATATAAACTCCTAAAATATGAAACTTGAAGGTGGTTCTTCTAGTATGCCGATTTTTTAAAATAACTTGTAGTAACGTCGTACGAATATACACTCCTAAAATATGAAACTTCACTTCTATAGAACTTGTTTTCGAGGTAGATTGTCCAAATGAAAACATATAGAAAGACCTTTTTGTGGGAATTGTTCATTTGGATTCAGGGGGCCCTAAAATGTGTAGTTTCGTTGAAAACTCGAATTCAAAATTTGATAGCAAACTTTCTTTTACTTTACTTCCAGTAAAAGTAACAAATAATGGAGGATATTAGTATTATTTATGTCCAGAGAAAGAAAACGTCGACAACGTCTCCATGGCGATTGAGTAAAAGATTTCACAACAAAATTATCATTGCATACTATTAAATACATGCATTACAATTCATCTCTTCATTTTTATTTAATAAATGGAATTAAATAATTACTTTTCCTTCATGGTGGATAAAATTGAATTTATTCCAATGCATCAGTCTCATTCCATTCCAATTATATTAAAACAAAACGAATAAATCTGCGATTTAGTGTTCGCTAATGAAATTTATCACTGACGTTGATAGCAGGACACGTTTTGAAATTAAGTGAATGTAATTTAAAGGGCATAATGTGCTATCGATTGGGATTTCGGTATTTGCATATCATTAATAATGCTCGTCATTACCGTGTCGTCTCGAGTACACGGCTTCCATGATCGGTTACATCACCATTTGCAAGTCATATAGGTCGGGCATGAACATCCCGCCAGATTTGCGATCGTTGATTGAGCGTAGCAACCCCGCTGTAAGCCGATACCAATTAAAATATTATGGATGCAAAAAACATAAAATAATAAAATGATTATTAAATACATATTATAAGCCTGATGGGTTAAGCAAAAATATACGATATAATATTTATACATATAATAATACTTTATTTATTTAGTATTTAATACATAGTAAACATCTAGGAGTTTGTACCAAATAGGAATATCTTAATGACAATTTCGGTTGTTTTTATACAAAAATGTTTTTGTAGTTTTATAAAAAAAACCTTTGTCTTGGTGAGCCCAAGACTCTTCATGGCTCTGAGCACATACAAATATTCATAAAAATACGCCCGAAAAGGACTAATTTACTATTTCAAAGGATATGCCCGATTTTCATATTTTAAGGATTGTTTTAATTTGTTTTGTTTTTTTCATTCTAAGTTAAAGTCGCCATTCTCGTTAAAAGGATTCTTAACAATTGACATTTATTGTAACCAGGAAACGGTTAAAAATGGAAGAGAACCTCCATTTTTGACTCGATTCTCCTTTTAAAAGGATACGAATCGAAATAATTCACTGGTAACTAGGATTACCACACTAAAAAGGACACTTTTTTATATTACAACTCTCTTCCCGATGCAAGAAGCGGTCCGAAATAACTTAAGTCTAACTGTCTATATTAGGGTGGGTGAGGTGGGCTACGCCCAAAAAGGACTAATTTACTATTTCAAAGGATATGCCCGATTTTCATATTTTAAGGATTGTTTTAATTTGTTTTGTTTTTTTCATTCTAAGTTAAAGTCGCCATTCTCGTTAAAAGGATTCTTAACAATTGACATTTATTGTAACCAGGAAACGGTTAAAAATGGAAGAGAACCTCCATTTTCGACTCGATTCTCCTTTTAAAAGGATACGAATCGAAATAATTCACTGGTAACTAGGATTACCACACTAAAAAGGACACTTTTTTATATTACAACTCTCTTCCCGATGCAAGAAGCGGTCCGAAATAACTTAAGTCTAACTGTCTATATTAGGGTGGGTGAGGTGGGCTACGCCCAAAAAGGACTAATTTACTATTTCAAAGGATATGCCCGATTTTCATATTATTATTTATTCATATTATACATACAAGTTCAGTAGAAGTGAAGTTTCATATTTTAGGAGTGTATATGCGTACGAAGTTACTACGAGTTATTTTAAAAAATCGGCGTACTAGAAGAGCCACCTTATTATAATACCATGAAGTTAAAAACTTTTAACGATTTTCTAAATGACTGTTTTAACGATTTTGATCAAAATCCCAATATCGATGTAAAATTTAATACCCTTTTATGTAAGTTTCATTCTGATTGAAATAGTCTGACAGGAATTAAATGTCGATATTTCAGTCGGGGGCTACTCTCCTACTGTAGCATAAAGTGACGTTAAATAAATAAATGAACAATGATAAGTAGATTAGAGATACTATAGTGTTATGTAGGTGTCACTTATAGAAGGTGCCCTTAAAAAGATAAAAGGGTAGGCTAGATGAGCTCATTAAGAAAGTACACATGGGACGGACGAAGCTGTCGCCATGGCAACGGCACGTGTAGTGTCCAATTGTAGCCACCCCATCTCAGGGGTCCCTATCCTCTGGGCCCAATCGTTAGTGCCAACTAGTTTCCAAGTCCCTCTAGGTAGGAAATGTAAGGTACAAGAGGGATTAACGGATAACAATAACAAATATTTAAAAAAAAATATTTTTAACATTATGCACCCTAATTATGAACTTACTTCCGTACTACTGACCATAATAATATCTAATTAGAATTACATAAACATATGAAAGAAAAGTAATATTTATTAGTCTCATGCGACGAATGTCGCCAACTATAAAGTTGGATTATAATCACGCAAAGTATGCATTCAATATTTCATTTTCTAATGCCTGAAGATATAACATGGTTATGAAATAGTAATAAGAGTAGGCTTAACGAACTCGAAGGTTTAATACCGATATGACCAATATTTGTAAATTGTGTAACCTTTTTGATTTTTCAGTGGCATCTCCTTTCGGGCCAAAAAACTTATGACAGAAAAACTAAAAATAAATTATTCTCGAAAATATTGAGGCGATGTTCGTCATTAAAATTAAGTGACCAGGTTCCACACCCATGTAGCACCGTCGGTACAATAATAGTTTTGTAGAATCTTACCTTTCAGTTTTTTGAGGGCATCGTGATTTCAAACGCACTTTTTTGGAAAAAAAAAGTCTAATTATGTTTAAGATATATCACTAAATTCAATTTCATTGGCTCCATTAGCATATATTTAGCTCATTTTTATGTCATGAAACCGTGTAGGTTTAGTGAATAATTCTGTAGAAATGTCTCTGCAATTAATTATTTATATCATCTATATTTCCTGCATTTAAATTTGTTTACAATCGTTATTAGATAAGTTTAAGAAATCTTTGGGTTTCATATAACGACGTGGTTATTTTTTTTTAAATTCCCAAAAAATTTCATCAAAATTAACATTATTTTAAATATATCAATATATACACAACATAATGAAGTACAAATTGCTTTCAAATCTTTAGTTTTATTTCTAGTTTATGCGAAATGAATTTCAGAAATGTGAAAAATTAAGATATACATCAAAATAAATTTGTATATTTTACTAATGACATTTCTCTAAAATAATCGACAAAACCTATGTACTTTGATGACATAAAAATGAACTAGAATGCCAATCATACCATTACTGCTACTTACTGATGTATGTTAAACAGACAGACCAGTGCAGACTTTTGTCAAGAAAGATTGCGTTCGGAACTACTGTGGAACGGCGTGATCAAGTAGATAAAGCACAAGTCTGTCCCTTGAGGGCTAGAATCATTTATTCTGCAAGACCCAGACTTTCCAAAAACCTTTTCCATAATCTCTATAACTAATTAATCAGAGAACCTTTTTTTATTTTATTATTTCTTATGCTGACAGTTAAAGAAGTTCATATTCATAGAACGTAATGAACCTTTTGCCCTGATTTAACCCGTTTATTGTTGTTTTGTTTTTCTAAATAAATCATAAAGTATCGATAGTTTTGATAATCGACCATGCGTATATAAAATGGTGAATGTCGAGTTCAAGTTGCATATATATATAACTATATAAATAGGCGTTTTTTCGAGTAAAGGTCAGATATTTTTTGGCGAATCATTAAATTTATATTTATATATATATATATATATATATATATATATATATATATATATATATATATATATATATCTAACAACAGTAAAGTGCACATGTATAAATTTAATCAAATATGTCGGTAAAAATGCTGATTGATTCTGGATCGACACATCTAAACAATTAAAGATTAATTTCAAACCTTACGTAAAACCAATACGGTTTATGATTCATTTTAAAGACTGATTTAGGGAAAATAGGGTATAATAGAAAAATAAGACTGTTTATGTTTTGGATGATTGAGAGAACATAAGGTCATAACTATTTCCTTAGGGTCTCCTTCAAGTGCTAATAAAATGCATCTGTTGCCTTCGTAAAATTGATGTAGCCGAAGTCAATAAATGTTTATGGGACATTCCGATAAAATTCTATTCTGACAATAATACTGCGAAGGAATAACTGGTAGTTCTCTTGAAAATGATTTCTAAATTTTGAGGTTATATTATTAGCACAGGAGTATATTCTTTAACGGTATTGCCAGGAAAAGGAGTGGAGCAATTTGCCATTAGGAAGCTGCAAATTATTAAATTTATTTACATAAAAATAGTTTAAATATAAACAATTAAAATCATAAGTGTTTCATCATGAAGAAAGAAGCTGCCCACGACTTGCACCAATCAAATGTGCCAACTGTAGTGGAGCCCATCATGCCTCCTCCAAAGAGTGTCCCCGCCGGCAAGAACTGATCCAGATGAGAAAGAGGACAATTATAAATGTAGCAGCCCCTTCAAGTAAGACAAGTAGGCTAGTCAACCCTAACTTGGCTTTCACTGAACTACTTGGCGGACCCGCCGGGCAGCAACAGCAGCAGCAGCAGCTACAGAGAACATCCCCAACATCGCATCATGAAGAAGCTGAACCAATGACAGCACCCGCTCACTCCTCAACAACGCAATTCACATTAAATACACAAGCACATCCAAGCAATGCTCTATTCAACGCCCAATTCGCGGAGATGATGGCAACTGTTCGAGAAATGATGAAGATGCTGACGAAGATCATCGCTAAGCATTATGACTGAGCACTTAGTTATTTCCTATAATATTCCAGGCCTACTACTGAAGAAGGCTGAAATAGAACTCCTCCTGCAGCAGCACCGGCCATCGGTGGTGGCGCTGACCGACACTATACTACCCACCTCTGCTTCACTGTATTTTCAGGGGTATATTGCATACCGGGAGGCTTGTCAACCCGGGGCTAACGAGGCCGTAGTGATTCTGGTTCGAGGAGATATCCCATCGAGGTTGGTACCCAACCCAGTAGCTTCTACAGAGGGTACTCATATAGTCACAGTAGATGTTCGATTAAAACGTTTTACTTTCTGTTGTGTCTATAGGAGACCCAAGGCTATATTAACATCTATGAAGCTATTGCTGCAGCACGCCCAGGATAAGAGTCGGTTTGTCATCTTAGGGGACTTCAACGCCCGGCACACTGCCTGGCTGTGCGGTAGCAACAATCCGATGGGTACCTATATCACCAAGACCAGGATGGCTGTCTTCCACCCCGGAGTGCACACCTTTAGGCATGCGGCCCGACCTGACTGGACATCCACACTTGACCTACTCCTGACCAGGGACCTTCACACTGTTACTGAGTGCCTAGCGCTCCCATACGGACCGTCGGACCACCGGCCTGTGCTATATGCCTTTGAGGGAACTCCAGCAACACCACCCGCGAGCAAGTTCCTCTTCCACAAGGCCGACTGGAAAGGATATAGGGCTAGTGTGGATGATACCCTACCAAAGATACAGTACTTAAGAACTGTTAAAGAGGTGCAGAAGGCGATCTCGGATATCACCACCACCGTCCATGTATCAGCCAATCTTACCATACCAAGGTTTAGTCCTCAGCCAAACGCCTTCAGGAAACCACCGAGCCACATTCTTGCTCTCATTGCACAAAGGAACAACCTGAGGAATATTTTCCACCGAACTTGTGACTACGGCTTGAAACCGGCCATCAATGCGATGACCCGGCAGATAGCCAGCCTCATGCGTGAATGGAAGACTTTCCTATGGCACGAGCAACTCCGTAGGACTCATGATGATCATCGTCAGTTCTGGAGACTTGTGAGGTCACACGTCACTAAGAGGAAGAGTGTACACCTTACATCAGGTGGCACCCTATTATCCCCTGAGGAACAGGCTGAACTCTTGGCCGATTCTTATAAGGCGAGGGAAGATGATCGGCTGTTAAATGCTCCCACACTACCTGCGGGAAGACCAACGTCCCCTAATGAAAAGAGGATATTCTCCACCTTCGGACAGCTTGAGTCGGTACTACGACGCACCAAGGGGAACAAGGCTTCGGGACTGGATGATATTCCGTATGTACTATTGAAGATGCTACCTCGGAGGGGTAAAGCCTTCTTATTAAACATTTTTAACTCCTGTATGCGGATCTCATACTTCCCCGATGACTGGAAGCAAGCGATCATAGTGCCGCTACTTAAGCCTGGGAAGAATGGAGACTCACCAGAGCATTATCGGCCTATCAGTCTCCTTTCGCATATGAGCAAGGTGTTCGAGAGGCTGATCCATCACCATCTGCTAGAGCACTGCAGTGAGGAGTCCATCATTCCACCAGAACAGACCGGGTTCTCACGAGGCGTAGCCTGCGATCATCATTTAGTGAAACTTCAAAGGCACACCATAGAGCGTATGACGAAGAACAATGAAGCCACGGCGTTCATCTCGCTGGACTGCACACAGGCGTTTGATTGTGTATCCCACGAGTTACTGCTTCGCCAGTTGGAAGACTATCGTTTTCCAGCTTCATTATGCCGATTGATCAGAAGCTACTTAAGCGGGAGATCCTTCGTCGTAAGGGTAGGCGATAAATTGTCAACTTCAAAGGACACCATTTGTGGGGTTCCTCAAGGTTCTGTATTGGGACCACTATTGTTTGTGATCTTTACAGCAAAAGTGATCTCAATGAAGCACCCAATGGCACTGGTAGCAGCCTACGCCGATGACATTGGCATCTATGCTTCTAGTATGAGACCGAAACGGCTCGCACCCTGGCACAAGGAGCATCGACCACTATTGTAGATGAGCTGAAGGAGATTGGCATTAGGGTGAACCCGAAGAAGACAGATGCTATTGTCATGTCGTTCCAGAAGGTGAAGAGCGCTTTGCCCACTGATTTTAAAGTGAACGGAGAAACACTGCCAGTCTCTAATTCAATCCTCTACCTGGGCGTCACTCTAGATAGGCACCTCACCTTATCTAGTCACGTACGGGAACGACTCAAACTGGCCAGGAGAAAGAGCTATAGACTTAATCATCTACTCACGTCACCTCAGCTCTCACTGAGGCTGAAACTACAGATCTACAAGACTATAATACGTCCGACTATGCTCTATGGTGCGCCCTTGATGCGGCATCTGTTTAAGTCCACTCTCAAACAATTACAGACGTTCCAGAACTCCATCCTTCGGCGGATTGTCAGAGGTACCAACTTACAGAGGGCCAGAAACCATATCCTTCATCAGGAATTAGTATTGCCAACAGTGCCTGAATATATCAGCCGGAGGCACATTAAATTTTTTGATGGGCTGAAGGCCTGTGCTAATCCATTATTTTCTGATATCACCCCACCACCCAAGCCTGGGAGGTGGCAAGGATCACTACCTCTCGTTGACGTTGTCGCCGAGGGAAGGAGTTCGGACTATGTCTGAACTCAATTTATTGCCAAAACCCTGAAGAATGGTCCCTCCCATTTTGCAATGGATAAATAAAGGCTTAGAAGAAGCCCTTGAAAGATTACTAGTGCATCCAGCGCATATAGCAATCCTCTTTAGAATACCTCCGGGTAACAGAAGGACAAATCTGACAGCTATACATATTATATTTGTATTTGTATTTTGTTCGAAAATAAAACCAGAGGGTAAGAAAAAAAAAAAAAAAAAAACATAAGTGTTTCAATGTTTTAATTAATACAAATACAAAATTTACAGTAAAAGAATACGGCCATGTATTGTAACTTTCTTACTTAAGATTTTTCATAATAAATATTCTTAATAGCTGTAAAACAAGCCTGTCATTAAAATGCTCATGGAATGAATGATTTTTTTTTAATTTATGTTTGAATCGAAAATTCTACATGAATATTATTGTTAGACGTGTAGGAAGGCGAATAAGTAACATTAACAAACTGTTAATAATTTTTGAAACAATACTTTTTTTTTTACTTGATTTTTATCATTACCTTTCACTATCTGAAGTAAGAATCAGCGAATGTGCTGATGGACTTTTTGTTTTATTTATTCTCTGATAATAATAACTTATAACGAACTTCGTCTAAAATGTGTTTCAACTCTTTCTATTCTTCGATTGTGGGTGCATAAAATCTCTAAAATTAATCAGATCAGACCTCTGATTTGTAGGATGAAAACTCTAATTCAATTAATGATAGAAAAAACTAATTTTAGGCCTTCATCAGGGCGATTGAAAAAGTGAACCCAACAAGAAGGACCCAACAATACACTCATAGTTGGGTTCTTACTCTTTCGATCGCCCTGTAGAAGGCCTAAAATTTAGGCCTTAACATAGGCACTATTAAATTAAATTTCTACTTAATTGTGTGTTAATTTGGCTGCACCCCCAGCTAACTTCTCTATAAAAACACATCAACCATTCTTGCTTTACAATAAATCATATCATCAAGAAATGCAACTCGGTATTCAGGTAAAATATTATAAAATCTGGAATTTATTGTGTTGTTTGGAAATAGTCCAAATATATTTATTTATTTATTCATAGAAGTTTTGGCATTACAATGGTATTTGCCATCTGCTTATGCGATAAGCAAACATGCTAACGAATGATGTAAGTGCATAAGATAGATAAAAAAAAACTAATAACTATCAATATATCAGGTCTCTTGGCCTGCGCCTAGACTTTTGGGCGGATTATATTGGTTTGTGGCAGTTCATAGGCTCTGAGTCAGCGGGTTTGAATTTAGGGTCAGTCTGTCGTGAAATTTAATGTAGTGATCAGTGGCAGTTGTAATGACGAATGGAATGTGTATTTGAGTATGTGGTGTCTCGTTAGATACATAAAAAAGGGGCATTTACAATTTTCCTAAGTAATTTTGATGGTAATGATTGAATAATTTTGATGTTTGACTTGTTTGCAGTTCCCCATAACTTGATGCCATAAGTCCAAATAGGTTTTATCAGTGCTATATAAATATTATATATATATATATATATATATATATATATATATATATATATATATATATATATATATATATATATATATATATATATAAACTAAAATAAATATATATTAAAATAAACTTTAGCAATAAGCTTTAGGTTGAAACGATGTATTGGATCTTAACCCTTTTCGGATGACTATAACCATGACCATAAGTAACGTTTACACTCTTATACTTAATTTAGTATAGGAGTATAAACGTTCCTTGTTTTATTCTATAGAAAGGAGCGTAGCATACAAGGGTGCTGTAAATATCGTTTTATTGAGCTTGGGGTCGGCAGTCAACAATGGTCGAAGGAGCTCTAAACTTAACAAATCACACTTACTGACAATTATAATTGCACCCGCATAGCACAGCCCTCTAAGAGAAAGGATCTGGAGGTAGAAAGAGAGTGAGTGAGATAGAGGAGTGTAGCCATTCTTTTCTTCTGAATAAAAATGAGACTGTTTAATACAGTGACCTACTCCTAAACGAATCCTTGTTAATACTTGGCAAACTCTCTCCTTAAAATCCTTCCACGGACTAAGAGAACATAATTTGTAAAATAGTGGGTATTTGTTTTCGTAGAAAAAAAGAAAAAAGAAAAGGGTTTATTAAATTATAATTTTAACTACACTCATCTACAAAAAAATTGGCGCACTTTGAAAAATCATTTCTTTACCCTGTGAAATTAATGTGCATTATATCGAGCATTATTACATGCATAAAAATAAAATTTTCTCCATTAAATTTAACAAAAAGTATAACATATTGTTTAAGGATCTCTGTTATGTTCAAATCTGCATTTAGGGTAGGTCTGTTGAAGATATAGGAATCAATTTTCGCTTCCACAGATATTCCTCCCCACATCATCACTGAACCACCTCCGAATTGTAATCTCCCAGCAATGTTACATTAAGAATAACGATCACCTGACCTTCAGTAAACTCTAGCAGGACCATCTGAAGAGTTGACTGAAAAACGTGGCTCATCGGAAAAAAAAGTACAGTCCTCCATTTATTTTAGCTCCACAATATTTTCTCTCCAGCAAACTCTAAACGGGCTATTCGATGATTTACAGTGAGTTTTGATCATGAAACTACCCTTCTGTGATTTAAAAAAAAGCGAACCACCCGCAGCCTTTGAGCCGTCTCAGAAGCAATAGAATTTAGAATCGATTTCGAAGAGTATGTATTAAAATAAACCGACCATCTTGTGGCAGTGTCGTTCTCAGGCCAATTGAACCTGGTCTGCCTGTGTACAGTCCAGTGTCACAGAAACGTTGGAACGCTCTACGCACAGTGGTTTCAGGTAATCCTAATGAGCAACGTTTCTCTGACTAAGGCCATTTTCGTCTAAAGCAACAGCACTGACCATGGCGATTATAAGTAATTCAAGTAAGATAAAGCAATATCCGTTATTGAAAGTTGAACTCATCAAAGAAAACATTTTTTTTTTGCAATGCACATTTTATTTAATATTCTCTTTTTCCATTTTTTTTCTAAATAAATCTTTACTTTTTGTTACTTAGTCTTAATTTTACATCTAAATCATCCCAAAAGAATACATTATGAAAACGTTGAAGTAATGCACATTAATTTCGTTGGAGAAAAAAAAATGATTTTTTTAGAGCAGTGTAGAACCCTTTATAAATAAATGAAGGATTGTTTCTATGTAGGCAGTTTGTCGTCACGGAATAATCGCAGGAATGGAAACTTTGCTGCACTGCAAAGTTCTAGTATATATTACGAAATCGATTGATATAGGAATGAGGTATGAATGATTCTCTCATTACAGAGAGGAACTTTTTTTTATGAATTACGGATTCACTAAAATGAAAAACTGATCATGAGGGAGAAGGAGGATATTACCTATATCAACTACAAGGAGCTATTGAAATCAATGATTAGAAAGCAATAAGAGCATAAGCAGTGAAAATCGCCAGTCCACTCCCTTCAAACAATGTAGCGCCATTCTGACCTTTACACCCCTACCCATTGAACAAAAACATTTGATTATTCCTTTCTTATTCACTCTATTACTCTATGGAATTCCCTACCCACCCATCTCCGCCATGCTTCTTATCTATCATCATTCAAGTCAACTGTTCCAGTTCTTACTGTCTGCCCAAACAGATTTTATATTTTAATCATTTTATTCTTTTTATAAAATTGTAAATAAGAATTAATTATAATCCTTAAGTATTTTCGCCAGACATATTGTATACCCTAATAGTACAAATCATTTGTTCTTTTGTAATCTTGTCGCGGATAATTTTTTTTATTCTATTCTAACATGGATACATTCTTATTATTTTTATTTTATCGATAAATGATCGCTCAACACTCAACAAAGAGGACTTGTTCGATCAGCGAAAAATAGATCTATTTAATTTTCCAACAATAAAAAAAACATAGCAAAACAAGTAACAACTAAAATGACTTAAAAGAAAATAAATTAAACTATGATTCATAAAAATACTTGTCATAATAGTATGTTCGTTCAATATTGAGTACTTTTCTTCACAGCTTCAAATTAATAATAATAATAATAACTTTATTCTGGGAATATATCCCTTAAGAATGAAAATTTTGTACAGTAAGTATACACTTTAATATACACGTCTGGCCTCGAGACCAATACACCTAATTTTTAATCACAAATGTTTAAAGAAAAACAACAACGAAAAAATTAATAATATAAACAAATTAAAAAGGAATGGAATGGGAAACAAATTATTATTATTAAATTTGTTATAAATAATATTATAAATTATTACTAATTAAACAGAATTATTCCATAGCATTAGTATTTTGATATAATAAATAATTATATCTTGCATTAAAAGTAAGATAATAGATTTGTAAATCTTACATTTGGTGTGATTCTGTTTGGGATGATATACATTATATGATAATCTTTGCATGGAAATATTTCCCTTTATCATCTTACAAACTTATATAGTTGGTACGTGCTGTTCCGTGTTTATTTTTTTAATTATATTCAGACATTCCTAATTTTGATTGAGAGGTATACATAAATATTTTTTTTGGGATAATAAAATACGGGGCAGACCCTACAGTACCCGCAATACCAAACAGTTTAGAGGGTCCTTATGTCGGCCGCGGCCAAACGCACTGAAGGATTTTATTTTATATTTTATTAGATTGTCGCAATCGATGATCTGAAAACTTACATTCGAATGTTCCTCATAGTGAAGAGACCATAGTCAAAGTCATTTCACCTATTTTGTGGAAAAAAAGTAAGGCCAATAATTTCTACAGTCAAGAATTCACATTGATTTGGTGAAATAGCTCCGGAGTGAGATTGAGAGAGTTACTGGCCTAAGGGAGATAGGACAATTTATGGCTTGTCGTTTGTAACAAGCCGGGAGGGCAGAAAGTTCATCAGTGAACGAGGTGATGAACAAGCGCATTCCAATATCTATTGTACTATTAAGGTTGAGGAGTGAGATATTAATTTGGACACTCATTGTCCTTAGTTTACTAAGCAGTTATTAGACTCTATATTATTTTAGTTTAGGTCTTTATATCGAAAAAAACAAAAAAAACAACTAAAAATAAAAAAATTCTCCTTTGATGTTTTCATAAATATATAAAGGCGTGAAAGGGTAAAATATTTAGGGGCATGTAGTAGTATATTCAACGGAAATGTTAATGTGGTTTCTATATCCATCCTCTTGGAGATCCTATAATTAGTTCTCCAATAATTAGACCCTATAAATAGTTATAAAACCTAAAACAACCCCTTGGCATTAAGAACATGGCTTTTTTTTTTTTTTTTTTTTATTTAACCGATAAGTATGGGACCGTTTTTTCTGTTTGCGCTCCGTCAGCTTACGATAGGCGGGTAACCTAACCTAGATTAAACTTAGATAGAGGTATAATATGTACAAAAATAATAAACCTAGCTCTTTTTTTGCGTAATTTTTTTACTTAACATAGTTCGCGAGTGGGGTGACCGAGAGGGTTAGCGCGCGTTGCCCACCAATCCGATGAACCCAAACTTGTTTAAAACAAAAAAAAAAAAAAGATTAAAATAAATATGAGTTTGTGTCTCGGTACCAGGGCTTATTGAAAAGAGTTTTCCTCATTCAAAGCAGATGCCCGATCTTATTAACTTTAGATATTTATTCACCAACAATCACACACTTAACTGTTACATAAATCTCTCGCTGTCAGTTCCCGGGCCCGTATAGCCTAAAAACGCGTTTTGGGGGGAGGGGTTTAGAACAATTAACTTAATTATTTTCTATGCAATGAAACTATAATAAACTTTCTTAGTAATGCATAATATGTCAATGCTTACATTTCAAAGTAATTACTCTTTTATAAATACAAAAATTCAATCGAGAAATTTATCTTATATATTACATACGGTACATTAGACATGAAATGATCTATCTAGAATCTTCATCATATAAGAATACTAGTATAGTAACAGCTCATTTGCATTTCAGAATCCAAAATTCTATGATAATATTATAAAATGGTTTCATCTTGAGATTAAATATACGCTCAAATAGTTTTTCTAAGGACGGATGAGTGAGTCAGATTAACACGGCAGATCCAAGCTTGGACTGTTGGAATAGTCGTATTAAATTTACACTGCAATTTAGGAAGGGAAGGGGAAGCAAATAGCGCGGAGGAAGGATGTGGAATGTATAATGCCACCGAGGCTGTAATTAAACTGGAGCAAATAGAGAGTGTCAACGAATCCGACGGGAGGGGAGGATGGCTTTATCAAACTTAGCTTTAGTTCTTAACTTGGGCTGGGGTGGGCCCAACTTAGCCAGCCCTATCGATTCGCCCCTTCCTCCCCTCTGGCCCGAGTTTTAGGCTTTTCTCAGGAGGACCTTTCACCATTTCCAAAGTCCAGTCTCCGACTTTGAATATTTTAATGATTTAGACGAAAACGTCGAGAGCTTAGCCCTAAAGTACTTGGAAAATTCGGAAGAAAATATTAAACTTTGTAAATAAGCTAAGCATTTTTTTTTTTTTTTTTTTTTTTAATGCCTCAGCAATTTAATTTTTGACTTGTTATTGTTGTTTGCAGTGATAATTTATAAAATTAACTGCTCATTAATATAAATTTTATAAGGCAATTTGCATAATATGGTTCATTTTTTATATTCTATTAGGGGTCGTTTAGTAAAAAATATGTAGCTTTCGTAGATTTCCACAGAATTTCGACATGGAGAATTTTTAATTCGAACCTCTTTGAGAGTTTCAAATTTAGGATTTTTTTATTATTTTTTTTATAATGGATATATTTTATATATATATATATATATATATAGATCTATAGATTATCTAATGTTTAAATCATTCAGGAGAAGGATCTAATGAAAGAAAAAATAGATAAGTCACTTTGATAGATATTTTTTTTTTTTTTAATTTTCCAAGGAACAATAATCTCTATATCTTTATATATAAAATTGATTATAATGACAGGGCATCGTCTGTCGGATCAGATAGTATTATTATAAAAAAATCATAATAGATTTTATTCACACCTGTTATGCATTTAACAATCAGTAAATTTGTGGACTAAGGGTTCAGTATTAGTGTGTGGTAGGTATGATGGATAGAGTAGAGGCCCAGCGGCATCTCTTCTAGGTGTGATTCATATTAGTTATGTCAAAAGGTCCCTCGCCCAACTTCTTTTCAAACTTCTACGGGTGTGGTGAGGTATATAGGTAGTGGTTATATTTTATATTTATGTGCTGGTATGTCCGTGTATGTAATCGTGAAAATGTATGACTGTTGGCATATGAAGGTCTGTATGTTAAGTAATGTCTTTAAAGTACCATAAAAATTTAGTGATATTTTTAAAGGTTTATGAAACAAAAAAAAAAAAAAGTTCCAAATTTCTTTAGTTTATTTTCGTTTCGTTAAAAATTCTTTTTTAAAAAGTTTTAGTTTTACTTTTTTATATATCCTCAATAAATAGTTTCGGTATCGTTCTGTTGTTTGGATCCAATATATTTATAAAAATAATTGTTTTCTGCTATGAAACAAATCGTAAAGCTCTATTACATATTTAAGAAGGACTGCATGATTAACTACATAATATTTCTTAAATTTAACTTGAATAAAAATAATAACTAGAAATTAAAATAATACCTTTTTACAATTATATGGGATGCTTGCCAGCTTACCTGCAACTAAAAAAACAACAATGGATTAAAATACGAAATACACTCAGCTAAGAAATATAGAGATTTATTGTTAATATTTAAATGTATTTTTGCATCATTGGCTACATATCTACATACATAAATGTTTAGGAATTATTGAAACAATAATGATGATAATTATTACATTTATACATCCATTAAAATAAAACATACAACCAAATTTTGACAGAATCATAAAATTCTGTAATTCCCAAAATATTATCATTAAGAAGTCTAGGTTAGAACGTGAATAAAAAAATTAAGGTTAATTTAGAAAACATCGAAGCGAATCTCCATTATTTACGATTGTAGAAACAATATTGTGTTATTCAAAATTATTTAAGTATAAAAGAAAAATAAGATATATATATATTTAAGAAGGACTGCATATATATATATTCAACCAATCAAATAAAAATATCTAGCTTTTATCAAGACTGTTAAAATACACATTGAATGACTTTGATTTTGTGAATTAAAAGGCGATAAAATATTAATTTAATTTATTATTGAAATGAATTATTTATATGGAGCTCAGACAAAGGATTTCAGATATTCTTGTCAAACGATCTTAAAGTACTACTGACTAACCATGTTATATCATTCCTTGGACTTTGAATTTTACTGATGATGAACTTTTCTTTAAAATTCCTTGAGTTACTAATAATTTACATATTACGGATTTAGGAAACGTAGTCTGCGGTTTTACGTTGGATCAGATCAAGTGGACCATAACAGGGGAAGGGTTCCACGATCCATCTTGATCCGGGAAAAGAGTTTTCTCTCTCTTCTCAGATCTTAGGAAAGTTAGTTTTGGTCTCGTTTTTCACCGTTTCCCCTCCTCAGGTTTTTTTTTTTTTTTTTTTTTTTTTTTTTTTTTTTTTTTTTCTATAAGGGTTCAGAGTAATTTCTTAGCTTTAGAATTTCATTTAGAATTTCGCCGGTACGACATAACCATTGGAACTTTCAAAACTATTACTCACAGTCAGATTCATAAAACTAGCGAAGATTGTATTTTTTTCATAAATTTGTGCTCTATCCTATAATCAAATTATATTGAAACCACCAGCTTGCAATGAGAGCCAAAGGTAATTAAGGTAGATTGCTAGATTACTATATCGAAAATCTTTTCATTGAATGAATGTTTAGTGATATCAACAAACAGCATTGTTAAAGGCCGCTTAAACCGTTAACTTATGTTGGTAATTGCTACGGTCTGGTATCCGTGGTTTTCAAGATCTTTTTTTATCTCTTTAACGGGTGTGTTGTGGTGTCGACCTTTAATAACTATTCTTGGATTTTTGTCATCAGGGAGCTGATATGTATGGAATTCAGCTCCGCTGCTTTTGAGACAACTAACAAGTTTTCTGTAGTCATCTGGAGTTTGAGGATATACCGTTACTCCTTTATAAGTTATTTTCAGTAAAAAATAATTAGGGCTAGTGTTAATTTGAAGATAAGCGACCAAAGCTCCATAATTTTGGACATCAGTAACAAAACTAGGAGGTGGTTTGGAGTTAGATGATGATGAATTACTTTGCTCTTCATTAACACTAGAGAGGACTGCAAAACTATTACTAGTTGGGTACCTCTGACTCCGTGCGCTGTTGTTTCCGAGGATCCATGTCTGCTACGATGTTTCTTTTTCTTCCTGTCACAACTTCCCAAGCACTAGAATTGTCCTTAACACCTAATTCCATACGATTAGCTTCGTCCATGTTGGCGGCTAATTCGGCCTCGTTTAACTTTTCCACTCCCAACTTCAGTCTCAACCTTTTCTTTCGGTAAGATATTTTATCGAAAATAGCTCCGAAATCCAATGATTTTCAAGTAAATGAGAGTTATAAAGACAAATTTAACTTTTGAGTAATTTTTTTTAAACTCATGAACATTCCATGAAGGGATAAATAAGTGTTTTGTCGAATCTTATGACGATTAAATTCGGGGTTTAAAGTAACTGTACCAATGGTTTGCTCATGTTAATAGATTTATCAGCAATAAATGTCTTATTATTGATCCTAACTGTCCAAGAGAAAAAATTAATATTTATAGATATCTTTATATATAATTTGACAGACAAGTGATTTTTATGGGATTTTTCCAGCTGATTAGTACGAAATACATTAAAATATATGACAACTGTTTAAAAATATAATAAGAAAGAAGTAAACAGCAGAACTTGAAAGTATTAAAATTATGGGATTGAGAAAATGAAGTTTGGAAAATGAATCATAAGGAACTCTGCAACACCAAATCAATTTAACTAAAAACTTCCAACCCTCTCGATTTAGAATAGGTTATCTAAAGATGGAAGTGGAAAAAGAGTTTAAAGCGAAAAAGATCTATACAGGCTTAAATTAGGCACGAGGGAGAGAAGAGAAATTTTGTATTTAGGTTTTTTTGTTGAAGCTTTATCGCCTTTTCCTGTTTACGAAGTACAGAGAACAGTTATTATTCAGATAAAAAGAACTAACTGTCAATCACATTTCCAAATTATTTTCACAGACTGATCATCCCTTTCAAAATATATTTCATAAACTGTCTTTCTGCTAAATCCGTATTTGTCCCGCCCATTACCTGAGAGTCTCTACAGCGATTCCGCTACCTATATCTAAAATAAAAAATAAATTTGAACTCTGTAACCACCAAATACCCTATATTCCAAAAAAGAAACACCTCACCTGACAAAAAATCCTAATCATTTCTTGATCTATACCGGTGTTTCAAAGTCTGAAAATTCAAAGGCTTCTTCTTTTGAAACCAATCATGAAACTTACGAATCTAAATCTAAATCACACATATTATGTTCCATCTATACCGCCGAATGTCTTCAGCACTTCTCTTCTACATAAAAATAACCCACAACACTATGTTATAGTCAGAATCCTTAAGTCCACCATAAACCTTAAAATACATGAACCCATGGACCACCCAAATCTCATAAGAATCCGGTCACATCTCTCAAAACTACTCGACAAGTCAAGTTCGTATATTTCGTATAGATCAAATGCCGCATAGGAATTATTGGCAAAGAACTCGCGGACCAGGCTGTGAGAGAAGCATTACACTCTATGGCCTAGCCACCACCGTCCACACTCCTTTAGAAATCAGTCGAGCATTAAAAATAGTCTTCTCGGTAAATGGTAATGAGGCCTGATCTAGGCAATGTGGGGCTAAAGCCCACCAAGTAAACTAAAATAAATCAAGTGGACAGTAAAGCCGTATTCAACATCCTGTCATAGCTGCCGCAGGGAGGAGGTCGTCTTGGCGCATTTGAGGATTGACCACACTGGCCTTATCCATTCATATGTTTTAACTAAACAGCTTCCGCCAACTCGTACTGTAGCTTCATCTTCTAAAATATATTGTCGAGGAAAGGACCCACTACTTTCCCATTATGAATAGTATAGGTATAACACCAAATTAAAGTTTATTTAATTTATAATTTTTGTTATTATATACCTTTATTAATTTCAGTTTCATTTTAAGTAATTTGACATTTCTTTTGTTTATATTGTATGAATGTTATCATGTAGCAATATTATTATTGTCAATTGCGACAAACTGTAATGTATCCGAATAAATAAATATTATTAATAACAAAAAAAAATACATTTAATTTTCAAAAAATCCTCAATGCTCCTTATTTTGTCACAAATAAAGTCCTTTATAAAGACCTTAATGTTTTCTATGTTGCTGAGTTGACGCAAACCAGGTACCACTCCTTTCATGACAAAATTAATTCCTACTCTAACACACTGGTTTCAATCCTTGCTTCCTCTGCAAACTCTGATAATCCTCCGAGGGATCTAAATAGAAGATGGCTCCGGGACCTTCTAGTTTAGCAAAGTTTTTGGAGAGCTGCCAGTGGGTAGTATCCCTACATATGAATAATGACCGTATAATCTTGTATCTCATTTACGAGATGTATACCATTATAGAGTTCTAAATACCAATAAATATGTTTTAGAAAACAACAACAAATTACGGACTTATTTTCTGTATTTATCATGTAGACCAGGTCCCTCCCAAGTCGCTATAAGTAAAGTGAAATACCAGGTGTTGATGATCTTAGGATTTTACGAATTTGAACAAAAAGAAAATTTCACCTTTTTTCAGAGCGATATCGTAGGACTAAAGTGATTTCAGGAAAGCACGTTTTCCTTCCATTTTTCTGAAGAAATAGTATTGAATTTCATCAATGATCTGAAGGCATGACGGTTACTCGGGGACCTGGGTTGGGAGGCTAAGTAATGCATTGTGAAGGGCTCGAGAGCTGTAGAGGGGATATTTACAGAGAGGAGAGAGCCGGCCTCCACTAGAGTCATTCCTCTCAATTCAGCTTTTTGATGTTTAATGCAAGAGCATCCTCAGAGGGCTTCTCACCCGAGTGCAAACCAAGGCGTCATATAATCCCTAAGTGCTCAGCCAGCTCCTCTTCTAGAGTGTCTTCTTCTTAGTGCCGCTCATAGATTTTTAACCATCTTAAGACCTATTTTGGAAAACTTCAGATAAGTAGTTTAATGATTACACTTCTTCTACATAATGTTCAGCATAACTTTGGTTATTTTTAACATCCACCGAATCGGCTACTTTGTAATATCCTTCAGGCAGCGCCGTTTCAGACATTATTTCTCCCGATAAATGTGCTGATAAGTCGGCTTACTTAGTTTGCAATGATATACGATGGGGATGATAGACGAATCAGACGTGGGACATGGGGTGATAACGGAAAAATTCCGAACTAAAAGGCGTGGGTGGGCATAATCGAATGATCGTCATAATCAGATGATCGGACTTATATGATTTAAATAATCGAATGATTTCATAATCGAATGATTAGTATGCATTGTGAGAGACGATTTATGTGACGAGCAAAAAAAAAAAAAAGTCGTTCAATTATCAGAGCTCCTTATAATCCCTCGATTATCATTGAACAATTCAGTCCAAATGATCATTCGCATATCCAAACCGATTAATCCGATAATCGAATGATTAAAATAATCGAATGACCCGATAATCGTCATTCGATTAAGCCCACCCCTACTAAAAAGCATTGAGGCGCTAACTCGTAATTATTTTTTCCACACCCTAACCCACTTGGCCACCCCACCCTCATTATGTATGAGTATTTATTAACATGATATGATAATAAAGACATTAATATACCTGGGATGTTGTAATGATATACAGAGTATTAAAATATACTCATTTTAGTTTACTAATAGTGAACTAAGTTTTTATCAATGTCTGGTCAGTATTTGATCATTTAATGGTGCATTGTATTTAATAAATAAATTCTTAAACATTTATATTGATTTCATACCTTTAATTGAAAGTAGTAATCCCTTTTGAATGAACCTCAAACAAGGAAATCGTTTTTAACAATTAAATAAAACTAATTTAAATTAAATGCATATCAGCATTTTAATAGTAAACGTAATTTAATTTGAATTTTTCACACCGATTTGTCTTAGCCAGATCTCGCCTGAATTTTAAAATTCTCTCATTATTCAGGGCACGCTCTTCGAAGGAAATTTAAGCTCGAGAATTAGAAGACATAATGAAAGCGAGATAAGACAAGTTTGAACGTCACTCTGGGAGGCGGCTAATTAAAATGGGTTTGGTTTACGAGGGCTCGGCTAACCATAATCACCCTCAACTAATTATCATAAACTAATTGCAACCGAGAGGGAACTTATCACGGTATTTGCGGGAAACCATTAATGTATATTTTATGTGTGGTGCAATGTAGTGTGTGGGACGTGAACCCAAGGTGATTGGGGCAAATGGAGCTAATCATTACTCATCAGCAGACAGATTTATCAGATAGTGTTTTAATTGATAATGGTGTGTTTAACAGTTGCATTGAATTTGGATCAGTCAGACTCATTTTGTTTACCTTAATAAGAAGACTTGGTATTTATTTTTAACTTTTATTATAACGTTAATAGGCGGTTTAAGCCACAAAATTTTATATAAATGTGCACCAGGGTATTCTATAAATCCTAGTCAAAGAGGCCTTTGCAATACCTCCCTCTACCAGAAAAGATAAATAAATAGTTACAGATTTTGGACTAATTAACCTTTACTATATTTTAGTTTATCTTAGAATAATTCAACTTAACATTAAAAAGTTGGAGTTGGCGCGTATGCTTAAAGATTAATTTAAATTAAAATTTAATTAGAGTAAGCCGTATACAGTACACCTGTTAGTTAAAGTGCCTCTTGTTTTTTTGTTTTTTTCAAGCGTCATTATGAGTTGTAAATTTGTGCCAGTCGTATATAGTAGTCCGTGACGATACTGTTACCGTTCACAATAGATGGACTCCAATTTAAGAATTTAGGGTGTCCTGAGTTCGCAAGAGAAAATCTATTAGAACCTGGAGGATACTGCCGAGCCCTAAGGGGCCCGTTCATGAAGTCAGAAAGCAGGCATTAGTTAGGTAAGCAGAATATCGTGAATTCGCTTATGGATATAGATTTTTAGGTTTTAGGGGGTCTTTACTATTGAAGTGAATCAAAATATTTTGTATGGAATTACTGGTTTAGACTATGACATTGTATACTGCAATAAATACTTGGAAAAAGAATCATAATATTTTAATTATTACATTTCTGAAACGAATAGACGAATACTGTTCAAGTGTATACTTTAAACTACATGAGTTCTTTTTTTTTTTTTTTTTGGAATACATATTTTTTCATAAAATAAATAAAGCTGCTATGCTCAAGCGCAACAAGTAACAACAATGCTTTAGAAGTTAATTCATTATGTGAATACTAATATGAAATAAAATTTTAATATAAAAAATATACATACACAAACTCACAAAATGCCAAAAGAGCAAAACAAAAAAAAAATAAATAAATAAAAATAAGACCCCTTACACAAGAAGTTTAGAAACCACAAGACTTATTTAAAGTTTTGGTGCTATGTTAACTGTATGATTACTTAAACGTAATATAACAGATACATATAAAAGCATGAGAATTACTATAATTTATAGAATCAGTTTAAGAAAAATAATACATTTTATGTATTGAAAATTCTTATTCCCTACTTCGGTAGTATATTTTATTCGCATAATAATCTGGTTTCTCGAGAACAAATTGGTTTTCAATCAAAACTTCTACCTAGCTCTCTTTGGCGAAGCTACAGAAAGAGGAAATGAATTACTTAAACCGTAATGAAGCTACTGCTTTGATTTCAAGGCTGCTCGAAAGCTTTCGATTCACTTTGTTAGAGATTGCTTTGACCGCGGCCTATTGATTCAACGAGATTCCACCAGCGAAAGAGGTTTAGCAATTAGAAATAGGAATCCGAAAAACAAATTAATGTTAATTGTTCCAAATTATTCAGCAGCAGACCTAAAATTTGAATATAAACGCATTTTGTAACGTAATATACTTATATACAATAGTAACCTGTGAAAATTCATAACAATGCAAACCACTAAGTTTATTTTAACTCGTTTTTTTAGATTTAATCGTTAAGATTTAAAAATATTATTATTAGGTTCGAAAGAAGAACAAATGGCACTTTGAGAAGGAGACGTAATATTGAAGTAAGCACAATATATGAAGATGTTGATGTCTGTACCCTGATTAAGATATGTGCTGTGCCCAGGCGCTGTTGAGGTTCCAACAAAGAATTTCCACAAAATATAAATCCAAAGTTTAACTGGTGTGGTCATCTGGTGCGAATGGAGCAAAATGAAATGTCGAGCGAGCATATTTATGGAGAAAAAAGAGTTCTATAAGCTTCGATGGGAGGACGGAGTGGAGACCGATGGAAGAACACTGCTTGGTCTGAAGGAGATTGGAGAGCAGAAGCAAGAAATAAGGAAGGATAGAGATCTTTTTCAGGGAAAGCTTTGGCTTTACACCTTGTTCCTAATCCTTACTAATAATAATAACTAATTTTAAAGTTGCTGCATTATCATAAATTAAATGTAGACTTTCAGGTGAACTAACAAATTAAACTGCAACATAAAATGAATACATAGCCAACAGCTAACATGTAATTAATACAGAGCACAAAAGCATGTGAATTGCAAAAGATTATCTCGGGCTACAAAGTTCCGCTTATAAAGGACCGTCATCAGACCCGAATTAGCATAATGTGCTGTGCCCAGGCTGTTGAGATTTCAACGAAGAATCTCCTCCTCCCCCCCCCAAAAAAAAAAAATAAATAAATATCGGAGTAAACAGTATGAATAACTCCTTTATACAGCTGTGCGAAAGGAAAATTGTTCTCTAATGTGTCTATTCGGTGTAGTATGTTTTATTAAAATAGACTAATAGATTAGGCATCTGACCAGAATGAAGCTAGAAGAGATTCCTCTTACCTCATTATAAGTCAACAAGTAAAATCATTGTACATGCAGGCCAAGAATATGAATGAATGAAAAATAATTTTTTTCCTGGGACAACATGTTTCCTAAGAAGAACATAAAAGTACAATTTTGATATTCCTATACAGCTATACAAAGTTTATAATATTATATACATCATTTATACATAATAGATAGCCAACATATTATATATATATATATATATATATATATATATATATATATATATATATATATATATATTACATATATAAAGTACGTGTAATCATAAATTGGCTTATAAACTGGGCGGCATGAAATGGACGTCAAAGTTACGTTACATACTGATTAAGTTACTTTTACAAATCGTATCCGAAACATAATTAATTATAAAATCATCGAAGATCTACTAAAGCGCAAAAATCAAGCGATTCTCAAAATTGTATTTAATTTATATATTTTAAGGGAATAAGATAATTTCGGATCTAAAGAGATAAAATACAAATGTCAGTAGAAAACAAAACAAAAAAAGACACCGGTACAACTTCAACCCCTAAAGAGTCATGTCCTGAGCTCAGTATGTACAGAGGTGAATTCATTTTATTTTTTAATATTTCAATTGAATTCCCGAAAGATTTGTTTTGGAAGTGCTCCGTATCAGCAACAATAGAAGTACATAACAACACTCTCACGTTTTATGTATGTACATATTTTATTGTGTTTGTTTAGTTTGAAAAATAAATGGAGGATCAGAAAAAAAAACTAGAGGAATCACAATCGTTAGCCGAGGTTTCAAATTAGTTACTCCTATAGAAACCGCAATCCGTACTTCCAATTAGATCCCGGAAGAAGCAATTATCCGCTACTGCAATGCCGGTGTTCTTATACATGCTAAGCCTACCTGGGCACAAAATGGCAACTGCATCAATAAATTTAATGTTAAGAGCGTTCAAGGAATTAAGCCGCAGCTTCTATCGCTAAATCCCAAATTTCTCATGCTACGTTTTTAAAGCACTAGACTACTTTTCCAGGTCCCGGGTTTGAATCTCGGCCGTGACAGAATATTATTTATTCCGTTATTTCACCGTTATTGGGGAGACTGTGTGGGAAGGAGACTCTCTTAGGGCACACACTATCTCTATAAAATGGTTACCCAAAAATGGTGTAAGCTTGCGGAGTGTGATCTGGACCTAAAAACAGTACGAACCTCTATATGTACTGAGCCCAAGACAATAGCTTTTAGGGGTTGTTGAGGTAGTTTTATTTGTCTTTCTTCTTTTACGTTTTTTTTTCTTGACATGTATATTTTATCTCTTTACATCCGAGGAACATCTAACTCCGTTAAAATATATAAATTAAATAAATCTCTGGGAATGGCGTGATTTTTACTCTTTAGTAGATGATGATGATTTTATACTTAATTAAACGAGACTTGGAATTATTTGCCTGATACGATTTGTAATAGAAACTTCATCAGTATGTAACGTAACTTCGACGTCCATTTCGTGCCGCCCACCCACTTCCAATTTATGGTTGGGATATGGGATTACATGTACTTCCCACGTCGTAATGAATCCAGAGAATATTAAACAAGGTTTATGAAACCTAAAATGACCTGTTCCTCATGTTTCCTATTATGAAGGTTATGAAGGCACATTAATCACTCTTTTTATTCTTTAATTTTTTTTTAAGTATCTCCTTTAGTAGCCCATTCCAATCTAACATTCAGTGAATAAATTAATATCGAAAGCTACTAGGTGTCAACATAAAATCAGTGAATACAAATAAAAATTCCGATGTGGATTTCTAGGAGGAGAGGGGAAAGAGGGAACGAAGAGAAAAATTTCACCTCTTAAAAGGACTACCTAAAAAAAAAATATTAATAAAGGCTTATTTAAAAAATATGGTTCTTTTTTTTCCCTATATATAGAATATATAGTAAGGGGAAGTAATGCGATCGTGAAAATTTTCGAATTCCAGTTTTTACCAAAATAGGGTCTCCAGAGTCCAAATGATCAAGTTCCGAAAAAAAAGTCTGTACCCGTCCGACCGTGTGGTATGTCACAAAAACGAAAAGACGTACACAACTGAAATTTCATATTTGAGAAAACTATACGATCGAGATGTTACAGCAACTGTTTCACTAAAATCGGATGACTTGAAGTGCTACTTTATACCTCGTCGCATTTTGCACTTATCTTAAAACCCTCTATAGAGTAAACTCTGGCAGATATTTTAAATTTTTTTCCTCCTTAAAGTACCTTTAATTTTGTAAATTCGAAAAAATGAAACATATTACCTTTTTAGAATAGATAAAAAACGACCATATTTAGTTAAACTTAAAATTGGTAACCAACTAAAGGAGAAAACAGCAAACATATTTTTTTTTTCCCCGAGCACAAAAATAGTAATATGTATGTTACTAAAGCTAAAGATTTCAGAAAAAAATGTTATCTAATATGATAAGCTGTATAAGATAATGCAGAAAGACGATAAGACCATTAACTCAAGTGATTATATTTTCTATTGTTAGATTATTAATCTGAAACGCATCGAAACTAAATTTCATTCTTTTTTGTTAAGTTTAACATAATTATAAAATTCCTTAAATTGATCAACGGAGATTTGTGTTGCGCCCATCATACATTTTGCTTTACGTACACTAGTTAATTTTTAGAATACAGTCGTATCTCGTTATATTAACAGGTGTCTATATAAGTTTTATACATGGTGGAGGTAAACTACCTAATACATCCTAGTTTTTAATAAACGTTCAAATTGGCTTTATTAATGATGAATTTTATACAATTAGTGCTCTTAAAACAGAAAAAATAGCAGTAAAGCATTTTAGAGACATGGAATATTGCATAAAACACGGAAATGTAGAAGATGACTCTTTATGAAGCTCGCTTTTCATAAAAAAAGAACACCAGTATTTAGATACAGTTTGAGAAGATGCAGGGAGAAAATCGGTGACTACTCAAGTACGTGATTCAACCATTGTAAGTTATCTTTAAGAAAATGCGAATTGTTTATTTATGTCTGGGCGGATAGCGATACATTGATAAATTATGCAAGCAAGAGTTGCAAATTTGAAGCTTGTTAAATGCATTATTTTAAACAATTGTTATTCACACGTACTAACATAATAACAAGACCAATAACTCTTTTATAAATATGTATATGGTGTGGGTAAAGTAAAAAAAAGACCCAATACTACCACATGTACAATACAAAATACCTAATAGTATGCTGGTGAGTCATTAAAATATAAGGGTTCTGTGTGTTCTAATTACGTCCTTTTATTAAGTAATGTAACGTTCTTTCTCCCCTACACCGGGAACAAAAAGTATTCTTACTCCCCAAGTGTTATTGGATTATTTAGGACGCAAATAAACAGATTATTTACATATAAATATATTATTCATAAATATTCAATGAATGGTAAGAGATGTCACATTAAGCTATAATAATAAGTAGTTCGAAAAGTTATGGAGAATAGATTTTTTGAGCTGATGTAATTCCTTCTTTTTTTTTAAAGATATAATATTGATAAATATTCAAATTAAATGTTTATTTCCAATATACCCTTAGTTTATAACAATATACTCGAAAGCATCTGTGTGTATTTTTGAAAAAAGAGACATGATATTTATTGAAACTGAATAAAACCAATGATATAATAAGTTTGGAAATTGTGAAAACTCATATTCATGTTACTTTAAAAAAAAAAAAAAGATAGAAAAGTTAATTCAAAACATTGTACTGTACCAAAAAAATCAAATTTGAATAGCAGCAGAGTTTTGAAAAGAGTAAAAATACAATATAAAAGAGAAAAAGAAATGAATGGAGTCAGAAGAACTGTCCTGAATTTTTTCTGAGAAGCCTCTTTGATGTTTTGTTAAGCCAGGGAGAGGGTCATGTTTCTCTGCGGAAAGAATCAAATCTCCCAGCATGAAACGTAAGCCCATCCCGAATTCTTCCTGTTCATAAAAATGTAAAAATAATAATCTCTTTTAAAGGCTTGTAAGCCATACTTTACTCATTTCTAATGTATTTTGTTTTCAAGAGTTAAGAGATGGTTGAAAATATGTATATAGTAATATATCTTATTTTTTTTAAATATTCTTCGTTCTTCAGTGTTCGTTTGTATCTGGACCGGGGTAGAGTTTATTGAAGAAAATTAAAGCCAATCCTCACAGAAGATTATCCCACCAAAAAACAAGACGTTACGATGTTTTACATCAATTACGAGTTCGCGTCTCGGGCCGGATAGGCTTTTAACTCTGCATTATTTATCCCCTCTCCTTCAACTCCTGGCCCAAGAAACCTCCATATAACCTTTAAAGGTAAGCTAGGGATTCGAAACTTCTCATATAATTCAGTACATAAAGGCTAGGAGATTATTTAAATGGTATCATCATTATGAGAGTCGTATCCACTGATATCCTCACAATGTACATAAAAACAATCATATAAAATTTCATTTAATTGAACAAAATTTTACAAGATTTAATTTTTTAATGATTTGCGTTTTACTAAGTAATAAATACAATCAAACGAGAAAACAAAAAAATATTTGATCATTGCGATTAAATGTACTATGATTTTTTAAAAATAGCAATTGAAAATAAATAAATTTAGGATTCGAGAAAGGACTACGCAAAAGGGTAAATTATTTTTCATAATAAATAAAATCTCTGTTTTGACAATTCATAAATACATATCTTGATGTTATTAAATATGATATCACAAAAGGAATAATAGGAAAAAATCAAAATCATTATAACATTTATAAAAACATCTTCAGCTCTTCTGTATAATATTACGAAATTCATTTTTATTTATTTATTTATTCATAGAAGTTTTTTTGGCATTACAATTGTATTTGCTATCTGCTTTTTTTGCAATAAGGAAATATGCTAACAAAAGATTAACAAACTACATGAGATAGATGAAAAAAAAACACTGATAACTTTCAATATTTCAGGTCTCTTGGCCAGCGCCTCGATAGTCTTCTGGGCGGATTATATGGGTTTGTGGCAGTTGATAGGTTTTGAGTCAGCGGGTTTAAATTTAGGGTCGGTCTGTCATGAAACTTATTGTAGCGAACAGTGGCAGTTGCAATGACGAATGGAATGTCTAGGTCAGTATGTAGTGTCTCATTAGATACGTAAAAAGGGGCATTTATAATTTTCCTAAGTAATTTTGATTGAAATCATTGAATAATTTTGATGTTTGACTTTTTTGCTGTTCCCCATAGCTCAATGCCATAAGTCCAAATGGGTTTTATTAGTACTTTATAAATATTTAATTTGTTCGTCAATGATAATTTTGAACGTCTCGAAATTCATTTTTAAAAACACAAATAAACTCTAAAGCAAATAGCATTCCAATATTTAATAGATAATTCTTTACAAAAATTATAAGATTCTTACATTACTAATATACAATATATTGAGTTGTAAAATAAGTTTGTAGCGTTTTTTACTGGTGATTAAAAAAAACATCAGATTCTTATATATATTTTAAATCAATTATACATGACCCATTTTGATCAATTACACGTACAACTTTCAGGTAATTTTTTTCATACCGTCCTACCAGAACTTCAACAGACGACCGTTAAAAGAGTTTTTAAGAGCTTGAAATCAGTGGCTATCTGTTGGGGCAAGGTCTGGTGAATGGGGTGAGTAAGGGACCACATCCCAGCCGAGCTCCAATAATTTCTGCCGGGTCTGCAATGACACGTGAGGACGGACGTTATCGTGATGGAAAACTATGACTTTGCGATTAGCCAATGCTGGACAATTTTTCTCAACCTCTGCCATTGTTCTTACTGGGCACTGTGTACTGCAGAATTAATAGTCTCCTTGGTTTAATGCTTGCAATTGGTCCTCGCGTTGCGTCTTCCATGTCAAAACTTCCTGTGCTGAACAGAGCAAACCACTTACGCAAGGAGCTTTCTTCTGAAGCATCATCGTCACACACACTGACAATTTTTATAGCCATCTGTGCAGAGAATTTTCTTTTCGGAAATAAATTTTTTTTTCCTCTCTTCGATTAAGCAAAATACCCCCTCCCCCACCCTAAAAAAAAAGGAATCTCGTTTAATACTGATCCATAACAGTAACTTTACTAATCCTTTTTAGAATATGTAATTTTTTATACATAAAAAATATTTGAAATATTTAACTTATTTTACAACCCAAATTTATAAACCTAGAATGGCTGTTTAAAATTTACATATTCGTGTCACATATTTTCGAAATATCAAATTTAGTAATATATATATATATATATATATATATATATATATATATATATATATATAGTATTCATAGTATTTTAATTAATTATAAAAAAATATTCTAAAAAAAAAATACAAATTCTTAAAATATATATCAGAAACTTTTTGCTTTGACTGACTTAAAAATTAAGCTTACAGCGAACCTGGTTTCCTTAGATGTTCTGTCAAGCCTGGAAAGGGCTAGTGTTTCTGTGTGGGATAAAAAATATCTCCACCCAGGAACACAAACCCGCCCCAAACTCAACTTCTGCATGTCGTGAGTCGGCTTCTCCCAATGAGTGTTGAGGCAGGCATAGATGTTATATTCCATTCGCAATGCTGAAACCTGTTACCATTTATCTATCTAGTGATGCTCTCTGAGTGATATTATTTTAATTTATTACTATATTCTAATGCTATGGTTCTGAATATCCGTTTTTTAGGTAAATCATGTTGGGTCTTAACCACTGGAAATGTTCTGTTTTAATTTCATATGGACCATTCAGTTTGTTATAACATTGATTTTTTTTTTTTTTTTTTTTTTTTTTTTTTACAAATTAGCTTGACTTATTGAATTTTATTTATCAAGTTGTTCGTTCTTCAAGTGATGTTGAGCTGGGTCTGGAATGGGGTAGTGTTTCTGTGTGGGAAATTATTTCCATCCCCCACAGAGACACCAACCCTCCCCAAACTCAACGAAAAAAAAATAGATCCTTTAAATATGCGATTAAATACAGGCTGAAGTAATATTGGGTTTAGTTTTTTGTTAAGGAGTCAAATAGTGATTCAACCTTCAAGCCCAACATTTTGCTTTAGACTTTATAGTGATTTTAACTAAGCAAGAAATTTATTTTTAAAAAATATATAAGAAGATGGCCTCCGGATCTACTTACGAATATAAACAATGAAGTTCTACCGCTGGGTAGTTTCTTCACAAGCGTTTATATAATTCAACACTTTTACTTGTTGTATTTATGTTAATATAAAGTTGTAAAATTCAATAAAATATAAATTGAAAAAAAAATCACTCGACATTGGCATGCTGAAGTATCAAGTATCCAATATTTCCCGACGAATGTGTGATGTAACGTATCTATTACATTTTTTGTGCACATAGAATAATATAAATAAATCATATGTATATGTTAGTTATTAGGGTTTTTTTAGCAACTTTACTCCAAAAACAATCTTGAATTATTCTTTTACATTTAGATTGGTTTAAATTTAATTCTTAATGCAACTAAATTGTTTTTTTTTTTTGTTTTTTTTTTTTTTTTTTTTTTTTCTTACCCTCTGGTTTTATTTTCGAACAAAATACAAATACAAATATAATATGTATAGCTGTCAGATTTGTCCTTCTGTTACCCGGAGGTAAACTAAATGTAACTGTCGAAACTAAATTGTTACATCGTGTACCCTCAATGTTATCAGATAATTATAAAATTGTAAAAGTAAAGTACTTTTGTTAAGATGTTTACATTTATCATTTTAGCTGATGGTATCTTACATTATTTATAGCAATCCCAGAAATATCATCATATATAATTATTCAATTAATAAATGGATAATTAATAAATACAACAATGTATATGGTGGACTTGAAGTGAGCATTTATGTAGATAGAAAATTTCAGAGTAAGTAATGAATGAAATGAGAATTAGGTACATACGAATCTATAATACTTCTTCCATGTTAAGATCAGTTGATTAAACATTGTGTGAGAGAGTTTGGTTAAAATAGTTAACGATTTTTTCCAGGAATTTATAAAGAAATGTGTAAATCCGACCATATTAAAAGAAAACAGTAAGTCGGGAAGTTTTATATTCTTTGAGAAACTTACCGAATACGCTGTCGAATAAAGGTCGCATTAAAACCAATTTGTGTGACTTATTTGCGATTCAAGAACCAATAACTTGTATTTCCACTAAAAAAACTCAGATTAGAAAGTTTTTTCAGTTTAACTACTTTTCCTATATTATATATATTTTTATAGATAATTAAGTGAAAGTAAAATAGTTTCCACTGTAATGTAACATTCGAAGGAAATTCGAAATCCTTTTAATACGTCAAATTAGATTTTTGGGAGATGTAAAGGAGTTCTGCTCTGAATTGAAAACAAAATCACGAAATTGAAAGATAAAGTATCAGGAATCAGGGTACTTAATAACAAACTGTAGTAATTCAATACTAGTTATACGAACAGTCACCTCAGGAAATTGGATCGTAATGTTGTCCAAGCTCTATGAGGTTAAGCTAATATATTCCAAATGCGATATTTATTGTCTGATACGTTTAAGTTACTTATGCTACGATAAAATATACGATTTCACATTGAATATATGAGGAAAATATTATAGTTTAGTTCACTTATTTGAAGTGACAAGGAAACGAATGCAGTTAATAAAAACTAAATCTTAGATACAAACTTGACTTAAATTCTTGAAGAAAATATCCCGTCAAGAATTAAAGACACTTTAAAGAATTTTTACTATGGATAAAATAAAACCCATACCGAACTAAACAATAAACAGCGCTTCTTGATATATATATATATATATATATATATATATATATATATTATATATATATATATATAATATATATATATATAATGCATTTTTTTTCCTTAACCTCTGGTTTTATTATTTTACACAATATACAATTATATATATGTATTATAGGATATTTGACCTTCTATCTATAATTTACATTATATAATATTTATCAGGATATTATTATCTAAAATGTTTTTTTTTTTTTTCATACCCTCTGGCTTTATTTAAACAAAATACAAATACAAATAAGATATGTACACATGTCACATTTTGTCCTTCTATTACCGAAGGTATTCTAAGGAGGATTGCTATATGCGCTGCATGCACTATTAACCTTTCAAGGGCTTCTATGCCTTTATTTATCAATTGCGAAATGGGAGGGACCATTCTCAGGGTTTTGGCAATAAATTGAGTTCAGACATAGTCCGAACTCCTTGTCTAGGTATGTTTATCTATAATGCAAATCCCATGTTTTTTTAATATAAGTTTTTTTTTAGGTGGTTAGTCGAGAATCAACAAACAAAGATAATTCATTAATTTAGTAATTGATAGTGAAGTTCTTACATTAATACCTTTTTAATATATTTTCATTTTAGGACCAGTAAATTTCTAAAAATGGTATTTTTTTAAATGTCACTTGGAGGTGGTCTTCATATAACAGTTATAATCTTCTTCTATTTTTGATAAGTCCTTGAACACTGTGTTCTTCTGAAAACTGAGTTGGAAGAGGTGGTAGGCATGTTAGGCCTGGAATGGGCTAGTGTTTCTGTGTGGAACAACGTAACTTTCCCACAAAGAAACACCAACCCACCCCAAACACAAACTTGAAGTGTTGACATATTCTGAAGTCTGAAGTTTTTATGAAAAGTAATTAGCACAATAAAAAAACAGAAACAAATTAGAATATAATAAATAACAATTATTAGTTTTTTTTAACAAATTTAACAAATTAGCACATTTTTTTTTTTTTTATTGAGAAATATTACAATTTGTAACATAATGAACAGTAGAAATAGTGGTGTAATACACATTCATTCGATATATACAGAAAATAATGATAAAGTCAAATTACATAAAATCGGGAATAGATAAATTCAAATATATACAAGAATAAATAACAATAAAAACATAAAAAAACAACAAACAAATCAAAACAACAACTTGTAATAGAGATAAGTAGAAGTTGGGAAATAAATAAAAATCATACAAAAAAACTTAAGTATATACAATATGCTAAAGGGACCCTGGACTCGGCTTATCTCTCCACAAGAGGGGAGAGAAGCCGAATCCAAAGATCCCAGCGCCTCTCCCCCAGCCGCATCACTGGTGTAAGCCAGTGGAGGCTGAGTTAGGGCACAATAGCCACAAACATACAGTACATGAGTTGAGGATCTGACCAGTGTCAGAACTCCAGAATAAATGTTTACAAAACTTCGCGGGCCCAATGCCGTTTCAATCTTCGAGGAGGATTGTAGGGATGGGTGGAGCTGGAGAGGGATTGAGCTAGAGGATTAGGATGATGAAGAAGGTTCTGATGGAATTTGGAGAATTTGGATGGTACCAGGTCTAAAATAAATGGAATATTGAGGTCGTGGTGTAGGGTACAGTTGGTAACGTAATAAGGAGCATCAACTATTGTTCAAAGGACTTTGGATTGGAGAGATTGGATACGTTTGATGTCAGAATGTTTAGTTGTCCCCCATAGTTCAAGTCCGTAGGTCCATATAGGTTTCAGTTCTGTCTTGTATATTAGTAATTTGTTGTTGACTGTAAGATGAGATTTTCTGTTTAGTAGTTTGTATAACTATTAGTGCACATTAAGCGTTAAAGAGTTTTTCATTAAATTAATATATATATTTAAAAATTATACAACGTAGTCTTGAAATTTATCATATTAAATATGGTAATAACAATAAGAAATATTGGAAATTGTTTAAAAAATAGTACAAAACGTTATATACACAAACGAACTTAACATATATTACTTTAAGACACATTTGTTGTATTTGTTTTATTGTTCATATAATTATTTACGTGGTTATATCCTATATTTATGATATTATGTGGTTACTAATGAGTCTGGTCTGGTTTGGTACAGAATTATGTATGTTTAGTGTATTCTATTATATACTGTAATAAAGCTTTATATATATATATATATATATATATATATATATAATTAACAATAATTATAAAATTATTCTTACACGTTAAACATCCTAGCCACATAATATAAAACCTCATAAAAAAAAAGATATGAAACACTAATATTCAATAGTTTTAAATAATGAAGAATCAAATGTAATAATAATATTACTAAATAATACAAAATTTTACTTCTGATTTTACCACAGTAAAAAATAATTTCTTAAAATAAGATGAACTTCAAATGAATTGCACTTCATGTCACAGTTAAAGTAGTGATTATTGTAATATATTTATGTTTACATTAAGTAGGGCATGATATTCAAATTTTGCACTTATCTACACCAACAATATATCCTAAAATGTACAAATAAAACAAAATTATAGAGGTGAGTGTTTATATCTTTGAGTCTTTAAATTAACCAAAGAATTCCATTTTCATATTTCCATCAATACATTTTACAAAATTGTTTAAATTCTTCGAAAAGTCTATAGTTCCTATTAATTATTATGCACAATAAATTATAAATATTTACTATATTCCAACTATAACCTCACTTGATAAATCTTCTACTTGATAATTTATCATCCTTTTTACAAATCGCAACAACAAAAGGTTTTACAGACATATTTTATGTTTAACACCAAAAAGCAATTTAATAACACAGAAAACAAATTCGAAACACCTTTCATAACATACTGAACTACTTCCCAGACCAAGCACATGCCCTAAACAAAACAAAGGACCAAGGACCAGTGACGTGATCAGGGATTTCCGCCATATTGCTCCTCCTGGAACGAGTCCACCTCTCTATATGCATACACCTAGAATTAAATCTCTGTTGTAGGTTTCACGAACCTCAAAAAATAACAAGCACCCTTCGTGCAACATATGAGCCATATATCTCAAAGAATTAAGGGTTCAGAGAGAAAGATATTTGGAAACTCAAATATGATAAACATATTTGGATATAATGTTCAGTTGTTTGAAACGTATAAATAATTAAAATGGATGAATGAACTTGAGGACATAAGATATTATTATATCAAGAATCTTGATTGATTGATTTATTAAATTAATGATCTTCCAATTTAAATACAACAAATAATTCGAAATGATAGAATCATTCAATTTCATTTTGATAATAAGAATACATGCTTGAAATAAATATTATTTCTGTACAAATAACTTATTGACTATAATAATATTGACATACATGAAAAAAATAGATTGATGCCTAGCATCTATTAAGTTTATTCTTACATTTAATTTCATGACTGTTTCATAAGGTTCGACACATAGTAGAAAGGTTCGGCTCGGCGAAGATAATAACTACAAATATGTTTCACGATTCGTTATTTGTATATATTTTATTATGAGTTATACATATTTAGTTAAACTATTTTGTTAATGAACAAATTATGTAACATCGAACATAAAAAAAATTGTTTAAAAAATTATGTACAATGATAGGACACCTGACTGACAAAGCCGGTGAAAAGTTAGCGCGATTGGGCCATGAGTTTCCACTGCCATATTGAGTGAGCTTAAAGTCATGTTCTTTTGATATAATCGCTTTAGTGCCTGCCAAACTCTGCTTTGGAAAACTTCATCGCCTTTATTCATTTATCCTTACCTATATAATAAGTTTTGACTTTCCTTGAAACTCTATAAAATCAAGTTCATTCAATTAAAGACATTAATTAGGAAGAAGTAACAATTACTGACGATGAAGGCTAGATTATTGAACCTCAGAACGATACGTAAGCAAATATATAGATAGGCTTAAATGCCTTAGAGCAAACACATTTTTTACAACAATATAAATTATTTATTGCCTGGTATTCCATTTGGTAAATACTTGATTACTTGAAAGAGCTTTGATTGATTAATTCAGGGTAAACAAACTTTAGCTGTAAAAAGTGGTGTTAATGTGAGAAATATGACATACTAAATGTAAAAAAAATAATGGATTTTTTAACAAAAACAAATTTATATTTTATTTTATCATTAATGGAAGATTTCAGACTCCCAATATAAATATTCGAGAATCTGAAATTTTAAGATAAAAAGATAATCATTAAAAGTGGGAACTGAATTATATGATATACTAGTAGTATGGTGATTGTTACAAATTTAACTATTCGAATAAGAGTTATGTTAAATCAGAGCATAAATATCATAATTGAGAAGATTTATTTTTGCTAAAATGGTTAGATCCATTTTATATTTTAGTATTACATTTACATTTAATTTATTTATTACAATTACAATTTAGTATTATTATTAGTAATAATACTGATTAGATTGCAGGTATCGTGAAAACAAATATTACAAAATTATACAAATTAAAAAAAAAAAAAAAACCTGACTCCTAATTATTCTACCCAAAATAAAATTCAGAGCTTAATTATACATAAATTTATAATATATATAATGAAATAATAAAAATATATAAATGATACAATAACAAGAAAAGATACAAATATTATAAATAATACAATAAGTTGTATAAGTAGAGATAAATTAACGAATGTCATGTAAATAAATTCCATATTCCAATAGTATCTATGTTATTTTAAGGTATAAAGGAAATAACAATTCCTACATATTTATTAATTTATTAAAATACTATAAATAAAATTAATATTTAATATATAACATACATAATCTACATAGATCTTTCTAGAATAAAAAAAAATAGTTTAAAATATAACTGCTAAACATTGGACACACCAAAGCTGTACTTTTATGAATACATCAATTTTGCGAGGCAACACTTTATTAATTGTGGAACCCTTACTGAAATATTAAGAATCTACAAAAGAGCGACCTACGATGGATATTGGTAACTATTTTTGCGTTAAATATCGGAAATAAAAAATTAATATATTAAAAAAAACATTAAAGTCGTAGGAATAATGTAGAAATTAAGTCGCCGCAAATAATATGACATAAAACAACGTTCAATAAACGAATAAAAAATTGTATTTCATTTTTTGTTTAATAAACCAGTGACATTCATTCCAACGAAGCACTGAATATCTTTCAAATTTAAATAAGGAAAATCAAATATTGGCTGCCAAATGGTTGTGGTTCCAACCATTTGTCATCAGATGATAAACAGAACCATGGCCGTTTACGAACGATTCGCTCCGCCATTGGAAGAAATAATCGCAACAAGACCAGGGAAAATCGATCCATCGAAAATCCCATTTACCCTTATCGCGCTTCTCACCACGCCATTTGCTCAGTTGTCATAGCTTCTATTATCAGTTTTCGAAAATTCTGGGTTCAAAACCGTTATATCCTGCCCTGATGGTAAATAGAAGAACGAATGCTTCCATGAATATATTAACTTGATTTTCATTGGATTCGATTTTTAAATTTTATATCCGATGCTATATTTTATGGATCATTATTATCAAAGATTGAGGTCATATTTTGGAACATCTAATCGACAACAGACATTGCTTTTATGGAAGAATAGTAATATAAGAATATCTCATACTCTATTCTAAACTAGATTTGAGTTGAAAAAAATAATAAATAAATAAAACTAGTGACCAAGGCTAAAAAACAGAGTATAAAGTCGAAGAGAGAAAAACCAAATATAAGTTAAGTACCACAAGTTTAGCACTGGATCCAAAATGGCTTTCTTCTCTAATAGGAGCTTTCAGAGTCCGTTTACTGCTCACATCGAATGTTGCCCTAATGCCGGTACCCTAGGGTTGTTAGTTTGGGTTTGTTATAGCCTCTACTAGGGAAGAAAATACTACCCAACTACGTGGACAACAAACTTCCTCCTTGATTCACCATTTACAATTTATACCAGTTGCACACCATCAGGTGTTACACCTGGAATCAATGAAGCTATCGAATTCCTAATATTTGTCGTAAGAATATTTTTTCCCCATTTCTTGCTATTCCATCAAAAGTACTCTATTAAAGATACATTTTATTTCATCTTTATTTATAGTTATGTCAGTAAACTTTTATTATTCGCATCGCCTGCAATAAAAGGTATCTTTATCATTGGAGTTATAACATGAGATATGTATGATAGACGATCGACTTGCTACAGAAGATCATAATGTAAGTTTAAGTTGAATAAATTATGTTATATGATAACATTTTAACTAAGCGGGAAATAAATAAATACATAAGTTAATAATTCATAGTGAATATATTTATAAATAACTCTTATTATGAGAAAATGGATCTTCTGAATATAATATACTGTGCTGAGGAGTTTGGGCGACTACATGTTTACATCCCAGGTGTCCTATGATCTGATAAAAGCAATGTTGCAACAAGAGTGAAAAGTTATGTGGATTAGGAGGTAGATATAGATAGAGATTATAGGGGGGATGAGAGGCGATGAGAATGCCATACATGTTTCAATAATTCATAAAATAACATTCCGTATGATAGCATTTAGGTATAATTTATTCATCTACAAGACTTTTACTTCACTGTAACAACCGAGAATATAGTAGAATGAAAATGGATAAACAAAAAAGATTATTTCAGTCAGACCAATTATATGATTTTATTCTTATTCCAAATATTTATAAATGAACGGGCTGAATTTTTTTTTTTGTTTTTTACAGAAATAATACTAGATATTTACAATATTTCCACGAGCACGTTTCTTCGGACTTAAATGCCAAATAAAAGAACCGACGAAACGTTAGGCATAAACGATAAACAGTTAGCTCTGGATTTCCGAGAATATAATGTCATTTGGCATTGTTTGTGTGACACACCGCATATATATATATAATGGTAATAATATGCATATGTAATGGTAGATAATAAAAAAAAAACATGTTGTTAAAAGTGTATATTGATAAGAGAATAATTTTGTTTACGTATGTATGTTATTAATTAATTCCAATGAATATCATAATTAATTTAGTATGTTTTATAAAATATAAGATTTTTTCAAATACATTCATTTAGTGCAAGCAAATATGTTTTGGAATTCTTAATAATAACAATATAGTAATTTAAATACAAATTATTACATTTATTTACTAATTCAAAAATAAGTATGATTTTGAAGAATACGGGTATATCGGCTTGTAAGCTGTGAGATTTCTATTAAAGAAAATCTAAAATAAAAATATATTATCCAATAAGTAATTTAAAGCGGTCCAATCTGTTTGTTTCAATTAGAAACGGCTCTACCATTCAGTGCTATTTTGGTAGAGTTGTCAAAACACTAGAATAGGAAAGTGGCTGAGAATAGGTCAAGAGCACTCAACTAGTGGAGAAGTGGCTCCTAGGAAAATACACTAGTGTATATTGGTCTCTTTGTTGTATGAATACCGCCCTTTTAGTCAAAGGTCCAGGGAGACCTAAAGACCTGTGTTCTCTTCTATTGGGTATTACATAACCTCATCTCTCGAATCTGCGGGTGGCCCTAGGATTTTTTAATGGGAGTAAAAAATCCTTAGTTATGCCGTCCTTCGGAGGGGACGTTAAAAGGTGGTCCCGAGCCTGTGCGATGTCAGGTACTCGTTAAAGATCTCTATCCTAATAAAACCTGGATAGGCAAAATTTAGGACTCCCACTGTAGCATCGTCCGATTAGCCATAGTAGCATAAAGTGACGTTAAACGAATAAACAAACAAACCTCATCACTTTCTGAAATTCTGAACTAATTCCTTCATGTTCTAATAGTTCATTTTAGCTATTATTATTATTAGGACCCTTAACCCGTTCACGCCAGGGTCACTGGTGGCCGGCTCTAGTCTTATCTATTATTTAAAATGGTAAAAAAAAAAAAAAAAAAAAAAAAAAAAAATCTTTCTTTCGAGTTACAGTTACTGACAGAAATCAGAGATTAGCATGAAAAAGCCAAAACCACACGAGTTACAAAAATTACAAAACAAGAGCTCACTAGACTGCTAGCAAACGTACAACTCGTATCAGGTCTGAACGGGCAATAGTCGATGATGGGACGCGGCTTAAATTCGAGGGCCACCCCCACAGCACAGACATTGAAACTCGTCGCCTACGTAAGCGCGCTAAAGACAGATATATTAAATTATCACGCAGTGCAATAAAAACTTGCATTATTCTTTTTAAAAAAATGAGTATTCCTTTCAATATTGTTCCTATAATAGTAGTATTAATATATTTTTATAGCTTGGTGGCATCTGAAATTCTGATTGAAACTTCAATTCAATATTCATTAAAATTAAAAGAAAAATATTATGTAGATTAATGATGTTTTCTTATCAGTGATTATATTTTAAAAAGCTATATAGCTTTTTAAAATATAATCACTGATAAGAAAACATCATTAATCTACATAATATTTTTCTTTTAATTTTGTTTACATTTCTTAGCTTACATTTTTCATTGCTGTACTAACCATGGGTAGTAGCCATGAACCATTACTACTCATTCTTGCTCTCAGTTCTCATTGCTAGCCTCTGGAACGCCTCCACGAGGACTAACAATATACAGCTTGATCCTCAGGTAATGGCCACTATCGGGGGCTAGAGGAACACAAAGGTGGGACCCCGGGCCCTAGGAGATAACGGCCCCATTGTCCGCATTCATATTTAAATGGGGCCCTAACTGGCCGAGCGACAAAACTTTTGCCATTTTATCGCCTCAATAAATCCCCCACGGCTGACGTCTCTTCGGCTACCTAATGTACTTCCTCCACCTCTTTTATACTTTCAAGTACCGAGCTTCTTTAAGACCTATTTGAGAAAGAAAAATCATGGCGTTGATATAAATATTATCACTATATTAACATTAGAATTTTATCATATCTTGAAACATGGAATAAGAAAAATGTTCAAAATTTCTTGTCTAGAAATTGTTAGATATAAAAAGTTTTCTCACACGTAAATATTTTACATATTTTATTAAATTTCGTTGATTGAATAATGGTGTAAAAGTCGGTGAATCAAGATCCTAGGAAACCCAATAGATCACCTTTACCTTTTGTCGCAAACCCTAGGACATTATGTACACAATATCCTTATATTTTACTTACTCCTGTCGAAAAAGATCCGTTACCCATTCTCGAAAAGTTTCTAACATGAAATCCTCAGACACGACTGAAACGACAAGAAAATCCTCATAAATATACACTACTACAACACTTACTTGAAAAAACTTCTCAACATTATTCGGACGTATGGAATCGAACTTTGGGGCTCCTCTAAACCATCAAATTCTTCCAGATCAAAAATCGTAAATGCTCCTTATTTTGTTGCTAATACGATAATCCACATGGACTTCAATATTCCATTGATCGTCGTCTTAGCCCTTAATATATATTTTTTATATATTAATACATCATTTTTTTTTTTTAACTAATGATTTCATATGCACCTGTAAAATATATACACTAAGCAAAGAGATTTTATAAACAAGGAAACATGGCACGGGCAAGCATGAGGGAGATAGCACCCAGTGATGCATCCTCCTGATATTCCTACAGAAACTATTATTTTAGCCTAGAAGGTCCCTCATCTAACTATTTTTCAGATATTATGTCAGTGATGTCATTTTTAGACCTGTTTTAAACAAATTTGTTAATGTGCCCATGTAGTTTATCGTGAAATCTTTTGTAAGTTATTCGAATGTGGTTTGTTATAGTTGGAATGCGCAAGTCGGTATGAAGAGTATTGTTTACTTTTCACATAAGGTGTTGAGTTTGTTGTCAGTCTCAAGAATTTGGATTGAATGGTTTGTATTTTTTAAATTATTAGCAGGTCCGTAAATTTGGCAAGCGTAAGTCCATATAGGTTTTAATAAATAAGTATATACGTTAAGCTTTTTTCATATGCGTAATTTAGAGAGTTTATGTAGTATATAATATACTACCTAAATATTCTTCCTTTAATTCCAAACTACCAGGCCACACAAACCCACTTGTTCGCAATCTTTCATCTCTGTGTATTCTCAACAACTCTCCGAGCCGATTGAAATGACGATATAGTCTAAGATCTGAACTTGAAACGATCTGCACCGAGCTGATAAGAGAATGAAACATATTTTATAACAAATTTAGTATATTAGAAAATATGTAAAGAATAGGTTGCCTAAAAAAATCCTGGACAGACTATTTTTAATTATTTAAAAAAAAATTAATTAAATGTTGCAACATCATGATAATAAGAGAACTTTTACCCTGACTTGAAGTATCAAAGGTATAGAATGTGCAGCCGTTGGGTTGCCTAACCTTTTCCTGGACAAACTATCGGTTGTCAGGTAAAAAACGGGTATGTCCATATCAGTTATCTGCACCGGCTTGATAATAGAAAAAAAAATATCAATAAAAGCGTTGTTTTATTGCAAACACATTGATATAGGGTTGCCTGTAAAAAAACTTGGCCCAAATCTAGGTTGCCGAATTTTACAGATTAAATTTCAACGCGAGTGGTAATGCGTGACAGAGAGATCCGAGTTGAGTATAGCATGTAATAATAAAGGACCAACATTGCAGCCGCACGTAATCGGACATTGAATATAAGAAATTTTGATAATAATAATAATAATAGGCTTACCGAACCCGAAGGTTCGATGCCGATACCACCAAACTTCGCCTGCATAGACTCGTCCAATGTTCACCGGTCAAGCCCAAGCCCCCGAGATCAGCCTTAATGCAATCCTCCCACCGACGCTTCGGCCTACCTTTCGGACGTCTACCAGTCGGTTCAGCGAATACTAACTTTCTCGGAATCCGTTCCTCACTAAGCCCTTACAACTTTACGCGCCCATTTGAGTCTCCGCGATGCTATCAACTCAATTATATTCACAGGGTACAAACTCCGCAATTCCGCGTTATGCAACCTTCTAAACTCCCCAGTGGCCTCATCTCTCTTTGGACCAAATATTTTACGCAATACCTTATTTTCGAAAACCTTAAGCCGCTGTTCATCCTTTAAAGTAAGCGGCCACGTTTCACATCCGTACAGAACCGTTGGAAGAATAATAGTTTTATAAATTCTAATCTTTAAGTTTTTAGATAGAAGCCGCGAACTAAGTAACTTAGCAACTGAATAATAACACGCATTTCCCACCTTTAACCGGGACTTTATTTCTTCCTGGATTTCATTTTTTCTAGTTATAATTGAACCTAAATACTTGAATTTCTCTACGTGTTCAAAAGTATGACCTGATACATCAATATCACCAAGATCGACACCGTTTCTGCTACTGATCATATACTTCGTCTTATCGGTATTTAATTCGAGTCCTATTTCTTTACCGGTTTTTATTAACACACTTGTATTTAGTTGTATGGTTTCCGTGTCTTCACCTAGCAGTACCAGATCATCGGCATACCCCAAAACCGGAATCTTGTCACCCATATTTAAGCCTTTCTCGGTACACATCACCTTTTCTATGACATATTCTAAAGCTATATTAAATAACACAGGTGAAAGGGAGTCACCCTGTTTCAAACCCGATCGCACCTCAAATCTCTCGGAGTAATTATGACCGATTCTAACTTTATGGAATGTTTCCGACAAACACATCTCTACTAGGTTTACTAACTTTTTAGGTATTCCCTGTTCAATCATGATGTTATATAGCTTCTGACGGTCTATTGAATCATAAGCCTTTTTAAAATCGATATAAAGTTGATGGACTACACCGTTGTATTCCAATTTTTTCTCTAATATTTGACGTAAGGAAAATATTTGGTCAATAGTCGAGCGATTCCGCCTAAAACCACATTGGTAATCTCCGATAATTTCCTCAGCGTATTCCGTGATTCGACTAGTTAGAATTGACGAGAATATTTTATAGCATACTGGGAGAAGAGAGATCCCACGATAGTTGTTACAATCCGACCTCGGTCCTTTTTTGTGAATCGGAATAAGTATTGATTCTTTCCATTCTTCGGGCATTTTTTCAGTTTCCCAGATCTTTTTAACTAAAAAATGTATTTTGGAAACGCCCGCTTCTCCACACGCCTTGATTAATTCACTCGTGATATTATCATTTCCTGCGGCCTTATAACGTTTTAATTTTCCTATCGCCATTTCGACTTCCTCTTTACTCGGTGCGTCTATCCATGGTTCAGCGCTCTGATATTCAGAGAGAGGAGATTGATTATTATTTTCCGTATTTAATATGCCGTCAAAGTGTTGTTTAAATTTATTTAATATCTCAGAAGGATCCGCAATTATATTGTTATTTGCATCTTTAACCGCATTCAATAGAGGTTCAAATCTTTTACGCGATTTGTTTATACCTTTGTACATCTCTCTTACGTTATTTTCGTTTCTGTGTTTTTCTATTTCTATTATTTTGCCTTTAAGATACTCTCTTTTCTTATTTTTTAAAAGTTTTGAAGTTTCATTCTTTACTAACCGAAAATAAGCCACATTATTATCGCTTGGATTATTTAAGGAATTCAGTTTAGCGGTTTTTCTTTTTTCGCACATATTTTGACAATCCCTGTCGAACCAAGGTTTGTTCTTTTTATTTTCGATTTTTCCAAGACGTAAATTACCGACCTCTTTAATATTATCCCTGATCCCTTCCCATAGTTTGTTTACATCTTTGTGTTCCTCGTCTGAAGATTCCAAAGCTTCGAACCGATTTTTTACTTCTATCGCGAATTGTTTTCTAATTTCGAGGTTGTTCAATTTAACTAAATCAAAATTCTCGGGACGAATATAGTTCGGTGTTCTCTTTTTTGTATTTAGTTTTTGTCGAAGTTTCGCGATTACTAATTCATTATCAGAACCGCATTCTGCACCCCGATACGATCTCACGTTAATTATGCTACTTTGCCATCTGTTTTGTATTAAAACATGATCGATTTGATTCCGTGTTTGTCCTTCCGGTGATGTCCACGTATACTTATGAATATCCTTACGTTTAAATGTAGTGGTTTTGATTACTAGGTTTTTCGAAATGGCAAAGTTTATTAGTCGGGTCCCATTATCATTACTATATTCGTGCAAACTTTCTTTACCGATTGTAGGACGATATACTTCTTCCCTTCCAACCTTTGCGTTCGCGTCGCCTAGTATTATCTTAATGTAATTTCGCGGTAACTTATAGTAAACCGACTCTAGTTTATCATAAAATTCGCATTTTACTTCATCATCACTGTCTTCGGTGGGAGAATGAATGTTTATAAACGCGATTTTAAACCAACGCCCTTGAAATATAGCAACCGATATTCTTTCACTAAAGAACTGTACGTCCCGTAATGCGGAAAGAAATCTATTCCTAATCAGAAACCCGGTAACTAGACAATAATTAACGCTCCCCCCGTACCAAATAGTATACTTTCCTTCTGTTAACGAACCCTCCCCTGGCCAGCGAACCTCTTGTAATGCAACGATATCTAAATGGTACCCCTTAACTTCATTCGCGACCGACTTTAACCCACCTGCCGTATTTAAACTTCTAACGTTCCACGTCCCTATTGTTAGATCTCTAATTTTCATCTTGCGCCATGATTCCCCTGAAGCAGTCCCCACCCGGAGACCCGAACGGGGGACTAGTTTACCTCCGGATAATGAGCGTTTTACCTCAGAGGAATCCATGACTTTTGGTGATATTTTGTGAACTAAAATATGTGAGTAGGGCGTTCAAACCTACGTCACACCCTCCAGCAAGCCTGGGGGGCCGCTCTCATTGTTGGTCAGCGAGTCCATCGGACTTAGCCGGGAGGAGCTTCCGAGGAAATTCCACCGACCATCCCCACATCCGCCACCCGTGGGACGCTCCCCATACGCGGTAATGAGATCCGCGCGAGGAAGAAATTTTGATATCCCATATAAAATTACAGGACCATTTTTAACACAAATTAAAAATACCAAATTACAATGTAAACGTTTTCTTATTATCATGATCTTGCAACATTTAATTAAAAATAACTTTATAAAAATAATTAAAAATAGTCTGTCCAGGATTTTTAGGCAATCCATTCTTAACATATTTTATAATATACTAAATTTGTTATAACATTTTCATTCTATTATCAGCTCGGTGCAGATCGTTTCAAGTTCGGATCTTCTACTAATAACATCGGGTCCTGCTCATTTAAAGAAAACATTGATATTTCCACCAATAGGTAGTATCTTGACTTGACATCGTCAAGCCTATGCTTCTTAAAGATTCTTTTGTTTTTTACTTATGGTGAAAATTTGGATTTTAAAAATTGAATGAACTTAATATTTTTCCATTTCATAGACATCGAATGTAGGTTAGTAAAAAGACAATTTACATCAAATGGAGTAACCATTTTTCAGCTAATTCCATTAATTAATTAAATGTACCATTAATATTTAATTATAAGGAAGAAAAAATATTCATTTACATTTTCAATAGAGCATATGATAGTAATTTATGTGTTAGATAATTTTTAATTAATTAATTTATTTATGTTTCTCAGGTAAATTTTACATAACAGTCTCTGAAAAAAAAAAAAATTATAAGTATTTATTTGACTCAGTTTCACAGCAGTATTATACCAACATGTCCTGTCAAAATAATAAATTTAAGGATCCTATTCTATCAACTGCATAACTATGTTTCTCTTCTAATTTTTACGAATAATGAATAAATGAATCTATCCTAACGATATCCCATCCATTATCCGATGATAGCCATTGAATTTAATACAATTTTATTTATTTATGCATTATTTAGGGTTTTCACCATTGAAGAAAACAAAAAAACATAATCGCTATGTACAAACACATCAAGCTGATCGAAAGAAAAGTGGATTAAACAATAAGTTTCTCTTAAATTCAGTCACCATTAGCTTAGTATGTAATTGTATGTTAAGGATAAATAAAAGTAATTTCAGTGGAATAAACACATGACTGATCATGACAAACACTATTGGTGGTCTGGCCAAGCATCTGTTGCAAGGACCGAGTTAGGGCGTGTAATCAGTGCCATAACGGTCCAGTAGATTCTTACGGCCTGTGGCTCGGTAAATATTTGATATAGGGCGCTAGGGTGAACGCTTTAGTTGAAATGTTAATATCAAGCCTGGCTTAAAACGATTCAAGCGCTAATAAATTTTTAATAGAAATTAATATTTTATTGAAATAAGTTTAAACTGAGGGAAAATACAAATTATAATAACAAAACAAGTAAAGATATTTAAATATTTAAAAAGTAGGAGCGATTGTTTCTGTAGATGTATAGTTTACTGTGGCGGTCAGTAGAAGAATAGTTTAAACTACCTTGCTGAGAAGAACCTTGATGATAACCCAAAATGTGGTTCAAAACGTTGGCCAAAAAATGAACATTTCAGACGATTTCATTGTTTTTCTTTCTCTGACTGCCACCCTAACTAATTTCTCCTGAATCTCTGAAAGTTCAACTTTTGGCATTCAATTATTTTGTTTTTAAATAAGCAAACTAAAATGTTTTAGAGCTTTAGGGATGATCAGCTATGTTTTATATTTATAAATATATTTAAATTAACGAGAAAATTGGGGAGCTCAGATGAAGAGTTCTTGTTAATCATTTCAGGTTTCGAGTTTTATTCCGGTTATGGCAGGATAATTATTGTACTTCATATCAAACCTGGGACAAGCCTCATGTTTGAAAATTCTTCCTGGGATTCGCCTAGCATCTATAAAGAGGATAACCGGAGGAATCTAATAAGGAGATTCGGAGGAAAACCTGGATGTTGAAGATTATCACAGCATAATCATTTACTGATCATTCTTTAGCTTAGGGAACAATATTAATTCTTACACTAAATTATGAGGTTCGATTTATGATTACTGTTAAGATAGTTGTAGGGGAAACAATCTATCTATAATAACTATACTTATTTTTTGCGTTCGTTAGAATGTACTCACAGTATTATTATATATATATATATATATATATATATATATATATATATATATATTTATGTATATACATATTTTTTTTTACTTATTCCTAGCAATAATGTTGTGATAACTAATTTTCACTGATTCAGATAATAAATTGAGTTATTCTACATATCAACTTAACAGATTAGACTTCCTTGAATGTCATAGCTATGTTTAAACTATTAAAAATATTTAAAATACACACTTGTATTATTCTCAGTGATAAGAAAATAATTTGGGTTTTATAATAATTAACGACAGTAAACTCGTTTTAGTGCAATTTTTTTTTTTTCTAATCCATGAAAATGTATATTGAAATATTATAATTTAATTCCATTGTTGGGTCGAAGATGACATTACTCCTAAAACTAAAAGTTTACGATGAGAAATGTGGCCTAGAGTGAGATAAATATACTTTAAGTACAAAAGACAAGGCATATATATTACGCAGTGAAATATTATATTTTAAAAAGTTGAGAAATATGCAAGGATATTACATAAAATGAGAACAGAGAGGAAAGCTGCTTGATACAATAAGTCCAAGGCATTAGTCTTCATCATGGCTGTGTATGATTGATGGCAAAGTTACTTAAATTTATGATTTTTTTTTTTCCGCCTATTTTTCTTAGTCAACCATTATTTTCAAGCCGAGATAATGGCCCAGTGATGTAGTATCGAATTCTTAATTATTTGATTTTATTTTTTCTGATCACGGATCAATCGGAATATAATTAATATCATACATACAATATTTAGGTACCTATCGAAAATATCATTATTTTAGCAACTGTAATTCAAATACAATTTTAAAATTTTGATTTTTAATATTCGATGTTTTACAGTTATCAGCATGAAAGAGAAAACAGTCCAAATAAAAGTTGTTACGAAAAACTAATTCATCAATAAAATTAAAAATTATCTTAAGATCTAAGAAATAAAGAAAACAGATTACTAAATATTTATTTATTTATTCATAGAAGGTTTTTTGGCATTACAATTGTATTTGCTATCTGCTTTTATTTTTTTGCAATAAGCAAATATGCTAACAACAGATGTAACAAACTACATAGATAAAAAAAAAAATAATAACTTTCAATATTTCAGGTCTCTTGGCCAGCGCCTCGAAAGTCTTCTTGGTGGATTATATGGGTTTGTGGCAGTTGATAGGTTTTGAGTCAGCGGGTTTGAATTTAGGGCCAGTCTGTCATGAAATTTATTGTAGCGATCAGTGGCAGTTGCAATGACGAATGGAATGTCTAGGTCAGTATGTAGTGTCTCGTTAGATACGTAAAAAGCGGCATTTATAATTTTCCTAAGTAATTTTGATTGAAATGATTGAATAATTTTGATGTTTGACTTTTTTGCTGTTCCCCATAACTCAATGCCATAAGTCCAAATGGGTTTTATTAGTACTTTATAAATAGTTAATTTGTTCGTCAATGATAATTTTGAACGTTTGTCTAGTAACCTTGAAAGAAGTCCATATCGTTGATTTAGTTCTTTTCTTTTTCGTTTGAGGTGGTATGCCCATGTTAGTCGTTTGTCAAGGTAAAGTCCTAAATAACGTACTGTGTCAGAAACTGGTATAGAAATTGTATCGTAAAAGACCTGGGGGCAGGAGTTATGTTTTAAAGAAAATGTGACGAACAGGCTCTTTGATTGATTCATTTTTATTTTCCATGTTTTTGCCCAGCAAGCTATGTCGTCCAGATGTTCTTGGAGTGCCTTAGAAGCCTTAGAGGCATCTTTGTTGGATGTCAGGATGGCTGAATCGTCAGCGAAGGTTGCTAAAAGTGTTTCTGGATGCTGTGGGATGTCAGAGCAATATATATTAAAAAGTGTTGGACCTAAAACACTGTCTTGAGGTACACCTGCTTTTATTTGTTTAATATTAGAGAACTCAGAACCTACTCTTACACGGAAAAACCTATCTTTTAAGTACGAATGTAAAATTAAATAATATGTTGGACTAAGAAATGTTTTTAACTTAGCGAGCATACCATCGTGCCATATTCTGTCAAAGGCCTGACTCATATCCAAAAACACTCCCGGACAGTAATGTTTTGATTCTAACGAAAAAGAAATATAATCAACCAATCGGTAACACTGTTGTATTGTAGAATGATTTTGTTTAAAACCATACTGGAAATTTGGAATAATATCAAAAGAATTAATTGAATTTAGACGTCGAAACAGAAGTTTTTCGAATATTTTGGATAAAGATGGTAAAAGACTGATTGGGCGGTAGGAATTTGGATCGTCGGTTGGTTTATTGGGCTTAGGTAACATAATTACTATTGAGTACTTCCATAAAGCTGGAATATGGGTAGTTTTTATGATAGAATTGAAAATGTTAGTTAAAAAGATAATGGCTTTTTTTGATAAATTTTTTAAAACGTAATTTGTGATTAGGTCATAACCGGGAGATTTATGGTTAGATGAACCTTGTATAATAGTATATGTTTCGTTAGGATGAAAAGCTTTCGGCGGTAGAGTCATCTGCAAAGGGGTTTCTAATTGTTGCTCAACTAACCTTGCACTGAGTGAGTCTTGCAAGTCACTGTGAGGCGCAAAGGTATTTTCCATGTGACATGAAAACATTTCCGCTTTTTCGGCATCAGATTTAGCCCACGAATTATTAGGGTTCCGAACGGGGTGTGATATAACGCGGTGACCCAATAAACGCTTTGTAATCCGCCATATCGATCTATTGTTACTTAAACTTGTTAAGAGGTTATTAAAATTTTCCGTTTTAAAACGCTTCAGTTCGTCATGTACTTGCACTGAAAGTTGACGAAAAATATACTTATCAGAGGGATAACGAGTTCTCTGCCACTTTTTACGCGCTTTTCTTTTCTCTTGTATAAGAAATCTAATAGGTTCTGGAATGACCGAATTTCTTTGGTTTATCTCATTAACATGTTTTTGGGGGCAAGAAGAATTCCAAGCCGCTTGTTGGATAGCATTTGTCAATAGTTGCACTGCATTATCAACATCTTCTGGAGTTCGGAGGATAGTGTTAAGCGATATTGATTTGTCTAATATTTTTCGAAAGCGTTTCCAATCAACAGGACCTGGTGTAAGAGTCGGAAGGGGACATTTTAAAAATGGTTTAATATCTATTGTTAGCAACAAAAGAGAGTGGTCAGAGGAAAGATCGGACAAATTTTTAATATCATAATGCAATTGGTTGAGCCCTTTGCAGATGTAAAAATCTAAAATGTCCGGTATTCTGTTCAGGTCAGTTGGCCAGTAGGTTGGTGAAGAGGGAGATATATGCGAACAATTGCTGGAAAGAATGGCGTTATGTAAGGCTCTACCTCTAGAATTAGTCATTCTACTACCCCATACTTGATTTTTAGCATTAAAATCCCCACCGCATAAAAATTTATTACCTAAGTTATGAAACAGATCGTTAAATATTTGAGATGACAAACTTTCACCAGGCGGACAGTAAACAGCAGCAAGAGACAAATCATAAGGAAATATAAATATGATTACTAAATATAAATATGAAATATAACACATTATAATAATAACGTAAAATTATATATTTTATAATTCTTTTATGTGAATTATAAAAGAATTTTATATACACTCTCATTATATTAAAAAAAAAAGAGTTTAAATTAAGGTAAAAATAATACTAATACAAAAATATGAGAAGTTAGTTGTTTCCCACGGTCTGTTTAATTTGTATACATAAAGAATATGTATATATATATATATATATATATATATATATATATATATATATATATATAACAAAAACTAATGAAAAACCAAAATTACAATAAATACAAAGATCATACACACAATCATAGCTATATACAATATTTATAATCTGCTAAAGAAACTCCGGACTAGGCTTTTCCCTCCCATTGTGGAGGGAAACGCAGAACCCAAGAGATCCCAGCGCCTCCTCCTCAGCCGCATTACTGATATGAGCCAGTGGAGGCTGTAATAGGGCGTAATAGCCACAATCATACAGTACTTGCGAGAAGAATCTGGAAAGTGAAAAAACTCCAGTATAAATGTTTACGAAACGTCTCGTAGCCACTGCCATAAAAGTAATTCTAAAAGATGATTTTAATTTTAGGAAATAGTAACAGCTACATTTCCATCAAGAAACGATCAAGCTGTGACAAAGGTTGCTTGAGATATTAACATCAACTACACTCCACCCTGATACAGTATGATAGATGTCAGCCTGAAAAGCCAGGGTGTTTAAGATTGTGTGTAGGGAAGAACGCCTCCCTCCTCCCCCTAGTCATTTATTATGACGTTCTTATCTTATCGCTAGTGCGAGGTAATATGAAAAGAACTGCTTTATTTAAGTGTTTCTCTTCGGTCCAAAATGATAAGGAGTTATAAACTTTCTCACTATCTCAGTGATTTGGCGAGAATCAGTAAAAGTCATAATTAAAAACAGAGTTTCTCATCTTACTTTCAGAAGAACAGAGCATAAAATAGTATACTAATCGCATTATAAAGGCCTTTGGGAAATGATAAATTGAAAAAGAAGTAAGATCAAGATTAACACATCTTTATCAGTTATGTACTTTTTTGTTTACCTTCACTTACCTATATATGGAATTTATAGTTTGAGAAAATATTGCGGTCTTGAAAATTTCCGCGTTCCAGTTTCCAAGAAAATAGCCCGTGAGCTAGCAATGAAAAATGCAACCCATTTTACCGAAAATGTTTACCCAAAGAAGCTATCGTGGTAAAGCAAAAATTACACGTCTGCCAACTCAAAACTGGCGGACTAAAATATGGCGCCCATTTCAAAAGCGAATATCACACTTATCTAACATAATTATGGTTACTGTCATGTAAACGGCTCATCCTATGAGGATAATTGTTATAAAGTAAATCATTAAGTATTTAATAAGCATTCATTTGAGTGGTAAAATACATTTGTATGTTTAATATTTAACGACATTTCTGTGCCTGTCCCTGTCTGCCACGGCTTCCCACTTATCTGTGAATAGTAGTAAGCCAGAGTTTTGTCTTTTTGGTTCCGTTTTGAATGATCGTCATTTTGTAATCCACCTGTATTTAGTTGGCAGACGGGTATATTTTGCTATACCATGATAGATGCTTTGTATAAAGACTGTATCTCTATAATCCAGAAAGGGTCTTGGGCTCAGTGCACATAGAGATTCGTACTGGTTCTTGGCCAACGGCAGTGCAATGTGGTGGTTATTTTCTTTTTCTAGAATGGCAGAGACATTTTTGCAAAACTTGGTCTTTTAAAGCACTGAACAGTGTATTATCGTTTATACAATTATATAGCTTTTAAGGAATATCATAAAAAAATAACGTGATTTTATAAATGTTTTATTATAACGCCAATTTTGAAAATTTACTTTTTTTTAGTTTCACTTAATATAAATAGTAATGGAAATGTGTAGTAACTCCCGGGCAAAAACGACAAGTCCTATGAAACTCAAATTTCACATTTAAGACAACTATACGCCCGAGATGTTACAAAATCTTTTTCATCAAAATCAGCTAACCGGAAGATGTACTTTATATTATGCATTTTGCACTTTTTTACGATTTTCTCAGAAACGGCTCTAACAACGATTTTAATTAAACTCCTAATATCGATGTAAAATTTAATGTGCTTTAATATCATGTAGGTTTCATTGTGATTGAAATAGTATGACAGGGCTTAAATGCCGAGATTTTAAATTTTCTTCCTCTAAAGTACCTTTAATTCTGTAGATGCTATAAAAATAACTATATTATCTTGTTAGCATTGATAAATAACAGCTAAATATGCAATTTAAGCAAGTTTGATAAACAACTAAAGAAGAAAACTGAAGAAATATTTTTTTGATGCAATTTTTTGTTTTTGAACATAAGAAGAGTCATATACATGTTTTACGTCCCGTTGGAGAGCCAAATATTTTATCCTATACACAAGGTTGTACAAGTTAATAAAGAATGATAAAAAGCCGATAAAACTGATTATTTTAGATAATAATATAATAGATTTGTTTTATAAAACACATGTTTCTATAGAAATTCAATTTAATTAATTATTTAATGGTCTGATTCATTTTTATCTCTAACTGTATTTGAAAATTGTTTTATCGATTATAAAAACGGAGGTAAGTGAAAGTCGTGTGTTGCCCGCACTAGATTTTTTTTCCTGAATGATGAATTAAGAGTTCATAATAAAAGTTTTTAAAATCGCTTTTGCTTGGATTATTTTATTTTTTAAATAATGTTATTCTGTGAAATTAGTACAATGTCGAATTATTATTATAGCCATTTTTAAAAATCTTAACTTTGTTAGTCTTGCTGGAACTACTTGAATAGTGTACAACACGAGTATCACACATTATATACTATTATTGATGGGCAGCAGGTAATATCCTGGAACAGACAATTATACCAAGCCGCTAATCTCAACGGGCACAATCCAATCCCTCCTAAATGTCGGAATGTAGTCCATAATACCTCTTCATCAAGGATAAACCAAACACATCTTACTCAATACAAATTATGTATTAGAAAATTTAGAAATGGCTTGAGAAGAATGAGAAAAAGGTAGCCTACAAGAAAGGATAAAGTGAATGATCATTAAAACTATCAGTTGGATGATAAAAAATGGATATAAATTTGCCGTAACAACAACATTTATTAACTGAGAGCAAATAAAAATGGAAAATAAAGGTTGGACTAGGGAAACAACAAAGGAAGTACTACAAAGTGAAGAACAACCACATATTCACGCTAAAGAAATTAATTAAAATGCATGTTGTGATTTTCTTTTATGATGCTAATGAACTTGGGCTAATGGGGGTAGCTACCTCTCCTCTCTCTCGACTCGTGACAATTCCCTTTGGAATGTCACGAAGAGAATCCTAAAATCCCACACCATTTCCCATCCTCTCCGGCGCTGTGATAGTTCCTGGGCTGCTTCTGACAAGGATAAGGCCGAGGAATTCGCACAGCACCTTTCCAAAGTTTTTACTCCTCATCCTACCCATACGGCGGCAGTTGAAGAGTTCCTTATATCACCAATACCACTTTCCTTACCACCTAAAGCAGTTAATCCCTCTGAGGTCAGATATCTTCTTAAAAAGCTTCCTCTCCGTAAATCCCCTGGATACGATCTCCTTACTCCTCAAATCTTAAGACAACTTCCACCTAAAGCCATTACATTCCTTACATATCTCTATAACTGTATCCTACGCACTACCTATTTTCCTCTCTTATGGAAACATTCAACTATCATCCTTTTCCTAAAACCAGGCAAACCTTCTAACAACACGTCATCTTACAGACCTATCAGCCTACTTCCGATCCTCTCAAAAATTTTCGAAAAGCTCCTACTAAAACGAATCCTAGCCAAATTTCAAAATTTTCCTTCACACCAGTTCGGATTTCGTCCTCAACATTCCACGGTTCAGCAAGGACTCCGAGTTGTGGACCACATTTCCTCTGCCCTTGAGTGCAAGGAGTATTGTTCGGGTGCCTTTCTGGACATATCTCAAGCTTTCGACCGGGTGTGGCACCCGGGATTGCTCTTTAAGCTCAAAACCCATTTACCCCAATCCTTATACCTAGTCCTCCGATCCTATCTATCAAACCGCTCCTTCCGAGTTCGCTGTGGCTCAGAATTTTCCAAACATTATATTGTTGAGGCTGGTGTTCCTCAAGGCAGCGTCTTGGGACCCGTCCTCTACATCCTCTACACCGCCGATATCCCTACCGATCCCGATACCTTTCTGGCAACATTTGCTGATGATACCGCCATTTTGTCATCCAATTCCGATCCTGAAATAGCATCGCTCAATTTACAAAATCACCTTTCCCTTGTCGAAGACTGGTGTAACGCTTGGCGTATTAAGGTGAACGAAAACAAGTGCTCACACGTCACATTCACTCTTCGACGCAAATCCTGTCCAACGGTTTATTTCAATTCCCTACCGCTTCCTTCCTCTGACACAGTCCGGTATCTTGGCTTTTTACTAGACAAAAGACTGACGTGGAACCCACACACAAGACTTAAAAGAAAAGAACTTAACCGCAGATTCGGCCAGTTATACAGACTACTAAACAGAAAATCTCATCTTACAGTTGACAACAAATTACTAATATACAAGACAGTACTGAAACCAATATGGACCTACGGACTTGAACTGTGGGGAGCAGCTAAACATTCTAACATCAAACGCATCCAATCCTTCCAATCCAAAGTTCTCCGAACAATAGTTAATGCTCCTTATTACGTTACCAACTCTACCCTACACCACGACCTTAAAATTCCGTTTATTTTAGACCTGGTACCATCCAAATTTTCCAAATTTCATCAGAACCTTAGTCATCATCCTAACCCTCTAGCACAATCCCTATCCAGCACCACCCATCCCTACAATCCTCCTCGAAGATTGAAACGGCAGTGGCCGCGAGACGTATTGTAAACGTTTAAATTGGAGTTCTGACACTGGCCAGATCCTCCACTCATGTAATGTATGTTTGTGGCTATTGCGACCTAGTTCGGCCTCCACTGATTCACACCAGTGACGCGGCTGAGAGCGAGGGTCTAGGATCTTTTGGATTCCGCTTTTTCCTCCACAAGTGGGGGGAAAAGCCCAGTCTGGGGTCCCTCTATAGCACTTGTATATTTTGTATATAGTTATGTTTGTTTGAATGATGTTTGTTTATTTGCAAACTTTTATTTATCTCAATTATAGGTTAATGTTTTGTTTTGTTTTGTTTTTATATTTATTATTATTTAATTCTATATATATTATTTATTTGTATTTATCTCAGTTATAGGTTGTTGTTTGTTTTCTTATTTTGTATATATATTATATTTTATTTACTTGACTTTATCATTGTATATATTGTGTGAATGGGTTCATATATCACTATTACTAATGTTCATATAGAAACAAATTGTAATATATCTCAATAAAATAAAAAAAAAAAAAAAAAATGGGGGTAGAGGCGGCTTGAAAAAGTTATATAAGAAAGTATTAATGAATGAAAACCCGTATCTAGAAATATCAGTCTGGCTCGAGACAGCAACGAGACAACATCTGATAGCTCCTTTGTATGTTACACCCATAATTTTTAGAACTTTTTGTTGTTTTGTTTTTTTAACATTTTTGTTTTCGTTTGATTGATTATTTTTAAAACAGTTTATCGGTGTACTCAGTGACAATTAGATATATTTACTCACTAAAATACGTCGAAGAAATTGTGAGTTACGGAGCAGCCAGCAGTAGTGGGGCAGTTAATCCCTAGACGTCGGAGGATTAAACAAGGACTCTCACTTTCGTTGACAAATACTTTGGCTGTGAGTAAATATTTTTAAAATAGACAATATTTTTATTTATATATACATATTACATTTATATATATATAGATATATATATATATATATTTTTTTTCTCTCTCTTTTTATTAAATATAAAACTACAAAAATGGTACAGTGTTCAATCTGTGACAACACCATCACCAGGGACGATAAAGCAAACATCAGCTGTGGTAAATGCCGTGTAATCTTCCACGGCAAGCGTTGTAATTTAAACGATAAGGAGATCGAGACTCTGAAAGCACTAAAAAAAACCCTGGCTGTGTAAAGGATGTGAGCAGGGAAAAAAGATGGGCCAAGGCGGGGAAAAATCGACTAGTCCTCCAAAGATCGTCGATCCGTCTGTAGCGGATATACTTGCCGCGGTTAATCTCTTCAGAACGGAGGTTAATGAGGAGATCAAAAGCCTTAAATCTTCGCTCGAAAAATATGGCGAACTAAGTTTCGAGCTCAATGACCGCCTCACAAAAATAGAAAAACACCTCGAAGGTCAGACAAAACACCTTGAGGAGGTCACAAGTGAGAACAAAATATTGAAATCACGAGTGAGCGAACTATAGGTCCGCCTTAATAAGGCCGAGCAGGGTGTACTCTGTAAATCAGTTGAAATAAGAGGCATCCCAGTGCGACCGGGGGAAACGCCCGCGGCCCTTGTGACCAGCGTGGCGGCCGGCTTGGGAATTAAAGTCACTGCAGAGGACCTGGACTTGGTGGAGAGACGCCGGCCAAAAAAGGATGACCCGCGACCGCCTTCTGTTATAGCCCGATTTGTAAGGCAATCGATGCGCGACGAGCTGGTGAGGTGCAGAAAAGTCAAGAGAGACTTCACAACAAGGGATATTGGGTGGCAAGAAAACGATTCCCACCGGATCTATCTCAGCGAGGAGATGTCTCCGATGAATAGGCGCTTATATTGGCTCGCTAGGCAGAAGAGGTCGGAGAAAAAAATAAAATATGTCTGGTTCGCTGGCGGTATAGTGCGCTGCCGAAAGGAGGATGGTCACCCGGTCATATTTATCGACAAAGCCCAGGATTTGGACGTCTTCGGCTGACTTCTAGGCTCCCGTCTACCCACTGGCTCTGAACTGGAAATGATTTCGCCATCTGTCTTACACCTTTTTTCTCGATACAGGCATATATATTTAATAATTTTCTTTTTGCCAAGTTTATTTCGTTTTTATATATTTACGGATATGAATTTTATTTTTAATGTCTTTTTCCTAATAGTAGTTATATTATTTTTATTTCAATTTTTTGTTTATAATTTGACTTATCACTTAGTGACTCTAGCGTCTTCCCTTCACATTCTATTTCCTTCCCCATTTCCTTTCTCACATGTCTAATGTCCTGACAGCCTGTCATGTCAACGCCCAGTCCTTACCTGCCCATTTTGACAAATTCCTTCAATATTTTACCAACAATTTTTACCACATTATCGCAGTATCCGAAACATGGCTAAAGCCCTACATTCCTTCCTCTTCTGTTTCCCTCCCTAATTACTCTTTTATCCGCCATGACCGGATTGGCCGGACTGGCGGAGGTGTCGGACTTTATATCCATAATAGCCTGAAATCCCGAGTCCTAGATGTCTCTTTCAATTCCGATTCTCCTCACATCGAATTCCTTTTCGTCGAAATCTCCTACAATACTAACCCTCTCCTCTATGCTGTGGTGTACCGACCCCTTTAGTACCTTTTGATTCATCCCTTGAATCTATCCTATACAACCACATCCCCCTATATGACAATATCATAATATGTGGTGATTTTAACACCAACCTCCTTTCTGACTCCATTGATAGAAATTACCTGGTTAACCTTTTCTTCTCTCTTCACCTGTTCATTGTTCCATATGCTCCAACTCATCACACTCACCATTCCGACACCTGGCTTGATCTAAATATCATTGATTCCGCGCAAAACCTTCTTTCCGCTTCTCAACTGCCTGTTCCGTTCCTATCATCTCACGATCTTATCCAAATTTCATACAATTTCCAAACATCAGCGTTCCTTCCCAAAACGTCAACTTTCCGAAACCTAGATAATCTCACCCGAGAAAATATTGCACCCGACTTAGAAACCATGAATTGGAACAAAATCTATACCTGTTCGGCCATTGATTCAATGGTTGACATTCTCACTTCCAATCTCCTCAGTATCCTAGACAAACATGCTCCACTCAAAACCCGTACCTTCCGACGCCATCCCGCTCCTTGGATGAATCCAGAAATAAAAGAATTACAAAAGAGGCGTGAGGCAGCCCGCAGACGCTTTAGACGTACAAAACTAACCGAGGACTATCAAGCGTACAGGGCACTCCGCAATCTGACTCAAGCGACAATCAGACAGGCAAAAACAGACTACTTTCACGCAGCCTTCTCCTCCACCCCCGATTCCAAGTCAAAATGGCAACTCCTTCGCAAATTATCACTCTGCAAATCATATTCCTCACCAGTCTTTCAAGTCTCACCCGATGAATTAAATTCTTATTTCTCATCCATCTCCTCTGATAATTCCACACCATCTCCTCCCAAGTTTTCAACAATCCCATCATTTAACCCTGATAATTTTTATTTTTCCGATATCTCACCAACTGACCTTATATCCTCTATCATGAAATCCCATACCAGCTCTATAGGATTTGATGGAATACCTGTCAAATTACTAAAATTATGCCTTCCCGATATCCTACCAATTCTTCTCTTTATATACAATTTTTCCCTTCAAAATTCCGTATTCCCTAATACTTGGAAAAAAGCGTTAGTTCATCCTATAAATAAAACCTCAAATCCTACATCCCCTAAAGACTATCGCCCAATTTCCATTTTATCTAACCTTTCCAAACCTTTAGAAAGAATAGTCCAGTCACAATTGTCTAACTTCCTCGAAAAATCCAAACTTCTTGATCCTCTTCAATCCGGTTTTCGACCCGGCTTTTCCACTCAATCCGCTCTACTCAAAATCACTACATACCGCCATACACATACATACCGCCATTGACGAAAAGAAACTGACAATACTAATACTTCTGGACTTCTCAAAAGCTTTTGACTCTCTTGATCACTCTATCCTCTTTTCCAAACTACGGTCTTTATCCTTTTCCAATAGCTCTATTCATTGGTTTAAATCATTTCTCTCTAATAGGACTCAAGCCGTCACCATCCCTAACCATCCTCTATCTTCCTTCCTTGCCCTTTCGGCAGGTGTGGCCCAGGGTTCCAGCATATCTCCGATCCTTTTTAATTCCTATATCAATGATCTTCCCAATTCCATCCATCACTGCTCCCATCACTTATATGCTGATGATTTCCAGATCTACTTATCCTTCTCTCCCTCTGAGTCTCATGTAGCATTTGCCAATATTCAGGCAGACCTGGATAGAATCTGTGCCTGGGCAACCCTGAATAAACTTAGGCTAAATGCTATGAAAACTTAGGCGATTCTTATAGGTTCCAATTCCCTCCTCAGATCCCATACTACATTTCCGAGTCTAACCCTTAATGATCAGCCAATTACCTTCACTTCTTCTGTCAAAAACCTCGGTATTACCATTGACCAAACCCTTTCCTGGAAACCCCATATTGCCCAAATCTCCCGAAGAACAATAAGTACCCTCAAATTTTTCCATCGCTCCCGCCATTTTCTTCCACTATCCACCCGTAAGCTCCTTGTATCCTCACTTATTTTCCCCCACTTTGACTACTGCTGCGGGGTATATGGTGGCCTCTCGACTGTGCTCGAGGACAGGCTAAAGCGAATTATGAATACATTTTTAAGATTTGTCCTTGGCACACATCAGAGGTCCCATGTGACCCATTTATACAGTGAGTTAAAGTGGCTCCTTCCCTCAAACCGCAGACAATATTTCCTTGGATCATTCCTTTACCAAACTATCAACTCCCTATATCCACAAACTTCTGCAATTTAAATCGTCCGTCAGCTCGCTCCAAACAAGATCGCGCCATTCTGACCTTTATATTCCTGCCCACAGAACAACAAGTTTTGAACATTCCTTTCTTGTCCGCTCTACTGCTCTCTGGAATTCCCTACCTACTCAAATCCGCCATGCTTCTTCCCTACCATCATTCAAGTCCCAGCTATTCGAGTACCTATTGTCATCTCAAACAGACGCTCCACAAGCCTGAGTTTTCAAATCAAATATCTATTCAAAAAGAAAATTTATTATTTATTGTTCATGATTCTGTATCGATAAATTATTATGAATCAGTTTCAATGTTAAGTTTTGTTCAACATATCAGAAGTTAGTCATTTATTTTACTCTTTTAGTTATTTTACTCTTTTGTTTTATTGTATCTTACTTTTCTTCTTAAAGCTTTGTAAATAAAAATGAATTATAATCCTTTGGTCTTGTGGCCAGACACATTGTATATATTAATTGTACATATCATATTGTTCTTAAGGGACCCAGTCCCAGAATAAAAATTATTTTTCTATTCTATTCTATTTCTATTCTATCAGTGCTATAGATGAGTAATATAATGTTGGAAAGATTAAATATGAGACTTAATAATAATGACCCGAAGGTTCGATGCCGATACCACATAAGTCTGCTTACACAGACTCGTCCAGTGTTCACCGTTCAAGCCCAAGCCCCCGATATCAGCCTTAACGCAACCCTCCCATCGACGGTTCGGCCTGGCTTTCGGACGCCTAACAGTCGGTTCAGCGAGTACCACTTTCTTGGAATCCGTTCCTCAACGAGCCTAAACACTTTACACGCCCATTTGAGTCTCCAAATATGAGATTTACGAAGGTTAATTATAAAATATTGCTATAGAATATAAGAAATTATGGAAGGCAATGGGGAGTGACAAAAATCGTCAAAACTTTAACAAGTGGTTTTCTTAACAATTCCTATTGTTATATTATTTAATTAAAACTAAATGTTTTCATTGTAACGCATTTTAAATTATTTAGTTGGGGACAGTAGAATAGAACTACACAAGAGAAGAGATGTCCTCAAGCGAAGTAGCTCAACATTATGTTGAAGAATTAAATTATTTGGAACACCTCATGTCGCACTAGTCGGATGACAAAGAAAACAGCAAAAAAAATTCTCAAATAGATGGCAGAAATACTGGTCTCTTAGAGAAGTACCGTAACTGACAAAAGCGCAAGAATCCAAGTTGATCGTCTGGAAAAATAATGTTTTAGGAAGCATAATGGCATTGATTTGTGGTGTCAGAATTGGAAAATAAATATTAATTCCAACAAATCCCACCAATTAACCTTTACGCTTTGTCGTACACCTATGATTCCTTGCCCTACAGTATAATTTAATGACCTTCCGCTAATCTATGTTGAACAGATCCGATACCTAAGTCTCCCTTGGAGTTCTCATACAAGAATTTCACGACAAGAAACTAATCAGACGTTTTTACTACTTCACCACTAATTGGACAAAAGCTCAAACCTTCCACTTAGCAACAAAATGCTCATATATTTGATCATTATAAGGCCAAATGGTCTTACAGAGTAGATCTTTGGAGATTTACTAAACTATTAAATTATTCCCATATCTAATACTTGCAATCCACAATCCTTCGTAAAATTCGTAACGCTTCTTACTTTGTCACGAAAAAACTCATCCATTAAAACCTTAATGATCCATATGCTGTTGACTAGGAACAAATCAGTTATCCATTCCCACTACACCACATTAGTTTCAATCATTGCTTCCTCTCCAATTCATAATAATACTCCGAGGCGTCTGAAAATAAGATGGCCCTGAGACCTTCTAATTTAGAAATCTTATTGGATTTAGGGTAGAGTGTAGCCAGTAGGTAGTGTCTCTACAAGTATTTCTTGTCATTGCATTATATAACACCAACGCAGTTCCTAGATATATTTCCTATTACAGTTGCAAATAACAATAAATATCTTTTAAAAATTAATAATTCTTATTTATTTCTTATTCATTCTTATGACAGAATTAAATGTTTAGCTTTACGCAAGGAATCTGGTTTCGGAAAATTAGCCTTCAGGCAAGAAAAAATAAATGGAGTTCGGCGTGCCATCGAAGGTGACTGAATAGATTCTGTATTATTTAAGAAGATGGGGAAGGCCGCATAGGAACTGGGTGAATCCCAAAATTTCCCCTTTAGATGGAGTAGAATGTTGATCGTTAGGGATAAAGAATAATGGAAGGAGTTTTGGAAGAACATTTCGGACTCCAGTTCCAAGTCGGTTTTGGTCTCCGGAGAAGTAACCATCCATCATCACCCCCATCAAGAGGATGCCTGCAGGAGGCAACATATATTTCATGTATATATTATTAATCAAGACCTTTATTCTATTTTCTCTTGCAATAAATGGTTTTATTTATATCATTAAAAGTTTTTTTAATGCAATATCATTCAAAATATTATACTACAAGGTTTTCGTACATGATTTTATTTCATTAATGATTCATTTTCATGACAATTCATTAGGACTGCATCAATCACGACATGGAAAACTCGAGGAAATTGAGATCAAAAGACAATCTATTTTGAACAAAATCCCAATGATTAGTAACAACTTAACTCCATGGGCTTACCAGAAGTGTTACATTCTCCTTTTTTCATATAATTTCTTTACCTTTTTGCGTATCAGACAAAATAATGACAGTAAAATTTTTTTTTTTTTTTTTGAAAATTCATTGCTTGTTCAGAAAATATATTTTTATTTGTCGACAGTTCCAGGGATTGGTGTTCCTAGATAAAGAAGGGACATTTAGTGAAGTGTTACGCGTTATATCGATTGTAATAAAAACTCATAGTATACACATAGACGTAGATTTCCATTTTATATTATTTAAGTGGATTAATGAATCGCGATGGGAAAAAGTAACCAACCACAACGCGCTCTTTAAAAAGTTTTTACATAATTAACTTGCCTTATTTCGCATGCGTAAGTTGGTCTGTAAAAGTTTTTTATCCCCGCAATTTAAATTTTCGAAACAGGTCTTAATAACAAAAACTCTCCCAGGAATCCATAACTCTCAGTAAACTTCACCTTGTTAGCCTTCATTGCAAGGTAAATTTAAAGATTTTTTTTTCGCTCAACCCTTTCATGGTGTTTCTTTTGAATTAAATGAACGATTTATTTTACTAGAGAGAAGAAGGTTCAGAACAAGTTTCCCAGAAGATCAAACTTCTTTTTTTTTCTCTCTCTCTCTCTCTCTTTTGCTATTTTTTTCCCCCGACTTATTCATTTTTGCTTTCCTGGTATTATCGATAAGGGGATGGAAAAAGTTTTTCCTCAGGGCCGGAAAACGGTCCCCCGGGGAACCTATCTCAGGGTTCAACTTTTATCATTTACCCTCCAACCCACTCACTGCCTATCTCCTCCCCACCAACATCCATTTAACACTTCGTCAAAATAGATTTTATTCAGCTCCATCTGATTCCAGCATATTGCAAGCTTATCTCTTCCTGGAGAAATGAGAAATAAGACAATGTATCTGAAGTATTCAGAATTCGCCTCAGCTCTTTTACAAACCGGGCATGATTTATGCCTAATAAATTCCATAAAAGTAAGTTCTAATAACTCACATGTATCGAATACATGGTTTGATCACACAACTCTTTTTTTATTTATCATATCAGACAGGAAAAATTAATTTCGAAATTTTATTATAAACTAAATCGAATTTTTATGAATATGATTTTTTCAAAAATAAAATATATCTATATATAAATATATATATTATCGGTGTATTTAAGCTTAATTCTATGTATGGATTACAGAATCTAAAACATACGATTGGAGTTTCTTATCTTTATTCTCGTTTTTACTTTCACTTACCTATATATGGAATATATAGTAAGAAAAAGTATTGCGTTCGTGAAAATTTTCGAATTCCAGTTTTCAACGGAAATACACGTTGTAGGGTCCCCTAAGTTCAAATGACCAAGTACCGCGAAAAGTGTGTATGTGTGGCAAGTCCAGAGCCAAAAAAAAAATCCTAAGAAACTGAAATTTTATATTTAAGACAACTATACGCCCGAGATGTTACAGTAACTTTTTTATCAATATCAGCTAACCAGAAGAGCCACTTCATGCTATGCATTTTACACCTATTTTCGATTTACTCAAACACTGCATTAACGATTTAAAAAAAAAAAAAAAAAAAAAAAAAAAAAAGATGTAGGTTTCATTCTAATTTATATAGTCTGATAGGGCTTAAATGCCGATATTTCAAAATTTCTTCTTCTAACGTACCTTTAATTTAGTAGTTTCTATGAAATTGGCCATATCATTTTGTTAGCATTCCTAAAAAACAGGTAAGTATATAAGTTGAACGAATTCTATACCTAACTAAAGAAGAAAATAGCAAACTTATTTTTTATGCAACCTTTGTGTTTTTGAATTTAAAAAAAGAACAAATAATGATGTATATACAAATATACTGTCGGAAATCTAAAGATTTATGCAAAAATATTATCTTATACACAAAATTTTAAAAGTTAATGGAGAGTGACGAAACCTGTACCACTACAACCCATGAAGGGTCTTGGGCTCAGTACATATAGAGATTCGTACTGTTTCTAGGCCAACGGCAGTGCAATGAGGTGATTAGGCCTTGATCACGCTAAGCCGCCAGGTTTTTCCCCAATTAATTTGGGTACCCACTTTATAGAGGCTGGGTCTGCTCCAGGAGGGTCTCCATACCCTAGGGTCGCCCCCCGACTGAATTGACAGAATAAATAATATTTCTGCCACAGCCGGGATTCGAACCCAGGACCCAGAGCACAGCAGACTAGTGCTCTATCCACTAGACCACGTCGCTCCCTCAATGGAGAGTGACGAAAAGCCGATAAAACTAACTGATTGTCATAGATATTAATATACTAGATTATTCAAGAAAACACATGTTCCTATCGAAATTCAAAATAATTAATTCTTTTACAATTTATTATTATTCCTAAGTGCATTCGAAAATTCTTAAAAACTATTTAAATTTATTTTAAGAACGGAGATAAGTGAAAGTCGTGTGTTGCGCGCATCAGATTTTTTCGTAAGACTGATTGTATCACTATTCCATATATTTTTTATACATAGCATATTTTATTTCATATTGCAATAGTACTTTATCTATATCAATAGTATAAATCTAGATAATTTTATTTTATTACGGTCGCTCTAAATTATATATTATCATACGTAAATATGTTGTAAATTTATAAATTTGTCCTTAAAGCATTAAAGGTTTGCTTATGAAATTAAATACAATCCATTTATTATATATATATATATATATATATATATAATAATTTTTGAATTTTTAGGCATTTTATTATTATTATAATTTATTTTTGCTTGAAGAGAAGCCCTTAATATTCTATGGGCCTCAAGAAACATGATTCAGAACGTCAAGATATAGATATCTCGCAGCTGCTGAAGCCACAAAAAAACTTCCTACTAAGAAGGCTTCAGGCTTCCATGGTTTCTGCAGCATGTTTATAATTATACAATTCATCTCCCTGGAAGCCTGTTCAAAATTTCATTTACGAGTCGGTAAGCCGGGAGGTTGGGGTTCATTATAATCCCAAGAGAGGATGGAAATGAAAATTGTCTTCCTCTCACTTGAAAATTCATTCCTCCTCATGGAGATTCTCAGTAATCTCCCTACTATAAAGTGGTCTAGTTCGAAATCAAGCCTCTCGTATAATATGTTAATTAATTAGACAAGTATTCAGAGAAATTAAAATATCAATAGTCAAAATGAGGCATACGCAAGAAAAATATTAAGTATTATGTATATCTATTATCATATGTTATTTTAGGGGCTTTGAAAAATAAAATATATTCCAACAGTGTACCAGTAAAGCCTCGTAAGCTCTTAACTATCTCAGTATTATGATATATTATCTGCAGTAATTAGGAACCTTCTTACAAGACTGAAAGGTCAAGAAACTGCTTTCTTTTAACTCTTTCTTGCCTTTCAATAATCAAGAAAGGCTAATTCACATTACTTTAAAACTGTCATTTGGACTAAAGTTTTGAGTTTTTGAGGGTTTGAGGCTCCATTAAACCTAAGAAACTCTTCTTCAGCGCAGTCCACATAATCTAAAATCCTTAACGCTCTTTGTAAAGTCATATCAATGTAAACGCTTTATATGTTTCGAATTCTTCAAGGTCCTCACCTAATCATTTATGACAAACTCCATTTCGTCTTTACCCCACTAACTTCATTCCTTGCTTCCTTTTTAATCCGCATAATCCTCAAATGAATATAGCTGCTAGGCGTTCTTGAATTTATTTTTTTTATAAATTGATGTCATACTTTTTATAAACTACGTCATAAAATTTGTATTTTTTTAATGAACTTTTAAGTGTATATTATAACATTAAAACAAGAGTTAATTACTATTATGATATATGATTAACTACTGTACGAGTATAATCACTCAATTGCTGTAATTTTACTACGCACATAATAATATTCAATATTATTTTGTAATTGTGATGAATATTTATAAGATATATATTTGGTCGTTTCACAAAAGAAGTTTTTGATATATTTTGTTTTTATTTACATTTACACATCACAAGGTTTCAGCTTCTTGGGCCATTTTTAAGCATTTGTAACAATTAAATTGTTATGCCATTTGAACAATTTTTAATTCTAAATATATATCTTACAGATATTGAACAAAATAAAACTCAGGACAATGATGAGAAAATGAATGTATGCATATTTTTAATTCTAAATCCTGATATTTATCCTGTATACATGTATATGTATTCCTTATTACTTTTTGGTTTTATCAATTACTGTTTTTTACTGTATACTGTTTTACTGTTTCATATTATTTTTTTTAAATATTATTTGGGTATTATATTATTCAATTTTATATTTACACGACTTAATTTTATATTTTGTATATATGCATATATATACCTCAAAGCTTTATAGCTTAGTCAATTATTGTTCGTTACTTTGTACTGCGTAACTTTTTTCTTTATCATTGCATTTTTTATTCTTAAAGTATTACATTGTTTCTTACTGTGTACTTTGTAACTGTTTCCTTATAAAAATTTGTTTTATATTTTTTAATATTATTTAAGCATTCTATTGTTTTTGCTGTACACTACAGTATATACATTACTGTTTGTTATTGTATTTTCATTGAATTGCCGCAGGTTTCCTTCCTCCCCCCCCCTCCCCGGCTTGCCTTAGTAAGATAGTGACTTCTACTTGCACTGTAAAAATGTATATATTTTGATTTAAGTAAAAAAGTTATTAAAAAAAATATATCATGTTGTTTTTTCTGTTGGGGCATAAATATGAAAAAATAAATCATCGAAAGGCCACCTGAGTCTGAGACTTTTTTTATCACCGAAGAACATAATTGTTTGCAAAGGAATGCATATACACTAGTCAATTGTACAAGTTGTATCTAATTCTTTGGGTAGATCGAATAGACTTTTCTCCCACTTCGTGAAAAATCAAATTTCTTTTCACAATTAAAACGATTATATTAAATATATGAAAAAAAAATCTGATCATTTATTATTATTTTTGTTTTTTTCCTCGCACAACATGTTTTCACAACGAAACATTTTGGTTTCTAGAGATTTCGCACAATAATTAGTGCCCGCACGTGAATCCCATTTAGCTCCTTTATGTAATACCACTAGGAAGTATTTTGCCGTGTAGAGTTAGCAACAGATGATCCTTCTTTTTTTTATTTTATTTTTTTATTTCAATCAACATTTCGAAGTCAATGTGTAGAAAACTGCATGTTTTTGATGTTTGGGATAAAAATTTTTCCAATAATGTGGAAATTTATTACAAGAGCCTTGATTGAATCTGACATATCATTTCGAAAAGCAGGTATTAAGTCATTACCTCGTTCTATTTGAGCAAGGTTACTAAAACTTAATACTAAGGAAAAGATTAGCATAAGCCAAGATATAAAACAGAACGATTATTCTGGCGAGGATAGAGATGGAGCAATGACGAGGTCTGCCATTTGTTGTTGTCGAAGGAAGAGTATTAGAGGACCCACACTTTTCCTCCGGCCAATCTAGTGAGACCACTCTCTATTGCCTCTATCTCCTGAGGCCAGTAATAGGATTGATATCTTGGAGGCCTCTTCTTCATCGGCCATCGTATTTCCTCCCTTCCGTTAGGCCCTATGAAAACATCTCAGAAAGAATCGTGGAGCGTTTTTGTTACAGCGGTTCAAATATTTATAAGAATATTCCATTTTATAATATGGACATTTTTTTTATCCAAGTGACCGTCAAGATTTGAATCCAAATCCTATATGGTCAGTACTTGATATGGACATTATTTGAAGTATACGGACATTGAAATGAAAAATATTTTGAGTTGATTTTAATAAAACATGTATTCAAAATAATATAACTATATTAAATTGTAAATCAGTAATAAGCTTATTCCCCATTCGTCACTTTATATTATTTTTACAACTTTGTGTATCAGATAATATTTTTTTCTAGAGTTATCCTCTTTCTAACGACATACTATACTTCTGTATTACTGTTCATATTATCAAAAAAACAAAAACAATAATTTAAAACATAGTTTGCTTTTTCATCCTTTAGTTGGACATAAAATTCGTCTAACTTGTATATTTGGCCGTCCTTCGTCTATGTCATTAAGATAATGTGGTTAATTTTTGGATAGCGCAAAATTAAAGGTAGTTTAGAGGAAGGAAGTTAAAAATATGGGCATTTAAGCCCTGTCAGACTATTTCAATCAGAACGAAACTTACATCATATTAAAACCCATAAACATTTATATTAATATAGCGAGGTTAATCAAAATGATTAGAGCCGTTTTTGAGGAAATCGTAATAAGATGCTTAATGCATGGTATAAAGTGGCTCTTCTGGTTAACCGAATTTGATGAAAAAGTAGCTGTATCATCTCGGGCGTATAGTTTTCTTAAATATGAAATTTCGGTTTCGTAAGACTTTTCATTTTTGCGCCAGACTTACCACACGGACACATACAAAGGCCTCTTGTTAGTATTTGGTCATTTGAACTCAGGGGACCCCAAAACGTACATTTCCGTCGAATACTGGAATTCAAAAATTTACACGATTGCAATATTTCCCCATACTATATATTTTATATAATTTATTGAAAGAAAAAAAATCAATCTTTCCCTATCCGTGTTTGTTGAAGGAGCCCTAATGATGGTCCACAATGTGGGTCAAAACTTTATGAAAACTATTAATGGTTTAATCTTTATCATGTCTTTTTTAAGCATAGTTTAACAAGAAATATGTACATTTTTAATACTATTCACTATTCTTTATCCTTTGCCTTACCCAAACAACAAATATGGTGAAACATATAAGAATTATTACATGTTAGTGACTTATTGACAAAAGAAACTAAAGAATTTACATCTCAAGCATTCAGATTATCAAACTTCTATTGACTTCATGTTCATCTACTCACCTTACAATTGAGACGTTGATTTCCAAAAGGTACTAAAGGATAATTGTGTATTCTTATAATTTAGTTTTATCTAAATCTTCTATTTGATTTTATATAACGAACACTCAAGACCTTCTAAAAGCGAATTAAAAATTCAATTATTTTCTAAAGTTATTAATTACACATTTAGATTCGTTCTAAATCATACTAATACATTTCATTTCATAACTTTAATATAGTGTTATGAATCTAGTGAATAAAAATCTAGATTTTAATTAAAAAAGAACTAAGTCAGTTGGTTTAATAATATTAGTAATGAGAGATTTTCGCGCTTTCTGTAAAACTTCCTAGAATGGATATAGTATCTTTTGGAAATCAACGTTTCAATTACTCACACTTATCGTTAGAGGAGTATTGTGTCCTATGATTGGATTACAGTATTTATAATTTGTTTACTGTCCAATATACTGTTTCAAAATATTCCAGTACCAATAGCAATCAGCGTTACGGACTCATATTTTCAAGTGCAAATTGTATTTCGGATTTCTTATATCTTTAATTTTTACGTTGGGTTGATTGAAAAATTAAATATTCGAATAGAATAATTGGAACTTTCTCTTCTCTTCTTTTATATTTTTACATAAACAAAACTTTAATAACGTTTCGAGGCACTTTTTTGCCTCATCCTCAGATTATATATGATACTGATAATTGAGATGAAAATTTTAATATTATTTGTTATTATTATGTATACGTTTATGATATTTAATCGTATTTTAGTTTTTCGTTGGATAATCTGAGGATGAGGCAAAAAAGTGCCTCGAAACGTCATTAAAGTTTTATTAATGTTAAAATATAAAAAAATAGAAGAGAAAGTTCCAATCATTCTATTCATAATTATATTTTCTCTTCTATAATTTTTTTTTTTTTTTTTTTTTGCCGGCTAATCCAATGCACTGCAGCCAATTTAGGCTTATTGTGCGCCGTCCAATATACTGTTAATACAGGGCTAGCGCCTTGGTGAATCTGACTAACCTGTGGGGTTTAATCAGTTCACGCAACTTGGGATCAGGGATATGGTCGACACCAAAATGGTAAAACCGTGTCCTAGCAATCTCTGGGCAACTGCATATCAAATGAAATGCAGTTTCATCCTCCTTCTTGCAGAATCTGCAAGTCGGTGAGGCCACCAAACCCATATTGTGGAGATGCTTATTAAGTTGACAGTGTCCAGTGTATAGTCCTGTTACCCTCCTTAGGGTTGTCCTGTCCATAGAGAGTAGAATATGACTTCTCTCTTTGTAGGGTCCATCCAGAAACATCTTGGAGTGATGCTGCTTGTCGGTATCCCTCCAGTATTGCCTGGATCTATTATCAGCAGCCGCCTTAATCAGTCCTTTGGCTTTGCTGAGGCTAATTCCACACACAGGTTCAGGTGTGGGGGGTAGCTGGGCAGAACCCCTCCTCGCGAGGCTATCAGCCCTCTCATTCCCTAAGATGCCTGAGTGACCAGGCACCCAATATACCCGGACTTTATTTAGCAGGGAAAGCATATTTAGATTGTTTTTGCATTCCTCTACTAATTTGGACCGTGTTATATAACTACCCAAAGCTCCAATAGCAGCTTGACTATCGGTATGGATAGTTATCTGTCTGTCTCTCATCCCTTCTGAAATTAAGGTTTGAGCACAGATATTGATAGCCATTACTTCAGCCTGGAAGACTGAGGTATGCTTACCAAGAGAAATGGACAACCCTTCCTCAGGTTTATCCATTCTCCATATTCCAGCACCTGAGCCTAGCTCTGTCATGGATCCATCTGTATAACAGTTGACTCCATTGCACGGTTTGTGCGAGTCAGTCCTGTTAATCATTGCACAGTAAAGTGTGTCCTTGTATTTCTTTACTTGAAGATCGGAATGCATGGCAAGCACCGAATCTTCATCAATCCTTCTGAACAAGTTGCCATGGCCCCGGTAAACCAAAGAGCTGGATCTTGTTCCTAACTTAGAGAGCCTATAGGCTGTGTTAAGTGATTGAGTTTCTACTGCTATGTGCAATGGTGTTAGGTTGAGTAAAACTTCCATTGCAGCAGTCAGGGTTGTACTCATAGCTCCGGTTGTCATAAGGCATGCCAGTCTTTGCAGCTTCCCAAGCTGCAGCAAGGATTTACATGTATTTGCCTTATGCCACCACACAACAGCTGCATATAGGACCATCGGTCTTATAACTGTTTTATATATCCAGAGGACCACATTCGGTTTGAGGCCCCATGTTTTTCCAACAGCCCCTTTACATGCAAAGAGGCACTTAAGTGCCCTTGTACAGGTTTTATCAATGTGGCTGTTCCATTTTAATTTACTATCAAGAGTAATTCCTAGATGTTTAACTTCACTACAGATATTGACCTCAGCCTCACCAAGGTGGGGTGGTCTGATGGTTGTATTTCTTTTGTTAGTAAAGATACAGAGATTGACCTTCTGAGGGTTGATGCTTAGACCATTCGTCTGACACCATTTTGTTGACACCTCTTCTATAATAGTAATTTGCATTAAATATTTGAAGTGAAAATCATATAATTAGAATAAATCGTTGTTAATTATGGATATTTGAATTTAATGGGCTTAGTTTTTATTTTTAGGGTGGACAAATTTTTGAACGAGTCAAAAGATATTTTGGAATAATGGCCTTAGTGGTTTTCATTCCTTTAAACAATTTTATAATGTAATAATTTTGATGAAATATGGATAATTATATACTGTTTCCAAGTATTTTCGCTACTCAATATAACATTATCAAAATCAAATAAATAATTTAAACGTTATTTTAAAATTTTGTGGAAAACGGTAGTTTTCATTCCTAGTAACCAACTTTACAGCAGGAAGTTATAATTATTTTGGTGATATATGGATAAATATACAGTTTGTAAGTACTTTTTCTATCCTGATCATGCTATTAATAAAACATTATCGAAAACAAAAAGTTAGTCTTAAGTATTTCGATGTTGTTTTATGAAGCGTATTTGATTTATAAATGAATTAGATCGAGATAGACGCCCACGCAAGTATCCAAATATAAAGTTTCATCATACATTATATAAGAAGGATAAAATTGCCTGTTGTTAATACCTATTATTAAAGAAATTATTTCTACCATCGGCGGATGAAGAGGGAGCGGAATGGGAAAATATCTTACGTATTTCCTATTAATAACAACTGACAATCAAAAATCAAAGAATAAAACGTGGTTTGTTTAAATATACCAACGGTAGTTTGAATAGACCAACATCAACGGTAGTGTGTTACTAAGATAAATTTTCATTTGCTGGATGTAGCAAATGCCTTGGATATCTAACTTGGCTCATCACCTAAGAAATGTATCAGCGAAATTATTCATATATATTATTCAAATTAGTTAAATGTCATAAAAGAAGTATTTTTAACTGTAAAAATTATCGAAGGCGATTCAAACTGTATTTTAAATCAAATAGATGCGTTAAACTTCAATTACTTTGTAAGAAAAAAAAATACTAGCTAGTTTTTCTATAGCATAATATATTTTTGGGCTGAATTTTATTTTCATGTGGCGTTCAAACAAGAATGTATGTATGAAACAGAAATTTAGTGAACGCCACTCGGACTAATTCCTTCCAAAAATGTATAAACCTTTTTTTTTGTTTTGTTTGATCTTTACTAAGTCAATGTCAATGTTTTTTAAGGTACGAAATTTTGTTTTGGTTGTACGTGGATATTCTTTTGTTTTTTAGTGAATTCTACGGTGTGTAACTTAAGTAATGAGTATTTTATAGCAACAATCGGATCACCTGCAGTAATTGGGGAAAAGCGGTACGTTTATAATAATAAAATTTCAATAATATCCTATTTATTATTTATCATTTGCTATATTTGTTTCAATTGTTACTCATCATTATTTATCCGGAAAACTCGAATCTAAAAGAATGAATGGTCTGTGAGCTCTCAGAATTCAATTAATAAAAGCTACAAAATAATATTGCGAAGGAAATGTCCATTATTCTTATTAAAATTAAAAGGTGTTGGTAAGAAATATTTTATGAAACATATTAAAGAAAAAGTCAGAAAATTTTGTTTGAGAATTCCTACATTTATAAATCATCCAAACGTTATTTTGAAATTCTTGTGGGATACGTGAATCATTTATTAAGTTCAAAAGCATGCTGTCAAAACTTTTTTTCTACTCCTTGAAGTTTTCATAACCCTAAAATGTTCCTGAACCAGCGAATTTATGAAATATAAAATTAAAGAAACATCTAAAAGCTTTTCGAGAGCAACTAAAACTAAGCAGTTTAAACTTTGTGATTTACTTCTTCAAACAAAATAAATTACGTCATAAATTAATTTTCAAACTACAAGGTTCTCCGAAAACTTTTTTATATTAACCCTTCTTTAAAGCTAATCAGAAATACTTAATTTTCAAATATAATGATTATGTTTTGTTAGTATTCGTAAAAGAAAAAATATAAAATAGTCTTACATACTGTTCATCATTGTAATTTCAAAGTCAATACTGAAGGGCTTTTTTACACTACCTGAAAAAGAAATAAAGTAAGTTATAAATCTGGTTGATATCTATACACACATTATATATTCATACATAAATTATATAAATATAATTTGATTTTAGAAAATAACTGAGATATATTTAAAGTTATGTTAATATTTTTTTTCCTGTACAGTAATAGACATTTAAAAATATTATCGTAAAAACGATTATGCTTATAACTAACAATGTAATATTATGTAAAACCTACTTGAATTTTACATGTAAATACAAATTTTCGTATTATATTATGTTTCTAGTTGTGAAACGAGGTTTTCATATTAACACAGTTACTCATGATTTTTACATATGAATTATGCATTCCAGCCAATTTCCTACAATTAATCAAAACCAGTCGAACTGAAATCAATAAATTTCAAAGACTGTTTTGAGAAGATCATCAGCACACTGCCTAGCCACAAATTAATTTTCACAGATGGTTCAAAGTCAGACTCATCCACTGCCTCAGCTTTTGTCACATCAGATTGCAGCTACAAGACGAAGCTACATCAGTTTTGCTCCGCCTATAGAGCTGAAGTGAATGCGATCGCAATGGCTCTAGATTATTCCAAAACACTCTCTATAGAGAATAGCCTCAGACTCATTAAGCACTCTAAAAGCACTGGAGAATATGTATTCCAACCATCCAGGAATTTTAAGAATCCTGAAATTAACCAAATTATTCGCTGAAGAAGGAAAAAGAACTCATGATGTGTGGATACCAGGCCATTTGGGGATAATAGGAAATGAAATGGCAGATAAGGCTGCCAAAGAAGCCCTTACACTCCCAGGTCGTGGTAGCGCCTGTAGACGTAGCTAGCAGTCCACTAATAGAAAATGTAATGAAGAAATGGAAAGAAACTTAGAACAAAAGCTATCCAAGTAAGCTCAAAGCGATTAAGAAAGAGGTAAAACTTTAGAAAACCTCAAGTCGCACCGACCGTAGAGAGGAGGTGGTTCTGGCCCGCCTGAGAATCGGACACACACGACTAACGCAAGGACACATAATATCAATAGAATTGCCCCCAAGGTGCAAGCATTGTAGGGGAACCTTGACCAAAGCTCATATTTTTGAGGAATATTCCTTCTACACCACGCAGCTGAACAAAAATATAATACCAAGTAAAGTCGCAGATGCCTTGGGAAACAATAGAAAAAGGATTGATGAATTAATGTGTCTCCTCTCTCAAATAGATTTTTGCAAGCAGATTTGAACTAGTATTGTTTTCCTCTTATTTCGTTATTATTATTTTTTTCTATTATATTTTATTTTACTTATTTTTTAATTATAATATTTATTACTTTATTAATTAATTAATATTAATGTATTACTATTACTTATTTTATTTACTTGATTTTTATTTTTATTTATTATTATAATATTTTTATTTTATTTTTTTTCCCTCTGGAATATTATATAACATTCATTTATCTCAAATAAAATTATAAATATAAATAAAATGATATATTCATTAAAAGATATAATATATTTATAATTTTATAATATCTTTTTAATGAATATATTATTTAATATTTTAACTAATACTATTTATCTTAAATTAATCTTCTAAAATGAATATATATGATGACCGGGATGTTTTGTGCCATTAAAATTTTAAAAACCTACAAACCAACCAGTCGAACTCCATACGAATATATGTGCTTCGGTACCTGATTCAAATGCGATAATATATTTTTTATTTTTGCTTTGAAATTCTACTTTCTTTGGTATTAAAGTTTTGTGAATATAAAGGATATTATTAAATATATAACTTATATGCAACCACCGCTTTGTAGCAGTACTGGCTTCAAACATTTTAATAAATAATATATATATATAATATATATATATATATATATATATTATTTTTTATTTTTATTTATTTCATTAAAATTTACAACTGTATATTTTCATACAACAAGTAAATTAAAGTAAATAATTAATATTCAAATTCGGTCTTATTATTTTTATTTTAGATTTCAAATTGTATACTGTAGGGTATGAAATCATATAATACTCTATAATATACGAAATCATACAACTATATCTTCATTTGTGAAAGCTTTTGTTACAAGTTCTTTGATTTGTCACAATCAGACAACTGCCAAGTGACTCTGGGAATAGTATAAATACATATATTAAACATACATAATTCAACTCTCAATAATTTATTTTTAAATTCGATTTGTTACTCCATGCTTGCAAGAAATTAAAAAAATATTAAACCGAACCATTTTAACGGTCATTTAAGCGATTTCACCTGGGATTATTGACAATGTAGGTTGTTCTCCAACAACCTTTTTAAAAAATTGTTAAAGGGGATTTAGTTTATTTAGCATAATATTTTAGTCGCCTAGACGAAGCACTAACTCTAATATTCACGTTTGAAGCTATAGTGATGCAGTTGAGAAAGAAGCATTGGATCTCTCGCTTCCATCTTTTTCTTTCACAAATCGAGGGATAATCCTAGTTCAGGGTTCCCCTGATTAAATTTAAGTAACCGTACGTTAAAGATGCTTATTTAAGTTATTAATTTTTGATCAAATAAAACTTAATTTTTAATCTTTCTTTTATCCTTTTTTGTTTGGGCTTTTTATCTTTAATTGCTTAATGTTGTTTTACTGAAAATAATGTGTTAGTATAGTCTTAAAACATTAATACCATTGTCCTTATTGATTTGAACTTTTGCATTATAAATTAGTAATACTAACATAGAAAATGGTATACTGAAATTTATTTAAGTACTTCAATAATAGCTCTGTAACCATTTAATTTTTTTCTTTATTCAACTTTACGCTATTTAACCGCCTGATGTTTGTTACAGTTATTTCTCGGAAAACTATATAAACCTATATATTAGAAGAACAATAATAGAATGGAAGATAACGAAAAGCATACACTGGCATGTTTACATTATGAAGTGGTATTGGTATTTACGAGAGTGCTGATAAGGGAAGCTAGTACACACATCCCCAGGAACACTGACTAAACATTAGAACTGGTAGATCACAATCCCTCGAGACCCCTCGGTAGGAATATGGAACCTAAGTAACTCTATTCTACCCCCTACCCTCGCTCCACTCCATACATATGGAATGCTAAATAAACCACTTGTTAAGAACACCACTACGAACAATTCAAGTCGTTGTACAAGTAGTCACAAGTTTTACCGAGTTTACCAAGTTTGGTTTTCAACTTCATGAACTCGGTAGGCGTGCTGAGAATAAATTATTTTACTGTTCTTTGCTTATTTTTTAAAAGTTAAATGTTACATAATACGTTCTAATTGCAATTAGAGAGAGATACATTATTAAAAAAGTGTTGTTGCTCAACTTGATTGTGTTGCTTTGACACAGTAACCAAGTTTTTCCCATAAGTATTCTTCTTTCTTTTATTATCTCTACAACCCATAAAGGGTATTGGTTTTTTCCAACAAAAACCGCCATGCTTCTCTGTTCTGTGCCGCTGCTTTCCAGTTTCGGACCTTTGAATATTTTCTACCGTCTTCGGCCACATAATCTTCCAACTCTTTGATGACTATGCATACTTCTCTCGATAGGTAGATGGTCAGACTTTCTGGACAGATGCCTGCCCACCTGGGTCTTCCAAGCTTGATAATGAAAGAGATGTCTGGCGGCTCTTAGTACATGTCGTACAGCTCCCGATTACTTCTCCTCCTCCATTCATTGTTCTCATATACCCCGCCGTAAATTCGACGTAATACTTTTCTTTCAAACGTGAGGAAGAGTAGATCTTGAGCTCTGGTTGTGATCCATGTCTCTGAGCCATAACATAATGCAGGACGCATGAGAGTTCTGTACATGACCACTTTTGTTTCCTGCTTATCATATTGCTTGTGAGATATATCCGTAGTCGAAAATAGCAGCGGTCAGCAGCTAATATTCTCCTCCTAATCTCCACGGCATCATCGTTGTTGTATGTTACTACTGATCCGAGGTAAACGAACTCGAAGACGTGCTCCATTCTGTAGAATCCACAAGAAGCGCAGGTGCCAAGTTTTGTGCTCATATGAATATTTTTATGATTAATAATTTCAAAACATAATTACAAACACATTAATACGTTTTCTATTCCTTTCCTTTTTTTAATATATATATAATTTTAGATTCCTTTTCAAATTGTATTCTTTCTTTCCTCTATCCTTATTTCATTTAAGTTTATACAAAAATATATTTATATACACACACATAATAAAACCAAATATATTAAGTAAATTCAAATATGTTTAATTTGTAGGTACATTTTCGTTCATTATCCCTATATTTCTTTCTTTACCGAGCAAAATTCTATATTAGTAGTGATAAGCTCAATTTCACCAACAAAAATGCGTTAAACCGTTCCAAAAATGTTATTGTTGCATACAGAGATTAATGCGAATTGCTGGGGAAAAAACATTAATTACTAATGAACTATAGTGTTCCTTTTCTGAAAGTAATTTTCTCAACACATATTTTGTATTGCTTAATTCAGAGATTTTGAAGTCGTCTGTAATTTGTACAAGTGATTATTCAATATATATTTTGTATCCTAAAATCTGAGATTACATAGTCGTTCTATAATAAATTAATTTGTAAAGAACAATTTCAATGTAAACAAAAACTTGTTGGTATATTTATAAGTCTTCATTGATAAAAATAGTGTTAAATTCCTGGAATAAATAGAATTTTCATCCTAATGATATTTATTATGGGTTTAGAACCATATTATTATTAATAAATTATTAATCCGTTAGTCCTTATAAATATTGTTTTGTGCTTCACTGATTACAACAAAATAATTCTGATTATGCTAGATTAGGTTGGTACCACTTTAAGGTTATTTATTGGATTGTTATGAAATATAATAAACATAGATAAAGGGAATCAATTCCAAAGTGTATTTGTTGTGCATCGGACATATTATCACATAAAATTAATATTGAAATTAACAAAAATAATCAGTTGTCATACCTAAAAGTAACTTTTTTCACTCTTTAGAACATTATTTTCAGGGAGCGGCGTAGTCTAGTGGACAGAGCTCAAGTCTACTGTGATCCGGGTCCTGTGTTCAAATCCCGGCTGTGGCAGAATATTATTTATTCTGTTATTTCAGTCGGGGAGGGAGGAGGGAGGGGGGAGGGGGAGAAGAGACGACGACCATAGGGTATGGAGACCTTCTTGGGGCAGACCAAGCCTTTGTAAAGTGGGTACCCAAATAGGGGAAAAAACATGACGGCTGAGTGTGATCTCGGTCTAATCACCTCATTTCACGACCGTTGGCCTAGTAACAGTACGAATCGCTATATGTACTGAGCCCAAGACCCTTAATGGGTTGTAGTGGTACAGGTTAGAGTACATTTCTTAACTTATATACCAATTACTAAATTCAGAATGGTCGTGGATGAACGCAAATGTTGCTTACAACGAAAAATCGATTATCGCCTTAATATTGGTCACCGAAATGAAGGAAAGGTATTCTCAGTTCAAGAGTAATGCTCTACGTTAGTCATACATATCAAATTTCAGCTCAATTTGCTTCAAGTTCAGCAAAATATGCGATTAGAGATGGCGGCCACTAGTTCTTGGTGAATTTTTCATTTTAGAAGGTTAGAATCAGAACTGATAACGATCAGTGTGACAAATTTTTTCCAATAACTTCCAGCTCCCCAAAATCATACAATATAGGCTAAATAAGCTGACAGTCAACATAGGGTAATGGTAAACAATTGAAGAGATGGATGTAATACGGTTGAACTAACTGGAGGCCTAACAGGTCCTCTCTGTAATTAGCGGTTTGTGGTAGAACTGAAATCAAACATGTTGCTGCCTTCCGATGGCAAACATTTACTTTTGGGCCCGAATGTGTAGCACTCTATTGTTAGCAATCAATAAAGTGCGCGAAATTCAGCGACACTTCATCAACAAGATTAGTAACCTGTGATGTTATCATAGCATTCGACTATCTCATACCATAAATATAATTTTTATGTAAAAACTTAATCATATGAAAAACGCACACACATATAATTTCCAAATAACTACATTAGGGTATAATAGCTTATAAAGATGTAGATAGGCAATTAACTAATATTAAAAACTATAAATAATTCAAAGAAAAATGGCATAGCACCACTGCTAATTTAAAAACGCTATATCAATGATTCTTTTTTCATTTTGCAGAAAATTCACTGAATCTAAAACACTAAAAACATTTCCTCCTTCTTCAAAAATAACTTGAATTATTGAATTAAACCTCTTTTAATCAGCCGCCATTTTAAAAATAACCAGCTGATATCAACGTGCATATCAACGATTATCCTAACATTTATAACGATAATCGTTGCATGCACTAGTCTTTTTGTGGCCCTATTTCAAAAAATTGGCCCAGTAGTTTCGGAGAAATGTCGCCGAAGGCGGGTAAACGGATTTTTTTTTAATTCGCTTTTTTCGAGTTCTATTCATCATAAACGTAAGCCTCAAATTTGAGGGTAATTTTTTTTCGTCCAAGTTCATTGTGAAAACAATAACCAAAATATGATCTTTAAATATAAAGCTATAGGGATCACTGTGTATAGAGGCTAATAGCAATTTCTTCCAAGATCGTGAGTCAACCCAAAGGCTAGATTTCCAATAAGTGTCAAAATCCTTGTTTTTTCGTCCTTCGGAGAGGCTGTCAAATGATGGTCCCGAGCCTGTGAGATGTCAGGTATTCATTAGGAACACTTTCTTAACTAAGATATGGTTAAGAAAGATATGTCATCAATTTGCATCGCCCGACCAGCCACAGTAGTATAAACGTGGAATTAAATAAATAAACAAACAATATAGAGGTGCAACAACCAAAAAAACAAAACAAAAAAAAAACAATTGTCAATATATATGTTTCTGTATAGTCTGTGAAATACCAGTTACCAGCTATACTAGTCGACGTTTGGTAACTTTAGGCATATTCTAAACAAAACAATAACCACATATATGCAGTCAATAAATACTGATACTATATATAGTAAGTATATATTGGAATATCTTGGGGGTGAGCTTGTGTCTTTTATTTGTGCAGAATACTAAACAAATTATACCTGAAGTCGACTGGTTAAGATTTTTAGTGATGTTTTTGAGAATGAAGCCTAAATTTTTAGAATTTTAAAATTAAAATTATCAAGAATAACATGGTTAGGATTAGGAAATCTGAAAATTAAGTAAAGAATTTTAACCCTGATTCTATGTCTATATTAATCTAGAACTAACAAATATTCATATACAGCTTAAATTAGGACAGGAGAACATTTTATAATGCTAGAAAGTGTATTTAGCGGTTCTAGTTTTTTAAATGCTCGGACCGGTTTTATAACAGCACTTGGCACAATTATACACTAGAATGTTTTCATTTGAAATATTTTAATTACATAAAATTGAGGAGGGAAAATTATAAAATAAAAATTGGAAACAACTTTTTATATCTAAAACAAATGCTTGATACTTATTCAGAGTACTTATTCATCATATCAAAACTATAAAAGTGAGTAAATATCAACATGTTGATAATATATATATATTAAGAATTCTGTATTAATATTTTTTCTGTACCATATTTCATGTAAACGCATTTTTTGTGTACCATACACCAAACTGTTTAGGATTTATTAATCTATATATTTTTCTCTTCCTTTGCTATATTTCAGAACCATTAGAAATATCTTTTGGGTCGTATGTACTCGAAATGTAGCACGGTATATGTTTTAGGGTCTCCAGAGTCCAAATTACTAAGTCTCGAAAAAAGTCGTGCGTCTGGGGTGTGGTGGGTGTGTAATCTGTGCAAAACGATTAGTCGTATGAAACTGATATTTCATATTAAAAACAACTTTACGCCCGAGATGTTACAGCAACTTTTTCATCAAAATCTGCTCGCCACTTTAAACCATGCATTTTGCACCTTTTTATTATTTTTTCAAAACGCTATAACCATTTTGATTAAACTCGATATATTGATTGTAAAATTTAATGATATTTATTACAATATAGGTGTTATTAGGATTTAAAGTCTGACAGTGCTTGAATGCCTATATTTTAAATTTTCTTTCTCTAAACTACCTTTAATTTTGTACATTCCAGAAGATTAACCATATCATCCTAATGAAATTGATGAAGGACGGCTAAATATACAAGTTGGACAAATTTTACGACCAAATAAAAGATAAAAGAGAAAAACTTTTTTTAATGTATTTTTTTTTTTTTTTTTTTTTTTTTGATATTGAGTAATATAGACGTATAATATATCGATAGAAAGAGAATGATTTTAGAAAAAATATTATTTGATCACAAAAGTTGTAAAAGGTAATATAAAGAGACGAAGGGGAAATAAGCGTATTACCGACTAACAATTTAATATATTTGTTTTGTTTTTTTTATAAATAATATTACAAATATTTTATACTAGGTGCTTTCTCGGACTTCGTCTGCGTCAATTTCTGTTATTAAGACGTTTTAAAAAAAATATATTGGGCTGTCCGGAAAGTTCGAAGAGGAATTTGGACAAAAATTAAAATTGATGAACAGCTTAAAATTTATATATTTAATCTACAAAATAGTTACCACCATTAGCGATTACCCTTCCCAAACGGCTTGAAAGGTCCATTATCCCTTTCTTCAAAAATCACTATCCTTACTCCTGAAGAACAATAAAAGCTCCGTTTTGAAGTCATCTTCTGAAGAGTAGGATTTCCCTTGTAGAAAATTTTCAAGGGAACAGAAAAGAGGAAAATTTATTTATAGTTTGGTTTTGTGGAAGGAGCTCAAAATGTATGGATCCCTTCCAATCCCGCCAAATACTGAGCATCACCTTTCTTGGATGCAAGATTTTTTTTCGTCACCAGTAACAACGTCGTTTAAAAATGGATCTCCACATTTTTTTTTTCAGCAGTAAATCACAACATGAAATCCTTTCAATAAGCTCATGGGGAACCCAAACGTCGTAACGGCAGACGCACCCGGCCTTCTTTGGAAGATCTGAACTCCGCTGCTATCTCACGAACAGTAATTCGTGGATTGTTTTTTATGACCGTCATAATACTCTGGATGTCAAGATTAGAACGTTTGCCCATGTGATTTATTAATTGTTACGACAAAAGTTAACTTAACGGGACATTGAATTATTTTAAAATTTAAAGGTAAATCATTTGGAATCGTTGGGATGCGAGGTCAATTTTTCCCGTTTTTTTTTTTTTAGATTTTCCACTGATTCTTCGGTCCTATTGGTCGCAGCGTGATGTTATATAGCCTATAACCTTCCTCGATAAATGGACTATCCGACACCAAAAGAAAATTTTTTCAATTTGAACCAGTCGTTTCTTAGATTAGCTCGTTCAAACAAAACAAACTCTTCAGCTTTATAATATTAGTATAGATTATTTAATATAAATCATATGTTTCCAACGAAATAAATATACGTTTTATTAAAATCAACTAAAAAAAATATTCAAATTGAAGTATATTTAATAGTTTTTAAATTTATTTTAATAGTTAAGGTAAGTAAAAGTCATGTGTTGTGTGTTTTTATGAATTTCAACGGGTATGGTTATTTAATCGAAAAATAACTATGAAACAAAACGTAATTAAAATTGTATAACTATTTCAAAGTTGTCTGTAGTTGGAATCTAGGTGTCTGAATGTTTTCCAAAAAACTTGGAAATTCTAACATAAGTGAAGTTCAAAAAATCATATTGCTGATAGAGGCGGGTAGGAAAAGCTATTTTATCACATATTGGGGTGGGAGTGTTGGGTTACTGTTGCCAGACCCCCTTTTATAGTAGCTTATATGCTCCTATAATGGATTAAACAGGTTACCGGCCAACAGCAATGGCATCGTAAACAGTTTAGGGCAAGAATAACATTTACAATCTGTTTCATACTTCAGGCTCTCACGATGGGTACTCCTAAGACTGGTGATAATATGGTATATAGTTTGCCGACTGCCAATATAAAAAATATAAGCTGTAACTATAAACCCAAACCTAAGGAGTATGCATTAAAAACCGCGTAATACCTTTAGCAAATACAGATTGATTGTAATAACAGGTTACTGTATTATAATTAAATCTTGTTACGGTGCAATATAAACTATAAGGACTAAATCCATAAAGTTTTTAATGCCACAATACTGTTACGTGTAATATGAATTTAGTACTGATACCGGTATGAACAATCAAATGTAATTAAAATCAGAAACTTAAAGGTTAGAATTTATGAAAATATTTTTCGCTCGTCGGTTTTATACGGATATGAAACGTGTTAGCTTACTTTAAATGATGAACAACGCCTTGAGTTCTGAATAAGGTACTTCATAAAATATTTGGTCCAAAAAGAGACGAGGCTTGTTTTATTAGAATTTTCGTTCTGTGTGGATATTTCTAAGAAACTTTTTTTTTTTTTTTTTTTTTTTTGAGTTTTAGTGGACTGTTATATTATGGAATGAATGATTGGAAATTACCGTATTGAGCTATGGTGTATATTAAAGAATTTTTGAAGGATTATATATTACAATTGCTATTATAAAACTGATATTAACTGGATAGTTTATCGAGTGGATAATAATTTCTTTCTATTTGTTCCTTACCCTCTCCACGTTTCCTGTAGATTATTAAAAATCTGATGCGGGCTACACACGACTTTCACTTACCTCCGTTTTTAAAATCAATTAAAGAATTTCCAAATACATTTAGAGATGAAAACGAGTGAAACCATTAAAGAATTAATTAAATTGACTTTATATAGAAACATGTGTTTCATTAAAAACTCTATGATATTATTATCTAAAATAATTAATTAGTTTTCTCGGCTTTTTATCACTCTTTATTCAATTTTACAAACTTGTGTATAAGATAATATATTTTCTAAAGTTTTTCTTTTTCAAACGGTATATTATACGTCTGTATTACTGTTCTTATGTTCAAAAACAAAATTGGCGAGCTGTGCTTCATTGACAAGCCGACAGCCTGCAGCACGGTCAACATGAATTTCCTTTTCGGAAACCCAAACAAAAGTGGTTTTGTCGGCTTCATCACTTTCCATTACCCTTTACGATTCCGTGTGTCAGATAATATTTTTTTCTAAAATCTTTAGCTATCCAACGGTATATTATACATCTAAATTACTATTGTTGTGTTCAAAAATGCATAACAAAATATTTGTTAAGTTTTCTCCTTTAGTTGTTTTTTCAAATTCGCTTAACGTGCATATTTAGCTGTTAATTATAAATGGTAACAGGATAATATAGTTATTTTTATAGAATCTTAGATGTAGAAATCTATAGATCTCTACTATCTATATATATAGAAGGCACTTTAGCTGTAGACAATTTAAAATATCGGCATTTAAGCCCTGTCATACTATTCCAATAAGAATGAAACCTACATCATATTAAAGCCCATTTAATTTTACATCCATATAGCGAGTTTATTCAAAATCGTAAGAGCCGTTTTCGATTAAAATTATAAAAAGGTGCAAAATGCATAATATAAAGTAGCACTTCCGGTCAGCCGAATTTAATAAAAAGGTTGCTGTCAAATCAAACTTAAATAATAATTTCAGGATGATTGAATTCATAATCATTAAACATTTACCTGAGCTTTTGTTTTTCCCAAGTTCCTCCGTTAGGAATATTTTTAATTCGAAAAACGAGCTCTTTAAAGGTAGGAAGTAAGAAGAATGGAAATCAGGAAAATAGAATGAAAATGCTTCTTTTCAATTTAAGGGACGAAGGCAGAACCAATGAAAAACCCTGATGATTTATTAATGAGAGACTACAGCCACGGCCTTTTTCAGTTTTTTCCCCTTAACTAGTTTTGTTGAAATAAAAAAAGTTCAAATAATTTATTTTTCATTGTCAGAGATACCGTAATTATATTTATACGAAGATATTAAATTAAAATAGATTTTTAAATAATATAAAGAATTAAACATGTAAAAATAACTCGCTGAGATTTTAGAGAGTTTATTATCATCCTAAAAGTTTAGGAATGCCGATCCAGAAAGTGCCAATTTTCTTTCAAGCTACGCCGGAAAATTATACAGAGCGGAAAGGTCCAAGTTTACATTAAAACCCTTAACAATATATAATTAGAATCGGGAAGTTTCCTGCTTTTGATAGCGTATTTATACTATCACAATATAATTAAACTGTCAGGCTTCATTGAACAGATTTTGAAAGTTAAGAAATTAATTCACTATGAAAACAACGATATTCACTTTTTGGATTTTCTAGCTTTATTTGAAAACTTCAATAGTTTTGCGCGCTTATGGTTACTCTCATTAATCATTTATGAAAAAAAAATGATCAAATTGATTTCAATGTCAATTCTACTAATAATTAGTTTGGAAATTTAGCAAATTAAAATACTGAACTTTTGCAGCATACTACACGTATTTGGGTAGTTTTTATGTAGGAGAAGCTAGTTTCAGGGTGCAGTCAAAAAAAAACAATTAAGTCTAAACTTAATTTACTGGATGGCGACGTTTCAGCTTAAATTATAGGGATTTCTATAAAAATCAAAGATAACAGTGTTATTGCATATATAAAATGATAAGTAAAATGTATGATATTAAAAACAAATGATGTTAGTTATGACAATTGACAATATAAAGAATTGAAAGGAAAGAAAATCTGAGAAAATCTTGACAACAGGGAAATGGTAGTAAGAGAAACATGAAGTGAACATACCAGTAATAGATGCAGCACAGAGGATAAAGATGCCATTCAGAATAGGAAATTAATTTTTATGGGATTATCAGCATGAGCTTAAGAGCAAAAGGGACAAAAGAAATTTAATAAAAGGTGAATAATTAGATAATAGAAAATTAAAAATATCAATATTTACAGTATGAAAGATGTGAAAATTGTAAAGTTAAAAAATTATTTTAACAAAATGAGAAAAAGAGTTACAAATCTATGACGTACAAAATGTCTTTACTTCCATAAGATGTGAAACATTACGTTTATACTTAATTGTATTTTATTTTGACTGCACCCTAAAATATATATCAGTTACAAATAAACAATGCAATAGTCACAGGTCTTGCTAGTGCTTACACCATCTTTGAGGTATTTTTAGGGTTACGACCTTAGTCCACTGCATGTAGTAGCTACAACTGTAGGACATCCTCCTCAAACGGTTATGGTACAAAAACGTCTTGGGGTTTGAGATGGTCCTTATACCACAACAGTGCAGGTTTTTATACTGTTTAAAACTTTGTTCTTCTATGAATTACAAGGGAGACTCAATTCCCGTTTACTAACTCGTGAGAAATTTCATGAACATGTTGGTACTGCTTCTGCTTAAAATATCAGCAATGGATCATTTCGTCTCATTTAAAATTTTAAACAATTTATGTACAGCTGATGCAGTTTCGATTTGTTCACCTTATAGCTAAGTTAACTATTTTAAGTATATATAGTAAGGGAAAGTGTTACGATCGTGAAAATTTTCGAATTCCAGTTTTCAACGGAACAACAGTTTTAGGGTCCTCTGAGTCCAAATAACCAAGTACCGCAAAACAGGTTGTGTGTGTGTGGTAACTCCCAGGCGGAAACGATAAGTCCTATGAAACTGATATTTCATATTTAAGTCAAATATACGCCCGAGACTATGAAAAACTTTTTTCATCAAAATGAGCTTACCAGAAGAGCCCATTATACTATGTATTTTGCACTTTTTCGGATTTCAAATGTTCTGACGATTTTGATTAAACTCGCTATATCAATATAAAATTTAACAGGCTTTAACTTCATGTAGGTTTCATTCGGATAAAAATAGCCTGAGAGGCTTAAATGCCGATATTTTCTCCCTCTAAAGTACTTTATTTTGTAGATTCTGTAAAAATAACCATAATATGTTCTTAGCATTGATAAATACCATTTAAATATGTATGTTATACGAATTTAAAAAAAACTATTGGAGAAAACTGAAAAAAAAAAGTTTAATGCAATTTTTGTTTTTGAACATAAGAACAGTAATATACCTGTATGATATACCGTTTGAAAGCTAAAGATTTTAGAAAAAATATTATCTGATACACAAGGTTGTAAAAGTTAATAGAGATTGATGAAAAGCCGATAAAACTAACTGATTATTTTAGAAAATAATAAAATAGATTTTTTTTTATAAAACGCATGTTTCTATAGAAATTCCATTTAATGTATTCTTTAATGGTTTCACTCATTTTAATCTCTTACTGTATTTGAAAATTCTTTAATCGATTTCGAAAATGGAGGTAAGTGAAAGTCGTGTGTTGTCCCCACCAGATTTTTTGTTTACATACGAGACTAGAAAGTGTTTGTGGTACAGTATTTTTCATTCAATAGTAGAGAAATTAGTTTCGTTTATTTTTTTTTCCTTTTCTCAGCACGTACTGGTGTAGAAATTAAGATAAATTCCTAAATTGATTTACATATTTTTTTAAATATTTATTTATTGAGATATATTACAATTTGTTTCAAAATGAACAATATTATAGTGATATGAGACCGCATTCATACATTATATACAGAAAACAATGATAAAAGTCAAATTACTTAAAATAGGAAATAGGAAATTAATTACATATTTTAAATCATCTAAATAAAGTCCGAGACAATAACTTAAATAGTTATGAAATTATTACCAATTAATATTTATAAAAAAAAAAAAAAAAGGATTTTAGTTTTAGATTTTAGCTATTTCCAAATTAAGTTTGATCTTTTACAAAAGTTTTATTATTTCAGTTGACAGTATTGCCCGGTAAGTGAAAAAATAAAATTAAAAAATAATAATAAATATAATTTGAATTCAATAAATGTTTTTGTTGTTATACAATATTTTACTGATTCTTTGATTAGTCATTTTTGAAAAATAATTTTAATCAGAGAAAGATGTATTTAATATCTTATTTAAATAGTTATATTACTTATTATTTTCAATAATATGGAACGTAATTTTGTTAAACCTTATAATATAGCATGTTTATTTAACAGTAACTTTAATAAATATGATAATATTAGGAATGGTCATGGATAGATCAAGTGTTAGGTGAGACTGAAGGGTTCGTTGTCGCTTTCAATGATTGAATTCCAATTTGAAATACTTTTAACATAATTTCTATACAATTATTTAACAGTTTATTTTAAATATAATTTAATTTTATTCAGTTGTTGTTGTGACTCCGAAGAGTGAAGAGCTCCATAGGATTAAGACAACCTACATATTCAGATAAGCGTTTTACTCAATATTTATCGTGCTTACTACTTGAATTTCTCGTATCTAATTTATTCAAATTTTTATCTTGATTTGTAATACGAGGTGTTTCGTATTTTTATCACTTATTCCGTCATATTTTAGCCCCCACTATGGGGGTCGATAGTGATGGGAGTGAAAACCCACCACTTCCTATCGATAATAAAGATAAAAACATAAAATTTTCACCTCAATTCAATAATGTTAAATATTTACATTACTTCAAGGGACCCTATGTAGTAATAGTTGAAAAAAAAGATGAGACAAATCCTAATTTCTTCCATGACATGAAAATAGGCAAATTTTTAGGACTGAACAATAATCAAGTCCACAAAATCAAGAGGAAAAACAAAAACCAAATAGAAATAGAATTTAGAACGTATGACATCGCAAATCGATTCTTAGAGAACCAGTTTTTGAACACTAACAATCTCAGAGCATTTATACCGTCACAATATGTACTAAAATTCGGAGTTATAAGAGATGTTCACACCTCAATAACAGAAGAAGAAATTTCTAACAATTTAACCTCAAGTGAAAAAGTTCTGAGAGTTAGGCGTTTTAACAGAGTTGTAAAAAATAGCTCAGGGGAAATAAGCAGGGTGCTTTCTGGGACAGTCCAAATTATTTTTCACTCTCAGAGACTCCCGGAAACGTAGCCCTATATCTAGCTTTTCGTAGAGTTACACCTTATATTTCAAAACCTAGATTCTGCGAAAAATGTCTTCGGTATGGCCACCTAAAGGAAAACTGTAGAGGTAAACAAAGATGTTTAAATTGTGCAGACTATGAACATATATCAAGTAATTGTACTAATTTAACGAAGTGTGTACACTGTCAGTTACCACACCAACCTAATGATAAAAGCTGTCCAGAAAAAAATAGACAAGAAAAAATTAAAGAAATAATGGCGGAGAAGCCTTTAAGTTATAAACAGGCTTCAGATCTTTTTCCGACTCTAACAAAAAATAGATTTTCACTACTGGATTTTCCAGAAATTGAAGAAAACGCGAATCTATATAATTTATCAAATTTTCAATACCCTAGGAAAAAAATCCTTCAAACTAGACAATTTAGCAATGAGAAAAAAGGAAAAAACGGAATTTGATAACGATACGAGTCAACCCATAAGCACTAAATCGATAATTCAAAAAAACACGGCTCTCATACAGGAAAATCCTCATAAGTCTACGCAAGATTCCAAATATATCAACATGTTGAATGCATTAATACAAAAAATCAAATCAATTGAAAATGAAAAAGAAACGGTTAATATAATAGGTCAAACATTTTACAACTTCGTCCAAGAAAATCAAGAAATCATTAATACTATTACTCGACTCAATGAAACTGAAAAAATTGAAATGGAAACGAATTAACATAGAAAATTTTTACGTAATAGAAAAGAAAATCCATAGATATCATGTTCAACATATTCCTCAATTATTTTTGTATTTACATGTATATGTATGTATTTGTGTATTATTTATGCATGCATATGAGTATGTTTATACATCATGTATACTTTCCTTCATGTTTTTCTAAATGACCCACCGCACTATGAGCTGTTCTAATCTCAAAATAATCCAACATAATTGTCGTAGTATAAATAATAAATTTCAGGAACTTGTGAATAACTTAAATCTTAACAAAGTTCATATAGCTTTGCTCCAAGAGACATGGTTCAACAGAAGTAGGGAATACAACGCCAATAACTACAATATAATACAAAAGAATAGAAAGGACAGCTATGGTGGTGTGGGCATATTTTTACACACGCAATTTATTTATGAAAAAATAGAAATACGGAACATTGGTCCAATTGAGGCTCTAGGCATTAAAATTATAAATATGAAGCCTCAATTAATTATAATATCTGCTTAAATCCCTCCTAGTAGTAAACCAACATCCTCGCATTTCAAAAATCTTTTCTCTACCACCGAGTTTTTTCCTAAGTGTAGCGTAATTATTGGAGGCGATTTCAACAGTCATTCGTCATACTTCGGAGATAAGGAAACGGACTCACAAAGAGGAGATCTCCTGGTAAATGAGCTTTTACAGTCCTCGTTGATCTTGCTTAATGAACCTAACGTCCCGACAAGAATCGGCTCGCCAAGAATTAAACCATCGATATTAGATCTCACCTTCTCAACCCCCGAACTACTCCACAAGTTATCCTGGTCTATCTCATCTGAAACCCTTGGTAGCGATCATTTCCAAATCATTATTGAAATAAATAATCCCTCAATAGAACTAAGACAATTCTACAGGAAAAGGAATTTCAAGAAAATTAATAAGGATCTGTATATCACGACTTTACATGAATTATGGGAAAACAATGAAGTTCATCATCGAACAATTGACGATATAACAAAAATTATGAACTCAGCTGGTGATATTGCAATACCACGTTCTAACATCAACTCTCAACTGAAATTTCACCCAAAATGTTGGTGGAATAAATCACTCAACAATGCAAATAAAGAGAAACTAAAAGACATTAAGGAATATAAGGGAAATATGACCATTGAGAATTACAAAATCATGAGGTCTAAAATTAATAAAATGAAAACTTTGATAAAAAAAGCAAAAAAGGACTCATGGAAAAAATACATAGACTCCATAACTCCTCAACAAATAGGCAACATGTGGCACAAAATAGCAACTATAAGAGGGAAAAAGCGTATCGGTGAAAACGTAATAACTAAAAATCGAAAAAATGCTTCTTCTTTCCTACAACAGATTTGTAACATTTTTGAGCCAAGACTTAAGATCCAAGTCCAACACACAAGATCTACTCAAACTGAAAATCTACTGACCAGCCCCTTCTGGATTACGGAACTAAATGCAGCATTAAAAGGAAAAAAAGGTACTGCACCGGGAGTTGATGAGATCAATTATACCATGATCCATCTCTTACCTCCCCATATTAAAAATCAACTTTTAAGTGCTTATAATCAAATTTGGTTTCGATCACAAGTTCCTTGTCAATGGCGAACCACTCAGATTGTTCCAATCCCAAAACCAGGAAAGGACTTAATGACCATATCTTCATATCGACCAATAGCCCTAATTCCTTGTCTGGCCAAACTTTTTAATATATTGATTAAACACAGATTGGAGTGGTTCTTAGAACAGAAAGACATACTGAGTCCCCAGTGTTTTGGTTTTCGCAAAAATAAATCTACTACTGATGCGATCTGGTATCTAACAAACGACATATATAAAACTTTCCAACAGAAAAACATTTTATTAGCTGTAACTGTCGACCTGGAAAGAGCTTACGACAATGTCAAGACTCAAACCCTCATAAGAAAACTGAAAGAAATAGGAACCTCGCATCTCATAACCAATTGGATAGCGAACTACTTATCTGCCCGTACGTATTTGATCCATACTCAAGAAGGTCCGGTCAGTTTCGATTCCTATAATGGTCTGCCACAGGGAGATGTCCTCAGTCCCATTCTTTTCAATATTTACACAGAGCATATAATTAAAAACCCACCACCGTATTGCAAAATGATCCAATTTGCTGATGACTTCCTGGTTTATACTGTTGTCAAATCACCAGAGGAGGGGAAAAAAAATCATATGTGATGCCTTGGAATCACTAAAGCAGAGATTCAATGACATCGGATTCCAATTTAATCCTAGCAAAAGCAAATTGATCCCTTTCACAAGAAAAAGAAAATTCCAAATAACTGACTATAATGTCACAATAAGTAGCCACCAACTTATTGCTCAAGAAGAAGTAAAATTCCTGGGTGTTACATTAGACAGGAAAATGGATTTCAAATCTCATTTGACCAACATTAAAAACCAAGCATATAAAAACGTTAATATATTGAAAATTTTGGCCGGAGTTCATTGGGGCTCTCATCCCTTAAATATGATATTATTATATAAATCTATCATACGACCTGTCTTGGATTACTGCTGTGTGATCTATAATGAAACAAAATCGCCTATGATTAACAGCTTAAATACTGTCCAAAATTGCGCAATCAGAATAAGCTTGGGGCTTTCAGAACAACACCAACGAATGCTCTGTTAGCTGAAGCTGGAGAGATGCCATTAACCTTGAGAAGAACGTGGCTTACGAAGAAATATATTTTAAGGAGCATTTCTGATAATCAACATCCCCTAAGTACTGCATCAGTAACAAGAAACATTTATCCTCCAGTTATAAATCAGTTAATATCTGAAATGCAGCCTATGCTACAAGCAGTATATTCTCGAAAAGGTTCCCTAGACCTCAATACACCTTTACCGTGCAATATGCTACAATTTGAAAGCAATTGCAAGCTAACTACGAATCAAGGTAAATCGTCTTACGATCCAAATATATTGAAACAATTAGCTCTCAGTATGATAGATAGCCATTATTCCGACTACGTGAAGATATATACTGACGCCTCAAAAACCTGCAATCAAACAGCGTTAGCCATAGTGGATCCAGGTAAAGAACATACAATTTCATTCTCCATACCTAATAAATTTAGTATTTTCAGTGCTGAACTCCTTGCTATTTTGAAAGCCATAGATTATTGTCGTAATACATATTCAAGTACTAACGTAGTTATACTGCCAGACTCCGCCTCCTCTTGTAAGCTACTAAAAACAATCAATAGCAGAAAAATTACTTCATATTTAATATTTGAAATAATCAACTCCATAATCTCCGACAACAACCACTACATATTTCAATGGATTCCAAGTCACGTAGGATTATCTGGAAATGAGGCTGCTGACAGAGCTGCTGGGACAACGCAACCATTGAAAGAGAACGCCAAGGTACCCATGAAGGATCTCCTAAGACACTTAAGGAAAGAAGAAATAAGAGAATGGCAAGATAGGTATGACTGGGAGTCACAATCAAAAGGGAGAGACTTTTATAAGGTACAACCTACTGTGAGCCTTGTTCCATGGTTTGCTAGGCATCAGCAACTTACAAGAGCGAGTATCGTACGAATTGTAAGACTGAGGACTAACCACGGGTGTACTTACAAGTATCTTGCTCTTATGAAAATAAAAAAAGATGGAAAATGTGAAGTCTGCGGACAGCCAGAAGACCCGCGACACTTAGTTTTCAGGTGCAAAAAATACAAAAGAGAACAGGACATTAAACAAGAGGAAGAAGCTGAATTCTTAAACATCTTGGACAAAGTGAATATAAAAAGGATAGAACTGTTCTTTAAAAAAAATACAAATTGTAAACTTTAATTTTAATCAATGCTGCCAATAACTCTGTACTTCTACATGCATCTCTTTTAAATTGTTCACTGACCAAATAGGATTTGTTCTCAAGTCTTGAGGGTCATTTGTAATATAAATAAATAAATAATAAATTTAATTTCATTAATTAAACTTGTTGCTTTATTAATGCAGGATCTAATTCAGGACGAGTCGTGTTTCTTTTTTATTAATTTGTACCTACTTTAAAATAACAAGCTAATTAAATGATCCTAATTAATTTTAAATTGGTTAATTAATGGTTCATTAAATCCTTTGAAATCTTTGTAATTTCATCATCTCTTACCCCTGAAGTAATTACGAACTCTATCAGGTATAATAATAACCTCTTTTATTTTTTTATTACATTATTACGTGTCACTTTATAATTTATTTTTCTATCTAAAAATATACTAGAATGTTTGTAAAATAGTTGATAAATAAACTATATTTTAATCACGTGTTTGTATGAGAGGAATAGAAAAGAAGTCATACAAAGAAAGTCTAATAAAAAGATTTTCGAAAAGATATTTGTGATTTCCACTTAATTTTAATATGGATAATATATTTATTTATTTTATAAAAGAATAACAAAAAAAATTGTATATATATATATATATATATATATATATATATATATATATATATATATATATATTATTGTTCTTATTTATTTGTATTCATAAATATTAGATATATTGTTTTCTTTCTCCTGATATAACTAATTAACGAAGATTGTTATATAATTTTTTTATTCAATTATACCAGTATATATTGTTTGATCAGTTCTCGACTTTTGATTAAATTATCTTATTAGTTTTCTACTGTTCTTAGGTTTCAGTCAATAAATAAACAATTTTATTTATGCAACGTTTCGAGAATTTATTGTTTTCATAATCATGCAATTTCAGATAAAATAGTCTCTTACATAGACGTAAGTATATACTATAAACATTGGAAGAACGAAGTGGGAAAGTATATTCTGGGCTGGGATCTCGTATTTTATGAATAGACAGAGGAACAAGTAATAAGCATACCCGATATAAGGAGGTTTTTTTTTTTTTGTTTTGAACAATCGGAAACATACAGCAGGTATTTCAGACATTTTGTGTAACAAGTTTGGCAACTGCTCTAGAAAGGTGGAAAATCAATCTCTACTACTATGTATACAAAATGATTAAGAGATTCTTGGTTTCCGAGAACTCCTTCTAAACCACAGGACGTGTTTTGGTATGGCTTTCATTTAGGGTATACTTTTCAAAAGGTTTATAAATATATTACATGGTAATAATATTTTTCTTGAGATTGGAAAAAGAATTTTCTGATGTCAAGTATCCAAAAAATAGGCTTTATTTTTTATTTATTTATTTATTTTTTTAATATACACATCATAACCTCGGAGGTGTAAGAAAGTTTTTTTTGTTTCAATATTTAACCCATTTCATTTCCAAAATCATCCCGCGATTCTCGGGCTCTGCGATAAACTCTAAAACGGTCACACAGCGAATTTTGAAACATAAATGACACCACATTCAAAGAGCACCCGAGAAAAGCAAGTCAGTATATATTTTATCGTTTAAGCTGAAGATATTAATTTATTAAACAAGTACCCTTTGTAAAATAATTAATTTTCTGACTGAGGGTGTAGCAATGAACCGGAATAGAATCCAAAGGTGCGGAGCACAGCAGCTGTTCCATCGCTTGTAGATGTTCCATTACGATCGGGGCCAGCTTTGTCCTCACTAAAATGATATTGTCTTGGAGCCTTTGAGCTAATGGAATGATAATGGCTTGCAGTACCTGGCCGAGCTACTTATTAGTCCCCATAGACCTCAGCCTGCTGAATTGATGTTCAATATGATCAATATGGATGATACCTACTGGTATTTAGAGTTTCCAAGAATTTGGACTTGAAGTGAACAAGAATAATATTTTCAAGGATAAGAAGAAATCCACTCACTTATTAGATCTAGCACATCACTATCATACTGTTTCCTCCTAAATTTAACAACGAATTGATCGCACATTCTGTTAAATGTTAAAAACCAGAGGTATATTATACATGTATGTTACTGTTTTTATGTTTAAAAACACAAAATTGCATTAAAAACATATTTTTTTCATTTGCCTCCTTTACATGAATATCGAATTTGTTTAACTTAAATATTTACGCGGTGGAGTTACCACAAACACAGCCTTTTTGCGGGACTTGGTCAATTGGACAAGGGAACGCTCGAACGCGTATTTCCGTTGAAAACTCAAATTTTAAAATAGGTAAGTGAATGTAAAAAAAAAAAAAAAAAAAAAAACTTAGTAAACATTTCTACTTCAACTGCATTTAGGGTGCATGAGGCATATTGATAGATATCCACGTAAGATTATAGAACGTTGAAGACAAACAAATTTCTTATATATCCCTCCCTCCCCCTTTTTTTTCTACTTTTGTTATTATCCTAAGAAGCTATAATTTTGGGATAGTATTAGTTTATTAATTTATCAAACGATAAAATAGTCATAAATTTGGCTTTTTAAAATTTATTCATTTTTAATCTATTAAGGTTTAATTAGAATAGGAATCTAGAACGAGTACCAGTCATAGTACAGGTTTGGGAGTACCATTTTACATCCCCTCTGAAGGGTGGCATAACTAAAGCATTTTTAATCTCATTTGCCGGTTTTGAACCCGCATCCTTGGGCATAGAAGATTTTTAATATAAAACTAGATATAAAACTAACGATAAGATAAGGACACACTTTGTATTTTTGCTCCCACATCTCATTACATAAATAGTGAAGAAAGCGGTTTAAACAATTCTTAAAATTAGTAAAAATAGGACTTATTTACCAGATAAAAGTATATAAAGGAAAAGAGACTCACTTTAATTTTTTTTTTCTTTTTTAGCCTATTTTTGCTTAATCCTTTTTTGTATAAAATTCTTCAAAATTGGTTTATATTCTTTTTTTGGCATGTATACAGGGAAATATCTCAAAAGCGATGTGGTAAAAATTTATGAAACTAATACAGATTACCCACCTATACGATGAGATAATAAAATCACAATTGTTGAGGGGCGAAACTAACGAAAATTGGAAGATTTCAAATGGAATGACTCATATATACGAGTAAAAAAATTATAAAACTAAATTATAATAATAATACTAGGCTTACCGAACCCGAATGTTCGATGCCGATACCACCAAATGCTGCCTACACAGACTTGTCCAATGAACGCCGTTCAAGATTTTTGATTCTTCGAGGTCAGCCTTAACGTAATCCTCCCATCGACGCTTTGGCCTACCTTTCGGACGCCTACCAGTCGGTTCAGTGAATACCAATTTTCTCAGAATCCGTTATTCACCGAGCCAAACAACTCTACTGACCCATTTGAATCTCCGCGATGCAATCAACTCAATTATATTCACAGGGTACAAGCTCCGCAACTCCGCGTTGTGCAACCTTCTAAACTCTCCAGTGGCCTCATCTCTCTTCGGGCCAAAAATTTTACGCAGAGCCTTATTTTCGAAAATCTTAAGCCGTTGTTCAGCCTTTAAAGTAAGTTTACGTTTTCAGACAGTAGCTGCGAGCTAAGTAATTTAGCAGCTTAATAATAACACGCGTTTCCGGCCTTTAACCGGGACTTTATTTCCTCCTTTTTTTTTTTTTTTTATGTGGCCCGAGAGGCCGTGCAGGTCCTAGGCCTCGCGGTGTAATCTCCTGGGAGTTTACACTCGCGTTTCTTATATTACATCCTTATGAAAGCCCCGCCGGGACTGGGATTCGAACTTGCAACCTGTAGTATGAGACTCTCATACTTATTTATATGTAAATAAATAGATATTCGTATTTAAAGAAGTTATTTCAGCAATATTTGAATCATATTTTTAAAAAAATTCATAAATATTAAATTTTATGTCTTTTAATATAAGATGTTATTGACCGCATTCGAATTCACGCCTGCAAATGCGCACATATTGACTTGTACACAGGTCCGTATACGTTTTTAGACCAGTGGAATACGGCCCACACCAGTGGAATATGACCGTATCCCTTTGCATACCTGTGAAATTCGGGCGTATACCTGTCTACATCTGTGAGTATATTCGTATTCGTATATTTTTTCGGAATACGAATGCATTCGTATTCTTTTTTGAAATACGATTGCATTCGTATTCGTATTTTCAAAACTCGATCTTCCCGAATGCAGTCGTATTCGTATATCCGAATGCGATTTTGCCCATCTCTGTATGAGAGACTAGCTCGCTAGCCACTCAGCCACGGACTCCCCTTTATTTCCTCCTGGATTTCATTTTTTCTTGTTATCATTGAATCTAAATTTCTCTACGTGTTCAAAAGTATGCCCTGATATACGTGTATCAATATCACCAATCTCGCCACAGATTCTGCTACTGATCATATATTTCGTCTTATCGGTATTTATTTCGAGTCCTTTTTCCTTACCGGTATTTATTAACGCACTTGTATTTAGGTGTACAGTTTCCGTGTCTTCACCTAGCAGTAAAAAAATCATCGGCGTATCCCAGAACCGGAATTCTATCACCTAGACTCAAACCTTTCTCTATAGACATCATCTTATAAAACTAAATTAGGAAGGAAAAAAAATAATAAAGAAAAAATGAAATTATATTGTCATGATATACTTATTATTATAATTATTTAAACGAATATGTCTAAGAAAATTCTAGCATACTGTGTTATGAGCTACCCAATATAGTTGGGCATCACTACTTTATAAATAAAGTATTTTCTCACTATATATGTATTCTTTTATTTATTTTCTTCATTCATTATCAAAACATATATTATAATCTATACAAATATAACGTATATAAAATATTCTTCAAAATAAGCAATACTTATGTATTTTTTAGGTAAGTGAGGGGAGAGAGGCTACCTCTAAACAAGGACTAGGTTAGGGTCCGCTTCGCCGATTCTCAGTAAAAACACTGGAACCCCTGCGATATTTCTATCCCCAGAGATAAAAGGTGGGTCTCGGCATTAAGCTTAGGACCCTGGGGAATAGCGAGCCCCGTCCCCTTCAGCAACACAAGGGGATCGATCCGCTGTTTGGAAGCACCCCATATGGAAACTATATCTCCAGGCTGTTGCGTTAACTCTAACTTCAATTTTTAGAATTAACATATTTTAATACAGGTAATTAGGATCCTTCCTTCTAGGTTAAAATGGCCTGTTAAAATTAAGCACCATTTAGCCTCTTAAGTGGATTTATGTTATGGTTCAGAATTACCAGTTTGTTGATGCAATCCAAGCAGAGCATCTTTATGTCTCAATATTATACCTTCGTAAGTGGATATATTATCTATATACATGCTGCATGTATCACCTATCAAGATATAGATATGATCAAACATTGATTTAGTATTTTAGTTTGATTGATGAATTCACATGACGCTGTACTTAAAAGCTATGGAGTTCTTAGCTAACGAAAAAATCTGGTGCGCACAACAGACGTCTTTCACTTTCATGCGTTGATAAAATCAATTTTTAATACATTTGAATATAAATATAAATTGCTAAAAAATTAATTGCATTGAGTTTCAATATAAACAAGTGTGGTAATAAATAATATATTATATTGTTATCTACGGAAATCAATTAGTTTTTTTATCACTCTCCATTAACTTTTACAACTTTAAACTCAGTGGACCCTAATACTGGAATTCGAAAATTTTCAAGATTGCAATATTTTTCCTTAATATATATTTCATATATATGTAAGTGAATGTAAAAGTTAAAATAAATAGCTTAAGAATGCGAAGTATTTTCGTTTGCCTTTCGCACTTATACCTTTTCTTGTTTTTATTTATTTACATAAATCATATTCAGAGGACTGGAATATAATAAACGTAAGTACATAACGATTGCAATCCAATATAGTAGAAAATCAAAGGAAGAATATTGTCGGGTAACATATGTTACTGGTCTGTAAAAATATAGCTTCAGAATAAAAACGTAAAAAGAGATTTAAAGGCACAAAACAATCATTAAACCTGTTATGTTATGTTGTAGTGAATTATGGACGCCTAAAAGCATTTTTAACAAAGTAAAATTCTGCAAATAATGCTTGGAACAGTTCCAGAGGAGTGCAGTATAAATTAGAGGTGAAAAGAGATCATTCAGTCAATATGTTTAAATTATTTAACTCATATTTTATTCTCACAGTAAAAAAAAAAAAAAAAAAAAAATCAAGGTAGAAATGTAAAAAAAAAACTATTGTGCTTATTTAGTTCAACCGGTTTCGGAACTCTCAGTAAATGCATTAATATCTACATATTTCATATCCATATTAAATAATTAATTGTTATCACGCACATGAAACATTGTTAGTTAATTACGTATTAAACTCATGATAAGATTCACAAAAAGAAGTTTCAGTTGTAGAGTTGTATCTAGCATGCTACCTACAGCTATGCATGCTCGAGGTTATAGATTCAATCATACAAATTGCCCATGGATTTGTTAATGGGAGTAAATAATCCTTAGTTATGCCGTCGTTCATATGAGAAATAAAAAGATGGTCAAGAGAATGTAGGATTTTAGGTAATCGTTTAAGATCTATTTCCTAACCTGGATAGGCAAAATTTAGGAATCCTATTGCTTTTAGAAATAGTCGCATAATCTGACGTTAACTGAATAAAAAAAAGAAACAAAAAGATTCACAAAAGCCTACGTAGAGTTTATTATTGAGGATATTTAGAACACAATAAATACATTTGATTTTAGGTGATCGACCATGATGCTTAAGATCGATGGCAGTTACGCCTCTTTCGATTTTTTTTTTTTTTACAAATGCGATGGTAAATGAGGATTTAATTAGAATAAGAGAATTCTCTTCAAATACAATAAAGCTATTGATGCAATTCTCAGTGCTCTTATTTCTTCTCAGAGCGAACCTTATCATTAGGTGGTCTAACTATTCAATTGGGCAAGTTTTGATGAAATAGCATTCCTTTCTATTAAGCATGAATATTGTGAAATAAAGAATATTAATTCAGGATTATTATGAAGGGTGAATACAAAAAAAAAAAAAAAAAAAAAAAAATCTCTATAAATTATCTCTAAAACGAATTGATCCAATATTTAATGCTTGCACCAAATACGGTGTATCTATTCTACATTTTTTTTTTTTTTTTTTTTTTTTTTAACGATTACATTAATTCAAACTTTAATTATTTGAACCGCTTGTTTGATTAAGAAAGTAGTTTTCCATTATCGTTATAAGTAGTACTTAAGGGAAGTTATTAAGAGTGAGACTACTCCCCCCAATTAAGCTTACAATCATTGTCCTACAAAAGGAGAGCCTAAAAGTACGCCCCTAATGGTTGGCGATTACTTGGAAGGGATGGGAGGGGTGGTTAGGTATTTCCTAAAAGGGTAAAAAAGAGATTAAAACGGTTACAGTTTACTACTTCCTCTCAGCAAAGAAAAATGATAATGGAATTTTTAAAAATTCAAATTTATTATATTCAACGGAATAAACCTTATAATTATAATCATTGCACAACATTTACAGAATAAGATAGTAACCTGTGAAGAATTATTATTACAGTGTTCAGATTCATATCATAAACATTTTTTTTTTTTTTGTTTGAGTCAATTTTCTAACAAAACATTAAATAGAAAGGTTTCTTTACTTTCTTAAGTCTTTATGTTGATATTTACAGCTGTATTAGGAAAAACAAAAAGTAAATATAATAAAAAATATAATAATATTTTAGCTGGAAATATAATAAAAAATATAATAATATTTTAGCTGGAAATATAATAAAAAATATAATAATATTTTAGCTGGAAATATAATAAAAAATATAATAATATTTTAGCTGGAAATATAATAAAAAATATAATAATATTTTAGCTGGAAATATAATAATATTTTAGCTGGAAATATAATAAAAAATCATGAAATATATGCACTGAAACAACCCACTGGCAGTACTCCAATAAAAATTTTAAATTAAAAGGTCCAGCGGTCATCTTCTTTTCAGACGCATAAGATGATTACCAAGAATAGAAGAATCTAGGAAGGATTGAAGCTGATGGAGTAGAATGGGAATGGATTTGATCATGAAAGGAATACTATCTGGTTAGGTCTAAGTCAGCGGCATATTAAAGATACAGGCCTTTGTGGATGATTTAGATGACAACGTAAGGGGCCTTGAGGATTTTACGAAGGATATTTGAAGTCAATATCGGCCTTATGATGGTTATGTAAATTAGCCTTTTTTTTTTACTTAAGTGGTAGGTTTGAGTGACTGTTCAGTAAGTGTTGAAGTAAACGAAAACTTCAGCCAGTTTTTCGTCGTTTTAGTCTAGCTTGAGAATTCCAAGTGAGAAGTTTGTCAAGGTGGAGTCCTCATTATAAGGGACTATCACAGTGTTATTAAAGATACTGTAGAGCAGGAATTCATAACTAATTAAGGATAAGTAAAAATACGTAAATTAAAAGCAACGAACCATTATATATTTCTTGAATGCAGATTTAAGATTACTTTATCTCGGAAGTTGCTCAGTGACATAGTAAAATTGAAAAATTTGTCCCAGGCATTTGTAAAATATCAATAATAGCACATATATAAATCGGAGTAGATATTTGTTTTATTTCATCAAACTTGCAACCGAAGTTCCACATTGGTCAAACAGATTTACTGCGGCAGCGAATTCCACAACCCGGCCTGAAGGGCTAAAGTTTAAAGGAAGAAAGAATTTCATGAATAAATTTGTTTACATATTTCTTGTCACAAGTATTTAGAATATGAAGTGGCGAAAGAAAAAAATATAAAATGTCAATATTTTTTTGGCTCATAGTTACTGACCAAGTTTTCTTTACACAAGGATCAATCTAGCATCTACCAACAACGAACGATGTTATTAAAAGAAACCGCAAACAAGAAATTTTTAAAGATAATCTAAGCAACTAACGAAAATAAAATAAGATGAAACTACCTAAAAGAGGCCTATATTGCAGGCTTGAGTCTCTAATAGCGAGTTTGCTAAACCGTTTAGTCACCAGCTTCTAATCGAGTTTATTTTCAAGAAATTGGTTTACCAAAGAGAATAGGTCTTTCACTGAGGGAGAGGGTGGATTCAACTGGAAAAATGAGAGTCTAATGGGTTTTAATAGAGTGCAAACAATTTTTTTAGCTTAAAAGAAAAGTATAATATGACAAGGGAAATAAAGCAATAATCGAAAATTGAAAATGAATTTTAAGATCAATGCCTTTTTTTTATAAGGTGCAATATAATTTTAGATTTTTTTTTTTTTTTTTTTAGATTAAGATATTTTTTTTCATGATTTTACAAGTGGCCACAAGCCTCAGATTTTATACGTGTTGTAGTATTGCACCAATTACATGTTTCTCTAGTAGGATAAACATGTGGGGTTAGTGGTACAATAGTCTAATTTATTATTATTAAAACAGTAGAAAGATCTGAAAACAAAAACCTAATCAATAAAAACAATTAAACTAAAAAACAAAACAAATTAAAGTACAAAGAAAAAAAATCTTAAACTGATAATTATATATTCAACTTATATAATATATATATATATATATATATATATATATATATATATATATATATATATATATATATATTTTATTTATTTATTTATTTTTTTGTTACTTTTTAGAAATATTGCAGTAATTCGTGTTTATTAAGTTTATGTGTGTATCATTTTCGGTTGTTCTTGCCTTAATCGCATATTTTTTGAGCAAGTTGGTTGTCGCAAGTACACGTAAGAGAAAACAAAATAAACCAGCGAGTACGTATAGTTTTTAATCGACATGAGTTGTAAATCCGATAAAATAGTTTTGAGTCGTGTGTAACGAGCATAATAATTTACGCTAAAGATCTGAAAACAAAAACCTACTCAATAAAAACAATTAAACTAAAAAACAAAACAAATTAAAGTACAAAGAAAAAAATCTTAAACTGATAATTATATATTCAACTTATATAATATATATATATATATATATATATATATATATATATTTTTTTTATTATTTTTTTTTTCTTACTTTTTAGAAATATTGCAGCAATACGTGTTTATTAAGTTTATGTGTGTATCGTTTTCGGTTGTTCTTGCCTTAATCGCATATTTTTTGAGCAAGTGGGTTGTCGCAAGTAGACGTAAGAGAAAAAAAAATATACCAGCGAGTACGTATAGTTTTTAATCGACAGGAGTTGTAAATCCGATAAAATAGTTTTGAGTCGTGTGTAACGAGCATAATAATTTACGATTCTCATGTATCTATTTTGGACCACTTCCGTTTTTCGGTAATTCTAGACTCAAGTGTAACTCTAGACTCAGGCCGGGTAGATCAGTATGGGACGAATGACGGATTTATACAGAATAAGTTTGTTTTTTTAGTGATAGTTTTGAGTACCCATTGAAGTATGGAATCATTTTGTTGATTATATTTTTAGCACTATTGAGTTTGTTATGTATGTGTTTTGTGAAAGTTGATGATTTGTCCATTTCTAATCCTGAGTAATTTATAGACTGGGCCAAGGAGATTACGTTTCCGTTCATGACAATGTTTTTTGTCATGGACGGCCTTTTTCTTTTTGTGAAAATTATCGCCAGAATTTTCTGGACATTAATAGATCCTTTATTTGCATCATGTTTTGAAAATATTGCTAATTAAAAAATATTTAAAACCATATTGGTTTTTATCTATCAGATATTTAATTCACGATTCTATCTGATTTTCAGACATTTTTTCAACCGAAATAATGTTACAAGGCTCACGACACCTATTAGCTTCTGCATTGTTCTTGGCAACACAGGTCCAACATCTATCATGGTTTATGCAGACTCCTTTCAATTGTTAAACAGGCCTTTAATTATATTATGCATCTTTTAATGTTTTAATCAAGGGCTTTACAATTTTAATTTATCATTGCTTACACGTTGTTTATTTATATTGCCTTGAGAGTAATATATGTTGTGCGCGTTGAATAGTTGGAAATATTCATTTGTACGAATTTGTTTTCAAAGTTTTATTTACGTTTGGAGGGGTTGAGGGGTGTGTACAATGTATTTTTATTTATTTATTGAATTTTACGGCTATATTAATTACAACGAGTTTTGTTTATTTATTTATTTAACGTCCCTTTATGCTGCTGTGGCTAATCGGACGACGCTACAGTCCTACATTTTGCCTATCCAGGTTAGGGATCTTTAAGGAGTAACTGTCATTGCTCAGGCTCGGGACCACATTTTAACGTCCTCTCTGAAGGACGGCAAAAATAAGGATTTGTTACTCCCATTAAAAAATCATAGGGCTGCCTGCGAGTTTGAACCCGGGACCTCTGGTATAGGGGGCTGTTATGCTAACCAGCACGCTAGAGGCAACCCCAATTACAACGAGTAACTATGTATGGTGATAAAATTATGAAACAAATTAGTATAATAGAGGCAATGCAAATAGAGGCATGTTTTTTAAGTAAGTACCGTTTTGGAATTAAAAAGAGAAATCGCAATAATTTTATTTTTACATGAAAGCCTGTACCTTAATCTACTTTTCTACGTAATTTCCATGAATTTTGAGGCACTTGTCACCAGTTTTTGAATACCCTCCTCAAAAAATTCTGCCGCCGGATAGTAGCAATCAAATAGAATTTTAAGTGAGAAAGTGAAGATGGCGATTATCAAGCGTCTGTTATTATCAGAAAGAAACCCCTGGGCGCTCGGCGTCTTCAAGACGATAACGAAGTCAAAACATTTGTGATGCAGTGGTTAAGAAGTCAGGCGCCAGAATTTTTTGAGGAGGGTATTCGAAAACTGGTGCTGCGTTATGACAAGTGCCACAAAATTCATGGAAATTATGTAGAAAAGTAGATTAAGGTACAGGCTTTCATGTAAAAATAAAAATATTGTGATTTCTTTTTTTTTTGTTTTTTTGCTTAACTATTGTTGCATCAAATGATTTTCGCAGTAAACTTAACGGACACGACAATAGACTGATTAATTTCTAATAGCTGAAATTCCGCTCAGAACAAGGCTAAAGAGAAGCTGGATGAGAGACCTCCTCTGCTAAATTAAAGTCTAGGAAGGGGTGCTTTCCTCCCACATGGCTACCAATTCTGATCTCACATTTGTACAGCACATTTGGTGATTGTCATATAGCTTTGGAAGGGTGTGAATAAAATATATGAAGAGAAAAGAGAAAAACAATTGCAACAATGTTAAAAAAGAGATAACCTACATTATAATAAAGTTCATTTGATTTGACATCAATAAATAGAGTTAACTCAAAATTGTTAGAACCATTTTCGAGAAAATCATAAAATAGGTGAGAAGTAGCATTTTCGGTCAACCAATTTAGATAAAAATGTTGCAGAAACATCTCAGGCATAGTTTTGAACTTTTATTGTAATGAGCAAATTCACTGCCAAATTATTACAGAAAAAAAAGAAATTACATAAGCATAACTGAAACCGGTAAATATAAATGTTCCCTGTATACCTCATCATCTCAAAGTAACCAGAAGTAATGTACATTTGTAAGAATGTCGCTTTTTTGTGATAATTTGTAAACATTACATATAGTTAAACATATTCCGAAATATCAGTTTAACGGTTCAAATTGGGCCATGTTTGGTTTTCTATAATTACAAATATAATTTATCAGTATATGATATAGTCTACTTTTTGATTCATTATACTTAAAAAAGGCGGGAAAATTAATTTAATTAGTTCATATTAAACACTCTGCCTTGGCAATGTTTCAAGAGGAAGAATACGTATCAGTCGATGAGTGTTGATGAAAGGTGTTTATCGACGTTGGTAGCTACGGGTTAAATCAAGGTTTACTGGAGGTTTTAAAGGTCATCTCTCGACTAGGGCACCGTTCAATAATGGGGTTGGATGTATCTCTGGCCAGTATAACAAATAATTTAGGTGGCTTGTTTGATCAACACGTAACACAAAAAACTTATAAAAAATAGGCTTTAGACATTTTGTGAACAAAACTCGAATTAAAGAACTAAATACTCTGATGAAGAATTTTTAATAAATTGTACAGAATTAGAGATATAACGTAAGAAAAGTATACAATTGTATAAAAATTAGTTTGCGATCACTGAAAATCCAGAATTAAAAGTACTTTGATAAATAAAAAATAATAGTAAACAAATTAATAGAATTATTTATTTTTTTTTTTTAAATTCATTGCCTCCATATTTATTACAATAGATATAATTATAATATCTTGTTTTTCTCAAATGCATTTCAAGGTCTAAAACATGATACGATGTTCTCTCTATATTCTTTCTTTATTTATATAGTTTGCCTTATTAACACATATATACAATGGATGATATGAGATCTCTTATATGATGAGGTATATACGTTTTAATTTGCCATATCTCATTTCATGGATAACAAAATGCTTATATCAGACTTTAACAATTCAATGGCAAACTAATGCAGTATAACACGATTCACACTATCTAAATCTTTTTGTCTTCGCTCATTTCTAGAACTCTCAATGTATTTTTTTATTTTTTAACAAAGCTGACATTAAAATTTATAACCAAGTCCTATGTAGTGAGTATATACTTTTGTTAAAACATATTGTATCATATTTAAAATAATAATACTTTATTATTCCATGATTCGGCATATGGAATAAAGTAAAATAATTATTGCCTTTTGCTTGATAATACACCAATAGTTTATTTCGTAGCCTCTGAAATTTCCTTATCAATTATCCTTTAACTTTAAACATAGGAAAAATTTCTGGAGAATATCTTGTGACATATCGAGATTAACAGGTAATGCTAAATAGGGATTTTAGGATGATTGAAGTATTTAGTATTCCATAAATATGTATTATTTTTATTGTGTGAAAAATTAATTATCAAACATTAATATGATATACAAAAAAAAATATCGGTTATGTTTTTATAAACATTATAAATAACTGGAATTGAATCACTAAACGAATGAGAATTATTTTAATGGCCACGGTGGAAGTTTGCTTTGTAGGTTAGCATGGAAATTTATCACTCTTTGATGATGTCAGTGGCGGGGAACTTTTGATTTGAATTTCTTCCGACAATCTTATAAGGAACTTCGGGCTCCAGGTCAGAATTCATGCATTTATAATTTATGAGTGAAGTATTGATCATTCCTGGTTTTGATATTTTACATTAGTCTGATAAATTATCAACACGAATAAAATATTTACAAACTATATTTTAATTATTACTAAGCAATTAGCTTTATTGAAGTTATTAAAGAAAGTTAATGCGTAAAAGCCATAAAAAAATCTGTTGAACATCTTAATTAGTTGCCATATAAATTTTTTATATAATATTATATTTTAGGTCAGTATTAAAATTTAACGTTATACTTTTCAAGATCCATAAATTGATCAAAAAGAAAAATCTCGCCCATCTACCATGTTCCGAAACTACTGCATTAATATTTTTGAGATTTGACACTAAAAAGAAATGTAATTCCAAAATTATTTTTAGAGCTAGTCATTAACCAGTGGATACTATTAGATATGGGGTTCCCCTGGGTTCTGTGAAATGTATTATTAAAAAGCGATTGACTTGAGTATATAAAAGAAAATGGAGGTACAATAAAATCGGTTCTAGATATAGTTTTTGTAATGGACTGAAAGGAGTAATAGCAGGACCATCTTTTTTTTTTTTTTTTATTCATATTTTATTGAATTTTACAACTGTATTAACATAAATACAATAAGTAAAATTGTTGAATTAGAATAAAGGGCGTGAAAGGCTTGTGAAGAAACTACCCAGCGGTAGAACTTCGATGTTTATTTAAGTAAGTAGATCCCGAGGCCATCTTCTTTTCAATCGCCTAGGAGGGTTGTCAGGAATATGTGAGGTTGATAGGTTGCGGACAAGAGGGTTTATATGGGCTGGGAGTTTGGAATTAAAAGTGGTATATCTGGTACGAGAAAGGTCTGTAACAAATGGGATATTAAGGTCGTTATGGATTATTTTATTTGTGACGAAATAAGGAGCATTTAGGATTTTGCAAAGGATTTGGATTGTAAGGATTGGATACGAGAGGAATTAGATGGCTTCGTAGAGCCACAAAACTCGATTCCATATGTCCAGATGGGTCTGATGTTGGTAACATAAATGAGCTTTTTGTAATGAATTGGAAGTTTTGAACGTTTGTCGAGTAAGTGTTGTAGTAATCGGTTGTCGCAGGACCATCTTAAATTTACTTTCATTCCCAATTCATTTATTCATTTATTCTATTCTATAAAATCCTTCTCAGATATTTGTAAAGAAATTCTTAAAATATAGCGGGGATATCCTATTAATAAACATAGCTGATACTCGACAAAGATATACCATAATCGGGTTAACTGTTATGTATAGGTTTCATTGATGCCGTTCCCTCTTTGAGGTAAGCTAGCTAGGTAACCAGACACTGAGCCGCTTCGGTCCAATGGTATATCCGATCTATAGATCTTGAGGCTACTAGCAGCTGGTATGTATCGGGGGAATGAGACAATACTAAGCGATTCTCCATTACCGCTAATCGACGGCTTGTTTTTCTATCAAGGTCATAATTTATTTGGCCTGCGCTTTTTAATCTATCTTTTAATCAGGTAAATTATAATAATTTTTACATAACTATTAATAGGGTGATAACAGAATAGCATATGTTAAACATTCGCTCATTTTTTTTTTTTTTTTTTTTGGATTATTGATAAATTATACAAAATTTATGACTGTCGCGATGGAAACAATAAATAGAATATAAGATGAAATTTGAACCTCAAGAGGGCAATAAAATTGATGAGAAACTAAATTAATCTTAAATGCATTAGAGCTGTATTGAGCTATTTTTTGACCGGCTGCTTTTTTAAGGCAGCGGTACCTTCAAAATAGTATTAATTATTATATTTAATGTATTTATACGCTATACGTTTTTCAACCATTAGAGTTCTTTTCCATAGGATTTGTGTTTAACAATCTCTATAGGTAGGAAGAAGGTAATATGAAAGGAATAGTTTAATGACCAGGAGTTTCTAACCAATACAATTATTATTAATAAAAGAACCAACATGAATTCGTCATTATTACCTCTCTAAGACCTCTAACGGCTTCCGTGACAGGTCTTCCAGTCTTCTGTCTCTGGAATACGACTGACCTCTTCTTGAGGATCAAACACGACCGACTTCTTCTTGTAGATGGAACACCCTCGACACCTCTGTCCCCTTCTCTTTTAAAAAATACAATATTATGGAATCTCCTCTTCATGATCAAGTTTCATGCTTTGTCCACCCTTGTCGGCTAGTGTACGGGGACCGCAGCTATTCAGTTTTCTTTATCACCCTACTCGAAGCTAACAGAGCAAATGAAAAAAAAACAAACTATAAAACTAAATGGGATTATTAAGCTGACATGTAAAACATATAATCAGATAGAGGTGAGGATTATGTAAATAATACCCCAGAATATAAACCAGGTTCAACTTTTGTAACAGTATTTTTGGCAGAACTAGGTATAACTCTATTTGATGTTGATAAAACAGTCACTTCGGTTGTAAGCCAAACCGGCATGTTGGCTTGTGAAGAGAAAACAATCACTAACCTAAGGCTTTAAAGACTGAATAGCCTGAGTGAGACGCGGATAGGGCTCTAACAGGCTGGCACTAAATAAAGTAAACATCCACCCTCCACGACGCTGAGCCACATGGCTCTTCCCAACTCCCGCCGTATTGATCTAGTCTTTGTTAGACCGTTCACCTTCGTCTCTAAGTGCTCTCAGGCATTATTGGATTGCTCTTTTATGTTTAGACAAGCGGTGGAATTCTAAAGGGTCGTAGTGGAGAAAATCAGAAGAATAGCCTCCTTCTCAGTTCCTCATTTTACTTTGGAAACCTGTAAGCGCAACGTTTAGCAATACTTGGCAATAGTGAAATTTCGATCACCGATGTATAAGGTATATATATATATATTATGTGCAATAGTTCAAATTCAATCAATCGAATCCAATTAATCTATTAGACTAGTCATACAAAGTTAAAAAACAAAACAAAGGAAAACAAAAATTATGCTGGAACTTTCGGTCCCTTTTATATTATAAAAAAAAATAAACAAATAAAAAGTGGTAATGATCAAGAGTAAATTATAAATTAACTTATTTAGTGACCTTATTTTATCGTTGCTTCTTTCCAAGTAGCGTTTGTGGTGAGAGGGGTCACCTGTGGAGTCGTGACATAACAGATTTCTCTGGCCAAGGTATTGGGTTAGAAATTCGCATATAACCCTAGGGATTTTAATGGGAGGAAAAAATCCTAGGTTTTGCCTTCCTTCGGAGGGGATGTAAAATGATGGTCTTAAGCATGTCAGGTACTCGTTAAAGATCCCTACTCTAACGAAACATCGGTAGACAAAATTTCAATCACTTTTATAAACATAATTCACAGACCCCAGCGGAATCTCATATCTAATAACATCCACTGGTTAATGACTAGCTCTAAAAATCATTTCTAAAAAACATTTCTCATTAGTCTCAAATCTCACAAATATCAATACATTAGTTTCGGAGAATGGCAGATGAACGAGATTTTTCTTTTTAATCAATTTGTGGGTCTTGAAAACTATAACGTTAAATTTAAATACTGACCTTGAATATAATATAATATATACACATCATATGATATCTGATTAAGATGTTCAGCAAGATGATTAAGATGTGATGGGGATCACCTGTAGCATGGTGGCTTGCATAACAGCCTTCCATGCCAAAGGTCATGAGTTCAAACCCGCAGGTGGTCCTACGATTTTTAATATGAGCAAAAAATCTTTAGTTATGCCGTTCTTCGGAGGGACGTTAAAAGTGTCTAATCTAGAACATCTGAGTTGAGACATTTCCTTTATCCGTCATTGGAAATAAAGGATGTTATTGACACGGACTGAACACCCAATAGCTCAATACAATCGTCCTTCGTCTCACCAATATCTTATTACAAATAATAATGTTCCAATGCAACTTTCACAATATTATTACTGACTTTAGGGTTGTTTTTCCGCTAAAAAGCTACCAAAAAAAAAAAAAAAAAAAAAAAAAAAAAAAAAAAAAAAAAAAAAGCCGGCTTTGTTTTAAAAAAAGAAAGAAAAGGAAAGTTATAATAAGCCATAGAAAGTTGTGAACAATAGGAGGGAGCCAGGTTATCTGAATAAACTCCGGACCTGACTTTAAACCCGGACCCTTTTAATTCCCAAAGGATTAGTCCCGCTGTCCCGAACACACTCGGGATTATCCCATCGATCTGGAAGTCAGGCCAGCCAACTCCTCCAATAAAGTCCTCCGAGTTGCTGACTCACGGATCTTCTGGAGGGGCGGTGAGCGAAGTTGAGGGGGGAAGATTGCGTGGGAAGCTCTCATAAGGCCCGGCTTATCAGAGATGATAATCCACTCATCGTAGAGTTTGTATCAGTTCGCTAATGATCTATTGATGAGAGTTCGGGGATTTGTATAAGCTGATTCCAAACGTTTCTATAAATGGCAGATGGTAGGAATCTAGTTTGGTCAATTAGTGCTAAATTTAAATTGCAAATACAGTTTAAAACAAATGATAGATATACACAAAATAAAGGATCACTTGTAGCTGGGTGGCTAGCGTAACAGCCTCTCATGCTAAAGGTTATGGGTTCAAACCCGCAGGTGGTCCTAGGATTTTTTAATGGGAGTAAAAAATCCTTAGTTACGCCGTCCTTCGGAGGGTACGTTAAAAGGTGGTCCCGAGCCTGTGCGATGTCAGGTACTCGTTAAAGATCCCTATCCTAATAAAACCTGGATAGGCAAAATTTAGGAATCCCACTGTAGCATCGTCCGATTAGCCATAGTAGCATAAAGTGACGTTAAATAAATAAACAAACAAACAAACATATACAAAATAAAAAAAAAGTATTTATTTAACGAACATGAATCCTATCCTTATGTAGTTATAGAGGGATTAGTGGAAGCGATGGACTGAGGCTGGTGCTCCACGATAAAAGGCCCTAAGGAGCAAGTGAAAGAAGAGGTAATAGAATTTTTACCAAAAATTAAAAATTTAGAGTTACTTATTCAAATACTTATTATTACCGATTAGTTAATAATTTGTTGGATCTAAATCACCTATGTTCTATGAATTAAATTTTTGTAATTATTTACATAGTTATTATAAAAAAAATTCTAATCCTTAATAAGGCACCTTAACGATAATAGATAATAAACGCCCAAAACACTATTCACATTCTACAAATATTTAAAATGATATTTCTTAAAATTGAAATATCACGAAAAATATTTAATATAAATATTCTTTTGTTTTAGGGCATTGATCCCCATCGCCTGAACAACAATAAAATTTTGTTTGTCTGTTTATTCATTTAACGTCACTTAATGCTGCTATAGCCAATTGGACGATGCTATAGTAGGAGTCATAAATTTTGCCTATCGAGTAGGAATCTTTAACGAGTACCTAACATAAAACAGGCTTGAGACCACCTTTTTACGTCCCCTCCAAAGGAAAACGTTAGGAAAAGCCAGGGATTTTTTCCCATTAAAAACATTAGGGTTACCTGCAAAGTTTTAACACGCGACCATGGCCAGAGAAATTTGTTATGTTAGCCACTGCTCTACAGGTGAACCCTTTCATCACAAACGATACTGGGAATAAACTGACGATAAAATTTACATCCTAGGTTTGAAACTTCGACATTGTGCATAGAAGGCTGTTAAGGCACAACACCACTGATTGTAAATGATGTTTTAGATTTTCCTAAATATCCCATCCCACCACAGCTAACCACTAGCAACCCGGTTTTTATTGCATCAGAAAAATGATCCACACACCATGAGGTAATGCAATAATATACAGCCGCGGAGTGCTTTTGTAGGAAGGTGTAAGTTGATACTGCTACGGCTATTTTATTCATGACTCAAGCACTTAGGCAGCCTGATTACCTCATGCTAGGGTTACCTGTGCAAGCATTTATGAATACCTATACTCGGTCCTTCTTAATTCCAAAGATAGCTAATATAAAGGAGATAATTCAATTTTTTTTCTCTAGACTTATTTTGATATTTAGACACATTAAGCAAAAATTAAACTTCAAACCTAAACTAGGGCTCGCAATAGTTTGCCTTGTCGAACGACATTCGATTGTGTTATTAGACGCTGAAAATCAAAATATAGTGAAACATTAACCTAAAAAACTTTATTATCAACACCTTTTTTATATCAATTCTAATTATTAACGTAATATATAACGCGTCACATAAAATGCGGCTTGATTCAAGAGCCGTCTTACAGAGAACTTGAAAATTGGCGCCAAAGTAAGCGTGTTAAACTATTCTATTGGAACATCTTGGACAAGTTTTTTAAATATTATTTGCACCTGTAAAATGTTTACAATAAGCAAATGGAATTTTATAAACAAGGAGACATGGCATGGTTAGGCACGAGGGAGACAGCACCCAGTGGTGCATCCTCCTGACATTCAAACAGGAACTATTATTTTAGGTTAGGAGGTCCCTCATCCAACTCCTATTCAGACTACGCCGATTCATGTCAGGGATGTCAGTTGTAGCCATAATTTAAACAAATTGGTTAATGCGTCCATGTAGTTTGTGGTGAAATCTTTTGTACGACATGGTTTGTTGTAGTCGGAATGCGAAAGTCGGTAGGAACAGTATCATTTAAAACGTTAGGTGAAGAGTTCGTTATCAGTCTAAAAAATTTGGATTGAAAGGTTTGTATTTTTTTAATGTGTGTCTATTTAGTAGGTCCGTAAATTTGGCAAGCGTAAGTCCAAATAGGTTTTAATAAATAAATATATACGTTAAGCTTCTGTCTTATGCGTAATTTAGATGGTTTACGTAGTATCGAATACAATAGTGTGAGTCGAAAGATTAAAGTTTTACGTTTTATTTTGACTTGTGGGCCCCATGTAAATCTTAGGTCAAAGATTAGTCCCATAGGAACATCTTGGACGAGTTGAATATTATTATACGAAAATATAAAACTAAAGAAAATATAATATTTTTAGGTTTAATAAATCAAGGGATAGAAACTTTAAAACATTAAGAAATTTTTAATTGTACAAAACTGTTTGAAACCGTATTTTTGTGATTTATAAAAAACATTCGTGTATAGTATATATATATATATATATATATATATATATATATATATATATATAATATATTGGCTTGATAACAAACTCTTTTGAAGAAGCTACCCAGCAGTAGCCCCAATGTTTATTTCATTATATATCAATTATATTACATTAATTGGTGTTTGTATAAAAAAAATGGCTGGATTGTTTGTATTCAATATTTGCTTTTAGGAAACTAATTGTCCAACGTTAAAAACAAGATCTTACATCATGACCTCAAGATCCCTTATGTCCTCGACCCATCCCAATCAAATTCTCAACCTTCCACCAGAAACTTACACTTCTTCTTAATCCCTTGGCACAATCCCTATCTAGTACCAACACCCTTACAACCCTCCTAGTAGGTTGAGGCGGCAGTGGTCGAGAGATCTCTTATAATAAGCACTGGAGTGCTGGAATGGCCAACTTCTCCACTCATGCCTGAGAGTGTGTGGCTCCTAGCGCCCTAACTCAGTCCTCCAATGGTGGACTAGTGATGAGGCTGACTGAGAGGCGCTGGGATCTCCTGACATTGTGCCTCGGCATCCAAGAGGTTCGATTCGGAGTTCCTAGGGGCAGTATGTAAATATTGTATATAGGTATGAATGTGGCCAAGATTATAATTATTTTATTTTATTTCATTTGCTTTATTTTATTTTTTATAATTTTTTTTTCGATTTGTTATTTAGGTTAACATATTTTATTTTATTATTTGTTTGTTTTACATTAATCATATAATGAATAATTTTGCTGTAATACTTTATATGCCCGAGATAGTGGCAGATTGTAATTATTTTCAATAAAAAAAAAAAAAAAAAAAAAAAAAAAAAAAAAAAAATTGTCTAACATAATGGTTTTGTATTACTGTAAAAGATATTCTGTACAAATCATAAGTAGGCTAAAATATAAATTATTTTATTAGGTCCATTATTTCCTTAACAAACCGTTCTAATTATTCTTAAAAAAAATACTCCTCAAAATTTCACGTTTCGAGATACACTGAATCCAGTTATAAAAAATAATAATAATGAACATGAGCGTCCGCCATACGCACTGTCCATGTTTTTTCTCCAAAAAAATTTTTTCTCTAAATTTGGCTAGATGGAGTGCCCGTGGCTGAGTGGCTAGCGCGCTAGTCTCCCCCTCTAAATGTTGCAAGATCGAAACCCAGTACCGGAGGGACTTTATCCAGAATAATTAGGGATTTACAGTCCCCGCATATGTGAGACTCGTCAGCTAACTGTTGGCCACTAACAAAAATAGACTTAGGGGGTGATGATCCTACCCTACAAAATTCATCGTGAAACGCAAGTGTTTTACGGCACACATGACACACTGTTGGAAAGATAAAGATGTAATTGTTAAGAAAGATACTGATTGTCGTAGATAATGATAAAATAGATTATTTAATAAAACACATATTTCTGTTGAAACTCAATATAATTAACTCTATAGCAATTTATTTTTATCTCTAAATGTATTTAAAACTTCTTAAATTTATGATAAGAAAGGAGGTAAGTGAAAGTCGTGAGTTGCTCGCAACAGATTTTTGTTGGTTGTACTCGTTCACCGTGGAAATTCTGACCGGTTCATATCTATTGATTATTAATAATGAAGTATGCATCACGTGTCACCTTCGAGACTTAGATTTAGATGACCCCGCAATCTGACAAAGCTAATTAAGATAATTCCCGGAGGAGTTCGGGATGTCCGATAGGTCATCAATAAGGAGATTAGCCCGAGTAGTTGTAGAGCTTACTATCGGGCCTTGTCCTCCTGCCAAGCACCCTCAGGGGAATTCTAAGTTGTATTGGACCAAACTTCTGTCAGCTTAATCTATAATCGTGTCGTCAACCGCTTTGAGGGAGAGAGGAGATCAGGCTTTATAGATCCATGAAATAAATAAAAAATAAAACACTCGATAAATTCCACTAAGGATCAGGATTTGATGTTGACATAGGCTTCCAAGAGAATAAAAATAGACATAGGCCTGCAAGAAAGACATCCCTATCAGGCAGAGACTTTATAACAGAAATAAACAGAATTAGTGATAAAGGATTTATTACTGGTATTCAACAATACACAAGAAATTTCATGAGAATTAAATGAAATTATTAAAATAGAACATTATGTTGTTTTTTTTAAGAAAAAAAAAAAGAAAAAAAACGATTTTTTTTCACACTTTTCTCATCCCACGTGTCAATCAAATCCGTTCGAAAATCAGAGCTCCTATAACAGTTAAAATTTGACAAAATTCGAAAGTGTTGACAAACAATGGAATCGTGTAGAGTTTTGTCCCAACGCTAAAAATAACTTTGTGTTTATCTTCACCAAATGTTTAAACATTTTCCCGGTAAAAAAAAAATTTTTCTAAAACCTGACTTAATTAAATGCATTTGATACTTATGTATGATACTTTTTATTTATAAATCAATAAATCTACAGTTAGAAGAATCTTTCATTCATATACCTATTACGTAAATACTTGTTAATTATAAAATAAATATAGTATAATTTTTCTTACTATCGTGTATATAATATATGTAAATACAAATATATACATATAAAAAACTTTTAACCGAAAAAGAATATTGTGAAAACAGTTTTTTTTTTTTCATTACACTTTTCGCTTCGAACTTCGAACTTCGTGTAAACAAATCCGTTCGAAAAGCACAGCTAAAATTTGAAAGTATTGCTAAAAATGAAACATGCAGATTTTACAACAGTAAAATAACTATGTTTACTTTTATCAAATGTTTAAACACATTCCCGGAAAAAAAAAGAATTTTCCAAGAGGATGTTAAAAAAAAAAATCATAAAAATGTAAAATTAAAGAACATGACCGGACTCAATAGTATTCCCGAGAATGGATCAATGAAATTACTATTAATATGATCTGAATTATTCTAAATGTTAATGTACTTCTGCAATTCAGATCTGAGTTTTTTTATGAACTTTACCTTGATACGAATTTTATTTATTTAGGAATGGCCAACATCAGTTTTTGGAATCAGCATATCCTTGCAGGTTCGTTTGCAGACAAAAATGTTAATCCAGGCACTAAAACAGTTAGTAAAGTAGATTTTCTTGAAATATGAGCTTATAACTCTTGTTAGATCACACTGTGTAATATTCCTCTAAGCCAGGAATAGTCCTTATACATCACGTTTGCTTCTAGTAAGACAAATATAAACAGATATCGTATCAATCAAAAAGCTACTAGGAACCGTTCAAGACACGTGCTGTAACATAACATAACTTTAATGCCTGACTTAAAGAAAACGCATGTGATACTTATATCTAATACTTTTCATATAATTTGATATTTATAAATTAATAAATCTACGAGTTAGAACAATCTTTCATTCATATACCAATTACGTAAATATTTGTTAATTATAAAATAAAAAATTATTTTATTTTATCTAATTATCATGTATATACGATAATATGCGTATGTACATATATAATTTATTTAAAAAAAAGAGTATAGTGGTAAATGTGGAAATGATAATTATTCATGTGCATAGGATTTTTATAAAGTTTTATATAGAAATATATGTACACATATTTAATATAAACATGACATTTCATATTATCATGTTTTCAATACAAAATAAATTTCTTTAGCTAAAGCAAGTTGAAGAACAAACAAAATATATGATACAAAAAATATGTATGATATATAACCTTAAAAATATATTGTACCAAAAGAAGAGGGTTTTGTCTAATTTTTCTAGTGAATAATATATTTTCAGATTTTCATGGAATTCCAGAAAACATAAAAAAATAAAAAGGGGATCACAAAACGCCCTTCAATACTTGCCTTAAACGATGAATACTGCATATTTTTATTTATTTTTTATTTTTGCATTGTATATGTCAGGGAAATAGTTGTTTCGCGGAAATGTTGAATAAGTATATTTAAAAATTGTTGATTAGGCATTATTTGAATTGAATGATGTCGTATTAAATAGAATAATACATGGATACGGATACTTCCTCAGAAGTACTATGATTTAATAGGAAATATTACTAAGCTATGTCTTGATCCAAATCGAATTTTAGTAAAGCACGGGTTTGAATACATACAAAAAAAAAAAAAAAAAAAAAAAAAAAATGTAAATGTAAAAAAAAGTTGATTAAACAATATTTCAAAATATATTTTTTAGAAAACTTGAATTTAATAGTTTAAGTGACATAAACTATTTAAATGAACAGTTTATCTTTTAAGATTTTCGCAATGTATAACTATGTATCTCTAAAAACCTGATCAATTAGTTCTTAATCGGTGGATAGTAGACTTGTTCTTCTTCTTACTATTACTTAAAATAACGATTCGAAGTTGTTATTTTTTTCAATTATTTACGTCATGATTCAAATCACTATGAACGTTTTCATTTGGAACATGAGGCTTTTTAATTTATATTTTCTAAGTAATATAACAATCTTTATTAGTAAAGACATTGCTGATAATGATCTGTGGTGCTTTTACCTAATATTTAAAGACATGAAAGTTGAGTAAAATTTTGCTATGCAAAAGAGAAGAAACATTAAATAAATGGCCACCTTAAACACACTAGGTATGACTATATACATTATTTAAAAGTTTTGACTTTTGAACTAAAAGTCAATGATCCCTATACGTAATTATAATAGGATTTTAAATGCTATAAACTGATATTTTCTAATATCGAATTAAGACCTTCGAAAGTTTTCTAACATAATGGCATTTTTCGTTTCCAAACAGGACATCTAAGGAGAAAATCCTGCAAACATCTGTATATTTCAATATTCCTTATTTTAATATATTCAAAACTCTGTCTTCTTTTAAAACATGTCTTTACAATTGAAACGTTGATTTCCAAAAGGTACTAAAGGAAACTTTTTACGAAATGGATATTATGACCTATTCATATTAACATCATTTAGTTTTATATAAAAATTTAATTTGAATTTATCTAATGAACTCAAACTCCTCTAAAAATTTAGAAATTACATATTTTCTAAAGGTACTAATTACGCATTTAGTTTTGTTCCAAATCATACTAAAACATTTCGTTGCATAACTTTAATATAGTGTTATTAATATAGTAAAAAAAAAGATTCTATATTTTGATGTGAAAAAAATCAATAACTTGGGATTAATAATACAGTAATAAGAAATTCTTGCACTTCCTGAAATATTTCCTAGAATGGATATTGTACCTTTTGGAAATTAATGTCTCAATTAATAATTCAATATACCTTTTATATGATTCATCATTTCATCTTAATGTTTTTTGTTCCATTTTGTTATTTATCTTACTTCACTGCAGTATTTGGGATTAATATTATAAAAATTAAAAATTAGACAGAAGCTGAATAGATACACATACCTACTTGAGCCAATAAGGACTTACGCTTCACAGATTTTTGGTTTAGCAAAAAAGAGTCACATACAAAAACTGCAATCATTTTAACCCAAAATTTTAAGAATCATAACGACAGCTCCTTGGTACGTAAAGAACAGAAACCTACATACGGACTTACAACAACCAACATATATAAAAACCTATTCTCGTTTTCACAGTAAACTTAACGGACACGACAATAGACTGATTAACGACACGTCAATAGCTGAAATAGCCGAATCAGAAGAAAAGCTGCTGCTGGGCATTCTCCTTCCCCATGCCTACCATGTCTGATCTTACATTTCTACAGCACATTTGCTTATTGTCAGATAGCTTCTGACAGTTGTGAATAAAGATATTCAGAGAGAAAAAAAAATAAAAAATATATATTTTTAATATATATATATATATATATATATATATATATATATATATATATATATATATATATATATATATATATATATATATATATATATCTTATGATGATAATATTTTATTATGAAAATATCTGTTATTATTATTGCCATTAGTTTATATGCGTCATATCGCCAAGTTATTTTTTTTTGTATTTTTTTTTAAATTATTTTCCTGGGTTTTTAGAAAATCATTTCTTTGATGTTAAATTTATAAAAAGGATTTTGTAAATTAATTACAAAACTGCGATTGTTAGTAGGTAACAGTGATATCGCTAACACATATTTTTTTCGAAATAGCACGAAAAGTAGCGTAGAATATACCGTAAAGGGCATAAAGAGCGAAAAGCCCTATTGTTTACAAGTGCCCTGAAAGGATGAGATTACGATAGCGTCGATAATGTCCGCTATCAAAGCCCACACCCTGGCACTTAAGTGAGGTGGCGATACCCGCCACGAGGAGATAAGAAATAACACTTATGTCGCTAACTGAGCAGTTTCCTCTGCCTAGCGTGCTTATAGCAACTCAAGTAGGAAAGCGGATCAAAATAAAAAAAGTGTATGAAAAAAAATTAAGCGTTGGTTGGTGGAAACTTCACTGCAATGCGGATCCCCTCGACGGATTTTAATTTACGGATGGGTGCCTTCCTTAAATGGAGTTTATCATCTCTACATTATTTAGTCTTCTATTCTTTGCCTTTCTGATTCAATGAGCTTGTTCATTAATAGAAATAGTGGTCTCCTTGGATATTACAAAAGTGGTCTAGAGAGGTCGGTTTCCTATTCAAGTAAGCTCATAAATATTAAATCACCAACAACTTTACCTTTTAATAAAGGATTTCTATACAAAAAAGGACTTCATTTCAAAAGAAATTTAATAATACCTCTAAAGGAACTGCTCATTCGTTTATTTAAAACTCTAAAAAAAAAAACTTTAGTAATGTTTCTCGAATTCTCATGCTTCTTGGAATAAAATATAATTAAGAGGTGAACTTCTCTTTAAGAATTATTATCATATATTCCCGGAAAAAAAATAATAATCAATCAACAAGACAGTTACATATAACTATCATTAATTTGAAAATAGTTAAAAAAAACTTCGAATAAATACCGACAGATATAGACATCTAAATTATTATGAGAAAAACTTTAAAATTAAACGGCGATAACCAACTTCCTCAGATCACAGTGCATTCATTACCTAACAATATATTACTAACACTCAATGGGAGTATTTTACAAATTCTAATCAAGGCTTCTGGACAATAAATGTATTCTCGGACAAATTACTTCTACCTTCAATTGGCTGCCTCTTTTTTGAAAGGAGGAAAACCTATATTCTTTTTTTTTTTTTTTTTATATTCGGGTACGAAAAAACCGTGCTTGTACCAGAAATGATGTTTTGAAGACAAAACATTAACTTAGCTTTAATTCCAGATCGAGTTCGCAACGGTATTCTTTTTTTTTTGTTGTTTTTTGCGCCATCGATCATTTTATATAGTTGGAACAATACAAATGTAATTAAAGATACAATATAACTGATATAATTTAAATTCAACGCCGTTCTTAACAAATAATTTTAGTTAACATTAGAATTAGTTAATATCATTAAATTTTAAATAATATTGCCTCTTAACCTTCAAGAATATATAACACTATTTAAATCTTAATTCTATACTGGAATGCTATACCCCATAATTGCAACTCTCATTTTTGCTAAAAAATGATATAATTCATTCATTATTCTTATTGAATGTAATCAAATGATAAGTAGATTATTGTGAATATTTTTAGCAATTTGAATTGCTTTATTAACGAATATTATGAGATGGCAGTTTGATCTTTGTTTTCAAATATCTCGAGGCAGAGAATATCAATTCAGATAGTGGCTGCAATTCTGGATCCCTGCCAGTTTTCGAGAACTAGAAATTATTTGTCGGTTTGAGGAAACATTCTAGGCTTTAAAAATAAACTAAGGTATAAACAACTACAGCTGGGTCAACATTCAATCTGGGAGGAAAGCTATGCTTGAGTTCAGTATTATGTCTGCATATGGCGTCATCATACCAATACTACAAATACTTTTTTTGTCTTAATTTGTCTCAATGGACAATAATAATAGGGCTGTAAGATATCATTCGTACAATATTTATGGTATATACGATAAAAAAGTCAAATTACATTAAAAAACAATAATAAATAAATAAAGTTATATAATAAAAAATTGTTTACCTCTGGTCTCCCTTGAAAAGGAATAAATTACATATTTTATGTATCATGCATTACATTACATGCATATTATGTATAATGAAGCAAATTTAGCTCATGAAAGTACAAATAAAAATTTAAAACTATAAATGTAATAAAACTACATAAAATCAAAGTAATTGCAATATTCATGAGATGTAAAGCATTTCCTATGACTTTCATGATTTTCAAGAAGTGGTTTTTACTGCGAAAATCAGTAATAAAATCATTATCATCAAACGTTATTCACTTACCCGAGATACGCAGTAAGTAGTCCGGGGTGAATTCAAAATCATGTTTCACACATCATTCATAGATAAAGATTGTTCAAATTATACGTGATAAAAGAAAAAGTTTATACTGGTAGTTGTTAATATAAGTAGTAGTGGTCACAGGCTGCTATCCTAACCATTACAGCACAGGCTAGCATAACAGCCTCTATTGCCAAAATCGCGTGTTCAAACCCAGCAGACGGCTCTAGGATTTTTTATAGGAGTAAAATTCTTCGGTTATGCCTACCTATGGAGAGGACGCAGATTGGTGATCCCGAGTCATTGCGATGTTAGGTACCGTTAAAGATCCCTTTCCTAATTAGCCTGGATAGGTATAATTCAGGAATCTAACTTTACCATCATTAGCTGGAAAGTGACGTTAATTCAATATACGGACAATAGAAGTAGTTGATAAATATACAGGGCGTATCATAAATGTCACGTCATATTGCGAGAAGATAAACTAGACCTTGAGTAGAAAATAAAAAAGTTGATATACCTCATAGTCCGATTCACAATGACTAAAAAGAAAAATCAAGTTTTGAGTATTTTCCTGTTATTAATGGTTTTATTCAGATAAATTCAAATATATTGGCATGATGTACGCGTACAGAAAAAAAAAAAAAAAATGGAACTACATGAAACAAGATAAAATTTCCTTGAAGAACTTATCCATCATCTTAATGCCAATCCTTCAAAATAAGAAATTAATTGTCGCTCAACATCATTCAGAAAATTAAATTTTAACATTTCTAAGATATTAAGATAGACGATAAGATAGACTTCCTGCCCCACCGTATCCTTTAACAACATCTTACTTACTCCTGTTGAACAGATCCGGTACTTGGGACTAAACCTAGACAAACGCCTCACATGGAATCCTCATACTAGATTGAAACGACAGGAAACTGCTCGCAGATACCGATTACTACAACACTTACTAGATAAACGCTCAAAACTTTCTTTTTTCTACAAAAAACTCATTTATATAACCAATATAAGGCCTATTTGGACCTACGACATTGAGTTATGGGGGTCCACTAAACCATCAAATTCCTCTCGCAACCAATCCCTGCAATCCAAGATCTTTCGAAAAATCCTTAATGCTCCATACTTTGTCACAAATAAAATCATCCATAAATACCTAAATATCCCATTAGTCGAAGACTTGGCCCGATCCAGGTATACATCCTTCCATTCTAAACTTCCTGCCCTGACAATCCACCGAGATGACTTAAAAGAAGATGGCCAAGAGATCTCTTACCATAAAATGGTCATTGGAGTTCTGCCAATGTGTCGTTTCTTCACAGGACAATAATGTGTCTTAATCTCAAATATATCCCATTTACTTGTTGTATTTAACCAATACAGTTGTAAATTTCGTTGAATAAATAAATTTAAAGAAATATATGTATATATATTTCTAAGAATATTCGGACATTTCAAGGAGCTATTACTCTTTAATCGTTAGGCTTTAAATTTTCTGAATCTCATAAAGACTTCTTCATTTAATTAGCTTTAAAATGGTGCAAAACGAACCTACGTTTAATAGCCAAGGGGATCAAAGGTCATATGAACGTCTTTATTCCACGTAAGGTCTAGTATCTGTTCTCACAATTGTATGAGACATCTATAAGACGCCTTGTAGAGTTATATCATTATAAAATAATAACAGTATATTATTTTTTAGATAACGCACGACTGTATAAGAATATTTTTAATGCGAATATTACGAACGATTAATCAGCTGATTGTAAAAATATTAGACGTGAAATTTTTCAGTAGAGTAACCTATATTGGCTAGGATTTCTGAAACTAAATAAGAAATGAAATGCTATGTGACTTGAGTCGCTATAAATAACGAGTAATACGTACCATAAAGTATTACAAAAAATAGCGCATCTAATGACATTGGAACTGTTCCAAACCGTACAATGTCTCTGCTAATGTGTTACTGCAGTGTGAGTTACTGGAGGTCATTTGGCTTTTAAGCTAAGCATCTGCAGCCATTGGATTTTCTTTGTGTTCTGAAACGTATACATCCTAAATACTAATTAAATCATTTGTATTTTATAATAAATACTTATTATCTGTAACATTCTACTTTGTTTATAAGAATAATGTATTAAATAAGAACTGCGACATGAAGTAATGTTGATTTTGTCAGTTGATTCATTCAATCATTTCAAAACAACACTACCTACAACACTACACTACCCAACGCAATGCTGTTTGTAAACGACAAATCCAGATATTTATTTTTAATCAAATTACGATATCCTGTAATAATATACAACAAATATTTGTTAATTTCTATAGAAATTATAATTATAATTAATTTCGCTGGTAGTTTGGATATTTATAATATACTACAGTTAGGAAACCGAAAATTAGGGATCACTTGTAGCTGGGAGGCTAGCATAACAGCCTCCTATGCCAAAGGTCACGGGTTCAAACCCGCATGTGGTCCTAGGATTTTTTAATGGGAGTAAAAAAATCCTTAGTTATCCCGTCCTTCAGAGGGAACGTAAAAAGGTAATTCCGAGCTTGTGCAATGTCAGGTACTCGTTAAAGATCCCTATCCTAATAAAACCTGGATAGGTAAAATTTAGGACTCCCACTGTAGCATCGTCCGATTAGCCATAGTAGCACAAAGTGACGTTAAATAAACAAACAAAAACCGAAAATATTATGTAACAGTGAATATTTTACATTTAAATAAGCAACTTAAAAGTTCTTATAAACCTTTTTTTTCTTATTAATAATTAATTTAACGTATATTTCTCTTATAATATTGATTTTCGCCTTTCCAAACGGCAAGAACAATCGGCAAATGTGAGGAAGCAGTAGGAAATACTGACATGTGTGGCATGAGAAAGGATTAGTACCTAGTAACAAGCCTTCTTGAACTGATCGACTATTTGTAAACGCATGAGATCTCGCATGCACCACCCTTTGGATCTACTCTTCAGACTCCTAGGCCACTACCATGCAATATTACTGATAGGTGTGTTGGTGTATCTGAGTAAGTTATTATGGAATCGTAAAGAAAGAGTCCTTATGTGCTCTTCGACTATTGGTAAATTTAATTCAGTATGCAGGCTTTTGTGAACAACTTATATATGTGCATTCTTATGAGTGACAAATTATTGGATTATAAAGTTTTAATCTTTTTTAGTGTGTAAAACATCATAATTATTTCTTATATATTTCGGTATCAGAGCCCTAGATGGTAAGTCCCCGTTGTCGATTTTGTATAGAATTAAAAGCACGTACACACATGGAATTTTCAGCAAAAACTTATTTTTCCTGAAGGAAATTTCATCCACATTAGATTAGATTAATATATATATATACAAAATTATTTTAATTCTACTATACTGATAGAATACCTATTCTACTGATATCTAGTGCTCTTAATTTTTGTTGTTTAATCAGGCAGCACAATTATCATTAATTCCATGAAAAACAAATTGAATGAGATAGAAATTTACCTAGATTTTTTATTTTATTTTTTTGTCTGGAATACTAATGATAGCCCTTTTGGGACAAATTTGAACACTTTATTATATATCTTACACCAGATCTAGAGTTTCTAAAACAGCTTAAATAGAATAATTCAATTACAAAACTTATATTAAATGATGTATTGTATATATTATAAGAAAATAGTAAGTAATAAAACAATATTAACCTCAAGTAAAAGTTCACTCACGGTTCGCTCTCTTTCTATATATAAAACTTCGATTTAAAATGTTAGCTATATAAAACATTAATCCTCAGGAACATATTTTTGTTGTTATTTTAAGGTATTTATTGTTTTTTTTATAACTAAGCTTTGTAATGAAACAATATTAATTTAAAGTTATAGCCACATGAGTTATGCTCTCTTTCTACTATTTTCCTTGAGACAAATCAAAATTTAAAATGTAAGGAAATTAACCCATAGGAACTTATCTTTGCTAGCATACGTTTCTATTTGTTGTTTCATCTTTATCATTAAGCTTTGTGGGGGTCAACAATTTTTTTTTTAACTAACACTTTGCAAATGAACTTTAAGAGCATTTAAATTTGAATTTCATACTGAAATATATTACTTTTCATGACTAGTTTTATTTGTGATTTGAAATTGCCGTCTGAAAAAAATTTAATAGGTCCCCTATACATCTTCATTAAGCTTTGTATGCCCTCTAATTACTCGAATATATAATATTTTTAATTATTGAATGAATTTTATTATAAAATATAACTGGATGATATTTTCTGTATGAAGCTCGTTGATTGGACAAGTGGAATCCAGTAACAGCCAATGAGACAGCGCCTAGAAGTTGGCGAAGGTAATATCGTTTCTCTCGTTGGCTGACTCTTTCTTGTAATGGCCTCTTCCCACTTTATCTTTTCTCGCAATAATCTCCTTTATTGCCACACCATCGATTCTACCTCCGAGTTCACCGGTAATGTATATTTGCATTCAGCCTTTCTTGTTATTTCTTTTATTGCTTGAGCGAATAGCGATTTGGTGCGAGAGAGGACAATAGCCAGTGATTCTCTTTACACCTTCTGTTTATTATAGAACGCCTTATTCATCGGATTTTTAAATATTCAGAATTCATCTTCTCTGTACATGAAAAAACTTTACATAGTTGAACATTAGATGTTTTACATTAATTACCGAACATTTTTTTTAATAGTTTTCATCAAAACTCTCCCTGAAACACTCACTAATCAACAAAGTAATAAATGCTTTAACTTTATATGGATATTATAGAATTAACAGAGACGCTCAATTACATTACCTCAAAATTATAATTATAATATCGCAAAATTATAACACTATAGCTTATTATTTAGAGATAATACATATTGTTTGTTTATTTATTTAACGTCACTTTATGCTACTATGGCTAATCGGACGATGCTACAGTGGGAGTCCTAAATTTTGCCTATCCAGGTTTTATTAGGATAGGGATCTTTAACGAGTACCTGACATCGCACAGGCTCGGAACCACCTTTTAACGTCCCCTCCGAAGGACGGCGTAACTAAGCATTTTTTACTCCCATTAAAAAATCCTAGGACCACCTGCGGATTTGAACCCGTGACCTTTGGCATGGGAGGCTGTTACGCTAGCCACCCAGCTACAAGTGATCCCATACATACTGTAATTTATCTAAAACTATAAAAGTCGTAATAACAAAGCTTTTGTTAACACCACATTTCTTATTACTTTTCGTTCGAACACAATACAAAATTATATTAATAAACATTTTTATTTAATTAGCCCTGTAGTTCATTAGTAAATAGATCTTTTAAAAAATCATCTAGAACGTTCAAATGGTTCAGATAGAACGTATATGTGTATTAATTAAATAAGAGATAACAAGAAAAAAAATTATAAACATGAGTATAAGTAATTCGTCACTATTTTAATTTTATATGATTGATATTAATTTGCGTTCCAATGATCCTTATGAGTTGAGTAAAGGTTAAAAATATATAGTTTTAGTTCAGACGTTTCGGTAAAAAAAACAACGTGTACCAGTTGACCGGCCAGAGACTCATGATTTTTATTTTTATGAAATTACCGCTAATATTTTGAGAAACCAAAATTTTTATGGTTATGGTAGGATGGTGTCGTTTTTTCTGCATTTATAACAAACGTTCATAATTTAAACGAATAAACCAATTGTTACTATATTTATTTATTCATTTCTTCGCCCTACCTTGCATAATATGCACCACGGGTTATGGTAAATAAACTTTTTCAAAGTATTTCTTCATATTATATGTTCATATCAAATATTAATATATTACAAAATCACTAATTTTTTTAATCATTAAATATAATTCGATAAAGCACCCGGAATCAACTATTCGCGTATAGATACACACGGTCAACCATTCTCATTTCACTAGAATTTGATAATTGCGTTATAAAAAAAGTAGTATTTTTTATATTCATAACGATCTTCAGTTTATCCGGCCTAAATAGTCCAGAACAATGTTTTTGTTAATGTATTAACTCCATTAATTATTTATTTGACTTCTTATTTTACAACTTAATTTATAGGAATTTTAAGGATTTAACAGGGTAACCTTTTTTTTTTTTTTTTGATCAAACAAACCTCAGTAAAATACTCATAAAGAAAATTTTTTTCACAAACCTTGAAATGACAATCTGGAAAAAGGCAACTACGATCTTACCTGAAACAAAATAAATATAAAATAATAAATAACACACATAAGATAAATATAAATGAGTTTTATTAAGAATATTACTTAAAAAATATTTTTACTTAATGCTAGTTGTCTTACAATATTATAATTAGTCTAAAATTATACGTATGATTAGAACAGAAACCTTAGCATTAAAAAATGCTATTATCCAAGCATGATCTATTGTTTTATTTTATTTTAATATATAGTCAAATTACTAATGCTTACCTTAAACATAAGGAAAGTCCTACATGTATATGACCAGAACGATGTTATCTTAATCTTTAACGTTCAGGAATACGGACGAACGAGGTCTAGAAAACATTTTAATTTTTTCGACCGATTAACTTAGATGTTAGCATATTTTTTCTGATTAAGTGTTTTAAAAAAAAAAAAAAGTAATGATATCGTTACCCTAAATATCGTAAACGTAAAAGTGAACATGGTATATGATATTCAGAGCAGTCAAATTTTTATATATTTCGATCAGGAAGTCACGATAAATGCTGGAGATGAATAATGAATGAAGAGAAAGAAAATATAAAATATGGCAAATTTCGTACAACTGGCGCGTTATGACGGTGTATTTTATGGCTCAGCAATTCAGAAAATTCTTACTATGTAAAACATGAAAATTTGTCTTTAATTTTTGTTTCAAGACTAGACTCCTTTGCTTATAAACTTTGTTCAAACTTAATATTGTTTTATAATACCTTAATTGTAATTAATTCTAATCAGATATGTGTATATATATATATATATATATATATATATATATATATATATATATATATATATATATATATATATATATTCTTGTACAAATCAATTCAAATTATAAATCTCTTCAATTGCCAACATGAGTCTTGTTAATAATAAATGTCCATATATTCGGCTCTTGAGAAAAACTTGAAAAATAATAATAGTAAACTATTTAAATAATACATTTTATCATTTAATTGATATATAATAGAAAAACGACAATGGATTAAACATAAAAAAAACAAAAACAATTAACAACTTGAAAAACAAACTGAAAACATTCGCCGTACAATGAAAAATGATAAATGATAAACAGTTAACCTCAGATAACTAGACACTTAATTGGTGTGTGGGCCTTCACAGTACAAGGTATCAAGGGTATTTATTACATGCTGACTTAGTGAACCAGAAAATATTGTTCAGTTTTTCAATATTGTCTATTTGAAGAATTTTTTAAATATTTTGGTCATCACTGGATCCTGATAAAAATGGTTGTAAATATCTCTCTCTGTCATTTATGAGCTTTTCACAGTAGAGAAGGACGTGAAACAGGCTGTTCAAGATAAACTGATCACAGAAAGTGCAGGTTTCTTGTGCTTTGAAGATGAACATTTTGGTTTTTCTATAAAGTGTGGTACGTTCTGGGCTCGAAATTCTTAACTGGCTCAATGATCTTATTTTTTTTATGTATATATATATATATATATATATATATATATTTATTTTTTTTTTTTTGAGTTTACATTATTTGTTCATTTTTATTCAATATAGAGTACATTGACAATACATCTTGAATAATTACGAATGTCGACTAATTAATAGCGATGACATAATTTTTGCATGTTTGATATCATAAGAGGTACATACGATATTCGGAGTACAACAGTGAAGTAATACGATCTCATAACATTTCCCCACCATTTCGTAATCTGATATGCCATTCTCTGAATTCAGTAGGGAAGGATAATTTAGCAATGAGTTGATTAATTAATTAATTACGCTAAGCAAATGATGGAAATAACCTAATTTGAGAAACAATAATATGGACATGGAATACATAAGATAGGAGAAGACTAGATGTAAAATTGAATGGATGAAAATAGTAAATTCCCTTCTATTATTTATAGTATTGTACACCAATACTATAGGTAATACAAGTTTTCTTTTTCTTAGTATTCTATTCAATGATATTTGGGCCTCATCATCTTTTCATTAACTTCCTTGGTGTCACTCGCATGAAAGCTTATTTAGTTTTTCTATACATCTACTACTTCTTACTGGTTACTTTCTTATTATATTCTAATTTTTACTTATTATTCCTCATAATATCTGTTATTTCCGTATTTAATTATTTTTCTCGTTGAAAAGAAAATTTAACATTTTTGTTTTTTGACGCGAAACGGCCTTATAGACCTAGCAAGTATTATTTCCTCCCAATTTTGCCCACACGTTCCCATCTCGTTATCCACTTCTTCGTGCTTTTAGACTGTGCTCTTCTTTCTTCCTCGCTCCATACTCCCCCTCTTCTCACTTCCTTAGCACCCATATGACCTTTATATTCTCTAATGTGTCCCTATATTCATCTCTATTGAGACAATCCTGATATGATATTCCTAATTTCACCTTTTCTTTTTTTATCTGCTGAATGTAACCTCCCTCTCCCCTTTATATTCCACATTTTACCAAAGATCTCCTTATTTATTCTGCTCGGGCTCAGTCTCACCATATGACCATAGAAACGCCGCTTTCTTGTTCTAATGTCCGTTTCAGGTCATCCATTTCTTTGTATCGTTCACTGGTGGGCCTCAGTCTTTATTCCTCCGGTCACTTTACTGGCAGATAAATCCTCCTCAAAAGCTTCCTTAAGCTAGGAAGAGAAGTGGTCTCCATTCCATTCAGATTAACCGGTATAACAACCGTGTTCTAGTGTCTTATTTTTCCTCATATTGAAAGACGCTTTTTAAAGTACAGGCTACGGGTGATTTCTGGTCAGGACGGTGCCCAGACAGGGAGGTTGTTTTTCCCGACTACTGTTCAATAATAATAATAATAATGTTTATTAATATAATACATTTTTTTTTCTATAAATACCAAATAAAAACATTCTTGCTTTGGATTACTCCGTCAGCAGAGTTGCAAATAAAATAAATTGAAATAAAGAATACTTATCACATATCAAACTAATAAACAGATCAGTAAAGAAAATACCAACTATAAACGTAAATTTTAATAAACTATAGGAATTACTGATTTAAATATCGAAAGTAAATTTTTTCAACAAAATGTCTTTCTTTTTTTTTTTTCTTCTTAATTATAATTAAATTCTTGAACTAAAAAAGCTCTATAACGTAACGCTTCTCTTAAAAATTTTACTAGGACAGTCCAGTTAGAGCCGTTTAAAAGATTAATGACTTCACTATCTGTTAACGTTGCACTATTCAAAAATTTGATTCTATATGGTTTTACTATAGGGCAGATGGCAATTAGGTGCTTAACATTTTCAACTTCTTTTAAATTACAAAGAGGGCATAGTTGACAAATATCAGTTCTGAACGGTTTATAATTTAAATTTAATAATTCTGCACGGCTTTTTAGTATTAATTTTGCATCATTAAATGGCATAGAATATATATAACCCCTGCTTGAATTATAATTTAATTTAGGATATAGACCATGATGCGAGCCTTGTTTTGCATTCGATTCCGCATTTAATACTTCCTCCTTAGTTATATTACTAATAATATTGTCTATATTGGCTTCCCATATTGAGTTGATATTATCTTTGTTCACATTCGTATTAATATCATATTTATCACACAAATACTTCCATGATTGAAACCAGTAGAGTTTTTTATTAATTATTTGTTTTGCAACAATTTTCGGTAATCTTGAATCTGGCAGCTTTAAAACTTTCAAAACATACTTTAAATGTAATTTTAATGTGTGCAAGTAAATATTTGAAACATTAAATTCTAAATTCAAAATATAATTTGGCGTATTTTCTGGGAGTGAAAATAGTTTTTTAATAAAGAATCTCTGTAATTTTTCGACGTGCTCGAATTTTTCAAAACCCCAAACTTGTGAGCCATAACACATGACCGATCTCGATACGGCATTGAATACTTTAAACTTAGCAGAGACAGGTATATTATTGTTATTAAAAACGTTATGACAAATACTGTTAATACCCAATTTCGCAGTAGATAGTTTTTCTTTCAAATGGTAGTTAAAGGATAAAGTAGGAGTTAGGTATACACCTAAATATTTATATTTATCTACAACTTGAATTTGTTTACCACTATACTCCCAATTACCCCTACACTTTCAACCTCTTTTCTTGCAGATCATAATATTGGATTTATCGAGATTAACTTCTAGCCCCCAACTATCGCAATATACACTTAATTTATTAATCATGACTTGTAATTTGACGGGGTCGTCACTAATCAAAACAATATCATCAGCATACATCTGCATATTTGCATCGAAATTTCCCAATTTTACACCTCCTCCTATTTCTTCGACCAAATCATTAATATAAATACTAAACAAGATTGGCGATAAAAGGTATCCTTGTTTTAAACCGCTTGGTGTGTCAAAAAACTCGGACATTCCTTCATTACCCCAAACAGCCGCACGCGTTTTGTCGTACAGGCATTTAATTATATTAACAAATTTGTTGGATATGCCACATTTATGTAACTTATAAAATAGTAGATCTCTCGGAATGGAGTCAAAAGCAGCTCTAAAGTCGATGAAAAACAAATAAATTCGGTTCACCTCTTCTAATTTTAGTTTGATTAAATTAGTTAGATTAAAAATATTATCGATTGTTGAATAACCTTTACGAAAGCCCGCCTGGAATTCAGAAAGAACATTGTTCACTTCAAGCCAGAGTTGCAGCCTGTTTAATAACAATCCGGTAAACAGTTTAGCATCGGCATTAATAAAGGATATTCCTCTATAGTTGGTCATTTGACTAGAATCCCCTTTCTTATACAAAGGAAAAATAAGTGAGTCTTTAAAATCATTAGGACTACTACTGTTCAATGTATAAAGTAATAAAGGAGTAATGGGTCAAAATAGAGCAGGGGGAAAAAAAACAAAAACAAAAAACAACAGATTAATATTTAATATTCATTTCATTTATTTATTTTTTAATAATTTATAATTAATTTAGAGGTCGCCTGTAGCTTAGTAGCTAGCATAACAGCCTTCTATGCCCAAGGGAATGGTTTCAAACCTGCAGGTGGCTCAAGGGTATTTTAATAGGAGTATAAAATCCTTAATTATGCCGTCCTTCAGAGGGAACGTAAAAAGGTTATTCCGAGCCTGTGCAATGCCAGGTATTTCTTAAAGATCCATATACTAATTACTTAATTATATACTGTAGCATCGACCGATGAGCCACAGTAGCATAAAGTGAGGTTAAATAAATAAAAAGGAAACAATTAATTTAATTAATAAAAATACTCGAAAATAAACTACTTAAGATATTTAATGTCACTGTTTTAAATAAGTAACTCCGGATAATTTTATTTCTATTTGAGACAATCTTTCAATATTTTTTTTTTATTAAATTAAGCTTTTTATCCTTCAACTAATTAAATGTTGTAAATTCATGCTGATGACTAAAACAGAAAACCGTGAAGGTCACATATACAAAATCCGGTTCAAAATTCGTTCGCTAATAGGAATATATTTCTTATCAATCATTAATAAAGGATCAAAATATAAATCAATTTAGAAATAAATGATAATTTGATTTTTTTCTGTAAACAAGTTGTACAGAACATATCCTAATTCTAAATTGTGGAGAGTAACTGAGAAGATCAAGCTTCAGTCATTTTGACATAAGAAAAATGGATTGCTAGGCATATCGAGCGCAAAAATGTCAAGGATGGTTTGTTCTACTAACCACTTAAGCGAAGGATGTCTGTTTAATCGATAATCTCAAGTATATTCCAAGAATACATTTGCAAAAATAGCCACTAGATCGATTTCACAGTGTTATTTAAACTTTCAAGAAACACCAGGTGCGATTTCAAATTAGTCTTAAATGGCCACCTGTGTCTGACATGTAATTAACAAACTCTTAAAAGCGATTCATTAGCCAAGTTGAGGAAACAGCCGGGAACCAGAAGTGTATGAACTCCTTGAAAGGAAGACAGAGCAAACTTCCACCCAACCAGGACTTTAAACGAAATATAAAGTAGAGCCAAATTAATGCTTTTGTAGAGAAAAACTGTAGGCGTATGTATTTTTTTTTTCATTAAAAAGTTTTATAGCTCGGCGGGACTTGCCCAACTTAGAAGGTGATTTACAAAGTTGAAATAATATTATTTTGCAAGTTGGTGCTCATCCAAATGTAACTCTGGACTAGGCAACTTTGCTCACAAACTTGTCTCAAAACGTAGTACATGAGGAACTGAGATAATATTACAATAAAGATAATAATAAAGAACGTTTCTACTGAAAGGAATGTTTAGCGAAAAGAACATGAAACTTGAAAGAGTAAGGTATAACTGAACAGAGATTGTAGCTGGGAAACATAGAAAATAAAATCATAGCAAACATATGAAATTTAATATAGTAAGCAATAAAATTGTAAAATGTACATTAACATCTCAGGTATAATAGTACAATCCTTAGAAAAGAGGTATTATTAAATGAAAGAGTAATTTCTACAGGATTATAGATCGTTCGAAACCTGAAAACATTAAAAATGTATCTAAGTAAGGAATATAGAACTATGCCCACTGCTGACCATCACAGATAGCACATACTATGATAGAAACTTAATTAGAAAATGGAAAGAAACTTAGTACAACAGCTATCCAAGCAAGCTGAAAGCAATTAAGAAAGGGGTAAAGCCTTTGGGAACCTTAAGTCGCATCAAACACAGGAAGGAGGTGGTCCTGGCCCGCCTCAGAATTGGAAACACAAGGCTAACGAATGGGCACATAATATCAAAAGAATTGACCCCAAAGTGCATGCATCGTTGGAGAAGCTTGAAAGTCGCTCATATTTTTGAAGAGTAAAAGTTACACATCAGGCAACTGAACAAAAAGGGGATAGATACCAAGTAATGTCGGAGCTGCTTTGGGAAACAATGGAAAAAGGGTTGAAAAATTGATGTGTCTCCTCTCTGAAATGGATATTTACAGACAGATTGGAAAATTGTTTTTTTATCTCATTTTATCATTCTTTTCTTAAATATTATATTTATTATACCATAGATTATTATTATTCGATTAGACCATTTGGAGATCACGATGGTAGACTAATTTGAAGCGCATTTAAATTTCATATCTATTCTACTTCACCAAGAAGCCATCTTCTGTTCTGAAAATCGCTGTTTTCGTTTTTCCGTCGACTTGGTTCCCGTTCTTACCTTCTTGTGTTCGACTTGGAAACAACCCTTCATGACTTTTTCTCCAAATATTTTTCTGTTCGTTATTTCATCAATTCTGATTTCAGCTCGCTCAAGATCTTGTATTACTTCTTCAACCCAGGTTATAGCCGTTTTCATTTCAAACAGTTTGTGGACTAATTTTTTAACCATCCTATTAGTACATACATATCCATACCATAGATTAGTATTTCATTTTATTTTTTTCTCTGGAATATTATCTTCCATTTATTTATTCCAAATAAACGTAATATATTAACTTTAGCTAATAAGGATTAATTCTTTTCATTATTTTAATTAATATCATTTATTTACTATTTTAACTAATGCTATTTATTTAAAATTAAACTTATAAAATATCTGGCATTGATGACCGCAATATTTTTTTTTTACATTAAACGTAAAACACAACCATCCAACTAGTACTATACTAACTCAATAAAAGCAATATTAACGATTATATGTACCAGCAAAGAAAGGTTAATATGTTAGATTCTGCATTTTCAAATCATTTCAACATTACCATTTCCGATTTATAATAGAAATTAATAATTAGTGTTAAGTCCAGTAATATTTTTCTAATGCTACCGACGTTTCAGCAGAAATATGTGAGCCATCTTCAAGTGTTGTGTTGATGCACAAAAAATAAAAAAATACTAAAACGACTCCTAAGGCCTACAGTTTTTCAGTGGCAGTTCTTGCTCTAAAACGCAATTATTTTTGTGCTTTTTCCCAGGCAGTATATTGGATATTCTATTAACGCATACTGTTATTTATTTATTCAACGGCCTGGTTATTGCGATAGTGTGCTATTTATTTTTCGGATCAATAGATAATTATAAATATAATTAGTTCTGTTTGTGATGTTTTCACTTTTCTAATTGAAATCCATTTTTTTTTTCTTTAGAAAAACAATCACGAAATAATATCAGAGAATATAATAAGGTGGTCAAAGGATTGAGTAGCACTATCAACAGCTGTCGTTGCCTTCCATTCAATCCCCAACTGACTGACATTCTGTCCCCCGAAGTGGCTTACAATCTGTACCACCTGTTGTCTAAGATCTGACAAGACAACTATTTAATGATAGAGCTGTCGTTTTAAGAAAATTTATCTTTCCCCGATCATATCTTGACTAAGACTCATTCTGAAGACACTAAAATAAATAAAAAAATCCTGATAAACGACAATGCCAAAACTTTTTTTTTTTTTTATATTATTTATTGGAATTTACAACTGTATACAGGAATACAACTAGTAAATTAGATGAAATATATAAAGGCATGAAACACATGTAGAGAAGCTTCCCAATGGAAGCACTCTAAAAATGATTTAAACTAGAAGGTCTCGGGGCCATCTCCTTTTCAGACGCCTCGGAGGATTCTCAGGAATCGAAGAGGAAGAAAGGTTTGAAACTAGAGGATTAGGGTGGGAATGGAGTTTGCCATGAAAGGAATGGTATCTAGATCGGGCCAAATCAGCAACATACGGAACATTAAGATCTTTATGGATTAGTGTATTCGTGACAAAGTAAGGAGCATTGAAGATTTTACGAAGGATTTTGGATTGTAGGGATTGGATACGGGAAGAATTCGATGGTTTAGTAGAGCCCCAAAGCTCTACCCGTAAGTCCATATCGGCCTTATGATAGTCATGTAGATGAGTCTTTTGTAGTTAAGTGGAAGATTAGAACGTTTGTCTAGTAAGTGTTGAAGTAGTCGAAAACGTCGAGCAGTTTCTTGTCGTTTAAGTCTTGTATGAGGGTTCCAAGTGAGACGTTTGTCAAGGTGCAGTCCTAGATATCGGATCTGTTCAACCGGGACAAGAGGAGTATTATTGAAGGAAACAGTAGGGCAGGATGTCATAGGTTTACGACGAAGGGTAAAGGTAATTTGGTTGGATTTGTTGGCATTTATTTTAATTCTCCAGTTCTGACACCACACTTCAAAGTCTCTGATGTGGGATTGGAGAGTTTGAGAGGCAATAGTTGGATCAGTATTGACTGATAACACACAAGTGTCATCAGCGTAGGTAGAAAGGAAAGTGTTAGGATGGGATGGGATATCAGCTGTATAAACTGTGAAAAGAATAGGTCCCAGGATACTGCCTTGAGGAACACCAGCAAACTGATTAAAAATGGATGAATAGGAATTATTATGATTTACTTTGAAGGATCTGTCGGTGAGGTAGGACTTGATGATAAGGAAATATGTAGGGGGAAGGAAATTTCGGAGTTTGTAAAGCAATCCCGGGTGCCAGACTCGGTCAAAGGCTTGCTCTACGTCGAGGAATGCTCCCGTGAAGTACAACCCGCGCTCTAATGCAGACGAGACAACGTCCACCACACGATGACATTGCTGGATAGTGGAGTGGGACGTTCTGAATCCAAACTGGTGATCAGGAATTATGGAATTAGTATCTAGGATGGGATATAGGCGTTTCAGTATAAGTTTTTCCAAGATTTTACCCATGATTGGTGAAAGTGAGATGGGACGGTAAGAAGATGGATTTTCAGGCGGTTTCTTAGGTTTGGGTATCATTTTGACAATGGATAATTTCCAGGAAGCAGGAAAGTATGTGGAACGGAGTACGGAATTATATATGTAAGTAAGATATAGGATAGCTTTTCGAGGAAGGAGTTTTAAAATATGGGTAGTTATAAGATCATGTCCAGGAGCTTTGCGGGATGGTAAACTCTGGATGATGTTAGATATTTCAGTAGGATGGAACGCTTTAGGAGGAAGAACCATTTGGAGTGGGATATCTAGTTCTGCTTCTATAAACTTAATGTGACCGGGATTATGAATATCTGGATGTGGATTAAAGGTTTTAAAAAGGTGCTGACCGAATATCTGGGCCTTTTCTTCATCAGATCTTGTCCAGATATGGGATTCAGTTAGGAGTGGATGATTACATTCTTTGTACTTCAGTAACTTTTTTGTGGTCATCCATAACGATCTGTCTGTAATAGTTAGTTTTTCAGTAAAGTTGAGTAAGTTTTGAATTTTAACTTTTCTGATTTCTGATTTTAGTCTGTTAGTAAGTTTGTTATAATAAGTTTTGTCTGAAGGGTATCTAGTCCTATGCCACTTCGATCTTGCTCTGCGTTTTTCCCTTAATAAGATTCGAATGTGCTGTGGCAGGACAGTCTCCTGTGAGTTAGTAGTGTTAATGGTTGTAGTGTTGTCAAGTATACTACTGCTGATTGAGTCAGTCAGTTTTTCAACAGCTTTATCAATATCATGTTTAGTCTTTAGTGGTATTTTTAAGTCAAGTTTGTTTTCCAAGTCATATCTGAATCCGTCCCAGTATACTCGTCCTGTAATCAGAGTGGGAATGGTGGGCTTAGGAACAAGGCTTGAATGCAAGGAAAGCAGAACCGGACTATGATCGGATGACAGGTCATTTAGGGATTTGATTGTGGATTGGGAAGAAGATATCTGAGAGGAAACAAAGATGTCTAGGATATCAGGACGTTTTTTGAGGGATGTAGGCCAGTATGTCGGGTTCATTGGCGAAAGGATTGTATAACAATGGGTGGTGGAGACTCGAGAAAGGAGATTGCCACGGGAGTTGGATGTTCGGCAACCCCATCGCTGATGTTTCGCATTGTAGTCTCCTCCAGCAATAAAGCGCGGTCCTAGGGATCTGAACAGGGCCAAAACTTAATAATATTTTTAAACAATACATAATGATCGTAATATTTTTTATTAATATAGAATTGCTATTATTATTTTTTAATTTTCACTTATCTATAAATAAAATATTCTTACATATTTGTAATATTAGGCATAATGTATTTTGTAACCAAAATACAAAATAGATAATTAATTAGTGATGATGCTAAGTGGATGAAGGACTTCTTTAATTTTTATATTCATGTTTTTAGATTGTTGTAGTTTCTACGCATTTTTTTTTATTTAACATCAAAAATGGACCTTGGCAAGCGAGAAAAAAAAATATAACACCCCTAAATATCTGTGATATCACGTTTAAAAATAAAAAAAATTAGTTTAACATACGTCCCTAACTCAGTTATTTTTAAAGATAAAAAAAGTTCAAATTCTGGACACCGCGATTAACTGTACTGGAATACAAGAAAGATTGAATGTTTAACTTTATATCCACTAATATTTTTTTGTGAATTTAGGAACACCAAATTTAATAATTAAAATTAATAAGAATTAAATTCCCTACAGTTTAAGTATTTAATAATTAAATTTGGTTAAGAAATAGGGGAGATACAGCGATACTTTATACTACTAGCAGATATGTCTTTTTTAAGTTTTTGTCATTATAATTATTTGTTAATTGCCTAAACAGCTATATCAATAGTAATACAATAACATACTTTTTTGGAAATATACGCCCTACTGCAATAGTTAGCTGGATGATGATATTTTAGTCGTTTGGGACAATATATGTTTATAGTACTTAATATCCATTATTTTTTTAATATTTGATTTATTTAAGCTTTATTTCAGAGACAAACTCTGAGAAATATGAAATGTGGTGAATAAACGAAATATTAATCATTACTAAGTTAAGTAACCATTAAACAAGCCAAGCTGACGTGGAAAAACCTCGCATTATGAACAATGAAGTGTAAAAATAAATCGATAATAGATCTTGTATATTATTTTATTCATATTTATTATAACATAAACATGATATAAATTTTGTATTACATACATTTTGTATACCAGGTTTTTGTAACATGGACATGTACGGACTCAATGTCCACTTATAAGTACAATAGCAGAAAGAATAAGATGGAACAGTCAGATAACAACAAATCCATAAAACATAAATAATTATTTTAATAACCTTGTGTTGATAACTAATTTATAAATAATGTTTTTCTGGAATAAATATTTCACTTTCATAAAATGTATGGGCACTTATGAAAATTACAACAAAACTCCCTGCACTCAAAAAATAGGGCAAGGATTTGACAGTTTTTAAAATAATAACATAAAGCCATATCATGTAGGAAATTTTATCAACTGAGGTACAATTATCTCATCGCATGCTGCCATTTATAACGCATATGACCTGGTTTTGCATGGATCTGCCAACATCGACCCATTGTAATAAATAATCAACTTAATAAAATGCCATTTTAGTTTATAATTTTTGATATTGAACATTTGTTTCCTCTGGATTCTAATCGACCAAGAATTTTTTAAATATAATAACTCAGTTCTTTTATTAATATAGCGAAGAAATGTATAGAGTTTTAGAATCAGGCCACCACGATTATTAATAGAAATATGAAATTTCAACTATAAACGAATTATGTTTAAAGATAAAGAGAAACACACATAGATAAGAAAAAAAATATGTTTCACCCCTTTGAATAGTGCATAATTTACACATTTTAAATAAGCACGTTTGTCAAAAGTAGTAAAAGAAGCGAAAAAATATGGGAAAGGTAGTGAAAAAAAACTTTTTTTTTTTTTTTTATATTTATTAAGAGATAATACAATCTGCCACCTTCTGGGGCAATGAGTATTAGAGATAAAATAAATCATTCATACCATATGTACATTGTAAATAAAATTAAAGAAAAAAAAATTGATAAAGACTAAACAAATAAAAGAAAAAATATATATACACAAAATTAAATAAGTACTATAAAGAAAATAATAATAACAATCTTGTTCACATTCATACCTATTTACAATATTTACAAACTGCCCCGGGATCACTGAATCAAACCTCGAGATCCACTAGTGGATGTCGAGGCACAATGCCAGAAGATCCCAGCGCCTCTCATTCAGCTGCGTCACTGGTCTTGAGAGCCAGTGGAGGCTGCGCGAGGGCGCTAGAGCCACATACACTCAGGGCATGAGTGGAGAAGCTGGCCATTGCCAGCACTCCAATATCATATGAAAAAAAAAAAATAAACTAGATGTAGGTTTTTAAATGAAGTTGTTTTATTTACTTACTAACAGTTACATGTATTATTCAACCACTTATGGTTATTTTACTTCATTTACAAGTTTCAAAAAAGGTTCCTAAGTTAATTTTTTAAATTGTAAACAAATTTACAGATAAATCCTATGTAATAAATCTTATTTTCAGAAACAAAATCAATATTTCTGTTTTCTTCTTATTTGTTTAAATAGTTTTAGTAATACAGGCCTTTAATCCAACTTCTAATACTAAACACTACATGAGGATGTGCTGCATGGTCAAAAGATGCATTGAGGCGCTTTAATTTTTTTTTTTTTTTTTTTTTTTTTTTTTAAGAGATCGTTACGAGCGATTCATTTTAAGTATATCATCTGCTCTCTCTATGTGATTCAGTGCCATTTCATATTTCTCAGGCAACTGTAAGTCAGCTTGGCTAGTCCTTTTGTTAGGTTCAATTATTTTGTTTAGTCCATTTTGGAATCGACATGGAAATTGAATGATTATTATCCTCTTAATGCTTACATATTATCCATCCACATAAATACCATCATTGCTCACAACATATCTATAACGACGAACTTGTTCATTACTTTTTGCATTAAAAAATTTCTGAGTTTCGTTATGAGCGATTATAGCCAAATAAAAATATACGCAAGTGAAAATTATATGGTTATTACTAATTTAAGGAACGAGGATGATTAATATGAATACTAAACAAATGAATTATTTGTGTCTTTGTTTTTTAATTAGTAACTTTTTCTTAAATATAGCTGCAATAGTAAATATAAATACATAAGAACATTTTTAATTAACAGGTTAGTTTTCCTATGCTAGTTTATGATACCATGATGGTTTTTGAATAAGGAAAAATAGAGATTTTTTTTTTTTTTTTTTTTAATTCAATCCATGAACAGATATAAAACGAATCAGGAAATTTTACCCCATATTTGGTAGGGACTACAAGTAAACGCGATCCGACTATCATATCCATTCCCTTCAAAAACCTTTTGAATGTACTGGAATATTTGCACCACAAATGAAAAACTGAAATATATTTAGGATGTATATTCCACTGTAGAAACTATTATAGGTGGAATCATCAGGAATCAGTCATTTTTTTAAATATTTTAATTTTGACAACGTTTCAGCTCTAGCTTGTATGCCATCATCAGGGCATTACTGAGCCATGTCCAAGCATAAACTCAATGATGGCTCACAAGGTTGAGCCGAAACGTTGGCAAAATAAAAAAATGAAAAAAAAATGACTGATTCCTGATGATTTCACCTATAATGAAAAACTGAAATCAATGATAAGAATAGAGAATAAATGTTCGATACACTAAATCCTAATACTTGAATTATATCAAGACATTTAAAACCAAACTCAAACGTTTTATTTCTTTATTTCGAAAGAAATCAAATCACCTTAATTAGTGATAAAACATTGGTTTTCAATTAAACTGTTTCTAGAGATCTTGTCCTGAAATACAAGCATGCTAGAAATGGGAGAAAGAGAGAGGGACACAATTACTGTTTCGAAATGGGATCTTCATGTTCAGTCTCCCACGACAGATACAATAAAGAAGTTCCAAGAGCGCAATCAATACCACACGACTGATACAAAAACTAATATAGGCAGATATAACTTGCGTAATGCGCCACCGCTGCAGTAATCTGTGATCCTGAGAGAGAAAAATAAATCCTACTAATTGTCATTGGAACGTTATTAATCATCTTAAATCTATTCATAAAAGTGTTATTTATAATCAAATAGATATAACGGTTGAAGTCAAGTATCGGCTAGTTATAATGTTATTATTAGTTATAGTGTGATACCGCTAGTTATTGATGTTGGTAAAAAATAGTTTATGAACAATTGCGTCATTTTTGTCTGTTACTTAAATTTTGTTGTTGCTTATTTTAGGTGAACCGTTCTTTTTTATTAGGAATCTGGTCCGTTCTAAATGAAAACTGCTTGGTTTTAATTTAGAAAATTGGTTTAGTCCAAATTATTTTCTGTCCAATTTCCTTGAACATAGAAATTAGAATCAAATAATATCATAGATACAATAAGTATCAAATAATATAACTGATACAATCAGTTAAATGACTGAAACTCTAAATTATTTGTATGAATATATTTTTTATGTGCACAAGAGATCGAACTACACCAAATCGAACGAGAGTAGATTCAAAAAATTAATTTAGGTCATTAAAAGCTGTAATGATTAGGCAATTTTACCTACCACTTATTAAAAAAAAAATGTAATTTTTGCCTTTTAGCTTAATATTGCAAAGATGGTGCAATATCGGAACAGAAGGACGTGTTATATCACCTTTATGTATTATGCCTCTCTATATGTTATATCTACTAAAAAATCCTAATAAATGTATTAGAAACAAACAAGGCACTGCAATGATTTGAATGATACTTGAGCGAGGGAGAACAGCTTAAAAGTAAAAGACAAATACGATTTGCATCAAACTTAATTGCATGATTAGTATAGAAAATTTAACTGTTCATAGTTAAACATTTTATTGTACAATATTAGGCATACTTGACGAAACAATGCTATCATTACCTTTTACTACTTTGTATATAAGATAATATTTGTTCTGAAATATTTACCTTTCCAACAGTACATTATACACATATAATGTACCTTGATAGAATCTGTGCCTGGGCAAACCTTAATAAACTGATGCTAAACCCTGTGAAAACCCAGGCCATTCTAATTGGTTCCAATTCCCTCCTCAGATCCTATACCACGTTTCCAAGTCTCACCCTTAATGATCACCCTATTTCCTTCACCTCCTTAGTCAAAAACCTAGGTATTACTATTGACCAAACTTTTTCCTGGAAACCCCATATTGCCCAAATTTCTCGAAGAACAATAAGTACCCTCAAATAGTTCCATCGCTCCCATCATCTTCTTCCACTATCCATCCGTAATCTCCTTATATCCGCATTTATTCTCCCCCACTTTGACTATTGCTTTTTAATATATGGTGGCCTCCCGACGGGGCTTGAGGACAGACTAAAACGAATTATGAACATATTTTTAAGATTTGTCCTCAGTACTCCGAAGAGGTCACATGTAACCCATTTTTACTACGAGTTGAAGTGGCTCCTTCCCCCAATCCGCAGACAATATTTCCTAGGATCATTAACAGGACCAAATCATTAACTCCTAACACCCTCCATACATTTACAGTCTCCTCTAATTTAAATCTTCAGTCCATTCACTTGAAACAAGATCACGCCATTCCGACCTTTACTTTCCTAACCATAGAACTAAAACGTTTGATCGTTCCTGTCTTGTACGCTCCTCTACTTTCTGGAATTCTCTACCTACTCATATCCGCCATGCTGCTTCCCTCTGCTTTTTTATGATAAATAATAACCATTCTAGTTTTACTTTCACTTACCTATATATGACATGTATAGTAAGGGAAAGTATTGGGATCGTGAAAATTTTAGAATTCCAGTTTTCAACGGGAATACTCGTTTTAGGGTCCTCTGAGTCCAAATGACCAAGTCCCGCAAAAAAGTCAGTGCGTTTGTTTGTTTTTCCGCGTGCCCATGTGTGGTAAGTTTAGCGAAGCAACTTTTTCATGGAAATCGGTTAACCAGAAGAGCCACTTTATAGCATGCATTTTCCACCTTTTTAAGATTTTCTCAAAAACGGCTTTAACGATTTAGATTGAACTCCCTATATAGATGTGAAATTTAATGGGATTTAATATGATGTAGGTTTTAATTAATTCTAAATAGTCTGTCAGGATTTAAATGCTGATAGTTCAAATTATCTTCCTCTGAAGTATCTTAAATTTTGTAGATTCGAAAAAATTAACCATTTTTTGTTGTTAGCATTGATAAAAACTGTATATATATGTTTAACAAATTCGATAAACATCTAAACTAGAAAAGAGCGAAAATACTTTTTATACAATATTTGTGTTTATGAACATAAAAACAGTAATATAGATGTATATTATACCGTTGGAAAGCTAAAGAATTTAGAAAAAAAAATGATCTTAAACATATATTTGTATAAATTAATGGAGAGTAATGAAAGGCCGATAATAGGAACTGATTGTTTTCGATAATAAAATAATAAATAATTTTATAAAAAACATTTTTCAGCTGAAACAATGTAATTAATTCTTTAAAATTTATTTTGATCTCTAAATGTATTAAAACATTTTTAAATTGATTTTAACAACGAAGGTAAGTAAAACTCTTGTGTTGCGAGCACCAGATTTTCTGAAAATGGAGCTAGACCGATCATTTCGGCGTAACATGCGAGAAAACGTTTAAGAGACAATGGGGAAGAATTTCCTCCAGGAGCCAAGACTAAGTTGGGAACCTGCAAGCTCACTAATGGAAACGCTGCAGTTTTAGAGGAATGTTCTAAAGTGGGAGAGAAGAGCAAGCGTAAGCGGACACTGTTCCAGGGACGATCGCTGGTAATGAGATTTCCTAGCAGGGGGCGGGGGAATATAATTAGGGGAGGGAACTGAAACTTGTCTCTACCGGCTCCTCTTCTTCAAAGCCGACATTTTGTCCAGCTTCATTTTTAAATTTTTATATAAAGGCTGGAATCCCCTAAATTTCCGGGTCAATTTATGAGATAATACATCGGAAATTTCAAAAGAGCAAGAAAACATTTAACCTGATTCCTGAAAACCATACTAAAAGTTAAAACTGTAAATTATTACACAATGGGTTATTATTTCGAAATAGAAAATTATAAGGAAATACCTGTTTACAGACAATTATCTAAAATGCAATAAACTATTCAAAATAAAATCACAACAGCTAATTTCAAAATTTCTATATTTCTACTTTCTCTTGACCGACTTCAATGATTTATTTTTTTATTATTTTTTATATTAAATTAAATTTTTAATTGAATAACACTAACAACATATCTAGTATTTATAAAAGTGTGCGGTAGATGATAGATAGATATAAGAGTGTTCGGTCATATATTTAATTTTTATTATTATTTTCGTTAACTTGATTATAAAAAACTTTTAATTTATATATACACTTAATATATAGACACTTATAATTCATATAACCATAGTCGAAAATAACTGATTTTTTTAAATAAACAATTTAATCAGCCGTATTTTTAAAAATAACGGTGTTAGGATTATTCTCGAATGTTCTGGTATTTTTGGCCAAACTTCAGAAAAGAATCGGTATAGTACTTTCGGAGAAAATCTGCGGACGGCGTAATTTTTTATACATTATTTGGGCTTAACGTATCTTGAAACTTAAGTCCTCAAATTTCAAGAGGGGAAAACAATTTCTTTTGTAAATAATAAATGTAGAATCCTCGAAAACTAGCTACATCGCATGGCCAAGGGTCTAAATTGTCTGTCGTGCTATCTTAAACATAAATATATTATTATATAAAGTTCTTGTTGCTAACTTGATCATTGATTTCCCTATTAATCGTAAAAAAATTATTAAACCTTTAAATTTTTAAGATTAGCAATGAATTTCCTGATAATATTGCGGATCCAGTCTTACTGTTATATATTTTATTTTATTGTATATATTTATTTTTATATTTTATATTTGTACGTCTTATTTTTAACAAAATTGTAATCGTTTTGTGATATATTGAGATTATAATAATTGACACTTTATTTTTATTTTACTTTCTTCTGCTATATTTCCACTCTAACTTAATTATGAGTAATTTAGAACCTTTTTTTTTAAATTAGAATGGCTAATGGTCTTATCTACTTTCTATTTTTAGTATTTTGGCTGAGCTTTAAAATAAGTTACGGTATTTCATCTAACTTTAAATTTTTAACATTCATCATTATTTCAATTCTGAATTATAATCTTATATTTTCTAATAAAGTTTGCCTTATGCACTGATAAAATTAATCATAATTTTGCTTATTCATCCTCTTCTACGTCCAAATGTTCATCAAAATATTGTCTAAGGTAAAATCAATCTAAACAATTACATTCATATATCATCGTTCATTGAAGCCTTTAATTCTGAATACATTTTTATATTATATTTTTTTTTAATTTATACTTTTTTTCAAAACTATTCCAAAATTCTTCGACGAAGTGTTCTACCAAGAATCTTATAGGCAGTCGTCATTTGTCTGTAATTGGCTGGGTGGGGTCGGAGGAAGGACTATTGTTATAGGCCGAGATTGGATCTTATACTTCTCCAGGCCTTTCTGGAGCCAGCACGAACGAATATTTGATTTGGCTGGCTGGAATTGGTTGCGTGATTCACGGGGTAGCTGGAGGATTCACTTCTCACCAGATGCCTTTTCAGTGAAGAAGTGTATTTGCTCCTCTTCATTTTATTCATCATCAGAAAGATGTCAAAACTCTAATTGACTATGACAAATAAAGATCGCAACTCAATGATTTAAAAAAATCCCAATTGGAAAAAAAAATTATAATATGTAATTGTTATTTAGAATTAGTAAATTACTCTTCTATGCAATGAATATTGTAATTGGTTCTTGAATGTCTAAACAGATATGTATAATAAAATGAAATATAAAAACGACATGGAATATGATGTGAATAGATTCACAGTATAATTATGATAAATACATAAATAAAACAAGTAAAATCTTTGAATTATAATAAAAGGCGTGAAAAGGCTTGAGAAGAAACTACCCAGTGGTAGAACTCCAATGTTTATTTATGTAATTAGATCCCGAGGCCATCTTATTTTCAATCGCCTCGGAGGGTTATCAGGAATATGTGAGTATGATAGGTAGCGGACAAGAGGGGTTATGTGGGTTGGGAGTTTGGGATTGAAAGTGGTATATCTGGTACGAGAAAGGTCTGCATGAAATGGGATATTATGTCCGTTATAGGTCGTTTATTTGTGACGAAGTAAGGAGCATTTAGGATTTTTCGAAGGATTTAGGATTGTGAGGATTGGATGCGGGAGGAATTAGATGGTTTCCTAGAGCCCCAAAGCTCGATTCTATATGTCTAAATGGGCCTGATAATGTTAAAATCTATGAGGTTTTTGTATTTGAGTGGATTTTTTGAACGTTTGTCAAGTAAGTGTTGTAGTAATCAGTATCTACGAGCAGTTTCTTCTCGTTTAAGTCTTGTTTGAGGATTCCAAGTAAGGCGTTTGTCAAGATGGAGTCCTAGGTATTGGATTTGTTCTACAGGAGTGAATGGGCTGTTATTAGAGGACAAAATAGGGCAGGAGATCATCGGTTTGCGACGAAAGGTAACGGTAATTTGGTGGGATTTGTTAAGTTTATTTTAATTCTCCATTCTTCGATGGCTGTGATGTGGGACTGAAGGATTTGGGATGCAGTGGTTGGGTCATTATGGACTGATAACACGCTTGTTTCATTCGCGTAGGTATTGAGGCCAGTGCTAGGGTAAGGTGGAATATCAGCTTTAAAAACTGTATAAAGGATGGGACCTAAGATATTACTCTGAGGTACACCAGCGGATTGACCAAATATGGACGAGTAGGAAAATTATAGTTTAGTTTAAAGTTTCTATTAGTGTGGTAAGAATGGATTAAAAGAAAATATGTAGAAGGAAGGAATTGACGAAGTTTGTAAAGGAACCCTGGGTGCCAGACTCGGTCAAAATAGAAAAACACCTGTGCAGTACATTCCGCACTCTAATATGGAAGAATAAAACACGATGGTATCGCTGTATTGTAGAATGGAATGTCCAAAATCCAAACTGATAGTCAGTAACCACGTGGTTCACGTCTAGGATGGAATAGAAGCGTTAATTTTGATATACATATAAATATTTGGGTATTATAAACAACTGTAATGATTGACAGGATTTGTAACGTTAGTGTTAACCCTATATTCATTTCTACGATTATTTATACTTCTGCTCAAAAAACCACATCATGAAAACATTAAAGAGTTTGTCTAAAATTAATTAACGGAGATGCTCGAAAAAATAAAGGGATGTAAACAATATTTACAGAGCCTAGAGGCTTTAATTAGGAGAAAATCTGTACCTGCGCTGAGCCTCATAGCTGGAGAGGATTAGCTGGTAATTAGATCTTAAACTAACAAAGTAATAAGTTTAATTAGTATCCAGCCCAGTGGCATCTTCACAGAACTATAATAATAACAGCCAAGCACATTTCATAGTATCGGTCTGATGCGAAATTAATGCAGGTTTCCTCTATTGCAATATCTTAATTCCAATTGTGTAAACAAAGCTAATCCTAACATTGATCATTATTATACCAAAACAAACCTTATCTAATACCCTCTCTTTCACCATGAATTTGTTTAGTAAAATCGTTTTGTTCAGTGTGTTCAAAGGTCTTGAATCGAAAATGTCAAAGTGCGATTTTCGTCAAATTTATTTTTACGAATTTAAATTAGGGCGCAGCGCTGCGCAAACGGCTCGTAATATTAATGAAGTTTGGGGTCAGGGGGCTATTAATGAGTGCACGGGGCAGCGTTGGTTCCAGAAGTTTCGCAGAGGAGATTTCGACCTCGAAGACAAGGAAGGTCGGGGCCGTCATCTTGCTCTGGACAACGACCAGCTGAGGTCAAAAGTGGAAGAAGACCCAACCAAAACCACACGAGAAATGGCGGCGGAACTCGGTGTGAACCAATCCACAGTTGTACGCCACTTGGAAGCAATTGGTAAGGTAAAAAAGTTGGCCAAGTGGGTGCCAGTAGTAACGCCAGACCACACGTTGCACAACCAACGCTTCGACGACTGCACGAGTTGGGCTACGAAGTTCTCCAACATCCGCCTTATTCACCTGACCTCTCTCCTACAGACTTCCACTTTTTCAGGCATCTGGACAACTTTTTGAGGGAGAAAAATTTTCAAAACCAGGACGACATTGAAAATTCTTATCGTGATTTCATTGAGTCCAGGGATTCGGATTTTTTTTCTGGTGGAATAAGAAAGCTTGTTGAACGTTGGCAAAAGTGCATTGATTCAGATGGAAATTATTTTGATTAAAAATATATTGTTAAAGTAAAGATATGGCGTATTTACAATACCTACTAAAAACCTGCATTAATTTTGCATCAACCCAATAGTTATGATAACTATAATATTTGTTCAAAATAACAAATTGAAGTTATCAATAAATTATCGGCGGTTTCAAATTAAGGTTCTGTTAGAAAAAAGGCAACTATTAATCATGGATCATACTATTCCGGCCATACATGCCCAATAGAATTTCAAAAAGCTTTAAACATATCAGACATAAAAAAATAAACAGAAAAAGACCAATTCAGGAAAACAAAAATAGAATCTTCAAAAAAAAAAAAAAAATCAAGTACTAATTGTGTTGCATAGAATGATGACGCAGTAAAAAATATAAAGTATTATAAAACATTTTACTATTTTAACCCTCCGTGGGTAAGGTGAATTTCAGATTCGTACATGGTAAGGTGGGGACGGATCCGACACGCTACTTTCAGAAATAAGTTTAAACTTTGAGAGTTTTATAATAATAATAATAGCAATTTTAATAGTATTTCACATTATTTTATGTGATAAAATATCATTAACGTGATGGTTCAAGAATTTCACTTTTATGCCCGATTCAAATTTGGACATACTAAGTAAACGTGGTGAGTATTTTCTCCCAGGAGATCACACCGCGCAGCCAAAGGCCTACACCTGGGAGGAGAGGGAAATAAGGTGGGGTTGTTTCGAGACAGAACGAGCTGAAAGTACGATAATTGTTACTAGGAGCTGACCGATTGGAAAACCCGCTCCGGTAAAATGGGAAATAAGAATGAGTCTTAGGGTACCTCAAGTGTAGTGCAGTCTCCAAAGCTATTGTCCGATTACTATTCACAAAAAACTAAAATGTTAGTACCATTCTTGTCTACTTAGGAACCAGTTATGTAAGGAGCCTGAGATTGTGAAATCTACAAAAATGCAGTTACATTTATCCACTGTTATTAAACATCGCTTCCCGATTTTTCCTGTACAGTACCTGTATTATATAAGATTCCTTTTTTCATGCCGATATCAACCGTTATTTATGAAATTTAATATCATACAATTCCGATTTACCTTTTTATATAATCATCGGATAAAATTTATCATTTTAATGATATAATAGGAATAGGAATTTCTATTGAATCCAATATTATTTTTATTTCTAAATTAAAATAATGTTTTTTTTTAAAGGTTTCCTCAACTATCGTATTCTTTATGTATAAGATTTATGATCATATGTATAACACTTATTTCTCATGAAAATTTCAAATTTAGATACAAAAATATTCTGTTATTAGTGAATTGAAGGCTGTTATAATACTTCTGTTATTCAGAAGTTGTAGGATTCCTTGCTCTGGAAGCTGCTGCTAAAAGGATGGGACTTATTGTCAATAAAACCAAAACCAAGTACGTGGATCAAGCTCCGAGATCGAAAGCCACCAGCGTTTCTTTTGGGCCACACTGATTTGAGCATGTCTCTGAATTTGTTTACCTTGGACCAAAGGTAATTTTCATGACCAATGACGATGCCATGGAGATTAGGAGGAGAATGTTAGCAGCTAATCGCTGCTATTTTGGACTTCGGGAGCATCTCTCAAGCAGTTTGATAAGTAGGAGAACAAAAGTTAAGAGATATAAACCACATATAGAACTCTCATTCGTCCTGTATTATGCTATGGCTCGGAGGCATAGACTACAACCTGGTCTTAAGATCAATTCCTCCTCACATTTGAAAGAAAAGTATTAAGTCATATTTACGGTGATGTGTACGAAAATAATTAATAAAGGTTGAGAAAAATCGGGATCATTACAACACGTATCAAGACCTGGACATCTGTAGTATTATCAAGTTTGGGAGACTCTACATACCAAGTGAAGTATGACAGCCCTTGTTTATTCGTTGATGTTTACTCCAATTAACTATTGAATTCTAGATTATCTCCTTCAATTATCAACAATCATTATTATTATATTAATTAATATAACTAGTAAAATAATTAATATTTCTAATGGTCTAGACAAGATATCATTCCACAAATACAATTACTAAACACTACCTGCCACTAAGTCCCGGCTAACTGTGATGAGATGACAGAGCTCGGCGCAGTAAATCAATTAACCGACAATTATGTAATTACTGGACTGGACCCGGCCGCTTTACAATTACTCTGTTTCCTGACTCAGAGAGAGAGAACAGTAATGAAAGAGCCCAAGACGAAGAGTACAGTGGCCGAAGACTACAATAGAAGCAGCACTCAGGACCTGATGAGATCCGCTCCATTGTCTTGAGTCGATAGTCCTCCTTCTTTCTCTCTCCTCTAGGGCCTATAAATTCCACTTCTACCTCCAGTCGATGACGATTCCTATCTGGGATGAGCTATTTCCAGAGGGAGTTGCTGGAGAACACTTCACAAGTCTTTGCACTCACAAAACGCCTCTCTCAATCCATTGTGCACCGTTAAGGATAACTCGCTCGAACTATGAATATTTGACTTCGACATGCAAAAATAAAAGCCATTTAAAGCAACTTCATATTTACCATCAATAACTTTTATGACTATAATTAATGGCTCAATGGTACTTCAGCAACATTATTCTCAAAACAATTTCCAAATTCAAACATACTTCGAACATTTGTATTTACAACCTTGCACGGACATAATAACTCCATCATACAAGATAGTCTCAACAATTATACTCATTGGTACAAGCTCCGCTACTCCACGTTGTGCAACATTCTCAATATTCCATAGCCTCATTGCTCTTAGAACCAAATATTTTACGCAGCACCTTATTCTCAAAAACCTTGGGCGCTGTTCATCCTTCAAAGTAAGCGTTTTACATCCGTAAATAATTGTCGAAGAATAATAGTTTTATAAATTCTAATGTTTATGTTTTCTTATAGAAGCCGCGAGCTAGTCATTTCGTTACTAAATAATATCCACCTTTAATTGCGACTTTATTTTGTCCTGGATTTTTTTTTTTTTTTTTGTATTGTATCCGTATTTGAAATATGACAGAATTCGACTTCTAAATGAAAGAAAAAACAACAGAAATATTTCCATTGTTATATACAGTTAGAAAGCTAAAGATTTTAAAAAAATGGTGCATTTTGCATCTTTTTTCGATTTTTTCCAAAACGGTTTCGAAGATTTTAGGTAACCGTTTAAACTCACTACATCGATGTAAAATTTAATAGGCTTAAACGTCATGTAGGTTTCATTCTGATTAAAATAGTCTACAGAGCTTAAATGCCGACATTTTAAAATTCTTCCTCTTAAGTGCCTTTAATTTTGTAGATTCTATATAAATAACCAAACTATCTTGTTAGCATTGATAGATTAACAGCAAATATGTAAGTTGTGTGAATTTAAAAAACAACTAAAGGAGAAAACTGAAAAAAAAATGTAATGCAATTTTTAGTTTTTGAAGGTAAGAACAGTACTATACATGTGTAATATACCGTTCGAAAGCTAAACATTTTAGAAAAAAATATTATCTAATACACAAGAGCTTGTAAAATTAATAAAAAATGATGAAAAGCAGATAAAACTGATTATTTTAGATAATAATATAATAGATATGTTTCGTTATAAATTCAATTTAATTTATTCTTTAATAATTTCACGTATTTTTATCTCTAACTATATTTGAAAATTGTTTCATTGATTTTAAAAATAGAGGTAAGTAAAATGGTGTGTTGCTCGCACCACATTTTTTAATTTAAATTTTTTTTAAAAGAAGAGAGGTAAAGTTTAGCGTTGCGCTCAACACATTTTTATTATTTATAAAATAGAGTTTTCAAATATTTCGTTATTAGAATAAATAGCTACACAAGATTCTGACAGATATTCAATATGGAATTAATGAATATGTAAGAAGTTAGATGAAATTAGAAAAAATATAGCATTTATTTTGAATTATTTTCTTATCTAGGGAGCGGGCGTGGTCTAGTGGATAGAGCGTAGTCTACTGTGCTGTGCCGGTTGTGACGGAATATGATTTATTCTGTTATTTCAGGGGGAGGGGGGAGTTATAGGAGACCCTCCTAGGGCAACCCAGCCTCTATAAAGTGGGTACCCAAAATAGGGAAAAACCTGCGGCTGAGCGAAATCTCGGCCGAATCACCTCATTGCACGGCCGTTGGCCTTGACAAAGTACGAATACACTATATGTACTGAGGCCAAGACTCTTCATGGGTTGTAGTGTCACAGTTTTTTTCATGATAATCAAAGCAAATAAGTGCCACTAACTTATCCTGTTTGGAGGCAAATATTTACATTTTAATATAAATATATTTTTAAAAGAACATGGCCCAAGAGTGTATCATCAGTCTAGAGTCAAGTGTATCATGATTTTTATATTTTACTCACATTTACTTGTATTCCTTTATACAGTTGTAAATAGCAACAAATATAGTTTTTTAAATATTAATGAAAAAAACAACAATATTTATCCTAAAGTAAGTGAAAGATTGACCGAGTGATATTTATAAGAAATTATTAATACTAAAGATCAAGTTTTATCTAAAGATACAACAAACTTTATGCTTGTATGTATAGCTACCAATAATCAACACAATAAATACAACAGTTCTGTGATCGGCGCGTCGAATATACCTTCCCGCATTACAAACCTTCACAGCCAAGATCTCTTCATGAAGGAATGAGTAAGAATCACGATGTAGTAAAAATTATTTTAAAGAAATATTCTTAAATATAAATATTAATGAAATTACTGGCCTTCATTCATAAAATAATAATAGAAATTAATTTAATGTTTCTTGTTAGAAGTATGAATATTAGTTAGAAAAAATATTTATAAATATGATAATCCTTTTTTTTTCGAAAATGCAAAACAAAAAAATTAATACACATTATTTACTTAGTATTTAAAAAAAAACTCTCATTCCTTTGTGAATGTTTTTTTAAATTAATGTTTATTTTTTGTTTTTACTCAACACACCTGTTTCAATTCACGTTTCACTCTGAACTTCCCTCTTCTAAAACAAACAATGGAGAAAGAGAAAAAAATATATAATTTTTTATGTTTGTAACAGGTTTTTCACTCGATTAATGTCCTAATCATGTAAAAAGGGGACATTGATCACTAATTATTTAAATCGATTTATAAAAACAGTTTTTGTATGGTTTTATTAATGACAATAATATTGATTATTTTAATTAAACCATTAAAAAAAAATGATAAAATAAAATCACGACTTACACTTACTACGACTCTTAAAATTGATTTAAAAACTATTAAGAATACTTCAATTTTAAAAAATTTTAAGTTGATTTTAATAAAACGTTTATTAATTTCCGTTGGAAACATATGATTTAGATTAAATAATATAACTATATTATACTGTTAAACAGTAATAAGTTTATTCCCTGTTCGTCACTTTGTATCAGATAATATTTTTTCTAAAATCTTTCTCTTCTCAACGACATATTATACGTCTATATCACTGTTCTTATTATAAAAAAAAAACAAATATTACATTACAAAAAATAGTTTTACTCTTTTACCCTTTCGTTGGTACACATTCATTATTTATAATTACTTAAAAGTAATTAATTTATATATGATCATTTTTAGTAAATACACATAAATTAAGTGTTTTTAAACATTTATTTAAACAGTTTAATAGAAGATATATTAATGTTTATTTGTTCATCTTCCTTTGGTAAATAAATTACAAAATGTATGTAACTTAAGAAAGTTAAAATCTTAGTAATCTGGTGTTTGTTTTTATTTTGTGCTTCATTTACTAACCTTTTAAGCCCAAACCATCAGAGAAGAAAGAACAAATATCACATACCTAAAACAGAAAAAAAAATATATATAAGTAGGCAATTACTTCTTGGTTACTTGGCTGATTTTTTTAACATTTTTTTTATATTTTCTACAAATGAGCATAAACAAATAACTAAACCGAATCATCATAATAAGTCTTAAATGTTTTAAACTAAATTCTAAGTACATTCTAATTAACACTTCATTGATTTTTATAACATTACCGTTCTTCTAAACAAAAGTGGTTAAATATATTATACATAGTAATTAATAAATGTTTTATTTAAAAATTAGTAATAAGTCTCAAGAACGGTGCTTTTAACGTTGTGGTTACACGGCACTAAAATGTAAAACAATAAAAAAAAGTAAATGTTTTATCTACTGGTAAATATATACCTAGAGTAGAGAATTTCGTTGGAACAAAATAAAACAATACGTATCCGTCAAACCTATGGAAATAAAAACCTAAAACCATTCACCTTTTTCCTAAAGGCTCGCAGGTGATTTAACGTTTCACTTACAAGACTGGTGAGGTTTACTATAGCGGTAAAATTTTATGGAGGGTTTTCATAAAGACGACATGTGCTCTCATCGTAAAAGTTGTGATGTAGCATGCCGAGGTCTTTTACTATTGACTTTTACCTGCAGAACGAGAACGGATGTATAGGTGAGTTAGGATATTGTAACACTTACTAACAAAATTTTTTTTTTTTTTTTTTAATTTATTTATTGGAATTTACAACTGTAAACAGGAATACAACAAGTAAATTATATGAAATATATAAAGACATGAAACACATGTAGAGAAGTTTCCCAATAGAAGCACTCTAAAAATGTTCTAAACTAGAAGGTCTCGGGACCATCTCCTTTTCAGACGCCTCGGAGGATTGTCAGGAATTGAAGAGGAAGAAAGGATTGAAACTAGAGGATTAGGGTGGGAGTGGAGTTTGCCATGAAAGGAATGATATCTACATCGGGCCAAATCAGCAACATACGGAACATTAAGATCTTCATGGATTAGTGTATTCGTGACAAAGTAAGGAGCATTGAGGATTTTACGAAGGATTTTGGATTGTAAGGATTGGATACGGGAAGAATTTGATGGTTTAGTAGAGCCCCAAAGCTCTACTCCGTAAGTCCATATCGGCCTTATATTACTCCTTGAACAAGACTTCAGTTCGCTTGTTGGTTTTATTTGACTAATAATGTTGTAGGATGGGAAATTGAGACATTCCAGATTTATCGATTCAAAAAAATCATCGATATAAAAGTGTTTTAAAATGAAATCTTCTGTAAAAATATCTTACTATATATTTAAGGCTAAGGCCCCTAGGTAAATGGAATGGTTAAAAAGTCTGCTTCACCAACAAAAAACCTTTATTTTCTATGACTAAAAGTTATCATAAAAATGATTTGTGAAAACAACCTGTTTACTTGATCCTGACTGGAATAGAGAGCTGTTAAATTTATGTACCAAAACTATACTCCATTGTTTTATTATCCTTCAAGTCACTCTAAAACCACTTAGAGTGACTAGAACATGAAATATTGGGTTACTGTCAACACTATTAAGATATAACTAAAGGTCGGGTCACAGTTGACAGTTTTAATGCCAAAGTTTTTAGATTGCTTTTTAATCTTGAAATTTAATGGAAAATATTAATATCCCATGGTTTATATTTACCGATAAAATCGATCTGGAAGGAAAAAGTTATAAAAAGTCGTATAAGTGGATCAGTGAGAAGGCATAAGAAGATAGCATAAGGTAGTTGGGGTAAAAGCCGACTTTATTGAAGAGGCCTATGGATTGAGATTTTTAAACAGAGCTGTGGTGAATCCAGCCTACGGAGGCAATATATCAGCCGGGTATCGGGCTGCCTTCATCCCGCTTAGAAATCCCCAGATTTATTCTACTTGGAAATTCTTTCATTTTTCTTTCTCTTGCTATATAGATGTCATTTTTGATTCGTGCCCATTCTACAAGGACATTGTTGTTTAAAATTTTCTTAATATATATTATAGCAGTGATCCGTCTTTGCTTTGCAATGGTGCAATTTAAATATAGTGTTCACCATGTTTTAAAAAATCAGTTTGACCAATTAAGAGATTATCAGTTAGAGATTATGAATGCACTTAGCAAAATTTTGTTTTTTTCATAGCGGCATTCATTATTATATTTAATCATTGATAAAAACTAGAAGCATAAATTCATCAAAAAAAAAAATTGGTTAGTTTATTTTTTTGTTCTGTCACGTTTCGTATTTTATTAGATTAATTACTATTGTAAATGAATTGTTTCTAAACACAGATTAAAAGTTTAATTTAGCTTTCATGTGACTAAATGGGACTTTAATTGAAACTAAATTAACTGGAACATCTGTTTTGATGAAATGATCTAAAAAAAAAAAAAACCCTGTACCACTACAACCCATGAAGGGTCTTGGGCTCAGTACATATAGAGATTCGTACTGTTTCTAGGCCAACGGTCGTGCAAAGAGGTGATTTGGCCGAGATCACACTCAGCCGCCAGGTTTTTTCCCCGATTTGGGTACCCACTTTATTGAAGCTGGGTCTGCCCCAGGAGGGTCTCCATATCCTAGGGTCGGCCCTCCGACTGAAATAACAGAATAAATAATGTTCCGCCACAGCCGGATTCGAACCCAGAAGCACAGTAGACTGGTGCTCTATCCACTGACCACGCCGCTCCCTGAAACGATCTAAAATAGAAATAATTAATAAAATCTCGGTGCAGGTAACACACGACATTCGCTTAACTTTGCTGTTAAAATCAATTCAATAATTGTATCTATTCTGTTTAAAATGTATTCAGTTTTGTTGGATACATATGATTTAGATTAAATAATATACCTATGTAAAGTTCTTACATATAATAATTAGTAATAAGTTTATGCTCACTTCGCCACTTAACAATACCTTTTACAACCTTGTATAAAAGATGATGTTTTATTTAAATATTTCTCTTTTCGATGGTATATTATACGTCTATGTTACTGTTCTTAATATATAGAAAACAAAGATTGCATCAAAGAAACATTTTTTCTCTTTTATCCTTTAGTTAGTCATAAATTCAACTTGTATATTAAGCCGTTATTTGTCAATGCTAATAAGATGACATGGTTACATTTTTTGGATGTACAAAATTAAAGGTCTTTAGAGAAAAAAGATGCTGTAACATCTTAGGTGTATAGTTATCTCGAATATGAAATTTCATCCATTCATTGAATCGAAGCAATTCCTACTATCTCTATTCCAGACATGCAGGAGTTTTTTTTTTTTTTTTCTTGGATATTTTAGCAGATCGGTATAGAGAAACTCATCAACGCAATCATCTTTCAGGTAGGTAGGTACCTGAGTTTGCCAATGGGTAAAAGAAATCTGTAGTTTATTTCAAATATTAACTAAATCTTATCAAGGGTAGAAATAATCAAAAGCCATTCTTGTTAAAAATATTTTAATTTGGCGACGTTTCGGTTTAAACATGTGAGTCATCATCTGGGCATCAGTGAGCCGTGACAAGTATAGACTACTTGACTTGAATTTATGCTTGACATTGCTAACTTATAATTGAAAATTAAAATATTTTTAACAATACTGAATTCCGATTACTTCTACCTAGGCAAATTTTAACAGTTGAATATATATCCTCAATTTAACCTTCTAATATATAAATGTTCGTGAAAAATCAATACTTTAACGCAAAATTATACAAATATATTATGAAACCAACACTATTTATAAAAATATTAATTATTTAATTGTATAAAATAAACGTATTTGTTAGGTCGACATTGTGAAAGCTGCTGATTGAATATGAAAATAATAATAATTAAAATTATAGTTTAATGGCAAATCTCATAAGAACAAGAAGCCTAATTACCTTTTAAGTTCACAAAGTTGTTATCTCGAGCTAAGTTTACCGCTATGGTAATGACGGCAGTTTCTGATATAAGCCCCGAGTTGAAAACACTATAACTTAAACTAAGTTGTATAATAGCGCTTAGAAGAAATTAAGATACGTATGCTTAAACCTAAGGAGAGTAGTAGGGCTAGGAAGGGAAGCTTGTTTCCAGTTTAATTATTGTAGTTGTTAATTATTTGCTCCTCCCGCTATTCGGTCTCGCGAGGAAAGGATTTTATGTGCCCATCAACTACTTATTTATAATTATCTTCTAACTATAAATAAAATATTCGTAAAATTTAGGATGTTAAATAACAATTAATTGTTATCAAGCGGTATCTCGGAAAAAGATCATCTTCTTTAGACCATTCTATTGTAAGCTAAATTTGGACACAGAAAACCTTTTAGTCCTTAGGGAGCATTTCCACTTCACTTGAAAGCAATAGTTTAGAAAGAATTAAAGTAAAGCATTTAGGGGATACATTGGGTCTCTTTAAAAACTAAAACCGTTTTTTTTTAATTGCGTGTATACCCAGCTTCAGTCTGCTGTTATACATGCCATTCAATTATCGGAAAATGGAGGCGGTGCAGAACACACGCATGCGAATCGTAAATATTTATGTTCGTTACACGCAAATCTTAAACATGTTATCGGATTCACATCTCTCGTAGATTAAAAACTATACGTACTCGCTGGCATTTTTTTTTTTCTTCTACTAGTGACAACCCAATTATATCAGAAAATAGATGATTAAGACAATAACGCACTAAAACGTTACATACATAAACGTGCAAAAGACATACTACTGCATTAATTTTGATATGTTAAAAAGAAATTATTAGTTTCTAATATTAGCATATAACCAAAGATTGTATTTGTATTGTTTTTTTACTTCGTTTTCTTTTTTACTGTAGTTTGTTTGTTTCTTACTATAATTTGTTTATGTTTCTACTTTCATTGTTTTATTTTTTACTTTAATTTTTTTGTTTTTACTTAACATTTTTTTTATTGTATAGGTTTTTGTTTTCATATTTTTCCTACTGTTTTAAGTGTAACATAGGCTACTATTACCATTAACCCGTAGTGTAATATCACGTAAAAGAAACATGTAATTGTTGCGATTACCACAACATGTATACAGTTTGAGGCATATGGCCATTTGTAAAATATTGAAAAATAAAAATCTTAATCTTAATTGTTTGTCAGTCCACTTTATGTCAAAGCATATAAAATTCACAACGTTCTTTGGCCATTAAAATCATAAAAATGATAAAAACTAGAATGCGATAAAATATGACCTATTATTTTCTCTGGCGCGACAGGGCATGTAAGTCCTTGGCCTCGTGGTCTATCTCCTGGGAAAATGTACTCACCACGTTCCCGATGAAATTTTATAGTGTAGGGTCATCACTCCCAACGCCTATTTTTGTGAGTAGCTACCAGTTGGCTAACGGTCTCACATACGCGGGGGAGGAAGGCTGTGAGTGAGATTAGAACTCACAATCTTTAGCGTGCGAGACTAGCGCTCTAGACAATAAGCCTAGGGTTCCCTAAATATGATGAAATATGACTATGTAAGTAAAATATAGTATAAAATATAATTATTTATATATAAACGATAACTTTTTCTCAATTATTTATATATAAAACGCTAACTTTTTCTTAATTCAAGGTATATTAAATTTTAAAACGATGCTTTGTTGAAAATCCCAAAAAAAAAAAAGTTCCTTTACATAGTGGTAAAAAATATATTACGTCATTAGAAAGAATATAGTAGACATCAGTACAGATACCATATAATAATGGAAGGTTATAGGTAAATACTTATTATAGCGATCTTATTCCATCTGCAGTAACATATTTCAAAACGAGCATTTTTTGCATATGAATGGAGCCTGAAGAATTTCTATCACCTTTCTATTTCTATCAGAAAATGAACTATTCTCCGTATTAGTTATTTTATTATCAGAGTATAATAGTCATTATAGAAGTGGGCAATTAGTGAGTGCAGCAGATTGTTCCAATGCACCATTAAATGAAGCGACATGCAGATCCAGCGATTATACTATCGTTATCTCCATGTACTATAATTTCAATCGAAATTAATCAGAGAAAGTAATCATTATCGCTCCAACGATTTGTAGGATATGTAAATTGAATATTGGAAGAGTTATCTAATAAATTGGAATTTCTTTAGTTTATATAAATTTCAGTATTAACCTTCAAAAGATAGATTTCATTCATCCATTAGTACTGTTAAATGCATCTGACCATACACTACAATGTGCATAAAAAAACAAAAACGAAATGATTCATCCATGGATTGATTTCTGTAGATATTTTTTAGCTTAATGTAGAATTAGCTGTAAAAATAACTGTAGAAATTGAATATGCTTTTTATGCATAGTTTATTTCCTCTTAAACCAATGAAAAAATAAAATAAAAAAGCTTGTAGTCGAGATGTAATTTTGAGTGCCTTGAACAGTATTTGTTCAACATGAACTAATTCATTAGACGGAGGAATTGAATGCGCACGCTAGATAAATCACAAAGTCGAATGATTCAAACCAGGGTGAAAATAATACTAAATAAATAAATAAAAAAAGATTAGGTAACTGAAAAACATTAATGAGCCTCTGAAGTGAGGCGACATATTTTTTATGTTGATATTTTCAGGTATTATTCTGTTAAATTATGAATTTGATTTTCGAACAAATTTAATTTATTTTAATAAACAGGTCCATGATTGAAACACTCTTCAGTTACTATATGCAGTGTTTTTTTTTATTATTCTGCATTCACTTATTAAAGTGTTGTATATACTTATTGCATTATTGTATATACTTATTATTATTGCATTTTACAATCCTCATCCGGTATTAATTTATTGTTTTTTCTTATGACGTAAGCATTAGGATAAAATTATAGTAACACTGACAATGGCTGAATTTTCTTATAGTAAACATTTTTTTTTTTTTTTTATTCGTATGTATTACAGTTTGTCACAATGGCTAATAATAATATTGCTAAAGGATCCCATTCATACAATATTTAGAAACAGAAATAGAATAGAAAAAAAAATTTATTCTGGGACAAGGTCCCTTGAGAATAACAATTATGAACAAAATAATAAATTATAACTGGCCAAAAACAATATACAACTACAATTACATAATACAATAATGAAAAAAAGAAAAAAGGGTCAGAGTACCATCTCTATTTACAATTTCAAAAAATATATAAATAAGAATAAACATAAAATGTAACTTTTACATCTCATTAAAGTAAGTGCATTAAAATCAAATTCACCTTACATAAGTTGGCATAATAAAAATTAGCTAACATCTGTCTGAAGAGAAAGGAAGTATTGAAAGAGGAGGGATTTAAAAGATGATAGGGAAGAAGCATGACGGATGTTTGAAGGGAGAGTATTCCATAAGGCAGTGGAACGGGCTAAAAAGGAGCAGTCATATTTACAATATAAACAAAAGAAATGTCAAATGACATAAAATGAAACCAAACTAAATAAACGTATACAATAACGAAATAAACAAATTTAAATAAAAAAAAAAAGAAGAAGTTTAAGTTGCAATAAATTTTTATCTGAATCCCAGAGCATTGCAACTGCTTCAATCTCGAGCAAAGAGAATTAATAAAATTGAAGTAAAGGAAGCCGTTCCTAATTAGATCCTACCTTTGTAAATGCTGGGAAATGTAATAATACTTTTCAGAAGTATTATCAAGGATTATATTAAAGTTACAGACCACGAAAGAATTATTATATTTTAATATATATTGATGTTAATTAACTTCTTGACTTATACAACTGGTTCTGGTACTGCTAGTGGCAACTGTATTAGTTTGTAGGTTTCGTTGATTTTTCCAAACATTGGCAACTATTTCTGTTCATTGTTCCCATCTTGACGCCCTCAATGTTAATTTCTCAAGACAGGCAAAAAATAAACATTAGCTGACCCAGGTGGAAACAAACTGGCAACATTTTGAACCTGGCACTCTAGCTCAGGTGACCCAACTTGCCCGTCCTTCACTTCCTCTGACTAATGCTACTACTCAGAAAGTAAATGTTGTTCTTGTAATAGCCAAGTAAGCTAGGAGGAGATTTACTGCGGGTAACCAACTTCTGGCCAATTTAGGAGGTCTAGATTACTTTCTGGGTTCTCTATCAAAATTATTATTTGTATAATAAATATAAATCCAGAGGCTGAATTCAAACATGTATTCTTCATTAGCATTTTCAGCTTATAAATTCATAATTGTATAAGAATAATTAATCTTTTGAACTTGTTAATTTTATAGAGCTTGAGCGAAAGTCAAGTTTTTATCTTTTATATTCTTGATTAAAAGTGACTTTCATTTTAGAAATCTTGATAAACGTTTCTAGTTAGTGAGCCTAAAACCAAAAAAAAGAAAATCGAGCTTTTTTTTTTTTTCAAGTAAACTTAGAATGTGACGTTACTTAATCTGCTGAAATTGACCTCTTAACATAACGAGTTGCTTTTTTTTTTAACGGATGTCAAGTATTTACTGTGAAATTTTAGGTTTTAGTGAGAAGAAATATAAATAGTTTACAACATACAGCATTGAAAACTTTTAATTCCTTCATAGTCACATCATGATTCATGTAAAGCTTAAATTTCCTACAAAGCCTAAAGCAACCACTCAAGGAGAACATATTACAATTAGCCAAAGAATGAAAATACAGAGCTAGCTGATGCACTAGCGGGGAAGAAATTTGAGAAAATAATTACTGCAGTTTATCTACAATCTAATTAGAACTTAGATTGACTACAGGATAACAATATTCAATGAAACTTAATGGATCTTAAAATAAGAATACGATATAATCAAAACACTTCACGAAATAGTAAGGTAAAAGGCTGAATTTTACCATGAACACTATTTTAAGTAATTAAACATTCCAAGAGACAGATTCCACTGCCATATCTGTCCTTCAGGATGAATAAAATGCAGGGAATATCGGCGAATCTGAAGGTCTAGATTTCTACCGAATGCAATATTGAAACGAGACGTCTCTTCTGGAATACTAACGATATCATTGTTTAATAATAACAATAGCAAATTTAAGTTATTATAATATCTTATAAATTCGACCTCCTCAGATTGAAACGTTTGATTTCATTATCATCATAGTCTCTTGTCCTCTCTACAGCTGAGCAGTATAAGGATGCCCTCAGTAGAGTTTGGATCTCGTATATGATTCCTGAATCAGTTCTCCTCTCTTCTTCCAATCCAGCTCCATGCTTCCTGTATGTCCCTTTTACTCCTTCTTCCCAGGTGGTCCGAGGTCTGCCTTGAGGCCTTCTTCCTTCTACTTGAGTCTCATAGGACATCCTAGCAGTCCTACTTGGATCCAAATTTGGGTGAACTATCTCGGTTTATTTTCCTCTAGAATGGTTTTCCAGCGGCTCTACTGACATTCGTATTCCGGTCCCTAACTCTCTTGGTCTTCCTAGATACCTCATCTCCAACGTTTACAAGCGTATTATGAGAGACATTCTACTTTACGGTACCCGTCACTACTCTGATTTTCGAAAATCATAGGAAATCGCAGTTCTAAATTGTCATTTTTAAGAAAATTGCCAGAAAAACTTTTTTCGAAAGAGAAAATGCAGAAAAACGTAACATATTATATAATATTCTAAAAGTAAATGATTTCATTGAAAAAAAATAAGAAAACCCTTATGATTCGTTAGAAGTTCTTTCACCAGCTCCTCATCGGTGGCATTATAGTGTATAGTTACTTAACAGCTTAAGAATACTGACAAGATAGAATCCATCCTCCACCACAAGGAATATAAGTCTAATAACATTAACATATGAACAGTAACATCTTTAAAATGTATCGTGATTCTGTAAAAGGACAAGACTCTAAAAATGTTTAGCATTACATGATATTAAATTGGTGTGAATACAAAAAAATAAATTATGACGTTTACTAAATGTCTAGTAGTATCAACATTTGTAATTACTATAATATATTATCATATAAAAAGTTCTCCTACACGGGATGTCTGATGAAATGGCTTCGGGTAGAATCCGACATGGACGGGTTGAAGTTTATTTCGTGGCTATGATTAAACCACATACAATGAATCTCTACCTTCCCACTCAAACTAGATTGGTAACCCGATCTGTTTGGCTTGATTGGAATAGGTAATGACGTTAAACCTTTTCACTTTCCTCCTAAAAATTGTCACCCTCTCCCCACTCACTCTTAAAAAAAAGAAAATAAATCTACGTCTGAATCGGTCACTTACCTAAACCTAAGAAATAAAGTTTCTTTGAATTCTTTAGTTCACAGTGGTTAGCAACAAAACATTATGGTGGGCACCTCCAAACAATTATTTCAATGGAGAGAACCTTCTAAAATCTAAAGCCTAAACCCTAAATATTAGATATATCTTCTATAGCCTATGCGAAAAACCACTGAAACTGAAACTCAGAATGATATACATATAGGCCAAGTAGGGTCATCGAAATAAAAAAAAATATCATTAACTAAATTATATATATATATATATATATATATATATATATATATATATATATATATATATATATTTATTTATTTTTTGTTGATAGAAAAATAATTCATATTCTAGAACAGGGTCTCTTAAGAACAATTTGATATGTACAATTATGATATGCAAAGTGTCTGGCCACAAGACCAAAGGATTGATATATATATATATAATTTTATTCCGCGAAACATTGACTTAATACAATTTAAATCTGATACAAGATATTTTTTCTTTACATACTTATAAAAAAAATCGATCATTGTTCATTATCATGTGCGAAATACTCGTATCTATTAAGATTATTATTTTTTAAATGTTAGAAAATGAACAATTTTAAGATTGTTATTAGCCGTAACGTTTCAGTGATCTAGCTGTTATTGATAGCATACATAACTCGTGTTACTTATTTGAGTTAGGATGTTTAATTTCTATCTCGCTTCGCTTTGTATAGTTAATTTATCTGTACCTAGTAGAAACAGTTTATTCAAACAATCCAATATTGGTCTAAGTGACAATGTTGATATTATAGTTTGCATACGCAATAATGTTAGCTGTTAGCCTCAAAGTCAACAATCCATAACCCTCCATCAGTTTATGTATTCAGACCACATAAAAGAGTATGTTAACACGGCGGTGAGTTGCGTGCTAATGGGTGCTGGCAGAAGTTAATGAATTATAATGAACGGAGGATGAAAGTGGTCGGAGGAGAAGCCGATAGCGCAGCGGCCAAGGTTGCCAATCGATCCCAGCCTCCAGCTTCGGGCTCCTTCCGTACCTACGGATCTTAGGACCTTACTACACGGCGAGAGTAGAGGAAAGTAAAATAAGAAGAGGTGTCATAGCTCGGCTATAGTGAGTTATCATATACTTTCAACGTATTATAATAAATATACAATAACCGTTTTACATATAACTTCCATATCCTGGAGAAAAATAGTGTGGTGGTCATTGAAAGAAAAAAAATAGGCATAACTATTTATTGTTTTGCTCATATTTTGATCCCCATGGTGAGACATCATTAGGGGATAAGATAGTCTTGTCCTAGCTATCTTTCCCGAAAGAAGCTGTCCACAATGTAGGTCCAAACGTTGGCAAAACAATAAACAGTTAAGTTTTGAAATAACTCAATTATTGAGTTTTGTTATATATTTTGAAACAGATAATATTTAATAGTTTATATATAGTAGTTTGGAATTAAAAAAAAAAATAATTAGAACAGCAGGCAAGATGTTCTATATGGTTAGACGGGGTTTTCTGATGAAAAAAGACCAAACTATCTGTCTATAAATCGACATTCCTCCCTATTCTATCGTACTCCTCAGAATCAAAACAAAACACATGCATCAAATACAGGCGATGAGGTATCTACGACAAATAGAGAAGAAGACAAGAAGAGATAGGATACGGCCACATTCGGGCTAATCTCGATTTCAAACCGACGGAGGCCGTTTTAGAGGAGCAAAAACTGAGGTCTTGGAATGAATCCGGATATATATAGATGGATATAGAATGAATAAGTGCCAGAAATACCTACTAGACCCGCACAGAAGGAAAAAGGCCTAGAGGAGGGCCTCGCATCTCCTGGGAGGGTAGTGTAAAGGAGGCATGTAGGAGACGCGGAATAAATTTGAAAAGGAGAGCAGAGTTGGTGCAGGAGAGAACACTAGGACCAGACTCTATAAGCAGGACCCCACACCGAACAGCGGTAGAAGGGGGAATGATTATGATGATAGAATTTTTTAAAGTGTTGTTCAATTTTATTATCTGGCTTTATTGGAAAAAAAAAAGTCTTCCGCTCTCCCGCTTCTTTTGTGAACTCTCAAAGCATTCACATTCACTTGCCACTTTTTCCGGCTTGTAGCGCGGCTTTTAAAGTCGGGAGTAGAAGGGAGGTTTAATAAGCTACAGATTGAACATAACTTTGATTTAGTTAATTTTGGGGTTAAATTTTATATAAATAAAACATTTTTAGAAGGAAATCATTAAAAGTGACTACAATAACTGAAAATAGTATTAATTATAAAACTACATGAAAAACTATGAACTCAAATGATAAATGAATAGAATGAACAATATTATTTATAAAAAATAAATAAAAGTTTTCCATTTAAATAAAACTCCATTAGACAGCACAACACTAACCTTTGTCTCACAGATTCAGAGTGACGTTTTATTATGGGATTTCATTTATTCCCAATGCAATGGTAAAATGAAACTGGAAAGCTTCTTTTTCCTTTTTCAAGGAATAATTTCTTCAGTAATTTTTCCGATTCAGTTGGGTTTCTTTATCATTGTCTATGTCATCATCAACGGACACAGCAAATTTGGTTTACCGTCCGTGAAGTGGATTTTCCTTTTCGGAAAAAATAAATCATCAAATAACGAAAATGATTTTTTTTTTCTTTTCCATTTTTGAGCAAGAAAAATGCCACATATGGATAAGGAATCTCCGTTGAGACTGATGCATAAAAACACATTAACTAATCATATTTTAGGATATGTAAACATTATTGAGTTAGTTAACGTGATTTTATAACAACAAAGAGGATTAAATTAAAATTTAAAAACGTATTAACTTATTTTACAACCGAATATCTCGTTCGTACCAAATTACGATTTCTTAAATGCTGCTTCCTTGTTCAAGGAGTAGTTCTTGCGTAATGTTACCTATTGGGTTGTTTCACACGAAATATCCTTTTTTAGTTTGAAATACAAAAGGTGCTCATTGCAGGCTTGTCGTTTTCTTCCGAATGTTTACATATTTAAAGTAAACAGTTACTAATCCTCTACCTTTGTATTATAAACAATAGCTTCCCATCAATTACCCACTTTTTAATATACCTCCAAATATGAACATGGAAACACGCGATTTTCGAGTAATATTATTGTACGAGTTTAAACTCCGCTATTCAGCAGCTGAGGCCGCTTGAAATATTTGCAAGACGTTTGGGGAAGGGAGTGTTAATGAACGGACCAGTCGCTGTTGATTTGCTAAATTTTCAGCTGGGGATACCGACTTGGAAAACTTGCCCCGAGGAGACCTCCGTCCTTAATGTAATGCCAACGATGTCCTCAAACATAAAGTAGAAGGAAACCCCTACCAAACAGTTAAAGGACTCTCAGGACAACTAAATGCAAATGATCTACCGTTTCCAGACATTTAAAGTGTATTGGGAAAGTAAGAAAGCTCGGATACATGGGTACCTCAGATCTCACAGAGCGGCAGCAAGACTCCATGTTTCAAAACACACCATGCAAAAATAGAAAGAACTGGGGCTACGAAGTTCTTCCGCACCCACCATATTCTTCCGACTTGTCTCCAACAGATTACCACCTTTTCAGGAATTTATACAAATTTGTCAAAAGAAAACTTTTTGAAAATGATGATCAAGTGCGCTTTAGATTTTGTATCACTTTAAAGCTCAGAGTTTTTCAGTTCGGGGATAAAAAAGTTGGTGTCACGCTGGAAAAAATCTGTAGAAAAAGAAGGTACATTCCTAAAAATTACTACATTTATAAAAATTTACAAAATAAAAAGTTAGAATGGTCATAATTGTTACCTTATATTTTTTTTACTGTTTCTTTATTTTATTGATATATATTCCTGAGAATTCGCATGTAAGCTTTTAGTGTGTTTCTTTATAAAGTTTTGATTTTGTCGATATTATGTCCAAAGATTTAGAAGACTCTCTACAGGATAAATTCGTATGATGGGTATTCTTATTTACTTGAATATTCTATATTTGTCATAATGATTTTGTTTAAGCTTTATACGAAAAGCAAAAATAATAATGAATGATTACAGTAATAGTTACAAATATATTATTTTAATTAAAAAAAACAAAAAACTTTTTGGACAATCTTTTTTTTTTTTTTAAATGTATTTAAGCTAAACCATGACGAATGTCTATTTACACTATTTCCATCTACTAAGAAAATTATTGGCTCTGTAACGACGCCACAATGTTAAAAAATTGACTTAATTAAATAATATCTTTTATGCCTACTGAATAAATTTCATGGTATGAAATTGTCATCGCGTCTCCGTGTGATTTCTTAGATTCGTCTTATGTTACAATATCGTATACAACAGTCTACCTGTGACCTATTTTTTTTCTCTCTTTTTCAATTTCCCATCTGCATGACCTCTATTTCCTGTTATCTTTCCCTAGGGATCGGCTATCCCTAAAGCACATTTCTTATTTACATAACGACTCGTTTTATGTCACTCTAGAGTTTACATCAGTTATATATTATTGTTGACGCAGAATATTATAAATTTCTTGTATTATTTTAAAATCTTAGAACATCTTAGTTTAGCTATAAATGGATGCTTAACTTAGTTTAAATGTTTAAATAAAAGTCTTAAATTGAAGATAAATACGATCAGTCAATAGTTACATTCGTCAAAATAAGAGATATTTTGGTATTTTACAAAACTTTTGGACAGTTCCTGATCCAGGTGTTGTTTAAACGAAGATATTTTTGGTGAGAATTGGAATTTTTCTGTTTTGTGGGATAGAACCTCTAAGGTTCATTCCAAGTTTAACTAGGCTAAACAGATCGGTCAATCTGACCGTTTGATATATATATATATATATTATATATATATATATTTAACACTTATATATTCATTTGATGGTTCACTGTTCACGAGATTTAAGTTTGTTTACGAGTTCAGATTCAACTGTTTACGAGTAATGCGCCATATCTATCTAACGTGTTTGTTTTAAATTGTTGAAATGAGATATAAAATAGAATAAAATAGAAAAAAAGCTTTTGTTCTGGGGCTTTGTCTCTTAAGAATAACATAAAATTTACGAATAAAGAAAGCACATCTGGCCAGAAAACATTAGATATATTATATACATAATAATATAGGATAAATTATTTACAGAGGTAAAAGAGGTAGAGAAAGAATTTTATACAAATGTATGTACATAAACACAACTATGTACAAACAAAAAAAAAAAAAAGTAAAATATATATATATATAATATATATATATATATATATTATATACACACACACGCAAACACACACACACACACATATATATATATATATATATATATATATATATATATATATATATATATATATATATATATAATATGTGTGTGTGTGTGTGTGTGTATGTGTGTTTGCGTGTGTGTATATATATATATATATATACACACACGCAAACACACATACACACATATATATATATATATATATATATATATATATATATATATATATATATATATATATATATATAATATCTGGTCTTTATTTAGATGATATTTTTAGCTGTCAATTTATGTCTAGATGAATTGCTTTGAAGAAAAAAAAAAATATTGCAATTTTAATTTTATAGGATACTATTTTTATTTGTATTCGAAGTACAACTTTCTTAAATAGAATAGACAATTGGTAAAATCAATACATTCAATACATTTAAAAAAAAAAAAAAAGATTGTCCAAAAAAGTTAATTTTTTTTTCTAAATTAAAATAATATATTTGTAATTATTACTATAATCATTCATTATTATTTTTGCTATTTCGTATGAAGCTTAAACGAAATCATTATGACAAAATAGAACTATTCAAGTAAATAAGAATACCCATCATATGGAATTTATCCTGTAGAGAATCTTCTAAATCTTTGGACATAATATCGACAAAATCAAAACTTTATAAAGAAACACACCAAAAGCTTACATGCAAATTCTCAGGAATATATATCAATAAAATAAAGAAACTGTAAAAAAAAATTTAGGTAACAATTATGACCATTCTAACTTTTTATTTTCTTAGTTTTATAAATGTAGTTATTTTTAGGAATGTTAGAATAATCAAATGCTGGACGTTGAACACCACATGAATGATTTGTTTAAAACAATTTAAGTTACTTTTTTCAAATAGTTTGCATATTTGCCTTATATGTTTTTCAGAAAATTGTTTTCTACTCCATTTAAGAGAAAAAAAAGACATTTTCGAAAAATAAGGGCATATTTAAAAAAAAAATTTGTTTTTTAATTGTTGCAACTAACAGCTTCGGAAAATACAAAATATATAATGTTAATTTAGTCCTCATATAATCATTTATTACTAGATTTAATTTATTCGATTACTCTAGAAAGTGGCTTCTCTCAGTTGGAAACAATCGCTAAAGGATTTATTTTATCACGGTTGTATTCAACTTCTCCCTGTTATTCTTTGAATGGGCTAAAGTAATCTATAGCAGTCATTAGGGAGTAAATAAAAGATAAGAAAAGTCGGGAAAGAAAAAGAAAGGGCAATCTCAAAGACTCCATTGGATTTCCCTCGAATGCCAATCGGAGGGCCATTGTACCTCGGTGATGTATGTTCCCTATCTGTGCATTATCCCGTCAGGCAAAGAACTCCTTGCAAAACCCACTTCAGATCCCGCATCACAGATGCTGCAAAACATCGGCTCATTCTTTCTTATCCCTGTAGCATACGTCAGCTGGTCTGGACCAGGTGTGGAGTAAATATATGTGATAAACAATCATGGGTTTCTTAAGTGAGGAAAGTCGTAACAGGGTGTTCAAGTTAAATTCTACTAATCACAAAAGAAAAATATCACCAGTACTGCATGCAAAGAACATTAATAATTACAACGAACTCCTTAATTATCTTGGAAATGTTCTATTAGAATTATATAAAAAGCCAATATAAGGTGGTTAGGAAATATGAATTTTAAACAAATGATGCATAGATATTAAAAAAATTAAATAACAGATCATTTTGGAGTAACATTAGGACTTAGGATAAATATCACTTTCCTTATAGGCTTCATGAAATTAACTCAACAAAGTAAAAACTGATTAAAAAAAAAAAAAAAAACTATGTTTACATTTTTTTTTTCTCAAACTAATAGTGTTAAGAATTGAAATAGTCATATTTTTATATTTCATAATTTGCACATTATTTTCTATGTTTATTTGTTTTAATTTTGTTTCATTATGCACAAGTACGACAGGCATTTGTTTTATGCATTTCCGATCAGCTGTTAAGTGACCGCGGGGTAGTGTGCATTGTGGGACAGATACGGAGATGGAGTTGCTGGCGAGTGTGAACTGTTTTTAAGTTAGTTATCGCAAAATGTCCCATGCCATTCGCATATTCGCAAACTGCACGTCATCTTAAAAAATTGTCAGAGAATTTGCATATGAGTAGGAGTAAAGGAAAGAAAGAAAATCGCAAACGGGAGAGGGAAGGAAGTCATCAAGGATAGAAAGAAGATTCACCGCCTATACATTTATAACCAATATTTGTTGTCTATTTTAATAATTATAAGTATGTTTATGTTATTTTTATTATTAATTTGTTTATTTAGCATCAACAAAATTACACAGGTTGACGGAGAATTTGGTGACTCATAATGATTGAGGCTACGAGCAAAAGCGTTAGTCACCCCTCTTCCCTGGATTTAAAAGTATTGAAGCGACGGACGAGTGAAAGAATGAAATTCTTGAAGGAACAAGAACCTGAAAAGGAATGATCCTTTGAATGTTACGTTATTCTGGGACATCATTTACACCTCAAGAACGAGAATAAATATTTCATGTTATTTTAAATATTTTTTTTGATATTTTAATTAAAGGAATTTATAATTTTAGTTTCTGTTTACAAAGCTACTCTACCTTTGGTAGTGGAATCAGCTGATGCGCTCGATGATAACAGTCATACGTTACTTCGTCTCTCAGATTTTTGCTTTTTTCAGTAGGAATTCGCTTGAGTTCAGTCTGGAAAACATCACTAGACCTCAGGAATACTACAGCAGTGAATATTGGAGAAATTTCGGTAAGCAAAGTTATAATTTACTTTGTACAATCACGAAAAAGTGAAAGGAGGGTCACTGATCAGCTGATTGCCGCTAGCTCGGCAAGCTCGGGCTTGCTTTCTTTTCCTTATCTTTCTTTTATTTATTTTTTTTTCCTTATTATTCTTATTCCATTATATATTTATTCCTATTTATTTTTTTTAATCAATGCGATATTTTCATCAAGTGATGTCCTCGAAAGTTACAAGTAAAAGATCTAGATCTGCAGGTTCAAACTCGTCTCCCACAAAACAGAGACCTCGCCGTGATAATAATAAAAAAATGATTCCACCAGCGACTGCTTCAGCTACCTCTTTAGGATCTGAACCACAGCCTAGCACATCATCACAAGGATTAACTGAAGAATCGCCGTTTTTTACACCGAACCCATTTCAGATCCTTCAAATTGAAAAAGAAACAATGGAATCTTCTCCTATACCAAAAGAACCACAACCTCCACCAATATTTGTTAAAAATATTAAAAACTTTCAACTACTGTGTGCGCATCTAAACAAATTAACCGATCCTAACAGTTATTATTGTATAAGTAGAACCAGTGATACTAAAATATCCCCGACTACCGCCGAAACCTACAGAAAAATAGTAAAATATCTGACGGAGACCAAAGCTGATTTTCATACATATCAGTTACGCCAGGAGAGAGCTTTAAGGGTTGTAATTAGAAACCTACACCCTTCGACACCAGCAGCAGCTATCCAAGAAGAACTGACGGAGATAGGCTATAAAGTGCGACAAGTCACCAACGTCCTAAAAGATAAAATTCCACTGCCTCTATTCTTTGTGGACTTGGAACCATCAGCAGGAGTTGAAAAAATTTATGACCTCAATAGATTATACTATACTAGCGTAAGAGTTGAAAAACCTTACACTAAGAAAGAAATAGTACAGTGCCACAATTGTCAGGCATATGGTCATACTAGAAGTTATTGTCACCACATACCACGCTGTGTGAAATGCGGTGAACAACATAAGTCAGAAGAATGTACAAGACCAAGATCAACACCCGCTGTTTGTGCTCTGTGCCTCAAGGACCACCCGGTTAGCTACAAGGGATGTCAAATCTACAAGAACCTCAAAAGCAGATACCAAAAACCTCAGAATCTGGATGAAACAGCTGAACCGATCAGAAGCAGAAGACAACCTTCAAAAACAATTGATTCCAATGTTACATTTGCCCATCTACTTGGAGGTGGGAACCAGAACAAAGAGGCCGAGGCCCTGCCGGAACAACGCACACTTCAAAATCCTCAAACCGTTCCACAACCAACTATTCCTCAAAATTTACCCAACCCTCAAAAACCTCATCCAAATCAAATTTCTCATATTCCTCCTCCATCAAATGTCTCAGACCTTACAAGTTTGATGACATCCTTCATCACTGAAATCAAATCCCTCGTTATGCCGCTAATATCACTACTTACTAATCTTGTATCAAACTTAATCCCTTCCTTAAAAAATCCTTAAATGACTTCACCTAACTCCTTATCCATTCTCCTATGGAATGCGAATGGTGTTAGAAATCATACTGACGAACTTACAGCTTTATTGCAAGACAAAAACGTTGACGTAGCACTTATTACTGAAACTAGACTAACCACTAAACAGTACTTTAAAATACCTCAATACGTAACATACCGTACGGACCACCCAGACGGCAAAGCCCATGCCGGTACTGCTGTCATTGTGCACCAGTCCCTCTCTCATCACTTACTCCCACTTCCTACCTATGATTTCCTACAAACCACAGCCATAGTAATCAAAACTTTTTCCTTTCCGGTAACCCTTACATCAGCATATTGCCCTCCCAAACATTCCATTTCCAACACCGAATTTGTATCCTTTCTAAATTCCTTAGGAAATCATTTCATTCTGGGTGCAGACTTAAATGCCAAGCATCAACAGTGGGGTTCGAGAACCACGAATTCTCGTGGACGAAATTTGCTGTCTGCACTCAACTCCCGTCATTTCAATCTCTTACCTCCTGATTCCCCTACCTACTGGCCAACCGATCCCAACCGTAATCCTGACATCCTTGACTTCTTCATTCACAGCGGATTAGGCTCCCTCAACTTATCTGTAACTCGGCTGGATGAACTTTCCTCAGACCATAGTCCACTGATCCTAAAAGTATCTCTCACTCCAATTCCAAAACCTATCCCACCGTCATTTATCCGAGGACCTGTCAACTGGAACCTATTTCGCCAAATCCTGACCGATAATATTAACCTCAGAGCGACCCTCAAAACCCCAGAAGACCTTGACGATTCCGTCTACTCCTTCACCACCGCCATTCAGCAAGCTGTCTGGACTGCCTCCTCTCCTAAGCACTTCAATATAACTCCTCACCAAAACCATTTGCCTCAACACCTTACAGACCTAATCCATGCAAAACGCCGTGCCAGATCATTATGGCAGCGCACCCGACACCCAACAGATCGCCGCTCCTATAACTTCTATTGTAGACAATTGAAGCAGGAGTTGGCGACCTTCCGTTCCCAGTCCTTTAATTCCTACCTCTCCTCTCTGTCAGCTAGTGACAATTCTCTGTGGAATGTCACGAAGAAGATTTTAAAATCCCATCAAGTTTCCCATCCTCTCCGGCGTGGTGATGACTCCTGGGCTGCGTCTGATGAAGATAAAGCCGAGGAATTCGCCACACACCTCTCCAAAGTATTCACTCCTCACCCGGAATCCCAAAGCAATCATACCGCAGCAGTACAAGACTTCCTTTTGTCACCAATACCTCTTTCCCTACCTCCTAAAGCTATTAATCCCTCTGAGGTTAAATATCTTCTCCAGAAACTGACCCTCCGTAAATCTCCTGGACATGATCTCCTTACCCCCCAGATCCTCCGTCAACTTCCGCAGAAAGCTATTATATTCCTTACCTATATCTACAACTGCATCCTACGCACCACCTATTTTCCTCTCTTGTGGAAACATTCCACAATCATTCTCTTCCTAAAACCAGGTAAACCTTCCAGCAACACTTCATCCTATAGACCTATTATTATCCACTCTCAAAATCTTGAAAACTCCTCTAAACAATCCTGCCATTTAGAATCACAATCTTCTACCATCAGTTGGTTCCGTCTCATCATTCCACTGTTCAACAAGGACTCCGAGTTGTAGACCATATTTCCTCAGCCCTTGAATGCAAAGAGTATTGTTCTGGTGCGTTTCTGGACATAGCGCAAGCTTTTGACCGGGTATGGCACACCGGATTACTCTTCAAGCTTAAAACGCATTTACCCCAGTCTCTATACCTCATTCTACGATCCTATCTCTCAAACCGCTCCTTCCGAGTTCGCTGTGGTGTAGAATTTTCTAACTTTTATCCCATTGAGGCCGGTGTTCCACAAGGCAGCGTCTTGGGACCCGTCCTCTACATCCTTTACACTGCTGATATTCCTATTCATCCTGACACCTTTCTGGCAACATTTGCAGATGACACCGCCATCCTATCATCCAATTCCGATCCTGAAATAGCATCCTTAATCCTGCAAAGACACCTTTGTCTTATCGAGGACTGGTGTAATGCTTGGCGTATTAAGGTTAATGAAAGCAAATGCACCCACGTCACCTTCACCCTTCGACGCAAATCCTGTCCAATGGTTCATTTCAATTCCATACCGCTTCCTTCCTCAGACACAGTCCGGTATCTTGGCTTACTACTAGACAAAAGATTGACCTGGAACCCACATACAAGACTTAAACGAAAAGAACTCAACAGACGATTCGGACAGTTATACAGACTACTAAACAGAAAATCTAAGCTTACAGTTGACAACAAATTATTACTTTACAAGACAATTCTGAAACCAATGTGGACCTACGGACTTGAACTATGGGGGACAGCCAAACGTTCTAACATCAAACGCATTCAATCCTTTCAATCCAAAGTCCTCCGAACAATAGTAAATGCTCCTTATTATGTCTCCAACTATACCTTACACCACGACCTTAATGTTCCATTTATTTCAGACCTGATTCCATCTAAATTTTCCAAATTCCACCAGAACCTCATTCATCATCCTAATCCTCTAGCACAATCCCTATCCAGCTCCACTCATCCATACAACCCTCCTAGAAGGTTGAAACGGCAGTGGCCCCGAGACATATTGTAAACATCTATTCTGGAGTTCTGACACTGGTCAGATTCTCCTCTCATGTGCGGTGTGATTGTGGCTATGGCGCCCTCACTTAGCTTCCGCTGGCTCTCACCAGTGATGCGGCTGAGAGGGAGGCGCTGGGATCCTTTTGACTCTGCTTGTCCTTCCACAAGTGGGGGGACAAGCCCCGTCTGGGGTTCCCGAGCTGATTGTAAATATTGTACATAGGTATGAATGTGAATGTTTTTTTTTATTTGTTAACTTCATTTATTTGTATTTATTTTGTCTACTTAATTTTGTTATTGTATACGTTTATTTATTTTGATTTTATTTTATGTAATTTGACTTTCCTTTTATTTATATTGTAAATATTGTATGAATGAGATCCTGTAGCACTATTATTATTGTCTATTATGACAAATTGTAATATATACGAATAAAAAAAAAAAAAAAAAAAAAAAAAAAACCTTTGGTAGTAATAAAGAAAGGCGCATTGACATATGAATATTATTATTATAATCAACCGTAGGAAATAATTTTCATTACGACCCCTCCCAATGTATTGATACTAGCAATCGTAGTTAGAAATAGATGTCTCATTTCGAGATAATCGATGGTTGAGGCTAGCACCATTCATCACTGTCAGCGAGTAATACTTAATATAGTCCCCTTCAGGTCTACAAGGCTTTGCGGTGCCATCCTGCCTGTGAGGATGATATCCCACATATGCTTGTGGCCGTCTATTCAATTCCATTTATTCTTATATATTATTTATTTATATTATACAGTTGTATTATATTTCTTTAACGGAACTCTCATAATTTTAATGAGTACGATACTCACGAGGCTGCGGTTTTCATCCTCAACTAAGTGGAAATTAATATCAGGCTCTGGGAACCTCGTAGACAGAGATGGATCAAAAGACTTTATACTTTAATTAGAAGCTACACTTGCTTCCTCTCTACATACTTAACTCTCTCGTTACAAGGTTTAATTTCTGGTTTCTAGCTAATTGCTATTGTTAAGAACAAGCCAACTGAGGAAAGGTAAGAAAGAAAATATACGAGAAAAATTCAATGGTTTAGAAGAGCACCATAGCTCTACACCATAGGTCTTTATCGATCTTATGCTGGTCATGTAAATAAGTCTTATGGTATTATGTAGTTAAATGGGAGGTACTAGCAATAAAAACATCTAATTTTTATAATTCAGTAAAATATGCATAAATCATCTAGTTTTTATTTAAGTTTTTTGGGAAGGAGAGGAGAGAGGGAAATGTTACCGTCAAGTGATAGATTAAGATTACAAAATGAAAAAAAAAAAAAAAAAAATTATAAGTAAACACGATCAAAAATTATATGCCTACCTTATAAATAAATAAAAAAATTATCAGTAGCAGTTCTGATTAACATACCTCTCTTGTTAAAATCTTCAATAATTAACTGTATAAGAGATCTGAATAAAATGTAAATGTTTTCAATCGCAAAAGTGTTCTTTGAAGACTTAAATCAATAATTACACAATTTTTTTCAAAGCGTAATCTATTTGAAAACTTCAAAGTTATATTGAGGATAAAAAATATTTATTATTCTAAATATCCTCACAGTTCACAGCCTCTCTTTATATTTCTCCTTGTAAAAATTGATTCAAGCGAATATCTGCTGTAGATTTGATTTAGAGGGAAGTTGATTGCAGACTCCTTGAGGCGATTGCAATCAATCATCTTATCCAAGCTTTCATTTTTGCCTTAAATTTTCTGAACTTTTTCTGATATCAGTTTGGAAAAATCATTCTTTTCCCAAAATGCCCTATTTAATACAAATAAAATAAATTGATATATATGTAGGAAAATATGATGAAGCTGTAGGGAATGTCATATAAAAATTAATCTAATTTCGGAATGAAAGACAGAGACAAAAGACAAATTTAAACCATATCATACGTCATTATGAATTGTATTTGAGGGAGAAAATTAATTGATGAAATAGATATATGAATCCAGGTAGGTTGGATGTATCCATTGTAAACATAGGAAGACTGTCAACTAAATAAATCTGAGGCAAGAAATGAAAGAAAACGAAATACGTATATAAATATTTTTATTTTAAAAAATTAACAAACATCATGCCTTTTTAATATTTTAAGGAAAATATTATGCTAGTATGTATGTATATCTATATATATATATATATATATATATATATATATATATATATATATATATATATATATATATAGTGTATGTATATTAATAATATATATTATGCTATACTATTCTATACCCCGTGGTCTATACATATTACAGTAGAATACATGGGGGAGCCCGTGGCTGAGTGGCTAGCGCGCTAGTCTTTCATGCTAAAGTTGTGAGTTCGAATCCCAGTCCCGGCGGGGCTTTTATAAAGATGTAAAATGGGGATTCACTCACGGCCTCTCCCCTGGGTATGTGAGACCCGTCAGCCAAATGGTGGCCACTCACAAAATTAGACGTTGAAAGTGATGATCCTAACCTACAAATTGCATCGTGAAACGTAAGTGTAATCTCCCAGGATATTACACCGCGAGACCCTGGGAATACACGGTCTATCGCGCCACTACAGACTAAAAAAAAAAAATCTGGTGCGAGCAACACACGACTTTCACTTACCTGCATTTTTAGAATAAATTAAAGAATTTTCAAATACAGTTAGATATAAAAATGAGTGAAATCATTAAACAATTAATTAAATAGAATTTCTATAAAAACATAAGTTTTATTAAAAAATTGATTACCTTATTATCTAAAATAATCACTTGTATCAATTGATTGTGTATGAGATGATAATTTTTCTAAAATCTTTAGCTTTCCAACAGTATATCATACATGTATATTACTGCTCTTATGTTCAAAAATGAAAAATTGCATTAAAAAAATATTTTTTCTGTTTTCTCCTTTAGTTGGGTATCGAATTTATTCAATTTATATATTTACCAGTTTTTCATCAGCGTTAACAAGATAATCTAGAAATTATTATTGAATCTACAAAAATAAAGGTACTTTAGGGGAAGAAAATTTAAAATATCGGCATTTAAGCCCTGTCGGACCATTTTTATCTTAATAAAACCTACATGATATTAAAGCCCATTAAATTTTACATCGATATAGCGAGTTTAATCAAAATCGTCGGAACCATTTTTGAGAAAATCGAAAAAAGGTGAAAAATGCATGATATAAAGTGCCTCTTCTGGAAGGCTCATTTTGATGAAAAAAGTTTTGTCACGTCTCGGGCGTATAGTTGTCTTAAATATGAAATTTCAGTTTCATAGGACTTACCGTTTCCGCCCGGGAGTTACCACACACACACACACACACAGACCTTTTTGCGGGACTTGGTTATTTGGACTCAGGGGACCCTAAAACGTGTATTTCCGTTGAAAACTGGAATTCGAAAATTTTCACGATCGCAATACTTCCCCTTACTATATATAGTAAGTGAAAGTAAAAACTATATGACATATTTTCTCTAAGGGTATCGAGAGTCAGTCAACATAGTGCCTATGGAGATTGTAATATTCACATGATTCTATGTAAGACAGTATCTTGCATTAATATAAGAACAATAAACTCTTGGAATGTCACCTGTTTTTTACTATGACGCATGACAGAACTTAGGCTTCTTGGTGTAATTACCTCATGATAAAAAACCGTTTTTTCGCATGAAGATGGTATAATAGCCGAAACGTTGTGCACTGTTTCATAAAAAGTGGTGAAGTAGTATTGCACCTTCCTATACTATATTTAATCTTGTCATTAATCTTAAATTATCAACACTTTATTCAAAAAATTAAATATATTTTTGATCAAAAACTAGGAAAATGAATAACAAACCAAATCAATTTCGATTTCGAAGAGAGATTAAGTGTACGATGTTACCAATATATTTACAATCATAAAACACGTATATAATAATAAATTAAAATAAATCATAAAGGATTATGAAAGCATTGCGCTGCGATACATAAAAATGCAGAATGATATCAATCAAAATGGTGAGATGCTTCACAGAAATAATTTGTTATCTGATGATGAAAGTACGACCAGGTAGCCATAGCGAAAACAAAAAAAACTTTTTATCATTGTGGATGTAATTAGTTGACCGTTGAGAATTACTGGAAGGAATTAGTCCGGGTGGCGGTCATTAAATGAAACAACTAAATAGTTTCAACTATTTTATTGTTTGCCAACGTTTCGACCCCCTTTGTGGGTCATCATCAGGGCGCATGGTGGGAGAATGGAAACTCCCAGTTGTATAAAACAACTTACCCATATATTTTGTCTTATAGCCCTCAAGATGTCCTAAAATTCAGGTCAAAACTTTGGGCAAAATAAGTTTCTATTTAATTGAGTGTTTTGAAGACTGCACACCCAGAATTAATTTATCTTCAATATCTATATACATTCAACCATTCTTACACCATATATTTTTTTTCTTAATTAACTTAACTTTTTACTACTATTTTATGGTACCGCATTCATGTGTTGTTAATCAAGACTTTGAGAGAATACCTACCTACTATTTCGACGATTGCATACGATGCATTGTACGCTAATATATATTATTTTAAACTACATAAATTTATGCTCTAGCTGAGTTAGAAGGAAATTTATGTGATTTGAGGAAACAATTTATTGGCTTGGTAAGCCCTTAACAAGTTGATGAATGGCGTGTAAGAGGGAGCTAGTTTGGAGTTGGGCTCGGGGGAGCCATAGCTAAACCACTTCGCTCCAATCCCTTTGTGTTCGTCGCGGCACTGTTCGCAATTGCAAACCCATTCCGCTCATCCCATGTGATGAGACTAAGTAATGGAAGGCTACATCAAAGTGAACCAAGGGGACTTTTTTAAAGCAGCTTTCAAAGAATGGATCTACATGTATTGGTAATAAACAGACAATAAAATATAAACCAATAAACTGTACATAGTAGAGTATAATTTTTTATATTGTTAAATCATTCTTAAAACCTTAGCTATTTATAATAAATAGATTGTTTACTCCTTATTTCAGATGAACTACATATGCTTTCCGTAAAGCTATTTTTCGATAAAATACAAATATTGAAAACTTGAAAAAAAAAATATAAATAATCTGATAAAAAATAAAAGTATATGAAAGTAGCGACTCAAAGAGCGTCTTAAAAGCTATTCATAGTTCAAAGATTAGGCATCCGGTAGTGGCGGAAATCCATAATATATACCGTGAAGTCCTGATGAAGAATAAAGAAGTGGTATTAATATGGGTTCCTGCACAAAGTGGCATAAATGGCAATGGAAAAGCCGATGCCGTGGCAAACACTGCTCGTCGTTTAACATCACCTCAAGCTACAATAATCTACAAAATCTCTCTAGAAGACTGGACAAGGCTGTTCAGCTCTTTACAGAAGGAAAAGAGGCAAATCGAATGAAATTCAAATTCATCTAAATTAAATGAAATAAAAAAATCTGCAGGCTTCGGATAGGACATAGTGAGTTCTCCCACGGCTACCTTCTGCGAGGTTTAGAAGCCCCAAATGACACAGTGAGGACAGTGAAACATATATTGTTAGATTGGCCAATTTTCAGTAAATTAAGAATTGATCTAAAAATGTAAAATACTCTAAAAGAATCACTAAAAGATGATGAAAACAGAGTCAATATTCTCTTCGAATATTTGAAAAGAAGTTTATATTACAACAGAGAGTAAAATGTAAGTGTAAACGCCAATGACCAACATGGGTAGAGGCGTCATAAATAAATATATGAAATGGAATTTTTAACGATGATCCTATATATAATAGATTTTACATAACAATGTAGAAGATTACCAATACTATTGGTGGACATTATGTAGCTTAAGCTGGACCCTTGTCTTGCTGGAAATGCAACTACTATACAACAGATCATTAAATCATTAAATTCGCATATGGCTAATGAATGATTATTGTGTAATGCTGCATGATTGTATTCTTGATAAACTCTAACGGAGAAAAGTTAAAATGGCATGAAAAGAAAGGATTAAAAGTTGAGATTCAAAGCCAGAGAGTCACGAAAAGAAGAGTGCTGAAGAAAAGAGGGTTTGGGTGGAATAAAGACTTTGGATTTGGCCTGATGCCGAGAGGGCAGCGTATGAAAGGTCCTCTAGCATCCATTAGCCCAAAGGAAGCTGTGGGTAATCTTAATGCGGCGAGGGGTCCATCTTATTGCCTCCAGCTCTCTGGAACTGGAGGTTTATTAAACATTCCAGGCGTTTCTCCAGTAATTTATCAATGATCAAGGCAAACCCCTCGCATTTAGTTCACTTTTTTCTCTGGAGGCTCTAAAAGTTTTATTTATAAAATTTAACCTCTTGGGTCGTAGCACTTCAGTTATTGTACTTGAAATGACTTTTAATAAAAAATGTAACTAAGTTATTTTATTTTATTCTTTTCAAACTTTCATACATAAATAGACATTTATACTTTATAAAGAATTAAAATTCAGCAATATTTATCATTCCCTAGCATTTGCCTTAGTAAAGAGCTCACCAGGAAAAATCTCTCTGAATACAAAACCTCACTTCACCCTTCTTTTGTTGTAATTTTATTTAATAAACAAAATTACTGCGACAAGTAAGTTTTTTTAAATCAATTATGAATATAAGTATTATTTTTAATTATTACCTTTATATGTGGATATATACTTTTTTGACGGATCATTAAAGCTAAGAGAAATGTGAACTTGAGAAATTAAATAATACAAACTTGATAAATAATAAAATAAAAATTTTAAAAAATTTATATATATATATATATATATATATATATATATATATAATAAAGCCGAGAACCACTTACCGTGAATACGATATGAAACACATGGTTTGTCAATTAAGTATTTTTTTCTTTAATATACGATATTTAGCTTGATTTTTGTTTCCATACTTTTAAATTCCAGAAAAATGAACGGAAAGTTCGCTATGATTAGATTGTTGTTACGCAAAACTGCCATTGTTAATATTTTAAGGCGTAATACCATTTTTCTTAGTAAGTGAATTATTCACAAAATCTATTCATACACAAACTGTCAAACATACCTACATATGTTTGAATATACAGATGTAATATATCAGGTTCCTGTAAATGTTCCTTGAGGTATGTAGCAGCTGTGTGACATGACGCCCAAGAGGTTAAATTATGATGTAATGCATCGTTAATTTTTATATAAATTTAGTTTCTCCAAATTTTTAATTATTGTTCTCATTTATTTATTCATTTTTTTTGTAATTATAAATTTATTTTAAGCGTATTGGCAAATCAACTACTATTTTATTTAGAACGATATTAATTTTTTCATAGTTGTTATCGATTGATAAAAGGCATATGGTGCACTATTATTATTAAAGGAATCTGTAAAAGAGGTTGTGCACATTCGACCAAATAAATCTTTATTTTGTAACTAATGAACCTGTGTAGATGGTTCAATCATTATCAACACGCTAAAGGTAAAACAAAAAAGTGTTGGTGAATCACAACCAAGTGGGAGAATACAGAGATTATCCAGCATTCAATTAAAAGAAATACCAGGTTACGCCCCCGTAGTCATTTAAAATAGCCTGTAATTAAACTAAAACAAGTCAATTGGTCCCAATCGAGTTAATTGAATTGACCTGACAGTTTGTAAACGACAGTAAATCCATTGAATTTTTACTTATTTTTAAAGTGTTTTTATTGTTATTTTTCGATGGGTTCAATATTTAATTGTAGATGAAAATTGTTCTATTTGGTTAAAGACCTTAATATCTATGCATTGTGAATCCGTCTAGGATTATAATCATCAGTACAGAACGCAGATAGCTTATAGTTATTTATATTTTTTTGTTTTTTATTTTTATAAAGTTAGATTATATTAAATGTTTTAATTTCGTAAAAATTGATTTAGTTCAAATAGAAAGTTTATATTATGATTAAAACCACTATGCAATTGTTAATATTCGTTTTTTTTATATAAATTTGGTTTTATAACCCTCTGGTTTTTACTTTATAGTCACAAATAAAAAGTTGTCATCAACAAATATATTGCATGTCCTTAGACCCCTCATTTCAGACATGACTCATGCCCAAAGCACCATCCCTTGAAACGATAACTCACCTACTTAATTCAGTCAGTACTGAATATTTTGATGACTCAACATTAGTTTATATTCCCAAGTCCTTTTTATATAAATATAAAAACATTTCTATCTATATAAGAAATTTATACAACAAATTCATACGTTATGAAAAATGAAAGGCTGATTAGATCATTCACAGAGAAGCTGAAGAGCAAAATTAACTGAAAAAATAATATATAATACAAAATATTTGTAATTTGTATTCCTTATGTAATTTAAGTTACTTCTTTAGGACTTTGGTTCTAAGTTAAAAGGCTTATGAATTAAAGGAAATGAAAATTTAGTGTTGAAAATTATAGGGAACCAATGGAAATCAAGTATGAAATAATTCTGCAACCAAGTCCTGTACCTCTACAACTCATAAACATTCTTGGGTTCAGTAAATGTAGAGATTGTTTTTAGGCGAACGGCCATGCAATGAAGTGACTACTACTTGAGGTAAAAAAAAAAAAAAAAAATCCGCTTGGTTTTCCTCACGTTTTTTTTTTTTTTCTTGTTTTTTTTTTTCTTATACCTCACTGAAGCTTGAGGTTTCATAACATTCACCTCATGTCTTAAATAAGATAATACATAATTATTCTGCTACAGCGGGAATTGAAAATTGGGACTTTGCGAAAATTTAGTGCTCTAATAACACTATTGCCATAGGTGTAATACAATCTCCATTAACAAGTGAAGAAATATGAATTAATTATTAATTCTGCAATACAAGAAGAATTTAATATTTATTAATCATATTCTATAGAATATAAAAATTTAACATTTTTAAATATTTAATTAATTGGTGAATTTAATATTTATACCAGCTCGTTTCAGTGAAAATACGGGGAATATATAAAAGCAAACAATAGCTTCTTAAATATAATTAAATACGATGTAAAAACTGCCAGTAAATTAACTCTTTGAAGTAAAAAAAGGGAAAAAATAAAGGTGGAACATGTTTAATCCTAATACTCCGAAATTGAAAATAATCAGCAATGAATTTTATATACATATTATATATACATATATATATATGTACTATATATATATATATATATATATATATATATATATTATATATATAGTACATAAAGTGAACTTGCGTTATCCGCTTCGTGCTGCAACCCTCCCCCGCACTCTGTAAATGTAGGTAATGCAACACTATTTTTACTATGAACACTTCACTTAAACCCAAACAAAATAATAATGATTTTAAGGACAATCAAAACGTTAAAAAAAAAGTTACTACATGATTTAAGCTAGTTTATTATTTATTTGTAATTTCATTATTAATCATGACCGAGCGTTAAGGAGACCCCTTGTGAAATGGGTACACAAAGAATGACAGGAAAAAACATGAAGGTATAGCTTTATTTGGGTCTTTACATGTCCGTTTGCCTAAAAACAGTACTGATCTCTCTATATAAGATAAGATTTTTTTTTTTTCACATGTGAGAAAAAGTGTTATAAGATATAGAATTATATCAATATAGTAATAATAATAATGCTTTATTGAGAAATACTTCTAAATCAAAAAACCTTATTGATGAGATTCAATGGAACAAATAAAATATAATAACTAAATGATCCGTCTTTATGCATCATTTATGGTTAATAATCTTAAAAACAATATAGAAAGAAATGTTTGCGATTACAATAAGCATACGTGTTCCGAAAAACGCAACCAATAACACTAAAACACATTAAATTATTTTGATTTCTGAAACTCGAAATGAATCATAGAATAATGAGATGTAGAGCAGCGTGTGATAACCAAACCGTGAAATGACTAATATGGGATAGAAGCGGTGTGAACGCCTGGGACACACACACCTCAGCCAACTGTTATTTCTGACTCACTCACGAAATGATCGTTTAATTTATAATTCATTACAATAGCTGACATGTTTAGCTTCATTTTATAATCAATAATTTAATATTTTTTATCTAATTGATATGAAGTAAAAAAAATAATAATACTTTCTCTTTAGTCTCGGTTATCCATTCAGCTGGAATCGATTCAACAATACTTTTCGAAATATTAACATGTTTTCGAGGGTTTGAACTTCTGTTCTATTGATTCGAATAAGGGGCACTATGGCAGGCAGCAAGAGTTAAACTGTTTGAGTAAAATTTTTGCAGTTTTTACACGTTGATGCTTCCAGACCTGCTTGAAGATAACCATTAGTAAATTATTAGGGTCCTATTTGAATTTTGATAACAAGGAATACAAGTAAAGTAAAAAAAAAAAAAAAAAAACTACTAAGGTTCACTAGAAGAATTAGTCCGGATAGCGCGCCATGGCGATGGTTATGGCGGTCAGTAAATGGAACATTTATTATTATTTATTAGTTTTAACTATTTATTGCTTGCCAACGTTTCGACCCCCATTGTGGGTTACCATCAGGGCGTATCGTGGACGAATGGAAACTGAAGTTACTAAGGTTTACTCGAATCTAATCTTTCATCAATGGGGTCTAAAGTCTACTCTGAGACATGAATACTCTCACAATTGTCTTAATAATTTTCTATATTTTACGATATAATAATTAATGTAAAACATTTAGCAATATATAGCGTGTTTTGATTAAAAATAAGTTAAATTTATTAATTCAATATGCACGCAAAAATTGTTATAGCTTTATGTTTATAACATTTATAATGTTTGATAAATGAACACTAAAATATTAACTATAATAATATGATTAATAATAGTAATCAACGTTATTACTACCAATTTCATTCCCAAGGCAAAGAAAAATATAATCGCCAAAAATTTAGTAAAGTCAGGGAGGCCGGAATGGGATGTCACTTAATGCTCCTACACAATTGGGAATCTCTTTAGAAAATTCGATTTAATCATATAGTCAAAAGATACTCAGACACGACAATATACTTATAAATGACATGTAAATAACTGAAATGCCTGTTAGAAGAAGGCTGGAAACAAGTTAGATGTGGGACCTCCTCTGCTAAATTCAAGCCTAGGAAGAGGTGCTGCTGGGCACTTTCCTTCCCCATGCCTACCATGTCTGCTGCTTACTTTTTATACGAAATAGAGCTATGGGACTCTACTAAACCATCGAATTCTTCAGGTATCCACTCCTTTTAATCTAAAATACTTCTTAAAATCCATAACGCTCCTTACTTGGTCATGAATAAGCTCATCCATAAAGACCTTAATGTTCCATATATTACTGAATTAGCACGAACCAGGTATTAATCATCCACGAAAACTTCATTTCCACTCTAATCCACTAGTTTCTATCATATCATCCTCTTCGAATGCTGATAATCCTCTGATGAGTCTGAAAAGCAAATGGCCCCGAAACCTTCTAGTTTAGAGTTTTGTTAGAGTGCTGCAAACAGGTAGCATCTCTACGTGTATTTCATGTCAGTTTACTATGTCCATCACATTTACTTGATGTATATAATAGAGTTGTAAATATCAATAAATATGTTTACAAAAAATAAAAAGCTTTTTGTACAACACATTTGCTTATCGTCTGATTGCTTCTGACGGGTACTAATGGGAAAATATGAAAAGACAAAAACAAAAACAATATTTTTTAACCGAATTTATTTAGACAATAATTTACTTTATTATTTAATCACCTTATAATGCAGTTAGAATACATACTGATTAAAAATAATTAGCAGTATTTCGTTTAAGAACTTTTTGTATTTTCAAATTATTTATTGAGTGGAAATTAGGAAACGTTTCAATTTATTGTATGATCAAAATATTTATCTGTACATTGAAATGGTAAGGCAAAATATACCATTTAATATAAACCGATTTGGATTTAATTGATAGGCGATTAATAGTTAAAGGATTGACAAGTAACAAAATTATAACGAATCTATAAACTCCTTCATTGTACTTTCCAGGCGTCAAAGAGACCGGTACTAATTTGCAAACAATTGGCAGGTGGGTGCATTGAACTGTTTTGATTCGGTTTCATTTAACAATGTTCTGGTTTGAATAAAATCGTGTCTTTGTTTCATTTCCTCATCAATTTTCTCTACAGTAATAAGCGCGAACTTTCACTGTATTGAAAGGAAATTTTTAAGATATTAGAACTATAAAATAAAGGAATAGAATAGAGGAAAAGATAAAGTGGAATTGTTTAATACAGTATTTGTAAGCCAAGAAACTTTGCTTAGCTATATTTTTTGTGGTTCATATTTCGAATTTCGCCATATCATGTCATCTTAGGTATTGTAGAATATTTACAACAAAGTAGACATTCAATTTAAAGGCATAAAAAGCTTCAAAATCGTCATTTTAGAAATGCAATTCATTATAAATGAAATTAAAGTAAATTCCCTCTATTTTAAACATAAGGTGCGTTCTTAATATCAATTAGGTAGATAGGCTCTTTAAATTAATCTAATATGATATACATCGAGTCATAGACTGAAAAGGGATCTCGTGGAAACTTATTGGGGAAGTTCTGGAAAGTTGGTCATATATGTTAGGCTAATTACAAATGAAAGATTGTTATTATTATTTTCTTTAAAGTATTTATTTAATTTTGTTTATATATTTTTTTTCTTTTATTTGTTTAGTCTTTATTAATTTTTTTCTTTAATTTAATTCACAATGTACATATGGGATGGATTATTTATTCTATCTCTAATACTCATAGCCCAGAAGGTGGCAGATTGTATTATCTCTTAATAAAACAAATTAAAAAAAAAATCAAACGAAAGAGATACTTTGCTGCCTGGAATATTTTTATGAAATATAATTCAAAAAATATTTTGGTGTTAAATTCCTTTTTACATCGCGACTTGGAATTATTTCTGTTCTCAGACATCAAAATGTTATAAGCCACTTTTTTAACAAATCTTTTTGAATTTTTCACATTCTGGAGTATCACTCGTTAATATTTAGAAGGTGGAAAAATGTCATAAGTGTTTCTCTTCAAGTTTATTAGTAAACAACTCTACCGACTTTCTAAACATAAGCGAATGGACAGTTATAGAAAAATTGGTTCATAACATTTTGCCATCTGAGCACTGAATTGACCTAGCTTGGAGCTTTTGAACAATTGCTGCATTAGATTTTCAGATATCTAGGGTGTGAATGTTATTACATAAATATTTCCATAAAATATTTTTAAAACCCAAAAGCGATTTTGGATTATAAGATATTAAAAAACGCTGGAAAATTATTACACAATGGTTTATTATTCTCAAGTAATAATATCAGGGTGTAACTTTTTATGTAGGCGTTGATAGGCAATTAATTTATATGAAAAGCAGTAAATAATTCAAAGGAAAATAGCATATAACCACTTCTAATTTCAAAACGCTATATCTCTGCTAGTTCTAATACCTATTTCAATAATTTTTGTTTTAATTTTATTGAAAATTTAGTTTTCCAAGAAATAGCACTAAGAGCAAAACATTTTTAGTTTTTATTTATCTTTTAATTAGAAGAGATGCACTTTGCAATTTATGTGTGTTTCGGGTTCTACGCATCTTGAAACTTAAGTCCTCAAATTTTGAGGAGGGAGAGTTAAGTTTTTTCACATCTTATAAGTTGTGGCTTGACCATATAGGATTATTTATTTTTATCTTTCTCTTTGCTCATCGCTGTCATTATTGTTTGTGACTTCAATATATATTGTAGATTGAGTAGACCTATATGGCTCTACTAAACCATCAAATTCTCCTCCTATCCAATCCTTACAATCAAAAACGCTCCTTACTTTGTCACGAATAAGCTCATCCATAAAGACCTTAATATCCCATATGTTATTGAATTATCAATCATTCCATTAAAAACTCCATTTCCACTATTATCCACTAGTTTCTATCCTATCATCCTCTTCAATTCCTGATAATCCTCCGAGGCGTCTGAAAAGAAGATGGTCCCGAGACTTTCTAGTTTAAATTATTTTTAGAGTGATACCAATGGGTGGAGTCTCTTCATGCATTCCATGTCAGTTTACTATGTCCCTCACATTTACTTTTTGTATGTCATAATACAGTAGTAAATATCAATAAATATGTTTAAATAAAAATATATATATACAGATCAACTTTTTTTTTTTTTTATCGCGCTTTATTTTTGGTATGAAACACTAATAAATTTGTTCCCTATATTCAAAAATTACTGGGTTATTGAATTTAATCACTTTAAATCGGCCACTATTTTTTAAATAACCAGATGATATCAACGTCTAGGTGTTAGAGTCATCGGTGGATGCCCTAGTATTTTTGTGGAGAATTTTGAAAAAATTGGTCCAGTTATTTCAGAGTTTCTTTTTTTTAATCGTTATCCGGACTCTACGTATCTTGAATAGTAAGTACTTTAATTTTGAGGGTGGCGGAAATATAAGAATAAAATCTTACATTCACCCATAAACAGGGGCTCTGAGTTAAAAAGAGATTATCTCTCGAGCTTGATTTGGAACTTTTTATTTCCTATTCCAAATACTTTTGTCGATTATAATCAATATTGCTCTTTTTTATTTAACGAAGTCGTCCAAACTTACTTAACAGGTATGATCCACATCAGTAGTATGTTAACAAATAGAAGAGATGAAAAAGAAATATAAACTGGTTTGAAGATATAGAAAAAAAAACAAAAATAATTTTAGTCTAAAGACATCAGATAGAATATAACATAAATCTTTTTTACTTTTCGTTTCTGTGAAATAGATAGCACTATCAATATCGGATACTTCCACTAAGCCTTGTGAAAGAGGCCACTCCATGAGATAGTCCGGCGGACACCTGAGACCACTATGCCTGAATTTGTGTTCACCCCAGACCATAAAACCTTATAAAAGGATTTGTATGGCTATGTACAGGGATTTTCTATTCCTTCTTTTCTTTTTTTTTTTTTTTTTTTCATCTCTTTTAATATATCTATAGGTGCTTTTGTCACGTTTGAGCTTTTTTTTAATATATTTTTTTCTCTCGGAGCGAAACAGCTACGTTTCTTTTATCTTTTCTTTCTTTTTTTCATTTAGTTTGGTTTCAGCGTTAATTACTATTCCTCTTGATTTACTATCGTACCGCATTCGAAGAAATAAAAGTGCTAAAAATCCAGCTACAGACTTTTAGCTCAGTAATATTGTAATCGGCCTGATTTCGTATATTTCACTCATATTCGTATATATGTAATAATTGGTTGGTACCAATGGTATTTATAAGATTTCAATATCCGTACTAGATATATACTCAAAATTAATAAGCTCGTTATAATTATTTATCGTTATAATATTAGAATATATATAAACAAAAAAATATTCTGATTATATGTATATAATACTGTCTTTTAGTTTCAACTGTGTTAAGCTAGACTTGTTTTGTTTTTAGTATTTATTGCAGGTATTAACAAAGAAATAATAATAAAAAAACATAGTCAAGTGAATATTTTTCGTATATAGCAATCCAATTTTCGTGAAAAAAATTCAGACCATTGCGTTTTATCTTCCTTTATTTTTAAAAACCTATACCACACTTTCACTTATGACAACTAACTCCTAACAATTAAAATATACTATAAGCGCTTTAGATGTAGTTAATTCGTAGACCTTCTTTCGACGTAAGCCTTGTAATAATAGGTTATCTTCAACTAAGAATCAATCTGAAGATAAAGATTTTTTCAAATCCGGCTCCTCGTTCCTGTAATAAGAGTGTTCGTAAACATGTTAAGATATAAAAAATAGTATAAACATGTTAATTAATAGATTATCCATCGAATTTTGTTATTTAAGAAATATTAAATTAAATTTATAGAGTTTGTCGTTTTTAAAAGAGCGAAATCGGGAAAGTATACCAAGATCCATTCATTTGAATTTGCAAACAAGTTGTCAGCTAGCTTAAAAGGAGGACGGGATGGTTAATTAAGAAAGTTCGTTTGGGAAACTCAGTTATGAATGCCTTTTAAGGGGAAATGGACCTGGTTATGAACTTATGGCTCAATGCCCTTTCCCAAATTTGGAGCTATTCTCGAAATTCAAGAGTAAGTCAGGCAGATGTTGCCATAATTAACAAGCTGGGTTTATTAAAATGCTTTAATTAAATAAATGATTTATTTGAATGATGGTTCCCTACAAGAAGAAACCGATGTATGTCCTGTTTATAATTTTTTAGGCCAAGGGAGAATTGTGGTCAAGTTTTATATTTTTCATTATATTCCTTAGAGAGATATTCCTGCATATTTATAGATTCCTGTTTTGTTTTTTTAATTTATACAAAATATGTACTTTTATATATTATCATTGACCTAAGGAAAATTATTAATAACTTAGTATTATCTTTGTTCTGAATTTTATTTTTAAAAAAAACAACTCCACTCCCACTCTAATCCATTAGTTTCAATCCTTGCTTCCTCTTCAATTCATCATAATCCTCCGAGGCGTCTGAAAAGAAGATGGCCTCGAGACCTTCTTGTTTAGTCTCACTACCAAACAGTGCTACCAATGGGCAGTTTCTCTTCATATTTATTTCATGTGTTATAACATTTGCACATATTTACTTGATGTATTTTGTGTACAGTTGTAAATTTCAATAAAAAATATATAAAAAAAAAAGTAAATGTATACATTGGAATGCGTTAACCTTACTTTCACATTATGGTCTAATCAATACACTGTTTATAATAAAAACATGATTTATTTTAGCTCGTTTTTATTTTAAGCACTTCATAAACTACTCCACACCAAAGTAGTAAAACTGACATTTTAGAAAACCAATTTAAATCAATAATTTTTGACAAATAGAAAATTTAGGTCATTCGTCTAGTCCGTTCTACTACGAATAATTATACAGTCTAGGTACTTTATTTTTACAGGGTACTATTTAGTTTAAATTTTGTAATTGGATTCCTCATGAAATTTTTTTTTCAGATTTTTTTAGACGAAATAATAATTTTATATGATAATGTACTACTTCAGATCAAATCATCTTGGGAGCTTATCATTTTTATGTCATACTCACATATTTACTCGTTAGAAAAATGTAAAAATTCTACACTGGATAGTACAAGTGAAACATCTGGTAAGTTGATTAAGATGAAACCAGATGTGAAGGACATCCTCAGCACACTTATCTTAAATATGTAATACCAGTGTTCAGCAACTTTTCGTCGTTTAGCTCCACACACAGATACCACTTGAATATCATAAATGAGATCAAAAAGAAAATATTACCCTTGCTATATATTTTATAAATAAAATATTTAGTAATAATAGGTTTCTGTTGGTGCGAAGGTGCATTAGCTCGGAGTCTCAACCCGGTCGTTTTAATAAGTCACTGAACTTTTTGTCGCTTTGAGGTTTATTATAATAAATTTTTTTTAGTAATAACAATTTTTATTGAGAAAATTTTACAATCTGTCCCAATTTGGACATTAATAGTATTGCTGAATGATATCAAACATACTACATTCATACAATATTTACACAACATAAAATTACAATAAAATATATACACAATAATGAATCAATACAAAAGTCAATAATTCACTTATACCTATATACACATACACACACTCATACATACATCACATTGAGTGGAGAATCTAGCCAGTGCTAGAACTCCAATATATTTACAAAAGGTCGCGGGGCCACTGCCGTTTCAACCTTCTAGGTGGGTTGTATGGATGAGTGGAGCTGGATAGGGATTGAGCTAAAGGATTAGGATGATGAATGAGGTTCTGGTGGAATTTGGAAAAATTTGGATGGAATTAGGTCTGAAATAAATGGAACATTAAGGTCGTGGTGCAAGGTATAATTGGAGACATAATAAGGAGCATTTACTATTGTACGGAGGACTTTGGATTGAAAGGATTGAATGCGTTTGATGTTAGAACGTTTAGCTGTCCCCCACAGTTCAAGTCCGTAGGTCCAGATGGGCTTCAGTATTGTCTTGTAGATTAATAATTTGTTTTCAACTGTAAGTTCAGATTTTCTGTTGAGTAGTCGGTATAACTGTCCGAATCGTCGGTTGAGTTCTTGTCTTTTAAGTCTTGTATGTGGGTTCCAAGTCAATCTTTTGTCTAACAGTAAGCCAAGATACCGGACTGTATCTGAGAGAGGAATCGGTAATGAGTTGAAATAAACTGGCGGACAGGATTTTCGTCTAAGAGTAAAGGTTATGTGTTTACATTTGGCTTCGTTCACCTTTACACGCCAGTTATTACACCAGTGTTCGATAAGGAAAAGGTGCCTCTGAAGGTTTAAGGATGCTGTTTCAGGATTGGAACTGGATGATAGGATGGCGGTGTCGTCTGCAAAAGTTGCCAGAAAGGTATCAGGATGTGTAGGAATATCAGCAGTGTAAAGGATGTAGAGGATGGGTCCCAAGACGCTGCCTTGAGGAACACCGGCCTCAACGGGATAAAGGTTAGAAAATTCTTCACCACAGCGAACTCGGAAGGAACGGTTCGAGAGATAGGATCGGAGAATGAGGTATAGGGACTGGGGTAAATGGGTTTTCAGCTTGAAGAGTAATCCAGTGTGCCATACCCGGTCAAAAGCTTGCACAATGTCCAGAAACGCACCAGAACAATACTCTTTGCATTCAAGAGCTGAGGAAATATGGTCTACAACTCGGAGCCCCTGTTGAACTGTGGAATGCTGAGGACGGAATCCAAACTGATGGGAAGGAAGATTTTGAGATTCTAATATGGGTAGGATACGTTTAAGAAGAAGCCTTTCGAAGATTTTTGAGAGGATGGGGAGTAGACTAATAGGCCTGTAGGATGAAGTGTTGTTGGAAGGTTTACCTGGTTTTAAAAAAAGGATGATGGTGGAATGTTTCCATAACAGAGGAAAATAGGTGGTGCGGAGGATGCAGTTATAAATATAAGTAAGGAATATAATAGCTTTCTGCGGAAGTTGTCGGAGGATCTGGGGAGTAAGGAGATCGTGTCCAGGAGATTTACGGAGAGTCAGTTTTTGGAGAAGATATTTGACCTCAGAGGGATTAATAGCTTTAGGAGGTAGGGAAAGTGGAATCGGTGACATAAGAAAGTCTTGCACTTTTGCGGTGTGATTGATGTGGGATTCCGGGTGAGGAGTGAATACTTTGGAGAGGTGTGTGGCGAATTCCTCGGCTTTATCTTCATCAGACGCAGCCCAGGAGTCATCACCACGTCGGAGAGGATGGGAAACATGATGGTATTTTAGGATCTTTTCGTGACATTCCACAGGGAATTATCACGAGCTGATAGAGAGGAGAGGTAGGAATTAAAGGACTGGGAACGGAAGTTCGCCAACTCCCTCTTCAATTGTCTACAATAGAAGTTATAGGAGCGGCGATCTGTTGGGTGTCGGGTTCGCTGCCATAATGATCTTGCTCGGCGTTTGGTGTGGATAAGGTCTATAATAGGTTGTGGAAAATGATTTTGGTCTGGATTTATATTGGAGTGTTTAGGAGAGGAAGCAGTCCAGACAGCTTGTTGGATGGCGGTGGTAAAGGAATAGACGGAATTATCTAGGTCATCTTGGGTTTTGAGGGTTACTCTGAGGTCAATATTATCGGTCAGTATTTGGCGGAAAAGGTTCCAGTTGACAGGGCCTCGGATGAATGATGGTGGAATGGGTTTTGGAATTGGAGTGAGAGATACTTTTAGGATCAGTGGACTATGGTCTGAGGATAGTTCATCAAGGCGAGTTAAAGACAAGTTGAGAGAGCCTAATCCGCTGTGGATAAAGAAGTCAAGGATGTCAGGATTGCGGTTAGGATCGGTTGGCCAGTAGGTAGGGGAGTCAGGAGGCAGGATATTAAAATTTCGGGAGTTGAGTGCAGACAGCAAATTTCGTCCCCGAGAATTCGTGGTTCTGGAACCCCACTGCTGATGCTTGGCGTTTAAGTCTGCACCCAGAATGAAACGATTTCCTAAGGAATCCAGGAAGGATACAAATTCAGAATTGGAAATGGAATGTTTAGGAGGGCAATATGCAGATGTGAGGGTTACCGGAAAGGAAAAAGTCTTGATTATTATGGATGTGGCTTGTAGGAAATCATAGGTGGGAAGTGGGAGTAAATGATGAGAGAGGGATTGGTGGACAATGATAGCAGAACCGGCATGGGCTTTACCGTCTGGGTGGTCAGTACGGTATGTCATGTATTGCGGTATTTTGAAGTACTGTTTAGTCGTTAGTCTTGTTTCAGTTATAAGTGCAACATCGATTGTTTTGTCTTGCAACAACGCTGTCAGTTCGTCAGTATGATTTCTAACACCATTCGCATTCCAAAGGAGAATGGATAAGGAGTTAGGTGAAGTCATTTAAGGATTTTTCAAGGCAGGGATTAGATTCGATACTAGATTTGTAAGGAGTGATATAAGCGGCATAACAAGAGATTTGATTTCGGAGATGAACGATGTCATTAGACTGGTAAGATCTGTGACGTTTGATGGTGGAGGGATATGAGAAATTTGATGTTGAGGAGTTTTTTGAAGATTAGGTAAACTTTGAGGGATAGATTCTTGTACAATAGATTGAGAATGTTGAGGAAAATGTTGTTCCGGCAGTGCCTCGACTTCATGATTCTGGTTACCACCTCCAAGCAAATGGGCAAATGACACGTTAGAATTTACAAGTTTTGATGGTTCTCTTCTGCTTCTGGTTGGTACAGCTGTTTCATTCGGATCCTGAGGTTTTTGGTATCTGGTTCTGAGTTTCTTGTAGATTTCACATCCCTTGTAGTTAGCCGGGTGGTCCTTGAGGCACAGAGCACATACAGCGGGTGCTGATCTTGATCTTGTACATTCTTCTGTTTTATGCTGTTCACCGCATTTCACACAGCGTGGTATGTGATGGCAATAACTTTTGGTATGACCATATGCCTGACAGTTATGGCACTGGACTATTTCTTTCTTTGTGTAAGGTTTTTCAACTTTTACACGGGTATAGTACAGTCTGCTGAGGTCATAGATTTTTTCGACTCCTGCTGATGGTTCCAAGTCTACGAAGAATAGAGGCAGTGGACTTTTATCTTTTAGAACGTTGGTGACTTGCCTCACTTGGAATCCTAATTCTGTCAGTTCTTCTTTGATTGCTTCAACGGGTGTTGAGGAATGTAGGTTTCTGATTACGACCCTTAATGCTCTCTCTTGGCGCAGCTGATAAGTATGAAAGTCAGCTTTGGTCTCAGTCAGATATTTTACAATCTTTCTGTAGGTTTCAGCAGTAGTCGGAGATATTTTAGTATCATTGGTTCTACTTATACAATAATAACTATTAGGATCTGTTACTTTGTTTAAATGCGCACACATCAGTTTAAAATTTTTAATATTTTTAACAAATATTGGTGGAGGTAGTGGTTCTCTGGGTATAGGAGAAGATTCCATGGTTTCTTTTCATTTTGGAGGATCTGAAATGGATTCGGTGTAAAAAACGGAGATTCATCAGTTATTCCTTGTGATGATGTGCTGGGCTGTGGTTCAGAACCTAATGAGGTAGCTGACGCGGTCGCTGGTGGAATCATTTTTTTATTTTGTTCACGGCGGGGTCTCTGTTTTGTGGGAGACGAGTTAGAACCTGCAGATCTAGATCTTTTACTTGCAGACTTTGAGGACATGACTTGATGAAAATATCTCATTGATTAAGAAAATAATAATAATAAATAAATAATGAGATAAGAATTAAAGATAAAAGAAAGATAATTAAAAGAAAAGCAAGCCCGAGCTTGCCGAGCTAGCGTCACTGATCCCTTCTTTCACTTTTTCGTGATTGTACAAAGTAAATTATAACTTTGCTTACCGAAACTTCTCCAATATTCACTGCCGTAATATTCCTGAGGTCTAGTGATGTTCTCCAGACTGAATTCTAGCGAATTCCTACTGAAAAATGCAAAAATCTGAGAGACGATGTAACGTATGACTGTTATCATCGAGCGCATAAATAAAATATTTAGTAATAATAGGTTTCTGTTGGTGCGAAGGTGCATTAGCTCGGAGTCTCAACCCGGTCGTTTTAATAAGTCACTGAACTTTTTGTCGCTTTGAGGTTTATTATAATAAATTATAATTAAGAAACCACAAATGATAAAATATACTGATTCCCATATGTTACATGTGACAATTTCTTCCTTTTGTAGTTACTTCCTTCCAACCTTCTCTAAATACGATTTATTTTACTGCGTGCGACTTATTTTGTCATCTACGACGATTCTATGATATCTAGGATTTCCGATGAAAGGCGATATAAAATAATGTACGGAAATTAACATAAACCAGTTGAGACTCGCTAGGGGCTCTTCTATACATTTATAGTTTAAAAAAAATCGTCTTTCAATGAAAAAAACTTTGTTGGGCACTAACCATTACCTCTATCGTTTCTAGACGAACATCCGTGCGAGGAGGTGATTAGGCCATGATCACGCTCAGCGTTCAGGTGTTTCTCCCATTTTTAAGTACCTCTATAGAGGCTGGGTGTGCCCCAAAAGGGTCTCTATACCCCTGGGTCGCTCCACGATAAATAATTCTGCCCTAGCCAGGGGGTGAGCGGTAGTGAGCAATATACAAGGTAAAAAGTAGACTAGTGCTCTCGCCACTGGACCACGCAGCGCCTATGGCTCTTCCACACACTGAATCCATAATAAAAAATACAAAATAAAACTACATATTGTAGCCATTGGGAAACTATAAAATATTACAACATCAATACTTAACAGAATTGGTAAATACAGCGAGATTTGTTCAGGTTAGATTTACATATTTTTGTATCTCTAATAACGTAAATTTTCTATTATAAGATAAACAGACGAACTAAGCAATCTAGCTTCCACGCAATTTTCCTTATCAGTTAAAGTAAGAAGCTCTCCTATTACAGATATACAGCAAAACCACAGAACCACCGGCTTGACATTACAGAACGCAATAGTCAGATGAAGACAATATCCCTTCCAGTTTGTTGATTGCCCTAGCAATATATCATCGAAAAGGACATGAAGTAAAAGGGAAGATACCAGGACAAGACAAACGACAGAGCGTAATTACAGAGCCAGGGTCGCACTAATCGGGTCATGGAGGGGCGGCCCCGGTTGGGTCGATACCGCGCCCGCACTCGGTCCCCCCGCCCATCAGCTAGCTTCTTCACCCCAGTTTTCTTCCAAAATAGCAATTAAATTTAAAAAAAAAAATAGTAATACATAAATATTTATGTAAAACTTCAAAAAATAATGATTTTGGTTGAATAATAATGGAAAATAATGGAATTCGAGCCCTGAACGGATGAAGCAATTTTAGTAATCCTTTTTTTCTTGTGTTTGTTTCTTACTGTCAGGTGTAGGTTCTTATGAAAGAAAAATAAGATAAAATTGGAAATGGATTAAATTAGCATTGCTGCCAAAGTACTTTGAGGGCTACATGTTGGTAAAACTACTAAGCTATGCAATATCCTACAATTTATATATATATTCATTATCCATTTATCTTCAATTCTGGGTCAAATACATAATCTAATAGGTTCCTTATAATCAACGTGATATTTATAGTTTCATCGTATGTGGGGTCAGCAAGTGTTCAATAAAAATACTTTTATAGGGAATCTAAATAACGAATATATCTCAAAATTTTAAATGTTTACATTTAAATTTAAATAGAATCCAAAAGTCGAATAATGGAATCCTCAGCGGAGTAACTGTTTCGAGTTTTCTCTCTGGGAAAATCATCCGAACTCTCTATTTAATCCTCACCCTAAAAGAACATAAATCGACCGTTTATGACGATAGAGAAATATATAAAGTGCTGTGGAGTTAGCTTGCTGAATTATTGAACGGAAGAAGTAACATAAACGATGGGTTAATTGTGGTATAGTGGCTGCCTAGAATGGCAGCCTTCAATACCAGAGTCGTAAGATTATCCTAGAGCTCTTGAAGGGAGTAAAAATCCTTCGAAGGTCCTGAGTCTAGGTGGTCAGACACCCCTTAAATATCCCTTTTCTAATTAATCCTGGATAGGCAAAATTGATGACTCTTAATGTAGCATCTTCCGATTAAACACAGTAGCATAAAGTGGGGTAAAAAAAAAAGTAATATAATAATATATATATATATATATTATATATAATATATATATACGAGTATATAATATAAATATATTAAGTTGTGATGTGAATGCTTGTTCCGTTTTCTTTAATGTTAACAGACACAAATGTTGGTCACAATACTACTTTATTCAGAAACATTACAATTTGTCTCAATGGACAATAATAATAGGGCTGTTCGATCGATCACATTCAAACAATATTTATAGCATAAACTATATTTCTATATTCAAATTAAAATAATTTTTATTATAGAATATTTGTTCCATAAGAATAATGAATAATGGACAGAAAAAGTACAGTTTATCTGGTTTCACTCAAATACATACGTTTTTTGGTACCATTTTAGGGTGTTTCTATCAGTAAGTATGTCTACTTCGGGTTGATATTAGACAGGTGGATACAGTTACTAAACATTTAAAAGGTATAAAAATTACGTAGCTAGCTAAAGAAATATATACAACTAAAATAAATCAAAGATGTAAAGTAAAAAAATAAAAAGATGAAAAATTTGAAAAAAAAAAAAATAGTTGCATAATTTAGTCTAGAATAATTACACTTTACGGGGAAGATTGATCTTCAAGAAGGTGAAAATACAAAGGGGGTTTAAATGTAATTAGGAATGATGCATTCAAAAGGGAGTTCTAAGCACTAAGGATGTAGCACAGGATATTGGATACGTAATTCTGAAAATTTCCAAACATAATGATGGTAATTTTTTAAAGGTCAAATTCTTTTCTAACCCATCGATCCGAACCATGATTTAGTATTCATTCTTTGACAAATAAGACGGATTGAATTACCTTTTTAATTTTTCAAAATAAAGAAAAAAAAATTGTCGTAGATAATACACTGTAGAGTAGTATGTTCTTGATTTTCAAGAGAAGCAATCTCTTGGAACCAAAATTTATGAGATCTGATATTTAAGGAAATGCATTTGACCCAAAGAGTTACTTAAATTTTAAACCAATAAATTGTTATTAAACAAAGCCACTGTTGAGAAATCTGTTTATAATTGAAGAGAAATTTTAGATTTTTCACTACTCTCCTTCGATTAACTGTTAAATCAATGTCCCTGAAATCTGGCTTGTCTAAAATACGAGGAAATGCTCAGAATTCATGCTCGACTGTCGTTGTCATGCTCCACAACCAATTAAAGGTACCTGCATTATAGAGGCTGGATGTGCCCTAGGAGAGTATCTACGAACAGATTTAACAGAACAAATCCATAACCTGTTTGTCAGAGCCCCATTCGAACACGTATACCAGGGTTTAGAACACATTGCTTCAGCTGTTCACTTGTTTTATTAAATTATAAAAAAAAGAAGAAACTTTTACAAAAGGCGTATAATTCTATTATATATTAGTAAGAAGTAGGTTGAGGGTGATATCATTAATTTAAAAGCAATACTAAGTTAAGTTTATTCGATTTTGTGTCGATGTTTCGTTCCTTATTGTTGGCCTTCATGAAGGTTGATTCATTGAGATTACAAAAAGTAATGAATTTTGGAAATAGCTATCTTCTGATAAGTTACCTTAACCATGACGAAGGTCCGTTACCACCTTCACCTTACCAGGCCGAAATGTCGGTGCAGTATAACATAAGTTTATTTTATTAGAGTAATTTCGTTTATTATTGCACCCTAAATCAACATCTCCAATACATCTAAATGTAAATAACAAGTTTTCAAAATCAGCACAACAAAAAAATAAATAAATAAATAAAAAGTAAATTTCTGTCTAGCATATAATGTAATTAAAGTTTTCCACTATTTTTGTTTTGGTTTTAGAGCTAGGCTTATATAACACACATTTTATATACAAACAGGTGATTGGAAAAAACAAGATAGTATTTTTTTATTTTTTTGAAAATTTGCAACTACCACTTTTTTATTTCGACCCTAAGAGAAGATAAGGAAGGAGCACACCCAATAATGGCTTTTAATTACAGAGGGGCCCGCTGGGCAATAACGCTCTTGGCAAGATTAATTGTGACGGCACTGAGCAAGACAGATAGATTGTCCCCCAAAATCGCAAACATTAAACAAAGGGGATGAAACTCCAGCTATCTAGTTGTCCGGTATTAGAAAATAATTATAATCACTTACTGGTCTAGGCGGATTCATCATTTATTACTATATGAATAAATTCCATTACTAACTATCATCCTTCACATTTCTCCACAATGCAGACCAATGTATCACCCTTACTTACTTCTGGAAGTTTTTAGGAATGAATTAAATCACTAAAAATCGAGTATCTTATATATGTGTTCACGTAATATTGCATTTAATGATACTATCAGGGATATAAATTAATATTTTTAAAAACTAATGGAAACTTTACTGATGTAATGACTAGTCTATCAGAGAATTATCTGCGTAGAATCTATTCAAAGGGAAACATTGCCATAGATTTAATATTCTGATCAATAACATATACGTACTGTTAAGAACTTATAATTATTCATTAGAATCAGATGGTTTGTTTTTTCTTCCAGGCCTAGAGTAAAATATACTCAGTCCTATTTACTTAAATCTTATTGTAAAATAATACCTATATAAATATAAAAAAATAAATGTAATGTTAAATTAGAAATTATTGAAGTTACATAATGTAACTTTTTATAATTTAATAATAAACTTTTCTTTGTTTTAACAATTTCCAACATCCTAAGAATTGCTAGAGCAAGATCCATCCAACTTGACAATATTCATAAAATATTTTAATTTTGCAGTCGGTAATCGAACATATTATGAATGTATATTCTTCAGGTTTTGAAAAAAAAATTGAGATTATTGACAATTTATAATGAGCACAGTACATTAATAGTTGTTGAGGAAAATTTAATTCGGAGTACAGTCATGAGAACACATTTGATTGTTATCTCCTTCATTCAATTGCCCTAATGATGACCTAAACTTTAGAACAATAAATTGAGTTTTATTCAATTTAAGTGTTCTAATGACTGCACATCGAGCCCAGGCTCAGAACCTCCAAATGGTTTTGACTACCCTCAAAAACCCTTGGGCTCTGGCATTGAAGGCAGCCACTACACCACAGTTAAACCCTAGTTTATTTTATTTCTTCTGGTTAATAATTCAGCAAGCTAAATCCACAACACTTTATGTATTTGTATATCTTCATAAACAGAGGATTCATGTTCTTCTCGAGTGAGTATCAAATAGTTCGGATGATTGACCCAGAGTGAAATCTCTAAAGATTCGAGTATCGTCAGAGAAAAAGTGATGAAGATTATGTTATTTGACTATTAGAAACGCAGAAATTTAAAATTCTGAGGTATATTATTTTTTTCATTGCCTATAAAAGTATTTTTATTAAACACTAGCTCACCCTACCTACGATGAAAACATGTACATCGTTGGTAACCAGGGATACTGTTAGATTACATATTTGACTCTGAATTAAAGATAAAGAATATATTTAATAAAGGATATTGTATAGTGAATTATTCTTATCAACATGTAGCTGCCAAAGTACTCTTTCAACATTGACGTTCCGCCATTAACTTTTTTTAAACTTACTTATGGCTGCTTTTGGTAATTTACGGAGCTACAAAGTTAATTTAAACCATTTCCAATTTATTAATTTTTTATTATTTTTTTTTACTAAAATATCTAATAGGACTCTTGAATAAAAATATTTAATTTTTGTGTTTTATCAATAATTTTCATATATATTTTAAGAATTTCACAAAATCTTAAATAAGCTTAGCGACATATGAACGGGACCCAACCCGCCCTACTGTGTATGAGGTGCCTAATAAACAAACATTAGTATGAAAAGGATTACAGTTTACAATGTTCTACATAAATTATAACAATATTACTGCATTAATTGGATCAAAACAATTAACTTTCGCTCCCGAATCTCGTTTGAGTGGTAAACTAAAATTTAATTGAGACGTTGATTTCAAAAACTTATTATATCTATTCTAGGATATTTTACAGGAAGCATGAAAAGGTCCGATAACTTTATCATTGAATCGATTTGACTCATTTAGTATTATTAACTAAAAATATTTTGCAATTAGATTACTCTATTAGGTAATATATTTTTACCATCAAGAAGGATTTTATTTATTTTTTTTATTTAGGATAAAAATAAATGTGCAATTAGTTCTTTTTGGAAAGGCCTAAAAATATCAAACGTGTTTGTAAAGGACTTGTGTGTTTTTAGTTGAAATCACATGAGAGATTAGGATAAAAATGTGTCAAAATATTTTTTTTTTTTCATAAAAAGGTTCTTAATACCTCTTGGAAAACAACGTCGATTGGTAATTAATTAATGAATAATTAAAAAAAATTCACAAACTAAACATCCTTCTTCATATCTTTGCTGTGTTTTTAGCGTAATAAGAAATTTAATAATCGAAGTTTGATTGTATGTAATATTAGAGAACATACCATCATTAATGTAACAACAAATAATTTAATTTATATTTGTTTAACTATGACGTCGACTGAACCACAGCACAAAATAGTTCCCTATTTGAGGCTTTCTATTCAAACCTACGCCCTTTCGTACAATATCCACAGTTATTATAACATTCACTAATGAATCGCTAATGACAGCATGACATGCAGTATCATCAAAACCGTGTGAGGCTTATCTATTAGCATGACGGGACCGCAGCAAAGACCCAACATTAATAAACCATGGCTGGTGTCTATGTTATTGAGGTTATTGCTACCATACAATGTACCATCAATTAGCCAACATGAATGGTTATTCAACTGATTATTAGTCTGCCTAAAGCAAAAAAAAGTTAACCTAGTCAGTAGTTTTATATAAAAGCAAAGGCGAATATTATTACTAAGGCTATGATGATCAAATAACAATTGAAAAAACGCTGCAAATTATTATACAGCGTTTTATTATTTCGAAATACTTATATTAGGGCATAACTGTTTATAGGCGATTAACTAATATGAAAAGCAATAAAAAACTCAAACAAAAATGGAATATCACCGCTGCTAATTTCAAAACGCTATATCTATGTTAGTTCTGAAAAAAATTCAATCATTCTTTTTCCATTATGTAGGAATATATGGATAAACTTTATTTTATTTTTTTATCATACTTCAGGAATTATAAAACACTCTACATAGTTATAAAATCTTATAAAATAACTGAGCTATGGGGGATATTAATGGGTAAAATTTCAACTTTTTTCTAATAATTCTCGATTTTTCGGTTAAAAAATACTAATACATTTTTTTTTTTTTTTGGTTTAAAATAACGAAGTTACAGGCGTATATATAGATAGGTATGTTTCCTATTTTTTATTTGATTTTTCATAATTATTCTCGGTTATTTAGTTAAAAACAATGATACATTTTTTTTTCTTTTGGTTCGAAAATAACGGAGTTACATGCGTATATATGATCACTATTTTTTTTTTTTTTGTCTGTATACAAAAACAAAACTTCCACTAGATATTTTTTTCATTATAATTTTTTTTAATTTATATTTACATTTTTTTGAGAAATATACAAACATCATATAAAATAAATAATTGTAATATAAACTAAACATTGTAAAATAAACTAAACAAAATTATAAAGAAGTTGAGAAAATAATTCTTCTGATCTAAAAGGGAACATTTTTAACGAATTCGCTAGGTTAAATGAAAGACATTAATTTTATATCAACTGCACCACAAAAACCTTCTTAGATTAATATTACGAAGGAAAATACGGTTAAAACGCAATATTAATAAATCAGATAGTATTTAAATATGAGGCAAGGTCTTAATGTTTGCATGCAATACAGTGTTTGTTGCCTTTGCATGTATATATATATATTAAGGTCAGAAAAATAATATCAACTTCACATACATTTTTCTAAAGGTTATTATATTATAAACGTATTGCATAAAAGGGTCCCCATGAAACAGAAATTCATTATTGATTATACCTATAACAATACATTGTTGTTGTTTTTTCTAATAATAACGAAACGGGAATGTAACTGTATGTAAATAACTGGTCAGTATTAGGTATTAATAGGTAATATCACCAAATAAGGTACAAGGTAAAACTCCGGAAAACATTTTATCCGTATATTGAAAATAACTAAAAAAAGGAAAATACCTAAAATAAAAATGAAATTTAATACTTATCTCCAATCCATTCAATTTGATGTTTTTATATTTTAGAAAATCCTTCCTGACGTTTCCATAAACTATATAAAATTTACAAATTTATGAATAAATGCATCAAGTGAATGTGGATTTAATGTAAAAAAAAAAAAAAAAAAAATCAATGAAAAATATGGCTTAACGAGATCAACTGTTTTTGTTAACTCTAATTCAATCAAGAAGTATTGAATATAACAGAAAATTTCTTAATGTAGAGTAACGTTGGATCATCATGTTATGCTCCTGACCATAGCCATATTTCACGATATAATTTTACTCATCATTTTTAAAATTCATGCAAAAATCCTCTCAATTTGTGGTAAAAAATGGGAAACATTTTCTAAAAATGTATTCCTCAGGGAGATAAAACATCGGCAAGGGTCATATATCACTTGTGTCAGCTTTACCCAACTTCCGACTTTTAAAAATTATTTTAAGACACAAAAGAGACGGGAAAAAAGAAGAAGAAGATGAGTTTCATGTATCCGCACATTTTGATAATGAAGACTTATTCTTCTTCGTCAGGAATGAATACACTCTCCTAACTAAGTAGTCACCGAGTTTCTCAAGAAAGAATATCATGCGTTATTTGTTAAAATGTATATATTATCAGTAGTAGCTTAGATTCAATATCCATATTTATTAGAAATACGAAAAAATCTAACTACTATTTTCATTTTTTTCTTGTATTTAATAGAAAGGGTTTTATCCCAACAATTGACCGCAGAATATATTACGTTTTCTTTATCTTTAAATTAAAAAGAATATTTTTGTCATTTAAAAAAAAAAAAAAAAAAACTGTATCTCTACAACCCATGAAGGGTCTTAGGGCTTAGTTCATATAGAGTTATTACTGGTTCTTGGTCAACGGCCGTGCACTGAGTTGATTCGGACGAGATCACACTCAGCCACAAGGTTTTTTCCCCATTTTTGGGTAACCACATTACAGAGGCTGGGTCTGCCCCCAGGACGGTCTCCATGGCCTAGGATCGGCCTCCGACTGAAATAAAAGAATTAATAATATTCCGTCATAACCGGGATTCGAACCCAGGACCTGGAGAACAGTAGACTAGCGCTCTATACACTAGACCACCCCGCTCCACAATGTTTAAACCAAACTATTAGTATATATAAAAAGTAGTCTCTAACATTTAAACGAATTGGCAAAATTTGAACGAAAGATTAGTTTCATAATGATTTACATAAACATGACGATAAATATTTAACACAAAAGTTAAAATGAACTTACAAATACTTGTGATATTCTCTCAAAGGTACATTCATGAGTTATTTGCACTTAAGAAGGCGACAATGTATTACCTGAAACATAAATAAGGAATTAATAAATTATACAATATATCAATGAGAGTAATACATTACTTATAATATGACCCTAGTCCATTATATATAGTTACATCATTCAAATGTTATTTCGATTAAAATAGGAATATTACAATATATATATATATATATATATATATATATAAAATTATTTTTTGAAAATTTTTGAGTAAAACAAGGAAACAAGAAGCAAAAGAAAGTCACATAAAAAAAAAAAAAAATCAATGTTTGTAGACACAAGAAAACACCGGATTTGTTTTGTTTAGGCAAAATATTTTAAATAAAGACAGTTTATTTTATATGTGCTTACAGTTTCCGTTTAATAAACGAATTATATATTTTTTTATTTTTTCTTGTTTTGTGGTGAACATAAAAAAAACCTCACAAGCTTACGAAGATATGACAAGTATGACATCTATTTGAAAAGTTAAATTTACTATTTTAATTAAAGTTACAAGTTTTATTCGAAGAAATGTTTGAAGTTTCTCAAGGTAGCTACTTATGTCCTACACTTTACAAAATCAATATCCTTTACAGGTTCTGACGTCAATAGCATCCTACCGTATAAAATGATGAATCTACTCTTTAAGTAGAAATAAAATACCTCCATCATTTAGTCGCATTAGCTACTTGCAATAAAGCAAAGCTTGTAGTCATATTATATATATTTAGATTGTTCGGATAAATAAAGTTTATCAAGTCAGAAAAGTCGTAAGTAGAAAGTTTCGTTTTCTGATATGATTGAAGAAAATGATTATTCTGACTTATGTTTCTGATCTAATCATTAGAACATTAGCAAGTATATTAAAATATTTAGAACTTCTTGTGTCTTTACTGTTTTTAGAATGAGCATTATTTTTAAAAAAATACAGTTTATAAATTTAATTTTTTTACTTTGTTTCTATTTTTTTACACTCATACTTAATTAATTTATATATTTATATCGTATATTTAGTTTTTTTCTTTCTCTTTATAGAGGTTTAGCAAATACATAAGCGTCCGTATAGCCATTCATTAACTGAATGTTTTACGCCTCAAAGCCATAACATACAATGCAATATATATTACAGTGAATCATCAGTAATAATGCTACGTAGTAAGAGATTATTTGTTCGAAAATATATTTTAAATTGAATCTACAATATTTCGAAGCATTTTATAGATTTGGCCTTTGGTTATTAATGAAAAGAATATAAGTTTAATTTAGAAACTTGGAGTACTAGGTTGTAAACTTTGCTATAACATCCTGCACGTGTTACTTCGAAAAACTTGAACCACGAACTTGAAATTAGGGTCTATCCTAACTTCTTCAACGAGCCTTAGGTTGTAATAGGTAAGTTGACCATCTCCAGCAATTAATACTTTATTTATTTATATTAGAAATGACCCTCAAGACTTGATAACAAATCCTAAATTAATACTTACATATTTTTATTAAATTATTTGCCATTATTCATATTAAAATCAACAAAATGGTTTGTTCGTCGCAGTTTTGATTACCCTTTTTCGAGGGATTAGTATTAAAACAAAAAAGCTATCTAATTCATCATAAAAATTTACGTGTGTTTAAAAATCGTGTTAGAAAATCTTCAGACCTACATTGCATGTAAATATTGGTTAACGGGGTCTAGAAAAACTTTAAATTTCAATGGATGCAAACTTTAACCCAATGAATAATTGTTAAAGTTGCATATTATTCCACGAGACTTATTTAAAAAACAAAACAAAAAATAACTTTAACAACAGAATTTAGTAGCAAACGAAATTCCTCATACATACCTCAACATAACAATATTTAGGAAGAATTAGGAACACACACTTTTTAATTTCATACCCTCGGAGTGACCTAAACTGCTTCTCAGTAATCTATAATCTCAAACTATAATATAGCTCCTGATACATCCTAATATAGAACAATTGTCAAAATGCTACCAATATGGAGCTCCTTTTGGAAATATTATAAGTTTTGTTTTATAGAAATATATTATTAATATAGTACTTTATTGTGAAATTACGTCTACTGTTCTAAAAGGTGTATACTGACTTCATGAATTCATTTACATGAATGTAACTGCAAATTTACAAGTGATTCCTTAACCCGTCATGGGAACAATGACTGCAAGCATCAAACTGGATTTTAAGCGATTTCATAGTTTTCAAGAGAATAAAGATAATTCTAGACTGTATCTACATAAAGATAAACACCCAAATATGAAGATCATCTTATACTTTTCCTGAGCCAACACAATCTATTTTGAGATACCATTATGTTACTTAGTAGTTATAGAATATTGAATATGTTATAATATTGAAATATTGAAGATCTTATGTTACTAATGGTATTTTTCATTCCAAATAAAGTTGTTTTATATAGTGATTCTTAAACTGTAGACTACACTCACTTTTTTTTTTTTTTTTTTTTTTTTTTTTTTTTTTTTTTTTTTTTTTTTTTTTTTTTTATACATGCCTAAATTTTATTAAGAAATAATAAGGATGAAGTAATTCTCAGAAATCGGTAGCGTTCAACACAATATTTACCTACCGCCGTTGATAAAATAAATTTAAGACTTTGTAAAAACAGTTAGAGATGAAATTTATAGAAAGTGAAAGTAAAAAAGGTTAAAGAATTAATTAAATAGAGTTTCGACAGAAACATGTTTTTTATGAAACAATCCATTATATTATTGCCTATAATAATCAGTTACCTTTATCGGATTTTCATCAACCTCCATCAATTTTTACAGTTTTGAATAAAAAATATTGTTCCTAAAATCTTTAGCTTTCCAACGGTATATTATGTTTATATTAACGATTTGAAAAAAAAAAATTGAAATAAAACTTTTTTTTTATTTCCTCCTTCAGATGGATATTTAATTCGTTCAACTTATAAATTAACCCGCTTTTTATTAATGCTAACAAGAAAAAAGAGGAGGCCAAGACCCACCAAGGGTTGTAGCACCATGAAGATAGACAGTAGATAATAAAAGGAAATCTATAAAAGTACTTCAGTTTCGTACGAATTTTATTTTTCGTGCAAGACTTACCACTCACACATGGACACACAGACACACAGATCTTTTCGTTCGTCTTGGTTATTTGGACCCAGGAGACCAGTATTTCAGTTGAAAACTAAATTTCAAAAATGTTTACAAATACTTCCCCTTGCTATTTATACTTTATCTCATTTCAGATACGAGTAATTGAAAGTAAAAAGTAAAATACTAATGAAAACGCCACATTTTAGTTGTATTAAACTGATCGCAAAAGTCAAAAAAATAAAACCAGAATTTATTTTCTAAAAATAATTTACCGATTTTAATATACTTCACTGATATATCAAAAACGAGAAAGTATGGAAGATATTATGTTATTTTGTCATTAATTTGAAATATTAAAATCTTAAGAAATAGCAAAATGTTCGTAATATAAATTAAGAGAATAATGTTTACTCAAGAATTTCCCTGGAGAGAAGGCAGTAAGGGTGAGGAGGTAGGATGAGGTATCTGAAGCGTGGGGTGGATCGATGCTCCTTCTATACGTGCTTCCTCAGGCTTCGCGGTCAGCATCTTGCCTCATACTAGCGCAAAGTTTCCCCCGCATTATAAATATCTAACCATCTATGTGTTATAAATATTAAAATATTTAGTAAGGCGTTTCTCTAAAGAAAGAAAAAAAAATACTGTGTCGTTTACCGCTGCATTAACATTGAAGATAAGGTTCTACTTCTCCATTTAGTGACATGAATATAGTCAAAAAAGAAAGAATTGTGGTGCAGAGCTAGTCTGGAAGGAGATTAAGAAACATTTAATAAACGAATATTTAATAAAATTACCCTTACTCCTGTAGAACAAATCTGATACCTAGGTCTCCATTGACAAGCACCTTACTTGGAATCCTGGACTGAAACGACAAGAAACTGCTCGTAGATATCTATTACTACAACACTTACTAGACAAACGTTCAAAACTTCCGGTATATTACAAAAGACTCATTTACATCACTATTATCACACCTATTTGGACTTATGGACACATCCAATCCTTACATTCCAAAATCCTGAATGGCCCTTATATTATCACAAATCAACTCCTCCATAATGACCTAAACATCCCTTGTTGCAGACATGGACCTACCTATACAAATGTACCTATACACTTGTCCGTAATTTACGTTCCTTTGATATCCCTGAAAACCCTCCGAGGCGACTGAAAATAAGGTGGCCTCGGGATCTACTGCCTTAAAATAGTTCGTGAAGTGCTACTACTGGGTAGTTCTTTCTCAAAACATTTCAATGACTTTTTTTTTTTTTCATTTTGAATATTTATTCATTGTGCTGTTTAATAAAGTTGTAAATTACTATAAATAAATATATAAAAAAAAACGGATATATTGGGAAACATTACAAAAAATCGCCGCAAATTATAACACAATGTTACATTATTTCCAAAGAACTATATTAAGGTATAAACCTTTTTATAGATATTTATAGACAATTAACTTATATGAAAAAATCAAAGGAAAATGGCATATCACCACTGCTTGTTCCAAAACGCTACATCTCTGCTAGTTCCGAACCAATTTAAATTATCCTTTTTACATTTGGTTTTTATTTATTTATGAACTACGTGTCTTCATCTCGAAAATCTTTTTAATTCTTCTCTATCTTCAATTATTAACGAGTTTTGGTGGAATTACATCTATTATGATTTAATAATAATTATCAACATTATTCTTTATTTTTCCTTTTTATCGCGCTTAAGCGATTCTAAAACTCTATACATATGTTTCTATATCTTCTAAAATAACTGATTTATGAATAAAAAAAAATAATTTTTCGCGTTTTTTTTTAGTTAAAAAACAATATATTTTTTTTTTATCTATCTCCGAGCATAACGGATCTACAATATTTAATTTTTTTTAGCTTTTGTGTTTTCCTTTATCGCGCTTAACTGATTCTAAAACACTCTACATATTTTTCTGTATCTTCAATAATAACTGAGTTATGCGCCCATTTGTAGGTAAAATTTCAGATATTTTCTATTCTTTTTTCTCATTTATAAAATTAATCGCGATTTTTTAGTTTAAAAACACTCATATGCTTTTCTTTATTTTCTAAAATTATTAATTGAAGTTATTTAATTAATTAAAAAAATATATATTGAGTTATTGAATTTACTCACTTTTTATCGGCCACCATTTTAATAATTACCAGCTGATATCAACGTCTAGGTGTTAGAACCATCGTTGCATGTCCTGGTATTATGTGGCGAATTAAGAAAAAATGACGCAGTAGTTTCGGAGAAATGCCGATGACGGTGGACAAACGGATTTATTTATATTAGTTATTCTGATTATACTTATCTTGAAACGTAAGCCACTAAATATTGAGAAGAAATAATTTTTTTTTTTTTTTTTTGGTCGATTACAAAGGTTGATTATTGAAAAAATAAACCAACAGATAAAAATAAAAGTTTTAATTTTAAGTAGTGAACCTATTTAAATCGAGCTTATTTTAAATAATGCCTTAAGGGTAGGTAATTTTTTTTCCTCAGGGAGAAGGAAAAGGCTCTAAAAAAATACCCTTAGGATCTGGGCGCAGTTTCCTCATTCTTTTATTTTTCGGACATCCTCACGTTTTTAAACAAGATAACATTTATAGTCCGATGATGTTAAAATTGAAATTTGGAAAATAAAATAATGCTGTAATTTAATTGAAACGGAGCTATTTAAGTAAGTATATCGTTCAGTTCGACTGAGAAAAAAAAAAAAACCAGTGATTCGGCCTGAGCAGTTTCAATTGATTTGTTGAGGTATTTACGCCATGTACGCCAAAGTACCCCATTAAATTGCAATAGGTAAGAACTTTAAATCAATAAGTAATGAAAATACAGGAAATGATATAGTAATGAATTGATGTTAACTATCATAAGAGAAATATTCTATGTTTACGTAAATAAATTTCTAATTTTTACATTTAGCTATGCTGATAAATAATGATGTACTGTAATTATTACATCATTCTTTGCTGTATGCACATATTTTTTTATAAAACCATCGCCCGTTATGCGTTTAGTTCATTAAATATATATGATTAATACACAATTTGGATTTTGGGTGGTGTAATACAATTCAGAAATAGATGATATATCCTAAACAGCAATGGAATCCCACCATTGTATTGTCCATTATACTGTAGAATTTCCTACACTACGTATTTTAAATGTATTCACCTTTAAGAATATATTCAAGTAATTTAATACAAATAATATTTGAAGTTATGAGCTAAAATGTGAAAAGTGAAAAATATATAGTAATAATGAAAAAAACATTACTCATGAGGAAACTGAAGTATATGAGGTACATAAACATTACGCATGGACATCGAAGTAGGAGTGGTGATATGACGTGGTTTAAAAAAAAAAAGAATGATACTGTAAAAATGATTTTGGAAAACAAAAATCCTAGTCCTAAATAAATAATTCAAAATCTAAGATTGGTTATTACTGCAACTGCAACTGAAAATGACTTTTTAGAGGTAGGATTAGAATAAAGGAATAATCCTAAAAAATTACATTAAAAATATTGAATAAATAAGTAATAGTAAATGATTAGATATACTATATTACGTATAATATACATATATGGAACCCTAATTATATATGTAACCTAATAGGTAAACCTAGAGACACTTACGACCCAGCCTCTATAAAGTGGGTGCCCAAAAACCTGGCTGCTGAGCTTGATCAAGGCCTAATCGCCTCATTGCACTGCCTTGGGCCTTGAAACAGTACGAACCTCTAAATTTACTGAGCCCAATACCCTTAATACGTTTTAGTGGTACAGGTTTTTTTTTTTTTTTTTTAATCATATATCATAATTGTCAATAACCCTTGTTTTAGAGATATTACTCTTTTAGTCATTGGAAAACTGTAAAGTGATAAACTTCTGAAGAGAACGTATTATGATAGAGATCCGGATAATTGGGCGCGGCTTGTTAAAAAAAGATAATCCGACAATTATTACAGTAAAGCTCTAACAACCCCAGATCGAGAGCGTATGGGACGATGACGATGAGGGTGAGTGGGATGAAACGAGAAGCAATTTAAAGGGTGATAAGGGACGCTGAATTACGCCCTCTTGTACTGAAAGAACACTTACGCAATCCCCTTACTTGTCATAATCTGATGCTTTATGGTGTTACAATCATCATCATGCCATATAATATAATTGGTTATATAGATTTTTCTTACTATAAATGAAAATACTTTAGTAATTAAAAATTGTAATGACTTTACGAGTTGTTCTATTCTTAGGTTATGGAACAGGCCTGACTCATCAATCATAGTATTAGTAGTGATATAATAAAAACCTTTTTAACATTTAAGACTTCCTTTGTCTTTTAAAGTAGTTATAATTCCAAAGGCTACCTCTGATAGTCATGAGCCATCTACCAAGGTCTTACCCAGTACAGACAAAGGAACCCTCTCCTGTACTTAAAGCACAATACTCAATACCTGCAATACCGATCATACTCCCTTTGACCGCCACCTGCCAACTCCTCCCCCCCCCCTACAATCCCTAGCTATATCTACCTCCCGGATACTCAAGACCAATCAATCTTTTTGTTATATTGCTTGTGTCAAACTCATAGAAGTATACCTGGGAATTTACACATGTGGTTACCCAAAATTCCTCAGCACAATATACATGATGTAGATGTATTATATAGATGCACAGTATATAGATATATTAATAAACGGGATATCTAAATATCTTAACTGTGTGTGATTCATTAACTGTAGATTATGGATCTGGCTGGTGTTTGACTCAGATAATCCAAATGTTGCACATCCGACGAATAATTTCGGATAATAATATCAGATTGATTGACATCGTCTGGACCATCATATGTCCTTGATTCTGGTTTAGCTCGTCAGATATTGTATATAGTAGATTGTCTTACCGACTTAAAAGATCAAGTCCGAGTAGAGTATTGACCGATGAATGAACTAGAAAAAAAAGGTGGAAACTCTAGTGAGTAACCAAGATAGTTCATTTAAGTAACACAATATTATTATATTCTTAAAGGTCATGTATGGACTTTTACAAGTAAATTAATGATGAAAAAATATGTATACTATATCTATATAGTAAAATTATATATATCTAAAAGTACTTATTTTAAAAATATTAAACTATAAACACAGTGAATTTTCTTCAGCCTAAATCATTACTTTCGAGGATGGGTCATAAACTGGATGGTCGTTTTCAGCCTGTACAATCTGATGAAATTTTCAAGGATCGGATTTGATGGGAACCAATTTATTCTGAAAGCAGTAAACTTTTATGGGCCTTTAGCGAGGAAATGCCAGGAAGTAGAGAAAACAATGAGGAGGCAGAGGGACCCGGAGTCAGGTAATATAGGGGGATTAAAAGGAGCTATTGATTAGCCTCCCAGGTTTCCAGTTAATCCACAGAGCAAAGAGGAAACACTAAGCCTAGCTCCCAATAATGGACCTAATACCAGCCTTCCAAATCCTTTCAAATGCTTCCCTTCCTATAAATTGTTCGGAAATAATCACACCTCTCTCGACACCATAATCAATTTGGCCTAGTCCAGGGAGAACGGCTTTTCACCGGAACTAAAACCGATCTGATACTCACCTTTTTCGATTTACACTCACAGCACACACTATTATTGCTTCAGGGACTCTTAAATCTCTTTTAAATTGAGATTCTATTCCCTTGGAAACTTCTTATCGTTGCTCGACACCATCATGAGAAACAAGATGACCAATAAATATTTAATGGAAAGAAGTTGTCCGGGTGTCGGTCAGTAAATGAAACAACTAAATAGTTTCAGCTATTTATTGTTTGCCAACTTTTCGATCCCCATTGTGGGTCATCATCAGGGCTAAAAAGAAATACAATTACAATAACATTAAATAATTCTTCAATGCGTAGTTTTTTTGTATAATTTTTCCTACAATCGCAATATAACCTCAATTTTATTTCACCATATGTTTGCCATTTAGGCTAATGTACTATAATCACAAAAAAACAAAAATATTTTCTTAACATAATTAAAATAACACTTATTTTAAATGTGTGTTTTTAATTTATGACCGCACCCCCAACCATCTTCCTTATCTAATTTCTCAACGGTCAACAAAACTCCATCATTAAAAATATTTTCTGATTGTAATGATGACTCATCCAAAATCATTGTTAACATTTTGTCAAAATGTAAATATGTGAATAAAGTTTATTTTATTTATTATATAATTCTTCAAAGCTATAAAAAATTTGGTCATTGTTAGGTTCTCAATCCTACAATCGGTACGGAGTTTATATCTGATTGAAATGTCTCTCCCCTCTTTAGCTATCTACACCTTACATCTCTGCCTTTCCAACACATCGTTTTTTTTTTCTCCGTAATTTTTTGACTGAGAAATATGTATACATACTAATTCACTACATTTTATATTATAATGTTTCACATTTTATGAAAGTATTGACATTTTGAACGTCACACATTTTTCATACTGTAAAAAAAAAAAAAAAAAAAAAAAATGTTTCTTAATTTTCTATTATCTAATTATTCACTTTTTATTAAATATCTTGTGTTCATTTGTTTCTATTGAATACAATATTTGTCAATAAGCAAAATTACTGTTTCATTTTGTTTTTAATTATGAGTATAATTTCACTTACTTATCATATTAATATATTGTATTCTACTACTGGATGTTATTTTTGTTTTATAGCCCTTTAGAATTATTTAATGTTAATTTTTTTTTTTGTATCTTTTAAGCCCTGATGATGACCCACAATGGGGGTCAAAGCGTTAGCAATGAATTAATAGTTGAAACTATTTAGTTGTTTCAATTACTAACCGCCACCGGGACTAATTCCTCAGTAATTCTCAAACGGTTAACTGATTATATGCACTAAAAAATACTTAACCTCTAATTATCACATTTTAGTCTTACTATTCTTAAGTTTGGTTTTTTGCTAATTATTTTAACGTAACTTTTTGCTATTGTGGCTAATCTGACGATGCTAGAGTGGGAATTCTAAATTTTACCAGTACAGATTGAATTAGGACAGCGAATCTTTAAACAGAACCTCACATAACATAGGCTTAGGACCACTATTTAACGTCTGCCAGCAGGTCGGCATAACCAAGAATCTGACGGGGTCGAATCCACGACCTTAGGCGTCTGCTATGGTACTAGCTACTAAACCATAGTTTACCTCCAAGATTCTAAAGTTAACAGGGATAATTAGTCTGGTGGTGAATACAACTGCTTCTTACTTCAGTAAATAAAAAGGTCTCAATACACCCATTAATAAAAGAAAATCGTGCTGACAACAAATATTCGGAGAACAAAACTTGTTTTTAACTTAAGTTAGTATATTTAATTTATAAATTTTAATTTCCTAGGTTAGTATGACTTTTAGTGTAGATTAGTATAATATACATTTTATATTTTTATAGTTTTCTTTGTTTTATTATGTAGGTTCTTCGTATATATTTTTCCTACAACTGCACTATGATTTTAATTTATTATATTTAGACGACTATACTACAATCTTAAATAAAAACAAAACAAACAAAAAAAGAAACACTGTAATTTACCCGATTGTTAGGATGACCCATCCGAAATCATTTGTGAATCTATTGTCAAGTAGTTAATATGTAAATAAAGTTTTTTTTTTTTTTATCACAAGCGTGAAACCCGAATAAAACCTTATTGAGCAACTTTATAAAGGTTATCTTTTGTGGATATCTATAGGATGTAATTCTAGCTATCTATAGCACCTTTACCAAATAAATTAAAATTAAATTAATGTAAATTGTTAAAGTTTCAACGTGCAGCTTGGTCAGCCTCATAAAAAATTAAATATTTTTCCTCAAGTAACGCTATAAAAATTATAATTTCGGTTTCCTTGTGTTTTAGTTGAAATGTTTCGGTTACGGCGGAAGGCTGTTAAAAGACAATTACTTGGGGGAGCTAGGATAATGGGCCAGTTTTACATTTTTATTACACGGCATTACATCCCACCATCTAAGGCAGCTAGTGGCCTAATAAATCAGCTACCTTCATTTAACTAGAAAATCCTTACCACATCAAAATAAAAACAAAAATTTAGCATTTTTAATTGATTTTTTTTTCTAAACTGCGATCTATTTATTCATAACTTGAAGGTTGAGAGTAACGCCTGAAAATAAAATGGTTTATGGCATCTAAAGCATAGGAATGATTATTAGTATATACGATAAATGTAGAATATATATAATTATAATATATACAGTCACATAATGTACTTCAATAATAAGTAAATTCGTAATATTGAAAATAAACAGATAGTAATTTAAGAAAATGGTTAAAATTCTTAAAGTAACTGTAAAAAAAAAAAAAAAAAAAAGTGATGTTCACCACCTATATACTGATTTATTGAAATTTAAAAACGTCTAATTTTAAGTAGAAAAGCTTAATATGTTAATGGAAATAATTTAATTTGAGATGTTACAGGTCAAATTATCTTTAAAATTGGTTTTTATAGTTTTTTTGTATGGTTTACTTTTATTATATTTTACTTTTACGTGTACTTTTTTTTATATTTTCATGTAATAAAATATGATAATGTCTAAACGTAAATGATAATTAAAACTCTTCAGATTCGTAATGAATAATTAATAAATAATAATTCTAAATAGTACAATGTATTATCTCATACTCTATCATATTTCTTGAAAATTCAACATTATAAATTGATAACAAAGTCTTTCAGTATTTTAAAAATATTAAGGGTTATGTACTTTTATATTATAGATATAGATTAATTTCAAAATTTAGATTTGTACTGTTTCGTCGCCAACGACCGGACATGCTGGCGATTAAGCCTACAGTACATTCTGCCACTAGGTTTTTTCCAAATATAGGGTACACACTTAATATAGGCTGGTTATTCCCCAGGAGGGCCGTCAAACCATAGAGTTGCTCCACGGTTGAAATAGCAGTATAAATAAATAAATCATTGATTCTGCCACAATCGGGATTCGAATCTAAGACTTAGATAATAGTGTGTAGAATAGCGCTTTATTGGCTTAACCATGCCGCTTTAGTATCAAAAAAGTATAACTAAAGATAATCTTATTTTCCTGAAGATTAAGTTCCAATTTCCACATTCTTATTAATTATATAAAAATTCAATTATAACTTATTATAAATTTGTACTGTATAATTCCAATTATAAGCAATTTATGATATTCTCTATAGATATAATAAAATAATATTTCCTTGTTAGACAACAAAGGTTACAAGTGAAAATTATTCTTTAAGTGCCCCGTAAACCTTTTTTAAAAGATATTAGCCATATTTACTTTTTTGGAAAAAATAATCATAAGGAATATTTATTGAAAAATATGATTAAAAAATCATAAATCCGTACTTAAGAGCGAAATTCCACGTATTGCATTAAACCTTGAGTGTAGATAAATGTGCTGTCAATTCCAACTGTGGTTTGATTGACGATGCGTCAATTTCGCTTCCAGTCACACACCCCGCAATGGCTTAAACCGTGCACCATTATCTGAAGCCCAACATTCATTGTGGATTCATAAGTTATTCTTGCTAATTCCCTTAGAACCATTTAAATGGATTTGTACCACGCGGGTTTACAACGACAATAGATTAAGTTCTTATGAACAACTTACTTTATTTATTTGTAAATAATGATAAAATAAATAAAACGTACAGGTGTTGTCTATCTCCAGAGAATGAAGAGCATTTCTTTACTTTCACCTACCTATATATCCAATATATATTAATGGAAGGTATTGGAATAATGAAAATTTTCTAATTAGGGTTTTCACCGGAAATAATGTTTTCAGTACCCTTCAGTTCAAATGACCAAAACCCACACGAGTGTATGTGAGTACGGGGTAAGTCTAAGTAAAAACAATAACTTGTATATAATTAAAATTTCATATTTTAGAAGCTTTTAAGCCTGGGATTTACAGCAACTTTTTCACTAAATTGGCTACCAAAGTGCCACTCAATACCATGCATTTTCAACCACTCGTAAAATTAAATGAGATTTATATGTAAATTTTATTTTGATTGAAGTAGTATGACAGGGCTTAAATGCCGATTTTTTAAAATACATTCAATTTTATAGTTTCCGAAAAAGTAACCATTTCATCTAATTCTTATAATTAATAAAAAATGGGTAAATATACAATAAAAAAAAATTGAGAACAGGAAAGAAAAGAGAACTATTTTTTGTTTTGTTTTTTTGAACTCTAATTTTTGTATCCTGAGAAAAAATAGTATAATAAAGATGAGTGAAATACCGTAGGAAGGCTTAAGATTTTATATCTTTTTGAAATTATATGTACAAATTTGTAATATTGTACTGAATGTGACGAAAATCGCGTCAAACGATTGTTGTAGATAATAATTTTTATTTTGGGAAATTTTAATTTGTATTTAATTTTTTTTTTATGATTTCTAATGATGGTTATATGCATCAGTTTTTGTAGTTAATAGAGAGTTTAATGGTTTTTAGAGTAAGTATTTATTAAACAGTATCTACGAGCAGTTTCCTAGTCGTTTAAGTCTTGTATGAGGTTTCGAAGTAAGATTAAGTCCTGGGATGATGAAATTTGACAAAGGATTTGGTACTTCTTTTAGAATCACATAGTTTAGTATAGCCTAACAAAAATGTGCTCATCGACCACATTCTCCGATTTGTATATATGGCATGTTTTGAGAATAAATTACTTTTATTCGAGTTTATTAACTTTACGACTCTTTATTAACTGAATGACTGAAAGCCTACAGCTGGAAAGCCCCCAAACTATAGCGTTTCCCAGGTCTATTAGATCTGGCCCGGTCACGAGAGTAACGAGCACACGCAACTGCAGTCAAGGATTAGGAAAAGCTACACGACGGCAGCTACCCAGTATCTGCCCGAGATCAGGGGTTGGATTAGTTCCTTGTTGGAAAGCTCTTTATAAGGAAACATGGAAATACAGTTACTGCCTCATCGACCAGATCCTCTGTGTATTCTTAAAATGGAAATGATTTCACTGACAGTTCTTAAATTGAGAAAAACTGATCCTTAGTAAAATTATACTAAAAAGTATTCGGACAGATTGCTTTAAACGTCTAATAAATAAATGTTCTCATTAATTAACTTTAATTTCCAAAACTATTTTCCATATTCAAATCAATTGACTTCACTCACTTTGTGGTAGTAATTCAAATAAAATTATTTCAACTCAGGGTACCATAAAATTAGTGTAGTCAGAGTAACTGATTAATATATTTTAATTAAGTAACACCATATTATATGTTAATGGCTTCATGTACCTTCCATATTTTTTAGACAAAGGAGGCTATCCGAAGATATTCTTTAGAGATCTATTTCATTTTGATAGGAAAGCGTTAATTTCTTATCATATTAAGTCAAACTGTGTGGGTTCTATTACAATTAATTATATGTTACGATGGTAGCACTTGAAAAAAAAACATTTATAATCATAAAAAAAATATAAGTGCAGAAAATAACCTTTAAGGATATAGGTTTGGTTGAAAATTTTAAACAATTTAATATTTAACTCTCAACTAGGTGAAAATTTGCAATACAACCTGATAGCATGAGAATTCGATGAGCACTAACATTAACAATGATATTGGTAATTAAGAGATCTTTTAACTACTTTCAATATTCTTAGAATACTTAAAATAATTTTTACAGTGAATTTTTACAAATAATGCAATACAATTGTTAATTTTTTTTTTAAATCTACCTTCTTTTAATAATAAAAGTTAAAATTGATATTCCTCACAGCACTGAAGCTTGTTTAGCTTGCACTTTAAGTTATTCATTGAAAATAATGCTTTCAATATATATTGACTTTTAAGCCATAGATATCAGACTAGTTACTCTGTATGAAACTGTTCTCAGTGTGTTATTCGGAGGTGTAGTGCTTTCAAAACCTTCTATGACCAAATTCATGGGTTCAAAAACAGCAGATGGCCCTTGGATTTTAAGAGAGAGAAAATAGTTGGGTTATTCCGTCCCAGAAGGGAATATAAATTGGTCCAGACTCTGCGAGGTTCGGTACTCGTTAAAGATCCCTATTTTAAGTAAACATGAATGGAAAAAAAATGGATTCCCACTGTAGTATCTTCAGATTACCCAAAGTAACATACAATGAAGTTATGTAAATAAAAAAATTAAAAATATTTAGCAAACTGACTGTAAAGGTTCAACAAATTTGAACTTATTTCTGCAATTTCAGCTTCTCGAACCAGCACTAGTAAATCTAAGTCGTTTCGATTTACCTTTTTAGGAACCCTCTTGTAGCTCCAATTAGCTACATTTTAAAATCATCGAGTGACATTTAATGAATAAAAAAAACAAAAAAACGAACGGTTCTCAGTAAAAGAAACGACGAATGTCTCTTAAGGCAACCTTACCTCTAGAAGAATCCTATATAACCTACAGAGTTTTATTAAATAGTTCTGACCTAATAAGAAATCCAATAAAGGAGGGGGTCAGCACTCGACAGGCGCCTCTTCTGGAATTTCTTAATAATTAGAATTCCGACATTAATAACATCACTTTGTATTAGATCGGAAACAGGCCCTCTCAGCCAACTAATAAAATTTAAGATAGGAAATGAATTATAATAATTAATTATCATAACTTTATTTCATTGAAAGTCCTTGAATTTGGAAAAAAAACTTAAATAATTGAAGAAGCACATTTAAGTTGCATTTTTATTGAAACAAATAAGGGGTTATTGCTTAATTTTATAAAGGTTTATTAGAATATTCCGATCTATTCTTTAGAACATTTATTTGTAAAAAAAATTAAAATTATTATTTTTATAGATTTCCACTGTGCAGAGAAAAATATATATATATATATAATATATATATATATATATATTATATAATCTATAATGTGCATGATGGATATATATATAATATATATATGTTCTTTAATTTAATATTATGGTTTTGTCATATTGTTAAATATGAATTCATTCATATTCTTGGAGAAGTATTTTATTGATAAACTAACATTCAAATAACCTTACCCGTGTTAAGATTTTCTCTATTAAATTTTCCAAAAGTTTCAATTAAACTCAAAGTACTTACGATTAGAAATATATATCCATGTCATGAATATTTAATCACATGCACTCATAGTTAAAAGAGCGTTTTGGGATATAATTTTGGGCGTAAAAAAGTTAGGTCGACTACTAAAAAATAATTAACTAAAAAATAGTTTAACTACTAAAAAAAAAAAAAGTACCATGACACACAGGTTTTTCCCAATTATTTGGGTACCCACTTTATAGAGGCTGGGTCTGCGGTCTGACCCAGGGAGTTCTCCATACCCTAGGGTCGCCCCCATAAATAATATTCTGCCACAGCCAGGATTCGAACCCAGGACCCGGAGAACAGTAACTAGTGCTCTATCCACTAACCTTGCCTCTCCCTAGTTTAACGACTAGAAATATAAATGTAGAAGAGGTACCTAACCCAACAGTTATATTTTGAAATATGGTGGTAGATGCAAGGGATAGGAAATATGTGCTCTTCTTGTCAAATATTCTTAATTTTAGGAATTGTGTGGTCATTGACTTATTGTCACTGGCTACAGCCAGGTATGAATGGAAAAAAGTATATATACAATTATTGCATAGCCAGAAGGTCTGATTTCTTATTTTGCAAATAAAAACATCGATCTCCAATGTCTTCTATTGTGCAAGTAACAATTGTCAAATGATCATCATTTTTCCATTATCTCTCCTACCCAAAGGTGAGCTGAGAATTGAATGGGATTTTTTTTCTATCCCGTCACGTCTCTACAATGACAAAAGGAGTCATTTTTTTCTCATTTCGATGGTTGCATTCTCAAAAGATTTCATAGACCGTGAATAATTTTATGCCGATTTATATAGAAACTAGAAGGAATAAAGTAAAAAATAAAGAAACCTTTTTAGTATATGCCGTAATTTTCATAAAAGCTATAAGGCTATTTCAGAGGTTAGAAAAATAATACACAAGAATCACGGAAAATATCAAAATAAATAACTTAAGAAGCACGTGGAAAAAGTAAATTAGGTATTAAAATAATACGTTCAATATTTAAAAAACCTACAAATTATTACACAATGGTTAATTATTTCCAAATAACAATATTGGGGTATAACTGTTCATAAGGCTGCTGATAGGCAACTAATAATACGAAAAGTACTAATTCAAAGCATCAGACCATACCACTACCACTCAACACTACTGAACGGCGGGCGGCGGACAAACGAATTTTTTTTTATTCATTATTCGGATTCATGCGCATCTTGAAACGTAAGCTCTCAAATTTTGAGCAGGGGTAATTTTCTTTTTGGTCGATTACAAAGGTTGATTATTGAAAAAATAAACCAAAAGCATTTGAACAGGACTACGTTACTATTTCCTTTTCTTTCGATTTTCATTCAGATAATTCAAATAAAATTCCTGATTCCAGAAAACCTTATATTTTATCTTATCATCAATAATCAACGATTTTTGTTGTAATTACATCTAATCTATTTACTTGATTATACATATGAGTTTTTTTTTGAAATAATAAACCTAAAAAAGTTGCCTAAAATAGCATTAACAGGCAAAAGCTTCCAATGTAAGAGAATCATACATATAACCAAACTATGATGGTAAAATCACCTTAAAACACACTCATTATATTTAATTTTATAATTACAGATTAAGTTTTTTTATTCATTATTTCCTAAACCATTCTCTTGTTCAAAGATAAAACAGAGGTCCGAACTGCTTAAGTCAAAGATAATTAGACTCAGCTTTATATTTTCTGAAATAGAACTAGAAGAAATATTATTCTGGGATTTGTCTCTTAACAATAACATGTATGATAAAAATAAAGAAAATCAAAATTCATTAATAGTATTAAATCATGAATGGTTAATTAAGAAAGTAAATCGAACATGGAAATTACCAGATCGACCACAAATAAATTACAGACACTTGCTCCAGCCCCCTCAGTCCCGGAAGGCGAATCTACTTAATTCATCCTGACTGTCCGAAGGCAGCTGGTCTCAGGATCTGGGAGTATTGAACTCAATGCACTCTCTCTGATTACAAAGCCTTCTGGTAAGGACTGTTACTGTTCTCGGGCCTATGGCGTGATACAAGAAACTCATTCCTATCAAATCCAAATTGTGTTTCTATTAAATTTAATTAATTTGGATTTCCGTCGTTGCTTTGGTATAAACAAATTTTCAAACAATCAGATTCAGTAAAAACAGTTTCCTGTCAATTAAAATCAATTAATACAAAATAAAACCTTATGTATATACTTATACAGTGGTTTCGCTTATTTTCTCTGCAGTTCAACCAATATGACATTCAATCAGAATGAAATATAAACATAACTAAATAGACAATGTAGTAGAATTAAATTACACGTTCTTTCAATCAATGATAAAAATGCTAACAATATAACCAAAACGTAAATAACACTTTAAGATAAGCATTTAGGAGGAGGTAAAATCTGAATAAATATATAAGCAGCTAGTTAATAGAGAGACATTATAAATACTTTTTATTAGTATGAAAGTGACAGTGAAGATACAGTTATAATAAATTAAAGGAAAAAAGAGAGACGAAATCAAGGAGCGCTTAAAAACAATACTAAACAACAGATAACAGCTGGTAAGTGGTTAAAATAGATTTTCCGCTGAAAGAAAAAAAAATGATGCTTCTACAATATTATAAAGAAATAAAAAAAAATGAAAAACAGCTTCAAATAAATGTAAAAATAACAAAAATATAAACAAGTTTGAAGTAGTGACGATGTCCATTTCACATAACATCTTTGCACCCACCAGCTGTGTGTTTGTAGCCTCACTGCATCCACACCCGTCACTAGTATAGCAAATTTTAACTTACCGTAACTCAAATAAATAAATATTTACGGAAACACAGCTGATCGTTATTACTGACTGAACGTGAAGCAAACTTAACGAACTTTACACACACACACAAATAAATAAATATGTATATATATATATATATATATATATATATATATATATAAAATCTGTGTGTAACATGTAAAACCTTAGTAGAGCATCAGTTATAATAGTAATACCTATTACATGGCTTAAAACTTGGTTCCGCAAACTTAATTTCAATCTTTTGATAGCCGATTGTTACAATATGATGTGATGAGGTAAAAAGTGAAAAATGGAAACGCTAAATGTTTTCAAAAAGACATAAGAAAAAATCATTGTTATAAGTGTCAAATGTATTGCTGGGAATTCGATGGTAATAAAACATCCATTAAAATAGTGGCTTACGAAGGAAATTCAGTGTATTGTATAATTCATATATGAAAAAAAAAAGTTAAATCTCACCGATATCAAGAAATACTATAGATTTATTAGTGCTGGTTCGAGAAGGTGATAAGAAATTTCATGAAGTTATTAGCTCTTGAGCCTTTTACCAAAACGTTTGCGAACTAACTAGGTAAAAAGAACAAAGCCTTGTGTCTTTTTTTGTAGACTGATTAACACTAACTATTAAGACAAATTTCAAAGTGTAATACTTCTTAAAAAATGAGTATAATACATTAAAATATTACTGCAATTATTATTTGCCCATGTCTGGCCGATTTTATTTCAGTGTTGGGATAATTGTGGAAAATGGTCTCTATGATATGCTACATTATTTGTATTTTCTGACTTCCAGACTTTAATTTTTTTTGATATCACGAATCTGAAGTGTAAACAAATAAAAAAATAAAATATTTCTTAACAAAAAAGATATATCCTAAACACCACTATATTTCTACAACCAATATGAGACACTCTAGATTTAAGGAACATATTGCTACTCAATAAACGTTAAGGTAAATTAAAAAAAAAAAAAAAAAAAAATATATATATATATATATATATATATATATATATATATATATATATATATATTAATAATAATGATAGTAACAAACAGCTTGCCTTTTTAACCAGCAGTTTAACAATTTGACAGTACAGAGTGGTTTCATCAATAACTTTAAGAAAAATAAAAAAAAATCATTCTCATAAAAGTTTTTATTATAAGCCCGAACATCTGAATAATTTGATGTTTAATTTGTCTAGAAATTAGAAGAACAACTTCCTAATGCATTAGCTTCTGTTAAGGCAATGTTGGAAGCTTAATTCCATTAAAAGAGAACAACGGGGAAGTTGCTGTAAAAGTGCCCCCAGCTGAAACTTTTTCTGCTCCAACTTCCAACTGATCCGTCCGCTTCTAATCATTTATCATTTCCACCAGCAAAACTTTCTTCCGTTTCCATGCTTTTGTGGTAGATTTAACGTACCCTCATTGCTCAGATCAAGGGACTGATTGAAGGGTGATGAAGAAGAACTAAAAAATGGGGAATTTTATATTCCCTTTTTATTGATTCAGCTATCAAGGAGGAGATGGATGCAGTAAGAAGGCAATTTAGTATTATTTTTTTTTTTATGCCTAGGCTACCAGTAGGATATCGTAGGTTTAGTCGGAAACGAAGTTCCAATATTCATGTGATTTCTTGAGAACTAACAAGACTATAATTTTCAAAACGAAAAGAATCAAGTAACCAAATTACCCCTAGTAAAAATTATATGTATTTTTAAATGCTTTAACACACTAATTTACATTTAAATTAGCTTCCTTTTTCAGTAATCTCATCGCATTACAAAGAACCCAGATAATTACCGGACATTTCATTCTGTTTTAAGTACTTCCTGCTATTTACATTGTTGTCAAGCAATTTGTTTATAATTCAGTTAACCAACTATGACGTCCTAGTTACATTAAAAACTATCTAATGAAATCAAAATATAAAATTACCTCCGAATTTAGTTGTTGAAATGGAATGAGCTCTTTTTCGAATGATTAACTTATCTATTTTTTTTTTAATGTCTAGTTTATCTCCTAGTGCTGTGTTGTAATCACAACCTAATGGAATATTTCTGAGGAATTACACGTTTTGTGAATTGTGGTTATCTAATGGTAGAACTCACATCAAGAATAGATGAAGAAGAAGAAAAACAACTTTTTTTTACAAATATACAAAATTACAAGATATTTACATTTCGGATGAGGCATCCTTACAATCAGCAAGATTTTTTTTTTTTTTGTAATTATAATTCATTAGCCTAAATGACTTAAATGTAATATATTGAAATTATAGTGCAGTAGTAAGAATTTGTTTTACAAAAAACTTACATATAAAAACGAAAATGAATGAAAATATGAAATTTATAAATTAAAACAATCATAATTTAACAACACATGTTTCGTTCTATTATGAGCGTACTGTTTCAGAGAGGATTTATTATCATTACCTTCTTTAATTAATGGGCTTTCATAGGTTGAAATTTTACTGAAGTAAGAATAAGTTTCAGGGTGGACAAATTGTTTGACTGTAGGAAGTTGCAAGCTTTATAGCATATAGGATACCTCGAGAATATGTTCTTTCTTCTTCTGTATTGTAAACGTTGCATTTAAATTTCAGAAGTTTTTATTATTTAAATTTATATATATATATATATATATATATATATATATATATATATATATATTTTATTTTTTTATTTTTTTGTAGAAACATGCTATAGTAATGAAGTATTTTAAAGAATCTTACCATAAAGAGTATGGTCTGCGAGAATGGCAAGTCTATGTAGCTTGTATATATAGCAAGTATGCGAAAGTGAATTTTCATATTTAAGACAACTATATTCCTTGGATGTTACAGCGATTTCATTCAAAGGAAATCGATGAGCTAGAAGTGTCACTTTATAAAATGCACTCTGCAAGTTTTTACAGTAAGCTTATTTATTTAATATGACTTTTATTATTAAATATATGCCGAAAATCGCATAACACGGTAATATCAAACACGCTTACATAAAATTCTTTTTTGGGAATTGCCTCATGTAATCTTTCTCTTTTTTCTACCTTAAATTACAGCTTGCGCTTTTACGTGACCAGCATTTACCAGAATGGAATCCGTAATTAGAATAATTTATATTTAAATAACTTTGAAACAAATAAATAATCTGGGGGATACTCCCTAAATTTTGTTAATTTTTCATGTTTATTGTGGTTATATTAATGGACAAAAAATTGGTAAAAATGATTCACCACAGATCATATATTATATAAATTTCAAAATAAAACAATGCTCAGAGGGCAATAACCCTAGCTATATATTGAACTTCGAAGACCAGAAAAAAAAAAAGTTTAGTAAGGCTTTAAGTACCCAGAATAATCTTAAATCTTAAATTGATCAGACAATAAAAATAAGACCTAGCAAAATAGATATGCTAATATTCTACAACATAACGGAGTCCCCAAGTTTATTTCCCATTCTGTAAGTTACGAGTCTAGGAGAAAATAATAAATATTATTATTTCTAAGAATAGAATTACATTAAAAATGAAATTTTAAGAGACTTTTTTTTTTGAAGATGTGCTCTATACAAAAGGTATATAATAAATACTTTGTGAGAACTTTCAAAAAATTTTTAGAATCTTTTCTAAATTTAAGCAGTAAAATACAGAACAAAAGTATCGGAATGGTCTGCATTATTAATAATAGATAAACCTATTATGGGAATCTTATAACGTGATAAGGTTTTCGAGATATGATTATTACAAAGGGTGAGATTGGATCACAGAAGGCCACGACAAATGCGTATCCATGTAAGGAAAAAGAGTAAGATGGAAGGTGGAATCACGTACCGCAGTACCAGTTATGAGATTATACTGCCAGGTATGGGGCGAATCCGCACCTATCAATTAGTAGAGGGGCCTGGCTAGGAAGGAAATGCCCCATGTGGTAGAAGCCAACAGCAACGGATCCTCATGTGTAAAAGACATGCACCTCATCCTATGGGGGAGATAGGAAGAGTAATGGAGAGAGTATATATAAAAGAAGTAAAGTGATAGACTACATTATAATACAGAGGTGCAAATACTCTGACCTGATGAGGAAGAATTTAGAAGAAGCATGTAAGTTATCTGAAGAGCTGAGCTACCTCTTGCTATACTGATAAAACAGTGTACAATATATTATTAATAGAGAGAGTTTATCTACCAGACTAGTGTCTCGGCTTTAGGTCAAAATACCTCGTAAGGTTTATTTATTATCTTGAAACAGTTTCATCAGGCAGAATGCTCGAATTATCGCCCTATATGCCTATCACCAACAGTCTACAAACTTTATACGGCTATTCTGGAGGGAAGGGTAAGACCCCTAGTGGAGCACCTAATCGGAGAAGAACAAGCCGGGTTCAGACCAAGACGGCAAACCCAGGACCACATTTTCTCTTTGCGAAATGTTCTCCAGAAATCTTGGGATAGAGACAGAAGTATGTATCTCGCCTTCCTTGACCTCAAAGCAGCGTTTGACTCCGTTCCAAGAAATGAAATATGGGAGGCTCTCAGAGTTAAGAATGTCCCAAGGAGCTTGGCGGAAGCCATTAAATCTATATATCAAGAACCAAAAGGAGTAGTAAGGCTGAACGGACAGGAGTCGGATGTCTTTAGCATAGCAAGGGGGGTCAAACAAGGGGACTGTTTAAGCCCTTTGTTATTCTTGCTCTACATGGATGAAGTGGCCACCATATGTAAAAGAAGAACGGAGAGGACCTTCCTGGGCCGTAGAAACCTTCGCCCAGTAGTGATTCAACTTCTCCTCTACGCGGACGACATTGTTCTTGTGGCGGACAACGTAGATAAATTACAGCAAGCGGTGACTGAATGGCATGAAGAGCTTAGCCGAAAGGGAATGAAAATCAATACCAGCAAAAGCAAGATTCTACAAGTGGGAAGGCAAGCGGAAGATGTCCATATATACTGTAACGGAGAGGAAATGGAAGTGGTTACGGATTTCACCTACCTCGGCACAGTAATAGAAAAATCTGGGAAAGTAGACTCTGAAATATCAAATAGAATCATGAAGGCAAATGCAGTCTACTATCAGATATGCAATACTGTAGTAGGGAAGCGAGAGGTGGGTAGAGGTGTTAAGCTCCATATCTTCAAGTCAGTATATTTGCCTATACTACTATATGGAGCTGAAAGCTGGATATTGACGGACAGGCAGGAGAGCAGAGTCACAGCTGCTGAAATGAAGTTCCTGCGAAGAATAGTCGGAAAGACAAGAAGAGATCGTGTCAGGAATGAGCGGATACGCCAGGAACTGGAGGTTGCGCCATTAAAGGAAATTCTGCAAACCCGCCAGCTGAAGTGGTTCGGCCACGTTATTAGAATGGAGGATCACAGAGATCCTCTAAAAACTATGGATTACGTGCCAGATGGGAGAAGGCCTCGGGGGCGACCAAGGATGTCCTACCTGGAGTACGTGGACAGGCTTTGCAGAGGAAGAGGGAAAGATCTCCGCCAGGCCAGGAACCTAGCTGGGAATAGAGAGGATTGGAGCCGGTGGCTGAACGCTCCCCTACGCTGATCGGCACAACAGGGAGAAGCAAAAGAAGAAGAAGAAACAGTTTCATGAACAGTGATATTTATATTATATTCGTAAGTTGAAATATACAATATTATTAGATAGTACATCTTCACTTATTCGACCGGTGACCAAATCAGCTAGTGCTTCCAGTGAGCGAGCGCGTGAAGCATCCGTTCATCATCAATACATCCTACAACGTAATGAAATTAACCTTTTTTTTATAGTAAAAAATACTTTTAAGGTTGAAAAATATTGAATTTTTAAAAAATTTGAATAAAAAGGTAATAAAGTAAGATTAAAAATAAGAACTAATCAAAATGAAAACTTACTTCCGATATAAAATTCATTAATGAAAGCAAATAGAAAATTTGATACGGGAAACTTCTTGGTAAATTAATTGAAGGTCCTTCTCGGTCTTGAAAGCCATCAAGAACCTTCTGTGTAAATTATAACTAGAAATGGAATTAAGTTTGAAGTTGATGGAACTAGTATTCCCGTCTTATTTCCCAGCCATCCTTAACACAAATCCAACTTATTTAATTAGAAATTTTAATCAAATTAATGTATCTCGTACTTATTAATAATAATATCATTGCAGCAGAAAGATATAAATTAATATCATAAATAAATTGATTTTCTTAGCAGGCATATTTTATTCTCTCTTATCAACCCCAAATTGGAATGTTAAAATTTTATTTAGTTGTATTTGGCTTGTGTTGTAGCTATTTAAATATAAATTTAAACTGAGCACAAGATTCTTAAAAAAATAAACCATAGGGACGGGAGCCCAAGCGGTTTTATAGTAAAGCGCATTGCTTGGTGTCCTGAGAATCTAAATTTTGTGAAAATAAAATAATTAAGAGTTGGCGTTTCGGTTGCGAGAAGGGAGGGGAGACTTTTAACGCTGGCATTAATCCTCAGTGCTCACCCTCAGGACCGAGAAAACTACCTTCTAACCCAAAAAGGCAGAGAAGAACCAAAAAATTTCAACTTAATAAGAAACAATCCATATTTCCAACTCTTGATCCGCTAGAAAATATGTAATGAAAAAATATTGTTTTTACCTAATCATTATACAATGTCTACCTAAGACATGAAAATAGAAAATACACAAAGCGCGGATAAGGAAGAAAATTCTTTCACTTCCCTCTAAAATAACCACAGAGAAAAAAAAAAATAAGGCTGTTTTTGAATGCTGCTACATATACTGAATACCTGCAAGTACTAATAAACATTCTTGTAACCTAGATAGTTTTACATCAGCAAAGGGGCACCGATTCGATTTTTGCCTAAACAGTTTAAAAGTTATTTCAAGGTTGTTTCAAACAATGAATTTTAAAATACGACGAAGATGCTCCATGGCTTATTAGTAACAGTCCAATGCCCCGTGAGCTTAAAATTGAACCTATCGAAGATCGCTTCAGTAAATACCATTCACAGCTCCCAGCAGTAAGAGGAGGTTAGCCTTTAGAGGAGCCTACAACATCGGGGTTCGAACATGTATTTAAATATTATCATCATTTTAATGATATTTTTTTTAATGTTAATGATTTATTCTTTTCAAGCTACATTTACTCTTATTTGAATTATTTTATATATTTATTCATTTATTATCTTACATATTTACATCTTATTATTTAAATAATCAATATAATTATAAACATAAAATAGTTAGGGGTGTCTTTGCATGATACTATACTACCGCTTTGTCAATTGTTAGAAATTGTAATGATTGTTCATATATAAGCCCATGTGTGGCTCACGTAGCCTATCTGGAAATAAAGGAAAAAAAAAAAGTTTTACAATGACTAAAAGAGTAATATCTCTAAAACAAGGGTTATTGACAAGGGTTAATGATATATGATTAAAAAAAAAAAAAAAAAAAAAAAAAAAAAAAAAACCTGTACCACTACAACCCATGAAGGGTCTTGGGCTCAGTTCATATAGAGATTCGTACTGTTTCACGGCCAACGGCAGTGCAATGAGGTGATTAGGCCTTAATCACGCTCAGCCGCCAGAGGTTTTTCCCCAATTAATTTGGGTACCCACTTTATAGAGGCTGGGTCTGCCCCAGGAGGGTCTCCATACTCTAGGGTCGCCCCCCGACTGAATTAACAGAATAAATAATATTCTGCTACAGCCGGGATTCGAACCCAGGACCCGGAGCACAGCAGACTAGTGCTCTATCCACTAGACCACGCCGCTCCCGTGGAAATAAAGGAATAGTAAAAAATAATGAATTTTGACCTTCTCACACTTATTCAAATAGATTGGTGACCTAAAAGGTTGACGGAGTTGGTTAGGAGTTTAAATACCTACACATCTTTCCCCTCAAGAAAACTACTTCATGATTTTCTGCGGTATCAAGTAACTAGTAAAGAAATAAAAAAATAAGTTTAATATGGTTTCGTCTGCATAAAGCATTTTTTTAGTTGTATCTTCTTTTTAAATGAACTAGCCAAGAGCATCGATAATATCGACGAGAGGTATACTACCCCAAGAGGGTGGAGGACTTGAAACTTTGCCAGTAAATTAGGTTTAGGCCCTTGTGACAAAAGACAACCAATTTGTGACTGGAAACTTTATTTCGGGAGGGCTTTAGCTGGCAGGATAATCTTTCAATTGTGTCAGTCTCGGCAGACAAGTGGCCATGCTTCTTTATTTATTTATTTTTTTTCTTCCTTGCCTTTTCTTCGAGACGGAGGAAGCATTCCTTTTAAATGTGTCTGGAGCGAGCCCTAACCCTTCAGCAGCTGAAGGGCCATTACCCCCATTCAGGACCAAGATCCCATTTATAGTAAATGGAAAACTCTTTTCCCTCTTTATAACGGTTACAATTAACTACTGGAGAAATTTTCAATTAGTCTTTCGAATATTTCTCTTCCGAGCTTTTTCTTATCTCTCAGGGCTATTAAAACTGAAAGAGCTATTAACTCTCTCGGATAAGGGTTTGATTGTCTTTCTTCAAGCTATAGCATGACATCAAAAATTTTATATCATAAATTTTTTTATATTTTTATATCCTATAAAGTAAGAAGAAAAACATGGAGTGCCCACACTTAAAGAATGGAAGGCTCAAGAATGACAAAGAATCTATTCGATGTTATAAAGAAGAGTAAATGCTTATCTGAATTGCTGAAAGAGATCCAGAAGAAAAAATATGAAATTTTTACAAAGAATATTGCGGCAACCTGGAAAAGCATTGTAGATATAAGGAAAAAGGAACATTCTGAGAAGACCAAGAGATATAAGAAGACACAGAGCAATATCAACTCATGAATTTAAGTTAAGCCGCTCTCCTCAGGGGAATAAATGTTATAATAATTTATACAACAGCTACAAAACGTCACAAATGACACAAAAGAAATATAAAATAATCATTTTCCAACATAATTTAGAATTTATAGGAAAATGAAAATTTTATAAGCTCGTGAACCTCCTGAAAATACTGAATTTATTGGAAAACGGTCATGTTATACATATTTAGAGGTATAAAATGTTTTTTAGTTTTTATGCTACTTTAGCTAGTAGAAATGATAGTTATAACCATAATTACCATCATTTTCATAATTTTAATTATAATCATGAACCACTGAAATTATTAAAAATGTTTGACTGAAACAACGAAAAGCAATTGTAATAGGCGAAACAGTACTAAACAAAAAAATAGTAATATCTCATCTTAATATTATGCAAAAAACTGAAAAGATTATTTATTTGTTTTTTGATTGGTGAAATCAACAAGAAATTGCTTGTTTATTGTGTGAGTACGGAAAATATTTATTTATTTTTTTTATTTTGTCATTTGCCTCTACCCTACAGTGTCATTGGCAACTGTGTTTTTCTATATTTGGTTGTAATACTTATGAGTTTTAAATATTTATTTAAATCATTGCTATTTATATTATTATTCGTTGAATAAAAAACATTTTTAAAACATTATTCGTTTTTATATGAAATAGCTGGTATATAAAATGATCCATTGGTTAGGCTATTTAATATCAAAGTTATATCCGATTAAATTTTTGACAAAATTTGTAAAAACCTTAAATATGCTTCATTATTTTGATTAGAAAATATGTCAGGAGAAAACAATATTCTTCCACAAATCGCCCATCGAAGAAAATCTTAAATCTGTAAAGACATTAATGAAATGAGTTATTGGAAATTTCTAGGAAAGATATAATAAATATTTCTCCAAAAACCACAATACTTCATTACACTCATTCGCACAAATTAAGGAAAGGAGGGGGCTCATAATACTAAAAGATAAATTCATCGCCGGTAAATGGAGCAGAGGGTGTTGCGGTATTAAATGAAATTTCTTCAATTTACCACCCCTCGCCTGTATTCAGAACCACGCCCTACCGTTCATAATCATTACAGTATTAGAGAAAATTTAATCATTCTCCGTTACTGACTTTTAAAGGAAGACTTATCCCAAGAATACAGTGAGAAATCGCAATATCCGCCGAACAATAAAGGAAAGTGAGCTTTATTATATTTCATTTGACTAAGAAAAATAATAATTTTTAAATTTCTATATCTTGCAGTTGATAAAACTAACGTTTGCCTTTATCGAAACTAAAGCTCTTGAATACCAAATGCTCAGGATTATCTGGAAGTCAAAAATTCAAGGATGTATTTTGTTTAAATAATGAGATGTTACAAAAAGACACTATATCAAATGGGAAAAATAAAAAAGGAATATATATCGCAGAAATTTACGAGACTCAGGAAGAAATTATATATTTAGCGTGTTTATTTCCACAAATTTAGTGGCACATCGAATGTTATAACTTTTATCGTTTTAGTATATTATTACTATTCTATAATCGTCTTTAATTATACTTTCTCATTATACTATTATATAAGGGTGTAACTTTCGTTTTCCATCTTTATTTTCGAGCTGGAGTTCTGACACTGGCCAGGTTCACAAATCAAGTGCTCTATTTTTGTGCCTATTGGCTTCCGGTGACTCTCATGATTGACGCGGCAAAGAGAGAGGCGCTGGGATCCCTTGGGGTCTGTTTCTCTCTCTAGGTTTAGGGGGGACAAGCCCCGTTCGGGGCTTCTCAGCAGATGTTAAATATTGTATTAGGTTGTAAGATAAGATACATTTTTCAATATTTCAATTTAATCCTCTCGGTGTTTATAAAATCATGCTTACTTAGTCAATAATGTTTACATGTTCTAAAAAAATACTAGTTAATTTGCTTTTATGCATCAGTTTCAATCGAGATTTCTTATTTGTAAGATGTATTTTGCTTGCTCAAAATGGAAGAGGAAAATATTTATTTTCGTCATTTAATATTTTTTTATTTCCAAACAGAAAAATTCACTGCACAGAACAAATTTTACAGTGTGTATGCTTTAGGGAAAGGTACTGTCCGAAAGTGGTTTGCTCGGTTCAGAGCCGGACCTATGACTTGAAGACGCAGAACTCTCAGGTGATCCTGAGAAGCCCTGGGAGGATGGAATTAAAAAAAAAAATCATGAAGAATGGCAACATGAAATAGATCAAACTGGGGTCTTCAAACTATGTAATTGATTATAAAGATTTTGAAGTTTTTATTAAAATCAGCAGTAAAACCGTTACCAACTTACTTTACAAACCAATACAAAGGCATGAGTGAGTTTTAAATGTTCATTTATTTGTTATTCTTTTATTTACCATTATTATTATTTTATGACGTCTAGTTTCAGGGACCTCAAACGGTATTAACCAACACACAACTGAACTAACAATGTCTTTGCACTGTAAACGGACTGACAGTTACAAATTCTCCCTGGTACCTTAGCATCAATACTCTACATATAGATCTTCACATACAAGCAGTAAACGAACAGATTCCGACCCTCTACGTACGTTTTCATAACAACTTACACGGACATATTAACAGACTAATAAAAAACATTTCCACTATTCAATAGACAATACTCGCAGAAGGCTGGAAAGTTTAAAAGGCTCGATGAGGGACCTTCTAAGCTTAATGCGTAAGGTGACGCTGGGCATCTTCTCTCCATCGTGCCTATCACGACAGACTATCATTCCTTCCATGAATTCACTAATTGTCAACATTCATTGATAGGTGTGATTAAAAAAAAAATTGATGATAAAAAAAAAAGTTTACATATTTTGTTATTATATACATTTATTTTATTTTTTGAGTAATTTGAATTTGCTTTTGTTTATTCTGTAAGTAATGTATTAATTTGATCTGAAAGCATTGTTATAATTTTCTATTTTGAGAGAAATCGTATATATAAAAATAAAAATTATTTTTGTTTTTAATTAACCAACTTTTTTTTTATATATATATATTTTTTTAAACAGATTCCGACCCTCTACGTACGTTTTCATAACAACTTACACGGACATAGTAACAGACTAATAAAAAACATTTCCACTATTCAATAGGCAATACTCGCAGGAGGCTGGAATTTTGAAAAGGCTCGATGAGGGACCTTCTAAGCTTAATGCGTAAGGTGACGCTGGGCATCTTCTCTCCATCATGCCTATCACGCCAGACTATTATTCCTTCCTTGAATTCACTAATTGTCAACATTCATTGATAGGTGTGATTAAAAAAAAAAGTTTACATATTTTGTTATTATATACATTAATTTTATTTTTTGAGTAATTTGAATTTGCTTTTGTTTATTCTGTATATATATATGTATATGTCTTTTGAGAGAAATCGTATATATAAAAATAAAAATTCTTTTTGTTTTTAATTAACCAACTTTTTTATATATTTAATTTTTTTAACTACCAGTATAACAGTATCTCATAATCACTAATATAACTACGAAACATTATTTAAATATTCATTTGTAAAGCACATGAATGAATTCCTGTAAGGTTAGCATTGTGCCCTTTACTAGTTCCAGCCCTGGCAGATCTGCTCTTGGTGCTCGCTGTTCCAGAAGGGGCCGCTAACCCCCTCCGTTCTGGGTCGTTAGCTCGTTACTTAAAAGTACTTTTAGAGGATCAAACAGGTTCCATACAATAGCTGAGTAAACAGCTTTTTACTATCCCTTTACTTTACTCCACCCAAATCTAGTATACAATACCACTTTTATCTTACATCCATAGTCAAAAATATACGAGACCATTCTAAGTAGGTACGATTGGATCATATTTCATGTATTTGAAATGTAGCATAAAGGTCATTTTTCCGGCTTGAAGATAGCATCTATAATAAACTATAAGGGCATAATTGAAAAACTGTTTCGTTACATCCGCACTAAAAAAAAAAGAAAAAAAAAGTGCTGGAAACACACGACCTTCACTTACCTTCTTTGTTAAAATTTATTAAAGAATTTTAAAATATATAAGTGAAACTAATATGAAATAATTAAATTGAACTTCTATAGAAACATCTATTATATTATTATCTAAAACAATCAGTAAGTTTTATCAGTTATCATAAAAATAAAAAAAATCATCACTCTTTATTAACTTTTAGAAGCTTGTGTATGAGATTATATATTTTTAAAACTCTTTATGTTTCTAACAGTATATTATACATATATATTACTGTTGCTTATGTTCAAAAACAAAAAAATTGCTAAAAAAATATTTTTGTAGTTTTCTTCTTTAGTTTGATATCGAATTCGTTCAACTTATATATTTACTTATATTTAATCAATGATAACAAGATAATATGGTCATTTTTATAGAATCTACAAATTCAAATGTAATTTAGATAAAGGAAATTTAAAATAACGGCATTAAAGCCCTATCAGACTATTTCAATCAGAAAAAAACCTACATGATATTAAAGCCCATTAAATCATACGTCATTTTGGAGAATTTAATCAAAATCTGAGCCGTGTTTGAGAAAATCATAAAGAAGTGTAATGCATAGTATAAAGTAGGACTTCCGGTCATCGGATTTTTGTGGGGAAAAAACATCTCGGGGTAATTACATATTTGTATAACTCATTTTTTTTAATTCATTAGAAAATATATAGAGTTTTTTTCTATACTTTTTAAAATAGATTTTATGTATTTGCCAGAGCCTACTACAACCTGAGTAATAATACGAACAATTAATTTGGCTTGTTTTAACATTATTCTAAAATTGAAATATTTTCATTACAATAATACAGTTTCTAGATAGGACAATTAAATCAAATTCTAAACATTGAGATTTACCCAACACCACAAACTGCGTCAACTTTTTCTGGGTTTGTGAAATGAAATGAAAAAACTTCTTTATTATCCTGGGACTAAAGTCCCTTAAGAATAAAACGAAATACATAATTGATGACCGGAACAGTGTGGTCATGGCTTAGAATGACAAATTACTAAAAAATAATACAGGTCGTAATATATATATATATATATATATATATACATTTTTACAAGTCAGACTTACAGAATGAAATAAAAAATAAAACAACGAAAAAAAACAAAAACAGAAATAGCTAATTCATCAGTGATAATTTGAGTAATATAAACACAAACAAAGAAATACAATAGTAATAATTGGAATTTATAGCATCTGCAGTTGGAAGTTATTGTCTGTTTGACTGGGTAGGGAGAAGATGGTTGAAAAGGAGCGATTTGAAGGAGGAAGTCGTTCTTACATGACGGATTTTAGGAGGGATAGAATTCCAAAGAGAGGTTGCTATGGCTAGAAAGGACTTGTCAAACGCAGCAGTGCGGTGAGGAGGAGGGTAGAGATCAGAAAGCCGGGATCTGGTAGAACGGGACTGAATTGATGATTTAAATTGAAGGGATTGGAAGATATAGCTGGGACGATGAGTTCTGATAACCTGGTAGAGGAAGGAAGCTAGGAAATACTGGCATCTGTAGCGAGGATAAAGCCACCTTAACTCAGCGTAATACTAGGTTATATGCGTTAAATCGTGGGAATAGAACAAATATGTTATAAAAGCAAGTTTCTTCTGTTTGTTATGTTTTTTTTATCATCACAAGAATAATCACATTTTTTATTTTACCATAAATAATACCTGGTTCCATAAAACTCTGACCAACAAAAAAAAAAAAAAAAAAGATACATATAGGCTGATTGAGAGAACTAAAAGCTAAAATTTTATAAATTATTTCAAAAGTATAAAATACATGTATTTTAAAATTATACACATGTATAACACTATACTCATAAAATCTTTCCATCATGATGGGATGTGACAAGGAAAAATCATGGATAAGAGAAAAATTTCCAGAATTTCTTTTATAATATTCGTTTATGAAATCTTTCCAACATTATGATTTATTTTTCACGCATGAAACGCAATATCGTTTATAAAGGGGTGTTTTAATTTTCAAGTTTAAAATTAATTAAAAGCTGCTGACCTGCTTTTAAAACATTCACGTAAGAGGGCTTTGTAAGGCTTAATTGGCTGTACGGATTAATACCCACCAATTAGTAAATCATTTTTAAACGTGAAAAACTTTACATTTCTATATCCTAACAATATAATTTTGTATTTTAAATTACACTTTTTTTAACAACTCTCTTTCTAACAAATCATTACGTATTTTTATGATTAATTTTAGGGTAATTTAAAAGTAAATGTCAAAACCAACGGTAGCTAATTTAATAATTATAAACATTGTATTTTATAAACTTACAATACTTTTTTTTTAGGGTGGATGCTCTTTTTATCGACGTACTTTGTAATCATGATAGTGGTATGCAAAATTTGTATATATAACACGTACATTTATATAATTATTATAATTTATATTTGTAGACCTCGATATTTACATTCACTATTAATTTCTTAAGATCTATCTTATTCATTATTGTTGTTAGTAAGTTCTTAGGTTTCTCCGTTTCTTTTTATTGCTGCCAGAAGCTTCTTACTTGGATTATTTTCAGAGATTATCATTTGTAGACAGAACATTTATAGAATCAGTAACCAGTGCCATTTAGTCATAGTCAGTTTACTCAATGTCACTATTTATGGAAGTTTTCTTAATTCCAACCCTTCCTTCAATAATCCGGAAGTAATCCTAAGCCAAATTGAAGACTTTATATTCAGTTTTGATGATTAATTAATATTCAAAAATAATTATAATTGTATTATACGTTTGATTCTCTTTAGGTAGTAAAACAATGCTAGACAAACGTCAAGAAGATGAAAAAGTACTCATCTTCGTTGAATTCAAACAATTACTTGAATTTATAAATGACGATACGAAACTATATATATGTAGGTCAAGTGTGGATGTCCAGTCAGGTCGGGCCGCATGCCTAAAGGTGTGCACTCCGGGGTGGAAGACAGCCATCCTGGTCTTGGTGATATAGGTACCCATCGGATTGTTGCTACCGCACAGCCAGGCAGTGTGCCGGGCGTTGAAGTCCCCTAAGATGACAAACCGACTCTTATCCTGGGCGTGCTGCAGCAATAGCTTCATAGATGTTAATATAGCCTTGGGTCTCCTATAGACACAACAGAAAGTAAAACGTTGTTTTAATCGAACATCTACTGTGACTATATGAGTACCCTCTGTAGAAGCTACTGGGTTAGGTACCAACCTCGATGGGATATCTCCTCGAACCAGAATCACTACGGCCTCGTAAGCCCCGGGTTGACAAGCCTCCCGGTATGCAATATACCCCTGAAAATACAGTGAAGCAGAGGTGGGTAGTATAGTGTCGGTCAGCGCCACCACCGATGGCCGGTGCTGCTGCAGGAGGAGTTCTATTTCAGCCTTCTTCAGTAGTAGGCCTCGAATATTATAGGAAATAACTAAGTGCTCAGTCATAATGCTTAGCGATGATCTTCGTCAGGATCTTCATCATTTCTCGAACAGTTGCCATCATCTCTGCGAATTGGGCGTTGAATAGAGCATTGCTTGGATGTGCTTGTGTATTTAATGTGAATTGCGATGTTGAGGAGTGAGCGGGTGCTGTCATTGGTTCAGCTTCTTCATGATGCGATGACCTTCACCAGGGACCTTCACACTGTTACTGAGTGCCTAGCGCTCCCATACGGACCGTCGGACCACCGGCCTGTGCTATATGCCTTTGAGGGAACTCCAGCAACACCACCCGCGAGCAAGTTCCTCTTCCACAAGGCCGACTGGAAAGGATATAGGGCTAGTGTGGATGATACCCTACCAAAGATACAGTACTTAAGAACTGTTAAAGAGGTGCAGAAGGCGATCTCGGATATCACCACCACCGTCCATGTATCAGCCAATCTTACCATACCAAGGTTTAGTCCTCAGCCAAACGCCTTCAGGAAACCACCGAGCCACATTCTTGCTCTCATTGCACAAAGGAACAACCTGAGGAATATTTTCCACCGAACTTGTGACTACGGCTTGAAACCGGCCATCAATGCGATGACCCGGCAGATAGCCAGCCTCATGCGTGAATGGAAGACTTTCCTATGGCACGAGCAACTCCGTAGGACTCATGATGATCATCGTCAGTTCTGGAGACTTGTGAGGTCACACGTTACTAAGAGGAAGAGTGTACACCTTACATCAGGTGGCACCCTATTATCCCCTGAGGAACAGGCTGAACTCTTGGCCGATTCTTATAAGGCGAGGGAAGATGATCGGCTGTTAAATGCTCCCACACTACCTGCGGGGAAGACCAACGTCCCCTAATGAAAAGAGGATATTCTCCACCTTCGGACAGCTTGAGTCGGTACTACGACGCACCAAGGGTAACAAGGCTTCGGGACTGGATGATATTCCGTATGTACTATTGAAGATGCTACCTCGGAGGGGTAAAGCCTTCTTATTAAACATTTTTAACTCCTGTATGCGGATCTCATACTTCCCCGATGACTGGAAGCAAGCGATCATAGTGCCGCTACTTAAGCCTGGGAAGAATGGAGACTCACCAGAGCATTATCGGCCTATCAGTCTCCTTTCGCATATGAGCAAGGTGTTCGAGAGGCTGATCCATCACCATCTGCTAGAGCACTGCAGTGAGGAGTCCATCATTCCACCAGAACAGACCGGGTTCTCACGAGGCGTAGCCTGCGATCATCATTTAGTGAAACTTCAGAGGCACACCATAGAGCGTATGACGAAGAATAATGAAGCCACGGCGTTCATCTCGCTGGACTGCACACAGGCGTTTGATTGCGTATCCCACGAGTTACTGCTTCGCCAGTTGGAAGACTATCGTTTTCCAGCTTCATTATGCCGATTGATCAGAAGCTACTTAAGCGGGAGATCCTTCGTCGTAAGGGTAGGCGATAAATTGTCAACTTCAAAGGACACCATTTGTGGGGTTCCTCAAGGTTCTGTATTGGGACCACTATTGTTTGTGATCTTTACAGCAAAAGTGATCTCAATGAAGCACCCAATGGCACTGGTAGCAGCCTACGCCGATGACATTGGCATCTATGCTTCTAGTATGAGACCGAAAAGGGCTCTCACCCTGGCACAAGGAGCATCGACCACTATTGTAGATGAGCTGAAGGAGATTGGCATTAGGGTGAACCCGAAGAAGACAGATGCTATTGTCATGTCGTTCCAGAAGGGGAAGAGCGCTTTGCCCACTGATTTTAAAGTGAACGGAGAAACACTGCCAGTCTCTAATTCAATCCTCTACCTGGGCGTCACTCTAGATAGGCACCTCACCTTATCTAGTCACGTACGGGAACGACTCAAACTGGCCAGGAGAAAGAGCTATAGACTTAATCATCTACTCACGTCACCTCAGCTCTCACTGAGGCTGAAACTACAGATCTACAAGGCTATAATACGTCCGACTATGCTCTATGGTGCGCCCTTGATGCGGCATCTGTTTAAGTCCACTCTCAAACAATTACAGACGTTCCAGAACTCCATCCTTCGGCGGATCGTCAGAGGTACCAACTTACAGAGGGCCAGAAACCATATCCTTCATCAGGAATTAGTATTGCCAACAGTGCCTGAATATATCAGCCGGAGGCACATTAAATTCTTTGATGGGCTGAAGGCCTGTGCTAATCCATTATTTTCTGATATCACCCCACCACCCAAGCCTGGGAGGTGGCAAGGATCACTACCTCTCGTTGACGTTGTCGCCGAGGGAAGGAGTTCGGACTATGTCTGAACTCAATTTATTGCCAAAACCCTGAAGAATGGTCCCTCCCATTTTGCAATGGATAAATAAAGGCTTAGAAGAAGCCCTTGAAAGATTACTAGTGCATCCAGCGCATATAGCAATCCTCTTTAGAATACCTCCGGGTAACAGAAGGACAAATCTGACAGCTATACATATTATATTTGTATTTGTATTTTGTTTGAAAATAAAACCAGAGGGTAAGAAAAAAAAAAAAAAAAAAAAAAAAAAAAAAAAAAAATATATATATATATATATATGTATATTATATCAATCACTATTATAGAAGAGTATATTAGAATATGATCATATTAATTGGAACAATCTCTTCTTGTTTTTGTTCATATGCAATTATTTATCCATACATGTCAACAACCAATTTTTATAACGTTTCGAGGCTTCACATGCCTCATATTCAGATGTTCAATGTTATCTAAAATATAATTGCACAAATATTTCAACCGATTATATACATATTAAGAATATATTATCTATAAATTAGAAATAATTTATATTTTAAACTATTTACATTATGTATAAAATTATATATATATATACTTACATCCGTTTCTATATCTTTACTCAATATAGGTCATTTAACAATACATTTCATTCACATTATCAAATTTTAACATTTCATCATCACATATATTATTTTATCCCGTGTATTTGAAACTATCATGTGTGCTCAACTGGTCTTTATCTAATGCCTTTCCTGCTCCATTCAATGTTTTCAAAACAATCATAACACTACTTCTACCCAGGTCAGTTATTAAAACCCACAAACATTCATCCCCACACACACCCATACATAAATACACACATACACACACAATGCACATCCATATATACAAATTCAGATACATACATACATCATATACATAAACATATTCACCCTAATTTATAGATAATATATTCTTAATATGTATAAAATTGGTTGAAATATTTGTGCAATTATATTTTAGATAACATTGAACATCTGAAGATGAGGCATGTGAAGCCTCGAAACGTTATAAAAATTGGTTGTTGACATGTATGGATAAATAAATGCATATGAACAAAAACAAGAAGTGATTGTTCCAATTGATATGATCATATATATATGTAATTTATATGTGATATGCTCCATTTAATATTTTGGAAGAATTTACAAATATCTTAATAATATTAATAAAATAACACAATTATTAATGTACATCAGTACTTTAATCATAACCTTACACACATTTAAATCTCAGCAATTTAATTCATTAAGTACAACATTAAACAATTGTCTTTATTTAAAGAACGAACTCATCTGATTGATTTGGCCTTAACTGGACCAACCGATATGTTGCCTGTCTTCAACATAACCAAGAAGATCCATTAGGCGAACACAGCATCCACATTAGCGTTTATCTCTAGTAATTATCAGCGACAGTTAGGATTTAATATAAAAATAATATATTTATTTGGACTCCTGTATTTGTAAAATTAAGTTTTATTAGATTTATGTTGTATCATTTTTTTTTTTTTTTTTTTTTCATTTTTACTTTCACTTACCTATATATGAAATATATAGTATTAGGATCAGAGAAATTTTCGAATTCCAGTTTTCAACAGAAATAATCGTATAGGTTCCTCTGAATCCAAATATCCAACTATCGCGAAAAGTGTCAGTGGGTATAAAGTACTACCACCACAAAATCAATAAGTTTTACAAAATTGAAATATATTTTAGAAGGGTGTACATGTATATACCAATATAGTTTTTTCATCAAAATCGGTGAATAAGAAGAGCCACGTTATACTATGCATTTGACACCTTTTTACGATTTTTTTCAAAAGACTCAAACCATTTTTTATTAAACTCACTTTAACGATGTGAAATTTAATAGGGTTTAATATTGTGTTGGTTTTATTCTAATTGAAATAATCTGACGGTGCTCAAATACCTAACTTTCTTACTTTCACTTACTATATACAGTAAGGAAAAGTATTGCGATCGTGAAAATTTTCGAATTCCAGTTTTCAACGGAAATACACGTTTTAGGGTCCCCTGAGTGCAAATAACCAAGTCCCGCAAAAAGGTCTGTGTGTGTGTCCGTGTGTGGTAACTCCCGGGCAGAAACGAAAAGTCCTATGAAACTTAAATTTCATATTAAGGACAACTATATGCCCGAAACGTTACAAAACCTTTTTTATAAAAATGAGCCTACCAGAAGAGCCACTTTATACTATGCATTTTGCACCTTTTTTCGATTTTCTCGAAAACGGTTCCGACGATTTTGAATAAACTCGATATATCGTTGTAGAATTAAATGTGATTTAATACCATAGTAGTTTTCATTCTAATTAAAATAGTCTGACAGGGCTTAAATGCCGATATTTTTAATTTTCTTCCTCTAAAGTACCTTTAATTTTGTAGATTCTATAAAAATAACTGTATTATCTTGTTACCACTAATGAAAAACAGGTAAATATATAAATTGAATGAATTCGATACCCAACTCAAGGAGAAAACAGAAAAAATATATTTTTAATGTAATTTTTCGTTTTTGAACAAAAGAACTGTAATATACAAGTGTAATATACCGTTGGAAAGCTTAATATTTTAGAAAAAAATGTTATCTAATACACAAGAGCTTGTAAAAGTTAATAGAGAGTGATAAAAAACCGAAAAAAACTAAGTGATTGTTTTAGATAATAATATAATAGATTTTTCAATAAAACACATGTTTTTAAAGGAATTCAATTTAATTAATTCCTTAATAGTTTAACTAATGTTTATCTCTAACTGTATTTGAAAATTCTTTAATTTATTTTAACAACGGGGTAAGTGAAAGTCGTGTGTTGCCCGCACCAGATTTTTTGTTTTCTTCTTGTTATGCACCTTTAATTAAATCTACACATTTACAAAAAAAAACATCTGCACTCACCAAATTGACAACCAACTAAATAAAGTCTGTCTAGAACCTTACTATTTATAAAACTATTATTCTTCCGACGGCTCTTTATGGATGTGAAACGTATCCGCTTTCTTTAAACGATGAACAACGGCTTCATATTCTCATAAATAAGGTATTCGGTAAAAAGTTTTATCTAAAACAAAATCAGGCTACTAAGTAATTCAGAAGGTTGCTCAAAGGAAAATTGAGAAGTATATACATGGTGAGTATAATTGAGTTGATATCGCGCAAATAGCTTGAGGGAAGTGTAGGTCTATCATTATTATAATGTTAAAACATTGGGATACATTATAATAATAAAAGAGTTGTTTTACAAAATAAGTTTATAATTATTAAGAAAAAAATTATTAGACAAATCCTGTGACGAATAATTCATGATTTTTTAAAATAAAAATTATCATAAAAAGGAAGAATAATTAAATTTAAAATCTTGCTTTTTTTTTTTTTTTTTTTTAAATTTAGCGTAGCTCAAGAAGAATGGCGCAGTATGTAGTTGGCAAGTACTGCATACTAAATCATATAGTGGCTCAGTTCTTTACCTTGGAGTGCCCTAGTGGTCCCAGTAGCTAGGCGCCAGTCTAGATTTGTAAATGTCTGGGTCAGTGGTCGTTTATGTTGCATAAGTAAGAAAGATTTAGTTTTATCGAAATGCTCTTTCAATGGGAGATGAAACAATACCTGAAGAATCATATAGAAGGATCAGGCACGCTTTAATTACACTGTATTTATTATTCCTATCTATTTTAATAGAAAAAAATCTTATAGCTAACGCCAACTTCCAACTTTTATGAATTGAATACTTCTCATTTAAACAGATCTTAACTCGTATTATTCATGATAAGAGCAACAGAAGGGGGCTCTTCGTAAATTTGTTACAATTATGTTTTGGTAAAAAGTCCTATCTAACTCAAATTATAATGAACAAAACATACAATGCGTACAAGAAAAAAAATCGCAATCAGATCCATTTTTACAGGGATATCAAGTATTGAACTTTTCTATTCAACCATATGCACTACCCATATTATCATGTTTGTATATTATCAAGTCGTTCACTAATCATATTAAGCTTAATCCTAAATTATTTAGCATTAATATAAATATCTTCTCATTTTTAATATAGGTATTTTCAAAACTCCACTAATTATATAATTGTATTTTACTAATTATGGTTTGAGTTTTTCTTATTCTTTTCGGAATTCGGAACTAATTTAAAAGAAATATTATTTTCTTCTTATATTACTTTGTAATCGACCAAAAAAAAAAACAATTACCCCTCCCCCTCGAAATTTGAGGGCTTACGTTTCAAGATAGGCAGAACTCGAACAACAAATGAAAAAATCTGTTTGTACGCCTAATACAGTCCGCCGTCCGATCCAACCCAAGACGTTAATATCAGCGGCTATTTAAAAATAGCTGCTCTTTAAAATTGGTATAATTCAATAACTCAGTTATTTTTGAAGATAGAGAAATACATTTATAGAGTTTTAGAATAATAAAACGCGATAAGCAAAATACAAAACGAAAAAAGATAAATAAAAATCTTGCTATAAATACGCTTGTAGCTCTGGCATTTTCAAGATCGAGAAAAAATTTATTAATAATTTTATTATAAAATTTAAACAAAAAAAACGCGAATAATTAGAAAAAATAAAATGTTACCCTTAGTTAAGCTCATAACTCAGTTATTTTTGAAGATACAGAAGAGAGTTTTAGATTCAGTAAATGTCCAAAAAAGGAAAAAAAAATTGATCTATGTCATATTAAAAATTTATATATTCAAGTCACAAATTATCGTAGATGATTCCACCAAAACTCGGTTGTTGTTTAGGATAGAAAAATCGAAAATGTTAGCAGCTATAAACGCTATATAAGCAGTTATGCCCAGATTTGCTTATTTAAAAATAATAAGCCTTTGTGCGATAATTTGCAGCGTTTTTATAAATATGAAATAAAATATGAAAGAGTATCCTGAATTCAATAAAAAAATTTTTTGATACATGTAATTTAATATCTTTTTAGAACTAAAAAAAACACATTGAAAAGTTCAAATTCGACGAATATGTTTTCAAGAGTTGATTACTATTTTTTTTTAGGAAGTTATACTACCGAATTTCCTTCGAACAGCTTTAATGATTATTAAAATATGAATGAAGCTGTATAAAATTATTTTAGAGGTATTGAGATAATGAAGCTGGGCTTGGTATTAAGGTAGTTTGCTTGCCACTTAAGCCCTAATTGCTTAATAAATCTCATGGGTAGATAAGGTGGATAATTTAAACTTCCGCAATTAGTTAGGTTAAACTATTTATTTAGTTTAATTGAATGGAAGTGTTCGTGAGGAGTATGCGTAAAATATTCAACGCATGCACAGCACACAATATATCATCTGAGAAAAATAGGTATATTCCAAGTAGGAGGATAAGATATTTTGAAACTTTAACGTTAGTTCTTAAAATATTGTTTAATATATCTAATCTCATTCTTTAAAAATTAATTGTCAATTAACATTTTTCAATAACATTATCCCTATATAAAATAAGAAAAACTAACTTCCTAGTTTTGATTTTTGAAACCTTATTTTAATAAATACATTTTTAAAAACTGCACGGCAAAAAGTTTTCAAAAATACTTGATACGCTGTTAGGAAATTCCATTTTTAAAAATGGTAAATGATTAATTTAGGGGTCTAACTGTAGTATTTTTAGAATGGAGTTAATGATTAAGCTCCTAAGTCAGCCGTCTAATTGATTTTTACAGGCTGATGCAATTTAGTAATCATTATTGTTAGACAGTAAATTAAGAAGTTGAGCAATATTTAATAACTTGTGTGAATTTAAGAAGGAAATCGTTGACTTCCTCAAGGAAAGATACTTTACTTATTACCAAGGGAAAAAATATCGTAATAAAATAAAAATAAGCCAATTAAGTTAAAAAGAGATGAATAAAATATTTACCATGGTCTTGGAGTATACCGTTATTTATCAATTAGTTCTGCTTTTGCATATTTTATAGCAATATATACAGACTGAAAAAAATATAAATCAATAAAATAAATAAAAATCTAATTACTTTTCATTTTGTTAAGCTTTTATGCATCAAGATTTGTATTTCATTAAAAATTACTTCCCTTGAATTATTATTCAAAAAGGAACAGGGGGACGAGAGCCCTGATATAGTTGACCACTGAATTTGAACTTAAGCTTCTATTGAGTAGGTACCCAAAAATGAGGAAAAACCTGGCGGTCGATTGGGATCTGGGCTTCATCACCTAATTGCATGTCCGTATGTGTTTACTGAGCCGCAAGACCTATACTCCTTGTAGAGTTTCAGGTATTTTTGTTTTCCTTATTTTATTTTATTTTTTATAATTATAGTGTTGTTCATTTACAGGACGTATTACATAATATACAGTTGTTAAATATAAATTATATATATATATATAAATTATATATATATATATATATATATATATATATATATATATATATATATATATATATATATATATATATCCGTCATACTCTGCCTTTTCACATTCAAATACATTATTTTCCAGTAACTTACGTTATCGCAAGCTGACGCTATCTGGCTATGAAATAGTTTTAGTTGGATTGTATTCCTTATTTTTATTTAGTAAACTTTCTTAGTGATTTATCATTGAAGATTTTTTTTTTTTTAATCATACTGTTAGTATAAGAATTCATTTTTGATTATTGCTCTTATTATCATTTTTGTTTATATATAATTGGTTTATTTTTCTTTAATTAACATTCTTCGCCAGATATACCTTCTGTTATGTTATTCTAAAAGGATTTAGTCCCATAATAAAGTTTTTTTGTTTTTTTTCGTCTTCTTCTATAAATACAATTTTAAAAATGTAAAGAGAATTATTCATATGTCATAATAAGGATATAACTAAAATATTTTAAAAATAGAGCTTTATCTTGTTAGTAATCAATTGATTACTATCGGTACATACTCCAGATTATTCGCCATTCACAGCCATTTATTTATTAACAAGGAGTTGAACAATGTAAACACTGATCAGTAGGAGAGGAACATGGCTGAAATACTCAACAAATCGGTGGAACATGGTAACGAGGAAGAGCGATGATGGATATCATAAGCTCCCGTGGCGACACGCCGCAGTCCGCAGCTCATAAGGGTAATGGATCCTTCGTGTGTTCGCGGCTTTACCTTGTCACTTCTTCAGACCCATGGCAATATTTCTTCCGCCTAAATCGTCCAAGAACAGTAAGGCCAAGGTCTAAAGGTGGTATTATTCGTAAAAACAACACTTAATAAAGTTCAATTATTAGTATTTTAAAATACATAAATCTTTCTGACTCATAGGTCATAAAATATTTTATTTATTAAAAAATATATAACAAATATTGATATCCTTTTATTAACACATGTTAAACTTTATTACGTTTCGAGGCTTCACTTGCCTCATCTTCAGATATTATCTAAAATATAATTGTACAATTATTTCAACTAATTATATAAATATTAAGTATATATTATTTATAAATTAGAAATAATTTATAATTTAACTATTTACACTATGTATAAAATTTTATATATACTCACATCTATTACCATATTTTTATATAATATAGGTCATTCAAATAAATTTAAATCACAACATTAAATCCTGATACTTCATCATCACATATGTCAATATGCACTGTGCATTTGAATGTGTTCTAAACTGGTCTCTATCTAATGCCTTCCTATTCCACTCAATGTTTTCAAACAAACAAAATACTACTTCTACCCAGGTCAGTTATTAAAACCCACACAACATTCATCCCTACATATATACACACAACACACAACCATACAATATACGTCCATATATACAAATTCAGTTTCCAATCGATATGATCATATGATATACTCTTCTATAATAGTGAATGATATATATAATATTAATATCATTTTATCAGTTATCCCTGTCAGTTCAAAACTATATATATATATATATATATATATATGCAATGATTTGACCAACATTTCGCTTGGAAATTTAACCGATTGAAAGCGATTAGAATAGTGATTTAAAAAGTAATGGCTTATATTTTCAAATAACTGTTTTTATTTTTAAAAAAAATAACTAAATATTCAGATGGGAGGGATAGAAAAACATTCTGTAATAATATGCAGTTTTTTCTAATTCAGTCTGGTTCAATCCCTGATTTTAGTAGAACGTTCGGGAGGAATATAACAGAGTAATTTCGGTACGTTTAACCCATGAAAAAAAGTGAAATGGAGTATAAAAGGGGGGGATTAAGGTGTGTTATGCATGGACGGGCAAAAAAAGAGAGAAGTATAAGAAAAACGGAAGCAGGAGCAGTAGGGAAGTGAAAAAAAGATAAATGAAGGGTACCGTTCACTGATATAGAAGGGTCCGCATAGGACTTACAGGATATTATTCGAACTTGCACAAACCCTTGTGTTTCATTAATTAGATTCCACAATTATTAATTCCGTGAAATGGATGTGGATAGATATATTTCGGAATCTATTATAGAATAACAAGATTGAATAATGTCTCAACTTCAGAGTTATGAACCATAATCATAATATTTATTTTTTTGATCGTACAAGTAACTTTACTCTATGCCTCAAATGAGACTCATTAAGAGTTCTTTAGCTTAAAAGCTAAACACATTTTTTTTCTAAAGTTCTTTTAATAGCATTTATATGAATAATTTTAGAGTATATGGTTTTCAAAGTAGAAATTAAAATGTATTTTTAAGTTGTAATTCCAGGTAACGTAATCATTACGACGAAATTTAGAAATTTTTCTGTGTAGATACTTTGAAATAACGAAATGGATGTGTCCAATACTATAAGATTGTTTTTGTTTTTTTATTGTGTATTAATTGTGGTAAAATTTAGCATCAAAAAAGGGTTATTAACGTACAAAAAAAAAAAAACTAATGAATATGTATTTTTTATTAAATTTTCATTCTTGGTAACTTAATCATTACGAAGAAGTTTATAGATTTTTCTGTGTGGGTACTTTGAAATAACGAGGTAGATCAGTCCAATACTATAATATTACTTGTTTATTTTATTATTAAATTATGGTAAAATTAAACATTAAAAATAGGGTTAACCCACACCGATAAATATGTCGTACTATGTACGAATCTGTACTGTCAGCATCAATAAATAATCCATGTCCCTCTCCAACAAATCTTAGTTATATTACGTTCATCATAAAAACTTCTCGACTTGAAGGAATTAGATGTGTAACTGGTACGTTGTAAAATGATTTAGGGTGTGGCAAGTGGTCTCTTAAATCGATGCAAAAATCATCTAATATTAAGACTCACACTAATCATTATCTCTCTCTTCGTCTCTCCACTTTATACCTTTAGGCGATACATTAAATTGACAGTGAGAGAGAGTTCAGACCAACAGCATATGTTACTTTGATGAATATATAATGTATAATGATTCAGAAAAAAAAAAGAAAGGCTAAATTTGGTGGTCTGAAAAGTTATGAAACTTTTCTAAAACCAGTATGTTGGGAATGTTTCCTGAGCATGCAGTTAGAGAAACTCCACTATACATGGTTTATCCTACTAGTCTTTAGCATATACGGAGTTTTGAAGTTAAGTTGCAATCACGGAACTCCAGAATTACATAATAACAAAGTAGCTGATTGATTCAGTGTATTTTAGATTTTAGATCCGAATTCACTGGCATAAAATTAAAAGCAGGAAGGTTTCTGCAGTTGATAATCTATCATTATATATTGATTCTGATTTCATTAAATCTAGTGAGGTAAGCACTATTAGTCTTGTTTTCTTATGATCTGGCATCTTATGCTTTACGTTCAAACATATTTTAGCACTGAAACATTTAAGAAGCTTATTGGGTATAAAGAGATCGTACTGCAAACAAAGCTGGTAACTATTCTTTGTTATGAAATCATGAACAGCTATACTTGTGCCAATGTCAAAATGGAATGCAATCTTCGATTAACGTAAAGAAATGCTGTATTTATCGTAGTATGGAGTTGGAATCATTCGGGACAAAGAGATCAAAAATAAGTTCGAGGATATTATTTTTCGTGGAGTCCACTGAGGCCTGAAAATGGTTGCAGGTAGACCATTTTTCATTTGCGATCGGCAAGATATTATGAGCTATTAATTTTATAAACCTGTTAACAAAAACGTACAATAAACAAAACTAAAATTATTGATATTTTGGTAAATTTATTAGATGACCAGATGGTTTATTAATTTAACGCCACTGAATCCTGCTATGGCTAATCGAACGATGCTACAATGGAAGTTCGAAATTTCGATTATCTAGGTTTAATTAGAAAAGATATCTTTAACGAGTATCGTACAGGCTCGGGACCACCTTTTTACTTACCCTCTTCATAACTAAGTTTTTACTCCTATTTAAAAATCCACCTACCAGGCTAGTTCCCGCGACCTTGGTCATAAAATTTATCATAGAAATGTAATATCTTCATAAAAATTTGTTCTGTAAAAACTTTATGGTATTTGGTTCTGAAGATAATTTGAGGAACAATAGTAATTGGGAAACAATAGTGATTGGGAAACACTAGTAATCCAAATTAACACTGAAGTTAGCTTGCAATTTAAGAAATGGTAGAAACGGTTTCCTATTTTCCTCTTTATGTTGGAATGTTTTTCAAAGTAATAAACTGTGTTACTGACATTGATTACAGTAAAAATTAACAAGATAATCGAATAAAAATAAATTAATGATGGAAAAAAGGTTCACATTTTTAAACGCCATAAAGCATGTATAATATACCAGAGTCATGAGTGAAACAACTTACAAATGTGAGAATTTCAATCGTACCTTATAAGGACAATATTTGTGATATTGAGGCATAGGAAGAGTCTTGGAGGGAAGATGGTGGATTGTTAGGGAAAAAAAGAAAAGAAAAGAAACAGAAAAAGTGCTTCCCAGAGGACAACTCCTGATTGGCTGAGAGCCTACGTAAACCCAGCTTTTTCTAAAATCGATACTTTCTGCGGGGCGGGCCAGGGGGAGGAGTCCTGTAATGAAAGAGATAGAGAAACTAAAAAGAAAGAATCTAATTTGAGGTTGAAGGGTAGCTGTGTTAATTGGACGGCTCTGTATAAATAAACAATGTATAAAAAATCTCTTGCTCACATCATACAACTTCCACTTTTTTCTAGCTTGAGATTAAGTTTTAGTTAACTTTTGGTTTCTATAAAAATATTTTTTTATAAATTCAAGTACTATAAAAATGCAAATTATTAACTATTAATTAATCAGGTTTTGAAGTTATCGCCACACCCTCATTCTGTAATTTTTTAAATATATGGAATATATCTTTATTATTATAGGTCCAGAATATGCTGTTAATTGGAAAAAACAATTTTAATTATTATTATTATTATTATTTTTTTTTTTTTTTTTACCTCGATGAGAAGGTTAAGGTGTTAAGGGTAAAATAAAAAGAAAGGAAAGTTGCTCTCTTTCAAAACATTTCCTTAATTCTCAGAAGAAAGAAACCCATAAATTTGGGGAAAAAACCTGACGGTTAGGCGTGATCAAGGCCTAATCACCACATTGCACCGCCGTTGGCCTAGAAACAGTACGAATCTCTACATGTAATGAGCCAATGACCCTTCATGGGTTTTAGTGGTACAGGTTTTTTTTTTTGAAAGAGAGACATTAAAGTGAAGAGCCTTTGCTTCGGAGCTCGCAAAACTTTATCTAAATCAACCAAGAGCTTCCTCGAGAATCTTAGTTTGGATGTTGGGTAAGTAGAGAGACTGTCTGAAAATATAATATTCGAATCCCTAGGTAACATCCGCCGCCACATGCATTGTATCCGATAGGAGGAATGGGATGTGTCTCTAGACATCTCTAAGGAATATTTTGCTCATTATCATATTAAAAAACACAACAATTTATAACACAATAGTTCATTATTCCCAAATGATCATATTATAGTATAACTGTTTATATAGCTGTTTACAATTAACTCATATGGAAAGTCATAAATAATTTAAACGAAAATGGCCTATCGCTACAGATAATTTCAAAAAGATATATCTCTCATATTTCTAAACCGATATCGATAATTCTTTTTTATTTATGCAGGATATGTATAGATCTATATACTATTAACATACAATATTCCTATCTTAAAAAATAACTGATTTATTAAATTTAATAATTTTAAATGGGCACCATTTTAACAGTAATAGGCTGATATCAACGTGTACGTAGTAAGATCATGCAACGTCTTTGTATTTTTGTGCTAAATTTCGAGGAAAAAAATTGTGGAGTAGTCTCGGAGGAAAGGGGCAGATGACGTACGGCGGAGAAACGGATTTTGTTTTTATTCCGGCTCTGCTTATCTTGAAATTTAAGCCCTTAAATTTTAAAGTGGAGAGGGTAATTTTTTTGGGGGGAGTCAATTACAAAGGTTCATAATAAACCACAATTAAAAATCGAATATTTATACTTCTTTACTAATCTACAAGCATGTGTTAAAAGCTAATTAATTAGCATCGTATGATTTTCGCAAATAGAAAATGTGTAGTATATGTCTCATTATGATTACATCTGAATAATTTATTATGGTTGCATGACGAATACACCTAAAAGAACCAACTTCTTTCAAATTCAACGTGAACAATCTATTCCTTAGCGTTCTGTGGAACAGAGACTGCTTAACCCAGACTCGGGACCAGCGAAGCAAGCCCAGATTATACAGTCCAATGCTCGACTTCCTCACCTAATTTAATCAGAGAAGGCCAGGAAAAGCCTGAGCACGTAGGGTTGGGGGATAAGTTTTTCGATTGGATCTTCGTTCCTATTGAAAAAGCAGAAAAGGAAAAAAAAAAATCCATAGAATGAGGCGTAGCCAAATTACGCCACAAAAAGTGAAACATGATACGAATTGTAAAATATTTTTGAAGCAATACTGATTTTAATAAATACTTTCAGAGAGATAGGAAAAAATCATAAGAATAACTAAAGAATATGATATATTTTAGAATCGCTCTGTAGTTTGCACGTTTTATATGATTTAAACTAAAACTTAGAATGAAGAAATAAATATTACTTTTAAAAAAATTGAAAAATGATTTAGAAAATCTTTATTATCAAGGTCGAAAAGAAAATCTTTTAAACAGCCATGTTTTAATTATGTTTAATAGAGAGTAGTGTGGTCTACTGTATAGATAATCGGATTCTGATCCATTTTGTAGCTTAATAATTACTTATTATTACACACCTAATCTATACACAATGATTACCCAAAAATTAGGTAGAAGTGGCTTTCGGCTATACATGATCTCAGCCTTATCGCCGCCTTGCACGACTGTTGATCTGGAAACAAAACGAATCTCAACATGTGCTAAGCCCAAGACCCTTCATTAGCTGTAGGATGCCAGGTTGGTTTGCAAAACAAGTTCCATGCAAATATTCGATCAATAAATATTGAAACAAGAGCACCGTTGAAAACCAACATTATATATATATATATATAATATATAATTTATTCGAATATATTACAATTTGTCACAATTGACAATAATAATATTGTTACAGGATTAAATTCATACAATATTTACAATATAAACAAAAGGAAAGTCAGATTATATAAAATGAAACTAGAGTAAATAAAGGTATATTATATAACAAAATTTATAAATAAATAAATTCTAGGTTAAATTTTTTTTAGGTTAACATTAAGGTCGTGCGACTAGGTATGGCTGATGACATAATAAGGGGCATTAACTATTGTTCGGAGGACTTTGGATTGAAAGGAATGAATGCGTTTGATGGTATTATATTATCAATCAAGGGCATTTCGATTAGATAATGACCAAATTTTATTTAAAACAATTTTTTGTAAAAATAACAGTCATGAGAGGAAAGATTATTAAATAATACACCAGAAGTATCGTATTTTAATGTTTCTTTTAATTAAGCGGAAGTCAGTATGATGAAGGAAATCACAGGAGAAGATTAGGTGTTACAATATGCAAAATTTTAATAATAAAATGTGAGGACAACTAGAAAAGAAGGTATTCAAAATTGGGTATAGTAAAATCCTCAGCTAGTTTCGTAAACACTATTCAAGCAATCGGAGGATAAGGGTTAGTCTTAAGCAAACAATGTAAGATAATGTACACGAAGAAGAACAATGCATAGCCAACTAATGAATTTTATAAAGATTATCGAGTACTATTACCAAATATGAATTATTTGACCACGGCAAATGGCAATACGATAGAGGTGGGTAATCAAACAAATAATAAAATAATAATAAAGTTGCTGCATAACTGAGTAATTAAAATTAACACATCTTACACCAATTTCTTTTAAATATATATTTAAACTAGAAGGCATTTCTTTTAACTCATTTTTTTTTTTCCTGCAGGCATGAGAGTTTCCTAATTCATGGTATTATACCAATACGTAGTTCGTTTAACGATCTATCATGTCTTCAATATCACATTATTTTTATAATTATAGGATTAATTTTTAATTCATTTATGAATTCAAATAAATTTTCATATAACCAATAATGTGGAATATATTATTATAAATCAGGTTAAGCATCACGATATTATAAATGTGATTGACGGAAAGATGGTATTAAAAGAAGAAAAGGGATTGTCCCTAATTCTAAGTCATAATTTTTCCTGTGTACCTTAACCTTGCAATGAAGTGGATGTTAAGGATCTATTATTTTCAATTAGTGATGGATCACGGTTGTCTGCGGAAACTGGATTGCCGTAACGAACCCGTTACCAATGGCAATCCAGACAAATAGCCAAGCCAGGTTTTCATCCTACTTATACAAGGAGATTTATCTCAGATATCCCATTTTCAATCTATCCTATTGTGATTGATTATGGTGCGCCAAATGGAATTTTCACAAAGCTGTGATTAACAATTTCGGTATTCAATCTGCATGCAAGACATCTCAAAATCACATAAAGTTGTATTAGTTTTATCCAGATAGTAATCAGTTTGCTGTTAAATAAATGCCATCAGAGAGAGGGAATGAAAATGTGATATCATTCTTCCAGATTTCTAGTTATAATTGAATTGATAATGTTATTGACAGTTGTTCCCATGAAATGTCATCCCTTAGGCCTTTCAGATAATGGCTTTTCCCTTTTTAATTAAACTCTCTCTTTCTGAAGGATTAAACCCTCCGCCTCCGAATTTTGGGACAATGAGTAATCAGCTTCCTTGGTATCTTTCGCAAAATGGAATCTTAAATGTCAAAGTGTCCAATCATTTATTTTCAAGACTTATTGGGGATAAAATGTAGAAAATATTGAATAATTAAAAAATATTGGTTGTGGCATATGTAACGAAATTAATAGTTAGTATATCACTCATAAGCATAATTGTTAAACCATGAATCTTGTTGAATGTTATATGCTCCACTTATGTGTGATTTAAACTAAAATTATATAATAGCGGTATAAACAATAAAAGAGATTGAACTTCTTATTGATTAATGGCGAAAATATAGTTGGTTGTTAAATGAATAACGAAACGTTCACTTTTCGTGGTTTATATTAAGATACTACCGCAGTTGGTAAAATAATATACCTACGTACATATATATATATATATATATATATATATATATATATATATATATATATATATATATATATAATTGTAGATACATAGTTTTCAGTCAAGTTTTCTAACAAGAAACATTCAATACATAAAATCTAATAAGCAAATTGAATACATATATATATATATATATATATATATATATATATATATATATATATATATATATATATATATATATATTAGAGATAGAGAGAGAATATATATCAAGAATACACAAGAAGTAGAATTTTAAATGATAATTATAAATTAGTGATTGAAGGTAAATTAACTAATCATGGAAAATAATTTTTTATTCCTATCCCAACCTCTCCTTTGAAGGCTATAAGTAGTTTTTCTTAGGCCATTGGAAGGGGAGGGATCAATACAGAGTTAAAAGCTCCGGGCCTAGAGACGCGAACTCGTAATTATTTTATATCATGTTAGTTGCCATCTGGTTGCTTTGCAATGAACATACACAGCGATGCCCGCTAATCCACTCAGTCACCCTACCCCCATTTTAAGGTCTACTTGAAGACAAGAAGAAGAGAAAGAAGGAGACGGAAGACAACGGTGGCGACAGAAAAGGTTTTCCCTGACTTTAGCAGGCCTCCCGTCAGCCGTACCAGACTATTTGGACTCCATCAGGACACTTAGTTAGGTTTTAAACAATAATTAATAACATGTATAAAGTCTCATAACTAATTTTTTGTTTTTACTATAATATTTAGTTTTTGTTGTGTTAATAACTAAATTAGATTAAAATTCTCTTTGGAATGAATACAATTATGAATTGCATACTAAATTAAATAATCTCCGTTAGTCATATTCAATAATTACTCATGCCAGTCCATATTTTAAATATGCAAACCATGGCAGGCATATTTCAGGTATAATTGAAGTCGATAAAGGATCTTTTGAGAAAGAATTTTGTATTAAACTTTTATTCTTTGAAAGCAAATATAGGATATTGTAATTTTAATTTAACTTATAACCTTTGGAATAAAAGCAATTACCGAATAACTAATAAAACTAGATTTAAACAACTAATAAAATCAACTTCACCAAATATTTAGAATCAGATTCGAAAACAAGACTTCCAGAAGAATTTGAAAAATATTTTAAAAGAGCATCTTTTTTATTAAAGGGATATTTTTTTCAGCCCGCTTGTGAAGTCGCTGACATAGACCATGCGTGCCGAGCTATAGAGTGATAACGAAAAGTAAACGATCCCGACGCCACCGTCTAGAACAAACAAACCATGGACGAACCTTTCCTACATTCATTGACTAAATATGATAAATTAAACTATTGAAATTATTTACTTGATGGAGGACGGTTGTGAATCGTTTTAATTACGAAATATTTGAGATAAACTCGGTGAATTGATGTATATAAGAAATCGTGCATACCTCGCTCAATTTACATAGTACATAAGGTACATCGTTTTATTCATCTTTATTTTATTAATTATTTATATATGTTAAATGTTCTGAAAACATTTAAAATTACATACGTACCATATAAAGATATCTTTGGTCGGAAAAATTTGAAAGAACTTCGTTTTTAATTCTGTTGTTACGTGGTTAATACCCTCTGGGTTAATGTTTAACTGCCTCCTTAAACTCCTGATTTTGTTTGTTCAATATTTTGTAAAGCTCAATTTCAATAAAGGAATTTGGGACGCTAGGGCACTAATTCGAAGTTATAATACGTTCACACGATTACTAAACAATTATTGTACTATTGGAAACACATGTCCATCAATGGCTAAAAATTGGTGATTCGTTACTAGCTTATCTACCTGTTGTTTGTTGGGTAGGTGGATGCAAAAGCTATGTTTATAAATACGATAAGCAAATTTTATTGCATGAGGTTCCAACAAGTCTGCCACTTTTTAAATGTATAATCATTGTTATATTTCCTTCATTATCGGTAGTACTAGAACGAACTCTCCGCTCGACGGTCTATAGGTTGCAACTATAGTAAAAGAAGTGTATTTTATATGATTAATCTTTGTTTTAAAAATTCGTTCAGCTACTTTTTACCGAGGTGCATTAAATATATCCTGTAGGAAGTTTATCGACTTCCATCGCACAATAGAGGGGGGTAATGCCACCCTTTAACGATCGTTTATATAAGTAATGTAATATTTAATATATCCTTTCGATTGATACTTCATATTCATATATATTAATTGTTAAAAAAAAAATTGGTAGAGGGCATAGATTTAAAACCTCAGAACCACAGTCAACTTGAAGATAAAGGGTTGGAGATGGTATAGGAAGGGGAGGGTAATGGCAAGATGAGAAGACGAAATCAATATATGATCGAAGACAATCAGGATTAATACTGCCAATCTGGAAGCTGCTACATCTAATACTCGAGAATTGGGGCTTTTAGATTGGCCCGCTAGGATTAGATCTCCTTCTTGCCCATCTGCTTCTCCCCCAACCTCCATCTGTTCCTTTTAAGGAATTCATATTTTTACTTTACTCGTAACCAAAATACATTATATATAATACACTTTTCGTTGCGATGAACTAAAACTCCCTAAGTGATAAAATCTAAATCGGTCAGACAGAGATTTTTTAAACATAAATGACACCTCGTTTAAATTTCACCTATGGGAAGCCGGAGGGATGGGTCTACTAGTATATTATAAAGTTGTTCAAGCGTTAGAGTTTAACAATTTGAGCATTGTTCTAATTTTTTTATTTTTTTATTGAAATTTACAACTGTATTTTGTAATACAACAAGTAAATATGTTGGTAATGATAAAATACATAAAAAAAAACGTGAAGAGAAAATGCCCATTGGCATCACTCCACTAAGTAACTAAAATAGAAGGTCTCGAGGCCATCTTCTTTTCAGGCGCCTCGTAGGATTGTCAGGAATTGAAGAGGAAGCAAGAATTGAAACTAGAGGATTAGAGTGGGAGTGGAGTTTGTCATGGAAGGATTGATACCTGGTTCGGGCCAAATCATCAGCATATGGGATGTTAAGGTCTTTATGGATGAGTTTATTTGTGACAAAGTAAGGAGAGTTGAGGATTTTTCGAAAGATTTTGGATTGTAAGGATTGAATACGGGAAGACTTTGATGGTTTCGTAGAGCCCCAAAGCTCGACTCCGTAAGTCCAGATAGGCCTTATGATGGTGATATAGATAAGCCTTTTGTAGATAAGTGGAAGGTTGGAGCGTCTGTCCAGTAAGTGTTGTAGTAAGCGAAAGCGACGGGCAGTTTCTTGTCGTTTCAATCGTGTGTGGGGATTCCATGCTAGACATTTGTCAAGTAGAAGTCTTAGGTAGCGGATCTGTTCAACTGGAACAAGCGGAATATTATTAAAGGAAACTGTAGGGCAGGATGTCATAGGTTTACGACGAAGGTTAAAGGTAATTTGGTGGGATTTGTTGGAATTGATTTTTATTTTTATTTATTTTGTTCTAATTTAAATAAATAAAGTAATTTACAATAACTAGCGAAAAATAAAATACAATTTTAAAAACCCACATTTTAGATCATAACTTGGTATCTATTATTAGTATTATTATTCTAATTTATTATTATTTTTTTTAACGAAAATGAAATAATATATGCAACAGAGTATTTTTATTTATTTATTGGTTCGTATCCAGATCTTTTTAAATGGTGTTTCTTTAGCATAAGTTTGAATTGTTCTATTGATAGTACATTATTTAGTAAGACCTCCAAAAATACCTCAGTAGAACTCAAAAAAGTTTTATATTAAGCGATAGGTTGCTTGTACCCAAAACTAAAGAAATGAGAACAAATAAATGAACCTGGAAAAAAAAATTGTAGAGTTAAAAATAAGAGCAACGACACAACAGGGATGAATTGCAGCCAACGTTGCCATCTATGTAATTAAATTCCCATATCAGTTGTTGAAGAGAAGGAATTTAATAAAACCTGGAATTCTTTACTTCCATGAAAGCCAAATTTAATTTTCAAAACTTCACGTAACCAAACGAAAAAAAAAAACACACACACACAAAAGTAAATGTAATTACAATTAAATGAAATACGAATCAAAATTTGAATAATAATGCCACTTAAGATTAATATGAGTAAAAGCTTAGTGATATATGTTTTTACTACTTTTCAGTTTTCGTTTTTAAATAACATATAAAATTTGTAGTTTGTAAAATTTTAAAATATCGTAAAACATCTTCGTTATTTTATTCAAAAGAAGAAATAGTGCTAGGAATAAAGGATATTCAAATTGGCTGGAAATAATCCAAGAGATTATCCTTCTACACTTGCGCACTTAGCGAATTCCTTGCTAATGACATTAATTATGTTTTATATCTTGTTTAATGTTGTTTAAATGGATAGGGTCCTCTCTAATGAGCCCTTCTTACAGCAGCTTGCGAAGTTGGGAGGCCTAAAACCTTTTTATAGCCCTTGATTCATATCCCTTTACTCTTTTAATTAGAACCAACTAAACGCACAAATATTTGTAATTAACTTAAGGGATAGTGATTTTTTAATATATACATTATTCATGTCAAAAAATGATTTATATTGAAATTCATAAATATTTTTAATACAGAAAGAAAGTTGTAAAACTACATTAAAAAAAAAAAATCAGAAACTGTAAATGTACGGAAATCAGTCATAAAATTTTTATGTGCACAAATACAAAGCAGTATAGAAATAACTTATAATGAGTTTAAAATCGGTTCTTCATTATTTTTTTTTAAACTTTACCTTCTTGAAAATTTTTTAATTCAATTTTGTTTTATTATTTCGTTTCGGACAAACCCATTCTAAATATCAGGGATTTGCACATTAAAGCCTTGATTCAAATTGTGAGTATTTATTCATCAACGTATTTGGTAAGGGCAACATCAGAGTAATCTAAAATAATATAACTCACTTCTAAAAATACAAATATTTGAATATATTTTCAGGATAAATATTGAAATCTTATGAATTTATCGTTCCAAGCGTTAATGCAAACTCATTAAATTTTCAAACAGTTGTGATTTACAGTAAATAATAATAATTTTATAGTAAAAAATCTAATATTAGTTTATTGAACATATTCAAATGTTAAGATTAAGTCGTATATCCTAATCTTAAATCTATTATATTAATTAAACTATAAAAATGTTCCCTATATGTTCCTTATATGTCTATATGCTCTCTTGTAGATCTTCTTCTTCTTCAGCTCAACAGATGCATAAAGCAGCCCCTGGCTTTCTCAACTCCCGCTTTCCATTCCTCTCTGCTCCTTGCTAGTCTTGTGTTAACTAAGGTCTGCCGTATGTCCTGCAGAACACTCTCTATCCAGCGGCCCTTGGGTCTCCCTCTGCTTCTCTTTCCATCCGGTGTGCCCTCGTAAAGTCGTTTTGGCATCCTGCTGTCCTCCATTCTCATCAGGTGGCCAAACCATTTTAATCTCTGCATTCTGATGCTGGATGAGATGTTCAGATCTTTAAATTAATCATAGACCTCTCTATTTTTTCTACGCCGCCATGTTCCGCCTTCGCGTATCGGTTTTAGGATGTACCTTAATATCCTTCTCTAAAACCGGTCCACTTAATTACTTGTCTTTTTGTTCATGGTCCAGGTTACAATAGGTTTTATTAGTGTTTTATACATCCTGAAATTTGTGGCATTACTGACCAGCCTACTCTTAAGAATTTTTGACATGCCGAAAGATGCTCTATTTCCCAACATGATTCTTTTTTTGACCTCTTCCTCTTCATCCAGCTGATCATTAACGGTAGATCCAAGGTACTGGAATCTTTTAACCACTTCGAAGCTATGGCTCCCGATTATATAATGGCTTTGGGGACGGGCTTGTCTCTTCCTTCTGAAAACCATTATCTTTGTTTTCTTATCATTGATTTCCAGCCCTAACCTGCTTGCTTCAGTTTCAAGCTTTCCAACAATATCCTTGATAGAGCTCAGGGACCTTCCTACAATGGTCACATCGTCCCCATAGCCAAGAAACTGGATAGATTTATTAATTATTGCCCCCTAACCATCCCTATTTTGGTGAAAAAAAATTAATGAATCATATTTATTCCGATAATTTAACTTTATTACCATAATGTCAGTTTATGGAGCTTGAACTAATATAGATGCTTAAAGTTTAATTAATGAAAAACATAAAAAATTAAAGGGAACATTCATAGCGAAAATCGCTCAAATTTAACAGAAATTAACTAGAAGGTATATAGTTTACTTTCCATTAATGATTACTTGCAGGTTCGTGTCGGTTTACGAGAATTTTTATTTCCTATTAAATGTTTTAAATGTTTCTTTATGCTTTATGAATATGTTATTGTCTTTAATTCCCATGAATCGTAAAATTAAATTATCACCTGATGCTTTAAAGTTGGTAATCAATTTTTTTCTTATATTTTACCAAACCAACATACTAATATATATGATAATTCTTTTTTTAAATACATAATTATGTACAAACATAATTAGTAAAAGTAATTTATTACAATATTTTGAATAAAAATCTGTATGGATTTCGTTCATATCTTTTTTTGTCAATTGAATGGTGCCTAATTCTCTTACATGGAAAAGGGGGAGGGAGGGGTTGTTTTGACCAAAAACTCCGTGATCCTTTTATACGGTTGCTCTTATCAAAAAATGTTTATGGAAATAGGTTGCTGAATCAATTTACGACGTCAAATCTAGAGTCTTACATGAAAATTAAAATCTGAATACAATAATAGATTGCTCGTTAAAAAATAATGGGGGTCTACTTTCAAAATTGTTTTCGTACTGCCGATAGTCTGGCCATAATACCTCAAGGTCCAATAATTTGGTGTTTTGCCGTGTGCGGTGTTGTGATGAAACTCCTTCTTACTGACAACATCGTAACGGTAACATAAAACTTGAAACCATAATTATTTAAATAACCCTTTCAAAAGATGAAATAGTTAAAATATTTAATTAAAAAATATATAACATGCATGTTATCTAGTTTCGTCGCCATTAACCATCATTCCGTAGAGCAGAATACAAAAAAAATATTGAAATAATATCACTTAACATGTAAAATAAAAATACTATCTCATTTTATAAATAAATGGTGAAGTAAATACAACATTTATGATCCCATTTTGTTGAATAAATAATCGTGTAGTAACTGTGTGTTGTTGTTTTTTAAAACTTCTCAGCATACAGAATAGAGTTTTTCATAATAAAATAAACTTTTTCTTATTATTTTTGTTCGATTATTATTATTTCTATAACGTCAACTGACTTTAAATATACAATAGGACGAAAGAAGTCACGTCTCCAGCTGCTGAATGACATCAGATCTCCTTCAACCGGTTTTAACTAGTTCTAATGGATGACAGCTTGGTTTGTAATTATAAAATTTTAGTCTGTTCCCAGTTGCTGTAAGAAGCATTTGTTTGGGATTTAATAATAATAATAAAAATATATTTTTAAATAGACTGTCTTGCTTTGAAAAAAATAGTTGTGTATCTACATCTTGCTACATCGCTACAACATGAAACATCAGTAACGACCATTGTAAGTTTTATTAGTATTATTATTTTATCTTTTAGTTCTTTTACAATCATGGTGATCTATAAAACAGTTAATGTGTCTTTTTAAAGCATTTATGTCTAATTTATACGATGTTAAAATGTGAATTTAAATTAATGTTTGAAGTACTTTAAAACAATAATAAAAAAAAAAGAAGTAAAAGTATACATAAAAAACATTTGATCAATATATAAATAAACGCTGAAACGTTTCAGTGACAAGAGAAAAAACAAACTGTGGATGCGTCAGCAGTTCCTCAACTAGAATAACAATGCAATTCAGTTGAGGCAATAAAAATAGTGAATGATGCAACCTATTAAATCCATCAACAACTTTTAAACATTTCGAATAAAAAAAATTAAAAAAATTGTATACATTTAAATAAATACATTAAAATGTCTAACGAATATTTTGATTGTAAAAAAATAAACATTGATATGAATATTTCAGGGATATTAATTTTTTTTTTTATTATGTTTTGCAATGCCTCCTATATCGATCTGCCTAATAAAATGAGCGATTTTACATAGAAAAAACAACAACCTGTTTCTTTGTTAAAATATTCAAAGTTTAGATGATTTTCACCATTTACTGAAATCTGTATTTAACCTTCTAATGTCCTCTTGTAATATGTCTATTATCACTTTAATGTTCTTTAAGTCGCTAAAACTTTATAATTATTTTTCGTCTATCTGAGATTGTAATTTGAAAATGTTACGTATTGAGTAGTAAGCGTTTCTTTTAATCTGATGATAACAGCTTTCAAACTTAATTCATATTTGAAAAGAGATAACTTTAATGAAAAATAAAGCACTTTAACGTGAAATCATGCGTTCAACAAAAATAATAATTTTATATTCAAAATATTATTAAATCAAATAAAAATTTATAGTAGACATTCTTATTGTTATATTAGGGGAATGTCGTCATCTTGGGAAGTGAAGTGGTATTAAAATAAAGTTATTAAATTGAATAATACATGACGAATGTTTGATGGAATGGAATTCCAAAAGCTTGAGAAATATACTACAAGAAAGGACCGCTCATATTTTTTGGCTTTGCTGGAAGGGGTATAAAGGTTGGAAAAACAGAATCTCCGATATTCCAAATATAGCTTATGTGAGTGGGAAAAACTATTTGAATCACCATGAAGGTAGGATAAATCAGACCGTCTCGAGATGCAAAAGACAAATCTTAAAACAGTTTATAATTTGCTTTAATCGTTTCTCTAGCGCCATCAAAAGGCCACCGCATACCACGTATCCGTAATCAAAGGGGGAAGAAATTAGTAAGGATATAAAGAGTCTAGGGTTGAACTGTGAGAAAAGATGGCGGGAAAGATGGAATTACTTGAGTGTACTTATCGAGTTTAGGAAATTTGGGCAAAATGAGGATTATATGTTATCATTAAAACATCAGTTATGAATCTAATACGGTTATCAGCAACACGTACTGTTGAAGAAATAACTTAAACCGGTTATGTGTGGTGTTATGTATTCCAGCTAAGAATTCAATCAATGGATTAAACTTAAATGACGTTTCATAAATTTACAAAATCATTTCTAATAATAACATTAGTCGTTATATGTTTTGTGAAGTGAGTTTGACTGAAAAGTAGAAATAGTTTAGGGTGCAGTCCATATAACTATATTTTAGGACGAAACGTCGGCACCAGTAGTATATTTTTACTATAATTATATTATTTTTATTAAATGAATGCTTTATAAGTTAAAAATTCTATACTTTCTTCACTACCTAGGAGTCTCTAACTTGAATTTGTTAAGAAAATGCATGTATCTACATCAGAAACAAAACTTGAGGTAGTTTTCCAAAGAGCTGCGTGATAAGATACTCTTTTCAAGTTAGATTAACGTTTCAAGTTCTGCGACCGCCCAAGAGGTTGTAAATATTTTTTAGTTAGAGGGATGCGGGACTGTTTGACAAGGGAATTGAGTGGGGCTCATTAAAAAGATAAACACGAAGAGCGGGGTGAGGTGAGGGGATGTTTTAGGCAAGGGTACCATGTTAATTTTCTCCAGGAGACTGTTCCAAATTCATTTCACTCCTGTACAAGCCGCATTAATTACAGTCACGCGAACACTATATCACTTGCTGTAGTTCATTATCCGAGTTCTAAATTTCTGGCGCTAGTTATTTATTATTATTTTTTTTTTTTGAGGGGGTGGGAAGAGGTGTAATTTGTTATCTAATCTATAATTTTAGTTATAGAGATATAGATGACTTAGATGAATTAGATATAATAAAAGATACTATTGAAGTATTAAGTTATCAAAATAAATAAAAAAGATATATAGATTAAGATTTTTATTTTTCAATATTTTATTTTTTAAGTGGCCGCCTCAAACTTCATACAGGTTGTGGTAATGGCACCAATTACATGTGACTTTTACGTGATATTTACAGGGGTTAATGTTTATTGTAGCCTAAGTTACATTTAGAACAGTAGGAAAAATACGAAAGAAAAACCTACACAATAAAAAAAATAAAATTAAAGTAAAAACGAAACAAATTATAGTACAAAACAAAACTTAGTAAAAACGAAACAGTACAAAATAATAATATTTTGGTTATATGCTAATATATCAAACTAATAATTTTTTAAGACTCATCTACATGACTATCATAAGGCCGATATGGACTTACAGAGTAGAGCTTTGGGGCTCCACTAAACCATCAAATTCTTTCCGTATCCAATCCCTACAATCCAAAATCCTTCGTAAAATCCTCAATACTCCTTACTTTGTCACGAATACACTAATCCATAAAGACTTGAATGTTCCGTATATTGCTGATTTGGCCCGATCTAGATACCATTCTTTTCATGGCAAACTCCGTTCCCACCCTAATCCTCTAGTTTCAATCCTTTCTTCCTCTTCAATTCCTGACAATCCTCCGAGGCGTCTGAAAAGGAGATGGCCCCGTGACCTTCAAGTTCAGAACGTTTTTAGAGTGCTTCCATTGGGAAGCTTCTCTAAATGTGTTTCATGGCTTTATATATTTCGTCTTATTTACTTGTTGTATTCCTGTATACAGTTGTAAATTCCAATAAATGAATATTTAAAAAAAAAATTTTTTTTGAAAAATTAATTCAGTAGTATGTCTTTTGTACGTTTATGTACGTAACGTTTTAGTGTCTTTTGTCGTTATCACCTATTTTTTGAACGATCGGGTCACTAGTAAGAGTAAGAGAAAAAATTGTTTTTACACGAGTATGTATAGTTTTTAATCGACGGGGGTAGTAAATCCGTTAACATGGTTGTGATTCGCGTGTAACGAGCATAATTATTCACTATTCTCACGCGTTTTCTACACCAGCTCCATTTTGCGATTGTTGGAATGGGATGTGTAACTCCAGACTGGGACATCTTAGGTCAATATGGGACGGATGACAGTTTTGTAGAGAATTAGTTTGTTTTTTGGTGATAGTTTTGAGTGCCTATTGCATTTATTATGTATGTGTTTTGTGAACGTTAAGAATTTGTTCATTTATAATCCTAAGTAATTTATAGACTGGAAAATTATTTCTCTGTTCATAACAATATTTTTTTATAACGAACGGCCTTCTTTTTGTGAAAATTATCGCTTGAGTTTTCTGAACATTAATTTTAATCATCCATTTTGAAAAAAGCGGATATGTTTTTTAAGGAGAGACTGTAACCTATTAATTATTGTATCGATCCTTTATGAAGATGTATAAATTAGCCGTGTCATCGGCTTATAGGGATTGTTCCACTGATGAGTGCGAGGGGAGGTCTGAGATGTAGAGGTTAAAAAGGATCGGAGAAAGGCAAGAGCCCTGAGGAAGAGTAGAAAAAGGATATAATTTTGTTGTTGTTGTATATGTTATTCTTAACTACTTAATTCACGTCTTCTTCGATAGAAACTTTAATGTTAATTTGCGAAAATATTGTATGTTTCCAATAATACAGTATTTAAATTTCATATCCCATTTCATAACATGTAATATGTACGTATAATTTATGTCAATAAATATCTTGTACTGTAACTTTATTAATGTACATTTTAAGATTGAATAATGATATTATACCAGAGTGCTGTTTACAAAATAGTAATTTATTGAGTTTAACAAAAGAGCTGATAGGGCTCACCCATTTTTTGTGTTAAAGAAAGGCTTATGGCAAACTACTTTTTTTACTAACTTAATGTCTATGCGAAATCTTCATTGATAGAACTAAACATCAACTTTAGAAGTTGTAATTTCATTTGAAACTAAATAAAAAATGAATAATAATAGTATACATAGAAAAAAAACAACATAATTATAAAAGAATAATTACATTGCTATAAGTAGTACCGGACCTACTGCTTTCAATGAATAGATCCAGCATCCCCATTGTTACAGTTCAATTTGAGGCTGTTATTGTGTCCAGAAAAATGGAGGTTCGTGGAGGAATTATTGAATAACTTTTTACCGAGGCCCGACTCTCAGCTCCCGGGCCGACATAATAAAAGAAAAACACAATGGCCCCTTAATTAAAAGTGAGACCCAAGTGGGGTTCGTTAATACTTTTCAAAGGAGTCTTCCAGTGTACTATTAAAAAAAAGTAGTTAATATCGGCCTAAAAAGTCAGCTTCAAACGTTCGAATTCATGGAAGTAATGGAAGAACAATTGTTTTCAGGAATGGGTTAAGTCAAGGAATTTGAATAATGTATAAAGTTACATAACGTTTTATGAACATACCCATATTTGGGGCAACGAAGATAGTATTCTATCTTAAAATAAGTTAGGATTATTAATCTTGAAAAATTCATTTATTACTATTCAATTCTTAAGAAAATTATTTATTGAATTTTTCTTATTGACTGTTGACCGTATGTGATGGATAAAAATTACCATTATTTGAATATTTAATGCTTAGTATTTAAAATGTAAATAATACTCAAAGGAAAGTTTTTTAATAGTTTCCGTTCTTAATTATTAATTAATTATTGATTATCCAACACTTACCTCAAAGTTTTATAAAAATCCATTCTATATTTCAAAGTTCAAGAAGTTCATTATAATAAACCTGTATCCTTTTTATTTAACGGAGTCAACCTATATTAAATGGTAAATGGGGGAGGGTTTCTGAATTGCTGACGGAACCTATGCGAACGCAGCATCTTAACTAGCTGATATTGTAATGCTTTCTTTATCCGACCTAGCACTTAAGTTTCTTCAACCCTCACTAATTACATTAAATCACATCTATAATTTACTTAAGGTACGTTTAAATCAAAATTAGGTGATAAATCCAACTACACATACATCTATATATTTCAAGCTGATTAATCACTTTAATTCAATAAAAAGTAATAATGTAAATTATGAGATACCTATATGTTTATAATTTACTCTCTAAAATTTAATTTAACTTAAATAATCTAGTCATTCCAGTTAAGAGATTCAGGAAAAATCGTTGATAGTTTTATGTGACGAATTATTTACTTCACCGGTGTAATAGAAGGGGTGATGTCAAGACATCAATTCTTCACCAATCACTAAGGATGAATAATTATAATGATTTATAATTATTATTTTTTAAATAATTAATCTATAATTAAAATAATAATTATTGAAGAGGCGGGAATGATTGTTCTTCATTTTGAATACCAACATAACGTAACACTCATACTTGTACACTTATTTAAAAAAAAACTTTGAATAAATGGTCTTGAATTAATAAATTAAAATAAGGATAATAAAATAAAATGAGAAAGAGAATAATAAGTAAAGAAAGTGTCTATACGGATTAAAGATGACAGTTGATATCCCTGGTTAGTGGTTCACTTGCTCCTCATCGAAAAGGTCCTGTAGCGATGAATATTGTAGGCCGGCCCTGGTTGGTTGGCTGTAATGTCTTAATATTTACTAGAAAGGAAGACTGAACAATGCGCATATAAATATGGTCTTGCTGGTCAAAGACTGGGCGAGAAATGACTCGAGCGTGTGAACTACCATATTATTTTTAAACGATTGATATTTTACTGTCGTATTGCTACAGTTAATATTTAAAAAAATATGTCTCTTATTCTTTCATTAAAGAAAAAAAACAAACTTAAAATTAAGAAATAAAAATAATCACAAGTAATTACTATAATAAATATATTTAAAATCTACTTGTTTTTGAACAACAGGGAATGTTAAAAATTGGACTCCCTCGTAGTTTCAGATCCAGAACGCTTTACAAAGTTCAGTGAAATAATGACTCACAATAGAAAAACAAATGTGAAATACAATCACATATAAATAAAAAATTAAATTAATATGTATACTAATAAAAAAAAACCCAATATATATATATATATATATATATATATATATATATATATATATATATATATATATATATATTGTTAGATAGACAGATAAATATAAGAAAACTTAACTACAATCATAATTAAATAAATTACATTGTTACTGAAATAGGATCGGGAAAATAACAAAAGGATTTCACATCCCTGGAATTATTATTTGCCTACAATATTGAGAAATAATTAATCTCAATAACGTACAATAAGAAAACCCATTATAAGCTGTATTACTTTAAGAAATACCATTGAATAAAATATATTTTTTTAAATTTATTGTAGGTTGTTAATACTAAAATATACATTCCAAAATATACATTATAGCTCTAAATAAAAATGACAAAATATTATTTATATGGAGAAAAACAAATACTGGGAGACACAGAGAAAGCGGGAGGGACGAATCGATAGGGGTGAGTCATAGCCCAAGGGGTCGATATACCGAAACGGGACCCAATGAATTGTTTTCACTATCAACACTTTCCAGCTTCGTTCGGCCACCGTATTTCAGATTCATTTCAGGAAGGCAGCTATTGTTCCGTCATATAATAACTTCACTGGCTATAATAACCAAACCCAGAAAAAACAATGTTGAAAGTGAAAATACTGTCCGCGGTAGAATGTGATTTACTTTGCGAACATCACCAACCGACAGAAACAGAAGTCATTTTTTTTTTCTGATTTCGTTTTTTTTCGTCTCTGCTTTGTATGAGCGTAATATATGGAAATTTATTAAAATTTAATCTCCTCAAGGTATTCACCAGGTTGAGATCATTACCCGGGCTAATATTAGAAGGATAGAGTAGGTCACTCAATTCGCTTCATTAGAATTTTTTAATCATAGTTCAACGTTACTTTAGAAGATACGGTATTTATTTACTTCATACAAAGAAAGGTATAGTTGAAAAAAAATCAATCATCCTTCTGAAAGAAAATCACTGTTAAATCTATTTGGATATGCTAATTTTGATATCTCTGCCACGAATATATTGATTAGATAACTATATTGTTTAGATATTTAATTTTAGAAATCGTTAAAGAAACATTAAATAATAAATTATATGTTTTAAGGTATCATTATATGAATTTAGGTATTATCTTTATATATGTTATACTATTGTATTTTATATTATTCATGGGACCCAAAAATCCAGAACAAACAGATAACGCTAAACAAAATACTCACTTATATGTAGAGTAGTGAGTCTCAAGACGTTCAAAATTATAACATAAAAATAAACTAAACACTTACACTTACCTACCGAAACCAATTTGGTCTTGGTCACAGATACATGGAATGCCGAAAAGACACACATTCGTAAAATTCAAATATTTCAATCCAAAACATTTAGAACTACTAAATGACTGGAAACAATAAAAACTACAGACTCACCATGGTACGTTCGTAACACTACTTTACATTGAGACCTTTACATGCAAACAGCCAATGTACAGATTTGAACCTTCTACAAACGTTTTTACAACAACTTAAACGGACATACTAACTCACTAATACAAAACATGGCAACTACTAACATGCCCTACAACACTCGCCGAAAGCTGAAAAGAAGTTGGATGTGGGACGTCCTAACATAGATGCCAACTAAGACACACGGCAGGAAGAGGTACCGCTGGACATTCTTTTTCCATCACACCTTTCAAGCCACATCACCATTATTCAGCTATACCATTCACTACTTATCAACTATATGACATGTGTGAATATAAACATATGAAGATAAAAAACATACACACACACACACACACATATATATATATATATATATATATTTTTTTTTTTTTTTTTTTTTTTTTTTTTGGTATTCTTTGATACATTTCGAGAGAAATCCGAAGGGGTGGAGTTAACTCTAACCTGTTCAAGTAATTTTGTTAGATATTTCTATTAGATATTTAGAAAGCCAATTACTATCCTAGCGGTGTTTAAAAGCACACCTTTCTGGGCATCATTTATGTTAGCTGTAGATAAGCCCAGTCTATCAATGGTCTCCACGGAGGACTTCGGTATTACAGCGTTGTCGGAGGTCCGATCTGAAATCGACTGAAATCTGAACAGAGTTCCTTTAGCACAGCTGCAGAGGAAGAGATTGGTATTTACGGGTTTTCCTATATATACTGAATTAGTTTTCATATCTTTGGGCACAGCAATCGATTGCTTATTAATTATAATCAACCACAACAAAATTAGATCTGTTGTTGGTCACAGTGTGGCCTGATTTCAATAAAATCTGATCTCTTATCACTGTGTAAGGTCTTTAGGATTGTACTTTGTTTTGATTTTCTTTTCAAACGAATCGGTTGGTGATAGACTTCGGCAACATAATCATGCCTCTTGAGGTACTCAGTTCCGGCCAGCGGGCCACATTCTCCAGTAATGTTCTGAATTGAGACGTATGTGCGGGCACCGACTCGTCAAATATGTTTATTTGGTTTAAGACGCGTCCCTAGTACGACTTTTTAAGCAATAGTCTTTGCTCATTTTTATAAAAGGGACAAATACAGAATTTGTTATATATGCTAATACAAAAATAGGAATAATACCTACTCATATCCGTCATGCTTCTTCCTAACCATCATTCAAGTCTCAGCTGTTCCAGTACCTATTGTCATCCCAAATAGACGTTCAACAAGCCTGATATTTTAAATCAAACACCAATTCAAAAAGAAAATCTATTATTTATTGCTTATATTTTACTTAGTTAATGGATCAATTATTATGAATTAGTTTCGAAGTTTAGATCTGTTCAACACATTAATCTATCAGAAGTTATTTATTTCACTGTTTTATTTTATTGTATAATTCAATCCTTTCTTTTCTTCTTATATCATTTTGTATAAAAATTCATTATAATCCTTTGGTCTTTTGGCCAGACACATCGTAAATATTAATTGTGCTTATCAATTGTTCTTAAGGGACCCTGTCCCAGAATTTTTTTTTTCTATTCTATTTATCGACCTTTTATACTCTTTAATATAAAAGTTTAGGATAACAGCTCCATTTCTAAATTGTTTCATAAATAAAAAAAAAACAAAAAAAAACAGAATAACATCATGTAAATACCAAGGTTAACGTAAATCTAAATAATGTAATATGAAGCAAAAATTATGATTTTGATAATTTTATGACAATGCTGATGAAGCGAGGTACGACACCGAATGAGTTTTTAGCTGTCATCACCATTACTGATGATGGTATGTCATCGCTATTGTTGGTATGAACACACCTCCATTGGTGGAGCGAAGCGTGACGCCTTACGATTTGTTAAGGGAGTGTTTCTTGTTTTATAAGAGATATGATATTTCTGAATTATCCTGTTTAATCTCTATGTAACAACAGTGAAAACGGAACAAACGAAACGATGAACTTGAGCCAAAGAGCGTTGCTTCAAATTAAAGTTTTAGGATTTTTTTACCAACATTTAGTCTAGTTCGATTTCTATAATATTTACTTCCTTTCCTTCTCAACATCTTATTATTATTTTTTTTTTTTTTTTAAGAAAACAAATTTTTATTGATTTTTATTTGTGGGAAATCAACTATTATAAAATTACTTTTACAGCTGTAAATGTCTTTTCATATTATATAATAACATGCTATATAACAACCTACCAAACTGTACAAAATGGCTTCCTCTCAAGTTCATTACATAACAGATCATCAGTCTTGAAGTTTCAAAAATGGATATCATATTATTCAAGATGTAAATAAATAAATGAAATGTTTTATGAAAATCATCAGAAGATATCTGTTTAGCCTTGGAGGTTTCTAATGAAATATTGTGTGAAAGCTGCTGATCAAATGATTAAAAAGGAAGAAATTTAGAAGTGAACCTTTATCAGCTTAAAGGTACTACTATAATTTTAAATATATAAAAAAATAAATGCAAATTTCATATTAAAACTAAAAACTTTACTTTTTTTTTATTTGTCTATGTTATAAGTTCTAACTTACAATCTTCCAGTATGTTTCCTTCATGGGTATATCATCCAACATGTTATTCCTTTGCGATACGGCAAGTCCATAAACAATTTATATTATCCTATTTTCTTTCCTTTTCTGTGTAGATACATATACTGACACGCCTGAATATAATTTCACACACACATACACACATATACTTACGTCACGTGTTTAATATACTTGAGAGTTATTGCCTATCTCATGAAAACAATGGCAAAAGTACAAAAGTAATTAAGTAATTCAATGCTCTAACTGAAAACCAACCGTTTCTGAATTACATTTTAGTATAATATGTGACTATATATACCAATGTTATTAATTAAAATTAAAAGATATATGCATCTGTATCAATTCTGTTATAATATTAAATTAATTAATCTAACCAAGTAGCAATTATCGTACCCGAATTTCGTATCAATTTGTTTAGTAATATATTATTCTCCAATTATATTCAGTGTTACACGTATCTATAGTTTTATAATATTCAATACATTTTACGATGATGATATATATTCTGGAGGTAGTATTATTGTGATTACGGTTATCTATAGTTTATACAGGGTGAGGTTGTTGTTTTAGTTTTAACAATTTACTGGCTTATAAATAAGAAGCGCTAGGATCTCTAAGCTCTGCTTTTCCCGCTTCAAGCGGAGTCGTAAAGGCTGGAAGAAATAATTTACGTTGAAATGCGAGTTTATGTTTGTTTACCTATTAATTAATTTGTTTTATGTCATATGTTTTCTTATATATTTTTTTCTTTAAACAGCTAAAATTTTATTTCATTTTGATTTCTGTAAATAGTTTAACAATGAATCTCAGATCACAATGCCATTGCCACATTTGGACAGAAAGTAACATTAGGAATTAAACGTATGTTTATTATAATTTCTAATTATTTACCTTACTGTTCATTTAGTTTTGTTTTAACATTTTCATTTCTTAAAATATTAGGATTCAACATTTTATTGCATATTGTCATGAACTTTTATTTTATTCATTTTGACTATAGTTGTGCGGTATATGGTGGTCTTTCGAAGTTGCATGAGGGCAGATTGAAACGAGTCATGAACTGTTTCTTAAGATTTGTCTTCGGTACTTCTAGACCTTCATTTCACATGTGTCCCACCTCTATGATGAGTCAAATTGGGTATTTCCCTCGATTCGAAGGCAATATTTCCTTGGTTTCTTGCTCTATAAAGTCATCTGATCCCACCGCCCCTCTTACAACTATAGTCTCCTGTAATTTAAATCCACAATCCATACTCAGGAAACCAGATCCCGTCTTTCCGACCTCTATACGCCTTCCCATAGAACCAAAAAATATGAATTTTCCTTCTTAGCTCGGTCCACTTTCTTCTAGAATACTCTCCTATCACACATACGTCATGCTCCTTCCCAATATTTTTTCAAATCTCTCCTTTTTAAACACCTTCTTGCTTCCCAATCAGATGCCAACTAATTTCAGTACAGCGATTAAAGTGATGTGAGCAATGTCTACACTTCATAGCATAATAATGTGTGATAGTAAAATTTATTTGCATTTCTATTTTAGTTTACTTTATATTTATTTAATTTATTTATTTAAGTTTAGTTATTCTAATGTTTTTTGTTTTGTTTTTTTGGTTTGTCAGTTCTATATTACATTTAGATAATTATTGCAATCATTAACATTATTACTTTTTATATGTGTTTTTTGGCCAGTTGTAATCATTATTTTTTATGTACATGTGTTTTATTCTCAAGGGACTTAGTCCCAGAATAAAGTTCTTTTTTCATTCATTCATTCAAACTTATACCTCCATTGGTATGACCGATAACGAAAATTCAAGAATACCTAACATAATAAAATTAAATAGTTTAAGTTTTGCTGTTTTACAATAACATCCAGAAACCTAGAAAGAAAAATAAACTACTAAAGTTAAAAATCAGTCTGACAGTTCATTAGAAAATTGTTACATACCCTCAAAAAGTCAGAATTTTTAATTTAAAGATCAGACTATTCAATCCATGATTCATAATTGGAACATTAAATTTTTTTGTCTTAGTTAATTTTTCAGTACTACAAAGAACTTTAAGTGCCCTTTTTCTTCGTATATTTCCAAGACATGTTATTCTTCCCATCTTTTAAAGCATTTGTACAATTTTGTTGGTTTTAAGTTATTCTTTTATTGGTTTTACGGCTTTATTAGATTTTAATAGCGTTTTTCTGTAGACATTTAATTATTTTGTCCTACTACTAATACCTACTTTTATTTATATTATTCTATTTTCATAGATATCTCATCACATTCATTTCTTCATAAAATAACATCGATTGCTCGGGGTCACCTGTAGCATGGTGGTTAGTAGAACAGCCACCTATGCCCAAAGTCCAGGGTTCGAATTCGGTCCAGGTAGCCCTAGGATTTTTTAATGGGAGTAAAAAATCCTTAGTTATGCCGTCCTTCGGAGGTCCCGAGCCTTTTCGATGTCAGGTACTCGTTAAAGATCCCTATCTTAATTGAACCTGGATTAGCAAAATTCAGTGAGTAAGTGTGATTTATAGGCCTTCAACCACGGGGTGGTCATTAACGCCTTTAGGGTTATTAAACTTAAATGTCGTTCTATCATTAATTTATAGCATCGAAATTTTATAATTTTGATGTAAGGTTTAACGCTTTCAACAGAACGCCGATAATCCTCTCTTCGCCGCCTAGAGCCACCGTCACATCTGGGGGTATCTCATGCTGAGAGAGTCTTCTTCTGATAACAGGACATGCTTCGATCAAGTGCTTTACTCTGAGATGTGCTTCACATTTTGGACATTTTAGTGGTTGTTCCCGTAGGATAAGGTGCTCATGGGTGAGTCTTGTATGTCCGATCTGCAGGCGTGCTAATACCAGTCCCTCACGGCGGTTACTGCGGCAAGAGCTCTTCCACGGCTTTACGGTTCTTTTTATATTTCGCAATTTGCTTAAATTCTGTTCCCACATTGCCTGCTATTTATTTATAATCTTTTCTTTCAGATTGCGTGCCAAATCGGAGGAAGATAATAGGGCACTTCCACGGCCAGATAGATTTCTTGCTTTCTTAGCTTGGTCTGCAAGTTCGTTTCCAACTATGCCCTTATGTCCGGGGACCCATCAAAGGTGAACATTTTTCGCTTTGTCCTTGAGCCTCGACACATGTTCCTGAATTCTTAGCAAAATCTAGGACTCCCACCGTACCATAGTCTGATTAGCCACATCAACATAAAGGGACGTTAAATAAATAAACAAACAACATAGAATTGCATCAACATTACGTACAGTTTATTTTCATTCAGTTTTGTAACCTCAGGTTACCTTTGTGTTTTTAAATAGATCAAATATTTCGTTTTGAAGTTCATTTGGTTATATTTTATTAATTATGGGTAATTCCTATTTACTGCATGTTTAATTTGTTTTATGTTCCAATCTCAGGTCACGCACTGCTATTCGACAAAAACATTAATTTTCATCTTTCGTTTCTTAGTCTCTAACGTGAGACAGATTGGTGTATGAAACAACTATCGATAAGATTTCTTAATTTTTATTTCGATAGGCGGGCATATTTACATATTTAAATCTACAAGCTGGTTTCGGATAGAAAGTTCGCAAAAGGAATAATTTTTAGCAACAGAGGCTATCTATGTGTAATACGAAACCGGTTAGACACGATAATGGAAAACCGAGAGGAGAGTTACCTCCATTGTAGACCCCCACCCTAACAGAAGACACTTCTGGAAGGTGAGTCCCAAGATAAGGTTCATAAGTTCTTTCTCCTCCGTGAAGGGGAGCAGTCCTTATCACGTTAGCCTGGTCCATTAGAGTCATTGGGACTTACGACCCGGTATTAGCAGCGAGGACATCTCCGTTCGCTATCTCAAGCCTTTATTGGCGACCATAATGTTGCTCCTCACGATTAGCGATATGATTTAGTGGGAGTTTCCTTTACCATTTATGTCGAACCAGCGAGTGGTTGCGGTTTCATTATGCAAAATATTTAATACGACCTCGCGTCTATTTGCCTTTTGCATATTAACGAATTCAGGTCCAATAATCTGGCTCCAGGCCGTGGCCGATAGGTGCTAAAAACTGATTTTAGATTGCATTTGCAAATTGGTCGCTGATGGGAGCCCGATAAAATGCTAATAGCTGCTTATCTTCTTGCGTGAATCTTTTTGACCTCAGATATTAAAATTAGAAAAAGGAAAAAAAGTTAAAAATATATATTCTGCATTTATCTGTGCGTAATATTTTAAGCAAAACGTAAGAATATATACGCTGATATTTTTCATAAATATATTTATTTTATTAAATTTAGTTTCAATATTTTTTTTTTTTTGGAACAATATTTTACTTAGACATTTCTTCTTTCTTATGTATTCCGTTACATACCTCAAAAAAAGGATAAGGATCCGAAAAAGCCTCAGCTTCTTTAAAAGTTAAAAAAATCTTAAATAAATTAGGATAGCGAATTTGAGCTCGAAAGAAAACTTAATATACTGTATTGTATTTCAATTTTATCTTTTACCAATTTTTTCCACTTAGGTAAATTCTTTCAAACACCATTAATCTAATTTCGTTTTTTTATTAGTAATATATTTATATATCAGTTATATACGACTAATTTGTATTTCGACTTATCACACCCATACCTTTTTGCGGGACTTCGTATTTTGGACGCAGGGGACTCTAAAACGTTTATTTCCGCTGAAAACTCAAATTCGAATATAATGTGATAGATTATTTAATAAAATACATGTTTCCATTGAAACTCAAAGTAATTATTGCTTTTACTTTTATCATCTTTAACTGTACTTAAAAATTCTTAAAATGATTTTAACAACGGAAGTAACTGAAAGTCGACGGTTGGGCGCACCGGTTATTTTTATTTACAGTTTTTTTTAAAATGTGTAAAATCATTTATACGCTTAAAATATAAATTAGACTGACAAAGGATGATGTTAACAATAATATATACGAAAAAGGGAGTGATGTGAGTAGCATATCGCCCTGACCGACTGGGGCCTGTAATCAATACCACAGTGGCGGCACTCTGGCTCGCTGAGTCACCCGCGATTTACGTAACTCCCGCCCTCAGTCTCCAGTCTTATATTATTGGCGGGTCAGTGCTTCTTCGTATGCTTAACACTTATTATTTTATTTATTTATTTTTTTTTTATACATTAATAAAATTATAATGAAGACTAAGTTTAACGGAATAAATTATTATAATTAATTTAATTATTTATACAATTACATTTTGATAGTAAGTTCTTAATAAACGATAAATAGATGGGTAATGTATAGTATATAAATTATTATGTAGTCATAAATTTAAACTAATCTGTGTCGACACTTTGATATCCTGTATCCTCCCTTCTAATGCTTAAATAATCAAGAACATTGAGTAACACAAAATGTAACTATAACTAATAAAAAATAAAATCTAATTTTTTCATTAGTAGTATTTTTATGGTTATTTTATTTATATATAATTAAATATTTCATTCAGTCCCATTTATGTTTATTATAACAATTAATTTATCACTGCTATAGAATATGAATATATTTTTATATTAAAATTTACAATATCTCTTTAAAATCATCATATATTTCTTATGTATTTATACTTTATATCATAATTTGTTTATCTTATCCTCACTTTATTATTAACTATCATGATAAAATGTATCCACAAGTTTATTTCAACCTTACTGCTTTCTTATTGGCTATATAAGGCAGGAATAATTTTATGATAGATTCTTAACAGTTTTAATTATATAATATATATATATAATATATATATATATATATATATATATATATATATAAAACTGAAATTTCATATTTTAAAAGAGTGTATACCTTAGATGTTACAGCAACTTTTTATCAAAATCAGACAACCAAAAGAGACAAAACACAAAAGACAAAACCAGATTGCACTATGCATTTTTACTATTTTCTCGAAAACGACTTTGCTTAACTAAACTCGGTATATAGATGTAAACGTTATTCGGCTTTAATATCATGTATGTTTCATTGTGATTAAAATACTCTGACAGAGCTTAAATGCCAAATTTATTTTCCTTATCTAAAGTACTTTTAACCTTAAGCTTTTCAAAAAAATTATCCATGTCATGCAACTAGCATTAATATGAAACTGCTATGCACAAAAATATTATTTATAATGATGGAGTTTTGTTAACCGTAGAGAAATTAGATGAGAAGATGGTTGGGGTGCGGTCATAAATTAAAAACACACAATTAAATAACGCTTATTTTAATTGTGTGTTTTTAATTTATGACCGCACCCCCAACCATCTTCCTCATCTAAAATATTATTTAGTATACAAGCTGAACGAATTTGATGTCCAATTTAGGAGAACAGAGCAAACTTTTTTTTAGCTGATTTGATTTCTGGGCATAACAATAGAAAAATAGAAATATAGGAAAATACTATACAATTGGAAAGCTAAAAATTTTAGAAAAAATATTATCTTATAAGTTGTGGAAGATAACGTAAGTTTATATTATAAATTATTGTAATTAGTGATTATTGTAACTATTGTATATTGTAATATTGTTTAATCAAAAGATATATTTCTAACAAAACTGAATTCTCAGTTCTTAAATTGGCTTTATCAATTGTGGTAAGTGACTGTTGTATATTTTGCCCGCACTAGATTGTATCATTAAATATTCATATTTGTATTAATAATATCAACTTTATCAAAAAGGAGAAGACCGTTTATTTATTTATTTTTTTTTTTTTTAGGTTTTATGGAAAATAATACAATCTACCACATTTAAGGGTGAAGAGTTTTCAATAATTTTTATTCATTTAAAATATGTAAAGTAAATAAAAAAATTAATACAACGAGGTAATAAAAGAGTGCCTAAAAAAAATTGGACAGCTCTAAATATAAAGGATTGTGCACATTGATATATAAAAATGTGAAACAGACCAATTTAGACGTATTGTTACATTTTAAATTTGTTGGCCTTATGTAATAACTAAACATTAACATGTTTATATTCAGTATTTGTTTTATATACAGTATTATTAAATGAATAGGTTTAATATGGGGTATACGCCTTCAAATATTACCTATGTGAACAATTTTAGAAAGAAATAAAAAAAAAAAAAAAAACTTTTCTTCACTAAATAAAGAACTTTTTTTTGTAAATAATTTTACTTGTAAATTTAGCAATATAAGCCTAATGTAGGAGATGTTCAGACTACATTTACTTATAATAATCTGTCTGCTCAGATTTATCTTTTTATTCAGCCCACTTGGTATTATATTCTTGACAAAAATATATATTTAACATATGTTTATGATTAATCAAATAAGTAAGAAATTGAAATTCTTGATAAAAAAATTTAATTTCTATTGTTTTTAAAAATGGGTAAACATTTTGAAAAAAATATAATCTCCATTACTATTTAAATTTAATAATTTCTATCAAAGTCTATTTTCAACATCCTGCTTATTATGGCCAAATTTTCTTAAGGCTCTTGTATTTCTACAATACTATTTAATTTGGTCCTATCTAACATACCAGTTAGCTCTAATAAATATAACGTCTTTATGTGCTGATGACCGATCTTTCTAGAAAAAAAGAAATTCAGTTATAAACTGGTTAAAACAATAATTAAGAAGAAATATATAAAAATTAAAAATGACCATTGAAAATTAATTTAAGTAAATATACAGCAATGCTCTACACAATGTTCCGATCTCAGGTGAGAAATCACATTGTCGTGGATTTTGAGTTTAAATAAATAAATTTTGCAGGATTTTGAGTTTTCTCTAAAATAGTTCTCTATATAACCAACTGTTTACATTTTACTCACTGGATTATTAATTTATATGAATCTCAACACTTATTAATCACCTTCCAAACGATAATAATAATCCACTAACTCATTAAAAATAAATGTGATTGTTGCTGTTTAGTAGGCTTCATTCAGTTTGATAACCTACAGTTTTTTAATCCTGGAGATAATATAAATGCCGAAACTTATTTAACCAAATAAATGCATTGCATCAGGAATTGGCAACAACGAAGCCGTCTTTAGTAAATCGGAAGGGGCCGATTTTGTTACATGACATGCCTCGTGTTTGAAGTCACAAAAACTGTTGGAGCCTAGATTTGAGACTCTGCCATATCCGCTCTACTCGCTGGACCTCTCGCCTACGGATTATACTTTTTTTATGCACGTAATTAGAGTTTATCAATTCTTAATGGTATATGATACTTTTTTTTCGAGTAAAAGCGAAATGTTGCCAATACATTAGCAGAAATGTATGGATAATAGTGAAAACTATTCTGATTAAAGAAAACAGTTGCAAATCTTCTTTTTTTCTTTTTAAACGAAAATATTGATACAACGAAAATATTGATATTGACTGGACAAACAAATAAATAAGTCAATAAAATTTTATTATAATAATAATATCGAACAAACTCCATAGCAGATTTTTAAAGGTTTATTGCTGGAATGACCTCAACATGGAAGGGACAAGCTGGTCAATACAATAAAAGCGTAGCTTGGGAAGGGTAAATAACGAGCTCGGTGGGGCAGTGATACCCCGACGTCACTGCCACAGCAGGGCTATAGATCGTCCTATATCCAACCCTCTTTATCTACCTGCCGGCTTCCAGGCCCAGCTTTGATTTGGGTCGTTTTTCTACCTCCAGTTGCCCCAAAAAATAAATAAATAAAAAATAACTCTTTTAATTGTCTCACCAACTATAGTAATTAAAAACGTCAGGCCAAGTATGTCAGTAACCTTCCTCGCTAGCTATATTCGGTTTACGAAGGGAATAAATACAAAATTACCGTCAGTAACAACTCAATAAAAGATTCCAGAGATAAAAATTTTCTAAAAAAAATAATTTCAAAATATTCCGGTAGAAATACAATATTTATCAAAATTAGCTAATGAATATTATTTTATTCTTAAAATTAAAATTCTTATCTCCAATAATCAATTTTGCCCTTTTCGTCTTTTTGTACTACGTTTTACAGCTTTGTTTATACAATAGCATTTTTTTCTTAAATCTTTAGCTTTTCAACGGTATATTAAATATTCGTATTCTCAAGCCAAAACAAAAAAACAAAAAAAAAAACAAAAAAAAAAAACAATTTTTGCTATCTCTTCATCGAATTCGATCTATCAAATTCGTCTGAATTGTTTATTGGCAGTTATTGTATGAATGCTAACAGGATGAAATGCTAATCACTTTGAATATACAAAATTTAAGATACATTAAAGTACTGTTTCAATTAAAATCAAACTTACTTGAAATTAAATCTCTTTAAACACTGCAGTTATATACTGATTTAAATCAAAAACCTTAAAGTCATTTAAAAAAAAAATCGTAAAAATATGAAAAATGCATGGCATAAAAAGGCTGGTTTTCGAGGAAGACTTACCACACATTTGTATTTTGCGAGACTCGTTCATATGGGCTCATGGGACACTATGACGCCTATTTCCAGTGAAAACTTGAATTCGAAATTTTTTACGATCGCAATACATCCCACTCCTACCCTCTCCCGAAAAAAAATTACTATTTAAAAAAATGGGAAAAATATTCAGAATTGTATGAAAAGAAAATTATACTTTGGTTATGAATAAGGAATATTTTTCTGAATCAATTTCAGTCCAATATAATGAATTTTAATTGTTTTAGGAAATTCGCCAGAATTTATACAGGACCATGTCCTAAATATTCATTAATTTCTGGCAATATTAGAGTGGCCGTTTTTTGATAAAAGCATATGAAGTATGCGTTGATGTCAAAATCAAATAAAGTAGCCTATGAAATTAGTATCATATATAGTAAAATATTTTAAAAAATGATTAACTTTATTAAAATCTGGTGAGAAATTAGAAGAGCTATTTTTATAGAAATAGCTTAATCCCATCCTATTCCTATTCTGCACTGCTTCTCCTGCTGAACTCGAACAAATATCCCTTTTCCTGCACGCCTTCTTGAACCCTTCCTCTCATGTCTTCCTGTTGGTCTCCTTCCCTCAATTTTCATCTCATACTTCGTTCTTGTCATGCCTCCTCCCATGTTCTTGAGACATGGCCGAACCATCATAGCTGATTTTTTCACTAATATCCTTAGCCGATCTTATATCTAGGTTAGATGTTATTGTGGCATATCTTATTCTGTATCGCTTCGTCTTACCATCTACTTCCCTCAAGAAGCGCATCTCCATTGCCTGAAGTTGGCTTCTATGCTAAATACTATGATTCACTGTTATATGTCAGTACAAGTAAAATGTTTGTCGTATATATTATTATTTGAGTTTACTTGGAGACTTCTCTTTTACCTATAAAGCATTTTTAAGGGAATGGAAACACCTTCCTCTAGACTTTATCCTTTGCATTATGTCTTCGTCCACCCATACCAACTCATTGAGGTGCGCGCGTAGATATTTAAAATGCTTTTGTTTGTGTGTTATATTTTTTTATAATATTTTGTTATATATATTTTTAAATTAATATTAAATAATACCATAGGATTTAAAAAAAGTAACATTTGTTGCTAATATCTGAATTTATTAAAAAATATTATGCTTTCCCCTCTCTCCTTATTTTCTAGAGCTCTCCCAAGCACTCGCTATCACGAATGTTCACCCTACTCTTCTCTCACTGTTTACCCCGACCTTGAATAAGGCATGTCCCAAGCATGAAACAGTCCTAAGCCAACAAAGAGGGAGGGCCAAGATGGGTTATAGGGGTGGAAATCCCAGCGACTCAGGTTCACCGGATCCTAATAACACTTGGCAAAAACATGTCAACAAATACAAATTTTTTTACTATATGCAAATTACAGAAAAAAAGGAGAAAAAAAGATCTGTTATTATTATAATTTACCTACATCATCCATATTCACTATACTACTAATTTTAAATACCTATATAGTTTGTAGTAAAAAAACAAAATAAAATTACGCCTACTGAAGTTAGAGGAGCAATAGCTCTAAATTTTTACTTATATTTTAAATAAAACCTTAAATTCCTCTTATTCTGAATTTATAATTTAAGTTTATTATAAAAAAATTGGCTATTTAATTATAATATATATATATATATATATAATATATATATATATATATATATATATATATATATATATATATATATATATAATAAGGTTTTATCGGTTAGGTCTTCCTTAGGTCAAGTAATGGCTAATTTACTTTAATCATAATATGTCTTAATAAAACCTGTAACATTAAATTTATTTAACCTGATAGCTCTCTCAATCTAAGAAGGAGTCATAAAAAACCTTTAAGATATTCACAATATAGAGAGATCCAATAGCTTTATGAGGATGTAATATAATATTTGACCGTTCGAGCTACTTGTGCCTCTCTTGCTCTTTGATCCCAACATTATTTGTATAACTGGGTGCTATACGTTCTTATAGCTTCCTCCGAACCAATAAATCCGGAAAAAAGAAAATCTAGCATGGACCTAAGCTAAGTTATAAGGTATTGAAAGGCCTTTGAATCTTTGAAGAATTGAAAAATAAAATAAATATATATATATATATATATATATAATCTACTGGTCTTCAGGTATAGTCAATAAATAAGCATTTTTGTTATTATATATATAAATAAGCAAGACAAGTAGATAACTTGATTTATCAACAGCCGGGAACTATATATATTCAAAGATTGATTGATCTTTGATGAGTAATTACTAATGAAATTATAATTGGATATTAACTATTATAAAAGTACGTGAAGTTAATACAATTAAAAAAATAAATCAATTATCTAAAAATTAATAAACCGTAAAATTGTAATTGTTTTCTAGCGTTTCAATTATAAAACTTCATCAGTGCACCTCAAGATATAAGATAGTGGGGAAACATTAATTTTTTTTTTTAATTTACATTTTACATCTTAATGCATTTCATTAAACACATACCTAATTTATTGTAAGTATATGGTTTGAAATAATTCTGATTTATTTTTCTATTACTATTAAATCTATTTTTTCCATCACCATTGAACTTAAAAATGAAGAGAAACCAAATTTTATAATACCATATATATTATAAAAAATAAAAATGTATTAATCACGAACCATTAAGTTAGAAGAACAAATTAAAAAAGTGAACATAGCATCAAGTAATTATTAGAGCTAATTTTACAGAAGTAACCCAACATTTATATGATTTAACGACACTGTTATAAGTCACGGTTATTTAGGATAACCATAAATTGTATTCTCGTTTCTGGGGCCAATAAAGGAAAATTTCATTACTGGGAAATGCTCAGTTAGCGGTCGGGTATTTTAAATGCTCTTACCTCATCAGGTTAATGAGGATATACAATAAAGGGAGCTAAATTGTGCATTGTAGCATGATAATCTAATCTGATATTTAGTCCGAGCATTTATAGAGATACTTTTTTAATATTAGTTTCACTAAAACCTTCGGAAATTTCTTTTTTCAAATATTTTAGCTCTCAGTTATGTTTCACCAATGATTTTTAAAATTAAGTATTGGGATTTCATCGGCTGGTTTTGGCTTCTTTTTTTTTGTCTATAATTCCATCACAATATTTTAATTATATGTGCGCTTAATTATGCTTTTCTTAACTATAGTAAAGAATTTCTACATTTAAATATTAAGGTACCCCCCCTAAAAAAAAAAGAAAAGATAATTTTAAATTTAAAATTTTAGATTTTAGATTTAAAATAATAAAATTAGGATTTTTTAATTATTTTTTTTTTTTAGGAATCGATTTCGTTATTGTTTATAATTGTAGCCGAAATGAAATATTTTATATAACCTTTATATGATGGTCCACAAAGTTTTTAAAAATAATTTTAAGATTATTAACTAATTAATTAATTAGTAAAATTATTTTATTTATTTATCACTTATTCATTAATGGCTTTAAGGCATTGCTATAACCTGGTCTTTTCATATCAACTTCCAGTTCTCACTCCAGCACCGGGCAAGCACCAGCCACCCTCCATTTTTAAGTGTCATTTTCTATATTACAAATATATATATATATATATATATATATATATATATATATATATATATATATATAAATATATATATGTATGTTCAGGTTGAACAGACTGGAAGTTGTAAATAATTTGTATATATTTTGTAAAACGTTAATTATATTTCGGTATAGATAGTATTAGGGTTCAATGTAATTATTCAGTTTAGGATTTTAAGCATAGTAGAATTAGGCTTAGGATTTTAATGGCATCTACTAACTGACTATTTAGTATCTGAGATTCATTCACATCTGAAATGTACCTTGATTATGACGTTATAAATAATTCACACCATTTGTGATTTTATTAATAATTGATGATACTAAATGGCAGATGCAAGAAAATATAGACTGTATATAGATATTTATAGACTGAGAATAATAAGTGCATGTAATACGTTGTTATTTTTTGTTTTTATAAAAGGTATTGAAACCTAATAGTAAAGTCAATTTTGTTGATTTCAATAGCTTGCCACACAATATAAAAGTCTTGGTGGACAATATTTCTTGTATTTCGTTAATTTGATATCTAGACAGAGCACCACAAAAGGTGTTGAATAGAATAGATTTTATGTGATGTTAAAGATGCTTTAGAGATCATGGATATAACGTTAATGTAAAAAGTTAATTTTGAATTAGGAGGCTATGTTTATAAAGAATAAAATACCTTCTACTACGTCAAATTATAAAATATACTGCTATAATCATTGTAGTACACGTACTAAGAAATCGATAAAGACATTATTAAATTTTCGAATATTAGAAGCTGTTTTTGTAAATATGTATATTGTAAATAATAGTAAATAGGAATGCTAAATTAAAACTACCATTTAAGAAGCCTATAGTCATATCGAGAAAAAAATATTTCTTTTGTGTAGAAAATCTTATAAACATTTTAAAATGTTAATTAGATAATCAAATACCATCTTGATTTGTGGTAATATAACACAGTGTGTAATATAAAGTAACATTAAACTGTCCTCTAATTGTCCTTCTGTTAGGTCAACTAACTTTAAATTTTAATTCTATTTAAAAATAATAATTTGCATTGTTCTGCAGCGTTTATAATTGTATCTCTTAATGTAACTATTGGATCATATTGTAAAGACTCGGCTACACCATGTTAATTGGTATAGTTTTTGTAGTTGTTCTATAGGTTTAAAGTTTTGATGATTAATAATAACAGATTTTATTAAATATATTTATTGGTATTTACAACTGTATAGTAAAATACATTTAGTAAATGTGATACAAGATAATTTGACATGATTCATATGATGGATACTACCCATTGGCAGCTCCCCAACTATAATAAAAGAAAAATCGAAAACCTTAATGTTTTTTATTTTTCTTTCGACTGGGAAAGAAATATATATATATATATATATATATAATCAACATAAAAAAAAACAAAAACAACTCTTTTAAGCAGGAATCTAAACACCGTTCAGTAAAATTATAAATTAGCGCAATTAATAAAAAAAAGGCTTAATTATCAAAGAGTGAAAAAAAGTTACCAGTACTTTGATCTCCCAACAATTTATTATCATAATATTCTTTTGACATTTGAAAAATGAAGATACATGGATAAAACTTATTATATATCAATAAAAAGAATCTTAATTTATATTGAAATATATATGTGTATTTATAAATTAACATTTTTTTTGGAATAAAATTAAAAGGGAGAAGTTAGTTGGGGGTGCAGTCGAATGAACACACAATTAAGCATAAACTTAATTTAATGGTGCCAACGTTTCGGCCTCTTCTTCAAAATAATAAACCAAAATGCAGGAAATTAATAATAAAATAATTTTGGCAACAGTACGCCTAAAATATTTTTACCGCGCAAATTTTATCAATTTTGAAATTCTGACTTTTTATACTAAAAAATTAACGTTATTATTTTTGATTTTTTAAGGGTTGTTTATTTAAAAAAAATTTCAATCAGAATTATTTCTTAAAATGAAATCCAATAAAATTGTCTGAAAAACTCCAAGAACTATTCGGACATTTTAGGCAAAATACTATCTATAAATATTTAGTTAAATTCATACTACAAGGTAATTTGAAAATAAAAAAGTAAGGACTCCATTTTACGAAGAGATAAGATATAAAGTTGAATCACAGTAACGTACTCAGCAATTTATATAAGCAGCATGGCTATGAAGAAAAATATAAATTGAAGATTGAAATAAAAAATTCATCATTGGGAAATTATTAACTATATGATCTAAGAAAAAATCCTAAATGCTAAGACATTTTGATTCCAGATAAGTAAATATACTTAAAGACATTTGAATATTGAATAAAGACTTTATGTATTTGAATAAATCAGTTATTTAAAGATGAAATAGTGCGGTTGGCGAAAACTATGTATTTTGATGATAAATAGTTTTCGATATTTTTTATATCACTTATAGACAGTCCCCCGACCCATCTCAACTTTCAATTACATTAATATTTCATATTTATTAAAATGATTTATCAAGATGAATGTTCCCCATCATTCATTTTTAAATGCCTATAGTAACGATCAAACAATAAATAATTGCCACAGATGTAAAATTGAAAAATAACCATAACTATTATTGTTCCAATGTGAATTCCTGCGCGCGGCTTATGGAGTTCCAGTCGGACAATTTTTTAACTACCGCTACTTCTGATACTTGATTACGTTTTATAACTTAAATATACGCTTCATAAGTTCAAAATTCATATGACGACGAGGCAGAGGTAGAGGAGCCTGAAAATCCTCAGTTGAACTTGAGAATCATTTAAAGCACATCTTGGATTATTGATCAGTCAACTTTCTCATCCTTCCTTACTAGAGCATTTGTCTGTTTCTTACGTTAATTTCGCAACGTTAGTTTCGCTCATATTAATACCTCATAATATAAAGTAAAACATGGTTTCATTTTATGTTTGTACTTAATTTAGCAGAAGAGTGATTGATCGAGGTCATGAAAAATACTATAAACACAATTTGATCAAATATTATGTTACTATCATTTTTTCATTCTTCCACTTTTTTTTTATACATATATTTTTTATTTGCGATTGTCAGGATATGTATCTAGTGCATATATGTGGGAGTAAATTCTATAAAATGTAATTCCACGTTATATAAAGAAAAGTATTAATAATTTCATCTTTTACATAGTAAGAGAATCGTTAAGTTTTTTTCTTACAAAAAGGAAAAAAAATGAGAAGGTATATTGTAAATCTAAAATAATAGATACATTAAATTAAGCACTCACAATTCCTATTACCATTGATTTAAAAGGAATTATTGATCATAAGATATAGTAATATAATATTTTTTATGATGTAGAGGAATAAAAAGTATTCCTGAAAGGTTCATAAGATAAGACATTAAAGTATTTAAAATTATTAATTATTATAGTTATGACCTGAAGGCACGCCGGTGGGGAAAAAACATAAAATGATAATTTGCAAATCAAAACTAATAAATCGAACTTTTTCAGCATTTAAAAATTAATCAATTCAATAAAATCCAATGGTATAGGTCAGTGGTCTGGATAACAGTAATCAGAAAAGGTGACAGAGGCCCTGCCTAAGTCGGCGAACTTAGTTTTATGTTTAAAACCCATATTTTTTATTGATAATAACAATGGAGGAGCTATATATTGATGCTTTTAATCAATATTCTTCAAGGATATGGGTATTTCGGTTTTTCTGAGAAATATGATGTGAAGATCGAACCAGATCCCGTGTCCTCTGGAATTGTGGATTCCATTGAAAGACGTCGGAGCCAGGCGAGAGAGTTATCAAAGAGTGGGCGGGCCCTGTAGAAAGTAGAAGCGAACGGACGGAGCGCCGGTACCTGGCTCAGCTGTGGAATGTACACACGGATCGATCGGCGCGAGGGCCATGTCCTCCCACGGCCGCGGCCCTCAGGTCACAACTTGCACACCATCAACTTGCCATGAGAAGGCTACTTAGATAACTTAGCCATCAAGTACTCACCTGTGCCAGGGAGAGGAGGTAGGCAGCCAGGAAGATAGGGACAGCGCCCATGATATGGCTCCTTGAAGCTTGGCAACTGATTGACTGTTGCCCAGGAGCGGCTGAAGGTGGCTCTAGCGTCGCTGCGCCGGTCAGCCGCTAGTTGGGAGAGCGGCCGCCAGGCAGCGCCACTTCCCCACCTCTCGGCATAATCAATGTTTCCTTCTGTCTCATTTGCCGCGCTGCCACGGCCATCGTCGACTCTTAATTGAAATCTCCCTCTAATTACCGTTCTCTCTTTTTTCCTCTTTTTTAGTTGGTATCATTTTCTTCTAGAAATAGAATTAGCGTTTTTTTTCTTTTGTGGCGTATTTCATCAACCCATATAGGAACGTTTATTGGATTTGAGGACTCCGTTCTTTCGTTGAACTGATGAAATAAGTACACCTCGAGCAACTTTATGACTGTTACCATTAATTTTTTTAATTAATCATTTATATAAATTAACATCTGTATTAAACAAATATAATAAGTAAATGTGTAGAAATAATACAAGAAATGAAAATTTCTTATAAAAGTACAACTCATTGGTAGCTCTTCAATAACTATTTCAAAGGAATAGGTTCCGAGGCCACATTCTTTTCAATCGCCTTGGAGGGTTATCAGGAATATCTATGGAAGATAGATTAGGTAAGAGGTTTGGAATGAAAAAACGTATATCTTTTTCGGGATAAGTCTGCTGAAAATTGGGTGTTGAGTATGAAGAATTTTACATCAGGAAAACTGGAAGGATAAGAACGCATTATTTAAACATTACTAAATTTAAAAATAGAACTGAGATCAAATATGGTAATATCATTCATAAAGGACCCAAAGTTTAGATAAAATAATTTTAATCTATATAAACAAAAAAATAAATTATTTTATATCTACAGGTATGAAATATCATATGAATGAAACCTTCGTACCTTGCATTTATAAATTATCAACGTAAAAAGAGAATTACAAAACAGTAACCTAAGGCAAATAATGTTTTTATTAAAATAAAAAAAATAATCGTTTACAAGTGCTGTTATACAGTAAACATCAATATACGAGCATTATAAAAGAAATAATTCTTTTAAAAATAGAAAATAGAAGATACTCCAAGTTTTTAAATATCTATAAAATATAATGTTAACTAAAAACAACATTAAAGTGCAATGAAAAACAATTCTTTATTGAGCAATATTACAATCTGTCCAATTTAGGACATTTTTAATAGAGATAAAGTACAACATTCATACTGCATTCACACGATATATACAAAACAATAAATTTATAAAATAATAATACAATATAAATATATACAAAACAAAATCAATAAAAATATATACAAAGTCACTCATACCTTAAAGTACAATGAAGTGCTCAAACTTGAGGAAACATTCTTAAAATGGGATAGTCGGGCATCACCAAAACACCTAAACCAAAAAATGTAATGCTGTCTGTTTTCCAAAATGCATTTGTATTTTTCAGTCGTTTGTTTTTAAAATTAAATTTATGGTAAAATATATCTTGCCGTTTTTACATATCTTTAATATCTTTTTTTATAACATATATTATAAATTTTACGACGGATGACTCTTCTATTACTAGCCAGGCTCTTCTACGGGATCCCTAGACTGTACAAACTATAAACATAATTTAGTTAGAAAAAAAAAAACACACACACATTATTAGCATTTTTTTTGAATTTTCAAAACTAAAATTAAAAGTTTATGTTATGACTCTAACATTTCTCCATAAATAATAATTATAATTGACAGTTGACGAACACACACTCGTAACATCTAGAGTAAATTCCATAACATCATACTCTACATTCACACCCATTCAAGAAATGGTCACCCAAATGCTAGCTAGAACCCGTATAATTTTGAAAAATAGATGGTTGAGCCTATTACATACAGAGCCAGAAAGTAGTGCTGTAGTGTATTATTCTTCATTCATACCATCAAAATCTATTATATATATTTTTTTTTAATACTAAGAGTGAAGAAATCATTTTCAGTCTGTTGATCTGTATTCCAGCTTAATTAGGGGATTTAGTTTCATTCTTTTGAATAGTAACCTTTCGTCTTTATTATTAAAAGAACTTCATAATTTCGCATAATTCTTCCGTTGACCCACAAAGTATATTAATTGCACTCTAAAACCACTGCGCTATTTTTTTTTCTAGTATTATTCATAGCTCTGAAATAGATGTTTTGTTTGTTTGTTTATTAAGTTCACGTCACTTGAAGCATCATAGCAAATAGCAATTGTGGCTAATCAGAAGAATATATGTTTCTGCCTATTATGAAGATTATCGTAATAGCTTACATTGGCATCTACTCTTAATCATTTTCCGTGTACTAAAAGATTAAGGTTCTTATACGGAAACAGCATTCTGTTGATTTTTCTTTTATTATAAAAATTATTTGATTTTTGAGAAGACTTGCTTTTTAATATTGTTTACGGTGTCTAATAGTAAATCAAACTTACTTAACACCATTTACTTGAACAATTGAGGGATAGAAAATTGACTATGAAATATAAAATTTAGTAAACTTGTTTGGTCTATTAAACATATTTAATTGATTTATTTCAGATAGATATTTTAAGTTATAGGAAAAAAAATGTTAATTTTGATGGACATGAATAACATGGCATGTTTTAAGGATCAAATAGCCTAAATAGAAGTGGAAGTTCTGTGTTCAGTGTTGATTAAACAAAGGGAAGGTGTTGTAGGAAGGAATACTAGGTTACAGTCAGAGTAAGTGTTTAGCAAACAGAGGCACAACTCCATCCTTTTAACAAAAGACATATTTTCATTAAATATTTCTCCGTCAGTTACGTTGTCGGAGGCTAAAAGAAAAAGAAAGTCGAAATTACAACTGAATGCATGAAATACATATAAATTTTACATCTACAGTCATTTTCATAGAAATTTCATCACCTATTATCTATTTTTTACGGTAATGAATTTGATTCAATGCTTAGTGAAATAAATAAATTAAAACAAAAACTTTTCTTAGTTCTTGGTTAGTAGTTTTAACTAATACCAGAATATAATTTTTAATTATATCGAATTTTAAGAATTTTGCTATCAGAAACATTTAATAATGTAAGATTACATAAAGTGAAACAGTTTTACGAAAAACAGCGGTTACACAAATCAAACAGTGGTCCTAGTTTTGAAAATGAATATTATAATTAATTATAAGAGAGAACTTAAACTTCTATATTTTTCTTTGATTTCTATGTTCTTTAATTTTTAATATATATCATTTTTTGTGTGTGTAATCAGCATTTTTTTTCAAAATATACTTAATTTTTGAAACATTTTTTATTTTTCTTGAATAATGCAATTTTTACGAACACGACTGTATTTTTCAATCTTCAATTAATTGCCATTTGCAATAATGACTTTATTATTTGAAGTTTCCATTAGAGTATGCAAGTTGTGTTATTTCTCTCTCTCTCTCTCTCTCTCTCTCTCTCTCTCTCTCTATATATATATATATATATATATATATATATATATATATATATATATATATATATACAATAATAATAAGGATGATTTGAAGCAATTTCAAGAAATCTGTCATTAGTCTTTTGTTTAATTGAAGACTCAGCCGACGCATTTCATCAAAAATAGATACAATACGTCCTCAATATATAACAGTGAACACATATTGTATGAAGTTTGAAGACAACACAAGTATGAACACAATATTTCGTGGAAATGACTGCAATAAAGAATCTGGATCCAGCGAAAAGAATGCAATACTTGCTCAGTGAGAGCTGAATGCAAATCACACTGAACAGAAAGATAAGGAAAATAAATACTTAAGAATATATTAAAAATTTTCTCTGGGTAAAAGAACTTTAAGTAAAAAGATATGAATATCGTTTGTCTATGTTACAGATGCAAGTATAATTCGGATATTTGGTCTCAAAATAACTAGCCTATATTTATATAATACAGGAGACATTATTCCATACTTGCTGATTTGGCCAATCCAGATATCCCTTCTTCATGACAAACTCCATTTACTCTAATCGACTAGTTTCAATCCTAGTTTTCTCTTCTTTTCCTGATAATCTCTGAGGTGTCTAAAAGAAATGGCCCGAGACCATCTTGTTTAGTTTCATGGACAGTTTCATGTAATTTAACTATATTGATTTACTTGTTGTATTGTCGAAGACAGTTGTAAATCTAAGCTATAAATAAATTTTAAATTAATACTTTCTATCAGTTATTTAAAATCACTGATAGTTAAAAAGGTTAGTAAGGACATAGCGAATAAATGATGCCTTTTATTGATCGTCGTTACTTAAAGATGAGTAAAACAAATCACGTTTCGTTTATAGCCGGTCGAGCGAAATCAAAGGTAACTCAGTAAATTATGAGGGGGATACGAATTGCCTGCCTTTTGCATTACCTCATCGAGAAGAAAATCGTATTTCCTCCGCTAAATAACTAGGTCATCCCAATGATTATTCAATAGGTCCCATTATCTTTCTTATAGGATTGCTCACAAAATGAAGTTGCTGGATTTACTGAGTGAATACATACATACATAGTATGCATACATTTAATATATTATAAGACATCATATTAAATTTCCTATTCATTATTATTCAACATGATAACCCCAGTTCGAAGGCCAGGCCCCACAGAATTATTAGTTTTCATTGAAATATTAATTAGAAATAAATTAGAATTAAAGCTAGTAATAATATATTTAGTTTGTTTGACTCTTAAGCTACTATTACTGATCTAAATGAAGATACTACAGAGAGTATCAGAAATCTTGTCTGTCCATGTTAAGTTAGGATAGGGATCTTATATGAAGTTATATAGTTGTAGACCATTCATAAATATAAAAAAACGGGTGTGCGGTAAGGAAATATTATTTTTGTAAACTACACACTGGAGTAATATCATTACTTAATCTTAATGTTACATTACATGTTACATAGTTACAATACAAAATTTTCAACTGCATAAATTGAACGTACCAATGGTTTGAATTGGGAATTTGAAAAATAAATAAAAAATAAGGTATAGCATAAAGCAACAAAGAAATTACAAAATGTATCAGAACACAGGAAAATTAAAAATGAAGAGATATTAGCTTTACGTGCTATTACATTGGGGTTAAGAAAAAAAATGTATTATCTTAATCATGATTTTTTTTTTTTTATTTATTTATTTTCCTTCTAGAGCACTCATACTTCTATACTGATAAAAAAAATTAATATTTTAAGTCAAATTTCTCTCACTCTGCTCCTCTTCTGAGTTTTTCAAGTGTTGGAAGTGTTCTAGCTAAGTGTTTTTTAATAATAATATTGTTTTATTGAGAAATAATACAATCTGCCACTATCTAGGGCAATAAGTAATAGAGCTAAAATAAATCAATCATTGTGTACAGAGTCAAATATAAAAAAAAATAAATAAATAAAATTGGTAAACTTAAATAACAAATGAAAAGAAAAATAAAATCTTTGGGGTTGCAATTGGGTTGATGCAAAATTAATGCAGGTTTTTAGAAGGTATTGTAAATACGCCATATCTTTACTTTAACCATATATATTTAATCAAAATAATTTCCATCTGAATCAATGCACTTTTGCCAACGTTCAACAAGCTTTCTTATTCCACCAGAAATAAAATCCGAATCCCTGGACTCAATGAAATCACGAAAAGAATTTTCAATGTCGTCCTGGTTTTGAAAATTTTTCTCCCTCAAAAAGTTGTCCAGATGACTGAAAAAGTGGAAGTCTGTAGGAGAGAGGTCAGGTGAATAAGGCGGACTTCGTAGCCCAACTCGTGCAGTCGTCGAAGCGTTGGTTGTGCAACGTGTGGTCTGGCGTTATCGTGGAGCAGGATCGGCCCCTTCCGATTCATCAATGCTGGGCAAAGACGTTGCAATTTTTGAGTTCCGAGTTCCGCCACCATTTCTCGTGTGGTTTTGGTTGGGTCTTCTTCCACTTTTGACCTCAGCTGGTCGTTGTCCAGAGCAAGATGACGGCCCCGACCTTCCTTGTCTTCGAGGTCGAAATCTCCTCTGCGAAACTTCTGGAACCAACGCTGCACCGTGCACTCATTAATAGCCCCCTGACCCCACACTTCATTAATATTACGAGCCGTTTGCGCAGCGCTGCGCCCTAATTTAAATTCGTAAAAATAAATTTGACGAAAATCGCACTTTGACATTTTCGATTCAAGACCTTTGAACACACTGAACAAAACGATTTTACTAAACAAATTCATGGTGAAAGAGAGGGTATTAGATAAGGTTTGTTTTGGTATAATAATGATCAATATTAGGATTAGCTTTGTTTACACAATTGGAATTAAGATATTGCAATAGAGGAAACCTGCATTAATTTTGCATCAACCCAATACAATATTTACATACTGCCCCTGGGAACTCCGAACCACATACCGAACACTCATAAGTGGATGGAGAAGCACAACACCAGGAGTTCCCAGCGACTCTCATTTAGCCGCGTCACCAGTCTAATGGCTATGTCTAGGGTTACATGAAGTTTTTGCAAACGTTAGTCTTGTGAAGATCAGCATGTTCATTGTATGTCTGTGGAATTATTTACAACCAATGTTTTTCCGAAGATAGAAATTGATTGGTCGTGATTTCTTTAAATTGTATTTTTTTTTTTTTTTGTAAGACATGTTGAATGTTAGGTCTTGTTAAAATCGATGTGCCATCTGCAGATGTTATGTTAGAATAGCAACGTACGTATAGCGTGTATAGAATATACATATAGAGTGTAGTGGAATGAGTAGTAAACCTTGGGTTACCCTTGCATCCATGGATAACCAATAGAAGGTAACTGTGAACCGTTTCGAAAACGATAACCAGGAAATAAAAGTGAATTCATGATAGAGATTCATTTTTCTAGATATTAATTGATAAAAAGAAAAAATTAAATTGTATTTAATAATTCAAACAATAATAACTCATACTTTATTTTTAATACAATGACCTACTATGAAGTCATGCTGCTTACCGTACAGACTGGCGCCGAGGTTCCAAGCAGACAATACTATTGACCACACTGCTACTGTGTTTCACGAGAAATTCCATCATTAGTCATGCGATTTCATAGAAGAATCTCGACTTTTGCAATCAACTCTTCCCAAAAGCATCATTAATATAAGTCAACGGAAAAATCCCGGTTATTATTGCTAAAACGACAATAGCATTGAAATAATTTTCATTATTCTTAATATCCCTGTCACTTATTTCTGTCATAAATGTTTATTCATAATTTAAAATTTAAGAGCCTGAAGAAGTTATCATTCAGGGTATTAAATTAATCTCTTTCCTACCCTAAAGCCGACTTAGGAGTGCTCTTAATCTACTTTCCAAGACGCTAAATATGACAATATTTTAAGCTTCACTTCCTCCTTCTTAAGTAAGCAATTGGTCTGCGTTTTCATAACTGTCATTTCGGTTGAAGTCTGACAGAATATTATCGTTCTGAAAATTTCCATTAATAAATATATATGAATCAAAATTTTCATTCATTAGCAATACGCTGAAAATGATTACAGAAACATTTATTTTTTTCCCAATGACTATATTAGGGTATAAGAGTTTATATTGATGTTTTCAGGCCAAGAACTAGTATGAAAAGTAAAAAATTAATTACTGAAAACTGGCCTATTCCCACAGTAATTTCAAAACAATATATTTCTGGTATTTCTTTACCGATTATAATGATTTATTTATATATATATATATATATATATATATATATATATATATATATATATTTTTTTTTTTTTTTTTTTTTTTTTTTTTTTTTTTTTTTAAGGGAATTTAAGAGGGGAGTCGAAAATCACTAAGAACTAAGTATCCGCACTTATTTCCCCCTCCCCCCACATTGACTATTGCTGTTTAGTATACGGTGGCGTCTGGTTTTAGGGTTTGTCCTCAGTACTCCAAAGAGGTTTCATGTGACCTATTTTTACGGCGAGTTAAAGGGGCTCCTTCCCCCAATCCATTGGCAATATTTCCTAGCATCATACCTAACCATCCGCTCTTTCACTTTTTAGAATTCTCTACCTACTCATATCCGCCATGCTGCTTCTCTCTCCTCATTCAAAGCTCAACTTTTCAAATACCTTTTATTATGCCATATAGGCGCCCAAATAGTGATTTTTATATTCTTGACATCACACCTTAAATTAGGAGTAATATTCGTTCATTGTCTTTATTTAAACTCTCTTATCTATTAATTTATTACAATTCTACTAATTAAAATAAATTTGAATAATCTTTGTCGGCAAAAAGTCAAAAGGCATCTCCCAAACCCCCTTGGATTGTCCGTGGGCTTGGGCTGTCTGTGGGCTGCCCCCCGCGGTACACTTGGTACATTCTAGAACCCAGCTACTAGCCTGGACAAAGGCTGTACTTCCCATATCAGCCCCACCCGAGGTGACGAGGATGAGAAAGGATATTCGAAGTGCAGTTTTATTCCACCAAGAGGAGAGTCGAGTTCCATCTACACGAAGAGGAGGTCCGTCGGGGTCAGAGCAGCTGGAGGATGAAGCCGATAATGGGCGCCTAAGACTGATTCCACCTTCGCCAGCCTACTAAGTGCTTCAAAGGTATTTTCTTTGGTTGTAATATTGTATAGCAGGTTTAACTATAATGTCCCTCAGTATTCTTAGAAATAGTGTAAATAGATTGTATATGTGTAAGTTGTTTTTAAATAATAATGTAATTTGTTAAAACATGTTTACTTTAATATCTCCCTGCATGCCACTTACTTGGATCAGTAAACACGATAACTTTGGAGAGGGGATCCAGTGGTTTCATTAAATAACATCGACTATATATCGATTAAAGATATTAAGTATGCTTTTTTGAAGCTACCGATGCCTTAGAAAAGCCGCCGGTCAATAACATCAAACAACAACAAATATATATATATATATATATATATATATATATATCGAACTCGTTCAACCATCAAAAACAGTTTTTTATCACTTCTTTAGAATTAGAGGTAGCATGGCTTTGATCACAGCAGCACAGTGTTAAATAATAATTAACATATAGAAGCCTAGTACCCACTTTAAAAGATAATCTATTTCTCATTGTGGATTTAAGTTAATGGATCGAAGGGGGGTCGAAACGTTGGCAAACAATAAATAGTTGAAACTATTTAGTTGTTTCATTTAATGACCGCCACCCGGACTAATTCCTTTTAGTAATCTATTTCTAATTTAATTTTTGAAATTTCATGACTGGTTTTTTTTTTTCAATTACGCAATGACAAGGATCTTGAAGAGGAAGTTAGCTAATGATCAATTAAAGTTACGATATCGCCCAAAAGCATTTGCTATTTAATAAGTAATGAAAATTTCCGATTAAGTTTGTAAAACATTTCAGATTACTATTATAGTATTCTATAATAAAAACAGACTGGTTATGTTGATATTTGAAAGTGATCGGTTCTTTACCGACGTAAAAGAAATAGATTTGTTTAGGAAAATATGCGTCAACGCACAAACGTCTAGATGGAATTCAATAGAATTTACACAGGGAAATACAGAAAAAAAACACGCGAAATGGAATTTTCATTAAGATCCGGTCAACAAAAAATAATGTTATATCCTTCTTTCTGTGATCTGTAATAACTGGGTCCGGCATTCGAATCTCGGCTGTGGCAGAATTGTTTACTCGGTTATTTTTGCTGTGAAGCGACCATGGGGTATGGACATAGAGGACAACCAGAATCTATAAAGTGGCTACCAAAAAATAGAGGGTGAAACTAGCGGCTATGCTAATCTATGCCTAATCGCTTCATTGCACGGCAGTACAAATCTCGAAGCACTGAACCCTGTTTTTTTTAAACTTTTTTCGAATTGTATATAGCTTAAAATTAATTCATATTTGTACGTATTTGACATTTTTAACTACGTGAAATATCTAGACCTGATAACCCAATCTTTATGAGGCGAAGAAGGTAATAAGACGAGCCTAATAACTATTTTTGAATGTAATCTAATTGTTTTGAGAGAGTGTAGAGAAAGATTATTAAGGTAATTTTAGGTATGAATTCAAGATTCAATTTATTTTTTCCTGGATTTTAATGTAATGTCGCAAAAAAAAAATATACATAATCTCAATTATAAAGAAGCTGTATTTTAGACGGGATGAGCTAGTCGGGAAGATTGACCACTGTATTGAGAAGATTGACAGGAGTAAAAACTTACTATAGCTTTGTGGTGCCAAGAAAAATCATAGCTGGACGACAAAACAGACTTGTTACTGTTTACAGTAATATTCCTCCGAAATTTCAATATTCTCACACAAATCCTCCAAAGTATTCAAATTATTACTACATTTTTATTTATTTATTTAGGTCTCCCTGCCTTGCCATATGGCAATACGGGCGTCGGTAGCCATGAGTGAGATGCTACCAGTAGTAATCTTGAGTTTCTGTTTTTCTTCTCTTCACAGCTTTTTTTTTAATCTGGTCTTTCCTCGATGACCATCTGTTCAGCTCCTGCTTCTTCTCTCGGAGGTGGTCTTCCTCGATCCCATCCAGTTCCACCTACGTTAAAAGCTGCTGGGCCCACTAATGTTTTCCACCCGTGAATAAATGATATAAATTGTTCATAATTTTGTTCGGACACCAGCTGAGGGAAATCGCTCACCGAGAGGACCCAGAGCCCACATTCCCTCAATGGTTTGGCCCTTAGTGCCTCAAACGCGGAACATTCCACAATGATGTGCTCAGCAGTCTCCGGGACTCCACAACTGGGGCACAGGGGATCTAAGTCTTTTCCGAAACTGTGCAGCTTACTTCGGAAAGCCCCGTGCCCAGTGAGGAATTGCGAGACCCAGTAATCCGGAACAATCCATTTGGCTTTCAATCGTGGCCGGACCGTGGGGAAGAATTTCTTTAAGGTAGCACCTTTTGAGATTGTCACCCACCGCTGGTCCCACTCATCAATGGTATGTTCCCGGATTGCACTCTTCCATTTCCTTGGGTCCTCCGCAATCCTCATTTGGATATTCCCCGGGAGACCTGCTTAGGACCTGCTAATTATTACTGCATTGTTAAATATGGGTGAAGTCCCTCAGTGAGGATAAAATTGCTATGAAATTCAAATTACTTATCGCTACAGACATTTCCTCAATGCCAGCCTGCGTCACTCATTCTGATATTTATCCTGTATACATGTACATGTATTCTTCATTGCTTTTTTGGTTTTGTCCATTACCGTCTATTACTGTGTACTGTGTTATGTTTTTTTATAGTTGTTTTTTATGTAAGTACTATATAATTCAATTTTGTATTTACATACCTTAATTTTATAATTTGTATATATGTATATGTATTCCTTATGCTTTTTGGTTTATTCATTTACTATTTCTGACTGTGTACTGTTTTCCTGTTTCTTAATAATATTATTTAGGTATTTAATAATTCAATTTTGCGTGTACAAGTCTTAATTTTACATCTTGTATAGAAGTATATGTATTCCTTATATTGTTTTGGCTAAGTCAATTACTGTTTCTTACTGTGTACTGTGTTAGTGTTTCTTTATAATTGTATTTTTATATTTTTTAAGTGTTATATTGTTTCTTACCGTAATGTGAGTTACTGTTTATTTATATATTTTTTTCTTTTTATATTATTGAAGTATTCTATTGTTTCTTACTGTGCACTGTGTTACAGTTTGTTATTGTACTTCTGTTGCATTACCGCAGGTGAACTTTTCCCCACACGAGCTTGCTTTAGTGGGATAGAGAATTCTACTCTGTAAAAATCCCTGTAATTTCAATTAAATAAAGAATTATATAAAATATATATATTATTATGCTATGCTTATCTTATCACCTACATTTGTTAAAAAAAAAAAAAAAAGTATATGTATATAAAGCTTTCGATAAACGTTGGCTGTTAGCCAATCAGTGTTATTAAAAATTCTGTGATACAACCTATTGTAATTTTATTTAAAAAACAATTCTATGCTTTTTCCTCTAATAGTCGAATCTATATACGCACAATTTTGAATTAAATATTAATAAAAATATTTTAATACTTAAAAAAATATTTTTTGCTAATAATTATCATTAAATTACTTTATTTTACATATGTCACCAACATTTGAGAATCATTATATATTCAGATATATTCTGAAGATTTCATATGTAATAGAGTGGCTGAAGTGCGACCTATTGGTAGGGGTTGATACTGAAGCTTCCCTCGATAATCTGTAGAGTGCAGGACAATGTCTCTTCCTTTATATACTCACATCATGCATTCCTTTCGAAATATTTAATTTTTAAAATAGTAGCAGTAAATACATTAACGGCATTATTTATAACGGAATGTACCTATGTTTTGAATAAACAATAAAATAAAAATATCTTTATAGATTCCATAGGAGTGTTATGGTTCTTAATAAAGAATTTAATAAAAGTGATACAAGGCCAAAACATTGAGCATAATATTAGAAGTCTGTATATCGATAAAACTAGACGATAAGAAATAAATTATTACACTATAAACGTTAACCGAAAGTAGCGAGCGGGGTGGTTTCCGGACAAGTGGTTTCCCGACATTTGGGAAATAAACCTGACGGCTAAGTGTGATCTGGGTCTAATCGACTCCTTTCATGGCCGTTGGCCGTGGAATAGTACGAATCTCCATAAGAACTGAACCTGAGACACTTCATGTCCTGTTGAGGCAGACGTCATTAGCATGAACTTAAGTTAAGGGTCGGTCTTAATTTTGAACAACAAGCTCCCGTATTTTAAGTTAAAAAAAAAAAAACTCTGAGGTAAGCGCTCTTTACAAGGATGCATACCAGTCCTTCGCACAGGTCTTATGGTATCGGCTGATTCACAAGATTAATGACAATTGTTAAATTATATATATATATATTTTATAATATTTAAATACAAAAAGTTTAAATACAGCAAGGGGGTTATAAACGGCCACTACTACGGTTATTATTTATATACCGTGACATTGGAATTGGATCACTAAATAGTGGAGTGTTCTTTATCGAACGAGATTTCTGATTATAGAAAAAAAAACAATAAATGGATTTTTGTCAGGTTCAGAAATATTGATAATTTGTTTAAAAAGAAAAAAAACAATAGTTGCCCACATATTATCAACCAACTTGAGGCCAAACAAAATTAACAACAGTAAAACTAGTTGAGTTTAAGCTAATAAATTTTTGCCGACCGCACTTATGTAAAGGTATAACGTATACACGTTTCATCATTTTTTATTAAGTCTTTTATGAGATGTTCCGCCATAAACAGGGTTGAATTTGGCAAACACCCATTTCTGATAAGCAATATTAAAATGAGAAAAAAAAAGTAGTACAAAGCAAATAAAAATAAAAGTGGTAAGATATGTAGAGAAGATCCTTATTGTATCGCTGGTTTATGTTTTTATTTGATCTGCAAAACATCCCGAGTTATAGAGGATTTCGCAATACACGTTTTTGGCCACGAAGCTACATTTAGATGGTAGTTTTGTGATTCAAGTAATTTTTCTAAATTATAACAACCACTTTTTTTAAATATTTAAAATCCAATATAGTGTAATATATATTTGTTTTCACGAAAAGAAAAAGAAAATCAGTAAAAAACTAACTATTAACTAACATTAATAATCACCCGGAAAACATAGAGGGGGAAATTGCAATAATGACATTCCACAATAGAAATTATTCGATAATTGAAAATTTGTATAAGATCATAATAAGAGATTTTCGGAAATAAATATTGGTAACAAGTATTTTTCAAAAGTAATGTAGTCATGTTCTAAAAAATATCACGTAAGTAGGGGTGAGTGGCTGCGAGTGAATCCCTATTTAATTATATGTCTAAAAAAGTCCGAATGAAAACGGTATTTCAACTCATAACCTTTGGCTTGGTGCATGTATATATATATATATATATATATATATATATATATATATTATATATATATATATGTGTGTGTGTGTGTGTGTGTGTGCGCATTTGTGTGTCTATATACATATATATTAGCTATCTGCAATTATGACCTCCCTCTCTTTATCCACCACTCTAAATACCACCTCTATGCTGACGATTTCCAAATATACCTTTCCTTCCCACCCTCCGACCAATTACCAGCTACAAAAAGACTACAAGAGGACTTAAATTGAATAAGTCACTGGGCTGTAGCCAATAAGTCAAAACTTAATACTGAAAAAACAAAATAAATTGTAATAGAATCCCATCACCTTCTGAAAACTGTTCCACATATCCCAACCCTGTACTTAAATAGTAATCCTATAAAGTTCCACCCGACTGTCAGAAATCTTGGTGTGACCTTCGACCAAACTCTATCCTTCCAAAATCATATTTCCGAAATCTCCCGTCGAACCTTTTCAACCTTAAAGCGACTATATTCCCTCCGTCACATATTCGCGTATGAAACCCGAAAACTACTTGTTACCTATCTGATATTTCCCCACTTCGACTATTGCTGTACGGCATACGATGGTGTTTCTGGGGATCTCGAGGTAATAATAATACGCTTAATTAATTGCTTTGTCCGATTCATCTTCGGGGTCTCCAGGTACACCTCCGTGTCCCCATTTTATGGCGAGTTGAAGTGGCTTTACCCTTCCAATCGTCGCAAGTATTGCCTTACGTGATTCCTTTACCAAGTTATCCAATCCCGCCGTCCATCATACATTTTTGACATCCTTTAATTCAAATCCCTGTCCATCCTCGTTGTACACGCTCCAGGCCTTCAGATTTATACAGTACAGCCCACCGAACTGCACATTTCGACAGATCTTTTCTCATTCGATCCTCAATCCTATGGAATTCTATCCCTCCTTCCATTCGTCACTCCAACTCTCTTTCAACCTTTAAATCCTGCATATTTAATCATTTAATGAATATCCAGGCTCAATAGAATTGTAAATAATTTATTATCATTATTTTTTTTTTGGGCGTTGTCTTCTTATTTGAATATTCTAATTTTATATAAGAAATTATTAACTTGTTAACATGTATTTAACTTACTATAAGACTGCAAAGCACATTTCGTAAATTCTGTATTTTTTATTCTAAAGGGACATGTCCCAGGAAATAATAAGAATTTATTTATTAGTATATATATATATATATATATATATATATATATATATATATATATATATATATATATATATATATTCAATACTATATATATATATATATATACTATATATATATATATATATATATATATATATATATATATTCAATACTATATATATATATATATATATATATATATATATATATATATATATATATATATATATATATTCTTTCTAGGCTATTCTTTGAATATACATTGATAGCCCCTTTCAAACCTTTATCGCTGCCAGAAATTATGTTAAACCATTGTTTATTAAAAATGTTAATCTGTGATTTATAGGGTAATAAACTTTGAATAAATATAAGTAATTATATTCTGTATGATCATTGAATTCAATTGAAAATAAATTCTTTTTCTTTGAACAAGTTAAATGAATGTGCATTTCTAAAGAAGTATTATAAAACTACGTTATCATTGTTAAAATGTCATTCAGTATTATTATGGTATTATATGCAGCCTATATTCGAAGTTCATTTGTATATAGGATTTTCCAATCCTGGAATTCCTAGCAATCAAATCCTTTGGATGCTAATCAATTTAACTATTTAACTAAACGCAATACGAGTTATTTCACTGCTAATAAGGGTCTAGAAGCATAATTTTGCGGATGGATAGGAATGTTTAGTGTTTTCTCATATAACAATTAGTTACCGTTAACATTTCCCATAAACATTTTATGTTGAAAAAAATTGTACGACCACGAGCATTCAAATAAACGTAAAACATATACACCAATACTCAACATAATGATACACACATATATAAATATAAATTACAAATGTTTTCTTTTACGAAAATATAATAAAGATCAGTTGTATGTCTTTTCACCAGTTAAGAAAGTTAAGTGGATAAAATCAATGATCAGACTTAAAGAAATTTAAAGGATAGGACATGCTATTTAAACAAAAAATAAAAGACAGAGGGTTTGCTTTTCTGATTATGATAAATGGTCTGCCAAGAGCATTGTTGCTCCAAGGAACAAGATAATTATTTTAGAAAGAGGGGAGAAAAATTCCATTTTAGGATTGATGACGGGGCAAAGAAAAAAAAACATTCCATAGAACTTGGATATAGTTCAGATTTAATCCGTATATTAAATGTTTAAATCTTTAGAAAAAAAAACAATTAGATAAGAAAACATATCTTAGAAAAAAATATTTGTATTCCTTCATCAAAAAGTAATTACGTTGTTATAACATCTGAGTAATAACCCCTCAAATTATTAAGCATACATTTTTAACTAATACATTAATGAGGCTATGTGAACATTATTGAATAAGTAGAAATGATTTTATAAATACGGAGAGGATTAAATTGAAATATTTAAAACTCTACGAACTGTTTTCCAAACCCAATGCTTAGCTTAACAATTGTTTGAAGCTGATCTTAAGTTGTAATGATATTTTCGTGGAAAATCAGGTAATACCTCTCAATCTATTTATAAGTTTAATCGAATTAGGAATTGAAGTAGAATTGATAGTTAATAAAATTTATAATGAAGAAGTTTGTTGGGGTGCACTTATCAAAAATAAAACAATAAACGTCAAAAAGAAAAGCGTCTTATATTTGTTTGCCAACGTTTCACTCTAGATTATAAGGGCCACATCAGGGTTTACTTAGTCGAACACTCTTTAAAATCCCCTTTCCGAGTCAACCCAAATGAATGCTACAATTTAGGCCGAAACATAGGCACACAAATGTAAGAAGTTTTCATAGATAGTTAGTAATTGACCACAACTATTCAATTTTATGAATTCAATAGTGAAATTCGAAATTAATTAATGATGTTTTTTCTCATTCCTAGTATTCAAAGAATTGAAAAATGATGCGATCGTAATTCTTAACCGAAAACCGATCTATAGCAGAAACAAATTTAATCTTTTATTTTTAGCCTGTTTGAAAGGTGCCACTAACCAAATTTCGTAATACTATTTATTTTATACTCCTATACATTAAGGATTTTTTTTCATGAACATTTATAAATCTTCCTTTCTACTTTCAAGCTTAATATCTTCCTTTTGCTAGTATCTGTTAGCACTGCTTTCCAACGAATTTCTTCCTGTCATTCAATCACAACCTGCTGCAACTGTTCAATAGACTCAGAAAGAAGAACATTATTGTCACAGAGAAGAAACTGCATCACCACCACACGAAGGTTCCTAGTACCCAGAAACGTCTGATGGCCACCACTTCCTCTATATAAATTTGAAATAACACTGGGCTCAAAATATCTCTTTGTTTGACTCCTCTGACTATGTCTGATTAATTAGACTCCAAACCGCTTTGCCGAAAAACTCTCTTTATGTGGTAGTATATATTGGGCTGATGCGAAATTAATGCAGGTTTCCTCTATTGCAATATCTTAATTCCAATTGTGTAAACAAAACTAATCCTATCATTGATCATTATTATACCAAAACAAACCTTATCTAATACCCTCTCTTTCACCATGAATTTGTTTAGTAAAATCGTTTTGTTCAGTGTGTTCAAAGGTCTTGAATCGAAAATGTCAAAGTGCGATTTTCGTCAAATTTATTTTTACGAATTTAAATTAGGGCGCAGCGCTGCGCAAACGGCTCGTAATATTAATGAAGTGTGGGGTCAGGGGGCTATTAATGAGTGCACGGTGCAGCGTTGGTTCCAGAAGTTTCGCAGAGGAGATTTCGACCTCGAAGACAAGGAAGGTCGGGGCCGTCATCTTGCTCTGGACAACGACCAGCTGAGGTCAAAAGTGGAAGAAGACCCAACCAAAACCACACGAGAAATGGTGGCGGAACTCGGAACTCAAAAATTGCAACGTCTTTGCCCAGCATTGATGAATCGGAAGGGGCCGATCCTGCTCCACGATAACGCCAGACCACACGTTGCACAACCAACGCTTCGACGACTGCACGAGTTGGGCTACGAAGTCCGCCTTATTCACCTGACCTCTCTCCTACAGACTTCCACTTTTTCAGTCATCTGGACAACTTTTTGAGGGAGAAAAATTTTCAAAACCAGGACGACATTGAAAATTCTTTTCGTGATTTCATCGAGTCCAGGAATTCGGATTTTATTTCTGGTGGAATAAGAAAGCTTGTTGAACGTTGGCAAAAGTGCATTGATTCAGATGGAAATTATTTTGATTAAATATATATGGTTAAAGTAAAGATATGGCGTATTTACAATACCTTCTAAAAACCTGCATTAATTTTGCATCAACCCAATAGATTGAACACCACCCACAATGTTTCTTAGGATGTCCTTAGCTCTAAGATCTTTCCCTATTTCTTAGGGACTGCATCAAATGCACCCTTCTGTTTAAGGAAAGAGAGGTACATATATTTATTTCGAATCCAAAATAACGACAATATATATCTAATACGAGGATAAAAAAAAAAAAAAAAGAAGCCCAATGAGATTACCTATCATATTTTTATAAGCAATTCGTGCTAATAAATTCAAAGCTGTTTAAGTCAGTAATGAATCATGTGACGGTCATCCATCAAGTTCTAATGGATAGTTATAAAAGTTTATTTTATTTTTCATTTCAAAGAGGCTAAAAATACCCTGATAAACCCCTTCCCATATTCCTCGGCTCCCTATAAAACTAGACATCAACTGTAGACTCCTTGCATAATTCATGAGCCAGGGGCCTTCTTCCCAGCTGGGATTTCAGAGGCTTAGCCGATATTCTGTTTGTATAAAATAGTGTTAATCCGTCATATTTTTATAAAGGTATTACCTTTAGGAGGACTATAAATCAACGCGCAGTGCCCAGGGTGAAAATGAAATATTATATTTTGGAGCCATTCAGTTTTAATTTTATATTCTATTGTATTAAAAATAAACATCTGGTGCGGTCAACACACGGTGTTCACTTTTCTCGGCTGTTAAAATCAATCAAAGAACTAATAAATAAATATAAAGTTGAAAAAAGTTTTAAGTTAATGTAAAAAATCTGGTACGGGCAACAGACGACTTTCACTTCCCTCATTTGTTAAAATAAATTAAAGATTTTTTAAATACATTTAGATATGAATATAATTTTTTTTTCAATTTATTTATAGTAATTTACAACTGTACTAAAGAATACAATAAGTAAATATGTAGAATGAATTAAAAAGTCATGGAAATGTCTTGAGAAAGAACCACCCAATGGTAGCACTTCGCTAACTATTTTAATACAGTAGGTCCCGAGGCCACCTTCTTTTCAGTCACCTTGGAGGGTTATCAGGGATATCTGAGGAAGATAAATTACGGACAAGTGGGTTTGTATGGGCAGGGAGTTTAGAATGTAAAGAGGAGTATCTATCACGGGCTTTGTTAGCAACAAATGGGATGTTCTATAAATTGTTAAATAATTAATTACATTCAATTTCGGTAGAAGCATTTGTTTTATAAAATAATTATATTATTATCTGAAGCAATCAGATAGTTTAATCGGCTTTTCATAATTATCTGTTTTCATTCGAGTTTTCAACATTATCTGTTTTCATCATTATCTGAAACAATCAGATGGCTTAATCGGCTTTTACCACTCTCTGTCGTCTTCCTTCAACTTTTACAAGTTTGCTTGTAACATAAATATGTTTTATAAAACCATTAGCTTTCCAAAGGTATATTATACATCTATATTACTGCTCATATGTTCAAAAACACTAGAGTTGCATTAAAAATTATTGTTGCTATTTTCTCCTTTATTTGGATATCGAATTTGTTAAATTTATTTACTGACACGTTTTTTAACATTACTAACAAGACGATATTGATATTTTTTTCGAATTTAAATATTAATTAATTTGGAGTAAGAAATTTTGAAATTGTCCGTATTTAAATCCTGTCAGACAGTTTCCTTCAGAATGAAACTTATTTTATATCAAAGTCTATTAAATTTTACATAGAGTTAATTCAAAATTGTTAGAGAGTATTTTTGAGAAAATAGTAAAAAGGAAAAAATGCATAGTATAAAGTAGCTCTTCTCGTTAGCTGATATTGATAAAAAAATTGCTGTGCTAGACTTACCACACAAACACTACAGACACAGACACAAACACGCACACACAGACCTCCTTGAGGTAGTTAGTCATTTGGACTTAGGAGACCCTAAAATCTGTATTTCCAATAAAAAATCGAATTCGATAATTTTCACAATCGCAATACATACCCTTAATTAATATTTCATATAAAGGTAAGTGAAATTAAAATTTATATACCTAGTATTAAACGCTTGTTAAGTCATCGTTGATAATGAAATATTCACAAAAGTCGTAGTAGGATGGTCATATTAGCATTTTCATGGGAAAGTTTTGGTCCAGTTTTGATTTTAATCCGGGATAGTAATAAGAATACGTTAAAAATTTAAATTTGTTTCCTAAATATAAAAAAATAATCTATGTTCAGAAAGTACATTACAGTACATAATCCCGGACATATTGCGTTATTCTATTTTGATATAAATTAAAAAATATCATCGCAAAAAATATAGCAATAATTAATTACATTTTTTCCGAGAAATGTTAATAATTTTAAAATATGTTTAATGTAAATTCATCTTTTTCTAGGTTTGGGTATAACGGAGGAAGAACCCTAGGAAAAACATCCCTTTTGTGTGGGGATGTTGATTGTGTGTTTTTCACCTCGACCCTCTAAATCACGTCAGCTGCAAACCTCAATCAATTCAAGGCAATGTTTTTCAGAAGTTGAGGATAAGGTTAGTCCGCGTTCTGATCTATTGCATAACACTTCTTGGTTAGAAATTTGTTTTTTTTCAATCAGTGCTCTATGTAGTATAAAAAATACTTTAAAAAAAATATATTTTATAAATTTATAGACTAAATGTTGACGTCTAATTTATGTTTTTGATTTTACTATTATTCTATCTCGAGGATATTGCATGACCTTTCTTTCCATGGCAAACCTCAATTCCGATGGAACCTACAATCCTGCTTCATCGAAATTTTCAATGATTCTCTAAATCCTCTCAAAAGAAGAAGATAATCATAAAAAGAAATCAGTGATACCACGGTACCTTCGATCTTCACATCATCTTGGGGAAAAGTAAATAGAACCAAACCAATAGTAGTTTCAGCATAGGGAGTTTGAGTATTGTGATAGGTCCATACAACAATGGTCCCGTGACAGAGCACTGCGGTACACTGCATATTACGTTTGGATGTTTCTTTCTCTCATCGGTATTTTTTAATATTATTTATTGATTACTAGAGTTATAAATTCTGCCACACTCATAGGCAATAAGTATTAAAACTTTAAGAAAGCATTTTTCCATGTGTACAAAGTAAAGAGAAATAATATGAATAAAACAAAAATAAAGAAAAAAAAATAATGACCTTGGTCACACTCATAACTATGTAAGATATTAGATACTGTCCCTGGGACTCCGAATTATACCCTGAAAGCAACCACTAGTCAAGAGATAATTCCTGGAGATCCCAGCGCTTCTCATTCAGCCCGTTACTGCTTTTGTAAGCCAGTGGAGACTGAGGAAGGGGAATGGAGCCACATACCCCCCTTATATATTACTTTACAGTATTATCATGATCCTATATTTATTTAGCGAATACCGGTGTAAGCTATAATCATTTGCCAAGAATCTTGCCAAATATTTCACTCGTACTGCATTTTTTTTTTTTACGACTTTTGGTATCTGTATTATAAAACAAAAGGGATTCTAGTTTTTAAATTTGTATTTATTGCTCCTACACTTACCCTGTTCACTAATCTTTGCCAAGAATATTTTTTCTTCACATGTCGAACAAATGGCCAGTATTTAATAAAATAATTTAAAGATGAGGGTTAATCTTGAAGTGCTAAGTCCTGCAGTCTGCAGAGAATTGCATTTTTTAATTTATTTAAAAGTTGCACATAAGTTCTGCCATGTATTTCTACTTTTATGGTCGAAGAAAGTATCAATTTAGATTTATAAAATACTAGCTGTAACCCCGCGGCTTTTCTCACGCACATAGTAAGTTGGTTTAAATTTAAGTTAAATGAATCACTTTTTTCAAGCCAATAACAAAATCTTTTTTATTCACTATAAATCATTGCAATTGCTAGTGTAAAAAACAGCCAGAACAGTTGCAAGTGTATCCATGGTACGCAAAAACCATGGTCATGGTATCATATTCTTTAATATATTTTTTTATTTTTAATACTGATTAATGATTTTGCGTTGATGTGGTGAGAAATTTAGCCCACTTTCGAATGAGTACCTATAATCTTTAACATAATTTCTTTAAAGGTTTAGGCAAAAGATAAAAAAATTATCTGTTACTTTTGGCTTATTTAGTTCAGTTTAGTAGTAGTCTAGAAGTTAAATAGCGTTTATATATTTTGAGGTAGTGTACTGGACTACTGATCTCCAGATACCGAGTTAAAATCCGGTTGGGGCAGGATAATTATTTTTTGTTATGATTACCCTCCTGGTACCCATCCTGCTACCAAGTGAGTTCTCGGAAATGGTTGGAAAATTTCAAATGAACACTCTTTTACTTTTACTTTATTTTTTATTAAGCTCTGTGGGGTGTTGCAAGCATCCCTTCTGCCACTCCATGAAACATCAAACTGAACGAAATGTAGAACCTCCAATCACTGTTTATACTATTACATCATGTCTATTATGGTACTTTTGCCCATCATTAAAGGCATCTCTAATGTCGGAACGTTTCAGATTTCTTGTAAATCTTATCGGTAAATATTACACGTACACATGTATCGTAAATCGTAAAAGACCAAAAAAAAAAAAAAAAATTCATAATGTTTTGTTTTCAAATTTAATGATTTTTTTTTTTAATTTAATGATCTGCAACAAATATCAATCATTTGAATTTTCAATTTGTATGTGCACTCTGAGATGTAAAGTGCTCTACTCGGGCTAGGACTTCTACATGCCCAAGTTTATTTCTCTTGCCAAACATTTAATGTACAAGTATTATTTGAAGAAATTAATTTTGATTAACAAAAAAAGGTAATAATCTTTTTAGTCAGTGTACATACAGAATTTATTAGATTCACTGAAGTTTTAGAGCGTATAAAAGAAATAAAGTTCTAGTTAGTATTTTACTCGATTTCCTAACTTGTACTCTTAGTGGCCAAGAAAAGTGATATGTACATTACACTTGTTTGTTTTAATATAACTTCATCATTTCATTTTTTAACTTTAAAAAAAAATAAATTTAATGATATCATAGGATTTTAAAAAAGTAATATTTTTCAAGTATTATGTTATTAAAGAATTTATTTTTTAAACTCATTTCCCGCTACTTTCATGAACTCTCACATTACCTCTCTATCGTAAATTTCCATCATCTCTTTTCTCACTATGTCATGCGGCATGAATTAAAAAAGGGAAGCAAACTTCGAGAGCCTAGTTATCAAAAAAGGCGCTAAATACCGCTCATTAGAGCGTTAATTGTTTATTTTTTTTATAGTGTTCTTTAAAGCTATTTTTTCCGTTTTTGAAAAAGGAAACATGTTGTTCTTACATTATATCAGGATTTAGAAGAAGCGTTTTTCAGTAAAGCAGTGATTCGCGAATTTTTTTGCATGCTATCCATAATTCATAGCAATTTTAATGTAGTTAGGTATTTAAATGGTAGCAGTGGACTTGATAAAACCAAATTGAAAAATAATAATACAAGTGGATAAAAGTTGTAAAAAAGGCAATTATTTGGCAATTTGTTGCCTTAACGAGGAAATGATAGCCACACATAACCATACGTGAATGAGAAGAAGCCCAGCCAGAATTCAGATCAATGATTTTTCAAGCCTGGGTTGCATTAACGCAGTATGCCCGGGAAAACTACGTGGGTTGTTAACCGCATATCTCAATGCGGTAGGTTAAACTCGATTCAGGGTTGGGATAGTGTTCTTTGATGGAGGATCCGGAAAACGTATTCAGGAAAATATTTATAAAAGAGAGTTGAGGGGATAAATAATACTGTAAATAATGGGAACTACTTGTGGGAGCGGGTTACCTGTTGCCGCGCGGCAGGGCGCCGGCGCTGGGACCTCAACTCCAGCCTTCTCAGTCCTACTCCAGGCGAGGAACGCTCCGCGCCTCGCTCTCAGGCAAGTAACACTTCACATACAATAAATATATGTTATATACAAAATAATGTATTGTGAAGATTTATTTTTATTTAATTTTATGAGAATTTTTACTCCAACCATTTTTAGAAATCGTAAGTTTTGCGTTTTCTTTTTTTTTTTGTTTAGCTTACATTACTACTTTACGTTAATTAAAATAAAACCAACTAGATTCAGTCGTATAGTAAATTTCATTCAAAAACTTGCAACGTTCTTGTTTAAAGAGCTTATTTGACATCTGCATTTGTATATTTTGGCATTCAACAACAATCAACGATGACCGTCAACGCGTTTAAAGAATTTTTTTAAATTAAACCTGTCAGATATTTTTGAATAAGAAATATGCTATATAAAAATTCAGCAGCAGACATAATAGGCAAGGAGGAGGAATGTGCCGCAGCACCCCTTCCTAGGCTTTTATTTAGCCTAGTGGTCTCTCATCCAGCTTCTTCCTAGCCTTTATTTATAACAAGGATTGCAGCTACATATATATCGCTTATAAGTTTATTAACGTATCCGTACAGTTTGCTATGAAGAATCGAATAGAGAGTTCGTATATGTTGAAAACTATTGGTTAATGTAAGTCTCTTTTTTGTTTTTTTTTACATACAACTCATTATTTATAATTCGTTAATAGTTTTTAATCTTAAAGTATTGATTTTATTATCTAAGTAATACCTATCTATAAACGCCGACATTGTTGATTACTTCTTTAGCTTTAACATTGATTGTTATTCATTCATTATATTTTTTCTTTTAATTAAGTGAATTGTATTCCCATAACGATATAAAATGGAAATTTTTATTTTTAAAATATTGTATTAATTTCATATCATGTTGTATTAATTTCACTGCATACAAAAAATCTATATTGTATTATTGATTTATTTGTATTATTATATTGTATTTTTTATTAGTAACTTTTGTGACGACATTGTTTTCAAGAACAATTTTGTTTATTATAAACCTTTGTGCGATACAAGTTCGGAACTTAGTAACATGAATAATTAAATAAGTAAAATAATTGATATATTAAAAACATGTTCTTTTATGTTATAGAATGTCTTTGCAATTTATTTCGTTTATTGGAAGGAATTAGTCCGGGCAGCGGTCATTAAATGAAACAGATAAATAGTTTCAACTATTTATTGTTTGCCAACGTTTCGACCCCCTTTGTTGGTCATCATCAGGGCACATGGTGGGAGAATGGAAACTCCATTTCATTTATTATAACATTATTTAATGGGGACCTTATTAGTGTTTCTGTTATAATCTTATTTATTTGTTTAATGTTTAACTATGATGATAATCGATAGTTCGATTATGTATTTTTAATTAGTAAAATAAATTTAATAATTCATGATTTTTTATTATTATTATGTTGTATTTTAGTTCTATATCATAAAAAAATTATTGTGAACGGCAAAATCTTCGCAATCATTGCTCTTATACTTACACATATATTTTCTATGCGTGAATTAGTGCATCTCAATATAGATATTTTTCAAAATACCATCGACACATATTGTTGGCAAAAAGCCCGTAATCAAACATTAGCTTGAAATGAAATAAATTAACAAGATACCGCCATCTACCGGTTATTTTTTTAATGAAAGCAAAAGTGGGTCGTTTTAATTTGTTTTCCTTGTCCTAAATTGGACAGATTGTAATATTACTCAGTAAAGAATTGTTTCTATTAAAAAAAAAAATAAAATTGTTTCTTAATATAATCTATTGTATTAAACGCCATTTGTAAGGTAGGACATATTTCTATTGACGATTAAGTAAACAAAATTAGTGCTTCTTCTTAAGATTTTTTCATTTTGAGTATATTTTCCTGAAAACCGTACTTGAGAAAAAATGCTTTATTTGACATCATTGCCCAAATACAGAGGGTTTAAATATAATGCATAACATACTTAATCAGTCTTAAGTATATATTAGTAAAAACATTTCTATTTTTTATATTTTTCGTTTTTGAATAATTAATTCACAAAAATAATCTAACTTTTTATTAATGATATACACTTTTTCATTTTCAGGAGTATTTATTATTTATCACATATCAAAAACATAAAAATAAACATACAAAGTTGGCACACCTACGTAGTATTTATGAAATAAGGAATTAACCAAAAAATAAGTAAATAAAAATAAATAAATAAATTGGTACACGACTACCTATACGATATGTGACGATAGAGATTCCTAGAGAGTCCAGGATTACATTTTCGTACAAAATCGCGACATCTCTAGTACCTAATCCTAGGACTTATGGAAAGCTTCTTCTGGCTTTGGGATAGTTCCGCGAGATCCCTAAGGAGAAATTTCCATCGCCGAAGGATTTATTCATGTTTTGATGTATTTCTTTTTTTTTTTTCTTGTTTTCTTTTCACCCCACTTGCCTGATCGAGGCCATTTGTTTCATACCAGACAGTTGGGTCCAGGACCAATGCTGTTTTCCCAGTCTTTGGGAATGCGATAGTTTTAACATACCTTGCAGAACAGTCCATGTTGCGCAGTATATATCATCCCTGAAGATTCTCGTCCTTAATCATATGATGCCAAATCATTGTTTTCTCGCTGGTACTGTCTCCATAATGGATATTTAGTTTTAAGGCATTGAACCATTATGAACTCAAAAATTGTATATCTTACATGAATATGCCTGCCCTTATTTGACCAAGTAAACAAAATTATTTTCTCGCACAGACTGTCGACGAGCACTTACTCTTAAGGGCCCTTATCAACATCTAAACTTTCAGAAGACGGAACCACTACATACAGTGGACTTAAAATGCCAAACTTGAAATGCCGCAAAGGTAGCTTAAGTTCGGAAAAGGCCTGTACTGTTGCACTAAATTTGTTTTTGCAACATTGTTTCCTCTGTTACTGGAGTTTTTCAACAATAAAGGAGATAAAAAAAACTAATCTTTCAGTACATTTCGCTATTTCCTGATAATACTGGAATATAGACAAGTAAAGTATCTCAGAGGGCATCTCAACAGTCCAGCGACTGCCCAGCGGCAATACACAATTGTAGTAGGAGTGCCTTCGATTGACAAAAGATCAGGACTAGAACTGTAAGTAAAAATATAGGTTCTTTGTACATCTCAGATATATAAATCCACATAAATGTTTTCCTGCTTAGGCTAACTTAATAAATATAAATAAATTATTTACCTGATTAATGGCAAACTAATAAATAAACAACAATTACTAATAAATTGCAAGCCTAATTATTTTTATTTATTTGAAGGTAATATCCTATTCGGATGATATTTACTGTGTATTTTTTTTAAATTTCTGTCCCATCGTTAGCTATATACATTCGTGAAGACTACTTAAAAGGACTTTGCTTAGTATAAAAATGTTTGGCAATGGGATGCTTATTTATAAGAATATGAATGGTACCTTCAGAGAATATTTTGAAACCTCATTATTTATCCGTTTAGCCAGAAAGAAAAAATGGTCATGTAAATATTTTAAATATATATACAATAAAGACATTAAACAATTAAAAGTTAAGCTCAAATATTTAACTTGGTTCACCGGCTTTATAGAAAAATATAATTACTTTGCCGTTTTACTCAAAGCACTGCTGGAAACCTCAGTCTCAACATTTCAACCAGCTCTGTATTTGAGCGTTGAATTCTCCCTCCCTCTTTTTCCACCTCCTTGTGAAATTTTCTTGGACCTTCTAAGCTCAAAAGTAGGATCTACTTGAAACGTACCTGAGAAAAATCTACCAGAAACAACAATACAGCCATGTTAATCTTGTTTTCAACGGACTAAGTAACATCGCAATATGTTTTTATTCTTCTTATTAATTGTATATTTAATATTTTTAATTATGATGGCTTCAAATCATATTACTTTTACGTATAACTTGAAATTTTTACGTAAATATATTACATCACTATCTGATATTTGAATGTAATCGTGTCTGGAAAATAATGAAATATTTGGTTAAAAAATAAAATAGAAAAAAAAAAATTTTAACCGTTTTATTAATTCATGATAGTCTAATATATACCAATACATTCTTGCCAAAATGTTAGCAACTTTTTCAGTCCATCAGAATATAATTTCGCATCATAAGAAGTGATAAACTCCAGAACGCGTTTTCTAATTAACTTTTCAATAATTTTTTTTTGACGTAACTAATGGTTTATGTTAAAAAAAGAAGTTGGAGAGAGGTTGGATGAGTAGGTGGAAGGAGCAGGGTTTCATGACGTCACTAGTGAGTGGGCAAGCGTTGTCATGCCTCCAAAGGGTCTCCTTAAAGATTGCTAATTTCTTAAGTGTTTCATTCATTCGGAAACAATACGATTCGGCATTGATGGTTTGACGGATTTAAGAAGCTGCAGTATATCAAAAGATATTATGACCACAAAACTGAAACGATACCTTTTTATGTTAAGTTGGAGGCTTTGGAAAATGTCCCTGTTCAAAACGTCTACTTTTACTATGCATTATCCCTTTTTTCATCAAGACAAAAAATTCTAGACAGAAAAGAGCCAATCATCTTTAGATAGCCTTCAGCTGTCGATTCGCTGAGGTTAAGTTCCCTGCTAGTTCTCGAACAGATGTTTAGAAGTTTCTTCTATCAAATCCTTCAGAATACCGTTCTAAATCTTATCACGACCGTCTTTGTCTCCAATCCTGAACTCTCCCTAATGAAAATATCTGAGCCACCGTTCAACAGTGTATGTAATTAATGTGTATATTCCCAAACACGACTTTTGTTTTGGTTTGGACCCCATTCTGACCGAGTTTAAGCTCGTAAATAAAATCATACGAATATTCCTGGGTAATAACTAAGTAAAGACTGAATTATTCAAGCAGCTAAATGCTACAGAGCTATACAAACATTATTGTTCGGAAGAGGATAACAAATGTTAATATTTATACTAATGAATAACCGAGTTAACAGAAACAGTTTTTTATGTTGAGAGATGAATTTTAAAGCAAACTCAAAATCTCTAAAAGGAATTATCCGGGTGGCGGTCAGTGAATGAAACAATTGAGTAGTTTCAACCTTTTATTTTTACCAACGTTTCGACCCCCCATTGTGGTTCATTATCAGGGCTAAAAAAATCAAAAGAGGTACATTTAAAATAACATAAATATACTTTATTTTAAAACTTTGCGCTAGAGAATGTCAATATTATAACATAAAAGGAACTAGATGGTAAAGAAATCAATTAATTAAATATATGACATATAAAAAACTGAAATAAAACATTGAAAAATGGAGTAGAGTGGAGATACGTATGTATTGTAGCCAAATGGAAACTAGGTACAATTTGGTAGTTTGTGATGTGAAGGTAAATAGAAAGTACGTACAAAGGTTGGGTAAAATGGAAAATGCGTACCGCATGATTGGACGTGATCTAACTACAATAAGTAAAATTGTAATACTAACATTAAAAGAAGTAATCAGATTAATAATATAATAATAATAATATCATAATGGTACTGGAAAATGTTTTAACAAGATTGTTAAAATAGAAACCTATATATGTATATATATATATATATATGTAATACGGAAAGAACAATAATGGATAAAGTTATTTTCTAGAGAGCTCAATATTACATTGGAATGAATTATAATAATATGTTTTCATTAGAGCATTTTTATGTAAATTTAATAATTATTATTAATATACTTACAGTCTCTTTTTTGTCAGGATTCCAGAGGGTGGGGTAGAGAGCACGGATACTGAATTGAAACTGGCTAAATGGTTAGGGCGGGCCTATTTAAGTTGTATTGTACTCCCTCAAAGGCTCATATAACATTACCCCAGGGAAAGAGCCTTCTTTCAGATTAACCCCACACGAAGGCTCAAAGGTATACGGTTTCTGAATGGGGCTATGGTACCCTTCCATTTGTGAGATAACAAAAAAAATTGAAATTGATTTTTGTTTTTACCAACCATCTTCATCACTGGATGAAAATTAATTTAATTCTGTATGAGATATAAAGAAAATGGTTAATTTTATTCTCTAAAAAAGGCGAAAATATTTTAAATGAAATAATAAATTGCATCGCTGTAGGGAAGTGGCAATCATTCTCACTTGAGTATGCAGATAGCTTCTGGCTCTCTTGGTATAAGGACAATACCCTGACACTAACACATGTATTCGACTTGCAACACAAGCACTCTACAGATATTTATCTTAAGTGGTCCCCTATTAGAGAAGAGTTTGCTACGTCACTTTGAAAAGGGCAGCCTATACTTGAATCTAGGGTAGTTTACCGATAACGTTCTCACTCCAAATATAAATTATCATCAAAGCTTACCGAAGATAAGCCGGGTTGATATGTGGAAAACTATCGAAGAACCGTCAAGTGGATAAACCGATCGCATCACGTATGGGGTTATAAATCAGATCATGAACAAATATAACATATGGATACCCAACATTTGAATAAAAAACGCTGCAAATTATTACACAATGGTTTATTATTTCCAAATAACAATATTAGGGCATAACTGCTTAACTATTGTACAATTTAAATAAGTTAAACCAGTATTTATGAAAATATAATTAAAAATAACCACAGGATGTTATTGGGACAATTCACAATGAAATTAAGTGCAAGAAAGAGTGAATGGGTACAAAAAGTAATGTTTTAGCACGATGCTATGGTTTGAAGAAGTATAATTCATTCGGTAATGAAAAACGCATAAATAGCAGTGCGTAATCAAAATTTTTAGAAGCAAGACTTTATATACCAACCATTGGAACGATAATTACCAACAGCAATGAATACTGTATACATAAAGCTTAAAAAAGTTTTTAATAGAAATTATTTTGACAAAGAGGAAAAACGAGTACAGAGTAAATGCGGAATAGAGTGATATAGGCATTTCAGCATTAGCAGTCGTCCATGATTTATTGAATAATTTGCAACGTTTTTTCATTACTGGGCACACTAGCATACTTTTTACTTTCCTTTACCTATATATGAAAAATATAGTAAAGAAAAGTATTGCGATCATGAAAATGTTTTTGCGGAAATACACGTTTTAGAGTCCCCTCAGTCCAAATCACTAAGTCTCGAAAAAAGGTATGTGTGCATATGTGTTTTTTTTTCTTTTTACAAGGGTAGGTGGAAATTTTCAAAAGACGCAGATAGGCCCGTACCTATCCGTTACCCTCTAAAACCAACCTCCCTACACCTGTTTCTCTCCCACCACGGGACTGCCGTTAGGCATTACATCGTGGAGGGGAGTGGCTGTGTGCCGCCTCACTTTTGCAGGCTAACTCCTGCCTCGCCTTTCCTTTTCTTTGGTCCTCAGCTTCTTTATAATATCTGCTGACATGCGTTGGCCAGCCATCCAATAATCCTGCGAGAGCAGCATTAGGCCAATGATATTATCGGCCGTTGGATCAGCGCCACAGATACTCTTGAACTCTTCTCTCTCTCCCTGGAAGCGGGTACAGCAGAAGAAAACATAGGGCACACTCTCTTCTACTCCCGGGCACACTGGACATTCTCCTGTATCGTCCAACTTGAACCTATACTGATGAGCACGGAAGCAGCCATGTCCCATTAAGAACTGAGTAAGGTAGAATTCTATCTCACCGTGCTTTCTTGTGACCCAGGGTTGAATCTGTGTGTATATGTGTGTGTGTGTGTGTATTTGTGTGTTTGTGTGTGTGGTATGTCTAGCTAAAAAAAAAACTAAAAGTTGTAAAAGGTAAAATATAAAGTGACGTATAGGGAATAAATTTATTATTGATTAACAATTTAATGTAGAAATATTATTTAATCTAAATAATATGTTTCCAACGAAAATGAATACAACTTTTTTTAAAATCAATATAGAATATTTTTAAATTGAAGTATATTTAATAGTTTTTGAATTGATTTTAACAGTCAAGGTAAATGAAAGTTGTGGGTTGTTCGTACCAGATTTTTTTAACTTACAAAAATGAGTTCATTGAAAAAAAGTTAACAGGATTTATCAAAAACTGCAATTGAACTTTACAAGATTTTATATATTATATCTTGAATATGATACCACGTCAGAAACAATGGAAGCTATCTATGTAGATCAGGACCAAGGGGCAATACTTGGATAACCGAACGGTAATGCGTGTAGAGTATACTCTTCCGCCTGAATGTCTCAGAAAAGTAATGGAAATTTATTAAATATTACTTTTAATAGACTTATCGTCACTCTAGAGGAATACTTGTAACCTCAGTATTGTTTCCGAACTTTTATTTATAACAAAAATTAATTAGTTAATTAATTGATTTTGTAATGAGTGTTTTGTAAAACAAAACTAAAATAGTATACTTGTCTATGTCTTTCTTCCATATTTAGGAGGAATGTGAGGAAGGAAAAGTGTTGACAGTGAAGGAGAGATCATTTTAAACTTAATTAAAAAATTCCTAAAAATCTAAATAAATATGTTTTTAGTGGTTAGGGCCAAGACCGTCCGCGAGCGGCGAAGAACCAAATCCTGCCTGCGGTGACTCTGCATCAGACTGAACACGGCTGATCTGGAAGGTCGATAAATATCCCTGGTGGTAGGCAGCTGTGCAACCAGTACTGGCATGGAGCCGAAGACGTAAAGGTCGCTTGAGTCCCAGCCAGATATCCAACTGTGAGGGAACGAAGCATACAAAGGACGCAAAATTCGGAGATATTCGCCGAAAGGTGCAAATAATCTCTAGACATCTTGTAAGATGGTCAAGCAAAATAATATAAGATTAGTCTATTAAAGCAAAGTCCTGGCAACTTCTCTTCAGGCATGAGTGACAATTTGGACTTGTAGTTTATGACCTTCTTCATGACTTTGATGCTCAAGGAGTTTAGCCCAGTTTCTAGACGTACTATGTATTTAGCAGTGCTCCTCGGCCTGTTTCAGAAATCTTAGCTGCACCACTTCAATTGCTTCAAGATATCTTAAGCTCCATATGTCAGAAGCATCCATAAGTGTTGAAGACACCATAGAATCATAAAGGACCATTTTCGTCTCCCAAGAATCACTTTTACCCTTCGTAAAATCTATAATACTCTTGCTGTAGCAATAGAAGATTTTTGAGTAAAATGCTGGGATGCTTTACTGAATCTTCCTGAGGAAGCGAAGGGAACACCCAAGTAAGTGAAGTCTTTAGAGTATTCCAGTTTTTCTCCGCGCCAGTAAAGGGACTTCAGATGCTTCAGCCTAGGAGATTTATGAAATAACACAACTTTTGATTATATATTATATAAGCTCTGCATTTACCGCGTTGTTTTTTTCTATATTTATGTTCATTTCTTTTATAGCTTGCATTAAATCTTCATTAGTTACAGCCATGGTTATGATTAACGAATTTCACTTAATACTTCACTGTATTACCGCACAAAATAGAAAGATAAGACAGAGGTACTTTCACGATGTGGCACCGATCAATGTCAGCTCTAGAACTATGGACTTGAGGGGAATAAAATTTCATACCAACTGGACAAAAGAAGGAACATCGCTCCTCCAGATTAGCAGCATCCCTAGATTGGAGGAGTGGGGAAGATAATCACCCGTATCACAGTCCCCAGGACGAATATTATATATCAACATGAAGAGGAGACAACCAACAGATCTTGGGACCAAGCTCTTGCTAAGCCTAGAGGACCTAAGATGAACCACTGAATTCAAACTTTCACTTTCTGACATAACCATATAGGAAGGAACTAAAACAAAGAAGAAGTGGTAAGAGGATTAAAAATGTGTTAATATTTATTTTACGTCTATTGCAAATGTTCATTATTAAAGTAACTGAAAGTCATATCTTAGGATGTCTTAGTTAGATGCATTACTAGTTATTTTTTTTTTAAATCTGCTTTATGGATTTAAATTATTTACTTTATTTGTTTTATTAATACACTAATTTTGGTTCTAAAATGATTTCATTCTTAAAACGGTGTTTTTGTTTAATTTTCTAAACTTGATTCTAATATATCTTTTTATCCCATTAACTTCCTTTATGTCCGTCGGTGAGACTACCCAGGTGATGATTCAAAGCCTGCCAGTGGATAAATCTCAAACCCTCTCTATTTCTGGCCGCTCCCTTTCAATCTCAGAGACAGGGTTCTTGCACCGACGTCCACTCCCTTCTCCCAGCAAAGCTTAGGACGTCCAACTCTTCATTTTTTTTTAAATAAGCTCAATCAACATTTCAGCTGGCTCCATCCCCCTATAGGACCAGCTTGATGAAGCCTTGACACGAAAATTAGCCTAAACACATCTATATCTCTGTGCATGGCGCTTAATTCAGGGCAGGTCCTTCTTTAATGAATGCTCGAGTAAGCGTCCTATAAATTAGGGTTTTCGCATTCCAACATTATGCATTACTGTTCAAATGCTTTTAAAGAGCAAAGGACGTTCATTTTGCTAGAAGTGTTCTCAGTGATCCATCCTCCATACAATTATTGGATAATGCAATTCCATTATTTATATTATTTTTTGACATAGCTATCATATCTGATATCATAAGAACAAATAAGAAAATGATTTTTTATTGGTTTAATAATACAGTTTATCTGTATAAATAATTTTTTTGTTTAATACTTTTAGTAAATAGAAAATGAAAAGAAAAAGATATTTTAAGTTTTGTTTTAGAATAAAGATGGCTTCCCTTGATCCATTCGAACTCTTGCACAAACAGCTATATTACAATATATCAAATGAACTCTTACTGAGATACTACTTAAGGCATCAAAAACAGAAGCCGTTGTTTGCACTGAGCGGCATTGCAAAGAACTATATTTCAAAGCGGATTTTGAAAAAATATATACTTTTAGTGTTTTTTTAAAATATTTATTGAATTATTAAATTAGGTTTTTACGTTTTTTCAGGAGATACAAGGACATTAAAAAGTAATTTTATTAAAAACAACTTTACGCAGCTCAATACTGAAATGAGTTGAAGCGGATGAATAAAATTTTGTATTTGGTATTATAAATGTGAATCTATGAGAGTTACACAATTACATCTAAACTGGGATGTTTAGAAAAATCGGTATAGAAGAATTATTATAACCACACACACAAGCCCAATTCCGGCAATTTATGTTTTGTATGAAGATATACTGTGAAATAAAATTACTATGTTTTCTAACCAAACACATATCACACACAATCCGAGTATTACCGGATTATTGTTCCGCGGTAATAATAGGAATGCTTTTCTTCATTGCATTATGCAAACGGTTTCAATTAAACAAAAGATCCATCTGAGTTTTGTTTGTTCCAGTCTTATTCAGAGAGAGGTGCCATTTTGTGAAGATCCTTCGAGGCCGTAAATTCCATTCTGACTGCGGCTGAATACCCACATTCCTTCTTTCTTAACCCTTCCCTGCTGGCCGCATTCTTCCCATCCCCCTGTCACCATCCTTCACATCTGTATCTCGATAAAGGTCGGTATCTAGGATCGGTCAAGCTTTTATTGGGTCTTTGGATCTAGCTCGTAGGTCAAATTGGTTCGTGAAAGGCACGCAGTGATATTGGATTGAATCGTTCTCAACGTCTTCAAAAAGTAACTTGATCGAAGAGTATAGTAACTAAATTGCTGCAGCCCGAGGACCTGTATTTAAGATTACACACGCACATGCATATACGTAAGTGAATAACTATGAATGCAGTAAATTCACCAACATTTGATACACAGAAGTTAAATTGATATGAATAAAATTGGAGGCTGATGTTTACTTTACCACTATTTTATTGAACACATTCGCACTACGTTTCGGCTACAATGCCATCTTCAGGTGCAGTGGAACAATTTAGATTTAGTGTGAGTAGCTGCTTTCCAGTCAAAGCCACATGTCATAAAAGAATCTACACCTTATATTAAATAGATATGTTTATTTAAATTTACATTTTTAATATATAAAATTTAGTGTTCTTTCAAAAATTGTTATACCCACACAGGGCTATGTAAGACACAATACTATCTCAAATCGTATGTAAATTTGTAATTAAAATTTTCCTGTAGTTTTATGTAGATGTATTTATAACATAAAAAAAAATTATAATTACTATATCTATTTAACATCTAAAGGGAAGCCCGTGGCTTAGTTGCTGGCGCGCTAGTCTCCACGCTACAACTTGCGAGTTCGAATCCCACTTTTATAAGGATGTAATTAAATGGGGATTCACTCACAGCCTCTCCCTGGGTATCTGAGACCCGTTAGCCAAATGGTGGCCACTCACAAAATTAGGCGTAGGGAGTGATGACACTACATTACAAAATGCATTACGAAACGTGAGTGTAATCTCCCAGGTGATTACACATTGAGGCCCAGGGCCTACACGGCCTGTCGCGCCACTGGAAGAAGAAGATGAATTTAACTTCTATAATTTCATTCATTGTGAGTTTACTGTATTCTTAAATTTATTCAAAAACGTTTCATTCTCTGTGTAACAATAACACTATTTACAAATCAATTTATACAAACTTTAATATTCTGCAGTTTTTCACTGTTACGGCAAGAATATAAGAACAATAAATTAGCCTAAATCAAATTTGCTTGTTTGTTGACTTAACCTCAAGTATCCGTAGCAAACCTATGTTATCAACTAACAACTATTTATTTGAAGGTTTACTTCATTGATTCTCCCTGACCAAATTACTCTACGTTAAATAAATATGATAATCGACAAATATAACATTAGACAAATCGGTAACACATAGAACATCAATAGAAAACCCGAAAAAAAAAACACGTATTTATAAAATGTTTCTATATTTCAATATAAAATCCAGTTTGGGCACTCAGAACAAACTACCACTATATAAATCAGTCACACGTGCTTAGATCTGTTATTCCTCGCCCGTCTAGAGCTGGAATATAGAAACAATAGAAAATACATGTATGCGAATCATGATAACTAAATTTACAAAAAATGCTCTATGAACTAAATCTTCTAACAATAATAAACTGTAAATGAATGCTATTTTGGTTAAACCACAACTTCTGAAAACCAATTGAAACACGAAATTGGTAATTACAACAATACATCACTAATGCGCTACACGCACAAAAAAACTAAACATGTACTTTGAAATTAATATTGTAATTTATATTGTACCGTTTTTTTGTTCTGTTTTTTAGTGTTCCTTTTCCTACTGTCTTAAACAAAATATTGTATTATAAGTAGTTAATTCAAAGGATGATTTAAACCCTGTTATCATGAAAAAAGGTCCACAGAAATCATGAAACAAAACATATTTGTATATTAAATATTATAAATATATATATATATATATATATATATATATATATATATATATATACAAATATTTGTATTCTTATAATAGCCGACAAATATTGCAAAATCAGAGTTCTCAGTTACGCCTTTTACCGCTTCGCAGATATGAATATTTTACTCAACTTCTTTGTAAATATTCACCTGTGTAATTTATTATCAATACTTTACTAGGATTATTTAGTAAAAAATCAGTCTTAAGATGATGCTTGCTATTTTCCACTAAAGTAACTCCAGTGTAAATTAAACACATTAAATCCAATATTTTACATTTTATAGGACAAAGTAATTTAAAGGAAAATATCACATTTGAAAAATATGAATCGAGCTCCTGATATATCCTCTCCTATAAAGAGGTATAAAGGTAGATTCGAAACCGGGAAAACTTTAAATCATATGAGCTTCTTGGAACCGACCAGAGAAGATTCGAACTTGATATAGCCTGTCCCAATATTTGCAAAGCACTACCTCTCTCCTCTCCTTCAGCTATTGCGAATATAAAATCCCAAGTCACCTCCCTCCCACTGTTGTCAGTACAGTGACAAGATTAGTATGGAGATTTGAGCATGGAATTTCAATCATTCTCTGATGTTGTGAATAAGATTAACATGCAATGTATGTTTCATCTGTGGTTTGTGGAAATTCTCAGGCTAAATAAATCTATATAGATAATATACGAAACCAACCCTATAAATAGACTAAAGATATGCAATGTCAAGAATTCGGATGCGTTTATAAATGTTTCAAAATCCATGTTTCATGTTAAAAATATAAAAATACATCTCTACCTCCAACTGTGATAAGGATTCGCGAAAACGTCAAAGCTAATTTTCAAAAATAATACCCTTAGGTACAGGATTTATGTATCCCACTATTGATGGGTATGAAACAAATGATCGGGAACAAGGAAAAAAACATTCAAGGAGATAAAGAAAACATTTATAGCAAATGTATTACATACCTGAAAGAAAAATTTCGTGAAGAGTTTGGCGAAAGAGAATTTACAGTCACGGTACTTTGGTTCGGAAGCAGGGGGACCATCCCGGTAGATATTCGTTCATTTTTGGAGAAGTATGAACTGGAAAGAAATCAGTTGCAAAACATAGTTGAGACAATAATCCTGGACTCATTGGGAATTCTGCATTAGCATATATATTGAGCCTAGGCTAGATTTATATATGTCAGTGAGCAATTTCGAAATGAGTATGTCAGTATGCAGTATCTCCCTCTATTTCTTCTTTGAAATTGTCTTCAGGATTGATCCGGTATACTGTGTACTCATAGCATATCAGCGCAGTTGAGCGACAGATCCAAATGGGAATTTCTTCTCTAGTAATTTTCTTTATAAAAAATAAATGGAAAACGTTTATAGTTCTTGTATTCAGGTGTTGAAAAGTAGTTAAAACAAACTCACTTATTTGACAACTAAATTGAATAATTCTCTATTCAAAATAATTTATTATAATTATACGTAAAGTACTTATAGGCACTGTCGAATCGAAATAAAAATATCAGCCAATCAAGTTCATAATTACCGATGTTATTAAATACCTTATCAATATTATACAAGCTTTATATGTTATCTGAGCTTTTTAGTGATACTTTCTGTTTTTTTCTTAAAATTGCTTATTAAAAATGTGTGTTTACTATTTTTTTTTTTTTTGCATATATATAAATATGTTTTAATTAAGTTTGGAAATATGTGTTTATATAAGATAGCCGCAAACCAAGACTTCAAGTAGAAAATGTAATATTATAAGTAGAAGTAAGAACACAAAGCAGAATTATGGAGGAATACAAAATATTAATTAGTGTTTATTGTAATCAGATCGTAAGTTTCGTGTCCATTTTTTTTTCTGGATTTATAACAAAAAATGCATATTTTATTATGATTGATATGACTGAGACAGTCGTTTTATCTATTAGACTAGTGACTTTATGTTTCGCCTTCGCGGAACGTGCGTATCCCATTAGAAACTCTGATTTCTACTGCAGAGAAATTTGTTTATAGATTCTAGAGCCAAAAAAAAAAAAAAAAAACACCTAACTGCTATGATAAAACTTACATAAATTATGCTGATCAATTTCAAAATATAACATATCTCTATCACGAAACAAAGAAAATATTTTGAACGTAACTTTATTCAAGAATAGTCAAACAATAATACAATTTTTTTTAGGATGATATTGATCTGAAATAAAAGTGTGTTCTCCCTTTAAAAAATGATCTGTAATAATGTGACATTTTGGCTTTGTTTATAATAAAAAGTAAAAAAAAGTGTGGTAGGTAGGTAAACATGAAATTTGAAAAAAAAAAAAAAAAAAAAAGCGTTTTGTTACATCATATTTTGTTTAACTAAATACCTTTTTTTTTTTTTATGAATTTGTGTTCTTCTTTGTTTTAATTAAATATTTTTAAATTATTTTCCTGGCTGGTTTATTTGATATGTAATGTTGAGTAATGTTAATTTAGTTGTTTACTTATAATTATTAATTAGAATTATTGCTTATACTTTACTTTTAATGTTAATTTAGAGCTGAAAATAATTCTTTTAAAGGGAGAGTTCGTTTGGAAAATAGCTTCTAAAAAAAGGTCTATTGTTAATAGTCTAAGCTATGCACCGTCATTTCATAGAATAAACTAGTTCAAGTATATTTATAAACTTGAAGAAGCTATTGATTTTATTAAAGCAAACTTTTAATTGTTTTGTTAGTTCTTTGAAAGCTATGTAATTGCTAAATGAAACCTCTTTGATAGTATTATTAATCAAAACTTTACTTTTGTTTAAATAAATAGTGTGTTAATGAGTTATACATTAATATTACCGTACTGTGACGTAATGTAATATTATTAAATAAATCTACGCAAATAAATAATTATCTAATAGTATGTTCCCCTGATAAAAAAGCACTTGGGAATCAAGAGGCCTCTCAAAAGCTGTGCATGTTACCCGTATCTCGAAATAAATCTGCTTCGTTCGCCTGTTGCATGACTGGAACAGTCCCAAGTGTGTTTCTGACAAACTCCCTTAATTATAATGTACTCAATATTTTTCAATGACTTGATCAACGATGACCTCGTCACCTGTTCAGGTACTAAATCCCTTGATAAATCTATGATTTTCTAGTACAGTAAAATTAGGTAAATTAAAAAAAAAAAAAAAAAAAGGCAAAACCCAAACATCTAAAAAAAAAAAAAAATGTGAAACGTGTCACGAATTTTTTAGTACCCTTCTCTCGTTATGAGTTTTCCGCGTCGGGTATTTTAGAAAGGAGAGAGAGAATCAGAAAAATAAATAGATTTTTTCAGTTTATTTGTGAATATCTTAGAAAGTGTTATGTTTATAGAAAATATTGTTTAATACAAAATTAAATTACCTTAAAATATCTTATAAAATGATCTCATTACTGTTTTTGCTAAAATGAATGGTTGTGGAAATAATGGAGGAATAATATACAGGTGTTTTCCACTTATAGTAAATACTTCTTCAAACTCTATAAAATATGAGTGTTCCAAGGCAACTGCTAGACTTAATTTGATTGTTTATTTTTTTTAATCGCAGATCTAATTAATCGTAAGTAACCATTGCCGTTATACACCAGTGAGATAAGGCTGAAAATCAAAAAGTGAATAAACCTCAATACAATACATAAATCATATTTTTTATTTTTTAAGTACGAAATGTACCCAATATAAGATCCTTATTTTTCATTTTTCGGCCTCACTGAGGTGTAAATATACTTTTTTTCCCATTTTCATAAAATTAAATTAATTTGTATTTACACTTTAAAGCTTGCCCGATCAGCGTCCTAGCAAAGTAAATATTGAACCAATTTCAGTATAAGACCTCCAGAATTCCATTAAATTTCAAAATGAACCTAAAATTTGTGTATTTATTTTTCAGTTAACGTTCAACATCTAAATACATACGAATTACGTAAAAACGAAGTAAACTTCTTTTAAAAGTACATTAAATTTGCTATTGGCAGAGTCGTATCAAATATCTTTACGTTTTGTAGTTTAAAGAAAACGCTTTTCAAACTAATGTTTTTTTTTTTGGTTAAACAAAAATGCTGAATCACCATTTCCTAAGCTATTTTCCCAAATATCATAAACATTGTTATCACTACAAAAATTATGGAGATAAGTCGAATTGTGACTGATATTTTTAACTTTAATTTGATTGTTAATGGATTTTTTAAGTTTTATAACTAACCAAATAGGATTTAAATACTTTGTTTTCTGGAATTCGGAAATCAACATTTTGCTGTTTTGATGGGTAAAGTTTTATAGAATTTATTCTATCTAGGGAAATTATGTAAATAAAATGCATTATGGCCGATTTAATGAGCTTCAATTTGAACGGTAATAGATATGTTCTCGTTTGATTGATTAAGAGGTAAAGCTTTAAATCAAAAACTTTTTTTTTTTTTTTGAAAAACTCGGAAAACGACATTTTCTTATTTCATTGTGTAAAATACTTTCTAATAAACTGTACTTTTTCCTAAAATTAGGAAGATAACGTAAATCATAAACTAATAAATTAGCTTTGATTTAAGTGGTAATGGACATCTGTACGTTTTATAGTTTTCGAGAAACAGATATTTAAGTAAGCACTTTTATATCCTAAAAATCTGAAATCAAGATATTGCTACTTTTTTTTGTCCCTCCAACATCTTCGCAACTATTAGCAACAATAGCAAGAAAAAGAATATAATCATTTTTGATGATATTTTTAAGTACTTTAATTTTGTTTAGAAAAATAATATTTGAATAGATGGTGCTTTTGATAAAAATAACAATTTTTTAAATATTCATAAAAACCAACAAATATATATATATATATATATATATATATATATATATATATATATATATATATATATATATATTTATATGATTTTCGGCCTACTTTCTACAATCCGATAAACTCTAAAACTTTTTACCAATTAATAAGTGAAGGGTACTGAACAATTTCTAAGAAGGTTTAAGCTTTTTTCTTTTTTTTTTTTTTTGATGTTCGGATTAAAACCTAAGGTTACTGTACTATTCGTGATGACTAAATGTATTTCTTATAATTGCTATACCGTCGGTATCATTGATTTGATAGCATAGCGGCGAATGTGCGTTGATGGAGATTGGACGTATGGAGTTTTTGGGCTCAGTGAAGAACGAATTCTAAAACTGTTGGTATCGCTGAACTGACTGGTAGGCGTCCGAGAAGTAGGTTGAAGCATTGATGAAAGAATTTTGTTATGTCTGATATCGGGAACTTGATCAAGAACGGTGATTGGATGAATCTATTTGTAACACGTGGTGGTTTCGTCATCGAATATTGGGTCGCTAAGCCTATTATCATTATTAGAGAAACTACAAAACAGGCTTGTTACCTTACTCGAGTAGGTAAAAGCAGGATCCAGTGTATCATAATGCCTCTCAGACAACCACACTACCTGATGTGGGAGGTAGCTGAGTAAGGGCGCTATGGCAATACACGTGAAATTTATTAATTAAACAGTGCTCTGATGTTGTTGGTTAATGTAAAGTAGTAAAAATTTAATATGTTATATAATATTTCCTGAATTTATATATTTATCTATTACCTAAGTTCCGTTTAGATCTATAGATTGATTACATCGAAGTGTCTAACTTTTATCTCATCTTATCATTAGGCCTAATAAAATACTTTTGCCTTGTGTTCATACCTAAAAGATAGAAGGTAACTTTCAAATTATATACCTACAACTGAAGCGTCATCTCAATATATTAATAAATTGTATATGATAATATCTGAACTATCAAATTTTCTAAATGGATAGCCTTTTCTAGGTAGATCTTGGCTTCATGAAAAAATAATACTTGGAGGAAAAGATGAAATATGAACCTCATCCATCAAGGCTAGAGAGGTAGGTTCGGGAATACTTTTCGCCTTTTCAATCTTATTGAATACGACCAACAAGTTCAATCAATAAATAATATACGAATTATATATTTGCTAAATAATCAACTTTTTCATAAAAAAAAAAAAATTTTTTTTTTTTTTTTAGTAATAACAATTTTTATTGAGAAAATTTTACAATCTGTCCCAATTTGGACATTAATAGTATTGCTGAATGATATCAAACATACTACATTCATACAATATTTACACAAAATAAAATTACAATAAAATATATACACAATAATGAATCAATACAAAAGTCAATAATTCACTTATACCTATATACACATACACACACTCATACATACATCACATTGAGTGGAGAATCTAGCCAGTGCTAGAACTCCAATATATTTACAAAAGGTCGCGAGGCCACTGCCGTTTCAACCTTCTAGGTGGGTTGTATGGATGAGTGGAGCTGGATAGGGATTGAGCTAAAGGATTAGGATGATGAATGAGGTTCTAGTGGAATTTGGAAAATTTGGATGGAATTAGGTCTGAAATAAATGGAACATTAAGGTCGTGGTGCAAGGTATAATTGGAGACATAATAAGGAGCATTTACTATTGTACGGAGGACTTTGGATTGAAAGGATTGAATGCGTTTGATGTTAGAACGTTTAGCTGTCCCCCACAGTTCAATTCCGTAGGTCCAGATGGGCTTCAGTATTGTCTTGTAGATTAATAATTTGTTTTCAACTGTAAGTTCAGATTTTCTGTTGAGTAGTCGGTATAACTGTCCGAATCGTCGGTTGAGTTCTTGTCTTTTAAGTCTTGTATGTGGGTTCCAAGTCAATCTTTTGTCTAACAGTAAGCCAAGATACCGGACTGTATCTGAGAGAGGAATCGGTAATGAGTTGAAATAAACTGGCGGACAGGATTTTCGTCTAAGAGTAAAGGAAAAAAAAAAAAAAAAAAAAAAAAAAAAAAAAAAAAAAAAAAAAAAAAAAAAAAAAAAAAAAAAAAAAATAGCTGAGGATTTTATCTTGTTTTGTTATTTATTTTAAAAACAATTGATTTATGCTCCGCTTATAGATGATCTTTAAAAGTTTTACTGTTTTTTTTTTGTTTGTTTTCTTTTACACTTAACATTTTATTCACATGTGTGAAAAATATTACAATCAGCAAATGTGGTAAAATCCAAGGAAACATGGCGTGGGCAGGCATGAGGGAGTATTTTGTAAAGTTTTACATCAATCCCAAGCCTATACGAGCTTTTGTATTCTTTGTTGTCATGAATATTATTTAGAGATTATTTCTCCTATATATTAAAATATGATACCTATATGATATTCATATTTGTTTTTTAATTTTGTAATTTCTAGATTGGTTGTTGTTCACAATTTCTTCACAAAGGGTGTTTGCAATCCAACTTTTTCTGCGCAATATTGTAATGTTTCTATCTGTCTGACAGATTTCACTAGAATCTGCCATTATTATGAGGCTAAGTAGGAGATAATTAATTTATCTTTCTTTTTCCAGAGAGATTGGTTTTCAGCTATTTTCCTCTTCAAGTTTCTTCTCACATTCTTCCATGACTATATTAAATAGCAAAGGTGCTAACCAAACACCAACCTAGTCTAACCCCATTTTTTATTTTAAATGATCTTATTATATGAATAAAGTGATGAGGAAAAGATCGATTTAAAGAAATAAATAACAAAATATGGTTCATGGGATACTACTTAATAAGCACTTACGCCTTAAGTGTAAATTAATTATGACGAACATAGCACATCTGCAGCTGCAAATTTATTGGAACTTGTAAGAAGTACTTTGTGAGTTTAAGCTACTTAAGAGAGTTTGGAAACAAAGGATATGTGAAGGACGCGTAGGGATAAATCTCTTAAAGGCAACCCTCTTTCATATTTGATTTTTTATGACAGCTATAATAAGCTTCGAAGATGAAAAAACTAAACCCGAAGGGTTATAAAATGTTTGGTCCGAGTAGGAATTATATTTGCATTTTATGTTGGATTTAAGAAATTTATCTTAAATATCTTTCGATTTTTAACTGATCTTATATCTATGGATTTTACTATATTGCAATTGAGTTTGCTTTAGAGAAAGTATTGAATCATAAAAATTTGCATATACAAGTTTCAATAGACGTACAGATTTCAGAGCCCTATAATTTCCATTAGCCATGTCGAGCAAAATGGGTTGTTTGTGTGATCAGTCGATCTCAAAAACAGAAATTGATGCGTGACTACATTTTTAGAAAAAATATTTCAAAAAATATAGCTATATACAATACATTGCAATTATTTACTAATCACTGGCTCTAACGACTTTGTATATTTTAAAGATCTTTAAAATTTTGTAGGTTTTATTATCATTTGAATTGCGACAGCCGAAATTTTATCTTTTAATATTAGTTATGTGAAATAAGCTATAAGTAAAAAGTTAGAAATATCTTAATATAAATTATAAAATGATTTAATGTTTAAATAAGAAATATCAACTGCAAAAACCTTTTACACAAAATTAATACACTTTTCCATAGATGAGAGAAGTGATATACATACATGTTATGTCGTTGGAAAGTGCACTGTGCATTAGTCGAAACATTGATCTATAACTATTCAAGTCCTATTATTCAATCTTGAAACCCAAGCGGTTAATGATTCTTACTTACATTATTTCATGGAAACTATTGATTTTTGTTTTGTATATTTTCGTATGTCCTATTTTAATAAATTTAGACTAATAATATTTTTAAATGAACTTTGTGAGAAACGCGCATTAGATTTTTTCATTCTGAGTTTCAGTATGAATCCTAGAATATAATTAATCTTCTGCACATAGCTTGCAATCTGCTTAAAACCCAAACCTGTATGAGGATATTGACCAAAAAAAAAAAAAAAAAAAAAAAAATGCGTGTTTCCAACGGGTGGACAGATGGTTGATACTAAACAGATCTATTCGTAATATTTGAAACTAAAATTTAACTTTTAAAGGTAGACAATCACCCGATACCACAATCAAATACAGTTCCTAGGGCTTATTTTTGACAAGAGGTTGACATGGGGCTCACTCACCAAGACAAAACGTAAAACGCTAAACTTTCAAATAAGACTATTATATTCGATACTACATAGACGTTCTTAATTATCCACCAGGCAGAAACTTAATTTATACACTTATTTATTAAAACCAATAAAAACTTACGCTTGCCAAGTATACGGATCTGCTAAAAAGACACACATACGAAAAATACAAACCTTTCAATCGCAATTTTTAAGACGGCAACAAACTCACTACCATATGTTTCAAACGATACTCTTCATACTGACATACGTATTATATTTATTATATAATAAGATCACCCCGGAATTTATCCTGGATGGCTTAGTAAATTACTTAATCGTTTTCTTTTCTCTAATTTTGTTTTTTTTTTTTATTTCAAAAGAATATTTTTTTTTATTTGTCGGCAAAGGCTCTTTTGTACATTTTTATCTTTATTAACTATTTCATGTTCACTTTCACTTATCTCTCTATTGTGTCTCTAGCGTCTTCTCATACTCTGTTTGCTATTCCACCTCCTTTCCTATATGTCTAATGTCCTGACCTCCTGCCATGTTAATGCCCAGTCCCTTCCCGCCCACTTCGACGAATTCCTTCACTATTTCACCCACAATTTCTATCACATTATCGCAGTCTCTGAAACATGGCTGAAGCCATATATTCCTTCCTCTTCCGTTTCCCTCCCTGACTATTCCTTTATCCGCCATGACCGGATTGGCCGGACTGGCGGTGGTGTAGCACTTTATGTCCACAGCAGCCTGAAATCTCGTGTCCTGGATCTGTCATCCCAATCTGATTCTTCCCATATTGAATTCCTTTTCGTTGAAATCTCCTCTAACACACAACCTCTCCTTTATGCAGTAGTATATCGCCCTCCTTTGGTCCCATTTGACCCTTCCTTTGAATCAATCCTTTACAGAAATGTCCCTCTATTCAATAATATCATAATTTGTGGTGATTTTAACACCAACTTCCTCTCCGACTCCAACGATAAACACTACCTGGATAACCTCTTCTTCTCTCTCAACCTATTCATCGTTCCATATGCTCCTACTCACCACACTCATCATTCCGACACTTGGTTGGACCTCCATATTATCGATTCAACTCACAACCTTCTTTCCGCTTCTCAAGTACCTGTTCCATTTCTATCATCTCACGATCTCATCCACATATCATATAATTTCCAAACTTCAGCATTTATTCCTAAAACCTTAACTTTCCGAAACCTCGATTGCCTTACCCGAGAAATTATTGCACCCAATATTGAAGCTCTAAATTGGGATTCGATTTACATCTGTTCTTCCATCGATTCAATGGTTCACATTCTCACCTCCAATCTCCTAAGTATCCTCGACACCCATGCTCCACTCAAAACCTGCACCTTCCGTCACCGCCCTGCTCCTTGGATGAGTCCAGAAATAAAAGACTTACAAAAGAAGCGTGAGGCAGCCCGTAGACGCTTTAGACGTACAAGACTGACTGAGGACTATCAAGCGTACAGGGCACTCCGCAATCTGACTCAGGCGACAATCAGACAAGCAAAAACAAAATACTTTCACGCAGCCTTCTTCGCTACTCCCGATTCCAAGTCAAAATGGCAACTCCTCCGCAAACTCTCTCTCTGCAAATCCTCTTCCTCACTAATCTTTCAGGTCTCAGCCGATGAATTAAATTCTTACTTTTCAAATACCTCCTCTAATAATTCTTCACCAATTTTTTCAAACTTCTTTTAAAATTTCCATATTCAACCCCCAAAATTTTTATTTTTCGACTTTCCCCCAACTACCTTATCTCCCTTACTGAAATCTCTCCCAACCCCATTGGATTTAAAATTTCCCTAAACTGTTAAAATTAGCTTCCCTAAATCCTCCCATTCTGCTATTTATTTAAATTTTCCCCCCAAAAATTCCTATTTCCCACAATTGGGAAAAAAAAATAGCCCACCCTTATAAATTTCCCAACCCTCACCCCCCTAAAACTATCCCCTTTTTCCATCCCTCAAAACCCTCCAAACCCTTTAGAAAAATATTCAAAACAATTATCAAATTTCCTTGAAAATTCAAAACTTTTGACCTTTTCCCAAATCTGGGCTTCCGCCCGGGGTTTTTCCCACAAAATCCGCTCCCTCAAAATCACCAACGACAAAAATGTAGGGACGAAACGAAAGACCGTGAAATACTGTGATTCTCAAAACATTTGATCCCGGGATCACCCCCTTTTTTTCCCCCTAAACAAAGTCTCTATCTTTTTAAAAACGCACTTTCAGGGGTTTCAATCATTTTTTTCTGACAAACTCAACTGTCACTTTTCAATCACCCCTTTTTTCCTTTCGGCCCTTTCGGAGGTTGGCCCAATTTCAAGCATCTTCCCCTTCTTTTTAATTTTTTAAAATTGACCTTCCCAACCTATCCATCACGTTCCCACACCTATATGCTACGATTTCAATCTATTTACCTTCTCCCCTCCAATTCCTAGTAAAATTTCCCCAATTCAAAGACCTTGAGGGAATCTTCCTCAAACCGAAAAATAAGCTAAATCCTCCCAAAAACCGGCCATTCTAATTTGGGTTTTCCAATTCCCTCCTCAGATGAACCAATTTCCCAATTCCCCCTTTAAAATTTAACACCCAACACTTCACTTCCCTCTGTCAAAAACCGGGGTATTACCATTGACCAAACTCTTTCCGGGAAACCCCCCAATTCCCAAATTTCCCGAAGAACAAAAAGTACCCTCAAATATTTCCCATCGCCCACCATCTTTTTCCCTATCCCCCCCTTCCTCCTTGTATCCGACTTATTTTCCCCCACTTTGACTATTGCTGTTATATATGGGGCCTTTCGACTGTCTTGAGGACATTTTTAAACAATCAAACAATTTTTAAAATTTTTGTCCTCATCCCCCAAGGGTTATGTCCCCCTTTTTTAAGGTATTTAAAAGGGCTCCCCCCCCCAACCCCAGCAATTTTTCCTGGGATCATACCTTTACCAAATCATTAACTTCAAACCCTCCATACCCCTTTGTCTCCTACAATTTAAATCCCAGCCCACTCATTGAAAACAAATCGCGCCATTCCGACCTTTTTTTGCCTACCCAAAGGGACAAAACATTTGATCGTTCCCTTCCTTGTCCCCCCTCAAATTTTCGGGAATTTCCTTAACCCCCATATCCGCCATTTTGTTCCCCCCTCTTTAAAATCCCAAAACTTTTCCAATACCTTTTATTATCCCAAAAAAGACCCAAACTGTAACTTTTTATTTCTGAAATACATTTTGAATGAAAATTAATTTTTTTTTGGGCTAATTTAAATGATGTTATCTACAAATTTAAATTTTTTAATTCCTTAAACAAAAACTTTCTAAGAATGTTTTTATTTTAATTTTATCATTGTATTTATTTTTTGGATATATGTGTTTTAATTGCGTTTATGAATGCCAACATATTTTTAACCCATAATTGTAATTGTTTATTAAATTATGTTACTTTCGTCTTTTGGGCCAGACATGTATATTTCCATATACTGTACAAACCTGTTATTCTTAGGGGGCCTAGTCCCCGAATAAAATTTTTTTCTAATCTATTCTATTCTAAACTTTTGAAAATTACCTTAACGGTGTTCAATAAGCTATAAAAGAAGTTTTAAGGAAAGGAAAATTGTTTGTTATATCAATAGAGGAGATAGACAATCAATCTTTATTAATTAGTATATGGCACAAAAAGATTAGTCAAACTTATCTGCTGATATAGTCTACTGCAAATGGGTTTTCTTTCGATTGCAGTTACGTCCAACGCCTCACACTGTTCCATTCAGTCAGTCTCTAGTAATAAAATCATCGGATATTCTTATATTAATTATTACATTTTGGTGATATTAAATTATAATTTATTATTTTTTATTAGTCTTTTTAATATAATTCATTTTTTTTTTATTCATGTAATGCCTTGTGTTCGAAGGATCATGGGTTTTTGAACCTGGAATTTCTCGGGAGATTAAATTTCCCGGAGATTAATCCATAAAATATTTTGTATAAAATTTTAATTTGGGTTTAAAAAAATGATATTTTCCACCGTCTTTTGGGATTCGTTTTTTATTTTAATTAAAATAGACTGTGAATAAAATCATTAATATGATTACTTCAAATTTAGAAAAAAATAAAAAACTACTGGTATAAATTTTTAAAAAAGTTTTGCTTTTAAAAATTAAAAAGTTTAAACAAGGTTTTTAAAATATTATATGTCGACAATATTTCCTACTTTGACCCAAAAGCTTATGAGGTAGCAATTTAAAAAATTTAAAGGAAACACTGTTTATTTAAAGCGACTTTGAATTAAAAAATAATTTTAAAAAAATTATTTAAATAACAAGACAGACCCACCAAATTTTTTGGGAGGAACAGTTTTTTATTGTTCCCCCGTTTAAAAAATTATCTTTTTTCTTAAATGGGTTGTAGATTAAAAAAAACTAAAGACGGGGTTTACCCTTTTAACATTTTTCTGATAACGAAAATATTCTTTAAATATTTTCCCAAACCAATAAAACTATTCTTTGTACAAAAAACTAAAAAAAATGAAATAAAAAAATTTAATAAATTTCGAACATCTTATTCAGAGTTTAAAGTAATTCAATTTTGCTTGAAAATGTTTTTTTTGTTTATAAAAATTTTTTTTAAATATTAAAAAAAGATATTTTTTTAAGGGTACTAATAAGGTTGGTTTGATTTTAAAAAAAAAAAAAAAATATAAATATTATGAAAACTTGAAAAAAAAAAAATATTTTAAAAAAAATTAATTTTTGAAATTTGGTTTTCTCAAAGCATTTTTTAGGGCCCAAATTTTCCAGTTTTACACTGAACCCACCCTCCTACACTTTCCCTTTTTACTTAGCGAGTGACTGACACTTGGTGTTAGCATTCAACAAAGATCCCCCTATTACCTTCCCAAACTCTTCAATCCCACTCAAAACTTAAATATTTCAAAAAGAGATGAAATGGATGTATATTTAACAAATAAAAAAAACAAAAAACTGCTAATTGTTATTCAATGGTTTTTATTATTCCCAATACAATTACACTAATGGTTATCACACACTTTATATAGTGATATTAATTTATATTCATGAATAATTAGCAATCAATACGATAAAGTGCATACCGTTATTATCATAACTGATTAAAATGATTATTTTCATGTCTAAATTTAATTACCTATCGTGGCAACCAGGACTGCTTTAACAAACTCCGTTAATTCCTCCCTCCTGACGGTACTTTTCTCATTATCCAATCCTCATCCTACCTAAGGACAGGCCCTTTAAAGTTTTTTAAAAAAAAATTTTCAATATTCTTATTCATCCCTCTTTAATCAGAATATACTGGTGTTTCTCACAGCCTTATTTTTAGGACCCATCACTTTCCAAACAGTTTCATACCGGCTGATACTTGCCCACCCATCCTGACACTTTCCTTTCTAACTTATGCTGATTTGACTGACACTTGTGTGTAAGCAGTCAACAACGATCCCGCTATTTACCTCCCAAACTCTTTCAATCCCACATCCAGAGAACTTAGAAGTATGGGTGTCAAGAATAGAGAATGAAAATAAATTCCCATAAATCCCATCCCAAATAGACCTTAACCCTTTCTTCGTATATTCCTAAAACATCCTGCCCAACAGTAACCTTCATAAACCCCACCTGCCCGTTGAACCGACCCCGATATTTAGGACTGCACCCTTGACAACAACGTCTTACTTAAAACCCACATGACAAGACTGAAACAACAAGAAACTCTAATAATTCTTCACCAACTTTTTCAAACTTCTCTTAAATTCCATCATTCAACCCCGATAATTTTTATTTTTCTGACATTTCACCAACTGACCTTATCTCCGCTGTACTGAAATCTCATACCAACTCCATTGGATTTGATGCAATTCCCGTAAAACTGTTAAAATTATGCCTTCCTGAAATCCTACCAGTTCTGCTATTTATTTATAACTTTTCCCTCCAAAATTCCGTATTTCCCACTAATTGGAAAAAAGCAATAGTCCATCCTATCAGTAAATGTTCCAACCCTACATCCCCTAAAGACTATCGCCCTATTTCCATCCTCTCGAACCTCTCCAAACCTTTAGAAAGAATAGTTCAGAAACAATTATCAAATTTCCTTGAAAATTCTAAACTTCTTGATCCTTTCCAATCTGGCTTCCGACCTGGCTTTTCCACACAATCCGCTCTCCTCAAAATCACCAACGACATACACACTGATATGGACGAAACGAAACTGACCGTGCTAATACTGCTGGACTTCTCAAAAGCATTTGACTCCCTGGATCACTCCATCCTTTTCTCTAAACTAAAGTCTCTATCTTTTTCAAACAGCACTATCATGTGGTTTCAATCATTTCTTTCTGACAGAACTCAAGCTGTCACTATTCCTAATCATCCTCTATCTTCCTTTCGAGCCCTTTCGGCAGGTGTGGCCCAAGGTTCAAGCATCTCTCCCCTTCTTTTTAATTGTTATATCAATGACCTTCCCAACTCTATCCATCACTGTTCCCACCACCTATATGCTGACGATTTCCAGATCTATTTATCCTTCTCTCCCTCCAATTCACTAGTAGCATTTGCCAATATTCAGGAAGACCTTGATGGAATCTGTGCCTGGGCAAACCTGAATAAACTAATGCTAAATCCTACAAAAACTCAGGCCATTCTAATTGGTTCCAATTCCCTCCTCAGATCGTATACCACATTTCCAAGTCTCACCTTAAATGAACATCCAATCACCTTCACTTCCTCTGTCAAAAACCTGGGTATTACCATTGACCAAACTCTTTCCTGGAAACCCCATATTGCCCAAATTTCCCGAAGAACAATAAGTACCCTCAAATATTTCCATCGCTCCAGCCATCTTCTTCCACTATCCACCCGTATCCTCCTTGTATCCGCACTTATTTTCCCCCACTTTGACTATTGCTGCTTAGTATATGGTGGCCTTTCGACTGTGCTTGAGGACAGGCTTAAACGAATCATGAACATATTTTTAAGATTTGTCCTCAGTACTCCGAAGAGGTCTCATGTGACCCATTTTTACGGTGAGTTAAAGTGGCTCCTCCCCCCAATCCGCAGACAATATTTCCTAGGATCATACCTTTACCAAATCATTAACTCTCAACACCCTCCATACATCCATAGTCTCCTACAATTTAAATCCTCAGTCCACTCACTTGAAACAAGATCGCGCCATTCCGACCTTTATTTGCCTATCCATAGGACTAAAACATTTGATCGTTCCTTCCTTGTCCGCTCCTCTAATTTCTGGAATTCTCTACCTACTCATATCCGCCATGCTGCTTCCCTCTCCTCATTCAAATCCCAACTTTTCCAATACCTTTTATTATCCCAAAAAGACGCTCAGAAACTGTAACATTTTTATTTCTGAAATCACACTTTGAATGAAAATTAATTTTGTTCATTGTCTATATTTAAATGATGTTATCTACTAATTAATTTTTAATTCCGTTCAACAAAATACTTTCTAAGAATTGTTTTTATTTTAATTTTATCATTGTATTTATTTTTTGGATATATGTGTGTATATGCGTTTATGATATGCACACATATATTAACCCATAATTGTAATTGTTTATTGATTATGTTACTTCTGTCTATTGGCCAGACATGTATATTTCCATATACTGTACAAACCTGTTATTCTTAGGGGACCTAGTCCCAGAATAAAATTTTTTTCTATTCTATTCTATTCTAAACTTTTGAAAATTACCTTAACGGTGTTCAATAAGCTATAAAAGAAGTTTATGAAGGGGAAATATTGTTTGTTTATTCAATAGAGGAGATAGACAATCAATCTTTATTAATTAGTATATGGCACACAGATTAGTCAAACTTATCTGCTGATATAGTCTACTGCAAATGTTTGCTTTCGATTGCAGTTACGTCCCAACGCCTCACACCTGTTCCATTCAGTCAGTCTCTAGTAATAAAATCATCGGATATTCTTATAATTAATTATTACATTTTTGGTGATATTAAATTATAATTTATTATTTATTATTAGTCTTTTTAATATAATTCATTATTTTTTTATTCATGTAATGCCTTGTGTTCGAAGGATCATGGGTTTTGAACCTGGATTTCTCGGGAGATTAATCCAGGAGATTAATCCATAAAATATTTTGTATATATATTTTAATTTGTGTTAAATAAATGATATTTTCATCAGCCGTCGTTTGGCACTTCGTTTTTTATTTAATTAATATAGGACTGTGAAGTAAAATCATTAAGTTATGATTACGTTCAAATTGAGAAAAGAAATAAAAAATCTACTGGTATACTTGTTTAAATGTTCTGCTTTAAAACGTATAACTGTTTGAAACTAGGTTTCAAAATATTTATATGTTCGACAATATTTCCCTAACTTTGACCAATGCTTATGAGGTAGCAATATTAAAATTAATGACGATCACTGTTTATATATGCAGACTTTGAAATATATAAAAATAATTTTCAATAAAATTATTTGAAATAACAAGACAGACCCAAGCTCAAATTTTGTAGGAACAGTTTCTATTGTTGCACTCGTTCTAAAAATTATCTTTTTACTTAAATGGGTTTGTAGATTAATATTAATAGCTAAGAGACGAGGTTTACCTATTTAACATTTTTCTGATAACGAAATTATGTCTTAACTATTTCACTAAACCAATAAAACTATTCATTTGTACAAAAAACTAAAATAAATGAAATAAAAAATTAATAATTACGAAGCAGTCTTATTCAAGAGTTTAAAGTAATTCAATTTGCTTGAAAATGTTTTTATTAGTATTATAAACAATTTTTTTAAATATTAAAAACGATATTTTATAAGGCTACTAAGTAAGGCTTGGTTTGATTAAAAAAAAAAAAATATATATATATTATGAAAACTTGAAAAAGAAAGAAAATATTTTAAAATAAAAATTGAATTATGAATTCTGGTGTTTCTCAAAGCATTATTTTAGGACCCATACTTTACACAGTTTATACAGCTGATATCCCATCCCATCCTGACACTTTCCTTTCTACTTATGCTGATGTGACTGACACTTGTGTGTTAGCATCAACAACGATCCCGCTATTACCTCCCAAACTCTTCAATCCCACATCAGAGAACTTGAAGTATGGTGTCAGAAATAGAGAATGAAATGGATGTAGTATTGAACAATAAAAACAAACAAAAAACTGCAAATTGTTATTCAATGGTTTATTATTCCCAAACAATTACACTATGGTATCACACTTTATATAGTGATATTAATTATATTCATGAAAAATTAGCAATCAAGACTGATAAATGCATCCGTTATTTCATAACTGATTAAAATGATTATTTTCTTGTCTAATTTAATTACCTATCGTGGCAACCAGGACTGCTTTACAAACTCCGTAAATTCCTCCCTCCTACGTATTTTCCTCATTATCCAATCCTACCTGAAGGACAGGCCCTTTAAAGTAAAATTCAATAATTCTTATTCATCCCTCTTTAATCAATATTCTGGTGTTTCTCAAAGCATTATTTTAGGACCCATACTTTACACAGTTTATACAGCTGATATCCCATCCCATCCTGACACTTTCCTTTCTACTTATGCTGATGTGACTGACACTTGTGTGTTAGCAGTCAACAACGATCCCGCTATTACCTCCCAAACTCTTCAATCCCACATCAGAGAACTTGAAGTATGGTGTCAGAAATAGAGAATGAAAATAAATTCCCATAAATCCCACCAAATAACCTTTACCCTTCTTCGTATACCTATAACATCCTGCCCAACAGTATCCTTCAATAATACCCCTCCTGTCCCAGTTGAACAGACCCGATATTTAGGACTGCACCTTGACAAACGTCTTACTTAAAACCCTCATACAAGACTGAAACAACAAGAAACTGCCTGACGTTTTCAACCACTTCAACACTTGCTGGATAAACGCTCAAACCTTCCACTTAAGTACAAAAGGCTCATCTGCATGACTATTTTGAGACCAATATGGACTTAAGGAGTAGAGATTTGGGGATCTACTAAACCATCAAATTCTTCTCGTCTCCAATCTTTGCAATCAAAAACCTTTGAAAAATCCTCAATGCTCCCTACTTTGTCAGAAATAAACTATATATATATATATATATTTATTTTTATTTTTCTTTCTTAGATATTTGAATTCTGCGTAATTAATAAAAAGAAAAAGAAACGAAAAATGAACAATAGGTAAAAATTAGACTTATGTTAGAATTACAGTATATAATTTAACTGAATGTCTGTCTTTTTTTTAATTAATTAATATTATATTAGATTAGTCATTACTGGCACAGTTTATGGATGAAAACGCAAGAAATGAAAGATGATCCAATGGATGAGTCGGATTTAAATTCTTTATTTAATTTCATTTGGTGATTAAATAAATCAATCAAAGCAGCCACTCAAAGAAAATAATGGTAAAAAGTTTCTGTGGAGAATTCCAGAGAGGATGGCCAAAACTAATACGGATGGCGAAGTGGAGGGTGACTTTAAGTCGCTGGGTGTGAGCAGCTAAACCAGATTTACAAAAGATTTATCAATTGATTATATATTTTTTTGCAAAAGATAAGGTCGAGATAAGCGATTATAATTGTAAAAAAGTTCATTATGCCTAAGCCTTAATATTTTAAGTTTTCTAAATAAACTTCATATATTGAGATCTATTAACTTTGTTTTATATATGAATATTGTGTTCATTTTTAATAGAAATTTGTAACCCATTCTCAACTAAGGAATCCTTTGGATCCGTGACTGTCCATTCAAGAGAAGTTTCACTGCTTTCATAAATTTAAACAAATTTGTTTTTAAAGTAAAACAGTTTCACTTAATTAGTTGTTTTGTATAGCTAATTTGTATTTACATTATGTTTGTATTTATTTAAATATACATAATATTGGGTTGTAAAATAAGCTTTTAGCGTTCTACAAAATTTTAATTTAATCTTCTCTGTGTTTATAAAATTACGTGTTGACGAATTTTAAAAAAGGATTAGTTAAGATACTGTTATGGATCAGTTTTAACTGAGATTCCTTATCTTTAACTGGTATTTTGCTTTTTCAAAATGGAAGAGAAAAAATTTATTTCATGTGTGATGGCGATGATGCTTTATTAGAAAGCACTGTCTTTAAGTGATTGGCTCGGTTCAAAACGAGATATTAGGATTTGGAAGACGCAAACCGCTCCGGTTGTCCTTCAACTCTTGATGATCACTAAATTCTAACATTGGTCACAAAAACCCTTACTATGAAACAAAGGATATAACATATATAATCTACTACAAATATTTAGAAGAATCTGAATTTTTTATTAATATCACCTATAAAAATGCTACGAAATTATTTTACATCCCAATATATTTTTTAGAAGAGACTTTTAGCAAGAATTAGGCAAAGTGAAACTATGTAAATGATTCAAACGTCTAAAAATGATTTCCGAAAACAAAATCGTCATGTGAAGAAACGGTATTGAACGAACCCTGAGTACATTAAGTATGCAGGTCAGGTAAGTGGAGCTCCCTTGCAGGACATTTAACTAAATCTCTTTCGAAGAAGTCCAGCATCTCCTCATTATTCATGTAGTGCTAAATGTTAACTACTATACCTTTAGCAAATAAACACACAAACAATTTTTTTTTATTAAATAACCCATCAATAACCCAATCACCTTATGATTTTTAACAACTTTGTGTGTTAGAATTTTTTTTTTTTTTTTTACCGTCTTATTCTAATCCTTTAGCTCAATCCCTCTCCAGCTCCACCCACCTCTACAATCCTCCACGAATATTGAAACGGCAGTGGCCCCTCGAGAAATTAAAAAAAAAAAAAAATTTGTATCATTCCCGAGATACTTTATACAGCTACAGTTCACTAGAAATAACTAAGACGATTTTTTTTTAACTTATAAGGGCTTTCTCCATTGACTTTGTTTTCTTCATTAACCAGAAGGATATATTGTACTAAAATTTGATCAATCAACTGCGATTGATTAGAGCTATATTGATTTAAAGATTTAGAGACCTATTTTTGAACATTAATTTAGGCAAAAGACTAAAGTTTGCATTTAGTTTTATTATCTGTCATGTATTTGCTTCATTTGTATTTTTTTTTTCCAAGAATAGGTCTAAAAAAATATTTCTTTTGTTACTAATAAAAAAATGACAACTTATAAGTCAAGGACTTAGTAGTAAATGCCTGAAAAGGGTATTATTTTTAACGTATTAAACCTCTATAGATACGGATGGTTAGTGATTTATTTTTATTTGAAGGCCCCTATACGAAAAAATGTGGTTAAATTAAAAAACTGTAACAAAATCAGTTCATAAAATAAATAATTTCAAAGATCCTGAGACACAAAAGGTCCATTTTGTTATATGATTACTTATAAATGACATCTCACACTAATAGGTGGACAATTTTTTTTCATTTATCTTATTTTGATTAAAAGTTATAGATTTTTTGTCACGAAATCACTATTTTCTCACTGTGCACCACGATATCCCTTACAGGATCAAAATTTCACTATCCGAATTTCGTAACCTAAATTTTAGACTAGATAAGAAGTGTCATGGCCGAAACTAATGTCACGCTTAGTTATCGCTCTGCACTAGCATCTTTATAACTGTGGTATTAACTCACGGATTATTGCCAACGTTTATAAACATCGTCTTTTTACGACAGTAATTAAGTTTATACTGTAATTCAGTGAGGTGAGTGATTATTAGTTAACTTTTGGAGTAGTGTTAATAGCCTAAAGGTGCGCCACGTGGTAAGCAGGCTGCTGCCTGTACAGGCTGTCATAGGCTATCACTCACTAGGACTAGTACTTATCAGATCACCAGTGGCTCGGAGGTAGCGCTCCTGACTCCGCTCGATTAGAACTGAGTACGTAGCTCAAGAGACGTTTAATTTTTTTTTTTTTTTTTTTTTTTTTTTTTTTTTCCAATTCTTTTTTTTTCTCTTTTTTTCAAATATCATTTTCTTCTTTCATTTTATATAAGACATTTTTTCTTTTAATTTCTTTATTTAATTTTGTATAAAAATATTTTAGAAAATGTTTTTTATTTTTTTAAAATTTAAATACCTATGTAAATCATTGTAAATACGATATTAGTTAAATATTATCAATCCATTTATTTTTTGATCCATGTATTATTTTTTAATTTAATTATTTTTTTTCTTTTTTAATTTTATATCATTATTATGTCCACTGACAAAAATTCAATCATGGATACGGACGATGACACAGCCTTTAGTGAAGTTAGCGAAACGGATTCGCAGTATTTAAAACGTCGAACGCTCCAGAAACGTGATAGGAATGTACTACCGGGTTCCGCAGGGAACTCACCCAACAAGAAAAAAAAAAAAAAAGCCAAGTCTAAACAAGCACTTCCAGCCGAAAACGAAAATCAGAGTTCAAACTCAGCCAACACAACTCCATCTCAAACTACTTCTCACGACCTACCTTCCAGCAATAACATTGCAGCCACCAATAATTCGTCTAATGCTCCTTTAGCACCCCGAGAATCAAACGAACCCGAGCCGCCACCTATATATGTCAGTAACATTCGTGACTTCATGAAGTTTGGCCAGGAAATCTCAGCTCTGATTGGACAACAAAATTTTCAATGTTTTTCAAGATTACAAGACATCAAGATTAACACTCCAAATAAAGACATTTATAAAAAATTAGTTTACCACTTAACACAGAAAAAGTACGACTTTCACTGTTATCAGCTGAAAGAAGAGAAACCTTATAGAGTGGTTTTACGAGGTCTTCACAGCACCACCCCCACAGAGGCCATCAAGAAAGACCTAGACGAATTAGGATTTAATGTTAGACACATATCATGCATCACTCATCCTGTTCAAAAGTATCCTCTGCCCTTATTCTTTGTAGACCTTGAACCAGCACCTGGTAATCATGAAATCTTCAAAGTCAATAGGCTAGTATACTCCTGCATTAGATTTGAGGAGCCCAAGATGAGACCTGAAATTGTACAATGCGCAAACTGCCAAACTCTAGGGCACACGAAAACCTATTGCCACCATCCTCCCAGATGTATCAAATGTGCAGGATCTCACGCTTCCAGCACCTGCCAAAAATCTAGAGACACCCCTGCAAAATGTGCTTTGTGTAGTGAAGCACATCCTGCTAACTATAAAGGATGCATTGTATATAAAAACCTGCTAAGACAAAAAGGTTTATATGCAGCAGCTTTTACTCAAAGAAACTCAGAGCCAGTTAACGAAAAACCATGCCGGTCCATCAAGAGTACACCTGTGTTCCAGCACCCTACCGTCATCGATGAGAATCAACACACTTCGAGCTTCAACTCCAAGACCACAACCATTTCTGCAATAGCTTCTCACCATACACCACGACCTCAATCGCCTCAAACCTCAAAACAGCCTCAGCCACCCCATCATCATTCCCAGACTTCCTATGGTCCTCCCCAGACTATCCATCCACAACCCCAAAAACCGCATCCTCAATCTCAGAATTCCCATCCAGTGTTCAAAGTCCCTAAAAGTGATCCTCAAAACTCATCCCTAAGAGTGAAGTTACCACCACTGATACCTCCTCAGACCATTTCCAACCAGCCTCTTCCATCTATATCATCAGCTCCTGAAAACCACTCACTAGAAGCTCCATTAAACATGATCCCTTGTCAACAACCTCAGAGAAGGGTTCAACCTCCTCCAAGACCTATGAATCCTCTGCCTAAAGACACCCCCTCCTACTCCTATTCCTACCAACATTCATCTGATATTATTCCTATTCTTTCATCTTTTCTCCTAGATCTCCTTACTAGACTCCTTTCAGAAATCCCCTTCAATCTCCCACGATGAGTAGAAGGACCCTGGCTATTCTATTATGGAACGCTAATGGACTGCTTAATCACCGAGACGAGCTTGACTTATTTATTCACGACAATAACATAGACATTGCTCTTGTGACTGAAACCCATTTCACACCTCATTCACACTTTTACATACGTGACTACATCACACACAGATCAGATCACCCTGACAAAACATCCCACGCTGGCTCTTGTATCCTTATTCACAATTCCTTAACTCACTCCCTGATTCCTTCTACTCCAACTGACGCCATCCAATCGACTTCTATTACCTTATCCTGCCGTCCATTTAATATTACCATCTCAGCTGTATATTGCCCTCCTGGCAATTCCCTCTCCTCTCACCAATTTAATTCCTTATTTCAGTCCTTTGGTCCGCGCTTCATTGCCGGGGGAGATTACAACGCCAAAGATCAACGGTGGGGATGCCGAACATCCAACACTCGTGGCAGGATTCTCTCCCAAGTCACCACTTCCAACAGCTATTCCGTCTTATCACCCAAAGATCCTACTTACTGGCCTACTTCCCTTAAAAAGCGCCCAGATATTCTTGATATATTCGTCACATCCCAAATTCCCACCTTTCAATCTACAGTAACATCCTTAGAAGACCTCTCCTCAGACCATAGCCCAGTTCTGCTGCTTCTTCATTCAGACCCTATTCCTAAATCCTTCCCTCCTTCTTTAATTACAGGACATGTTGACTGGGACAACTTTCGCTCTGAATTAGAAAACGAACTTGACTTAACGATTCCACTAAAAACAGAACAACAAATTAACTTTGCTATCGAAAAACTAACAAGAACAATAGGTACTGCAATTAATAACAACTCATCACATCCCAAAAATAATTACTCCCGCGACACTAACTTACCATATCACATTCGAAACTTATTAGCAGAGAAACGGCGAGCAAGGGCTAAATGGCATAGGTCCAGATACCCGTCCGACAAAACATACTATACTCATCTAACTAACAAACTCAAAACTGAAATTAGAAAATTCAAAATACAAACATTTCGGGACTTCACAGAAAACCTAAGACCAACTGACAAATCTTTATGGACAACTACCAAAAATTTGCTCAAATTCAAAACCTTTAATCACCCACTCCTTACCGAATCTTCTACCTGGTCTCGATCAGATGAAGAAAAGACTCAAATATTTGGTGAACACCTTTCCAAAATATTTAATCCACATCCTGAAATCCTTAATCCAACCCATATTGACCATATTGAAGCAGAACTAACTATTCCACTCCAAATGTCCCCTCCTCCTAAAGCCTTTCATCCTTCTGAAATACTGAACGTTATCCATCAATTACGTATTAAAAAAGCACCTGGTCATGATCTCATCACATCCTATATCCTAAAACAGCTACCTCGAAAAGCAATCCTCTACCTCACTTATATATTCAACGCTACTCTCCGAACCACCTATTTCCCTGAACCATGGAAACTGTCAATAATCAAAATGATCCCAAAACCCCAAAAGCCTCCTGAACATCCATCCTCATACCGTCCGATCTCCCTTTTGCCCATCATGGGAAAGATCCTAGAAAAACTCATTTTGAAACGCCTGTATCCGATCCTAGAAATGAATCACGTAATTCCTGACCATCAGTTTGGATTTCGGACATCCCATTCTACAATTCAGCAATGTCACCGTGTGGTGGATGTTATATCCTCCACATTGGAGCGTGGAATGTATTGCACGGGTGCTTTTCTTGACGTAGAACAAGCGTTCGACCGAGTCTGGCACCCAGGACTCCTTTATAAACTCCGTCAATTCCTTCCCGCTACATACTTCCTGATAATCCGTTCCTACCTTACTGATAGAACGTTCAAAGTAAATCATAATCTTTCCTATTCTTCCACATTTTCTCAGTCTGCAGGTGTACCTCAGGGTAGTATCCTAGGTCCCATCCTTTATACGGTATATACAGCTGATATTCCACTCCATCCTAGCACTGTCCTCACAACTTACGCGGATGACACTTGTGTGTTATCCGTCCATAATGATCCAACCGCTGCATCCCAAACCCTTCAGTCCCACATCACAGCCATTGAGAAATGGTGTCAGAACTGGAGGATTAAAATAAATCCTAATAAATCCCACCAAATTACCTTTACCCTTCGTCGCAAACCGATGACCTCCTGCCCCACAGTATCCTTCAACAATACCCCACTCATTCCTGTTGAACAAATCCGATACCTAGGACTCCATCTTGATAAACGTCTTACATGGAATCCTCACACGAGACTAAAACGACAAGAGACTGCCCGTAGATACCGATTACTACAACACTTACTCGACAAACGTTCAAAACTTCCAATTCATTACAAAAAGCTCATTTATATTACCGTCATCAGACCCATCTGGACATATGGAATCGAGCTTTGGGGCTCTACGAAGCCATCTAATTCCTCCCGTATCCAATCCTTACAATCCAAAATCCTTCGCAAAATCCTAAATGCTCCTTATTTCGTCACAAATAAAATAATCCATAACGACCTTAATATCCCATTTGTTACAGACCTTTCTCGTACCAGATATACCACTTTTAATTCCAAACTCCCAGCCCATATAAACCCTCTTGTCCGCAACCTATCAACCTCACATATTCCTGACAACCCTCCTAGGCGATTGAAAAGAAGATGGCCTCGGGATCTACTTACTTAAATAAATATCGAAGTTCTACCATTGGGTATTTTCTTCACAAGCCTTTCACGCCCTTTATTCTAATTCAACAGTTTTACTTATTGTATTTATGTTAATACAGTTGTAAAATTCAATAAAATATGAATAAAAAAAAAAAAAAAAAAAAAAAAATTTTAGACTTGATATTCTATGGAATATTTTATTCTCGATGACTTTTATGCACTTTAATTACTTCAAACCTAATATACTCTAAAAAAAAAAAAATAGAATGGATAACAATTATAAAAATAAAAGCTCTTAATATAATTGTAATAAGCGGTGAACAAAGAAATTGTTTAATAAAACATTATTAGCATTTTTTGCCTCTGAACTCAATTTTTTTCTCTCTTAAATTAAGGTTTGTCTGTTTTGTTCGGTTTTAGGGCCGTTTGAAGGCAACAGACAACAGCTTGGTCATCAACGCCCGATAGTTCGTTATGGTTCATTCTCTCTTAAATTTATTATTTTCTTCTTATGGGATTTACATATTACTTAATAACTAAAATCCTATGTGTTTGAGCTTATACTATCCTAATATCGACTTTTTTTGCTACCTTTACGTCAATACGTCACATTCATTACATTCTTATGACCGAAATTTTTACAGAATTTTCTCTACCATAATAAATGTAGGGCAAAAGTGATTGGAATTGAAGCGTGGGGCCTTATCGGAATGAAACTCAATCAAATCTGAAGGAGCCCTGAGAATTGAATTAATTATTGCCCCATTGATTGATTAGTTCTCAGTTCATTCCATCTGCGACTTTTACCCAACTCCCTTTAATTACAGAGATAACTTAGTCAAAAGGTGACAGTTGATTTATTATTTTCTTCTGCTCGGATAAAAGGGGAACTTTTGTGCCAATGGTTAAGATAGATAACGAAATCATCGTATATTCGTCATTTAATAATAAATTCTCCAACCTTACCTCAAGTTGGTTCACCTTATTACTTTTACTCAAAAAAATCAATTTATAATCTTTAAGGAAAAGACAGACATCAACAAAAATTATTTTCATAAGATCTAAAAAGGTTCCTGAAAAGCAATCCAAAACCATCCACTAAATTGATTCTAGAAAATAAAATTTTAAACATTCTTAGCTTTTGACTCAAAAGAAATGTATTAGGGAGAAAAATTACATAGCTAATGAGGTTCTTATTGGTTTTATTTATTTGTGTAATACCTCAACACTAAATCATTTGTCTTTCTTCACGAATTTCTTTAAATTGTTCTTACTTTTAATAAATAACTAAAAGGTTTTATATATATATATATATATATATATATATATATGTATATGTATAAAAGAGATAATGGGATTTCATCAAACCACAAGATCGTTTTATACTATTAATTTTTTTTTTGTTATGCGCAAGCAATTAAAATATATCAATAATTGTTTATATAACATGTTTGAATTTTTCTTAAATAGAATATATATATATATATATATATATATATATATATATATATATATATATATATATATATCTGTGTGTGTGTGTACAAAATTTAATAGCGATTCTTTGTTTTCGCAAACTCCTTCTATATCACTAGTCCCAGTTCTTGCAGGATTCTGAAGAGAGTGGTTCTGTTCAAAGAGTCATATGCCTTTTGAAAGTCAAGGAAGATGGCTACTTACTTTCTGGATCGTTTCTTACTTTATTGTAGGATGGTCTTAAGGTTTTGAATTTATTCAGTACATGACCTAGATGATCTAAAACCTGCTTGGTACCCACCTATCTAATTGTCTAGCTGTCACGTTACATTTTAAAAAAGGTCTTATAGGTAACTGCTAGGAGTGATATTCCTTTTTAATTTTCAGAGTCTGTTTTATTTCCTTTCTTGTATATGGGTTGTAAACGGCTGAGGTCCCGTCATCTGGCAGCCTGTCACAAGCCCACATGTCTAGGATCACTGTGCGGATATGCCAGAAGGTTTCATCACTAGCTAGTTTCAGCTATTATCTCGTCTTGCCCGGCCTCTTTATTATTTTTCTGGAGTTTAATAATATTTTTTAACATTCCGTATGCTTTTTTCCATATGATTATTATTATTGTTATTTTATTTAATATATTGATTTAATCTAATTATTGCATTCTTTGTATTTAATTATTTATTTTATCGAATACCTCTATCTGCAAGGATCATTGGCAACTATTTTTGTTTTACTGGAAGGAATTAGTCCGGGTGGCGGTCATTAAATGAAACAACTAAATAGTTTCAACTATTTTATTGTTTGCCAACGTTTACGTATTTTTGTTTTAAATTCTGCTTTAAAATTGAGTTCTTTTCAGAAACTCCATCATGGAATTCACATCTTTTTTGGAGTCCTTTGTATTTATAAAGTATCAAATATAGTTTTTTTCTAGATACTAATTATACATTAGGTAGAGATTTCATTTATTTATTTATTATTTGTACTTTCATGTATGTTATACCGTTATGCCTCAATGTTTATGCTCATTTTCTAAGTATTACGTACATTATTATTATTTTCGTATAAATTATTTATTATAAAAGCATAAATATATTGTGACATGATAAGTTAGTATGACAAAATTATTATCATTTTAAAGCGTAACATATTAGTAAAGTTTTGGTGAAGACAAATTAATCTTATGTACCTCTTAATGAAAATGTCCATTCAGAGGAGAACTCTCGGTATTCAGTTGCTACTGGGAAACTACGATAAGGAAATACTGTATTAGAGGACAAGACTGCCTAATGAGGCAGGTCGGCTATATACCAGACAGAGAGGGAGATCGAAATGGACTTAAGTCTTTGAGGATTTAAGGCTTTGAGGAGCGGAGGAGTGGAGCATTGGAGTGACGGACTCATTGGAGTGGCAGGGGCTGGGTAATGAGGGCGCACATCACCTCTAGGCTAGGGGAGCATTAGCCACACTAAATGCCCCCAGGTTAAATCAATATATTCTCTCCCTCTCCTTCATGCTCTCAGTCAACTTTTCCTTAGCTTTTATTTTCTCTCGGCCACCCTAAGGGAATGAAATAAATGTTTTTAGAAGATTCGGTCGGGATGGATTTTCAGCGGGAGAGAACATTCAATCAATGATTGTTTATTTGTTTAGCTTAAAGGCGCTAACGATTTAGTCATCAACGAGTTTATCTTCACTTAAACTGTGTAGGCTCCAGAGAAGCTTTCTACATCTACTACAGGTTTTCCAAGTAAGTATTCCTTATTTATAGGTAGTTGTTATTGTAAAGGGTTCTATTAAAACAATATTTTAGAGAATAAAAAAGCCATATAGAGAGAGCCATTTATCAAATAAAATATCGTTTACGTTCCAAGATTTTTTTTTCTTTTCTCTAGCACTTTATTTTTTTAATGATAACTCTCCTTATTGATGCTTGAGGGTTCTTCTTTTTCTGGATATTTGCAATTTAAGGAGTTATCCCTCCTCATGGTGTTTTAAAGATTTACGTTTTTATGTAATGGGACCGATGTTGTGATTCACCTTTTAGTTTAATTCGGAGGTACTTTTCCTCTTCATTGTTCTCGTTTCATAATTTTTTTCTTTAGAAAATGAGCTGAACATTTAAAATGTCTGTAATTCCAAGATAAGGGAGCGGCATGGTATAGTAGATAGAGCGCTAGTCTGCTGTGCTCCGGGTCCTGGGTTCGAATCCCGGCTGTGGCGGAATATTATTTATTCTGTTTATTCAGTCAGGGGGCGACCCTAGGGTATGGAGACCCTCCTGGGGTAGACCCAGCCTCTATAAAGTGGCTACCCAAATGAATTGGGGAAAAACCTGGCGGCTGAGCGCGATTAAGGCCTAATCACCTCATTGCACTGCCGTTGGCCTTGAAACAGTACGAATCTCTATATGTACTGAGCCTAAGACATGGGTTGTAATGGTACTGGTGGTTCCAAGATAAACTATCATTATAGTTTTCTTTCGTGGTTATTCAATTTAAACTTTAAAGGTAGTTTGTTTTCTTTCCTTGCCGAAAGGAATTAACTACACCATTTATCTGGATTCTCTTTGACAAGCATTTTGAGATGCTGACACTGGAGCTGCTACTCGTGATGGCAATATCATGGGCGAAAGCTGATACTATTTATGGCTTTGTCGTAATTGTTTTCAGGAATAGTGATTGTATAAATTAAATATATTAACATGAATAAAACTGCCCCTTGTGGGACACTATACGTGCGATTTGCTAGACCTGAAAACTCTTCGGCTACATTCCCTGCCAAATAGCAATTACTTAGAGAATATTTAATGATATAGCTGTTCCGGATGAAATAGCTGATCCGGACACCTTCAGTCAATCAGCTGTTAGCAAAGAATTAGGAATCATAAATCATAGCCTCTGTAAATGTTACATAAATGTATGGATTGATCATTTTCCAAAATTTAGGATCTTAAATACGGTCATTGCATAAGTGGTAAAACCATACCCAAGTTATTTCATCAAATATTACATGATGAGTTTTTTTTTCCTTCTAGCAGGATTCACAAGACTATCCCCTTCCTCTCATATTATAAATTATATCGACGTAGAACAGGTCTTTGACCGAGTCTGGCACCCAGGGCAGCTGTACAAACTCCGCAAATTCCTCCCTCCTCCATACTTCCTCATCATGCAGTCCCACTTCTCTGACAGATTCTTCAAAATAAACCAAGATCGTTCCTATTCATCTCTTTTTACTCAGTCTGCTGGTGTTCCTCAAGGCAGTATCCTAAGACCCATTCTTTACACAGTTTATACAGCTAAAATTTCAACAAATCCGAGTATACTCGTATTCCTTCCTACCTATACCGATGACACTTGCGTGTAAACAGTTAACAACGATCCAACTATTGTCATTCAAACACTTTAATCCCACATCAGAGCCCTTGAGGCATGGTGTCAGAATTAAAGTCGATTCCAATAAATACCAACAAATTACTCTTACCCTTCGTCATAAGCCTATGAAATCCTAACCTACAGTGTTATTTAGGATATCCCGCTTGTTCCGGTTCAACAGATCCGCTATTTAGGACTCAAACATGGAAGTGCTACATGGAATCCGCATACAAGATTAAAATTGACAAGAAACTGCGCGCCGATTTCGGTTACTTCAACTGGACAGACCCTATAATCTCCTACTTAACTACAAAATGCTCATTTACATGACACTCAAAAGGCCTATCTAAAGAACTATGGAGATGAACATTGGTACTCTAGTAAACTATCAAAATCTTCCCGTATCAAAATATTCATAATTCAAAATCCTTGGTAAAATCCTCAACGCTCCTTACCTTGTCACGAATAAAATCATTTATCAAGACCTTTATGTTCCATATGTTCTTGATTTGGCACGCGCCAGTTATCATTCCCTCCATGAGTAACTCCATTCCCTCTCTAAAGGAGTTTGAAAAAAAGATTGCCCCGAGACCTTCTAGTTTAGAATATTTTAGAGTGCTGTCTGTCAATGGGTAGTGTCTCTATATGTATTTCATATCAGTTTGCTATGTCCATCACATTTACTTAATGTATATAATACAGTTGTAAATATCGATAAATGTGTTAAAAAAATGTATACAAACAAAATTAGAAGTTGAATTATTATTTCAGTATATATTATTTTAAAACTACATTCTCATTTTTTAAAAAATAATATATTTTAAGATGTTAGTTATTTTTTTAAAAAATATATTGGGCATTATTGGATATATAGACACCTGGATGAAAATTCATTCCCGGCTTCTTGAAGCTCAACAGTTTTTCGTGATTTTGGATATCATTGTATAACTTTTGTTATTATTTTGCTGCCAATGGGCAGTTTATCATCATGTATCTTAACATTTAGCAGAATATTTACTTCTTATATTATAATATACAGTTGTAAATTTCAATAAAATATATTTTAAAAAAAAACTTTACTTTTGGAAGATATTCCAGATTATCAGTACTAATCCACTTACACCTGCTATTTCAATTTTTTTGTCTGGAATCTGGCTCGGAAAGGTTTCAACTGTCTCTTAAACGACGCTAAAGTAAGCTTAGGAAAGCACGAAGCTGTTAGTAGAGAAGATTTAAGAGGAGTTAAAATACAGACCAGGGTTTTCACAACGGAGGAGAGCCATTTTTTATACCCGCCTGTATGGAAATGCCATTTGTTGTTTCTACCTTGAGTTATTGTTTGGATAAAGTTCCACCAGCCAAGGAGCTTTTGAAAAGATTTTTTTTATGGCCATTATAAAAAAAAAACTTATTTTTATCCAGAGAGGGAAATTAAAGATTATTTTCCTCTCACAAAGGGGTGTCATAATCCTTTGAGTGAAGAAAAATTCATATTTTAAAATATAATTTTTAATGTACAATTCTGTTTTTTTTTAAGTTTAGTTCGTTCATAACAACTTTACGGTCTGTTTGAAAAAATAAATAAAAATAAGTTTGGGTCTATTATTACTTCCTCTCTATTTATTCTTCTAATTATCACTCTATTTTACTCAGATGATAAAATAATAAATTTATCATATTGAGAATTCAAACAGTGAATTTTCAATATTCAAAGTATTTCTATTCATTTAACGTCTCTTTATCCTACTGTGAGTGATCAGGAGATGCTAAGGAGCTTTAACGAGTACCTGAAAAATTGTAACGGTTTTTATAACAAAAACAACAAAATTTTCCTTTCATGTCCCTTTATCAAAATCTAAATGGAAAAGTACGAAAGCTAACAAATAATGTATTATTATTATTACTAATACTATGAATAGCAATATATACTCATAATTAACAACTTAAAATTTCTTTTCATATCGTTCTTTATTGCTTCATCAAATCATCATTTTTTGGTTCGCACATTTCAGAAGAAATATGACGATCAGCAAATGTGATGAAATGATACGTTGTTTTCCAAAAGTTACTTCTTCCAATCTAGAAAATCTTACAGGAAGCGCGAAAATCTCACATTACTATATCATTAAACCAACTTATTTCTGTTTTTTCCTCAATAAAGAAACCCTGCAATGGGTGCATTTATTTCCACGAGTACCATTGCGATATTACGCGTATTTTTAGTACATAACATAAATTACATAACATACTTGACTTTATTGTATTGATTCATTATTGTGTATATATTTTATTGTAATTTTATGATGTGTAAATATTGTATGAATGTAGTATGTATGATATCTTTCAGTATTACTATCGATGTCCAAATTGGGACAGATTGTAATTTTACTCAATAAAAAATCTTTTACATAACATGACATTTTATACAAAGAGTATGTAAAGAAAAATAAGTTAGTAAAAAAAATTATATATAAATTATATAAGATTATATATATATATATATATATATATATATATATATATATATATATATATATATAATGTATATATGATATTGAGAAAAAAAGATATAATAATAATAAACATTTCAGTAGGGTCAGGAAAATAAAAAATTGGTGTGGGCAACACACGACTTTCACATACCTCCGTTGTTAAAATCGATTAGAGAATTTTCAAATACAGTTAGGGATAATAATGAGTTTTATCGGCTTTTCATCTGTCTTAATTAACTTTTACAAGCTTGTGTATAAGATTATATTTTTTATAGAATCTTTAGCTTTCCAACAGTAAATTATACATGTATATTACTGTTTTTATATTAAAAACACAAAAATTGCATTAAAAATGTTTGCTCTTTTTCCTTTAGTTGGTTATCAAATTCGTTCAACTTGTATATTAAGCCGTTTTATAGCTAATTTAAGAAACTTTAGAAGAGGAAAATTTAAAATATCGATATTTAAGCTATGTCAGACTATTTCAATCAGAATTAAACCTACATGATATAAAGCTCATTAAATTTTACATCGATATAGCGAGTTTAATCAAATCGTTAGATCTATTTTTGAGAAGATCTTATAAAGGTAAAGAAATGCATAGTATAACGTAGCACTTCAGGACAGCCGATTTTAGTGCAAAAATTGCTGAAGCTTCTCGGGTAGGGCTTATACAAAAACCGACATTTTAGAAAACCGGTTTTCGAATAGAAATTTTCTCAGAGAACCGGTTTTAAACCGGTTTCAAATTAAAAAAAAAGAATTTTTACTGAAATATTCTGTAATTCAAACAAAAAATTTTAACAGAACATTTAGAGTGATTAAAAGCAGTTTTTGACTGAAATTATTTAGTGCTCAATTTTATTGGCATTTCAAATTTTTTATGTAATTTAGTAGTACAAAGAAATAATATTTGACCAGGATTAAATAACATAAAAAACAATTATTCGTTGTTTATGCATAATTTTCATTATAAAGATGTAAATATTTTTATATAATTATAATAGTAAAACGAGTTATTCAGTAAAGGGTTCGATTAAATAAAAACAATTAAAAAATATATAACTGCGCGTTATATAATGTAAATTATAATCTAAGCCGATAGACAAATGTAAATAAAGTTTATGCATATATACTTATTAAAATCAATTTTTAAAGAAAATTAAGCGAATGACCGAGTATTTTCTATTCAGGGCAATTTTAATACAAATTCAAATATTCTATTTATTTTTTTGTTTAATGGAAAATGATTTCAGAAAACAGAGGACGTCTATCGATTTTCTATTTAGCTGTGTTCTTAGTTTATTCACAAAATTCCCCGAAATATAAAATACCCTCTCACTTGCAACAAAACTAGGCTTAATAGTTTTTAATGTCTGATTTTAAAAATTTATATTTTTATAATATTAAAAACGAGTATGTTAGCTACTTACATTTTGTATAATAGCATCGATATCAAATATCGATCAATGGAACTGAACACTGAATTTATGAACTGTACATTAAGAAGCCAGAAGACAAACTGATATAAAATCTAAATTAGTTCACCCAATAGACAAAACACACCGTTTCTTGAAATCATATCATACCGATATGATTCCAAGAACCAAACCGCTTGCAACAGTGTTTTCATCAGTCTGGTACATTTGCCATTTTAAATTTGTTTAAAGTGTTATTCATACATTGAAAATCACCACTAAAAAACCGGTTTTCAAATTTCATAATTTTTACCAAAAAACGGGTTTTAAAAACCGACAAACCCTAATCCCGGGCGTATAGTTTTCTTAAATATGAAATTTCAGTTTTGAACGTCTTTTAGTTTCGCGCTAGACTTACCACATAAGGGCACACACAAAGACCGTTGAAAACTAAAATTCGAAAATTTTCACGATCGCAATACTTTCCTTTACTATATATTACATATATAGGTAAGTGAATGTAGTAAATAAAATGATAGAAGATAATGAATTATTTACGATGTAAATCGTATAGAACACAGCTCTCTATGCACGATATCGACACGCCAATTGCAATTTATCTAATTCTGCATAGTCTTCCCTGTCCACTTATTCACCACATTTTGAAAAGTATTTCGTAAGAAACTCCCACTTTGAAGGCGGCCATTGGTCTCCGTTAAACAGGACTGTAGAAATTAGTTTTTGTCAATGTTTTACCATTTTAATCGAAAAATATGGTCGTATGTCTGTTCACTTCGACTTTCACAATTACAGATTTTATCACCTATTAATTTGAATCGAAATAAATAGCTTTTGGCTCCTTCATGTCCCGTTAGAAATTGTGTCAGTTTGTAGGATATTTTTTCAGTTCAGTTCGATCATGAATCGTGTAAATGAAGTCATAGGTATATCAAACTTTTGTTAAAGTCTTCCATTTTATATTCAATTTCTACCTTGTATTCCTTGACAGGAAGTGTTTGATGGCGCTGATCGGTGCCTTGTCCTTTGCTGTCGGGAGAGTGGTATCTCTTGCCGCCACTTAAGCTGCTTCATCCGCTCGTTGGTTTCCTATAACTCCAGCGTGAGCTTTGGCCCATTTATGTTTCTGAACGCTTTCGACTGAACTGATTAAAGTATTTGTATGTGAGTCTTTTTGCTTGAACCATAAATCTGTGGGGCTTGAATCCATGTGGGATTAAATATATATATATATATATATTATATATATATATATTATATATATATATGTGTGTGTTTTCAGGTTTTTTCTAATTTTCAGTTTTTATGGCTTGGAGAAAATGGATTGATTGATTGTCATTGATTGATTGTCTTTCTTTTCACCTCGACTTTTAAGCCTCAAGTCTTCCTTCGTCGGAGTGTTATCGAAGAAAACAAATAGAATATGAAGGAAACTTGCAATATATATAATATACATATATATATATATATATATATATATATATATATATAATATAATAATTTTGTTTGAAATAAAAAAAGGGTCGATGAATTAATTTCTCGTATATGTATATTTTTTTTATTTATTTTTTTAAATTAACATCTGTATTAGTAAATACATCAAGTAAATTTGCTGAGGAGTATTGAGGATTTTTCGAAGGATTTTGGATTATAAGGATTGATGGATTGATTAAATCAATAGGACGACTTCAACAAAAGGAAGATATACCTATGACTTCATTAAAACTATTGTTAATCGAAATAAACTGAAAAAATCTCCTATTCAACTAACTGGCGATGAAATTTGGAAGTTTAACGGACGAAGTGAACAGACATACGACCATCTTTTATTCGATTAAACTGGAAAAACATAGACAAAAACTAATTTCTACAGTCCTGTTTAACGGTGACCACAGATGTTTATGCCACAGATGTCCTGTTTAAAGTGGTAGCTTCTTACAGAATTCTTTTCAAAATTTGATGAATTAGTGTACCGGGAGGACTATGCAGAATTAGATAAACTGCAATAGGCGTGTAGATATCGTAGATAACGAGCTGAGTTATATATAATTTATATGGTAATTAATTCTTTATCTATTTTTATTTAAGTATTTATTATTATTTTTTTACATATTATTTGCCACTTCTGTTATTTTATATTATTTCTTTAAATAGTACGCTAAGAAATAAATGCACCCATTACAGGTTTACTGTAATGAGAAAAAATAAAAAAGAAACATTTAATTCGAAATATTTTTAATTATGAAAAAAAATATACATGAATAAAATTATGGATCAGGACTAATATAGAACAAGTCGGAATTAGGTCGGAAACAATCGAATATAAATATCGAAATGATAAATTTATATAAAGTAATATAACATTTCGTTGGAGAAAAACACTACATATCACATAACTTCATAAAAGGTATTATTTAATGTAATTACTAATGTTTTGACATTAGTACCTCATTTTACTTGGTTTTTGTGTTCAGTGAAGTTTCGCTAATGCAGATTAGAAGGTTGAAGGACAGGCTAAGCCCCAACTGCTAACTGGGCTAACTCCTCTAGCCGCGGACTAAGGTCTTGGGGCTACTTCTTGATCCACATACTCCGGCAATCGCACTGCACTACTAAACTGCTAAGCTTTGTAATTACTCAGATGAGCATACAACTAGACATATATGACAGTAAATAATTACAGTTGTTTAAGACTATGGGTCTATTCTGTTTCCAGGTCTTCGGTTATTTATCGGTAACCGTTAGTTAATATATGATGAAAATTCTACTTTGAGTATCTTTTATAAACAAATCAAAACAAATGTCACTAACAAATAAAATTATAACTTCTAAGTTTTGAATTTTATATCTGCAGCCGTGAAGTGATTGATGCTGGTTAAAATTGTTTCAAACGAATCCTGTCCTGTGTTCCTCCTCCTCCACATATACTCGCAAACGTAGCAAGGCTCGTCATTTTAGACCTCAAAATGTGTTTACGGGAAAGTTTTGATTTTTTCACCTTTTATGTTTTTTGGGTCACTGGACACGAATCTGAAATTTGCGGGCAAAAAAATTTTTTTCCCAAATTTTTAGCGTTTTAACCGTATAGTATACATACATCATATTTTTAAGATGGGGAAAAAGAAATTCACTTTAAAAATATTTTTGATCTTTTCTTCTTCAGTTTCTGTTTCCAATTCGTTAAACTTGTATATTTAGCCGTTTTTCATCAATGCGAAGAAAGGTATGGTTAATTTTATAAATTCTACGAAATTAAAGGTATTTAAAAAAAAAGAAATCATCGGCAATGAAGGCTTGTCAGACAGTTATTATCAGAATTATAAACCTACATGAAAGCCCATCAGATTTAATATATCTATATATCAAGTAATGAGAGTAAACAGGTTAACCCACTTACATGCAATTCAATATAAACCTACCCACACGGGGCATAAAAAATACTCCTTCAATATTGAATATAATCTTAACACTCATTTTCTCATTAATTAGCCTTTTTCTCTAATCATTTCATTCTCTCAAAACATCTTGCCGTACTGTTCCAAGAGCAACAGTAAACTATAGTTCTTTTCTATAATTGAATGTTGATAGTACAAAAACATGTGCATGTGTCTTCTGATTTAGTAAAAAATCCTAGAAAGTATTAATTAAACCTTTATCAACCTGATAGATAAATATTAAGAACTTTTCCATGCAAACTAGGTTAAACTCGGCGGCCCCGAGTTCACCCGATCGAGCGTCACGCAGCAGCCTCACTCCAAGCCTACAAAAATATGTGTATGGTGCGCCAAATGAAGTTTACACTTTGAAAGTTTCCTAAAAATCTCTACGAAAAATTCTGGGCATACTATTTTTAGGTGATTTACTAGTTTTTGGTGATGCATATTGCTTCTAATATTCTTGCTCGTGATGTACATTCCTTTAAAAATTTTCTTTTATTAGTATTATTTTCTGTTGCTATTCTGTGACTTCTAAGGAGAAATGTTTTGAAAAAAAAAAGTGTTCGTTAAATTTCTTAATCAGAGAAAACCCAGGCGAAAGCTATATCTATGTTAACAAAAAATATATAGAAATAAAAATATAACAAAAAGGAAATATACCTATACCTCGTTTTAATCAATGTTACCATAATAAAACCAATCTCAGAATATATGACATTTAAGAATACCTAACAAATAAGAACAAAGGTTCATTAAAAAAAAATTAAAAATTCACTAATAACTTTAAAAAATATGCAAAGTTGAGTAGGTAATTCCAAAAAGAAGCCTCATGCCTGAATTGAGAGTCATAAAAGGGGAAGGGTAATAAAATTAAAATGGAGAATCACACAATTAATTTTGATGTTTGATTTATGAATTTATAAATTCAAATTGTCCATTCAAAAGTTATATTTTATTAAGAGCTATTATATCATAGCTTCTATATTTCGAGTTGTTAAACGATGTTAGTGTAACTACTGAATAAAGTGTGGTTATCCTGTTGGAAATTGCAAACTTTTTGGAAGTTTTTGGAGATGTATTTTGCTTCTAATACTCTTCTTTTATTATCATTATATTCTGTTGGTAAGATTGTCGGATTATTAAATTCAAACTGATGTTTTAGGTCCGTACTGTGATAGGATAAATCCTCAGTTTTATCATATTTTTTAATTGTAACTTGTAATCACTGATATGTTGACTAATTTTTTTTTTTTTTTTAAGGTTTGGTATTTCCAATATACATTGCATATCTACTATCTTTTTTTTTTTTTCCTTCCGGAACACATTATATTGTAAATTACAATAGTTTTATTCAGTTTGTCTATTTCATCTTTTTTATTTGTGTGAATAAAAGCCAGGTTATTAAGTTTTTTTTTAAGCCAATTTAATATCTAATAAATCATATTTTTTAAATATTTGTACTATACAGTCGGTCACATTGTGGATATTTATTTGTAAGAGAATAATATTTCGGTTTGTTTGTTTTATTGATTACTATGTTACTGTCTGCATTGTTGGTATTAATAATTTAAGTTGGTCTTATTAAATTAATTTCATTGTTATTGATTTGTTGAAATAATGTGTAATAAATTTTCAATTTATCTTACCTGGTTAAAATTTATGAATGTTAAATATACTGCTACTATAATTATTAAGTGTAGTTATGGTATTAGATGGTGTTATTAACGTCAGTAAATACTTATGTCTTATGATTTAATCCTCTATACCATAATTTATGTATAAGTTTAACTGGATACCAATTCCCTAATAGATTATTCTAGAACTTGTCTTTTGTTACGTCTAAATGGTTTAAACTCGTTAATTTAATAGCTAGTATTTAATTTTGTGTCCATTCAATTGTTGATCTGTAATAATTATATATATATATAATATATTATATATATATAAAATATAATGATATCTAAAAGTCTTATATAATAATCTATATGTTCTTCATGGGTGTATTTGAGGCTAGAAGTTTAATTGGATAAATTGAAAAATTACAATATTCGCAACAAATCTTTATGCTCTCCATATATGGAGAAAAATGGTTTTTGCACCATAGTGGTGAAGTATAAATACAGCCTCCAATTATATATTTGCCATAATGATATTAATTTTTTCCAGGTCGTAGCGTGATGTTATATAGCCTATAACCTTCCTCGATAAATGGACTATCCAACACAAAAAGAATTTTTCAATTAGAACCAGTAGTGTCTGAGATTAGCGCGTTCAAACAAAACAAACAAAACTCTTCAGCTTTATAATATTAGTATAGATTATTTCCTTCTTTTTTTTAATTTTAAAACTGATTATTATTTAATTAATTATAGTTGGTGTTATGGTAGATTTTTTTTTTTTTTTTTTTTGCCGTATGCATGTATGCCGCTGAGCAAAGGAAATAAAGTATAACATCGAAAATAATTTTATTTTCTATGAAGGACCTGGACCTTAACCATTAACCATGTCACAGTACAATATCGAGGATGTAGGTCCCGCTCGGGGCGTTAAACTCGGTTCTACATTTTCTTTCCATAAAGGCCCTTCGTCTTCTTGAGAGCCTTACTCTTGTGGCCAGGGCGTTGATGTGTGTTTGCACACATTGGATGTAATATACGGTCAGTCACTGGAGTTCCATAGTCAGCCAGCCAATGAGTGGACCCTGAGATGCTTTGTGGCCTGTAGTTTTCTTCTCTCACTGCTTGAAATATCCGTTGGGTCAAAACCCATTCTTGTGATATTGTCAGACTCTGAACATTTTTTTCCATAATTGAAAAAAAAAAAAAAAATTAATGGATACCTAAATAACTGATACTAGTAACTATTGGTTGCTGTAAGGGATAATAGTTGTAATATAGCATTGTTGATTGATCTGGAATTGAATGTTTTAAACTAATTTTTATTGTAATAATAATTGGTATTTCTTTTAATATATTTTAGTGAGTTCTGAAAATGGGAAAAAACATAAAAAGTAGATTAAAAATAATTACTGGTGTATAATATATTTTTGTTGAGGAATTAAGAACCAGTTATCTATAAATTGCAATGTTTCCAACCTTCTAAACAGGATAGGCATTATGTGGTGCATTAAAGCGAATAATCATATTCGCCAATGACGTGCTAATTTAACTGCACGTTGAATAATAAGCATGGGAATAAAGAGGAGATAAGCGGGAGATATGAGGGATAAAGATAGAGACTGGAACAATCCCCTAATTACGGGGCTTATTAGGAACATGGGGTCCCAGCGTTCTCTGTCTAATTTCATTGGAATGGAAGCTGATATCCCGCTTACACAATCTTTACGGCTGGTTAATTCTCTTTTATCCGCTTAGATCTCACAGCACTCTGCTTTTCCATGATTTCGGCACTGCCGTTGGCATTGTAAACAATGCAGTAATTACGTAATGTTGTTTATTTTGTCAAGTACTTCATATAATATATAATTATATTATATATATATATATATATATATATTATATATAAATGAGTCAATACTAATATACTTTAATACGACAAACCAATATGTAGTGTCAGATGTTCAAGAAACATTATGTCCTACTCCTAGATTTTATCAAAACTCCTTATAGTATTCCAAGTAGACACAAGCAGAAAACACAAAGTGGCTTAAAATGATATACCACTTGAAAACCAATATTACGGAAGTATTTTTATAAATTTCACTGTGTTGCCAATAAGTCCTTGTAGTGCGCTTGGGTTTAAAATCCTGATACAAAACACTGTACACAGACCATATCCAATAGTTACATAATGAGATTCCCTAATTAACCATAGTAACTGTTAATAACATTGCTAACATTTAATATTCAAAAGAGACTCCCAAATTGTGATTTAACAAACTAAGGATGCTAGATGTAAAAAATCCTGATGTATAATACAACTGGGTCTCACAAGTAAACATGATAGCCCACCAATATGAAAGTTGAGATGAATTTAATGTTGCACATGAAAACGAAATATTGAAGCATAAAGTCGATATTATTGAAAAGGTCTTAAACCACGACTTCTCAAGTTTTATTAATAGAGCGTTGAACTCAAATATTAACCCCATATACCGATTACACGGCAATTAAAATCAACTTAAGCCTGAAGCATACCTAACACATAGGCTAAATTAAAAAAAAAAAAAAAAGGTATATCAGCCAACTAAGAGCAGAAAATTCAGAGCGCATCAAACTCCACCATGGATTTTTTTTTCAATGCAAAAGAACTTCATACCTTCTGCAATAGTTATTTCAATAATAGTTTGTACCATATCCTCCTAAATTGCCCAACCTTTAAAGAAAAGAGACATTATATTTTAAAACCACCCGAATCCGTATCTTGCAAACTTAAAAAAAAATTAGACTTTCTTTGTCTCCTTAAATATTTATGATACCTAAGTATAAAAGACCAAATCAGATACCCTTGAATCAATTACTTACCCATCCGGGCCCATCACCTTATTTTGATACCTACCTTACGAGTCATAATTTTCTCTCTTCCGCCTTCCTTCTTCTCTCCTACAATCCCTTACTATATACCCAGGTGCCTCAAGCTTAATCAGTCTTATAGTTACATTACTTGTGTCACACTCATAGAAGAACACTCTGGAATGTACGTAACGGTTCACCTAACATCTCTCAGTATATATCTAGTATATTTATTTATAATTCCAAAAAATTAATATCTTTATTTATTTACAATTGCTTTTGTTTGAGCTTTAATGTAATTTGCAATCTGCAAAAAAAAAAAAATTGCAATAAGCAAATATGAAGACTTCCAAAAGTCGGTTAAAGCAAGGCATCTCTAGGCCACCGCCTCAAAAGTCGTCGGGGTGGGTTGTGTGGTTTCGTGTAGGATTTAAGTGTTTGGGCCGATGGGTTCATGTTGTAAGTCAGTCTGTCGTGAAATCTTATTTTGGCTGTGTTTGAAACTATGAGTATGTCCAAGTCCTTGTGAAGTAATTCGTTTGTTACATAAAACGGTACATCCACGATTTTTTCGAAATATTTTCGATTAAAGGGTCTGGATTATTTGGATGTAAGAATATTTGGCGGGAGAGTCATCGGTAAAATTTATATCTAAATATCACTGTGTGTGGTTCATTAACTAATGATGCAATATGAAAATCCTTCTTATTTTACAGATTTATTTTACATTAAAAGTTTTTATTTTATTTTAATGTAAAATAAATATTTCTACTATGTGTTAAAGATTATAATCCCTAGTAGAACAATCCTGAAAGCCCATATATAAAATATATTCATACGGGATCACTTGTAGCTGGGTGGCTAGCGTAACAGCCTCCCATGCTAAAGGTCACGGGTTCAAACCCGCAATGGTCCTAGGATTTTTTTAGTGGGAGTAAAAAATCCTTAGTTACGCCGTCCTTCGGAGAGGACGTTAGGTGGTCCCGAGCCTGTGCGATGTCAGGTACTCGTTAAAGATCCCTATCCTTATAAAACCTGGATAGGCAAAATTTAGGATCTCCCACTGTAGCATCGTCCGATTAGCCATAGTAGCATAAAGTGACGTTAAATAAAACAAAAACAAACAAATATATTCATACAAGCTTTTTGGTCATATTGATTGGAGCAAAGCGAAATTTGATTCTCAAGAATCACTGATTGAATCGTTTACAAATAGTTTAGAACCATGATGATAAACCTGATATCTTGTAAAATCAGTTAATCAGATTTCTTGATCAGATGATAAAGCCCTAGGAAAAATGATTCCAGAGCAGTAGAGATTATTCGAAAACTCCTCGCGTTTCTATAAATGGAAACCAAGATAAAAGAACCCCAAGAAGAGAGGATATGGATGCCGTTTAACTTTAAAGGATGAGGCACTCGTTTTTACTGAGGAAAAAGACCGGATAAAGTCTTAGGACTTAGTCTTTGGTCAAGAAGTGGATGAACATTCTTTCTGCTCATACAAATCTTTGATTGCATTTCTAGCCAACAGTTAATTATTATTCCTAATTAACATAATATAGATGGGATTAAATATGAATAATTAATTTTGGTTTCCTGTTTCATATATTAAATTGTACAATTATCATTCATATTTATGTAACTAATAGTGTGCATATAAAAAAAATATTCCCGTTTTATCAAATTAATGAATTCAATCAACTGTACATATTTTAATCCTATTAATTTCTTACCAATAATTAACAATCTGTTCAGGGTATTCTCTTAGTTTGTTTATCCTTATCTGCTTCTTCAAAAAAAGCCTCAGTTTAGAGTTAGATACTATGGCATATATATTTCTTTCATACACTTTATTTATTATTTTCCATCAAATCAACATTTCGAGATCTCACTAAAATCATCAGGAATCTGATTAAACATTTCTGAATTATATCTGTTTTTCCAATTTTTTTAAAATATTTATTCTATTTTTCAAACAAAAATGTTTGAGGACAAAAATCTAATCAATTCCATGCTCAGATATGATTTTTTTTTTTAACTTACAGACTATTTTTTATTGTTTTGTTTTTTAATTTTTTATATGGTGACAAAGTTCGAAAAAACAGATATAATTCAGAAATGTTAAACCAGATTCCTGATGATGTATGTGAGGTACCGAAATGTTGATTGATGAAAAAATAATAAATAAATTGTTCAGAAGGAATATATACGTCCTAGAATCTAACTCTAATGTGTGTTAGTTCTTCCGTTGATAGGAGCATAATAATACATAGCCTCAATTTACGTATTTGTTTCTGAAAAGCAAAAGGACAGTGTTCTAAGAAATTATTGTAATTTTAAGGCTGTTATAAGAATAAACTTAACAGCCGCTAAAGCAACTCGTTAAATCATTAAATATTAAAAAGTTGCCCTTGACCGGCTCACTGCGCAGCGTTGGTTGAAAATTTTAGTAGTAGAGATACGACGTTGAAAGGAAAAAGGTCTACGGGCGACCATTAATAGATATTGATGAGATTCTGCAGAAAACTTGTAACAGGAAGTTCTGTCAAATCCGTTCAAACGTACTTAGTAACATTCTAGAGAGTGTAGTGTCTCTAAAGACACTGTTAGCCGCCATGTACTGTCCTTGGGGAAGGTAAAAGACAGTAGACTGGTCCCTCACCAAACTACTCCATAACAATCAGTTGACACCCTTCCTGTCGAACTAAGAAAAATTTAAGAATCTTCATAGGTTCGAACTCCTAATCTACTATATAGTTCTGTCCTCGCATCTATGAATTACGACTTGTTTTGATCCATGGTCTTTACGAAAAAAAAATTGATGATTTTGCAGAAAACGAACTTGCGGTACAAGACTTCTTCGACAGGAATTCCAAAGAGTGGTATCAGCGTGGGGTCAAGCCATTGGCTAGCAGATGGGTAATGACAGTAGATAATTATGGAAAATAATTTGATAATAAATTGTGTTTCATATAAAAAATAAATAGTAGTCTGATTTTTTTTTATATATCTCATTTCTTTGATTCATGAGTTACCAACTTATTAGTCTGTAAATTAGAAAACATATAAAGGTCGTTAGAAATCTATTTAACAATACAACTGGCCAAAATGATTAAATTTCGCTATCATTATAAATAATTTAAAAAAAGGAAAGAATTATCCAATAATATTTTAAATTCATATGTCATTACACATTGCAATGCGATTAATATCGTTTAATATTTCAATAAGTACAGTGAAGTAAGAGAGTTTCATAACTAAATATCGTTGAAGCTAAAATAATTAGGTTATAGGGAATTAGGTGTCAACATATTCTAAATGTAACTATAATTATAAATGAAAATCATAAAAGTATTACGGTTACTTACAAATGGAGTAGGTAACAATGAATAAATAGCAATATACTTAAAATAGAAAGTATGAAATATTTTAAAATGATAATAATGAACAGAGCATACAAATTTTTACAAACAGAAAACAAGTTTTTACAACGGTCCTATTTTAATAGTATTGGGTTAAGAGAAAATATATTGCACGTCATATACGTTAAAATAAACAATAAATTATTACATTAAGTCTCCAGGAGCAATAATTATTACTTTTAATGGAATAACATAAAAATAAAAATAGGTTTTGATAATGCCAGTTTTTTTTTTTTTTTTTAATTTTTAGCTGCATAACGAAACAATATAGGGAACTAAAAAATCCTCATGGCCCCTTTAAAACTCAAGCACTTACTGGATCACGTGAATCTTTTTTGTTTCTTACCGGTATTGTACTATATACTCCCTTCCAGATCTTGGACAATACGCCTTACTTTCATGATTTCCTCATTGTAATATTTTTCTAGATCGTATCCTAACTCTTTTCAGCATCTAATTTTGGTAGTTCTGATTATTCTGTTAGTAACAGTTGTTGTTGTTTCTGAAACACTCTTTTCCATACATCATTCATGTGCTTTACTTTAAACATCATTATACCACCATTTTGTTTTCTTGGGAGAAGGCCTTATTTTACTCGATTGTTTCTTTGTAGTTTTCAGTGTACATTTCTTAATTTGATTTTAAAGAATATAAAAAACATTTCTTTTCTGAAATTAATAAAATTTTAAGGGCAAATAAATTACTAACGTTTATTTTGATTATTAATTTGAAATTATGTCATCATAAAATTTCTTCGTACCGATTTTTTTACCCGGTGAAATACCTTCTTAATAACTGCTTAGCCCAAATCCAATGAACTGCATACCCTGAATGATCATTATCCCGGCTGGGAAACAAAGGGCCATTATTCTCATCCATCGGAGGATCCAGAGAGTAAATTAAGGTCCGAAATGTTGCTCCTAATACGGGCAACCTGCCTCGCCTCATTTGCCTTCCACTAATTCACTGCACTTCCCACCGCTTAGGTTGCTCCTTTCCCTCTCTCCACAGCTTCCCAACCTTCGAATGGAGATTAATTTTCCAACGGAGCGAGAAACAAGTGTGTGAAAATAAACCAAGCAGTGAGATTAATTCACCGCGAAAAGAACCTGGGTATTATCTTTATTTTTGTTTTTTGTGTTTACAGATTACATTAAAAGATCCATTTTTCATACGTGGTGACCTCTTTATGAGCTGTTTAATTACTAACTGACTTCAATACTACCACCCCTTCGAAGAGTAAAAATGGAAGTCCTTAATTTTTGGCAGATATATAATTAAGTAAGATTTAGGAAAGTGAATATAAAAAGCCACTTAAACAAAAACCGGCGGTAGAGCAAAATAGTCGAAATAGTTAGAGTTCGGGCTGTTACGAGTTTTTATACCCTCATTACATTTTGCAAAAAAAAAAAAAAAAAAATGCAATTTATGGTATTATTGTTTACTCAGAATTAGACTAAAGAAGAAGTTAAAATATTTTTTTATATTAATTTTTATTAATGAATCCGTAATGGATTAGTTGGTAAGAGATGATCAAAGATTCCTTTTTTAAGAGATTTCACGTTGAACAATAATCCTTTTACTCGAATAAAGGATTATATGGTAACGGGTCTCTAGTTCTATTTGCTTAATCTAACAATAATAAAAATTATAGAAAACTTTATAGCACAACCTAAACTATTGTGTTTGGTTTTCTTGTATTATTTTTTTTTGTGTTATAATTTAATAAATTTGGCAAATGAGAGGCACACTTTCTGCATAGCTTGCTTTTTTGTTTCAAGAAAGGTAAGCGGAATTCGGAGGCCGGCAGATAGATTTCTAGGTGTACTGAGACGATACCTTAACAGAACCTATAGCGGTCAAAAATGAAAAGACAAGTTTCGTTCCGGAAATAGGAAGATACAACCCGAAATAGTCGAACCATTAAGGTTGATTTCAATTATACAACGGTCATATCGAAGAAGACTGATCTCTACTGCTACGAAAAATTGCGAAAACACTGAAAATGAGTTTTAGAACCGTTCAAAGGCATTTTAAACAGTTAAGCTACGTGTCCAACCTCTATGTTTGAATTATGCAACAATGATTGAGTCAAACCTGGCCGACCGAACACCAATCTGCACTTCTGTTCTAAACCGGCACACATGGGACCAATTTCTGGAACGAATAGTGACTGTTAACGAAAATGAATTCTTCTACGACAATGTTGTGCCAAGAGATACTAGATTAATCCTAATGAACCACTTAATGCTACACTGAAAGCAAACTTGATCCGAAAATGATTTTGATCTCGAAGGCCCCTCACAAAGGTATTCCACCATAACAATGCCAGATGACACATTGCATTTAAAACGGGAATATATTGGGTTGTTTCTCATGAAATATCCGTTTTTATAGTTTCTGAAATATATAAAGGATTTTGCAGGTCTCTGTTGTTTCTTCTGAATACATATTTAAAGTAAACAGTTACTAATCCTCTACCTTTGTATTATAAACATAAGCTTCCCAATCAATTACCCACTTTTTAGTATACCTCCAAATATGAACATGGAAATACGCGATTTTCGAGTAATATTTTTGTACGAGTTTTAACTCGGCCATTCAGCAGCTGGGGCTGCTAGAAATATTTGCAAGGCGTTTTGGAAGGGAGTGTTAATGAACGGACCATGCGCCGTTGGTTTACTAAGTTTTCAGCTGGGGATACCAACTTGAAAAACTTGTCCCGAGGAAGACCTCCGTCCGTTAACCTCTACCCCACAGTTAATGAACTCTCAGCACAACTAAATGCAAGTGCATCTACCGTTTCTAGACATTTAAAATGTATTGGGAAAGTAAAAACTCGATAAATGGGTACCTCATGATCCACTGAGCGGCAGCAAGACCCCATGTTTCAAAACATACCGTGCGCAAATTGAAAGAACTGGGCTACGAAGTTCTTTCGCACCCACCATATTCTCCCGACTAGTCTCCAACAGATTACTGTTCAGGAATTTGGACAACTTCGTCAAAGGAAAACTTTTGAAAATGATGATCAAGTGAAAAGTGCGTTTTCAGATTTTGTTTACTTCAAAGCTCAGAGTTTTTCAGTTCGGCGATAAAAAAGTTGGTGTCACGTTGAGAAAAATGTGTAAAAAAAAAGGTAAATGCTCCGAATAAAATTATCTTGTTTTCATACCGTATTTTTAATAAAAATCCTTTAAAAACGGACATTCATGTGACACTATCCAATATTATTAAATATTTTGTGCGTAAATACAAAAAGAAAAGGTTTTATTACAAACTTCAAAAAACAGAAGAAACTTGGATCCTTCCAGAATGATATACCTTAAGCAACAATGTCACAGTAATATTATCATCATCGAATTCGTTCATCTTTTACTACCGCGCTATGTGCGGATACCTTCTGTAGAAGAACACGTTTATCTCTCTTCAACTCTTCTAAACAACTTAACACCTCCTATAATGTTACTCTAGATTCTCAAGTTTAATATCTTATGAATCCAATGTAATTTTAAATTATAGTCTACGTTCAACAAGTCTTTTATTGATAAGTATATTTAATCCATGAATATTCCTCTTCTGTATTCACAAAATAATAATAATAATAATGATAATTTTAGAACACTTTTCAATTCCACTTGACTTTTGTTTTGATTTGGTTGTAATTATCATTTCTCAATTTAAATCGTACGTCTCCTTGAAACGATAATGTAAATGGTTTAACGTTTCCCATTTAACAGGTTATTAAAGAGTGTAATATTCATTGTAATAATACAATTGAACACATGCAAATTAAAATGTTTTTAAGATAAAATAAATACTATAATATTCTTTAAGCATATTTTATAAAATATAATATACAGGTTTTTCGTTCAATGCCAGGACTTCTTTATTTTTTATTTGAAAACTCGTTAAATATAATGATGCTACTCATCGCGAAGCAAGGTGCGTTTATAAAGTGATAAATATTTTATGAAGGAAAAAATATCTTATTAATTACTAATTATTCATTTATCCAATCTTACATCATGCAATAAATAGTATTTAAAAACTTTCCTTGCTCTTAGTGAGAGAGGTAGTGGATGGATTCGGGGATATTGTATATTATAGTATAAGTATGATCTTTAATTCTACATTGTATTTTTTAGATTACTTAATTTTTTTTTGTGTGATTTAAGTAAATAAATGTTTAATAATTATGATATCCTATATAAAGCTTATGTTTAGTTGAGAGTAAATATTATTGAATTTAATAAATGTGTCGAAATTTGAGTATTAGGAAGTGTCTTCCAAATGATCGTTCAAGTAGTTTATTATAATCTAATCAAGGAATGAAAAACATAAAAATAAGCGAAATTAAATTATAGCATAGAAAATGTGGGATCCTCGGAGTTATAACACCAGGAAGTTGAGACAACCCACCTTTATAAAGATAGTAGTGAAATGGCCGGCTGTCACGCATGCAGGGGAGAACCATTAAGGAGTAGTCCCTGCAACTGCGATAAAAGGTTTCTAGAGGAATTATGAACGGGCTTAAAGGGGCTAAAGCAAGCTTTCCCAAGCCTCTTGCAGGAAAACTTTTCTGTTTTGTCCTTGTTAGTAACAACTGATGTTTCACAGCTTTTTCTCTACTACGAAAAGGCTTAACTAAAACCATTTATTATGGGTCATTTAAGACAATGATAGATAAAATATATATACTTTCACAATTCAATATATAAGAAAAAATTCAATTCAGTCATATAAAAATCTAGATCTTAAGAAATTCAAAGGGAAACATTATTACACGAAGTATTGTGTGAAATTTCATAAAACTCTCTATTTCCATAAAACTAACTCGAATTAAAAATATATTAAAATAATAAAAGTTATATCTAACTTAAACGTATCCCTACAATCCTCCACATTTCGCAACGTAAGTTGAGAGACTCGTTATTAGCTATCGCCTAAGTTCGTAGGTTCGAATTAGTGAGTTGGCCCTAGATTTTATTTAAGGGACTAGACAATCCTTGGTTATGCAGTATTTTAAATGAAACGTAAAATAGTGGTCTTAAGCTTGAACGATGTCAGGTACTTATTAAAAGTCACTATCCTAATTAACCCTTGATTGGCAAATTTAAGGGCTCCCACTGTATCTCTAGTTGCATAAATGGGCGTTATATGTATAATCAACAACAAGTAATGAACCGCCAGTTAGTACATCACCGATCGAAACGAAGAAGGTTTATGGTGTGAATAGGAGAATTAAAAATCGCAAATATTTAAATAGCTGCAAATCTCCGAAGTTCATACAAATCCCTGAAAATCTCCAAGCTTCTCGGGAAGTCTTGTTTGAAATTGGAAGGATAGACTTCCAGTGAAGAAGCTTCGACTCAAATAGGACCGTACAAAGTTGGTGAGTGAGCTTAGCCTTGACCTATTTGCACTGCCGTCGGCCTTTGTACGCATCTGATTGCGCTATAAGAAGGACCATATTCGCCATAGTCACGGTTGAGATATCAGAATAAATAATTATTTCGATATAGCCAGGGAACCCGAGACACAGAAAACAGAATTTTAGTGTTTTATCTACTAGACTCCTCATACTACATTAACTTGCAGAGACCCAGAGGTAATAGCGTTCAGTTCCAACCTGATCGCTAGTGCGACGGTTAATGAAATAGTTACAAACGTACCGCTCCTTCTTGAAGTTAGAATGTGGATTTTGGAGAGATTGAGATGTTTATTTATACTGAGTATTATATTTGTACATTATGGGTAATAAATATTGCTCGAAGGGCTTTGGATTAAAATTGGTTTTAGAGAATTTTGGTGTCCTTAATGTCTGAATCTAGAGTCCTAACTGGAATCAAAGCTTCATCTTTGGAAGAGGTTGGAAGGATAAACACTGGAGATTTTCAGTTACACCTAGGGAGAATGAGCCTGTTCTTGGTTTCGATTCCAAACACATAGCTAATGGGTGCTCGTTGGGTCATTATATTATTACGGCGATACTTTTATTTGAGATGGAAGCGAGGTTATATCAGTTTATTATGTTGTTTTTTTTGCCAGCATTAACAAGTAATAAACGTAATAATGAGTGATTTAATAATTATTTTACGGCTTCCTGCAAGAATTTACACCTTTTAGTATTTATCATTTGTTTATTAAACTATTTTCACTATAAAATATTCATTAGAATAAATACCTTATGGCTAATTTCATCTTTTAGTATAATTGTATGGTCCACATAGTATATAACTACATTTCCTCATTATTGTAAACTTGTAGTGTAAGAAATATAAATGTTACATGTTATGATATCATTGTCATTTATGACTTTATACGCAACTGATATAAAAGTTATTAACCTCACTAAGACCTCTAAAAAAAAATTTTTTTTTAAAATATTTTATTGATATTTAAAACTGTACTCACAATATATACAACAAGTAAATGGGCTAATTTACACTTATGGGCGTAAAAATGTCTACTAAAAAAAAAAAAAAAAAAAAAAATACTTCATTATCTGTTGATATATGAACATATTTCCCAAATAAAAAATAAATTTAAAAGAATTAAGAATAATCGAATGCGGTGGATATAAATCTTATATAAAGCGAAGATGTTTTCAGTTAATCAGTGTATAAATAATATTCAGGTATTCACTTTATGGGATAGCTTACAGTAGCGTAAGATACAAACATCAATATGTCAGTGCCTGACGGCGTAAATAATCTGAGATAATAGAAGCATTATACAGCACTACATTCAGGACCTTTAAACCTCTTCAGCTGGTTATACCATATGCAATTTTTTTTGTTTTTGTTTCAATAAAAAATTCAGATTCTTGTATAGATATATATCAGTATCATTATCGTCGTATACCTTAGGGGTACTCACTACGTTTGCTATAGCATGCTATTTGTGTTATTTTGCTAAGCCCGTCGAGTTTCTACAGTTATTTCCAGCATAAAATTGATGGGTTTAGCACAATAGCACAACAACGTAGCAAACGTAGTGACTATCCCCTCTTGTATTCGGTCTTCTGGTAGTCATTTCTGAAGCCCCGGGCCCTTTTATTGACAAGTCTTCAGTGTGAATACCTTCATTGCCTCCTGTGGTTAGTACTTGTAAAAGCAGTAATTAGTGGGTATTGGTAAAGGCAACAACGATATATACGAGATAAGTTGGGGGAACCGTCTCTCTGGCTTTTGTCAGTACAAAGGGATTAAAGTATGTCATCTACATTTCGGAAATAAAACATCATTAAATGACGAAAATTAATTTTTCCTTTTGCATTTTGAACAAATTACCTCTAAAGTTAAGGAATTTCGGTTAAAACTTATCCAAAAAAGCACCTTGAATGATCATTTTTCAGAATGTGTAAACATTATTGACCAAGAAAACATGATTTTAAAAGCACTAACAAGACTAAATTTAATAATTCAAAAACGCCCAAAAATTCAATGCTTGTTAATAAATAAAGTAAAATACAAATATTTAAGGTTTAATGAATGTGATTTAATCCCTCCGATTTATTATCGAAATGAAATACACAGTCCATTGAAAAATTAATTGAAAATCAAGTCCAAAGATTATTTTTCTGTTTTTCATTTAAAAACAGTATATTGGAATAAGGGTGCTATACAAGATTAGTCCTAAAAATAGCCTTCAACAGATCAAATTTAACGAAAAGAGAGAAAGCGTTAATTTGATAGTGAGCGAGTTCCGATTCGATCATTGCCTCCTATCCGTTCGGTTTTTCTCAGGAGAGCGGAAAAGACACCGGAATCGAATAAAGCACTTCCCCAGCGGAGGGTAAACTTGTTAGGTTTGTTATACGCCAAGGCTAGTACCTATCCACCATCGTCTCAGAGATTTTTTTCCAATTCAGTTTTGAAGAACAAGATAGTTCTTATAGTTTTATCAAACTTGTGCTTTATCTTAGTTTATTGATACATTCCTACAATACTCCGATTGATATATACTGCAGAAATATAGTATTCTTTTTTCCTTATATAATTTATGAATACATTATATATATATATATTTTTAAGATTATTAAGTTTATAAGCCTCAGTTTTTTTTTTTTTTTTTTTTTTTTTTTTTTTTTTACTTTTTGTAGTAATGCACCAATTACATGTTATTTTAGTAGGATGTACAAGCGGAGTTAGTGGTACAACACTATATTAATACCCTCCTTCGAACACACATCACATTATCATATAAAATGTATAGAACTCAATATATTACGAAATCGAGAATTTTCATGAATTCATTTGGCCTACTTAAGCACACATGTAGGGCTATTATTTCAAAGAGTTGAAAATGTATTTTCTTTAAAATGCAATTATAAAAATGCACAATTTGCTAAATATTGATTGATTGAAAGAATTTTAGTTAGTTACAAGGCAAGATGTACAATCAAACCATTTAATTAAGAAATTTCAAAATCTTAAGTTTAAACGAATTGAATAATATTTAAAAACAATTATATCACTATTAGCTTTGTTACATTTTTATTTTATTTTGAAGCCCTTATTCATTTCAGACAATCCCAATCAATTTATATAAAAAGTGTATATATGGTGAAATATTGTTTAAACAAGGATGTTGACCAACCTCTTTATTATCCACGTATTTGTTAGGTGGCACTTCTAGTTTCCAACATTTTGCTTTATCTTAGAAGTATATCAACGTTGGATTTTCCTGAGGCATCTCTAGTTAGTAAATCTAATTAGTATTTAGACTCTTCAACGAGGGTAAAATCTATAACATAGTAAGTAGTTCTTTCTTTCCAGAGGTCTTTTTTATGTTCGCAATAAAAATAGCTAATTAAAATAACGATGGGTCTCTTGTCTTATAAATTTAAAATCCGTCCTTCATAGCACACTGATCATTTATTCCTAAACATACAATATATTACTTATTTCATTATATAGTGATTAAAACTATTTCACTCTATTTTTTAAAAAAACAATTTTATAAAAAGGTTATGCTTATAAAAAGTTTTATAAATATGATAAGCTCTTTCGGATTTATTGGTAAGACAGTCTTACTAACACCATCTTTGATGGGTCTAAGTAGGACTTTGGGCTGTAAGAGAGTCGCTTATTGGTCCATCCACCACCAGCAAGATACAACTTCACTAATCAAGGAGCAAGATTAAAGCCTCCTCCTGTGACCAACTTTAATAACTTTTCTCATTAGCCAACAGCCAACGGGGACCTTTTGGCCAGCTTACAGTCGTAAGTCGTTTCATCAACCTGCTCATCACCTTTATTTGCAACTTCATGTTTAGTAAAAAAAAAAAAAAATAGGAAATTGTTCATAGAATCCTCGGTTTAGAATCGGTATCTAATAATTAATTATTCCGTTATTGGATCAATCTAAATCTATACATTTTTTTTTACATTCTGAATTTTTATTTAATTTTTTTTTTTATACGCTTATCCGCCTCTACCCTTAAAGTATATTGGTGTGGTCGAAATAATTATATTCAGTGGTAGATTCATGATGTTTTTTCATGGATTCCTTCAGTGTGGTTGTTTTGTCTTTTATTATAGAATTAGATGGTGTATTGATGTCTTTGGTTACTAAGACACCACTATTCTGTTGCGATAATGCATGCTGGCTTTTCTGAGCTTCTGATCGATCAACTTGAAAGCTCTCAGTATAGATGTGACTTCTCCCGAGAAGAAGGTTCCTCATTATTATATAATGCGTCATAATATAATAATGAGGAACCTTCTTCTCGGGAGAATTATATAATGCGTCATTTAACAACACACATCGAACTCGATATGATAGTGCAAGGCGAAAGTTTGGTTATATTGATCCTAAGTGTTTTTCGTTGGTTTTTGTGTTTCATTCATTGTGTTATTTGTTCTTTTTATTGTTTTATGTTTTTTGAACATGTTTTTATTATAATTTAGTTAGTTTAAGTGTTGTGGTTGCGAACAGTGGAAGTTGAAGTTAACCAAGTGGTTTCCACTAAGGTTTGACTTAACTAAAGAAACTTTTAGAGACAATTGAAGAAGAGAATTCTCGTGAAGCGAAAGGTAAGCCTATCCAAGAGTTTTTTGTTTTTTTTTCTAAAAGTATTGTTACCCATCAACGAATTATTTAGGTTAGGCTTTTAACCAATTACTTTAATTATTGCTAATTCATTATTACCAGTTATTTCATCATTATTTGGTAGTATAACAGCGTTAAATAATGTTAAAAAATGCAATGGATGAAGAAGTAGTGGTAGAACGCCCGTTAAAGTGTCCTAGATCTTCGGCTAAAAGAGTAAGACAAGGATCTCCTGATGCCCGAGAAGGAAAAGAAAAAGTTAGAAATGATGATCTTCTACTAAATGATGCACGCAGGGTTCAAGAAAATATTAGAGTCTATATGAACACAACTGATAAAAATATAAACATTAAGGTTCAAAAACATATAAACAGTAAGGTTCAGCAATTATTAGACATAATGGAAACGATTCATGACAAACAAGAGGATCAGCAATCTCTGGTCCACCGCGTTGTTCGTGAGACCTTGGCGTCTCCTGCTGTATATGAGCATATAACGAAAGCTATCCTTGAAAAGTCGGTTCCGATGATAATAGAGGGACTTAAACCACCTTCCACGGCACCACAGAGGCTGCTGGCAGAACCCGGCCCATCTAAGGAGCTTACTATACCAAGCGATGAACCTCAATCATCAGTGGTCCAAACAAGTACAACTGACACCGAGACCTTCCAGGTAGTGAAGAAGAGACAACGGAGGAAGAAATCTAACCAAATGAAAAAAGAAGGGAATACAGGAAACATAACACAGGTAAACTCGGCAAAGCAAACTCCTGCAAAAAAGACTACTATGGCGGATGTTGTTAAAGCCATACCATTAAAGCCTCCGGAGGCCAGGCCAACTTATTTAACTATAGCTAGTGAAGGTAAAAGTGCTGCGGATATTATGAAGCATCTGCCTTCCCCGAATGAACTTGGGGTACAAGTTAAAGCTGTTCGCGCTACCAAAGCTGGCTCTGTTCTGGTATGTGTCGACGAAGAAGCAAACGCAGCAAAATTAATGCAATGTAAAAAATTAAAAGAAGCTGGAATTGAAGCAAGGCTAGCTCTCAAGAGGAAGCCGAAGGTGGAAGTCAAAGGAGTACCCTTATCGTGGACGGCGGAAAATTTAGAAAGAGTTATATGGGAAAAGTTGACGATGAAATCAGTTTCTATACCAGAGAACAAAACAGGTCAAATAAGGCCGCTGTTTACATCAGTTGCAAGAAATCGCATTACAAATAATTGGGTTCTAGAAGTACACCCAGTGATAAGATATAATCTTTTGAAGGAAAAAATCATATCTGAGGGTTGGTATACGCTGATTTTCAATGATTACCCTGACGCTCCTCCTTGCCTTCGCTGCCAGGGCTACGGACATACTAGAGCTACATGTGAAGCAACCGGTGTAGTACGTAAGTGGTGCTCTGCAATAGGTCACATAGCTAAGGACTGTGCGGCGAAGAGAAACAAAACTGCTCCTACCTGCGTTAACTGTGTGAGGGAGGGTATTCTTAGTAACAAAGCTAGGCACCAGGCAGGTAGTCGGGACTGCCCAGTGCATGTTAAGAAGTCACAAGATATAGTGAGAAGAACCTTCTATGAATAGACTCACTATACTACAGATAAATATGGGCCGCCGACGTCTAGTAGCTGATGAGCTTCGCTCTCTCACCCAACGCTATGACATAATGGCGATCCAGGAACCGAGCTTCCGTGGGAATAAGGTCACGGGATTGGGCCTCACGTCGAGGATTATAGCTCTGGGCAGTGGCGAGAGGAGGCCCAGGGCTGCGATAGTGATCAACAATCCTAACCTCGACGTGATGGATCTGAGGCAGCACACCATGGCAGATTATGCATCATGCTACATTAAGTGGGGCAATATTGCATTCACTTTAGTATCAGCGTACTTGCCTCATAGAAATGATATAGAGGTGAATATTTCTGCCATGGAAGCGACAATAAGAGACATGAGAAACGTCATTTTCTGCTCAGATACCAACGCCTGGAACACGGTCTGGGGGTCCAATCGTACCGACAGGCGAGGTGCGAAAATGGGCGATTTCATTGCCAGAAATCATCTAGTCGTCATTAACGAACCAACAGCTACCCCTACCTTTTGTGGGGTAATGGGGCAGAGTTGGATCGATGTCACGATCGCCACCCCTGTTCTTACTCGATATATTGAACATTGGACCCTTAGATCTGAAACGAGTTCCGACCACGTTTCGATAGAAATCGGCTTGGTAGACGAACAAGAGTGTTCCCACGGCACCGATAAAGGTTTCCTAACACGTAAAAGCGATTGGAAGCTTTTCAGAAGCACACTGGAGGGAGTAATTGTCGATGAAGAATGGGAAGAGGCTGTGGCGGATGGGGTAGATGAATTAGATCATAGAGTATCTAGATTAACCAATATCATCCGTGACGCTTCTGAAAACTCCCTTGGATGCCGAAAGACGAGAGCAAGGCGCGGCGGTCGTACCAAAAATGCAGATGTGATGAGAGGCGCGCTGCACTTCGGAACGAGTACAAGTCTAAAGCGAGGGAATATCGAAATGAGGTGCGCTTACAAAAGCGAAGGTCCTGGGATGAGTTCATCGTTCAAGAATCCTCAAAAAACCCTTGGGGTATTCCATATAGAGTAGCCTTGGGAAAGCTTACTCCACTGCAGACTTTGGCAGCCCTCAAGGATGGATCTGTGCAAGCAACCACTCTTGAAGAAGCGGCCAACATTTTCATTGAGGCGACCTACCCCAAAGATGATCCATCTCAGGACAACGAAGAGGAAGCTTTTGTAAGACGTACCACGATATACCCGCCTGGTACAGACTTGTACCCACCATGGGACATAAATGATCTACGTATTGCTGTGGATAAACAGAAAAGTGGTCGAGCTCCAGGACTTGATGCTATAGATGCGGCGATTTTGAAGAATAGTATCCCTTACATTGAGAAAAGATTGTTAGAAATCTTCAATAGTTGTCTGGATAAGGGATACTTTCCAAGAAAATGGAAAACCGCTGATCTGAGACTCCTCTACAAGGGGGGAGAAAGGGATAAATAGCTTCCCAAGTCATATAGACCCATTTGTCTCCTCCCTGTAATGAGCAAAGTCCTGGAGAACCTCATTTTAACCAGTCTGAGACCGGTTTTTGAAAGAGCAAGTCATCCACGGCAATACGGCTCTACAAAGGGAAAGGGAACCGCTGATGCACTGCTGAGGGTCCGCGCAGATGTTGAGCAGAGGGAGGAACGATATGTCATGTTGTTGCTCTTTGACATTTCCTCTGCCTTCGACAGCGTCTGGTGGCCTCGCGTACTTCAGCAGCTGCAAAAGTACGAAGCACCCAGCAACTTGTATGCCCTCGTTGCCAACTACCTCAAGGACAGGAGTGTAAAAGTACGAGGTTGCTTTTATGAAACAGAAGCATCCATAGAGCGAGGGTGTCCTCAAGGATCTGTTCTCGGTCCTGCTCTATGGAAACTTGTTTTTGACGAGTTGCTGGGTCTACTTGAACAAGAGCGGTTCCCTGCCACAGCTTATGTGGACGATTTGGCCGTCTTGGTGGCCGCCAACAGCAGAGCCAGATTAAAAGAAGAGGCCGAAACATGCGCTAACCTCATAAAAGAATGGTGTGAGAGGAACAATCTGAAGGTGGCCTCGGCAAAAACACAAGCAATCTTTTTAAAAGGCAAGACAAGATGGGCAAACCCTATAACTCTCTGCATTAATAGAGATCGAATACGTCCAAGTGAAGAAGTAACTTATCTAGGTATAAGATTTGGGAGAAATTTCAACATGAAACCTCATTTGGACTACATGGAAAATAGAGTGGCCTTCGCCTTAAATGGCCTTAGTCGTGTGGGAGGCGCTTTCTGGGTCCTCAGGTACCCAGCTACATTGGCCATATATAAGGGTGTGATTTTGGGTACCCTGAGGTACGCGTCTCCTGCATGGTACAAGAACCTCTCACAACGCCTAAAAAGCAGGTTAGCGACAATTCAACGAAAAGCTCTGCTGCGGGTCACTAGGGCGTACCGAACTGTATCGCATGAGGCGGTGCAAGTCCTCGCAGGAGCAGTGCCTCTTGACCTAGTTCTGGAGGAGGATGGATTGAGGCACACGTTTAAGAGGGAAGGCTCAGCAGGCCTGCCAGATTATCTAAAAATGAAAATTGACGAGGAACCCAGAAAATGGAAAACCGTTCTCCGGGAGGACACTATAGAAAAGTGGAATCGACGGTGGGTGACATCTCAAAAGGGCGCTACTTTAAGGAAATACTTTCCCACCGTCCAGTCTCGTTTAGATGCAAAATGGGTCCTTCCGGACTACTGGGTTACGCAATTTCTCACAGGGCATGGGGGCTTTCGAGCTAAACTCTCAGGCTTTGGGATAGATATCGATCCCTTATGCCCTAGCTGTGGAGTACTCGAGTCTGCTGAGCATATCCTGTCAACTTGCACCGCCTTTGAACCCCAACGGATCAGACTTCTGAGGAAAACTGGACTCTACGTCTTATCAGACAACGAATTTCCTCAGCTGGTGACTGAAAGAAACTACCCGTACTTCAAAGAGTTTGTATACGGGTGGAAAACAGCCGTGGGCCCAGACCATTTTAGGATCGGGAGAAGACCAGCGGGAAGAATAGAAGGCAGAGAATGTGCTCCTTAAGGGTAAAAATTAGAAGACAGACAATCTTCAAGAATATTGTTGGCAACGTCAACTTCTTGCTATAACTGGCGACTAGACGTTGTCACAACCCGTGTTGCATATTATGCAAGGAAGGGTGTTCAAATAAATAAATAAATTTAACAACACATCGAAGCTCTGCAACAAAATATTGATTTTTTTTATTAGTTTCAGGAAATCGTTTCTAATTTCTCCTTGGATTGCTTTCTTATTATCGCCAGAGATCTATCTATGTGAAGTCTTATTTTTAGCCTGCTAGACACTTTCAGGTTTGGAATGGGTTGAATGTTATTTATAATTTTGTTTAATATCTGATGAATTCTTTTTGAAAATGTCTCGCTATATATTTGAGCCCACGGCCTTCTGCCTCTTCAGCAACATGAAAATGAACTACGGTTTGATTGCTATTAGCCTTTAATTTGGAGACATATTTAAGTAATAAATATTCTCACCGTTAATTGATGGGAGGTTCTCCAGGCTCTGCGTTAACGGACTTGATGGGTGAAGTGCTAAAAGCTCTAGCGAAAATTCTTATAGCCGGACTGTAAACAGAATTCAACATCCTCAACGATGTTTTGTTGGCCGTTCCATAGATTTGGACTACAGGAATCATTAAACATTAAAAAAATATGATCATAAAATAAGCAACACATTTCTTGATATGGAAGTTAGTAGTTAAAAGGATAATGAAGAAAAACAAGCGATTGAAGATAAAAAGTCTTTTTGGGGCAATCTCACTGAGTCAAACCTAATGCTGACCCCCTTTTTTTAAAGCTATAAATACGTAACTGAATAGAAAATACGTAGCTTCTATAAAAAAATAACAATGATTTGTAAATAAAAAAACATTTATCTCACAATTGGCGACAACGATATTTAGAGCAATTCTCAATTGTGTTATACAACATTTTGTGTTCCATTATTTAATAAAAACTCGTTCATTAAATCATTTTTTTTCATAAATATTCTTGTAACGCAAGCTCTGAAAATGTTATGTCTTCTGCATTACAAATTATAGAGTGATTATAAATGGCTAATCATAGAAACTTTCTCCGACTAAGAGCCACTTCGTCCATAAATAATTATGATTAAATGTTATAACGTTTTGACGATACAAATTGTTATAACGATACAAGTTATCAAAAGATACAAAATACAATGACGAAATTTTCTTCAAGATTTTTTTTTCCTAATTAAAAAAAAAATATATATAGCTGCCTTTAGAGTTACACCTACTGTCAGAAATCTGTGGTGGTCTGAAAAACTCGCATGAGTTACATCGATTGCAAAATAAGCACTCACCAGACTGACAGTAAACGTACAACTCTCAGTACTGATCAAAACAGATAATAATCGATGAAACGCGGCATAAATTCGAGCACCGCCTTACAAAGTAGACATTAAAATTTGGCGCCTGCGTGAACGTGTTAAATGTCGTTCAAAAAGCTCGTCATTTTAACGGAATATAGTAAGAAAGTCGCATATGTTACAATTGTTCTTATACTTATTTAAATCGTAAGGTTTTACGTTATGTGACCTAATTTTGAATTTGAATCACTCAATTAAATTTTTAGAACTAATAAAAAAATAAATTATAATTGGCAACGGTTCTCATAACATTTTTCTAATTAAATGAGTGCTTCAAAAGTGATTAATCATCCGCCATGGCCATGCATTCATCAAACCTAGAGCAGTTGGTGATTGATTATTTCTATCCATTGTCATTTGGCTACTCCATCTTATTTGGATCCTGCGAAATTTGTCAACGTCAGAAGCATGAACTCAAGGTGTTGCCACTCGAGGAGCACTAGGATGTGTGTGGATCCTGACAGCTCTGCACTCAAGAACCTCTCCAATGTGTGTTTCCCGAAATGGTGCGTTACTCTCCACATAGGGTGTTTAGGAACTGAGGGTACTTTCGTTATTAAAATAATATATTTAATTTATATCATATTATAAGTGATAGCAAGTGAATATAATGTTGTAAGTCAATTTTTAATCAATCACAAAGTTTGCTGCATTTGCTGATGCAAGAAAAATCCTTGAAAGCAGTTTATATTTGATAATATATGCATTTTGTGCAATTTTTTTTTTATTGGAACATCCATTGTGCCCCTTTTTACAATTAAAAATATTTTTTTTTTAAATTTATTTACTGTAAGTTGCATATATTTACTTAACTAATATATACATCAAGTGTATTTGTATATAATATTAAAGGAAATACTATAGCTTCTCTTCTCGGACACCGAGAGCTCTAAACTGGATAAGAACCTCAAAAAAATCAGCATGAGTAATGACGTAATCGACTAATGACGTGTCCTGAAACCCATAGACACCTAACCACCGTCTAACTTATAATTAGAGACATAATAAACAAATATTGGGAGACGAAATTAAATCTTAAGCAGTATTTATGGTATGGGTACTGACGGAATCATAGGAAAAGAAAACGCTGATCAGGCAGCTCATTCAGCATAAAGGGGGAATCAGTGGAATTTACCAATATAAAGAAATCCAGAATTGATGATTGGAAAAAGCTACTCTCATAAAAGAAAACGTACACTGTTGGAAGATTAAGCGTCCAAAAGAAAGTTATTAAATCGGACTGCCAGAAATGGAATACGAATTCAAGAACGTCTAGGAGAGAAAGGGGTTATAGTTTGCAGAATTAAAAATTCTGCAATGCCAGTCTACACATGGGTGTATTTTAAGAACTGTAGAAGCTCCAACCTGTAAAAATGCTATTAATACCCTATGCTTTTAAAAAATGATGAATAATAATTGATATACTTATAATAAAAAGCTGTGAAGCAGTTGCTTATTGAGTGCAAATTATTGGAACAATCTGAGATAAAGGTTGCAAAAACCTTTAACAACTTTGTAAGTTTCAAAAGTCTTTTCAAAAACTTTAGCCTTCGAGCAGTGTATAATATACATCTATTTAAGATTCTTTTGTGAGGAAATAAAATATTACTAATCTTGTCCTGAACACTAATAAATTCATTACAATGAAAGAAGAATGGTTTTATCAATGCAACATTCAATACCATGAAATAGTTAATTGCTTAACGAAATAAACAAATGTAAAGTTACATTAGAAGAAAAACTGTTGGCGTTGCCAGATGGACAATTTCAATGAAAATGAAACCGCCATGATATTAAATTCCATCAAATTTTAGATCGACATAACAAGTTAAATTACAACCTTTAAGGGAATGTTTGACAAGAAAAAAAGTAAAATTCTTGGTATAATGTGCCAGTTTTGTACTTAGATTTTTCTGAAATGTTCCTACTACATTTCAGGAATATAATGACATTAAGTATGAAATATCAATTTTGAACTATTTGTTGGTAAACTTATCACATACACATACATAACAGGATTTGTTAATTTCGGTAACTAAAATGTGTATTTCGGTTAAAAATTCGAATTATAAAATTTTCATGATGGAAATACTTTCTCTAACTATATAGGTAAGTGATTATACAAATAATTTAATCATTTTAGGATATGATATTGGAACTTGAAATACTGTAAACCGATACACAATTCCGGCAGTGGAACATGCTTACGATGTTATTGCTTCAAATTTTTAGTGAGAGTTGACGAAGAAGTTTCCATAGATTCTGAGGAAAGCTCTTACCTGGAAACTGTATTAAGTTAGACCAGTTCTTGCTCCTGTAATGGCAGTTATGGTCCGGTCGAGGACAACTTTACAGAAGTTAGTTCTAAGTCCTCTTTCAGTCAAAGTATTTTTTATTCATTTCTTAAAGAGGTAGCGGAGGCTTTATAGCTAAACGCAAACTCCTGAAACACGAAGGTATCGTATATCATGGTATCTAAAACCATCGAATGATTAATTTACTATTTCTCACTTTCCATCTCATGACTAAAATATGTAAAGGGTAAAATTAGAAAAATTATGTTATTCTCCAAAATAGCAATTCAATTCTAATATAAATAAATGAAATTTAAAATTAAACAGTTTGAAATGTAAATAATAGTATCGGGATAAATTTTGTAATTATTAAATAAATCCTTAATCTATAGAGTCCTTTACTGAGATGCGTTGAAATAGAGATACTGTTTGTGCGACGTAAAGATGGAATTGATTTGGAAGGGGAATTTTGGATTTCACTTCTTTATTCTATACCAGATCGTCTAAACAATGGAGAGTAAACTGTGTACAATTTCCAGTGGGAAATAAAAAACAAATTATATGGTAGCTACTAAAATAAACCCAATGTTGTGGTACACGGACCGCACCTGAAAAAAATAACTTAATACCACAAAAAAGCAGAGATGAAAGTCGACAGGAGATGGTAACGGATATGCCGCTGAATTATAAAATAAAGTCACTATGAAAATAATATACATAAAAAAAAGGAGGCTTCAAATAAATATAAATATATTCAAATTAGTGACAAATCTATTTCACATAGCCTCTTTGCTCTCAAAAGCTGTGTGTTTGTAACCTTATTCCTTTGCAAAAGGAACACCCTTAACACTTAAAACGAAGTGCTAAAATTAAAACATAGGAGTAGACAGAAAAAATTCCTTAATTATTAAAAAACCCACAGTACTTTACTTTTTCTTCTCTACTTCATAATTTTCGTGATCGTTTTTGAAACCGCTAATTTTTATCATTTGCAAAAGTTTTTAGAACACAAATAATAAATGCGTTGAAGTTATCGGTACATAAATCAATCATAAAGTGTGTATGAAATTGTATTTGTTTTCCCGTTTAGCCTTAATAAAATGAAAAAGCTAAATCAATGGCCTGGGCTGACGTTATACTTGGATCTCAAAACGAATGCGAATATAATAAAATATAAAATAATCTATTCATTAAATAATAGAATTTATTGATTTTTTCGTTAGCCTTGTTATATCTAACTGTTCATAATATTACAGTAAACCTCAAACCAGGCTCCAGATATCGAAATTAAGCAGAGAGAAGTGAAGCTGCTGTATAAATATTTTTGCTTGTTACAAGAGAGAGATATAACTTTGCCCATTGCCAACTTTGCAAGTCCTGCCCAGCTTCGCATAGTGTGTTATCTTCAGATCTCAAAGTTGTCCTCTATATTCTGTTACACGGAGTTCTGTTGTTAACAATAGCACACAAAACACGTTACTTTTTACATAATAAAAGCTTTTGTCAACAACGAAAATTCATGTAATACAATACATACAAAGGTATTGGAAGATTAAGAAATATAATATTTTAGTAAAAGTTTCGAGCTGTTACTAAACAACAAACAATTGATAATTTTACTTGAACTAGATAGTTTATAAAGTTTCGGTACAGATTACGTAATAAAATTAGCATTGAATGTAGTGTAGTGGCTAGCATAACTTCCTTCTATGCTCAATGTCGCGGGTTGAAACGCGGCAGATGGTTCCATGGATTATTAAAGGTGTAGAAGATCCTCAGTCCTTTCGTTCGGACGTAAAATATTAGCCTCGTGCCTGTGTGAGGTCTGGTACTTGCATTTGATCCCTATCGTTATTAAACTTGGATAGACAGAACTTAGGACTCATACTGTAGCACCATCCGATCACCCACAACAGTATAAACTGATGTTAAATTAATAAACAAATAAGCATTCCTTAAAAAATTTTAATTCTGTAATACATTCGTAAGTTCATACACTCCTCCTTACTGATAAGGCCATTTATATTTTAATATAAATTTGTGGTATTTTTATTTTTTACTTTCACTTACTATATATAGTAAGAGAAAGCTTTGCGATCGTGAAAATTTTCGAATTCCAGTATTCAACAGAAATACACATTTTAGGGTCCCCTGAATCCAAATAACCAAGTCCCGAAAAAGGTGAGTGTGTGTGTGTGGTGACTCCCGGGCGGGAACGGTAAGTCCTATGAAACTGAAATTTCATATTTAAGACAAATATACGCCTGAGACGTTAGAAAACCTTTTTCATGAAAATGGGCTTACCAGAAAAGCTACTTTATACTTTGCATTTTGCACCATTTTTCGATTTTCTCGAAAACGGTTCCGACAATTTTGATTAAACTCGCTATATCGATGTAAACTTTAATAGGCTTAAACGTCGTGTAGGTTTCATTCTGATTACAATAGTCTGACAGGGCTTAAATGCCGGTATTTTAAATTTTCTGCCCCTAAAATTACTACCCCTAAAATTACTACTTTAATTTTGTTGATTCTATAAAAAAAACTTTATTATCTTGTTACCACTGATGAAAAACAGGTAAATATTTAAGTTGTGCGAATTTAAAAAACAACTAAAGGAGAAAACTGAAATGAAAACTGAAAACTGAAATTATTTTGTTTTTGAACATAACATCAGTTATATACATGTGTAATATACCGTTGGAAAGCTAAAGATTTAAAAAAAAAATATTATCTAATACAGAAGATCTTGTAAAAGTTAATAAACAGTGATGAAAAGCCGTTAAAACTTACTGTTTATTTTAGATACAAATATAATACATATTTTAATAATACACATGTTTCTATAGAAATTTAATTTATTCTTTAATGGTTTCACTCATTTTTATCACTTACTGTATTTGAAAATCCTTTAAACGATTTTAAAAACGGAGGTAAGTTAAAAACGTTTGTTGCTCGCACCAGATTTTTTTTTTAAATCTTATTCAAGCGATTTAGTTTTTTATCTTATAGTTTAAGTTTTTTTTATAAAACATTATTTTCTTCCTATTAGTGAAAATTAAAAATTTTAAAACTGCTTTGAAATTACTTTATCTTATTTAAATCTCTATAAAAACATTTCAACTTCTAGTTCACTAGGACAGTTTTTTCCAGTAGTTACTTTTCTTGATAGAAACTCAAAATATTCACCTTTCTTAATTTCAAAAGAAACTAGTAAAAAAAAAAAAGTTCACCTAATAGGTTTTGATATAATTTGGTTCATCGAAATCAGCAGTATATCGGAAGCATTAAGATCTAAATATATCACACTACAAAAATATTCAATTGGTCATTTGGTGATCCTTGTTGATCACAAAGCTAAATAGGAATGTCCCAAGTTTAGTACACGTTTATGAGAAAACCACATTCCATATTTACAAAAAACATATTGTTTACTAGAATAAGCTACAATAATGCATTATTACTGCAGAAGCAAGAAATCCTAGAAAATAAGAAAAAAAAAAGTTTAAATATAACCTCTACACTTTTAGTTTTACTGACCTGCTCTGTGGAAAGTTTATACGTTTCTAGATAAATTTAGACCTGTCTATAAACACTGTCTTTAATCTTGTGAGGTTAGGAACATTCACGTCGCTTTAATCTTGCCTTGCTTTCAAAACAGTGATTTTGATTCTCTCGATCAATAATTTTTAAAATTCTCAATAGGAAATCCCCGTTCTTATATTATCCATTGGTCACCTTTAGCACACATTTTTTTTCAAATGTATGTGATGTGGTATGAGGTTTTATTAAATATGTGCAATTTTTATTAGTTCTATTATTATTTCTAGTTCTATTATGACTTGATACTATTATATTATGTTTATAAAAACGATAACGATAGAAATATACCTTACAAATTTTAGTGTTTTCAAAAACTCCATAATTTCATATGTAATATATTGCATTACTGTTACATTATTTATGTATTTGCAGAACAAAACTCGCGAATAAAAAGATTTGAAATCATAACCCAGGTGATACAGAGGACTTTCGATAGTGGAAGACAACTAGGTTCGTTGAAGGGATTGGCAAACACTGTCTATATCCATATATTTTCAAAATATCTTTAATGAAATTTGCAACTCTTTCATTAATTAAATCAAGTAAATATATCCATATCAAATATTAAAATGATTTACGTACTTGTAAGTAGTATTTTATATTTTATTTCTATTTCTTCCGTGATTCATGATAAGAAAGACACATCCCTTAACCGACTCTCCTTGCTCACCTGAGAAAAATACATCTGTTGTAAATAAAGTTATATAAGTAGAATATTGAAATGTTGCCATATGGCAAAAGAAGGAAATATAAACAAATTTTATGTATGCACATATATTATTTTGTATGTTTTGTTTGAAAAATAAATAGAGGATGAGATAAAAAATAGAGAGAGAGAGACGGAGAGAACTTTTAATTATATTTAGCTCTCATTATCATTTTTATAGATATAAAAACATTGTTCTGCTACATAAATTATTCCTAGTGAATATTATGGTTGTTAAATAAAAAATAACGAATATATTGTAAAAGTGTGGAAATGTTTAAATTTTTTCAAGATTATTCTTGAAATTTCTCCTATGAAATTGTAATATTCGACAATAAAAATAAAAGCGTTATGCCTCAGATGTTAGGAAAACTTTTTTGACGAAATCGGCTGACCGGAAGTGGTACTTCATGCTGTGAAATATGCACATTTATAAAGAATCCTCTAAAAAAATTTTGATTAAACTCACTATATCGATGAAATATTCAATTCATTTTAAAATCACGTATATTTCATTCTGATTGTAATACTCTGACCGGGCTTAAAGTTCGATAATTTAAACTTTATTTTTCCAAAGTACCTTTATTTAAATTGATTTTGAAAAATATTCTATTACATGTTGTTAGCATTGATAAAAAAACAGGTAAATACACAAAGTCAAAGCATTTCCTAACTGGTGGGAAATTTTACGAACATAAGAATAGTAATGTAGTTTATGAGATTTTAGAAAAAAAAAAAAAATGCTATATCTAAAGTTTTATAAGTTTATGGAGGTTGATGAAAAGCTAAATGATTGTTTTATTGATTAATTAATTAATGTAAAATATATGTTTTCATCGAAACTAAATGTATTGTATTTTGCATTTTTACTTCTTTACAACTACTACAAAATGCTAGGGTGTAGGAAGAAGGGTAAGCATGGGGTATTTTTTTATAGGTATTTTTTTAATGCCAAATAAAAAATACAACTAAACTTTTATAACAAAAAAAAACTTGTTGGATATGGACACCCGAATTAGTATGAAATATGTATATATATATATATATATATATATATATATATTTAGGACCTATTCTCATACCGACCAAATATACACAAAAATATCATAAAAATCAGTCGTGCCGTTTCGGAGAAGTAGCCCACAAACACTGTGACACGAGATTTTATATAAATTAGATAAAATTTGATAGTAATTGTAACATTTACAGTTTAGTTTTCAGAATCAAATGTTTTCATTAATGTGTTTCAGTGATTTTAGAAATCGTCTTGTACTGAATATCAAGAAATCAATAAATAACTCCCTTCAACAAAAATGAACAACTCTTTGACATAGACCTCCCTGGCTCATTACCATACATAAAAGGTGCCCCTGCTCTTTAACGTCTAGCCTCGGCGGTGGAACAAAGCAGGGAACAAGTACCTCATTATCAGCGCAATACTGAAAAAACATTCAGTGATGGGGAATTATTATATATCTATGTAGGAACGGTTTATTTAAAAATAAAAACCAAATGTTGCTGGTTTGAACAAACTAATTAATTCAATTTTTATAAATAATTATGACTCAAAAATCCACCTTTCTTCTCTGTAAGAGATAAATAATAAATTAATTATCTAATGATATTATTTTATGAATAATAAGAAATTCGTGTTTAAAATTTGCATTTTTATTGACACGGGTATGTGTCTTTTCGCTGGTTGTAAATAGTTTTGTTGCTTACGATTGGTGTTCGTCGGATTGAGAATATTTACGATTGTTTTCTGATTAGAAATTTATTAATTGTCAGTAGTACCAACTGTTAAGGAACTATAATGGTTTAAATAAATAAAGTCACTTCTGAAACTTCTGTTTTATAGCAACTTCTATTAATTTCAAATAATCAATAATTTAATAATATTTAAGTAATTTTGCCTTTTTAAATTCTAAAATGTAAATTGATAAAGAAAAAAAGTAAGAAAACCTCTGAGCACATATTAAATATTGTAGTTTTACAGATACCACTCGGTGTGGGGTATTGCCATGAGCCTATTTATACCTGCAATACCTCAAAATTACCTATTTTAAATTTTTTTTTTGTTTCTATTGTTTGGCCTTCCTCGCTTTTATTTGGACACACTTCCTGCGCGGATACACATTCGGGACTTTCTGTGACTGATTGAAATGTGGTTAAAAGTTGATTTGGATATGATAACAGAACTTAAACAGTTTTTAAAGTTTATCAGACGAACCTATTAGCGGGCGAGCCACTAACTTGTATAGGGTTACAATAAAAAAAGATTTCATAATTTATTTTAACTCTATAATATTGATTGTTAATTAACATTATAAATTGATTATTCATCGAGTTGCAATGGTTGCCGAGCAACTTCAGTATCTTTTACAGCCAGCAAAGAGTCTTGACAATGATCTGCTAAAAGAGTAGCAAAAACTAAACTGCAAAATATTCTATGGGAGCACTACTCAAAATTAGCTCGAGCAAAACAATGAAAGCTCCTTTCAAGTAAAGGTTATATAAATCTGTCGTTGCCAGGTTGCCTCAGTAGCCTGTTTCAGAATGATCACCGGGCCATTGACTACCTTCAGAAGCAGGTCCATTGAAAAGGAGAAGGAGATAATACCCCAATATCTAATACTAGTAGATATGTCCCCAAATATGTCCCCAATGTCATAGAGAAGAAATGAACTTCATATATGACCTGTCATAGAGATTTAAGAAGGTTTATTCCCACTAAGAATAATTTCATGAGACAAATCAACTATCTATTGACTATGACCTGCAAGCAGAGGTATGACGTCTTTTTAACGTTAAACTGGTGTAATGAAAACAAAAATACATTGATCATCGTGAAAATATAAGATTTTATAGTTAATATATAATTAATTATTCTTTTAAAGCGGTAGATTTTAGATAGCGATATCCAAGATCTATGGTTTTCAACTTATAGAATAATATATAATTGCACGCGAGGAATCAAATAAAATTATCATCCGAAACTTGAAGGTTTTAGCTGCAGAGAATATACATGATGACGACCACACTCAAGGACAATAAATATTAACATCATGAAAGCCATGCTTTCCGAATTTAATGAATAAAATTATATATTGTTATATAATAAGTTAAAAGGTTCTATTATAAGGATAATATTAATATCAGATGCTTGATTAAAAAAGGAACAACAAATTTGTACTACAAAGATAGAGCTAAGAGATTGCTATTAAGAAAACGGTCCTAGCGTGTTCCTAGCAATCAGCTGCCAATCTTAGAAACACTTAGCCACTGAAAGCTGGTCTTCACCATCTTATCCAATTTGGCAGCCATTGGGAGGTGCTCAGGGGTCTTTGATGCTATCTAACATCATCAAGATATATTCTAACGCCTTCACGTTATATTAAAAAACGCATCAATCAATTATATTAATCAATGAACAAATGCATATCAAATACAATTTTTTTCTGTATGTATTTAAATATTACAAATATAGAGAATAGAATAGAAAAATGTTTTGAATAAAAATTTAAAATAGATACATAATTTCATCAGCTGCTATGTTTTCGGCTGATGCTTTCATAGGGAATTAACAAACATTTTTAGTTATCTACATAATGTATTATATTAGACCATTGGAGTTCCTTTCCAAAGCTAGCATGTTCATCAAATTACTTACAAAATATGAGCGTTTGGCTTTCTCTTTTATTCAATTTCTTAACTAATTACGTCATGAATTCCCTTATCGAAAATTCCCAATATTTCCATTACAGTTTGCAATATTACACTATTAAGGCATAGTTTTTTTCCGTTCAACCAATGTTCCTTTTTTAGAGAAAAGTTTCAAAAGCTGAGATAATATGGGGCAAACTGCTATAAAGTTGTAATTGTCTTCAATTTCATTTATTGAGATGCATGACATTTAAGTATTTCTGTTAATTTATTTCAGAATAGATCACTTTATAATATTTTTTAGATCAAACTACTGTGTAATCTATGCCCTTGAAAAAACAGTAATTAAGAGGCTTTCCAAAAAATAGATATAATATTAATAAGATTTTAATTATCTTTCATTATTTTTCTAATATTTTTTCATTCCTCTATGTTTCTATTCCCGGATGTCATAAGCTATCTGCCTACAAGCGAATCTTCAGCATCAGACATGATAGGTACGTGAAAGCAAAGTGCCAAGCAGTTGAGACTAGAGGAGGTCTCACATCCAGCTTCAGTCTTCTTCTATCTGACATTTCAGCTATTGACTTGTATTTTACAAGTCTAATGACGTGTCCATTTACTTTGAAAACGTGATAGAAAGTTCGTAGCAGTTGGTGGATTGCTGGGTATTGTAAATCCGTATGTAGGGTTTTGTTGTCAATGTACCAAGGAGCTGTCGTTATTGAATTTCATAGGAGTCTTAAATTTTAATGAAAATATTGTAGCTTCTGTAGTCGAGTCTTTTTTGATGAACCATAAATCCTTGAGACGTAAGTCCACCCGGGCTTAGGTAGGTACGTGTATTTTGTCTGTTTCTGTATAATTCTTAGTTTCGATGATAAGATAGAACGGAGTATAATATTTTTTTTTATGCTTGGCATGGTGGATAAGGTCCTAGGTCATCCTTCGATTTCCTGAAACTAGGGGTTTATTAAATGTATTAGGTTTATAAAAATAATAGGCGTGTTATTGGACATCTTGATAGAATACGGAAAAAATCAGAAGCATTATTTCAAAAGGGATCGGATAAGGAAGGATCTGTCGAGCTCTATTGTACAGCTAGCTGTACATAAAACGTACATGCAAACTTGAATATCGTGGAATTCCTTCCTTCTAGAGGTTATGCACCTCATAAAAAGCTTTAGATTTGAAATAAATTTGTGTTAAAAATAAAACTGACGATGGAATATTCGAGAAGCCTGAACTTACGCTCAGGCCTCTAAGTTCTCTCTTAAATTGTCTGCTCCTAAAATGCTTTTTATTGTAGATACCAATATTTTTTTATGACAATTAGTATAATCAGTAAACATGTAATAATTGTTTTCATTATTGAAAAGCAAATAGAACCATACGTCATAGGACTAGAGTATAACTGAAGTTCTGCCATTTTAAAATGCACTTGAATAGCAACTGTAATTTGTAAGGGTGTTACGAATGAACAATTTTAGTTGTAATGACTAACTTTTGGGAAATAAAAAAAACCGGGAGGGTTAAAACACGTTCAGAGAAAAGAATCAAAATCTATAATTAAAAGTGTTTTTTTTTTTACTATGGAATTTTACTGATCTTAGCTGTACTTTAAAGAAATATTTTAACAAACTAACATAGAATATGAGACGCGCAGTTTACTAGTTTTATTTAGAATTTCTTTGAAGACTGAAATAGCCCATATTTGCCACAACTGAGCTTCGTTTGTTCTAGACCCTACGTAAAGTTTACTTCGGTGATAAATAGATGCAAGAGCACAGAATCCCCTCACAGAACTTTGACGTTTGCCGTCGACTATATATGTTATAATAAACAAACATAGTAAGTACATTTGGATTTTTACCACTGACAGTTGAAAAAGAAAAGAGCGCCAAAAACATAATGCTCTTCCTATTTCATTATTCTACTAGAAAGATCACTGTTTAAAAAAAGTAAAGAATAGCCAATGTATTCTCTTTATTTTATTTTTTTTTAGTGATGGAGAAGCGTAGTCAAGTGGATATAGCATAATGCTTTTCTTCTTCAGGTCCCAGGCTGGAACCCCAGTTGAGGCAGAATTATCTATTCTGTTGTTTCAGCCGTGAAGTGAACCTTTGGTATGAAGATCCTCCTGAGGCACACCCAGCCTCTATATTATGAGTTCTAAAATTAGAGGAAAAACATTGAGGCTGAGAGTAAATCAGGCCTAATAACTTCCTTCAATTTACTGGTGATGCGCTCGATGATAACAGTCATACGTCACATCGTCTCTCAGATTTTTGCTTTTTTCAGTAGGAATTCGCTTGAATTCAGTCTGGAGAACATCACTAGACCTCAGGAATACTACGGCAGTGAATATTGGAGAAATTTCGGTAAGCAAAGTTATAATTTACTTTGTACAATCACGAAAAAGTGAAAGGAGGGTCACTGATCAGCTGATTGCCGCTAGCTCGGCAAGCTCGGGCTTGCTTTTCTTTAACTTATCTTTCTTTTATCTTTAATTCTTATTTCATTATTTATTTATTATTATTATTTTCTTAATAAATGAGATATTTTCATCAAGTCATGTCCTCAAAGTCCGCAAGTAAAAGATCTAGATCTGCAGGTTCTAACTCGTCTCCCACAAAACAGAGACCTCGCCGAGAACAAAATAAAAAAATGATTCCACCAGCGACCGCGTCAGCTACCTCATTAGGATCTAAACCACAGCCCAGCACATCATCACAAGGAATAACCGATGAATCCCCGTTTTTTACACCGAATCCATTTGAGATCTTCCAAAATGAAAAAGAAACCATGGAATCTTCTCCTATACCCAGGGAACCACTACCTCCACCAATATTTGTTAAAAATATTAAAAATTTTAAACTGATGTGTGCGCATTTAAACAAAGTAACTGATCCTAATAGTTATTATTGTATAAGTAGAACCAATGATACTAAAATATCTCCGACTATTGCTGAAACCTACAGAAAGATTGTAAAATATCTGACTGAGACCAAAGCTGACTTTCATACTTATCAGCTGCGCCAGGAGAGAGCATTAAGGGTCGTAATCAGAAACCTACATTCCTCAACACCCGTTGAAACTATCAAAGAAGAACTGACAGAATTAGGATTCCAAGTGAGGCAAGTCACCAATGTTCTAAAAGATAAAAGTCCACTGCCTCTATTCTTCGTGGACTTGGAACCATCAGCAGGAGTCGAAAAAATCTATGACCTCAGTAGACTGTACTATACCCGTGTAAAAGTTGAAAAACCTTACACAAAGAAAGAAATAGTTCAGTGTCATAACTGTCAAGCATATGGTCATACCAAAAGTTATTGCCATCACATACCACGCTGTGTGAAATGCGGTGAACAGCATAAATCAGAAGAATGTACAAGATCTAGATCAACACCCGCTGTATGTGCCCTGTGCCTCAAGGAACACCCGGCTAACTACAAGGGATGCGAAATCTACAAGAAACTCAGAACCAGATACCAAAAACCTCAGGATCCGAATGAAACAGCTATACCAATCAGAAGCAGAAGAGAACCATCTAAACTTGTAAATTCTAATGTGTCATTTGCCCACTTGCTTGGAGGTGGAAACCAGAGTCATGAAGTCGAGGCACTGCCGGAACAACTTTTTCCTCAACATTCTCAATCTATTGTACAACAATCTATCCCTCAAAGTTTACCTAATCTTCAAAAAACTCCTCAACATAAAATTTCTCATATCCCTCCACCATCAAACGTCACAGATCTTACCAGTCTAATGACATCGTTCATCTCCGAAATCAAATCTCTTGTTATGCCGCTTATATCACTCCTTACAAATCTAGTATCAAATCTCATTCCTGCCTTACAAAAACCATAAATGACCTCACCTAATTCCTTATCCATTCTCCTTTGGAATGCGAATGGTGTTAGAAATCACACTGACGAACTGACAGCGTTGTTGCAAGACAAAACAATTGACGTTGCACTTATTACTGAAACTAGACTAACCACTAAACAGCTTTTCAAAATACCACAGTACATAACATACCGTACAGACCACCCAGACGGCAAAGCTCATGCCGGTTCTGCTATCATTGTCCACCAATCCCTCTCTCATCATTTACTTCCACTTCCTACCTATGATTTCCTGCAAGCCACAGCAATAGTAATCAAGACTTTTTCCTATCCGGTAACTATTACATCAGCATATTGCCCTCCCAAACACTCCATTTCCAACACCGAATTTGGTGGAGATCTAAACGCCAAGCACCAGCAGTGGGGTTCTAGAACCACGAATTCTCGTGGAAGAAATTTGCTGACTGCTCTGGATTTCCGAAATTTTAACCTCCTACCTCCTGACTCCCCTACCTACTGGCCAACAGATCCTAACCGTAATCCAGATATACTCGACTTCTTCATCCACAGCGGATTAGGCTCCCTGAACTATTCCGTAACTCGCCTTGATGAACTATCCTCTGACCATAGTCCACTGATCCTTAAAGTATCCCTAACTCCTATTCCGAAACCCATTCCACCATCATTTATCCGAGGCCCTGTCAACTGGAACCTCTTCCGCCAAATCCTCACCAATAATATTGACCTCAGTGTGACCCTCAAAACACCGGATGACCTTGATGACTCCGTCTACTCCTTTACTACCGCCATTCAGCAAGCTGTCTGGACTGCCTCCTCTCCTAAGCACTCCAATAGAACTCCTCAGCAAAACCATTTACCTCAACACCTAGCTGACCTCATCCATGCAAAACACCGAGCCAGATCATTATGGCAAAGAACCCGACAACCAACAGATCGCCGCTCCTATAACTTTTATTGTAGGCAATTAAAGCGGGAGTTGGCGACCTTCCGTTCCCAGTCCTTTAATTCCTACCTCTCCTCTCTATCAGCTCGAGATAATTCCCTGTGGAATGTGACCAAAAAGATCCTAAAATACCACAAAGTTTCCCATCCTCTCCGGCGTGGTGATGACTCCTGGGCTGCGTCTGATGAAGATAAAGCCGAGGAATTCGCCACACACCTCTCCAAAGTATTCACTCCTCACCCGGAATCCAACAGAAATCATACCACAACAGTTCAAGAATTCCTTTTCTCACCAATACCTCTTTCCCTACCTCCTAAAGCTATTAATCCATCTGAGGTGAAATATCTTCAAAAACTGACCCTTCGTAAATCTCCTGGACACGATCTCCTTGCCCCCCAGATCCTGCGACAACTTCCCCAGAAAGCCATTATTTTTCTTACATACATCTACAACTGCATCCTTCGCACCACCTATTTTCCTCTCTTATGGAAACATTCCACAATCATTCTATTCCTAAAACCAGGTAAACCTTCCAGTAACACTTCATCCTACAGACCTATTAGTCTACTCCCCATCCTCTCAAAAATCTTCGAAAAGCTCCTTCTAAAACGAATCCTGCCTATATTAGAATCTCACAACCTTCCTTCCCACCAGTTTGGTTTCCGTTCTCATCATTCCACTGTTCAACAAGGACTCCGAGTTGTAGACCATATTTCCTCAGCCCTCGAATGCAAAGAGTATTGTTCTGGTGCGTTTCTGGACATAGCGCAAGCTTTTGACCGGGTATGGCACGCTGGATTACTCTTCAAGCTTAAAACGCATTTACCCCAGTCTCTCTACCTCATTCTAAGATCCTATCTCTCAAACCGCTCCTTTCAAGTTCGCTGTGGTGTAGAATTTTCCAACTTTTATCCCGTTGAGGCCGGTGTTCCTCAGGGCAGCGTCCTGGGACCCGTTCTCTACATCCTTTACACCGCTGATATTCCTAATCATCCTGACACCTTTCTGGCAACATTTGCAGACGACACCGCCATCCTATCACCCAGTTCCGATCCCGAAACAGCATCCTTAATCCTGCAAAGACACCTTTGTCTTATCGAAGACTGGTGTGGTGCTTGGCGCATAAAGGTGAACGAGGCCAAATGCAAACACGTAACCTTCACTCTTCGACGAAACTCCTGTCCGCCAGTTTACTTCAATTCCATTCCTATTCCTCCTTCAGATACAGTCCGCTATCTTGGCTTACTACTAGACAAAAGACTGACGTGGAACCCACATACAAGACTTAAAAGAAAAGAACTCAATAGACGATTCGGACAGTTATACAGACTATTAAACAGAAAATCTGAACTTACAGTTGAGAACAAATTATTAATTTATAAGACAATACTGAAGCCCATCTGGACCTACGGACTTGAACTGTGGGGGACAGCTAAACGTTCTAACATCAAACCCATTCAATCCTTTCAATCCAATGTCCTCCGAATAATAGTAAATGCTCCTTATTATGTATCCAACTATACCTTGCACCACGACCTTAATGTTCCATTTATTTCAGACCTAATTCCATCCAAATTTTCCAAATTCCATCAGAACCTCATTCATCATCCTAATCCTTTAGCACGATCCCTATCCAGCTCCACTCATCCATACAACCCACCTAGAAGGTTGAAACGGCAGTGGCCCCGAGATATATTGTAAATACGTATGCTGGAGTTCTGACACTGGTCAGATTCTCCTCTCAAGTGCGGTGTGATTGTGGCTATGGCGCCCTCACTTAGCTTCCGCTGGCTCTTACCAGTGATGCGGCTGAGAGGGAGGCGCTGGGATCCTTTGGGCTCTGCTTGTCCTTCCACACGTGGGGGGACAAGCCCCGTCCGGGGTTCCCGAGCTGTTTGTAAATATTGTACATAGGTATGAATGTGACATGTTTTGTTTATTTATTTGTTAACTTCATTTATTTGTATTTATTTTGTCTACTTAATTTTGTTATTGTATACGTTTATTTATTTTGATTTTATTTTATGTAATTTGACTTTCCTTTTGTTTATATTGTAAATATTGTATGAATGAGATCCTGTAGCACTATTATTATTGTCTATTATGACAAATTGTAATATATACGAATAAAAAAAAAAATAATAAAAAAAAAAATAAATAAAAAAAAATAACTTCCTTATCCTGCCGTTGGCCTAAAGCAGCACGAGTCTCGATAAGTACTAAACCCGAGACCCTTCATGGGTAGTAGAAGTACAGGTCTTTTTTTCTAATGAATTGCTATACTAATTTTTAAGCTGAACATTCAATCATAACTATAATATAACGCATAATAAGTTTTCAAGATAACCATGAAAACAAAAATAGGTTAATATCAGCCGTATGTATGCCAGAAGAAAACAATTATTAAAATTGACAAATGTAAAGTGAAAACTATGATGAAATATGTTATTAAAATATAAAAAAAACTAATTTTAAATTCAAAAGATTTTTTTTTTTTAATACCGAAAATATTTACATTTTATTTAAAAACGAATTAAAAATACATAAGGATTTCAGAATTCATAATACTTATCGGACTATGTTATATATTAATAGCATATAATTATTTAATTGTCATTGATAACGTAATTAATTACATAAATTATCTCATTAAAGCTTATAAAGTAATGAACATGAATGACGATTTTGCTGTAGTTGTAAATAGCAACGAATCAGCGGACACGAGTCTTTAATGGGACCGACCTTCTTCATTAGCAAAATTGTCCCTGCCGATTTGCTTCATTTGTCGTTTTAATTAACAGTTTTTTTTTACACCTATATTCTGTAATAAAGTGAAAATTATGAGTATTTTTCATATTAGATTTTTAATTAGTATAAGGACTTTTGAGGTTGCTTTACAAACTCCGACAATTTCTCTCTCCTACATATTTCCTCATTATCCAGTTCTAACTCACTGATAGATCATTTAAAGTAAATCATCATTGTTCCTATTCTTTATTTTTTTTCTCAGTCGGCTGGTGTCAAGACAGCAACCTAGGACCTGTTCTTTATACAATCTATACAGCTGACATCACAAACTATCCTAACAGTTTCCTTTCTACCTATTATGATGACACCTGCGTGCTATAAGTGGATAATGATCCAGTTATTGCCTCTCTCACTCTTCAATCGACCTCCGAGACGTAAACCTATTACTTCATGTCCTACAGTTTCCTTTTATAACACTCCGCTAGTCCTGTTGAATAGATCCGATACCAAGGACTTCATCTTCACAAACGTCTAACTTGGAGTCCTCATACAAGACTAAAACGACAAGAAACTGCCCGACGTTTTCGACTACTTTAACAACGTTCAAACCTTACACTTAACTACAAAAGGCTCATTTATATGACCATCATAAGACCGATTTGGACAGAGCTGTGGGGCTATACTAAACCATCGAATTCTTCTGGTATCCAATCCTTACAATACAAAATCCTTCGAAAATTCCTTAATGGTCCTTACTTTGTCACAAATTAACTCATCCATGAAGACCTTAATCTCCCATATGTTGCTGACTTAGCCCAGGCTAGATAGCATTCCCTCCATGACCAACTTTATTCCCACTCTAACCCTTTAGTTTTAATCCTTGCTTTCACTTAGATTCCTGATAATCCTCCCAGGCGTCTGAAAAGAAGATGACCCCGAGGTCTTCTTGTTTAGACTCTTAGAGTGCTGCCCAAGGGTAGTGTCTCTACATGCATTTAATGTCATTTCCTTAATTTCCATCACATCTAGTTGATGTTTATCTTTATACAGTTGTAAATTAAAATAAATATGTTTGAAAAAAATCTGGTGCGGGCAACACACGACTTTCACTTACCTCGATTTTTAAAATCAATGAAAGAATTTTCAAATACAGTTAGAGATAAAAATACGTGAAACTATTAAGGAATTAATCAAATTGAATTTATAGATAAACATGTGTTTTATTAAAAAATCTATTATATTATTATCTAAAATAATCAGTTAGTTTTATTTTCTTCTCATCACTCTCTATTAACTTCTAAAAGCTTGTGTATGAGATGATATTTTATCTAAAATCTTTAGCTTTCCAACGGTATATCATACATGTATATTACTGCTCTTATGTTCAAAAACGAAAAATTTCATTAAAAATATATTTTTTCTGTTTTCTCCTTTAGTTGGGTATCGAATTTATTCAATTTATATATTTACCTGTTTTTCATCAGCGCTAACAAGATAATCTAGTTATTATTATTGAATCTAAAAAATTAAAGGTACTTTAGAGGAAATTAAAATATCGGCATTTAAGCCCTGTCAGACCATTTTTATCCAAATAAAACCTACATGATATTAAAGCCCATTTAATTTTACATTGATATAGCGAGTTTAATCAAAATGGTCGGAACCGTTTTTGAGAAAATCGAAAAAAGGTGCAAAATGCATGGTATAAAGTGCCTCTTCTGGTAAGCTCATTTTGATGAAAAGAGTTTTGTCACGTCTCGGGCGTATAGTTGTCTTAAATATGAAATTTCAGTTTCATAGGACTTACCGTTTTCGCCCGGGAGTTACCACAGACACACACACACACACAGACACACACACACACAGACCTTTTTGCGGGACTTGGTTATTTGGACTCAGGGGACCCTAAAACGTGTATTTCCGTTGAAAACTGGAATTCGAAAATTTTCACGATCGCAATACTTTCCTTACTATATATAGTAAGTGAAAGTAAAAATATATTTTTTCTGTTTTCTCCTTTAGTTGGGTATCGAATTTATTCAATTTATATATTTACCTGTTTTTCATCAGCGCTAACAAGATAATCTAGTTATTATTATTGAATCTAAAAAATTAAAGGTACTTTAGAGGAAGAAAATTTAAAATATCGGCATTTAAGCCCTGTCAGACCATTTTTATCCAAATAAAACCTACATGATAATAAAGCCCATTTAATTTTACATTGATATAGCGAGTTTAATCAAAATGGTCGGAACCGTTTTTGAGAAAATCGAAAAAAGGTGCAAAATGCATGGTATAAAGTGCCTCTTCTGGTAAGCTCATTTTGATGAAAAAAGTTTTGTCACGTCTCGGGCGTATAGTTGTCTTAAATATGAAATTTCAGTTTCATAGGACTTACCGTTTTCGCCCGGGAGTTACCACAGACACACACACACACACAGACACACACACACACACAGACCTTTTTGCGGGACTTGGTTATTTGGACTCAGGGGACCCTAAAACGTGTATTTCCGTTGAAAACTGGAATTCGAAAATTTTCACGATCGCAATACTTTCCTTACTATATATAGTAAGTGAAAGTAAAAATAGTGCAGGATATCTTTGAAGTGAAACAAATGAATAGTTTTTTCTCAAGCAATTAGGTATCTAATGCTATGATCGAGATGTTTAATTTTCAAGCTTTAATAGATAATAGATTGATTTTTTAGAATAAATTTTCTATGCTATAGAAAAGAATAAACTTTCAACACGATTAATATATTCTTTATTAACAATTCAAACGAATATGTCAAATATAAGTAGAACTTCTTAGATGAAAGAAATTAGAAAAAAAAACACCTTGAATTTCAGATCAATAAAATATTTTGTCTGTGTATTTATCTATTTATATCTACAAGCTTATTTATTTTTAAAAAAGGATTGAATGAATGTAAATGAATTTTAGAACAATTCTAAAAATAATTAACAGGTTCAGAGTATCCTCCGTAACGGCCACTGGCGAAAATTATACAACAGATGTACAGTTAAGAAGTTACATTTATTAGAAACAATATAGTAACAAATCAATGGAATAATCAGGAGGCCTAAGCAATGAAAGATTTTATCTTATTATGGTGTGAAGTAGCAGAATATATTATTGGATTTTCAATTATGCTATTTATGGAATTTTAATATAGGTAACAAAAAAAATTGCAACGATCATATTATTCATAAAGATCATTTTACAATAAAGTTAGGTGAAAAATGATGCGGGATTTATTATCATAAAGGTTCATCTGTCCCTTTCGATTAAGTAATATTTAGCTTTTAAGTAAAGTCTCGTATTTTACTTTGTTTTTAGTCATTAATATAATAGTTAAATTCATGTTCGGTATTTTATATTTATTTATTTATAATTTTGATTGACCAGCTACTGATAATGTTGCATGCATTACGAGTAGCTTGCTAGAATAATATTTTAATTGTTTAAATTATATTAAATAAATTTCAGAATTGTATAAATTTTAAAATGTTTTATTTATTTCTTTTATAGATTTCACGTCCATCTGTTGCTCACAAATGGTAAGAATCTTTTGTATTTTAGATATTTATTTATTTTTATTTTATTTTCTAATTTAAAAGGGATTTCCTTGATTTCATATATCGCAATAAAATAAAATAAAATAAACCTTATAGATTTGTGCATTTGCATGGTTTTTTCTTATCTTTTTTTCAATATGTTGAAATCGCCCTCAATCAACACAGAAGTTGATTTTCTATTTTTATCAGTTGAAGTTACATTCTAATTAGTAAGTTATATAAATATGATCTCTAAATCATTTTCCTATGTACTGCAACTAATGCCACAGGATAGGATGCCATTTTCTCCTTCATAGCTTTCCTCCCATAACCATTAATTAGTTAAAAGTTGGCCAAAGTAAATTTCACATACTTATTCCGCTAGTAGTAAAACGTATTTTAGTTTTATGATATTATATATTTGTAAACTATCCTCATAGAAATATTTCAAATATTCAGAATTCTTAACTAAGATATACCTTTTTTTTTGTCTTATTTCCCTTTTATTTAACGGTGGTAAAAATGAAATAGGCTGTACATTTAAGTAATTAGTTTTCTTTCCTTCGTTTTATTTCAAATTCAACCTTTAGGTTTCTCCCCAATAGGCTAGCAATGACATTGTTCCCTTTGGACATTTGAATGTTTCGTCAACATTGGAGAAGTCCTATTTATCTGCCTTATTTGTCTTTGTCAACTAGACGGGGATTGTTCCCTCTATAGCCAGCCTCTAGGCAATCAATATATACTTGAGGCCTAATTGTTAACTGCCTCTACATAGATGGTTAATTGATGTGGTTCCTAACTGCAGCTTTGCTAAACTTACTCCAAAGTACCTCTAATTATTAAACAAGATTTAATATTATTTTAGAGAAATTTAATAGAAGTTACCATTTATGAGCTTGTAGCTTATTTCAAAGGGCAATTATATGTTAATAATATATGTATATAGCCTTACCGTATGCTATGATTGTTTGATAATTTTTAAATAACATTTTTAATCATTCGGACTGATTCGGAAATAGAATTACAAATACTGGTTTTGATACAAGATTGTGGGTATTTATTAAATCACCCTTTCTTAAATCAGCAAATGTGATGGCAAAAAGCAGACCTGATAGGCTAGGAAAACGTAAGTGCCTAGCTGCACCTCTTCCTGGGCACTAATTTAGCTAAGAAGGTCCTTCATCTAGCATTTAACATTCATGAGTCTTTTTTTGCAGGATCAAAAATCTAAAAGACACAAATCCATATGGGTTCCATATTTGGGAAGAAAATGCGCAACATCACGTTTGCCTTTTAATCCATTGGATACAAGGGTATATTTGCAACTTTAGGTCTGATGTATTCTACTTCGGCGGCCTTTTTTCCAAAGGGGTTGATCCCTCCGCAGTTCATCAGCCGTTCTGTAGTATGTCTACTTCGCCTGACGATAATCTTCAAAGACCCTGCCAACTAATGTTTTCGGCTGCAAAGAAGTAATGGTGACGGTGCTGCCTGTCATCATAATTTTTTCGTTAGGAGATTTAATTTGAGATTAGAGGTTGACGTGCCTCACCAGAGCTTTGATTTTTTTTTTTTTTTAATGCCCTTAATCAGGTCCAACCCTCCTCCTTTTCCAACCAGGGCTTTGGACCGGCTATAGCGGAGTTCCACATGGGTTTATGTAGATGTACATAAATATTCGATTTCTATCTAATTTTTAGTTTATACAATTTTAATAGGTTGGTTTATTTATTTAACGCCACTTTATGCTGCTATGGCTAATCGGGAGAGCTACAGTGGGAGTTCCTAAATTTTGCCTATCCAGGTTTTATTAGGATAGGGATCTTTAACGAGTACCTGACATCGCACAGGCTCGGGACCACCTTTTAACGTCCCCTCCGAAGGACGGCATAACTAAGGATTTTTTACTCCCTTTAAAACATCCTAGGACCACCTGTGGGTTTGAACCCATGACCTTTGGCATAGGAGGCTGTTATGCTAACCACCTGTTCTAATTTTGAATAATGAATGTTCTAATTTTAATAGAATAAAGTAAATTACTTTACATAGTCGTCAGTTAAGTTTTATTATATGGGCCCCAAGTGATCCTTCGGTCGAATGTTGTTCTTAGGTCATGTAATGTGTATGTCTGAGGAATTTGGTTGTCACTCATAAAAATTGGAGGGCAAGTGTTATTGGAATTGTAAGCGTTATATGTTTTGACTTTTCGTGATTTTGACAGTAATGTATGTAGTGAAGTTGGTAGATAGGCATGTGTAAATTTAATTTATAGAAGAGGAGCAGTTATCGAACTTGAGGGGATGGTCAGGAATGCAAGAAATTCAAGATGTATATGGGAGTCAATTAGGGAGACTTAGCCACCCACTCTTTGTCACTCCATGAACTTATTTGGGACAATAGAATATACTCCCGGTTGTCTAGTTCCTTCTGTTTGAAAATGATATTTGTATTATGGCAGATACCGGTGAGAGACTTTAACAAACAGTTAAAAAGTGATACGAGCTGAAAAGGAAGCGACTGACAAAAATCTCAGCTAAAACAAAAATCTTTTAAGTTTGAGGAACTCCTGCTAAAACTGGTCAGATCGCAGAGATTCTTTGTCGAATAGACAAAAACCTATCGAAGAATGATTTTAAAACTCCTTGGTGCCGACGTTTATCAAACACTTCTGCAATATCCAGAAATACTCTAGTTGCTTACAGCATTTTTTCTCGTGCTCCAGGAATGTTGTCTTTAACTTTGTGTAATTGACGGTGTCCTATAGTAATTGCCTGGAATTAAACTGAGTTGGCATTTGAGATCCTGTTTATAATTTATGGGTCTAATTTCTCATACATGGTGATTAAGGTACCCATATTAGTGAAGATTATCTCAATAATCTTATTGTAACAGAAAATCCTCACATTATCTTGGGTTCCTCAAACTTAAAAGATTTTAGTTTGGCTGAGTTTTTTGTCAGTCCCTTCCTTTTCAGCTCGTATCACTTTGTAACTGTTTGTTAAAGTCTCTCACCGGTATTTGCTATAGTAAAAATATCATCTGCAAACAGAAGGAACTAGACAACCGAGAGTATATTCCATTGTCCCAAATAAGTTCATGGAGTGACAAAGAGTTTGTGGCTAAGTCTCCCTAATTGACTCCCATTTCCATCTTGAATTTCATGTATTCCTGACTATCTCCTTAAGTTCCTGATACGTTGATTTAACTACTTTCGATGGTATAGGAGGAACACTCTTAGCTCTAAGGATCTTCCAGATTCCTTCTCTGGGGACCAGATCGAAGGTATCTGAAGATACATGATCCCGTCCCGGTCCCCTTTTCTATTGCGTTTCTAAAAGTGAAAATATGGTTCTGTGCTTGTCCCGGTAGGCTATTAATTCCAGGAGTATAATCTTCAGATACATATCTTTCAATCCACACTACATCAATACAATCTTAAAATTCAACGACTAAGGTTGCTTTTGAAGAGAATATTTAACGCTCTTTCATTTATAAAAAAATATATATATTTTCTATAGGAGGCTTCGTTTGAAAGCTTAGTTAAAGTTATCGTTTAAAATGTAAAATGTTTGAAAAATTTGGGGCTTTTCGGCTGCCAAGAATTAAGCTCACCCAAAGTGCAAACTCAGATTACTTGTATTTAAAACCATCAAAATGTATTAAACGATTTAAACCGTGTCCGATTGACTATATCTTTAAATTTTTTTCATATTTACAATGTATATTTGAATTCCTCTTTTTTTTTTTTTTTTTTTTTTATTGTAATTTTTTTTAGACCAATATAAAATATTAATCGGTAAAGATCAGAGTGGCTTTGGAATATATGATTTTTAAAAGATTAATAAAAGTGATAAAAAAATATGAGTGGTTGCCCTTTTTATAAAACCTTTTCCCTCAAGTCCCAAGGGGAACGGGGAACGGGTGAAATATGAGCGGGATGATGGACGAGCCCCCTTCGACGTCTCTCATCGTATCTTCTTCATGTCCAGGGCGATATTTTAATTTTAAATCTAGAAGAATAAAAAAAATGATGGTCAATTATTTTAACCTCAAAATCTAAAGTTCTATTTTTCTTCTTTTACTTTTGATGGATTACTTTATAGCGTTTAAAAATAATTGTTCTACCAAAAGAAAGCTAATGTAAGTATTTCTAAGCAAAAGTAAGTAGTAAATAAAGTAGTTTTATTTATCCATTATTTATTTCCAACTAGAAATCTAATAGCCATTAGAGTATATAAAGGGTTTTCCTAATTTTTATCCATCTTCAGGCATCACTGCTGACAGCAAGTTTTTCATCTCAAAGGTTGTGCTTCACTGATCCTACCTATTTATTATGGTTGCAGTTTTGGAATTAAAATCCTCGAAATAGGTGCCTATGGTTTTTATTCATTTGAGAGTAAATTTCTTTATTAAATAAGAGAAATATTGTGCTGCACAAACTCAATGGGTTGCTTAATTATACACAGCATACTGATCTAACTAAATCAGACAACTATAAAAACATTTTATTTTATTTTTTTATTTTTTATTTCCTTAGATTATTAATTTTTATTATTTACTTTTTACAATTATTATTTTTATTATTTCTAAATATTACAATTGTTATTCAAACTAATATATTTATTTATAATCCATCCTCTTTGCAGTTATTGAATATCCATCTTATATTCTATATCTCTTTACAGCAAAAAAAAAAAAATCGAAATACATATATATGGATTGGAACACTGCTAACCATGAATTTGGATAATGGTGATGGATAATTCCCAGAGAGTCCAGGATCACGTTTTCGGTCAAAATCGCGACATCCGTAGTGCTAATACCTAGACCTTCTGGGAAGGTCCTTGTTGCTGCGGGTTCATTCCACGAGACCCAAACCAGAAAATAAACAGAAACTAGGAAATACAATATATAATACATATTTCTTTTTATTCCCTTTCCACCCTTTTTCCAATAAATAATAATAAAGATTGAGGTGGTTCTGCCGGCGGTCAATAAATTATTACGAAAAATACCTATTATACTTTTTTACTCCTCTAAAATATTACATTTCTCATCCTCTCCGGCGTGGTGATGACTCTTGGGCTGCGTCTGATGAAGACAAAGCCGAGGAATTCGCCACACATCTCTCCAAAGTATTCACTCCTCACCCGGAATCCCAAAGCAATCATACAGCAGCAGTACAAGACTTCCTTTTGTCACCAATACCTCTTTCCCTACCTCCTAAAGCTATTAATACCTCTGAGGTTAAATATCTTCTCCAGAAACTGACCCTCCGTAAATCTCCTAGACATGATCTCCTTACCCTCCAGATCCTCCGTCAACTTCCGCAGAAAGCTATTATATTCCTTACCTTTATCTACAACTGCATCCTACGCACCACCTATTTTCTTCTCTTGTGGAAACATTCCACAATCATTCTCTTCCTAAAACAAGGTAAACCTTCCAGCAACACTTCATCCTACAGACCTATTAGTCTACTCCCCATCCTCTCAAAAGTCTTTGAAAAACTCCTTCTAAAACGAATCCTGCCTATATTAGAATCACAAAATCTTCCTTCCCATCAGTTTGGTTTCCGTGCTCATCATTCCACTGTTCAACAAGGACTCCGAGTTGTAGACCATATTTCCTCAGCCCTTGAATGCAAAGAGTATTGTTCTGGTGCGTTTCTGGATATAGCGCAAGCTTTTGACCGGGTATGGCACACCGGATTACTCTTCAAGCTTAAAACGCATTTACCCCAGTCTCTATACCTCATTCTAAGATCCTATCTCTCAAACCGCTCCTTCCGAGTTCGCTGTGGTGTAGAATTTTCTAACTTTTATCCCATTGAGGCCGGTGTTCCTCAAGGCAGCGTCTTGGGACCCGTCCTCTACATCCTTTACACTGCTGATATTCCTAATCATCCTGACACCTTTCTGGCAACATTTGCAGATGACACCGCCATTTTGTCATCCAATACCGGTCCTGAAGCAGCATCGCTTAATTTACAAAAGCACCTTTCCCTTGTCGAAGACTAGTGTAACGCTTGGCAAATTAAGGTGAACGAAAACAAGTGCTCACATGTCACATTCACTCTTCGACGCAAATCCTGTCCAACCGTTTATTTCAATTCCATACCGCTTCCTTCCTCAGACACAGTCCGGTATCTTGGCTTACTACTAGACAAAAGATTGACGTGGAACCCACATACAAGACTTACAAGAAAAGAACTCAACAGACGATTCGGACAGTTATACAGACTACTAAACAGAAAATCTAAGCTCACAGTTGACAAAAAATTATTACTTTACAAGACAATACTGAAGCCAATCTGGACCTACGGACTTGAACTGTGGGGGACAGCTAAACGTTCTAACATCAAACGCATTCAATCCTTTCAATCCAAAGTCCTGCGAATAATAGTAAATGCTCCTTATTATGTATCCAACTATACCTTGCACCACGACCTTAATGTTCCATTTATTTCAGACCTGATTCATCTAAACTTTCCGAATTCCACCAGAACCTCATTCATCATCCTAATCCTCTAGCACAATCCCTATCCAGCTCCACTCATCCATACAACCCTCCTAGAAGGTTGAAACGGCAGTGGCCCCGAGACATATTGTAAACATCTATTCTGGAGTTCTGACACTGGTCAGATTCTCCTCTCATGTGCGGTGTGATTGTGGCTGTGGTGCCATCACTTAGCTGACTCTCACCAGTGATACGGCTGAGAGGGAGGCGCTGGGATCCTTTGGACTCTGCTTGTCCTTCCACAAGTGGGGGGACAAGCCCCGTCCGGGGTTCCCGAGCTGATTGTAAATATTGTACATAGGTATGAATGTGACATGTTTTGTTTATTTATTTGTTAACTTCATTTATTTGTATTTATTTTTTCTATAAATTTTGTTATTGAATAAGTTTATTTATTTTGATTTTATTTTATGTAATTTGACTTTCCTTTTGTTTATATTGTAAATATTGTATGAATCCTGTAGCACTATTATTATTGTCTATTATGACAAATTGTAATATATACGAATAAAAAAAAAAAAATAAAAAAAAATGTTACAAGATACAAGGGTTGATAGAGAAAATAAATTAATAAATGCTGCAACTAAATTAAATATCTTCTTCTTCTTTATCTTACCCTCCTCTACCGTTATAGTCTCCTACATTAAAGATCCTGATCCAACACCTCCTTTCCTGAGCCAGCTGCTCACGCCTGCACCACTCCACGTCTCTTCTCCTTTAGAGCCACCTATGAAGACACATTCCTATGTCTTTAGAAGTCTTCCTCTTGCCCTTTTTCCTTGCCCTCTAGTCTCATGTCTTACTTTGGTCATCCTTTCCTCTTGTATTCTTTTTATATGGTAATATTTAAAATTAAAAACGAAATAAAAACAAATTAATTTCTCTAATAATTAAAAAGCGCATTTTGACTCGCATTGCGTGTCTTCGTCAGAGTTAAAATATAACAAGTCACTGTGTAATAGTTGTCTTTTTTATTTTATTTTTTATTTATCGAGATATATTACAGCTTCTATATGAACATTAGTAATAGTGATATAAGATCCCATTCACACAATATATACAGTATACAATGATAAAGTCAAATTAAATAAAATATATATATATATATATATATATATATAAAAACAAAAAACATCAACCTATAATTGAGATAAATACAAATAAATGAAATAATAAATACAAATAAATGATATATATATAGAATTAAATAATAATAAATATAAAAACAATAAAAATCAAAACATCAACCTATAATTGAGATAAATAAAAAGTTGGCAAATAAACAAACGTAACTATATACAATATATATAACTGCTAAAGGCTGACAGACTGGGCTTTTCCCTCCACTTGTGGAGGAGAAAGCGGAATCCAAGAGATCGCGCATCGCTCTCAGCCGCGTCACTGGTGTGACTCAGTGGAGGCCGAACTAGGGCGCAATAGCCACAAACATACATTACATGAGTGGAGGATCTGACCAGTGTCAGAACAACAATAAAACGTTTACAGTACGTCTCGCGGCCACTGCCGTTTCAATCTTCGAGGAGGATTATAGGGATGGATGGTACTGGATAGGGATTGTGCTAGAGGGTTAGGATGATGACTAAGGTTCAAATTAAATTTGGAAAGTACTAGATCTATAATAAACGGAATTTTAAGGTCGTGGTGTAGGGTACAGTTGGGAACGTAATAAGGAGCATTAACTATTGACTTTGGATTGGAAGGATTGGATGCGTTTGATGTTAAAATGTTTAGCTGTCCCCAACAGTCCAAGTCCGTAGGTCCATATTGGTTTCAGTACTGCCTTGTATATTAGTAGTTTGTTGTCAACTGTAAGATGAGATTTTCTGTTTAGTAGTCTGTATAACTGGCCGAATCTGCGGTTGAGTTCTTTTCTTTTAAGTCTTGTGTGTGGGTTCCAGGTCAGTCTTTTGTCTAGTAAAAAGCCAAGATACCGAACTGTGTCAGAGGAAGGAAGCGGTACGAAGTTGAAATAAACCGGTGGACAGGATTTGCGTCGAAGGTTGAATGTGACGTGTGAGCACTTGTTTTCGTTCACCTTAATACGCCAAGCATTACACCAATCTTTGACAAGGGAAAGGTGCTTTTGTAAATTAAGCGATGCTGCTTCAGGATCGGAATTGGATGACAAAATGGCGGTATCATCAGCAAATGGAGCCAGAAAAGTATCGGGATCGGTAGGGATATCGGCGGTGTACAGGATGTGTCCCAAGACGCTGCCTTGAGGAAAACCAGCCTCAACAATATAATGTTGGGAAAATTCTGAACCACAGCGAACTCGGAAGGAGCGGTTTGATAGATGGGAACGGAGGACTAGGTATAAGGATTATGGTAAATGGGTTTTGAGCTAAAGAGCAATCCCGGGTGCCACACCCGGTCAATACCTTGAGCTATGTCCAGAAAGGCACCCGAACAATACTCCTTGCACTCAAGGTCGGAGGAAATGTGGTCCACAACTCGGAGCCCTTGCTGAACCGTGGAATATTGTGGACAAAATCCCAACTGATGTGAAGGAAAATTTTGAAATTTGCTAGGATTCTTTTTAGTAGGAGCTTATCGAAATTTTTTAAGAAGATCGGAAGTAGGCTAATAGGTCTGTAAGATGACGTGTTGTTAGAAAGTTTGCCTGGTTTTAGGAAAAGGATGATAGTTGAATGTTTCCATAAGAGAAGAAAATAGGTAGTGCGTAGGATACAGTTATCGAGATATGTAAGGAATGTAATGGCTTTAGGTGGAAGTTGTCTTAAGATTTGAGGAGTAAGGAGATCGTATCCAGGGGATTTACGGAGATGAAGCTTTTTAAGAAGATATCTGACCTCAGAGGGATTAACTGCTTTAGGTGGTATGGAGAGAGGTATTGGTGGCGTAAGGAACTCTTCAACTGCTGTAGTATGGGTTGAATACGGCGGGGTCTTTGTTTCGTAGGTGACGGGATTGAACCACTAGATCTAGATCTTTTAGTTGAAGCTTTGGAGGACATTACTTGATGATAATATCGCATTTCATGTGAGGAAAATAATTAAATAATAACCAGATGTGGGAGAAAAAAAAAACTTCAGAAAAGTTAAGCAAGACCTGCCTTGCCTAGCTATTGGCAATGAGCTGATATGAAGAGGTGACTCAGCATTCACTTTACAGTGTAAATTCTAACCCAACTTACCGATTTTTGCTCCAATATTTACTGTTGTTGTTATCCTGAAGCCTGGTGATGTTTTAAAGACTGTTCTGAAGTGATATCCAACTAAAAAGCAAGAAATCCAAGCCGACCTGAAAGACGACCGCTATACTCATGCGCATACGCAGAACTCCAATAGTTGTCTAGAGATAAAAAATTAATAAATTCCACGAACAATTAAAAAAATATATATTTAAAATATTTAAAAAAAATACCATTATAATTTTAACTAATTTTGTATTAGCTTTTGGAGACACTTCTAAGGTAAATAGAAGTTTTACTCAAAGGCATAAAAAAAATAAAACAAAATAAATTTTTGAGGATGTATAATCGACAGTAGAAATTATCCGGAGTCAATATTTTTTAATATTTCAATTGTGCCAAGGAAATCCGAAATCTCTACCACCTATTGATGTTTTTGGTTTTCCTCGGTTTATGCTTGACATGGCTTCGTTTTTATACATTTTTTTTACTTCTATATCAAAGTCTAAAGTTTTGATTTCACACTTATCATCATCATATTGTTTATCATATTATGATTATTTGTATCTATAATATTAATGTACATTAGTATATTGTCTGTTTTATTTTAAATTTTATCATTGTCAGTACATTCAAAAAAATTTCATTATCATATTACAGCAATATCAACAAAAAATGTATGAATTACTTAAATTACTTCTTTATTACCTGGTGCTATGATAGCATTTTAACACTGCATACATTACATCACAAGCTATTTACGTTCTCAATGTAATCAGTAGGAAGGACAATCGTAAGCGATTACAAAACAGTTACATCTTCTGAGTATTGTGGGCTAAATATAACACTAATTACCCACAAAGGCAGTGTACCCACTAATCAACTGCAGGTAACCGATCTCAAACCTTTTGATCAACTCGACATCAACCCGTGGTAAAGATCGCTGCAGGGAACGTTCAACAACAGTTCCAATTAAATGGGGGATCTCTGTTAGGTAGTATTTCAGAAAGTTTGATTGTTCTGTCCTGTTCTCCTGTCTTATCTGCCTTTGTTGGAGGCTGAGGAATGAGTTTATCATCTAACTTTATAGGGTTAATTGATATTTTAGAAACATAATTTGCGTTCTGGTACAATATTAATAAAGCCTAGATTGGTTAAAAAAACAAAACTTTACTAAAGTTTAGTAAGCAAATAATCAATAATATCCTATTTAAGCACAATTATTAACAATTACAATTATTTTAGTCGCTACCTTCCGACTAAGTTATGACAAGTTTAAAAAAAAGTGTCTACTGTGGAATGCTTGAGGAGACCAAGACAAATAATAGTTTCTTAATTCTTCCAACGTTTATTAAATAACGATTCTATTTATAGTGTAATAGGGACCAAATAATTTGTTGGTTCAGATAGTTAAATTTTATATAAAGAATTTTTAATAAACTTTTTCTCTTCCATTGTTATCAAAACCTTTTCCTTTCCGCTTATCATCGCATCAGCATACTGCCCTCCTAAACATCCCATTTCCTCTGCCCAATTTGGATCCTTCCTCAACTCCTTGGGTAATCACTTCATTCACTAGAACCACCAATTCTCGTGGACGGACATTGCAGTCTGCACTCAACTCCCGACGCTTTCATCTCCTACCTCCCGATTCTCCTACCTACTGGCCAACAGATCCTAACCGTAATCCTGACACCTCGACTTCTTCATCCACAGCGGATTAGGCTCTCTGAATTTTTCCATAGCTCGCCTTGATGAACTATCCTCTGATCATAGTCCATTGATTCTAAATGTATCCATAACACCTATTCCTAAACCTATCCCACCGTCATTCATTAGAGGTCCTGTCAACTGGAACCTCTTCCGCGAAATCGTCACTAATGGTATTGACCTCAGAGTGGTTCTCAAAACCCCAAATGACCTTGACGACGCCGTATATTCCTTTACAACCGCTATTCAACAAGCCGCCTGGACTGAATCTTCTCCCAAGTACTCCCAAATAATTCCTTATAAAAGCCATTTACCACAACACCTGACAGACCTCATCAAGAGAAAACGCCGAGCCAGAACATTATGGCAATGCACCCGCCACCAGAAGATCGCCGCTCCTATAATTTTTTTTGTAGAAAATTAAAGCGGGAGTTGGCGATCTTCCGTTCCCAATCCTACAATACCTACCCCTCCTCTCTCTCAACTCGTGACAATTCCCTGTGGAATGTCACGAAGAGAATCCTAAAATCCCACACCATTTCCCATCCTCTCGGCGCTGTGATAGTTCCTGGGCTGCTTCTGACAAGGATAAGGCCGAGGAATTCGCACAGCACCTTTCCAAAGTTTTTACTCCTCATTCAGAGCTTAATCCAACCCATACTGCAGCAGTTGAAGAGTTCCTTACGTCACCAATACCACTCTCCTTACCACCTAAAGCAGTTAATCCCTCTGAGGTCAGATATCTTCTTAAAAAGCTTCCTCTCCGCAAATCCCCTGGATACGATCTCCTTACTCCTCAAATCTTAAGACAACTTCCACCTAAAGCCATTACATTCCTTACATATCTCACAACTGTATCCTACGCACTACCTATTTTCTTCTCTTATGGAAACATTCAACTATGATCCTTCTCCTAAAACCAGGCAAACCTTCTAACAACACGTCATCTTACAGACCTATCAGCCTACTTCCGATCCTCTCAAAAATTTTCGAAAAGCTCCTACTAAAACGAATCCTAGCCAAATTTCAAAATTTTCCTTCACATCAGTTCGGATTTCGTCCTCAACATTCCACGGTTCAGCAAGGACTCCGAGTTGTGGACCACATTTCCTCCGCCCTTGAGTGCAAGGAGTATTGTTCGGGTGCCTTTCTGGACATAGCTCAAGCTTTCGACCAGGTGTGGCACCCAGGATTGCTCTTTAAGCTCAAAACCCATTTACCCCTATCCTTAAAACTCGTCCTCCGATCCTATCTATCAAATCGCTCCTTCCGAGTTCGCTGTGGCTCAGAATTTTCCAAACATTATATTGTTGAGGCTGGTGTTCCTCAAGGCAGCTCTTGGGACCCGTTCTCTACATCCTCTACACCGCCGATATCCCTACCGATCCCGATACCTTTCTGGCAACATTTGCTGATGATACCGCCATTTTGTCATCCAATACCGGTCCTGAAGCAGCATCGCTTACTTTACAAAAGCACCTTTCCCTTGTCGAAGACTAGTGTAACGCTTGGCGAATTAAGGTGAACGAAAACAAGTGCTCACACGTCACATTCACTCTTCGACGCAAATCCTGTCCAACCGTTTATTTTAATTCCCTACCGCTTCCTTCCTCTGACACAGTCCGGTATCTTGGCTTTTTACTAGACAAAAGACTGACGTGGAACCCACACACAAGACTTAAAAGAAAAGAACTTAACCGCAGATTCGGCCAGTTATACAGACTACTAAACAGAAAATCTCATCTTACAGTTGACAACAAATTACTAATATACAAGACAGTACTGAAACCAATATGGACCTACGGACTTGAACTGTGGGGGACAGCTAAACATTCTAACATCAAACGCATCCAATCCTTCCAATCCAAAGTCCTCCTAACAATAGTTAATGCTCCCTATTACGTTTCCAACTCTACCCTACACCACGACCTGAAAATTCCGTTTATTTTAGACCTGGTACCATCCAAATTTTCCAAATTTCATCAGAACCTTAGTCATCATCCTAACCCTCTAGCACAATTCCTATCCAGTACCACCCATCCTTACAATCCTCCTCGAAGATTGAAATGGCAGTGGCCGCGAGACGTACTGTAAACGTTTAAAATTGGAGTTCTGACACTGGTCAGATTCTCCACTCATGTAATGAATGTTTGTGGCTATTGCGCCCTAGTTCGGCCTCCACTGAGTCACACAGTGACGCGGCTGAGAGCGAGGGTCTAGGATCTCTTGGATTCCGCTTTTTCCTTCACAACTGGAGGGAAAAGCCCAGTCTGGGGTCCCTATAGCACTTGTATATTTTGTATATAGTTATGTTTGTTTGAATGATGTTCGTTTATTTGCAAACATTTGTTTATCTCAATTATAGGTTAATGTTTTGATTTGTTTTGTTTTTTTTTTTTTATATTTATTATTATATATATATATATATATATATATATATATATATATATATATCATTTATTTGTATTTGTCTCAGTTATAGGTTGTTGTTTGTTTTCTTATTTTGTACATATATTATATTTTATTCATTTGACTTTATTGTATACTGTATATATTGTGTGAATGGGATCTTATATCACTATTACTAATGTTCATATAGAAACAAATTGTAATATATCTCAATAAAAAAATAAATAAAAAAAAATAAACTTTTTTCTATTTGTATTCAAAAAATGATATTATGGTGCTATGTATCGAGAATATTGGGAGGTGAAGAAATATTTTTGATTTGTACAAAATAGAGTTGTTTCCGGGCGACAAGCAGGAAGGCTTCTTAGAAGGGCTATACAAAAAATAGACCCCTCCACTCGTACAGCAGGGATAGCGGAGTACCTGGGGAGTCTGAGCCCGGACGGCAAGATAAGAGGAAGTCCAGCACGGAAGTCGGAAGTTGGGGGTCCAAAGGTACCTATATGTAATATTATGTGGTAAATAGAACCTCAGTATTCTCGATAATAACAATGCATCTCTGTACCAAGTTTTATGTATAATAATATGTGTGATAATAAGTGATATTTGATAAATAAAATGTATATTCTAGGTAAATTACTTTATTACCCTATATGCCACGAAACATAGTAATGGATACATAAATGACTGATATTAGAAACCTTTTGGTAGCTGTCAGTGAGTCCTAAAGTTAGGGTAATGTTCCAAAACTTAGGCTCAAAATAATTATTGTTGTACAATACACTTTCGAAAGAATTAGGAACCAATCATTTATCAAAAATCTATGTTTCTTCTATAAAAAATAATAAAAAGTCGTCATTATGTCATTTAGAAACATTGAAAATTATTATTCGATAGTTTATTCTTCCAATCAGTTACATCTATATCAAAAGTATAAGGTGTTACCATTGATATATTTGGATTACAAGCATCTTGAAATGTTGACGGGGAAAGGGTAATGTTTTTTTTTTGTTTTTTTTTAATCATTATTGAAAATAATAATAATGCCTAACTCTTTATTAGACCTTTAGTTATAGACCGGAAGACCCGCCCCGGTCCTAAGTGATTCTTCTTAATACGACTCCTTCTAGTATAGATGGTAATGAGCTTTATCCTTTATCTAGCTACCCATATCCTCGCGCTGTATGCTAGCGAATATGTTATTTTGTGTTGATTTATATATGTTTATGGTAAGAGCAATTCTAATACATATAAGTTCACTATAGGTTAATCTAGTGGTTCCCACCAAAAATGTTCTGTGAAACCCTTTATCCAATCAGTTCAATAAAAAGAGCACCCCCGAAAAAAAAAAAAAAAAAAAAAGAAAATCAAGTATATTTATAGATGTGTAAATCCTTAATATCATTCCATCAAATATCATGAAAGTCCTTGAAAATCTATTCAAATGGTACGATGTTTATATTTTATTTTATTCTAAAGCATGCTAAAAAAAAATTTTCATAATGTAAAAAAAAAAAAATAAAGAAATAAGTTATTAATATATTATTTAAATAATTCTATATTTTAATGCAAAACAATCAGGTGTGTTAGTTTAATAAAAACTAGTGAATATTTCTTTAAAGGGATATAGCACCTATTTCAAATCATCGTCTTAATATTTAGGCGCATCTGACAAAGAGGTGTCTTTTGTTCCTTGTTTGTAGCGTTAAAGTAAACCGCTAGTCCATTATTTATATATATACGCGTTGGACTTAAGATTTCGTTACCGCAAATTAACTAAATTATTAAATATAAAATGTGATTAGTGTATGCTAGATACAGGCTCTAAGAACTGACTACAATCCGTGAAACATTGATCACTGAGCAATATAGTAAGGTAACTATTTCCTATCAAATATCACACGTTTAATGCATGTTTACATTGTGAGAGCGTTTTTTGCAATCAGTCAAGACTGACCGAATATATTTCAGAAAAGTAATTCAAAATAATTGTTTAATGACATCTCGCGGACTCCCTGAACATCTGAGGACCCACAGGGTCACATCGTCTGCGGACCACTCTGAAACGGTTCCCAAAGAAGTAAACACTTCTTTAGACAACGTCTCAGAATCCCCCTGATGAAGGCCCACAATCTATGCCGAAACGTCAGCACACAATTAAAATAAGTACTAAGTTTTAATGACCGCACCTTCATCAACCATCTTTCTCATCTTATAAACATTTTACATCTTTATAACACTTTTGCAACATAAAGGTGTATCTTCTCTTTGACGCGAAAAGCGCTTGATTTTTAGGATTTATAAATAAGTATTTTAATTTTGTTTGATAAATTAATAACAAATGAATTTATATCCACGGTAACATGAATGATCACTGCTGCCGCAACATAGCTACTCGACATTAAAGCGGCACCAAATAGTGGTTTTTGCTCACAAGACATGGCTATCATCAGCAACATTTATATCGAATTGGAGTCGTGGATAAACCTACATATCCCTTATGTAATAGGGATGAGATGGCAACTCATCATCTTCATATATACGCTGCCATCAATAACCTAAGAATGACTGCACAAATTACGAATAATTTTTCAAGACATTCGAGTTTGTATTAGACAGCAAGGAAACGAATGACAAATTATCAACGTGACCATTGCTCAAAAAATAATATTTTTGTGCTAGACTCCACACGCACGCCCGAAGCGCCCTCACAGACACGAATCTGTCTTTACATATTATTTCAGCATTCCTTATAAATACGCAGATATTAGTAATTAGTTTTTTTTGGAAAATAAACTCAATAAAGACAACTATAATATCCTTGATGCCATGAAAATCAATGAGACTACTATCGACTTTTTAAAAGCCCACTACTCCATTCCCCTTAATGCGGTGGGGATTTAATACAATGAGAGGTACATCTCCGTTCCTAAAGTAGATCAATATGACGGTATATTTTTATACACCGACTGTCCATTAGGCCTTGTTACTAGGAACCCATGACTAGTTTGAATCTAAATGAGACCGACTTCACGGTCCTGAGACGCTAGTCAGTATTGAGGCTCTTAAGTGTCTAAAATGTAGGCGGATTTTGGTAATACTCGGGTGCTGGATTTGGGATTGCACTTATATATTTAAGAACCATTGTAATAAATTATAATAAAACGTCAATTATTTCTATAGATATTTTTTTCCAAGACAAATGTTATAAAAAATCAATTAAAATCGCCTAATCCACGCCACTCTATATTTTATTTCATTAAATTTTAACAGTTTAACAGAAACTGGAATTAAAAAAAAAAAAATCTGACAAACACTTTCAGTTAGCCACCTTTTTAAGTCGGATTCGCGGCGTTGGGAAAATTATTTCAAAAAGATTCAAATACAAAAAATGGAGAGAGATACACTTTATTCATAAATAAACAAACAAAATGATGATGCCCAACTTAATTGTGTTGCTATAACTCAGCATACCGATTCTTTCTTACAGGAATATTCTTAACATTTTATCTAACTATAAATACAATTTTTTTTTCCTTTTTTACTCTTTTTAATTTTTTTTTTCTCCCTACTTATTTTTCCTTTTTTTTTTTTTTTTTTCTTTTCCTTCTCTACCGTTTTACATTTTCTTTCAAATATTTAGATATATCTATACATATACATCGAACATTAAATTAAAAAAACAAAAAAAAAAACAACAACAACAAATTATATATACATTAAACAACTACATACTAAAAAATCACACTATCATAAATAAAAACAATACCAAAACACTCAGCACCCAAAATCAATATCTGTATATATAAAAAAAAAATTTGTTAAAATTAAAATATAAGTAAACACAGATCCACATGCATGCCCCAACAATAATACCTGTTACGAGTAGATGTGATGGTGTATAATTCCCAGGGAGTCGAGAACCACACTTTCTGCTATCCTTGCTACGTCTTTTACGCGGAACTTTTCCTTGAGGAAAGGGATACATTTTTCGTAGATTCCTCTCTTTTCCCTTTCAACTTTACTTGCCTGTTCAAGGTCGTTAGATTCATATCTCACGGTGGGATCCAGAATGACAGCCGAATTTCCGGTCTTGGGAAATGCCACGATATCAGCATATCGCGTGGATCCATCCGTACAACTTCCTCGAAGCAGGCAAAATCTCGTTCTTTAAGGAGCCTCATCAACTCCTGCTTTACTCTATGTTGACGGCGTGTTATCAGGAGGGAGTTGTTGGGACATTTTCCCAGCACGTGAGCTGGTGTTTCTGGCTCTCTGTTGCATTTGCAACAGAGGGACCCAACATCTCTGACCTGTCCGCTGACACCTGGGACTCCACGCAGGGCATTGGACCATTCAGACCCCGAAAGTATCTGCTTCTCGTACATAAATTTGTTAGCTTTCGGGGTTTCTTTAAAATGTCGTACCGCAATGCCATATAAGAAGAGTTTGCTTAACATTATGACAGATATCACCTAAATAGTGAAAAAAGGATGTTAAAAAAATTCTCCAAAATTCATATGATGTTTAGCGAGTAAAAAGTTTATAAAGAAAAAGAGACTCAACTTGGATAATTTTTTTTATATTGCTTAGTGGTTGATCAATAAAAATTTTGATCTTAAGGACTTCAGTCCTTTTTTATATGAATATCCGAACATGACAAAAAGCCAGTTTTCGCCATATGGAAAGTATTGTATCTCAAAAGGGTGAGAATTCATGAACATTATACAGATTACACTTCTATATCACGAGTTAAAGTGAAATCAATTTGTTTGCTAAGACAGCTGGTTCCAGAGTTATAAAATTATCTTGACCGTTAATTCTGCAAATTATCTCTTAATCAAATATTTAATGGAAATTATTATTGGATGAAAATTGAGGACTTCTACAACGTAATGGATATAATTACACAATTGATTAAGTATTAATTTCTTCCATCATATCTTTATTTATTTATCCAACTATAAAACTTGTTACTATTCTTTGACGTTTCGTTTTTATTTTCCCCATTTTCTAGGGATTTTATGTTCATTATTTATTAATTTACATTTTTCGTAGCTTACTGCTACATGTTCTTTTCAATTATCGACTATTGGCTCACTGATTATAATATTATACTAATTAATATATGGTATAATTAGCTAACCGTTGACAATTACATGAAGGAATCAGCCCGGGTGGCGGTCAGTAAAAGGAAACAATTAAATAGTTTTAACTTTATATTGTATGGCAACGTTTCGGTCCCCCAATTGTGGGTTATCATCAAGGTTGAACATATACAAAAGAAATACAATTAGTGTATAATAACATATATATATATATATATATATATATATATATATATATATATATATGTTTGTGTGTATGAAAAAACAATGACAGAGAAGATAGGTGTATATAAATAATTAAAAAATTATAATTACATTAAAAACAAAATCGTATGTACTATCGAGTTAGGGGATGTCAATACGTAAAACATAACAATAAAAATAGATGGGTGTAAATCAAGTAATTTAATTACAATGACCTGAGTACACTAATAAAATAGCTTTACAGAATAAATTATGAATTAAGGTAATGTACAAAAATATCAATATCCACATTAAATAGAAACATTAAAATATAGTGGATAAATATTTACATTTTTTTTTTTTTTTTTTTTTTTATAATTTATATATTGCCCCGTTTTTCTATATTATTTTTTTTCACACACACACACACACAATATATATATATATATATATATATATATATATATATATATTATATATATAATATTATATAATATCACTCATATTAATCAAAATGAGGTCAAATGAGGTCGTTTTGCCCTTACTCCCAAAATTATTTTGGTCAGATGATGAAAATAAATTTTTTAAGAGTAAATTAGAGGGGGAAATGTCGAATCTCAAAATTTTAGAGAATGAATCCGAAATATCCTTAGCTAAATTAAATAAATCTATTAAATTAGCAACTACAAAAAAATATATAAACAATAGTGTTAACCTGCTAAAGAAACAAGAATGGTTTGACTGGAGTTGCTTACAGCTGAGAAAAAAATCAATTAAATTGTTAAGAATATGTAAGAGGAACAATTCCGTTCTTTTAAGAAAATTATATTTAGAAAGTAATAGAACTTATAAGGCTCACTGCATATCCAAACGAAATGATTATCTTAAAAAACAAGTAGATAAATTAAGCCATATTAAAGATTCGCAACAATTTTGGAGTATTATAAAAATATTTAAGCAAAAAAAATTTCTGGCAAATAAAGGTATTAGTCTTAAAGAATTTAAAACATACTTTCAAAGCTTATTATCAAGTAAAATTATCACCCCGCGTATAACAGATACTGGGATAATATATAAAGATGCTTTGTTAGATTCTGATTTCTCAATCTCTGAGCTAGATATAGTCTTGAAAAATGCGGGAAACGGTAAAGCCCCGGGTATAAATCGTATTCCCTATGAATTCTATAAGAATGCCCCAAAATGTTTCATAAGTGAGTTAATTAGAGTTTATAATGAAATATATAGTAATTCTCGAGTTCCTAATGATTTTAAAGACTCACTTATTTTCCCTTTGTATAAGAAAGGGGATTCTAGTCAAGTGACCAACTATAGAGGAATATCCTTTATTAATGCCGATGCAAAACTGTTTACCGGATTATTATTAAACAGGCTGCAACTCTGGCTTGAAGTGCACAATGTTCTTTCTGAATTCCAGGCGGGTTTTCGTAAAGGTTATTCAACAATAGATAATATTTTTAATCTAACTAATTTAATCAAACTAAAATTAGAAGAGGTGAACCGAATTTATTTGTTTTTTATCGACTTTAGAGCTGCTTTTAACTCCATTCCGAGAGATTTACTATTTTATAAGTTACATAAATGTGGCATATCCAACAAATTTGTTAATTTAATTAAATGCCTGTACGACAAAACGCGTGCGGCTGTTTGGGGTAATGAAGGAATGTCCGAGTTTTTTGACACACCAAGCGGTTTTAAAACAAGGATGCCTTTTATTCGCCAATCTTGTGTTAGTATTTATATTAATGATTTGGTCGAAGAAATAGGAGGAGGTGTAAAATTGGGAAATTTCAATGTAAATATGCAGATGTATGCTGATGATATTGTTTTGATTAGTGATGACCCCGTCAAATTACAAGTCATGATTAATAAATTGAGTGTATATTGCGATAGTTGGGGGCTAGAAGTTAATCTCGATAAATCCAAAATTATGATTTGCAAGAAAAGAGGTGGAAAGTGTAGGGGTAATTGGGAGTATAGTGGTAAACAAATTCAAGTTGTAGATAAATATAAATATTTAGGTGTCTACCTAACTACCATCTGAAAGAAAAACTATCTACTGCGAAATTGGGTATTAACAGTATTTGGCATAACGTTTTTAATAACAATAATATACCTGTATCTGCTAAGTTTAAAGTATTCAATGCCGTATCGAGATCGGTCATGTGTTATGGCTCACAAGTTTGGGGTTTTGAAAAATTCGAGCACGTCGAAAAATTACAGAGATTCTTTATTAAAAAACTATTTTCGCTCCCAGAAAATACACCAAATTATATTTTCAATTTAGAATTTAATGTTTCAAATATTTACTTGCACACATTAAAATTACATTTAAAGTATGTTTTGAAAGTTTTAAAGCTGCCAGATTCAAGATTACCGAAAATTGTTGCAAAACAAATAATTAATAAAAAACTCTACTGGTTTCAATCATGGAAGTATTTGTGTGACAAATATGATATTAATACGAATGTGAACAAAGATAATATCAACTCAATATGGGAAGCCAATATAGACAATATTATTAGTAATATAACTAAGGAAGAAGTATTAAATGCAGAATCGAATGCAAAACAAGGCTCGCATCATGGTCTATATCCTAAATTAAATTATAATTCAAGCAGGGGTTATATATATTCTATGCCATTTAATGATGCAATATTAATACTAAAAAGCCGCGCAGAATTATTAAATTTAAATTATAAACCGTTCAGAACTGATATTTGTCAACTATGCCCTCTTTGTAATTTAAAAGAAGTTGAAAATGTTAAGCACCTAATTGCCATCTGCCCTATAGTAAAACCATATAGAATCAAATTTTTGAATAGTGCAACGTTAACAGATAGTGAGGTCATTAATCTTTTAAACGGCTCTAACTGGACTGTCCTAGTAAAATTTTTAAGAGAAGCGTTACGTTATAGAGCTTTTTTAGTTCAAGAATTTAATTATAATTAAGAAGGAAAAAAAAAAAAAAGAAAGAAAAAGAAAGACATTTTGTTGAAAAATTTTACTTTCGATATTTAAATCAGTAATTCCTATAGTTTATTAAAATTTACGTTTATAATTGGTATTTTCTTTACTCATCTGTTTATTAGTTTGATATGTGATAAGTATTCTTTATTTCAATTTATTTTATTTGCAACTCTGCTGACGGAGTAATCCAAAGCAAGAATGTTTCTATTTTGTATTTATAGAAAAAAAAAATGTATTATATTAATAAACATTATTATTATTATATTATTATTATTACACATATATACAATGGTGGTCGAAACGTTGGCCAGTAATAAATAATGCCACCCAGACTGATTCCTTCCTATAATTACCGGAAATATGTATGTAATACGTAATATATAATCGCTTAATTTTAAGGGCAACTTTGTTTATCGTGCACTCCCTACATTAAATTTAATTTCACATTATTTACCACTCTTTTTTTCCCAATACTTCAGTATTGTTATGGAATAGAACCATAGTTAGGCCCTGATGTATTGTCTGTAGTAAATCTCTAAAATACACACATAAATATACTATGATTAGCTTGAGGCAACATAGAACTGGCGTAGAGGGTAGGTTTAGGGTAAAGTGAGTAGGTTTGCGAAAACACCTAGATGGAAACCAATCCCCTCTCCTATACGTTACTATTGATAATATTCAGCTAGGTAACTCACAATGCTCTTCTACCCCATAGAATCGTATGCGATATAAAATAGGCCTAGAATATTTCATATAATACTGTTAAATCTTTATGTATGTGTACACTTTTTATTAAAAAAATAATAATAGCGAATTACTTGAAATCTCCTTTTTTTTTATTAAATTTACATATGTGTAAAATTAATACATATTTATACACATGGGTATTAAAAAGAGATTTAGAATCATAGATATATCTTATTTGGCATATAGCATATACTAAAGATTATGGTGACGTTACTCTGTATGAAGGGTCCGAAATCCAATTTCAACTGATTAGATGGGATGTAGAAAGCCGTGAGAAAGTCTTTCAGCCCCTTGAATTGAGAAATAATCTTCTTCCCTGAGGGGACTTCTTCCGAAATTGTGATAAAACCCATTTTCGCACCCTTCCTCTTTACGAGAAGAAAGACCTCAATTCTCACATAAGGTCACAAATGCGTCTAATAACATGTAGAACTTTCTTAAACTGAAAATGTATCATTAGATATACCCTACTATATGGTTTTTTTTTTTTTTCCTAAAATGAAAATGAGATGTACTTTATTTTATGAAGTAATAACCCTATATTCCAGAAATAACTTCCTTGTTAATACAGTAATCTTGAGAGAAAGACAGTTTCTGCTAAATGTAATATTAACATTAAAATAGCGATTTAAAAGTGAAATTTATTAGTTATAATAATTCTAAAAAATACTATATTCTAGGACTACGTCCCTTAAGAATTGCAATGTTGTAAAGTAATAATAATAATAATAGGCTTACCGAAACCGAAGGTTCGATACCGATACCAACAACTTCCGCCTACACGGACTCGACCAATGTACACCGTTCAAGCCCAAGTCCCTGAGATCAGCCTTAACGCAATCCTCCCATCGACGCTTCGGCCTACCTTTCGGACGCCTACCAGTCGTATCAGCGAATACCAGCTTTCTCGGAATCCGTTCCTTACCGTGCCCAACAACTTTATTCGAATGTTGTACAAACTATATATATAGGTGTGTGTGTGTGTGTGTATGAATAGGGTGTACCAAAAAGATGGCTTATAAACCAACAAAAAAATAAAGCTATCCACCTAATAGCTACTAGGGTTTAGGAAATTTAAACTAATAATTCCACAACGCTAGGATTTGAGCTAAATAGACAACTAACTATATATCACTTTGAAATTAGGGATAATTGAGTTGCAAATTCACATATGCAATACGTCTGCCAAGACATGCTGGTAAAGGTGGTATTTGAATGAGATAATGAAAGAAGCATATCGAATATAAGTATATATCAAATTCTAGAGGGTTGCAGAGCGGATATAAAAGGAACGATCTAAAGACTTAGTCCTATCTGTAGAAATTTAAAGGTTTGGATGGCAATTTATGTCGATTTTAAACCGAAAAGTAATGGCAATAAAACACATTTTTAATTCAAATTCTGAAAAAAAATTTCGATGTACTCTACTTACAGCTTATTTATATTAATCATTTTTTATTCCTCATTTATTTATAGAAATATACATATATAAGATTATACACACACACACACACACACCACAACTATATATATATATATATATATATATATATATATATATATTTTTTTTTTGTTTTTAGGCATTTAATGTAAAAATACTAGACTATGTTTTAATAATCTAGATCCTACACAAGCGACAAGCACAAGATTGTCCAAATCCTCTTCTGGTTTATGATTATCAATTCTTTCAGAACAGCTGTAGTATCCTGATCCAATTGTTGGGAGGAAATGGAAGTTGCTGAGTCCGGAGATAGCAAGTTAGGAATTAAGTTAGAGCCTGGAATACTATAAAAGGGAGAAGTACAGCTGATTAGGAGACCCAGTTATAATAATGCCATTTCAGGATTCGGTGCAGCTTGGGAAGTCCGGGGGGATGAAATTTTCAATAGCAAAGAAGAGGAAAAAAGGGGTAATAGAGAAACCAGAAAATCGATTTGAATTGGTTAGTTCCTAATTTAACAATAAAATTCAACAACGGTCTAACATGCAACTACCGGAATACACGTGCAGTTAAAGAGAGCCTCAAAACATTTTATTTATTTTTAATAGGAAGAAATATGTAAATATTATTTATTTTTCTTCAAAATTAGATGAAAAAAAAACGCCTGGTATGCTATATTTTATGGTGAGAATTTTCATTATTAAAATAATATACGATATGTTATTAACCATCCCAACTACGAACTTGTCGCATCCGATATAAATGAAAATAATTATAAAATTGGCATCAAAGGAAGAATTAGTGATCTTTTGCTGAAATTAAACTTAAACGTAAATAATATTTTAAGTTTGAACGACTTTTTATTCGATCTATGGGATACGAATTTTATCCGAATTGACACAACCCTTACAAAAAGAGGGAAATCTTTTGAAGATCGCGTCTTTATGAAAACCTATTTTTTGGAATTGAAAGAGAAATATAATAATTTTTCTATAATTTATACCGATGCATCGAAAGTAAGTGATGAAGTTGGATGTGCTGTGGTAAGTGATACAATTAATCACAGGTTCATATTACCCGGAATGAACAGCATATTTACTGGAGAACTGTTTGCAATATATAAAGCCTTGGAGCATTAATTATTCATCAAGACAATGAATGACAATTACTTGCTCATAGTGACGGACTCATTAAGTTCACTTAAAGCAATCGCTGATACAAAATCAAACAATTCCCTAGTAAGGGAAATAACTAATTGTATTTGGCGATTGCAAGAATATTTCAACAAAAAAGTCGTACTTGCATGGGTCCCGTCGCATTGCGGTATTGTGGGAAATGATGTAGCCGACAGAGAAGCAAACAGGGCGAGGCTGAATGAACCTGCGACTGAAAATGTAAACATAACCACAGCAGAAGAGTGGAAGAGGCATTGCAGGAAGACCATTATTAACAAGTGGAAAACTGAATGGGCCACTTCCAGTACTAAACTGACGGAGATAAAGCAAGATGTATCTTCTTGGACCACATCATGCAGAAAAAGTAGAAAGGAAGAGGTAGTGTTAGCAAGGCTGAGGATAGGCCATACAGCCTTTACACACGGATATTTAATGAGAGGCCTGGATCCGCCATTCTGTGATACATGTAACACAACACTGACCATAAAACACATTGTAACATCATGCACACTGTACACTGACACCATAACAAGACATAACATACCTTTAAGCTTAAAAGAAGCATTAGGAAATGATGAAGACATAATTCTAAGACTTTTTGAGTTTCTTAGAGACATTGGTCTGTTAAACTCAATATAAACGTAGAATCAAGACCCGCTAATGACCCGAAAGGGTAGATGCGGAATAGCAAATAAATAAATAAATTTTTGTAAAAACCAAATTTATAAAAGTTTTAGTAAAATACTACCTACAAACATTTTTTTTTTCATTTACATTACCTTTATGATGTTAAAATTATATATTGGATTGTGTCACATGAAATCTCCGTTTTCAAGGCAAAGGATTTTTATTAAAAATACGATGTGAAAACAAGATAGTTTTATTCGAAGTACTTATCTTCATTTTTCTACACATATTTCCCAACGTGACACTAACTTTTTTATCCCCGAACTGAAAAACTCTGAGCTTTGAAGTGAAACAAAATCTGAAAACGCACTTTTCACTTGATCATCATTTTCAAAAAGTTTTCCATTGACGAAGTTGTCTCAATTCCTGAACAGGTGGTAATCTGTTGGAGATAAGTCGGGAGAATATGGTGGGTGCGGAAGAACTTCGTAGCCCAGTTCTTTCAATTTTTGCACGCTATGTTTTGAAACATCGGGTCTTGCTGCCGCTCAGTGAGATCATGAGGTACCCATGTATCGAGCTTTTTTTACTTTCTCAGTACACTTTAAATGTCTGGAAACTGTAGATGCACTTGCATTTAGTTGTGCTGAGAGTCCTTTAACTGTTTGGTATAGATTTCCTTCTACTGTATGTTTGAGGACATCATTGTCTATTACGGACGGAGGTCTTCCTCCGGGCAAGTTTTCCAAGTCGGTATCCACAGCTGAAAACTTAGCAAACCAACGGCGAATGGTCCGTTCATTAACACTCCCTTCCACAAACGCCTTGCAAATATTTCTATCGGTCTCACCTGCTGAATGACCGAGTTTAAACTCGTACAAAAATATTACTCGAAAAACGCGTATTTCCATGTTCATATTTGGAGGTATACTAAAAAGTGGGTAATTGATTGGGAAGCTAATGTTTATAATACAAAGGTAGAGGATTAGTTACTGTTTACTTTAAATATGTAAACATTCGGAAAGAAACAACAGAGACTTGCAAAATCCTTTGTGTATTTCAGAAACTATAAAAACGGACATTTCATGTGAAACAACCCAATATATTCGTCAAATAAAGATACAAATATGCGATTATGTTCATTGTTTATTGTAAATGACTATATAATAATAAGTGTTGAGCTAAGCATTACTTAATAATCTGAGGCATATTTCTTACTATAAATCCAGAAATTATTTTATTTTATAAGCCAATTTAAGCTACTAAACCAATATAAAAAACAAGTACACTGATTGATCAAAAATCTAACTTTGTTAAAAATAAAATAAAAGATAAATATTTATACATATAAGAATTACACCTATGTCCAAAAAATAATTTATTTAACTACAGACAATATATACTATAGTAATTTCTACTGTAGTAAATATTTTGTGTGTTAATATTAGCGCCCTTTACATAAATTAATTGATTAGAAGGAATTAAGAACGAATGAAAATTAAACTATTTCTAGTGAAAAAAATTTATTGATGACTCAATTTAATTATTATAAAAATAATATTTAAATCTTTGTGAAGCTTGTGGAAGCATACCAAGAAATTGTTGGAACGTCGACAGGTGTCAGTACCACTGCGAAAAGAAGATGGTTCATGGGCCGTGTCAGATGGAGAAAAATCTGAAATTTTTGCTGATCATCTTTCCTCTGTTTTTAGACCACCGACTGACTACCCTAATACAGGACATGAAAACTTAGTTAAAAGTACTCTGGACATTGCACTACAATTAACACTACCTCCTAAATCATTCACTCCTTCACAAGTCGCGCAACAAATCAAACATTTACCTAAAAGAAAAGCCCCAGGTTATGAATTAATAACTGCCGAGGCGCTCCAAATGATGCCCAAGAAAGCTCAAGTGTTCCTCACGACATTATACAAGTGTATACTTCGGACAGCTAAATTCCCAGTATAGTGGAAATACTCAAACATAAAAATGATACACAAAAAAGATAACGACATGTACAAACCATCCTCTTATAGGCCTATTAGTCTCCTTCCGATATGCTCTAAACTTTTTGAAAAATTATTTATTATAGATTGGTTGACATACTGACTGAGCAAAAAATAATACCTGACCATCAATTCGGTTTCCGCTACACACTCAACGACACATCAATTACGCAGAGTTACTGACTTCATTGCAGGAGCACTAGAAAAAAGCAGTACGCAACTGGGGTATTTTTGGATGTTGCCCAAGCGTTTGATAAAGTCTGACACGAGGAGCTTCTGTTTAAACTTAATTTTTTTTTTTTTTTTTATTTTTTAGAAACAATTCTTTATTGAACAATATTACAATCTGTCCAATTTAGGACATTTTTAATAGGGATAAAGTACAACATTCATACTGCATTCACACGATATATACAAAACAATAAATTTGTATAATAATAATACAATATAAATAAATACAAAACAAAATCAATAAAAATATATACAAAAGTCACTCATACCTATATACAATTCACAAGCATACAGCACGTGAGTGGAGAATCTAGCCAATGCTAGAACTCCAATATACATTTTACAAGAGGTCTCGAGGCCACTGACGTTTCAACCTTCTAGGAGGATGGTAAGGATGTGTGGAGCTGGATAAGGATTGAGCTAGGGGATTAGGGTGATGGATAAGATTCTGATGGAATTTAGAGAATTTTAATGGTATAAGGTCTAAAATAAATGGAATATTTAGGTCGCGGTGTAAGGTATGGTTGGATACATAATAAGGAGCATTAACTATTGTTCGGAGGACTTTTGATTGGAAGGATTGAATGCGTTTGATGTTAGAAAATTTAGCTGTTCCCCACAGTTCAAGTCCGTAGGTCCAGATAGGTTTCAGTACTGTCTTGTATATTAGCAGTTTGTTCTCGATAGATAATTTAGAATTTCTGTTCAGTAGTCTGTATAATTGTCCAAATCGTCGATTAAGTTCTTGTCGTTTAAGTCTAGTATGCGGGTTCCAAGTTAGTCTTTTGTCCAGAAGGAAGCCAAGATACCGGACTGTGTCGGAGAAAGGAAGCGGAACGGAGTTAAAGAGAACTGGAGGGCAGGATTGTCTTCGAAGGGTAAAGGTGACATGTCTGCATTTGGATTGATTTACTTTGATTCTCCAGTTGTTACACCAGTCTTCAATTTGAGAAAGGTGTGTTTGGAGGCCTGTAGATGCAATTTCGGGATCTAAGTGGTTTAAACTTAATAACGTACTACCTTACACGTACTATCTTATTATACACTCTTTCCTTTTCGATAGGTTTTTCTCTGTTTGGGAGGGCTCAGAAACTTCTTCAATCCGACCAGTATTGGCAGGAGTACCGCAAGGATCGATACTTGCTCCTCTCCTATACATTGTATACACACATGACATACCAACTTACCCCACCACATTGACTGCTACTTACGCGGACGATACTGCAATTCTAACATCAAACGACGATCCTATACTGGCCTCACTGACTCTACAAAATCACTTAATGCTACTACAAAATTGGTACAATCTTTGGAAAATTCGTTAAAATCACAACAAATCAAAACACGTAACGTTCACAGCACGACAAAACACTTGCCCACCAATTTTTATCGACAACAACCAAATTCCTCAGACCAACCCTGTACATTACCTAGGACTGACACTCGATCGAAGGATGACTTGGGGCCCACATGTCAAGATGAAAAGACAGACTCTCAACAACCGACTGAAAATACTATAATCCCTTTTCAAAATTAAAAATTAGACAGAAACTGAATACATACACACACCTTATTAAGCCAATATGAACTTACACTTCACAGATTTTTGGTTCAGCAAAAAAGACTCTCATACAAAAACTGCAATAATTTCAATCCAAAATTGTAAGGCTCATAACGACAGCGCCTTGGTACATAAACAACAGAACTCTACATACGGACTTACAACAACCCACAGTTGACCATCATATACGAACACTCTATTCTCGTTTTCACAGTAAACTTAACGGACACGAGAATAGACAGACTAACGACATGACAGTAGCTGAAATGCCAGTCAGAAGAAGGCTAAAACGAGACTGGAGAGGGACCTCCTCTGCTAAATTAAAGCCCTTGAAGAGGTGCTGCTGGGCACTTTACTTCCCCATGCCTACCATGTCTGATCTTACATTTGCTGATTGTCAGACATCTTCTGACAGGTGTAAAGGAAGATATAGTAGAAGAGAAAAAAAAAAATCATTATAAATCCTTAAACTTATGGCTGAAATTTGCATTATTTACTTAAATATTAAAGGATATCTAGTTTTTGAAATCGTAAAAAAAGGATCAATGTTATATTTAATACTGATTACTTACCTAAACACCTGAATGCGGCGCTCGGGCCGCATTTCCCGTTATTTTATCACAAGATTGTGACTTAAGAACATAATTTAGTCCGCTTGGGACAAAGAGTTGATGCTTAATATGTTTGTTTTTTTTACTAATTATGCAGTAATAAGGTTCAGAAAATTATGATGCAATATAAATTAATTCACTTTGATATTGGTAAGTTCCGTAAATAGAATTGACTGGCAGCAAATTTATACCCAATAGTTTTTATACCCAAATCTTCCAATCGATCAAAGTACTTTTATAATAATGCATTATAATATTTATAACAAAAATACTTATGGTAATGACTATATTGCAATGGCACCTAAATAATTACAGTTACTTCAGCAAAGTCTTTGGGGTAAAGTTAAATAGTAAGATATTTTCATAAATTATAATTCGCAACTGCTTATAAATAGTTCCTTTTTTTAACTTAAAATAAATACATAGTCGAAAATTTTAATTTAAAATATGGTATAATGAAAAGGCGTTATTATCTTAGTGCAGTGAAACTTCCATTAGTGGACAATGGCATAATAAATAATTTATGGGTTTTTTCAACATCGAACATTTGTTTTAGCTGTAGTTTTCCTTAAAAAAAAGGACTAATGCATTGGTATCCAAGTCTAGCAGCAAGGAGACGAGAAAGCGTTTTCTATTTATTTCATGATCCTTAATATCAGTATGGAATAACTTTAGAATATTATTTGCATGGAAAATATGAAATTTTTATTAGATCCTTTTCCATTACAAGCTTTTAAAATTTATTTAAAGGAGCTGGATGAGGGACCTCCTGTCATAAACCGAAAATAGGAATCGTGACACGGAGATATACCGCAGGGTATTACTCTATGTACCCTGTCTACTACTCAAAACCTACCCACATCTCATCCACGGTTGTCCGTGAAGTTGACAGATGTGAATAAAAACATTCTGTTAAAAAAAAAAAAAATCATTATATAAATCTGAAGAAATTATAATATATATATATATATATATATATATATATATATATATATATATATATATAATCTTACTTGAGAGCTATAATAAACAGGCCCGACATAAATTTTTGGCAAAGCCAAGGTAAATCCGACAGAGTGAAACAGAACAAACAATTGAGACGTTGAGTTCCAAAAAGTACAGCTAATTTGATTCTTTTCGCATTAAAAACTAAAATTATATTTTTACTGTATTAATATCAACATATTAAAGTTATTAAATGAAATGTTTTTGGAACGACTAAATCATAAACTAAATCTGTAATTAGTACCATTAAAAATAATGGTGTTTCTATATTTTTAAAGGACTGGAGTGCTCATTATATAAAAGCAAATAGGAGATTTAGATAAAACCTTTCTTTTTTTTTATTGATATTTACAACTGTATTAAAAAAGAAACATTAAGTAAATGTGATGGTTATATAATATTGTACAATGACTCTAAATACATGTAGAGATGCTTTCCATTGGAAGCACTCTAAAAATATTCTGAACTAGGACGTCCCGGGTCCATTACTTTTCAGGCATCTCGGAGGATTACCAGGAATTGAAGAGGAATAAAGGAATGAAAATAGTGGGTTAGAGTGAGAATGGAGGTGATGAAAATACAAATATGTAAATAAATTAATTTCTAAAAAAAATTTCCTTTTGGGAATAAATGTCTCAAATGTCTCCGTTAGTAACAGTACTTATCTGAGTCTATGTATGGACGAACGCTACTTTATCTTACGGTTAGATAATTAATTATGTTTAAAGCGATAAAAACAATGAATTAGAGTTAGAAAAATGCGTCTTGTTGAGAACAATTCTTTACTAATACATAAATATCTATGTTTATATTTATAAATAACAGGAACAACCGATAATTTGAAAAATAGAAATAAATATTAGTGAACAATGTGATAAACACTTAAAAAGAACTGAATAATGTGCGTGTACTAAATTATAGGAACGAAATTTGGCATACCTTTTATTTATGACATACAACTAATATATTATATTATTTCTCACTATATTATTCCTTTTTCCTGCTATGTATTACAAATATATCAATTCACGATTATTTAGTTTTTGCTATTGAAGATATACATCCTTCCTTCTTTTCATGGTTTCTTCGGCGGGAAGCCTAACTTATGCAGAGATAACCTTAAGTGCAAATAAGAAGATAAAGGTAAGATAAATTAAACAGGAATACTGGCCGACAGGTAGCCCCAGGTCAAAAGGTCAGGAGATGCGCTGGGTCAGTGGGCGGGCCCGCGGCTCTGTACTCGGCTATTTAGGGGAATGCCATTGGTCGCCGAAGTATCAGGCGTATAGGGAACGAGCCTCTCATTGGTCGCGATCAAGGTCAAAGAGATCGTATGGCTTTAAGATGTACACTTTTCACGGTTGCCAAGACTGGCTTTTATAACCAATACGTTATAAAAACGTTTTATCGTATAAAAGATAAGGTGGCATCCTCATTGAATAGAAGAAATAGTGACCTTATAATCATAATCTTGGAAGGTGAGATATAAACTAGATCAAACAGGAAAGACTTATCAAAAAATAGGCATCAACTTAGAACCATTGATCAATTTTTTTAAAATGTTTTTATTTATTTAAAACATTTTTTTACCGATGCACGGTGGAAAGTTTGACCGATTTAGGTGGACAAAATTCTAAAACTTGTCTATATTTAACCTTTAGGGCCCTAGATTACGAAAAGAAATATGAAAAAGATTATAAGAACAAATTATAAAAACTAAATATTTTTTTGACAGGATTGGAGAGCGTACAGTGGTCAAACATCAAATTGATGTGCTAAAATCTAGAACTTCCCAACATTTTACGTTTGAAGTCCCGGAATACGGGAAAAATGATACTAAAAATATAATTATGGCTCGGAGTTGTTGAAACCTGATAATAGATGAATTGTATATCATTTAGGAGATTCTTGAAATTATAGATTGTGAAACTTTTAATTCGGGGTGTTTTGTCTGAAAAAAAAAATTATGTATCAACTAAAACGCAATAAATCTTTGTAATATCTAAAGACTAGAAGAATTGATGAAACAAATCCTACAAAAAAATTCTATGTGTAACTTACGGGTTATATAATTATATACATTTACATATTGCTAAATTAACTCTACAGGTGAGATTGCAATGTATATTCAATACCGAACTTAGAAATATAATGTTTTACCTGTCTCAGCAATGTCTATTGTTAAATAAAGGCAAAAAGGCTTTGCTATAAATACACCTTAAACACAATAAATGACCATCTAATAAAGGTAATCCCACTGCCGGTTATTAGGCACAAGTGTAAACAGGAATGATTCACTCATTTATTATTTCTATGTAAACACGGTATAGAAAAGGTGAAGCACTGGAAAATTCCAAACTTTTCACTTGACTTTTGTCCAACTAAATTGATAATTTATCCCACTGTGCGGTGGTGATATAGGAGCAAGGGGCAGGTTTAAGTCACCCATTGAAAATATATTCCAAATAAAATATATGAATATTTTTTTTCATAAGTTTTATAAAAAACTAAATAAAATATAAAAATATAAGAAATACGAAACATCAGTTGTAGGAGTAGGTTGCATGTTTATATCACTGAGTTAAAATAAATAAATGCTCACATAATTAAAACTGAAATATTTAATTTTGGATATTTCATTTACAATTCAATTTCATTTTTATTACAAATATATTATGGTTTAGCTTCATTGAGAATATAAACGTAAATTCAGTTATAATTAACACATATCAACACATAATCAACGATTGCAACTTATCTGCGTGCTTCCGCTTTAGAATATTGCATTGGGTTGCATGTATTTCAGCAGTAGAATGTATCTTTTTTTCAACTTTGCATGCCGCCACATAAGTGCTTCTATTACCCTAGATTTTCATTCCAACAATACGGTTATTATGTAACTAATTTTAGTTATATATATGACCGATGAGTATTGAATCGGTGTATTTTTACTTTCACTTACTATATATAGTAAGGAAAGTATTGCGATCGTGAAAATTTTCGAATTCCAGTTTTCAACGGAAATACACGTTTTAGGGTCCCCTGAGTCCAAATAACCAAGTCCCGCAGGTCTGTATGTGTGGTGTGTGTGTGTGTGTGTGTGTGTGTCTGTGTGTGTGTGTGTGGTAACTCCCGGGCGGAAACTGTAAGTCCTATGAAACTGAAATTTAATATTTAAGACAACTATACGCGACAAAACTTTTTTCATCAAAATGAGCTTACCAGAAGAGGCACTTTATACCATGCATTTTGCACCTTTTTTCGATTTTCTCAAAAACAGTTCCGACGATTTTGATTAAACTCGCTATATCGATGTAAAATTTAATGGGCTTTAACATCATGTAGGTTTTATTTGGATAAAAATGGTCTGACAGGGCTTAAATGCCGATATTTTAAATTTTCTTCCCCTAAAGTACCTTTAATTTTTTAGATTCAATAATAATAACTAAATTATCTTGTTAGCGCTGATGAAAAACAGGTAAATATATAAATTGAATAAATTCGATACCCAACTAAAGCAGAAAACAGAAAAAAATATATTTTTAATGAAATTTTTCGTTTTTGAACATAAGAGCAGTAATATACATGTATGATATACCGTTAGAAAGCTAAAGATTTTAGAAAAAATATCATCTCATACACAAGCTTTTAGAAGTTAATAGAGAGTGATGAGAAGAAGATAAAACTAACTGATTATTTTAGATAATAATATAATAGATTTTTTAATAAAACACATGTTTCTATATATATTCAATTTGATTAATTCCTTAATAGTTTCACGTATTTTTATCTCTAACTGTATTTGAAAATTCTTTCATTGATTTTAAAAATCGCGGTAAGTGAAAGTCGTGTGTTGCCCGCACCAGATTTTTTCCTTTAGTTTTTACTTGTTCATTATAAGATAATGATCACCTTTTTATTGCCAATACATTTTTTTTTTGTTTTACAAATAAAAATAATATGTTTATTACTGGAAAAATATGAATTACGATTACTTTAATTCTCAGTTTGAAAATCAAAATATCTAACTTTTTTAGTTATTGACAATGATTAGCTTGTCCTTAAAGTTAACGAACGTAAATGATAAAAAACAAAGAAATATTCATAAAAAAAAATCCTACTCTTTCAAACGCTAAATTTTAATCTTAAAGATGGTATTATATTATGAAGTTCAATATTAAAAACGGATAAATTAATACTTAGGTTGTATATACGTTTCCATTACTGAAGTGCGATACTTAGCTATTATAGCTATAATATGTTATTCATGATAAAAAAAAGTCAGTGTTTGATTACGATTTAGTTTTATTTTGTATTTTTGTCAATTCTTACACACCGAACAAAAATATAAGATCAAGTAAAGGGAAGAAAGAAACATTTTAGATGCGTTCTAAAAATTGTATTCAACTTATTATTTATATAAATTAATATCGTAATTTTTATAAACAAAAATATTATAAATATACAGACATTATATGCATCACCAATGCACTATAGAAAGAAAAGCATGAAAATATTAATAATAATCCAAAACAACAATTTTAATACTACGAAGCAAAATATACAACTCTGAATAAAAGTATATTGGCTTACTTATCACCTACAAATGTTAACACAAATATTTCAACAATTATTTAATATAATTGTTTACAAATAGTAAAATAACGATTCACATAAATACTGTGTTAAAAATTTGATTATAGCAATTTTTTTATTATTATTTTTTTTTGTGATGGATAACATTATATTTTTAACAACTGAAATAAACTATTTTTTACCTTATGATTAATTGTAAAAAAATGTAAGAAATTAATACTTATGGTGGCATGGCGTTTAGTAAAAGATACTAAGCAACACGACGGTGCGGCTTGACGTAATGGTATTTTAAAAAATGAAGGCGTTTTAGTGTAGTGACCGAAATCAATGGTTATAATTGGTTATACTATTTCTTGAGAATCTCAGAATTCTTTAGATTTAAATAATAACATAAATACTGTATAATATTAGAAGTTTCTTGCTTCTTATCCATGTAGCGATATCAATAAATTACGTAACATAAATTTCATTGTACATATAATTATGAAATTGATACAGTTTTCAGCTGGTTAGGACAAATAGTTTTGATTCTGATTTTTTTAAATTATCAAAATATTAAAAAATATTACTTTTGTTTCGTTGTTAATTGAGAGCTAGAAAAAAAAAAAATGTTTAGGCCGTCATAGGAACTGCCGATAGAAGTCAAAACGTTTTTTAAATTCTCTATTTGCACTGGAGTTTAGTTTGAAAGAAGAGTATGTTTTTAAAAGTAGATTATGCTGAGAATGCACATTTTATAATGGTTGTTTCATTTTATTCAGTACAGATATATTATATTAAATTATGTGACTAATTTGGTACACATATCACTTTTTTTTTTTTTTATGGACCCGTCAGTTTTTTTCAATTTCACCGATAAATGTGGAACATAGAGATTACCCCAGTTTCTCTCCAAAGCAAACAAAACACATATGTTTTAATTAGTAATGAAAGATACACTGTGCTTAATTGAAATACATTATATTATTTATATTATTACATAAAATTGATTAAATTTTTCAAATGTCATATTTATATGAAAATATAATCAAGATATTCTTTTCAATTTGGTTTTACTACGATTTAAGTATTGACAATAACATTAACATGATTTTGCTTCGTATGTTTTGATATTTTAATAGAAATTAATATTTTTATAATATTCACAAATATCAATATTTAAGTGTCAAGAGAATTAAGATATGCATTATATTACCTTATATACAGTAAGAGGTGAGTTCTAAGATATATTTCATCTATCATGTCTTTACTAATTTCATTTCAACTTATTTTAATTCAATTAAATACTGAAATAACGATATCACAATAAAGTTTTTTTTTTTGCCAATAATACATCGGTGTCGATAACGGTCGCGGAATTTGATATCGATACCTATTTGCCTAATTGATATATTTGGTGGAGATGCATAAACAAACTGTTGGGCATGCGCTAGTCTAGAGCGTTACCAACATAAACGTCCCTATGGTATCAAATTCAGACCTTTTACCCCTGACGAAAATCACATAACGCACCTAAAGAAGTTTACTTAAAAACAAAAAAAAGTTTTAGTGGCTGAGATTCTACTGGTTCTAGTGTTATTGATTTGGTTTTTCTTATAGTCATTTGATGAGATGAGGATCTCTCTGGCAGGGCAAGTAATATTTGGTGTATGGTATTTCAAAAACAATCTGGGTCTCAAACACTAAATTTGATTCTAACATACTTATTATAAAGAGGTGTTATTTGTATGTGTTTCATTATTTTTCACTCAGTCATTTTCGAAATATTTTACTATAAATATTACTAAGCTGGGAAATAATCCTTCTTAGAAAATTTATATTAAAGAAATGATGTAGCTTACACAATCAAAATTTTTAAAACAAGTAGTGCAATGATAAGGCTATAAGTGGACAAATAATTGAGCATAAAAATCATTTCTAACATCCCTTGTCTTAGTGCGCCAAAGGTTTCGGTTGATTTAATTTTTCGTGTTTTTTTTTAAACCATTTTCTTGGCTACTTAGGTAATGTGTTGTAAGGACCAAAATTATATAATATACTCTCAATATCATTCTAGTTTTGTTTGGTTCTTAAATACGCAAAATTATCGGAGTTAATATTTTTTAAAGAAAGCGTTATTTTAACAGTGAAGAAAATTTATAGCTCCGAAACCAGCCTAGCCTCAAAGAGCAAATTTTTATCACCTAAACAAATCGTATAGATAGATAATCTGTAATAGTTTCATAATATTTCACTCAGTCCCTTTTGAGATATTTTCATGCAAACATCGCCAAAAATGAATTTTTGCCAATTTTGGAAATTCATATATAAAAAAAGATCGAAAATTTTATATCAAGTAGGACTATGTCTAAGATGTTTAAGAAAAAACAATTAAAAGTGAGTCTCTTTTCTTTTATATACTTTTATCTCGTTTTTCTTTCATTTTCGAGAATTTCTTCACTATTTAGGTATTAAATTATGAGGACAAAAAATATAAAGCATGTCCTTATCTTATTGTTAGTTTTTGCTTTGATTTGATATAAAAAAAAAAAAAAAACTTGAATTAGAACGATTTTCACATCACAAGTTTTTGATCACATCACAAGCCCGCGGAGCTGACTTAAAATGTTGCAATACTAAAAGTACTGACCCGAAATTTTTTTTATTTATCTTTTCATATTCACGAAAGGATGGAGAATAACTGGTAACATAACGAAAATCAAAAATGTCGAGCAGCAAAATTAATGAAAATGAAAATTGGAAGATTTCAAATGGATTTACCCATATAGATTTTAGCAGAAAAAAAAAATGATTTATCTTATCCCATCATCAATATTTACAATGTTTTCTGTGGATAATCGTTTACTTTTTGAATGATGTGATTTGCCAGGTAATATTCCCTTTCAATTCTGAGTGTAGAACATTGTAATAAAAGGTGCTCTATGTTTACGGTGATATGTTCTTGAAACAATCTACATTTTTCCCTTGTTTTTATTTGAAAGTATCTGTATCCGTATCTGATATTCTTAGTTGGCTAGCGAGTTTCGCTTTATTTATATAAACATGATAAGTTAAATAATCTTTAGGCTGAGGGATATTAATGTTAATAGAACAACATAATTATCCATAACTACATGACGAAAGTTCTTCACCCAACCTCTGTAGAACAGACAAGGGTGAAGAGAATAGAAGGCAGGTCAACCCCCTAGTCCGAGGTAACCGCAGTTTATTGGGGTCCGCCAGCTATTGGGCTTGCCGACCGCCAAGGCTTAACGAATTACTGGTTTAGTAATGACTTCCTTCCATGGAACGGCCGTAAGTATTGGAGATAGTCCCTACTAAATCCCTTCCTTATGTTAGTGCCCATCCATTCGGCGATTAGAGAAATATATGCCTATTCATATATTACCCAACTCCATCCTGTAACTAATTTCCCAATCGGACAGGATGTTCTTTAAATAGGTTAGTTCCTGTTCAATGCAATTAAAGAACAAACAAGTTTATCTGGTCGATAAGAAACAGAGAAATTATTAGAGTTTTTAAATTAAATCGATAAATTCCTTCATATTTTTAATATTTCTATATAGTAAATAGTTTTTTAGGACTTAAGATATAATGAAATTGATCATAAGGAAAATACAATGTTATGCGTATCCAGATCTAGTGTAGCAATGATAGTAAAACGAATCAGCTATAGAAAGAAATTTCATAAGCTGAGGAAAAAAATGTTTTCTTCCAGTGTTAAAAGTTGTTTTTAACTAACCCTTTCTCTTTGCAATTAAGGCAAAGAACTAAGGTTATCTTACATTTTACTAACCTATTTCAATCTGTGCAGAGAAGTCCATGTTACTTTTATGCAAACACCATTTTATGAAGAAATAGGTCAAAATACTAATAGGTAATACTAATAATACTAAGACTAATAGGTCAAAAGTTTTTATCGGAGACAACCAAATTAGTTCGACCAACTAAGTACATTACCTAGGACTTACACTTGACATAAGGATGACTTGGTATATGTTATGGTATGGCATATGGAGCCTACTTTTCAAGATGAAAAAAGGACTCTTTATCAACGACTGAAGATACCATACCCTCTTTTATACAAATCATCAAAACTAGAAAGTAACCGAAACCTAAATACATGACAAATCGATTTAAACTTACATGGGCTCTCGAGCCACAGTTTAAACAACTGTAATCGATGGAGGTGGTGACAGATTACACGTATCTAGGCATGGTGATCAGTAGATCTGGGAAATTGGATTCATAAATCTCAAGTAGAATTTCCAAGGCTAATTCCGTCTATTACCATATCTGCACCACGGTTATTGGAAAAAGAGAAGTAGCACGGAACGTGAAGTAACACCTATTCAAGTCCATCTTTCTGCCGGTGTTTCTCTATGGAGCAGAGAGCTGGATTATGTCTGAAAGGCTACAAAGTCACATCACTGCCTCAGAAATGAAGTTTCTTAGAAGAATTGTGGGGAAGACACGGAGAGACTGTGTCCGGAATGAAAGGGTGAGAGAAGAGCTTAACGTATGCTTTGTTCTAGAAGTCCTAGACAAGAGGCAATTGGGATGGTACGGACATGTCTGCTGAATGGACCACTTCCGGAAACTAGTTTAAACAATGGAGGTAAGGCCATTAGGAAGAAGACCTAGATGACGCCCAAGGACCTCACATATCACTCACATGAAGATAATAGGGATGCGTAGTGGTAAAACTCTGGGCGAGATAAGAAACCTTGCCAGGTACAGAGACGGTCGTTACCAATGGCTGGGAGCTCGCCAACGCTGAAAGGCAAGTGGGTCGAAGAGAAAGAAGAAGAAACTGAAATCACTTCAAACAAAAATGTATGACTCATAATGACAGCTCCTCGGTACGTTATGCACAAAAACCTATATACGTAGCTAAAAGCTACCAAATATTGACCAACACAAACGAACTATGAATTCATGTCACTTAAATATATAATATAAATAAATTCAATAACCAACTAAAGGAGAGAAGAGAAAAAAATATTTTTTTTAGGTATTTTTATTTCATGGACAGTAAAATAATAATATATTTGTACAATATACCGTTGGAAAGAAAAACAAATGAAACAAAAATGTTATGCATAATGATGTGGATGGTAATGTAATGTGAGAAATATGGTATAAGCCTAAGATATTATTGCGCTTAACAATTTTATTGGTATATTATTTAATCTAAAACATAGGTTTCCAACGAAGCCAAATATATTTTTTTAAACTATGTTTCATTTATTTACTAGAACAATTAGTATTTAATATCTACACCTACCGGAGTATAATCACACTTTTCTAGACACTTTTGCCGACGACACAGCTGTTTTGACATTCCACCAAAACCCAGTTCTGGAATATTTTGTCTAGCAAGACATATTTCCTTATGGCAAATAGTTTTAGCAGACGGCAAATAGCATTTTGGCCAAAACAATTGTGAGTCATGAACTTTATTTCATAGTTTTTAAATTGAATTTATTAACTGAGGCAAGTGAAAGTCGAGTATTGCCTTCACCAGATTTTAGTGGTACATTTTATTTTAAAAAAGGAAATCTATTTACCATAAAAACCAGTAGTATATATTCAATAATAACGGTTTAAAATATTTAAAAAAAATTTTTCTCTTTATATCTATATTCACGCCTGTCAGAATATATCTGACAATCAGCAAATGTGCTGTACAAATTGAGATCAGGCATGCTAAGCATGAAGAAGGAAAATGCCCAGCAGCACCCCTTCCATGGCTTTATTTTATCCGAGGAGGTCCTTCATCCAGCCTCTCTTTAGCCTTCTTCTGACTGGCATTTCAGCTATTGACATGTCGTTAATCAGTCTATTGTCGTGTCCGTTAAGTTTACTGTGAAAACGAATATATAGTGTTCGTATATGTTGGTCAACTGTTGGTTGTTGTAAGTCCGTATGTAGGGTTCTGTTGTTTACGTACCAAGGAGCTGTCGTAATCAGTCTTAAAATTTTGGATTGAAATGATTGCAGTTTTTGTATGTGAGTCTTTTTTGCTGAACCAAAAATCTGTGAAGCGTAAGTCCATATTGGTGTAAGAAGGTAGGTGTACGTATTCAGTTTCTGTCTAATTTTTAATTTTAAAGATTTAGATAAAAGTGAGTATAGTACTTTCAGTCGGTGGTTAAGAGTCTGTCTTTTCATCTTGACATGTGGGCCCCAAGTCATCCTTCGATCGAGTGTCAGTCCTAGGTAATGTACAGAGATGGTCTGAGGAATTTGGTTGTTGTCGATAAAAATTGGTGGGCAAGTATTTTGTCGCAGTGTGAACGTTACGTGTTTTGACTTGTCGTGATTTAAACGAATTTTCCATAGCTTGTTTAGCTTGAACAAAGGATGGTTTGTACATGTCTTTGTATTTTTTGTGTATCATTTTTATGATTGAATATTTCCACTGTACTGGGAATTTAGCTGTCCTAAGTATGCAATTGTATATTGTCGTGAGAAACACTAGAGCTTTCTTGGGCATCAGTTGGAGCGCCTCGGCAGTTATTAAATCATAACCTTGGGCTTTTCTTTTAGGTAAGTGTCTGATTTGTTGTGCGAATTGTGAAGGAGTGAAAGATATAGGAGGTAGTGTCAGCTGTAGTGGAATGTCCAGAGTACTTTTAACTAAGTTTTCATGTTCTGTATGAGGGTAGTCAGTAGGTGGTATAAAAACAGAGGAAAGATGATCAGCAAAAATTTCAGATTTTTCTCCATCTGACACGGCCCATGAACCATCTTCTTTTCGCAGTGGTACTGACACCTGTCGATGTTTCAACAATTTCTTGGTATGCTTCCACAAGCTTCCATCGTCAGTTGATAGGTTGTTTAAAAAGGAATCATAGTTAGTTCTATTGAATTTTCGTATTTGTCGTTTAAGTTCGTTGTTCAGTCTGTTAAAGTTTTTTCTGTCAGAAGGAAATCTGTTAGTCTGCCATACCTTACGAGCTCTTCTCTTTGCTGTGATCAAGTCCCTTATATATTGAGGGTATTTTGGCAGATGATCTAATTTCGATGTTATCTTCTGAGATGATGACCATGCTGCTCTTTGGACACATTTAGTAAATGTTTCCACCGCATCTTCTAATTCTGCTTCTGTTTTGATGGACATGGGTATTGAGAGATTTGTTTCAAGAAATTCTCGGTATAGATCCCAGTCCAATCCGCTATTTATAAGCATGGGCACCCTTTGTGCATTGCATGGTTCGTCGAGAACGACCAAATGTAGAGCAGAGTGATCAGAGCAAAGATCAGAGATCGTTTTTATTGAATAAGGTATGGTACGTAGTCCTTTGGTAATAAAAAAGTCCAGTAAGTCCGGTGTTTTCCGTTGCGAGGTTGGCCAGTTGGTTGGTGTGTCTGGTGATATAGTGACTAATGAAAGCTCGTGGATGGCAGCCCTCAGATTTCTTCCCCTAGGGGTGCAAAGACGTGACCCCAAAATTGGTGCTTTGCGTTAAAATCGCCGTCTGCTATAAGCAACGCCCTAAGTTTTGAAAATAATTGCGAAACGCCGAGCTGATACCTGCTGCTGCACGGGAGCTTGCCGTTGAGATGATTGTTGCTGCTGCTGTTGCATCTGAGGAAAACTGCTTGGTGGGATTGATTTCGAAAGATTGGGGTATTCTGTTGGATTTAAAGGAGAAGGTGGAATAAGTTGTTGTTGATGGCTCCCCATATTTCTTTGTGATCTCAAATCCTTCAGTGTTTGGCACCCTCGATAGTTCGCGGGATGTTCCCCTTGGCAATTCGCGCATTTCGCTGGCGTATCTTGGGTTTTGGTGCATTAAGAACTTTCATGCCCTTGTCCACACCTTACGCACCGTGGTGCGTGGTTGCAATAGGTCTTGGTGTGACTGTATTTTTGGCATCTAATGCATTGTGGGAGGATTCTTTTCTTTCTAGGTTCCTCTATGACTATCTTGGTATAGAAAATTGTTTTTATATCAAAAATCTTTTCATTGAATGAATGTTTAGTAATATCAATAAAAAACATTGGTAATGGCCGCTTAAACCGTGATATTACGTTGGTAATTGCTACGGTCTGGTATCCGTGGTTTTCAAGATCTTTTTTTATCTCTTCAACGGGTGTGTTGTGGTGTAGACCTTTAATGACTATTCTAGGATTTTTGTCATCAGGGAGCTGATATGTATGAAATTCAGCTCCGCTGTTTTTAAGACAACTAACAAGTTTTCTGTAGTCATCTGGAGTTTGAGGATATACAGTTACTCCTTTATAAGTTGTTTTCAGTAAAAAAGAATTAGGGCTCGTGTTAGTTTGAAGATAAGCAACCAAAGCTGCATAATTTTGTACATCAGTAACAAAAATAGGAGGTGGTTTAGAGTTAGATAATGATGAATTACTTTGCTCTTCATTAACACTAGAGAGTACTGCGAAACTATTACTAGTGGCTACCTCTGACTCCGTGCGCTGTTTCCGAGGATCCCTGTCTGCTACGCTGTTTCGTTTTCTTCCTGTCACAACTTCCCAGGCACTAGAATTGTCCGTAACACCTAATTCCATACGATTAGCTTCGTCCATGTTGGCGGCTAATTCCGCTCGTTAAACTTTTTCACTCCCAACTTCAGTCTAAACCTTTGGTTTCGGAAAGATATTTAATCGAAAATAGCTCCGAAATCCAATGATTTTTACGTAAATGAAAGTTATACAGAAAAATTTAACTTTTGAGCTTGGAAAAACACCATATATAATATTAATATTATAATATTAAAATAAATAACAACATTTAAAATACTACTGCATTTTCTGCTAGACAAAATATATTTTTTAGCCATCCAATACTAGAATTAAACCTGGGATGACCCAGTTGAAAAATAAATCGTGATAGGTTGCACATAGGAGGCAGGGCCCATGTCACATTTTGATTGCAGGTCAGGGTGTAATATCCGTTCTTCTATTCCCCATTCGCCATCACTTCACATTTCAAGGTGTCCTAGGCAGCTTCCATTGCTTCCTTCAACCAATTTTATCTTTAAGAATTTCATATAGCTTAATACTAAGATTTTTGATATATTAATTCGTTACTATACTAAACTTTAATAATAGTCGAAACAACTATTATCTAAAATGTATCACATTAGTAATATTTTTATAAAAAAAAACAAACAACGTGTTATTGAAATAAAATGCTCTTAATAAGTTGGTTCATTATTTCCCTAATGCGCCGTTAGGATCTATTAGTAAAATAAACAATTGAACCGATCTCACAAAATTGCACATTTCAAAATAGCTGCTATTCAAATATAGAATAAAAAAAGAAAATCCACCTTGACAATAACAAAACACTAAAATGTTTATGCTTAGTTTTTTCAGAGATTAATTAAATTCAATACAACACGAAATCATTGAAAAGATTCGTATTAATCTTTTTAGTAGATTTACAGCAGTTTGAACTTAGTAATCATGATTCGTAAATTAGATTTAAGATTTGTAAGTTGTACGCTGTTCTGATCTGATTTGCCAATAACTACTCTCTAGAACAGAGATTTCAGAGATAAGTAAATCGTTTGTATTGCAATGAGTATAATAGGAATTAAAAGAATACATTATGTATTTTTATTGGCAATATATTGTGTAATGATTTGCGAAGTTTTTTTTAAATAAAATCGCCTAGAGTTAAAAAATAAGGCTCGGTATAAAAAGTTGAATCCTTAACTCGCTGAAGTTTATGCCGCTGAGATATAAAGACGAAATACCTCTGACAGAGGAGTTTCTTCATCTAACTCCTTAACTTTGCAGCATTCAGGTTGGAATGACTGACGGGTTAGCATTGCTTGTTTTGGGCACGGGCAGTAATCAGCAACACCTAATAATTGCGTTAATAAAACAAGATCTCTCGTCCATTTCTTTTTATAGTGCCTACTTCAATTGTTGTGCTTATCAACTGTATTTTTTTGTTATATGTTTTGGGTTTCATCAAGGACAAATATACTTCAAGTTTAGGATGAAGGGTAGTTGGCTTAATGTTATCATTAAATATCTGTTTTTTATATTTTGTTCAAATACTCTTATTGTTTATATATTTTTTTGTAATAACTAAATGTTCATTTATAATAAATAAAATCCGTTCATGGTAAATCTATTTACAATATACGAATATACCACGTATATTAATTAATTAGAATTGAATAACCGAAAGTGTTCTTTTATATCATACATTTTAACCTTTCTTTAGATATTAGTAGTACATGTATTTGTAATGAGCCTGATTGAAAACAACGTATGAAACAGAAAACATTGTTTAAACATGTATAAGCACATATATAAAAATGTATAAACATATTATAGATAGTACATGTCTAAAATGTATTTTTTTTTTTTTAAATCCTTTATAATCAATATTTTACATTTCTATTATTTTCTTACTTTTTATTTATCTCAATTATAATTATGTTTTGATTTGTTTTGTTTTTACTTTTGTTATTATTTAATTCTATATATATCATTTATTTCTATTTATCTCAATTATAGGTTGTTGTTATTTTTTAATTTTATATATATATTATATTTTATTTAATTTGACTTTATCATTGTATACTGTATATATTGTGTGAATGAGATCATATATCACTATTACTAATGTTCATATGGAAACAAATTGTAATATATCTCAATAAAAAAAAAAAAAATTATTTTCTTAAAAACGACTTTTATTTAATCAATATAGTTAATCACCTTCATAGATCAATGTATATTTGAATTATCTTTTCAAACAATCAGCATTAAAGGTAATTGAAAATTTATAAAGGATTCGTTCGGTTCTTCAACCAATCGGGTCATGTAATATTTCCTAAAATAAATATTTCCATTGAAACTCAACGTAATCTTTATTCTTATAATTTAAACTCATTTCAGAACTTTATTCCAAGTATGGTGATAAACAAAACGTATGTGATCTGTGCACTAGATTTTTTTGTTCTGTTATATAGCGCACTGTTTCAATCTTGTTTTCTCGTAAAGTACTATCTAGCTATCGTATTAATTCCAGCAATTGACTCCAGCCGGACCATACGTCTTCATCTCTTCTGGACAGCTTCCTTCTCTGTCTTCATTTAGATCTTACTCCATTTACCATTTAATACCTCGTATACACATGCTTCACTTTATTGAATTAGTTTAAGCTCTTTATTGAGAATTACAAGGAGTATTTACAAAACATAATAAATGTTATTACGTTTTTGGGGTTAGTCGATTTTTTTTTAAATGTTTTAATATAAACATTTCACGATTTGAAATTTTAAAAATATCTTACCCAATCATAATTAATCATCAATATCTATATTTGAATAAAACAATTTTAAAGGTGTTACTGTCATAAACAATAATTTCTTTTTATTGTTTATTTTTATAAAGAACAAAATGGAACCAAAAATGCCATCATAGTATACATAATAAGCCTATGTACCATTAATACGACATTACAAGGTTTTTATAAAAAAGATAATTCGAGGATTTCAAAAAATCTGAGAACGTTTGAATGAATCTCAAGTTGAGTGAGCACACTTAAAATTAATTGTATAATTGCTATACGAACCCCCCGCTAACGCAGCTACTGAGCTTAGTATCAAATAAATCTTACAACTTTAAAATGAATCTCTACTTAAGCGAGCGAACTTAATATTAATAGTATAATCTCTAAGTGAACTCCGATAATGCGCTACTGACCCAAATAAATAATAAATACAAAAAAGTTCCAAAAAGTTAAGATAAATCAATATTTGACCGTGCGATCTTTAAATCAAAATTAAGGAACCCTCTATAACCCATATACCAGAGACGGTGTCTCCTGCAAATATAAGATTTGTTTGTTAGCATTCTCAAATAACTTAAAATCATTATAATCACGTTCACACTACGACTTAACACCTGCCCAGCAATTTTTTTTATAACAACCAACTTCCTTTAGAACAACTCTATACATTACCTAGAACAAACATTGTTCAATATGTAGACTTTTGTTTTATTATTCCTAAAGTAAGCTTCAACACAACATTTTAGTTATTTTTACTAAAGACTTATAAGCTGTTGACGTCAATAGCCTTTATATATATAATTAAGTTGATGGGATCCTATCATGTCAGTCTCTTAAGAAATTCTGTTTTTTTTTTTTGTTTTATTGTGTGTTGAACCTTACTTGAAATAGGACTATTAATGACAAGTAGAAAACTTAAATATATTCAAACACATTATCTACCTACCTAGTTTTTATTTAATATTTCGAAAATATATTTATAAATATTTTATAATTATATATTATATATATATATATATATATATATATATTGTGTTGTGTGTGTGTGTAATTTATTGCCAAAAAATATTTATTGACTATTTTATCTAATATTGAAACTATGTTATGATTTGACCGGGATAGTAGTAAAAACATACTAGTCACCCCATCCTTTTTAAATAAAAATATTACAGACTTCATGTAAATATCGTAATTTCCAATACCATTTGTTCCACGTGCCTGAAGTAAAAAGAAGAAAAGGGAAAAATGGTCGGTGATAAAAATAATGTAGAGACTATCGTATATTGAGGTAAAGAACTGTCTTGTGATTTCTTCTTGAGCCGAGGGCGATGATTTATCTGCGACACTAACGGTCGAGAGGCTTGCACAGTTTGCTATCCCTCCCTCCGGTTAGTAGTTTGTTATCTCATATTTGCCATTACTGGAATGTTTACAATGCCGAATAAGTTGTAATTATCTGTTGGACTTGGACCTGGGGTTCATTTTGGGGAAAACAGATAACTTTTCAACTTTAGCAATCTCTTATCCCAGTCTGCGATCTTCTGTTTTGGGTGTTGGGAAGGATAAGTTCCTTTATAGCCGCAGTAATAAGATTAGAAAACTCTTGCATCATTTTCCGTACCATAATCCTGGCATAGCATCCATAATGCTGAGCTAGTTCGTTTACGCATACATCTATATTGAAGCATTAGTAATTATTTATTTCTATGCCTATCAAAGTATATGGCTGAATCAAATTCCTGATTAATATAATTGGAATTTGTATGGTTTTATAAATAAATAACTGGTATTTTAAATTACTAACGAATTACTAAAAGTTCTGTTTTATTACAAATTTTGTCCCACTATATCCTTTAGCAATATTCCACTTACCTCAGTTGAGCAGATCCGGTACTTAGGACTCCATCTTGACAAACGCCTTACTTGGAATCCTCATACTACATTGAAACGACAAGAAACAGCTCTTAGATACCGTGTACTACAACATTTACTTGGCCAACGCTCAAAACTTTCCACATACTACATAAAACTAATTTATATTACCATCATTAGGCCTAATTGGACATACTGGGAATGAGGTATAGGAATCCACTAAACCACCCACTTCCTCCCACATTTAATCCTTGCAATCCAAAATCCTCCCAAAGATTCTAAATGCCCTTTACTTTGTCACCAATAAAATAATCCATAAAGAAATAAATAGCCCATTAGTTGCAGATCTAGTCCGAACTAGAGATTCCTCCTTTAATTCCAAACTACCCGTCCACTCCAACCTACTCGCGACCTGCTACATTAAATAAACACTGAAGTGCTACCACTGGGTATTTTCTTCACATGCCTGTACCAAGCCTATATGATTAATTAACACAGATTACAGATTTAACACTATACCACCTATTAGATGGCCGTTTAAGTATAAAAAATACTTAAACTATCATTGATTAAGTATAAAAAAAAAACTCTTGAATTTTTTTTTTCACGATTTTTGTTAAAACTATATAATGTTCCAAAAAAATGTTAAATATCATTTGATCTAATAATATAATATGTCTACTGTTATTTGGGTCCTGCATTCGGATCCCGGCTGTGGCAGAATATTATTTATTCTGTTGATTCAGCCGAGAGGCGATCCTAGGGTATGCCGTCTATCCTAGGAAGACCCAGTCTTTATTATGTGGGTACTAAAAAACGGGGAAAACCGTGGCGACTGAACATTATCTCGGTCGAATCACCTCATTGCATGGCCGTTGGCCTAGAAATACAGTACAAATCTCTATATGTACTAAGCCCAAGACCATTTATTGATTGTAGAGGTACTTTTTTTAATTATTTTTAAAGATTTAGGTGACATAAATTACATTTGTTAATAATATACTTTAATTTGTTTTCTCGTTCACTAGTAGTTATTAATTATGGTTTTTGCAATTATATTTATTAAATAATCTTTTTAGAAGGAAAAGGATGTTGATTAAAATGTATTTCTTTTCCCTTTTTGATCCTTTTTGCCACTTGATATAATTCAATTTATCTCTTTTGACCGCTGCTACGAGAGAGGGGGTGTGATCCTGTATACAGCAGTTTTCCATTTACTGAGCCGATGCTTCTCTTTTCTTCAGAGCTGATCCGATAAACGAAAAAAAGATCCTGGGGTGGCTGTTTTATTTTTTATAAAGGACCATTTATACAAATATTTTTTATTTTTTTAATAAAAGTAAAGCTCTTACTATCGAATCAAATTGTAAAATACACATTGTTTAAAAAAAATGTTTTCCTTTACATCTAGCAAGGTAACCACGAATTATCTTAATTTCATTCAACTTCTTTCTCACAAAATTAATAAAGCAACCCCTTCAAAATAAAATTAAAAGATTTATTGGAATCGTGGATATTCAACAGTGACAACTATAGGTGATATAGTGAAAAATTTAGGTTTCTTTAACCCGAGGTCTCAAGATCAGAGATTAGTTTATATTACCTGAATAGTTCAATATAAATATAAGAAGAGTCCTGGGTGAGAATCAGATTTGTATTCGAAGTTTTATGAGGTAGAAGGTAAAGAGAGCAGGATTTTTAGGAAAAATATTAAGAAAAAAAAAACATATAAGTTATTATTAATCAAAATAGTCTTTTATTTTAATGTGTAAAGTATAATTTGGAATCCCTAGAATTTATTAATTCAGGAAAACCATTCTATAAGGATCTTCGATCAATAAACACTTATGCTATGTCTCCTTAGTGGAGCCGACGTCCAAAACATCTGCTGTTATCGAAGATCTACTACTCATTAAAAGTAAAAATTCAGGACAGTGATTGATCATTTCTGTTCAAGCGAGGAAGTGAGGCACAAATTTCAAAACTGATTATTTGGGCGGTCGTTTCATGAGTGAGGAACCTAACTTCAGAATTTACAAGAAGCTTTCATTTTCATATCATACCCACATTACATGGGGTATATAAAAAAAATCCTACATTTTTATATTATTTAATCGGAGATGGTGGTAACATTAAACAACATCAGCTGTTGATATTTTGCAAGCCGAAATGGGCGCGTAAGTTGTTTTTCATAAAGTCTCTTCTTAATAGTTTTCTAGCAGTAAATATCGAATATTCGTATACATGCTTATTTATCCACGCTATTAATAAAAAAAATGGTTTATTAATAATTAAATTTCTCCAATAATTAAGTTTTTTATTACACCAGTTAATCATTTTAGAGACTACAATGTATCTAGTTTTAGTCATAATTAGTTAATCAAGCCGGTGATGAACACAGGATTTTTCAATCAGAAAATAACTGAACGAACACAGATAGAACACATCTCAATATCAAAATAAATTGAGAGAAAAGATGAGAGGGGTGGTAGCCTTGGAAGAAGTGCTAAAACAGTCTTAAGAAAGGCTTGTTGCTTATAAAGAAAAGATCTTATGGTTTGGCTGTCATGATGGAAAACTCGTAATGAACAATCCTTCTCCAGAACAAAGCCAAGTCCTTTTAGAATTTCTAATGTTGGAGAACCGCCTTTTGCAATAGTCTTTGATTTATAGAAGCTCTCAGTTATTTGCGCTCCACTCTTCTTCCGTTCTCCCTTCTAGTTTCACTTCTAATTTCCTAATCCAATCTTATATCATGATTGACTCTAATATTTGAACTAGGAAGCACTAAGTGCTCTTATTCTCAATGGCCCATAGACGGATTTCCAAGATTTTATTATTAATCTACTGAGTAGAGTTTAATCTAGGTTTATTTAACATTATTCCTTTTGTTGAATGCTCTTATATAATGGCGTTGTTCCCTCTCAGTTTCCGATTTTCTTTTAGGGGTTGAAATGGTTATAAAAATAACTTCCATCCAAGATTACTAGGTATGCTATGTCGATGCTTAAACCTGTCAGTTAACATAATAGAATTTTTTTTTATTTTGAACAAAAAACTATGTTAATATCAACCTTTAATGAAAACTGAACTTGTTATCAGCACTAAACAGATTTTTTTTTTTTTTTAATTCTTTAAGTACTTCAATAATCATGATATAATTTAATAACAATAACTTAAATAGATTTTTATAAGGACAGCAGTTTAATCTTACTTATAAAAACGCGTTTCTAAAGTTGACATTTTTCTTCTTTTCTATGCATGTTTAAATAATTAAGTCAACACTTAACCCGTGCTTAGTAGAAAACAACATATATAATCTTCAAACAACAGAAAATAAATTATACTCCTCTCAGAATATGATAAAATTAATTGATATTATCTAATAAAGATAAAAATGATTTATTGATCTGCACTTATTTGTTTAAAATAGCATAGAATAGAAAATAATCTTTATGCTGGGACATAGTCCCTTAAGAACAAAAAATATGTACAATTAAGGTATACAGTGTATCTAGCCAGAAGGCCAAATAATCATGATTAATTTTTATTTACAATGGTGTAAGAACTAATAATTAAGTTAGGTAGGAGGTAGTTATTTAGGTAGTTAGGAGCAATAAGTAATATTTTCTTTTTACATTCATGTTTGATATAAAACGTCATTATACCCTTAATCTGAGTATATTTTCTCTTTATAACACCACAAAGACCCCAGATCTACCTCTCCCCTTCCCCCTTTTTTACTACATAACACTAAATAGTATACAATATTTTTCTATTATATAAAAAAAAAAAAAAAAAAAAAAAAAAAAGGAACTGTATCATTTAATAACATGAAGCTGAGATGCCAGCAAATTTAATTAATAAATTTGTTTTGGTAGGACCCTGATTGAACATTCTTATGAGCTAAAATCAAGAAAAAAAAGCGGAACATTTCTGGACACCAATTTACGTTTTCTGGAGTGGGACGGTCAAGATTCATTCACTGGATCTCACAAAATAAATTTAAAAATACCAAGGTTATATTTAAACCAGCGTCATGTGACTTATGTTGATATTGAGACATTTACGATAGTAATTTACTGTACTATGTATTTCATGAATATTTATTACTTGCATAAAATTAGTAAATCTAGCAATATTATTTGTTTCATATTTTTTAAGGTATAATTTCACAGCTTTATACGTTTTTATCAAAATTGTGATAAAACGTATATTGATGCAAAATTAAATTGGTTTCAGTTTCATGTGGGTTTCATTCTGAGTGGAATACTATGACTTGGCTTAAATGTAAAATTTTCGACATTTCTTAAAAATGCCTTCAATTTTGTTATTTGAAACTAGATTAAGGTCTCTTCTTATTATCGATATAGATTTTCTTAAAATGTTCGTGTTAACTGAAAGAAACAAAGCAGCAATATATTCCCAGGTTAAATTTTTTTGTCCACATTTAGGAATAGTATTTTTGTATACGTATATCTATATATGAATATCTAAACTCAACAATACCATAACAATTATTTGATTATGTCTACAGTTGTATATATTTTTCAGATTAAATGCATTATTTATCTTACTATTATTGAAAGCTGAACGGATTAAATAGAATAACCATTTTAGACTGAATTATATTCAAGAATTCCAGAGGGGAGCGGCGTGGTCTAGTGGATAGAGCGCTAGTCTGCTGTGCTCCGGGTCCTGGGTTCGAATCCCGGCTATGGCAGAATATTATTTATTCTTTTAATTCAGTCGGGGGCGACCCTAGGGTATGGAGACCCTCCCTGGGGCAGACCCAGCCTCTATAAAGTGGCTACCCAAATTAATTGGGGAAAAACCTGGCGGCTGAGCGCGATTAAGGCCTAATCACCTCATTGCACTGCCGTTGGCCTAGAAACAGTACGAATCTCTATATGTACTGAGCCCAAGACCCTTCATGGGTTGTAGTGGTACAGGTTTTTTTTTTTTTTTTTATATTCAAGAATTAATGTCAAATTCGTAATTCAAGACTTTGAAAAGACCATTATTTAATAATCTTAATTCCATCAAAATATTTATATTTCAGTTGAACGACATGCCATAATATATATTTAATCAACTACCATGTAAGAGCTCTCAGAGATTTATTTATTTTATGTATTGCACTACTACATTGGCTTGATAGACAGATGAAGTAGCCCTTGGCCCGCTCTACTTAATTTGATCCTAACACCTTCTGGTGTGATTAAGAATTTTAGTAATGCAGTAATTAAGACATATAATACAGTTCTTCATAAAAAATATTTCATTTCGTTCGAAGCCTCATACTTGTCTGCGTTTAATTTTTTTTTGGAAATAAATATGTTGAGACGGAAAACAATTCAATCTGTTTTATTAGACTACCAACCAATAATTTAAGACTAATGGTCAACTCCTGTGAATAAGCTCACCTCTGGTACTTTGTAAGGGAATCCTTATCATAACCTAGGGTGTGAGGAGGAAAATACCTCAGCAGCCGCTTCAGGTGTGAAGTCATTCTCGCAGATTTCGAATACACTAAGAGGTTTGAACAATCTTATCTTCATTTCAGTCATCATAATAGCTGACTCAGGTAACCCATGAACCGTTCAAATGGCTTTTAATCAAATAACGGTTGGCTATTGGTACATTCTACTATGGAAAACGAACGTTCTAACACTTAACAGAAATGGACTTTAATTGCGATAATCTTAACTATCATTCATACAAAAGAAAAAAAAAAAAAACAACAGTAGAGAAAACGTGCAGCTGGGTACTTTTCTATCTCATGCCTGGCATGTTATTATTTTAGCTCATTTGCTGAAAAATGAGAATTGATAAACGAAATTAAAAAATAAATTCTTGACTAGTATATAGTTTCTTAGCAGTTATGTTATTTTATTCAGCTTTGTTATTCTGATTTTTATATCAGACTGTCTACAACTGATAACTTTGTAAGATAAATTATATTAATTTTTATACTAAGCCTCCTCATTATTTATGGCTGTCAGCTGCAGGGAAAACTGAACTAAAGCAAAACTTTTTTTTTTCACTCCCCTGGTAATTCCCAGAGCTGAAAAAGGAAGGCCCCAGTTAGCCCTAGGACCCGTTGAAACTGAGACAATTGAAACAAAGGCAGCGGAATCCAGAGGCCCCTGTCAATCTCGGCTCTATTGTTTAAGTCAATAGTGTTTAGTCCCGGGTTAGTTTGGGGCAGGGTTATCTTTTTTAGAGCTTCAGGTTATTTTTGGCTAAGTGGAAGAAATGGTGAACTTTACCTGAAACCTTAATGATTATAGAGAAATTAAAAATAGTTTACTAAAACGAAATACAAGAATTTTACTGTTATTTATATAAATTTACTGTTATTTATAATTTGCCGATAATAATATCTAAAATGGATTGTTTGAAATAAACAGAAGGGAATAAGTATTAGTTGAATTTGTTTCAGTTCATTAGTTCATATACTATGATTTAGGCCAACTCCTTTTCTGAGGCAGCATTAGCTCCAAAAACTGCGTTCATTAATGTATCTTATATATTTATATCAGCTTCTTAAGGGAGAGTATAGGGGATACTGTATTTTTTATACTGTACAAAATCCTTGGTTTTCCTTTCCAAAGGTATCTTTTTAACTAATTTCGATACAGTATTTGGTGAAAATCAAGCATAGACTATGTAACCAACATGTTTCAATTGAGGACGCTATAATGTGAACTTAGAGATACTCATAATTAAAGACCGGATCTCTGTGATTTTCTCCGTTCTTTTTGCTTGCGCGTATCAGCTTCAAAGCCGGACAGCTATCCCGTTATTAAGGAATAAAATATTACAATTTTATACTGCACGTTTTGCCATTATTAGGCTATATTGCACGTTTTTTTTATTGCATAAAATAGCATTTTTTGTACTTTCGAGCAAAATTTTATTTAGTTAGTTGGTCACCAAGAAAACACATAAATAAGATCAATTTATTTTATTTAGGTGGCAACATTTCGCCCTATATTGTTGGCTATAATCGGGGTTGACTCTGCGAGATTATTTTTAATAGACATAAAATATAATTTTACAGTGAACCCTGATGAAGGTCCATTATGTAGGCCGAAACGTAGGCAAAAAAATAAAATAAGTTTGTCTTATTGGTCCGTTTTCTTGGTGACTACTACCTTAATCAACTAATCTATTACAAAAACTAGTGCTTCGGAAGGGACTCATCAAAGATATTTATCCTAATTAAATTTGGATAGGAAAAAATTAGGACTCCCTTTGTAGTATCATCCGATTAGCTATAGCCGCATGGAGTGACGTTGAACCCATAGACGAACATAATAAAAAAAAAAAATTCAATCCAATCCTAACTTAGCTTTTAGCATTTTGAAGCCAGAAAAGAGAATTATCATGTGTGTCACTGAAAAACGTTGGTATTTATTAGTATATGCGAGAAAAACTGAAAGAGAAGGTACATTTTCTGATGTAAGGGATTATCAAAAAGTATAAAGAAATTCATAGTAATTCTTCAAAAAGGATTTAATTTGTATTTTCTCAGAAAGTTGTTTGTCCCAAAATTAAATTTTAGATGATGAATTTTTAACTAAATTCCTTAGAGTTAAATTCATGGTTTAATGCTTTTACTGATCTTAGAGCCAAAATACGCTGTTAACTTGATTTTCTCCCTAGTCCCTTTTATTCTGCCCTAATTTCTCAAGCCATAAGACTTAAAGCCATTGTGGTGATAACAAACTATTGAATAAATGATCCCGAGAGAGACGTTGAGTTTAAGGCGTTGAATAAATTACCGTAGGTGGGAGTTCTACTTCTCTTTCCCTTCTCCACACAGTGAAGTTTCAACCAAAACTTTCCACAGCATTCTATTTCACTGCCTTTGTTTGGCAAAATTAGGTTTCTGAAAGTATTCCGAAACATATCGTAGGCCGTATCTTGTTATAAAAACCGTATTGTAAACATTTAGTAATTATGAAATATATAAATATATATATATAGTTAAAGATACAGGCTAGTGCAATGTCAGCACTGAGTCATTTCCCGTCTTAGTCCTCATAAATAAGACACCCTCTTGGCGTGAAAAATCATTCTAGAAGTAAGATAGTACGTAATTAGATTAGTTATTATTTTAACTGTCATTTTTCAATAAAGTTCTTTTTAAAAAGTGATTTAGTGTTGGAGATTAGTTAATAATATATATATTATTACGGTATGGTAAATTGACCATGTCCTAATTGGAATTCATTTATATTTTACTGATTGTTTGAATGATAATGAAAAATATTTTGGGAATAAAGGAAGGAAGGCATCGGAAGTACCTCATAGATTCGAGGAACTAAGGGATTGCCGTATCATGTCACCGACAAAGCAAGCCGGCTTGGATAAACTAGCCGACAGACTAATTTCGAGAATTCGAATCAATTGGTAATCTTCCCGATATATATCGCTCCTTTTGCTTCTCTTTAGCCAATCAAATCCAGGGAGAGGCTTGGAAGGGATAATTTTATAAAAGGGCAAGAGAAGAAGTTCTCGCTCTCATTTCTCTCATATTTTTCACAACTTAACAGCTACCTCAGTCACAACCACATCACTATTGCTGCGTCTTCGTTGATCTCCACTCCTATTTCTTATTGGTTTCATTCATAGGTTTCATTATGATTGAAATATTTTGACAGGACTGAAATGCCGATATTTTAATTGTTCTTCCTTTAATGCACATTTAATTTTATAAATTCGAAAAATTAAATATTATAATTGATAAATAGCGGGAAAATATATATTTTGAACGAATTAGATTAACCCAAATTAAGAAGAAAAGAGCAAAAATATTTGTATTCCAATTTTTATGTTTTAGAACATACGAACAGTAAAATAGATGTACAACATACCATTGGAATGCTAAAGATTTTAGAAAGAAATATTATTTTTTAATGAAAGTTTTGAAAAATAATGGAAAGTGTTGAAAAGCCAGGGAAGCCCGTGGCTGAGGGGCTAGCGCGCTAGTCTCTCATGCTACAGTTTCTGAGTTCGAATCCCAGTCCCGGTGGGGCTTTTATAAGGATGTAAAAAAATAGGGATCATACACAACCTCTCCCCCAGATGTGAGAGACCCGTCAGCCAAAGGGAGGCCACTCACAAAATTAGTCGTAGGGAGTGATGACCCTACACTAAAAATTGCATTGTGAAACGTGAGTGTAAACTCGCAGGAGTTTACATCGCGAGGCCCAGAGCCTTCACGGCCTGTCGCGCCACTGGAAGAAGAAGAAGAAGATGAAAAGCCGATAAAACTAACTGATAATTGTAGCTAATAATATTGTAGGTAATTTAATATTACACATTTTTTTCTTTCGAAACTATATTTAATTAATTTTTAACATTTTTTTTTAACTCTGTAACTGAAAATCCTTTAATTGTTTTTAATAACGGAAATAAGTGAATGTCTAGTGTTGCGCTCACGAGATTTTTTTGTATTTACAGTAGCAGTAGTTGCAATGGTCAAAAGTTTGCATGCAAAAAAAGAAACACTTCCCTGTATTTTAGTTATAAAAACATATTTAATCTCTGCTATTGCTTTTAGAAATTACCTGCATGAAAAAATATTATTTTTTGCATTCTTTTAATTTAATTCTAATTGTTTACCAACTCCCTGAAGCTTGATTAATATAGTTTTGTTTTTTCTTATCGATATAACCATATCTTAATTTTAATTCTTAACAATTGATTTTCTACTTATCTAATAAATTATATTTATGTAAATACATATAACTGGACCGTTTGAGTCCCATTCTTGACCGGTAGTATTATTATTACATTTTTTTTCAATTTTATGTTATGTTTTTACCAACTTTTTCCCTGATTCTGGAATAGTATATTGTTTTCTTCTTATTATCAATATAACCAATTCCTAATTTTTAAATATTGATTTTCTCCCTATATAATAAATTTGGTTTATGTAAATACAGAGTAGTGAATCATTTGAGTCCTATTCTTGACCGGTGGTATTATTATACTGCGGTACGTGGACCACAGATATCGATTCGCCGAGTCTTCCCCCCCTGGTTCGGCATAAGCGGTACACCCTAAGTAAGTCCCAGGCCTCAAACCGAGGTGTTTTTATTCTATACCTCTTATTATTGTCTTCAGATATTAGTTGTGGAGGAGTTTTCTATTTTATTTAATTTTTTCAGCTGCTTCTTCTAATTCAAAATACTATTCAATAGTACGTTTTGTAATAAGTGATTTTTAAATTAGTTATTTCATATTAGTATAGGAATACACGATTTTGTAATAAACAATCTTTTTAATACATATATTAAAAATTTAATTGCTAATGCTATGTTATGTTCCATTAAATTTAATATATCTTCGAATTATTCCTTTAAAGTATTCCAAACTAAAATAATTTAAAATCTATTTAAGTAATAGGCCGCTTGCTATGTCGAGATATTAAAAATCCCATTTATAATGTTTTTTGTTTTTTTTGCACTAATTGTCATTATAAATCAAATATTAGTACGTTTAGTCTGAAATTTGTAAACAAATTAAGAGCTAATACATAATATACACTTATATGATACCAATTATTCACAATTTCCTTTCCTAGGATTCCATTTTTTTTAATACATTTTTAAATTTATTTATTCGGATATATTAGAATTTATCACGGACAATAATAATATTGCTACAGGATCACATTCATACAATATTTAAATTTAAAATTTTTTTTATCAGAATTATAATGCCTTATCATACCATCTCTCCATGAAATCACACCAAAGATACAATATAAAACGAGGACCCGTTATGCCGGTTCATAAATTGTTGCGTATCTTGTAATAAGGCAATATTGAAGTATGTTCAGTATTATTTTGTATATGTTATTTTTTTAGTATTGTTAGAAATGATGAAACAATATTGAGAATTCATACGAAAATGTTCATTATTTAGGTAGAAATAGGTATTATTTCATTTATAATTACTTTGCACGTATAGTACAATATATATGTGTTTACGTCACTTATTTCATTTGTCCTTATTTTTTATTATGCATTCTAAATTCCTCAGAAACTTTCTTCAATCACTATTCATATTTCTTATCAAGTGTTTCTGATTATTTCTATCAACAGTTGGAACGGTGTGAACCTAAAAAGTGTTACTATTACCTATTTATTATTACCTAACAAGTTTACCTTTTAACTTGTTTTTCCTTATTTACTTATTATACCTATTACCATACCCCATTATTTATCTCTTTAATCACCAATTTTGTCTGTTCTGCAAATCATAAATTGATATCAAGAAACAAGTCCTCTGAATCAGCTTAGCTACCAGGCATAGCGTAAGAAAATCCCTAGGACGACCCCGCTGGCCCCAACAATATGGTTTCATATCACTTTCAAACTTATTGCCCTAGAGAGTAGCAGATTGTATTATTTTCAGGAAAAAAAATATATCTTACATAAAAAAAAAAAGTTTTGAAGGTAAGTTACAATGGCTCCGAAACTAAAACTATAAGCTTGTCAAATATTTTATCTTCGGTTTATTATCATAGTAATAATATGTTCAAAAATTATGATAATTAAAAAGCAAAACAACAGTTCAAAGTTTTTGATTCTAAGTTTTCTGCTGGATGTTATCTTTTCGCTAAAATCCATAATGTACATTTAAACTTAAGATATGACTTTTTCTTTAATAAAAATTAGATACAAGTCTAATAGAAGTAATCATATTCTCTGTTCTTAACTGTAAGTATTTATTGGCCTTGTTGAATAACAAAATGGGTAGATTGGCTGAATAAATAAATAAATGCTAATTCATTTAATATTCAGGTTGATGCCAAAAATGCTACAATTAATCAGTTTCATATCCCAGAACGTAGGTAATGATTTTTTTAAGAATCAAATATTAATTAAATCTCCTGTCGTATTTTATTTGACTATGGTCTGGAAGAAAGTTAACTAAACACGCTAATTCGTGTTCGTTTTTCACTTCGAAAAGTAAATAGAGGTTCATTACCAAGGAGTAGGTGTTTCCAATTAAATACAGTTCCAATTAAGTCAAGTCGGACTCGGTAGTTTTAGTTTTAACTGCGGGGATTCGATTAGATTTTCTTCATTGTTTGTTATCATCCCCACCATCAGGATTAGAGTTAGGGATTAGGTCCTGATTTAAATCAGGTTAGCTTAAAAATATCTAACAAAAAAAAAATATATTTTTCTAATGCAGATTCCATTTTATGTTTCAAATTACTTTAGAATATTGCTGGAGTGCTTATTATATGAACTAAATATATTTTAAACTTACATTAAACATTTATTAGTTTCACATGAAGGAATTAGTCCGGATGGCAGTCAGTAGAAGAAACAATTAAATAGGTTATTAACTATTTATTGTCTGCCAACGTTTCGAACCCCATCATCAAGGCTAAAAAGATACAAAAGAAATACGTTGAGTGTATAGCAACATATATATGTGAAAAAAGCAATGAAAGAGAATATGTAAAAACGGGTGTATATAGGAATCATTAAAAATTATAATATCGTTGAAAATGAAGTTTTATCAACTATTGAGTTAGGATGTCAATATGTAAAACATAAAAATATGAAACAGATGGGTTAACAAATCGAGTAATTAAATTATTGTTTGTTTATTTATTTAACGTCACTTTATGGCTAATCGGACGATGCTACAGTGGATGTCTTAAATTTTGCCTATCCAGGTTTTATTAGGATTGGGATCTTTAACGATTAAATTATTACTATAAGTCATTGTCATTTAATTACTCGAATTCTTTACCCATCTTATTTATTTTATTTTTTTTGTTAACATATTGACATCCTCTAACACAATAGTACATCAAATATAGTTCTTAGTGTTATCATAAGTTTTAATAATTTATTTTTCCTCGTTTTTCTATATTCTTTTTCATTGTCTTTTAACATATATGTGTTACTATAGAATCATTGTATTCCTTTTGTATATTTTTAGCCCTAATAATCATACACAATGGGGGTCAAAACGTTGGCAGACATTAAATAGTTAAAACTATTTAATTGTTTTTTTACTATCCACCAACCAGACTGATTCCTTTCTGTGATTATCAACAGCCAACTATTTATATTCATTGATTACTTTCTTATAATATTTTAGGATTTTGTGTTTTTATTTAAAGAAATTGTTTGAGCCTCAGATATTTATTTCTTATTATTAAACGAGAAAAGTGTGTAAAAGCTAATGACAGTATATTCAAAAACTTTCAAATAAGATAGCTTGAGCACAGAACATGAATTTCATTTTATCCAAAAAAGCAATGAATCTTTGTATCTAAAACAAGAGCTGGTGTAGGATACGGTGTCCTCTATTTTGGTGGTACACTTTATTGGTGAATAAACAATACTTTTTTAATCAAAGATAAAAAAGAAACGGCGTTTGTTTTTGTGCAACCAAGCATAGGGAGGAATAAAAAAAAATCACCAATCTTTATTCATTGTTTTCTATGACTGAAAACAAGCATTTTCCATTCTTCAGCTATGGACATATTTTTTAGTGTGGTTCATCGTCACTCAAACTCTGAAGACTAAGATACAAAAATGAAATAGAAAATACAATTGTAATATCTAGGTCTGAATATTATTGTAACCTTGCAACAATATTCGACGATGCAAAATATTAACGGAGGATAGATTCCGAGTGCTAGTCCGAGTCTAGGTAAGACTTAATTAATGATTAAGCATTTAAAATTAATATTGTGGCGGTCTCACAAAATAATTCTTGATTTTTCCACTCTTGTTGAACAGGTTGGATGTACATAAAGTACCTTATCTTTTTTTCTATTGCTAAAATTATGATATCGGGGAAAATAGGTTTTTGTTGCCTATTGTTATAATCAAGAATGCTCGGTAAGATGAAAGTTAATAGGCATCAGTTAATCAAATTTTACATTGATATGAGGATTATATCATATTTTTATATCAGGATTATATCATGCAATTTAACTTCAACATTTCTACAATCAACGATGCCTCCTCCACCAAAAAAAAAACAAAAAGAAAAAATGAATGTAAATAAATGTCGCTATTACCGTACCTTGCACTTAACAATTCACATCGTAAACTTTTTTATTCTTTTTCTAAAATTATCAACAGCTTTTTTAATAAACTGCGCACCAAATAGTTATTGAAGTGAAACCACCGACTTTTCTGACATTTTGTGTTTTTTTGACAATTTGGCCAATATTGACAACCACGTATCTCAGTAGGTGTTTCGAATCGTCCAACATGTTACAACCAAACATGTAGACAATTTATTGTTCTTTAAAATTGCTAACGACAGAGTTTGCTTCTAAAATGTCCAGAAACAGATTTAGAAGGAAAAAACTGAAAAAAGTACTTTTTTTTAGAGGTTTTTCCAGATGGCGGAAAACGCACAAGGGTGAAAAGTGTGAAAACTTAGGTTTTTAATGAGGGGAACAGTACAAACAATCGTGCCTGAAAATTAAATTCACCCCACCTTTTTCTAGCCAACCTCCTTTTTTGGTCTAATTCTACTGGGCTATATGTTTGCCGACTGTTGGTATGTTTCAGTCAGAATGTTGGGTTTTGTTAGTAGCGTCCATTTGTACTAAGGTCCATATTGGATTTTAAAAAAATTCAATCTTTTATTTCACTCTTTTTTGCTAAACCGTAATTTTAGAGTAGGTCTAATTGGGTTTAAATAAGGAAGTATATGTAAATAGCTTTTGTTTAAGTTTTAATTTGAAATATTAAAATATAGTGAATAATTTAGTTTAGGGCCTTTTTTTATTTTATTTTTTTATTTTTTTTTAGTGTCTTTCATTTCAGTTTTACATGCCATTTGCCCATGTCATTCTTCTGCCGAAGCTGTGTCTGAGATAAAGTACTGTGTCCGTCTGAGGAATAGGGTTGCTCTTAATGAAGACTGGATGTCAGGTATTCTGTGGGTAATCATAAGACATTTAAACCAACATATTTAATATTGAATTTATCGAATATCTCGTTAATAATTTTCAGGATTCCTTCACTTAACACAAATATAATTATCTAACATTGTACAGATGTGGTACTAGATGTTCTGAATAGATAATATCTCGTTCTCTTTGTCGATGCCTTGTTTCGGTATATCCCATCTTCGTCGCTTCTCTGAAACTTGCTTAAGTTTGTACTTAACTGAGGATTACTTAGCAGCCAGCCCTTGATATGTGCCCAATACTTGGCAACGGTTAACTTTCCTTTGACTGATCAGCTGATCGCCGCTAGCTCGGCAAGCTCGGGCTTGCTTTTCTTTAACTTATCTTTCTTTTTTTATTCTTCCTTCTCATTCTCATTTCATTATTTATCTATAATTATTATTTTTTTTTTTAATTTATTTATTTATTTTTTTTTTTAATAAATGAGATATTTTCATCAAGTTATGTCCTCAAAAGCTACAAGTAAAAGATCTAGATCTGCAGGTTCAAACTCGTCTCCTACAAAACAGAGACCTCGCCGTGAAAATAATAAAAAAATGATTCCACCAGCGACCGCTTCAGCTACCTCTTTAGGATCTGAACCACAGCCCAGCACATCATCACAAGGAATGACTGATGAATCGCCGTTTTTTACACCGAACCCATTTCAGATCCTCCAGAATCAAAATGAAAAAGAATCTATGGAATCTTCTCCTATACCCAGAGAACCACAACCTCCACCAATTTTTGTTAAAAATATTAAAAATTTTCAACTACTTTGTGCGCATCTAAACAAATTAACCGATCCTAATAGTTATTCTTGTATAAGTAGAACCAGTGATACTAAAATATCCCCGACTACCGCCGAAAGCTACAGAAAAATAGTAAAATATCTGAGTGAGACCAAAGCTGATTTTCATACCTATCTAGTTGCGTCAGCAGAGAGCTTTAAGGGTTGTAATTAGAAACCTACACCCTTCGACACCAGTTACAGCTATCAAAGAAGAACTGACGGAGATAGGCTATAAAGTGCGGCAAGTCACCAATGTCCTAAAAGATAAAATTCCAATGCCTCTATTCTTTGTGGACTTGGAACCATCAGCAGGAGTTGAAAAAGTTTACGACCTCAATAAATTGTACTATACTAGTGTAAGAGTTGAGAAACCTTACACTAAGAAAGAAATAGTTCAGTGCCATAATTGTCAGGCATATGGTCATACGAGAACTTACTGCCACCACACACCACGCTGTGTGAAATGCGGTGAGCAACATAAATCAGAAGAATGCACAAGATCAAGATCAACACCCGCTGTATGTGCTCTGTGCCTCGAGGACCACCCGGCTAACTACAAGGGATGTCAAATCTACAAGAACCTCAAAAGCAGATACCAAAAACCTCAGAATCTGGATGAAACAGCTGAACCGATCAGAAGTAGAAGACAACCTTCTAAAAAAATTGATTCCAATGTAACATTTGCCCATCTACTTGGAGGTGGGAACCAGAACAAAGAGGCCCTGCCGGAACAACGCATACTTCAAAATCCTGAACCCCTTCCACAACCACATATTCCTCAAAATTTAACCAACTATCAAAAACCTCATCCGAATCAAATTTCTCATATTCCTCCTCCATCAAATGTCACAGACCTTACAAGTTTGATGACATCCTTCATCACTGAAATCAAATCCCTTGTTATGCCGCTAATATCACTACTTACTAACCTCGTATCAAATTTAATCCCATCCTTAAAAAATCCTTAAATGACTACACCTAACTTCTTATCCATTCTCGTTTGGAATGCGAATGGTGTTAGAAATCACACTGACGAACTTACAGCTTATTGCAAGACAAAAAACGTTGATGTAGCACTTATTACTGAAACTAGACTAACCACTAAACAGTTCTTTAAAATACCTCAATACGTAACATACCGTACGGACCACCCAGACGGAAAAGCCCATGCCGGTACTGCTGTCATTGTGCACCAGTCCCTCTCCCACCACATACTCCCAGTCCCCTCCTATGATTTCCTACAATGCACCGCCATAGTAATCAAGACTTTTTCTTTTCCGATCACCCTCGCATCAGCGTACTGCCCTCCTAAACATTCCATCTCCAACATTCTATTCGAATCTTTCCTCAATTCCTTAGGAAACCACTTCATACTGGGTGCAGACATGAATGCTAAGAACCAACAATGGGGTTCCAGATCCACGAATTGTCGTGGGCGGAATTTACAGTCTGCACTCAACTCTAGACGTTTCAACCTCCTGCCTCCTGATTCCCCTACCTACTGGCCAACTGATCCTAACCGTAATCCTGACATCCTTGACTTCTTCATCCACAGCGGAATAGGCTCCCTAAACATGTCGGTGACTCGCCTTGATGAACTGTCCTCTGACCATAGTCCATTGCTCCTTAAAGTATCCCTAATTCCTATTCCTAAACCCACCCCACCGTCATTTATCAGAGGACCAGTAAACTGGGACCTTTTTCGCCAAATCCTGACCAGTGATATTGACCTCAGTGTGAAACTCAAAACTCCAGATGACCTTGACGATGCCGTAAACTCCTTCACCATCGCTATTCAACAAGCTGTTTGGACTGCCTCCTCTCCCAAGCACTCCCAGATAAGTCATAACCAAAATCATTTACCACAACACCTCATAGACCTCATCCGCACCAAACGACGATCCAGATCCTTATGGCAACGCACCCGTCACCCTACAGATCGCCGCTCCTATAACTTTTATTGTAGACAATTAAAGAGGGAGCTGGCGACCTTCCGTTCCCAATCCTTTAGTTCCTTCCTTTCTTCTCTTTCGGCTTGTGACAATTCCCTGTGGAATGTCACCAAGAAAATTCTAAAATCCCACCAAATTTCCCATCCCCTCCGTCGTAGTAATGGCTCCTGGGCTGCGTCTGATGAAGACAAAGCCGAGGAACTTGCCAAATACGTTTCCGAAGTCTTCACACCTCATCCAGAATCCCATCCAAACCACACTGCAGTGGTGGAAGAGTTCCTTCAGTCTCCAATCCCGCTTTCATTACCTCCTAAAGCAGTTAATCCCTCTGAGGTCAAATATCATCTCCGAAAACTTGCACTCCGTAAATCTCCTGGATACGATCTTCTCACTCCTCAGATTCTCAGACAGCTTCCATCTAAAGCCATTATATTTCTTACATATATTTACAACTCCATTCTACGCACTACTCATTTTCCTCTCTTATGTAAACATTTCACTATAATTCTCTTCCTAAAACCAGGTAAACCTCCTAACACAACGACATCATATAGACCTATCAGCCTACTCCCAATCCTTTCAAAAATCTTTGAAAAAATCCTCCTCAAACGAATATTACCTTTATTAGAATCCCACACTATTCCTTCCCATCAGTTTGGATTCCGTTCCCAACATTCAACCGTTCAGCAAGGGCTCCGAGTCGTTGACCATATTTCCTCTGCCCTTGAGAACAAGGAGTACTGCTCGGGTGCATTTTCTGGACATAACGCAAGCATTTGACCGGGTGTGGCACCCGGGATTACTCTTTAAGCTCAAAAACCATTTACCCCAATCCATATACCTAGTCCTCCGATCCTATCTATCAAACCGCTCCTTCCGAGTTCGCTGCGGTGCAGAATATTCCAATTATTATCCAGTCGAATCCGGTGTTCCTCAGGGCAGTGTCCTTGGTCCTTTCCTCTACAACATATACCTTCCTAGCAACGTACGCTGATGACACCGCTATCCTATCCTCTCACTCAGATCCCGAAATTGCATCTATAGGCCTCCAAACGCACCTTTCTCAAATTGAAGACTGGTGTAACAACTGGAGAATCAAAGTTAATCAATCCAAATGCAAACATGTCACCTTTACCCTTCGAAGACAATCCTGCCCTCCAGTTCTCTTTAACTCCGTTCCGCTTCCTTTCTCCGACACAGTCCGGTATCTTGGCTTCCTTCTGGACAAAAGACTAACTTGGAACCCGCATACTAGACTCAAACGACAAGAACTTAATCGACGATTTGGACAATTATACAGACTACTGAACAGAAATTCTAAATTATCTATCGAGAACAAACTGCTAATATACAAGACAGTACTGAAACCTATCTGGACCTACGGACTTGAACTGTGGGGGACAGCCAAATATTCTAACATCAAACGCATTCAATCCTTCCAATCAAAAGTCCTCCGAACAATAGTTAATGCTCCTTATTATGTATCCAACCATACCTTACACCGCGACCTAAATATTCCATTTATTTTAGACCTTATACCATTAAAATTCTCTAAATTTCATCAGAACCTTATCCATCACCCTAATCCCCTAGCTCGATCCTTATCCAGCTCCACACATCCTTACCATCCTCCTAGAAGGTTGAAACGGCAGTGGCCTCGAGACCTCTTGTAAAATGTATATTGGAGTTCTAGCATTGGCTAGATTCTCCACTCACGTGCTGTATGATTGTGAATTGTATATAGGTATGAGTGACTTTTGTATATATTTTATTGATTTTGTTTTGTATATATGTATATTGTATTATTATTATATAAATTTATTGTTTAGTATATATCGTGTGAATGTAGTATGAATGTTGTACTTCATCACTATTAAAAATGTCCTAAATTGGACAGATTGTAATATTGCTCAATAAAGAATTGTTTCTAATAAAAAAAACTTTCCTTTAAATATCGGTTTCTTACAATGGAAGTTTCTATATCCACAAGTATTATCAACTATTGCTTAAAGTTAGAAATGATTCCTTGGGTTTCTATAAACATTTCATCTAGTCATTTGTTTCATATATATATATATATATATATATATATATATATATATATATATATATATATATAGATATATATATATATATATATATATATATATATATATATATATATATACAACAATAAATATTTTGAGTCTTGGTTTCGATAAAGAAGGTGGACTCGGGAACCTAATACCTTAAAATAATTAGTAAAGAGCTATCAAGGGGTAGTTCTTTCGTAAGACATTTTCAAAACTTTTCTATTCCGTATATTTTCTACGCATTTACTTGTTGTGTTTGTATAATACAGTTATAAATTACTATAAACTAAAAAAAAAATGTTTCTTTACGTTACTGCTGTATGAAATATACTTCAGGACTTAATCTCATATATGCCAAATACAAATAAAAAAATTCATAAAAATCGGTGGAGCCAACCACAAACACCGTGACTCGAGATTTTTATATGAATATATTAGATATTGTCGTGAGTAATAAAGATGACGTATACTCAAAATAATTAGTAATGTATGATAAACATCAGGAAAAATTAAGAAACATTTAATTATGTTTTAGATATTTATTATTGTCTCAGTTCTGAAACAATGATGATCATAAACCTATGATTTTTTTTAATCATATATATTTACATTCTATAAATTGTATTGACGTCTTGTATATGTGATGTCATTCTTAATTTTTTTAAGCAAAATTAATATGCCTTTCAACTTTCTTCAATGATTATAATACATTCTCGAAATCAAATAAGGCAAGATTCTACAAGTGAATTTAATGTTAGAAGAAATATATCGTACATCGGTTAGAAGTCAACACATTTGTTATTTTATATTATTATTGTTGTAGAGGAGCTGGAAAAGGCACTGTTCGAGCTCATACTGGATATCTGGATGGAAGAAAGGATGCCGCAGGAATGGGACCATGGTGTAATATGTCTCCTGCACAAGAAGGGGGACCGAAATCAATGCGCTAACTATCGGGGAATTGTGTTACTCTCTTGTGCTTATAGAGTGCTATCTAATGTCCTGTTTGAGAAACTAGTCCCATTCGCAGAGAGAGAACTTGGAAATTACCAATCAGGTTTTAGAAGAGGACGCTCAACCACCGACCAGATCTTTACATTACGGATGATCCTGGAAAAGGGTATGGAATACAAGCTGACCACTCACCATCTCTTCGTCGACTTCAAGTCGGCATATGATAGCATCGGTCGAGAAGAACTATACAAGGCCCTAGAAGAGCTTAAAGTCCCAGGAAAACTTATAAGACTTGTAAAGATGACTATGGAAAACTCAAAATGCGTTGTCCGTGTGGGGTCAAATCTTTCTGAGACATTTAGAACCAATAGCGGAGTAAGACAAGGAGACGCCCTTGCTTGCCTTCTATTTAATTTGGCATTAGAGGTAGCTGTGCGAAAATCAAAAATTCAGACAACAGGTACCATCTTTAACAGGACTGTACAGCTATTAGGTTATGCCGATGACATTGACATCGTGGCGACTTCAGAAAAGGCATTGAAGGAGGCATTCATTGCAATTGAAACAGCTGCCGCAGAATTTGGTCTCACAGTTAATGAGCATAAAACTAAATATATGCGAGTAGGGGGTGGTGGTGGAGACCATATTGCATTCCTGAACATTGGCCCCTATAAGTTCCACAGAGTGGAGACTTTTGTATACCTAGGATCCGAAATTAATTCCAGGAACGATGTATCTCAGGATATCAGCAGACGAATAAATAGTGCAAACAGATGCTTCCACGGCCTATCCAAGCATTTTAGGAGCAAAAACCTTTCCTCCAGTACAAAAATTAATCTTTACAAGACCCTGGTACGTCCAGTGCTCACCTATGGATCAGAGGCATGGGCAACTACTAAGGCGGACGAGAACAAGCTGTTAATATTCGAAAGACAGGTGCTCAGAAGAATATTCGGAGCAGTAAGAGAAGGAGAAGTCTGGAGGAAAAGAAAAAACAGGGAGCTCTACAACATCTTTAAGGATGCTGATGTCGTTAAGATTATAAAGCTAGGACGACTCCGATGTGCCGGCCATGTGGCTCGAATGAGTGATTCTGAGATTCCAAAGAAGATACTGACAGAAGAGGTGCACCGAGCAAGGAGAGTGGGGCGACCCAAAACAAGATGGCTGGATGGTGTAGGGATGGATGCAAGGAGCCTACTCAACATCAGGAACTGGACTGCTGCAGCACAAGACAGAGCCGTCTGGCGGAGGCTGCTAGGGGAGGCCTAGACTCGATAACGGGTTGTTGCGCCGAATATGTATGTATGTATGTATTGTTTTTAGTCAAAATGTATTTTTATCCTTCAAATAAAATTTAATTAGACCATTAGACATGTTTAAAATAGAGCGGGAAGAAGCTATAAAAATACATGCATTTTTTTTAAGGTTACTATTGCTAGCTTTCTCTAAATGTTTCTTAATTAAGTGTACATATATACATATATATATATATATATATATATATATATATATATATATATATATATATATATATATATATATACATACATACATATACATATACATACAGACACACACACACATATACACACACACACACACACATACATATCTATACAGAATTATGTCGAAAATAGTTGCAGGTAATCTAAAACTTTATTAGAAAGGTAGCCAGTGATATAAAAATTAATATATACCAAGGGGAAAACGGAAGGAATATCAATATTCGATTGGAATTTAATTAAATCTCCACGTGAACTAAAAAAAAACTTATTCATTTTATTTTTACCAACTATATACCAGACTGATTTACCGGATTGATTTCGATCAATACCTACTAAGTTCTTCTTTTTTTCTTTTTTTTTAAAGGGTTGATAGGAGGAAAAGCAATCAGGAAGCTGAATGAAGCTTAAATTGGTAAAAGATCAGTTCAGTTTTTCTCCTTATTGGATCGGAAATTTATGACAAGTTTAATATGGACAAATATCTAAGGACAAAAACGTGCTAACCTTTGTATGGGAATTTCTCTTGCCTTACGGTGCACAATTAGCTAAATTAAATTACATTTTGTCCTACCAAATGAAACTGTATTATTTTTTATTATTATTATTAATATTCCGAAAGCATAAAATTATAATTTATTTTCAACGCACAAGAAACATTACATATACTGTATGAAATTTACACAATGTAAAACATGTATTCTCTTAGAGGCTTTCAGACGTTTACCCTACATTACTTAACTTCTATCAAAAATGAGGTTTATTAGCGAAGCTACAACTCGCTATAAAACTACAAAGGGACTACTTTTAAGATATATAGCAATCTTCTAACCTACTGCTCTGAACTAAAATTCAGGATGATACTGCAACTTACTCTAAATTAGTGAGATTAGGTAAATGTTTTAAGCAACTTGATCCTAAACATATAACGAACTATAAGTATTCACTTATTTATTAATATTTAAGTTTTTAAATAAGAATTTCTTTACTAAACATTGGGCATGATGTCGCACCATGACGCGTTTTATGTAGTAAAATTCTTACGACATCGAAGCAGTTCTAAAACAATTTTCACTTACCTCCGTTGTTATGATAAATTTAGGAATTTTTAAATACATTTAGAGGTGAAAATCAATTGTAAAAGAATTATTACATTAAGTTTTAATAGAAACACGAGTTTTCAAATAATCTATTACATTATTGTATACAAACATTAGTTAGCTTTATCGGCTTTTCACCACTCCCTATTAACTTTTATAATAATGTGTATAAGATAATGTTATTTTCTAAAACCATTAGATTTCCAACGGGATAAGTATTATGTATCTATCTATGTTACCCTTTTTATGTTAAAAATCACAAAAATTACATGAAAAAATATATTTGCTCTTTTTTTCTTTCTTTGGATATCGAATCCTTTAAACTATTACACTTCACCATTTTATATCAATACTAACAAGATGTTATGGATAATTTATTCAAATCTACAAAATTAAATGTACTTCAGAGAAAGAAAATTTAAACAATCGCCACTTTAGCCCTGTCAAACATAATAAAACCTACATCGTAATAAAGCCTGTTACATTTTACATCAGTTAACGTATAACACATTAATATAAACCGTTTTTTATTTATTCACAATGAAAAGAGACACATAAACTTCTTACTAATATAATATATTACAACTTTACATTAAGAACATCTTGACCGGAGTGCCCTGTCCCTAGGATATTGGGGAGGAACATATATGAAGGAATAGTAGAGGGGATAGAGGAAAGGCGGCAGAGATCAAATGAAGGGACATACGGATCACTTAGTACCCATAATGTCCAAGTTCTTCCTGTAGGTAAGCTGTTTGAAGTAGGGGTTCAGATATGTGCACAGGTGCCTTGGGCAAAAGTCCCTTCGGAGGTAGAGAGCGGCATCCTTTGTCATAGGAGATAATATAAATATTAATCCTAACAATTAATAATATATTGAGGAGTAAATCTCATTCCATAACTATCAATACAGCGATCGTTAGAGCCGTTCTTTAAAAAAATTCAAAATAATATATAGTAGATCTACCGGTCAGCCGATTTTACTTAAAAAGCCACAAAGTTGTGTGTAATATGAAATTTCAGTTTCGTATGACTTTTCGTGTTTACGCTATACTTACCACACACACAATGTGTAGGTATTTCCGTTGAAAACTGGAATTAAAAATTTTTCATCATCGCAATGTTCTCCCTTAAGGCGTAAAAAAACACGGAGTTAAACGCCTATTCATCATACCTAATTCTTTTTTCCCTTAATGGATATATGATTTGAAAAGGTGATTAAATTATTTTAAATTTAATATATGAAATATATAGTGACTATATTAAATTTAAAGTAATTAAATCGCCTTTCCAAATTATATATCCATTAAGTTTTGAAACCCACTCTCGAACAATTCAATTATTAGTTAAAATATATATTAAAATTTCGTCCTATTGAACGGATAAGCCACCCCACTCCTCAAGCGCATACCGCGCCTAGTGCGAAAGGAACCTTAGAACGCCAACGGGCAATACGAGGCCTGAGCCATGGACTGTATATACCATTGCTGCTGTATATACATATACATAGAATTTTTATTGTATTTATTTTGTAAATAAAGTTGGAGGATAAGAAAAAAAAAAAAAAAAAATTGAACGGATAGGATTATTTCCGAACACAATATCGGTGTTTGAATGCGTTTAATTGCAGGCTGTGCTTTATTGTAATCTGAGCTACTACAAAGTTACAATACAAATGAAGGAAAGAAATTCAAAAAACAAAAAAAGTTAAATAAAATTTAAAAAAAAAACACCATTGTGTTTTTATTTTAATTATATAACAATTGCGCACAATTGATTGAATTTTGAGACGATTCTACTAGTCTTTAATTATTGTAAATATTTGCAAAAACCATTGATTAAATTCATATGATGAATATATGAAATACACTCTAATTTACAACGAAATATATACAGAATAAAAACACAAGGAGTCTGCTTTAAAATTTTACATATTCTCATTTTTTAAAGGGATTTAATTTTTAATGTGAGACATGTAATGTTTTACAGGCTTCACCCCTTATCGAATATTATGTTAATTCTGAATATAAACTATGTTGGGATGAGTGACGTTATAACAAAAATAAAATGGGCTAACGTAGACTCGATCCCGTGTCAAAACGAGCTGGTCTTTGAGCATTTATTTAAAAGCAAAATAGAATAAAATGGGTAAAAATAATAAAAATAAAAAATAAAAATAAAAAAATGGGTACAAATAATAAAAATAAAAAATGGGTAAAAATAATAAAAATAAAAAATAAAAATAAAAAAATGGGTAAACAAAAAATAATAAAAAAAAAATAAATAAAAAAAAAATAAAATGGGTAATATATTAAAAATTGAAAAAAAACTAAAATAAATAGAAGTTCTTCGATTAAAACATACTTTAAATAATAATTTAAAAAAATAGGTTAGTTAGTTAGTATTATAAGGAATTGTGCAAAAAAAAATTAATGATAATAATGAAGGAAAAAAATGATCAATTATAATAATCTGTCCACGAATTCTTCGACATTGGTCCAGATTACAACGCAGCTTCCGTACGACGGGTGGACAACCCTCTATGGAATTACGGTAATCTTCGGGAAGGCAAGGAAACCATGTCCTGATCGAGTTGGTTGAAGATACCAGTCGATAACTAAGTACTTTCAGCTAGTTGGTTCGAACGGGCAGTGAGAAAACCCATATTTGGTTAATCCATACACTATTCAATAGTACTACAAACGTAAACCAACCAATAAAATATTTTACTCATTTCAAAAATATTTTTAATTTAATTTAATTTTAAATTCCAAACAAAATAATGTTTATGCTCACACAAAATAGTATATTACCTCGGTCTCCCCCCCTCTCCAAGATTTTATTAGCTTGCTATTCGTGTGGTAAATAATGTGTAGTGTAATTATAAGAGTGCTATGATTCAGAACGCTGAGAAGTGAGCCAGGAAACTTTATGAAGTCTAAAGAAATGGAAGTATCGATCCGATGAGACTTCTGTTCGTTAGTTAGTAAGGAAAGGCTGAGAAGAGAAAACAAGGGGATCTGCATGGAATAACATTTCGGAAAGTTTTGACAATAAGACACAAACTCGAATAAAGTCTTGTCAAAAAATTCTTCCCCAAGGAAAAAAAGTTTTCCTGGCTGAATTGGAGGACCTGAGTGTCGCCCTGTTGAGGAATAAGCCGAGCTGCAGGAACTCCGGCCAAGTTGGGTCTGTACAGTGTCGAAGTTGGATCCTATCTGCCAATGGCAGATTCTTAGCTGGGTCTTTCCCTCCGCCACCCTATCTCTTGCTATGCTCCACTGCATCCCTTCCCACTGGAATTCGACAAATCAGAAACGTAGTTTCGTTTTCGAAGCTACAACACCGAAGTTAAATAAATCTCTGCTACCTGAACCTATTAATTTTAAACAAAAATATATATTTTAGTAATAAAGTGGGTTCTTATTTTTGACGTAGGTAAAGATTTTTTTACAATATTACTTAAATATTGACAACTCTTTTAAAGGAAATCAATAAAAAGTATATAAATAATATAAACTGCATTATTATTAGATGTTTGTTTCTTCTTCGGGATTAGTTAGTTAAAAAGAGCTTTTTAAAACTATGACGTTAATATAATAATTTTTTTATAGATAGATAGGCAGATAAATATTTTATTGTCAATTAAAGTTACTTAAAACTTAAAGTTACACAAGATATAATGGTGTTTCAGCCGGATGGACTTTTTTACACTCTACATGCAAGCAATTATTAGAATATTAAGTTATAATTTAAAAATAAGAAAACTAATAGAGGGAAAATTAAAAAAATAAACATAGACAAAAAGATATAAGCAAATAATAAAATTACATCATAAATAAAATAAAAAGTAAAAAAAATAAATCATTACTACTATAGAAGAACATGTTTTGCCTCTTATGCTTATTAATTATATACGGTAAATTTTTGGAATAATTTACAATGTCTTTAATATGGTCATACTCACTGTTTTCACAAGCTTTGAAAAAATCTGTAGCTAGCTTGTAAATGAAAGTTGATATGCTAGCCACATTCAAACGGTTATTATGAGATTAATAGGTGCCCATCTCAGATAGCCACCAAACAGTCTCTAGTATTTATTCTGCAATATTTGCAATTTTCCTGGTCTGTTTTTCAGGTGCTTGACTATACGGGACAAGCATAACATATAATAGGTCTATCTTAAATATTATAAATTAACTTTTTGTTAATTATATTACGTTATGAGTATTTACAAAGTAATGGAAATAACTTTAGCATGACCGCAGTAGCTTGGTGAATCTGCATGCTAATGTGGTTTGTAAAATTTAACATTGAATCTAGTAGGACACCTAAGTAATGTCAATTCATAGTTCCTTATGAATTGAAGGCATGGGTTACGCTAAGTGTGAATGACATTGAACAGTACGTGAAGCATTCAGGCGTGTGTGGTCATTTTAGACTGCTTAAATATTCTTGAATAATAAGCGTATAGCCAATCATCAAACTTTGTTAAGATTTATTACTAAAGAAAACAAAAAGTAACCTATAGTTTTTATTATTCGCCTGATTTACAAATTTATCGTCATTGGCTTCGATTTGTATCCGGCATTACCATTATTAATAAGTTAACCAGATATTCTACATACAGACACAAACAAATATCTTGGTTTGACATTTCACAAATGAATAACATGGGGCCCACACATCGAATCACTACCTTCAAGACGTTCAAAATTGAAATTTAAACAAAAATTGAACACACACCTACTTACTGAAACCATTTGGACTTACGCGTCACAGATATACAGAACAGCCAGAAAGACACACATAGGTAAAATTCAAATTTCCTAATCTATAAAAGAACTATAACAAATAATCCCTGGTGTGTTAGAAACAATACTCTACATACAGAACTTTACATACGAACAGTCAGCGACGAGATTTGGACCCTCTACAAACGTTTTCACAACAACTTACACAGACACACCAAAACACTAATACAAAATATTTCCACTAGTAACAGACCAGGCTATACTCACGGAAAGCAGAAAAGAAGTTGGATGAGGAATATTCTGACCTAAATGCATAATAGAAAGCAGGCTAGAAATAGGTACCGCTTCTCCATCATGTATCATGCATATCAAAACCTTCCTCGAATTAGCTAAACGTCGACAATGATTTAGAGGTTTGATTGAAATTTTAAGATAAAAAAAAACAAAAAAAAAAAAAAATGAGTAATAAGATATAAACAAAAATAAATAAACTGCAATATGCAAATATTTATTCAAGCTGAATCCGAAAAGTACATCGGAAAGCTAATTTACATCAGCGTTTATAGAACGAGATTGATTCATCAATTATAGAGAATGTTAATGATAATGTTTTTAACATTTAAATATATAAGTCTTCCTAGGCCTTTTAAAATACTTGCACTACAAGAATGAGACACAAGGCTATCCATGAGAGCCTTGAACCAGTGAAATAGGACTTAAGAACCCAAATCTGGTCTTAAGACAAAATGTATGTGTGTAATGGTAATGCCGGATACAAATCGAAGCCGATGAGGATAAATTTGTAAATCAGGCGAATAATAAAAACCATAGGTTACTTTTTGTTTTCTCTAGTAATAAATCTTAACATAGTTTGATGATTGGCTATACGCTTATTATTCAAGAATATTTAAGCAGTCTAAAATGACCACATACGCCTGAATGCTTCACGTACTGTTTACTGTCATTCACACTTAGCGTAACCCATGCCTTCAATTCATAAGGAACTATATTTTAGATAAGGATTTCAAAAAATATATATAAAAAAAAATATATTACTAATTGAAACATTTAATTTATTTTCTAAACATTTAAGACCTCAAGAGATCTAAGATTAAAATTTTGGTACACATTAACTGAAATTTAACTTATAATCCAATTACTGCAGATACTTCAAATAAGTGGTTAATAAGTATAAAACAATTTGTCTATACAAAAAGAAAAAATCAAAAAAAAAATCAAATAAGAATATCATAAATCCTTATATTCTTCTTATTCCAACTTCACCCTTGCACGGCTGATAGGCTGCCTTGATTAAATTGATTACGTTGGCTATTTTATGAAGAAACAAGCTGTTTTTATCGAGTTCGGTGAAGTTTGTAATTAAATGACAGGACTGTATAATTCGATTAACCTTCAGCATAAATCTCTTACCTTTGATTAAAATAATCACTCGTAATTATCGAAAACTTGATCAAGCTCAAAACTTTTATGTGAAAAAAGTGGAATAAAATCATCACTGCTTCTAGCGTTATTTCCATTAAAGTTATGGGGAAAAGAATTTTTTATCATAAGGCTTTCCACAAAGAACCTTTCTTTACGGTTCCCTTTGACAATCTAATGGCTGACAACCCTCAGAAATTGAAAAGTTAAGTATATTTAAAAATAATACAGATAAAATTAACCAGGCAAAGATAATATGGTACCAAGGGGAAGGCCTGGTCTACGGAGTAGGGGATTGTCACAAGAATCCAATATTGACAAGTTCTTCGGATCCCTTGTTAAAAGACTAGTTTTAGCAGAATCATTTTTTATTCTGTTATTTCAGCCATTTGGTACCCCTGAGGTAGGAAAGCCATCCTGGGGCACACTCAGTCTCTAAAGTGGGCATCCGCAAATTGGACAAGGAAACTGCTAAGCGTGATCCCGTTATAATATCTTATTCAACTTATGAGTAACTGATTTTAATGCAAAGTGTAAATTAATTATCATTCACCTATTTCATAGAAAATTACATAACAATTCGGTTTTCTATTATTCTTTAGATATTCAATCATTCGAAATAAGAAGTATGAGATTTAGATAAGAAGGTTACGTGCTGTAATATAAAGTGATATCTCGCTCTGAGTTATTAGCTATTTTCATAAACGTATAGTTCTAGTGATTCAATTCTTTAAGTTATTTTAGTTATTTTCCGTATTTGTTACAGTTTGAAAATGTTTTAACTTAATTAAATTGTGAACAGTGTAAATTGAGTCATAGGCTAGGTGAGGTTAGGACACACTAAGTGTTTTAGAACCATATAAAGTTGAACTACCACGCTGGCGAAGTGTTGAAGAGCCAGTCGTGAAACCACGGTGGTCTGCGGAATATCAACGTGTCTCTCCAGCTAAGTAATAACAATTTACTTATTAGTGTCTTCAAAATTTTCTTATTTTGATTATTATAAGGTACTGTTATATTCAGCACTATGGGTGAACCTCCCCCATTAAAAAGGAAAAAAGGGAGATTTAAAACTTCCATCATGGGTAACAATGATGTAAGCATAAAGAAAAACTGTGCTAGGTTTTTTATTATAAGAAGAACAGAAGTGGACATCGAAGGTAATGCATTAGATTTTAAAAAAGTGTCTCCATTCTTCATCTATAAAAGCATAAAAAGCATTATTGGTGATGTTAAAGTTGTAAAAAAACTGAAAGATGGAACACTTTTAGTCGAGGTAATTTCTGAAACACAGTCCGAAAAATTGATAAGATGTGATAGCCTTGCTATAAACTTCCCAGTTCAAGTAGAGCCCCATAGTAGGTTAAATTTAAGTAAAGGCGTAATATGGTGCCCTGACTTAAATTTTTGTTCAATTGACGAAATAAGAGATGAGTTGAAACAACAGAACGTTGTAGAGGTTAAAAGAATGACTTACTTTAAAAATAACGAAAGGAAAAATAGCCATAATTACCTATTAACATTTGATAACCCCACTTTGCCTAAAGAAATAAAAATAGGATATTGTAATGTCATTATAAGGCAATACATTTCAAACCCAACGCGTTGCTATGTTTGTCTCAAATTCGGACACACTAAAACAGTTTGCAAAAAGGAGCCCCTTTGTCGGTTTTGTGGGAAAACAAAACATGAAGGGTTAGATTGTGATGGTCCAATTAAATGCGTAAATTGTCAGGGTAACCATGATTCCTTTTCGAAAAACTGCCCTCTGTACGTTAAAGAGAAAGAAATTAGAGGCATACAGGAAGCCGAAAAAATAACATATGTTGCTGCAAAAAAAAAATATGACATGCTACATCCTCTGTCAACTCAGATGTCATTTTCCAACGTGGTAAAAAATAAAAAAAGTGTTTGTGTCCAAACTGAAGATCTTGGTAATAATGCATTTCAAATCAGCAAACCGATCGAAATGTTAGCTAATGATAAAACATCAAGCCTTAGTTGTGCTCATAATGACTTGAGCGTTACCCCTACCACTCTTTCCCCCACCTCTTCTTCTTCCCCTTCCTCTACTTCTTTACCCAACCCTTCCCCAAACTCTTCCTCTTTCCCCTCTCCTATACCTCTCCATACTCCTTCTTCCCCTACTCTTACTCCTGTCTCACTCCCATCTACCCCTACACCCTCTACCTCAAACTCTATCGATAATTCCCAAACTCGGTCCTTGACCGGAACACTGTCCAAAACCAAGGGAGCTCCTAATAACAACCAGGAGTATCCCTCATATGCGAAATCTGCCCTAGAAAAATCGACTTCTAGTGAAGTCGTCTCTCTTCAGGGTAGCTTAAAGGACCAAAATGACGATTGGATAACGGTTAAGGAAAAGAGAACCCGAAGCAAAACCAGGAAAAAATCTCCTAGTCGAACGGAGACAATGGAAACTAATTAATTATTTGTACGGTTTTAATACCATCTACACCTCTAAATTTAATATATAATTCACGACGTTTAATATATTCCACAATCTTTCTTCTTGTTATAATTAAATCTACTTATCTTTCTTTATGGTTCTTCAAACCAATATTATTCAGTGGAATTGCAATGGTTTAACTGGGAAATATGAAGAATTAAAACTTATTATCGATAAATATCATCCACTAATAATTTGTATTCAGGAAACTAAACTCCTTCAGAACAGAAAATTTAATTTAAAAGAATACGAAATTTATAGAACTGACTTTGAAGAAAATAGAATAGCAAGTGGTGGGGTTTTAATTGCAGTACACAAAAGTATCGTTTCCGAGTTGATAACAATTAATACTCCCCTACAGGCAATTATTGTTAAAGTTTTTCTCCACTTTCCAATTTTTCTCGCCAATATTTATCTCCCTCCGGGAAATCTATCTGAAACCGATTTACTTCATCTTTTAAATTCCCTTCCTTCTCCGTATATCGCGATGAGTGATGTGAACGGTCATCACACCTCATGGGGTTCTCGATATTGCTCAGCGCGAGGTAATATTATTAGACGAATCATAGATAACACCAACTCCATAATTTTAAACACAGGGCAGCCAACGTATCTAAGTCCGGCCTACCATACATTCTCCTGTATAGATCTTGCATGGTGCTCACCAAGCATTTTCACCCACTTACAGTGGGAGGTTTCCAATGATCAGTATTCAAGTGATCACTTTCCTTTAATTATTAGTTTCCGCCATAGCAACCCCCGAATCTCAAAACATCCCAAGTGGATCACAGGGAGTTCTGATTGGTCAAAGTTCCAAAACAATATAGCAGTAACGGAATCAGATTTATCACCATTAAACAGTAGCAATGAGATAAACCACCTAATCACCTCATCTATTTTGAAAGCAGCAGATCTCTCAATTCCCAAAAGTTCCACTAATACCACTTCCAGGCGAAGTACTGTTCCTTGGTATGACGACGAGTGTAGACTGGTAATCAAAAATAGAAGAAAGGCACTTAAGACATTCCGAAGGGAACCTAGTTTAAGCAATCTAATTGAATATAAAAAGACCCGGTCTATATCCCGTAGATTAATTAAAACCAAAAAGAAAAAATCCTGGGAACAATTTTTGGGAACAATCTCAACAAATTCCTCACCAAGCTTATTTTGGAATAAAATACAGAGAGTTTCAGGGAAGTATATCGACTACCAACCCACACTTCTTATTAACGAAAACATTGAACGAAACCCAGACACGCTGGCTGAGCACTTCGCAACATTTTATTCAAATATATACCCCACTAACACCGTTGTTGATATCAGAAGATACAAGTTTGGATACAATTGATTTTCAACCTGAATACGTGTATAACCTTCCACTTACTAAGACAGAACTATTGACCAATATCAAAGAGCTGAAACCGACCTCTCCGGGAATTGACAATATACATAATGACATGTTGAAACATTTACCTAAACCAGCTCTTGATGCACTTCTTGCACTCTACAATCATATTTGGTGCACAGGAGACTTTCCTGATATCTGGCGAAGATCTATAATCATCCCGATACTGAAAACAGGAAAAAATAAATTACTCCCCTCAAGCTACCGTCCCATATCACTCACAAGTTGTATGTGCAAACTACTAGAAAAAATAATTTTTAAAAGGCTCATATGGGTGTTAGAGACAAACAACTTTCTATCAAGCGCGCAAAGTGGATTCAGAACTGGACGTTCCACTATGGACCATCTTGTAACTATGGAATATGAAATACTTAATTCCTTCGCCGAAAAAAAGGAATGTGTTGGCATTTACTTCGATATTGAGAAAGCTTATGACAACCTAAATCCCTCTCTTGTCCTACAACAGTTAAGGGAATGGGGAATCAGAGGCCGTCTTTTTATACTGATAAAAAACTTTCTGTATAATCGAACCTTCCAAGTTAGAATAGGCAATAACCTATCTTCAACAAAAGTAATGAACAACGGAATACCTCAGGGAAGTGTTTTGAGCTGCGTACTTTTTGCTATCGCCATCAACCAAGTTACATATATAATCCCGAAACAAATAAGAACGTTTTTATTTGTTGATGATCTGGCTTTATTACTGCCTTTTAAAAACAAACAAAGTATGGAAAAAATACTACACAATTGTTTGTTAAAGTTAGATTCATGGTCTACTCAATCTGGATTAAAATTTTCAATAGAAAAAACAAAATGCCTACTTTTTTCAAAATTTAGAACACCTACTCCTCCTCCAGAATTAACGTACAGAGGTATACAACTGAGCTTCGTATCAAACGTAAGATTTCTGGGTTTGATTTTAAATAGCAGACTGGACTGGAAAGATCATCTTAGGTGGTTAAAGGAAGAAACTCAAAAAAGATTAAATATTCTCAAGGTTCTAGCTGGGTGCTCGTGGGGAGCGGACAGGCCTAGCATGCTGAAAGTATATTCCTGTTTGATAAGACCCAAATTAGAATACGGCTGCACTATCTTCTCATCTGCAAATCCTAAAGACCTCTCAGCTTTAGACTCAGTCCACCACGCTGGTATCCGACTTGCTACGGGTGCATTCAGAACTAGTCCTGTGAATAGTTTATGTATAGAAGCTGGTCTTGCTCCTCTGGCTGTCAGGCGACAGCAGCTTGCATGTGGATACATCGGCAAACTAAAATTTAATAAAAATAATCCTGCATGGAAACATGTTTTCCAACCCAAAACAAGATGGTTTGCAGAAAACCGAAGGTTAGCTGCCCCACTGGGAGTCAGATACAAAAGATATATAGACGAAATCCAAGACATCGAAACAACGATCTTTGAAAATAATTTCGCTCCATGGACCTTACAACTACCAACCATAGATCTAACGCTTCTAAAATTTAAGAAAAACAACACCTCAGAATTCACCTATGCAATAGAATATCAAAACGTTAAGGACAAATATGAAAATAGGACCCATATTTATACAGATGGCTCAAAAACAGAAAATAGCGTTGGATGTTCTGTTGTAATCGAACCCAATATTGTTAAGCACAGACTTCCACACACTGCTAGCAACTTCACAGCAGAAAGTTACGCAATTAGTTCAGCACTATACAAAATCCTACAGTGTGAAGAGGAAGAATTCGTAATATTTACGGACTCTTTATCTTTCTTATTGGCTTTTACAAATATTTATTCCAATGATACTGTGATAAAGAAAGCCCAAGCCAATGCCTCGATGATAAAATGTATAAACAAAAGCGTGGTTCTTGTTTGGACACCATCGCATGTAGGGATAAAAGGCAACGAAAAAGCAGACCAAGCAGCCAAAGAAGCAGCATTATCCTGTACAGAAATCACCCCGATATTTACAAAATCTGATATATGCGCTTATCTAAAAAAACAAGCGACAATGACATGGGCCGAGCTTTGGGAAAATACAGAAGAGTCGAATAAGTTAAGAAGTATCAAATCCGATGTTCAACCGTGGAAGAGCGCCAACAGTGTCAACAGGCGAGAAGGTGTTGTCATGACTCGCTTAAGAATAGGGCACACGCGACTGACCCATGGATACCTTATAGAGAAAAGCACACCTCCGAGCTGCGAGAACTGCAACCAGCGACTGACCATCTGCCACATCTTTGAGGACTGCCCACTCTACCACAACTATTTTCAGACAGAAAATATTCAAAGAAACCTCAAGAGGATACTAGGTGACAACACTACAACGATTAGAAAAACAATTGAGTTCTTAAAAACATTTGATTTGTTTAAAAAAATCTAATGAAATTTTTATGTAAATAGAAAAGGGCGCTAAAGACCCCAGATGTTTTGTGCCCATAAATAAAATAACCTAACCTAACCTAAGAAGTATGACTTTAATAAGCAATAAATGTAAAAATTAAACATCATTGGACGCTAGTGATATGAATTCATATAACAATAATTTCGATAAAATTGATGTATCGTTACATTTCGATACATAACGATATTTTTTTTTTTCAGGAATGGGTCACTGAGGAAAATGGGGAAAGAAAGACTAAACGTTATGTGTCAACCTGTTGTTGTCGTCTCATGAATGTTACATTTATATTCAATATTCATTATATTTATAGACTACTTTCAAGCCTTATTATTTAAATATCATTATGAAGTCTTCATTAATCAAATCATTATGTATATATAATAAAACGTTTTCGTTAATTTTTATACAAATCGATTTTTCAGGTTAAATAAATTATCATTTCAGTTAACATATGTATACAAAAATGTTATTTACAACTTGAAAAAAATTAAAATTAAATGAATATCAAGAGAATAATGGTTATTACTTGTTTAAATCGCAAAATATAATTCTATTAATTTGATTTATCTTAAATAGTTTCTACTAACAAATTTTCGGTCTCAAGTTTTATCAATCCGCTAGTATTAAGGACTTTACAAACGCCTAAGATTTTTTTTTTTTTTTTTTTTTTTTTTAGCCAAACAACCTGGACATATATCTGGAGCGACAAAAGAAAACCATTTTCAGGATTTCTTTTCAAACTTCCAGCAATTCCAGCTTCTTTGTTTGATACTGTGAGCATCCAGGGACAATATGTTGCCAACCTCTTTGTCCTCCACTTTTTTCGACCTCTGAAGCTCTCATCTTCAGCTCAAATATAAAAGTACCTAAAGTTCTCAACATCATAAAAATGAAAGTTCTTATGTCATCCCCTGTTCAATATACTTTTTATCAACATCCATGTATTTTTTATACTATTCATTTCTTCAATCTGGCAGAAAAGTTTTGTTTTATCCAATTTCAAAAAAATATTATTTAAAATGTAGTTATTATTCCATACCGGTAACTAATCAAAATATATTTGCAACTTACGTTTTAAAAAAAAATAAAAATATGTGAAAGCTAGATATAACTATTAAATAAATTAGTCATCAATAATTAAAAAAAATGTTCAAAATGCACTCAAATTATTTTCCCCAAGACTAAACTGACACAAATAAGTCACTTGAAGTTTACGAATACATTAAAACTTATTCCTCAAATAACCGGGACAATCTTCCCTAAGATAGATATTTGAAAAATAATACATATAATTATAATGTTCTCCTTATCTAGAAAAAAAAATCATGGACTGATTATGTTTTCCCTACCTAACTATCGTAAATTATATAATGGTCCTTATTTTTAAAAAACTCTAGTTAGTATTCGTTTATAGAATTTTTATTGTTTAATGAATGTCACTGAACGTGTCTTTATGATACTAATTCTGCTCAACTAATTATTGATTGTAAAAATTAATATAACATCATGGATGAGGACATGCCTAAAGCTGACAGGTTACATTCCTAGCCTTGCCAAAGGAGACTTGGAGTAGCGATCACTACGTACTGAAGTCTGATCCTTAGTTCAACTATAGTCACCATTGACAAAGCCACGCTTTTTTTTTCAGAATCTTATGCTACACTATTTAGTACATTAATATAGGTAAAGTGGTCCTCCGGACCGAATGGTGGAAGAAAAAGAAGAAAAGAATGACCGCCCCTTGAAATCAGGGACAAGCAACAGACGTACCACCGCATCAATGGACCATAACCAATTAAATCACCATATCAACTAATCTATCTATCTACATTATATCCTTTCCACAATTTCAAGTCATTGTTTTCATCTCTCTATCGCTCTTCAGTATATCCATTCATTATACAGCCCACATCACTCATTTCATTTCGAATCACACCTGTCCTTACACTTAAAATTAGATTATGTTTAAATCTAATTAGCCAAAGGTACCTTGGATTAGCCTGAAGTCGTTATCATAAACACCTATTTTCTAGGAACCTGAAATATTTTTTTTAAGCGTTTCTAGCATCTTAGTCATTGCGCAGATATTTTAATTAATAAAATTGTTTTTTACTAGGCTACAGCGAAAATATAGAGATTTGGAGATGTACGTTATATAATAAAAAAAACATATAAAATAAAGAAAGGTTTAGTACATGACAGTTTCAAGTACACAAGATAAATTAATATATGTGATGGTGAAAAGTTAAAATTTGATAATGTGAATGAAATGTATTGTTAAATGACCTATATTGAGTAAAGATATGGAAATGGATATAACATTGAACATCTGAAGATGAGGCATGTGAAACCTCGAAACGTTATAAGATTAATTTTTGACATATATGGATAAATAAATGCATATATACAAAAACAAGAAGAGATTGTTCTAATTGATATGATCATAAAGAAAGGTAATTTTCTTTTGTTTGCCAACAAAACACAATCTTATTACTGTCGAAACTTTCAAAAATGTAAAAATCAAGAAGCAATTTTCAAGGAATCAATTGGTCTTTGTATACACAAGTGTGGTATCAGTGGATATTTTATCAAAAGAGGCCACACAAATTGGTCTCCCTATAGTTCCTACCATTTGGTCGACCGGAAATCATTTGTCAGTAATTGGACAAAAGTCCTCCACTACCCATTCAAGAGTCTACAAAGAGATCAGTATCGATTTATCCTAGAACATCGCTTCTGATGTTCATTTTTTTTTTTTGTTCTCATAGTGCTTCATTGATCTATCAGTATTTTTAGAACCATCATAGCTCAAATGACATTAAAAATCTACAAAGAAGTATTCAGAATTAAACTAAGCTTGCTAAATTGGTAGATGTCTCTCATGACAGATTACGCCCAAGCTAGAATAACTAAAAAGATTTTTAAAAGTGAAATAACAATGGGATTGATGTCATATAAATTAAATATAAATGCTTTTTTTAATTTTTATTCTCGCATATTCATCGGAGCAGGGTTGTGAGTAGATGAGGCACTGGAATACTAATCTAATTATACACAGGTGTGGCATATTAATTATTAATTATTTTTAAATGGCTTAACGACGCTAGAGAGGGAGATTCTTCATCTGCTCAAACATTCTCCAAAAAAAGTAGTTAATCAAATATTTAACGATAGAGTAGACTTTAAAAACTGGCAGCTGCGTGTGATATGTGATAAATCACTTATCATATAATAAACATGTTTCGTCTTTCATGAAATTCTTACTAAGTGATTATTAATAAAGTATGGGGAAAAAACCCTTAACTGATTTTCTTTTAATTAATTAATATATATATATATATATAATGACGATAAATGTTTACTATTCAATGATTACTTAATAATATTTATTATTTTAATAGAAACTAGAGGCTGCTAGTTTCCATTCACCCACCATGCGCCCTGATGATGACCCACAAAGAGGGGTCGAAACGTTGGCAAACAATAAATAGTTGAAACTATTTAGTTGTTTCATTTAATGACCTCCACCCGGACCAATTCCTTCTAGTAATTTAGTATTTTATGATTGTCTGTATGTATTTTATAAATTTAAAAAAATCCGGACTCCTACAATCTCTGAAGGATCTTGGACTTAGTACATATAGAGATGCTTACTGTTTCTGTGCCAGTGAAGTCTTAAGGCTGCGAGATCACACTTAGTCGTTTTTATCTATTTTTGGGTACTTAATTTATAGAGGATGTGTGCTCCAGGGCTGCCTCCATACCCCAGGATCACCCAACGGCTGAAATAACAGAATAAATAATATTTTGCAACAGCTCGCATTCGAGCCTGGGACCTGAAGAACAGTAGCCTGGTGCTCTATCATCTAGACCATGCGACTCCTATCTTCTATTTAATAAGCTTCTTTAAATGTTTTAATAAATGATTTCGTTTGCTAATAAGTAATTAATACTAAAAGATTTGAGTTATTAATCAAAATATTATTATTCTAAAACAAACAAAAATGTAAAGACGAAAGTGCGATTTTTTATTTTTTCTCTTCGATTTCTTACACTCGTCAAGCTGGTTGAATTTATCCAGAGGTAAGCTCATGCCACTAATCTCAACAGAAAAGTTATAGAAGACGGGTAATAAATTCAATATTCCTTAACCGGCAAGGTTAAGGATCACTTAAATAAATATACAACTGTTGGTATGTGGGTGATACGTGTAAAGGATAATAATAAAATTAACGCTAAAGCAGTTCCTATCCTAGTAAAGAAAATTGTTTGAATAAGAAGATTGAATTTATATGGTAAGGGGAACACACGACTTAGAAGAAGAAAATTTAAACTATAGACATTTAAGCACTATCAGACTGTTTTAATCAGAACGTAACCTAAATGATATTCAAGTCTATCAGATTTGATCGATATAGCAAGTTTAATCGAAAATGTTAGAGCCGTTTTGGAGGAAATCGTGAAAAGGTGCAAAATGCATGGTATAAGGTGGCTCTTATGGTACGCCGATTTTGATGAACAAGTTGCTGAAACATCCAAGACGTATGTATATATGTCTCAAATATCAGTTCCGTACCCCTTTTCGTTTTCGTTCTCACACGAACACAAACGTGTGAAGAATGTATTTGTTATAACATTCTGATAAGTTGATTTTAAGTTTTACAATAAATTTGTCTATTATATATATATATATAAAAATATATCAATTTTTTCACATTATTTTTTCATTTTACAAAATAATTTATGTGATGAAGCAATAATTTTTGCACGTTTACTCAAACAGTATTCATTAATCATTTAAATGTTTAAAATTGATGGTCTCCTTTTAATAACATTTTTATCCATGTCACTCCATCACTCACGATGTTAAATCCAGATAAATCGCAATCATTAATTCCTATTACCCACAATTTAACATAGGAGAGAATTAAATGAAGCTTTCATATATTTTTTTTATTGACACAAATTACTTTGAATTTGAATTTACGGAATTTAGTTAATTTTCATTAGCTATAATTAAAACAGGTTGGATTGCTACAGAGTAAGCCATACTATATACTTTATTTATACACGTTTGTGAATAATGATTACACCGTGTTGTTTCGTTTGAAATGGCTTTAGGATTAAACTAAAAAACAAACAAAGGCTTTATTGAACCGGCTAAAAGATTTTACGAAAACTACACCAGTCTCAAGGGTACCAAAATATAAAGAGAAAATATTAAAGGAAAATGCTAATGGGAAAATATTGGTTCTGTTTGACATTGCAAAAATTAATTTTAAATTTATAAAAAAAATATATCCTTTACTTTCAAGGGAGTCTTTTTGTTGTTGACAGGCTTGTTTGTTGGAAACTTATTTAAATACTTAGATCAGGGCTCTTGTAGAGCATTCTATTGACTATAAAATAACCCATCTCAGATTGAATTTTAGTTTTCATATGAATGTACATAGGCACCAAATTTTAATAAGATAATTTTATGTGGCACAGTTTATCCTTAGTGTATTTTAATGATAGAAATAAGAGATAATTAATACATTGGTCATCACACAATATCGATCTTCATTAAAACGTTATAGAATATATAATTGAACAAATAAACTCACATTCTCTTCTCCAGAAGTTATTATTTTTTTTTAAATTAGGTCGAATATAAGCTGATACGCTCGATGATAACAGTCATACGTTACTTCGTCTCTCAGATTTTTGTTTTTTTTTTAGTAGGAATTCGCTTGAGTTCAGTCTGGAAAACATCACTAGACCTCAGGAATACTACATCAGTGAATATTGGAGAAATTTCGTGATGTCCTCGAAAGTTACAAGAAAAAGATCTAGATCTGCAGGTTCAAACTCGTCTCCCCAAAACAGAGACCTCGCCGTGATAATAATAAAAAAATGATTCAACCAGCGACTGCTTCAGCTACCTATTTAGGATCTGAACCACAGCCTAGCACATCATCACAAGGAGTATCTGAAGAATCGCCGTTTTTTACACCGAACCCATTTCAGATCCTTCAAATTGAAAAAGAAACAATGGAATCTTCTCCTATACCAAAAGAACCACAACCTCCACCAATATTTGTTAAAAATATTAAAAACTTTCAACTACTGTGTGCGCATCTAAATAAATTAACCGATCCTAACAGTTATTATTGTATAAGTAGAACCAGTGATACTAAAATATCCCCGACTACCGCCGAAACCTACAGAAAAATAGTAAAATATCTGACGGAGACCAAAGCTGATTTTCATACATATCAGTTACGCCAGGAGAGCTTTAAGGGTTGTAATTAGAAACCTACACCCTTCGACACCAGCAGCAGCTATCCAAGAAGAACTGACGGAGATAGGCTATAAAGTGCGGCAAGTCACCAACGTCCTAAAAGATAAAATTCCACTGCCTCTATTCTTTGTGGACTTGGAGCCATCAGCAGGAGTCGAAAAAATTTATGACCTCAATAGATTATACTATACTAGTGTAAGAGTTAAAAAACCTTACACTAAGAAAGAAATAGTGCAGTGCCACAATTGTCAGGCATATGGTCATACTAGAAGTTATTGTCACCACATACCACGCTGTGTGAAATGCGGTGAACAACATAAATCAGAAGAATGTACAAGACCAAGATCAACACCCGCTGTTTGAGCTCTGTGCCTCAAGGACCACCCGGCTAGCTACAAGGGATGTCAAATCTACAAGAACCTCAAAAGCAGATACCAAAAACCTCAGAATCTGGATGAAACAGCTGAACCGATCAGAAGAAGAAGACAACCTTCAAAAACAATTGATTCCAATGTTACATTTGTCCATCTACTTGGAGGTGGGAACCAGAACAAAGAGGCCGAGGCCCTGCCGGAACAACGCACACTTCAAAATCCTCAAACCGTTCCACAACCAGCTATTCCTCAAAATTTACCCAACCTCAAAAACCTCATCCGCATCAAATTTCTCATATTCCTCCTCCATCAAATGTCTCAGACCTTACAAGTTTAATGACATCCTCATCACTGAAATCAAATCCCTCGTTATGCCGCTAATATCACTACTTACTAATCTTGTATCAAACTTAATCCCTTCCTTAAAAAATCCTTAAATGACTTCACCTAACTCCTTATCCATTCTCCTATGGAATGCGAAAGGTGTTAGAAATCATACTGACGAACTTACAGCTTTATTGCAAGACAAAAACGTTTTACGTAGCACTTATTACTGAAACTAGACTAACCACTAAACAGTTCTTCAAAATACCTCAATACGTAACATACCGTACGACCACCCAGACGGCAAAGCCCATGCCGGTACTGCTGTCATTGTGCACCAGTCCCTCTCTCATCACTTACTCCCACTTCCTACCTATGATTTCCTACAAACCACAGCCATAGTAATCAAAACTTTTTCCTTTCCGGTAACCCTTACATCAGCATATTGCCCTCCCAAACACTCCATTTCCAACACCGAATTTGTATCCTTTCTAAATTCCTTAGGAAATCATTTCATTCTGGGTGCAGACTTAAATGCCAAGCATCAACAGTGGGGTTCGAGAACCACGAATCTCGTGGACGAAATTTTCTGTCTGCACTCAACTCCCGTCATTTCAATCTCCTACCTCTGATTCCCCTACCTACTGGCCAACCGATCCCAACCGAAATCCTGACATCCTTGACTTCTTCATTCCCAGCGGATTAGGCTCCCTCAACTTATCTGTAGCTCGACTTGATGAACTATCCTCAGACCATAGTCCACTGATCCTAAAAGTATCTCTCACTCCAATTCCAAAACCTATCCCACCGTCATTTATCCGAGGCTCTGTCAACTGGAACCTATTTCGCCAAATCCTGACCGATAATATTAACCTCAGAGCGACCCTCAAAACCCCAGAAGACCTTGACGATTCCGTCTACTCCTTCACCACCGCCATTCAGCAAGCTGTCTGGACTGCCTCCTCTCCTAAGCACTCCAATATAACTCCTCATCAAAACCATTTGCCTCAACACCTTACAGACCTAATCCATGCAAAACGGCGCGCCAGATCATTATGGCAGCGCACCCGACACCCAACAGATCGCCGCTCCTATAACTTCTATTGTAGACAATTGAAGCAGGAGTTGGCGACCTTCCGTTCCCAGTCCTTTAATTCCTACCTCTCCTCTCTGTCAGCTAGTGACAATTCCCTGTGGAATGTCACGAAGAAGATTTTAAAATCCCATCAAGTTTCCCATCCTCTCCGACGTGGTGATGACTCCTGGCTGCGTCTGATGAAGATAAAGCCGAGGAATTCGCCACGTACCTCTCCAAAGTATTCACTCCTCACCCGGAATCCCAAAGCAATCATACCGCAGCAGTACAAGACTTCCTTCCTCAGACACAGTCCGGTATCTTGGCTTACTATTAGAAAAAAATTGACATGGAACCCACATACAAGACTTAAAAGACAAGAACTCAACCGACGATTTGGACAGTTATACCGACTACTCAACAGAAAATATGAACTTACAGTTGACAACAAATTATTAATCTACAAAAAAATACTGAAGCCTATCTTTACCTACGGACTTGAACTGTGGGGGACAGCTAAACGTTCTAACAAAAAACGCATTCAATCCTTTCAATCCAAAGTCCTCCGAACAACAGTAAATGCTCCTTATTATGTCTTAAACTATACCTTGCACCACGACCTTAATGTTCCATTTATTCCAGACCTAATTCCATCCAAATTTTCCATATTCCACCAGAACCTCATTAATCATCCTTATCCTATAGCTCAATCCAAATCCAGCTCTAATCATTCATACAACCCACCTAGAAGGTTGAAACGGCAGTGGCCCCACGACCTCTTGTAAATATGTATATATTGGAGTTCTAGCACTGGCTCGATTCTCCACTCAATGTATGAATGACGTGTATGAGCGATTTTTTAGACTTTATTTTATTGATTCATTGTTGTAATTTTATACTGTGTAAATATTGTATGAATGTAGTATGTATGTTATCTTTCACCACTACTATTGATAACGAATTGGGACAGATTGTAAGTTTACTCAATAAAGATTGTTTATTTGTTGATTCAAAAAAAATAAAATAAACAAAATAGGTCGTTGGGAAGCTGAAAAACATGGAACAGAAGTCAAATCGGTGTCACTAAACTTGATTTAAATCTTCTTTTTTATTTTTTTTTTTTGAAAAATTGAACTGAAGGTGATCAGATACTAAATATTGCTCAGAAGTTTGTTAAATTTACGGATCATCTGACAATATCAAAATATATAGAAAAACAAAACAAAGTGGCATCTGAAGACATAGAGATTAAAACTGGTAATTAGCTTAAACTGAGGGTTGTTTTTTATTATTTATTTATTTATTTTTTATTTGCTTTTGTGTTCATTAATAATGTAGTTAAATAAATATATTCTAATTTATACGAATAGAGGTTTTTTATTTTTATTTATTTATTGGAATTTACAACTGTATAATGGAATACAAGTAAATTTGAGTAAAATTAAAAGCTTGAACACCGTAGAGAAACTTCTCAGCGAAAGCACTCTATTTTTTAGTAAGTGAGGCAAAAGTAGATTGTCACAATAAATTTGTATAGTTTTATTTAATAATACAATTCTTTAACTTTAACTAAATAGAAAGTTGTCAAGTGTAGTATTGGGAGATTCATTAATAAGAATTTTAATCTTATCACCATCTTGACGTAAGAGACAAATATTGTTTTAAGAATTAAAAATCTATTTTTCCCGAAGCTGATCAAATTCAGAATCGCTGATAAAGTAAACGCACGCAATAGAGCACTTAATCACAATCACTTTTTGTGAATAAAATGTATTTATTTATAGAACGACGTTGAATTAAACAAAATAAGATCATTCATAAAATTGATTTTAGTATTAATTTTTGAACCATAATCTTTGACCCGTAAACCCGTCATCATTGTTCCATGAATGAGATCACAAGATCCTTTTTTATTAAAAGGTGGCCGATAATGAACTGTTTTTCCTTCTCGGTAAAAAGGCAGTCATCATTACTGGAATCTAAACGCCAACCACAAGCCTTGTTTTGGTATTTTCTATACTTATCTCCAAATTACTGAGTTCGTTAGCTTAGGATCACGTTTTCTCCGAAATTTCTATAAGGAAATCCGTATCTTGTCACATATGTTCAAGGATTAAAGAAAACAATGATAAATATGTTATCTATGTGAGATAACTATTCATTTTCTTATTTCTTTATTTACTATTTTAGGCGTTTTCTAATGAAATTGTTTAACTTTTTTTTTTTTTTTTTTTTTTTTTTTTTTTTTTTTTTTTTTTTTTTTTTTTTTTTTGAAGGATTTACTTCGATTGAAGAGTAAAATTTTTGCAATATAGTTTCTCATTTCTGAGAATATGTCTAACTAAAAACGTATCAAAGAACCTATATTAATCACCCCACTAGGAAAATTTCCAAGCAATCCCGTTGTAGACTTATTTTAGAATACCAAATAATTTTTATTCTGGGACTGGGTTCCTTAGGAATAATAGGTTTGTAATGTTGAAAATTACAACATGCCTGTCTTACAGAAAAAAACATAATAAACAAATATTTACAATCATAGATAAATATATATACAACACAAAAAAAAAAAAAAAAAAAAAAAAAAACCTAATGAATAAATATAAACAATTCTCAGAAAATCATTATGTTATTTAATGAAAAATAAATCAGTTGATAACATAGTTTAAATATAAAAGCTACTTTATTCTGGTACTATATTCTAAGAGTAAGCTTAGCTGTGATATTTCAATATCTGGCCAAGAATTAATGAAAAATAGATCGATTTAACATAAATTAAAATACTATATTAAAATTAAATGAATTCTTGTAGTGACAATTTAAAAAAAAATAAATAACTTCTGTAACGATTGAACCAAAAGAAGTTCGCTAGATATTAAAGTTGAAGTATCATAAATAAATATTTGTGAAAAAAAAAGTTTAATCCAATCTAACTAAAACTATTTAATTGTCAGGCAGCGTCATTTTGGGATGCTAGAAGGTAGCATTGGAGCGGCGTGGTCTAGTGGATAGAGCACTAGTCTACTGCGCTCCGGGTTATGGGTTTGAATCCCAGCTGTGGCGGAATATTATTTATTCTGTAATTTCAGTCGGGGGGCGACCCTAGGGTATGGAGACCCTCCTGGTGCAGACCCATCCTGTATAAAGTAATTACCAAAATTGGGGAAAAACCTAGCGGCTGAGTGTGATCTCGCCCTAATCACCTTATTGCACGGCCGTTGGCCTAGTAACAGTACGAATCTCTATATGTACTAAGCCCAAGACCCTTCATGGGTAGTAGTGGTACAGGTTTTTAGAAGATATTTGTCGGAAGAGAATTCCAGGAACGAGCCAAAAAGGAGCATTCATATTTTTTTTGTTCTGTGGGAAAGAATATAAAGGTTGGATTAACGGGATTTCCTCTCAAATGGATAAATTGAGGGTTTGAACTGCAAGAGATTGTAGATACAGGGAGGGTGTTTGATATAGAAAAGATCCATGGAAATATTGCCTACATGTGGGGAAAGAGCCCCTTTGATTCGGTATCTTTACACTTTATCTCTATGAGATAAATGAGACCGCCTCGACTTGCCGAACACGAATCTTAAAAAACAGTTCATAATCTTTTTGTCTAAATACTTGAAGGTCTTCAGTTTCCAAATCGTAAATAGGAATGCAAGTTGACACCATATATTTACTATTAATCAACATTACTATACACAGATTTTTTTTTGTATAAAGACTATTTTTTTTTACACTTTTTTTATAGCCTAAGATGTAACCTCGTACATCCAAATTCACTAGATTGTTTTAACGCTATGATTAGATCGTGAACCATATTTATTGAACATTCTGTTTTTGTTTTTTTTTGTTGTTTTTTTCGTAGCCCCTTTTGTTAGCTCTTCTTAAAACCTTAGTTTTTGAATTTTCTCCTTTTTCTGCATTTATGCATTTTAAGGATGTCAGATATCTCTATAATACCTGCAATATATAATTATCTTCTATGAACATATAATGAGGTGATGGGACTCACCTTTTGGTTTAAGTAGAACCTTAACCTAATCCTAAAACCTAAATCTCAATATTCTGCCATCGTTGAGGTAATCCAGAAGGTGTTAGCTTACTATATATCGGATTGTTAATAGGTTTGACCGTTTCAAAGAACTTTTTATTCCTCTCAGTAACGAATTCGGAAAGTTTGTCAATTTTTAATTCCTCGTAAATTCTTGAGGTTTTAGATCTTTGAAACGACGTTCCTTTCACAATTTTCCGCAGTACGCCAATTTGGAACGATTGTAAACGTTTTTTTGTTTACTTAGCAATATGCGAAAAGAGTGGAGCACCATATAACAGAGTTGGACGTATAATGGCCTTATATATTGATATCTTCAGTCGAAGAGACATACTTGAAGAATTAATTAAGTGATTAAGCTGACATTCTCTGAAATTGATAGTTAAATATTAATAATCACTTATCTCACACAATATATGGGAAGTAAAAAAAAAAAAAAACTTATATGAGAGCTACCACGAAATCGATAGAAGAAATACCATTTATCTTTTATCAGAAAATCCCTGCTGACAGCTTCATCAGCTTGATCACATTCCATCATCACACCCCCCACCATATTTCACGATCTCATTAGGAAATTCAGTTATGTCGTGCCAGATCAAGATTATGTGACAGAAAATTGATGATACAGGGTAATGGAATGTTTCTGACATGCTAGCCGTTCCAAGAAACTAATTATTGGATGTCGGAGCCCATCACAACATCCGATGCAATAAAAGACTTAATGTTCGTTGGCACCATTTCAACCATTAAAATCCTTAATGAGGCGCTATTAAATGCACGATGAAACTCTTATTAGGATTTTAAACTTAAACAGCTAATATATTTTTATAGGCCATTCTTCATGCAATGCATAGACGCTCTTGATATGAGCCCAGAAGTATTCACATGTTAGAAAATTAAACCGTAAAAATTTACTGTTAGGTTTCTGCTGAAAAAGAATAAAAAACCGGAAGGGTTTTGGGTTTAGTACGTATTGAGTTCGTACTGTTCCAAACTCAACAGCCATGCAATGGGGTGGATGGTCGAGATACTCGACTGTCATATTTATCCTAAATTGTGGTACCCACTTTACTTCAGTGTCGCCCATCCTGAAATAACAAAATAAGTAATTTAAACATAATTCACGGAGCTAAATATATTATCTTATTTACTTCTTCAAGTTTGTTATAATTATCTAATGCGTAATTATCTCCTAATAAAATTTGGTTCATGAAAAAAAATATTCCATTTGTAAAAGTATGCTCAGAAATTATTGAAAATAGGTAAGAAAACCTTTCTAAAATAGCTGATGAAATTGCACTCGTCATTCGTGGAGAAGTAGCAAACAGGCTCTCATTAAAATAAATAATTGATTCATGCTAGTATGAAAAGTGTAATAAATTTAATAATGAAGCTATCCCCAAGGTTCGGGTTAAAACCCGCAGGTGGCCCTAGGATTTTTAAATGGCGTAAAAAATCATTAGTTATACCGTCCTTCGGAGGGACGTTAAAAGGGGTCCCGAGACTGTTAGGTACTCGTTAAAGATCCATATCCTAATTAACCTGGATAGGCAAAATTTAGGACTCCCACTGTAGTATCGTTCGATAAGCCACAGCAGCATGTATGGACGTTAAATAATAACCAAACATACAACAAAGCTTATTCATAGGGTTTGAAATCATTCGTCAAACATCAGCTCATAAAACGTTTTACTTTTTATTAAACATGTATTTCAATCTATCCCTTTATTGTAGAGAAAATAAAAGTGAAAGAAAAAGTACGCATTGTTTTATACTGAAGAGCTTTGGAAAAGGGATTTGTATAAAACTGCCAGGAAATTTAAAAAATATATGTAAACGTTCCTTGGAAAATTAAACTGTTCGTTACTGGGAGAGAGGCGCTGGGATTTCTAGAATTCTCCTTTACAACGCTACAAGTAGGAGTGAAAGTCTAGTCCGGGGTTCCTTTAGTAATTGTAAATATCCTTATAGCTCATACTATACGCAATATGCTCATTTATTTGTTAACTTTGTATTTATAAGTTAGTCATTTTTGTTATTATATGTATTTATTTGATTTTCAATTTTTATTTAATATGAATTTACCTTTGATTTTTCTGAAAATATTGTATAAATGTGATCTTATATCATCATCACTAATGTTTATTTCGAAACAAATCGTAATATATCTTAAAAAATAAAATTAATTTCCAAAAAAACTTCTAAAAGGGGTTGAAAAATTCCATCTTGCGAGAAAACAAGGGTTTTACCGTAAACAGAAGGGTCTGTTAAGGGATCTTCCATTTCGTCATTTTAGTCAGAAATTATGCATTACTGACTTTAAATGTTTTCTCGAATAAAAAAAATTAAATCGGTTTTGATTGTAAATAATTTATGGTGCGAAGTGTTATAAAATGGATAATAATTTTGGCAAAATGAGAGGGTAGAACTGTGTGTAAGGAGAGGTAATAGAGTGGTTGAGTTGGTAGCAATATCCTCAGCTCTAGGGACCAATAAGTGTCGCTCTCAATGGAGAGTTTTCGTCCATCTTGACATAACTTATATTTCGCTTCATATCCGCTTTCAAAGGTCCCAGTCTCAACTTGCAATATTTATTTACTTACCCGCTACCAATATACGTGATGGGAATTACTTTCATATATTATAAAGCGCTATTTCGAAATAATACAATTCATAAATATATATATCGTTCTTCTTCCAGTGGCGCGACAGGCCGTGTAGACCCTGGACTTCGCGGTGTAATTTCCTGGGAGATTACACTCATGTTTCTCAATGCATTTTGTAGCCTAGGGTCGTCACTCTCTAATGCCTAATTTTGTGAGTGGCCACCATTTTGGCTGACGGGTCTCACATACCCGGAGGAGAGGCTGTGAGTGAATCCCCATTTCATTGCATCCTTATAAAAACCCTCCTTGGACTAGGATTCGAACTCACAACCTTTAGCATGAGAGACTAGCGTGCTAGCCACTGAGGGTTCTCCATATTATATAATATAGGATATATTATATATCCCATATATGATATAAATCCTAATACCTTTTTTTGTTAGTCTCTAAATGTTGGCTGGCAGTTATCACATACTCCGAGGGATAGGTTGTGAGTAAATCCCTTTCATAATCCATAAATAATGATGATAATGAAAAAAAGTTATGTTTAAGATCATATAGAAACTTTTATAATCATTGTATGTATGTTTGATTTTCTACATCATGAATAAGAATTATGAAAAACGTTTTACGATCTGAATACAATCGTTCATTCTTGAATAAGAATAATATCTGTCCAAACGCGCGTAAATAAGAAATATGGCTTATGTGACTCTTAAAAGGCGTATAATAGTATTAACTTATTATAAATAAAATATAAACTTCAAAGTATATAATTTTTATGTACGCACAATGTAAGAAAATGAAAATTTTATTCAGGGAATATCAGTCAGCTAGGAATAATAATAGATGAGGAAGATGGTTTGGGGTGCGGTCATCAGAAGGAAACTTCATCGAAACCGTCTCAGAGTCCCCATGATGAAGGCCCACAATGTAGCCCGAATCGTCGGCACAAAATTAAAGTAAGTACTAATGTTTAATGAATGTTTCTTTCTGATGACCGCAACCCAACCATCTTTATAATCCAATATTTTCAACGGTCAACTAAACTCAATGATTAAGAATAATAATAATGTGCTAAAACAGTCTTGTGGTGTTTCATATCCAAAAAAATAAATAAATAAGGCTGTACTTATATGGCTTAGAATAGCTACAATAGCAGTACATACGATATATTAAAAAAGTAACAATAATAAACATATATGTACTTGGAAACATTACTATTAAACTGCTCACTAAAATCGCAAAACTATTGAAAAATAAATCTTTTTATACTTGCATTTTTTAGTAGCTCTTATTTTAGAATGGAATGTGACCAGTAACATTATTCTGAATTTGTTTTAACATTTATTTGGAACATTGATTGCTGAATACATGAAAAAATAATTTGTTTATAAATGAAGTTAAAGATGATTCTTTCCTTATAAAGGTAGATAAAGGATTCTAGAAAGATGCGGCACGCAAAGCAGATGATTTTTTAAATGCTGTTGTTCTATGAAATGGCAAACAGAGGTTAGTGTGCTGGAATAACGTATGGAACGAATGCACAAAGGAACAAGGGATGAGTAGGTCTAATATTAAATCTGTTGGGTTTCAAAAGTAGGAAATAGGTATAAACTCAGGAGCAGTCGTCAAGAAACTGGATTAAGCGACTCGGCATACCCGTTGGGCACGCTGGAGCGCCTGGATTGGGTTTGGGTTGTTGTTTAGTCATTTCTCTTTCGATTGTATGACAATCATGACTCAGGGGTACTCCGTACCTCCACTGGAGCGCCTGGAACCTCTAAAGAAGAATCTAATAAACTTTTTATAGGTCTTCTTATCTCATTTTAAGCCCACCAAAAAATCTATCGAATACAAGGCAGCCGTTTATGTAGTGAGAGGAAGATGAGGAAAATAAACAGATACCGAAAAACTTTAACAGGCATTGTTAGAAACATTTTAAGGGTTGCTTTGAAATTGCGAATAATATGGGATATATGGTTATTCCATTAAAGGTTTTATTCAAAGATCACACCTAAATTTCTAACGGTATTATGAATATGGATAGGTAGTCGGTTAAGGTATAGTGCGGGATGATAAGAAAGGGAACCTATGGTAATAGCTTTAGTCTTTTTAAAGTGCTATTTTTAATTATTCTTTAATCCCCCAGCGTTAGTAATTTAAGTCTTCGAACTGAGATTTTGGTAGTTCCAAAATTTTCTTGTTTTTACCATTTCGATTTATTGAATAAAACAAAAGTTATAAGTGTGCAGGTGGAAAGCAAATCGCACTAAAATGCTCTGATACATACTGCTAATATCATCTACATCTTTCTCTTTACTCAGTACAGAAAACACCGTTAATAGTTAAAGTATTGCATATATTTTTCATAAGTTGGTAAACAAAAAGACGGTCCATTATGCCTACCCTCCCGATAGGAAGAAAACCAATATTCAGAGATCACTCAAGGACAAGATACACAAGAGCACTCGAAAGAGCTGGTGTTTGCTGGGCCTGGCTGTGTGCACAGGGCCCATTATTCAGAAGAAACAGGTGACCCCTGAACACTGTTTGCTCCTGCAACCGCTCGATCAATATCTAATTTCCATAATGTGATATTATTCAATGATAGAGCCGGGAGAGATAGTTGCTGTTAATCTATTATACGTGATGTTACAGGGATCAATCAATAAATGTTTGCACTCCTGATAACATACGTAGCATCGATAATCACTAGCAATCAACATCGTGTTGATAAATTGCTAACACACATGTGTGTGTATGTATATATATATATATATATATATATATATATATATATATATATATAATAATGAAAATGAGAATAATGATAATGGCATTCATAATATGACAAGACATGAATCAGATACACATTTTGTTTTAATTCTTGCCATCTCTTGCATCCTTGATTAAATTACGAGCTGTTTCTGGGATCTGGAAAATTTAAAATCTAATGATAACGAGTTACCTCCTTTAAACATCCGAATATTATGAAAAATACTAAAAAAATTTTAAGCTATATTACGTATTCGACACTTACTTTCATCTTACGAGAGTTTGACTTCTTCACTATTTGAGACTTTATTTCCTTTAGAATTATTTATATCATCTTATTAAAACTTCTTTACTAAGTAATATCTAATAAAATAAGTGATACAGATATTCCGAATCTATTTTAGACTAATTCGTCATGGTAGTCGAATTTCGATCATTCAAATTCTTCATCGATCCTAGAACTGCTACATCATCTTTGCCACTGTGTTGTTATCCTTAACACGTTCACACAAGTGTGACCCACACTTGACTGTCCCCTGTGAGACGTGCATTAGTCACTCGTTTTCGGAAAATAAGTCGTTAAAAAGACGTTTATTTTAATAAAAGAAGTTTATTTTATTTTTTCTCAATATTATATGTTGTAGGAATTAACAAGCAAAAGGGTCTATTTATTAAATATCTTATAACCTTTAACATTGCCTCTCAAAGGACTCTTATAGGTTAATTTCATTTGATTACTCTTTTTAAGAATTTTTTTTTTTAATTTTATGATTTTTTGATAATTTTACCTACTTTTACACGTGATGCAAGAAATGTGTTCCGAAGAAAACAACATGTAAATTCTGTTACAATCTCTCAATTAGGGTGTTAAAAGCCTCGAACTATTGCGATCTGCCACACGTTGGAAATTGCAACATTGTCGCCCCGCCCTATTAAGCAACCGTTGTTAAATTAAGTACACTTATTTCAGAAGAATGACAGTGGATGTATAGGATCTACCTTAAATTTTGTTTCAATAAAGTCAGTATATAAAGATCAACAAATATAAACGTAGGCCTTTATAAGGGGTTTCAAAGCCCCGATATTGCCTTTTGAGTGCTATCGAATATTGAAAACACTTCACTTTTCAAGGCTACTTGAGCATTTTTATTTTAGGCTCATCCTAGATAGTAACTTTGTTCAACAATATTGATGTTGGCAAAAACAATTTTAATCATCATATTGTATTAATCGAAATGACAAGTTATTACATTATAAATAATAAAATATGAATGATTTGAAGCTATTTCATCTACATCTGACCCACAGAAAACAATTAAATTAATATGATAGACAATTTACTGTGTCTCTACGTTGTAAATTTATAATAATAATAAAAAATTATATGTGGACTTATTAATATAAGTGACCACAATTAAAATAAATCGCTAAAGACAATTCAAGATGAATGTAACTACTTGTATTTCCGTTGAAAACTGGAATTCGAAAACCTTCAATACTTTCCCTTATATATATTTCAAATATCACTACATTTGGTGAGCATTAGTTTTATCCATAAATGCTAATTTGCATTAAATAATGAAATAATTATTCAACGAATGTACGATTGTCATTAATTAAGGTATTTAAATAATATTGGAGTCAATAATATTGGTATTTATCAATTACCTGTGGTATGTCAGTAAAGTTGCGCTAGGCATTATTTATATTTAGACATTATCATTATGTAATTATTTACACAGGCTCAATGAAACGACTACGCACAGCAAAACGTGGTTGCCAATAAATTACCAAAGATTTAGAAATACAAAGTAGTTAATACCCGTTAATTATCAGTAATGAGTTCATCTTAATATGGATGTGCAAGGCCTAAGTGATTCTTGTTAAAAGCTAAGCCCTAAATCTTTCATTAAGGTAATTTAAAATATTTTTAATGACATCTCCCTGACTCCCAAGGCATCGTCTACGGAACCAATTTTAGAAACCACGGATCGGAGTAGAACCTTGTAATCTGATAATATGCAGTTTTTATTATAATTGTATTGTAACAGATATTTGTCTATTTACTAGCCGACCCAGCAAACGTTTTTTGTCATATAAATTATTTTTAGGGGATTTCTAATGTAGAAAAAAACTAACTTATTGTAAGAGTGTAAGGATGAGGTATATGAGTAAAAGAGGCATGGAGTGCAGTGAAAGATAAGGGAATATAAAAATAACAAAACATCCTAACATCATTTTTTTAAGTTATTATAATTTACACTCGAAAGCATGCCACGTTAATTAAGTGTCCTTGTGAAAAACGTGGTGGCTCAAATCTAAGCCATAAACAGACATCTTTTGGCCTTGGGACCTATTAAATAGTCATTGAAAGTGCCAATCTAATCGGAAACTGAATACGTTTAAATTGAATTGGCACATCTGTGGGTATAATAGAGATTCGTGATGTAATATATTTTCACCTCGGAACTTACCATTTAAAACATAAACGTTTTTTATTAAGTTTTGAATAATCGGAGATCCAACCTTCAATCGTAAATTATGCGGTGCATGCCGGAAAATCCAGTCAGTTCAAAACTGATGAGAAATTTACAGCTCAAACTGTATCAATAAATTTATTTGATACCAAGTTCCTAGGGAACAACTGTTGTATATTCAGATTTAAATCGTTAACGTCCACATTTTTTTCCGCTAAAATTATCTTTCTGCATGCCACTCATGATTTATGGAATGGGTAGTACATCGGGAAATGTTTGTTCAACGAAGCATCTTACAAACCAATGGTTGTGCAGAAATCGGTCAGTAACTTTACGCATCCAGTTACAGTGATTTTATAGTTATTGAGCTGTTTCACATGAAATGTCCGTTTTTATAGTTTCTAAAATACATAAAGGATTTTGCAGGTCTCTGTTGTTTTCTTCCGAATGTTTACATATTTAAAGTAAACAGTTACTAATCCTCTACCTTTGTATTATAAAATTAGCTTCCCAATCAATTACCCACTTTTTAGTATACCTCCAATATGAACATGGAAACACGCGATTTTCGTGTAATATTTTTGTACGAGTTTAAACTCGGCCATTCAGCAGCTTAGGCCGCTAGAAATATTTGCAAGGCGTTTGGGAAGGGAGTGTTAATGAACGGACCATTCGCCGTTGGTTGCTAAGGTTTCAGCTGGGGATACCGACATGGAAAACTTGCCCCGAGGAAGACCTCCGTTCGTAATAAGACAACGATGTCCTCTAACATACAGTAGAAGGAAACCCCTACCAAACAGTTAAAGGACTCTTAGCACAACTAAATGCAGTGCATCTACTGCTTCCTGACATTTAAAGTGTATTGGGAAAGGAAAAAAGATCGATACATGGGTACCTCATGATCTCACTGAGTGGCAGCAAGACCCTATGTTTCAAAACATACTGTGCAAAAATTGAAAGGACTGGGCTACGAAGTTCTTCCGCACCCACTATATTCTCCCGATTGTCTCCAACAGATTACCACCTGTTCAGAAATTTAGACAACTTCGTCAAGGAAAATTTTTGGAAATGATGATCAAGTGAAAAGTTGCTTTTTCAATTTTTTTCACTTCAAAGCTCAGAGTTTTTCAGTTCAGGGATAAAAAAGTTGGTGTCACGTTGGAAAAATGTGTAGAAAAAGAAGGTAAATACTTCGAATAAAATTATCTTGTTTTCATATCGTATTATAAAAATCCTTTATCTTAAAACGGACATTTTATGTGACACAACCCAATATATTGGTAATCTTAGTTGTATATAGTTATTTTTCCATCGCTGGAAGTGAGAGTGGTTTTGAGAATGTTTCAGCAGATGAATCTCGAAGCATTTGAAAGCGCATATTTACTGTGATTTGTTTGAGCGGGATGAAAAATTATTAAATTATTAAAATGATCATTAAACATAGGGGTTTGTGATAGAAATGTAACAATTTAGGGTTTTATGTATTTTTTAATTTCACATTACAAAACAATTAGTCTAAAAAATGTTTAAACCATGCCAGAGGTGGACATAAAAATAGACAGGAGCCAATTCTCAGACCCATTGAATACGCATATAAAATTTCATTATTTTATTTTATTAGAATTTCGGTCAAGCCGTTTCGGAGGAGTATGGTAACATTGTGACACGAGAATTTTATATATCAGACTTGTAAAAATAAAGTTTGAACCAGGTACAACTTTATTTTAATTTTAATAAATTATTCCATGAATGAAACAAAATATATATATATATATATATATATAAGATACATTTTGTTATAGGTTTTATGAATATAAATAAATGGATTACAGCCAACTCTAAAAGGCGTTATTTTTTTCCCTTATCAGGCTTTGCATAACGTTTGCTAACCTATTGATTTCCAAGAACCTGATAAGGGCTACATTTGAAAACAGTGGTTTGGACCCGGCGGGCACAAAAAGGGGCCTGGAGGCAGCGGGGTATGAACATCATTGCCACCGACAAATGAGAATTCCTCCAGCCTCATTCCGACCTGCCCATCTCCTATCCTCTCTAATCAACTTCTTTTTTCTCTTCACTGACCCAATCCCCTGCTTTCCCTGTACTTTTCCGATTTCCTATATTTCTGTTAAATCAAAAGGAAAATCCCATCCAGAAAAAACATAGATGATAATCGGATACATTCAGCATGAAAACTTTGAAAAAATTACTCTCCCTGGGCTTAAACATAAAATTACAATGTGTTTATAATTAATTGCAATATGATCCTCAGTTTTATTACAGTAAACTACAGTTCAAACATAGTTTCTATCAAATCTAATTACCAAGTCTATAAGATCAATCTATCATTTTTATTTTTATGAAGAAGGTAAAATGAACTAGATAAGGCATGTAAGACATTTTTTACTAGGTTTGTGAAATAAATATTGATCTGAATAACACTAAAAATTGAAAAAAAAAAAAACTAATATCTTTTCTTCCCCTGCTATATTTGATCTTCATTTATGGAAAAAGCATTCCGAGAATCTAAGATCCAGACCAATCAAACAATCCTCAATAGATTCTAAAGATCCTGGAAAACGATGGTCATTGTGGGGAGATCAAAAGTCGCATTGGAAGGAGTCTTTCTTGCTCCCGAAAATGCTACTAGGAAGCTAGGACTTGCCGTTAATACCAAAAAAACGAATATATGATAGCTGGTCAACCTAAAAGTCATTGCAAAGACTTTGTCCATTTCACTCTTTTGAATGAATAAACCAGTTTATGTAACTGGGATCATTGGTTAACAAAGATAATGATATTTCAGCTGAGTTGACGAGACGAATAGCCTCAGCCTATAGGTGATAATATGGACTACGTTGACACTTTGGAGGTTTTTCAATATCTATTACTACAAAAATCTATAAGACAATTATTAGACTAGTGCTTTTTTTCATGGAAACGTGGGTTCTTTCGAAAGTTGATAAAATAGATCTCTCAACATTCGAGAGAAAAATTCTCGAGCGTATATAAGGCCTAGTAAAAGATGGATCTACGAGGAGGATATGGATTAGCAATAAAACATATTTCCTGCTAAAAAAGCCTGATGTTTATAACGGAAGATTTTTCAACATTGGCTGGCAGTGCCAAGTAGCCAAGATGGAGCTGAAAGAGATGGCAAAGAAAATCCTGGATGAGAACATATATGAAACCCGACCGAGGGGTCGCTTAAGACTGATTGTTGTATCAGAACTGGAGGGTAGCTTCACTTCAACGATTAAACTGAAGGAAGCTACTTGAGGAGCCCAAGACCTAGTGATGGGCTGTTGTGCTGATTGAAGATGACAATTTTTTTTTCAGACTATAACACATCTGGAATAATCTAATCTGAGAATAAAAACCAAGGCGGATCTTAATATTTCAGGAAATCATACTGACTTTTACGGATAGAATTATAGATAACTACATAACATCATAAGATAAAATATAAATATATAAGTATATAATATATTATTTATTTATTTGTCCAATAAAAAATATAAGACAAAAAATACTTAGTATAATCATACCTTCTTTTGCTCGAGGGCAAACGATAAAATAAAATTAAGAAATGTTTCTTTATAATTTAACAAAAAATTTACTCTCTTGGAATAATGGAGGCCAAGACCCAGTGATTGGCTGTTGTGCTGATTGAAGAAGAAGACTTTTTCAAAGTATATTTTATTTGGAATAATCTAAGCAGGAACTAAAAACGAAGATGGATTTTAATATTTTAACCAAGTGTGCTGACTAATATAGATAGACATATAGATAATTACAAAACATCATAAGATATTTTTTTTTTCATACCCTCCATTTATTTGTCTAATAAACATACAACACACTAAGAAATATTTAGTATATACATAACTTATTTTTCTTGAGGGCAAACGATAAAATAAAATTAAGAAACGTTTCTTTAAAACCTTTTTCTGGAACAATTAACCTGTTATAACGTTGCAGAATACAGAAAGGAACTTGAGTATTGTACGGATGGAAGCACCTGGTGTATGTGTAACTAATTCAAACAGCAAGTCCTAAGCCCTCATTACAGAATTAGTGCGCACAAAGCAGCTGGGCAGTTCTGTTTCCGAAACATTCCTTGCTGGGTAGGCCTAATTAATTAAATTGTGAATTTACGAAACATGTAATTAGTCAGTTCACAAGAACTCACTGAAATATTTCCGCGTCAGACTAATTATGCCTATCATTAAAAAACCATACACTCCCTTTTGAAAAAATAAATTTTTTTTGCTAGTTAATATTTAAAAAGATATTAGTGCTCGTGGAGTTAAAAGCCGGAAAACGTTCACCAAAAAACTTGAAACGTGCATTATGCAATTAATATTTCGAAATGTGCAAAATATAAACTTGAGGGTATGTACACCTTAAACGTCCAAAAAAAAATTTAATCTAACTCTATATAGATGAGAAACTTAACTTTTTTAATTTTTTCTGGCAAATTATTTCCCTGTTGTTAAAAAAAAAAAAACATTCACAAATCACGTGAATAAAATATCTATGTACATTTTTTTTTAAACTAAACAAAGCTATCTAAATCATTCAGTAGTTTAATCAAATAATTAGTCAACAATAAAATATTTATCTGATTTGTACCTTCAATAGTTGATTAGATTGTGAATTCACAAAACATGCAATTAGTCAGTCTACAACAACTCACTGAAAACTTTGCGCATTCAGACTATCATTAAAAAACCATACATCCCTATTAAAAAAAAAAAAAATGCCAGTTAATGTTGAAAAAAAGATAAATTTTCGTGCAGTTAAGAGCTTAAAAATGTGCAGTAAAAATCTTGAAATGTGCAAAATATAAAATTGAGGGTATATGCATCTTTAACGTTCAAAAAATAAATATATTTAAATCTATATAGAGGAACATAACCTTTACAAGTTTTACTAAGAAATTACTTCCCTATAGTTAAAAATCAGTTTGACCAATTAAGAGTTTAAGACTTTGGATTATAAGTTTACCGTAATAAAATGTGCGCCTAGGAAGAAAACATTATTCTTATTTTATAATTATTATAATGTCAATATTATTATTATATGTAACCACTTAAAATCAAACAACAGAAGTATTCAATACTTTGGTATGATCGTAAATGTTTCCAGAAATAAAACACAATAGACAAAGAGGATTATATGTGTTAACATGCAAAAAATAATAATAAATAAAAATGAATTAACTGTGAAAATTCTTGAGTTTCTCTTGGGTATGCATGGACCATCTTTCATGCATACACATCGACTTCACTGACTACCTATTCTAAACTAGAGAGGAGGATTTCTATATTTCCACTTTTAAATATATTTTTTTACTTTATTTATTAAGTTTTTATTTTTATTTTGTTGTTCTTCTTTAACTTTCTTCTTAGTATATAGTTGAGTTGGTCCAATCCAAGATTGTCATCTCTCTTTCTCTTGCAAGAGCCTTCATCTCCTGCAATTTCTTTATGTGCTTATTTTATTTAATACTCAACATAATTGTTAATTACTAAATCATTTATATATTTGAACAGATGAAAAAAATGTTACAAATACAATGAGGTTAGTTATGTATTCACTATGTGTTTATTATAGAAATATCATGTACAAAAAAAAAAAAAATAATAAAAAAATAAATAAAGCATGTCTATGTTATGAAACATGATCATTATCTAAGGATGTTGCATATTCATTCTACGCTGTAAAGTTGTCTAACGAGACTTAAATTATGATTTAAAAACAAAAAATATTCAGATTAATGCTATATTAAGCCCAATGATTACCTTATCCAAAGCTTTTCATGAAATTTTCTGACAAATGTTCTTTCTTCGACAGGATGAGAAAGAATGATTAACGACGATATTGTCGAGGAGGTCCTGCGAGGGGAGCTGGAGGCCGCCAAATGGGCAGTTCCCAGGACCCTCAAGATCTTCATCTCATCCACCAGGGACGGTGAGTACCAGTATATATAATCCATACTAAGTATCTTAAATATTTAAATGTTTTAGGAGCAAACCAAAAAGGATTTTTCATATTTTTTTTTTTTCATATTCATATTTGGAAAAAAACATCATTCCTGAGGTTTAAAATGTTAAAGTTCTCTTTCTATGCTTAAGAAGTCCAAACAATGGTCTATATACATATAAAAAATGTTTTTTTCTCTATAGAGAGTACCGCTTGTTTTTCAGTGACTAGATAAACGAGCTAGTTATTAATCACCACAAATAAGAAAATTCTTTAAATTATTATATTATTAATTAGATACTTTCCGAAGGTAAGTAGTTGCACTGAAACATATTCATACTAAAACATATTACTACAGAAACATTATAGAATATATATTATAGAAACATATAACCTATAAATTACTAAAACGTGTCGAATCCCTCCAATCGTTTACAGTCGAGCTGGATAATTTCAAAAAAATAGGTTTAAACGTTGGAACACATCAATCAGTTTTTCTTATTGATACATCACCAGCCAGCTCTGCTATTAACGTTCTATTTATGATATATCAGCCATTTTAATATCATTATGTAAATTAACTTCCAGTGGTATTATGAAAAAAGTAGTAACTTCCTTTTTTTTTATAATTCATAAAAATGTATAATTTAAATATATATATATATATATATATATATATATATATATATATATATATATAATTTTAGATGAATTAATAAGACTTAGTGATTTCTCAAAACAAATTTCCGAAAATTTTTATAAAAGTAATAATTTGTTAAAATATTATACGTTTAGATATTTATAAATTATACTTTACATAACATAATGAAACAATATATTTTAATCTTATAATTCCAATATAGCAGCAATATAATTATAAATTCAATAAGGCATTTGATTACTTTAGTCACTTTTTATTATATCAAAAACTTCTTACGTTATATACTCTACGTTTTAAAGTATTTCCCTCATTTTCAAGATTTCTATATTATGTTGACCCAACCGATCATCAATGTTTTCCTTTAGCTGCAAATAATACTTCACCATATGGCTAATTCTACAGTCAATATCCATAGTTTCTTTTAATTTTTCAACTTAAGGAATTTCCATTAAAAAGACTATAGCAAACACTAACTTTTTCTGATGCTGAATATATTTTTATTTTATATTTATGTAAATGTTTTTTGAGTAAGTATATATAATATTAACATAATATATATATAAATATATATATATATATATATAATATATATATATATATATATATATGTATATATATAAGAATAATTTTTTATAGAGATATGTTTTGAAATTATCGAATCAACATTTATATTTTAATCGCTTTAGAGTAAGATAAAAAATCAATAATCATACCATAAAATGTAAATTTACTTAGGATCAGAATGACGTTAAAATGTCTGATATATCATAAATAGAATGACCAAACGAGAATGACCAAACCGAAAAAAAAACACTGTAACACTAAGGTTTTGGAGCATTAATATTATCTGTAAGTTTTATTTAATTTTTACAAATAGAAATTTATTAATGATCAATTAATTTTCTATAACGGATAATATCTGATTTCAGAGAAAGGGGAGAGAGAGAGTGGTGGGAACCCTTAAATATTAATGACTAGCCCGGACTACGATATAATGAGTTAGGCCTACATTTTCGTGACTTTATTGGAACCTCATTTATCCATCGTGAATTCATTAGTGTTATTGTTTATTTCTATATATTCATTTTGAAGTTTTTCTTTAAAATTATATATATATATACTCGTATATATATATATATATATATATATATATATATATATATATATATGTGTGTGTGTGTGTTTTTAATCTGATCCAAAAAAGGAGGTTTTTTACTGTTCTATATATTTCCATTTATTAATTGTATAACTACATACATACTGTGTAATGTTTGAAGTTTTCTTTATATATTTAGTTTATTTATATGAAGTCACTATCTTTATGTTTAAATATTTAAATGATGTTATGTATATTATTTCTTACATACAAAGGGCTGGTGGAACATCGGGCCCTACCTTATATATAATATTCCATTCACGTTCACGGAAGTAGAACAATGTTTAAGTTGTTAGCAATGCAGCGCTGCACTGTGGTGCACTATGCATCTATGCAGTCTTATTGCCCCATTGTGACCATTTCATATGCTCAGACCGTTTCTGTACTACATCCTAAATTCCTAATTGCCAATTAATGTCGAAAGATATTTAACTAGTATCTACTCATGGATTTATAAGTTCAATTCAATTGTGATATTTATTATTATTTTATTTTGTATTTTATAAATTACATCTAAAGCTTTTCTATGCCTCGCTTAAGTAAGGATACAAAGTTGATAAACACAAAGATATAAAAAAAAACATTAATCGCTTTAAATGATTACATAATAATTAATCATTTTCAAATAATTATAAAATTGTATTACAATATATCTATAATATGTTCAATTTTGATGAAAGATTCAGCCCCTCTTGTTACAATATCCATACACCTTACACATATTTTTTACAAATAATTTTCAATCGGCCGCCATTTTTAAACTAATCGGATTATTTGTTTTCGGATTATCGATTGACGACCGAATGTTTTTTTTTTTTTTTTTTTTTTTTTTGTATTCCACTCTTGTGATTCTCGTATTTTAGAGCCAAGAAAAACAGTTGTGAAGAAAAGAAACAGGTGCTTATAGGCTGGATGTGTATTCTCCAGACTTTGATATTCTTATGCCTTAACCTTTTACTTTTAATATAAGCTTAGGAAGGGTTCATTTAGGTATTTGAGAAATAATTAAAAATCTTTTATAGGTATTTTGTAGGATGTTGGCTGGACCCCAGATCAGCATCCACAATTTTCATAAAATGTTCCATTAAAGCTTGAGAAAGAATCGACGCTATTTAAAGTTCAATATTTGGGTGCATTTATCGTCAAGATAGTCAAAAGCCTCTCTCATCTATATTTATCTTTACTCTTTATTTTTATCAATAGATCACATTTTATTTTATTTTTTAAACAAAAGCTATTTCGATGTATAAAATTCCAGTATGAAGAACAAACAGAAGTTAGCTCTATATATGGTATTTAAAATTAAATGAAAATAATAATTTAAATTAATACGATTCTTCGAATTGTTTAATAATACAGCAATAATAATTTTCAGTATGTTTAATTACTCTTAGAGATTTGTTAATTTCATGTTATTAAATTTCCACGAAATGATCCATTTACCCCCCCAGCTCAAAATAAATATTGCAATTAGTAGCGTGTATATTTCGTTTAAATTCCGTACATTCCAGAATAACTGGATGTATGAAATGACGTTTGTTGGTAGTAAATGAAACAATCATGTGCTGAATGGAATCTTGACGTTATTAAAACTGTTTTTGTTTTTTAATTAAATCGTGAATCAACTGAATTTTATCATGAAAATCTCATTTGCGTTGCAAGGGTTATTACCTTTATATAATTCGTTTATTTGAGATAATTAACTGCCTCTTTTTTTTTGCTTTCTCTCTGGAGTTTTTGCTGTTCAATGAAAACAATAGATAAAAGAAAGAATTATTTTTGTTATATATATATTTTTGGTTCGTTATATCAACAAAAAACATATTTAGTGGCAATTTAGTTCGGGCTGATATGGAATTGGTAATGTTGGAAACGTCATACCCCAATGTTTTTAATTCCTCTTTGATAATCGATTCTGGAGTAGATGCATGGAGATCCTTAATAACCACTTTCGGGTTCTTATCTTCTGACAACTGATAAGTGTGAAAATCGGCGTTCACTTTTTTTAAGCTGCGTACGGCCAATCTGTGTGATCCCGGCGAGGCTGGGTAAAGTATCGCATGCCTAACTGTTGATTTAATGTTAAAGTGATTCTGGCCTATTTCTTTATTCAAAAATGAAATTAAGGCTTCTATATTTTGAATTCCATTTAAAAATATAGGAGGCGGTTTTACTGTCTGTTTCATTTGGTTGGTTGTAGGCTTCTGTATTAATGATTTTTAAAAGTGGATCATACCTGTTTGTAGTTTCAATGTTGTAAATTTTTTTGGTGCTTTTTCTTAGCCCCCCTAAAGAATAATGCCGTTTTCTTCCCGTCACCACTTTCCATTCGTTGTTCTCCTCAGTAGAGGCAGAAGGACCTGCTTCTTGCTGCAGTTCCATACTTCTGTCCTCTTCGGGCATCATAGTCCCACGCTACTTATATCCACGAGTATAAATTCACAAAGTATAAATGTTCACTATTAGTAATTATTCACTTACAATCACTGATCATATTTATAAACAAATGTATCGTGCACTGTTTTGAAGAACAGAACATAAAAGAAATGGTACTTAATTATTTATTTAATTTAACATAGCACTGTATGGGTTGCAGCACTATAATCTTTTCATTTTATTTTTTTAATTAACGTTTTCTATCTTAGTCAAAAGTAGATACATGTCGAACATCTTAGTCATTATGGGTGATCTTGATCCGTTTATCATAATGAAGTTCTTGGTATTTATGGAAAATAAATGTCAACCTTAAAAATTCAATTAAATCAGTGTAGCTAGCGAAAGTTTCCTAATGCTCGCACCATATTTTTAAATACCTTAAAATTACCTTGCCCTCCAGTTCTCTTCAACTCCGTTCCGCTTCCTTTCTCCGACACAGTCCCGGTATCTTGGCTTAATTCTGGACAAAAGACTAACTTGGAACCCACATACTAGACTTAAACGACAAGAACTTAATCGACGATTTGGACAATTATACAGACTACTGAACAGAAATGCAAAAATATCTATCGAGAACAAACTGTTAATATACAAGACAGTACTGAAACCTATCTGGACCTACGGACTTGAACTGTGGGGGACAGCCAAATTTTCTAACATCAAAAGCATTCAATCCTTCCAATCTAAAGTCCTCCGAACAATAGTTAATGCCCCTTATTATGTATCCAACCATACCTTACACCGCGACCTAAATATTCCATTTATTTTAGACCTTATACCATTAAAATTCTCTATATTTCATTAGAACCTTATCCATCACCCTAATCCCCTAGCTCAATCCTTATCCAGCTCCACACATCCTTACCATCCTCCTAGAAGGTTGAAACGGTAGTGGCCTCGTGACCTCTAGTAACATTTATATTGGAGTTCTAGCATTGGCTAGATTCTCCACTCACGTGCTGTATGCTTGTGAATTGTATATAGGTATGAGTGACTTTTGTATATATTTTTATTGATTTTGTTTTGTATATATGTATATTGTATTATTATTATTATATAAATTTATTGTATTGTATATATCGTGTGAATGTAGTATGAATGTTGTACGTTATCACTATTAAAAATGTCCTGAATTGGACTGAAAAAAAAAACCCTTAAAATTACTGAATGAAACTTATAATGGGTAGGACGTGGTCTCACTGCATGTTGGTATAATTTTTATTACTGACAAATTCAATCAATAGAAGAAATAAATACATATATTTTTAATTTATAATAATTCTAATAATTATTATAATAATAATTCTAATATTTAATATTCTAATATTCTAAAATTAATAGAGGAAATAAATACATATATTTTGCAACTAATGGACTGTTATTTTATATAAGTTACACAACAAACAGTCCAAACTATCTTAATCTCTGTATTGTAGCTTTCGGTGCCATTGTACCATATACATCTGTAACTGTTTTATCGAATTTTACTTTCTACATTCTATAAAATTAATAATAGAAACATTTTTTACCCCAAAACTGCCTTACGATATGTTGGATTAATTTAAGTATAGTATAAACAATTTTAACTAATTGATTATTGTTAATTTTAGAATTTTACACCCAGATATTGCTTAGAAGATGTTTAGTATGGTGAAAATAAGTAAAAAAGGTGATAATTCTCATTATTTTGTAAGAGCCTCCCTTTTTAAAAAAATTGTTTTTATTGAATTATTGCTTACTTTTTTAACCTATTTTAAAAATATTACAGATATATATGGCGTTGGCGTCCCAAAAGCTAATATTGTGCCTTAATAAAGAGATGTATAGTATGGACTGCTATCTGTGTAACCTACCTTAATTACGAGTATATTAAAGACAAGTGTTATAACGATTAAACCAAATTCTATTAAATGAAATAAAATATATGTTATTGAATAAAATATGTTTTTTATCTATTCCATGTTATTTCACAATATTAAACTCTAATCTTACCATGCTACATTCCCAATGTAAGTTAGAGATTTACTGGTGCTAGAGTTATTACAAGAAAGTTTTAGTTTTTATGCCAATCAGAGTAAGAGCTTCATATTTTCTAGGAGATTAGTTTGTGACCCAAGGGATAGAGCTGGAACTTTACTAGATAGAACATAACATCGTTCACAATATCTTATAATTCGACTATACATACTAAGAATATAATAAAATCCCTTATTTACAAAACTATTGTGTATATATTATTCATAATATTTATATGTAAATAATATGGTATAAATTATGATATTATTCAAATTTTACGTTTTTAGTTCACTTCTACTTTACTGTTTTTTTAGGCTATACGGGAATTTCTCTAGCCAGAGGGTAAGGTTGGTGTATTCATGCCAAAGTTAAATGACCTCTGCCACAGAGACGCTTTCGGTTATCAGTTTGCTGGGTAACGAACGGGCTTTCACGGCAACGGCAATAGCATCTTTAATAATTTATATATATATATATATATATATATATATATATATATATATATATATAAACCTGTACCACTACAACCCATGAAGAGTTTCGGGCTCAGTACATGTAGAGATTGGTGCTGTTTCTAGGCCAACGGCCGTGCAACGAGGTGATTCGGCCGAGATCACGCTCAGCCGCCAGGTTTTTTCCCTATTTTGGGTACCCACTTTAAAGAGGCTGGGTCTGCCCCAGGAAGGTCTCCATACCCCGGGATCGCCCCCCAGCCGAAATAAAAGAATAAATAATATTCCGCCACAGCCGGGATTCCAACCCAGGACCCGGAGCACAGTAGACTAGGGCTCTCTCTACCCACTAGACCACGCCGCTCCTCTTAATTTATATATGCATATACATAATTTCATTATCATGCCGAATATTATGCGAATTTAAATCTCATCAAACACAGCTTGAAGTTGAAACAATTATTTTAAACTACCTACATTATTCTTACCATAGCACTTCATAGCCTGCCGACGTTTTTATTTTTTAACCAAGAATAGTACATTTTCTTATTTTTGTCAGGAATAATTAACTCAAGCCTAATGTTCATGAAATCGATCCTGTTGGACAACAAACCCCTAGCTTCTTTTGAATAATGGACGGTATGAAAAGGGGAAACAAGCAAACAATGATGAAAATATTAAATTGTTAAATTATTAAAGATATGGAGAATGTAAAACCTGAATATATTTTTCTTCATGTCTGTTGGTTCATCCTCTCCTACGCTCTTCTTCCCATTTGGCCATTATTTTGGTCATAGAACAAAAGGGGGACCAGAAAAAAATACTACTACTGCTAGATATATATATATATATTTTTTTTGAACAGCCAAAAAGTATACTATATAGACATTAGAAAACGAAACATTGTTTTGGATTTCACTGGATTTATCAATTTTGACTTGAATTTTTTCCCTAAAAACATTTTACCAGCGATTTTTAGCTAATATATTAGCTTAAGGCATTATGATATAAAATTTTAAGACTTTATAAAATATTATGATATATTCTGTATTATTCTATTATTACAAGTAGATTTGAATTTTTCTTTCTCAAAATACGAATTCTAACTTATGTTTGCAGAAATGTTTCTTTTTTAACCGACAATCTGTTTTTTTATTTATTTGAAAAATATATATATATTTTTGTTGTTGTATTTTTACCCTCTTTTTTTATGGCATTGGATATATCCATACAGCAAGACATGTCAAATTTGGTTATTTAGTTTTTTCAATATACTTAAGTTATTTCACTTCAGATGACTTTTTTATTGATATAAAATAATTCGGTATACTGCTGATTTGATCTCTTCCGTTGATTGACAGTATGTCTTTTTATGTAGGATTATTAATAGTTAAAGTTTCAAAGAGTTTTGTTTTTTGGGGATTTTTATGTTTCGCATTTCATATATAACAATATACTGCAGAGTTTCACCCTTGTCGCAATTTATGCATGTGGCCGTTTCTGAAATGCCTATACGGTGCAAATAATTATTACATTAACCATGGATAGATCTTAGTCTACAATATATTTTTATTTCTTCTTTATTTAAACTGATTAATGAAAATCATGGCCTGCGGACACTAGGAAAAATTGATTTATAAAACTGACCTGTTGAAGATAGTGCATATTAGTCTTTTTTTTTCTACAGCCGTCTTTGTTTACTGGATAAAAATCAGAGTATGAGACTGAAATGTATACCGGTTCACTTGTAATTGTAGCATCTTTTGCTAGTCGATCAACTTTGGCTCATGTTTTTTAAACATGAATAATGTAATTTTATTATGTTCATTAATATGTTGTTACTATTTATGTTTTTGTAAATTATTCATCACTTGTAGGGAACTTTAAACTGTCAGTTAATGTTACTAATGAAAAAACTAGTTGGATCTACGATTTTTCTTAAACGTAAATTAACATGAGTAATATATATGAGGCTTCACACAAACATATATATTAATAAATTAAAACAATATTTATATCTTAAAATTACGTCATAAGACAAAGGACGCTCCAATAAAATTATTTTACTTCTTAGGATTCATTAGGGATTTTAATAGGGCACACCATTATAGCAGATAATGGTTATCGAATATTCTTTAATATAGACATGGTTCTAACGATCTCCAATGTCTCTTGTTAATTTGTCAATTCACGAGAAAAAAGGTTAAGGAGTAAAAGTGCAAAGGGATAGGAAAGCAATAATATTTTGATTGTGATTAGAAAATATTTACTATTGGATAGAGATTTTTATAGTTTAATTCATATATCCTTCAGTTATTTCAGTTTTATCATTAATTTGTTTTTCTAGAAAAAGTAATAAGAAATTAAAATAAATATGAAATTGGTTGAAATTGAAATCGATCATATTTTATACTCATATCCAACAAAAGTTAATAGAAGATAAAAGACATTCTTATAGTATATACTGATTTACTGATAAAGTAGGTTAATAAATTAACATAGTAATATTGATATAGTATAGTTTTTGAGTATGACGATGCATAACTATTGGATTATGACTTAGTATAATTTGTCTAGCGCTAGACTATTTTTTTAACATAAAAAAACTTCATTTAGATGATTAGTTTATATGAATATGTTATTTATCAAACAATAAAATGGATTGATTATATTAATCGGAACATTCTCTTCTAATTTGTTTATATATATTTATTTATCATAACATATCAAAGATGATTATTCATATATATGAGCTTAATATGAAGATTATATAATAGTAATTGACCTATATTGAGATACAATATGGAAATTCATATATCCTTCAGTTATTTCAATTTTATCATTAATTTGTTTTTCTAGAAAAATTAATAAGAAATTAAAATAAATATGAAATTGGTTTTAGGCACATCGATCATATTTTATATTCATATCCAACAGAAGTTAATAGAAGATAAAAGACATTCTTATAGTATATACTGATTTACTGATAAAGTAGGCTAATAAATTAACATAGTAATATTGATATAGTATATTTTTTGAGTATGACGTTGCATAACTATTGGATTATGACTTAGTATAATTTGTCTAGCGCTAGACTATTTTTCTAACATGAAAAAACTTCATTTAGATGATTAGTTTATATGAATATGTTATTTATCAAACAATAAAATGGATTGATTATATTAATCGGAACATTCTCTTCTAATTTGTTTATGTATATTTATTTATCATAACATATCAAAGATGATTATTCATATCTATGAGCTTAATATGAAGATTATATAATAGTAATTGACCTATACAATATGGAAATAAATATAATATTTGAAAATCTGAAGATGAGGCATAAGGGACCTCGAAACGTAATATGATAATCATCTTTGATATGTTATGATAAATAAATATATATAAACAAATTAGAAGAGAATGTTCGGATTATTATAATCATAACTTAAATTGCTCTTCTATAATAGTAATTTATATAAAATAAAATGGATATAATCGATAAAAATGGATGCAGAAATCGATTTAAGTCTATTCTTTATTACTTTTATTCAGTTTACAAATTACACCTATTTGTTTATTCACTGTTTGGCAGTGGTGACGATGCTTGTATTATTCCTCCATTTCCTGTATTTATTTTACCTGTAGGGGAATGGGGTATTTTCGGTTAAAATAGCTGCTTCTGGGAGTACCTTGCATGGTTTTTTTTTTTTAAATATTCCTACATCAGGTGTACACAAAAGTACTCTAACATGAACTTCAATTCGACTTTCATTATAATATTAGTTTCCCAGAAATTTAAATAATTAACATTTAAATTGCAAAAAACTAAGTAAAGAGTTGAAACTATAATTCATTACAATATACGACTTCATTCTGACAAAAAAAAAAAAAAAAAAAATATATGAAGATGGTTGAGTTTTTAAATATATTTAAAAAATAGGTCCTTTCATCCGACAAAATTTAGTAAGTACTATTTTAATAAAGATAAAACATACGAGATGTTAAAAATCATTTAATTAGAGTATCAATAAAATATTATTATGATTTTTTTTTTAAAGTAATTTTATTAATATATTCTTTTAATGGTAATTTATTTTTTCTTTTACTAATCGTACATATAAATGCGTGAGTTAATATCGTCATTAGTGAACAAATATTAATATAATAACTTGAAAGGAGCGCAGAAGAGTATTGTTGAGCGTAAGAGTTATAATAATGCCATTAATATTTGATAACATACTGTTAGATTTTTTAATGTTTGATTTTTTTTTTTTTTTTTTTTTGCTTAAGAACTATAAAATTAGTTATATTTGGTGAAATCCGGATATAACAATTAAGAAAAATGTGAGATGTATTTAAAACTGATAACCAATATATGCCAGATGGAAGGGGTTTGAAAATACATCTATTGTACTTTAACTTATACCTGGAATCTTATTATCGATTTCATGTAATATGTATTAGTATCGATTTCATAAGTATCGATTTCATGTAAGTTCCTTGATCTTACAGTAAATGTTAAACTTTCACGAACTCATGCAAAACAGTAAACGTGTAACATTAATCTACCTCCTCTAACCGCTTCCTTAAGTAAACCTTAAAGAAGGCCGTTCTTTGTCAGCAAGTTTCAGAGGCCATCATCGTCTTCAAAGTTCTGTATTGGTAAACGCTTTCGGGTATTAGCATAATTGAAATTGATTTTGTAAGGGATACGTGATATTTTCTCAAAGCTTGCTAAGTTAATAAATTGGATAAAATAATGTAAAATATAGGATATTTCTGTTGAAATAATGTGTGTTCGTGGTTATCATTAATTACATAATTCATACGTGAATGAAAATAACTCAACTTTCACCTTGGCTTGGAAAAACAGTAGATCATGGATATGTTAGATTACATGTTAAATATGGTATGAGCATTAATTTTATTTCTATTCTTATGGTAATGATTATTATATTGATTATCACGTGCTATTATGAATGTCAGGAATATCATTTAAAAGTTTTTAATTTGCAACGTTTATTGTGAATATCAGGCTTACACTGTAACATAATCACCGTAATTACTCGATTTATGCTTGGCTCTGTAATCCCTGATGATGGCAGTTGACAATGTTGAAAATTAAAATTTCAAAGCGATTTATATTCCACCTATAATAGTTATTATTTATAATATACCACCTGTAATTGGCTAAGGCCTGTTAGTGGGTGCTTATAAAAAACATATTAAAGAAAAAAATGTTTTAAACGTGACTTTTTTAATCGAACTAATGTAGTTGCTAGCGGCAAGTGTTATACAACATAAAGTTTCCCCCTTTAAGTTTACGATCAGAAGACTGCATAAAATATTTGATCCAAAAGCAGCAAAATAGTAGCGTGTTACATTTTTAAGAACAAAAAAAAGTTACATAACAAAACTAAAGGCCCTTAACCAAAAGATATCTTTTAAATTTATATGATCCATGTAAAATTGTGTAGCAGATCAATTCTTCTTTTTTACATAAAACCTAATAGGTATCTTAGACTTTAGAGTACAATTCGAAAAATTATTTAAAAAAATTTATAGTTATTTCATTAAAAGTATTATTATATCAACCATTGCAATGTTTGTACTATAAAATTCATTAAAAACACAAAAATCATAACTGTATATTAATTACGGATGGAACGATAATCTAATTAAATTAATTTCTGTTGTTTCCTTTCAACAAATACTGTAACATGAGTTCAATATTTTACATAATTATTTATTTACGAGTTCATTCTTCTCACATTCATAATTAGCATATGATATTATTTTAAATTTGTAAATGAATAAAAGTTAAATTCTAATACTAAAAGTAAAACAAATCAGACTTCTAAGGGTTCAATTATATATAATAACAAATGTTCTCAACGTTTTGGTAAAACAAATTTAGTACGTGAATAAATGCATTAAACTATAAATTAACCTACTCAATTTTCATTTAAATTGGATAATTTTCATAACGGCTATTTTATGTAAAGCTTTATAATCTATTTTTAGCTTTAAAACTTGGGTGCGGAAGGAAGCGGCGAAACCCACAAGAGATGTAATCAGTATAAATATATATCCCCCTTATCTAAGTTTGCTGTTATTTTATTTTTCATTTAAATCATTTTTAATAAAGGCAGTTCTGTATTTTGGCTATTTCCATGTTGATAAATAAAATTCGGTTGTTCAATTCAATTATTTAAACACACTTTTCGATAGCTTTTATGTAAAACATCATTAATCAGTTTAGAATATGAAACTGAGCAGTTTTAACAGGAATAAAAATAAATAAAAAATCAATTATACTACCACTCTAATTATAAGATGAAGCAATTTTAATTGTTTTCAATATAAGCAACAAATTCGTTTAGATGTTTCATACATGCTACACATATATTCTTTAATACATAATTTACATTTATTTTCTAGAAAGAGAGCTAATAAAAAAAAAAAAAAAAAAAAAAAAAAAAAAAAAAAAAAAAAAAAAAAAAGGGAACACTTTGGTGTTATAGCTAGCAAAAAGCCTTCATGTCCAATATCGCGAATTTAAATACGGCAGAGAAACTAGGTTTTTTTTTAAGAGAATACAAAATCCTTGGTCATTATGCCGCCATTCGTAGGGGACCGAAATGTGGTCAAGAACCTGTGGGATACCAAGTGCTCGTTAAAGAATCCTATTTAAATTAAATTTGGATAAACAAATTATAGATCTCTCGCTATAGAACCGTCTGATTAGCATGTAGGATAGTAGCATAAATATTTTATTTAATTTTATGGAACTCTGAAATTTTTTTTAACTATGGCTTCTATTAAATCGGACGGCCCAGTACCACTCCGATCTGGATGGAGTTTTGGTTCTAATTTTTCGTAAGCGGAAGCATACTTCTAGATATCTAGCTGCTACAGGCAACAGTGTGAACACAGCAAATTTCACAGATATCCCAGGAGGCAAGTGGTATATAACTTACCGGACGCGATCACTTTACAATAGTAAAAATACATTTATTCTCTACTATATAAGATTTTTTTTTATGTTTTTTTTTTGTTTTGTTTTTTAGCATACCTTCCGTTTGCTTAAAAAACTTATTTCTTAGAACTCTCAGTAAAATTAAACCCTTCGATAGTTCTATTGTTACCATAGTTCTGAATGATACCAGCCAATTTTTCTAGTGTAGAAGAACCTAGGCCCTTTCTATAAGCGCAAACATATTTTCATCTCTACCAAGGAATTGCATTCCCTTGTCCATTGAACATATCAGATCTCACGTAATACATATAGTCTAATAATACCCGTTTTCATCTATCAAATTTATATATGGTCTTATGGGTAGCACAGAAATCGACGAGTCTTCCCTTCATTCGATTCTCGTTCCTTAATCCCCTCTTCATTCCAATAACACCACCCTTTAAAATCTGGCCTCAACGTGTACATCTTGAACTAAAACTAATCTTTCTCATATACAAATAAAATAAAACATTGTACATGATTGGATACATTTTTGGATTACTGGTGTTTTTTTTTGTTAATAGCTAACAAATAAATTTTATTTTAAATCACCTGTATATGAAAGATAAAGGATTTAACAAGGAAATACAATATAATAATTAAAAGATCAGAACCGGATTTTCAACATGAATGAACGTTTTCATGTTATTTGTGTTCAAATCCAAGTCTTAGTAAGTTTAGCTTAATTTAATCAGTTTGTTAGCTTATATGTGTATTCTTACCTCGAAAAGATCGTAAATTATGTCATCGATTTTTAAAATAAAAAAAATAAAATCTCTAACCAAATCTATGATTAAATTCGTTCTTTAATTATTGTATAAAGTTTGATGAACATTAATTTTTTTTCTTCCGAAATTCCAGATAATTTTTATTGATCGTAAAAACAAAAGTTATAAAAGAAATCTATTTGAAGCTAAACGAAAGATACGAAGGGCAGGAGGAATAATAGAAACCAGTCCTTAATTATTTGATGGTATATGCCAATATGTCGAACCATCATCAACATGAAAGGAATTAAAATAGTAAAATAAGAATTGGGGTAGTTGTAGTAAATTAGAAATTAAAGCCTTCACAGTAACAAAGAATTGATTTCGCGCATGCTTGAAATAATACTGTAATGTATTGAGGATACTGAGGGGATTCATAATTAAATAATTTTAATATTAAACAATTAATGATAACGAACCTTTGTCGGCAAAACATCAAAAGGTGTTTACCTAGCCTCCTAGATTTCCCATCGGTATGGGCCCCCCAGCGGTACCAGAAACCTCTGGTAGTTTCCCCCCAGCGGCGGCCAACAAGAATATTAAGATGGGTGTAAAGATAAGAATAATAGCACAAAGGCTATACCGCCAACCGGGGCATTTCCCATCTCGGCCCACCCGAGGTGACGAGAATGAGAGAGAAGAACCGAAGAGGTAGTCAAGTTAGATCCTCAAGAAGAGTGAGTCGGGTTCCACCTACAAGAAGAGTAGGTGGTCGTCGGGGTTCTGAGAGCAGCTGGAGGATGATGCCAAGAAAGGGGACCTAAGACTGATTTCACATTCGCCAACCGGTTAAGTGTTTCAAAGGTATATTGTTATTTGTAATATTGTATGGCAAAGGTAGTAAAATGTCCCTCAGTATTCTCAATCAGAGTTCTAGGCAATGGGTTAATATAACTTATATGTGTAAATTAATAATTATAGTAATGTATTAATTGAATCTTGTTTACTTTAATCTTACCCTGCATGCCACCTATTGGATTGGTAAACACGATACCTTTGGAAAGGAGATCCATGGTATCATTAAATATAGTTTATATATTGACTAAATATAGCAAGTAAGCTAGTTTTTGAAGCTACCGCTGCCTTAGAAAAGCAGCCGGTCAAAAACATAGCAATACCTAAATCTTCAGATCACTGAAAGATATTGTGTTATAAATATTAATGGTGTACCAATTAATTTTTAAAAAAACAATAAAAAAAAAATGAATAAATTTAAAAACAACAACATGTGGTGTGCATATATACGTACGTACATTTTCTACCATAGATCGTACTCGAAGGAGATTAATGTTACCAGTTAGTTTTTCTGCTAATTTTTGAGTATTTACTTCTAGAAGCTGAGTAAGTTCAAACTCAGGACTCCAATAAGAGTAATTCAGTGACCTACGACATACGCCTTTGCTCTGTTTGTTTATTCGTTCATCTTTATGTTAAAAAAATATATCTAAAAGAAATCAGTTTTTATTTGGCCATCTTCCAATTTATATGGGTACTCTTTTGCTGTTGTAAAAAAAAAAACTACAATTAAAATTGTTTAAACCTTATACATACTTCAGATATTTTCTTAAACAATCATTGCTAAACACTTTTTTGAAAATTAAACTGTTCCTGTAATTGATATTCTGAGGTACCTAAAAATCTATAGGAGGATATATGGGAAGGCAATTTTGAAGAGGCTTATCGCCTGTAGATAAGAGGTGGAGGGATTAGGGCTTTGTCCGTCCCTTCTATTGACAGCCATTGTTTCCTGATCAGCCCTCGGCCCTGTCCCCAGCACACTTCACGAGGGCTCTCCTAGGTGTCCAAGGACCGCAGTTCTCCTGGCTCGGCGCTGCATAGGTAAAAAGAAAACTAATGGTGATTGTTTGTGAAGCAAAGAATATTTAAAAGTCTGTACAAGGCCTCTTTAACCAAAAAAAACAAAACATTTTTTTAAATATATATTTTAATCGACAAATAAATAAGCAATAAAGGTAAGTTAATATAAAAAATCTGATGAGCGCAACACACGCATTTTGCGTACCTACGTTGTTAAAACCAATATGAAATCTTATACATAAAATTTTAAATGAAAAATATTTAAAAAATACAGATTACAGTTGACACCTGTGTTTCGTTAACTGATAAATTATTTTACTATCTACAACAATCACTTTTTATCAGTTTTTTATTACTTTATGTATAAGATAACAATTTATTTCTAAACTCTTTACCTTTCCGACGGTATACTATACATCCATATTACTGTTCAAACTATACATCTATGTTAACTCCCAAAGACGGTGCAATGCAACGTTATATTTGTCTATTACCCGGAAGATAAGTCGACGATTAGCTGTATGACCTGCAAAACAATTTTCCACGTTAAATGTACGAATTTTGATGAAAAAAAAAAATTTGCTCATCATGTTAACGTGCTATTAAATCTCCCCCTTTAAGCCCTCTTAAAAAGCCTAGTAGTATGGGGAAAAACTTGGCCTCCATATTATCAAAATTAAAAATTCTACATCATATTGGAGGGATAAAAATCTCACTGGATAAACAAGAAAGTTTTTTAATATGAGAATTCGGAACGTCTGAAAACTCCAGAGGAACCTGTTAAAAACCAAGAGAATCTTTTAGAATCATTATTAGATGAATATCAGGCTCAAAAACAAAGTAAAAATTGTGGAAATCTGTGTAAATCAGGCGGAGCAGTGCCAGTTTTCTAATTGTGTAGAGCTAAGGGTCGTACCTGCGGGAGTAGCAGAAACATCTACGGTTGTCGTCGCTATTGGGACCAGCTTGAGACTTAAACTGAGGGCAGACGATATTGAATGCGTCTATGAGAGAGACTAAGAGCAGCCCTCAAGACAGCAGCGATGAATGAAGACAGCTTTATCTGACACTTTAGTATCCAGTACCTTCCCTCTCTTCGCACAATCTTATTCAGGTCTTCTTTAATATGCCTTATTCAACCATGCCGCTTGGAAGATTCCTAATTTAATCTTGATTTCTCAACTAATGAAGAATTCTTTCCTTGAGACACTTCACCATTCCTTAGAACCCATCTATACGTCCTCTTCGTTAAATGATATGTTTGAATGTCCACCTTCGATTCTACTGGCTTTTCTATATAACCACGCTCCTCTCAAAACTGCTTCATTCCGGCACCTTCCTCCCCTTCCTTCGCTCCTTGGATTACCCCGGAGATAGGAGTCATGATGAAAAGAGCAGGCACATCCATGAGAAGTATTCGCCGCACTCGACTTCCTAATGATTAAATTACCTTTAAATTACTACGAAATCTAACCCAGTCATCTATACCCAGCGCCAAGGCTAAGTTCTTCTATTACTCTTTAACCCCAATTCTTTATCCCAGGTCCAATTAGAAGATCCTTAAAAAGTTCTGTTATGAATCCCAAATCATTTAATTACTATCCTTTTTCCGCTGATGAACTAAATGCCTATTTCACCAGTTATGTTTCTGCCGGCCTCACCTTCTAGAGTTCAATTTAATCCTTAAAATTTTTATGTTTTGCATATTACTCCTGATGACCTACTTTTTTCTATTCTTAAATCTTCAGCCAATGACCAAGAAACTTATTAAACATTGCCTCTCTGTCATTTTCCCCGTCATCTTACACATTTATAATTTCTTCCTTTAAAACTCCTACTTCTCTCATCTTGAAAAAAGGTAGTTGTACGTCCTCTCAACAAAATTTCTTCTCCATCCAATGTTTCTGATTTTAGACATATTTAATTTGTTTCCAGTTCTGAATCGTTGGAAATATTAGTCCAACACAGCTCTCCGAATATCTAGAACAAAACTCTCTTCTAAACCCTGTTCAATCAGGTTTTCGTTCTTGCTATTGATTGTTTAAAGCTTTTGATTGTGTCGATCATGATATTCTACTATCTAAACTTCGTAACTTGTCTCCATCCAATAGTACCATAAAATCGATATTCATTCCTTCTTATCTCATCGTTCAAGGACAGCAGCCGTCCTAAACAAATGCCATTCATCTCATCCCCTCCTCTCACGTGGTTTTAATCAAGGTTCTTCTCTTTTACCTACCTTTTTTTAGATTTATATTAATGCATTACCAGATTGATACCATTCTTACCCTGATGACCTACAAATATACATTTCCTTCGATCATTATAATCACATAGAGGCATCCCAGAAAGTACGGATGGTTATAGATCAATTTTGTCAATGGGGAAACAAAAAAAAGTTGCAGCTCAATGCAGGCAAAACCATAGCAATCCGTATTGGGTCCAAACAAACCTTGAACTCCCTTCTATGATAAACGTTGCTCTTTCTCAAAAACGTTCCTATAACATTCCAAAAAATGGTTAAAAACCTTAGTATCACCTTTAATGAAAATCTATCTGGAATATACATGGTTACATGTATCCGAAATATCCCGAAAATCAATTTCCATTTTCAAACAGCTCTATAGATTCCGCGAATCCTTACCTTTAAAACCCCGTCAGCTTCTTTTTTGCTCAATTTTCTTCTTTGACCTTTATTACGGTTGTCTGATGTATTGAGAATTTACCGAAGAAGTTTAATTTTATGTGAATTGAAATAAAAGCAAAGAAAAAGTAAAGAAGTTTAGTATAAATGCTTTTGGTTTATTATTTTCAATAATGAACATTTGTAATCGACCAAAAAAAAAATAACCCCTTCTCGAAATTTGAAACCTTACGTCTCAAGATACAGGGAACCCGAATAACGAATACAAAAAATCCGTTTCTCCTATTTAATTAATAAATACCAATAAATAATTGTTCTTTGTGTTATTTCATAGAGAATAAATTTTTTACAAAATGAAACTAACATCTCTATTAATTTTTTATACCTTTAGATTATTTCGTAAAAACAGATATTTCAATGTAAACTAAATTGGAATTCAATGGAAAATTAATTGAACTTTTAAAATGTATTTTAAATAGTTTATCTCTATATTTATGGAATTTGATTTACGCAAACTCGATCCAAACTACGCGACGGATTATTATACGGTTTTCTCTTGCATTTAAGGCTTTCTTTTCTGGAGCTTTTATAAGTACAATACATTCCAAATAAGTTTTTTTTTTTATATAGCATGAAATTAAAAAAAAGTTATACAACAAAATGAGTCGTTCACATTAATATAAAGTTTAAAGTTATTATAAACCTAAAAAAATCATTAAGGTTCTTTTTCATTAATGATCTGATGAACCCAAAGCGATAAAATCTAAATTGTTCCACAGTATCTCAAAAATCTGGTGCGGGCAACACACGACTTTCACTTACCTCCATTTTAAAAATCAATGAAAAGAATTTTAAAATACAGTTAGAGATAAAAATACGTGAAATTATTAAGGAATTAATCAAATTGAATTTATATAGAAACATGTGTTTTATTAAAAAATCTATTATATTATTATCTTAAATAATCAGTAAGTTTTATCTTCTTTTCATCACTCTCCATTAACTTTTAAAAGCTTTTGTTTGAGATGATATTTTTTCTAAAATCTTTAGCTTTCCAACGGTATATCATGCATGTATATTACTGCTCTTATGTTCAAAAACGAAAAATTGCATTAAAAAAGTATTTTTTTCTGTTTTCTCCTTTAGTTGGGTATCGAATTTATTCAATTTATATATTTACCTGTTTTTCATCAGCGTTAACAAGATAATCTAGTTATTATTATTGAATCTACAAAATTAAAGGTACTTTAGAGGAAAAAAATTTAAAATATCGGCATTTAAGCCCTGTCAGACCATTTTTATCCAAATAAAACCCACATAATATTAAAGCCCATTAAATGTTACATCGATATAGCGAGTTTCATCAAAATCGTTGGAACCGTTTTTGAGAAAATCGAAAAAAGGTGCAAAATGCATGGTATAAAGTGCCTCTTCTGGTAAGTTCATTTTGATTAAAAAAGTTTTGTCACGTCTCGGGCGTATAGTTGTCTTAAATATGAAATTTCAGTTTCATAGGACTTACCGTTTCCACCCGGGGTTACCACACACAGACCTTTTTGCGGGACTTGGTTATTTGGACTCATGGGACCCTAAAACGTGTATTTCCGTTGAAAACTGGAATTCGAAAATTTTCACGATCGCAATACTTCCCCTTACTATATATAGTAAGTGAAAGTAAAAATTACTATGGTTGACCAGTATTAGCATAAGATAAATCTAAAAATTACAAAAAAAAATTATTCGTCAGTAGTAAGTAAATATGAAAAAGCTTGTATTAAAGAATTCTTTATCGCACGCTATAAATACGTAGGTATATAAAAATCCCTAGTATCGCATTAAACTTTATTGATGAAAAAATAAAAAAGCGGAAAGGAGACTGTTAGAAGGAACGACCACACATCGACCCAGATGTTAACTGCTTCTACCTCAAGGTTTTATCTCATCTAGTTCACTATCCGATACAGTTGTTTGGCTCTAATCTCCTTTTAGCATTTTTCCGATAGATAATAAAAATAAAGATTTCTTAGAATACTGTACTTTATTTTGATGGAATAGCCATTTCATAAAAAACGTTTTATAGCAAGAGGATGTATCGAGAAAATTCGAGGCTTTCAATGACAAAGCTATATTTTATATAGCACGTAAAATTATTTATATGTAATAGTGTTTTAAAATATATCTGGTACAAAAATTTCAGTTATTGAAAATAAATCTCACAGTAGCCTGTGAAGCGATCATTCACATTCACATGTTAAGAATTATTAACACTATTACTATACTCCTAGCATCAAATATGTTTTTTACATAAACTGTCGGTTTCGGAACTAATTATCAATTTTATAACTAACAAGTGGACCCGCCGATGCTTCGTACGGGCGAAAATAAAATGAGGTGTCATTTATGTTTAAAAAAATCTCTTTTATTTTTCAAACCATCTGGTTTTATTATTTATTTACACAATATACAAAATACGATATATACATATGTCACAGGATATTTGTCCTTCTATTACCCGAAGGTGTTCTGAGGAATATTCCTAGGTGCGCTGCATGCACTTTTAACGTTTCAGGGGCTTTCTTGCCTTTATGTATACAATTACGAAATTTTTTTTTTGTCATACAATCGAAAAAAATCTCTGTCTGACAGATTTAGATTCGATCGCTTTGGGAGATTTAGTTTATAGAGACGAAAAGTGCAATTAGCAAGAAATATGTTTATTTTATGTACTCTTTTCATTATTATATTTATCGGCAGAAATGAAAAGCCTGAATAAAAGTTGGTTAAGTTTAGTTGTTTGTTATTTCAAAGTGAAGCACAGAAAACGGACAATTTAATTTTCAAATATAAAGAAAACATGACTGCTTTCTATTAAGCCCGTTATTTCGTTAAACATTCAAGGACAATTCAGTTAAGCATACTAAATATTGTAGAAGCATGCTAAATATTAAAAGGAAAAATCGTATCAGCAACAAAAAAATAAAAAAACGAGTTATCCTCAAAAGTTTACCAAAGTTATCGCATTTATCGAAATGGAAGTGGCCAGGTCATGTGGCTAGGCTGGATCCCAGTAGATGGTTTAGAATTTCTGCCGAGTGGATTCCAAGAGATCGAAAGAGATGGGGAGGAAGACCATTGACGAGGCGGAGGGACGAACTAGAGCAAGTAGTGAGGGATTGTTGGGCAACAGTGGCCAGAAATAGGCAAATGTGGAATAATGTGACAAAAAATCAATCATTGAATACATGGTTATAAATTCTAGTTTGAACAAGGCAAGAAATGCTTTATTGTGTGTATATTTAAGTTCAAAAATGTAAATATTGTTAATAGCAGCATGAACTAAGAAGAGAAAATTTAGTAAAATTTTTATTTTAATTCTAATAAAAGACTTCTACCTCCCAAGAGAGAGGCTTGTTGTTATATCGAGGACAAAATAATGCTATTATTGTTTGTATTAAGAAACTATATAAATAACAAAGATTCCTATCCTATTAGGTTTACAACTTTTTTTTAAATTTCTATTGAACGATTTAAATTACATTTTAAATATTAAATTAAGTTCCTCAATCTCTCCTTAGAGAATCCTCAAGGAATCTCATTTAGTTAACAGTAAATCATTTATCATAAAATAGTATTAAATTTGAAATAGTTAGCTTATCATTTATTTTTGCATCCACACCTGTCGCTCAGCCCGTCACAATAAGCGGATTTGATAGCAATATTGAAGTAGTTAGTAGCCATGTTTGTTTATATTTATAACAACACACTATTTGTGTTAACAACTTTGTTCCCATCTATGATTAATATTTTTTCTATAGTCTTGCATACTAAATGGAAGAATATAACTTGAACGACCCTGTCAGACGGTTTTACCTCTTTTTCTAACAATAATATATGTTCATAAAACTAAAAACATCTATATATGTTGACTTGTACAATTTCTTTTATTGCTGATTAACATTTCAAAATCTTGCGCTTCGGTATATTATAAGTCTATGTTACTTCCAATAATTCAGGAATATTAAATAAGTCAAATGGAGTTAAACTTTCTATCGAAACTATAAAGTATCGACGATATATTTTTACATTCTTACAGGAGTTGACGCGCGATCCCTGGTTGAACGCCTGTAATTCAAACCAAATAAATCTATATACCAATTGTGCAGAGAAAGATTATTAGGGTAATTTTAGGTATCAATAAAAGACCCCCATCAATTAATATATTCTCGGACCTTAAAGTAGTGTGTACCAAAATATATTCAAGCACGGTCTCAATTATGAAGAAGCTGTATTTTAGACGGGATGAGCTAGTCGGAAAGATTGACCACCGTTCTTCTACAAGACTGATAAAGTACTATAGCCTAGTTGTACCAAGACCAAAACATACCTGGACGACACAGCAGGCTTGTTATTCCATTGCTACTGTTTGCAATAATATTCCTTCAATTTTTCACTACAATGTTAAAATATGGACGAAATCCCTCAATGAAGAAAGAATTGCTGAATTATTGAATTCAAATTACTTTTAGCTATAGACATGTCCTCAATGTCAGCCTTCGTCACTCATTCTGACATTTATCCTGTATACAAGTATATTATTCTTTATTGCCTTTTGATTTTGTCATTTACTGTTTCTTACTGTGTACTATGTTATGTTTCTTTATGATTGCTTATTATGTAATTTAATCTTTTATTTAGTTGCCTTAATTTTTTATCTTGTATATATGAATTTGTATTCTTTATTGCTTTTGGTTTTGTCAATTATTGTTTATTATGTGTACTGTTTTACTGTTTCTTATATTTTTTTTATTTTTATTAAATAGGTAATATATAATTCAAATTGATATTTGCATGCCTTAATTTTATATCTTGTAATATATACAAGATATAAAATTACATATGTATATGTATTCCTTATAGCTTTTTTGCTTAGAGAATTTCTGCTTCATACTGTGTACTGGGTTACTGTTTCTTTATAATTGTATTTTTATATTCATTAAGTATTATATTGTTTCTTACTTTAGTAGTATGTTACTTTTTCTTTATAAAAAAAAATGTGTTATATTATTTAAGTATTGTATTGTATCTTACTGTGTATTAATTGTAGCGTTACTTTTTGCTATTGTAGTTTTATTGAATTGCCGCAGGTGAACTACTTTCTCACACACAGGCTCGCCTTAGTGGGATAGTGTCTTCTACTTGCACTGTAAAATGTCTGTTTTTCTATTTAAATAAAGAATTAAAAAAAAAAAAAACTATGAACAGTAATTAATAATACATTTGAAAGAGCAATATTGTACATAAGACAAACATCGCCATTGTTGAGGATTCTATGTATTAATAAAATAAATAAATAACACTTATAAAAAAAAGTCCTTAAAAACATTATTATATGGGATAGAGATTTTAAGGCAAGAGCAAAAAGCCTCAAAGCTTTGGCCACAAAATTTCTCCAGAGGAGAAGGCTCAAAACAAATTAGAGGAGTTAGAGATAGCTGTGAGAGCGAAGGGCTCTCAATTTGGTGGGGCCAAATGAAAGTAGAAGGCCCTTGGTTGGCGAGCAATTGTCATCGAGTCCCTCCTCTAACGGTCTTCTATTAACACTCCCATTTAGGCTTTTCTTCTTTTAAAAAGTTTTCTCTTCCTATTTTCCTGTAAGTCCCCCTCGTCTTTATCACGTCAGTCAAGTAAAAAGTCTTCTTAATTCAAGTCAAAGAATGACCGATGAAAAAAAAAAAAAAAATGCAACTTAATTAATATGAATTGCTTTTAAGTGTTAATATAGCCTATCTCTAATTATATTAAAATTAAGTTTAATATTATTTAATTAAACATTTCAGTCAAATCCGACATTTACCTCCTCGTGGTACCCGATGGTTATACTAACACAGGCGGTGGGGCAGAAAGAGCTCCTACCTGGGTAAAGGCAATCTTTCTAGGAGTGGGTTACCCCGAAATCAAAACCCTGGCCCTCCGGGATTTAGGATTCGGGCCAGCACCCCATTTCCTTGGAAAAAAGAAAAAATCGCTTGCAGACTCAGTAACATAAATGTTGGAGAGACTGAGTACTGAGGACCGAGATGTGACATCATTGCAGAACTCCGGGAAAATAAAATTTCTTGACTTTGTGATAAGGAACTCTCAGGCAGCACTATCATGCAGTCATGCAGACGCCATTATCACAAATTCCTTCTTACTTAGAACCCTCAAACTAGAGTCAAACAAACAATACTTAACCGACGACTTTGACCAATTATACAGAACAGTAAACAGAAAATGACATTATAGGTGACATCGGCCGTCAAATTAAAACCGAATAATCATTAAAGGATTAAATAAACGATAGGTTCCAAATCATCAGAAGTTAAAAAATAACACACAATCCTTCGATTAAAATGACCTTCGTCTTTAAAATTAATTTAAGAATTTTAAAATAAAATTAGAAAAGAAAACGCACTGCAGATTATTACACAATGGTTTCTTTTCTTTCGATTTTCATTAAAATAACTCAAATAAAATTCCCTGATTCCATAACACCTTAAATTTTTCTTTATCATCAATAATAATAATGCATGGTAGAAAGTGGCCCTTATGGTTCGCCGATTTATATGAAGAAGTTGCTGTAACATTTTGATTGTATAAGTAGTCTTGAATTTGAAATTTCAGTTTCGTGTTAGACTAAGCACATACTCCACCTTTTCGTTCGACTCGCTCTTTGGACTACCATCCTAAAACGCGTATGAAAACTAGGATCTCGATATTTTCACGGTCATAATACTTTTGATTTATTTATATTTCATATATATGTAAGTAAAGTAAAAAAACAAGATTATATATATATATATATATATATATATATATATATATATATATAAAATACTCTAATGAATCGTTGATCATTATTTAAATCTAATAAAAATGGATTAGTTGAAATCCTTTAAGACAGTGCACACTGATGAAAATTAACAGATTTATCCAGCCGGATTGTAAGTCAGGGATAAAACGTAACAAATTACAATTAGTGGACCGCTGAGGTAATAAATTAGAATCAGGCCTAGCCACCACACCTTGAGGGAGCTCTAATTTAATTTGTCATCACTCGAGGGGAATGGTTGAGAGATCTCTGGTTCCCTCTGGACCAAGCGTTCCCCAGCCGGTGATTCCAATACAACTTGGGGAATGGAGCAATTGTTGTGGTCCTGATAAATGGTGTCTTGTTGATAATGTATTACTCATTGATTTCTGAAGTTGCCCTTCTATCTCCAGTTGCTACTAAATCGGTACTTACTAACTCTATACCGTAGATAATTTTCATTTTCGTACTATGGCTCGTTCTCCACAAAAATATTGTTATGTATTGAGAATAATGTGCGTTAAAGTCACGAAACATTATTAAAAAAATATCAAGGAAATGAATAATAATACGCCTTTGTTGGCAAATGTACAGAAGCCATATGGCTACCATTAGGGGTTTTCACGTTTGCAGCTTATGCAGCAGCGGACAACGGTGTTAGGCCTGGTAAAGAGATGAAGACACCATAAACGTTTACTTAGATACGCTGCATTTAGGATATTAGGGATATCCTTGACCAAGTCTTAAATTTTAATTTTACAGTGGCTGCCAAACAACCCATTTTAACTTGAGCATTTACCTACCCTACCTCCCGTTGTCACCATAGCCAGTAGAAAATTCGGGGACGGGTAATTTTCCAAAAAGAAGAGAAGGAGAGGGAATGAGAGATAAATAAAAGTGAGAACATGGAATCAGGATGTCAGTCGAAGTCGTGAGTTTGTGAAAAGGAGATCAAGGATAAAAACACATAAAAAATGTCCCCGAGCAACGAGAACTAGGAGCTTTGCTGAAGAAGTCCTAAATCGCTGCTGAGATCGTTAGTCTGTATCACTTTATCTGTAAATTTGAGGGTTAGTAACGATAACTCCAGAATATCCCCTCAGTATTCTCAATAACATTGAATGTTATGTTTGTATGAAATGATGGGTTCAATGGAATCATATATCTTTTAGTTTAAATAAACGGAATAATTAGAACTCCTCTTGTTCATTTTAATGACATTTCCCTGCATGCCATTATATAATAGCGAAGTAAGTAAACACGACACCCTTTCCCGAAGAAACTCTAGTAATCTTAAATAAATACGGGTCATTTTTGGAACCACCTTTGACTTAAAAGCAGCAGTCTAAAACATAGCAATATTGACACTTCCTAAAACTCATTTTGAAAGACCGGTAGTAGGATCTCTTGTGATTTTTTTGTTTAATAGAGGAAAAATATTAGGGGAAGTTAAGTTACTTAAGGAATGAAATTGATATTTAATGGAATATTACGATGGTTTACAAAAGTGATATTTTAACTAAAGTGAGAATGTACGATTATATTGAGTAATACTTGGTAATTTATGAAGACAAAATACATTGATATTTTGAATAAGGAAATATAAGTAATATTTAAGAATCACAGAATAACACAACCAATATATTAATACTAAAATTTAGGTTGCAAACCACTTAACTTAATGTGATACATAATTTCCTGCCACAACTCCTACAAGATGTACAAAATGTATCTATGTAATATAAATATATACGAATCTTTTTTTAACGGAGAGAAGACGCTGGATTTTATTATACGCAATTATCTGTAAATAATTATAAAATTTGGCCCAAAATTACCATCTAAATGGAGGCGTAATTCTATTTTGCCTAAGCCGAGTCTTCTACCCCATTTTAATTGCTCTACTAATTTTGGTTGGCCGTTTTCCGTTCTCTGATATCCATCAATATTTTGGAATGAAATTTGAGAGCTCAGGTAGCAGTTTAATTACTCTGATTACACACGTATTTCACTTGCCTAGGTTCTTAAAATAAATTTAAGGGCTTGATAACAAATACAGAATTCAAAAATGTTTAGAGAATTACATTCAGTTTAGAAACTTACGTTTTAGAACATTGGATTTAATAATTTAACAATATACGATTGTTAATGAAAACTTTAAATTACCTTTCACAAATCTATAAGATAACATTGCTTTTTTTTAATCTTTACCTTTCCAAAAACTATATTATTGTTGTGTTCGAAAAAAAAAATACCCGAACAAATATATTTGCTCTTTTCTCCTTTATTTGTAATCAAATTCGTCCAATTTGTATTTTTATTTAACCATGGAATGTTCAATTTTCTCGAATTTACAAAATTAAAGGTACTTCAGAGAAAGAATATCATCAAGTAAGCCGTTTCAATTTTCTTCAATCAGAATAGAATCTGTATGATATTAAAGTCAATTTTTAACTGTCTAATAAATTTTACACCAAATAGGGAGTGTAATCAAAATCGTTAGAGCCGTTTTTGATAAAATCATAAAAGAGCGCAATATGCATAATACAAAATGGCTCTTCTGGTTTTCGATTTCGATGAAAAAGTTGCTGTCACATCTCGGGTCTTTATAAATCTTAAATATAAAATTCGGATGACTTTTCGTTCCCGTGCTAGGCATACCGCGTACACACACGGACAACTCAACACAGACCTTATTTCGGGAAGTGGTTTTTGAACCCAGGTGACCCTAAAACGTGTATTTTCGGTGAAAACTCGAGTGAAAATTTTTCATTGCAATACTTTCCCTAACAATATCTTCCATGTGCATAGGGAAGTCTATATTTTCCACACAGATTGGAAGGCACTCTAGTTAACAACTTAAAGTGTATTCAGTAAATATTGATTTGTCTATGGCTCAGGTGATGGATGTTCGCTGGTCTTGGATTATTTGCCTTTTGTATGTAACGGGATATTAAGGATTTACTTCTGTAGTAAGGAAAAATTCGCAAAAAAAAAAAAAAATAATATATGTATTAATTAATTATATTATATATATTTTCTTAAAGATTAGCGATTATGATCCCATTATGATAATGATGTTAATACAAATTCCCGAACTGACAATTTTTGATACATTTTTATCACTCTACCAACATTTTGTTTGTTATAAATTCACATATTTTACGTTCATTTACTATATATAGTAAGGGAAAGTATTGCGATCGTGAAAATTTTTGAATTCCAGTTTTCTAGGGAAATACAACGTTTTAGGGTCCCCTGAGTCCAAACAACCAAGTCCGCAAAAAGGTGTGTGTGTGTGTGGTAACTCCCGGGCGGAAACGGTAAGTCCTGTGTAACTGAAATTTCATATTACAAAAATACGCCCGAGACGTTACAAAACCTTTTTCATCAAAATGAGCTAACCAGAAGAGCCACACGCAATTTGCACCTTTTTATGATTTTCTCAAAAACAGGTCGGACGATTTTAATCAAACTCGCTATATCGATGTAAAATGTAATGGGCTTTAATATCATGTAGTTTCATTCTGATTAAAATGGTGTGACGGGCTTAAATGTCGATATTTAAAATTTTCTTTCTCTTAAGTACCTTTAATTTGGTTGATTCTATAAAAATAACTATATTGTCTTGTTGCCACTGATAAAAAAGAGGTAAATATGTAAGTTGTGCGAATTAAAAAAAAACAACTAAAGGAGAAAACTGAAAAAAAAAATTAGTGAAATTTTTTTGTTTTTGAACATAAGAGCAGTAATATACATGTATGGTATATCGTTGGAAAGCTAAAGATTTAAGAAAAAATATTATCTCATACACAAGCTTTAAAAAGTTAATAGAGAGTAACGAAAATAAAATAAAACTAACTGATTATTTTAGACAATAATATAATAGATTTTTTAATAAAACACATCTTTCTATAAAAATTCAATCTAATTAATTCTTTAATAGTTTCACGTATTTTTATCTCTGACTGTATTTAAAAATTCTTCATTGATTTTAAAAATGGAGGTAAGTGAAAGTCGTGTGTTGCCCCCACCAGATTTTTTTGTTTAATTTACAAAAGTAATTTCATTGAAACTAATTCGATTTCGGTTTTCAGAATGATGTGGGCTTGTAATGTATACTGTGATACCAATTATATATAGTTTGAGGGAGTATTTTCATTACACAATGGAAGGCAATCAAGAGACGTTAGCTGGTTCATTTGAGGTATATCAGATTCCTCTCGCTGACGTAGTTAATATTCGCTTTCTGGGTATATGGCTTTGATCCATAGATTATGACCGCCAGAATCATCAGGCTGACTAGCCTTTCTTCTTCTATATTTTGAGCAATTAATCTTTTGCGGGTCCATAGTAATGTAATATTTTATATTAAAATATAATATTGAATTTAATCATAAAACTTATGTCTTTGTGGAAAAAAAAAAAAGAAGGTTATGATATAAAATTTGTTTCTGGTTCAAAGTGAACTCTTTAATAAAAAAAATCTGGTTCGCGCAACACGTGTCTTTCATTTACCCCCGTTGTTAAAATGAATTTAAGAATTTGTGTTTTATTCAAAAATTTGAAATATGTGTTTTATTAAATAATCTATTATATTTTTATCTACAACAATCAGTTAGTTTGATCGGATTTTTATGGTTCTCCATTCTTTAGCTATCCAACTGTATATTATACATCGGTATTTTTTTCTTGTGTTCAAAAGATAAAAATTGATAACAAATTATTTTTGCACTTTTTCTCCTTTAGTTGTTTATCAACACTTCTTCCTACAGGACTATTAGTCTACTCCCAATCCTCTCAAAATCTTCGAAAGGCTTCTTCTTAAACGTATCCTACCCCTATTAGAATTCAAAATCTTCCTTCCCATCAGTTTGGATTCCGTCCTCAGCATTCCACAGTGCAACAGGGGCTCCGAGTTGTAGACCATATTTCCTCAACTCTTGAATGCAAGAGTATGTTCTGGTGCGTTTCTGGACATTGCGCAAGCATTTGACCGGGTATGGCACACTGGATTACTCTTCAAGCTGAAAACCCATTTACCCCAGTCTCTTACCTCATTCTCCGATCCTATCTCTCGAACCGTTCCTTCCGAGTTCGCTGTGGTGAAGAATTTTCTAACCTTTATCCCGTTGAGGCCGGTGTTCCTCAAGGCAGCGTCTTGGGACCCGTCCTCTACATCCTTTACACTGCTGATATTCCTACACATCCTGATACCTTTCTGGCAACTTTTGCAGACGACACCGCCATCCTATCATCCAGTTCCAATCCGGAAACAGCATCCTTAAACCTCCAGAGACACCTTTTCCTTATCGAACACTGGTGTAATAACTTTTTTTTTTTTATTTCTTTTATTCGTATATATTACAATTTGTCATAATAGACAATAATAATAGTGCTACAGGATCTCATTCATACAATTGGTGTAATAACTGGCGTGTAAAGGTGAACGAAGCCTAATGTAAACACATGACCTTTACTCTTAGACGTAAATCCTGTCCGCCAGTTTATTTCAACTCATTACCAATTCCTCTCTCAGATACAGTCCCGTATCTTGGCTTTCTGTTAGACAAAAGATTGACTTGGAACCCACATACAAGACTTAAAAGACAAGAACTCAACCGACGATTCGGACAGTTATACCGACTACTCAACAGAAAATCTGAACTTACAGTTGACAACAAATTATTAATCTACAAGACAATACTGAAGCCCATCTGGACCTACGGACTTGAACTGTGGGGGACAGCTAAACGTATTAACATCAAACGCATTCAATCCTTTCAATCCAAAGTCCTCCGTACAATAGTAAATGCTCCTTATTATGTCTCCAACTATACCTTACACCACGACCTTAATGTTCCATTTATTTCAGACCTAATTCCATCCGAATTTTCCAAATTCCACCAGAACCTATTTCATCATCCTAATCCTCTAGCTCAATCCCTATCCAGCTCCACTCATCCATACAACCCATCTAGAAGGTTGAAACGGCAGTGGCCCCGCGACCTTTTGTAAATATATTGGAGTTCTAGCACTGGCTAAATTCTCCACTCAATGTGATGTATGTATGTGTGTGTGTATGTGTATTTAGGTATAAGTGAATTCTTGACTATTGTATTGATTCATTATTTTGTATATATTTTATTGTAATTTTATGCCGTGTAAATATTGTATGAATGTAGTCTGTATGATATTTTTCAGCACTACTATTAATGTCCAAATTGGGAGAGATTGTAATTTTACTCAATAAAAAATTGTTGTTGTTGAAAACGTTGTTTATCAAATTCACTCAACTTGCATATTTAGCTATGCTATCTAATTCTAACAAGATGATGTGCCTAATGTTTTGAAAAGGTACAAAATTAAAGGTACTTTAGAATAAGAAAATTAAAAATATCGGAATTAAGCCCTATAATACTTTTAAATCAGGATGAAACTTTCATCATATTAAAGCGCATTAATTTTACATCTGATTTAATTAGAATCGTTAGAGCCATTTTTTGAAGAAATCTTAATAATATGAAAAATGAATCGTAGAAACGTCTTTTGGTTTGCTGATTTTTATGAAAAGTTGCTGTAACACCTCGATTGTATACTTTAATTACTTGAATATGAAATTTCAGTTTCGTGATAACTTTTCGTGGTAGACTAAACACACAAACACACCTTTTCGCACGACTTAGTTCTTTGGACTATTTGGACTTCCATCCTAAAACGTATTTCCAGTGAAGACTAGAACCCCAATATTTCCAGGATCGCAATACTTTCGCCTTATATATATATATATATATATATATATATATATATATATATATATATATATATATATATATAAATACATATAATTTATCACAGATATAAATGTTCATATTGCAAATATAAGTCAACTCATACTAAGGCAAGGCCTTGTGAGGGAAAGGGGTTCACTAGTCGCAATTCAATATAAGTAAAATAACAAGTGATCGAAATGCTGCCTGAGGAACAGATAGAATGACGTTACTGCAATATTAACATCACATGCATACACTTCCTCCCATGTTTTCGAACCTAAAATCAGTTTCAAGTTTTAATAATTAATTTTACACACATGAAAGTTTTTGTTTTTGTTTTAATAACTATGTTTATGTCAATATAAGTGGATAATGATCTGTTATGGAAGATTAAATAAATAATACTCAACTTACAAGATAGACTTTTCCACTGAAATATAGATGATTAATAGGTGACCCTGACGTGGGTGATGTTCTTGTAATAATATTAATACAATTGTATCCTCCCTCACCTAACATATTAATAGATGTATTTTGAGTAGCTGTAGACTCTATTCTAGAAAATATATCAAGATTCATGTTTAAAATAACAATTGAATCATAGTATTTGAAACATTTTTCAACAAAATTCAGCAATGAATGAACAAATTATATTTCAGACCTTGACAGACTGCGATATACTGGAAGCAGGAAATAGATTCTCGGATTGTTTTGTGCATTTGACAGTATGATGAAATGTCATAGCCCCACCGATAGTAATGTCCAGTTTCATCACTAATCCCAGATCGTTCCTTAAAAAAACAAGCACCCCGTCAGACTTATTGGATACCTACTATTTAAAATCATATGTGCGAAAAAATGATTACAAAAGCAATACCAATCTCAGAGAAAATGTATCATTTATACCGAGCCAAGTAATTATCTTAAATAACAGAAACTATTACTTAGTAAGTAAAAATAAGGATCAAGATTAATTAAAAATTAACATTTATGCATAATAGTCTCATGGGGATATCATAAATTGTAAAACAATACAAATATACGTTTCTTATACGCTTACTTATGGTAGTGCAAATATATTAGATTAAGTGGAAACTAGACAAAGACTATCGATTGAAAGAGCTTTCTAGTACTTTTTTTTGCTACTAAAATATTTTTATTACATGAACAGTGATTTAATGAAGGTGACGGCAGTAAAGATTTTATAGCATTATGTTGTTTTCATAAGGTTCATAAAAACCAAAGGACTGGAGAAATCTCGCTATACTGTAATAGATCATTTTACGGTTATTCAAGCCTTAGCCAGATGGGCATTTTTTAGAAGTGGTAATTTAATACCTTATTATACAAGATTTTATAATATAAAAAAAGGACTCTATAGAAGCTAATAATATTAATTCTTTACTAGTATATAATTTAAAATAAAATATTAGAATCCAAGAGTTGTTTCTATATCTTGCTTTATATTTTATGCTACCTTTGTATAAAATTGGATTTTCTTATCGAGTTATTTGACTGAAATTACTAATAGTAATATTATTCTCTTTTACCCTGTTAAAGAAAAAAGCAAATTTGAAAAACAGTTCATAAAATATTTTTATGATTACATATCTGTTATAAAATGTTATAATTTAGATAAATGGTAAATAAAGATAAAATATCAGATTTTCTAATCACAATTGAAATTACAACTAACTTAAGAATGGCGTTCTTAGGCAGTTCTATGTTCATTAATTTTCGAAAACTCAAAAGTTATAAAGTATAACTTTAAATCAGACTGGTTGACATTTTTTTTTTTTAATTTGATCAAGTAGAAATAAACTAGTAATTTAACTTTTGTAAATATTGTATGAATGTAGTATGTATGATATCTTTCAGCACTATTATTGATGTCCAAATTGGGACAGATTGTAATTTTACTCAATAAAAATTGTTGTTGAGATATTCCAAAAAAAAAAGTAATTTAACTATTTTAGAGAAGAATGTATATTCAATTTTCGATAATAATAATCTCACAATCTTCATGCTCAAAGGTTTAAGTGGAGAAAACAATGTATCTCTTTGAAATATATCAACAACCAGTTCTACTATATATGAATACTCAAAAGGAAGCCAAACGATTAACTTCCATTTTAACGCAACAGATTATATTGAAAATGATATTTTTCCTGTTTAAATATAATTGACAGACATTAAGTAAAATATATTTCGTATGTATGTAACGCTCCCCATTACTTTTTTTTTTAATTTTAGATATCCTGAATAATATATTATAAACTATAAGAGAGGAAGTAATAATCTAAATGAAATGAGATCCTGAACTGAAGACTTATCATTAGCTGATGTTTGCAAGTTAGCGACTTAGTGCCTCTTTATTGCTAATCTAAGATGTATACTGATTATATTTTGAACTCTAACTGGTGATGGTTTCTTCATGCGTCTCGCTTGGTCCAAGCTGAGATTAATTGCTCGCTAGCTGATCCATTTAGATAATAAACGGACTCGCTGGATTAAAGTCCTGTTAGGAATGGGGAACATCCAATGATTAAACAAGCAAGTAAAAAATCATCAATCCATCCTGTGCTCTAGATAAGGAAGCGGTGTTTAGATTACAGGATGGGTTGTCGCTACTAATGTATTGGCTCGTTTTATGTAATGTATTGGCTCGTTTTATGTGACATTATTTTATTTATTTTACTTGTTTTCCTTTCAAATTTCTTTTATATAGATTTCCATGATGATTTGTATGCATAACATGTCGAAATTATTTATACTGTTACGGGCTACGGGGTGTGAGAAATGAACTACTTCAGTTTACAAATTACAGATATTTATTAAATACTAGATGTACAAATACAAAGGAATTATTAACTACTATGCTTCCAATAATAATTGAATTACTAACTTAACTAAATGTACAACAATAACTATCTTCAGATTTAATCTAGGTCTATTTAACTACTAATGTGTCTACAAATAAAATCAGATATTTCTAAGAGCTAAACTACTTACGTAAATTTATACAATCTGCTAGACGTATTCTAAAACTTACAAAATAAATTATAACCTACAGTTTTCTAGTTTCCCACCGACCGGTTATCACAAGACTGACATAAACAGTGTTACTTCACTGTCACCCGGCCACGAATTATCCACTGTCACATCACTGATACTTGTTGAGCCGGATTAAGACTGACTCTCTCAGGCGTAATGGACCGGTATTTGTACCACTACAGAAGAGACTAGACAAAGGAAGGGCAGGTAAACGCCGAGAGGCGGATGGGCCGTTCTAGGTACTACGAGGACCGTCTAGGTCCCAGAAGTCTCTAGCCAAATCTGGACCCCTCTAGGCGTGGTGTACATGTCATTGTCCTAACCGTAACAATAAAATGATGATAATGATGAAATAATACTTTCTTCCCTTTATATTAACAAATTCAGCTGCATTAATGACTACACACACAGTATTTATTAAATGTCTTCTGATGATTGACTGCTAATTTTAAATGTCCAACTAAGACGCATTATTAAGAATTTAGTAAACCTGTTCACATAACTTACTTATTCGTACATAAAATTGTTTGTAATATGATTTATGTTGGAAAAATAAACTATAAATCAAATAATAGATTGGACTAGATGAGTTCTGATAAGGTTAGTTATTGTTTAAAAAAAAATAGGTTCGAAAAATAAAAATTTATAGGTAAGTTTTTTTTATTTATAGCAAAAGTAAAAAATAATAAGGTACTGATAGAAATGAGCTTTAAGAGGAAATTATGAGTGATAGGAAAGAAAATTAATTTCATTCTTTTTAAAGTATTTTGATTACAAAAATAACTATTTACTTATACTTTTAAAAAATATTTACATAAATGTATTTTGACATAAGGCAATAAAAAATAAGATAAAATTATGTAAATAATACTTTAATTAAGTTTATCTTTTAGAAACATTTTATTTGACTTAGTTCAATGAAAAAATAAAATATTTTAGTCTAAAAAATATTTTTTTTAAAATTGTTAGATCCTGACAACATTAAATTTTTCTACAGACTTTCAGAATTCCATTTTGTGTAGAAATTTGGAAAATTTCACATTTATAATTTAAGTAGTGGCAAATTTCGTTCTTTATACATAGAGATAGAGTAATATTTATTTTTATATGTCAGTCCATTTACAGTGCACTTTTGATACATTTGATTCTTGATTCAAGCTAATTATTCCGTTTAATTAGAAATTGAATTTTTCGCAAAGTTCTTTGTCACAATAGGAAACAAAACTACCCAAAAAACATCATCTGGTGATAAATATTTTGTTTCTAAAGTTAATTCTAGTTATTATCATTTATTCTAACTTGAAGACCACAGGGGCAAAGTGGGCAGAGGAGAGGGAGGCTGGCTCATAGGAAAAAAATTAAACAGGAAGAAGAGAAACCGGAGCGTTTCGAAGAGTAAATACAAGTCCCATGGTCCTCGGGAAGCCCAAACATTGTAACTTGCAATTTTTTTTATATTGTCAATTTATGTTTTTATTACTGCCTTGAACGAATCACTTGGTATGTTATAGATGTCACAAAATGTTCTAAGAGCATGTAATTAATTATAAATTGGATACGGTTTTAAATATATATATATATATATATATTGTATATATATATATAATATATATATATATATATATATATATCTGTGTGTGTGTGTTTGTATGTATATATATAATATATATATATATAAATATAATATAATATATATATAATTTCTAAATTAGTTAATTTAATCTAAATAAATAATAATAATACAGTTCAGAAAAAAATCTTAACATATATATATATATATATATATTCTCTAAGCTTTATTATGTCGATAAATGGTAGAATGATGCAGCTGAAGTGGAAAGTTAGGTTTTAAGTCGGAGCTTTGGAAATCCATTTGCTAGGCCAGTTAAAATTCTTCATGTCACATTAAAGTTTTAAGCACAATCAAGCTGACTTATTTTGAAATAATGACTTAGCGGTAATGTACAGAGAATCAGTATCTAAATTTCTATAAAAGCGAAACGAACATGAAATATTGTTTAAATTATGAGCCAATTAAGCCATATGGATTAAATTAAAGCTAAAATGTTAAATTTCATTTTTCAAAAGGTTAACTATTTATTAATTTTGTATTTCAGTTAAGAATTAAAGCTTTTCTTTTCTCTTTCTAATTGCCGTTAACAGCCTGGCGAAGTTGGATCAAGCGGTCTCACTGCCAACAATATCGAAATCGTCGAATGGTACTGATGTGGACACTGCTAATTCAATACCAATGGACAGCACTAGCTCTTGGTAGCTAAGTTAAGTAAAGCCATAGTTCTGAAAAATAAATTTGGGGCCCTATCAAGCATTGAGGATAATGGACAGCCAAGAATATCTGAGCCAGTTAGTGATAAGCCTCCACCGATTAACATTGCAGCCTCATATTGCTCTAATAACAGAAACACATTTTACTCCTACATGCTAAATTTTACATCCCTAGATACAAAATTTACAGAATTGATCACCCCGAAAGCACATCACAAGGCGGAACTGCAACTTATATGTATAATCTATACCTATTAAACGATTATACTTATATAAATGTGTAATCTGCAGTAGTTTTATAATTGTTTACTTAGTCTCTTTTGAGATATTTCAGATTTAATTAAAATAATAAATGTTTGAGATTTTAGAAAAAAAAACAAAAAAGGACCATGTTCTCGATATTTTTACAGTAGGTAGGACTAGCTATAGAAGAAAAAAAAAATAATCAAAGGTGAGACTCTCTTTTATTATAATATTTTAACTCGATAAAAGTCTGTTGTTTATTAGTTTTTGAGAATTGTTTTAACCACTTATTCCGCTATTTAGATTATAAGTTGAAAGGACAAAAATAAAAAGCTTACATCGTTAGCATTAACTGACTTAAACTGCAACACTGGCAGTATTAGCTAAAAATAACATTTCATTATCTAGGTTATAAATTAAAAAAAAAGATATAGAATAAAGTTTTAAATAATCATGGAAATCAAAAACGTTAAGTGGCAAAACTAATAAAAATTGGCAAAAAAAAAAAAAATAAAAAAATGATTTTAAATGGATTATCCGGTAAGTATGACATAACTAGCCGTAACCCGCGCGTTTTTCACTAATATTTCATGCTATGTTAATTTATACTCATGGTGAGGGTATTTTATTATACCTAATAATTAAAAAAAATAATTTATTATATTTACGACTGTATTGGTTGATACATCATGTAAATAAGCTGAGTGATAAAATACATGAAAAAAACATGAAGGAACTGCCATTGGCAGCACTCCATTAATATTATACTTATAACTTCGTTATCTGTATATTATTAACTCTTTCAACTTTTATTACTCATAGATAAATAAATTGTTGTTATTTAATTCCAGATCATTATATTATTCTTTCAGATTTACAATAATTACATTCACAAGTATCTATTGCAAGACTACCAGTAGAAGTAGCCAACCGATATTTTTGCATTAAAACATAATCTTTTTATTTAGTCACTACTCGTGTACAACGTAAATGTAAAGCATTCCGGATTAAGCTTTCCACATTTCTGAAATGTTAGCTTTTTATATGTAGGAATAAGTTCAACGATCTTCTTAAAAGTAAACGCTTTTTTAGCAGCTTACAAAAAATATTAAAATTGATGTGTTTTAATGAAAACCTGCTCACGAAACGAGTTAAATATTTGTAAAAAAAAAATAGTTCCTTTGCTTGAACATACCACGATGAATTTTACTTTCATTTGGTTAGTCATTTGAATTCCATTATATAATAAATAAGTGCTCGTAAATATCCACAAGATGTATAATTTTTAAATTATTTGAAAAAATAAATTGAAGGTTTTAAAAATTCTATTTTTTTTTTTTTTTTTTTTGCCACCTAGAAAAATGGTTCCCAACTAGGAGTAAGCGAAGCCCTAGGGGAAAATAATTCTAAACTATCTTGAACTAAAATATTTTTGAAGCCTTGGCTTTCAATAATTATTAGACAAGCTCTACACAGACAAATTCAACATTTGTACTGATATAATTAACAGCAGGTGATCACTGACAAGTAACTGCTACAACACAATAGCAATCTTAAAATTGATCATTTTCCTACATTTTGAAAATAATGATCTTAAATGACAGATGAGTCAGAAAAGATATTTTATTATTACTTAAAGAAATACTTTTCTTGTATTTGTACAATTATACTTGTATTGTATTTAAATGTTGGTAATTTAATGTTTCGCGGACTCCTAAAGCCTGGTTCTTTTTTTTATTTTTTTAATTTCGATTAGCCTACTTGGGCATTTCTATCATACTGAGTTTATATAACAGTGGTGTTTTGCATAAACTACACGTGATACGGTGTAGCTCACTAAAAATCTGAAAATAAATACACTATTTAGATTTTTATAATATGGGTTTCTTGTCATTGAAACGGTTGTTTAAAGAGGTCTGCGAAATTTTTCTTATGAGAACCACTGACATAGAGGAAGGATTTTCCCAAATATACCCGTAATTCAGCTTGACGTTAAGGAACGGCGTGAATAATGTTTTCAGCTTTAAGGGCATTGTCATTTTTGAGATACTGCGATGAGAACAAAGAGAGTGATTGATAACATGATTTTATGAATATAAAAGATAGATCTGACTATATTAAAACACATTGAATTGAATTGAAAAACAGGATGACTTGTATTCTGCCTTAAGAAGACACTTACCTAAATGACAGCTGTTTATGTCCATTATTAGTTAGCAGAATGCTAAAACGTGTTCCTAATACGGTGACAGGAAACAAGAGTTCTGAACTTGGCCCTGCTTCAACTGGATCAATCAGAATGAATCCAAAGCTTATTAAAGGCTAGAATTAGGGACAACTTTCAAGGCCCGCTGACAGAGTTCATGAGCTAAATATAGCGACATTCGATGGAGGAAACTAACCCTAATTGGATCAGCTAAAATACTAAGGCCCCTCGGGTCGTTTAATCAACTTTGTCATCCTGCCAATAAAACGAAGTTTAATTTACTTCTCAATTATTTTATTTATATAGTGTTCCGTTTCTTGGAATCGGTTCTTTTAATAATTTAGAGGACCATCGTATCTTCCTTATCTCTTACTTAAATGTTTTAATATAGTCCACTGTTATTTTTAATTTCTTGGGTAAAGTCGCGGCCATCTGTAAAAGAACAGACATGTGTTTCTGTGGAGAAGAAACCTTCAACCGGTAGTGATGCAGTTTATGCAGTCTATGCTGATGACGTTGTTCTTGCTGCTGACTCCATTGAAAAGTTGCAGCAGGCAGTAGCTAAATGGCATAATGAACTTTGCCGGAAAGTAATGGAATTAACACCAGAAAAAATAAAGCATTGCAAGTAGGAAGGAAGATTAACCTGTTCATACTCACGTCATACTGTTCACAGAGAGACACCGGAAGTAGTCTCGGACTTTATCTATCATACAAATAGACTTTTATATATCCATAATAAAAAATAAGAATACAGGTTACTACCAGATTTTTAACAATTTTGTATAAAAAATACCAAATCTTTTAAGGACGACAATATCCACGTCTTTGAATCAGTGTGTCCAATGCTTTTTGACGGCGATGAAAGTTGGATATTAACAGAAAAACATGAGAGCAAAGTCACTGCTGAGATGGAATTGATGGAAGGGATTGAAGGAGTTCCTATAAATCCGCCAAGTATAATGGTTTGGCCATGTGTCTAAAATAGAGCAATATAGGGACCCATTATATGCAATGGATTACGTTTCGGATGGCAAAAATCTTGAGGACGTCGAAGAATATTCTTTTTTAATATAAACGATAAAAAAAAGAGGGGGAAAGAAGGACATATCTCGGGAGGGCCAGGAATCTAACAAAGCACAGAGAGCAAGGAATCCGTGGCTGTACACCCTCTTACGCTGAGAGACTCATAAGAAAGAAGCATAAAAAGAAGAATGCTTTTATAACAATAACAATAAGAACTATTATGTGCACATCAAGGACTTGGAGTGAGGAAGCTATTGCGAAATGAACACCGTGCAGAGAACTGCAAGGAAAGTATCGTGATCTTAGCTATGGATAAGAATACAAAAAGCTAGATTTATAAATATAAACTGATAGCTTCATCTAAACTACAAGTCCCATTTTTTCATTCTTTTTCTTTTCCACAAGAACATAGTATGCTGTGGGTCCAGGTATCTTAAGGTCTCGTTCATCCTTATGATTGGGTGACCATTTATTGATTTATGGTTAGTTAAATAGATCATTCTGATTTTTTATTTTTTGATCCACATCTAGTAAAGTATGGTGTAATAAAATACATTATTAAATTAACGTTAAAAAACATACTAGAATTATATTGAACAAATAGATATATTTATATTCCATTTAAGTTTTCGGTTTAAACCTCTGTGTTCCATAAAATTTTCATATTCGTCAGTTGGATTTTCTACATCAGTCCCACTCTCAATAGCACAGTTCTTGTAACGAACCCTTTTAGTCATTCAGTTATACATAACTTATTTATCTAGTTTGGTTCATTTGTTCCATTTTATTTCTTCTCTAAATATTTATGTAATCATTCTTCTAATAATTACGTTATAATTATGACACGTGCTTTATTGTTTAACATTCCCATTTGTTTTCTTTACTTTACACTATTCGCTTGATTTACTTTTGTTGTGTTATCGTAACTTTACATCATTTTATACCTTCATTAATTTGTTACCTATTATCGTTGGCTTCTTATTTCTTTATATACAATATAACACAAAAATTTGTACATCGTTTTTGTCTCTCTCTCTCTCTCTCTCTCTCTCTCTCTCTCTCTCTCTCTCTCTCTATCTGGCTTATTTTTAGTTCTAACGTTGGGCTCTATAATGTAAGAAGTTAATGAATGAGAACGGTTATTTTTTCAATAATAGGCGAATATGTTTAAACAACCATCATTTGTTCAAAAGCAATTATAGACAATTTAAGAACTAAAAATTGTTGTTAAGTCCTGCAGTTGTAAAAGATCCGTGTATTAGATCTGAGGTCTGTTCATGACAGCCATTTTCGTCGGTTGACACTACTTGGACACTTTCCAAACTTTCCTAATATCACCCTGTTCGCTCTGTCCTTTGTGGCTTGAAACTTCATGTGTCACTTTTTATTAGGAAACAAAAATATGAGCTTTTTCCTTAATGCATCAACAAATAAAAAGGGTGTTATTGGAATCTTTGCGAAATATTGAAACAAATAATTATTGTTTTAAAAATGTAGGTCAATTTATTATTTGTTTTCTAAGTGCAACACGTAAAGCTATTCAATACCAAATATCAATTTATATCAGTTTTAGTTTTAGTTAAATCTGTAATAAAGTGCTTAATCTTATAAATGTATTATGTAAATATAATTTATTGATGTATATTTATCGATTATGTGCTTAACATGTAGAAATAATAATAATAATATTTTTATTTTATTTTATATTCTGAACCTGGAAGCGTGGTCTAATAAATTGAGCGCTAGTCTACTGTGCTTCGGGTCGTGGGTTATGACAGATATTATTTATTTTGTTATTTCAGCCGGGGAGGAAGGACAATCCTGAGGTATAATGACCCTCCCGGGTGGCACACCAAGCCTCCATAAAGTGGGTACCGAGAAATGGGGAAAATTTCTGGCGGCTGTGCGTGATCTCGGCCGAATCACCTCAATGCACGGCCGTTGGCCTAGAAACTGTACGGCTCTATACTGAGTCCAAGACCCTTCATAGGTTAAAGCGGTAGAGGTTTTTTTTTTTATTTTGTTTCTTTTTTATTTATTATTATTTTTTTATATTCTCAACCAAAGAACTCTGCAGTCAACTTTGGAGCTAAAACAATTTACACCACCTAATCGTCCTTTGTAGTATGAATGTTGTACATTATCATTATTAAAAATGTCCTGAATTGGACAGATTGTTATATTGCTCAATAAAAAAAAAAAAAAAATGTCCTTAATGTTCCACCACATGATAAAAACTACAGGTTACAGTCAACTTTTATTTTTTTTTTCTATAATTAAAAACTGGCTATCATTAATAATTAATTATTGTAATGAACCCACCACATTTAGTAAATTTAATATACATATACAATATACAACATCGCATTATAAAAAAAAGAAGGGAAAATAGCAAAAGCAAAGATTATTTATGCAAATTTTAATTAGATTTCCAAACTCAATTCAGAAAACAAACCTCTTTGGGTAAGGAAAATAACGGAAATATAACAAACGAAAATAGAGGAGAAAAGTAAAAATAAGAAATAGATAAGCAAGACAAAAACGTAACAATAGAATTATTTATGATGTATTATTATTAGAAGTATTACGATGTGTGTACAAATTGAGATATAAGAGCTATTTATCTGTTTGAAAACGTTAGAAATATAAGTTTGTTCTATTTATAAATCATCTCCAACTTCAGACAAAAGAGAGAGAAATAAAATAAAAACCCTGAATTCTCCTCTCTGCATCAGTTGGTGTAAAGTTTCCATCGACAGGGAACGTTAAGTAGCTTAACTGGGACGTGTGTGGTACAATCAAGTTTATAATCGGCTTGGAGAATAAACTTATTCAGCTCACTTGCTCCCCTGTATATTGTCGGTCAACAGATACCGGGTAATAGGATTGTTTTCGCATAAGTATTAACCCTTACAATAAATATGCATATATTTCAAATACTTTGTTTTGTTACTCATTTATGCAACTCAAGGATCAGTTTAATATTTCGCATTTAAAGTTGTTAAGATAGATGCTGCTGAGACACGCAAATTAGTTTACATATGCTATATTTGTATATGTAATTAAATACATAATGTAACAAAACATACTGCTATAGTTAAGAATAGATTTTCGCTTAGGGCACATACACTAAGCGAAATTGAAATTTGAACTCATTCTAAGAGGTTAAACGAGTTTGGAGAAGCACGTGCCTTCTCTTGATCCTGGTCATCCAGAGTGAAGAACACAGGAAAATAGCGCTATCTTAATAAAAGAAGAAAAATAACTTTCTTGAAGGCATACGAATCATCTGTGGAACAGAACCAGATACGTTTATAGTAAAAGTGAACAGTCCTCTTACTTAACAGAAACAGGTATCAATTAAAATTGAAATATGTGAATCGAAAATGCACAAAGATGCAAAATCTAAAAGAACTATCGAGGAATATAATAATCTGAAAAATTTCAGAAATGGTCCAGAATTTCAATGAAAAAAAATTCGAGCTAAATTCCATTCTTCTTATTGCGTTCCGCAGTTACCATCGAGTTTTTAGAGGGATAGAAATATTTCCATAAACCGATTTAAAGCGATAGATTTAATATTTATCTCTTGAATAATCAAACTGATAGATTAACGGACTAGTTGAATGTATATGTTTATTTACTCTTTGAGTATCAGAGGATACAACATTCTTTTAAATATCGCATGAGATATATAGAAAAAAAACCTCTAGATATAAAAGATAAGTGAAGCAAAAGGTATTTTTAATACACTCTGATAGGACCGCCCATATCGGAAAACAATAAATTTGTCTACGTCTCATAGCATACCAGAAATTGTCTTGGAATCTATCTGCTTCTGCAAAGAGGCTACCTACTACCCACAGTAAATTTTGGTTATTCAAAAAGTCTTGCAAATGCACAAGGATAAATTTTCTATAAGAAACAACAGTATAAAAACAAAATACCTTATATACTTATGGTATATAAAAGATTATACAATTGGATTAATACATGATTTAAATTTAAATTGGTGATATATTTCATTAAAAATAAAATCTTATACATATAGACGATTAATATCAAATTTATTTTAATTTTAATAAATTATATATAGCTCTAATGTCCATAATGTGGTTAAACTATAAGATTATTTAAAAAAAAAACCCAATTCAGGATTTTAAAATGACTATAGTCTACGAATTGCTGGAATTTATTACAATTTCAAATGATATTCTCTTTTTCTTTTTTTTGTTTAACAATTTTTATACAATTAGATAGATAAAGATTTTTTTTTTGTCTGCATCAATATGCCTAATTCCATGTTATCTTCTATCTTTCTATATACGCCATTTAAGCTGGAGGACGGGGTTCTGATAGTTTTGCAGACACTGAGACCAAAACAGTGGTAATAGCCTTAAAAATATCAAGTTTTAGGTTACTGACATCATTGGTAAAATATTATGAACATATGTTTACTTAGTTTGAGAAGAGGTTTCGAGAAGCTTACTTATGTTATAAAAACTTCATTGTAATAATATCTACTGTTGTGTATTATATCTTTACTAAAACATATTAATTTAGGATTTAGTAAATTATGTTAAAAAAATAAATAATCCACTAAATATTTACAGAATCATAAGTCAATTAATAAAGCCAAAAAAAGGATGTGCTGATTGGTTTTAAGAGCTTCAATAAAAGCAGAGTTCTTCTAATCCTCGGATACTAATAATATTCAAAGGATAAAAAAGTAAAAAAAAATAAAAAAATAATAAGAACTGTATTAATCAAGTTGAAGCTTCTTATTGTGAATCTTTTGACAAGGGTTTAAATGTCTAGTTAAACCAGAGGTTGGATAAATATCTCAATTTTTAATTGCTAAAAAAAGAGGTTTCTCTTAAAACTGTTCTTTACTTTTCTATATCCAAATTACAAAATGTTAATACTTATTATATCATCTAAACTTTTATAAAATGGCGATAAGAAATGTAATAAATTTCTAAATGTTTTTAAAATATGTGATAATCCTCATCAGAATAAATGGAATGTATTAGGATATGTAGATTTCATGAATTTTTAAATTCCTTCGAGGTTTGGAGCATTGCATTATTACAGCTAGGAGAGACTAGTGTTTGAGATTTGAAAGAATACAAATTATGGATAATCCGTTTCATCTTATTTATATTGAGGTTGAAAAAACATTAATTGAGTGTACTGGCACTGTTATCTGTTGGATTATTCATTATTTTAAAAGAGAAAAAAAAAACTTACAAACCATGAAGGGTCTCGGGTTCAGTACTTACAGAGATTCGTACTGTTTCACGGTCAACGGCCGCGAGGAGGTGATTAGGCCTATATTACTCCCCACAACCAGGCAATTTCCCCAATTTGGGTTACCCACTTTATAGAGGCTACGTGTGTGCCAGGATGGTCTCCATACCCCGGGGTCGCTCCACCGCTAAAATAACAGAATAAATAATTCTACCCCATCCGAGATTCAAACCTGGGACCCCGAGAACAGTATTGTTCGTGAATACAATTTAAATTTATGATGATGTAATTGAATATTATGTTCTTTATTTATTTATGAAGATTCTTTTTCATCTTTTATGTTTTCCTTCTTTATCCTCGAGGAATAAAGAAATACACATTTTAATTTTACCAATAAAAATCCAGAAGACGTCTCTACATGGCCCCAGCTTTCAGTAAATCAGTTCTTGTTTCCTCCATTTTCCCATTCTCTTTGTTTTGCCTGCCGGCTCAGAGAATAATTAATATACACCGTCGAGGAAATAATGCTGGCAATATTTAGGTAATGTTTTATTTGAACATTCGAAGTATTAATTGGACATTCAAAACTCATGGTTTTTTTGGATTCTACTGATTAGAATTGTGAATTTACGAGTTCTGAGGAAAAGAAGAGCTGAAACAAGCTGCTATATTAAATGTACTCCAATCTTAATGCGTTCGATTTCATAAATTTTTCCTGAACATGTAATCCGGATGGGAGAAGGATAGTCAAGGAAACGAAGGGCTAAACTTAGAGAAGATTGAAGTAACTTTTGAATAAGCCAAACTGAAAGGGGGCCTTAACGATTTGAGCTATCTGGCGGAAGCTTGAGAGATATTCCGAATGGTTGTAACCTTCTTCTTTCTTTTGTTTGATTACAAGAATTTATTATCAAAATTTATATTCTAAAACAGTAAATGGGATCAGTATTATCTTTTCCTAACTTATGCTTAGCGCAGTAAGGCCGAACACAGATCTACCTGACCGTACTGCTACTTGAACTAACGTTAAGTAATATTTCTTAAAAAAATATGTTATAATACCAAATAAAATAAATTCAACACCTGCGTTTTTCCACTGTAATATGTTTCTTATTTTATAGTATTTTTTATAATACAGACTTCTATGTGCCTTTAAAATTGTATATATCATATCGTAAATTGCTTTTGAGGAGAGCCTTCGATAAGTCAAACTAACTCTCATGAAAGTAATTGCTATTTAAGCAATTTCGTCGATTGACTACAGTCTTAGCCCAACCTAATCCTCCCACCTACGCTTTTTTATTTATTTATTTGTTACCTCCCATTTTATAACTCTCTTACATTAATATCACCATTAAAATTCTTGGGATAATATAACCTCAATAATACGGGAAACGTGCAATTCACGTCATTCTTAATACTGTACACGCGTAAATTCTCTAAAGGAGTAATGAAAAAAATATTCTACAAAATAAAATTTACTGAAACTACTTCGGGCATTGTCTTCGCACTTAACGACAAGGTTTCACACCAGTCTGGAAACGTAATGTAAGAAAGAAAAAATCTGGTTCGCGTAACACTTACTCCGCTGTTAGAATAAATTTAAGAATTTTCAATTACAGTTAGAAATTAAATAAGTTTAAATAATTAATTAAATTAATTTTCAATAGAAAGACGTGTTTTATTAATTAATCTATTTATTATTAACTAAAACAATCAGTTGGTTTTTTTCCGTCTTTCATCACTCTTCATTAGCGTTTACATGTTTTTGTATATGATAATACGTTTTCCTGAATTTTTTATCTTTCCAATGGTATATTATGCATATACATATATTACGGTTCTTTTTTTCAGAAAACCGAAAATTACATAAAAATACTTTTGCCCTTTTCTATTTTATTTGGTTATCAAATCCGAATATATATGTCCTTATATGTCCAAGATACATATTTACTGGTTTCTTATCAATCGAATCAAAATTAAATGGTAAATTTACAAAATTCAAGGTACTATACAGTGAAAAAATTTAAACTAACGGCATTTAAACCCTGCTAGATTATTTTAATTGTAATAATATCTACATCATATTAAAGCCAAATAAATTTTACATCAGTTATAGAATAAGATTGGCCTATCAGTGTATTATTGTAATTGTTGATAATTAATATTAATATTTCCGCTTATAAAAGGATGCCGCTCTTTACGTTCGAAAGCCTTAAGGGACTTTTGTCCTAGACCTGCCATGAACCCATACTTCAAACATCTCACCTACAGGAAGTGCTTGCACATAATGGATACTGTCACCATATGTACCTTAATTTAATTTCTGCCGGCTTTCTTCCATCCTCTGTAGTACAGAGTCTGTGCTATACTTCGAATAAGTATGCACCTCTCCGGTCCAAGATGATTTTATAGTAATTTATAATATATTATATTATTGAGAAAGTTATGTTTCTATTTTAATTATTAATAAAGATACAACATTTTATATAAATGTGTTATTCGTTAACTATCGATATCGCGAGTTTAATCAAATTGTTAGAGACGCTTTTGAGAAAATCGTAAAAAAATTAAAAACGCATATCATAAAGTAGCTCTTCTGATATTGATTAAAAAGTTGCAGTAAAATTTTGTTGTATAGTCGTATTAAATATGAAATTTACGTTTCGTACGACTTTTCGTTTTCAAACTAGACCATACCTTTTTTTCGGGACTTAGTTATTTGGACTCATAGGACCCTAAAACGTATATTTTCGTTGAAAACTGGAATCTGAATGTTTTAACGATCGCAATATTTTCCATTACTATATATTTCAAATATAGGTAAGCGAAAGTAAAAAAAAAATATTCAGTTTATAAAAACAAATATAATCCTTAATCGAATAAAAACTAACTAAATACTTATACTTACATATGATTTTTTTTTTTTCATCCATCTTTACGTACAGAAATAAAGTATGAAATCTTTGAATACTCGCCTCTTTGTAACCAGACCTTATTCTAAACAGCTTAACTGTTTTCTTTAGGAAAGTTCTTCTCTGTTGAAGAGGTTTAGGCTGTCAGTCTTCAACCCTTATAAAGAACTAAGGCCTGACAAAGAAGACCGCTCCGTTAAGCAAAGCGATCCATTATAATTTTTTCATCAAGATCCGCTCTCATGCCCAAGTTGAATAAGAAATTCTCTTCTCCGAAACAGGTGACGCAGGTACATCCAATCTCAAAGGGAATTCATGCAAATCTTCTTGAGCATCATACTTATTTATAACTTATACAATATTCTACCTCGTGTCTTTTAATAGGTTATTGTTGTCACGTCAAGCTAATTAAGAAAATATTTTGATCCAATTAATTGTAGTTAGGTTATCAAATCAGATAAAACAATTTACTTTTCAAACTATTTTAATGCTTTACAATAATTAGTTTTCCATCCAAAATCTTAAGTACTTTAAAGGATTGCAAAAAAATTTTTAATTTTTCAACTACCTAGTACCATTACTGGTCTGCGAAAAAAAAAACATGTCTTCAGTTATACGGTCATGGATAATGAACACGAGTAAACTTATTTTCTTGTGTACCAATTTTTCGCCCTACGTTTTAGTCCACCAACCAAGAAAACATCCTTGTATCTTTGACCTTACTCCGCTTTCTTCCGTACACACCTTATAAATACAATATCCCAACCTACCGATCTATTCCTTCACTCTCATAGAACAGCATCCTTTGAAATGTCCTTTATCATTCGTGCTTCTATACTTTAGAACACTCATCTCCCTACATCTCCCTCCGAATAGTGCCATTCCTCAACACTTTCAAACACTGATTATTTATCCATCTTCTCAAAAACCAATCTTCTATCAATATGTGATGTGATAAATCTTGACTTCGTTAAATTACGAAAACTCCTGGATGTTGTCTGTTTTTATTTGTATCTTCTATTTTTATTAACTTTTTATAATTACTTAACTAACGCACGAAATCCTAAATACTACGAATAATAGTACTTACACTTAAGTGTTTAGTCAGTAACGTATCTGTAGCGATTAATTTTGTTAACACGTTTAAAAAATGCCGTAGTGTTATTTTATGTTTGAATTAGATGTAAAAGACGGTTTGATTTAACCACGATAAATTCAACCTGATAATTGACTTGACCACAGGTAGTCAAATTATCAAGTATTTTTTTATTTAGTCCGACTAAATAACCTCATCGAGCTTATTGTACTCATAAATGTAAATTGATGATATAAGAGAACAGGATAGTATGATAATATTAAACTAAAACAAATAGAAATTTTAAGTATTAAATGCATAGGAAACGAAGAGTAAAAGAGCAAATATTATTATATTAGGGGTACTCACTACGTTTGCTATAGCATGCTATTTGTGTTATTTTGCTGAACCCGTCGAGTTTCTACAGTTATTTCCTGTATAAAATTGATGGGTTTAGCACAATAACACAAATAGCATGCTATAGCAAACGTAGTGAGTACCCCTATAATGTAAATTGCTATTTCGTATGTATAGTTTCTGTGCTTAATAAGTGAGGAAAACAGTGAGAGAAGACACTAGACTCCAGGTGGGGGCCATTGGTTTGCTAAAATTTGGATGGTTTGCGACTCAGGTTTCGATCTACCCTGGAAGCTTTATTTTCAAGTGGGACCAGAAGATAAATCTGCTAAATATACCTTATAGTTAACAGGGTTTTTTTATAAGTTGCTCTATTAAAGTCTTGGTAGGAGCTGATATACTGTTAAATGCATAGAATAAACATAAAAAAAGTAGCAAAACAATGACAACGAAATAAATAGACATCATAATTATTTCAGTTTGTCTGCTATGAAGTCTATTCAATATAAATTATTAATACTCTAAATAGAATGATTTAAATTTATTCTCAAAATTTTAAAAATTTATTTTCATATTGATATTGATCGCAATAGATGATAAAAAGATCTAAAATAAGTAAAATATATATAAATTTTAGCACAACGAATATGTTTCATAAAAAGTTTTTGGTTAACATATCACCTCTGTGTAAGTGACTGTGACTGAGACACTCAGGAGATGGTCCTAGGAGATCCGTTGACGGGTCGAGGTAGACACTGGGAAGGGCAGTTAAGCCTTAGGGGGATTTTCCGAACTCAGTCCTCTCTAGTTAGGTGAAAGAAATTCACCATTCTGTGTTAAACTCCTTTCCTTCCACATCTTTGAGTACTGATCTATTTGCTCAAAGTATCTAAAAGTGTTCTAGACGCTTTAGCAAAGGATTTATTCTGTCTCGTTCCCTTTCCTCTTCCCCGCTTTTTGTTTATTATTTATTCAAGATGAACAAAAATATTATTATCTCATGAAACCATTTATTTAATTACTAGTAAACCCTGCTTCACACGGGTGCAATTTGAATCAGGTGTTCTCATTTATGTTTAAAAAATCTCTGTATGACCAATTCTGAGTTTATCGCTTTGGGAGTTTTAGTTCTTCGTAACGAAAAGTGCGATTAGTAAGAAAATATCTTCCATTTTATATCCTCTATTCATTATTATATTTTATCGTCGACACAAATAAAAAGCATAAATCAAATTGGTTCAGTTTATTAGTTTGTTATTTTAAAGTGAAGCATAGATAAAAGCAATGTTAATTTTCTCATAGAAAAAAACTTGATTGCAATTCATGTTTTCAAACACTATAAAAAAAACAACGGCTCCTATTTTATTCCTTTTATAACTTATTTTATATTTTTAATGAACTATTTAGATTATATTTTAAAAGTTAAAGTAAGTTTTCATAGCAATCCCATTTCGTTTACTGCAAAACTTACGATTCGGTACGTAATATTGTTTCTATAATCTAGCTTTCTAAATGAAACAATATAAGATGAACAATTCCGTACATTTAACTACTATAACCTCCCACATTACCGATAACATATGTTCATAAGTTTAAAGGCTTACTAAACCTTTACATTAACTCGTACAATATATTTTATTTCATATAAACGTTTCTCAATTCATAAGCTTTACAACGGTAGATAATACAGCTATGTTACTAACTATATTTCAGGAATAATTTTCTGAAGACTTGGTTACAGTAAATGTATTTTTCCCCTTTTAAAGAAAAGCATAATTGCAATGTATTTTAATTATAAACCTTGAGAAAATAATGCTTTTATTGCTGGTGAAAACCGTATAAAAATCTGTCTTGTGGTTTAGATTTAGTTAGTGGAAACAAAAATCGCGTTATATATAGATATAGATAGATTTATTATTATCATTTGCTTATTTATCGACGTTTTCATACTCTGTTAGAATACTGGCTTCTTTTTGAATATTTAAAGAGGACAGTAGCTTTGGTTTCCTTGTCTTTTCTTCCAGTGCAAAATCTGTTTGTAGATCTTATCTCAATCTAGTGAAAATCGGGCATTCTAATAATGCATACTTTACGGTCTTCACTATTTTACACCGAGTACAAGATGGTGCTTCCAAACCTCGCACAAGATAGCCATGAGAATCCACATTTTTCTATCGGGAGACGTCAGAGCACCACTTCTTCTCTCCTCGATCTTCTGTAGGAAGTTTTCCAACGGACACTATTCTTAGATGAAGATGTAGTACACAGTTATTGATATCTTAGCTAACTAATTTGAAATATTTTCTTTTATTATATAGTATACACCACTCATAAGTTTCACATTTAAATATTGTAATCAATATTGAATATTATTTTCAATAAGTTTTTGACCTTGCCGTATTGTAATCTGTTAATTGTAGTATTTGACTTTGGGCCTCCCTTAATTTCACGATTTCACTATCCAAGATAGAATACGTATTTATAAGATATACAACAAATAAGAACAAACTATTAGGCCGATAATTACATCCTAAACATAACTTATCTTCATTTAATTAATTACATTATGACTAGGACAACTATCGGGAAGTTGTAAGCAGTCGTGTAATAATTTACAGTGTTTTTTTTTCTTTCTTTTTTTTGTACTATAATATTACTGAAAAGATTTTAATAAAAATAAGATGATCCTTAATTCAAATATTTAAAATAATAATGCCATGAATAAAAACTGTTTTACTTGGTATGCAAGCATTTACCTCAGCACTAATTGCGTACGATTTTTCCTAACTAATGAATTTATAATAACGGTCTCTGTAAAGCGAGAAACGAGAATTGACTTGGAGGTGAATCACGTTTTTTAAATAGACGAGAGCCCTAAGGCCCCAGTGACCTCTTTCGCCCTTGAATGCTCCTTATTTCCTCTGCAGGCTCTAAGAATAATTGATATCCCACGGGTGAGAACCCATTTCAAAGGGAAAATTTATTTCGTTTGGGTATTCCTCTGTACATTAATATTTAAGGTGTTTGAAGATGAAAATTTGATTAAACTTTTACACTAGGTCCATATATATTCTTTTTATATTTAACAAAAACTTAAAATTCATTTTTAAAATATTATTTATCAAGGAATATGACAACGTTAATTGATAAATGAGCTAATTTTTATATAATCTTTAATATTTTAACAAAGTATTTTGTACAACAATATTTTTTTTTCTTATCTTCAATACACAAATAATGGTATTAACAAACAATTTATTTATGTAAGACAATGTAATGAAGTAGTCGCTTAACTGACCGGTTAACTCGGAAAAATTTTTGAAAATGCAAGATTTTTTTCTTTTTTAATAGATAGCACTACACAGTGTTTGACGGATTAACTGTGATTTTCAACTGGGCTAATTTCAGGACAATGGTTTGACACACCAATTCAGCCTGATAAGAGCCTGATTTGGGTTCATACTAGAAGTGTAGACGGCTATATCATTAGCGAAAGCGGCTATTTTAAAGTTACTTAGTCATGACCTATTACGTCTGCAGTTTTGATATTTAACTAGAAGGGAGATAAAACTGCACCCGGCGGAATACCGCAAGTAAGGTGAACGTTCGTCGTGAACATGGACTAAAATGCTTTGAATATCAGAGAACGATAAAATGGTATTATACAATGCTATAATATGGTATTGATATATATGGTATTACGAAACAATGCTCTGGGCACAGGATGTAATGAAAGACGGAATCGAATGCCTTCGAGCAATCTATAGATATCATAACAGTTGTATTGTTATTGTTGATATTTCTGCATATCACTCACAGCTATTTTATTATGTGATGCTTAGTGTTGAGTTGTGCTTGAAAATCTGTTTGTTCATTCGAATGACGGAATTTTCTTCCCAAAAGATTCCCAGGTAATTAAGAATTACCGTCTAAACTATTTTTGCAAGGTGGAGCAGTAAGCTGATTGGTCTGTAGTTATTAGGATTATCGTCTGTTTTTGCAGTTTCAGTACAGGGAACAGTATGCCATGTTCTCTCCGAAGTGGAAAATATCGAAGACTAAGACACGCATAGTATAGATTAGTTAAATGAACTAATCCTCTGCGGAATGTTGCTCAAGTAAATTGGTTTGCCCTCCAAAATGTGCAAGGCGACCGTGCTATCTGCGAATAATTGTTTTTAACTTTTTCAGAATTATAAATATTCATGTACTTATGCATAATCAGAGAGATTAGTTATGTACCTGTCCTGTCTTTTATATCCTTTCGGTGCAAAAGTTTTCTTATGAATTAATTCTTATATATTTTTTTTAAATTGTGGTTTTTTATATTTATTTTTTCTTTAGTGTTTTAATGTATTTATTATCCTATGTTTATTTTATCACGTGATAACTTGGGAGAAAACTGGTCTACTTTGATCCATAATTGCTTATGTTTTGTGGATTTTGTTTTATATTGCAATAAATATTATATAAAAAATTATAAAAAAAAAAATCTTTCGGTAATTACTAGCTGGTCCTTTTCCTAGTAGACGATCTTTTTTGTGCGGTTTTTGTCAGTTTCTAAAACTACCTGACATCACCATGGGTTGCCGTAAGTCGTCTTGCCATAGAGAAGTCTTCCATTGTTTAAATCAGTTTTTTCTGTGACTTGTGAGTGAGTTCAATGTCCTCTTAATAGTTCGGTTCTTAAAGTGATACTATCGATTTTTTTAGGTCCGCCAGCATTCAACTAACGTAATTTGTGTGTCATATTGTATCATTTCCTTGACTGCTTAATGTGATGTACTATTTTGAATATACTGAGATGATGTAAAATCACAAAACTTGGTTGCTGCTAGAACCTGTCTCTTCCGATATTATTGTACATTTCAGTGATCATAATGAACATTTATTTGTTATATTGCAAGATTAGACATACTTTCAGTTCATTTTAACTCAATATATGAAGTTCTTTTATCTTCACAATCATGCACAGTACAGGTCATCCTATCATCTATCTGTTTCCTCATTTTTTTCAATAATCTACCAAGCTTGAGTAAAGAAATATCTGAGCATCAAAGTATGCCCATCTCAGCAGTGGCCGCCCTGTCTTTTATTTTCTATTCAAATGATAAAATGACAATATTTTAATCCATTCTAGCAATATATCCTTTATTAGGATTATTCAGAATCGTACCACATCCTCCTCCTGATAAATATGGTACATCTACTCGTGTAAAGCCTTTTTCTATTGGGTTGTTTCACATGAAATGTCCGTTTTTATAGTTTCTGAAATACATAAAGGATTTTGCAGGTCTCTGTTGTTTTCTTCCGAATGTTTACATATTTAAAGTAAACAGTTACTAATCCTCTACCTTTGTATTATAAACGTTAGCTTCCCAATCAATTACCACTTTTTAGTATACCTCAACATATGAACATGGAAACACGCGATTTTCGAGTAATATTTTTGTACGAGTTGAAACTCGGCCATTCAGTAGCTGAGGCCACTAGAAATATTTGCAAAGCGTTTGGGGAAGGGAGTGTTAATGAACGGACCATTTGTCGTTGGTTTGCTAAGTTTTCAGCTGGGGATATCGACTTGGAAAACTTGCCCCGAGGAAGACCTCCATCCGTAATAGACACACATCGTTGTCTAACATACAGTAGAAGCAAACCCCTACCAAACAGTTAAAGGACTTTCAGCACAACTAAATGCATCTAGCGTTTCCAGCCATTTACAGTGTATTGGGAAAGTAAAAAAGCTCGATACATTGGTACCTCTTGATCTCACTGAGCGGCAGCAAGAACCCATGTTTCAAAACATACCGTGCAAAAAATCTAAAGATCTGGGCTACGAATTGCTTCCACACCCACCATATTCTCCTGACTTGTCTTCAACAGATTACCACCAGTTCAGGAATTTAGACAACTTCGTCAAAGGAAAACTTTTTGAAAATGATGATCAAGTGAAAAGTGCGTTTTCAGATTTTGTTTCACTTCAAAGCTCAGAGTTATTCGATTCGGGGATAAAAAAGTTGGTGTCGCGTTGAGAAAAAAGTGTAGAAAAATAAGGTAAAGGCTTCGAATAAACTTATCTTGTTTTCATCGTATTTTTAATAAAAATCCTTTACATTGAAAACGGACATTTCATGTGACACAACCCAATACAATGAACTCACAAAAAACTATTTTTTTTAAAAATAATTTTACTCTCCACACTTAACCCTTACTGCCTGATCACGTCCCTTATGATTTATAGAATTTAAGGACCAAAGATTACATGTGATATATTCCATACAAAACAAAGTTTATTATAGAACTTTATGAACTCGAACAATAAGTACTAACTGCTATAATTTTTATTCTTATTAATATGTTAAGATTATTAGAATGTTAAATAATAATTTCAATACATTTTATTATTACCAATGATCAAGTTAAACAAAACTATCACTTATAAAAGTAAAATAAAACTTAATAATTGATAAAACCAATCGCGTCGCTATTAAAAATATAGTAGAGATCACCTATAGCAGGGTGGCTAGCATAAAAGCCTTCCAAAGTGAAAAACCTTAGTCCTTCGGAGGGGGCGTAAATTACTGACAGGGCTTAATTGCCGATATTTGGAATTTTCTTTCTCTAAAGTAGCTTAAATTTTTGTTGATTCTATATAAATAACTATACTATCTTGTTACCACCAATGAAAAACAGATTAATATTTATATTGAATGAATTCGATACCCAACTAAAGGAGAAAACAGAAAAACAAATTTTTAATGCAATGTTTCGTTTTTAAACATAAGAACAGAAATATACATGTATGGTATACCGTTGGAAATCAAAAGATTTTAGAAAAAATATAGCATTTCCAAGTCAATTGTAACCTTTTCCAAGTCAAATGTAACTTTTTCCAAGTCAAATGTAACCTTTTCCAAGTCAAATGTAACCCTTTCCATTTCAAATGTCACCTTTTCCATTTCAAATGTTACCTTTTCCAAGTCAAATGTCACCTTTTCCATTTCAAATGTTACCTTTTCCGAATCAAATGTCACCTTTTTCTTCACTTCTAGCCTTAAATATTCCGTTTTATTTATTTATTTATTGAAAAATAATTAGTTTAATTAAAATTATGACATTTTTAATAATTTTGGCATATCATATCACTGTTTTTTTTAGATATTTGATATCAAGTTCTGTTTTTTTACGAACTAATATTTAAAAAAATATTTAGTTATAAAATAAAATAGTTGTTGATTTTGAATTTTTAAAGGGGAGGGATAGTTTTTGGGAATAATTAATGTGTTTTCGGGTATTATAATTACGTTTTTCGAGATGTATTTTTTATCGCTCGCGTGCATATTAACTCGCATTTACTGTTAATGTTTTTTATTGATATAGGGATTTATTATTGTGCTTTCGGGTGGTTATGATTACGTTTTTCGAGCTGCATTTTTTATTGCTCATGCGTATTTCAACTTTCATTAACTTTTAATGTTTTTTATTGATATAGGGATGAATTATTGTGCGTTCGGGTGGTTATGATTACGTTTTTTGAGCTCCATCTTTTATCGCTCATGCGTATTTCAACTAGCACTTACTTTTAATGTTTTTTTATTGATATAGGGATTAATTATTGTGCTTTCGGGTGGTTATGGTTACGTTTTTCGAGCTGCATTTTTTATCGCTCATGCGTATTTCAACTAGCACTTACTTTTAATGTTTTTTATTGATATAGGGATTAATTATTGTGCTTTCGGGTGGTTATGATTACGTTTTTCGAGCTGCATTTTTTATCGCTCATGCGTATTTCAACTCGCATTAACTTTTAATGTTTTTTATTGATATAGGGATGAATTATTGTGCATTCGAGTGGTTATGATTACGTTTTTTTGAGCTCCATCATTTATCGCTAATGCGTATTTCAAATTGCACGTACTTTTAATGTTTTTTATTGATATAGGGATTAATTATTGTGCTTTCGGGTGGTTATGGTTACGTTTTTTGAGCTCTATCTTTTATCGCTCATGCGTATTTCAACTCGCATTTACTTTTAATGTTTTTTATTGATATATAGGTTATTAATTGTATTTGTGGGTCTTGTAATTACGCTTTTTGAGCTGTATTTATTGTCGCTTGTTCGCATTTCAACTTGCATTTACTTCTAATCTTTTTATTGTTATAGGGATGTATACTCGTGTTTTTGGGTGCTTATGATGCTTAATTAATTTAATTGAATCGTTTATTCTATATTCGGGTGTTCTTGTAACATTATTTGAACCTTATTTGTTATCGCTTTTACTCAATTCAATTTACTGTTCCTATTTCATAAATATTTGATAGAGGGATCGTTTATAGTTTTTTGGGGAATACTAATAGAGTTTATGATATTTTTTTATAGCTATTGCACATTTTAACTTAAATAAAAAGTGATCTAGAACAATGCGCAATCGCGATGTAACATCCAGTTAAAAAACGTAATGAGAACGTGCAAAAACACAATAAATAATTTATACTTCAAATTATAACATAATATCTACGGTATATAGAAATTTCCAAGAGCATAAAATGTTCAAAACACGTAATCCAAATCCCCTAAAACAAAAACAAAGAAAGACTACTCTATCAAAATATAAAATAATATTAGCACTATAAGTAGAAACGCGCGCGCGCTATAGAATAAGCAGTCCAAAAAAAGTTTTTTCATAAGAACCCAAAAACACGAGTATAGATCCCTATAACAATAAAAAGATTAGAAGTAAATGCAAGTTGAAATGCGAACAAGCGACAATAAATACAGCTCAAAAAGCGTAATTACAAGACCCACAAATATAATTAATAACCTATATATCAATAAAAAACATTAAAAGTAAATGCGAGTTGAAATACGCATGAGCGATAAAAGATAGAGCTCAAAAAACGTAACCATAACCACCCGAAAGCACAATAATTCATCCCTATATCAATAAAAAACATTAAAAGTTAATGCGAGTTGAAATACGCATGAGCGATAAAAGATGGAGCTCAAAAAACGTAATTATAACCACCCGAATGCACAATAATTCATCCCTATATCAATAAAAAACATTAAAAGTTAATGCGAGTTGAAATACGCATGAGCGATAAAAAATGCAGCTCGAAAAACGTAATCATAACCACCCGAAAGCACAATAATTAATCCCTATATCAATAAAAAACATTAACAGTAAATGCGAGTTGAAATACGCATGAGCGATAAAAAATGGAGCTCAAAAAACGTAATCATAACCACCCGAAAGCACAATAATTAATCCCTATATCAATAAAAAACATTAAAATTAAGTGCTAGTTGAAATACGCATGAGCGATAAAAAACGCAGCTCGAAAAACGTAATTATAACCACCCGAATGCACAATAATTCATCCCTATATCAATAAAAACATTAAAAGTAAATGCGAGTTAATATGCACGCGAGCGATAAAAAAATACATCTCGAAAAACGTAATTATAATACCCGAAAACACATTAATTAATCCCAAAAACTATCCCTCCCCTCTAAAAATTCAAAATCAACAACTATTTTATAACTAAATATTTTTTAAATATTAGTTCGTAAAAAACAGAACTTGATATCAAATATCTAAAAAAAACAGTGATATGATATGCCAAAATTATTAAAAATGTCATAATTTTAATTAAACTAATTATTTTTCAATAAATAAATAAATAAAACGGAATATTTAAGGCTAGAAGTGAAGAAAAAGGTGACATTTGACTTGGAAAAGGTAACATTTGAAATGGAAAAGGTGACATTTGACTTGGAAAAGGTAACATTTGAAATGGAAAAGGTGACATTTGAAATGGAAAGGGTTACATTTGACTTGGAAAAGGTTACATTTGACTTGGAAAAAGTTACATTTGACTTGGAAAAGGTTACAATTGACTTGGAAATGCTATATTATCTCATACACAAGCTTTTAAAACTTAATAGAGAGTGATAAAAAGCCGATAAAACTAAGTGATTGTTTTAGATAATAGTATAATAGATTTTTTAATAAAACACATGTTTCTATAGAAATTCAATTTAATCAATTCTTTAATAGCTTTACGTATTTTTATCTTTAACTGTATTTAAAAATACTTTCATTTATTTTTAAAATGGAAGTAAGTGAAAGTCGTGTGTTGCCCGCACCAGATTTTTTTTTTTTAATGTTCAAGCATAAAAGATGCAAAAAACAGATGTAAAAATACTTAAATATTAAATTTTTCTTTTCTTTTTTAATCTTTTTGGAAGTTTTTCTTAATATAAACAATTAAAAGAGTACACATTGACTTCCATTTGTCACTTAATCACTTTATTCCATAAGCTTTTCATATTTGTCAAAGTTTCGGTGCTGTTTCCCCATTTTCAAGACTTATTTTTTTCATTATTGGCTCACGTGAGCCAATGAACACCAATAAGGACAAATAGCAGTGTGCTATAAAATAAAATGATGGGTGATATATGAAAAATCATTTATATAATGAAAAAAATGGGGTCTTGAAAATGGGAAAACAGCCCCTAAACGTCGACAAATATGAAAAGCTTATGAAATAAATTAATTAAGTGACAAATGGAAGACAATGTGTGCTCTTTTAAGTGTTTAAATACTAAAATTAAATAACTTGAAAACTTTAAACAGTGATAAACACTGTACAGTGATTTATTAATCAAATCTTTTATACAATTCAAATTCTCCCAAATTTGTCATTGCTTAAGATTAATAAGTAATTAACTTTCTCAATATTATTCCTAAATCCGTTCCTATAATCCTGAAGAGAGACTACTACATGTTTCGAAACATTAGAATCACAGTAAAAAGTTTATACTTTCTTAATTTCATTGCAAAGAACCTCATCCTTTATAACATCAAAACAATCAGCTCCTTAATTTTAAATAGATTTTTTTTGGGTGTAAATGCAGATTTATTCTATTGTTAGGAAATGCATTATAGTCGCAGAAGATATATAATTAATGTAGTTGTGAAACGTAAACTAGGTTACTAAAGAGGTGTGAGGAAGGTAGATGGAACCCTGGGGATGACGGGGGAGGTGTTGGCGTCAGCAGGCTATCCATTATAACCTTAGGTCTACCCCTTGGCTCCTACAGTTACTCTGTCCTTACCCCAGCATCTTTCTGCCCCCCTTTATATTTCTAGTCCTTAGGATAACATAAAATATTCTCTAATATAACTAATAGTTATACGGAAGTGATATATAAAGCACTGTTTGTACATAATCGTCTGATTCGTATAGAAAAAACAAAAATATACCCGGTGGGTGCTATTTAAACTCTTTAGATTAAAGTTGGAATTCGAAAAATTTAAGAATTACATCTAATTTCGTTAGATTCAGTGATTAAATAATCTTTTAAGTTATTCAATAATCTCTTTAGTTAGCGGTAAAAATATTAAATATTTGGTGAGATAGTAAAAAGGATTTATTTCAGTTTCGTCACCATTCCTTAATCGTTTTAGACTAAAATATATTATATATTTTCTATATTCTATATTTTCTATATTCTATATTCTATTTATATACTTACGAAAACAGTATCAACTATTTATTAATCCATAACTCGATAGAAAGTCAGTTGTCAGACTTGGATATTCACCATTTTAGATTATATGTGCAAAATATCTGGAGCGCGCAACAAACAACTTTCACTTACCTCCTTAAAATAAATTTAAGAATTTATAAATGGACATAGGGATGAACGTTAAGAAATTAATTATATTGCTTTTCGATAGAAAACTCTGTTTTATTTAATTAGCTATTATATCAATATTTTTTCCTTAAAAGAGAAAAAATACAATCCACCACACTCTAGGGCAATAAGCTCACTATATTATTTGCTACAACAATCAGTTAATTTTATCGGCTTTTTATCTATCTCCATTAACTTTTACAATTTTTTTGTAAAAGATAGTACTTTTTTTTCTAAACTTTTTAGCTTTCTAAAGGTATATTATACATTTAAATTATTATGTCTACATTAAAATGCACAAAAATTGCAAACAAAAATTTTTTGTTCGTCTTACGCTTAGTTAGATATCGAATTCATTCAACTTATATATTTACTCGTTTTTTTATCAATGCTAACAAAATTAACATGGTTAATTGTTTCGAATCTAGAAAATTATAGGCTCTTTAAAAAAAGGAAACATAAACTATCGGCATTTGATACCTTTCAGATTATTTTTTTCAAAATGAAACCTACATCATATTAAAGCACATAAAATTTAGCATCGACTTAGTTTGATCAAAATCAGACAAAAAAAAAAAAAAAAAAAAAAGTGAAAATACAAGTTATAATGTGACTGGTTCCCACATTCTGTTAAAAAAGTTGCTATAACATCTTGTACATAAACGCTCTTAAAATAAGAAGTTTCAGTTTTATATTATACACCTTATCGTTTTTGGCCATTTGGATCCTAAGGGCTCTAAAACTAGAATTTGAAAATATTCATCATTGAAATACTTTTTTAACTCCTAATTTTACAGGTAAAAATACAATATAACCATAAATGCATTCTAATTGCCAGCCTCTAGGACAAATATTCATTAAATTCCTAATTGTTGTTGAGTTAAATATTAGTATACTTCTAATGGTAATAATTGTCATTGTTCTTATTTATTGGTAAAATATTTTTGGAAATATAACCCAAAAAATTACTGTCTACACTCAGGCCTTTTTGTGAGACTTAGTCATTCGGATACGGGGGACACTAAAGTATCTACCAGGAAAACTCGGTTTCGAAAATTTTCATGATCGAAATATTTTCCTTCACAATATATTTCATACATAACTAAGGGAAAGTAAAAATAAACTATTACATAAATCAGCAAGAATGATTTTGTTTATTTTTTGTACTATACATTCTATTCCAAAATCGTCATATTGTAATCTCTAAATCGTTCGACTAGAGTATTTTTCTTATCTCTTTATCACGTAGTTCCTAAATTATCACATACATATAATTAGGAATGACCAAATTTAAAAATGCTTTTCTACTTTCTTGTTGAGATGTGTTTCTATGTCTTATTTAAGACAACAGATCCCGAGGCCATGGTATTTTCCTAAACAGTAAATAGTTTGTCTTTAATATTTCATTCTCACTAAAACACTAAATAGTTTACAATAATTGCTATATACTTTTTACATTTATGAAAAGTTTATTACAGGATTTTTAGAGAATTAACATTATTTTATATTAACTTTATAATATAACATATTTTAGTAGACGTTAAAATAAAGTTAATATATCGAAGAAATAGTTTTGTTTAATCACTTATTTTACTATCCACAGCTCTCACTTTCTTTATACCAATTTTATATACTCTAAGAATATGTTTTAAAAATTGATGACTACAGCTTAAGGAATTCCTTTTCAAAATTCATAATTCGAGAGGGATTCATTGATATTCTGAGGGCATAGAAGACCTTTGAATACGTTGGCAAAGCGTGATAGATTATAAGAAGCAAAGATTATAATAGAAGATATTTAAATTTTGAACCATGACACCTTCAATTTCTGGAATACACATCTAAAATTATTATTTAATATAGTCTTTGTTAGGACTATTGGCAAATATTCTAGACTGATTTTTTGAATAAAGCTGACTATGAAAAGAATTGTTGTAATTGTAAATTTTACGTCTTGTAAAAAAATTTTAAATGATGCATATTAATAAAATAAAATATCATCGCGAATCGAGGCGTTGAATCTTAAGAAACCATAACGGGCAGTCAGAGGTCTCCAAGGCCTGTCGAGAAAGAAAAGGAATAAAATAAATTTTTTTTGTCAATCACTATGTAGTTTTACTTGGATTAACAATATTGGGATCAATAGACGTGTTGAACTCCGGAACTATATTTTTAAAAGACAAATACATTTTGTCAACATACTTTTCTGTAAAAATTTTCTTTTTTTATATTTTATAATAAAGCCAAATTAAATTGGTTTTCACCTTGATTCATATATCAAAAGTTGCTTTATTGCAATACATTTTTTTTCTATAATCTATTAATACTCTTTTAATAGTTAGTGGAATACCAAAGTCATATTGTTTTTATCAAAATATATCTCTAATGCATGAAATATACATATCATAATAAACTCTGCTACGTATTTTTAAGACAGCTTTTTTTTTTGGTGTGAAAACTAAAAGTTTGAAAGAGCTCAGTTTACCTATAACTTTGGGAGATTGATCAAATATATCGTATAATAAAAGAAAGCAGTTTGTAATAAATACTTTATAATTATCTTCAAATTATTTTATTATTTAAGCAGACATAACGATAGACTGAAAAAGTTGAATGGTAAATGTAAAAAATGAACTTTGATTAAATGCATCATAATTTTCAATTGTGAACTTATCAAAAAATATATTTGATCTTGGTAGATATTAAAATAGGAAATGGAATACAAATAAAAACGTACTTGCGGGTTAATAAAATATGCTTAATTTTTTTTTATTAGTGTTTTTAAACGGAATAATTGTTGATTTTTAGGTAGTTAAATATTCGTACTTTAGATCAAACATCGTAATCGTTAAATATTGGAATTCAACTAATTGCTTTCTATTGAAGCATTTGAGGCAATTAAAAATATTTATAAATGTGAGACAATAAATAAGTTCTCAATAAAAACAAATTTCCTTTCGTCTGGCTATTTATTGAAATCCAATAATGCTCAAGAAATGTTTATTTCTTAACCCCATTCATTACTCTCTCTCGATTCTTCTATTGGATTCAAATTAAACAGAAAAAAAACATATGAATTGTTCAAGTAAAAGGATAAACAAGGATGTTTTATTTTGGCTAAAATATAAAAGGCTTTAATAAAAATTATTGAAATAGAACATGTGTCAAAATCAAGTATTCATCAAATACTGAAAATCTAGATCGTGAAAAATCTGCTGTCACCTCTTGTGAATAGCAAAGTTATTTGAGATTTTTATGTTTTCTCCAAGTATGCATCATAAGGATGTGTGACAATATCATATCCCTGAAGTTACTCTATTTTATAATATATAATCCGAAGATACAGCTCACCCTTTGTATTTATGGAAGACTTTAATCTAAAACTAAAATATCTTAACTATTTTATATTTTAACTTAAACTATTTTAATTCCCCATAAGCTCTAGTGGTCTTGGATCTTTTTAATGGCGTTTCTTTAACAATTTTCCGTAGTACACCATTTGAAACCATAGAAAACTTGTTCCGGCTGACTTAAGGCCGCGCTATACGGTGAGAAAACAGGTAGGTGTAGGTGAGGTGAAAATGGTGAGATGTGGTGAGAGTGAATTATCATAAACTCTCACATACTTTCAACGTATTATAATAAATATTAAATTACCGAAATTTCAATATTACTTCAGTATTAATTTTTTTTTCTTTTTTTATAGATAATGTTAAATTTCTTAAAATGGAGTGTCTACCTAAAAAAAAAACATGTTTTCATGATATGTATATTAAAATTGTTTCTTTTGATATAACATTATCATTTAGTTCTTTTTTTTTAGTCATTTTTTAAAAACAATATTTGATGATATTATAAGATTTTTCAAAAAAAAAAATTGATGTCATTATTCAAATTTATTATTAAAAAACAAACCTTACCTAATCTCCCGCTGCTTTCGTGAACTCTCACAAGAGCTCGCTTTTCGATATTTTACCTCACCTAAGACGTTAATGGAGAGTGATGAAAAGAAGATAAAACTTACTGACTATTTAAGATGATAATATAATAGATTTTTTAATCAAACACATGTTTCTATAGAAATTTAATTTAATTTATTACTTTCACTTACTATATATAATAATAATAGGCTTAGCGAACCCGAAGGTTCGATGCCGATAACACTAAATTCCGCCTACACAGACTCGTCCAATGTTCACCATTCAAGCCCAAGCTCCCGAGATCAGCCTTAAAGCAATCCTCCCATCTCCGCTTCGGCCTACCTTTCGGACGCCTACCAGTCGGATCAGCTAATACCAACTTTCTCGGAGTCCGCTCGTCATCGAGCCCAACAACTTTACTCGCCCATTTGAGTCTCCGCGATGCAATCAGCTCAATTATATTCACAGGATGCAAGTTCCGCAATTCCGCGTTGTGCAACCTTCTAAACTCCCCAGTGGCCTCATCTCTCTTCGGACCAAATATTTTACGCAATACCTTATTTTCGAAAACCTTAAGTTGTTCATCCTTCAAAGTAAGCGGCCACGTTTCACATCCGTAAAGAACCGTTGGAAGAATAATAGTTTTATAAATTCTAATCTTTAAGTTTTTAGATATAAGCCGCGAACTAAGTAACTTAGCAACTGAATAATAACACGCATTTCCCACCTTTAACCGGGACTTTATTTCTTCCTGGATTTTATTTTTTCTAGTTATAATTGAACCTAAATACTTGAATTTCTCTACGTGTTCAAAAGTATGACCTGATACATCAATATAACCAAGATCGACACCGTTTCTGCTACTAATCATACACTTCGTCTTATCGGTATTTAATTCGAGTCCTATTTCTTTACTGGTTTTTATTAACCCACTAGTATTTAGTTGTATGGTTTCCGTGTCTTCACCTAGCAGTACCAGATCATCGGCATACCCCAAAACCGGAATCTTGTCACCCATATTTAAGCCTTTCTCTTACTATATATAGTAAGGGAAAATATTGCGATCGTGAAAATTTTCGAATTCCAGTTTTCAACGGAAATACACGTTTTAGGGTCCCCTGAGTCCAAATAACCAAGTCCCGCAAAAAGGTCTGTGTGTGTGTGTGTGTGTGTGCCTGTGTGTGTGTGTGTGTGTGTGGTAGCTCCCGGGCGGAAACGGTAAGTCCTATGAAACTGAAATTTCATATTTAAGACAACTATACGCCCGAGACGTGACAAAAGTTTTTTCATCAAAATGAGCCTACCAGAAGAGGCACTTTATACCATGCATTTTGCACCTTTTTTCGATTTTCTCAAAAACGGTTCCGACGATTTTGATTAAACTCGCTATATCGATGTAAAGTTTAATGGGCTTTAATATCATGTAGGTTTTATTTGGATAAAAATGGTCTGACAGGACTTAAATGCCGATATTTTAAATTTTCTTCCCCCTAAAGTACCTTTAATTTTGTAGATTCAATAATAATAACTAAATTATCTTGTTAACGCTGATGAAAAACTAGTAAATATATAAATTGAATAAATTCGATACCCAACTAAAGGAGAAAACAGAAAAAATATTTTTTTAATGCAATTTTTCGTTTTTGAACATAAGAGCAGTAATATACCTACATGTATGATATACCGTTGGAAAGCTAAAGATTTTAGAAAAAATATCATCTCAAACAAAAGCTTTTAAAAGTTAATGGAGAGTGATGAAAAGAAGATAAAACTTACTGATTATTTAAGATAATAATATAATAGATTTTTTAATCAAACACATGTTTCTATATAAATTCAATTTGATTAATTCCTTAATAATTTTACGTATTTTTATCTCTAACTGTATTTGAAAATTCTTTCATTGATTTTAAAAATGGAGGTAAGTGAAAGTCGTGTGTTGCCCGCACCAGATTTTTCCTCACCGTTTAGGACGGCCTTAAGCAACGCACGAAAAGAGTAGTGTACCTGGTAATAAGAGTTGGGCATACTGATGTCTTTATTCAAAACGACAGACTTGAAGAACTAATTAAGGGACTAAGTTGGCGTAATTTTAACTTCACCTTCTTAATTTTCGTAAAAAATTGAACCGACAATTTAAAAGTATTAAAGAAAATTATATTGCACATTAAAAAATAACTTTCTATAGATTAAATAAGAATGGAGAAGAATTATTCGATTTTTTTTTTTGTTTTTGATGGAAATTTGAATCGATTGTTAATTTGTTCTGCTTGTGTATAAAAGATGCGAAAGTTTTGATCTGAGAGAACTTGCTACTTCAGATTTTCTCGCAAGCTTAAGGAACATTTCTTAGCCCGGAAAAAGAAAAATGTGGATTTACAAAGTACCACCCTACCTTAAGGTAAGATAAAGACGTCTGTATACATACATTCCGTTTTAATGCGTAGTAAGAAACCATCAAGAATGTTTTGACAGATGCTTTTATAAATTGTACGAGCTTTCGGGAAGCTCCTCTGGCATTGACTGTGAAAAATGAAATACAATTTAAAAAATCAGAATTTATGCCTAAATTCATTATGCATTTTTTTATTGTTTTATTAACATGTAGAATATTTTTTATATACGATCGCCATGCTGTAGTATTTATTTTTATCCTATCTCAAAATCAATATTTACTTAAATTTTAATATTCCTTCCAAAATATTGAATGTCTGATTTGCTGTTTAGATGTAAGCATATAACTAGGTTTACTAATTATAAAAATTCAGTAGAAAAATTAAGGCAATAGCTTTTATGAACGATTAAAAAAAAAATATTATCCATTATTTATTTTAATCTAAAACCGGCTTTACTGTGCCGAGAATTCTAGCATATTCAATTCCAAAGTGCCTTATATATATATATAAAATATATATATATATATATATATATATATATATATATATATATATATATTATTTTTTTTTTTTAAATACTTTAAAATAACTATGATAAACGCTAATGTGTAAATCCCAATAAAGGCTATCTACATTCTTCGTTTTTATTAATGAACTTGCATTACATCTGATAAATAGTAGTGTTGAAGTAAGCCGTGACAATGAGTTTAATTTTTTTTTGCTATTGTAATATAATATTGCAGCAATAACAGAAACAATAGCAAAATTGTAAGCTTTATTTATCAATAGCAAATTGTTTATATTGGTGTTAATGTTTTTATTGAAGTTATTTTATTTTTATTTTATAATTATTTTAGTAAATCAAATCAGTTCAAGCTGAAAGTCCATTAGTTTATGGCTTTAAATATGAACTAGAATTCCACTTTACTCGTTTTATTGATTGAATATTTTATCATTTAAACTTAGCTCCCCTCCGAAGACATTTGTTAAAAAAATTTATAAAAATATAATAATTCCTTTATATCCTGAGGCCAATTATACAATACTATTTAAAAATTACTGAATTAACGAACAATTTGTAAGTATAGATTTTAATCGCTGACTGAATAGAATAACGTTTTTTATTGATCTGGTCATAAATTCCTTAAACAAAAAAGCCAACATCAGTCATATTTTGATAAAAATGCCAAAAAAGGAAACAAAACCTATTTTTTTATTCCAGTGTAGTAAATAAAAAAAACTAGACAATAAGTAATGGGTGACCTACATTCCAGTTGAATTGATTAAAAAAAACCGTGAGATGATCCCGTGGTCTAGCAATCTTGATGAGATAACAAGTTTTAATCAAGAGGAGCTACTACGATTAGCATATCTTTTAAAGTTAATTTAATGTAAAAATTAGAGAGCTCTTAGTAAATAAAGCGTCTTTAACCCGCCAGCGGTGGTATTCGAGCATGAAAATCTGACTTTGAATTCAAAGTCCAAAGGGATTAATTTTAATAAGCTAAATGCTAATTGACTTAACTTATTAATTGTATACAGGTTTAATTTAAATAAATAATGAAAAATGTGACTGATTCATCAAATATTTTAATAAGTTCCTAAAGTAGTTAACTGACAACTAAATTTATCAGGTAAGTTAACAAACCAAAAAATCTCACATCCATTGGATCTGTTATTCTCGACAATCTTTAGTTATTATTAGGATAATTATTTTATTATACTTTTTTATATAAAAAAAAAGGATAATCGTTATGAATCCATTTAAATGGGGGAAAAAATCTATCTCTGATAGATTGTTGTCCATTACCTGATCATGTTCTTCATTGACTTTATGGGACTACCACTAAATACACGATCTGATCATTGGTAAATAAAATTATATTTACTAAAATATTAATGGAGTATAACTTTATCCCATTTTGGACAACTAAAGATTTTTTTAAAAAATTACTTAATCCACAGAATTGTAAAAGTTAATGAAAAGCCAATGGAACTGATTGTTGTAGATAAAAATATAATATATTATAGAATAAATCACATGTTTCTAATGAAATTAAATTTAGTTAATCCTTTAACAATTTATTATTATCTCTAAATGTATTTAAATATACTTAAATTTATTTTAACAACACAGATAAGTGAAAGTCGTGTGTTGCGCGTACCAGATGTTTTACTGTTTATCGCGCTTCACTGATCCTAAAAAACTATACATTTTTTTCTCTATCTTCAAAAATATCTAAGTTGTAGGCGTATTCATGGGTAAGATTTCAATTTATTTTTTCTCTTTTATATAATTATTCGCGTTTTTTTCCAACGGAGATGAGTGAAAGTAACACACGACTTACTGGCGAGCACGAGATTTTTTTTTTTTTTTTATAACTAAACGGCCTTTTGGACAGTTTTCATACCTATAAACACTTTTTTATTAAACTTCTGCTTTCTGTTTCTACACTTACCTCTGTTAAATTACTATCTGCTGTATCTCTATATATATTTTTCACCAGTTTAGAAGCAGTTTTCTGAGGATAATCTCATCACTATGCGATCTAAACGCCCATCTGTCTTCCTTTATCTTCCAGTCCCTTACTTTTGCAGGGTAGGAATGATTGTTTTATTTTTTTTTTATTCACGGCCCATTAGTCCACGGTGGATTGGTTACAGCTCACCTACTAAGCTATCTCATATGAAGAAAGTCCAGCTTCAACAAATGTCATTATTTTTACTTTTCCCTTATGAGACATTTGTTAGTTAGTTTCTATTGTACACAATAATAGGGAATAACGTACTAAATATTGGATACTCTGGGCACAACTAAACTAAGAGTCATTGATTTCATCTCTCTCTAATACTATAGCAAAAATGTTTTCAATTAATACTATCTCATTACAAGAAACGAATACTTCTAAATTTAAATAAATTTTGTCACTTAATTAGTTTTAATATTATTTCAGAAAAAAAAAACAGTTAACTATTTAGTTGCTCCTAACACTGATTTGTAGGCTGGTCCAGCATACTCTCGGTGCCACGTACACATATCTAAACGAATGCTACTCTCACATATTTTTGTGAATGCATAAAAAAAAAAAAAAAAAAAAAAAAAAAAAATTGAGATGCGCTTCAAGAATAGCGTAAACGCTATTTACGTCAAATTTAGTTCAAGACACTTTAAGATGAATTAGATGTTGATTGAATGGGTTCATGTTACAGTTGTACATACTCACAGTTTCAGACACAGCCACAGAATATTATAAAAGTTTTCAAGACAGACTGACTTACAACATGAACCTATCGGCCCAAACACTTAAATCCACCACCAATCCGTACAAACCACCCCAACGACTTTTGAGGCGGTGTTTTGATTTAGTTGCTCCTAACACTGATTTGTAGGCTGGTCCAGCATACTCTCGGTGCCACGTACACATATCTAAACGAATGCTACTCTCACATATTTTTGTGAATGCATAAAAAAAAAAAAAAAAAAAATTGAGATGCGCTTCAAGAATAGCGGATTCATGTGTAAGTGTGCACATAAAAAATAAATAAATATATAAACTTCATTTTGAAGTTCGTTTAAAAGTATCATCATTACAACATATACCTTGGGTTATTATTTATTTGACTAAAGTTACATAACTTTTTTTTGTGTTTAAATGCAATATAAATATAGAAAAATGTATAACCTAAATTACACGTAAATATGATTATTTAACATGTTCAAGCCGGAGTGACCCATCGGTGGGTTACACTTGAGTGTTCCGTGGAGTGGTGACCCACTGGTGAGTCACGCTTAACTATCCCGTGGGGCGACCTATATCACAGGTAAATCACTTGTTTTTAGAAAATAAGTTTATTTTATTTTTTCTCAACATTAAATATTGTAAGAATTAACTAGCATAAGGGTTAATTTATTAAATATTTTGTAACTTTCATCCTCAAAGGACTCTTATAGGTTAATTTCATTTGATCACTCTTCTTATAGAATTTTATTTAGCTGTGCTTGATTCCTTTTTATACTTTTATCTCATTAAATAAGAATATAATATAAGAATTATTTTTAATAATTAATAATAATATAAGAATCTTTTTTTAGTATTTCCATAATTACTCCTTTAAGTCATATGTGTATGTCAAAACTGTTATCAGAACAATATCGCATTAAAAACGTTGGAACTTGCAACAGTGTCGCCCCGCCCCACAAAGAGTAAGCAGCTGAGATAGTCTCGCCTCACGGGAAAAATTTACCCCGGTGTGAGGGTGTAAAAAATGACCAACATTTATTAATAAAATTAATAATATATTTTTATTATGTTAAATCATATATTTTATACTGTCCAGATATATTTATATGCTACCCACGTCTGGCATTTCCGCGCCTGAACCAACGATTTGTCACCGTAAGGATGACAATGGTAAGGGCCTAAACGGGTCACGGAATTTATTAATGACTTTCGCAGAGGAAATACTATGGCATAACATTAACGGGTCAGGAGCCATGAGCGTGGGACGAGGGCGGTAAATGACAGATATTAGGAAGGGGATGGAACGGAAGGAGGTGGAAATGAGGTCCAGGGCAATACCAGAACCGGGAGGATTGCAATATACTCAGGCGTCATCTCTGGGTCAGTATCGTGTCATTCATCTATGAATTTCTTTCTTTTTTTCAATAACTTTTTTTTTTTTTTTTTTTGCGAAATCAACAAAAGTTTTAATTATGTTTATAGGTTGAGTTATTGTACGGGTTATGTAGAAAGATATGTTTAGTCTTTTGGTTCGGAATTTAAAAAAAACAAAAAAAAACAAAAACGCTATTTACGTCAAATTTAGTTCAAGACACTTTAAGATGAATTAGATGTTGATTGAATGGGTTCATGTTACAGTTGTACATACTCACAGTTTCAGACACAGCCACAGAATATTATAAAAGTTTTCAAGACAGACTGACTTACAACATGAACCTATCGGCCCAAACACTTAAATCCACCACCAATCCGTACAAACCACCCCAACGACTTTTGAGGCGGTGGCCTAGCGGTGCCTTGAAGTAACCAACTTTTCGAAAGTTAAAATATTTGCTAAAAGCAAATGTTTTTTTTTCTTTGCAGATGGCTAATAGCAATGTGGAGAATAAAAATTATAAATAATAAAAATATTAGAGTTTGATATTTAGTTTAAGTCATTAGCCTTTTGATAGTTTAAGAGGTATGACATAATCTTAATCCAGGGATATTCCGTACCTTCAGCTGAAAACCTCCACTACTGGAAGAAGAAACCGTTGTAAAGAAGTGGTCTTAGCCATATTACGCTGCGGACATACAGATATTACTCATAACGATCTCGTGTTTGAGCGCTACTCACCGACCTGCAAGACACTGCTAACTGTGGAGCACGTCATACTGGAATGCGATGCGTTTAGGAACGCATAGAGGAACAGGCCGGCTCGAGTGAGGACAGTGTTAAAAGTTTATCAATTTTTTTAAAACAATGTGGAATATATAATTATATATAGTTCAAAAACAATGTACATTACTAACCATTATGTAATTGTTCTTTTGTCAAAACTATTCATGTAATTCGCACACGACCCTTTGTGGGAAGATGCATGTAAACAATAAATAAATAAAGTAGATATTGCATTTTTATTTAACTTACACGAAATTCACCCTCTTTATTCACAAACTTGAGAAGATATAAACAGGTTTGCCAGTTTAGATACCATTAGAAAATTAAACACTTGATAAAGCAAAAATTAACAAAGCTAAGAGAGCCTAAGAATTCATGTGGAATCACTAAAATAAAAATTACATTTCAATTAAGACATTTCAGAATAGCGAAACTAGGTCATCGGCTAGGTCATTCAAGAATTATGGAAATAGAGAAGCAGGACCGTAAAATTCTTAAGAAGATTTATGGGGCCTTTAATAATAACGGCTTTTGGATGATAAGATCTCAGATGGAAGTGCATCTAAATGCAATACAAAACTAGAAGAAAACATGAAATGCCAACCCAGGTTTTACACGTAAATTTATAGAATGGAAGAATCAATAATAGCAAAGAAGATATTCATTGTTATAAAAGTAAACGCGGAACTGAATGGCTGAAAAGGTCCAAACGAATCACACAACCGTTAAATCTTACATTCATTAAAAAAAAAAAAATCATAATCGACTTATAATCACTGTAACTCACTTCTTTCTACTTAACTTGTTTTTTCGGTCCTTTCCATTTTTTTTTCAACCACTTAGGGAAAGAATCTTCACAAACGACTTATTGCACATCTAGAAGGGAGACATCCAGAATATATTTCAGCTTCAAAACCATATTCATCTTTTAGTTTTTATGATGACCAAAAAAAGTGAATAAAATGGTATTTCTTTTACTATTTTTATTATCATAATGATTATTAGCATTGTTAAGTACTGTTTATTTATTTTTTATCTTCATTTTAATTGAAATTGTTTTTTTTTGTATTAGGTGTAGATTCCTTAAGGTGAAGGTCAAATCCTATGAATAAAGCTGGAGGCTGATATATAACTTCACCACTCCTTTATTAAATAGTGATGCTCAACGTTTCGGTTAATTGCCATCTTCAGGTGCAAAAGAACAATTTTATCTGCAAGTACGAAATATAAATTCATAAAAATAAATAAAATCAATTAAACATGAAACAAAATATAAAAATAAAAAACTGTGAAAGATATATATTTTTATAATTTAACGTTAAACTTATAGATTATTAAAATTTTTACTTCATAAATTTTATTTAACATGTGGTATTGTATAAATTTCATGGTATAATTGTAAGATTGATTATTTTTAGTTGGACGATATTTTGTACTTGCAGATAAAATTGTTTGTTTATTTATTTAACGTCACTCTACGCTACTATGGCTAATCGGAAGATGCTACAGTGGGAGTCCTAAATTTTGCTTATCCAGGTTTTATCTTTAACAAGTGCCTGACATCGCACAGACTCGGGACCACCTTTTAATGCTTCCTCCGAAGGAAGGCATAACGAAGGATTTTTTACTCCCATTAAAAAATCCTAGACCACCTGCGGAATTGAGCCCGTGGCTTTTGGCATAGGAGGCTGTTATGCTACAAGTGATCCCTATGATATAAGAGATCCTCCCCTGAAGATAAAATTGTTCTTTTGCACCTGAAAATCGCATTTTAGCCGAAACGTTGTTTATCAATATTTAATAAAAGAGTGGTGAAGTTAAATATCAGCCTCCAATTTTATTCATGTTTTCTATTTGCTTTATTAATACCTATAATAATATATTTTTTGAGCCGAACTCATTTGTACCTCCCCCGAATGAGGCTTTTATAGTGGCAATTGTATCAATAAAGCTATATTATAATTCTATTTATATTATTCAAATGAATTATTCGAAACTAGAAGAGATTATAGGATATTTTCAGAAAATATGAAAATTCACAGTCAAAGTTAGTAATACAACCTTGTCAGGCTGTATAAAAAAAACAAAAACGTGGAACTCTCCTAAATTAAATTCGTTTGGAACTTGAAGGAATAAAGAATCCTTACAGGATATAAGGATGTATAAGGCAAGAATAAAATAAGTAGATTTCTCGGATCAACAAACAAGCTGAGGGCTGTATTCAGCTGGAATATTTGATTCCACTCTTGGAGAGGGTCCAAATAAAGCCTTAAACTTCCTAGTCTGCTGCCCAATAAGCGAGAAAGCTTTCTCCTTCGTAAAAGTAATACAAGAATCAGTTTCGTAAATTTGATAAAATTTCGTTATCAATATCTAATGACGTATATAAAAAACGTGGTCACACAGGGCAAAATCACCTATTTGAGTGGTCAAAAGTCAAGTCAAAGTTGGGAATTTCCGAGTGCTTGAACTTTTTATTATAAGTTGGTAAGACGCTTAATAACTAATATTTCCTACATACTTGTTTATAAATAAATAGTAAATGATTGAATCATTCCTATGCACACAAGTGCCTAATAAGCGGAAGTGGGATTATCTTTATTCGATGGCCATTGATCATGTCCAAGGTGTGTGTAGCGCAAAGTCTTTATGATTTATTCAACGATGGACATTGCTGAGACAGGATTTGTTTGTAGGATATGTTTCATCACTCCTTTTAGTCTTTGAATGTTGCAAAGAATTTTTGCGTTTTTTTGGTGAAACATAATTTTTTCAGACACTACACTCCGAATCAAAATTTTACAATCTATAATTTGAAAGGTTTGCTAAATGATTTAAAATACATCTCTTAGCAGGTTTAAGCCATTCCGAGCCGAAAATTAGATTTGGTGCATTATTTTTCCCGTATTCTGAGACTTCAAACATTTAATGTAGGAATGTTTTAGATTTTAGCAAATAAATATGATTTTTGACCACTGTGCGCCCGCCAGTCGTACCAAAAAATTAATTAGTTTTTTATATTGTTTTCTTGTATATATTTGTATATATTGTATATATTTTTATATTGTATGAAATATATAGTACGGGAAAATATTGCGATGGTGAAAATGTTCGAATTCCAGTTTTCCACGGAAATACACATTTTAGAGTCCCCTGAGTCTAAATAACCAATTCCCACAAAAAGGTCTGTGTGTGTGTGTGTGTGGTAACTCCCGGAAAAAAAACGAAAAGTCCTATGAAACTGAAATTTCGTATTTAAGGCAAATATTCGCCGAGATGTTACAATTTTTTTTTCATTAAGAAAAAAAAAAAGATGTATGCTGGCCGAAAGATGTACTTTATACTATGCATTTTGCGAACTTATCTTTTTACGATTTACTCAAAAACGGCTTTAAGGATTTTGGAACTCCTATATCGATGTAAAATTGGATAGGCTTTAATATGATGTTGGTTTCATTCTGATTGAAATAGTCTGACAGGGCTTAAATGCAGATATTTTAAATTTTCTTCCTCTAAAGTACCTTTAATTTTGTAGATACAAAAAAATAACAATATAATCTTGTTATCAACGATAAAAAAACAGGTAAATATATAATTTGAACGAATTCAATATCTAACTAAAGGAGAAAACAGAAAAAAAAACATTTTTAAATGCAATTTTTTTTTTTTTTTTGAACATAAGAACGGTAATATACATGTATAATATATCGTTGGAACGCTAAAGATTTTAGAACAAATATTATTTTATACAGACAATTATTAAAGTTGATAAAGAGTGATGAAAAGCCGATAAATGATTGTTTTAGATAATAATATAATCGATTTTTAATAAAAGACATGTTTCTGTAGAAATTCAATTTAATTAATTCTTTAAAAATGTATTTTTATCTCTAAATGTATTTGAAAATTCTTAAATTAACATAAATGACGGAGGTAAGTGAAAGTCGTTTTGTTGCGAGCACCAGATTTTTTAAAATATTTTTTTCGTACACTGGGACCCCAAAGGTTAAATATGGACAAGCTTCAGAATTTCGCCCACTTAAATCGGTCATATTTTCCACTGTGCGACGTAAGGTTAATATATCTTTCAATTTATATGTGCCAAATACCAACCATTACAGTTCAAGTACTAAACCTAATAAGATTTATCGTCGCAATATTAAATCCAACTTGCTTCAATATACGCTTAATACGCTAAGCCTTTCTATGTTAAATGGGCTTTTTTGGGCCTTTCTAATTTTCTACATCGCATTCGGTAACTCAAGCACTAAATTTATCTGTTTTTTTTTTTTATCTTAAAATATTGATTTCACTTGTCCATAACACATGGATTGTCCATAACGAATGCGAGGAAACAGTAGAAAATGCTGAAGTTTGAGGTATGAGGAAGGATCAGTAACCAGCAGCACGCTTTCCTGTTCGACTATTAATCAACGCTAGAGATCTCGCATCCAGTACCTTTTTAATCTCCTGCTCCAATCCATGGGCATGTTGGATGAATTCATATATACGATAAGTGTGTTCGTTTAAGTTTATCGGCTGTTGGTAAGTTTAAGTCTTTTTGCAGGTTTTTTTAGTGAGGAAGGAAAATGCATTTTTATGAGTCATAAAGTTGTAATTGGAAAATTTGAAGCTTTTAATAGAAGTAGTTTAAGGCGTTTTTTTATGTTGTTTTATTCAATAAAATTTATAATTTTCCGTACTCATCATCATCATCAATCCGGCGCTACAACTCGGTGACGAGTCCTGGCCTCCTCCACCAGCCCTCTCCAGTTATTTCTATCCTGTGCAGCCGCCATCCAGTTTCTCACACCCAGGATATCTCTTGCATCTGCTGTCACACCATCTGTCCATCTAAGTTTCGGTCTTCCTCTTCTTCTGATGTCGTGTAGAGGTTCAGTCATAACGGCCTTAGGGATCTTCTCATCCTCCATTCTTGCCACGTGACCAGCCCACCGCAGTCTGCCAAGCCTCACGGTCATAACGACATCATTATCCTTAAAACCTGTATATAGTTCATCATTGGTCCGCCTCCTCCAATGTCCATTGAGATGAACTCCTCCGAAAATTCGTCGAAGTACTTTTCTCTCAAAGACTTGTAGGTCATGTTCAGTTCTTTTACTAATAGCCCATGTTTCTGATCCATACAACAGGACTGGGCGAACCAACGTCTTATATAGATGGAGCTTAGTCGGCCTGTCTAGGAGCCGGGAGGTGAACTCTCTTCGGAGGCCAAAGTAGCACCTGTTTGCCATCAAAATTCTTCTTTTCACCTCCACTTCTGGTGCATTATCATGGTCAACGTCATCCGCGTAAGCTAATAGCTGGATCATATGATTGTAAACGGTGCTATTTGTTTGGATACCAGCGTCCCTCACAGCTTTCTCAAGTGCCAAGTTGAACAATAGGCATGCTAACGCATCTCCTTGGCGGAGCCCTTTCCTTGAGGAAAACTCTTCCGTTCGATGCCCACCTACCTGCACTGTACACTTCACATCCCTCATGGTCATCTTTATCAGCCGTATCAATTTATCGGGGATACTGAACCCTTCCAGGGCTTTGTACAGTTTTTCACGATTAATGCTGTCATAAGCTGCCTTGAAATCGACAAAGAGATGGTGGGTTTTAACTTGATGTCCATTTCCTCTTTCTAGAATTGTTCTTAGAGAGAATATTTGATCAGTAGTTGATCTTCCCCGTCTAAATCCAGCTTGGTAGGCACCAAGCTTCTGCTCTGCAAATGGTAGGAGACGCTGGAATAGTACGCTTGATAGTATCTTATATCCACAGGAGAGAAGAGAAATACCTCTGTAATTCTGGCACTGAAGTTTGTCTCCTTTCTTGAAAATAGGGCATATTATTGATTTTTTCCAATCTTCAGGCAACACTTCTTTCTCCCAAATGGTTAATATAAGACCTTGAAACCTCTTCAACAGCTCTCCACCTCCATATTTGAAGGTACTACCGTCCAAAATAAAAGTACATTTTCCCTAATATTTTTTGTTTTCTTACACTAAGCATTACACATTTCTATGTATTACATTATTTTGTGTAATAAATTTAGAGGATAAAAAAAAAAAAATTCCCCTAACATGCTAAAAGGACTTCAACTAAGGAGGATTACTTGAAATCCTTTAAAAAATAGAATAATAAATGAACGAAGGAAGAAGATTTGTTATAAGAGGAAATGAATTTTTTTTTCCAAACTGAACAAGGCTACATGAATATAAATTTATGAAATTGAGCCGCACTAAATTAAAAAAAAATAAAAACATTATTGATTAAAAATCCTGTTGGGATTACTTGTAGCGTGGTGACTAGCATAACAGCCTTCTATGCCATAGGTCAAACAGTATGGCATAGAAGGCTATGTCAATCCTATTCAAACCCGCAGGTGGTCCTAGGATTTTATATATGAGTAAAAATCCTTAGTTATGCCCTTCTTCGGAGAGAACGTAAAAAGGTGATCCCAAGCCTGTGCGATGTCAGGTAGTCGTTAATGATCCATATAATAATAAATCCTATATAGGCAAAATTTAAGACTCCCACCGTTGCATCGTCCGTTTAGTCACAGTAGCATAAAGTGACGTTAAATAAACAAAACAAAATCCTGTTAGAATATTTTATTTTGTTCACACTAAAAAAATAAAAATATTGAAGTATGAATAATGCATTAGTTATATATATTTTTTATAAAATAAGGATAAAATGATTCTTTCTACAAGAAATGTCCTTTGTGTTTTTTTTGTTTTTTCTTGAGGGTTCTTTTCTAACAATTGTTAAGAAAAGCCCATGTAAATAGCATGTCCTGAGACTGTTTGTTTAGGCTCGTTTGTTGAAGAATCAATATCATTTATTTCCTTAGGTCTCCCGATTCAGTAACAATGTTGTACAATACAGATTTATCAGGTTGTATGTTGTTTTATCAATGATGTGCCTTGAATGACTAGCATATAGATATATACATTACAAGATATATGCATGCTAAAATAATGAAAATATTTATAATTAGTGATTAAAACTGTAATCCGGAAAAGTTCTATAAATCCTATATATTTTAAGGTGTATTTTTATCACTTACACAAACTAAAAGTCTTCAAAGCGTGCAACTTATTAGAGCAATATCTTGTTTGTAAACTAATATATTTACATATTATTATATATAATTATATATATATATATATATATATATATATATATATATATATATATATAAACTTCTAAACTCTTTACAGTCTACGATCCTCAACCGACAAACAAAAAATCAGTATTCTGATCCTCTTCGATTTCTCAAAAACTTTTTGATTCAGTAATTACAACATCCCTCCTTCTGAACTCCAAAGCCTTCGAATAGCGTCGAAAGCAGTGTCTTAAAATGTTTTTCATTTTTATTTTTGTCTTTTCGTGCTCAAACTGTTGTCATACCTGATAAACCCCTTTCCTCCTCCATTTCACTAATTACTTGGTGCTTCTCAGGGGTCCTTACCTTCGCCAACAAAAGCTACAACAGGATATTGATAATATCAATGCATGGGCTACGACCAATGATTTAAAGCTGAATTCTGAAAAAAAAACAAAGCCATCCTCATCGGTTCCAGGAGCCTTCTAAACTCTCTTCTGCGTTTTCCCCTACTTTATCTTAATAGCCTACCTATCCACTTCCACACCTCAGTAGGAAATCTTGGGTTTATTATTGATTAAAATCTATCCTGGAGCTACCATATCTCTCACATCACCCGTAAATCGATCGCTATCTTTTAAACAATTTCTAAGATTATGTGATTTCATCCCGCCTTAAACCCGTATGCTACTGGTCTCTTCTTTCATCCTCCCCCCCTCCCCCCCCAGTTTGACTACGGTTGCCTCGTGCATGGCGGGCTCTAAGAAATTTATATGAGACTCAAAAGACTTATGAATTGTTTTATTAGATTCACATGTGGAAATCCTAGACTCTATAGTAGCTTCCATGATTCTAGGAGGTGTACTGAGTTGAATTGGCTCTACCCTTATTTCCGTCAGCAATTATTAGGATTTGTCCCTTCTGATCTTTCAAAACAAAATCCTCCTTATATTACTGATATACTAACCACTTGTTCCTCTGTCCATACATTAAACACTAGATCCCAATTCATAAACTTGTATATGGGTATATCTTACCACAGATCCGCCACCTTCAAAAAATCGTTTGTCATTCGTGCTACCCTATTTCGGAATTTCTTTGTCTATATACATTCATAAAGCCATATATAAACCTCTTTTAAACGTTAAATATTTCTTCATCTCTTTAACCATCGATATTCTCAAAACCTGAATATCTTACGCTATTCATCGTTTTAAAATCTGTCTGTTATATGTTTATACTTAACTCTTAAAAGGTCAGATAAAATACATTGTAAAGTGCACTTTTGTTATTCTTAGAGGACTACTTTTCCCAGAATAAAATGTATTTTTATTTCGTTTATATCACACCCGACATACATTTAGAAGATAGTTACATAACTAAAAAAATCTGGTGCGGGCAACACACGACTTTCACTTACCTTGACAGTTAAAAGTTAATTTATGCGCTATTGAACTAACTTAAATTTAAAAATTTAGAAGTTAATTATTATAAAACGTTTATTCAGTTTTGTTAGAAACATATGATTTAGATTAAATAAAATGGCAATATCAAATTGTAACGTATAACTATCAGTAATAATTGTATGCCCTATTTTTCACATTACATCGTCTTTTAGAAATAGAAATAGAAATAGAAAATAATTTTTATTCTGGGACATAGTCCCTTAAGAACAACAAATATGTACAATTAAAGTATACAGTGTATCTGGCTAAAAGACCAAATGATCATCATTAATTCTTATTTACAATGGTGTAGAAGTAATAAAATAAAAAAAAAAGGAATATATCTATACAATAAAACAAAAGAGTAAAATAAATAAACTTCTTCAGATGCATACTTTTGCTGAACAAAACTAAATTTAAAAAGATTAATAAATTAAGTAAGGTATGATCAATAAACAATATTTCCTTTTTACATTCAAAATCTGATGTTTGATATAAAACGTCATTGCTGTTGAGCGTCTGTTTGGGAATACAGGAGGTATTGAAACAGTTGGGACTTGAACGATGATAGAGATGAAGCATGTCGGATATGAGTAGGTAGGGAATTCCAGAGATTTGCAGAGCGGACAAGAAAGGAATGATCAAACGTTGTTGTTCTATGGGTAGGAATGTAAAGGTCAGAATGGCGAGACCTTGTTTCGAGGGAGTGGATTGACGATTTAAATTGTAGAAGACTGTGGATATAAGGAGGGAGCTTGGTGTTAATGGTTTGGTAAAGGAATGATCCTAGGAAATATTGTCTACGAATTGGAGGGAGGAGCCACTTTAACTCGCCGTATAAATGGGTCACATGAGACCGCTTCGGAGTGTTGAGGGAAAATCTTAAAAATATGTTCATAATTCGCTTTAGCCTGTCCTCAAGCACTGTCCGGAGGCCACCATATACTAAGCAGCAATAGTCAAAGTGGGGGGAAACAAGTGAGGAAATAAGGAGGTTACGGATGGATAGTGGAAGAAGATGACGGGAATGATGAAAGTATTTGAGGGTACTTATTGTTCTGCGTGAAATTTGGGCAATATGGAGTTTCCACGAAAGGGATTGGTCAATGGTAATACCCAGGTTTTTGACTGAGGAGATGTAGGTGATTGGATGATGATTTAGGATTAGATTCGGAAATTTATTGTTGGATCTAAGGAGGGGACTGGACCCTATAACAATGGCTTGAGTTTTCATAGCATTCTTTTACCAATTTGTGAATAAAATATTTTTTTCTAAAACCTTTAGCTTTCCAACGGTATATTATACATCTATGTTGCTGTATTTATGTTTAAAAAATCCAAAAATTGCGTTAAAAAATATTTTCACTATATCCTCTTTTAGTAGGTAATAATTTTCGTTCAAATTTTGTATTTAAACCGTTTTTTATCATTCCTAATTATACGATATGGGTAATTCTTCGGAATCTATAAAATTAAAGGAACTTTAACGGAATACAATTTTAAATATCGGTCTGACGATTTGGGTGAAACATTTTCTGTAACACATCGGGTTGATAGTTGTCTTAAATATAAAATTTAAATTTCGTATGACTTTTCGTTTTCGTGCTAGACTTACCACAGACAAAGACGGACAGACCGACTATTTTGCGTGACTTGGTATTTATAGTTTACAACTGGAATTCCAAGATTTTCACTATCGCAATACTTTTCCTTACGTTATATTTCATATATAGGTAAGTGAAAGTAAAAAATAGTTTAATAATTTTAAGGTTATTTTTATAGAATCTACAAAATGATAGGTATTTTAGAGGAACAAAATTTAAAATATTGGCAGTTCATCCGTGCCAAACTATTTCAACCAAAATGAAACCTACATGATATTAGAGCCCATTAAAATTTACATCGAAATAATGAGTTTAATCATTAGAGAATCCTGTCCGCCAGTTTATTTCAACACATTACCAATTCCTCTCTCAGATACAGTCCGGTATCTTGGCTTACTGTTAGACAAAAGATTGACTTGGAACCCACGTACAAGACTTAAAAGACAAGAACTCAACCGACGATTCGGACAGTTATACTGCCTACTCAACAGAAAATCTGAACTTACAGTTGACAACAAATTATTAATCTACAAGACAATACTGAAGCCCATCTGGACCTACGGACTTGAACTGTGGGGGACAGCTAAACGTACTAACATCAAACGCATTCAATCCTTTCAATCCAAAGTCCTCCGTACAATAGTAAATGCTCTCTATTATGTCTCCAACTATACCTTGCACCACGACTTTAATGTTCCATTTATTTCAGACCTAATTCCATCCAAATTTTTCAAATTCCACCAGAACCTCATTCATCATCCTAATCCTCTAGCTCAATCCCTATCCAGTTCCACTCATCCATACAACCCACCTAGAAGGTTGAAACGGCAGTGATGACCTTTTGTAAATATGTTGGAGTTCTAGCACTGGCTAGATTCTCCACTCAATGTGATGTATGAATGAGTGTGTTTATGGGTATATAGGTATAAGTGATTTCTTGACTTTATTGTATTGATTCATTATTGTGTACATATTTTATTGTAATTTTATACTGTGTAAGTATTGTATGAATGTAGTATGTATGATATCTTTCACCACTACTATTAATGTCCAAATTGGGACAGATTGTAATTTTTCTCAATAAAAATTGTTGGAATTAAAAAAAAAAAAAAAAATCGTTAAAGACTTTTTGAGAAAATCGTAAAAAGGTGCAAAACGTATGGTATAAATTGACTCTTCTGCATAGTTGATTTTAATGAAAAAGTATCTATAACATCTCGGGCGTATAGTTGTCTTAAATACAAAATTTCATTATATAGGAATTATCGTTTTCGCTTTGGACTTACCACACACACAGACCTTTTTGCGGGACTTAATCATTTAGACTCAGGGGACCCCAAATCCTATATTTCCGATGAAAACTTAAACTCGAAAATTTCCACGATCACAATACTTTCTCTTACCATATATTTTATATATAGGAAAGTGAAAATAAAAAATCAAACTAAATACATACATTTTCTAAAAACGTTCCATTTTTACTGTTTACTTCAAAAATTCCTTTAAAAAGAAGGGTTTAAATTTCAAGAGCTATTTTGTAAGCTCTATCGCTTAGATGATAAATGATGTATTTTACTGAAGGACATGAGAACGGTCAACGGTCCGCTGAAATGACTGGTTGTTCAGTGGCTGTCTCTTGTCAGTTACCGAGCATTGGTTTACCTAACGTGATATGTCAAATGGAAATGTTAAATCTATCTGCGATACTTATTTCTAGCTACCGTTTCACGATTATATAAAGTATATAAGTTAAATAAATCATCAGGATTTTTTTTTTTTAATTTCCTAATGGCATCTCGCCATTTCACATTTTAATCAGAATTCTGAGGCTAATAATTTTCTTTAAAAAAGTAAGAAACTTCTATGATTGTATCGATTTTAACTTCTATATCATTACAAAGATTGAATGAATTTCGTCAAATGTTTTTCTAAAATTAATGATCTCCCTTTCTTTAGAACGTTTCCGAATACTAAACAACACTAAAAAATGAATTACACTATAAAAATAAGAAGATATTGTGAAAAAAAGCTTCATCAAAGTCAGCCATCAGCTAAGTTATGCTTCCCTCCCTCCTTAGAATTTAAATTGTTTATTTATTGTAATTTTAAAAAACTATAAAGAACAAAACTTATCTATCAATGGGGATCATCAAAAACTATCCCCGCTATGCAAAATAACTACGATGTTGCATGACTTGAAACTTCCAACAAAACAACTTCTCATGTGACAAACAACTACATATTTCATAAAATACAATAGCTTTTGTAAACTCATTTATAAAAGATATTGAAAACTACAACTATGCATATCTGGAGTGTTGTAATTATAAAAGAATGAGGGAGATATTATTAACTTAATATTGTTCCATTGTTTAACCTCATGATAACTATAACTTTCTTTAGTTTTTTTTTTTTTTTTTTCTGGAACTATTAGCTTATAAAATTTTATTTCATTCATGAATTATCTTTTTTTTCTGTTATTTGCCTCTACCCTAAAGGGTCATTGGCAGTTGGGGCTCATTAGATTTGGCTGTAATATTTAATGTCTTTTAAATAGCTTAATAGTTTTTTTACTATGTCTTCATTATTATTCAAGACATCTTTTAAGGGTCTTGCCAATTTCACTTTTCGCCTTGTTGATTCGAATAAAGGACACCCTAACAATGGATGTTGGGCAGTTTGTGGAACGTTATCACAATACTCGCAGGTGGGTGCGTGATGATTTTTAAAAAGATAACTATGTGTAAACTGGCAGTGTCCAATACGAAGTCGGCATAAAATGATCTCTTTTCTGCAAATTCTAGTGGTCGTAGTCCATTTTATAGTATTTTTATTTGTATATCCAACAGTTTATATCAGTTCGTTCTCCACACTGTTTTCCAGTTTTTGAAGAGACATTTCTCCAATTTGCTGATCTAATATTCTGATTCTTTAGATGCTGGAATTTAATTTTTAACAACCTTCACACTAACTCAGTAAATTGTAAAATTGAGATTGTGGAATTGTCCTAGATTTTTTTTTATTCATATTTCTCTAAATAAACCACAAAATTGCGTTCACTACCGTTGATTTTCTTCTAGAAAAACGCATTTATAGATATACTCACATCATATCAATCACTTCTGTAACTAAAGTTAAACCAGTTAGCTTACCTATATATGAAACACATAGTAAGGGAATGTATTACGGTCATGTAAATTTTCGACTTCATATTTTCAGCGGAAATACACATTTTAGAGTCTTCTTAGTCTAGATAACAAGTCCCAAAAAAAAGGTGTGTGTGTGATAATTCTACCATGAAAACGAAAAGTAATACGAAACTGAAATTTCATATTTAAGACTACTATCCGGCCGAAACGTTACATTCCAAAAAATAAAAGGTCGGTCTGGGCATGGTAAGTCCAGCAAAAAAAGGGTTAGATGAAAACAACTAAAATTTAACATATAATAAAACAACATGCCTAAAATAATACACTGACTTTTTCACAAAAATCGACTGACCGGAAGTGCCTATTGTTATTATGCATTTTACAATTTTGCGTTTTACCTTTTTACGATTTCCACAAAAACGGCTCTAACGATTTTTACAAAGCTCGCTGTATCGTTGTAATAGCATATAATATCGAGCCTTAATATCATGACCGTTTCATTCTGATTAAAATGGCCTGACAGGGCTTTAGTTGGATTAAAAATGAAATTTCACATTTTAGACAGCCATACGCCCGTGAAGTTAGAGCAATTTTTTTAACCAAAATTCACTCAACGGAAGTATTACTTCATTCTATGCATTTTGCGAACTTTTTACGATTTTCTCGTAAACGGCTTTACGGATTTTGACTAAACACACTATATCGATGTTACATTTTATAGGCTACAATATCATGTTAGTTGTATTCTGATTAAAATAGTCTGACTGTGCTTAAATGCCAATATTTAAAATTTCTTCTCCTTAAGTACTTTTAATTTTGTAGATTCAAAGAAATTAATCATATCATCTTGTTAGCATTGTTGAGAAATGGGTAAATACGTAAGGACCATATCCGGCCAAAGGAAAAAAGAGCAATCAAAAGGATTATACAATTTTTGTGTTTATGAACTTAACAACAGTAATATAGATGTATAATAATATGTTTGAAAGCCAAAGATTTTAGGTAAAATATTAAATATTAAACAAACCAGTAAAATTTAATGGAAAGTGGTGAAAAACAGATATAACCAACTGATCGTCGTATATCATAATATAAGAAATTATTTAATAAAACACATGTAAACTGTAATTAAAAATTCTCACATTGATTATAACAATGGATGTAAATGAAAGTCGTATATTGGGCACGCCAGATTTTTATTTTCTTTCACTAATAATATGTCCCTGCTTCGAAACGTTTTAGTGTTTGTATCTGTATTTTTTTTTTTTCACGATTTTTTATGAACTAAAGATGAGAAAATATATATTTTTATTTTAAATATAACCACTTTCGAAATAAAATTCTTCTACATCATGTTTCTATATTCTCACTCATTTTTGCTCAATTAAATCCAATTATTGAAATATGTATAATTATAAAAAGTGGCAAAAAACTCCAATCTATAAAATTAAAATAATTACTTAATAATTGATTGTATATATATATCAATCATTTATTGGCCCTAAAATGAACTCTAATATAAAAATTGATTGGCGACATCAATATATGTATATAATGTATTTCTTTGAATAAAAAAGTACTATTGATTACTATATCTCGTAAAGTTTAATGTCACGAATATAACATAACCAAGAGCTATAAACAGTAATGGCCCAGCGTAAAATCTAGGTCAGGAAGGATATATCTCAAGGTCGGAATATAGATCTTGTCTTCCCTTTTTTTTATGAATAGTCTTTTATTTTCAAGTTGTTGAACTTAACCTTAAAATAGTTTATCGGCAATTCCTTTTAAAGTATTTCTTTAGATTTATTTCCTTAATTTCTTTCAGCATAACTCAAAAAAACAAAAAAAACAATTACTCCATTTCAATTCTATGTTGTACTTAGACTTTCTTACTTAAACTTCCTTATTTCTTGAACCGTATCTAATTATTAGTTTGAACCTACCATTACAATGAAAGTACAAAGAGGCCATGACAAGTTACACGTTATCTTCATCTGCTACCTTCTTTTACTACATAGAAGATATGAAAGATTTATTTACATAATTACAACATATAAGCATTTGTTAATTATTTTTGTGATGATTTCATATTTTCTTACATAATCAACAATATAATTTTGGTCTAACACTATTTGAATATGTAGTAGAAGGTAGTAAGAGTAGTACGAAAAATATACAAAAACCTACTTAATAAAGAAATAATATTAAAGTAAATAAATTCTAAAAATAAGAAAAATATAAAAAACAATAAACAAATAAGTACACTAGAAACAAATACATATAAATAAATACAACCACGCATACATTATACGCATAATATTTTTCAAGTTAATTTTATTAATTCTCTTGTTAAGAGTGTGTCTATAGTCGACTGTAGAAATTATCGTAGGTATAAATTATCGGGAGTCAGTCTTTTGTAATATTTTTATTTTTCCGACGTTTCGGATCATACTTGTTAGCTATCATCAGAGCATAGTCAGGGGACAGTTTATGCTAACAAAGGAACTTTATACCATGCATTTTACACCTTTTTACGATTTTCCCAAAAACGGTTTTAACGATTCTGATTAACTCGCTATATCGATGTAAAATTTAATGTGCCTAAATATCATGTAGCTTTTATTCTGATTATAACAAACTGTAATGCACATATTTTAAATTTACTTTCCCTTAAGTACTTTTGATTTTGTAGATACTTAAAAAAAAAAAAAAAAATCATCATTTTAGCATTGATAAAAAACGGATAAATGTATATGTTGGACAAATTCGATATTCAACTAAAGGGGAAATGTCAAAAAAATGTTTTAAATGGAATTTTAGTTTTTTTTAACAGAACAAAAGTAATATAGATATATAAAATACCTTTAGAGGGTGATGAAAAGCCTATAAATCTGATTGCCGTAGGTAATAACATAATAGATTATTTAATAAAATACATGTTTTTATTGTAACCTCATTGTTATAAATTCTATAATAATTTATTTACATGCCTAAATGTATTTTAAATTTCTTAAATTGATTTTAACTACGGTCAAATCAGTCTCTAATCAGGCAGCGAGTTTAAACACTCCATATCCAATTCTTAGTCTGATTAAAATGACCTCTTCAGAGCTCGACTATCTAAACGACATTTTCGTCCAAATTTTTGTCCTGCTTTATTTCTCTCAATTCGATGCCATTTTTTAAAAATCTTTTTCGGTACCGCAGCTCTGATCAATAGTGGTTGTCAGATCTCTAGCCATAGTCCAATTTGCTTTCCTCTTCGTTTAATTTATAAATCATTAATATTAGAAAAACTGTCATTAACATTTGTTAGTTGTTTTTTTTTATCAACTTTATTCCTCATTGCTTTTATTACTATATTTTATTATTTATTTCTAAATCCTTCATATATACAGAAGACTTACTAATATTTTCATGATTTAGAAAATCCCGAATGATCTGAAAATCACTTCCATTTCGAAGTCATCCGGAAAAAAATAGGTGCATAACGAAAAACTTAAACTAGTATCCATGAAATATATAAAGAGAGATGCCTAGTATATGGAGGACTCTCTGAGGAAAATGAGATGAGGCTGAAGAGATTGATGAACAGATTTATAAGATTCATTTAGGGCCTTTATTTCTTACTGGTATTCTGGTCAAGGGTGCCTTTATCCTGATTTCCGAAGAAAATACTAGGTATCTTCTGATTCTTAAAAACCCTAAACACAAGATCTTTACCTAGCGATTTATATGTAAAATCCCACAGAACTGCATCCATTAAAGAGTCCTTCATCATGCGTGCTACCATACTTTGGAACTCACAACCCTCTTTTTTCGTAAAGTACCTTCCTTAACCACTTTTATGGACAAGTTATTTCTTCTTCTCCTAAAAGATAAAACTTTGGCACACATGTAAATTGTCTAGTCCTAATTATATACTTAATTCATAAACTTTTCATCTGTTATATATATATATATATATTTATTCTACCTAATTTAATTTCATATTATTATTATTTCCGTTTATTCCTTTTTAAGAGTGCGGTTGAACTAGACACTTTATGATGTTTACTTCTTCTTTCTTCCCAAATTCTTTCCATAGGTTCACTATGTTCTTTCTTGCGTTCTTCTGACCATTTATAATTAGTTCTTTTCAGTGAAGAATCTTGTGGTGTGTGATCTTTAATGATTTTCCTAAAACGTTCTCTATTGTTGATGCCATATTATTTTTAATATCCACTTCTTTAAGATCCTCTTCTTTTTCATTGATCCATTTCAATTTTTTTTTACCTAAATTTGTTATTTCAAAGATTTTTGTTGTGAGCCTATCTTTTTCCATCCAACAAATATGTCCATAAAATCTCATTCTTCTTTTTCTAAAGGCATCCGTTATTGTCTCAGTGTGTTTTATGACTCCTGGACGTTTTATCCGAATTCCTTCCCAAAAAAAACTGGACCATATATTTTCCTAAAAATTTTTCTTTCCTGCTTTTCAAGTTCTCTTATTTTTGTGTGGCCGTAAATCACCCTCGTTCCTGAAGCACAAAGTACTTTCGGTAGAACCACTGTGTTATAATGCATTAATTTTGCATTCACTGAAATAGATTTTTTATTGTAATGGCTCCGTGTGAGGTTATAGATTTAATTTCAATATGTCTCATAGTTTTTATAAATGTAACAATTACCAAATAAGACTAATGTATGTAATTATCACTAAATAATGCCAGACAGACTGGACCATTTATGTTAATTGTTTCTTTACTCTTTGGGGACAAAATGTTCCAGAATAATAACAATTATTTTAATGTAATTTTTAAGATTTAAAATAGGTTTATTCACTTTCTTATTAATAAAATTTGTTTCTTTTTTTATTTTAGAAAAACTTGATGATTACACAATTATATTTTTTCCGAATTTTAGATATTGAACATACTTTTCGAGTTCAATGAAATGCTACTCGCTATATCTTAATTATTTAGAGTGCTCCCAGATAAAAAATTTAAACATACGAAAGGAATAGGATGAATTAAAAAGGTAGGACAGTAATTCGGGTTATATCCCTTTTACGGTGAAACGGACAAATGAAGTAAACGAAAACCTTTTAAGGCTGATTAAAATGACGGGTGGAGGAGGCTGTAGCTTTGCAGTCTGATTAAGCATATCGAAATCAATGCCATCTATCCTATGCAACTATTACGCTAATTACTTGTAATGAGGAAAACCGTAACGGCATAATTAATAGATATTAGCAATACAAATAGCATATAATAAAGTATTATAAAATAAAATAAGGAAACATGATAAGTCATAATAAAAAATACTGAGGGATTGAGGCACTCCAAAAATTAAGAATAATTCAAACAACCATGGCGCGATCTTTATAACAGTTTATTGGAAAATCTCTGCATTACTACGGAGTTTTGAGATGAAGTTGTGCTAGGCGCTTATGGCAGGCAAAAAAATATTATTTAATTTAATAGGCGCTCCTCAACAAAAAATATTATTTCTAACAATTAGTTTAAAGAAAAATCGAACATTTCCATACGAGCCGTGTGCGATTTTTGGCAGGAGAAAAACTTATCATTTCAAATGGCGTTTTCCCGTCACCAACATGCTGACGTCGCATGCCATAGACTGAGCATCCGCAGCAGTATATGTATACCTATCTACTTAAGATAGGATATCGATATCAATTTATGTGAACGTTATCGATACGCGTTTAATATTGGCACAAAAATATCGATATTTATATTGTATTTAATTATTAAATTGAATTAAAATCACTTGGAAATGAAATGAGTAAAGACATGGTAGATAACTATGTCTTAGAAATTTGCTCTAGCTGTAGTAAAGTTAATATAATGAATATCTTCATTCCCTTGGCACTAAAACACCGATAATGTTTAAATATCATTAAATCAGTTCATAGAATGAAAATATTAATACCTACGAAACGAAATGATAAAAATCTTATTCTCAATATTGAAATCGTACTAAAACGAATATGAAAAGAGTTTTTTGATAATATTAGCAAAGAAATGTGATATTAGGGTTACTCACTACGTTTGCTATAGCATATTTTTTGTGCTATTTTGATAAACCCGCCGAATTTCTACAGTCATTTCCTGTATTAACTCGATGGGTTTAGCACAATAGCACAAAAAATAGCAAACGTAGTGAGTAACCCTATTATATTAAATATTTTCTCATATAGTTGCTTACCGAATTCGTTCAAATTATATATTTAGGCGTTTTTTTTATCAAAACTAACAGGATTCTTCCAGTGACGCGACAGACCGTGTAGGCCCTGGGCCTCCCGGTGTAATTTCCTGGGAGTTCTCTATGCATTTTGTAGTTTAGGGTCATGACTCCCTACGCCTAATTTTGTGAGTGGCCACCATTTGGCTGACGGGTCTCACATACCCGGGCGGAGGCTGTGAGCATATCCCTATTTAATTACATCCTGATAAAGGTCCCGCCGAGACAGGGATTCGAACTCATGACCTTTAGCATGAATGACTAGCGCGCTAGCCACTCAGTCACGGGCTCCCCTAACTAAAACTAACAGGATTATATGATTAATTTGTTCAAATATACGAAGTTAAAGGTACTTTAAAAGAAGAAAATTTAAACTCTCGGCATTTAAGCTCTGGCAAACTATTTCAATCCGAATGGAGCCTCAATCGTATTAAAGCTTAATACATTTTACATTGATATAGCAAATTCAATCGAAGTCAATATTAACGTTTTAAAGAAAGTTGCTTTAAACTCTCAATCTGACCATACACATACACACACACACACACACATGCTTGCGGGGCTTGGTTAGTTGGACTTAAGGAAGCGTAAAACGTGCATTTTCGTTGAAAACTGGCTTGTACAGGTAAGTGAAAGTAAAACTAGGTTAGATAGTATAATAAAAAATTATATTATCCTAGTTTTATAAAACTATACATCATGCCAGATTTCATGAATAGCTGAGATACTAATATTAATGGATGATTTCGCATGGAGTGATCCTGAGCCGGCTCACTTGTCCTATGCTTGGACTCAAACGTTAGCAAATATGGTGAAACTTTATAACAATCCTCGTTTAATAGTAGGAGGATGATTGAAGAGAAACATACTCAAACGTGACGTGCCCACCAACGTGAAGTTGAAGACTAGTGAAATTTGAAGGCTTAGCACACAAGAGAGGAGTTGGCTAACTGGAACAATGACAGCTAGGGATATAGACGCCCCCAGCCCATTACTCTACTAATGGTCTGCATCTCCTCCTAAATCGTTCCCCTCTTTGTCTTCCTCCTCAGTACTTAGTACTTTACTTTAGGCTCTGTACCGTCCGCTTTTGTTTCAAGGTTTCACCTAACGTCAATGACGATTGCAGCTAATTTCAGTGTAGGGTTCAGTTTGCATTTACATTAATTTAACGTCAGTATATATTAATAATTTCGTAAATTAAATAAATAATGGGGCTCTCGTTAATCTCCAAATTTCTATGGTGTGTTAAAAAAACAGATAACCAATTTTATTTCTAAAGCATTGCTTGAACCAAGGAAAATGAAATCCTATTATGTAATTAGCTAATATAACGTGTTATAAAATTTTTATTTTTATGATTGACATTACTCTCATTTCTGCGGAATATTAAACATCCAGGTTACCACTTTAATCTCTCAAAACATTGCTCGAACCCAAGAAAATATAAGAACGTTTTTTACCTTTAATGAAAAAAGGAATAGATATTTTAGACTAACTTTATTCCCGTGAATATATCATTTTTTTTTTATTTGAATATATCTGCACCCTTTTAGTTACGCACAAAAAGTTATTATTTATTGCTAGATTTATATTTTATTTTATTCTGTCAAATTTACAATATCACACCCGTACTACGTTAGTACGCTTCCAAAATTAACCAATGTGTTTTTAGCTGTTTAAGTTAATCGTGGTATATCGTCACGAAGCGTTTGCAACAAAAATTTAAGTTAATTCCATTCGTAGGTGAAGCTTTTCGCCACAAAAAACAAATATGTTTTTAGATTTGAGAAACTGCTTCTATTCACTAATTTTTTTTATGCTGGCACTGACCAGTGACGCAGCTAAAAGGAAATCCCTCGGATTTTGCTTGTCCTTTCACAAGCGGGATGGCAGGCTCCGTCCGGGGTTCCACAGCAAAATATAAATATTGTATATAAGTATGCGTGTGTTCATGTTTTGTGTATTTATTTGTTAATCAAGTATTTATTTAATTTATACATTTTGTCATTATATACCTCTGTTTATTTTAGTTTCATTTTAGGTAATTTGAATTTTCTTTTGTTTATATTATATGAATGTGGTACTATAACAATATTATTATTCTCCATTGTAACAAATGGGAATATATCCGAATAAATTAATATATGAAATCAGAAAATGAGAGCCTGCATACGAAACATGAAGAAGCTTAATATGCTTAAATATATTTGTTATAAATTAATAAATTAAAGTACCTGGCCAGATTCAGATCATTTTTCTTTTATGTGGTTAGTAGTTAGATTAACTTTCTTACGAGTACTTATATTTTTTAAAATATATTATAAAATATAAATGATAGTTTTTATAAAATCTCCGAATCACTGGTACATTTTATTATTTAACGAATTTATTGGTATTTTAAATTAGTCCTTACTTTTTCATTTTAATTTAGTCTTATTTGGTTGTTATTAATTTTAAGAAGATAAAAGGAACCTCCCTTCCTCGTGTAGAAGAAATATTATTTATAGAAATTTAAACTTTACTATTGACTCTAAGAATAAAGGCAACGATAAAAGGAAAAACGTGTCGCTCCATCATAGTTTACGACTTGAACTTTTACTCAGTGAGAGCAGATTAATTGCGACCATAGGCGGCGCGGAAGTGTGGTAGTGCGGTAGTGTGCTGTGGACATTTATGCTAGGAGTTGGCTAAAGCCATTAGTTGCTAATGGAGGACTTTAGGTAGAGTCGTTTGCGTGAGCCAAATTTAACCCAGTAACCATCTATATCCCTATCTATATTTTGTTGTTTAGGAAATCATGACTTTTATAGAAAACTACTGAGGGAAGAAATATGGCATTAGAAAAACTTTATTTATTTATTCTATAATTGCATAAGTAAATTGAAGCCTGAAAGTAAGTTAAAATACAACCATAGAGCTTTATAATGAATTCAATACCTTTTTTCTTTTCTTTTTTTTAATACAAATAACTGTGTTTTGGACATAACATTTTTTTTTTTTTTTTTTTTTTTTTTTTTTTTTTTTTTTATTCGTATATATTACAATTTGTCATAATAGACAATAATAATAGTGCTACAGGATCTCATTCATACAATATTTACAATATAAACAAAAGGAAAGTCAAATTACATAAAATAAAATCAAAATAAATAAACGTATACAATAACAAAATTTATAGACAAAATAAATACAAATAAATGAAGTTAACAAATAAATAAACAAAACATGTCACATTCATACCTATGTACAATATTTACAATCAGCTCGGGAACCCCAGACGGGACTTGTCCCCCCACTTGTGGAAGGACAAGCAGAGTCAAAAGGATCCCAGCGCCTCCCTCTCAGCCGCATCACTGGTGAGAGCCAGCGGAAGCTAAGTGAGGGGCGCCACAGCCACAATCACACCGCACATGAGAGGAGAATCTGACCAGTGTCAGAACTCCAGAATAGATGTTTACAATATGTCTCGGGGCCACTGCCGTTTCAACCTTCTAGGAGGGTTGTATGGATGAGTGGAGCTGGATAGGGATTGTGCTAGAGGATTAGAATGATGAATGAGGTTCTGGTGGAATTTGGAAAATTTAGATGGAATCAGGTCTGAAATAAATGGAACATTAAGGTCGTGGTGTAAGGTATAGTTGGAGACATAATAAGGAGCATTTACTATTGTTCGGAGGACTTTGGATTGAAAGGATTGAATGCGTTTGATGTTAGAACGTTTGGCTGTCCCCCATAGTTCAAGTCCGTAGGTCCACATTGGTTTCAGTATTGTCTTGTAAAGTAATAATTTGTTGTCAACTGTAAGCTTAGACTTTCTGTTTAGTAGTCTGTATAACTGTCCGAATCGTCTGTTGAGTTCTTTTCGTTTAAGTCTTGTATGTGGGTTCCAGGTCAATCTTTTGTCTAATAGTAAGCCAAGATACCGGACTGTGTCTGAGGAAGGAAGCGGTATGGAATTGAAATGAACCATTGGACAGGATTTGCGTCGAAGGGTGAAGGTGACGTGGGTGCATTTGCTTTCATTAACCTTAATACGCCAAGCATTACACCAGTCCTCGATAAGACAAAGGTGTCTTTGCAGGATTAAGGATGCTATTTCAGGATCGGAATTGTATGATAGGATGGCGGTGTCATCTGCAAATGTTGCCAGAAAGGTGTCAGGATGAATAGGAATATCAGCAGTGTAAAGGATGTAGAGGACGGGTCCCAAGACGCTGCCTTGAGGAACACCGGCCTCAATGGGATAAAAGTTAGAAAATTCTACACCACAGCGAACTCGGAAGGAGCGGTTTGAGAGATAGGATCGTAGAATGAGGTATAGAGACTGGGGTAAATGCGTTTTAAGCTTGAAGAGTAATACCCGGTCAAAAGCTTGCGCTATGTCCAGAAACGCACCAGAACAATACTCTTTGCATTCAAGGGCTGAGGAAATATGGTCTACAACTCGGAGTCCTTGTTGAACAGTAGAATGATGAGCACGGAAACCAAACTGATGGGAAGGAAGATTTTGTGATTCAAATATAGGCAGGATTCGTTTTAGAAGGAGTTTTTCAAAGACTTTTGAGAGAATGGGGAGTAGACTAATAGGTCTGTAGGATGAAGTGTTACTGGAATGTTTACCTGGTTTTAGGAATAGAAAGATTGTGGAATGTTTCCATAAGAGAGGAAAATAGGTGGTGCGAAGGATGCAGTTGTAGATGTATGTAAGAAAAATAATGGCTTTCTGGGGAAGTTGTCGCAGGATCTGGGGCGTTATTCATATGATCCACGCCTCCGTTTCACCGTAGAAAGAGAAAACAACTTGACAATTCCCTTTTTAGACTTACTTATCACTAGAAATACTGACGGTTCTATTTCAACTGACTGGTACACCAAATCCACCTATTCCGGTAGACTGCTCAACTTCTTCTCCCAACACCCATATCATCAGAAATTAAATGTTGCCAAGAATCTCGTCCATCATTGCCTATCCTTGTCTGATCCAAAGTACCATCCTAATAATATCGAACGTATTAAAAAAATACTAACCTTAAACAGCTTCCCAAAAAAAGTAATTAAAAACCTTATAGATTCTTATAACACAAAAACCACCGTTACTTCCCCTACAATTCCCGACCATGATTCACCCATGATATTTTTATATAGATCCCTACCTTACATTCCGCACCTTTCTGAAAATATAAAAAAAATCCTTAAATTTTCCTTACCTTCCTTAAAACTAGGACTAAAGACCCAGAACAAGCTTTCTCACCTTTTTACCAATACAAAAGACCCGATCACTCCTATATATCGTTCCAATATTGTTTATAAAATTTCATGTTCAGATTGTGATGTATCCTATGTAGGAGAAACCAAAAATTACTTAAAAACCAGAATATCGCAACATAAACTCTCCGTATCCTCTCGAAACCCTCTAGCCTCAAAACTTTCTGAACACTCCATACATTTCAATCATTCCTTTAACTTTGACGACTGCTCCATTTTAGATTATGTTCCAAACCATAAGAAAAGACTAATCGCTGAATCCGTCCACATCCACCTCCAATCCAATCCTGTTAACCACAAAACCGATAAACAATGCATTTCCTCCACATATAGCCACATATTAAACTCTATTAAGTAGCATATTTTCTCTGTCTATCCCACCATATATATATAGTTTTGTTTTTCATTATTATTGTTTGTTGGTTTTTATTAATATTTTTAAATCTATTTTAGGTATCCATATAATTCTATATATGTATTTATTTTGTTTTGTTTATGTATTTAAAATTTTCTAAATGTCTTCACTATTCAATTTATTCCAACTTGTATTTATGTTTATTTAATTTTTTTATCAACCTGTAAGATTTGTCAATTAATGTATTTTACAATGTTCCATTATTATTTTTTCCACCCTGTTATCTTTGGATACCTAAAACAGAATTAGGGATGATTAAGTTGGGAGGTACAGTCAGTTTTTCTCCATATACATCTTCCATCACTGCTCTTACTATTATATAGGTGATACTTCAAGAATTAAATCATAATTTTTTATCCTGTATCATTATTATAATCATAAGTTAAATTTCATTGATTCTTTGTATGGTAGTATTAAGAATTTTAGTCATTGTTGTCAGGCCCTGTCCATAAATCAGTACGTATTTTCCATTCCACCTTTTCCTACGTATTTTCCATCCTACCTACCCCCCATCTACCAAACAGTACCTAGTTTCCATTCTCCCACCATGCGGTACGTATCTCCACTCTACTTCATATTTTTATATTTCATATTTCATGTAAATTATTGATACCTGTGTAAATTTTGTTTAGTGAACATTTTTATTTTTTCTGTATAACACTTTCATTATTGTAATATGGTCATTGTATTTTAATTAAGTTTTTTTTTTACATATACAGTTCTTCTGTTATTTTTTCAATACCGACGTTCTCTAGCTAAATAGGTTATATAATATTGTATGTAATGTCATTGAAATTATATTCTTTTGTATCTTTTTTGCCCTGATGATGACCCACAAAGGGGGTCGAAACGTTGGCAAACAATAAAATAGTTGAAACTATTTAGTTGTTTCATTTAATGACCGCCACCCGGACTAATTCCTTCCAGATATATATATTATTTTCTAGTCCTCTGCTAACGTCTAATGTTTTATATATATATATATATATATATATATATATATATATATATATAATAAGGAAAAGTATTGTATTGGGTTGTTTCACATGAAATGTCCGTTTTTATAGTTTCTGAAATACATAAAGGATTTTGCAGGTCTCTGTTGTTTTCTTCCTAATAAACTAAACAGTTACTAATCCTCTACCTTTTTATTATATATGAACATGGAAAAACGCGATTTTTGTGTAATATTTTTGTACGAGTTTAAACTCGGGCATTTAGCAGCTGAGGCCGCTAGAAATATTTGCAAGGCGTTTGGGATAGGAAGTGTTAATGAACGGACCATTTGCCGTTGGTTTGCTAAGTTTTCAGCTGGGGATACCGACTTGAAAAACTTGGCCCAAGGAAGACCTCCGTCCGTAATAGGCAACGATGTCCTCAAACATACAGTAGAAAGAAACCCCTAACAAACAGTTTAAAGGACTCTTAGCACTACTAAACGCAAGTGCATCTACCGTTTCCAGACATTTAAAGAGTATTGGGAAAGTAAAAAGCTCAATACATGGGTACCTCATGATCTCTCTGAGCGGCAGCAAGTTCTTCCGCACCCACCATATTTCCCGGCTTGTCTCCAACAGATTACCACCTGTTCAGGAATTTAGACAACTTCGTTAAAGGAAAACTTTTTGAAAATTATGATCAAGTGAAAAGTGCGTTTTCAGATTTTGTTTCACTTCAAAGCTCAGAGTTTTTCAGTTCGGGGATAAAAAAAGTTGGTGTCACTTCGAATAAAATTATCTTGTTTTCATATCGTATTTTAAATAAAAATCCTATACCTTGAAAACGGACATTCCATGTGACACAACCCAATAATTGTGAAAATTCGATTTTTCACCAATTCGAATTTTCACCGGAAAAAGATATTTTGGTTATTTCCGCAGAATGTTCTATGTGAGTGTCTAGTCTAGCGCAAAAACAAAAAGATGTACGAAAATAAAAATTTCATATTTAAGACTACCACATTCCTGGGATATTACAGCAACTGTTTCGTTAAAATCGACAAACCAGAAGTGCCTCATTAAACCATGAATTTTTCACTTTAGGATTGTTTTGATTAAATTTAATTAAATTCGAAAAAAAGAAATAGTAACGCAGTCTAGTATAAATGTTTTTTTTGTTTTTTTTGTTTTTTTTTAATAATGATCCTTTGCAATCGACCAATCCTCTTTCTCCCCACAAAATTTTAGCGCTTACGTTTGAAGACGTAAGGAATTCGAATGACGAATAAGAAAAATCCGTTTTCTCTTTGTGATGTTTCATAGAAACATAAATTTTCTAAAAACTGAAAACATAATCATTGGCATTGGTTTTGAACTTGGAGAGATGTAGTTGTTTTGAAATAATGAACCTTTGTAATCGACGGAAAAAAAAAAATACCCCCCATCAAAACTTTCAAGATGCATAGAACCATGGAAATATAGAAACATAAGAAGATTCTGTTCCTCCTAATTAATAAACAAATAAATACTGAAAATTTATGAAAATGAATCATTAAAATTGATTAAGAACTAGCAGGGATATACCGTTTTTAAAATACCAGTGGTGATACGCAATTATCCATTGAATTATTTATTGCTTTCCATATTTCTCAACTGCCTATCAACAGCTACATTAACTTTTACACCTTAATATTGTTATTTGGAGTGCTGCCATTGGGTAGTTCTTCTTCAAGTTTGTTTCACGCCATTTAACTTTTGTCACATTTACTTGTTGTACCTTGAATTACAGTTGTAAATTTCAATAAATGATGTTAAAAAATATTGTTATTTAGAAATAATAAACCATTGTGTAATACTTTGCAGCGTTTTTAATATTTAATTAAAAATAATGTTCAATGATATTGTAAGATTTTATTAAGTAATATTTAATGTCACTGTTAATTATGTTTTCGTTATTGCTGTTACAAAATTATATTATTTATCTTAATTCTATTTAAATATTACTTTTTTATTTTGGTTTTATTTATTATACGCAAGTCTTTACCATAGAATATAATTGCTTACTGTTCATTATTTAAGTAAAAAAGTTTGAAATAAAAAAGTACTCGTTTCTAAAAACTTTTAATAATAATAATATATTCAATTAATTTTATATGATAAACAAAAAATATGAGAGAAATGTGTTGTTTTTATTATTTTTTCTTCAACTTGAAGCAAGTTTTGCGATTAACATATAGTTTTCATTATTTTTTTAATTTTAAAAACTATTCGATTCTTAAAATAATTATTATTATTTACATGTCCCCCTGAAATATAAATGTTACTATTTAAAGACAAATAATTACAAAGGAGAAAGATAAACTTGAAAAGAAGCCGCGTTATTAAGTCGATTATGAAGCCAAGATTACATTAGTAATTAATGCGGGGAATATAAGCCTTCGCGGAAATTATGCTTCGAGCTAATTACAATCTCTTTCCTTTGATAAGGAAATTTGCAAATGAGATGGATATTTTAAAAGTATTATTAATATGCTGCAAAATATATATATATATATATATATATATATATATATATAATATGTTTATATTGCATATTTGTATGATTGAGCATTCATTATTTATTTAGAAGATTTTTATTGTTATATTTCGTTAGTCAGGAAGAAAATAATATGAAACATTTTATTACATAGCTTTACTTTGGCTTCATAAAATGACGAATTCTGTAGTCACCAAACTATATAAATAAACAATTTTTGTTTATTTTGTTTCTTCAAGATCCATCCGCTGAAACATTCTCAAAACCACTCTTAGATATCAGCGATGGAAAAATAACTATATACAACTAAGATTACCAATATATTGTGTAACATAAAATGTCCGTTTTCAAGATAAAGTTGAAAGATAAAGATAAAGATAAAGTTGGAGGATAAGAAAAAAAAAAAAAAAAAATTTTTGTTTCTTTACGAGGCCTGAGCCGTGGACTGTATATACCATTGCTGCTGAATATACATAGAATGTTTGTGTATTTATTTTGTAAATAAATTTGGAGGATAAGAAAAAAAAAAAGTTTTCGTTTCTTTATTCATTTAATGTCACATAATGGTGCTGTGGCCAATCGGACGACGCTGTGTCCTTAATTTTGCCTAGCCAGATATAATTAGGATAAGTATCTTTAACTAGTGACTTGGCAAAGGTTCGGTATTACCTTTTTACGTCCCCACAAGAACGATAAACTAAGCATTTATAATCATATTAAAAATTTCCATGGCCACCTCTCAGGTTTAAACCTGTGATGTTGGAAAAATTTATATTTTCTTTTATTATGAATAGTGCGTCAGATAAATAAGACAGTTATGCAGGCATTATAAAATATATACCCATTTATAGATGGTAGAACAAAATTTGATAATATCTTGTGCAATTCATTAACGAATATTTATGACAAATCCAGATATATGTACTATTAACAGGCATTTATCTGAACTGAATTAGTTGTTACTGAAAAGTCACTTTTTATTTACTTACTATCAACGTTCTCGTACAAACGCTGTCCCAATCCTTTAGTCAACTATTTTCTAAAATCGGACTATATTTTATAATATTTATTCCTCTATGAATTATATAAGATCAAAACGTTGCTTACAGATTATGGTTGATGAGCAAACGAGCTGTGAAAGTAAAAGATATTACAACTATCACGAAAGAAAATGTCTTGATTTCCACTTTTTTTTTTTTTTTTTTTTTTTTTTTTTTTTAACATCATTTATTGAAATTTACAACTGTACTTCAAGGTACAACAAGTAAAAATGTGACAAAAGTTAATTGGCGTGATACAAACTTGAAGAAGAACTACCCAATGGCAGCACTCCTGTAACTTTTCTACACTAGAAGGTCTCGAGGCCATCTTCTTTTCAGACGCCTCGGAGGATTGTCAGGAATTGAAGAGGAAGAAAGTATTGAAACAAGAGGATTAGGGTGGGAATGGAGTTTGTCATGAAAGGAATGGTATCTAGATCGGGCCAAATCAGCAACATACGGAGCGTTGAGGTCTTTATGGATAAGTTTGTTCGTGACAAAATAAGGAGCATTTAGGATTTTACGAAGGATTTTGGATTGTAAGGATTAGATACGGGAAGAATTCGATGGTTTAGTAGAGCCCCAAAGCTCCACTCCGTAAGTCCATATCGGCCTTATGATAGTCATGTAGATGAGTCTTTTGTAGTTAAGTGCAAGATTAGAACGTTTGTCTAGTAAGTGTTGAAGAAGTCGAAAACGTCGTGCAGTTTCTTGTCGTTTCAGTCATGTGTGAGGGTGATTTCCACTTTTAGCTACATCATATGTATTTCTTTACCAATTATAATTTTTACCACAATCCCCCCCAAAAAAAAGCTATGACTTTTCTTAAGTAAAATACTTTTTTTTTTTTCATTTCAACCAATTCTTTTTTTTTTTTTTTTTTGTTAATAATAATGATTATATTTATTTGTCTTTAGAGCTATTCCCATACAAATAGATCTGGCTGGCACAGCACAAATAATAAATTTATCACCACCAAATATATATTATTAATTACAAATCGAATAAATATTTAAAACAAAAACATATACAGGAATAAGCATAATGGTGCTGCTATTTATATGATTACTTTCATCCAATATATACATAAATAACATAAATTAAATATAAGAATATCAAGTCTCGAAACCTTTAAGAGTGATTAACATTCTGAGAAGAAAGATGTTGAAATCTTATTTTAAGATTTTCTGTGACAGAATAAATAATGATTTCAGATCTATTACGCGGTGTTCCGTAAGAATTTCATAAAGGTCATCAATACTCACATCATTTAATAGGGGCATGAAACGGGTTCTATTTTGATAGTATGCGGGACATTGAGCAAAAAAATGGAAACAATCTTCCAAAGCGTCTCCATCACAAACTGGGCACGGCTTCTGTGGGTTCAGACTATACTTCTGTGGGCCGACACTAAAGGAGATGGCGTACATTCCCGATAGTCTGATCAGGGCTAAAGTCCTAACATACGCGATATTGCAGCCTAACATTAAATAACTTTCCGGAAGGACGGTGTCAGCAAAGACCTTACTGTACCACGGGCTATAGGTCGACTCTTGGAGCATGGCTATATCCTTCATTCTCATATATTTGCAGTAGCCCTCCAAAATATCCCTCTCCCTGGTTTCAACAGTGATCGAGTCGTTAAATAATAACGGGTCAAACATTCCGGAACTCTCGAAGAATTTCCTGAACTGCGTGACCCAGTTATACTGCTTACTCCTTTTCAATTCCTCATTTCAACCACATGGGATATGTATATATATATATATATATATATATATATATATATATATATATATATTTTTTTTTTTTTTTTTTTTTTTTTTTTTTATTTGCCAAAATCGTCCTATAAAATTTGTATTTCTTTACTTGACACCAACGTTATTCTAAAAAAACTTTTGTAGACATACTACAGAAAAAAAGTTTCGATATCAAATAGCTTCATCTTTCATTTCAACTGCTACTTAGTTATGCTGAAAAAAACCGTTAATGAAATATTACTAATATCGTGGATCCTTGGAACAGTTCCAAACCTGTTACATTGTAGGAGATGCCACTAGTTAGACAATTTCCCTTCCAACTTGGAATCGTAGCCAATTCCCAACTTTCATAAACGAATGATTGACGGCCCCGGTAAGGATTTGACTGTCCACATCAATCATTTTACGAAATAAGAGAGCATCTCTCTAAATATTTACCTAGACTCAACTAAATTTATAGCCCATACAGCGGTAAAACCTTAGAAAAATTGTATTAGTGGTTTTTAACTATAAAACTGAATAATTATATAAACGAGAAAAAATTGAAATTTTACCCATAAATAAGCCTATCACTCGGTAGTTTTTTAAGATTAAGAAAAAAGGGTATCTATTTTTAGGATAAAAACACCGCGACAAATCAAAAAAAAAAAAGAAAGAAAAAATATAAAATATTACTTATTCATTGTTTATTTATTTAAAAAATATGTATAAAAAATAATGAAAAAGGAAAATTAATCGTTTATATCGGTTTAGCACTAGAAATAACAGAGATATATCTTTTTGAAATTATCAATGGTGATTGACCATTTTTGTTTAAATTATTTATTGCTTTTCATATTAATTAATTGACTTTGAACAGCTAAACAGTTATGCCGTAATATAGTGATTTGGAAATAATAAACAATTTTGTAATAATTTGCATCTCTTTTTTCAAATGTTATTATATAATACATTCATGATAATTAAACTCGGTGATAAAAAGCTATGATTATAATTTTTTGATATATTCCTAACATACGACACCTCCATTATATAAAACACAATATCCACTTATATCGTCAGCAACTCTAAAAACATCCATCAACAACAGTGATAAAGTGCACAACAGAAACAAATCTTTTTATTATTTAATTTTTTTTTTTAACGATATCTGGTAAAACGTTTAAGAGGGTAAAAAAAAATCCGAGAAAGCCTTAAAAAAAAAAGCTGTAATTAAACCACAAACCATAAACTCACTTTAGATTCAATTAGAAATTTTCCTCATTAATTAAAATAAGTAATCGTAAGTGTATCGGAATCAGAATTTCCAATTAGTTATATGCACTTTATACAGAACTCTGATAATTTGTTTTCCCAATAAATTTCAAAGTAGCACATAAACTTTAATATCAGAAATTAGCAATTAAATTTATATATTTTATGATTTCCGTTCTATTAATAATATATATCGTATGCGTTGCACAACGCTATAATTATTCTTCTATTCACAAGGCTAGGTTGACCTTTGGAGAATCAATATGTCTATCCTACTGCGTTCTATATCATGCCAGGCTAATATTAATTCACACTTATTGTGAAATAATATATTCCATGGATCATAATATATAAAATGAGATTTTAAGAAAATGACATACAACAGAAAGTTTTATAAAAACGCTCTCTTTGTTTATCCTAATAGCAATGTTTGTTATCTAGTTATTATTACATTCCAATAGTAGAATATTAAACCGAATCAGTTATGCAAATCCTCATTTTATCAGTCGTAAACATGATATTTTAGAGTGCTGCCGCTGGGTAGCTTCTCTATACTCGTATGTCTTGTTCATGTCCGTTATCTTGTAATCTATTTATTAGATGAGTTGAACAATACAGTAGTAAATATCCATAATAAAAAACATGATATCGTTTGGTTTTTATACAATTGTTGCTGTTTTCTTTTAAGAAATAATAAAAAATAAATAAAAAAGTGACCGTTTATGTAAATAATTAAAAAATGAGTCTAAGAAGATTGACGAGGGAGGAGGACGTGATTAGAGGTCTGACTTTATAATGAAAATCTTGTAGTCAGTGGCTAATTGCGTTAAGGTTTTTGCCTAAAACATCGGTTATTTCCAGGATGTTGATGAGATACGAGGAGGCTGGATTATTCTCATCGTCCTGTACAAGGACTCACTTCGAGATTTATTTGTGCAATGCAATGCCCTCCGAGATTTTAGACTGGAACTAGCTGTAAATTACTTATCCTTAATTAATTATCCTCAAGGTACATTACACACATTCTTGAAACATTTACGGTGTCATTCGCTGAATTCATTGGTAAAGAATATTTACTAATGCACGACAGTGCCAAGCCATATCTTTCTAGGTTTCAGAATTGTATGGAGAGCCTGATATCCTCTGTGTTATTAGGAAGAGCAGGCTGAGATGGTTAAGGCATGTGGAAAGGATTGAGCCCTGTAGACTGCCTAAAATAATGTTAAATGGTGGACCCGGAGGAAAAAGGAAAAGGGGCAGACTCCGGCGACGGTGGATTGAGGAGTTGGAAAAGGATTTGAAAGGATGGGAGTTAGAAATTGGAGGATCGCGAGGCATGGGGAAGTAAGGTGGCAGAGGCCCAGGTCCTACAAGGACTGTAGCTCCCATCAGTGAGTGAGTGAATTAATACATATAACAATACTCATTTCGATTAAAAACTTATAAAAGAGGTATAAATCCAGAAAGAAACACTCTCATACACTTAACATAGAGAAGTCTAGAAAACCAAGATGAAAGTAACAATAACCAGGTTTAGGTTATAAAATAACAAAGGTACAGAGTTTGTGAGTTTCAATAAGTTTGGTTGTCTTTCCTATTACGTCGGTTAGGTGCATTTGTTAATGATGAGAAACGACGGGGGAACGACATAGTTAATGTTTTTTTTTTAATTGCATAGTGAAAACAAATGTTATATAATTGCTGTTAAGGAAAAACTGCCCTTAACCTATTTAACAATACAATCTAATACACATAGGGTCATTTGGTGGCATCTGGAGGTACCCACGCTAGGAACAGAATCCTCTTGGAAAACAGTGAGAATTTTGGAAGCACATCAGTAAAGCTCTATTATTTTATTTTGAAGAATTCCACAACAGAATGGAGGAGTGAAAAAATAGCATTCAAGAAGAAATCGCCCCACAACAAATGTTAAGCAATCCTGATTGTGATGTTCTTTGTCGGTTTTCATTACCTGTACTTATAATTCTTATTCTAAACTGAAGATTCTTATAAAAAATTGTGTTTGTTTTATGCATGTAAAGCTGGTGTTCTCTAAAAGATGTTATGCCTGTAGATTTGTTGAAAGTGTCACATCTGTAAGTGATAAGTCTAAGAGGTGACATACATAAATATTTTAACATAAATGAAATTGTGAATATTTACTTTATTAAATTTCATTTTTACTCTTAGGGGACTTAGTCCAGAATAATTTTTTTCTTCTTCTTCTACATAATCTTATCACATTTATAATTATGTTGTATTTTTTATTCGAAGTCTACTTCCAAGTAGATTAAACAGAGCAAAGTATAGGCTATTTATAGTCATACATTTCCTCTTATTAAAATGAAAATATTCATTGAGTAAATTTAAAGGCATAAATTCAATAAAGACAAAAGTTATACTCAGCAAAATCAGTGATTTTATAGAAAATCATCACTTCTGAAAAACGTTTATATAATCATGTTTTGAAAAAAGCAAAATAAGGCAATTATTTGTTCAATATCCTTCTGAAATTAGATATAATAATAATACGCCATACAAGGAACGAACTAAATGCCAAGAACTGATATCGTATAAAATAACTGTCACCTTGCTTAATTCAATCAAGCAGAATCATGTTATCCTTTCAAGTACTTAGTAAATGAGCCGTGATTAATGCTGTACAAATTATCAGCTCGTTATTGAGAATAGTTTTTCTTTATTTTTTTAAAGCTATTTTTTCGAATGATTCCGTAGTGCCTTTGAACATAAATTAAACTCTGTTTAGCATTAAAATTTTTATTTCGTTTCTTTGCTAATCATCAAAATAACAAATCTAAGTACCGGCACTCTATTATTATAAAAAATGTTGATAAAAACCTATTATTTGTAAATCCCAAAAAATATCTTACATTGGTTTCCTATCATCAAGACAATTTCATTGCATAATATCTAAAATGAAAAACAAACCAAGAAAATGTAAAGTTAGTAAATGTTTTCTATGAATATTTTCTATAGCAGTAAGTGTGAGGAACGAAAAGGGTTATTTTAAAACAGCAACGGGGTGAGGGAGGTACGGTCGGAAAGTAAATGACCCACTCGAGGCTATCTATGGTAGGGGTCCTTATCGCTATTGGCAGGGAGCTGTCAATCCAATTTCCTCCTATCGAGGCAAAATTAATGTCCAGTCTTCTTAATTGCTCATCTAATGTTAGAACTGAAAAATTCCAGATAAAATACCTATTCTGTTATCTAGAATACAACTGTGATCCTCTGCCGGCTGATATACGAGTATTTATTACCTGAGTGCTATAATTGGAAGCCTAAGTCATCAATATTTAATAATACTATAGAAATAAGAGGGATTTTTAAATTACACCTATTATTAAAAAAGCTTCAAATCATTACACAATGGTTATTATCAATATAAGTATATTAGGTTTATCACTGTTTATATAGCCGTTAATAGGCAATTAACTAATATGAAAAGCAAACAAAATAGGAAATAAATAAATATATGAATATATATTATATATATATATGATAGTAAAGAAATTATATATATATAAATATATTTAGCTTGACATTAATATATACTTTTTATTGTAGAATTATTCTTTATGATATTGTTGTATATATATATATATATAGATTAAACTGTATTTATATACGTATTTAATATATATATGTATTATTATATATTAGTATATACTATATATATAATAATATAATATATATATAAAATATAATTATATATATTATATGATAAAGGTGAAAGAAAAATGGTATATAGCCACTGCTAAGTTCAAAACGCTATATCTCTGCAAGCTCTGAACCAATTCCAATCATTCTTATTTTTATTTTGTAGAAAATTTAATTCTTTATGCAATTATTGTTGTATATATTTATTTACTATCAGATTAAACTGTTATTTGTATATACAGAAAATATTTTAATTTGTTTCCTGTTTCCTTTTTTTCTTATTTTCGTTTATCGCGTTTTACTGATTCAAAAACTGCATACATATTTAACTCTATCTCCAAAAATAAATAATTTATAGGCGTATTTATGAGTCAAATTTCAAATTGTAACATTTTATTTTCCCTTATTTTATATATATTCGCGATTTTTTTAAATTAATATTACTAACTAATCAATTTTTTCTCGATCTTAAAACATAAATGAGTTATTGAATTAAATCTCTTTTGATCGGCCATTTTTTTTTTTAAAAACAGCTGAGATCAATGTCTAGGTGTTAGGATTATCGTTGCATGCCCTTTGTATTTAAGAGTTGAATTTCAAAAAATTGGTTTATTAGTTTCGGATAAATGACGCGGACGACGGACAAACGGATTTTTTTATTTGTTATTTTAGCTCTTTTTTTTTCCTACCTTTCTAGCCATTTCTGGCACACGGGAGGAGGGAGCAAAGGGGTAGTGCGCTAGGTGTACGCATGCCTCTGCTCCCACTTTTTATTAATCACAACTTTTAAGAATTTTTTATTTGTACAGAATATGATGCAGCCCGGTGTACCTTAGAGCTGCACCTTGTCCGCTACTGCGGTGCAACCCAGTTCGGGTGCGCACCTTACTGTTGGGGTTGCACCTTAACCAGATTCCGTCAAGCCCTCCTTGCGCTCTGCTTCCGTCCAGATGCCGTCCAGCGAAGGTCATCTTCTTCTTCCTCCTTTTTTTTTCCTTTTTTTCTTCCTTCTTGTCGGCCAGCTCTTCCTAAGTTAAAGTGAGTAGGGCCAACCACCTCCTTCCACGCATAGACGAATTCCTTGAAGGAGGTGAAGTTCTCCTCCTCCAATAGGCGCGAATGGTCAGTCTCTGCGAGCGTGTAGATCCCGGTGTTTTTTTAATAACCTGGCGCGGTGCCGCTCCAAGGAAGTGCAGGACAAGACCACGTGTTCTGCTGTCTCAGGGACTCCGCAGGTTGGGCACCGGGGGTCTATATCCTTTCCTTAATCATAAAGTTTTCCCCGAAACCCTCCATGTCCTGTTAATATTTGTGAGACCCAGTAGTCTGGGAAGACTCACTTAGCCTTTAATCTTGATTGCACGGTGGGGAAGAACTTCCTCGGGGTGGAACACTTCTGGCTCGCAACCCACCGTCCATTCCACTCTTCTATAAGGTCCTCCCGAAGTAGCTTCTTCCACAGATTCGGGGTCTCACCTATCCTTCCGCGGAGTCCCTCCGGGAGCGCATTCCCTGCCTCTTACATTCGTATCTCAATAAGTCTTCCTTGAAAATGAGGTGAAGGGGCATCGCTCCGGCCAGCATCTGCACTGCCTCGTGCGACACCGTTCTGTATGAGGTAATAGAGAGTGAGCGGATAAAACCGAATTTTCTTTCTCAGACTTTATTAATATTTGAACCATGCCCTTTTTCCATTAGTAAGTTTATAAATGTTGTCCTATAAGAAGATGGCTGTATTAACTTGAATTAGACATTAAGTTGAAGCCAATGAATAGTTCTTTCTCAATTAATTATCATGTTTTACATTCAAGTCGCATATTTAACTTATTAAGTTGTATATTTGGTTAATAAATTTAAAAAAAAGTAAAATTTTTGATCTTTTAAACTATTTCCGTTACATAGTGACACGATCACATATTTCATAATAAATAAGCCAACGTTAGTGCATTCATTAATTTATACGTGATGATATTCATACATACACACAAACGTACCCATAATCCTTCACTCTTACATCCATACATATTTCTTCTCAACGTAAAACACAAACAAATACATCTACACCAGCCATTCTGACCCTTACTATGTCTGTATCCATTTGATGTAGGTCTCATATAGTATATTGTTGGTCCCTCGGGACGGCCTTGGCGCTCCATTTAGGGACATGATATTAGTGCTCCAAATTATTCCACCAAGGGACCACTTCCTGTCCTCGGTCACATCTCCAATTCATAGTGCCTCCATCCTCAACCAAATTGTCAGTTATGTAATCACTTACACAATAGCAACGATATCATTATTATTATAACATAATGAATTAAATCTAATTTCTTAATGTTATGTATTACTTTTAAACTTTTATTGCAAAATTATACATCTATTTTGAAAAGAAAGCGAAATTACCAATTAAACCTCTTCCTCCATCATATTATAATGTTTTGAATACAACCTATAAAATATTCTTTAAATACTTACAAAACATATCACACTGATCATCAATAAACATTTTTTTCATATTTCTTCATTGTTTCTTTATTTCCAGATAGTTTGTATGATGTTTATTTATTTACCAACTTTTTATTTATCTTAATTATAGGTTGATGTTTTGATTTGTTTTGTTTTTATATTTATTATTATTTACTTCTATATATCATTTATTTGTATTTATCTCAATTATTGGTTGGTGTTTGTTTTTTTATTTTGTGCATATATTATAGTTTTATTTGATTTGACTTTATCATTGTATACTGTATATATTGTGTGAATGGGATCTTATATCACTATTACTAATGTTCATATAGAAACAAATTGTAATATATCTCAATAAATAAATAAAAAAATTTCCAGATTGGCTGCGTGAGCCATACATGGGTTAATATATGAACGATCAATACAATTTCTAACAATTGACAAAACGGTAGTAAGTCACATGCAAAGACATCCCTAACTATTTTATTTTATAATGATACTAATATTAGGAGTGCATTTTTCCTCTTCCGGTGTTTTCTATCAAGCATGCAAACACTCACAATTGAAAACAGCCTGTGCTGTAGGAACCGTATCAGATATATGTAGAAAATCAAAACTGCAATCTTGGGGAAGTAGACTATTATTAAATAAAGCCATTATTGATAGCACTCTTTTATATAGCACTGAAATATGGGGCCTTAGATACCTCGACGATATTGAAAAAGCACATTTACAATATTTTAAAAAACTCTTCAACTTAAATAAAAATGTACCTTTCTGGCTTATAAGACTAGAGTTTGGTCTTGAACATTCTACCATACATGTATTAAAACGAATATTAAATTGCATTAAAAAAATAATCAGCATGCCAGACGATAGAATTACTAAAACATGCTATAAGACCCTCAAACATAAACATCAAATTAGATCGTCAACGAAATACAACTGGTTCAGTCAAATATACAATATCTTAGAAAAAGTTAAAAGTTCGTATATACTATTTGAAAATAACCCATATATCTTCCAATCCAATATTCCGAAAATTCTTGCTCTATTTAAAGAACTGCTATTCAACAATGACCTTGAATCCTTGAAAACAAGTCAGTACAGCCCTCACTATAAATTCATTTATCAACCAACTCTACAGCATCCACATTATATAACAATAGACAATATTCCATTTAACAGAATAAAAATAATAACACAGGCCCGCCTATCTGGTAAATATCATATTAAATTCTCTCATAAAAACCATTTCTATAATATCAAACCCACAGAAATCTGTACCATATGTAATATGAATACTATGAAACCCTTTACCATTTAATCGCAGTATGTCCAATCTACTCCTCCATCAGAAACTACCACATAACATACGTAAACAATATTCCAGAAAATCAGTTCCCGACAATATTTATAATAGAAGACCAAACTAAATTAAACCAAATATATTATTATATAATTAACTGCCTAAAAATGAGATCATTCATTATCAACGAATAAAAAGAAAACAAAAAAAGATATATGCTTACATACGAAATCTAAATAACGTAGTAAACAAAAACAATAATATGTCAACAATAGTATATCCCCAATGACTGTTTTGATGTATATAAATCGATGATAAACGCATAAACAATTCTATCATACTCAAAGGAAATATTAACTTAATATAAATCGTAACTGATGTAACCAGTCTAACCGAACTTTATCAATATTATATCAAATTTCAGTCTAAAAAGTCTTAAAAGATATCTAAAAAGATATTTTTTTTTTCATTTCTTTTTTTTTGCTTATTTATTTTATTTTAGTTTTATTTTTTAAAACAGATGTATTATTATTTTGAAAACATTTTTTTAATTTTATTTATTTATTTATTTTTTTAATTTAACTCTACTATATTGGAACAAAAAAAGAACTGTTAATTTATCTATATCAATATACTAATTTATCTTTTATTTTATTTTCTTTATTTTTTTGTTTATTTATTTTTTTTTTATTTAACAAGATGTATTATTATTTTAAAAAATATTGTATTTTTTTTTTCTTCTTTATTTACTTTATCTCTATTTTATTGAAGAAAAAACAGAAAAAAAAAATTAATTTATCTTTATCTTTATCGTATTTAATTATTTTATCTTTTCAAACAGATGCATTATTATTTTAAAATCATATATATTTGCTTTTTGTTTATACAGTGGTGCATTGAAGAAAAAAATAATTAAGATGAGTGAAATAAATAAAGAACTTAATTTATCCTTATCAATATGAATTTTTAATTTTTACTTATTTTATTATTATTTTTTTATTTATTTAACTTTTTTTAAAAATTATTTTAAACAGATGTATTATTATTTCAAAAGCGTATGTATGTGTGTATATATATATATATATATATATGTATACTTAAAAAATGTATTGTGAATAGCCTAGCCAGGCTCTATTTGTAAGGGGAATACCCCAAAGACAAATAAAATATATTCTATTCTATTCTATTCTAATGATACTAATCAGTTAAATAATAAGATTGATATAAATAAAAAAGGAACACGAGAATGAAATAAAACTAAAAGTAAATAAGTTCATGTTATATAATAAATTAATACATGTATAAAGTAATTTAAAAACATATGATATAGTCAATGAAAGAAAAGAACGAAAGAGCAAATGAATAAATAATTAACTTTAAAAAAACAAAATAATAATATTTCTAATTTAAGTTCAGAATTTGTATTAATTAAAGCTGCTTTTGCTGCTCAGCTTTGATTACTCATAATCTATTCACAAGCAGTTCTTATCAGTTTAATCATTATAACTTAAGGTTGTTGCTGATCATATGTAAGTAATATTACCTTTAAAACTTTTTTTTTTTTTTTTTTTTTTTTTTTTTTTTATTCATTGAGCAATATTACAATCTGTCCAATTCAGGACATTTTTAATAATGATAACGTATAACATTCATACTACATTCACACGATATATACAAAACTATAAATTTATATAATAATAATAATAAAATATACATATATACAAAATAAAATCAATAAAAATATATACAATAGTCACTCATACCTATATACAATTCACAAGCATACAGCACGTGAGTGGAGAATCTAGCCAATGCTAGAACTCCAATATACATTTTATAAGAGGTCACGAGGGCACTGCCGTTTCAACCTTCTAGGTGGGTTTTTGGTTTTTGTTTTATTTATTGGCACAAAACATCTTGGTCATCAGTGCCAGATACACTCAGTATAAGATACACTTAGATATATAATACCTAACTCACTATTAGATACACGTTTTTTAAAAACAGACAATTATGGCTTTAGTTGAAATATTAAATAATAATATTAATTAAAATAAATAATGAACCAATATAACAAATGATAATAATACACTAAAACAAATAATAATAATACAAAATGAACGAATATATTATGAACAAATAATAATACATAATAGACAATTATCATATACATAATAAGTAATACATCCATAGTACATGAATACATACATACAGATAATACATAATTTACAAATAATACACTCATAAATAGTGCCGGATACGCTCATTTTAGAAAATTAATTTAGACAAACTTTTTTTTTTTTTTTTTTTTTTTTCAATATTAAATAATAATATTGATTAAAACAGATAATAAGAATAAGAATAATCTATAATAAAAAATAAATTCGACAACATTAGTAAAAAATAAACATATATCAAGTTATATTAGTAGACAATATTCAAGGAAAAAAAAAAATAAATAATAAAGATAAATAGAAATAAATAAACATAAAGTAAGTCCTCAAATCCTATTTTAAAAGTCCATTTCAGAAAGGAGGCACATTAATTGGTCAATTCTATTCCCATCGTTTCCTAATGCAACCGCGACATTGTGAGGTATTCCCTTTTGGTCCAGTTGTCTAGTGTAGAAGGGACATTCCTCGAACACATGGGTAATTGTTAGGATTTCCCTACAATGCTGACATCTTGGGGGCAACTCTTTACATATTAAATGCCCATGTGTTAACCTTGTGTGCCCTATTCTCAAGCGGGCCAAGACCACCTCCTCCCTGCGGTTGCTGCGACTTGAGGTTTTCCAATACTTTACTTCTTTCTTAATGGTTTTCAATTTGCTTGGATAACTGTTTTTCCATGCTTCGTCCCATTTCTTCCATAAATTTTCTATAAGAGGGCGTGCTAGCTCTGATGGTGTGAGCAGTGCCCTACCACGACCAGGGAGAGTGAGAGCCTCTTTAGCAGCTTTATCTGCCATTTCATTCCCTCTTATCCCCATGTGACCTGGTATCCACACATAATTGATTCTTTTCCCATTTTCAGCCATTACTTTGGTTAATTCCAGGATTCTTAAAATTCCTGGATGACTGGAATGCATATTCTGTAGTGCTTTTAGAGCGCTCAATGAATCTGAGGCTATGGTGAAGTTCTCTATTGGGAGTGTTCTGGAATAATCAAGGGCCATTGCGATCGCATTCACTTCAGCTGTATATACGGAACAATATTGATGTAGTTTCGACTTGTAGGTGCATTTTGATGCGACGAAAGCTGAGCCAGTGGATGAGTCTGATTTAGAACCATCTGTGAAAATTAAGTTGTGGCTGGGCAATGCGCTGATTATCTTCTCAAAGCGGTCTTTAAAATTTATTAATTTGGAATTTTGTTTACTATATTTAGCCAACTCAAGATATACATGGGGTTTCAGAAATGTCCATGGTGGTGTTTTGTTTTCTATGGATGTTATATTGATTAATTTTAACTCGTTAACAACGGACGACATTCTTTCGGCTAATGGTAAGGTTGGGTTGGTCTTTAGTTGAAATTTCGCCGAATATTTGGATTTAAAGATGTATACGTGAGCAGTATGAGTAGCTTGTGTCATTAATTTTGTGATATAGTTTATGGCCAATTTATCGCGTCGGTAGGATAGTGGTTGTAAGCCAGATTCTGCACAAAGACTTAGAGAAGGGCTGGTCCTGAAAGCTCCTGTAGCAATTCGTATGCCTGCATGGTGTACTACATCGAGTTTTGCCAGATTGTCCCTTTTTGCCGAGGCAAAGACAAAGCAGCCATACTCCATCTTTGTACATATTATTGATAAGTATATCTTGAGTAAAGTGATGCGATCTGCACCCCAACTTGTTCCAGTTAAGACTTTAAGTATATTAAGTTTTTTTAAACATTTTTCTTTCAGAGATTTTATGTGATTTTCCCACGTCAGGCGTCTATCAAATTCCAATCCCAAGAATCTACAACTATTTACGTAGGGTAAAGGGACGTTGTTAAGTAGGAGGTCTGGTAGGTCGGGAAGATTTCTTCTTCTACTGAAATACAAACATTTTGTTTTTAGCTTCCGAAAACTTCAGTCCAGAGTTTTGTGACCACTCGTTTAATCGGTTTAATGAAGTTTGTAACTTATCTGTTATCGATAGCAAATCTTTGGATCGACAGAAGATTGCCAGATCGTCTACAAACAGCATTGGTTTGACTCCACGAGGTAAATTGGTGGCCAGGTCACTGATTGCGAGAATGAAAAGCGTTGTGCTAAGAACGCAACCTTGTGGGACACCATTTCTTTGTTCATGTGGCATGGACAGCGAATTCCCTACTCGAACTTTGAAATAGCGATGGCTAAGAAATTTACAAATGAAGTTTGGCATGTTACCTCGGAATTCTAGCGACATTAACTTTTTCAGGATTAAATTAATATTGGTTTTGTCGAATGCCTTGTGCATGTCAAAGAAGATAGCGATGGCTTGTTCATCCTGAATAAATGTGTATTGGAGTTCCGCCTCCATTTGGACTAAATGATCCATTGTGGATCTACCTTTTCGGAATCCACACTGAAAATTTTGTATGTAATTATTGTTTTCCAGGATCCAGGTAAGTCTTTTATTTACCATTCGTTCAATAACTTTGCACAAGCAGCTGGTTAAGAAAATTGGCCTGTAGCTTGTAGGGTATCTCTTATCTTGACCATTTTTCAAAATTGGAATCACCTCTGATTGGCGCCAGACGTCAGGAAAATCGGCAGTCTCCCAAATATGATTATAATAATTTAGTAGCCAGGTTAATGTGTTGTTCGGAAGGTGTTGAATCATGGAGTAGTGGATATTATCAGGGCCTGGTGAAGAATCCTTAACACTCTTTAACACAGTCTGAAGCTCCCACATCGTGAATGGCGTATTGTAGACCAAATTCGTATCTGAGGTTGAGAAGTCGAGATTCTCTGCACGCCCGCTAGCTGTCGGCTCATTATATATTTCTGAATAATAATCAGCAAAACTATTTCCTACTACTTCGGGATCGTCACACAATTTCTCATTTATTAATAATGTGTATACGGTTGGAGAACCTATTCCTTTGATCTTTCTAATTTTATTCCAAATTATATTAGCCGGAGTTGAAGAATTGATAGATTCTACAAAAGATTTCCATGAGTCCCTTTTATTACAGTTCAATGTTCTTCTACATATTGATCTTTGCTTTTTATATTCGATAAGGTTTGCAGGACTCATATTTTTTCTAAATTTATAAAAAGCTTTTCTGCGATTTTTTATTGCTTCTTTGCACTCTTTATTGAACCAAGGGACAGATGGTCGTTTGGAAAATCCTTTGGTTTTGGGTATGGAAGCTTCAGCGGCCAAGAGAATGACTTCTGTTATGGCTTGGCATCCTCTATCAATGTCCAGATTATGTGCTGATTCTAGAGGGGGGCTTACTAAAGACGAAAATCTTGGCCAATCAGCTTTTTCAATTACCCATCTTGGCTTCCTTTTGGATGTATAAAATGTGTTTGACAGTTTCAATTGTATAGGAAAGTGGTCGCTACCATAAAGTTCCGGTAGTACTGTCCAGTCTATGGTGTGGTATAGAGATGGGCTGCATAGAGAGAGATCAATTGCTGAAAAGGTGCCATAAGTGGAACTCAAGAAGGTTGGCTCTCCTGTGTTTAAAGTTAGAAGATTGGTTGAATTTATAAACCTTTCGATCATTCGACCTCGTCCATTCATATCTTTACATCCCCAAAGTGGATTATCGCCGTTGAAGTCGCCAGTATAGATGACTGGTTTAGGAAGCTGTTGGTGGATATTGATAAGATGTTCCATCTTTATTGCATTGTCTTGAGGAAGATATACATTACAAACCGTAAAACTAATGCCTAAGTGAATTCTGGCTGCTACAACTTGAAGAGGTGAATCTATTTCTATTTGTTGTGAATACACCGTTTTTTTAATAGCGAGAGCAACTCCCCTAAAAGCGCGTTCACTGTTATCATTGTCCTTTCTTAAAATTTCGAAGCCTTTTATCAAAAATATGTCTGAAGGTTTTAAGTGAGTTTCTTGGAGGCTTATACAGACCGGGTCCATGTCTCTGAGTAATATTTTTAAGTCATTATAATGTATTTTAACTCCATTGCAGTTCCATTGAATTAGGGTCATAATAGTTCATAAAGAAGAGGTAGAGTACGTTTATTAACGTTTAATAACTGGATCTTATCATTGACATTGTTTATTCTTGTTTTCTTTGGACTTCGGTTGATCCTTCTTATTCATTTTCTTGTATATTACTTTTTTATACTGTTGGTCGTCAATTGTATCCTCACACGAAATGTTTTCTGAGGTATCTTCATCAGACGTTGTTGAAGTGGAGGCTGTGGATGCTGTGGATGGATGCTTCTAGGTGGGTTGTATGGATGGATAGGGATTGAGCTAGAGGATTAGGATGATGAATGAGATTCTGGTGGAATTTGGAAAATTTGGATGGAATCAGGTCTGAAATAAAAGGAACATTAAGGTCGTGGTGCAAGGTATAGTTGGAAACATAATAAGGAGCATTAACTATTGTACGGAGGACTTTACCTTTAAAACTAATCTTACAATCTTTACATTAACTTTATTGCTATGTACTGCGCTAATAATTATATTATTATGAGGATTACATAAAAATATACAAATTTAAATATTATTAACTTTTAGTTCTGTATAGTAACTGTATCGTTTCATTTTCATATCATATTTTTTTTCAATATCTAAATAATTACATCAACAATTAATGCCAAGTGGTCAGCATTCCGTAGTCATTTGGTAAAAGGTCCAACATTATTTTAATCATTCAGAAACCAGGTTGAAGGAGGTATTTCTCATACTTAATAACCTTATGTTTTAATTATTTTCTTCATTTCACTCAACGTTGCATTTCGGCAGCATTGAATAGGTAGCATTAAAGATCATAACTACGATAGTTGATTGATATACCTAGATTGTTAACTGCATATTTATAAGACCGAATGAGTTCGAATTAAATTGTATAAACTGGGTCCTTATTAGTTTGTAGACAAAGGAAGGCGAAGGGATATAGAGAGTATTTTTAGAATAGTTGTATCATCAACGTAATTAGTTCACTGTCTGTATGGAATTCCTATGCGCCCTCTCGAACTGGACGAAATAAAGCGAATTCACTGATCAGATAGGATATCTGATCCCCAGAGTTTGCTGAATCCCTGAAATTCAAAAATATACCATGATTATAAAATTAGATTATTCATATATTAATATCCACATAATCTATTTTATTCTAGGTTTAACTAATATACGAGTTATTTATAGTAAGATGGTTTTACATTTGTATATTCTGGATATAAATAGCACCCTACTTATTAGTGCATACTTTATGCTACAAATGATGACTCCTTCAAAAAACTAACTTCAACCAACAAAATGCGTATGTGTGGTAACTCCCGGGCGGAAACAAAAAGTCATATGAAACTGAAATTTCATATTTAAGACAAATATAAAGAGGGATACTACCCTGCACGCATAACCAGACTGCAATGTTAGTAGTGTAGACTTAAGTGTTGTAGGCGTAAACCTAGGATAGCTAGTTTTCTTCTTTTCAATACATTTTAGTCAAATTACATTCAATCGAATAATATAATCGAAATTTAAGTGATTTCAGTGGAATGCTAAATATTTTATAAAAATTATCATCTTATACATATTATTGTAAAAGTTAACGGAGAGTGATGAAAGCCGATAAAACATCGGCGTTTAAGTCCTGTCAGACTGTTCCAATAAGAATTAAACCTACATGGTATTAGATCCCGTTACATTTTACATCGATTTGGTGAATTTAATCAAAATCGTTTGATCCGATTCCGATAAAATCGTAAAAACGTGCACAACGTATGATAAGAAGTAGCTCTTCCAGACAGCCAAATTTAGTGAAAAAAAGTGCTATTACATTTCAGGCATATAGTTGTTTTAAATGTGAAATTTCAGTTTCTAACGACATTTCGTTTTAGTGCTAGACTTACCACCATACACTCACGGACACGCAGAACTTTTTGCGTGACCTTAGGGTTATTTGGACTCAGACGACTCAAAAACATGTATTTCCGTTATAAACTGAAATTCGAAAATTTTCAAGATCGAAATACTTTCCCTTATTTTATATTTCATTTATAGATCAGTGAAATTATAAATTGTGAAAATAATTAACTGGTATACTTTATGAAGCAAGCAACAATATTTTAAATCTTCAATACTGAATAAGCCGATAGAACTCAGAGCTTGGTGTGGTATATAGCCAACTAAAACTCCTGTCAGTTGTTCAAGATCCGTCCAATTATTGACAAACTTTACAACGACTGACTGGAAGCCCTTTGAATTGACAGATTTCACTGTCACAGAGAAACCTCTGATTTTTATCTTTTTTTTTCTACCAATTTGGTAAAATATTTACGCAGAACCAGTACTTTATAATCGATTTAATAAATATCAGGCTAATAATAGAATTATTCAAATTAAAATCTTCATAGTTTTCGATTATATTCATTTTAAATTTATAGTATTGTTTTAACCACTTATTATCTAACAGGCATTTACTAATCAAAACTAGCATAATTTAGATGTGTTTTTTACTTTCACTTACTTATATATAAAATATATAGTAAGGGAAAATATTGCGATCGCGAAAATTTTCGAATTCCAGTTTTCAACGGAAATACACTTTTTAAGGACCCCTGAGTCCATATAACCAAGTCCCGCAAAAAGGTCTGTGTTTGTGTGTGTCTGTTTGTGTGTCCGTTTGTGGTAACTCCCGGGCGGAAACGAAAAGTCCTATATAAATGAAATTTCATATTTACGACACCTATACGCCCGAGATATTACAAAAACTTTTTTATCAAAATTGGCTAACAGAAGAGCCACTTTATACTATGCATATTGCTCCTTTTTATGATTTTCTCAAAAACTGCTTCAACGACTTTGATTAAACTCTCTATATCGATGTAAACCCTATATCCACTCCTTCTTAAATCGTCAATCCACTCCCTCGAAACAAGATCACGACATTTCGACCTTTATATTCCTATCCATTGAACAAAAACTATTGATCACTCCTTTCTTGTCCGCTCTACTACTCTCTGGAATTCCTTACCTACTCATATCCGCCATGCTTCATCCCTACCATCATTCAAGTCTCAGTTGTTCCAGTACCTACTGTCATCCCAAACAGACGCTGAACTACAAGCCTGATATTTCAAATCAGATTTCAATTCATACAGAAAATTTATTATTTATTGTTTATATTAAACTCAGTTAATGAATATGTTATTATGAACCAGTTTCAATGTTTTATTTTATTCAACGCTTTAATCTGTAAGATATTATGTATATTACTCTTTTATTTTATTTACTCTTTTATATACTTTAATCCACTTTTTTTTCTGATACCATTGTAAATAAAAATTTATTATAATCCTTTGGTCTTTTGGCCAGACACATCATATATCGTAATTGTACATATCAATTGTTCTTAAGGGACCCTGTCCCAGAATAATAAAAAAATTTCTATTTCTATTTCTAAACTTTAACGGGCTTTAATATCATGTAGGTTTCATTCTGATTAAAATAGTCCGACAGGGCTTAAATGCCGATATTTTAAATTATCGTTATCTAAAGTGTTTTTAATTTTGTAGATTCTATAGAAATAACCATATTATCTTGTACCAATGATAAAAAACAAGTAAATATATAAATTAAATGAATTCTAAACCTAACTAAAAGGAAAAACTGAAATAATAATTTTTTTGTGTATTTTTTGTTTTTGAACGTAAGAACAGTAATGTAGATGTATTACATACTGTTGGAAAGCTAAAGATTTTAGAAAAATATTATCTTGTACGCAAGGTTGTAAAAGTTAATAAAGAGTGATGAAAAGCCGATAAAACTAACTGAATATTCTAGATAATAATATAATATGGATTTTTTAATAAAACACGTGTTTTTATAGAAATTCAATTTTATTAATTCTTTAATAGTTTCACTAATTTTCATCTCTAACTGTATTTGAAAATTCTTTAAATCATTTTTAAAACAGAGGTAAGTGAAAGTCGTGTGTTGCCCTCACCAGACTTTTTACTTCCACTTAATTATATATAAAATATATAGTAAGGGAAAGTATTACGATCCTGAAAATTTTCGAATTTCAGTTTTCAACAGAAATATACTTTTTAAGGTCCCCGAGTGTACATAACCAAGGCCTTAAACACGTCTGTGTGGTAAGTCTAGCACGAAAAGGTAAAGGCGTACAATACTGAGATTCAGTATTTAAGACAACAATAGGTCCAAGATTTGCAGTATCTTTCTATCATAATCAGCTAACAAGAAGAGCCACTTTATAACTATGCATTTAGCACTTTTTTACGATTCAGTCAAAACCAACTTTAACGAGTTTTATTAAACTCTATATCGGTGTAAATTTTAATGGGCTTTAATATCATATAGGTTTCATTCAGATTAAAATGTTCTGACGGGAATCAAATGCCGATAATTCAATTTGTCCTCTCTCTCCTCTCTCTCTCTCTCTCTCTCTCTCCTTCCTCTCTCTCTCTCTCTCTCACTCTCTCTCTCTCTCTCTGTCTTCTCTCTCCCCCTCTCTCTCACTCTCTCTCTCTCTTGATGAAACAGATGTCCATTGCAATCTTGATGATCCTAACCAGTTCTTTTCATCTTACCCGAAGGACCGCGGACAACAGATGAATATAAGCTTACCTACTAATAAAGATGTTGACGACATAGTTTTCGAAGAGATCTGCGAAGATGATGTTGCCTGGAGTTTGAGTATGGTAATGTTCGGTGCGTTAGGAGATGATGGCATATCAAAAGCTATGATAGGTAAGGTCGATAATAACAAAGTTATTGCCAATATTTCAAATGCATCCTTACAACAGTACAGGTTCCCAGATGCGTGGAAACGAGCCATCAAAAGACCCATTCCTAAAAAGTCAAAGCCCAGAGAACCATTAGATTACCGTCTGATCGCTGTGTTGCCCGTTATGTCGAAAATTCTTGAGAGGATAGTTGAAAGGGATCTAACGAAATTCTTAGAGGACAACTGTTTGCTGTCACCACGCCAATCGGGATTTATAAGGGGACGCAGCACATGCACAGCACCCCACAGCATCTTGACGGACATCCGAAGAACAATGGACGATCGAATGACAACCATATTCGTATCACTTGATTTCACAAAGGCATTCGATTTGGTCAACTATGATATGCTTTTAAAGAAGTTTGGTTGCTTTGGTGTTGGCGAACCAGTCCTGCATTGGCTAAAGTCATACCTTAATAGACGAGTACAACAGGTCAAGACTTCATGTGATGCGTCGGGGTGGTTATCTTATGTGCCTAGCACGTAAGGTTCTATATTCCGGAGTTCCAGAAAATCTTAGACGTGAATTTGTCGAGGTACAGAGCGAGAGACTGCAGGGTGTATTCCAATTACCTGCTTGCAGAACTGAAGCCTTGAGGAATGCTTTCCACATCGCGGCAGCGAGAGAGCTCAACCAGCTACCGTTAGGAGTCAGATTTTCTTCCTCTTTCCGTAAGGCTTGCCTTCGAATATTCTTGGATGCAGACCCGTCGAGTGCACCTTGAAGCTCAGAGCAAACCAGGAGATGTTTTCTTCCCTTTCCTAATATCCCTTGTTCGTTTTACTTAATCTCTTTATTTTTCCTTAATATTTTCCTTCTGTGTTTATTTTCACTTAATTTTATTACTTATAATAGTTTTATTTTTAGTTTACTTATAAAAAAGAAAAAAAATTATATTTTTTTAGAATAATAATCGTAATTGGCACAAATATAAGTGTAAAACATTATTTTGTCTGTAAGAAAGGGTCTCAGGCCCAAAGACAATAAAAATCTAATCTAATCTAATATCTTCTCTCTCTCTCTCTCTCTCTCTCTCTCTCTCTCTCTCTCTCTCTCTCTCTCTCTCTCTCTCTCTCTCTCTCTCTCTCTCTCTCTCTCTCTCTCTCTTTTTTATATATTATAGATGGTGGTAGTTAACAAACCATATGTTTAAGAAAATTCAGGAATATCACACAATGAGAAATCATTCATCAGACACCATTAATTGTCCTCACCCTCCAGAAAGGTAGTGCTATTCCCTGGAGAGGTCAAAGAAAAATATTGCCGCTGCCAGAGCCAATCAATTAGCCGGCCCGGTCCACCGCTCGTTAGCACCTGCTCTTGACAGCCAACGGTTCATTAGCGCACTATTCACAGGCCCCGCGCCACTAAACCATCACCCACATATCAGGAAAAAAAATCCTGTAATAAGTGAAAGTGAAAATTAATTTTAGCCCAAAAATAATGTGGTGTTCCAATTTTGTTATGAGCCACAAATTCAAAGATCGTGACAAGGAAATTAATATATATTTCTTGCTAACTAAACTAACTGAGTTCTACCGAAATAAACAAGTGTCTCGGAAGGAGATTTATGTCTTAAATACGAATTATTTAATATAAGTAAATCAATTGTTTAATTGAGAGAAGAGTCATGCTTTAGAAATAACAAAATATTTTAGTGCTTATCTCAATAATCATGAGATGAATCAAGCTCTAAAATTTAAAAATATTTTAAGCATATTGTAGTCTTCTAAAAAAAAAAAAAAAAATGGTGCTGGAAACACACGACTTTCACTTATCTTGGCTGTTAAAATCTATTTAACAACCAATAAATATAGTTCAAGTGGTTTAAGGAATGATATTTAGTTTCCATAGAAACATATGTTTTAAATTAGATTAGGTTAGAATAATTTAAGAATATAAAATTGTTATCTACAACAATCTGTTTGTTTTTTTATTTTTTTAACATCACTTCACTCCCATTAAGAGGACACCTGCGAGTTTGAACCCGTGACCTTTTGCATAGAAGGTTGTTATGCTAGCCACTATGCTACAAGTGATCCTACAAAAATTTGTCAAATTTATCACTCTTCATTACATTTTACAACTATGTATGAGACAATATTTTGTCTAACATCTTTAGCTTTCCAACGGTATATTATACTCATATATTATCATTATCATCTTAAAAAACACAATTATTGCATCAACAAATAGTTTTGCTCTTTTCTCCAATTATTGGTTGTAAAATTCGTTCAACTTTAAAATAAAGCTACATTAAAGAAAGGAAATTTAAAATATCGGCATTTATACCCTGTAAGACTATTTCAATGAGAATGAAACCTAAATCATATAAAATTTTACACCAATATAGTCAGTTTAATCAAAATCATCAGAGCTGCTTTTGGGATAAATCATGTAAAGGTGTAAAATGCTTGGTAGCTCTTCTGCTTGGCCGATTTTGATAAAAACAAAGTTGAATATAACATCTGAGGCATAGACCCTCTTAAAATATGAAATTTCAGTTTTATACAATTTATCGTTTTTGCGCTAGAACAACCACATACACGTGGATACATAAACCTTTTTGTGGGACTTAGTTATTTGGACTCAAGGAATCGTATAACATGTATTTCCGATGAAAACTGGAATTCGAAAATGTTTACGATCGCAATACTGTTCTTAATATATATTTCATATTGGTATGTGAAAGTAAAAGAATATAGACAGACAAGTATTGTTATTAATCTAAAACTTTTAACAAATTTACACATTATTGTGTTAAAATCTACAAAAAAAATGATGCTATCAATAATTGATCTACAAATATATGTACTATGGAAGTCGATCGAAAACATATTATTAAAAACAAATTAATAAACTTCCTTACATCAATATCTAAATATTATGGTTAGATTTATAACAACTGAATAATAAGATAAGTCAAGCTTAATTGGCAGTAATAAAAGTTATGGCAGAAATATGTATGAAGTTGTATAAAGACCATTAAGTTTAAAAAAAAAAAATTCTTAAATTATATTAAAGTAGAAATGTTTAATTTAATTGTAAATGAACATTTGTATTTAATATATACCTAGGAAGTATGTCAATTTCTCCATGGTTCGTTAGCATAACTACTTAAAAGCCAGCAGTCAACGAACAAAATCGGACCATCTAAAACCGTTTTCACATAAATACAAAACATGTCCATTAGCAACATGCCTCACAACGTACATGGATAGAAAGGAGTTAGAAGAGGTACCTCTTGATATAAATGTAAACAGAAATAACGCTAGCAAGAAGTGACGATAGGCATTGCTCCTTCTATCAGGTCAAGACGCCACTTTAATAGTATTCAATTATTTTCATATTTAATCGGATTTAGTTCCAAAATCCAAACCCGATTACAGACCTAAACACAAATAATTCTTAAAAAATTATTAATGAATTATTATTATTAATGGGGCAAAGTGTATTATATTGCATAATATTCTCTTCTTTTGGTCTAGTACTTAATCTTTTCAACTCTAGTCACTCATTGATATTCATTAATCTAAAATTCAATTTTTTTTTCTCATCCACTCTTAAATGTTTAACTGGTAGTTAAAACGGATCAAATAGCGTTTGATACTAGGGATGTCGCATGAAAAGTTCTAGCAACCCTACTGTTGCTCAGTATTTTAATATGCTCATTTAAATATATGTCTCGATTCCATTAACTATATTACTACAAAATTACAAATTAATGAGTAATCCGCAGTAAGTACTTTAAAGGAATGTTATGTTATACATAGTTCTTAATATTATTGAGGTCAAGTTTTTTTTTTTTTTTTTAACGAGACACAATAGGACATTAACCGAGGCGGACACAACAATAACCGAGAAGATTATGCATGCGGCGACCCGAGTCCTTGAGCTGGCTCATATTGAACGGGTTTTTATGGCCCTTGGATTGTTTACGAAATTCGAACCATTCCAATTTATATGCTGATGGTGGGGTATTTAAGGGGCTAACTTTTGTCGGAAGTAGTCCCAAGGATTTATCGCTGTCATGAAGGGTGGAAGAAGATCGATATGGTCATTCAATTAATAAAAGCTTGGATAATTGTATAGCAGTTTAGTCATGTACTGGTTAATTAGATAGTACTCGATTTATAATAACGATTTATAAACTATCTTAAAATCAATGTATGGGTAAGTAAAATACATGAGGTGACGATACATTCAGATCGAATGATTTTCGACTACAAAATCAATGATATTGATGGATGTATTTCGTTTATATTGGATTATTTAAAATTGTTATCGAATGAAACGACTAAAACTAAACTCATCGAGTATCGCGGGGGGGAGGGGGACTTAAGAAATCATATAGTGTGGCCAAGGGCCTTCAAAGCCTGTCTCGCCAACCGGAAAAAAAAAATATGCCAAATAATGTAAATAAAAAAATAAAGTTATGATTTTTATACTTAATGTTTGCTTAAATATCTTACATTATTTTAAATTTTCAGATTTCCTTGAAGAACGCCGCATACTTCTTGAAAATGTCGGACCTGATTTACAGTCTACCTACGATTCCACAGGACTTGAGGTATGTACTTGCTTTATAAATTACCTGATTTTTTTTTAGGTAATATTATGTCATTTTATGTTAATAGTGGATAACGCTGTAAATTTAAATTTTTTCAATAATATATACTATTTATACGGATTATCAAATAATTTTTAATAAAACGTTTTTATAATTTTTTATGTTTTCTTTTTTTTATTGATAATATTTTTATGTATTCAAATATATTACAGTTTGTCGCAATGGACTATAATAATATTGCTTCATGATAACATTCATACAATATAAACAAAAGAAAAGTCAAATTACATAAAATGACACTAAAATTAATAATGGTACATAATAATAACAAAATTTATAAATTAAATAAATACTAGGTTAAAAAATAAATAAACAATACATGAACACACTCATACTGTTTATGTTTTCTAATTAGTTAAGGTTAATAGTTACTTAATTTTTTCTCTTATATCTTTAATACTTGTTTTCTTGACGTGTGCATGATTCAAAGCAATACTTAATTATGCTTAAATTTTCTTATCGTATAATTTAAAAAAAATTGTGATCTTTGAAAAGTTCACTCAGCACTGTTTATTATAATTTTCATATCATTTAGGATAATATTATTAGATTATTAAATTTTTTAACTTATTTAATTCAACAATAAACGTTGTTGAGGAATTTATTAGAAGAACAACGCATAGGCTTTTCATGCTTCCAACTCCTCAGAAGACACGATTTGAACTAATTCAATATCTTAAACCAGTCGAGGTCCCTTAAGTATCATAATTTCATTGAGGCTTAACAGCCCTAAATATATAGTTCCACATTATTGCAAGAAATACTAGTGTCTTTCTAGCCGTTATTAGAAAGAATTATGGTATTTGTTTATTTTATTTTTTATCAAAAGTCTTGTTGTCGAGTTGCATTTAACCTATATATCTTAAAATACATATAGTTTCAAGGTTTCTAAAGTCCATGCATTATTGAAGTGAAAAGCTTAGATTTTTCTTTATTCAATACTGCCTAAAAACCTTGACCATTTTTCAGGGAAGCAAACGATTACGAAGTTTTACAGATTACTCTGTCTTTCGGTAGAATATCCAAGTAACTATGATAGTTAATAATTTTGCATTAATAATAGCAAGAGAAAATTATAGCGTGAGTTTATTTTATAACGTATAACCATTATTATTATGATTACTCATCGACAGAGATTAGAAACATATATTTATCAATAGATGAAAATTGGTTCAGTTTATTTTTTGTTATATTAAACGGTTTCAATTTTATATTTCACGTCAACTGTTCAATATACATTTCCAAAAATTTTTTTTTCCATGGCAGTCCTCTTCAGTTTACAATGAAAGACCTGTTTTCATGAAATGATCTAAAAGTAGCAATAAGTAATAACAATTTTTGTTTATAAATTTATTAATATTTTCCATTATTTTAACAACTTTTTTTTTCTCATCATATCTTTATGTACACGTGCCAGAAGCTGTCTGACAATCAGCAGATGTGTTGGACAAATGTGAGATCAGACATGTTAGACATAGGGAAGTGAAAGTGCCCAGCAGCACCCCATCCAAGGCTTTCATTTTACCAGCTTAATTGTGATTTGGAGAACAATTTGGTATAATTGTTACCTCTCTTTTCACAAAATTACAAATAACATATGTTTATAGTGTATGGGCTTATAACAACTTCTCTTTAACTGGAACGAATTATTTTATTGCACACCAACTTTTCTAAAATCTTGTGCTTTTCAACGTTATATTATACGTAAAGGTGTGTATATTTATAAATTACAACTTTTGATTCAGGAATACGTTTTTGTTGACTTGATTACAGATTTATTTAATTTTCCCTTTCAAACAAATCATTAATTGGAATGCATTTTACTTGTAGACCTTAAGGGAACACTTCTCTCAATTATGAAAACCATATCAAAATCCGTAGCTTGGTTTGGATGGAGTCTCGGAAAAAAAAATATTATCGCGATTAATTTTTTGAATTTATCGAGATATCTTTGATGTTATTTTGCATCTCTAATAGGAATTATCTAACCTAACTAACTATGTGGAATTTCGTAACCAATCTTTTTTTTTTTTTTAAGTATAATATATCTATCACAAACTACATAACTTTTTGGAAAGGTTGAATGATCTGAATAAAAAAAAAAAGTTTTAATGGCTTCAATGATAGGGAAGTTGATTAAGAAAGGTACGTGTGGTGAATGGAAATGGTGTTTGCTAGTGGAGATGAGAGGGACAAGTTAACATAAACTCTAGCCGGCCATTTCCAACTTCCCTCCCTCTACCCTCTACAAAAGTGCCTCTGTTTTATTTATAAGCTAACGAAACAATCCTCGTAAGTTCCGAGCTAAGTAGTTTAGTTTTATGGTCACAGTACAGTTTAATCAACATGTGTTTCGGTCTTAGAAATGTTTTCTTGAAATTATTGTTATTTGAGCCGTAATTTTTCCTTGTTGTAGTTTTATAGTAATTTAGAATAAAAATAAATTCATCCAAATGAAACGACGAGAGAAACCGATAAGAGCAGTAAAGAATACATGTGGATATACAGGATATAAAATAAAGTCACGTGAATACACAATTAAATTATACAAAAACACAATTATAAACAATAACACATCATTAAAAATAAGGAAGGAAATTATTATTAATGACGTAGGCTGCCATTAAGGACAAAACGTCCATAAAGGTAAGACATTTGAATGTAATAATTCAGCATATTTTCCTCACTGAGGTATTTCGTCCACAGTTTAATATTTTAGCAATACTTTGCAAAGATTTGTGTGAGAATATCGAAAAGTTGGAGGTATTTTAAACAGTATATATTGAACAAATCTGGAGTATTTCGTGTACTTTAAAGAGGTATTTCGTCCACATTTTAACATTGTAGCAATACATTGGACGATTAGTGTGAGAATATAGAAAAGTTGGTGGTATATTATTTTATTTTTAAACAAGTCTGATGTATCGTCCAGCTATGTTTAAGTCTTGCCACTACTGAACAATAGTAAGTTTCTAATAATTTTAAAAACGGCAGTCAATCGTTAGGACTAGGTCATCCCATCTAAATTAAAGACTCTCCATAATTGAGATTATGTATAGCTTTTATTTTTATTGATAATTTTTTTATAATGATCTGGATCTTTTATTCATTCCCAAAATTACTTTAATGATTTTTTCTGCACAATCTCAAGTTGAATGAGATGTGTAGCAAAGGAATTGTCCAGATCAATATACAATTACTACATTGGCTTAAAGATGTCATTTTTTTCCCAAAACAATTTTTATTGAATGATATTACTATCATCCTAACGTACATTTACGTTAGTGGTAAATTACAAGATTCCGAAAATATGTACAAAGCAATAAAATAATAATAATAATATATATTATATATATATATATATTATATATATATATATATATATATATATATATATATATATGTATATATACAATAAAACATGTAAAAAAAGTCACTTACCCTCTACATTGAGTGGAGAAACTCATTCCAAAACGCCTGAATACTACTAGATACTAATACCATACTAGATGCTAATAACTAGATGCTAATATCCAGTTTGGATTCCGAACTTTCTACTTTACATCCAGCAATGTCATCGTATGGTGGACGTTGTACATCTGCATTGGAGCGCAAATCGTACTGCACGGGAGCCTTCCTCGACGTACAACAGGCCTTAGACCGAGTTTGGCACCCGGGATTGCTTTACGAACTCCGGCAATTCCTCCCTACTACATACCTCCTCATCATCCAGCCCTCCCTCACCTACAGATTCTTCCAAGTAAATCATAATAATTCCTATTCATCCCTCTTCAATCAGTTTGATGGTGTTCCTCGAGGCAGTTCCAAGGACTCATTCTTTATACAGCATATATCCCATCTCATTCCAATACTTTCTTTACTAACTATGCTGATGACATTTATGTGTTATTAGTCAACAACGATCCAACTCTGATCAATAACATTCATCTTTTCCCGGTTGAACAGATCCGATATCTTGGCCTGCACATATTTGACTGAAACTACAAAATACTGCTTGACATTATTCGACTACTTCAACACTTACTAGACAAACGTTCTAATATTCCAGTTGACTACAAAATGCTCATTTACATATCATAAGGCTGGTATGGATTTACAGAGTACAGCTTGGGGGCTTCAATAAACCATCAAATTTTTTCCATATCCAATTCCTACAGTCTAAAATCCTTCGTAAAATCCTCCATGCTTCTTATTTTGTAACGAATAAACTGATACAAAAAAGACGTTAATGTTCCATATGTTGCTGATTTGGCCAGAACCAGATATTATTCCTTTCATGACAAACTTTTTTCTATTCAATTTAATTTTCTTATTTGATATTGATATGACTCTTGATTTGGCTTTATGATTTTAGTGCCCAAAGACCAACTCAATGATCAGCATCTTGACAAGAGGTCGTGTTTAAGTGTACCCATATTAGTTTTCGTTATAACATCGCTCAACTCAAAAGTATCTTATAATATTATTTTAATTTCAGATTTAATCATAAAATAACATATACAAAACCTCGAGGAAAGTAGAGTTTAATCCCACATTTTTCTATTACCATTTATTCGAAACAGGCATAAAAATTAATGTTGGTTTCCTGAAATTGATGTTGGATTCCGTTAAGTATATAATTTCCAAAGAGATTCATGGATGAGCTATTAGGCTGCCTAAGAAGGTGTGCTGTAAGATGGAATGGCCTAATCTGTATTCAGTCCTGTCATCATCTTCAGGTGTGATATGGTGCTAATAGGCTCAGTAATTTACAGTGTTTTTGGTATGGACATAAATTGGTTTTTGTGATAATAAAAGTGTAATTCAGCCATTCACAGCTTTTCAAAACAAACAGAAACATGTTTTATTTTTATATTGAATTGGTTTGGAAATTGGGGTGTTCGTTTCAAATGTCAATAAAATTCTCCTGATTTTCATTTTCGCATTGACTAAATAAAATTTAATAATTTTACATTTCAACACTTTCAATTTTTTTATATTATTTCGACAAGATTGATTCAGGAATAATTGTAATTACTCAACACTGTTTAACTTAAAACATGAAAAGTCTATTTTTCCATAGCCGCTATATTATCATTACTTGTCTCCAGTTGACGACTTACGTTTTCAGGGTGATAATCGTGTTCTTAAAAAACATAATATTCCGAAAATATGTTTAAGAGCCACTCTTACAAATCAAGTAATATTTGATGTATTATATTCTAAAGATAAACATTGTCTCAGCCCTAAATTTTATTCTATCCTACTTGTTATATAGAGGTATTTAATTATAAATATTTCTGAGCTGGAAAATATTTCTTTGAAAATTTATATTTAAAAAATGATATAGCTTACACGATCAAAACTGCTAAAACAATCAGTGCAATGATAAGGCTATATACAGAAATATAATTAAGAGCTTATTAATAACTTATAACCTCCATTGTATAACCTGATAGCGCCAAAGGTTTCAGTTAATGTAATTTTTCGTGATTTTTTTTTTGGCTACTTAGGTTATGTGATATAAGGAAAAATATACATAAAATACTGTCATGATCATTCTAGTTTTTGTTAGATTCTTAAATATGTAAAATTACCTAAGTTAATATTTTTTGAGATATTTCCGTGTGAACAACGCGAAAAATGAATTATTGCCAATTTTGAAAGTTAATTTAAAGAAAAAGGACTATGCTCGACTAAGCTATAAAATAAAATATAATTAAAAGTGAGTCTCTTTTCTTTAATGCGCTTTTATCACGTAAAAACATCTAGGTTTTTATTCATTTTCAAAAATTGTTTATACAACCTTCTTTACTATTTAGTTAATGAGCTATAGGAACGAAAAAGTACAAAGCATGCCCTTATATTATTGTTAGTTTTTATTTTGATATTATATCTAAAAAATTACAGGAATTAGAAAATTTTTCCCACCACATGTTTCCGCCCGTGAAGCTGACTTAAAACGGCTCCAACACTAAAAGTATAGGCCAGATTTTTTTTTTCATTTATAGCTTTATATTCACGGAAGAGTAGAGAATAATTGGCCAAAAAACCTTGAAAATCAAAAATGTTTTCCATAATTATTTTCGAATCTCTTTTATTTTTTTTTGTTCGAGGCTTCTTCCTTTTTACAGGATACACAAACCTATTGAAACTATGAAACCTATGAAAAGAGAAAAATAAAATACCTGCAAAAATTTCAATAAAAAATGTATGATTCGTATAGAAAGCTCCTTTGTACCCAAGTCTGTTGGAAATGCCTGTTAGAGAAATGCTGAAGAGAAGATGGATGAGAGACCTCCTTCGCTATATTGAAGCCTTGGAAGGTGTACAGGACACTTTCCTTTCCCTTGCCCCATCATGTCTCGTGCTGAAGTTTTACGCTATACATTTGCTGAGTTTCAAATAGCTTCTGGCAGTAATATGAAGCTGAATAAATATGAAGAGAGGGAATAAAGAAAGTACAATCAAACTATAAGTATTTCTACATATATTCATATTATTGAATAAAATATACAATGTGATGTGTACTGGTTTTTTTTTGTAATATAACCGAACCACTTTAATTATTTATGTTGCTCTGCATATTTAATTGTTTACCAAACGTTATTAAATAGCGTGTCTTGTCCTATAGAGTGAAGATTATCTGCATCTCTTGTATTATCGAGCAACAAGAGCTTCAAGTAAGGGGAGGTTATTTAGGATAGGACGTGCTTAAGAGAAAACGTAGTGAGTTTTCGCCTGCAGAATTTAAAACGGTCGTTTATCCAGTTTACAAAGTGTAGCATTAAACGTTGAACCGGGGAGTGAGATTGGGTGCACCCTGCCAGCTAAAAGATTCCTCCCGTCTCGATAAAGTTGTAATTAATGTAAATAGGAGCCACAAACTTCTAATTGCATTCCGGAAAAGTGAATGAAACTTTTCCATGGACATTATAAACTTCTCGACTTTTCTTAAGTAAAGGACTTAGTAAGAAGAAAACAAAAGGGGAACATGGGTCAAAACAATTCGAATTTCAGGTTAATTAACTGGGCTATTGGGTGATTATACAGCTCATTAAATCCAGATTCAGGCATGTTTAATTAACTTTAAAACCTTTTATTTATTATAAAAGTTTTGTTGGTAAAAGAAAGGATTTCAAATAAATGGGTGTTAATTATTAACTTTAAAACTAGAATATTTCTGATTTTTGTGTGCAATATCTAATTTGGTTACATAGTTTCACTTTAAGACACATAAAGCAGTACATTAAGACTAGATATACCTGCTATGGAGTACATAAGTAATAAGCTTGATATATAATATATATTTATTAAAAAGAAATTCTCTCAATATAATCTATTATTTAACTCTGGCTGAACAGTGCGTAAGGCCATAGTTTTTGTACAGCATTGATTTCAAGATTCTTATGGTTGTAAACATCCAGGATAATAAGTCTTGTGGAAGTTTAAATGATTTTTTTTTTAAATATTATTTATACTCATATTACCAAGTACGGAAAAAATATATTCGCAATTTCGGTTCGGATATTGGTTTCCAATGATGGTTCCAATTCCGTGCTTATATTTTTACGTAGTAAACTTAATAAAAAAAAAAAATTGCTCAAAGCATTGTACAATAACAAGATCATTCCTGTTAGTATTGATAGTGAAAACTTGATCAAATCTTTTAACTATTTATGGTCGTATTCTGGGGGTGTTGTTAGTTGCTTATTAATTTAGCGTCACGTTATGCTACTGTGGCTAATCGGACAAAGGTATTGTGGGAGTTCTACATTTTTACTATTAACATTTAATTGGGATAGAGATATTAAATGAGTGCCTGGCAACGCCAAGGTTCGAGACCACCATTTTATGTGTATCCTCTGAAAGACGGCATATCAAGGGATTTCACTTATTTAAAAAAAATCCAGAACTGACTTTCTGCCGGGTTGGAACCCACGAACTTGGGCCTATAAGTCTGTTATCATAGCTACTAAATAATATATGATAATATAATATACATATGATAGCCACAGGTAACCTCTTCTCAAAGGTGTTACCTAGTCCTGATATAAATATTGTTACTAGGAAATATTTACAGATTTCAACAGAAAAACTTTTTAAAAATCTGTACTAGAAAATAAAAAAGACTATAACAAAAAAGAAATTCTCAAAATGTTCCCCCTTTGGCCCTGACATAGGCATTGACATATTTCATTGGCCAGTAGTCAACTGCTGCACGCAGCACTTCTTGAGGAAAGCGCTCAACTGCTGGACCAGAGATGTGATTGTTTGTGGCTTTCCAAGTTATAGTGTACTCTGTAGCATGCCATACTCTCTAGTTCGAGCGAAGCCGGTGATCTATTGGGTTTAGATCAGGCTACCTGGGGCCAATCCGAGCCGGAGATGAACCGTGGAATGTTCTTTTGCAGCCACTGCTGAGTTGACCTTGCCATGCGAGCTGGAGCGAAATCCTGCTGAAAAACCCAAGAGACTGCCAACAAAGAAAGTATAATTTAGAGGCTTGACAACAGATTCCAAAATATCTTCCTGTTAGTTTTGACCATTTTTTACAAAAATGGAGCTTTATAGTGCCATAAAACCGAACTCCACACCAAACCATCACTGAGAAAGGGTGTGTACATCTTTCCACTTTTCTAATGACTTCCTGGGCTTCTTTGGAGCTGTGTGCGTACAAGATCACTTTTGACATTAAATTTGTCTTAGATGAAGACCATTGGTGTAATGGCCGAGTAGCATCTATCCACCCTAATTTGTTATAGGGAAATGGTTAGCATTTGTCCTGCTATTCTTCGAAATGCACGTATTCTAAGATAACTTTTACTATGCAAGACAGTGATCTGACAAATATTCCGATTTTCCGAGACATGATTTGTTGTTTTCCAAAGGAATTTCTTCTGATTCGAGCAGCCACTGCTCTCGCTGCATTTTCCGTTCTTACCGATGAACCGGTCGAGGTCTGTTACATGTATATAGGGTATGTATATATCTATTTATAGTGCAGTAGACGAACATACCGCTTATAGCTAAAAGTTTAAAAGTTTTGAAAATCTCTAACCTATATTTTTCAACTTTCTGTAAGGCGACGGTTTTCAGTTTTCTTTATCATCCCTCTTCATGATAGCTGAGCGAAAGGAAAATACAAACTAATTGGGATTATTACCCTGACATATATATATATATATATATATATATATATATATATATATATATATATATATATATATATATATAAGACATATATAAAATAATCTGATAGAGGTATGGATTATCTGAATAATAATTAAGGATATAACCCAAGTTTAACTCTTATAACCGTAATTATGGCAGAACTAGGTATTTAGGTTTATGAGGTAAGTAAGTTAAAACCGTTTTCATTTTTCTTTATTTTTATAATCATTATTATTTTGTTTATCATCAGTCACATTTTCGGAACCATACAAATTAGAGATAAAAAATATATCTGACGAAAAAATCTTTACCGGTCAAGTAATTGCTTCAGTTTAAGTTTAAGAACCTGGTTTTCTGCACCTTCAAATGCTAAAAGTGTATCGAAAAAAGCTCCGGTTACGTGATTCTTTTCTGATGCAGCGAATATAGGATCTGTCACTAGTAGATTTTCTCATGTAGTAAGGGTTGTGTAAAAACCTATCTCAAGAGCAGGAAAACTTTACATGAGCCATCCCTTCATTTTTTTACAAAATTCGTTAAAAAAGAACCTTTATTTAAAACACAACTATCCTTCAAATATTATATAAAATATATTGCATAGCAACATTGTTTTTTTATACTTTATAATTTAAAAAATTATTCACGAAACAAAAGGCTGTTGGTATATACATAATAGTTGTGATGTTTATAATGAATATAACTTTTGTTACTCATTTTGGAAATACCAGTTACTAGATATTCGAATCTAATCGTATTCGTATTCCCAAAACTCGTTATTTCCTGATGCGTTCATATTAGGTTGGCCCAGTCTATCAACGAGCCAGAAGGATATGGATCAGGTTTGTATTCTAGCCATCACGTTAATTTGCATAACACGGATTCGCATCGATCTCTCTTGCGCCTACAGTTCCAGAATCTTCTATTCAACTAAGGAAGTACATATTCCATAACCCCATTATTATCAACGGTCAATTTGCCGTGAAATACAAAACAAAATAAATTATAAATTTCCTTCCGTTTATCTAGTAAAACACAAGGTGTTTCTGTAACTGCAAGTAATTTCTTTTGTTTTCTGACGCTAACTTGGACCCCAGAGACCCGAGAGCTGTGGACACAGCTAAGACCTCAAATGACGGACGCCCCGGCCACTGTAAATATTAGCTTTGTCAGCCCTGGCACTCCCCCGCCTTCGCTAGGACAAGCTTATAACGTCTCAATATTGTATATTATGTTTTAATTTACAATAATAAAAATTAGCCGTGTGATATCTGAAAGGTGACCATCGCTAAGTATTTATATTTTTATTTTACATGTATTTTTAAATTTAAAAATACAAAAAAACAAATATGGTCATGCCCACTATTACAGTCAGTACGCCCAATAAAAAACCCAACTATAGGGTTGTAAAATAAATTCATAGCGTTTTTTGCTGGTGATTTCAATATTCAAACATTAGATTCTTGTAAATATTTCAATCAACTATATATATATATATATATATATATACCTATAGTTGGGTTTTTATTGGGCGTACTGACTGTAATAGTGGGCATGACCATATTTGTTTTTTTGTATTTTTAAATTTAAAAATACATGTAAAATAAAAATATAAATACTTAGCGATGGTCACCTTTCAGATATCACACGGCTAATTTTTATTATTGTAAATTAAAACGTAATATACAATATTGAGACGTTATAAGCTTGTCCTAGCGAAGGCGGGGGAGTGCCAGGGCTGACAAAGCTAATATTTACAGTGGCCGGGGCGTCCGTCATTTGAGGTCTTAGCTGTGTCCACAGCTCTCGGGTCTCTGGGGTCCAAGTTAGCGTCAGAAAACAAAAGAAATTACTTGCAGTTACAGAAACACCTTGTGTTTTACTAGATAAACGGAAGGAAATTTATAATTTATTTTGTTTTGTATTTCACGGCAAATTGACCGTTGATAATAATGGGTTATGGAATATGTACTTCCTTAGTTGAATAGAAGATTCTGGAACTGTAGGCGCAAGAGAGATCGATGCGAATCCGTGTTATGCAAATTAACGTGATGGCTAGAAAACAAACCTGATCCACATCCTTCTGGCTCGTTGATAGACTGGGCCAACCTAATATGAACGCAAACTTAGTTATATATATATATATATATATATATAACTAAGTATATATATCAATTATGTATCTCCTGTGAACAATACTTGAATTAGGTCATCATCAACAGTTGAAGGACGACCAGAGCGCTTTCCGTCTTCCAATTCAAAATTTCCAGTTCTGAACCGAGTAAACCACTTACTGATAGCGCTTTCTCCTAAGGAATCATCCATACACACTGCAAATTTCGTAAACTGTCAATGCGTGGGATTGTCCTTTTCTAAAAAAATCATGCGTTTTGCAGTATCGATTTTAATTAAACTGACTTTAACGAACTTGAATGGGTTTTACTGTTAAGTAGGTTTCATTCAATAGCTCGACAAGGCTTAAATGCGTATAGGCATATAGTATTTTCTTTCTCTGTATTATGTATCTTTAATTTTGTAGGCTCGAAAAAAAATACCATACCATCATTGCTTACATTAATAAAAAAGGGGTGATTATACAAGATATATATTTTTGTTGGTAAAATTTTTCTTTTTCTTTTTTCTTTATAAGAATAGTAATTATTGATTATAATAAAAAGTTTTAAAAAATATAAATTTCAGAAAAAATTATATTTTATACACAAAGTTGTATAAGGTATTGAAGAGTGGTGAAAAGCGTATAAAACTAAGTGCTTATTGTAAATAATAGTATCAATCTAAAATAAATGTTTCGTTGAAATTCAATGTAATTCTTTAAACTTTTTTTGATTTCATTCCAAAATTGTTAAATTTGTTTTAACAATGTAGGTAAGTGAATGTCGTGTCTTGTACTCACCTGATATTTTAAGAGGCTATTTACATGACTGTTTTTTTTTATTGAGAACATTCAAGATCATGCAGTAAACAAATAGAAGAGTATCCAAGCATGAATAAATGCCACATTTACTTAATGGTCCACTCAGTATGCGCCAGATGTGTTCCAACACTATTGTATGTATATATATTTTATATACATATATTAATACTTCATACTCCATTGTTTAGATTCTATCAAAAATATATATCCACAAACTTTAATAAGATATATATATATATATAAAACTTTAAAAAGATAATTACGAACTATGAGGTTAATATAATATATTTATAACTATTAACCTTATAGTTAGTAATTATCTTTTAAAGTTTTATATATATTATTATAAGCATTATGTTTAGAAAAAAAGTATAAAATAAATTTCGCATAGGATTTATTTTATCGCATTAATGTTTATAACGATTTCAAAAAATATATTGATTATCTCTTTTTTTCTTCTCTATATACACTCCCTGTCAAAACTACTGCAACACCCATAATTCTTGAGATTGTTTTGGATCTGACCTTAATCCAGAATTTTTTTATATTTATTGTAATATTATTCATTAAATGAGAGAAATTAGGGATCAGACATTTCATTTTTATTCAATGTTTACATACAAACGATTGAATTTGGTTTCATTCTTTTTAGTTCATGATTATCTTTCGTTTGCCTCAAGTCTCTTCTCTCTTTTCTCAAGTCCAGTTAAAACAATTAATTTTATTCACAATGAATCATTAAAGATACGATGATTCGGTCAGAATCATCACTCTCTATGAAGAAGGCAAATCATTGCGTTACATTGCGAATCTTCTTTGGATTCACTATTCTACCGCTTCAAGGACCATAAAAAGTTACAGGGATGCTGGTAGTCATTCTAGATGACCAACGTCAGGACTTCCTAGGGTTACTAACCCCGTAGATGACCGCTTCATTAAAATACTTTGCTATACTGTGACCAAGTCATAAAACAATTATTCCTGAAATATAAGTAGTAACTTATACGTATAATAGACCGTTGGTCGTACGAGTTAATATAAAGTGGTTTTGTAAATTTGCCTATTTATTCACGAACATATGTTAAAGGTAAGGAGGGAGGCTATAATAGTTAAATGTTGCCGACTTCGTTCAGAATCGTTATATTCTTCCATTGTACGCAACATTTTATAAACAATATTACTAAATCTATACGCCGAAATTGTATATTTTATATGAGAGAGAGAGAGAGTGAGGGGAGGGGGGAAGAAAGAGAGAGAGTGAGAGAGAGTGAGAGAGTGAGTGAGTAAAAGAGGAATCCAACTTTTTTTTTTTTTTATTATAATTTAAGATTTATTAGATTGTGCATAATTATTACTAATTACCTGCAAATAAAATAGTGAATAACATAAATCATATATGGATTTAGCTTAATAATTATTTATTTATTGTGATAGATTATAGTTTTTTTACTTTACGTAATAAATTATCGACTAACAGAAACATATAAATTTTCATATAAATAGTTAAACATTGGTAGAAAACATTTTGTGATGATATATTACTGTGTTGGCAGGTTGAGCTGGTGGATATGCACTACGGGACCGACAAGGATCCCCTTACCGACCCCCAGCAATATTGGGACCACCTTCAAGAGATAAGAGCTTGCCACAAGATCTCAAGGGGATGTTTTTTCTTGGTAATATTTTATCCCTCTATAGATGCTTTCACCTTAAAAGCGTGTAAACAGTTTGATATAACAGCGGATTTATGTAAAAGCACAATGCAAGTCAAAATAACATTTTCTTTGAATGACAATAACAAGTAGCATCTACGTTTAGGAGCGTAATGTTACACAAAAGTTCCTCAATACCTCATAACTATATTAAAATAAACAATTTATGCATCAACCTAAAATATCAAATTTCCTTCAACTAAGTCACATCTTCCATCCATAGAACTATTTCTTCAAATTCCTAAAAATATTAAATTGTTTTAAAATACTATGATAAAAGTAAGGATTATATTTTTGAATAATTTAACAATTTTAAGATATTTTTGTCTACTTTTGTTACAAAACATCCTATTTCTCATAACGGCCCATGAAACAGTTTATATATTTTCATTCTCATATTAATATTATTTAGGTTATAACAATATTAATTTTAGCTATTCATGAGCCTATTATTTGCTACTTTTTTCAGAAGACCCTGAGAATTGTTAAATAATTTAAAAATACCATGATAGAATTATGAATAATTTTAAAATATACAATCAAATATTTTTAATAAGGTCGGTTTCCCATTTCGTCGTATATAAATACACCAAGAATTTATATATTTACATCTTCCTATAAATATTTTTAACTATATTAATTTTACCTTTTCATAAATATTTTATCAGTTTCTTCTTTCACAAATTAGAACATTTCGGGATTTTTTATATTTAACATCAAGTAATCCAAGAAGCATCTATAATCACAACTTCAATTTATTTTGTTAAAATGCAATGACAATATTACAAGAATATATTTTTCTAAACCAAACTATATAAATATGGTACAAACGATCTTCTTTTTTGGTATTTAAAATATATTTCATGATATACTGTATTTATTTTATTTTATTTTTTATGCTTATTGTTATAACAAAAGTATGTATATGTAATCATTGTAATACGAGGTAATATTTAAATCAGTTTATTTTCAAAAAGATATATTAAAAAACAAGGAAAATTGGAATAAAGACAGTGTTGCATGATGAAAGCTAATTTTCTTCGTTTTCTAAAGCTCTTCTTCAAACCGGATTTTCCTCATGTCAGCAAAAAATAAATGGAAATAGTTGTTACATTTATATTATTACAAGTTCTTTATACTCAAGAATGTTCATTTTTTTTTTTTTATTTCAAAATATGTCATAAATTATAGGATCATTGTTGCTGCCGTGTTAAGTTAGCAATACATAAGTTAAAAGTTTTTAAATAACTTCTAATAATTAGCTAAATTCAAGCTCGAATCACTCTTTCTTTCTTCATTGCATGGATCATTTTTATTTTAACCAACCAAACGTTGAAAATATCAAACACTTGGCTGAAATACAAAATGTTTGCATTAACTAAAATCCATTTATACAAATAATATATTACATTTTGCTTGTAAATAAATACATAGCTTAGGCACCGTACCAGAAACATAACAATAATAATATTTCATTTATCATTTTTATTTTAAAAAGATTTAGTGCGCGCAACACACAACTTTCACACACCTTGTTAAAATCAATTTAAGAATTTTTAAATGCAGTTAGAAATGAAAATAAATTGTTAAAGAATTAATTACATTGAGTTTCAATATGAACATGTGCTTTATTAAATAATGTATTATATTATTGCCTACGACAATCAGTTTTATCGACTTTTTATCACTCTCCGTTAACTTTTTATTTCACACACACAGATCTTTTTTCGGGACTTGGTCATTTAGACTTAAAGTACCCTAAAACGATTATTTCCGGCGAAAACTCGAAATCGAAAATTTTCACGATCAATGCTTTCTCCTACTAAATATTTCATACATAGGTAAGTAAAAGGCATATTGTTGTTTACTTGGTTGATTTTATTCAGTTTGCTGTCCAGTTTTCCTCAAAACTTTAGACCACGCTGAAAATGAAGTTATAAGGAAGTTGAGCATCAGTATTTTTAATTGATAGAAGACTTGAGGGTTGAGGTTCGTGGTTTGGTAAACTTTTAATTAATTTGTTGTAAGTTACAATTTTCTCTTCAGTAGTAATAATTGAGTGTTCTAGAACAGAAAAATTAACTCTCTTCAAAAAAATAAATTCGTATTATAAGCATATTTACCAAATGAATTATTATTTAATTTTAAATTACTAAATTAAATTTCAAGAGATTTATGTTTTAAATTAATTTTTTTTTATTCTTTAGCTTTGATTTAAATTAAAAAAATACTGTCTTGCAAAATATTATTATAGGTTGAAAAAATATTTTGGTTTAATTATTTTTCACCCCTATATTTTCCTAAAACAATTTTACCACTTTAACAATGTGTAATTTTTATATAGTCTACTTTTGATCGAAAATGTTTAATTATAATAGGAGCATGTTAAGAGGAAGGTCTAATATCATTTTTGAATAATTTCGTTCATTAAAAAACACATTTTTTTTTCTCTTTATATCTATATTCACGCCTGTCAGAATGTACCTGACAATCAGCAAATGTGCTGTACAAATTGAGAACAGGCATGGTAGGCATGAAGAAAGAAAATGCCCAGCAGCACCTCTTCCATGGCTTTATTTTATCGAGGAGGTCCCTCATCCAGCCTCTTTTTAGCCTTCTTCTGACTGGCATTTCAGCTATTGACATATCGTTAATCAGTCTATTGTCGTGTCCGTTAAGTTTACTGTGAAAACGAGTATAGAGTGTTCGTATATGTTGGTCAACTGTTGGTTGTTGTAAGTCCGTATGTAGGGTTCTGTTGTTTACGTACCAAGGAGCTGTCGTTATCAGTCGTAAAATTTTGGATTGAAATGATTGCAGTTTTTGTATGTGAGTCTTTTTTGCTGAACCAAAAATAAAAAAAAAACACATTTAATTTTTTTTTTTCTGAATACGTAAAGAGAAATGAATACCCTCTGGATTCTCAATAGGGTATATGGTATATTTTCTCTAGAAATGTCATTGATTTGCAGTTTTTTTCCTAATACCATTAATGAATTTAATGATTTCACTATTTTTTTTTTTCAAAATATTGAAGTAGCGATTTTTATTTTTATCTTTAATAGGAATCTGGACCAAAAACAATTTACGAAATTAAAAAAAAAATGATAACAGAAAATTCGTAAATTACACCTATAATAAGAAAATTTTAATATACCCATTCCATTTAAGTAGAAAGACAATGAATAAATATGGAAATAGTATACTTGGATAACATTTCATAATTATTACTATTATTATATGTTATAGGTATGAAAGGTTTATAGACTTTGTTACCATTTTCTTCATTCATTATTGTAATTTTATTGCTGCATACATATTGTATGAAAGTAGTATGTATGTTATATTTCACCACACCAATTGATGTCCGAATTGGGACAGATTGAAATAATACTCGATAAAAAGATTTTTGCATAAAAAAAAAAAAAAAATGTATTGTATGTTGGTTTTATTGTATTTTACTAATCTAACATGCGATTTGTTTGAGCATGGAAACCTGATGAAACTTAATTTTATTTACATTTCAAAGAAATTCCTAATAATAATCAAGCAATTATTTTAATAAATATCAAATGTCTTCAGTTGAGAATTGATGCAAACATTTTAATCAGTATAATTTCTCTTTGAAGCTAAACTTTTTGTGAATTTGGACGACGCATCACGTACGCAATGCTATGTTGCACGCAGTGGCAATTCGTTTTTGTTTCTATCCATATATATTTCGACTTTTCCAACATATTCACCTTTTGCATACAGCATTCCGTAAAGAAGTCTGTTTATTGGCTGGAAAATCTACAGAAGCCATACATCAAATTTAAAATTTAAATTCCGGAGGCGAGATCGGTGGAGTGGGTTGAATATTCAGCATCCCGTACCCTCGCGGTTTCTGAATAATAACGAGGAGTAAGTGTATAAAAGCCAGTCTGTTTCCTTATCCCGGCCCTCCTTCCACTTTATGACAATAACATCCTCTGACTATTTGCACTGAAGTGAAAATTCAAAAAAACTTATTTCTTGGAGCACATGACGAGCATGGAGGATAAAAATTTGGAATATTGATCCTCCGCTAAATACTAAAAATTTACATATTGTAATATTTTTTTTTCAACTTATAACATTTAAGATTTTAAAAAAATCATAAGTACAAGAGATTATTCACTATGATTATTTTAAAGATCATTTCTTTAAAGTGCCACCCTTTACTCACGTGAGTAATCACTCAAATAGTTAGTCAAAAAGACTGCTTGCCCTAGTATTACAAAAATCTGATGGGGATAACTTAACTTATTTTGGCTGCAAAAATCAATTTATGAGCTATAAAAAAAGAAAGTTAAAAAAAGTTTAAAGTTATTCAAATAAAAAGTTTATTTATTTTTATTGGAATTGTTTGAGCCTGAACATTATATTTTTTTTCTGTATATTTTGTTTATAATTTAAAAATCAAATTAAATTAAAAATATTTTTTGTTTATGAGGAAAATATTTCTTTTGTTGGTTTGCATGTTATATTTACGTCTTTTAGTGTTTATATTCAAGTGTAGTTAGGGATTAGACAGATAACAGTGTCCCTCTTGCCCTCAAGACAGTACCGATCGCACCAGTAAGTAGAGAGCACGCTTCTTTCGTTAGGCCTTCAAACCATCTTCGATCAGGACTTCGTCTCATCTTTTTGAAGATAACCAACCGTCCTTCCAAAATCGCCTACCTGTCGTGTGGAACATAACCAACCGTCCTTCCAGTGGATCACAATCGCCTACCCGTCTGCGGAACCAATGAAAATACTGACAGATAACTATCCTATATATATATTTTTTCTCATTATATTTATTCATTTTTTTGTACCATTAGTATTAATACTAACCTACTAACCCAATTTTAGAACTTTTTTTTTACAGTTAGGTTAATAGAAGATTTTTTTATTTTTTATAAATCTTAAATTTTTTGTAAATTTTTCTCATATTTTTTTTATTAAACTTTTATTTATTTTGTTTACTTTCAATTTTATCTTTTTATTTAATATTACCCTTTTTTTATTTTAATGATTAAGTACTCAAGACCAGCTCTTTTCGATACGGGATCGAGTCTACGTTAGCCCAGTCTTTTATTTCGTTTTAATGTCACTCATCCCGACAGGAATCATATGATTTATGATAAATAATACAACAATATATGATTGTTATGTACAATAATCAATAATAAGTTTAAGATATTACATATAAGATAATATTTTTCAAAAACCTTTAGCTTTCCTACGGTATTTGCTTACGCCGGTTCGTATTTAACACATATGAAATACATCGAATTGAGAAAATAAATGAGTGGTATTTTTGGTGAGGAGGGAGGAGGAGGTTTCATCGATGGAAATCTTCATATGTTATTTTTTAATTTAGAACTAAAATATTTACTATAAATAATTTATATGGCAGGACAACGTTTACCGCGTCACTTAGTAAAAGTATATTTTAACGATGATAAACGCATAAATACTTTTTTAATATAGTTGTCTGCACAGAATTGAACTATTTTCATTTACTCAAACACAATAATTTCAAATATTCTTTGACATCTTGCTTTCATTGTCTGCGTTGGCTGCTAACTACTTATGTTTTCTGCTAATTCTAGATTTCTTGAGGAGACAATTGCCCTTATCCTATCTGGGATTCTTATCATCTTTTTCACATTTTAAATTGAAGAATGAAATTTCGTCGTTATTACGTAACCTCCCAACGTTTCCTATAATTATTTTTCCTTAGAATATATAATCATATTGATTCGTCCGTAGTTACGACGAAAGTCCATCATGATTCAGGACTGTTAGTAAGGATTGGTCTTACTAAAGTTTTGTTTCGGTCTACCAATGCAACGTATTTTCAATGTCGAGAATTTGGTCTTATAGAAACTATAATTATTCGATTTTCTTTAGTTCTTAAACTTCTCAATGACTCTTTATTTATAACTCAGCATTACATGAAATTCCTTTTGCTCAGATAAAACAAAATTTATCGAAGTCTAAATTATATTTTTTGGAAAAATGGGAGTTAAAGCAATTTTGATGTTATGTAAACGAAACTCTCTCATTTTATGTTCATTATTCTGTTAGCTAAAATGTTTTTTAAACGACTAAATATTAATCGAATTTAAACAGATGTTTTTTCAAAGGCACAAACATTATTGGTAATGTGTAAACAGGACCTGTTTTGATCTATTGATCTTTTTGAATTATAAATAGTCAAAGACAAGGTATCATGCCATTACGCAAGTCATAACTCCAGCCGCTTACTACCTTTGCTATTTCTTAGCACCATATTAATAATTTCTCTCAATTAATGGTGAATTTGGAAATCATGCTAAACTATGATTACTTAAGGCAACTCAATCGAATGTTTTTCGGTGTTCTATATGAGATAAATAATGTAAAAATTCATTCGAATATGAAATCATGAAAATTAAAAAATGAGGAATGAAAATCAACGTTAATAAATTATATTAAAAAAAAACAACATCGAAGTAAGTAAGTAACAAATATATTGACTCAACGAAATAATAAACTAGTCTTGTTAAAAATTATGAACTTTTTTGGGTAGTTTAGTTCCCAAACATTAAAGATTACATTAGATTCATTATGATTGAATGAACAGAAAAAATGGTATCATTAATATTTACATTTGTACTATAACTTATTCGTGAAGATACAATGCGTTCTGAACTTAAGAATAAATCAGGTATTTCTTCAGAAAGATAGTAACGTCCCCTTGAGATTTTTAATACTGAATTATTCCATCTTCTATATTCTTCTATAGTTAAACTTCTATAGTTTTCCAACTGGCATCCAGTATGACCATGAACACGAACGATTTCTATCTTTCTATCTACGATTCTATATTTCTATGAAACTTTTATTTGATCATTCTCAATAAGAAGGATGGAAACTTCTAAATAGGAAGTATTATTAGAAAAGCACATCGGATCAATTTCCGTTTTTACATTCAAAAGATGAAGGATGGTGAAAGTCAGTGTTCTTTTTCTTTTGATATGATTATAATTTTCTTTTTTTTTTATACCTGATTTGGCCTGGTAAATGAAATTATGTTTAAAACGCACAATTTTCGTTATCTATCTTTTTATTTTATTTTAAATATTTTTGGATTGCGGTCCCTGCAGCCTCTTCGAATCTAATCATTTGAGGCCTCCACTAACGCTAACGCACATTCCTAAGCTAAACGTGATGGGAAATTTGGTGTTGTGGCTGTGCGGCATTCCCAAGCAGTGCCTAGTGAAGCATCTCTCCTCTCCCACAATGTGATGGAACAAAGTTCTGACAGCTGCTAGGCATTTGGTGCCGTGAATCGAACAGCCATTGAATACCTGAGTTGCCAATGGGAGCGTAAAACAATTATTTTCAACAGATGGCTACAGGGTTTTTGGAAAATTCAGGTGAGAATCAGCGATTATTAATAACTTAGACAATTCTGACAATGTATAACTTAGACAATTAGTTGATTTCCAAAAGCTACTAAAGGACATTCTTTACAAAATTGATATAATGACATATTTTTATTCTCATTATTTAGTTTTATCTAAAACTTTAATTTGATTTTATCTGATAAAATCCCAAGTTTTTTTTCTTTAATTATTTATTTATTGAGATATATTACAATTTTTTTTAAAAATAAACAACAGTTATAGTGATATGAGATCACATTCATACCATATTTACAGAAAATAATGATAAAATCAAATTACATAAAATAGGAAATAAATAACTTCATATATATATATATATATATATATATATATATATATATATATATATATATATATATATATATATATACAATAAAATAATAATAAAAAAACAAATCAAAACAACAACCTATAATTGAGATAAATACAAAGTTCGCAAATAAATAAACATCATATAACCAATCATAACTATATACAATCTGCTAAAGGAACCCCAGACTGGGCTTTTCCCTTTTTGTGGAGGAAACAGCGGAGTCCATGAAATCCCAGCGCCTCTCTCTTAGCCGCATCACTGGTGTGAGCCAGTGGAGGCTGAGTTAGGGCGCAATAGCCACAAACATACAGTACATGAGTGGAAGATCCGGCCAGTGTCACAACTCCAGTATAAATGTTTACAGAACGTCGAGGAGTCTTTCAATCTTCGAGGAGGATTGTAGTGGTAGGTGGAGCTAAAGAGGGATTGAGCTAGAAGATTAGGATGATGACGAAGATTCTAATGGAATTTTGAAAATTAAGATGGTACCAGGTCTAAAATAAATGGAATATTAAGGTCGTGGAGTATGTTACACGTACAATTGGTAACATAATAAGGAGCGTTAACTATTGTTCGGAGGACTTTGGATTGGAAGGATTGGATGCGTTTAATGTTACAACGTTTAGCTGTTACCCACAGTCCCAAGTCCTCTTAAAGCGCTTTTTAAAAATACAGTTATTTTCTAATAGTACTAATAACGCATTTATTTTCTTTCCAAATCATACAAAACCGTATCCTGTCATAAGTTTAATATAGTGTTATTGTGTGTGTTCAAAAAACAATTCTAGATTTTAATGCGAAAAGAATCAACTGAGTGGGTTTAATAATAAAGTAATGAGAGGTTTTTGTGCTTCCTGTAAAATTTCCTAGAATGGATATAGTACCTTTTGGAAATTTACGTCTCAATTATTAAGTACTGATTAAGTAGCTGTTTCTTCTCCGTTTACTTTAGAAATCTTAGGGGGTAAATGCTTGTTTTTTATTAAATCCTGCTATTTCTAGGAATTTGTCATACTTTTATATTACAGTCTTATAACCAGTATCTTTTCATTTTTTTTTTTTTTCGGTTGGCGCAACAAGCCTTGGAGACCCTTGGCAACGCAGTATATTTTCCTAAGATTCCACACCGCGATTCTCGACGATACTTTAGAACAGTGTTTCCCAACTGGTAGTCCGCACACCACTAGGGGTCCGCAGAGAATGTTCAGAGGGTCGGCGGAATGTCATTGCAAAATAATTGTAATCATCTTATAACAGAAAATATTTGTAAAGCCTTCGCTTTTAATAAGAACCACGCGCTCTACACAAACAAATTTATAATCTATGTGATAGGACTGCTTGTGTTTACTACTTCATAATCACAACCTTAAAATTGGTCATTTTCTATCATTTCTAAAATAATGATTTTAAAGAACAGATGTATCGCAGAGTATAATTAAGAATTGTGGATCTAATTAGTTGACCGTTGAGAATTACGGGAAGGAATTAGTCCGGGTGGCGGTCATTAAATGAAACAACTAAATAGTTTCAACTATTTTATTGTTTGTCAACGTTTCGACCCCCTTTGTGGGTCATCATCAGGGCGCATGGTGGGAGAATGGAAACTGAATCAGTTAAATGTTTTAATGTTTAATGACCGCCACCCGGACTAATTCCTTCCTATAATTAAGAATATTTGATTTCTTTATGAATATTCGAATAAATACCTTCTTCTATAAGTTTTAGATTTTAAGTTATTTTTATTCACTTAAGGCCTTTTTATTATTAGCTACTGTAGCTATCAAATGATATTAAAACAGAAGTCCTAAATTTTGTTTATCCAGAGTTTATTAGGGTGGGAATCTTATACGATGATGTGACTTAGCAAAGTCTCTGGATCACCATTAAATGTTCCCTAAAAAGAGCAGCATAACGAAGCATTTTTCATTCCTTAAAAAAAATCTAAGACCATCTAGCAGGTTATTTTTTAATTATTTTTACTTTTAAATATTTTTGGCAGATTGAAGTAAGCTGCTAGTGCTTAGTTCTTTTTTCTTCATTTATATTCAGCCTGCTAGGCAATTTCTATAATACTGAGTATCGGTAGAGGTATTACGCATACAATGTGCGTGATACAGTGTAATTCAATAAGAATCTAAGTTTATATCTATTAATTACAAAGTTTGGGGGTCCTTGTCTTTGAAACGTTTGTATGGAGGGCTCTGCGAAAAAAATTTCTTAGGAACCACTGCTTCAGAGGGTATGGTCATCACTTCCTACGAAATGTCCTCCTGGGACCGTGATTCAAACTCACAACCTTTGGCGTGGTAGACGCTTTTTTTTCATTGGCGCGACTGGCGCAATTTACCAAGGCCTTGCGGGGTAATCTCCTGGGGGACTACATTCACATTTCTTGGTGCATTTTTTAGTGTGGGGTCATCACTCCCTACGCCTAATTTTGTGAGTGGCCACCATACAGCTGACGGGTCTGACATACCCCGGGGAGGGGCTGTGAGTGAATCGCCATTAATTTAATGCTTTAAAAAGCTCCTCTGTGACTGGGATTCGAACTCACTTTTTGCATGAGAGACTAGCGCGCTAGCCACTCAGCTACGGCTATACCCATGTGTTTATATTTTGAGATATAATTTATCCTTTTTTCTTCTTCTTATTTTTTTTTTTTGAGTATACATAGAAATTTCGTAAGACCGCTAACGATAAGGTATGGTCAATTATCTCTAAACAACAAAATTAAAGACAACTTACAATTAGAAATTTTGAAAATTCCGCATAAAATCCCAACGTGATTATCTCGATGAGGATAAAACCTATAAGGAAACTATGGTGTATAGTACCGAATGGCTCTTTTATTATTTTTCAAATGTACAATGACCGTAGCTAAAGTTGGTCCAACCTAACCCGATAGATACTCATGCTTCTACTTCATGGTATCAACGAAGTAGGCAGAGTTTGCGATATTGTCTTCTTCAACGCTTGCATCGATGCTATCATTCGCGGATACATGTAAAAAATTCTGAATAGTCTCGAAATTGTTTTAAAAATCACCTAAAAGAAATAAAAAATCCAAAGAAACTTTCGGAATAAAGTTAAACTTTAATGAAATTCCTCAATCTATTTGATACTGGGTTGCTAAACCGAAGGTTACTTTTTTTTAAAGTAAGTTAAGTGACTGCAGAGGTAGCCGCATTCCTAATCCTACTCTGAGGGAAAAGTCAGGAATTTAGAGAATCGTCTTCTATTGTAATTTGAACATCACAAAAAAATAATATTGTTACTATTATGTAACACAATTAATTTTTCATTAGGTTACTTTGAGTAATATTAATGGAGATATTCGAGAATTTACCAGCACATGTGAAAAATGCTTAGCCCTTATAGGAATCGTTTCAGCTCTACTCCTATTTCTGTCATGAAATATTTTATTCTTGTTTTTACGACTAGCCTTTAAAGTAGTAGTTAGACCCAAACAAGCACATTAAGTTGATATGGGAATATTCCCCACGTGGGAACTATAAGATATATTGATTAGGCCTGTGGATATTGCTCAATGACTCGCTAACAGTTAGAATTTATGGCATCTCAATTCCTGTTCCAATATCTAGGTTATCTTAATATTATTCAATGATTTGGTGTAGAATTGGTTTCATTATTATTGATGGCTGCAGGGCTAAGAGCATATACCAAATATTATAGTTTTATTAAATATAAAAAAGAGCTGAATCAATAATGTTTTTTAATATTTATCATTTAATACAAAAATAACTGTTAATTATACTTGATAAAAAATCTGGTGCGGCAACGCACAAGTTTTATTACCATATAACTAACGGGTACATAAAATAAATTGAAGAACTAATAAATAAGTTTAAAATGGTTTAAAGAAATATATTTAGGTTCGTTGGAAACATTATATAAATTAAATAATATAAAAATATAAAATTGTTATCTACTACAATTGGTTAATTTTATCGGCTTTTGTTCTGTCCGAAACTCCTTTTTAACCACAAGACTAATTTTGATACAGTTTTCATCATAATTTAAGGCATTCCTTGAACTGTATAAGTAAAATAAATTGGAATTTAGCTTTTCTTTAAACGGAAAAAAATAAATTTCTGTAACAATGTCATTAAAAAATTATTCCTGAAATTTAAGTAATAACCTAGACGTATAATATGCCGTTGGAAAGCGTAATATTTTAGAAAATTTAATATGCAATAAAAGAAATCGTACAAGTTAATAGTCGTTATAAGTTAACAAAATTTGTTACAAGCCCAAGAAAAATCTGATGAAGTTACAGAGGCTTCAAAGGTTGATTTCGATCAAAATATGCAAGGGCTACCGTACGCTATCATACGAGGCCGCGATACTATTAGCAAGGACTGTTACCCATCCAACTGAAAATTTAAGAACGAACAATTATATTTAATATTATTAGACATAAGACAGGCTACAAAGACATACCGCTGGATAAAACTTGAAAGATTAACAGACTGCAAGTTCTGGCTGCATCCAGGAACTACTTTATGGACAACACGACAATGCTACTACTCTTATTACCGAGAACACTGACGTACTGACGGAAGTAAGTACAGCTATAATGTTGGTTGTGCGTGGTGGTTCCAAAACTACAGCTGGTATCAATGTGCCAACATCAGTACAAGTTGGTGATGTGGGTGACCTCTACCAAGTCTCCAAGTTTACACAGATTTATACCAAACATAACATTACACGACTATGCATCTGTACACAGTAATGATTATAAACTAACACAACTAATCACAGAACACGGAAACACAAACAATTATTTCAAACGATTTAACATAATACAAACAGACTTATGTGACGAAGACGGACAAATTCAAAATTTTAAACATATACTTTATGACTGCAAAATTTTTGACAGACAAACGATTTCATTTAATTAAAAATTTAATACTTAAAAATGGAAACTGGCCAGAGACGGGAAAAATTTTTTCTCTAAATTCAAGACAGACTTACTTAAATTCATGAAAGGCATTGACTTTGAATCACTGACTAAAGACGGGCAGCGTAGGTAATTCTTTTCTGTTGACTAACATTTTATTTTAAATTTGTTATGATAATTACATTATTTAATTTGTAATAATTGTTAATGTAATACTACTTTCATAAGTAAATTAATATAATCATATTATCATTCATGTAGTATACCATTAAGGTATGGAACATGATGATATAATAAACGGTCCTTATGTGGGGTTACCATGTAAGGAAAAAATAAAAAAATAAAAAAAAAAAGCCCATGATTTATGGACATATGTTATTGGTAGTAAGGGAGGTTAAAATAGTCAAATCTACAGGATCGTTGTAGTTATATTCTTTCATTTAGTACGCAAGATTTTAGAAACAATATTACGGTTCAATTTGTAACTTAGTTGTTAATTTAAATCTATAACTAACATTTGTTATTAATTATTTCAAGACTCCAACGTGGTACAAGATCGTTGTATATAAATTCTTTATTTAGTACCGCAAGATTTTAGAAACAATATACGTCAAATTGTAACTAGTTGTTATAAATCTATTAACTAACATGGTTATTAATTATTTCAAATGCCACCAGTCGTACAGATCGTTGTAGTTATATTCTTTCCATTTAGTACGCAAGATTTTAGAAACAATATTACGGTTCAAATTGTAACTTAGTTGTTATAAATCTATAACTAACATTGTTATCAATTATTTCAAACTGCCACCGTCGTACAAGATCGTTGTAGTTATATTCTTTCATTTAGTACGCAAGATTTTAGAAACAATATTACGGTTCAAATTGTAACTTAGTTGTTATAAATCTATAACTAACATTGTTATTAATTATTCAAACTGCCACCGTCGTACAAGATCGTGCAAGTTATATTCTTCCATTTAGTACACTATGTGTTAGAAACAATATTACGTACCGAATCGTAACTAAATTATTACATGAATGGTAATTTTTATAACATATGAGTTAATACTGTTATTAATTATCATAAATTTTACAATATTTCATGAAAGCAGATGTTTCATTGTAACATTAAATGGGATTCCAATGGAAACTAAATTAAACCTTTAAAATGTATTTTAAATAATTTATCTAAAATATTAAATAGTTATAAATCAATAGGATAGATTTCGGATTTTTTTTTAGGTTTTGAATACTTACATATAATCAATTTTTCTTTATTTGGCATACAAATCTTCTGTTATCTGTGCTTCACTTTAAAACAAAAAAGAAATAAACTTAACCAATTTTGATTTATGTCTTTCATTGTTCCAATGATTAAATATAATAATGAATATGACGTTATAAAAGATACACATTTTCTTGCTAATTGACTTTACGTTACGATAGACAAAATCGTCCAAAGCAATAAACTCTAAATCGGTCAGACAGAGGTTTTTAAACATAAATGGCACCTCATTTTAATTCCCCCGTGCAAAGCAGGGTCGGTCTACTAGTAAGACTGGTTTCCGTCGTTTTTTAATAATAAGTCTTTTTTATAATACTAATGAAAACAAATTACCTGTGTAGCAAAAATATATACCCTTCTTCCTTCTTCTTGAGTAAAATAAAGTAGTTCCCCAACCTTCCCGTAAGACATATGCAGCAGTTTCTTATGTGTTCAAATATTTATCGCTATTAAGTCAAACTTTAATGATCGTTTCACTTTATTGGAGATTAAGTCGATACATTGACTACTTAGTTATTTTCCGGTTGGAGCCATGAGACAGATTAAAAAAAGAAATGTTTAAACAATATCAATATTTCTTGTAACTTTTTATTTTATGTTATTGTTGTTTTTTCTCCCAATTGTTAATTTTTTGTGATTTTCAATATTATAAATCTAATCAAATAGTATAAAGTTACTTTTTTTAATTAAGAAAACAGAGATCTTTTTGTCCCTTATTTTAGACTATTAACCAGGTAACCCACACATTATTTAATTACTGAATTATGCTGTTTTAGTTTAATATAAGCGTCACTCAGGCATAGCTGTTTACTAGAGCATATCGTAAGTTGCTGATTCTGCCAAGCCAACAGCTGTGCCTAACATAAATCAGCAATTTCAGCTGATGGCAATTAGTGCTAATATCTGTCTAATGACCTCTATCTTTGTAAGCGTAAGTTAAATGTTTATATCTTAAGAATAAATCTTTATTTTTCTAGTTAAGGTAGAAAAAAATACAATTAAATGTCACATACTCTCGATTCTTAATCACACATAAATCTGTAATTCAGAAAATATTAGTTTTTCAAAATTTTAGTTACTTTAAATATTAGTTACTCCAGGTTACCATTTAACATTAACATATTAAAACGATCACTAAATTGTCCGAAGTGTATTCAAAATTATCAACAAAAAAAAATCAGTTGTGAGCTATATTCAGTTTGGGTTTAGACTTTTTATTTTTCTACGAATGAGGAGATAAATCAAATTAGTAAGAAATATAATATTTTAAAGTTATATTTGTTAAAAATAATATATAGTTTTATTTTTTTCGTTTTTGGTTAATTATTTTTAATAATGAAACTTTGTAAACTACGAAAAAAAAAAAAAAATTACCCCGCCCTCACAAAATTTGAAGACTTGCTTTTTATAATACCTATAATCCGAATAAAAAATCCATTTGTCAGCCGTCCACCGTCCGCGGCGTTTCCCTGAAACTACTAATATGAACCAATTTTTCGGAAATTCTCAACAAAAATACAAAGTAATGCAACGATATTCTTAACACAAACACGTTGATATCAGGTAATTATTTTTAAAATGGCGGCCGATTGAAAGTGATTTTATTCAATAACTTTTATTCAGCTTATTTTTGAAGATAGAGAAAAAATAACAACGAGTGTTAAAGTTATCTTTTAATTTTAATTTGCCCAAGTTAAAAGTTAATTATGATTAGAAATTCAGTTCAGTTTCACCAAGAAATTTGTAATCCCAGTTAGGTAACATGGGTTAGCGTGTGACGTCATCTCATTTGTGACGTATTTTAACAACTAATCCTTTAGACGTTTAGGTTATATTGAAATAATTCTTTTACACTGCTAAGTAATAAATAATAATATCATTTAATACAATTTGATGAAAACCCCCAATAGCATAATTATTTATGAATTATTTTAACATAATATGTTGACTATAAAAGAAGCTGGGTTCTATTATGAAACCTTCCAACCCTTGTAGCAAATTACCAGGGTAAACACCCTTTATGAACACCTTGGCAAATTACCTTGGGAAAATTGCTGCAATTCTTTAGATATACCTATATAACTTTAGTCAATTTTATAGTTTTTGAGGAAATTTTGCTGCCTGGTCTGGTCTCTCACAAGAAACTGAATTTAAATATGCTAATACCATTGTTTATCGAAATCGCGATCAATATCAAACTAAAATGGAACATTTGTTAGTGGATGGAACTTCTTACATAACAATGAGAAATAATCAATTTATTGAATTATTGGGAAAAAATTATGTAAATAAATTACAAAAATTAGACTTTATTGATAAATCTAAACGAAGAAATTACCACTTGACAACAAAAGAGGGAAGGGTTGATTAATTTAATATCGTAGATATGAATACATATTTATGACATTTCCTTTCATCTAGAAAAAAAATGTGTTAATTAGTGCTCTGACCTGTGTTATACGTGTATATCGTGGGTTTCTATTGCAATGTTGTGGAGGGCAGCTACAGCTACAATATTTACTGTTTTTTTTTTTTTTTTGTTTTGTTATTTATGCCTTTCACATTCCATTGGCAAGGCAAGAAAATCTAATTTTCATAGTAGCAAACGCTCTCGCAATGATGTTTCTTGTTTTAATAGTCCATTTGTCTATTTAAAATAGAAGCCACTGTCACGGTTTTGTTTTATCAGGTTTTACTTCCTAGCTATTATTTCAGTTATACCTTGTTTTGAATTCCATCTCATCGTAAATATCAAAGGGATTTCTCCTTGCTTTGTAAGCTTCGTTTATAGATATATAGATCAGTTATAATATCTTCAAAATTTACTATAATATCTTCATTTGCATTTTTTTCTTCTAAAAAATCCTTTTTTAAGCACAATTTAAAATATTTCTCCTGTCTCGCATCTATAACGCAGCAGCCCGAAATTTTGCACTAATTTACATCAACATTAGGACCAATGCACATACGTTTTATGAAGCAAAAACCACAATTATGTTTTTTATGTTTGAACGGATTTTTAAGAAAAAAATATTCGTCCGATATAAATTGTTTAACATTAGGAATATTTTTAAACGATTCAACATTTGAAATCGTTTAACTTTTTTAAAAATTAAATCAAAAATTGAATTGAATCATTATGAAAATTCCGAACACTCTTCATGCCTGTGTTGTAGCTTCTTATTATTATCGACTCTTAAATAAAGAAAAACTGCATTACATTAACTTTACTTCCCATAACATTAACAAATCTTGAATTATCCATGTCGTTGAAAATAAATACTACATGAACTATTGCGATATTCACAATATATATATTTGAAATATGGTCAAGAAAAGTATTAATAATATAAAAATTTAGTAATCCCAAAAAGAAAACGATGATTTATGCCAAGTATAAAATTTAATTATTTTAATGGCTAATTTTATTAAATTGTTTCGCATTGAAATACGTTAATTTTGGCGCTAATTTTTGTTTCCACCTTAATTAATAGCAGAGATATTGTTATTTTTTAATATTTATTGAGATGCGAGGCATGTTTTTTAAGTAAGTACCGTTTTAGAATTAAAAAAAAGACGTGCAAAGATATCGCAATAATTTTATTTTTACAGAAAAGCCTGTACCTTAATCTACTTTTCTACTTAATTTCCATGAATTTTGAGGCACTTGTCATAACGCGGCACCAGTTTTTGAATACCCTCCTCAAAACATTCTGCCGCCTGACTTGTTAACCACTGCATCACAAATGTTTTGACATTGAAAAATCTGCGTCGTGCTATCCAGAACAAAAGACGTGGCAAGTTGAGTAAGGGGTTCGTTTTGCTGCATGACAATGCCCGTCCAGATGTGGCTAATCGGACCAAAGATCTGATCAAATCATTTAAATGGGAAACTCTAGATCATCCTTCATACAGCCCTGATCTGGCGCACAGCGACTATCATTTGTTCCTGCACTTAATGAAACATCTGGGCGGTCGGCGTCTTCAAGACGTTAACGAAGTCAAAACATTTTTGATGCTGTGGTTAACAAGTCAGGCGGCAGAACTTTTTGAGGAACGTATTCAAAAACTGGTGCAACGTTTTGACAAGTGCCTCAAAATTCATGGAAATAATGTAGAAAAGTAGATTAAGGTACAGGCGTTCATGTAAAAATAAAATTTTTGCGATATCTTTGCAAAAAAACATGCCTCGTAAATTACAATTTGCTTGAAAGTGATATGAGACCACATTCATACAATATTTATAACAAAAAGTGTTAAAGTCGAATGAGATATTAAGTAAAATTTGTTTTTGCACACAACTTACTGATTTTCTTACACGATATATGGGTAGCGTTGGCTTCTAATTTTTGCAGAGTTTAATCGTTTTACGTCTAATTTTAGTTTTTCAAAAATTTATTAAAAGCAGCGAGACACATTTATTCTTGTAAATGATTGTATTAGATAATAATTTCTATTGTTAGATTATTTAATCTATTTTTTGTATGGAAACCAAACGTAATTCTTTAAACTTTTGTTCAACCCTAACTACATTCATATGTTATTAAAATTATTATAATCACCGAGGTATGTGAAAGAGGTATGTTTTTTTTTGTGTGTTTTTTTTAGTTCTATGGAGGGAACTATAAAAAATATTGCTGTATGAAATAGTATAGGATAGCCTTGTTAAAATAAGTTCTGTTATAATTCAGATATCCGTATTTTTAGACAAGTAGAAGAGGACTGTTTTAAATTCAATACCCATTAAGGCTTCATTAAAGGAAAAGTTGTCGAATATAATTGCATTAATAAGGGCTCCTTTTCTTTAAAAAGAAATTGGTTTATAATTAAAGGCTGTCTTTATTTCCCCTTTTAAAGGGCTTTACGTAGAACCGTTATATAAAAAATTGCTTCTTTTATAATGGTGGTTAACATTTAAATTATAGAATTTGTGATCGTTTTATATTTTAAGTATGTATATGAACGATATCGATTCATAAAATATTGATTATTTATTTATCAAAATACCGAATGGATCATAAATTGATTGATCTTCTCATATAGTTGCTATATTTATGAACGAATTATATAAATGCTTAAACCTAATGATCTGTTCTGTTTTCATATTTTATTATTTGTTCAGTTTTAACAGTTCTCAACAATTATCATAATTTTCTTTAAATAATTTCACGCAGTATATATATATATATATATATATACATATATATATATATATACACAATAAAGTTTTATAGGGTTACTTTTCTTTAATAATTAACAAGCCATTAAATTTCTAATCCTTATTTCCATTATTTCATTTACTTATTGCCATGTCAATAAATCACAACACTTTGTTCAGTGGAAACTTTTTACTCTCAATATTTATTGTAATGTATTAAACTAAGTAATTAAATTCTTTTAGATAGCTTTACTTGAAGAAAAATTTTATTAAAACATTATTACTTTTTATTCATATTTAATAAAAAGTTGAAAATGGATTGATTAAAATAAAATCTCCATCTTAATTAATAAAATCCTCTAAATTTCACTAATTTATTATTTTCACATTTAATTGACTTTTAAAGTGCACTGAGCCATGAAAAGTATAATTTTCCTTCAGCTAATACTTAAAAATATTAAATTATAAGGAATTTAATATATTTTTTTTTTAATGCACATTAAAAATTTGGAAATATATCCGTTTATAAGAAAAAGGTCTTAAACCATATTGTAAGAAGGCATCTCATTTATTATATTGGTATTACAATTTGTTTCATTCTTTTTGGTCAACATTATTTCTTAAGTATGTTTTTTTTTTTTTTTTTAAGAAATATTTTCATTATATTTTTTTTTTTTTATTCCTTAAACAATGAATTTCTTTGCATTGTGTATATCGTAAGCTTTTTGTACCCTTACCTATTTTCCCCTTATTTGACTAATGCTGCGTGGTATATATACCTTTTGACTGTGTTTGAGAAAAGAATAAAGCGAATTATGTACACTGTGAAGATTTGTTTTCAGCAATTCAAAGAGGTCTGGTGTTACCCACTTATACGGCGAGTTAAGGTAGCTTCTTCCCTTCTCAGACAAAATTTCCTAGGATCATACCTTTACCAAACCCTCCAACTACCAGCATAATCTCTATATTAACAGCATGCTTCAATTTAAATCCTCAGTCCACTCACTCTAATCAAGATCTTGCCATTCTGACCTCAACTTTCCTACCCACTGAACTAAAACTTTTGATATTTCCTTTATTTTCCGCTCTACTACACCCTGGAAGTCCTTCGGGTAATAGACATTACCCGAAGGACATATGTGTATTCACGTATAACTAAGTGAATGTAAAAAAAATAACAATGTCATATTAATATTTTATTATATTAAAATTGAATTAAAATAATTTTTATTCTGGAACATTTTGTTCTCTAAGAATAAAGAACAATGAACTTAAAAGGTCCAGAATTGAGACGTTGATTTCCAAAAGGACATTTTACAACTAAACAACATTTTTTACAAAATCGATTTTATTACATATTTGTATTCTCATCTCTTAAATGTATCTAAATATCCTATTTCATTTTATCTAATGGACACCCAAGTCCTTTATAATCGCAATTTATAAATACAATTATTTTCTAAAGAAACTAATTACACATTTAATTTCGTTCCAAATTACACCAAAACATCTCATGTCATAACTTTAATATGATTTTATTAATATACTAAAAGAACAATTCTGGATTTTAATGCTAAAAGAATCTAATTAGCTAGTTTAATAATATAATCATTTTTTTTTTTTTTTTTATCTTTCTTTTTTATTGAGATATATTACAATTTGTTACAAAATGAACAATAATAATATTGATAAGAGACCACATTCATACTATATATACAGAAAATAATAATAATGGTCAAATTACATAAAATAGAACATAAATAAATTCATTTATATACAATAAAATAATAATACACATTTCACATGTGACATATGTACATTTCGTATTTGTATTGTATATTGTGTAAAATAATAAAGCCAGGGGGTATGAAAAAAAAAAAATCCTGGAATTCTCTACATACACACATGCGTATTTATAATTATTCAAATACCAACTTTTTGAACATTGAATGGTAAACTCTCATTACTGAATTTAAAACCAACTTATTTCATTCGTTTCGCATTAAAATATAGAGTTAATTTTTTTAATATATTAATAAAACTATTTGAATGTTTTCGTATGATTTGGACTAAAATTAAATGTGGAATTAGTACCTTTAGAAAAAAATTTCATTTCTAAATCGTGTTTTTAAAGGACTTGAGTGCTCATTAGTAAAATAAAATAGAAGATTTAACGAAAACTAAATGTTGGGAATACAAATATACCTATACCTATTATAATCCGTTCTATGTTACAATTTTATATAAAAACATATTGAAAAATGTATAAAGAATGAGAAACAAAAATAAAAAATTTTTGTCCGTATGGAATATTGAACGAATAATTTCTTCATTAAGTACTAGCTATACATTCTATTCTTAACTGTTGATAGAACTGGTCCATAGGCGAAACTCTTAACTGGTTTTCTTGTAGTTTAATAACGGTGTTGTTGAAACAAAGGTGATCCCTTGAAAGCCTAAAACAAAGCAGGTATTAATCTTGAAGTTTTCACCGGCTGACTTAGCAAGTTGTTTAGACAAACTTGGCCGCTACGAGGTAGGGATGTGTTTGCAGAGGCCTGGACCGCAGGCTGTCGGCAACTACCCCGTTTCCTCCTCGTTCTAGCCTTTAAACAACATTTATTACCATGGCTTTACCATTTAAATTTTTCTGTGAATTATTTGATTTCTTTACTTGTAATTTTGTAAATCTCTCCATTCTACAAATAATTAAGTAGTCAGATATAGCTTGCCACTGAGTATTTATTTAGTTTGTTGTGTACAAATATGTGCTTCTTCTTCATTATAATAAATAAGTTTCTCTTTTATTGAAGGTTGGAAATCAAAATGGCAATATGATGTTTGATGTTTGTGGTTCTGAAAAACTCCTTGCAAATGGTGTCGAACAAAATTTGAGGTTTCGGATTTAGTTCATCAGACTTCCTCTCATCTTTTCTAGTAAGATGAGCTGTAAAATTTCATATTTCTCTCCTTGCGTGAAATGTCCAAAACACTGCAAATTTATTGATTTGATAACTTCCATCATTAAATTCTCGATATTTACCCATTCTTCTTTATACCTTTATGTTGAACACTGTTGGGGCCAGCGAAGTTATCTTTAGGATTGCTTTACACTGTGTACTGTGGTAAGCTGATTCAAAAGACTTGCTTCAACTTTAGGAATCATTTCTTGGTATATATTAATAGGTAAAGGTAGAAGGTAAATTTTATTTAAAATATAGCAAACAAACTAAAAAAGAGAAAAGAACAAGAGGGATTAGATATAACAGAGAATTTTTACTAATAACACTTAATAAATGGTTAGATGAACAACCAGAAATAATCGTGTAGTTACAAATGCTGTACATACTGACTGATACAAAATTAAAGCACAACTAAAAAACTTTTAAAAAAATGATTAGATATAGCCTTTAGTTAGTGAAGGAATTTAGAAAAAAAATAATTCTAAACTAATAAAATTGGCGTGGGCAGATACTTTAACAACCCAGGGAATGTTTAGTATCCTGCGGTAGCACTACAACTCAAATGCATGAGCTTGCCTCATCGTCCAGGCTCCCATCCCATACAGCATAGTAGAAAAGACTTAACATCTCAACTCTGATTTCCAATGATAAATTTCCACATTTAAATAAAGACCGGTCTTGCAATCTCATGTTTTAATTTGATTTCTCCATTGGTGTTAATCAACGTATCTTGAAACGTACCCTGAAGAAAATTTCTTATTTATGGACTGAACCGTAGATAAGGTTTATATATATACATATATTTGAACTCATTCTGGCATAGTATTATTGATAGTTAGTTTTTTGTTTGAAAACTAGTCAGATTTATCTTTACTTAGTCTTCTTCATGTTCATCTTAAAACCATATTGGTTTGCGTGCTTGGGATACCTTTTCAATGGTTAGAAATATTTGCAGTGGCTCGCAAAAAATATTCATATTTTTTTTAATATATATCCATTCTTAAAATTAAATGACATTGTTAAACGGCATTGCTTAGAATATAAATGTAGCATTTGTTGCCTCCTTGATCTTTAACGTTAGAGGTATGGTGGGAGTTTTAATGCAGTCTACAAATTTGGTAGCCGTGGGAGAAACCACTTCCACTCACTAGGAAAAACCTCACTCTACACAAGAAAGGTAGAACGTGTTTCTAGTGCATTTTATGTATATTTTTTTATTTCTTTGAAATTTTAAATTTATTTCTGCGGAATCGCATCACAATTTATATCGCACTACCGAAACTCAGATAAAGTTCCGCGTTAATTTTTGTACAAGGATGGTATCCTTAGCCTAAAGATGGGTGGAATAATACAAAAACAATTCTTTGATGAATGCCGTTGGTCTCTTCATTGAGAAAGAAGCTCCTTGGAGGTTGTTTGTCTTCTCTCAATTTTCAGTTTTTACTAGCTTTGCATAATTCCATATAAACGATAATGTAGTTCTTATACTTATTTGATAATTCTAAAAATCTATTTTGACTTTCCTACGGAATCGATGCTCAATGCTTTCGTGTAACAAGCAAGAGAATGACCGATATTGAAATTTTATTTAACTTCCAATATGATATGCAGATACGAGGTAATTTATTTGATTTATGCCAAGAGGATTAACCAAGTATGGATTAATTTATGTCACTAAAAATTTAAATGCTTCAGAGTTTTCATGATTTTAAATGATTTCCAATCTTAGAAACTTTGTATAATAATCTCATTATGATGAGTAGCTTTTAGTCTGTGGGACATAGATTCTACCTACTAAAAAATGAGATGACCAAAAATTCGTTTCTAATTCTTGATCTGGTTTAGTTGAGATCGAAAGATTGGACTTAGTATTTTATTGCATTTATAGAACAGCCACTCAAGTGTTATTTTGTTGATAAATAGTAAATGTTATTTTTCAAACTGGGATTCGAGCACTTCCTCTTTAATTTTAATATAGTTTTATTTATTCATGAAGATGTTAATAGTAGTATATTATTTTTAATTTTAAATCTCATTAAAATAATTAGCTCTATTATAAATTTGAAGTTGATTTTGAGTTGAAACATTGATATTCGAAACGACCAAAATCTTGGTAGTCACAAGTTTAGCTGTGTAATATAGTTTTCGACTGTTGATAATTTAAATTACCTACAAGTCCTGAGGTACAGTCAATAAATAAACTATTGTGCTTAGGCCACGTTTCGAGAATTATTGTTCTCGTATTCATGCTCTAACAGTAAAAAAAAAAAAACTTGTTTTAAAAAAAATATTTATTGATATTTACAACTGTATTGTACAACACATCTAGTAAATAGGCTAAAAGAAAACAGACATGAACAAGGAATATACAAAAGCTACCGATCGGCATCAGTATAAAGGAAAAAAAACTAAAACACAGAATATTATAATTTTTATACAATAATTAATAGATGATATTATCGTTACAGTGACCAACATTTTAAATAAATAAATTTAAGAATGCATTGAATTCACAACGAATGGATATAAAGTAGTTACATAGACCCCACAATTAGAATTTGCATTTTTTTTTTTTTTTTTTACGTTATAAATACATACAAAAGAAAATTATTAAAAATTCACTTATAATTTGAGATAAAAAGTTTCTTACATAGACCTTAGTGGATATTACAAAGTTTGAGGGAACACAATTTGAGAGGAAGGGAGAGATTTTCCAAATTACTGTAGTCCGAGAATCAATTCTTATTTTATTTTTCAAATACATTCACATAATTCACGAATTTTATTTTAAGTGCTTTATGACAGTAGTAAGAATTTATTGTTCTCCTGTTCATGTTCTAACAATAGAAAAAAAAAAAAGATCAGAATATTGAATTTCGAATAGAATAAGTAATACTGTCATTTTATTCAAAAATGTTTTCTACCTCTGTAACAACAGCATGATCTATTAATTATTATTGTAGTCAAATGTTAATATTTTGTTTATTGTTTTTTCAACTGTTAGAACACGAATATGATAACAATAAATTCTCGAAACAAAGCCAAACACAATTTCTTATTTATTGACTTAACTTGTATATATATAAATATATATATTGTATATACACAAGACTGAAACGACAAGAAACTGCTCGAAGATATCGATTACTACAACACTTACTAGACAAACGTTCAAAACTTCCAGTATATTACAAAACATTCATTAACATCACCATTATCAGACCTATTTGGACATATGGAATTGAGCTTTGGTGCTCTACGAAACCATCTAATTCCTCCCGCAACCAGCCCTTATAATCTAAAATCCTTATGTAAATTACTATAAAAAAATAAAATTTAAAAAAAAGCTTGTATATATACATATGAAGATTTTGACTTTCGAAATAGATATTGGCTAAAACATGCCTGATTAAGCGTCTCATTGCAATACGGATTATTTCAACCAAACGTTTTAATCACTTGGGATTATCTCTGGCTAGAATTTTCCTCAACAAACGTTTTTCACCGCTTCCATTCAATCAGCACTCTCGGTCACTATAAAACGAACGTTTCCCATTTCCTGACTGAGTTCAGGTTTAATTAATTCACCAAACTGTTTTTCAATCAGAGTCACATGGTTGTTCATTTGGTTTTAGCAATTCTTGTGTGTGTGATATTTTAATAACAAAATTTGTTTGACTGTTTCCGATAAAAGATTTCCTTACTGAATCCTAAATATCAATAGTTTGTATTTTTTCCTTATAATTTTCTAATTAATCAATTGGAGTCCCGTCAGAATGGAAAATGGTAACGGAGAGGTCAATGCTTATATCTAGCACAGTATGTATAAATTTGATTTATGCAAAATCATTTTTTGTTTTTTTTCCAAATAATTATTAGGGTGAATATAGTCAATTATAATTGACTAAATTGTATAGATTTGGTCTCATATCACTATTACTATAGTTTATTTCGAAAAAATTGTAATAATACTCAATGAACAAAAAAAAAAAATTAAAATAATAATTGACTGTGGAACAGCCGCTGGTACAGGAACAGTACGATTCTTGCCATGCACAGAGCTCAAGACTATTAGTAACAGCTACATACTCTAATATTGAAGTAAGATGTCTTAATCGGGTGCCGAAAATTTGCAATTTAGTTTATACTGAAATTAATCATACAAGAAAAAAGAAATATTATAATATCCCAGGGTTCAATCATTGACCGAATCCCCACTCCACCGTCGACCATAATTCTATTTGAAATACACGTTTTAGGGCCTGAGTCCAAATGATCAAGTCCTGATAAAAGGTCTGTTTGTGTGTGTGTGTGTATTAAGTCTAGCGCAAAAACGAATAGTCGTACAAATTTGAAATTTCGTATTTAAGACAACAATAGGCCCGAGATGTTACAGCAAGTTTTTCATCTAAATCGGCTAACCAGAAGAACCACTTTTAACAATACATTTTGCACCATTTTATGATTTTCTCAAAAACGGCTAAAATGATTTTGACTAAACTCGCTATACTGATGTATAATATAATGAACTTTAATATCATGTAGATTTTATTCTGATTGAAATAGTTTCACCGACCTTAATTAGCGATATTTCAAATTGTCTTCCTCTAAAGTACCTTCAATTTCGTACATTCAAAAAGATTAACCATATCATCTTAATTGCATTGATAAAGGACGGCTAAATAGAGAAGTTGGACGAATATGATGGCCAACTCAAGGATAAAAGAGAAAAACTATTTTTTATGAAGTTTTTGGATCTTTGATAAGAACAACAATATGGACGTATAATGTACTGTTGGAAAAAGAAAGGTTTCAGAAAAAATATTCTCTGATACAAAAAGTAGTAAAAGGTAATAAAAAGTGGTGACAATAAACTTATTACTTATTAATAATTTATTATAGTTGTATAATTTAATATATATCATATGTATCTAACGAAAATGAATACATGTTTTATTACAATATTCTTCAAATAAAAGTATATTTAATAGTTTCTAAATGGATTTAAACAGTCGAGATAAGTGAAAGTCATGTGTTGCCCGCACCGGATTTGTTTTAATTAATTAATGTACAAAGTTCCAATTGGCAATATTGGCCATTTAATAATACCCTGTCTGAACTGAATATGGCAGCAGTTTTCTTAAAGGTTTATAGAGTTGACTTGTGCGGAGTTTAATGGAATAACTATGGAGGTAAACTTTTATCACTACAAATCATACATTGTCAAATTTCCTCGGAACATATAAAAGCCTCGATATTTACGAGATATATAAGACATATTTATGAACCCCATAAGTCACTTATAAACCTGGGAGCTTACCCCTAGGCATCCACCTATCTCACCCTTTCTAATTAAAACTAGCAGACAAGCCTTATCGGGTCGGAAGCATCAACATTCTTCCAGTAGCTAAGTATATTAAGGATGCAAAACTCTCGTTTCGAATATTTTAAATTGTATTAAAAATCATTAAAAACACATAATAATTAAAATAAATGATAATAACTAGTTATGAAAAACAAATTGAACAGCTAGTAATGGAAACGTGTTTTTTTTTAAGTTAAAAATGAAAGTTTGTATTTAGCGTTGACGAAATCATTAATTTTAAAATAAATAATATACCAAGCCGACAAACTGATAAACACATGTTATTTTAAATGTTGTTGTAAATGGAGTTTCGTTATTCAGTGTTACCACTGTACAAATTAAATACTTTCACAGAGTACACAAGATTTTCGAAAAAAATATCGTACGTAAGAGGTTACATTAAATGGAAAACTGTTAGCATTGTTAGTAATTATTTTAATTTTAGGTTATTTCATAAAAACATAAGTTTCAGTGTAAATTAAATTGGATTCCCATGAGATTTCCTCAAATTTTCATCTATGCTTTACTTTGGAATAAAAAAAAAAATTAACTGAATTAATTATATATATATATATATATATATATATATATATATATATATATATATTTTGTTTTTTTTTTTGTTTTTTTTATTCGTATATATTACAATTTGTCATAATAGACAATAATAATAGTGCTACAGGATCTCATTCATACAATATTTACAATATAAACAAAAGGAAAGTCAAATTACATAAAATAAAATCAAAATAAATAAATGTATACGATAACAAAATTTATAGACAAAATAAATACAAATAAATGAAGTTAACAAATAAATAAACAAAACATGTCTCATTCATACCTATGTACAATATTTACAATCAGCCCGGGAACCCCGGACGGGGCTTGTCCCCCCACTTGTGGAAAGACAAGCAGAGCCCAAAGGATCCCAGCGCCTCCCTCTCAGCCGCAAGTGAGGGCGCCACAGCCACAATCACACCGCACATGAGAGGAGAATCTGACCAGTGTCAGAACTCCAGAATAGATGTTTACAATATGTCTCGAGGCCACTGCCGTTTCAACCTTCTAGGAGGGTTGTATGGATGAGTGGAGCTGGATAGGGATTGTGCTAGAGGATTAGGATGATGAATGAGGTTCTGGTGGAATTTGGAAAATTTAGATGGAATCAGGTCTGAAATAAATGGAACATTAAGGTCGTGGTGCAAGGTATAGTTGGATACATAATAAGGAGCATTTACTATTATTCGCAGGACTTTGGATTGAAAGGATTGAATGCGTTTGATGTTAGAACGTTTAGCTGTCCCCCACAGTTCAAGTCCGTAGGTCCAGATTGGTTTCAGTATTGTTCTGTAAAGTAATAATTTGTTGTCAACTGTAAGCTTAGATTTTCTGTTTAGTAGTCTGTATAACTGTCCGAATCGTCTGTTGAGTTCTTTTCGTTTAAGTTTTGTATGTGGGTTCCACGTCAATCTTTTGTCTAGTAGTAAGCCAAGATACCGGACTGTGTCTGAGGAAGGAAGCGGTATGGAATTGAAATGAACCATTGGACAGGATTTGCGTCGAAGGGTGAAGGTGACGTGGGTGCATTTGCTTTCATTAACCTTAATACGCCAAGCATTACACCAGTCCTCGATAAGACAAAGGTGTCTTTGCAAGATTAAGGATACTATTTCAGGATCGGAATTGGATGATAGGATGGCGGTGTCATCTGCAAATGTTGCCAGAAAGGTGTCAGGATGATTAGGAATATCAGCAGTGTAAAGGATGTAGAGGACGGGCCCCAAGACGCTGCCTTGAGGAACACCGGCCTCGATGGGATAAAAGTTAGAAAATTCTACACCACAGCGAACTCGGAAGGAGCGGTTTGAGAGATAGGATCGTAGAATGAGGTATAGAGACTGGGGTAAATGCGTTTTAAGCTTGAAGAACAATCCGGTGTGCCATACCCGGTCAAAAGCTTGCGCTATGTCCAGAAACGCACCAGAACAATACTCTTTGCATTCAAGGGCTGAGGAAATATGGTCTACAACTCGGAGTCCTTGTTGAACAGTGGAATGATGAGCACGGAAACCAAACTGATGGGAAGGAAGATTTTGTGATTCTAATATAGGTAGGATTCGTTTTAGAAGGAGTTTTTCAAAGACTTTTGAGAGGATGGGGAGTAGACTAATAGGTCTGTAAGATGAAGTGTTGCTGGAAGGTTTACCTGGTTTTAGAAAGAGAATGATTGTGGAATGTTTCCACAAGATAGGAAAATAGGTGGTGCGTAGGATGCAGTTGTAGATATAGGTTAGGAATATAATAGCTTTCTGCGGAAGTTAACGGAAGATCTGGGGGGTAAGGAGATCATGTCCAGGAGATTTACGGAGGGTCAGTTTCTGGAGAAGATATTTAACCTCAGAGGGATTAATAGCTTTAGGAGGTAGGGAAAGAGGTATTGGTGACAAAAGGAAGTCTTGTACTGCTGCGGTATGATTGCTTTGGGATTCCGGGTGAGGAGTGAATACTTTGGAGAGGTGTGTGGCGAATTCCTCGGCTTTATCTTCATCAGACGCAGCCCAGGAGTCATCACCACGCCGGAGAGGATGGGAAACTTGATGGGATTTTAAAATCTTCTTCGTGACATTCCACAGGGAATTGTCACTAGCTGACAGAGAGGAGAGGTAGGAATTAAAGGACTGGGAACGGAAGGTCGCCAACTCCTGCTTCAATTGTCTACAATAGAAGTTACAGGAGCGGCGATCTGTTGGGTGTCGGGTGCGCTGCCATAATGATCTGGCACGGCGTTTTGCATGGATTAGGTCTGTAAGGTGTTGAGGCAAATGGTTTTGGTGAGGAGTTATATTGGAGTGCTTAGGAGAGGAGGCAGTCCAGACAGCTTGCTGAATGGCGGTGGTGAAGGAGTAGACGGATTCGTCAAGGTCTTCTGGGGTTTTGAGGGTCGCTCTGAGGTTAATATTATCGGTCAGGATTTGGCGAAATAGGTTCCAGCTGACAGGGCCTCGGATAAATGACGGTGGGATAGGTTTTGGAATTGGAGTTAGAGATACTTTTAGGATCAGTGGACTATGGTCTGAGGATAGTTCATCAAGTCGAGTTACTGATAAGTTGAGGGAGCCTAATCCGCTGTGAATGAAGAAGTCAAGGATGTCAGGATTACGGTTGGGATCGGTTGGCCAGTAGGTAGGGGAATCAGGAGGTAGGAGATTGAAATGACGGGAGTTGAGTGCAGACAGCAAATTTCGTCCACGAGAATTCGTGGTTCTCGAACCCCACTGCTGATGCTTGGCATTTAAGTCTGCACCCAGAATGAAATGACTTCCTAAGGAATTTAGAAAGGATACAAATTCGGTGTTGGAAATGGAGTGTTTGGGAGGGCAATATGCTGATGTAAGGGTTACCGGAAAGGAAAAAGTTTTGATTACTATGGCTGTGGTTTGTAGGAAATCATAGGTAGGAAGTGGGAGTAAGTGATGAGAGAGGGACTGGTGCACAATGACAGCAGTACCGGCATGGGCTTTGCCGTCTGGGTGGTCCGTACGGTATGTTACGTATTGAGGTATTTTGAAGAACTGTTTAGTGGTTAGTCTAGTTTCAGAAATAAGTGCTACGTCAACGTTTTTGTCTTGCAATAAAGCTGTAAGTTCGTCAGTATGATTTCTAACACCATTCGCATTCCATAGGAGAATGGATAAGGAGTTAGGTGAAGTCATTTAAGGATTTTTTAAGGAAGGGATTAAGTTTGATACAAGATTAGTAAGTAGTGATATTAGCGGCATAACGAGGGATTTGATTTCAGTGATGAAGGATGTCATCAAACTTGTAAGGTCTGAGACATTTGATGGAGGAGGAATATGAGAAATTTGATGCGGATGAGGTTTTTGAGGGTTGGGTAAATTTTGAGGAATAGCTGGTTGTGGAACGGTTTGAGGATTTTGAAGTGTGCGTTGTTCCGGCAGGGCCTCGGCCTCTTTGTTCTGGTTCCCACCTCCAAGTAGATGGGCAAATGTAGCATTGGAATCAATTGTTTTTGAAGGTTGTCTTCTGCTTCTGATCGGTTCAGCTGTTTCATCCAGATTCTGAGGTTTTTGGTATCTGCTTTTGAGGTTCTTGTAGATTTGACATCCCTTGTAGCTAGCCGGGTGGTCCTCGAGGCACAGAGCACAAACAGCGGGTGTGGATCTTGGTCTTGTACATTCTTCTGACTTATGTTGTTCACCGCATTTCACACAGCGTGGTATGTGGTGACAATAACTTCTAGTATGACCATATGCCTGACAATTGTGGCACTGTACTATTTCTTTCTTAGTGTAAGGTTTTTCAACTCTTACACTAGTATAGTATAATCTATTGAGGTCATAAATGTTTTTCGACTCCTGCTGATGGCTCCAAGTCCACAAAGAATAAAGGCAGTGGAATTTTATCTTTTAGGACGTTGGTGACTTGCCGCACTTTATAGCCCATCTCCGTCAGTTCTTCTTGGATAGCTGCTGCTGGTGTCGAAGGGTGTAGGTTTCTAATTACAACCCTTAAAGCTCTCTCCTGGCGTAACTGATATGTATGAAAATCAGCTTTGGTCTCCGTCAGATATTTTACTATTTTTCTGTAGGTTTCGGCGGTAGTCGGGGATATTTTAGTATCACTGGTTCTACTTATACAATAATAACTGTTAGGATCGGTTAATTTATTTAGATGCACACACAGTAGTTGAAAGTTTTTAATATTTTTAACAAATATTGGTGGAGGTTGTGGTTCTTTTGGTATAGGAGAAGATTCCATTGTTTCTTTTTCAATTTGAAGGATCTGAAATGGGTTCGGTGTAAAAAACGGCGATTCTTCAGATAATCCTTGTGATGATGTGCTAGGCTGTGGTTCAGATCCTAAAGAGGTAGCTGAAGCAGTCGCTGGTGGAATCATTTTTTTATTATTATCACGGCGAGGTCTCTGTTTTTTGGGAGACGAGTTTGAACCTGCAGATCTAGATCTTTTACTTGTAACTTTCGAGGACATCACTTGATGAAAATATCGCATTGATTAAAAAAAATAAATAGGAATAAATATGTAATGGAATAAGAATAAGAAGGAAAAAAAAAATAAATAAAAGAAAGATAAGGAAAATAAAAGCAAGCCCGAGCTTGCCGAGCTAGCGGCAATCAGCTGATCAGTGACCCTCCTTTCACTTTTTTGCGATTTTACAAAGTAAACTATAACTTTGCTTACCGAAATTTCTCCAATATTCACTGCTGTAGTATTCCTGAGGTCTAGTGATGTTTTCCAGACTGAACTCAAGCGAATTCCTACTGAAAAAAGCAAAAATCTGAGAGACGAAGTAACGTATGACTGTTATCATCGAGCGCATCAGCTGATTCTCAATTTATATTTAATAACCAATTTATGTTTTTCATTTCTGCCGATGATTAAATATAATGACGGATAGATGCCATACAATAAATATATATTGTTTTGCTGGCTATGTGCACTTTTCGTTACAATGAACTTCTAACCCCAAACTTATAAACTCTAAATCGGTAAAATATTGCTTTTTTTAAACATAAATTTTTTACTCTTTATCTTTTTTACTCATTTAAATTCCATCTTTGAGAAGCAGGGAGGGGCGGGGTAACTAGTAATGACTACAATGTAAAATTAACGAAGAACCGCCTAATTACATTGTCATTTTTATGTTTTATTAAAATCTAGAAACTTGTGTTAAGGCTTGGTGAGTAGGCTTTTTCCAAGAAATTCGCTTGAGATAAGTGACTTAAGATTGTAACGGAGTCGCTAGTAATACCCCGCTTATCCAGTTAGCACAACTTTAATAAATAAACCCTTTAAGAGATGTCTCCATTCTTGGAGCGCTGTAATTGGCTATTGCCAGGGCCATCTATTATTCAACAGAGGCGCCTGCATTTGAGGACTCAATGAGAGTTGATGAACCTTCAACTGCCCTGATTTTCTCAACCGTTCCTTTCTTCATGAATTTATATTGTTCTTTGATTATGAGGTTTTTGTCGCCTTCTATTAGTAATACTACTAAAAATAATTGATTTAATTATGTAATAATTAAATTCATTAATGGCAACAAAGATTACAGTGTTTTAAATTACTATATGATTGGTCTATTGCCAATAAAGTACGTATGTAAATATGTACGAAGAAGAAAGAGAGAGAGAGAGAGAGAAAATGTAAAAATGAATAAAAAAAAATGTTTTTAAAAAAAAGTAGAAAAAATGCACGGTGTGGGCAATACACGACTTTCACTTACCTCCGTTTTTAAAACCTATTAAAGAATATATATATATATATATATATATATATATTTTGCTATGTTTTTGACCGGCTGCTTTTCTAAGGCAGCGGTAGCTTCAAAAACTAGCTTACTTACTATATTTAGTCGATATATAAACTATATTAAATGATACCATTGGATCTCCTTTCCAAAGGTATCGTGTTTACCAATCCAATAGGTGGCATGCAGGGTAAGATTAAAGTAAACACGATTCAATTAATACATTACTATAATTATGAATTTACACATATCCATTATATTAACATATTGCCTATAACTCTGATTGAGAATACTGAGGGACATTTTCTCTACTACCTTTGCCATACAATATTACAAATAACCATATACCTTTGAAACACTTAACCGGCTGGCGAATGTGAAATCAGTCTTAGGTCCCCTTTCTCGGCATCATCCTCCAGCTGCCCTCAGAACCCCGACGGCCACCTCCTCTTCTTCTAGATGGAACCCGACTCACTCCTCTTGAGGATAAAACTTGACTACCTCATCGGTTCTTCTCTCTCATTCTCGTCACCTCGGGTGGGCCGATATGGGAAGTGCCCCGGTTGCGGTATAGCCTTAGTGCTATTATTCTTATCTTTACACCCATCTTAATATTCTTGTAGGCCGCCGCTGGGGGAAACTACCAGAGGTTTCTGGTACCGCTGGGGGGCCCATACCGATGGGAAATCTAGGGAGCTAGGTAAAAACCTTTTGATGTTTTGCCGACAAAGGTTCGTTATCATTAATTGTTTAATATTAAAATTATTTAATTATGAACTCCCCTCAGTATCCTCAATACATTACATTTCCCCCAGTCTGCGAGGAAAGAAAAATTAAAAACCGTAAGGTTTTTGATTTTTCTTTTATTATTATTGGGTTGATGCAAAATTAATGCAGGTTTCCTCTATTGCAATATCTTAATTCCAATTGTGTAAACAAAGCTAATCCTAACATTGATCATTATTATACCAAAACAAACCTTACCTAATACCCTCTCTTTCACCATGAATTTGTTTAGTAAAATCGTTTTGTTCAGTGTGTTCAAAGGTCTTGAATCGAAAATGTCAAAGTGCGATTTTCGTCAAATTTATTTTTACGAATTTAAATTAGGGCGCAGCGCTGCGCAAACGGCTCGTAATATTAATGAAGTGTGGGGTCAGGGGGCTATTAATGATTGCACGGTGCAGCGTTGGTTCCAGAAGTTTCGCAGAGGAGATTTCGACCTCGAAGACAAGGAAGGTCGGGGCCGTCATCTTGCTCTGGACAACGACCAGCTGAGGTCAAAAGTGGAAGAAGACCCAACCAAAACCACACGAGAAATGGCGGCGGAACTAGGAACTCAAAAATTGCAACGTCTTTGCCCAGCATTGATGAATCGGAAGGGGCCGATCCTGCTCCACGATAACGCCAGACCACACGTTGCACAACCAACGCTTCGACGACTGCACGAGTTGGGCTACGAAGTTCTCCAACATCCGCCTTATTCACCTGACCTCTCTCCTACAGACTTCCACTTTTTCAGGCATCTGGACAACTTTTTGAGGGAGAAAAATTTTCAAAACCAGGACGACATTGAAAATTCTTTTCGTGATTTCATTGAGTCCAGGGATTCGGATTTTTTTTCTGGTGGAATAAGAAAGCTTGTTGAACGTTGGCAAAAGTGCTTTGATTCAGATAGAAATTATTTTGATTAAATATATATGGTTAAAGTAAAGATATGGCGTATTTACAATAACTACTAAAAACCTGCATTAATTTTGCATCAACCCTATATATCATCAAAACATAAACTTATAATAAACACCAAGAACTAATAACTACTACTGTACAATGACATTCTCTTACAGAAGCTATACAAAATTACCAACACATTACAATACAATTTACATATTTGTAACCGTTATTTTACCAGATATAGTTGTATGTTATAATTATACAATTAGAGTATCGTTTAATGCTAGTTTATATTAACACTTTGCAAGGACAAGATATTAAAAATGTATTTAGCTATATTTTAATACTATTTTATATAAAACAATGTACTACTACTTTATATTAAAACTTTCAAAGTGGTATCTGACATTATAAATTAACATATTTAGTTCTCTATAAGATTTCTTACAGAATAAAAATTATTTTTTCCTATTTATTCCTAATTGCTGTTATCTACGAAATACATATTTACAAAACTCATGTTTGGGAAGTTAATACATGACTTAATCACCACATTATAGCTGTATATTTATTATTTATTATAAAATATTGTACTCCTTTACAATAAATTATTTACATTTACGTTATGTTCATGGTTTCTAAGCATCTTTTGACATCACATAAAGTTCATTCTATTCAACACCTTTTGTGGTGCTCTGTCTAGATATCAAATTAACGAAAAACAAGAAATAATGTCCACCAAGACTTTCTATTGTGTGGCAAGCTATTAAAATCAACAAAATTGACTCTACTATTAGGTTTCTATACCTTTTATAAAAACAAAAAATTACAACATATTACATACACTCAGTATTCTCAATATATTTAAAGTTATAAATATTCTCTTTCTTCTGCCATTTGGTCTAGACAATTATCAATAAGGTACAATCGCGTTAAATAAAAATTTAGAATATTGAAAAGATTTATTGTCACCAGGAGGTAAACAAATGGAATGGATCTCAAGGCATGCCTAGAAAATTGTATTACTAACTTTCATTAACTTGTTCTTGAAAATAGTTAATTAACATTTTTTTTTCATACTCTAGAAGATATTGTTAGTCTCTAATTAAAATTTATCATACTATTTCCAAATTATCATTTTTATTTTATTTATGTCTGTGACAAAATTAAAAGGATTTACGAGCGCCAATTCAGTAAAAATAAAAAAATTTTGAGCCCCATTGAATTAATATAACTTTTAGCGTTCACATTATGGATCAATATAAATACAACCTCAGAACTCTGGGCGTACAAAGAAGATTTCTTAATCTTCACAATAATTAAAAATATCAATCCCGCTTTCGGGGTATAGGGAGGCAATACAGCAACTCCACACTAAGGGTTCTTCCCTTTAACGAAACAAATTATAAGGTAATAATCCTTTAGTAGGAATGAATGGAGGACCCATGTCTACTCCACCTTAGAGGGTAATTATTCCCTGTTTAAGACGAACACATCCATATTTGGGTTGAGAGAAAAAATAAATATTAGATCCAACGCTTTATAATATTACTTAAGAGAGCTCATTATTACTAAGTTATCAATTTATTACTAATGAAAGAAATGTTTTTTTATGCTCAAACCAGGCAGCATCGATTACTACTGTGAAAAAATAGGATAAAAACTTTTCATTCAAAATTAGGTCATTGAATGCTCTACCTATGTTAAATTATTTCCTTAATGATAAGAGGAGTATAAACCAATAATTCACCCTGAGATCCACCCATATTTATCTATAAAATGTATGCCTAATCCTAATCATCTAAACAATAAAGTACTAACTTTACTATTTACAACAATTTAAATTCAACCTATACAAAAATCTAATTATTTACAAAATATGTACAAATTATTTACAACTTCCAGTCCGGTTCGACCTGAACATAGTTCAAAGCTTCCCGGTTATAGCTCGTCTGACGGAGGGAACGCTAATTACCCCTTTTTACCCCCTGGAAAAGGATAAAGACTGCCGTGCATTATCATAATATGGTATGCGTTCTCTCCTAACATGGTCCAAGACCATATAACCGTTATAAAACTCAAACATTAACATAAGAATGAAAATTAATACTTTAGGTGCCACATCTATGTCAAATTTACGTGCATCAATGCTAAGAAATAGTACAACTATAACTGATTGGAAATCGTCTGCTTGAGATATATTTCTTTGAACACTGTGAAGGATGAAGTCTTTGAAAGTTAAATATTTTTCTTCAAAGGGCTGTATAACGTGGAACTCATCTTCTGTCATCTTTATACTTTTTTTTACTTCTGATGTGCAGATTATTCGGGGACTTATAGAGCTTATTACAGTTTTGAACGTTAAATACTTATATGGTTGAACCTCGCGAACCTTTGTGGTATCGACACTATCTTTAATATCATCAGAAACAGTTATAAGGGTCTTTTCCTGAGCCTCTTCGATTGTAGAATTACTAGATGGAGTCGCGGGTATAGGTTTCTCTTCTGGGCTAATATGGGGATCCATCTCCGTTCTTTCTTCGAATTCTTCACTATCTCTGACTTCAGACTTCGTTTCTGTTTCTACCTCTTCACTTATACTAATACGAGGTTGATTGATCTTGGGCACTTCACTAGGTTCGGTGTTATTATTAATTACTTCTTTATCTTCCGTGGAGGCCGTCTTCTGAATTTGGAGGTCAACGTCTGTGGAGCAGGCTGTGGCTACAGTCGGGCGAAACCTCTCTGTCACTTTATTGAGACTCTCTTCAAAATTTTTATACCTCTGTTTTCTTTCCTTTCTGTTTTCCTCTAATTGATCCTTCATTGCTCGGAGCATTTTCATTATGTAGCTTCGTTCCTCGTTTTCGACTCTTGAGGCCATAATTGAAAATTGTGTGCGTAAGAAAAGTATAATAAAATATTCAAAAAATCTTAATGGTGGGTTTAAACGCTAACACAACAAATAAAATAAACGAAGAAAATATTATGAAATATACTCAAGCAATAACATAAACAAAAAAATAGCCACTTTAATAAGATGCGCGAACAGTAGGAGAATATTAATACAGAGGTATAACAAAAACAATAATTAAGAAGATAGCTCAAGTTTCTGCAAATTAAATCTAAATAGATACTATTTTGACATTGTGTGATGATCTATTATATAATCAAAATAATCTAATAACCCTAATGCCACCTAATCAATTAAATTTGTTATAATTAATATTATTGTTAATTTAGCTATGTGATATTAAGTATAGTGGATTGGTAAGTACGTCCCCACCATCGGATGCCATTTAAATGCTATGTTTTTGACCGGCTGCTTTTCTAAGGCAGCGGTAGCTTCAAAAACTAGCTTACTTACTATATTTAGTCAATATATAAACTATATTTAATGATACCATGGATCTCCTTTCCAAAGGTATCGTGTTTACCAATCCAATAGGTGGCATGCAGGGTAAGATTAAAGTAAACAAGATTCAATTAATACATTACTATAATTATTAATTTACACATATAAGTTATATTAACATATTGCCTAGAACTCTGATTGAGAATACTGAGGGACATTTTACTACCTTTGCCATACAATATTACAAATAACAATATACCTTTGAAACACTTAACCGGCTGGCGAAGGTGAAATCAGTCTTAGGTCCCCTTTCTCGGCATCATCCTCCAGCTGCTCTCAGAACCCCGACGGCCACCTCCTCTTCTTGTAGGTGGAACCCGACTCCCTCTTCTTGAGGATAGAACTTGACTACCTCATCGGTTCTTCTCTCTCATTCTTGTCACCTCGGGTGGGCCGAGATGGGAATACCGGTATGGCGGTATAGCCTTTGTGCTATTATTCTTATCTTTCCACCCATCTTAATATTCTTGTTGGCCGCCGCTGGGGGAAACTACCAGAGGTTTCTGGTACCGCTGGGGTCCCATACCGATGGGAAATCTAGGGGGCTAGGTAAACACCTTTTGATGTTTTGCCGACAAAGGTTCGTTATCATTAATTGTTTAATATTAAAATTATTTAATTATGAACTCCCCTCAGTATCCTCAATACATTACAATATATATTAGAGTGTATATTTACTGTACGACAATGTTATTCTTAAGGGACATAGTCCCAGAATTAAGTTATTTTATTATTTATTTATTTAATAATAATAATAATAAAATGAAATATTAAACTTTCATAAATTCCCTAAAACTTTTCTTCCAGACCCATAGTTTGGAATAAGTAGGAGTTGTTCGTGTAAAAAATATTTCAATTTTGTTCGATGTTTCGGCGCAAACACGTCAATGAACCATGCCATGCATACACTAAGTTTATGATTTATGATGTGTTTCAGCCAAAAAAGTCTGCAAAATTAAAATATTTTTAACTCGACTGACTCCTGATTAATTCTACCAATGATAATTTCAACAGTCCTTCATCCTCAATATAATTTTCTTCGTGACATTGGATTGGGCATTCTCGAATTAATTATAATAGTGGCTCAACCTGCAAACTACCCCAGTTAAAAAAATGTGTGGAAAACGATAGGACTTAACTACCTTCTATATTAGTATATAGTGTACAATGACGTTCCTAGGCAAAAACGCGTAATTTCATTTATAAGAGCAATTTTGTGCGCCGATTTAATTCTCGCCAAATCCACTATTAACTAACATTTTTTTTCCTTCTCCTTGACACTAATTAATAATAATAATAATGATGTTGATTAAAGTGACTTTCACTTAACTCCGTTGTTATAATCATTTTTAGAACTTTTAAATAAAGTTGAGAAAATTTAAAAAAATATTCCATTGAGTTTCGATGAAAATATTTATTTTGGGATAAATAATCTAACAAACGACATTATTACCTTAAAAAATAGCTTAGTTTCATTAGTTTTCACCACATTCCATTTTACACACAAGCACCTTTTCAAGCAATTGGTCATTTGAACTCAGGGTAACCTACCATAAAACTTGTATTTCCGTTGAAAACTTGAAACCGAAAATTTTTTCGATCGCAACACTTCCCTTACTGCATATGCCATATTGCATGTGAAACTAAAAATCTGCAAGAAAATAAATAATCACGAGACTGTAAATATCTATCAGGGAATAAATACATGTTGAATAAATAAACTATGTTGCGATATCATTAGTTCCAAGTTCATTACAATTTTATATTAATTTTTAAAAATAAGTCATTAATCAATAACTAAAAATCGATCCATCCACTGAGATGCCGGTTGTTCATAATTGATATTATTAATTTTTGACAGCCTGTAATTACCAGATTTCTTTTTAGCGGAACGAGGTAACTAGATATCTCATCGACTTTCCTATCAGGAAAAAAGAAAATTATATTAATTAGCTTCTTGCTTAAGATAGACCGTTATAGCCTTCAGGAGCCATATTATTTCTTTACCTAGTCTCAGAAATCTAGCTGAAACACCTAACCTGCCTGTATTTATTTGATTTATAAATATTTTTATTATATACCTTAATTTAATTTATTTTTTTAATTTGCCTTTTCTATTGTTTTTAATCTAAATATTGTATGAATGTGATCTTGTATCACTATTATTATTGTCCATGGAGACTAATTGTAATATATCTAAATAAAAAAAAAATAAGAAATACCTAACCTGAAAAGCTTAAGCATGGGTTTCAAGTAAGATAATTTTTTTTTTTTAAAGTGACCGAAAATACGGTAGATCTATACAGGAGGAAGTCAATGAACATCCACATTCAATGCTTAAACAGTATAGGTGATAGATGGCGTTTTGATGTTGAACTAGATGAAATAGTTTAACTATTTTTTTCATTTTAAACATATTTATTGATATTTACAACTATATGCAAAATACATCAAGTAAATGTGATGGGCATGCAGTTAAACTAAGAATATTTTATTTAAAATCAGGATATGGGGTTACCCGTAGCATGGTGTTTAGCATAACAGCCTTCTATGACCAAGGTCCCGGGTTCAAACCCCCAGGTAGCCCTAGGAATTTTTAATGTGTGTAAAAAATTCTTAGTTATGCCGTCCATCCGAAGGGACGTTAAACGGTGGTTCTGAGCCTGTGTGATGTCAGGTACTCGTTAAAGATCCCTATTCTAATTAAACCTGGATAGGCAAAATTTAGGACTCCCAGTGTAGCATCGTTCGTTAATCCACAGCAGCATAAAGGGACGTTAAATAAATAAGCAATAATTTGATAAATAAAGGATTTGTTGAATTGGAAATAATAAACTAAGGATCATAATTCTGATATAGGCCGCAAAAAGCTAGAATTGTATTAAAGGAATTATTTCCTATTATATTATTCATTTGAAATATATTCAATAACGTATCAGTCAGAAAATAATAACGAACCATAAAGATGAGCTTCAAGTGATTTTAAATACTGGTTTAACCAGACATCGCTGAAACAATTGGGAAAACTCAAGGGAAACTCTATTATCTATTTGAATACAAAACAAGGTATAAATATTTGAATTCAGATCTCAGACACCTGGTATCATAAACCAAAAAAATATCAAGAGAATTTAAAGATTGTAAATGAGCCTAATGGAAGAAAATGTACCATGTAGGTCATTATTTTCACCTTAAATATCTATTTTCTAATGAGTATGAAAATACAAAAACAAATAAAAATTTAGTATATTCTTTTCTTAAAATAATCTCATCTTAAAACGGTTCGTTTAGTTTGTGGCGTCAACACATGGGGTTGCTATGGAGACGTAACCTTCACGTGTTTTTGTGTGACAAAAAATACCTGTGTGTTTAAAACAATGTTAAATGTGTGTTGTAATAAAGATATAATTCATTATCAATGTTATTTATGTGGTGATACCGCCACATATTGGTGACCCCGAATATCAAATTCATTTACATCAACGGATTCAAGAAGTGACAACTTTTTTTTCGTAACACCATTAAGATGCAAGAGGTTAACCGTTTATCAGTTAAAGTGCCGCCTTTCTGGCGTAATAGGCCTGACTTATGGTTCAAGCAGATATAAGCCAATTTCCAAATAGCAAACATAACGCAGGACCAAACTAAGTACAACTATGTTATTGCTAACCTCGAAAATGATATCATGGAACAGGTTAGTGACATTATCAGTTCACCACCAGAGACTGATAAGTTCAATGCTATCAAAAATAACCTTATAGCAATTTATTCAGAAAGCGAGGGACTCAAACTACGTAGACTTTTTTATGAAATGGAGTTAAGCGATTCCAAACCTTCTCAATTACTAAGAACAATGAAAAACCTGGCAGGTAATAAAATAGCAGATGAGGTTTTGAAAACGTTATGGTTACAACGCCTACCTGTTTCTTGCCAGACTGTATTAGCTGTTAGCAATGAGCCATTGACTAACTTAGGGTTAATAGCAGATAGGATAACAGAAGTCAATCCTAACCAACCCAACGAAAGTTATGGAGTTAATGCCGTTTCGAACCTTGAATCTCTAATCAAAGATCTCTCGAAACGATTAGATAAGTTGGATTCACCCGTTTTAGAAACAAGATCTCGAACTAGAACCCGCAACGTCCCGAAAAACCCCGATTTTTGTTACTATCACAGGACATACGCTGATAAGGCTAGGAAATGTGAACAGCCTTGCAAGTACCTTCAATCAAGTTCAACAAACTAGCTCCCCGATCATAAGTGGCGGAATGTGCTCGGGGCACACCAAACCGCCTATTTATTGTTGATCCAAAGTCAAAAATAAAATTCCTCATTGATACTGGTGCTGACGTCTCTGTTTTACCCGCCAAATCTGCTGAAAAAAAGACAGGCCCATCAAAATATAATCTGTTTACCGCCGATGGAACACTTATACCGACCTACGGTGAAAAGTTAGTTTCGTTATCCCTGGGCCTACGCAGAAACTATCAATGGCCATTTATTTTGACCACAGTCACACATCCTATTATAGGAGCAGACTTCCTTAAATATTATAACTTAATTGTTGATTTAAGGAACAAGCGCCTGATGGACGGCAAAACAAATCATTCTTCCGCAGCACTGTCACGCTTCGACGTAACAGGAACCTTAGATGTTCACACACTCAATACCAAGGTTCCTGACCAATTTAGAAATTTACTTGAACGATACCCAGAGCTAACTCGCCCACCTACATTTCTCAAAAGCAGTACCACTCACAATACTGTTCACGTCATAGAAACCTCAGGACCTCCTGTCCATTGTCGTTTCCGTAGGTTGCCTCAAGAGAAGCTAAAGGTAGCGAAGCAAGAATTTCAAGCTATGTTGGACCTTGGCATCTGTCGTCCGTCTAAATCAAGTTGGGCAAGTCCTTTACACCTGGCTAAGAAGAAAGACGGCGGCTGGCGCCCTTGCGGGGATTATCGTAAATTAAACGCAATCACCAAGCCTGACAGGTATCCCTTGCCACATTTGTATGATTTTAGAAACTCTCTAGCAGGAAAGAAAATATTTTCAAAAGTTGATTTGCTTCGAGCGTACCACCAGATACCAGTCGCACCTGCAGATGTCGAGAAAACAGCAATTATCACCCCTTTCGGATTGTTTGAATTTACAGTGATGATGTTTGGTGTGAGAAATGCTGGCCAAACATTTCAAAGATGGATGAATGAAATATTGGGTGAATTTGATTTCTGTTTCGTTTATATCGACGATGTGTTGATTGCTTCTACATCCATGGAAGAACACCTCCAGCACCTAAACATCATATTTCGGCGCCTTTCACAATATAAAATCAGCATCAACCTGGCGAAATGTATTTTTGGAGTAGAAGAACTAGATTTCTTAGGACATCGGATAAATTCAGCTGGCATAGCACCATTACCTGATAAGGTTTTAGCCGTAACTACTGCTGAACGCCCCAAAACGTATCGGGCCTTACGACGTTTTCTGGGAGCTATCAATTTTGACGAATCAACGCCACCCGCTTCTCCGACTGCAACTGCAATTTCATGTGTCTGAATGTTCCTCTCTCAGTACGCTTTCATTAGGAGGGGGAGTACTGTGGCGTCAACACATGGGGTTGCTATGGAGACGCAACCTTCACGTGTTTTTGTGTGACAAAAAATACCTGTGTGTTTAAAACAATGTTAAATGTGTTTTGTAATAAAGATATAATTCATTATCAATGTTATTTATGTGGTGATACCGCCAAAAGTTTAAAAATTTAACACTTGACAATTAAACAGATATTCAACATTTTACGGTCTAAATAAGCCTGACTCTTATCTACCTGCTTTTCAAAAACCTATAAAAGATACTAGCTAAACCATAAATCTATATAAAATCTTATACATTTCGGTAGATTTTAACATTTTCAGAACTTACATAAAATTAATAAAGATATAAAACTAGTATAAAATTTGTTAATAGTTTTACGTTTATAATATCTATAATCTTGAAAAAACAATTTACGTCATTGGTCAGAAAGAAACTATAAGTATGATCTTGGCTAATATTTTATCACTAAAGTTCAAATTAAAAATATTCTAATAAATTTCTGAAGTTAAATAAAACGTGGATATACCGATTTTGAAAAATGTTCAAGGAGGTCCTAATGGAAAAGTGATAAGGTAGTAAAGATTTGTGACTTTTTAAAAGCTGGACATTTTCCAAGTTTTGCCTTCTCAGAAACTCCTTCCTTAAGTAATAAAATATTTCTTCTTCCTCTTTCATAGAAGATTAAGCAATGAGGAAAGACATCCAAAAAGCAATCCTTTTTTTACAAAATTACAAACTGAACTGTGATACAGTCTCGTTTTTATCTGTTCATTTTTATTTTGGACATTCCAACAGAAAAAAATAAAATTCTATTGCTTTCACGTTTCATCAAGATAATATCAATAGCTGAGATTATAATAATACAATTAATTAGAAGATTTCAGTTAGAGAAGCATTTTAGGTGTACGAAAACCATAATTCTATATTTAACTTAATGAGTAAAGAGCAAAAATGTTTTTTTAACGCAATTTTTGTGTTTTTCAATATAGGAATAGTAATGTAGATATAAAATATACCCTTGAAGAGCTAAATATTTTAGAAAAAAATTAATATCTTATCGACAAAATTGTAAAACTTAAGGCAGAGTATTGAAAAAGCGTTTTTTTTTTTGTAAATAAAAATATTATTTATTGAAATGCACGATTCTATCAAAAGCTTTTAACTAAGTTATCTTTATTAAATTCTTCCATATTAATTATTAAACCCTTTTCATCTCTTTATCATTCAACTTTATTTTAAAATTCTTACATCGATTTTGAAAATAGAGGTAAGTAAAAGTCGTGTGTTATGCTCACCAGATTTTGTATCTAATGTTTCTATTTTCAGTATCATCTTGTTAGTCGGTTGTAATGAGCACGGTATTTCCACATAAAAATATTCACAAACAGTCATGGCGCACACCGGATGGAAGAAACGCTAATCAAATTGACCATTTTTGTGTTGATGCGAGGCACCGAAGCTCTGTTATGGATGTATGAAGCTTCAGAGGTCCATCCATAGATTCTGATCACTATCAAAATTGTGAAGAAATATAAGCAGAGAAGAAAGGTAGCCAAGGTATCCAACGTCGAGGAAAAAATGGAACATCGACAAGCTCAAGGCTGAAGAAACTATGGAAAGAAAACTACTAATAGCTCAAACGAATAGTGAGCCTGACCCAACCATAGACGACAGATGGAACAAAATAGAGCACATAATATCAACCGTTACTGCAGAAACTGTAGGATGTGTGGAGCCCAGGAGAAATGAGTGGTTTGATAGTGAACGCAAAGAAGCATTCGACAAAAGAAACAGTCTCCGACACAAGAGCTTTCAGTGAAAAACCAGACAACAGAAACTGGAGTACCGCGAAGCAAGGCGAGAGGCAAAGAAAATTGTTAAAAATAAAAAAAAGCAGACAATAAAGGAACAGCTTAAAGACATTGAAGAGGCTGCCAACAAAAACAAAACAAAAATGAAAGCAGGAAATTCTATAGGAAAATAGGGACAATAAAGACTGGATTCACACCCATCAATAACTGGATCAGAAGCAAGGAAGGAACACTCCTGACAATCATATCAAGAGATTTTAACACGATGGGAAGAACATTTCGGAGAACTCATGAATATAGATGAAGGCGTCACTGTTGATCCGGCGACAACCATGGGTAAAGAAACGCAGCTGGAAGGATCCGGAATCCATGGATGGGAAGAAAACATTCCTCCCACTATAGAAGAAATAGACGAAGTAATATGCCAAGCTTAAAAGAAATAAAGCTCCTGGTGGTGATAATATTAATGCAGAGCTACTTATGGACTACTATATTAACAGAGCTACTTACATATGGGCGATAGTATGTTAGAAGGATTACATCGTCTTATAGAATGGATATGGGAAGAAGAGCACATGCCAGAAAAATGGAATAGTGGTATCATCAATGTGATTCACAAGAAAGGCGATGTTACTGAATGTAGCAATAAAAGAGGAATCACTTTGTTGAATGCTGGTTATAAGATTCTAGCCGCGCTACTGTACAACCGAATTGCACCATATTACGAAAGAAAATTTGGTGATTACCAATATGGGTTCCGAAGAAATAGATCAACTATAGATCAGATTTTCGCTCTTCGACAGATTGATGAAAAGATGTAGGAATACAACACGGTGACATGGCGGCTGTTTGTGGATTTCAGGGCAGCATATGATATGATCTACAGATCCATGGTGTATAAGGCAATGGAAGAGGCTAGGATTCCCCAAAAATTAATAATAACTTAAGAAATCATAATAACAACCATTATCATAATAACAATAATAACTCTGATAAAGATGAAGATGAGGCACTCGAGGTGTCAAATAAAATATATGGAGAACTGTCCAAGGCCATGGATATAATTAATGGACTAAGATAGGGAGACGCTCTGGCTCCCATGCTGTTCAACCTAGTTCTAGACCAGGTTTTGAAGAGTGTCAGGTTAGACGGAAGTGGCCCTATTTTGAACAAGTCACTGCAAATAATGGCTTATGCAGATGATGAGGTGATGGTAGGAAGAAGCAAACAGTCAATCGAAGAGGCATATATAGCTCTGAGAGAGGAAGCGAGAAGGGCAGGTCAGGAGATTAATGCCGGGAAGACCAAGTTAATGAAAGTGGAAAGAATAAGAAGGCAGCACCCCTCTTTCTACAATATTGGCGGAGAAAATATAGAAGTAGTCTCGGTCTTCCCGTACCTCGGATCCTTGATCACACTAGAAGCCAACGAAGTGGAGAAAGTGAATAGAAGGATTCTTGCAGGTAACAGAGCGTACTTTGCCCTATGGAACCTGGTAAGGAGTAATCTGCTCTCCCGTGCCACCAACATTCACATGTACAAAACCCTTATAAGATCAGTGGTAACATATGGTAGTGAAACATGGATCCTTAACAAGCCAACAGCTGCAAGGCTTGATAGATTTGAAAGGAAGGTGTTGTGAAGGATATATGGAGGTGCGTGTGAGGGAGATGGGAGATGGCGCATGCGAAAAAAACAGAGAAATGTATGAATTATTTAATGGGCTGCGCTTATCTGACGCCATAAGGATGAATAGGTTAAAGAGGTATGGACATTTGAACAGGATGAGTGAGGACAGGTTGGTGAAGAAAACCTACCAAGGAACAATCTTAGCCACACAAAAAAAGGGGAGGCCAAGAGCGCGATGGAGGGACAAGGTCCTGGAGGATATGCGGCGCTCGGGCATCCATATGGTGGAGGATAGAGGACTGTGGCAGACTATGTTGAGGCAGGCCAAGGACCACTTCGGCCTGTAGTGCCAGAATAAGAAAAAGAAGATCATTTTGCTAGAATCCAAATACTTTTGTATGGTTTGGAATACAATTATATATGAATTTGTTAAATCCGCCAAATGCGTTTTCAGGTGTAATATATTAACGGTATTTCATAAAATGATTTCTTAAAAAATGTCGTTCATTACCAAATGGGTATCTCTTTATAGGGACATGATTATCGTAGGGGGGTAGGCCTAGGGTCGATGTAGCAGAATAAATAATTAGACTGCCAAAGCCGAACTCAGATTCGCGACTTGGAGATTATATATATATATATATATATATATATTATATATATATATATATATATATATATATATATACATATATAATCAAATATATTTTAGATTTATAATATTTCCAGAAATCATTTTTATTTCAAAATAAACAAGAGTATGATGTCATTCTATATCAACACAGATCACAGCTATATTAATTTAATGCCGGGTGGCGGCTACGGACTAATTCCTTCCAGTAATTCTCAACGGTCAACTAATTACATCCACAACTATATTAATTTAAGTTCATCAAAAACTATGGATACGATAAAGTATAATCCAATAGACGATCACGTCTCGAAGGGTTATCAAAAAGCCATTATTTAACATAAAGGGTCATATTACTCTGGCGTTAAAGTTCCTACTAAACTTTATACTCTTAGGCAAATTGTGGCATAAAACCCGCCTTAAATTTTATATCATGGTCATATAATAAAACCTTTATTATATATTCCTGCTATAATTGTAGATGTTATACAATCCCTCTAACATAAAGTGAGTTAGTGATAAAAAAGGAAATATAATCAAGTTATTTTATACTTAACCTTGCAAAAATTAAATGATATTTAATAGTGTTTTTTGATACCTCAGAGGTCCCAGAACTTTTTATGATTGATTGAATTTTAGATTGTAAATCCAGTCATTTCTGTTTTTTAGTTGACAAGAATGTAGTCCTGTAGGACTATAGCTTGCCTGAGTCAAACACTTCAATATACATTTAAATACTGGTTATAAATTTAATTATGGTTACTATGTAATTTGGTTATTTTATATTACTTTTAACTATTTATATTTGATGTCTTTTAGTAGATTTCTGTACCAAAATCTAGGTGCTCTTGAATCAAAATTTTTTCAAATAGATTATTTATTAATCAACATGATATTTAAGGAACAAGGCTGGCTGGATCAAAAACAAAAAACTATTGGAAGGCCTTGAAAATACGAGACCCACTAATTCCACCATTAGAGAAATATTGAACGCTTGGTGGGAAGTGAAAAATAAAGGCTTTATTGTAGTCTTCATCTAGGTTACAGCACATTTTGGTATTCCATTCTACGAAGAACCAGACAGAGCCGCCAATTTGGCCAGGCAAGGCAACAGATCTGAAAGCACGGTACCAATGGAACTCACAGAGGAAGATTGAATTAGCCAATAGAAGACAAACATCTTTAAATACTGGGAAACAATGTGGAGAACAAGGCAATATAAACTGTTAGATGTAAAGAATGCCACCAAAAAATGGAGCACGAGCACTAAAATTTTCAGAAAATAGGAGATAATTTTATGCCAGTTTCGATACCTTTTTAGGAATCTTCACACACCCACCTGCGAATATTGTAATAACGTTCCACAAACTGTCGAACATCTATTATTAGAGTGCCCCCTATTCGAATCAACAAGGCGAACAATTAAATTGAAGGAACTCTAAAAGATGTATTGAATAATGATGAAGACAGAGTAAAAGAGCTATTAAGCTATTTTAGAGGAATTAAACATTACAGCCAAATCAAATAAGCCTCAGTTGCCAATGACGAATCTAATAGATCAAAATTAGAAATAAAATATTTTTCCAATTTAAAGAAAAGGTAAATTGCAATGTATTTTTCTTATAAACTTGCCCGAAGAGTGCTCTAAATAATGTTGAAAACCGTATGAAAATCCGTCTAGGGATTCAGAAGGAATTATTATTTTACATATATGTGTGTGTATATATATATATTTAGAGAGGGGAAGAGAGATTTCATAACCTTACGGGCTCACAACAAGTGTATATTAACTCGTGTGAATTTTTTTAATTGCATCTTAACTTTTCTGAATCCTTGCGCTTTCCAACGGTATATTACACCCCTATGTTAGTACTAATACTTCAGGAATAATTTTTTGATGACTTGGTTACAGAAAATTTATTTTTCCCGTTTAAAAAAAAAAAGCTAAATTTTAATGTATTTTTTCTTTTCAACCTGCCGGAAAGAATGCTCGAAATGAGGATAAAACCGTATCAAAATCCGTCGAGTGGTTCAAAAGGAGTTAGCGAAAACAAAAATTTCGTATATAGCTTGTTTTTCTCAGTAGGAAATAATTTTTTTTTTTTTTTTTCTCAGGGCTTTGTAAAATGGAAACTATCGAGTATAAGCAGACAGCATCACAATAAATATATATTACATATTTCATTAAGTTGGTAGATTGTTGACTTGTTCTGAATGTTTATTATTAACTATTTACTAAGCCATTAAATTTTAGCACCAGTTTTAGTTCTCATTTTTAATACGACTTCATATATTATTTAGTAAAAGTGCCTTATCATGTTGGGGTCACAAATATGGATAGAACGCTGATGTAAAAAGTTTTGAAAACTCTTTTTTTCTGCGAGCGTAGGCGCCCTGGCGCGGAGAGATATCTTGTTATATTTTTTGTAAAATAACAAGGCAAGAGACTTTTTCTCAGAAAGAGATTCACAAGCCCTTGTATATATTTTTACTCTTAAAAGGCACACATAGATTTATGTTATTTTCTCTATTCTTTAGCCAATTATTGAAGGATAAATAATTAGGTGCTTAATGGATAAACAAGAAGATTTATAAATTAAATTACATGTATGAATATATGGTGCTCCTCTGGAATGCTCAAAACAAATAGTCAAATTTATAAAATATAAATATAAATATAAATAGCACCTTTCACTTTTTAATTCAGCATCAAATTTTCATTTAGTAGGTCACATACATTATTTCAATTTGACTCATACATCTTTAGTTTTAGCTACCATTACTATATTTTTTATAAGGCTAAAATATTATAAATCAATGACATTAAATAACTAAGAAAATAAGTTGGAAGCTTAAATAGTGATATGATTATTGTAATACTGTTATAGAGGGTTTCATTGCCCTCATCATGCAGGCTATTAATACAAAATGGGGACAGGCGTGGTTGAATACTACCAACAGTAAATTAAGAAAACTGAAAAGCGAAGTCTCCTTCTGGATGTCATCCTTACGCGGTAAGCGAAGAGTGGTGGTCCTGTCGCGCCTTCACATCAGGCATACGCGACTGACCCACGGCGTCTCCTCTGGTCTGCCAGGCACGCGGGCGTCCTCTTACTATGCATTATGTTTCACAGAATGCAGAACTTATACACCATGCAGAGAACGCTTTGCGATTGCTCCTACCTACTGTCTTATAGGATATTATACAGACTACCTCTTTGACTTCCTAAGACGGACTGGTTTGCACAATAAATTATAACTTGGGCAGAATATGGGTATTCATCGCTAAAAAGTAATAATGACCCTAGTTGCTGCGCCTTTAAAATTCCCCAAAAATATAAATTAAAAAAATCCTGTTATATAACGGATGTATTTCACATATCACATTTTCGACTTTTCAGTATTAACTTTGTAATAACTTCCAACCTTAAACAATAGATTCTATTTATGTAATTAAATGAATATTAAGTTTTTTTTATTATTTTTATTGAAATTTACAACTGTATTTTGTAATACAAGTAAATTTGCTGGTAATGATAAAATACATGAAAAAAAACATGAAGAGGAAATGCCTATTGGCATCACTCCACTAGGTAATCTAAACTAGAAGGTCTCGAGACCATCTTCTTTTCAGACGCCTCGGAAGATTGTCAGGAATTGAAGAGGAAGCAAGGATTGAAACTAGTGGGTTAGAGTGGGAATGGAGTTTGCCATGGAAGGATTGATACCTGGTACGGGCCAAATCAGCAACATATGGGATATTAATGGGATGAGCATAATCGCGAAAAATTAAGGAGCGTTGAGGATTTTTCGAAGGATTTTGCATTGTAAGGTTTAAAGACGGGAAGAATTTGATGGTTTAGTGCAGTCCCAAAACTCAAATCCGTAAGTCCAGATAGGTGTTATGATGGTCATGTAGATGAGCCTTTTGTAGATAAGTGGAAGGTGGAAGTATGTCTAGTAAGTGTTGAAGTAACCGAAATCGGTGAGCAGTTTCTTTTCGTTTCAGTCTAGTGCGCGGATTTCATGTGAGACGTTTATCAAGGAGGAGACATAGATAGCGAATCTGTTCCATAGGGATAAGTGGAATATTATTAAAGGATACAGTAGGACAGGATGTTATTGGTTTACGACGGAGGGTAAAAGTTATTTGGTGTGATTTTGTCTGAATTTATTTTAATTTGCAATTGTGACACCATTGCTGAAGGTTGGTGATGTGGGAGTGTAGGGTTTGAGAGGCAATAGTAGGATGAAACACACAAGTGTCATCAGCATAGGTAGCAAGGAATGTGTTAGGATTAGTTGGGATGTCAGCTGTTTAGACTGTGCACAGAATGGGTCCGAGGATACTGTCTTGTGGGTCACCAGCGGGCTGAACAAAAAAAAGATGAATAGAAATCACTACTGTGATTTATATTAATGGTTCGGTCAGTGAGATAGGACAGGATGATGAGGAAGTAAGTAGGAGGCAGGAATTTCCGGAGTTTGTAAAGCAGTCTTTTCTGAAATAAAAACGTTTAAAAAAAATCGTCAAATTACTACACAATGGTTTCTAATTTCCGAATAATTATATTAGGGTATAACAATTTATATAGCGTTTAGGTAATGAATTGATAGCGATAAACTAATCAAGACAGCAACACTATCAATTTATATTCTAGGTAAATGGTATATTTTTGGTATTGTAAATTCGTTCGGCAGACAGACGGATTTTTTAAAATTCGTTATTCGGGTTATACGTATCTCAACGTAAGACCTCAAATTTTACGAGGGGTGGTATTATATATAGGGTCGTTTACAAAGGTCCATTATTCAAAATATCAAACAAAAAATAAAATGCCAAAAAGTTATTTTTTAACATTATATATTTGCAAATAAGATGGAGTCAATTGAGGAGAACAAGTGGTTACACAATATTGGATTGCGTAATACGCACCCTATAATCATAATTGGAGTTACAACATCAAGACATTGAAATAAGCTTGTTATATTGCTGTTCTCTAGTGGTCAGTGGAAGCAAAACAAAGCGAAAAGCAAAGTCTAATTATTTTCGATGGAGCTCCTCGCGATAAAATCTATATATATTGGGTTTGTACCAGCAAGTAACTTATACATTTCTCATACAAAATCATTATTACTTATACAAAATTGAATTCAGCACACTAAACTATCAACTTTATTGAGAGGAGTGCAGAAAAAAAAGATAAATGACTAAGTGATATAGTCCTGATCCAGAGCTGACCTATATCGAAAATAAAAGAAAAACTAAGTTATACTCATGATACACTATTCAAACTAGTCGCCTGACTAAATTATCAATAAATCATATATTTCTTAAGATAAAAAATAAATAAATAAGCAGATAATAACCCGATCAATCTTTTTTTTTTTTTTTTTTTTTTTTCATTATGTATCATATGTAATCTCTTTCCTCTTTGCTCTTACAATCAGTAGATTAACTACTTGTCATTATTTAAAGAATGACTATGAAATGATCATATACTATCAGGATAATTATATAAAGGAAATGTCTGACGTTAACGATCACGCTAATCTTTAAACAAATTACTACAAGCTGTTCATTTTAGCTTCTATTTATTGACGGTACAGATGGTATTCGGCCAGTGAGATCCATCTGGGATAAGAGAAATTATAATCATTAAAATTGGTCTCATATAAGCCAATCTTTTAGAGGAAAACCATGGTGATTCATATTGAGCGGTGCTCACATCCCATTTGATCATTCAAATAAGAAATAACTTTTGGGAATAAACTCAACTCTTTGGTTTGTTTTTCTATTATTAAAATTTTTATTTTATTTAGAAAAATTAAATATAATTTTTAAAGAAAACGTTACGGGGAACAGCCAAAATGTTGAATATTAAAATAATTCAACCAAAATTACTCAGGTAAATCGTTTTTACGCATCCAATGAGACACTACATACTGACCTTGACGGTCCGAACGGAATGTTCGTCATTGCAAATGCCACAGATCGTACACAAATCTATATGCCCAGAAGACTATCCAGGCGATGACCAAGAGACTTGCTACACTGATAGCTATTTGTTGTATTTATATATTTTTTTAGTTTTTGTTCCTATCTGTATTTGTTTGTATTTATAAAAGCTCTTATATTTGCTTATTGAATAAAATAAAATAAAAATATTTAAGCTCTCTATAAAATATCACATTTTTTCGATATAAAACTACTTGTTAGGATCCTAACGATAAAAAAAAAATAAAAATCAGGTTAACATCTTTCGCAAATAATTTTTTTATCCTAACATAGCCGAAGAACCAAATTGAATTGCCCTGGCTGACTGCCTACACAGATGGTAGCCTTTGACATGAGTGATACAACAGTTAATTAAGGGCGGGCAACTGTTGAAAGGGAACATGGGAGAGCGTGTGGGTTGTCCTGCCCTTCTGCGCCCAATGCAATATGCATGTGACGGCATGTGCTCCAAGTGCAGCGACAAACCGAAAAATCATTTGTACTATATAGCCACATACGGCAAACGTTACTAAAAGTTATATATATTGTTTGTGTTGTCTAATATCTCTGTCTCATAATATTAAGCTGATTTAAAACAAAATTAAATATATTCAAAATATATTAGATTGTCTAGGTATAGTGCAGTAAAATTTGGTTGAAACCCGAACATCTAAAAAACAAAGATGATATCTGATGATACCTGTCAGAAATTGTTCAGTAACCTTTCCTTATTTATTTATTCATTACTGACGTCTCTACCTCTGTGGGTCATTGGCGTTTACACTTGCTTTTTATACTCTATTATAGTATAAACTATTTGAACTATACAAATATTTGAAGAGGATATTGACTTTGTTTTCGTCATATTTAATTATGTCTTTCAGTGCCTTAACCATTTTAGTTCAATTAAGAAATTTACTGAAAATTGGACAATCAATAATATATGTTTTATTGTCCTTAATGTGTTGCATACTAGTTGGGACTTCCAAACCTCGCAGAAGGTAGCCGTGGCAGAAGTCATAATGCCGAAGCCTGCAGAGGATCTCTTCTTCGCTCATTGACTTCCTGTAGGAGGTCTTCCAACGGGCACAATCTTTATTTCTATATACGTTTTTTTTTGGTTGTTTTTCACTGTTTTATATTTTATTATTGCTCTAATTATTTTCATATTGAAACTTTACATATTCATTTACTCATAGCAGAAGAAATAACAAAATTCTTGATATTGTACATTATAACAAAATTAAAATCTTATATGAATTAACAAAATCGTATAATCTTATATTATATAACAAATAAATTGCATAATATAACCATTATTAACTCAATCTAGTCTTATTTTAAGTCAATTTGCACTGACCATCTTAACGTATTGGCGTGGTTTCGCTGGACGTTTGCTCTTTCGGCTGTCATTAGTAAGGGTTTCTAATCCGCAGAAAATTTACTTTCGTTATTTTTGAGATATGACCAATTAGATAAAACAAAAATAATCGTATGTTCGATGGGATAAAAAATTTGATGTAATTGATCACTTTATCAAATTAATTAGCTGCATAGTAAGAGTCTTAAGACCGCAAGAAATGCATTTTTGTAACAAGTGTGGTAGAAACAAACAACCAAACATGGACGGACTGGGGAATGGGAGAGTGACTGTGGTGTTGTTCTTGTTATTACAAATTCGAGAGTTAGACGTGGACGTATAAGCTAGACGCATTTCAAGCAATGCAATGTCTTCCATCCTGCTGGTTAGATGTGAGATTTTACATGCTTTGTTAATTTTTAAAAATGTTATTTAATATATTTGATTCCTCTAAATTCCAAAGATAGTATTTATTGTTTATATTTTTTTAAAATATTGTTATCGCATTTTACATTTTATCACTTTACAAGTAGAGATGAGGTCGGGTAGTCTTGTTGAGGGAAACTTTTAACAAGTATTTTAGGACGGATTACAGACTTTATAGACTCTCATTAGTTCAAGAATGCTAAAGGTATTAAAGGATAAAATCGAAATCTGTTATTTCATTTTAAAAACACTATAAGTAGAAAATCTCGGGAATTTTTTTTTTTTTTTTTTTTTTTTTTCTTACCCTCTGGTTTTATTTTCGAACAAAATACAAATACAAATATAATATGTATAGCTGTCAGATTTGTCCTTCTCTTACCCGGAGGTATTCTAAAGAGGATTGCTATATGCGCTGGATGCACTAGTAATCTTTCAAGGGCTTCTTCTAAGCCTTTATTTATCCATTGCAAAATGGGAGGGACCATTCTTCAGGGTTCTGGCAATAAATTGAGTTCAGACATAGTCCGAACTCCTTCCCTCGGCGACAACGTCAACGAGAGGTAGTGATCCTTGCCACCTTCCAGGCTTGGGTGGTGGGGTGATATCAGAAAATAATGGATTAGCACAGGTCTTCAGCCCATCAAAGAATTTAATGTGCCTCCGGCTGATATATTCAGGCACTGTTGGCAATACTAATTCCTGATGAAGGATATGGTTTCTGGCCCTCTGTAAGTTGGTACCTCTGACAATCCGCCGAAGGATGGAGTTCTGGAACGTCTGTAATTGTTTGAGAGTGGACTTAAACAGATGCCGCATCAAGGGCGCACCATAGAGCATAGTCGGACGTATTATAGCCTTGTAGATCTGTAGTTTCAGCCTCAGTGAGAGCTGAGGTGACGTGAGTAGATGATTAAGTCTATAGCTCTTTCTCCTGGCCAGTTTGAGTCGTTCCCGTACGTGACTAGATAAGGTGAGGTGCCTATCTAGAGTGACGCCCAGGTAGAGGATTGAATTAGAGACTGGCAGTGTTTCTCCGTTCACTTTAAAATCAGTGGGCAAAGCGCTCTTCCCCTTCTGGAACGACATGACAATAGCATCTGTCTTCTTCGGGTTCACCCTAATGCCAATCTCCTTCAGCTCATCTACAATAGTGGTCGATGCTCCTTGTGCCAGGGTGAGAGCCCTTTTCGGTCTCATACTAGAAGCATAGATGCCAATGTCATCGGCGTAAGCTGCTACCAGTGCCATTGGGTGCTTCATTGAGATCACTTTTGCTGTAAAGATCACAAACAATAGTGGTCCCAATACAGAACCTTGAGGAACCCCACAAATGGTGTCCTTTGAAGTTGACAATTTATCGCCTACCCTTACGACGAAGGATCTCCCGCTTAAGTAGCTTCTGATCAATCGGCATAATGAAGCTGGAAAACGATAGTCTTCCAACTGGCGAAGCAGTAACTCGTGGGATACGCAATCAAACGCCTGTGTGCAGTCCAGCGAGATGAACGCCGTGGCTTCATTGTTCTTCGTCATACGCTCTATGGTGTACCTCTGAAGTTTCACTAAATGATGATCGCAGGCTACGCCTCGTGAGAACCCGGTCTGTTCTGGTGGAATGATGGACTCCTCACTGCAGTGCTCTAGCAGATGGTGATGGATCAGCCTCTCGAACACCTTGCTCATATGCGAAAGGAGACTGATAGGCCGATAATGCTCTGGTGAGTCTCCATTCTTCCCAGGCTTAAGTAGCGGCACTATGATCGCTTGCTTCCAGTCATCGGGGAAGTATGAGATCCGCATACAGGAGTTAAAAATGTTTAATAAGAAGGCTTTACCCCTCCGAGGTAGCATCTTCAATAGTACATACGGAATATCATCCAGTCCCGAAGCCTTGTTACCCTTGGTGCGTCGTAGTACCGACTCAAGCTGTCCGAAGGTGGAGAATATCCTCTTTCATTAGGGGACGTTGGTCTTCCCGCAGGTAGTGTGGGAGCATTTAACAGCCGATCATCTTCCCTCGCCTTATAAGAATCGGCCAAGAGTTCAGCCTGTTCCTCGGGGGATAATAGGGTGCCACCTGATGTAAGGTGTACACTCTTCCTCTTAGTAACGTGTGACCTCACAAGTCTCCAGAACTGACGATTATCATCATGAGTCCTACGGAGTTGCTCGTGCCATAGGAAAGTCTTCCATTCACGCATGAGGCTGGCTATCTGCCGGGTCATCGCATTGATGGCCGGTTTCAAGCCGTAGTCACAAGTTCGGTGGAAAATATTCCTCAGGTTGTTCCTTTGTGCAATGAGAGCAAGAATGTGGCTCGGTGGTTTCCTGAAGGCGTTTGGCTGAGGACTAAACCTTGGTATGGTAAGATTGGCTGATACATGGACGGTGGTGGTGATATCCGAGATCGCCTTCTGCACCTCTTTAACAGTTCTTAAGTACTGTATCTTTGGTAGGGTATCATCCACACTAGCCCTATATCCTTTCCAGTCGGCCTTGTGGAAGAGGAACTTGCTCGCGGGTGGTGTTGCTGGAGTTCCCTCAAAGGCATATAGCACAGGCCGGTGGTCCGACGGTCCGTATGGGAGCGCTAGGCACTCAGTAACAGTGTGAAGGTCCCTGGTCAGGAGTAGGTCAAGTGTGGATGTCCAGTCAGGTCGGGCCGCATGCCTAAAGGTGTGCACTCCGGGGTGGAAGACAGCCATCCTGGTCTTGGTGATATAGGTACCCATCGGATTGTTGCTACCGCACAGCCAGGCAGTGTGCCGGGCGTTGAAGTCCCCTAAGATGACAAACCGACTCTTATCCTGGGCGTGCTGCAGCAATAGCTTCATAGATGTTAATATAGCCTTGGGTCTCCTATAGACACAACAGAAAGTAAAACGTTGTTTTAATCGAACATCTACTGTGACTATATGAGTACCCTCTGTAGAAGCTACTGGGTTAGGTACCAACCTCGATGGGATATCTCCTCGAACCAGAATCACTACGGCCTCGTTAGCCCCGGGTTGACAAGCCTCCCGGTATGCAATATACCCCTGAAAATACAGTGAAGCAGAGGTGGGTAGTATAGTGTCGGTCAGCGCCACCACCGATGGCCGGTGCTGCTGCAGGAGGTGTGAGGGCACTTCTTGAAAAAGATCCTCTGAGGGACTCCGCTCCTTCACCTACAGTAAGTCGACCATCTCTCCAGTCGCACATATTTTATAAAAATCTAGGGCTTTTTAATAAATTTAGAAAATACTGCAAGGGGTGCTATTTAAAATTTCGGGAAGCAAAATTTTCAAAAAATAAAGTGAAAAAAAGTCGTTACATATTGTAATTTTTTTAAAAAGTTATTTTGTTTAAGTATTTATATTTTATTTTTTACCTCGTCTGGTTACACTTTATACCATGTATTTTGCACCTTTTTACGATTAACTCAAAAACGGCTCCAGCGATTTAGATTTAACTCTATATATCGATGTATAAGGCACTGGTTGATGAAGGCTGTGCGGTAGAGCTGGATACTGTTCTAGGTCCGGAGGAGATTCGACAGTCACCGGCGGCGGGCGGTACCTTTGGGTTCGCTGTGCTCTCAGATTTTTAAGGGTCTGGCATCCGGGATTGGCGGGATGTGCCCCTTCACAGTTGGCACATTTTGCGGGCGTGTCTATAGTTTTAAGGCATGCAGAGGTTTCCTGGGCTTCTCCGCACCGTACACAGCGAGGCTGATGGTTGCAATATGATTTGGTGTGGACATAGCCACCGGAGGTATTCCCCTCTTTTTGCGGAGCTCTTCTACATTTATTTGTGTGCAAGAAATATAGTTGATATCAAATATTTTTTCATTAAAAGTATTTTTCGTGATATCAACGAAAAACATTTGTAGTGGCAATTTAGTCCTGACCGAGATAGCATTTGTGACATTTGTAATTTCGTAGCCGAAACGTTTCAATTCTAGCGCTTCAATACGAGCGCTAGTCTCGGGAATTTGGTAATTATTGTTCTATTTAAATATTCGAAAACTTATATTATTTGAGAGGGAGGAAATAAAGATTTTGTTTTTTAATTTTCCTCTTTAGGATTATTTTTTTAAATTTCTAAGGAGGAACTGTCCTTGTGGTATAATCTCTCTCAAATACATATGTAAAAAAAAAAAAAAAAAAAAAAAGTATTAGCTTTCAACAATTTCTCTAGTAGATGAATATTTCCACTTTCGTTGGATAATGGCAGGTCTTAGGGGAATGATGTGGTACTATAGGATACAATGACAACCTATATATATCTCAGAACTGCTAGCATTTGTCAGCGGGCAACACATGTCACAAGGTTGAATAGGATCTGGGGAAAAAAATTGTGTGGTACCAAAAAAAAAAAAAAAAAAAACTGGAATTCGCCAAAGCGATTTCCTGGATTGGAATAACATAAAAAAAAGAAATTAGATTCATAAATTGACTCTCAATTCTTCTACTTAATTTAAATTTGTAATGAAATAAGTTTGTAGAAGAATTGAGATCAAATTTATTAATCCTGGCTAAATGTTTGCTCCGGCAAAATTAATACCCTTATGATTTTTCATATGGAAAACGGTTAAAACCATATAAAGAATATTAAAAGATGTTTTAGTAAATAATTATTAGAAATCCTGCAATATAAAGTTTAAGATAGTAAATTGAGTCAGAAGGATGGGAAAATTGCCAAATATTGACTTAGAATAAATTTGTTAAGAAACAATAAATAATAATAAAATTGAGAACCAATTTATTAATCCTAACTATATTTTTCTTCCGTCTAAATTAATATCATTGTAAAATAATATATTTTAAAAAATAACTGAATTTACTTAGCTACACTAATTACAGGTTCATAAAAAAAAAAAAAAAATTAATCATCACCTTGCTTATGAGTGTTAAAAAATAGGCAGTATGTACTTAGTCATAACTTTAAACCTTATACAATAGATTCTATTTATGTATATAGTTTTCTTGACTAACTCATGACCTTATTTGTAACTATTTATCTGCTTTTGACATCAAATTTTAATCAGAAAATTATTGCTTTGCAGGGTTAGTTGGAAAAGATTATTCTTTGTCTCCCTTGAAAACTTTACTCAACCTTCCCAGCCAGATTCTCTTTTTTGTTCCAATCACAATTAATTTTGAAGTTATTTTATGATGAACTAAGAAAAGGCTTTAATATTTTCATTCCATCTTACTTACTTTCATCCTTAAATATAGAACTTAGTAATCAAAACTGTGTAGAGCGGGAAATAATTCATGAGAAATCAGGATTGCTAGTTAAGAGAATAGTGTTCTGAGGAAACTAGAGAGAAAGCGTTTAAAAAAAATACTTTGGAAGTATAGTTTGGCCTTACAATAAATAATTTTCCCAAAATAGCAATTTAAATTCATGGAGAATCATAAATCAGGAAAAATTCATTGTTTCCATTCATATAGACTAGAACTTGAATCGCATAATAATCATTATATCCGGGAATCGTGTCTTATTAGTTGTGGCTTGACCATATAAGATTAAATCTCTCAACAAATTTCAAAACCTACATCTCTATCTTAAAAAATAACTAAGTTTTTAAATTAAATCATATTTAATTAGCCGCTATTATGAAACTAATCAGCGGAAAACAACGTCTAGGTGTTATGACCATTGGTGGATACGCTAGTATTTTTGTGGCAAATTTCACATTCGTTATTTGGATGCAACGGATCTTGAAAAGTAAGCCCTCATATTTTATGGGGGTTATTTTTTTTTTATTGATTTTTTTTTTGTTCTATCACAAAGGTTTATTGTTGAAAATAATAAACCAAAATCTAGCTAATTACTCTGAATGTATGCTATTAGCATTTCAATTTTTTTTATTTAGTGAATTTTTTTCACTCTACGAATTTCTCAAAATTTGGTGAATAAAGAAACAGTTAAATAAACAAATTACAATTAACCGAATAATTGATACCGGAAGCATAAACATGCTATCGTTTTTGAAAATCATATTAAAATAAAAAAAGTTCTCGCTTAAACAAGAACAGCCATTTTGTTTTTAACCTCCTAGGTTGTACCTGTATATGTTAGAAAGGCCCGACAAGTCACAGACAGCATCGTCGAAGACATGAGGAAGATTGGGATCAGGGTAAACCCCGTCAAGACTGATGCAATCTTACTGTCATTTCTTAAAGGAAAGAGTAATCTTCGGAAGGGCTTTATAGTAAAGAGTGGAAGGTGGAGAACAGCCTTGTTTTCCTGGAAGTGATGCTGGACAGGCATCTCATCTTCTTCAGCCGCACTCGGCAGAAACTTGAGCAATTTAAGTCAGAAGACGTTCAGCAAGAAACTCCAAAATTTATGGGGAGCTACCATCAGTGCCTGAGTTTAAGACCGGAGGCACATCAAGTTCTTTGATGGGCTGAATGCCTGGGGAGAGATATAACACCACAACCCAGGCCCGGAAGGTGGCAGGACAATATCCCTTTAGCCGAGGGAAGAGGTCTGAACCCACCCTAACATATATGATAGCCAATATAATGGTTCCTCCACATTCGCAAATTGTAAAGAGTAAATGTCATAAAGCTAAAAGGACATGAAGTTCATCTTGTATGCATATATTGCACCTTAAAATACCCTTGAGCAAAAGAAGGACTATTATTCTACGTTATGGTATATTTTTTGTATATTGCATGATTTGTTAGACAAATTAATGGAGAATTTGAAAAAAAAATATTTATATATATTTACGTTAAGACTGCAAAATTGGATATAATCGTTGCTCTTATTATGTTTCTTCAATAGTTAAGATAACAAAATCTAATAAGCAACTTGCAATGATACTAAAATTGTATTTGTATTATCACTTATAGCTAACCAATATCAAATTAAGAATTACAAATTCTCCTACGACAAAATTATTGGCTTAACAGATTTTTCTTGCATTTACGTCTCTAATGTTGGGTGTATTAAACACCAATGATTATTAGTGTATAAGTATCAACACCGCGAGTTATTCGAAGATCTTATTTGTCTCCTTCGTTCTTAGTATGGCAGGTCTAAAGACAAATTCTTATCCATCTGACCAAGGACGTTGGAGGATGGTTCCTCAGAGAAAGCTTGCCTCGATGACCACAGGAGCAACCATTGATTGCTTCTACCCCATTGATTCCGAATCCTATTCGTCCTTGTGGTGGATTGGGTTCATAAGACTCTCTCTCTTATCTTAAATTTATCGTGATTCAGTAATATTGCATATTGGATAATAAATAAAGTAAGTAATACATAAAAAAGAAACGCTTGAAATTCTTTGGAGCTTACTATATTAATAGTGTTGATTCACTTATCATTTCAAGAACTCTCGTCTCGTAAATTATAAAATCGTGTAAATTGAACTCGTTTAACGTATAGCTGAGAGCTTAAATATTTCTAATTTAAATAATTAAACTCTATGGTTAGTAAAGTTTATCTATATTATAGTGTTTGAATACACCTTAGTAGAACTCATTTTGAATGTTTAAAATGTAAAGTTTTTATTGAGTATATTTATACAAAAATCAAATACTACCTTAAACCTTGCAGGGTTTTTCACCCAATTAATTTTACTTAATTTTAGAGGCCATGCCTAATAAATATCTACAGATGAGGAATTCGATTTCAGAATATGGAGAAAAATATAGTACAACATTCTCCATTTGCAGGACAATGAACTTACTTTAGAGATTCCAATGCACCCATCTCACTGTATCATTGGAACTGAAAGCCAGTGGAGATTGAAAGAGCAGCCAACCGTGGCTAAAACCGCAAGCACTCTAAACATAAGTGCAAGATCTTGTCACCGCTGAGGGTTGTTGGATACAGAGTATGTACTGCTTCATATGGTTGTATGCTATGGTTCTAAAAATTGTGCATCAATACTTAAATAACTTTTAATTATAATTATAATTAATTAATCAATTATATAGCTAATACCTTTATAAGAGTATCCATGTTTGTTTTGAGGAATCAAAAAAAATAAATACATAAATAAATAAGTTACCAATTAATTAATTATAACTAATTGTTGCCACGGGTATACTGAAAGGGATAAATTATGGTTAGTTTGAAAAAATAAACCCCTGCTAATATTTTTTACGAATAAGTTGAATTAACTATAGGCAATGCCAGTCCATCTCTAAAAGTTCGAGACCACCTATATTTTACATCTATTAATCTTTTAGATTTTTTTTAATTTGCAGCACTTTGGCTCTTGGAATTTTTCTCTTTGTGGGATATGTGGGTTTTCCTACACAATTCAACTGATTATTTATTACTTCCTTACCGTTCTTTAATGAAAAATACGAAAATTACTTGTGTACTGAAATATAAGTTCACTACACAAGTAACTTTGGCAATCAAGAAATCCAACTAAGAATAAAATTTATTATCTTAATTCCCCTTAGGGGAGATTACTAGACTGTAAATCAAGCTCCAGACAAAAAAATCATATTTTTTATTTTTAATTAGATTTAATTATAACACAGTAATAATTAGATTTAATCAAAACCTTTCCTACAACTAATTAGCTAATTAGTTTATAAATACAATAATTAATAAGATGCCTATATTTTATTTACAGGTTATTCATGATTTATTGATGTAAACCGTAGGTGTTCATAAGCTTATGACCGGCAGTGTATGTACATTATGTAGTATTTCATTTTAAACAAGCGAGAACTTTGCACTAGTAACTATGTTGATTAATTTATTTTAATATTTTAAGTAATTTTAATATCAAGTCATTAATAACTACTTTCTTGATAATTTTCAGAAATCTATCTATGTATCTTATTTAAGTTAGTATATGTTAAATACAGACTACCGAAATAAAATGCATACTTTTGTATTTGTACTCCATAGATAAATCAATGTTTTGAGTTTGCTCTCACGTCCAATAGCAAATATTTTACATGTAACGCAGTGAAAGATATTAATCATTAAAAAAAATGTGTTTTTGGTTCAGTGCATATTAAGAATCGTACTATTTCTTTACCAACGGCTGTGCAAGGAAGTTATTACCCGTATTTACTCTTAGCGGCCAGCAATTTTCCTCAACTTTAGAAAGGATTTCATAAAGGCAAATAATTCATAATTAGTTTGAAACATTAGGAATAAAACATAACCATGAATATTAAGGGATGAGCCGCATTATCAACCCACTATATCGTAAAAGAACCATTCTGAGGATCGTTATCGGTTCCATTGTGACCGTGACTTAAGTGATTGATTGCCGGAGAGAGCTGTATCAGGCCCCGCAGTGTCACTCTTTTTCCTTCCCCACAATTCTCTATATCCCACAAACCAAATACCAGAGGAGCCATTCACGCTAAAAATCTAATGAAGTTTTCACCTAGTCATAATTAAAATATTTTTTATTACAACCAATTAGGAATCCTCAAACCTATGAGTTTTTCCATTGCACACTACTCATGATCAAAACACAAATTTGTTGAGATGAGACTACGGATCCGATGATGATATGTCAAAACTTAGTTTCAGCTGTTTTAAAAATAGACCCTAGGCTTCTCGAGTACAGGTCAGATATTAGCAATCTATTACATGCCTTCCTTGAGTTATTGAAACCGATTCTTTAACTTTTAACATAAGTTAATGGATCATAGACATGTCTGAGACTGTAGAGTAACTTTGATATAACTTATATAATGAGAAAAAATAAAGAATCTTCTGGATATACAGAGTGTTTCGTAATTCCTCGGCACTTTTAGGTATGTGTTTGCATACATAAAATAAAAAAAAAAGTACATAATAACATATATCTCAAACTCATTTATTAAGCAGATATCAAACGTTAAAGATTTATTATTTATTTACAACATTAAGACTGACTGTAAAAACTGCAACGCGTTTAACACTAAATAACGGGTTTTGATCAGCTAATAAGCAATCAAACGTTCAGCAAAAATCAGTAGTTCATCTGTTTATCTAGTTCTATGTGTTTTAGTGTGATTGAATACTGTGACACAGTTCAATTTATAATTATCATGGGCGACACCATAAATTTATTCAATTTTGCAGCTCTTCGGTTATGAAACTTTTCACGATATCTTCGTTCAGCAGCAGCACCGTTTCTATGTACATCGCAATAAGTCAAAAGCATGTCTGTTTGTTCTGTAAAAGTGAATAAATTTATGGTGTCTCCCATAGTGTGGAACGCTCCTTCCAAGCTGTACCTGATGCTTACCATGCTCTGGTGGGTCCTACGAGGAGACTTGGCTTGGAAGTCGGAACTGCCAAAATATAATACATGGTTACAGGAGAGGTGCCAAGTCCTGGAGAGAAGGTGAACTTCGATGAGTATTAATTTGAGAAGACCAATGTTTTTTTATATCTCGGCTCATCGGTAACTCAGAACAACGTCGCTAAACAATAGGTCAGGCGTATGATCGTAGCAGCAAATCGATGATATTTTGCTATGGCTAAACAGTTCGGCAGTAAAGCTTTCTCCTGAAGTTCACTATAAGACGATAGTGCGTCCAGTCTTCTTGTATGGTTGTGAGACTTGTTCTACCTCCCGGGCTTGTGAACAGGAACTCCTGGTCTTTGAAAGAAGAATCCTCAAAAGCATTTAGGATTGGAATAACCAGGAACTGTTCACCATGCATAAGAAGCCCGATATAGTTCGAGTAATGAAGATCTCAATAATGAGATGGGCGAGACACGTCGTCGTGGACGGCATCTGATGGAATCATGGTACCAGGAGAAGAGGAAGACCTAAGTTGCGATGGGTTGATGGTGTTGCTGCAGATGCAACACATGTATTGCGGCTTCGCAATAAGATAGCGCCCGCAAGGAATCGGGAGAATTGTTGGAAGCTGCTGGAGGAAGCCAAGATTCGACACCGCATTGTAAAGCCACACTAAAAAAGTATCTAGGTAGGAAACATTTTCTTCATTTTTTCCTTAGGGGAAATATCGCATTCATTCATATTTATATTATGCAAATATTTATTACAAATAAAAATGATTGAGATTAAAACATAACAATGTTATTTTGGAGAGATCCATTTTGAAATTCATTAATTAAGCTCTATCATAATATTTATTTTTCATTCACACTAGGTAAAAAAAAAAGATACTTGCAAATGTTTGTTTTCGAGTATGACTTAAATGACACACGCGAGATATAATTATTTGAATTTAGGGGAACTAAAAGAAAAAATTTCGCCTGAAAAACCCGATTCCGGGATTGTAGAAAAAAAAATGCTTAGATGTTAATTGTTTAAATTATCTTCCTCTAAAGTACCTTTGATTTTGTAGATCCAAAATGATAACCTTATCATATCATTAGCATTGATAAAAAACGGGTAAATATGAGTAAAACTATTTCGATATACAACTAAAGGAGAAAAGACCAAAATATGTTTGGCATCTTGAGCATCAGAACAGTAATATAGATTTAAAATATACTGTTGGAAAGTTAAAGAATTTAGGAATAATACTTTCTTGAATACTAAGTTGTGAAAGATGGTGGGGATTGATGAAAAGTGGATAAAACTGACTGATTGTTGTAAATAATAATGTTATACTTTATCAAATAAACACATGTTTCTATTAAAACTTAATATATTATACACCTTGCACCATATGTATCCTTTAAATTAATGATATTAATCTCCTGGCGTACACGGTAGAATAATGAGCGTCACTTAAATTGAATTTCCCAACGGTGCTAAGAAAAATACCGTCTATAGCAAGAGCCTCAGCTGTATAAACTGGTAGTAGAGCGAACCAAGGCCTCTTGCTATATAAACCCTTATCTAAGATAATAAACTTCCTTCCCCAACTCTAAGGAATGATGAACTAGGTTAACTATCAAGCAACTATGAACTATTACGGGAATGTCTGTTTTTCCCGCAATTTGTTCTAAACATGTTTCACATTTCAGATTAATTGTACATAAAAACGAGCTTTGTTAATTTTGGTATAAGTCTGATTGGCTAAGGAAAAATCTGGTGCGCGCAATACATGACTTTCGCTTACCCCCGTTGTAAAAATCAATTTAAGAACTTTTAAATACATTAAGAGGTGAAAATAAATTGTTAAAACACAAATAACTAATGTTATTTAACATTATAAAATAATAATTGTGCCTAGTAACATATTTTTATACATATATATTACTATTTTTATTTTTTTCCTTCTGCTGGTAATCGCATTCATTCATATTTATATGTTGACATAGATAGATAATAGTTAATTGCTGCGAAAAAAAAAAAAAATCCAGTGGGTAGCTTCTCCACTAGTCTGATTTTTTTTTACGTTTTTATATTATTATATTTACTGGTTGTATTTTGTAATACAGTATTTAATCTTGATTTTCATAAAAACGTGTATTCATTTTCTTTGGAAACAGAATATTTAGATTAAATAATAAAACTGTATTAAATTATTAATTATTAATAAGATTAACACCTATTCGTTACTTTATATTACATTTTATAACTTTCTGTATAAGATAATATTTTTTATAAAATCTTTCTCTTTCCAACGGTTATTATACGTCTATATTACTGTTGTTATTCAAAATCAAAAAATTCATAAAAAAAAAAAAATGTTTTGCTCATTTATCCTTTAGTTGGTCATCAAATTCGTCCAACTTGTATCTTTAGCCGTCTATCTTCATTGTCATTAAGACGTCATGGTTATTCTTTTGGAATGTACAAATTTAAAGGTACTTCACAGGAAGAAAATTTAAAATATCGGCATTTACGCCCTGTAAGACTATTTCAATCACAATGAAACCTACTTGATGTTAAATCCCATTAAATTTCACATCAATATAGCGAGTTTAATTAAAATCGTTAGAGCTTTTTTTGAGGAAAATGTGAAAAGATGCAAAATGCATAATATAAAATGACTCTATTGGTTAGTCGATGCTGATGAAAAAGTTGCTGTAACATCTCAGGCGTATAGTGATTGGTCTTAAATATCAAATTTCAGTTCTGTACGACTTTGAGTTTTTGCGTTGGCCTTACCACACACACACACACACACACACACACACACACACACGGACACGAACACACAGATCATTTTTCGAGACTTGGTTATTTGGACTCAGGGGCCCCTGAAACATCTATTTCCGTTAAAAACTGGAATTCGAAAATTTTCGCGATCGCAATACATTCCCTTACTATATATTTTATATATGGGTAAGTGAAAGTAATAATATAAATTAAATAAAAAATATTTAAATAGATTTCGTTCCGCTCAAATTTGTGATAAAAATAACAAACGAAGGACATATCCTTCTCAAATATAAGTACTTAAGTAAAAGCCTGAAATACTCCAAAAAGATATGTAGCCAGGCTAAGTTGAATGTGACGAGGCCTCACAGAGGGCAGCTAAGCTCAGCTGTTATTAAGCCCCAAGAGGACATTATAGGCAGGCGGCTAAGCCAGGATCATCCCACGACCCAGATTACAATTAGTTCCTACCTGCCGCTCTGTTTGTAGCTCTGTCTGTTTGTCTGTATTAAAATCCATGTTCTCTGATATTGCATTCGTCGGTAGGCTCAGCAATGTAAACTCACTCTGCAGCTCATAGATCTAAGTACACAGTATCTACAGCATTATTCATCAACATAAACGATGCGATATCAAAAAAACAGAAATCTGTCCAACTACTCTCCAGAATATTAGCTTCTGTACTCAGTTGTTTGTAAACCAAAAATTATTTAAAATGAGTTATCGCTTAATCGTTCAGGGTTTATATTCTTTCACTTACCTATACTTATAATACATAGTAAGGGAAAGTATTGAGACAATTTTTAAATTCCAGTTTTCACTGATACACGTTTTATGATCCCCTGAGTCAAAACGTCGAAAGTCCGGGCAAAATAGTGTGTTTGTATGTGTTTATTTGGTCAGTCTAGCTCAGGAACCTTAATAATGTTTTAGAAATTAGATAGATCATCTGAATAGAAGACCTAATGAGTATTCAGTAAAAGTACATTATCAAAATGGAATACGAGTATATTAACATTTTATAAAAATGTAGATTTTTTTAATTGGTGCTAATTTTTCCTATACATTGCATCTAATGTTTTCATAATACCTTTTTTTTTTTTTTTTAATCCGGATTTTCAATCAAAAAATTAAATCATATTCATGCAATGACATATTCGTTCTTATTATAAAACTGTTTTCTAAAAAGTGACCAATCGACGATATGATGGACCAGCTATATAGATTACTAAACAGAAAATCTCATCTCTCAACGGACAACAAACTCTTAATTTACAAGACTATTCTTAAACCAATTTGTACATACGGACTCGAACTGTGGGAACAGCAAAGTTTCGAATATCAAACGTATCCAATCCTTTCAGTCTAAAGTCCTTAGAACAATAATAGATGCCCCATATTATGTCACCAACAAAACCTTACACCATGACTTGAATATCCCATTTGTTCCTTGATCTAATCCCCTCCAAATTCACAATCTTCCATCAGAAGCTTACTCACCTTCCTAATCCCTTGGCAAACTCCCTATCTAGCTCCAAACATCCCTATAACCCTCCTCGTAGGTTGAGGCGGCAGTGCCCAGAGATCTCTTGTAAATAAGTTATTGGAGTGCTAGCAATGGCCAGCTTCTCCACTCATGCCTTGAGTGTATGTGGCTCTAGCGCCCTCGCTCAGCCTCCACTGGCTATAAGACCAGTGACGCGGCTGAATGAGAGGCGCTGGGATCTTCTGGCATTGTGCCTCGACATCCACTAGTGGATCTCGAGGCTTGATTCAGTGATCCCAGGGGCAGTTTGTAAATATTTAAATAGGTATGAATGTGATCATGATTGTTATTATTATTTTCTTTATAATATTTATTTAATTTTGTGATAAATATAATATATATATACTTTTTTTTCTAATTTTATTTATAATGTACATATGGGATGAATGATTTATTCTATCTGTAATACTCATTGCCCCGAGAAAGGTGGCAGATCGTATTATTTCTTAATAAAATAAATTTAAAAAAACAAAATAAGAAAAAAGTGACATACTCCATTCTAGATTCCTCATTCCAAGTGCTGCACAGACATAATATTTTTTAAGTATTTATTCACAATACATTATTTTCCGATCGTTTACTAGTAAAAATTATAAAATAAAAATAACAAAAAAGTTGTAGTGTTAGGCTATTATTAGGATGAAATGTGCAGCCTACTTTGCAGCATCAAACCATTAACGCCAACGGAGATCAGTGGCCAGAATGTTATTTACATTAACTTAGGTTTCATACATTATGTAAAAAATGTATCTAGCTTAAACAATATTTCTATTCTTTATTTAATAAGAAAATTCTCGCTAAAGGGCACTTGCTAAGCTAAAGTATTTAGTTTGCCAAGTTCACCCTGTCCCAACAAAATTCCCTTAGAATATTAACACTAACAGGACTGCTTTTTACTCGATTCATCCTGTAGCGAAACCTAAGCTCATTTAAACAGATGCTCAAGGTTTATTATTTAGAATTAAAGTGTTTCTATTTTTTGTTGAGGGGAGATATTTTAAGAAATTTAAACAAATTAGTAAAATATATCTATGTTTCAGATTATAATTTTTCATGCATTGATTCTATTAATATCATCATCATTTGAACAAGATGTTTTTTTCAAGCAAACAGACTTGGAATATTTCGTAAGAAAATTCTATGAATTAAACGGAATACCTATACAATGATGTGTTAGTTTCAATTTATTATTGTTGAAGTGTGTAAAAAACAAAGCATCCTTAGACGGTTAAAATAATTTTAATTATTTCTTAATCCTATGTATTTACAATTATAAGTGCATTCAGTACATAGTTTTGACTTGAGTTTATATACTGGAAATTTCTTTTCCAACATTTCAATTCTCCAATTAATGAAATTTTTCTACGTTAAAAGTTCCTCATTGCATGATACAAAATAAAAGTCCTAAAGGTTGGATCGGGAGCATTTTTGATGACATCTGTTTTCAACAGTCTTCTAGTGTGTCTGGAAGTGTGAACCTCATCTATTAATAGTCGTGCGAAAGTGAGTATGCCTGAGATTGTACAGCAACTTTTAAGCGAAACGTGAACATAAATTTTAAGAAACATTAAACGTCATTTTAACCCTCGAAGGAGTACTTTGTTTTTTACACCCTCAATTATAATTTATCATTGATAATTATCAGACTTTTTGTAATATAATGTTTATCGCGAGTTTTATAAACTCGCTAAATTAATAGTATACGATAAGGCTAAAACTAAGTAATTCTACTACATAACTGTTAAAGAATGATTTTTTTTTTTTTTTTTTTTCATAACCCAATGGTAACATGGTTTGCCAAAATAACTTTTAAATAATTTCCTTTTACTGTATCTTGATACATTTTAAGGCTGTTTCTGTAATAATAATCTTTTAAATTATGCTGATTTGCTATTCTTCTTGGTGGTGGGATCACTTCATTCTGACACATCTGTCTATACTAATCTATAATCTACTTAGACACTAATTGCCACCTCTGAGGAGTGGTGGAACTAAGCCTACTAAAAACTGATTTTGAAAGCACTTCTAAAGAATTATAAAAATTATTCATGATATCCGCTAAATCAGGCTATTAATCTGTGGAGAAGAAATCTAACCTTTCGACAGTTTTAAAATTACTAAGGAATTTTGTATTTATTTTTAAGTTATATAAAACATTTAGTTTCGATTGTTTTAGATTAAATACTCTAACAATAGAAATTATATCTATAACAGCCGTTTCTGAGAAATCGTAAAAAGTGTAAATGAATGTATATTTTAATTGTAATAATTTCGTATAAAAAGTTGCTGTAACATCTTAGCATATTGCTCCTATAATTTAAAATTTCAGTTTGTAAATCTTCAGTTACTCACGCATATTTCATACCTTTTTAATAGACGAGTCACTCAGACTCAGGGTAAACTAAACGTGTATCATCGGTAAAAACTTGGATTCGAAAATGATCACAATCTTTATACATTCTCTTAGTCTTATAAGAAGAGTGAGTGAGTAATAAAAATGAAAGTAAAAAGGTATTGACAGTTTTTGATTCAGTGTTGAGGTTTATAGCAAACATTGAGTTCAATGTATGACAAAATTTAGTGCAAAATGACGATTTTTTCAGAATAGGCAATGTCAAAAACCTAGCCTGGCTATCAAAATGTAATTAATTCCACTGCTAACTTCTTAAAAATAAATGGAAGCCAGCTGAGAGGTAAGGGAGATTATTATCGGCTGTGCGGGAGTGGATTTGAGGGAACAAATTGGCCAGAGCCTCAGGGTTCACAAATGAATGCAAATCAGTTAGCGGATGAATAATGTAAAGAGGCACCGGATGAGAGCTGCCATTATCGATTCCCCAATTTCAGCTCAAGTCCATTGCCATTATTTATTTTTTCTTTTATTATTTGCCATCCTCTATCATCAATTTTCAGGATATGAAGAGCAGTCGAAATGTGAATGTGGATTGAGCTGTACAAACATTTACAGAAACAACACTGAGGAACGAAAAATAAAATTAAACCATAATTAAACTAGCTCTAATGCCTATATAAACTCAGAAAGGGTTCAGGAAAGTAGAATTAATATCGTTTGCATAGTCTGCAATAACTTCAAAATTCGATAAATTAAATTAAACTAAAATATTGTTTTCCCTTCACTTCCCAACTATTTTACTATGCTAGTCAGGCCATCCGCTTCTCCACCCCTCTGTTCCTCTCATTCACTCAATTCAACTGATTTAAAGTCTCTCTCAGAGATCACTTGTAGCAGGGTGGCTAGCATAACAGCCTTCTATGCCAATGAAAGATCACGAGTTTAAACCCGAAGGTGGTCCTAGGATCTTTTAATGGGAGTAAAAATACTCTTAGTGATGCCGTCCTTCGGAGGTTTCGGAGGTGACGTTAAATAAATAAAGTCTCCTTATAAAATTTGTGTTTCCCTCATTTAAAAAAAAGAAAAGTACTTTTTCTGGGCCAAATAGTCGTACAAGAGAGGGGGAAAATCACGTTCAGCAGTTAAATGTTTTTCCAAATTTTGGGTTCCACTTGGTTGAGGCTGGATGAACCCAAGATGGTTTGTACTCTACGGCTGCCTATGGCGGAAATGACATAAATAATTATCCTCCCTGGAGGCTGTATTTATAAGGCCTGGAGGATGTATTTATCACAGACTGACGCAACATCTAGCGTTTGCAGATGATCTTGTGATAACCGGAAGAACAACCAGTGCTTTACTTGGAGCTTTCGAGGAGTGCGAAGTGGCTGCGAGGAGAACAGGACTGATCATAAATACGGAAAAAACTAGGTATATGAGGATCAGCAGGGAAGAAGGAGGAAACAGGTATATCGAGGGGGCTGGATATAGGTTCGAGAGAGTACCACAGTTTAAGTATCTAGGCACTGTTATCACAGAGAACAATAAGATTAGAGACGAAATTAAAGCAAGGATAACAGCTGGCAATAGATGCTATTGGTCTCTTCTAAAAATATTTCAGAACAGGAATATATCCAGATATAAAACTGAAGATAAGACTATATTGTACTGTCCTTCAGCCATTGGTCATGTACGGAAGCGAGTCCTGGACATTAACACGCAATGATGAAAGACTACTAAATATGTGGGAAAGGAAAATTCTCAGAAAAATCTTTGGTCCTACAAAAGAAGGAGATCGTTGGCGAATGAAGACGAATGAGGAAATTAGAACTCTGTATCAAACACCTGATATAGTTGCCAAGATCAAGAGTGCCAGAATAAGATGGCTGGGGCATGTACAGAGAATGGAAAGTAGGAGGCTGCCTAAAATGATGATGGAGGGACACCCTGGTGGAAAGAGGAGCAGGGGCAGACCTAGACTTCGTTGGCTGCAGGACGTAGAGGAGGACCTTCGGTCGTTAGGAGTCGGCGGATGGAGAAGAGCTGCCGAAGACAGGTCAGAATGGAGGAGGATTGTTGAGGAGGCCAAGGTCCTACAAGGACCATAGCGCCGATAGATAGAATTATCCTCCCTGGAGTCAGGTTCGATGTCGGGGGCTAGTAGTCCAGTGCCCCATCCACTGCATCACTCTGCTCCCTTCTATTAAATCTCTCTCTCTCTCTCTCTCCACCTATATATATATATATATATATATATATATATATATATATATATATATATATATATATATATATTTTTTTTTTTTTTTTTTTTTTTTTTTTTTTTTTTTTTTTTTTTTTTTTAATGAAAAACTGTTTATTTAGTTATATTATATTCTGCCCCATTAGGGACAATGGTAGTAGTGATAAAATACTTCATTCACACAAAGTAAAAAAACGAAAGAAGTACATTTTAGAAAAGAATGAAAAAAAATAACATCAACAGAAATAATATAAAAAAATAAAAGTGTAAAACAAATTAATATCTTCTCTAAATCAACGTTATGACCTTTCACGTGATGTATACTTTGTCTCTTTTAAATTTAATTTTGAAATTAAATTTGAATTATAATTTTAATCCTAATCTTCGGTTTCAAATAGCTTTTAGTTTATTTCGGAATAGTTCAATAGTCTCTTATCGATTGAAAGTTTGAAAGGTTGAGACGAATCACTTGCTGTTACAAGATATAACGACGAATTTTGAAAGGTACACTAATATTTCATAAAACAAAAATATTTTTTAATGATAATCTCCAAGTCAGGAATTCAAACCTTCTGTTTGCCTCTTCATTAAAGCAAAATATAAACATTAAGTTAGTCCACCGATGTAAGAAGTGAACTAATTGTATTTCCTTTTACTCTAAAATCACAAAACGAACAGTATTCACTACCTAAACATATTAATTAACAATTAAAAGTAAAATCAATGAATCAAAAGAATGGATAGATGAAAAAGAAGGATGGTGTAAGTGTTTATCGGTTCATCGTTACATCGCATTTTCCACCTTTTTACGATTTTCTCAAAACGGCTCTAATAATTATGATTAAACCCGCTACATCGATGTAAAATTTAAGGGGCTTTGATATCGTGTAGGTTTCAATCTAATTGAAATAGTTTGACAGGTCCCAACGGTCAATATTTTAAATTGTCTTTTAATGTACCTTTAATATTCAAGATATTATACAAATAACCATATCATATAGTCACCCTTGATAAAAAACAGATAAATATATAAGTTGAGCAAATTCGATAGAAAGGAGAAAATTGAAAACATATTTTTCAATTTTTTGTTTTTGAACATAAGAACAGTAATATACATTTAGTTTGTACTGTTGGAAATCTAGAGATTTTAGAAAAAGTAGTATCTTATACACAAGCTTGTGAAAGTTAATAAAGAGTGATGAAAAGCAATATAAAACTAACTGATAATTTTTTATAATAATATAATAAATATTTAATAAAAAACATGTTTCTATTAAAATCCAATTTACTTACTTTACTTTATAGGCGTTCCATTAAGGGTTGCCTCCACCAGTCAGTGCAGAGTTTCTAAGCGCTTCGGTCCAACCAATCATCTTCTTGCCAGCCATTTCTTCTTGGACTAAAATCCACCTGCTTCTGGGTCGTCCACGCCCTCTCCTTCCTGGCGGAACCCAATCCAGGATTCTATTGGGCCAACATTCCTCATTTATTCTTTTAACATGTCCATACCATCTTAGGCGGTGTGCCCCGATCCTTTCATTCACCGATGTACCCACCTCCATCATCTGGCGAATAACTTCATTCCTAACTTTGTCCAGCCTGGTGACCCGTATACACCTTCTCCGGAAATCCATCTCCACCACTTGCACCCTCGAATACAAACGGGAGTTCATTGTCCATGTTTCTGAAGCGTATGTCAGGATAGACTCAACTATGGCTGAGAAAATTCGGCGTTTGTTCTCGGAAGATATCTCCGTATTCCAAAGGACTGGATGTAAAATTCGGGTAGCCTTAAGGGCCTGTTCCACTTTCTTTCTCACGTCATGCTCAGACGACCCGGCAGCATCCAAATAAGATCCAAGATATTTGAAAACGTCCACCTTTTTACAAGTTTCGCTGTCTGCCCGAAGCGCACCAGTGTCATTATCGCCAATGGCCATGTACTCGGTCTTCTCGAAGTTAATTTTTAAGCCCGCCGCTTCATAGCAGGACTTCAGTGACAATATCATTATTTCGAGATAGACTTTCCGCCTCGCAAAAACGACCTGGTCATCCGCAAAGAACAAAGATATCAGCTGCTCGTCGTCAATGAACGGCCCAACATCCCCACATTGCTCGTACCATGGCTTCACCGATTCATGCAGGTATATCTTAAAAAGTGTAGGTGACATACTACACCCCTGCTTTAATCCCTTGGTACCATGAAAAGGGTTAGAGAGATGGTTCCCACATCTTATGTGATATACATCATTGCTGTACAAGTGCCTCACAGCCTTTATCAATGACACACTTATACCAGCCTCTCTAAGTGCCAACCACAGTCTCTCCCTGGGTACATTATCATACGCCTGTTCCAGGTCGATAAACGCCATATGGAGTTGCTGCTTTCTTTCTTGGGACTTCTCAATAAGCTGGCGAAGAACAAATAAGTTGTCCGTACATGACCGGCCCGCTGTAAAACCTGCTTGCTCCCGAGGGGTAAAATATGCCTCCTCTAACTTGTCCCGGAGCATTCTACCCATAATCCTGGTGACGGAGCTTTGTACGCATATTCCTCGGTAGTTCCTGCACACTTTTCTGTCTCCCCTCTTCTATATTGACGAAATATAACCAGCTCTCAGATCTTCCGGGATATCATCTCCCTTGAGAACAAGATTGATCACATCCGTCAAAAGAGTGACCAATTTCGCACTTCCCGCTTTCAGGAGCTCCATAGCAATTCCGCCTGGTCCCGGAGATGCCCCAGTCTTTGTCTTTGATAGGGCCCGTTGAACATCGTCCTCCTTCACCTGGACCGGTGTTTTATCTGCTTCGGACTCGGTGTCATTTTCCCTATTTGTAAACTGTGGCCTATCTTCAGTTAGGAGAGTTTTGTAGTGGTTTTTCCTCTCTCCTTTCCCACTCCTTTTCCTTAATAGGGGAAAGTATATTTCCTTTCCTTGATGCCCGCAACTTTTTCAGTACGCTCCAGGACTCCCGGATTCGATTGAACCCTAACGTACTGTTGATCCGTTGGCAACACCTTTCCCATGAAGCGTTCTTGGCTTTTGTTACCATTTCTTTTACCTTCCGGTTCAGGGTTCTATATGTCACCCAGTCCTCTCTCATGGTGGAGGAAAGATATTTTCCATAAGCTGTCTTCTTTTCTCTTACCAGCTGGGCCACTTCTTGTGACCACCAATCCGGCAGACGTCGCTCATCCTCCTCTCCAAGAGCCTCCCTCGCCGCCAAATGAACACATTCCTTCAAATGCCCATACTTCTCTTTCGCTGTTGACCCATAAGATACATCTATCTTTTCATCCAATCTCCATTGGTACAGAGTTCTAACACTTGTGTCACCCAGAAGCTGTAAGTTGTACTTTGGAGTGTCCAGAGCACATGTGTCATGTTTCTCCTGCCTATATTTTGACATTCTCCAAGGGAAGAGAATTTTGGCTCTCAGCATATAATGGTCACTGCCACATTCCCATCCTCTGAAAACTCTCACATCTTCCACCTTGAATGAACATCGTTGCCTTGTGATGCAATAATCCAACATCCAGGGCTGGAAACCCGGTTTGTTCCACGTGTTTTGATGGATTTGCTTATGTCTAAAAAAGGTGTTTTGAATTTTAAGATCGAATGCCTCACAGATATCTATGAGACTCCGACCATTATCCGTCACCATCCTTTCACCAAAACGTCCAACCACCCGGCTACCACTTTTCCTGTCCCACCCTCGCATTGAAATGACCAGCAAGAATGATCTCTGTGTTAGGCCGCACTTTTTCCAAAACATCTCTTAGGCTTTCCTCAAAAGAATCTTTTATCACCTGCGGTTCGTGGTTCCCTGGTGCATACACTCCTATAACCAGAAAATCCAATTTAAATAATTCTTTAAAAATTTATTTTCCGATTGTTTAAGAGATATGACAATCATACTGCTATACTGATAATTTCACGTCGGCAAACATCACCATTGCTGTGGATTGCCTGTACCAATAAAATAAATAAATAACAATTTATTTTCGTTTATAATTTTGTTTAAGAATGTTTGAATTGATGTAAATAATGGAGGTAAGTGAAAGTCATGTGTTACCCGCACCAGATTTGTTATGCAATTATTCTTAGAGCATTGAGAGTTTTGGATTGTAAGGATTGGATGCGAGAAGAATTTAATAATTTAGCAGATAAACAAATTAATGAATTTTAAATCCTCAAATTTGCATGTTCTATACTAAGCAGATTTTTACATATTATTTTAATATGAAATATATTTTTTTTAGTGTTTGATCGGAGAGGAGATGACGCCGAGTCCGCTGCCGGGAGAGCTGAGCGAGGAGGAGCACGCCCAGCTTAGCGGGAGGGCGAGGGACATGGGTCTGGACACTGGGCCGCTGGCTGCTGCCTACCGCCCCGTGCCTGGCCACGGCTACCGCCTCAGGTCTAACGGGTACGTAGATCAGTCCTTATAAGGGGAGGATCCGTAATGCTTCTAATCAATTTTGATTAGTTTTTAGCTAAATCTAGACATGAAAGCATTACAAAAACACATTTTATTTAATATGTCTGGTTCAAATGAAAGTACAAAAGTAAGTCTGAAGTCGGAATTACTAAGTAATTAGAAGAGTAAAAAATAATTTAAAAAAGCTGCAAATCATCACACAATATTTTTTATTTCCAAATAACTGTATCAGGGTATAAATTTTTATTGGCAATTAAGTAATATGAAAAGCAATAAATAATTCAAAAGAAAATGGAATATCATCGCTGCTAATTTCAAAAAGCTATATCTCTACTAGTTCTCAACCAATTTCAGTGATTCATTTTTTGTATTGTAGGAATTTAATGCTCTTTTGAAAAGCAGCAATATCTTATTATATTTGTTAATTCGTACCAAATACTCAAAAATTACTGATTTCTGAGGGTATTTATTGGCAAGATTTCAATTAGTTATCGTTTTTCCTTCTTCTGTTTGTGTTTATCGCGCTTTATTGATTCTAAAACTCCCTAAATATTTCTTTCTATCTTAATAGAGAAAAAATAACTGAGTTATAGCTGTATTTATTGGTAAAATTTTAATTTTTTTGATTTTTATAGTTTTTTTTTGGTTGAAAACAATAATTATTTTTGTCTGAATCTTCAAAACTAACTGAATTATTGAATTGTTATTGAATTAAATAACTTTTAATCGGCCGCTATTTTAAAAATGACTAGCTTATATCAGCGGCTGGGCGTTATCATCATCGCTGCATGCTATAGTATTTTTGTGGAGAATTTCATAAAAAATGGTCCAGTAGTTTCGGAGAAATGTCGCGAACGGCGGACATAAGGATTTTTTGTATTCATTAATCGAGTTCCAGGCATTTTAATACGTAAGCCCTCACATTTTGAAGAAGGATAATTTGGTTTTGTTCGATTTAAAAGGTTCATTATTGAAAACAATATACCAAAAATAAACCACTGTCGAGGTGTAGTCAATAATATAGTAAGATAGGGTCAATGAAGGACTCCACAATTGCATGTTCATGTTAAGATGATAGTAAAGTGGAAGTTGTTGCCCGCCGTGGTAGAAGCTCGTACCGCAGCACTAGTTAGAAGGCGAGTCCGCGCCTACCACTGTGCAGAGGGGTTTGGTTAGGTAGAAATTCTACAGCACCAGATAAAACTCATCATAGCTGCACATTGGTAAAAGCCTTGTACATCATCCTATGAAGATGGTGGAGAAGGGAGAAGGAGTAAGGTAAATGAAGGAAGTGAAATAAAGATAGACCACATCAGAAATACAAAGCAGAAATCTGACCTAGGAAAATAACACCTTGCAGAAGCGGGATGATGATCTGAATAGTTGAACTAATTCTTGGGCCAGTTTGCCCATAATATTAACTCCTGATGGTGAGAGCTTTTCTACCAGACTAGTGTCTTGGCCCTAGGTCAGTATACGGTTTATTTATTATCTCAAAGCAATATTATACATTAAGGTATTTACAATTGTATGCAGTTATAGTATAACAATAATTGTGAATAATATCCCTTCTTTTATCTGGTCGTTGACTTATGTGTAGGTGCCCCTAGTGGTACCTGTGAGCGAGCGCTTGAAGCATTCGCTACAGTAGTGAAATATTAAAGTTTTATACTTGGTAATAACCCTAAAAATACTTCGCTGTCTTCAAAATTTTCTGTATTGCACTCTTGTACGTCCCTCTACACCTCTTTTAGCCATTCAGTGTCGCATTTACTGGGTTTTTTTTGCCGTTCTTGAGTTAGGTTTGTTAGAATATGCATATAGTAATATTTATTGAAAGGAAATAATATTTTTGGAGCATTTATGAAATTTCTAGTTATCCATGTCCATTTTTTTATTTTTTATTTATTTGGATTCAGTATACCTTATTAGATCGTTTAGCTGTTGAACATCATTTATTTATTACCCCATTTATGCATGTTTATCCAAGCACTCTTATTTCAACATCGTAAACGAACATCCCAATTGATCTAGCTAAAGTAGGTAATCTCAGTGTGATAGTCAATTCAAGAACTGAGCTTGAATTCGGTTGATTTAGGTATTAAATTACACCTTTTCCTAAGAACACATTGAAAATCTTACCTAAACACATACTTTTTTATTATTTATTTTATAAGTAGAGTAGAGGTGTTCACTTTATAAATGTAGATATTTGTGTATACGACAAGTCCTGGATCCCTTTAGCTCTGTATTATCATATAGATTTGACAGTGGGTGCTTCGGGGATTTTCGTGGGAAATGTAAAATTAAACGGAATGGATGAGCAGTTTCTTTCGGTTTATCTGATCCCGCGTACTGAATATTTGAGACTGGGCGAGCCACATGTATTGATCCGTGTACTGTTTTCAATTGAGGGGGATTGCATTATTTTTATTCTGATTCTAGGCCAGATAAGTACTCTAATCGGATGAAATTACTCATTTCAGAGCATCTAATATCCAAAAAAAAATTTTTCGATCGTTTGGCTGTCTGTTTATAAATCTCTAAGTCTGAGGAATCCTGTTTGCATGACTGCATCATAGCCGGTAGCGCCATGACATCTTCAACTGCATGATCAAACAACGAAGCTTATATTAACGCTGTCGGAGAGTGAGAAAAATAAATTAATAATTTTGAAGAAAGGAAGCTTTTACATTGAATATTTGTCTTAACTCGATTTGTATATCATACAGCATAACTGAACTTTGAAAAAAAAGTTAAAAATGCTAAAATATTATAATTAAAAATTAGTTTCTTTTATTTTTTAATTTTTCAGGGTCTCGACTTACCATCGCCGTACTGTCCTCTCACCCCTGAATCTCACTTATTGGCCTACAACCCTAAAAAAGAAACCTGATATCCTGGATATATTTATAACCTCTCGAATTTCGTCCTCCCAAACCATAATCAGATCTCTGAACGACCTTTCCTCAGACCATAGCCCGGTTTTGCTTTCCTTGCATTCCAGTTTTGTTTTCAAACCCTTTCCTTCTACATTGATCAAAGGACAAGTAAACAGGAACGTATTTCGACTGGACTTGGAAAGCAAATTAGACTTGAACACTCCACTCAAGACAAACGATAATATTGATAAAGCTGTTAAAAAACTGACTGACTCCATAACTTGCAGTATAATTGACAACACAAGAACCACCAACATTAAAGACACTCAACATACTGATTTTCCACAGCACATTCGATTCTTAATAAAGGAAAAACGCAGAGCGAGTTCGAAGTGGCATAAGACTCGATACCCAGCTTACAAAACTTATTATACCAAACTAACAAACTCAAGTCAAAAATAAAAACAGACAAAATCCTAAATTTACTGAGCTTTACTGAAAATCTTACTATAACAGACAAATCATTATGGACAACCACAAAAAAATTCTTAAGTTCAAAGACTGTAACCATCCACTTCTGGCTGAAAACCAAACCTGGACCAGAACTGAAAAGAGAAAGCGCAGATATTCGGACAACATATTTAAAATACTTATTCTCCACATCCAGATATCCTTAATCCCAATCACCTCAAAGGATAGAAGAAGACCTAACTATTCCACTCCAAATAACCCTTTAGCTAAAGTTTTCCATCCTTCAGAAATATCCAATTCACAGATTACCTGCTCGAAAAGCTTCTGGCCATGACCAAATCACTTTCCATATCTTAAAACTTCTCCCTCAAAAAGCCATCCTATTCCTCACCAACATCTAAAATGCCGTTCTCCGTACTACTTATTTTCCTGCCTCCTGGAAATTATCCATAGTAAAAATGATTCCTAAACCCAAAAAGCCACCTAAAAATCCATATTTCTACCGTCCCATATCTCTTTTATGTATTATGGGTAAAATTATGGAAATACTCCTTCTGTAATATACCCAATCCTTGATTCCCATCATATTATTTTAGATCACCAATTCGGATTCCGTACATCTCACTCCACTATGCAGCAACGCCATCGTGTGGTGGACGTTGTCTCCTCTGCGTTGGAGCGCGGATTGTACTGTACGGAAGCCTTTCTCGACGTAGAACGGGCCTTTGACCGAGTCTGGCACCCGGGATCGCTTTACAAGCTCCCTCTATTCCTCCCTCTTACCTATTTTCTAATTATCCAATCCTACCTCGCTGATAGATCTTTTAAAATAAATCACAATAGTTCCTATTCCTCCCTGTTTTCTCAATCTGCTAATTTAAAATTAATTCTAACAAATCCCACCAGATAACATTTACTCTTCTTCGTAAACCAATGAATTCCTGCCCAACAGTATCCTTTAATGACACTCCACTAGCCCCTGTAGAACAGATTCGATACCTAGGACTCCACCTTGACAAACGTCTAACTTGGAATCCCCATTTTCGACTACTTCAACACTTACTGGACAAATGTTCCAACCTTCAACTAAATTACAAAAGACTTATTTATATGACCATTATAACATCTCTATGGACTTACGGAATAGAGCTATAGGGCTCTACTAAACCATCGAATTCTTCTCGTATCCAATCCTTACTATCCAAAATCCTTCGTAAAATCCTTTACGATTCTTACTTTGTCACGAATAAGCTCATCTATAAAGACCTTAATGTCCCATATGTTTCTGAATTAGCACGAACCATGTATCAATCATTCCATGAAAAATCAATTCCCACTCTAATCCACTAGTTTCTATTCTGTCATCCTCTTCCATTCCTGGCAATTCCCCCAAGCGTCTAAAAAGAAGATGGCCTCGAGATCTTCTAGTTTAAAGTATTTTTAGAGTGCTGCCAATGGGTAACGTCTCTACATGTATTTCATGTTAGTTTACTATATCCATCACATTTACTTGTTGCATATAATAATACAGTTCTAAATATCAATAAACATGTTTAAAAAAAAAAAAAAAAAAAAAATCAGGATGTTTTTCATAATATTACACACTTAAATAAGCACACCTTAACTTCCTTTTGTTATATATAAATTTTCTTTTATAATTTTTAACATCGTTTTTAACGTTTCGGGGTTCTTTCCCCATTCTCAAGACTTTTTTGAAACACTTTACATATATCATTCATTATTTCACATTTATAGCTTACTAATATCCGTCTACATCGAAGTTTATTGGCTGACTAAAATTTAAAAAAAAATGAAAGTATTAAAAGCTCGGTTTGCATTATTTTAACTATGAGTATATTTGCGACGAAATTTCAGATTCTCATTCAAATTTTTAAAGGAAGTCACAATATATATATCCAATAATTTGAATTTGTTTTATGGCAGTTTGAAGGACTCGGTACTAGGTGTCATGTCAACAATCTCAAATCTTATTACTATTGACCTATTACTATATTAAATACTGTAATTTTTCTATTTCGATTTCATAGAATAGAAGTTAATGAATAATGTAGTGCAAAAATTAAATAATTTCAAGTACAATATGCCACTTTCTACGGTCGTAGATTTCCCAACCCAAGAATGTAAATGAGCACCTGTGGGTCCCAATTAAGCGTCTAATTTTCTCTTGCAGTAATATTCCGTATTTATAAATGTGGACATTCAATTTAGTCGGTTTCAGCTGTGTATCTTATAACTTATTTTATTTCACTAAACATCGTCAAGTACCATCGACTGAGGAAAATTTTTTTTTTCCGATTTTCTTAAAGACTATTTAATTTTCTTAATGATTTAAACTGGTAAGCTTTTAAGTGAATGGAACTTAAGCTAAAATATCTTTATTGCCGTGTTGTTCGTACTTTACAGATTAAAAAAATATCTTGTTACCAGTAGAGTAAAAACGGATTTTTTTTATTTGTTATTCGGATTCTACGTATCTTGAAATGTAAGACCTAAGATTTTTAGAGGAGAGGAGGTAATTTTTTTTTTTTTTTTTTTTTTTTTTTGATCGATTACAAAGGTTTTTACTAAATGTGCTAATTGGTAATCTAATTGTTAAAAAAAATCAATTAACAATAAATTGTTCATGTTTTACTTGTGCGCCCGGTGTCATTTCTCGTAGCTTGTTTTCCGAATAAAAATATTTTGCATTCAGAAACGTTTTGAATCCAATTACTTAACAGTTGCAATGATTTCTTATTCTCATAAAATACGACTTTTACACATCATTTTCGTATTCATGATATTGAAATGGTCAACTTGTTTAGGTAGACGCTGTAAGTAATGAATAACGTCATATTACTTTAATATTGTTTGAGTAAGGAACAGAACGTAATAAAGCACAAAATAATTCATTAATTATTTTGTTATCGTCACAAGAAGGGTAATTTAAATTAAAACGACTAATGAGGGTGCTTTAAGATAATACCAACAGCTATAATTAATTGCGAGATTTTTGTATTAGCACTGGAGCTCTCAACCCTATCCCATCATAGAGTCTCAAATAATACTTTAAAATAATGGGCTCATTAATTGAAACAAAACTTCTAAAATATATCCGTTCTTTTTAAAATTAATGCAATATGGTATTCCGTTATCTACCAGATCCCTGCGAATTCGTCAACCAGTCTAATTTATAACCACCGTAACATTTTTTAAAAAGATGGGTGCGTGTTTGTGAATGTGGTGTCTAGCTTAAAACGATAAGTTATATATGTTTTTAGTATATTTTGTTTACATTTACAAAGTTTCTTTGGTACTAAAATTGCTGTTCACATGTTTTAAAACGTCTGGTGCGCGCATCACACGACTATCACTTACCTCCACTATTTATATCAATTCAAGAATTTTTAAACAAATTTATAAACGAAAGTAAATTGTCAAAGAATTATTTAAATTGGATTTTGATAGAAACATATGTTTTAATAAATAATTAATTATATTGTTATCTATCAGTTTGTTTTATCGGCATTCCATCACTCTCCGTTGACTTTCACAACAGTATGTATAAGATAATATTTTTTCTAAAATCTTTTTCATTCCAACGGTATATTATACATGTATATTACCGTTCTTAAGTTAAAAAAAATGCATTAAAAAAATATATTTGCAGTTTTCTCGCAAAGATGAATATCGAATTCGTACAACTTATTTACCTGTTTTTTAGCAACGCTAATCAGAGGTATGGTTAATTCAAATCTACAAAATTAAAGGTGCATTAGAAGAAGAAATTTTAAAACATCTGAATTTAAGCCCTGTCAGACTATTTTAATCAGAATCAAACCTACATGATGTTAAATCTCAATAAATTTTACACGAATATAGGGAGTTTAATTAAAATCGTTGTAGCCGTTTTTGAGAAAATTGTATAAAGGTGCAAAATGCATGGCATAAAGTGGCTCTGTAAAAAGTTTTTGTATCATTTTGGAAGTATAGTTGTGATAAATATGAAATTTCAGTATCATAAGACATTTCGTTTACGCGCTAGATTTACCACACACGGACACAAACACACACAGATCTTTTTGCGGGACTTGGTTATTTGGACTTAGGGGACCCTAAAATTTCCGTTGAAAACTATTTAACCTGTTACATTAGCCGTGAGGCGATCCTGGTGTACATAGACCATTTTAGTGCACAAGCAGCTTCTATAACGTGTGTACCCAAAATTCGAAAGTAAATCTGGCGCATAAAGCTCAGTATGATCTCGGCCTAATCACCTCATCGCACGGACGTGGACCTAAAAACTATACGAATTTGTTTTCTCATCATTGTCGCAATTGATACGAATATTGATATATAAAGACCAGAAAAACCTTCATGGTTGGTAATAAATAAATTTCATTAAAAAGGGTGTTTTAAAAATATTAACATGGTCTTCAGAAAATGATTCTAGAAAAATCGAAATAAAAGCTGGAATAAGTAAATAATAAAAATTCATATTAATGCAAAAAAAAAAAAATGGTATACTTATCAAGCTCTGATAAACTACATAACACATTTCTTATAATTACTATAAGCTAAGAATAATGATAACATACCAAGTCCGAGCTAAACTACACTGTGATGACATGTTGCTTGTTTACATATCTTCATTCATGTGCATAACTCATATTGGCTACAGGTTAATTAGCATATACTGTCAGCTAAGTTAAACTGATCTAACATTATGTTTATTAAAATATTATAACATTAAAAATTAATCAATGTTCAAATTAGCTTACTTAAACCAAATAACGCAAGTTTATTTTTTAACCACAGCTTTGAAAAATATTTTTTAAAAATGTGGTGCAGGTAACACACGACTTCTAATTACCTCGGTTTTCAAAATCGATTTAAAAACTATGGAATAGAGTTAGAGTTACGTGTAAGTAAAATAAAAAAATCTGAAGAATTATATTCAGTTTCGTAAGAATATTGGGAGGAATAGAAATAATTTCGGATCATTTCAAATGGAGCAGTTTCCGGGCTAAAAGAAAAAACGATTCTTAGAAGGGCTATAAAAAAATAGACCCCTCGACTTGTACAGCAGGGATAGCGGAGTACCTGGAGAGTCTGAGCTCGGACGGCAAGAGAAGCGGAAGTCAAGCCGCGGACGGAAGAGGTCAGGGGGTCAAGCCAGGAAACAATTATGCAGATCTGTCAAAGGTACTTTTATATTGTATTATGTGGTAAATGCGAAACCTCAGTATTCTCGATAATAACAGTGCCTGACTGTACCAAGTTTTATGGATGATAATATGTGTACTATTTGATAAATAAATAAATGTGTATTTTAAGTTAATCACTTTATTACCCTTCATGCCACCGAACATAGTAATAAGTTTTAAAATAGATAATATAACATAAAAATACTGTAAATAAATGAATTTATAAAATCGCAGAAGTGTATGCCCTATTCGTCACTTTATATTACCTACCACAACTTTGTATACAAGAATTAAATAATTAGTTAGTTTCTATGTCTTCCAAAAACAGTTTATTTCAATAAACTTTAGTGATTCAACGTTTCGGGGGCCTTCCCCATTATTAGGACTCACTAGAATACAACAATAATTTATTCCTAACATTAAAAGATAACTATTTTATATACTAATTAAAAACATTATCAAATATTCACATAACAATGTTACATAAAAATTATATTTACCTGAGTTTTTTAAAAGTTAAAACATCCATTTTTTATTAAAAATGTTGCCAATAATTTATGTTTAAAAAAAAAAATAATAATAACCAACAAGGAACAACAACCATCTAAACTCACATATTGTTTGGCCCCTTATGGATTAGGGTCATCCTATTTACTGTAGAAGGTACAAACTGAATTATTTATTAAATATAGGTCAATAATTTAAATCTTACAATTTTAATTTTATACTCAGTTTCGTATGAAACATATGTTTCAAAATAAGTAATATAACATAAAAATACTGTTAGTAAAGGAATTTATAAAATCTCAGAAGCTATGCCTTATTCGTCACTTTGCATTACCTTCCACAACTTTGTATATAAGGTAACAGTTTTTCAATAATCTTTAGCTTTTTACGGTAAATTATATATCTGTATCACGATTCTTATATTCGAAAAAAATATTACCTAAAAAAAATATGTTTTCTACTTTCCTCTAATTGGTTATCAACTTCGTTCAACTTGTATATTTAGTCAGTTCCTCCCAATACTAATAAAATGATATGGTTAACCTTTTTGAAATTTAGGAATAAAAAAATTTAAGGCATTTAAGCCGTGTCAGACAATATAAATCAGATTGAAACCTACATGATCTCAAAGCTCATTAAATTCTAAATCATCTTTTAAGTTTAATCAAGACCGTTCGAACCATCATAGAAAGGGAAAAAAGCTATGGCATAAAGTTACTCCTCTGTTTGTTCGATAATGGTAAAGTTGCCGTATCATCTAAGGCATATACGTTTCGTAAATATAAAGTTTAACTCATCGTTTTCAAGCTAGACTTACCACACACACCTTTATGATATATTTGCTACGTTAAAAACCTCGAAGGAGGTGGAACACACCGGAGACGTTAGAGAAAGATTTCCCCGACTTAAACCGAAACTTAAACTATCGGCATTCATCCCTTTCAGACTATTTCAATCAAATTCAAACCTATATCGCATTAAAGCCCATTAAATTTTACATAGATATCAAGTTTAATAAAAATCGCTAAAGCCGTTTTTGAAAAAATCGTAAGCATTGTATAAAGTTGCTCTTTTGGTATGCCGATTTTGAAGAAAGCGTTGCTGTAACATCTCGGTGTGTGGTTGTCTCAAACATGAAACTTCAGATCCGTACGACTTTTCTTTTTGCGCTAGACTTATCACACACACGCGGACCCGCGCACCTTTTTGCGGGACTTGGTTATACGAATTCAGAGGATCAAAAACGTATATTTCCTTGAAAATAGAATTCTAAAATTTTCACGCTCACAATACTTTCCCTTACAACATATTTCATACATTGTTAAGTGAAAGTAAAAAAAAATCCTATATTAATATTCGCTGTCTATCAGTCATATTAATTTTTTAATATAATAAATTAGAATTGGTTCGGAGCTACAGAAAGGAAGGTTTCTAGCAACGAGGGTTTCTTCTAGTTTTATAGCAAAACGGAAAAAATACACCCCCCTCTTTTTTATAGTGCGGATAGCGATCGGTACCTTTAGGACACACTAGTCTGGGGATTCACGTTAAAGACCTAGAAATCTTTCTCTGACTTAAACCGACCACAACTTTAAACTATCGGCATTTATCCCTGTCAGGGTATTTCAATCAGAATTAAGTCTACGTCGCATTAAAACCCATTAAATTATATTACATTACATTACGAGTTTAAAAAAAATCGCTAAAGCCGTTTTTGAGAAAATCGTAACAAAGTGCATTATGCATTGTATAAAGGGGCTCTTTTGGTTTGCCGATTTTGATGAAAACGTTGATGTAACATCTCGGGCTTATAGTTGTCTCAAAAATGAAATTTCAGTTCCGTGCGACTTTTCGTTTTTGCGCTAGACTCATCACACACACATGGACACGCATACCTTTTTGCGGGACTTGGTTATTCGGACTCATGAGACCAAAAAACGCGTATTTCCGTTGAAAATAAGAAGTAAAAAATTTTCACGATCGAAATACTTTAGCTTACTATATATTTCATATATAGGTAAGTGAAAGTAAAAACTATCACCTGCTCAAAAAAACACTTACCTTTTGAGAGCGGACCTATCATAACTTTCCAACATAAGCTCGTTTGGGAGAGGCCACATCAAAGGCAGGAGCCAGAATGATCAATACGCGGTATGAGAGTGTGAGTGTGAGACGGTATAAGAGGAACCTCCACCGTGGGTGCGGATATAATGACTTGTAAACGGATTAAGTTTTCACTAAGCCAGAAGCCTCTCGGCTAACACGATTTTAACCAACAAAGCCTTAGGTTAATGCCTTAGTTCGATATGCTGCCGATGGTAGGGAACATACCGGGCTTTAACCTTTCAAAGTTACTTTCCGAGATAGTGGATTTACAGGAGGTAATAGAGTATCTCATGTAATTGATACATTAAACAGAAGGGACTTAATGAATAAATTGGCTATTTCCTATTAATGACGTTTCTATTAGACGTTATTACATCAAAAAAATTTCCCTGGTCAAAGCACACGAACAAGTTAATAATTAGTCCAAAACGGGTCTGTCCCGCAATAGGCTTATTTTTTTTGTTTGTCGATTCATTTAACGTCACTATATGCTACTATGGCTATTCGGACGATGCTTCAGTGGGAGTCCTAAATTTTGCCTATCCAAGTTTTATTAGGATATTGATCTTTAACGAGTACCTGACATCGCACTAGTTCTATTCCAGCTCTTTACGCAGATACAGTTTAGGTACTGAAGTACGTTATATTCCTTATTCCTAACTACTACTTAAAGCCTGTACCACTACAACCCATGCAGAGTTTTGGGCTCAGTACATGTATAGATTCGTACTGTTTCTAGGCCAACGGCCGTGCAACAAGGTGATTCGGTCGAGATCACCCTCAGCCGCCAGGATTTTTCCCCATTTTTGGGTACCCACTTGATTGAGGCTGGGTGTGCCCCAGGAGGGTCTCCATACCCCAGGATCGCCCCCCCCCCCGGCCGAAATAACAGAATAAATAATATTCCGCCACAACCGGGATTCGAACCCAGGACCTGGAGCACAGCAGACTAGCGCTCTATCCACTAGACCAAGCCGCTCCCTCCTAACTACTATTTACCTAATGATAATTATAAGAACTCTATCCCATAGTTCATTTGCCCTTGATAATATACTATTTAAAATCTTCCAATTTTCATTAATTATGCTGTGCATCATTTTTGTTTTTCATAATTTTTTAACTAGTTATTCTCTATCCATTTCTTAATACAAAAAACCGTAGACAATTTTTTTTTTTTGCAAATACTATTAGTGTTCTAGTGGTTATAAGTCAGCATGTTTTAGATAAAATTTATCTTATTCTTATATTTTTGTAACGATTCAATTTAACAGATAAATTGAAATATAACTCACAAAAAAAAAAATATTAAATTGTGTATTCTAACATAGTGAATGTAAGCCGACGAAACTCCTAATGAAGCAGTTGAAACATCTTATATGGAATAAATACCTTCGCGCTCTATCACATTATATTTTAATATTCTTTATAATTTATCAATACGTTTTCTTCTAATATTCTTCGAATGGTTGTAACTATCTTTCATAATAAAAATAATTTAATCGGAAGAGGCAATTTAATAATAAATAATTAGATGGTTCCTTAAACTTCCAAAAATGTTTATTAAACATGTTTATTAAACATCATCAAAAGAGTCAACGTTTCGGGGGCCTTCCCCATCATCAGGACTACCTAAAATACATTAACAGATCATCATTTAACATTATAATTTTTTTTTTTAATATAATAATTAAAATCATTTTTTTAAATGTATAATACAATGTTATGTGAAATTATATTTACCTGAAAGTCATTTAATAATTAAAATATTATCCATTTTTAATTAAAATTTTGTCAATAATTGATGTCATTAAAATTGTTTTTATTAAAATCAACCCTAAGGAAATCACTTATCTAAACTGACATATTCATTGGCCCCAAATGAATTAGGGCCATCCTATTTACTGCAGAAAAGTATACATTGATATATTTCTCATATGGAACGTTTATGGATGATAAGTAAGCCTATTTAAGAATGAAAAAATATATAAATAAATGAAGCTACGTGTAATTGGAAACAAATGATAACGTGTATATCAATATAATAAAAAACATTTTTAGCAGAACTTGAAAATGGTCCTAGATGCCGAAACGCTGTAAATTTTGAAATTAAAGTATGTCTTTTGGGTTGGCAACATACTCATCATTTAGAAAAGAAAGCCTTTTCAAAACTATAAAATAATTCGCATGAAACGTAAATTTCTCGAGTACTTTCAGAGAGGTCCTTGAAAACATAAAGTTTATAGCGGCCATTAATAGAAGAGTATCTTACCCCAGGAGATTGGCAGTTCTCTGTCCATTGCAATTTTATTACTCTGGGAAAACATTCTCTTGGACTTTTCTTCCCATCTTGAAATTGTTTAAACTATACTGGACTATATGCAATTGTTTGATTTAATGTTCTCTTTCGTAAAATCCCGAAGAAATAACGCGGAGCGAAATTCGCACATCGAAATTTCTCTTACCACTAACAGAAATGTCGGGTTATATGACTTAACTGGGCAAAACCAGAAAAGCAACAAATTACAATTCTACAGCCGACTTTTGACTCATATTATCTGAAAAGTTACAACTATCGACTTGGCAAGTGGTAAATTGGTAAACTCCCTAGTTTATATTTTACATGAAAATAGAGAATTCACGAAAATAAACAAATGAGTAAATATAATACAAATTAAAAAAAAAAAAAATCAAGATAAGATCTGTCCTGAAAAATGTAAATAAAATTACAAACTTATTTTACCAACAAAAAACCAATTGCTGTTTAAAAGAAAAATATCTCGCGGATACTCTGTCAGGTTTCTGGTTTGGAACCATATACTTTGGTTAGAACAAAACAAGTACAAATTAAACAGGGATAAAGTTTAACTTATCTCTCACCATATTTTTCCTAATATATATAGCATTTCCAAGTCAAATTCAACCTTTTCCAATTCAATTCAACTTTTCAAGTCAATTCAACCTTTTCCAAGTCATCAACCTTTTCATTCAAATTCAGCTTTTTCGATTTCAATAAAATAATAAAAATCAAATTAACATAATTTTATGTTTTTATGGTTATTTTAATTACACATTATGTTTTTAACCCTTGTGGCTTGTTAAATTTTCCAGGGGCCTTTTTAAATATATTAGTCACAATTATAACAATAAGTATAACCGATACTTTAATTTTTAAACATTTTCGATACAAGATCTGGTAGTCGGATTAGCGGAGGTTCGTTTTATTTTAGTTTTATAATCGCGGGCGAAAATATTATCAATAGAGGTTTATTTTAACTTTTTCGTATTTATTGGAAAGTAGGCTCAGTAGATGCGTTCCCAAAGGTTCGTTACCGATTATACTATTAATTTTAATCGCGCTCGTTCAAGTAAAGGTTTATTTTAACTTTTTCGTATTTATTGGATACAAGGCTCAGTAGCTGCGTTCCCAAAGGTTTGTTACCCATTATACTATTAATTTTAATCGCGCTCACTCAAATATGGGTTTATTATAACTTGTATGGAAAATGTCTGGAAATGATAGTATCGGTTATATTTATTATTATAATTGTGACTTATTATATGTGAAAAGGCCCCTGGGAATAGTTAACAAGCCACAAGGGTTAAAAACATAATGTATAATTAAAATAACCATAAAAACATAAAATTATGTTAATTTGTTTTTATTATTTTATTGAAATCGAAAAAGGTTGAATATGACTTGGAAAAGGTTGAATTTGACTTGGAAAAGGTGAATTTGAAATGGAAAAGGTTGAATTGACTTGGAAAAGGTTGAATTTGACTTGGAAAAGGTTGAATTTGACTTGGAAAAGGTTGAATTTGACTTGGAAATGCTATAAACAAGATTAAAAAAAACTAGTCATTGTTGTGGACACGCAGGCTACGCTACACCCTTTAAGTGAGCAAGTTAAGACAGATAGAAGTTGACCCGTGTAGAAACCTTCTCAATATATTTTTTAAAAAACAGGAATTATAATCAAGTTCCACTGGGTGTTGTTCCAGTGTGGTCTCTGGAGAAATGAATGGCAAAATTTAGTAATGCCACTGCCAAAAAAACTGTCTCGACAAAGGATTCTTATAAACGAGTAGAAGAAACAAAATTACAGAATAGTTTAATAGAGCACTATTTGAAATCAGTACAAGGAGAGCTTTGGTAGTCACTTTAAAGATAAGATAGCATACCACTGTAGTTGCCTCGGCATCTAAGCGGTAGCCTCATTCAGAATGCTCACTAGGCATCACTACCTTCAAAAGCATCTCAATAGAATTGGAGTTGAAGGTAGCCCAAGATATTCCTTATGTCCTGGAGAAGAGTTGACAGTTCATCATTATATGCATATGCTCAGCCATGGAAGGTATGAGCAGGTCTATACTAACTGAGAATAATTTCTTGAGACAATCCACTATATATATTGCCAGCGAAGATGAATGACGGCATTTTCGACGTAAAACGGTGGCTTAATGAAATATATATCTATATATATATATATATATATATATATATATATATATATATATATATATATAGGAGATATTGACGGGCTTTACAGATTTGGTTAGTATGAATATGATGATGATTTTTCTATACCAGAGTTAAGTGTTCCCGAAAATAAGCTATTGGATAAATATAAATAAATTAATAGAGATTTTAAAAGATACCATACAGAAACAAACCATTGAATATTGAACTTTAAAACATAATGCATTAATATATTTTAATATTTCAAATGGTATATCGTAGAGAATCAAGACCCGCTAATGACCCGAAAGGGTAGATGCGGAATAGCAAATAAATAAATATTTCAAATGTTTCTCTTCCCTACCATGCTCATTGGCAACATGGGCTTCGGTACCTCTTCTAATACCCAAAACTTTCCTTCATTCAAAAACAACAATTTTTTTTTCCATCTACTTCGGAGCAGGGTAATTATTTTCTCTTTCTAATTCTAGGAGTGATTTCTAGACTTTGTAAACATTTTATTGATTCATTATTGTATATATATTTTATTGATGTGTAAATATTGTATGAATGTAGTATGCATGTTATCTTTCACCAGTACTATTAATACCCAAATAAAGACAAATTGTAATTGTACTCAATGAAAAATTGTTGTTGGTGGAAAAAAAAATCTAGAAAGTTATTTTTAGTTATACAATAACGGTCGATTAGAGGGTAAATAAAACTCAAATCATCTTATCAAATTATCCCCGTAATTTTGGACACCCACTTTATAGAGGCTGGGTGTGCTCCAGGAGTCTTCATTACGCAGGGTACGCTCCACGGCTGAAAAAACTGAATAATTTGCCTCAGCCGGGTTTCGGAGAATAGTGATTGTATAATAATAAAGGCCTATTTGGCTTGAAGTTTGTTCCTGACTGCTTCAAAGGCGGGCTGTTTGATGATGTGCTCAGCAGTTTTTGGAACTCCACAACATGAACATTCTTGTTGTGATTAACATGCTTAATTTAGAAAGAAACCAACCAAGTCCGGGAAGAAATTGTGAGACACAATAATACATGTTAATAAAAAATAACAGAATTAGAAACCCATCCGTTTCTAGAGCAAATTCAGTTAAAGTCGGAGGGTTTCACTAATCACAAGAACGTAGATTCGCGTTAATGCGCAATACTTGAAAATTGATTACTCTCGACATTACTCAATCAGATGTGTTCACATAACGCAACATAGCTTTTCCAGTTTACCAACTTACACGATTTCCAGAAAAACAGTCAATTAGAGAGGAAAATAAGAATAAAGTCATCTTTATGTTCAATACTTTCTATTGACTAAATCAGGTCCTGTTCCTCTTCCATTATTACGATTACAGCTTGAATGGGATCCTCAGCCTTGGAAGGGTATTACAAAGCCAGGGGAGACGAGGAGGTTCATTGCATTATTAAAGCTTGAGGATGGGCCAAAGGCACAGACAGCTCTATATCTGGTCTGCTTTTGTTTATTCAAAGGCAGAATATTTTAAGGTTCTAGCTCACTTTAAAAATCTATCACGCTTTTATAGTGTATCTAATGGAATTGGCTCTTCCGTCCTCCTAAATAATGTATAAGGGATTTATTTTTAACATGGACAAGAATAGATGATTATTTTACAGATTTTCATGGTGTTAATGTTTTTTATATCTACTATTATTTGTATGACCTTTTTTGCTTCGTCTATGACAGTAAAAAGTGAGAAAGGCTAAGAGATCGTAAGCAAATCTTTCAGTTATTTATTGATAAATAAAATAATTAAGCTTGTTCTGACTACTTTTCTGATTCTGAAACAAATAAAAAAAATGATATTATTTAAATGAGGGTTTTAAAAGACACCGTTGAGACAGAAAATATTGAATATGGAACTTTAAAGTATAATGCATTATTACATTTTAATGTTTCTCTTCTCATGCCTTCTCTTCTTCTAATACCAAAAAGTTTCCTTCATTCAAAAACAACAATTTTTTTTTATCTATATATAAATAAATTTAAAAAAAAATTCATGGATTTATTTTTAACACGGCAAGAATAGATGATTATTTTACAGATTGTCATGTTGTTAATGTTTTTGACATCTACTATTATTTGTATGACCTTCCTCGCTTTGTCTATGACAATAAAAAGTGAGAAAGGCTAAGATATCATCAGCAAACCTTTCATTTATTTTTTTTTTTTTTAATCAAAATAATTAAGCTTATTCTGACTACTTTTCTGATTCTTAAACAAATAAAAAAATATATTTATATGAATGAGGAAAATTTAATTTCAACTTATTTAATTTATTTATTTTTTTAAACCGGATTTGCTCTTCTTTATTTTTACATGAATTTTTTTTTTTTTAAAGTTTTGTTTTCATACAAAGCAACAATACTCTCTAAGATGGAAGGAATCAAAGGCTTTAGCAACCTATTAACTGCTATTCGTATTATTGGAAATAGTTAAAGGAAATTTCACAGGCAAAGAAAAGATTCTATGAAAGAAATTTTATAAATTAGAAGACTTTTTTTTACATCATTTTACAATTAAAAATAAATCTTTATCTATATTATTGAAACGACGGAAGGAATGAAAAGGTATTATGTTAAGTGACATTTCATTAATTTTTATCTTTATGATCTATATTTCTTAAGTCTTAATATATTAATAAATCTTAGTTTCATTTATAAAATTATTTTGAATACATTTATATTTATTCTATTAAATTTAGGATTAATGAAATTATATAATTATAATTAATAAACGTATTTAAGATTTATTTTCAGATACCCATCGCACCATATTGTTTTAATACTCTTGAATGGTAGCGTGTTGAGAGTTCGGATTCATTAAATCTTTTCTTATAATCGCTTTGTGTTTGATGAATATGCAAAGGGTTTTCAAATGCCTATTCAGTGAGCGCAGAATTCTAGGGAGATCCTTGAAAATTATTAATTCGAATTTCTAAAGACAAACTTGTCTGTAAATTGACTTCATTTCAATTCAAAAGGCATATTATTACGTAAATAGCTGGTATATATTATTATTTTGTGATAGCTATTGAGCAATCGAATAATTGTGTATTTTTTCACATTATATAAAGCAGTTTTGAAATCATGTTTATAAAAAAAAAGGTGAGTACTTACAAAAAAAAATCATTCGAAACTTTTGATTTTTTTTTATATGTTTTAAAAACCTTGTATGCATCCCAAATGATTTAAACTTTTTTTTTTTAATTTGCGGTTTTCAACTACGTGACTAAATGTATGGTTTTTTAGTTGCTGAAAAACCAACGTTATTCGCGGAACATAACTTGGTTATGTTTTGAGTTAATTTATTTTACGTTTACGAACTTTTTTAAGTAAAATTGCTGTTTACATTTATAAAATATATACATATATATATATATATATAATATATATATATATATATATATATATATATATATAAATTTAAACGAAGTGACACCAAATAGATAATTGAATCCTAACCTCGTGTCTTATCACGTGTAAGCTCCTTCCTCAGAAACAATTTTTTTTCTTTTGAAATGAAATGAAATGAAAATAAATTTTATTCATGGACGAAGAGTCCCCTAAGAATAACAAAAATGTAAAAAACACATTATATTAGACCGGTCTCCAGAAGGATTCCGTACAGAAATGGATCAGATTTGGTAACAACGACTAGTTATTATCGACATATTTAATTATCACATACATTGGGACCACTGATAGTTTAGAAGATTGAGAAATAATTGATTAAAATTGTTAATGATGGGGAATAAAGAATGAATTTTGGCAATGATTTCCAAAATAGAATACCATGGATGACAAGAGACTTTTTGAATGGGGCGGCCATGTGAGAAGTTATGTTCACTTACAAACTTTTATAACTTGGGATCTCGTATTTACTGAATGGACAGAGAATCATGTAGTAAGAATATCGAGTATATATATGAAGTTTTTTTTTTGCCTTTTACTAAGAAAAAGGCAGAAACCAAGGAGGTATTGCCGGAGAAAGGAAGGGTAGTCATTTCAACTCGGTGTATACTAGAAACGGGAGCTTCTGGGGATTGCAAATATAAATATATTGAAACAATTTGGTCATTTACATAACATGAAAGCATCTTTGGGATGCTAGATCAAAATCTTAACATAGTTTTTGGTGTAAAAAACAACAAATGTTCGCTGATTTTTAAAAGGTACATTAGAAGATTGTAGACTACAGTTTATATGGACAAATTTGTAGACTTTTCGCTCAATCTTAATCTCACACTAAGCTGAAATTTTGAAATACTACCAAAAGTCATTAAGTACATAATATGTCATTTCCAAAATGAAGTCATTAATACGATACCAAAATTTGTAACAATTCTAGATTTAAGACACAAATAATCAAATAAATTGGTTTACTAATAAATTAACGAGACATTTTCGCATTTTCTGAAAAATTTCTTAGAATCAATTTAATAACTTCGGCAATCAGAGTCATAAAATATTTGACCCATAAGCATTTATTTGATTGTCTTGGGCGTTCACCGTTAATAACGTGACAAGAAACGGTGACTGACAATATGTAAACTCTCTTTTATGTTTTGTGGCTAACAGACTCCACTTATGCGATGCAGAGTGTAAAAGGACTGTTTTCATTGCATACCCAAAAATTGCCCACAACGCATCTGGTGACTAAATACGTAAACTCTTATCATTCATTAAGAGAATGAAATATAATGTTTAGATACAGAAGAACTCCTTAAGTATCATCAATATATTTTAAGAAGAGCGTTGATTGGAAAGTTATGATAGCACCTGGAGTAGGTTCCTGATTTCTATCTCCAAGAGAGACGAGAGGTTCGTGACTGGGGCAGACATCGACCGCATTGGCATGCCCGACCAGGCAGCTTCCTCTCCCCGAGTAATCTCTGCTATTTATGATGTTCTCGTTAGTTCCATCGGCTCAATGGGGTCGAACAACCCTCAGGCTTCTGTATCAGCCATCAGCCCAACATTTGTCTGCCCAACTCAAAGGCCTTCAACATTCCCCACAGACTATGCAAATGGATGCTCAAGCCCAGAGAATTATTACATTTACTAATTTATGTACCACTGGATTAAGTTGATGATAAACACTTAGACTCTTGGCTACCGTTTCCTTAGGACTTATTTACCGTAGTCAGCCATTTTAATCAAGTTCAAAACTAGATATTTGGATGATTCAAGTTTGTGTTCCTATCGTATTTTTTATCAATAGCGCATTAACACTTTATAAAAGTAATCTACCATTTCTAGTAATGAATGAATAATTGTTTTTATTTATTTAATATTCAAAATAATAATAATAGATATCTTATAAAATATGAGCTTGTAACACAATCACGATAACCTTTGTCAAGTTGAAACTTTTGGTTTTTGATAAATATATCTCCAGTTTTAATAACTTGAATTATGATATTGATCAAATGTGGATTGTTGTAACTATATATTTTAATGTTTAGTAGCTGACCCGACAGACGATGTCCTGTCTGAACTCTGTCTTCGGTGAATTCAGTCAAGCCGTTCACTTGTGAATGACCAAGGAAAAGCGTGATTCATTTTAATATATTTAGATAAAGATATTACCTTAAGAAATTAAAAAAAAAAAAAAAAAAAAAAAAAAAAAAAAAAAAAAAAAACCTATAAAAAAAAAATAGAAAAATAGTCAAGCGTGATGCGATGACCAAGGGAAAAGGCGATTCATTTATATATAAATATAAATATATATATATATATATATATATATATATATATATATATATATATATATATATAAGTTACAATTATGACAAATGATTATCTTAAAAAAAGGGGGGATTCGGGCATAGAGACGACACAGGTGTATGTTAGCAACTGCTTTATTGATTCTTTCATCCTATATATATAGGAATCGAAATGATAACAACTTAATCTTAATACTCTTTTACATATTTGTTATGATTCCTCTCTTACACACAGCTAACTCCCTCCCTCCAGTTCCTTCATCTGGAGGAACTCATAAAGAGAGAGAAATCAAAACAAAAAACAAATTACAAGGATACAAAATAAAAGAAAATACATACAGTGACCTTAAATCTAAGAATATTTACACTGTTAACCAGAAAATACTTGACAAAAGAGAAAAGAAAACAGAATACTCCACTGTGACCTAAAATTAGACATGAATACTAGAACAGAAAAAATAAACTTGCTTCACTACAACTTGGTGCCTATGGCAAACAATATAATCACTTAACAATGTTATCTCTTAGGAGTTTCTTGAGGAGCGCCACCGTCCGGCACGAGGTCTGACACCATGCGGGGAACCCGAAGTTCTTCTAAATGGACAGTGCGTGACCGAAAAGGGTGATTAGTATCCCGAATGGTAAACAAGTTATGTTCGCGAATGGCCGTAATAGTGTAGGGGCCCTCAAACCGCGCCGCGGTCTTATTGCGCGCCGTCCGCAAGCGGCGATATACCAGCGTTCCTAACTGCAACGGGCCCTTTTTATAGACCACAGACCGGTTATTTGCCTTGTCAACACGCGTCTGTTTCTCGCGGATGAGTTTGTCCCTAACTCGCACCCACGTTTCCCGGCGATCCGTTCGTGATTGGAGCAGTTGATTTCGCAAAGCGTTATTGTTAGCCGTAATGAGGTCTCCCCTATCGCGTCTACGCTGTCCAAAAACAATTTCGACAGGGGACAATCCAGTTGCTGCGTGTATCGTGTTATTATAGGCGATCACCGCGCGTGGCATCGCATCATAAGGGTCGAGATCGCGCCCCAATTTTAGTAACCGCAAGTGTTCACCTAAAGTGTTATGTAGTCTTTCAACTGCGCCTCTACCCTTGATGTGATGGGGAGTATTCAACCGCCAACTAAAACCCAAAGTCCTACATTCGTCCCTAATCAGGGAATTGTCGAACTCCTTCCCGGTATCCGAGACAACCTCGTCAGGAACACCATAAGTCGCGCACCAGTGTAAGATCCCTTCCCAGACAGATTTAGGTGTTTTGTCCGCAATAGGGTAGGCCATCGCGATTTTGCTAAAGGAATCTACTGCCGTCAACCACGACTGCCCTTCATTCGAGTAAATATCTACCTGTACAGCCCTCAGAGGTTCCGTCGCGGTGGGTGTGGCTACCTGCGCCGCTACTGGGGGTTGGCGATCATATTTCGCCCGTTGGCATATGTCACAGCGGGAGATGCAGTCACGTACAGTAATACCCATCGACTTCCAATAGTACAGCAACTTCAATGCACGGAGTGTCTCGTCGATACCTCGATGATTAGTCTTTCCGCTATGATATACAAGGCGTTGTTGAACCGCTGGGTCGGTAACCGTTTCGACCTGCCGGAGGCAACGGATTAAGGGGTATCCCACCCCCACACGTTCCTGCCTATAAAGTCTTTTTAACTTGTCAGCGATTACTCTATTACCAATGTAAATATGGCAACCCCGACCCGGAATACTAAATTCCAGGAGCAGGCGCTCCAGCTCTGCTTCGTCGATCGTAACGGGGATGCGAATGAGGACCGTCGAAAGGCCTTCATACATGGACGCACGCGTCTCTATTCCGTCGGCCTGCTTCGATTTGATAATAAGCTGGGTTTTCTTGTCATTAATGATTTCGTCAATTTCAGGGAGCTCCGGTGGTCGGTCACCAGGGGAAGATTCCGCCGCTTGGTCCGCCTCTACCGGTGGAATATCCGGCCCGCTTTCCGCCCAATCGCGTAGATACCGTAAGGCAAACGGCTCCCCTGGGTTTTGGTCATCCTCGATGGCGTTTACGACAAGATCTCTCGACAACCAATCGGCTACCGCGTTCTCGACCCCTTTTTTGTGCACAACGTGAAAATTATATGCAGCGAGGCGCTCCTTCCAGCGCGACACTCGTGCCGAGGACTCCTTCAATGTCCCCAAGTGCAGGAGGGGCTTATGATCGGTATACAACTCGAAACGCCTACCGTAGATGTAAGGGCGAAAATATTCCACCGCCCAAACAACGGCCAGAAGTTCACGTTCGATTGCACTATAGCGCCGTTCCGCGTCATTCAGCTTTCTTCCCGCGTATGCGATCGGTTTTTCACCCCCTTCAAAATTCTGCGATAAAACGGCCCCGATAGCTATCTCACTAGCGTCCGTGGTGACCCGAAAGGGACGATGGAAATCCGGAAATGCCAACAGTGGCCGCGTTGTCAGAACTTCCCTACACCGCTGAATACACTCGAAATGTTCGGGCTCCAATCGGAACCTTCTTCCTTTCTTTAAAATGTCGGTAAGAGGGTGAGTGAGCTCCGCTATCCTAGGAATGAATTTTCGGTAATAATTGATCATGCCTAAAAACCGCCGAACCCCACGTGCGTTCTGGGGAAAAGGTGCCTCCACGATGGCCCGTACGCGCTCCGGATCCGGTTGAACGCCAACACGCGAAACGACGTGTCCCAAAAACCGTATTTCCCGCAACCCGAATTTAGATTTTTCCAGCGACAGCTTAAGCCCAAATTCGCGAACCCTGTGAAAAACTTGACGGAGGTGTTGGACGTGGTCGCTCTCGGACTTACTAAAAACAATCAAGTCGTCCATGTAAACCTGAGAATAATCCTCACCTAAACCCCGTTGGAATTCGTCCATGAGACGTTGAAAGGTCAATGGAGCCCCTTTTAACCCGAACGGCATTCTGACGAACTCAAAGTGCCCTCGCTCCCAAGAGAACGCCGTTTTGCCGATATCTTCCTCAGCCATGCGAACCTGGTGGTAACCACTTTTGAGATCTAAAGTACTGAAAACAGTCGCCCCCGACAGACGGTCTAGTATGTCTTCCACACGCGGAAGTGGGTACCGTTCCTCTCTAGTCGCCTCATTCAGTTTACGGTAGTCCACTACCACGCGATATCGTTTGCCGGCCGCACCTGGAACTTCCTGTTTCTTCTCGACAACCCAAAGAGGACTGTTAAAAGGGGAGTTGCTGGGACGGATAACGCCCTGTTTAAGTAGATCCTCCAACTGGGCCCGAATAATATCGCGCATGGCCTGAGGGTACCGCCGATCTTTAACATAAACAGGTGTTTCCGATGTAAGATGAATGCGGTGCACTGTCTTACCTGTAGTAGGTAAGAAATCCCCGTCCCGATAGAAGAGGTCCTTATTCTGATCCACGATTTGCATGAATACATTCGGTCCGCATTCAGCAGCCCCCACTGCAATATTCCGGCTGTCACCTGCGACTGTGCTGTTATATAGCCGCCGCCCTATCTGGTAACGCCAACGGCTCCCATGGACATCCATACTCAAACCTGCCCTTTGGAGAATATCGCACCCCAGTATAATGTCGTATCCCGGCATTAGTGTTTCCAATATGTGGATTCGCATTTTCCCTTCGACCCCAGTTAAATCATAAAGGTTAAAAAAGGTTTCTCCCAATGTTCGACATCTACCGTTAACCGTCGAGACCGCACACTGACATAGCTGATGGCCATCCCAAATACCTAATTTCACTGCCCCTCGTTTGCTAATTAAAGAATTTGTACTCCCCGTGTCGATTAAAAACTGAATTCCCGATTTCCCCAGACTCGCCACGGGCAACCTATTATATTTTCCTTTTTTCACGCTTGTATTAATTAAAAGATCCCCTGATTGGTTGCCCCGCCAATTGCCGTACCCTCAATCTGAACGGCCCCGCCGCGCCACTACCTCTACTCCGGACGGCCCTCCTCTCCAATTATCCACTCCACTTACCCGGTGTCTCCTTGTAGCCGGGGTGCTGCGCTCCGAGCGGATGCTCTCCTCGCCCGATGACTCCTCGCTGCTGTTACGGCCGCTGCTCCTCCTATCATGTCGTCGGCCGCTCCAGTCCTGATTGTTGACCTCCATCGGCTCCGGTGGCGGGTCCCTCCTATTCGTCCTGGAATTCCGTCTCGGACATTCTCTCGCGACGTGTCCTTGTTTCCCGCACTCGTAACAACGGGTCAGGTTACATTGGGCTGCTACATGTCCAGTACGGTTACATTCGTAGCAACGTCGTTCTGGGCGGCGTCTCCGCTCTTCTGGGCCTCTACCTGGCCGTTTCTCAGTATTTTTATTGAACTGCCTGGGACGGCTTCGATTCCTCCTTCTGGGTGACCGCACTTCTGTCCACTCGGTTTCTGTTTTCTCGAAGCGGGCTTCGTTCCGCTCTCGTGCATCTATGAGGTCGTGGGCGCACTCCACGAAGTCGCGGTCTCTTGGAAGAGAACCTGGACGGTCCATATAATGGTTAAGCTGGACCTTCATGATACCTTTCAGAAACTCTAGCTTCTGTGCTGCTTCCGCCTGGCCACACGTCTCGACCATTTTCTCGACCACCCTGTTGTATAGGACGAGAATTTTCTCGGCGAATTCGCCCTCTGATTGGTCCTGGTTCCGCCGTTCTTTCAGCACGTAAAATACGTCTTCTTCAGGGGTCCATCTCCCTCCGCCGTAAAGCTTCTTCAGCCTAGCCCTTATCGTTTCCCACGTGTGAGAGAGGTCTCCTTGTATAGCGTTTGGTCCTGGTTCCGCCGTTCTTTCAGCACGTAAAATACGTCTTCTTCAGGGGTCCATCTCCCTCCGCCGTAAAGCTTCTTCAGCCTAGCCCTTATCGTTTCCCACGTGTGAGAGAGGTCTCCTTGTATAGCGTTTAAGACGCGTCGTGATATGCGGCCGATTAAAGATGCTTCTAGTAGGCGAACGTCAGACTCCTGAAGCGTGCCTATCTCTTCCCGAGAAACTAATAGCGCCTTGATTTGGTCTGCCCCCTTAATGAAATGCTCGAGATCACCAATCACTCCGGTAAAGGGCTCCAGTTGGCTGATCACCTCGTGGATGAAGTGGGAATTTTGTGTTCTTATTTTCACCACTTCAAACTGCTTGACTTCCTCGGCCTTCGTGAGTTGCGCCTCTAATTTCGCCCTATCTACCGACGCCTGGGCCAACTGGTACTCGAGCTTCTTTATTTCCTCAGCGGGATCAGTCATGATGTCTCACTCTTGTATCGTACTCCCGAATCCCCTATCACCGATAACTAACGCGATAATCCGGATGGCTCCCGGGTTTCGGCACCAGTTACAATTATGACAAATGATTATCTTAAAAAAAGGGGGGATTCGGGCATAGAGACGACACAGGTGTATGTTAGCAACTGCTTTATTGATTCTTTCATCCTATATATATAGGAATCGAAATGATAACAACTTAATTTTAATACTCTTTTACATATTTGTTATGATTCCTCTCTTACACACAGCTAACTTATATATATATATATATATATATATATATATATATATATATATATATATATATATATAGAGAGAGAGAGAGAGAGAGAGAGAGAGAGAGAGAGATTAATGGTTTAATAATTAAAGGGATGGGTTAGATCATGTCAGTATTTTATTTTTTCATTTAGGTATAGAGCGAATTTCCCCCGATCGGGTCCATTCAGTTTATTCAGTAATTGCTCTCTAAACTCCTTTAAAACAGTACATGTTGCCAAAAAGTAATAGCTATCTTTCGGCAAGTTGAGGTTACACATAACACAGGTAGGTAACCTATCCCTCCTCAATGACTCATAGTTAAGTCCCGCCAATTCACCTATAACTATTACAGATTTGAAGTAGAGATCAATTGTGTTGTCGTGAATATGAATGAATGAATTTGAGGTTCAAGTTTTCCGTACAATGTATGAAATTGACTATTACCGTCTGCAATTATTATTCAAGCTCTGATTTTTTCTTAAATTTATTAATGCAATTGTCCGAATCCTGCGTGATAAACAACTTCTTTATTGATTCCATTTCCACTAGGTTAAAAATGTTCCCTAGTTGTCTGGTTTTAGTAATTCCAGTTACTTTTATCCTAAATATTTTAAGCTTGTTAGTGTGTATTTTCAGTCTTTTGTCAATGCCCTGTGTGTGTGAATTGTAAGTCCTAAAAGGTCTCAATTGAAGTTATAATTTTAAAAAACTGAATAAAAGTCGCAATGTTTGGATGGTTATATGTTTTTCTTGATAAGCACACTCCAGTTCATTCCTCTGTCGAATTTCTGCAAATTTTCTGATTGAAAATAACTAAGAACAATATAGAATACATACCATGGCAAGTAGTAAACGTAAGTAAAGGAGGAGTGATATCTCCTGAATTTAAACCAGTTATGTAATTTTGTAAAACTCTGTGGTTTGTCTCGGAGGCCTTTAATGAATTCGAAGGTCCTGTTAAGATTGTGATAGATGCAACATTATTGTGAACTGAGAATGGTTGACTGTGTGTATATAGAGGAGAATTTATTTGAGGGGGCAGTCAAAGAAACACAAAATTAAGTACAAACTTAATTTAATAGTGCCTAAGATTTAGGCCGAAACGTCGGCACTTCTTAATTACGTCTCTACTTAATTGTGTGTTAATTTTATTGCACCCTTAACTAATTTCTCCTCTATAAAAGATTGTTGTATTATTTGCAACATATTATAATTGCGCAGAATGTCAGAAAAACGTGTGTAAGAATGTGTGTAAAGTTGTAGAGTGCGCACCGGATCTTGAGGTACTTCTACCGCGATGTATTTAATAGAAGAAAGAGCTGACTCATGTCGCACACATGAAGGATTGGATAACATAGTAGTAGGTAGGTTGAAGTATCTTCCTCAAGTGAATCTCCACGCAATTGCCATACAAAGACAGTCCTTGTAGATTTATAAATGTGTAGTGAGTGTTCTGTGCGTGTTAGTGGGCTGAAAATTCAGTTTTATAAGAAAATATTTTTTTTAATTTTAAGTTACAATAATTTGCTCTAATATCGAAGAAAAAAATCTGGTGAACGCAACATACGAATTTCTCTTACATCCGTAATTATTTACAAAAATCAGTTAGTTTTATCTGCTTTTCATCACTCTCCGTTAAGTTTTGAGTATAAGATTAACTTTTTTTTATTCTTTAGCTTTCCAACAGTATATTATACATCTATATTACTATTAAATGTTCAAAGTCACAAAATGTGTATAAACTATTATTTTAGCTATCCTTTAGTTTGTTGTCGAATTCGTTCAATTTTTATTTTTAGCGGTTTTTTATTAATGCTAATAATATAATGTGTTTTATTTTTGAATCTACAAATTTCTTCTAAAGGTGGTTTAAATGAAGAAAATTCAAAATATTTTATTTTAAGTATTGAAGCCCTGTCTGATAATTTCAATCTTAATATATATAGCAAGTTTAATGAAAATCTTTGGAGCCGTCTTTAAGACAATTGTTAAAACATGCATACCGGAAAACATAACTATAATAGGGCATAGTTTTGCGGTTTCAGTAAAAAATGGTGTAGCATCTCGGCCGTATAGGTGTCTTAAATCTAATTTTCTAGTTTCGTACAATACATCCTCGTGCTAGACTTACCACACATAAACTTTTCGCGCGATTTGGTTACTTGGACTCAAGAGACCGTAACACGTTTATTTCAGGTAAAAAACTGAAATTCGAAAATTTTCACGGTCGCAGTTATTTCCCTTACCATGTATTTTATATATAGGTAAGTGAAAGGAAAAGCATTCTAGATATATACTATTACTACATTTTATATAGATATAATGATTAGTTCACAATGTAACTAATCATAAACAATGAGAAGGACATGAGGATAACATGCGATGAATAAATAGATAAATTAAAAATTACTCATGTTCTGTAAAATTATTTCAGTTCCAAATTAATACTACCGATCTAACATAAGGTTTAAGGTAAATAAATATAAAATACTGAGAAGCATGAGTAAATAACTGGCCGATCTGCTGCTAGGGCTTAAGTTATTGCTGTTGGGGTCGGACCACAAATCCCAGGAGCCGACAGCTGCCAGTCTCGAGTGCCCTCAGATTAGGGCCTTTAACGCTTTAATAAACGACTCTAATCTCTCAGCTGACTAAACACACCGCATATCCAAAACGTAATATGTAGAGGTACGGTATTGATTTTCTTAACGTCAGCAATATAAATAAAATTTCGATTTATTCCAGAGCACTCAAATATCAGGCAAAATGAGATATGCCAGTAAAATGAGATAAACAACAAAAAAACACCTTTTGGGTTTCTTCTTATAACATTATTCGTGTATGATATCTATCTAACAAAAAAAGCTTCAGAATGATTAATTCAGGATGAGTGATGTATTACATTGATACACTATCATGTTCATGATATTTACACTATTAATAATAATTACAATGTCAGATTTTTCAAATGTTATGTACCTTGCAAAGGTTATACTATCCCAAGATAATAAAAATGTAAATACTTTTTTCTGTTCAACTGGGACAAGCGAGATATCATTAAAGGACACTGGAGGGCAGCATGTCATAGGTTTACGACGAAGAGTTATTAAGGCTTTCTGCTTACCAAACCTCATAAATGGAATCCGCATACAAGACTGAAAAGACAAGAATCTGCTCGCCGATTTCGGTTACTTTAACATTTACTTGACAGACGCTTTAACCTATAACTTAACTACAAACGACTCTTTTACATAACAATCATAAGGCCTATCTGGAACTACGGAGTTGAGCTTTGGGCTCTACTAAACCATCAAATTCTTCCCATGTCCAATCCTTACTATCCAAAACCCTTCCCAAAATCCTTAACGCTTTGTCACGAATAAAATCATCTACAAAGACCTTAATGTTCCATATGTTGCTGATTTAGCCTGTACCAGGTATCACTCCTTCCATGAAAAACTTCACTCCCATTCTAATCCACTATTTTCACACCTTGCTTCCTTTTCAATTCCTGACAATAAGCAATGGCTTCTGAAAAGAAGATAGGCTCGAGACCTTCTAGTTTAGATTCACTACTAGAGTGCTGCCAATGGGAAGTTTTTATTCATTTTTTTTCGTGTGTTTTATCATTAAGTAGCATATTTACTCATGAAAATGAAAAGTTGTACATTTCAATAAAACATATTTTTAAAAATACTTTTTTATAACCCATGTAAAAAAGAGAAACATTGCCAAACAGAGAACCGATTCTTTAAGGCATAACTTAGCTATAAACCTTCGGTGGATTTTAAATATAATACCTGGGGATATCTTAGCATATGCTAAAGAATTGTAAGGGGCGGTAGCGATGTAGGCCGAAGTATGAAATAGCATAGCACTTAAGGTCAGGTCGACCCTTAGATTTAAGGACCCTGTCAGATGCATAACGTTTTCAGGCCCTGCCAATTGTCGTCGTAAAAGTCAGCTTACGGCTTTTTCAAGTTTTTCCCCTTTATAACTGGGGGAGTTTTTTCTCTTCGACCACTCACATCTCGTGCTTATGTTCTTTCATCGCCTGTCTGAAACTGCTTCTTCTGTTTCCTTATGAAAGAACCTTCTTTAATGAGAGCTCAGCGCAATCTTCTAATGAGAACTCTGTTACAATCAGTTAATTGGTAACATGGGCCAACTAAAGCAAAGCTTGTTGATCTCTGTTTTATGTTGAAAACGTTTTTTTCAAAGCAGGATAAAGATTAAATAGATATATTATCACATCATCTTTTGAAAGTACACTCAGGTAATAAGGTAACAAATGGTGATAGTGATTGAAAAATTATCTCTGGAAGAATTATCAGCGTTACAACAATACATTTCTGGAAGCAGCCAAAAGAGAACTATTGTAACTTGTCTCAACCTTTGTATTAATTAAAAATTATTAAATATATTTTCTGTATTCCAAAACAATGTATTGACAAATTTAATGAAATCTACAAAAAAAAAAAAAAAAAAAATTATATATATATATATATATATATATATATATATTAATAGTAATGAAGTAAAATAGTAATGTTATAGGTGGAATAATCAGGAATCAGTCATTTTTTGAATTTTTTAAAATTTTGCAAACGTTTCGGCTCAAACTTGTGAGCCATCATCAGGGCATTACTGAGCCATGTCCAAGCATAAACTGTTTTGCAGTTTGTTGTTGTCTGTTGGCCGTTTATGCTTGGGTATGGCTCAGTAATGCCCTGATGATAGCTCACAAGCTTGAGCCGAAACGTTGGCAATATTTAAAAACATTTCAAAAAATGACTGATTCATGATTATTCCACCTATAACAGTTTCTACAGTCGACTATACATCCCCAATAAAATAGTAATGAAAATAATAATACTGAAATAATACATCAATATCCTTCTATTCTTAAATTATTTTAATTCCATAGTAACAATCAGCTGATACCATCGATGGTAGCAATCATACTTTACTTCGTCTCTCAGACTTTTTCTTTTTTCAGTATGAATTCAATTGAGTTTAGTCTGGAGAATATCACTAGGCTTTAGGAAGACCAAAGCAGTGAATATTGGGAGAAAACTTTAGCAAGCCATGTTATAATTTACTTTGCACAATCACAAAAAAGTGAAAACAGAGTAACATATTTATGTCAGCTGATTGACGAATAGCTCGACAATCCTGCGCTTACTTTTCTTTTGCTTATGTTTATTTTATTTTCTCTTCTGGTATTTATTTCATTATATTTTTTATGAAATGCGATATTTTCATGAAGTGATGTCTTCCAAGGCTACAAGTAAAATATCTATCTCTGCAGGTTCAAACTCGTCTTCCACAAAGCAGAGAAACCGCTGTGAAAATAATTTTTAAAAATTCAACCACCTACCTCTTTAGGAACTAAACCACAGCCCAGCACATCATCGCAAGGAATTACTAACCAATAGCCTTTTTTCTCCCCGAATCCATGTCAGATCCTCCACAATGAAAAAGAAACCATCGTATCTTTTCCAAGGAAAACACAACCTCCTCCAATATTTGTCAAAAATATAAATTTCCAACTGCTCTTTGAACAATTAAAGAAATTTACCGACCGTAATAGATTTTCTTGTATAAGCAGAAGCAATGGCACTAAAATATTCCCGACTACTTGCTGAAATCTATAGTAAAATATCTGACTGAGACCAAAGCTAATTTTCATACCTATCAACTACGCCAGAAGAAAGTCTTAAGGGATGTAACCAGAAAACTACACCCCACAACACCAGTTGAAGCTGTCAAAGAAGAACTGACGGAGATGACGTAGAAGAAGTGCGACAAGTCACCATTATCATAAAAGATGAAATTCTACTGACTTTATTCTTTGTGGACTTGAAACCATCGGCAGGAGTGGAAAAAATGAATGACCTTAATAGATTGTACAATACTAATGTAAGAATCGAAAAACCTCGAACAAAGAAATAAATAGTTCAGTGCCATAATAGTCAGGGATATGGTCATACCAGAACATATTGCCATCACACACTACGCTGTGTGAAATACGGTGAACATCATAAATAAGAAGAATGTAAAAAATCAAGTTTGTGCTCTGTGTCTCAAGGAACACCCGGCTAACTACAAGGAATGTCAAATCTACAAGAACCTCAAAACCAGATACCAATAACTTCAGAATACGGATAAGAGAGCTGTACCAATCAGAAGCAGAAGAGAACCTTCTAAAATCATAGATTATAATGTAACATTTGCTATTCACTTTAGGTGGGAACCAGAACAAAGAAGCCGAGGCCTTGCCAGAACAACTCATACCACATTACCATCAACCCATTCCACAACCACCTATTTCTCAAAATTTATTCAACCCTCAAAAACCCCATCCACATGAATTTTTTCATATTCCTCCTACATCATATGTCTGGGACATAAGTATTGTACTTTGATGAAATCTTTTATCACTGAAATTAAATCCCTTCTTATGCCACTAATATCACTCCTTGATTATATCGTATTAAAATTAATTCCTTCCTTAAAACATCTCCTTTCTTCTTTCAGGGCTTGTGACAAGGCACTGTGGAATGTCATAAAGAAAAATATAAAAAATCACCATATTTCCCATCCCATTCCCATCACTCCATAATGTTTCCTGGGGTCCGTACGATGAAGACAAAGCCGAGGAACTGGCCGAATACCTTTCCGCAGTATTCACAACTCATTCATCTCTTATAAATGTAGAGATAAACTATTTAAAATACATTTTACAATAAAATAAATAAATCTAATTTCAATGGGCTCTATAATAAATTTAATAACCTTTCAAAAAGACTAATCAAATGATAGAGAAAACTATCATAATCCGTCGCGTGGTTTAAAAGTAGTTCACGAAAACCATGAATCGCGATGTAATTTTATATAGAGAGAAGATACCGAACCGTGTTCTTTATTTTATGCTCTAGCCTCATTTCATTATTCTTATCTTAAATCCAAATCTTTAACTTAATGGAATTATGCTACTCTTAATTTGAATATGATGAAAATTCCCGAATGTGTAATCTACGTCATACTTTCCCAAGTTTTATCTAAAAACTATTATTACTTTGATGTATTGAATTAAATTTGCATCGGATTTTCCCTATTTCTCTCGGAACTACAGAATTCCCTACCAGACCACTGCTCTAGGTGACACATGGGTTTTATATCATTCCGGGCTTACACCTCCGACTATTTATGGCAATCCCTGCTAGTGCAGTCCCGATTTCCAGGCTGCTCCGCTTGAATAAAACATCTCAATCCTTGTCCATCTCTATTTATGCCCTGTATCCGTTTTTCCAGCTACTGCTTAGCTTGAGATTTTTTCAATCTCTCGCGTACCTTAAACCTCTAAAAAAAGATGTTTATTATCCGCAATAGTTAACTTGCAATTTTATTATTTATTCTAATAAATCAATAAAGGAATAAACGTGTGATCGTGTGAAAGTCATCCCAGGAAAGGTTTGCCTAGCCTCCATAATGTGATTGATAATCTGCTGTGCAAAAATATTGCATCACTTCGATATTTTTTAATATCTCATAAAACATTACTTCAATGCTTTCTTTTCTGGCGATTTTATTTAATAAGACTGTTGTGAAGTATGTATAAAAGAAATTTATAGCATTAAAAATTATCTGGGAAGGGATAAATAAAAACAAACAAACAAAAAATGAAAATGTCTCTTTCTTGACATAAGAAAAATAAAGAAAAAAAACATTTAAATATGGTTAACAATCTTCTAACAATATCTTGTCAGCCCTCCCCTAGCACGGATAATCTCTCTGAGTCTCTCAGGCATCGAAGAAATAACGTTCACGATGACGGCCTGGTCAATATTCTCCCATTCCTCCCTGAGAGCTGTCTCCACCTCATCCAGGGTTGTCGGGAGGTTTTGCCGACTTCTGAGCCGCCTCTCTATCACATCCCAAATGTGCTCAATGGGATTGAGATCAGGGCTTCTTGGTGGGATCTCCAAAAGTGTGATTCCAACCTCCTGTAGGTATTGTCGGACAACATTCACCGTATGGGGTCTTGCATTGTCTTGTAAAAAAAGGAAGTTATCACCCACATATGGGGCAAAAGGGATCACGTGATCATCAATTACCTCTGTCAAGTACCTGTGAGCAGTCAAAGCCCCTCCAGTTATCCTGTGGAGCTCCGTTCGTGCCTCGATGCTGATTCCGCCCCAAACCATTATTGAGCCCCCTCCAAAACCTAATCTGTAGGACATGTTGCAAGCTGCGTACCTCTCTCCTCTCCTTCTCCACACTCTTTTCCTTCCATCAGGTGAGTGCAAAGCGAATCTGGACTCATCACTAAACAGAAGTCGCCTCCAATCATCTTCTGTCCATTCGGCATGTTGTCGAGCAAATGCCAGTCGGGAAACTCTGTGTGCTCTAGTAAGAAGAGGCCCAGTTGCAGGTATTCTAGACGATAAGTTGTTCTCCCTAAGACGCCTTCTAACTGTAGAACTTGAAATTTCAACATTCCTGAATTGGCTGATGAGTCCTCGTAGCTGATTTCCCGTGAAAGTACGATTTCTCAAGGCAGATAGCCGAAGAAATCTGTCTTCTTGAGCCGTAGTTATCCTTGGCCTGCCTTGCTCGGGTCTTCAACCCTAGCTGCTGATCTTCCTGTGCCTACGAAGAACTCTTGAGACTGTGGATTGGTTTACTCTAAGTCGCTGAGCAATTTCACGCTGACTCATTCCAGTTTCAGAAAACGTCACTATTCTGGCACAATCTGTTTCAGTTAAGTGAGTCTCGCGGTTCATAATTTGCAGAAAAAAGACTCTTTGAAGAAACCACAAGAAAAAAATTGAAGAAAAATCTTGAAAAGCTATTGTGAATAGGACAAAGGAAAGTTGCATACTGGCTGATTTAGGAGTAATTACCTTCATTTGGCTTACAGAGTAGGATAAAGCCTTAATTCTCTACTTTTGACCTTTGGCATAGACAGTATTATGTTAAGTATCAAGAGATCAAGTTTAGGAAAATGTGTATAAAGGAATACAATTTTTTTTAATTTAATTTTATCCTGATGCAATATTTTTGCACAGCAGTTTATAACAAGACGAAAAACTTTAAGCTTGAGATTGATCTTGGCTGAAATGTAATCCTTTTCTAAGCAATCAACTTTAAAAAAAACAACTAAATAAATAAACTTGTATTACTACAAAACCATAAAGGCTAAAGACTTTTTTTTTATTGAATGGTTAGGTATTAAATGCTTTTATTAATCTGCTAAATGGTACCTTGTATAAAAACATTTTTAGAAGTACCCGGGAAGAAATTTCCTAAATATATTATTCCAGAAGATTTCGGAGATACAATATGCGATTCCATATATTACATTTTTTATGTATTTAGGCATAATTACTGTGATGATTGATCTGTATTATTTCGCTTTAAATTAATTTTACCACTAATTGTTTGTTAAGAAACAGTTGACTTCTTTCATCCTAAATGAATTTAATTGGAAGTTAAAACTAATTATTCCTGAGCCTTTTGTTTTCCCTCTTTTCAGCTCTGAATAAAGAACTTATTGTAATTGGAAATACTCAAGGATTGATTTCATTAAAATATACAATGCCATTATTTATAATCATATATAAAGAGAAAAATTCTACTTGTAATGTTTTCTACAAAATATAATGTTTTATATTTTTAATAAATATAAAATCTAACATTCTTAAGATTAATAACTCTTAATCTTAAAAACATTTTTTTTTCATAAAGCTCGTTATTTTTAACTATTTTTAGAATGATTTATATATTAACTATTTATTTGCATTCCATAGAAGAATACAATAGAACAAACCTAAAACCTTAAATGATAATAAAATATTTTTTTTTAAATACGCAACTGTCCTTATAAATATCCTTAACAATGGATTTTCGACTCCTAGCTCCTTAACCTGTTAACCGAGGTATATGTATAAAAACGCTAATCGTGAACGACGTCGAATTTACGAATCCACATATAAATAAACAAAAAGTATATAATTCATGTATTTTAAGCATAGAAAATAATAATACGAAATTACGTCCGTGAAATTACGTAATTAAGTGTTTCCTCCCGTTATATGTCGCATAGTTAAAAAAGGTATTCCCCGGGTAACAGGTTAGTTGCTCATTTATGTCCATAGGACTTTTTTTGAGGTCTTTAATTCAATCCTGATGCCTGGCTATTTCAACTTGAAATACTTTGTACAGGAAAGTAAAAGCAAGTATTATAGTATTAAATAAATCATAGAGTTCTTAAAAACGTAATGATTTTTAGACAATCAGTTTTGAAAAAAGTTTGTTTTTAGGAAAAAAAAAATTAAACTATATTATTTTTTTCATTAGTTCTAAAATATTATATTTCAGAGACTTAGTTCATCATCAATTGAAAAGTTGTAGGTTTAAATATTAGGTTTAAATTTTTGTTAGGCCTACCAACGGATTTTCTCAGTAAAAAAAAAAATAAAATGCTTGTTATGAAAATTCTCTGTTTTCTATAAAGCTCGTACCATTCCCCTACCTCGCCCCGAGAACTAACGAGTTTAGTGAAAGCACTCAGGCTGTATCAAGAAGAAATAAACAAAGTTAGAATTGTATGGAACAGTTTTCCATCCTGCCTAGTGAAATTTATGTCTGATTGATTAAATCATTCTTAAAAGACTCTACAATCCGTGTCAAAGTATTGATCTAGTAAATAGAATTCAGATAGTGAGGATATATAAATGATGGCGAAATTATTTAATGAAAAAAAATATGTGTATGTATGCATAGTAAGAAAAAAATCTGGTGCGGGCAACACACGACTTTCACTTACCTCGGCTGTTAAAATAAATTTGTAAACTATAAAATATACTTCAATTTGAACACAAACAGACCTTTTTGCGGAACCTGGTCATTTGGACTCGGGAGTCCCGATAACGTGTATTTCCGATGGAAACTGGAATTCAAAAATTTTCAGGGTCTGACAACAATGACTAAAATTCTTAATACTACCATACAAAGAATCAATGAAATTTAACTTATGATTATAATAATGATAAAGGATAAAAAATTCTAATTTAATTCTTGAAATATCACCTATATAATAGTAAGAACAATGATGGAAGATATATATAGATGGAGAAAAACTGACTGTACCTCCCAACTTAACTATCCCTAATTCTGTTTAAGGTATCCAAAGATAACAGGGAGGAAAAAATAATTGTTTTTCTCCATATATATCTTCCATCATTGTTCTTACTATTATATAGGTGATATTTCAAGAATTAAATTAGAATTTTTTATCTTGTATCATTATTATAATCATAAGTTAAATTTCATTGATTCTTTGTATGGTAGTATTAAGAATTTTAGTCATTGTTGTCAGACCCTGAGCATAAATCAGTACGTATTTTCCATTCTACCTTTTCCTACGTATTTTCCATCCTACCTACCCCCCCATCTACCATACAGTACCTAGTTTCCATTCTCCCACCATGCGGTACGTATCTCCACTCTACTTCATATTTTTCTATTTCATGTAAATTATTGATACCTGTGTAAATTTTGTTAAGTGAACATTTTTATTTTTTCTGTATAACACTTTCATTATTGTAATATGGTCATTGTATTTTAATTAAGTTTTTTTTTACATATACAGTTCTTCTGTTATTTCTTAATACCGACGTTTCTCTAGCTAAATAGGTTATATAATATGGTATGTAATGTCATTGAAATTATATTCTTTTGTATCTTTTTAGCCCTGATGATGACCCACAAAGGGGGTCGAAACGTTGGCAAACAATAAAATAGTTGAAACTATTTAGTTGTTTCATTTAATGACCGCCACCCGGACTAATTCCTTCCAGTAATTCTCAACGGTCAACTAATTACATCCACAATCTTTTAAAAATAGTTTTCCTTTTGTATTGTGCGATGAAAACTTCAAAAAGCAAAATTTAATAAAAAGTAAGAAGGATTGGTATCGGTTTCCCTCATCCGCATTAAAAGTACCAAACTTCTGAAACGGTTTTTCTAACTTAACCTATTGAGAGGAATGGGTAAAAAAGTAAGAAAAGAGTGAAAAGTTTAAAAAAAAAAGAAGAAAAAAGTGGGTTTCAGTTTACCTTTTTGAACAAAGTTGACTCCGAGCCGATAGCCTGATTTCCTCAGTTCTCTTCCACTCCTCTCAAGAAATCATCTTCATTTGAAAGCTTCTCAAACCTTTAATTTCCAGCGCGTTCCAACCAAAGAGTTAATTTACCCTTTCTTGAACTGGCATTGGCGGCAACCTTGACACAATGCTTCCACTTTATCAGTCCTTTTTTCTTTTCCTATTCACAATAGATTGTAATTTATTCTTAGGAGTAAGAAGGAGTTCTCTCAATCACGGAAACTTTTATCCAAGTAAAACACGGTATTTGTTAAGTTTTTAAATAATCTTTTCTTACAATGTTTTATAGAGATTTACAGGAGTGCCGTTGATTCAAAAGTTTATTTGAATTTCTATTAGGTGCACTCTATACAAAACAAATATTGGTTTCTCATTTTATGAATATTCTACCAGTGAATTCTATAATAAAATTTAAACATATATATTGGTATATAATTGCTGAGGTTTTAATTTTCACTTCGGAGCGAGATCATGAAAACATGTTAGTTAAAAATAATTAATGATAATTAATTAATACGGATTTGGGGTTACCAACGTTTTAACGAAAAATTTTGTTATTTTATTTTACCAGCACGGGTTCCTATACTGTGATGGCTTAGTCACTCGTCTAAATAAAATCATAGGTAACAGATTCATCCAATATTTTCGTGCAGATTTATATACTTTTCAATTTAACAAAAAACATATACTAAATTTTACAAAAGCACAAAATAGGGTTAAGCTGTGAATTTTTAAATATTCATTGTTCCAATATCACTCATAAAAATCTTGAGATCAGTCAAAACAAAGGTAGTGAAATTTAACAAAAATAGTGTAAAATTATTAAATATGTGACTACCATAATATAATATTGATTATATATAATTATTTAATTTCCCATTATTGTATATTATTATAGATATTGATAAATTGCCCATGTTTTCTATTTTATTTTCAAGGGCAATTAATTTTCACTTTTAATTTACCCGCCTTCTACCTGCCTTATTTCATAATTTTAATTCTTACCACATACTTTCGATTTTTTTCCCTTTTATTTTCAATCTACATCTTTTCAAGATCTTGCCTGATGTTTCTGCTATTAACAGTCATTTGTTTGGGATTTTTCTTTTGGGAGTTTTAGTAATGACCAGAAAATTATAAGAAATATGCAGTTATGACCAGTTAAACATAAAAAAAATTTGATATTACAAGAAATGTTACTTGTTCTTATTTATCTCTTATATGTTTTTACTTTTTTCTGTTTTGATGTATGTTCTATTACAATGGTTCCCTACAATTTTTTTGTGAATCTCTTCATCCAGTCAGTACAATAGTAAGGACACCCTAAAAGAAAAATAATTGAAAAAAAAGTACACTATATACTCCGCACTGTATAAGATCACACCATTCCGACCTTTACTTTCCTACCCATAGGACAAACAATTTTGATCGTTCCTTCCTTGTCCACTCCTCTACTTCCTGGAATTCTCTACCAACTCATATCCGCTATGCTGCTTCAAAATTGTGATATTTACATTCTTGACATCTTACTTTAAAAGAGGAGTAATTTTTGTTCATTGTCTATATTTAAACTCTGTCATCTATTAATTTATTCCAATTTTGTTCATCACAATATTTTCTAAGAATTGTTTTTGTTTTATTTTGCTATTATATATATTTTTTGTGTGTGTATATATATATATATATATATATATATATATATATTATATCTGTGTGTGTGTGTGTGTGTGTGAGTGTGGGATATATACACATATATTAACCCTTAATTGTAAATAGTAATCAAGTTTGTTAGTAATCTCTTCATGACGCCTTCTCTCGTGACCCGCTTCGCAATTTCATTAGACAAGAACACAATTACATATGCGGACAATAGGGTCTAGGTACTCGGAGAGATTGAATGGTCGGAAGCAGGCCGACAATAAAACAAGGCCACAGTAAAAGCTTCACACGAGCAAGACTCCTCTCAGATAATGGAATTCCCTTCTAATCAACTGTAGTAAACTGTGGCCCCAGTTTATGTATCCTCTATCCTCACATCTTTGTCTGCATTTTACGACCCTTCGTTTTATAGGCTGGAAGAAAGGTCTATTTTAAGTCTTTCCGCTGACAAAGAAATAATCAATACAGGATCTAGAAACTCTGTGAAGGACATGGTTTTACATAGATAGCGATACATCTTTATGAAGACAGTTCTAAACTTGCCCATTTTACTTTCACACACCTATATATGAACAATATAGTACAAAAAGTACTGAATTCGAATTCCAGTTTTCAACGGAAATATACATTTTATGGTCTCCTCAGTTCCGAACCAAGTACCGAAAAAAGGTCTGTATTTGTGGTTGTGTTTGGTAAGTCTAACACGAAAACGAGAAGTCGTAAAACACTGAAATTTCATATTTAGAACAACTATTTTTTTTTTCATTGGCGCGACAGACCGTGCAGGTCCTGGGCCTCGCGGTGTGATCTCCTGAGAGATTACACTCACGTTTCACTATGAGATTCGTAGTGTAGGGTCGTCACTCCCTACGCCTAATTTTGTGAGTGGCCACCATTTGGCTGACGTGTCTCACATACCCCCGGGGGAGAGACTGCGAGTGAATCCCCATTTAATTACATTATTATAAAAGCCCCACCGGGATTGGGATTCGAACTCGCAACCTGTAGCATGAGAAACTAGCGCGCTAGCCACTCAGCCACGGGCTCCCCCGACAATTATACGCCCCAATATGTTACAAAAACTTTTTCAGTGATATCGACTGACTGAAAGTGCTTCTTTATACATTATATGAAATTTTCACGATTTTCTCAAAAACGTCTCTAACAATTTTGATTAAACTCAGTATATCGACGTAAAATTGAATGGGCTTTAATATCATATAGGTTTAATTCCGATTGAAGTTGTCTGACAGGGCTTAAATAACGATATCTTTAATTTTCGTTTCGTAAAGTACCTTTAATTTTATAAATTCAGAATAATTACCCCTATGATCTTTTTAAAATTGATAAAAAGTGACTAAATATAAACATTGAACGAGCTTGATAACTAACTCAGGAGGAAAAGACCAAAAATATGTTTTAAAAGTAACTTATACTGGGTAGATTCTTCTCAAGATTTTTTTCAAGCCAATGTTCTGTAAATAGCTCATTTACTTGTACTGTGTACATTTGTAAATATCAGTAAAATAATTTAAAAAATAAATAAATAAATAAAAAGTAACTTTTGTCTTTTTGAACCTATGAACAGCAACAAAGGTAGATGTATAATATACTGTTGTAAAGCTAAACATTTCAGAAAAAAATCTGGTGCGCGCTTCACACGACTTTCACTTACCTCCGTTGTTAAAATCAATTAATATAGTTGATATAGTTAGAAATTTTTAAATACAATTAGAGATAAAAATAAATGGTTAAAGAATAAATTACATTGAATCTTAATAGAAACATGTGTTTTAATAAATAATCAATTATATTATTATCTATGAAAACCATTTAGTTTTATCGGCTTTACACTACTCTCCGTTAACTTTTACAATTTTGTGTATAAGATAATAATTTTTCTAAAATATTTAGCTTTCCAACGGTATATTATACGTCTATATTACTGTTTTTATGTTCAAAAACACAAAAATTGCGTAAAAAAATATTTATGGTCTTTTCTCTTTTAGTTAGATATCGTATTCGTTCAAATTATATATTTATCCGTTTTTTATCAGTACAAAATAGATGATATAGTTATTTTTATAGAATCTACAAAATCAAAGGTACTTTATAGGAAGAAAATTTAAAATATCGCCATTTAAGCCCTGCAAGACTATTTCAATCAGAATGAAACTTACATGTTATTAAAGCCCACTAAAGTTTACATCGATATGTAGAGTTTAATCAAAATCGTTACAGCCGTTTTTGAGAAAATCGTTAAAAGGTGCAAAATGCATGGTATAAAGTGGCTCTTCTGGTTAGCTGATTTTTATATATAAATAAGTTTCTGTAACGTGTCGGGCGTGTAGTTTTCTTAATTATGAGATTGATCAGCTGATGCGCTCGATGATAACAGTCATACGTTACATCGTCTCTCAGATTATTGCTTTTTTCAGTAGGAATTCGCTAGAATTCAGTCTGGAGAACATCACTAGACCTCAGGAATATTACGGCAGTGAATATTGGAGAAGTTTCGGTAAGCAAAGTTATAATTTACTTTGTACAATCACGAAAAAGTGAAAGAAGGGTCACTGATCAGCTGATTGCCGCTAACTCGGCAAGCTCGGGCTTGCTTTTCTTTTAATTATCTTTCTTTTATCTTTAATTCTTATCTCATAATTTATTTATTATTATTATTTTCTTAATCAATGAGATATTTTCATCAAGTCATGTCCTCAAAGTCTGTAAGTAAAAGATCTAGATCTGCAGGTTCTAACTCGTCTCCCACAAAACAGAGACCCCGCCGTGAACAAAAAAAAAAATGATTCCACCAGCGACCGCGTCAGCTACCTCATTAGGATCTGTTCCACAGCCCAGCACATCATCACAAGGAATAACTGATGAATCTCCGTTTTTTACACCGAATCCATTTCAGATCCTCCAAAATGAAAAAGAAACCATGGAATCTTCTCCTATACCCAGAGAACCACTACCTCCACCAATATTTGTTAAAAATATTAAAAATTTTAAACTGATGTGTGCGCATTTAAACAAAGTAACAGATCCTAATAGTTATTATTGTATAAGTAGAACCAATGATACTAAAATATCTCCGACTACTGCTGAAACCTACAGAAAGATTGTAAAATATCTGACTGATACCAAAGCTGACTTTCATACTTATCAGCTGCGCCAAGAGAGAGCATTAAGGGTCGTAATCAGAAACCTACATTCCTCAACACCCGTTGAAGCAATCAAAGAAGAACTGACAGAATTAGGATTCCAAGTGAGGCAAGTCACCAACGTTCTAAAAGATAAAAGTCCACTGCCTCTATTCTTCGTGGACTTGGAACCATCAGCAGGAGTCGAAAAAATCTATGACCTCAGCAGACTGTACTATACCCGTGTAAAAGTTGAAAAACCTTACACAAAGAAAGAAATAGTCCAGTGCCATAACTGTCAGGCATATGGTCATACCAAAAGTTATTGCCATCACATACCACGCTGTGTGAAATGCGGTGAACAGCATAAAACAGAAGAATGTACAAGATCAAGATCAGCACCCGCTGTATGTGCTCTGTGCCTCAAGGACCACCCGGCTAACTACAAGGGATGTGAAATCTACAAGAAACTCAGAACCAGATACCAAAAACCTCAGGATCCGAATGAAACAGCTGTACCAACCAGAAGCAGAAGAGAACCATCTAAAGTTGTAAATTCTAACGTGTCATTTGCCCACTTGCTTGGAGGTGGTAACCAGAATCATGAAGTCGAGGCACTGCCGGAACAACATTTTCCTCAACATTCTCAATCTATTGTACAAGAATCTATCCCTCAAAGTTTACCTAATCTTCAAAAAACTCCTCAACATCAAATTTCTCATATCCCTCCACCATCAAACGTCACAGATCTTACCAGTCTAATGACATCGTTCATCTCCGAAATCAAATCTCTTGTTATGCCGCTTATATCACTCCTTACAAATCTAGTATCGAATCTAATCCCTGCCTTGAAAAATCCTTAAATGACTTCACCTAACTCCTTATCCATTCTCCTTTGGAATGCGAATGGTGTTAGAAATCATACTGACGAACTGACAGCGTTGTTGCAAGACAAAACAATCGATGTTGCACTTATAACTGAAACAAGACTAACGACTAAACAGTACTTCAAAATACCGCAATACATGACATACCGTACTGACCACCCAGACGGTAAAGCCCATGCCGGTTCTGCTATCATTGTCCACCAATCCCTCTCTCATCATTTACTCCCACTTCCCACCTATGATTTCCTACAAGCCACAGCCATAGTAATCAAGACTTTTTCCTTTCCGGTAACCCTCACATCTGCATATTGCCCTCCTAAACATTCCATTTCCAATTCTGAATTTATATCCTTCCTGGATTCCTTAGGAAATCGTTTCATTCTGGGTGCAGACTTAAACGCCAAGCATCAGCAGTGGGGTTCCAGAACCACGAATTCTCGGGGACGAAATTTGCTGTCTGCACTCAACTCCCGAAATTTTAATATCCTGCCTCCTAACTCCCCTACCTACTGGCCAACCGATCCTAACCGCAATCCTGACATCCTCGACTTCTTTATCCACAGCGGATTAGGCTCTCTCAACTTGTCTTTAACTCGCCTTGATGAACTATCCTCAGACCATAGTCCACTGATCCTAAAAGTATCTCTCACTCCAATTCCAAAACCCATTCCACCATCATTCATCCGAGGCCCTGTCAACTGGAACCTTTTCCGCCAAATCCTGACTGATAATATTGACCTCAGAGTAACCCTCAAAACCCAAGATGACCTAGATAATTCCGTCTATTCCTTTACCACCGCCATCCAACAAGCTGTCTGGACTGCTTCCTCTCCTAAACACTCCAATATAAATCCAGACCAAAATCATTTTCCACAACCTATTATAGACCTTATCCACACCAAACGCCGAGCAAGATCATTATGGCAGCGCACCCGACACCCAACAGATCGCCGCTCCTATAACTTCTATTGTAGACAATTGAAGAGGGAGTTGGCGAACTTCCGTTCCCAGTCCTTTAATTCCTACCTCTCCTCTCTATCAGCTCGTGATAATTCCCTGTGGAATGTCACGAAAAAGATCCTAAAATACCATCATGTTTCCCATCCTCTCCGACGTGGTGATGACTCCTGGGCTGCGTCTGATGAAGATAAAGCCGAGGAATTCGCCACACACCTCTCCAAAGTATTCACTCCTCACCCGGAATCCCACATCAATCACACCGCAAAAGTGCAAGACTTTCTTATGTCACCGATTCCACTTTCCCTACCTCCTAAAGCTATTAATCCCTCTGAGGTCAAATATCTTCTCCAAAAACTGACTCTCCGTAAATCTCCTGGACACGATCTCCTTACTCCCCCGATCCTCCGACAACTTCCGCAGAAAGCTATTATATTCCTTACTTATATTTACAACTGCATCCTCCGCACCACCTATTTTCCACTGTTATGGAAACATTCCACCATCATCCTTTTTTTAAAACCAGGTAAACCTTCCAACAACACTTCATCCTACAGGCCTATTAGTCTACTCCCCATCCTCTCAAAAATCTTCGAAAGGCTTCTTCTAAAACGTATCCTACCCATATTAGAATCTCAAAATCTTCCTTCCCATCAGTTTGGATTCCGTCCTCAGCATTCCACAGTTCAACAGGGGCTCCGAGTTGTAGACCATATTTCCTCAGCTCTTGAATGCAAAGAGTATTGTTCTGGTGCGTTTCTGGACATTGCGCAAGCTTTTGACCGGGTATGGCACACTGGATTACTCTTCAAGCTGAAAACCCATTTGAATTCGAAAATTTTCACGATCGCAATACTTTCCCTTACTATATATTTCATATATAGGTAAGTGAAAGTAAAAAATATTATGTTATATACGAAGTTGGCAAATAGGGAATAAAGTTACTGATAATGTTGCTTCACACTTTGACATTGCTATATTCTTTAATCTTTTTATTTAAATTAACTAAAAAGTCGTGTGTTGCCCTGTCAGTTTAGTAAGTGCATTTTTTCTAGCAATTCACCCTTCATGTAGACATAATAATAATAAATAACTTTATTCTGGGACTAACAACTTAAGAAAAACAATGAATAGACACTTTGATATCATTTAATTGTTATTTGCAATGGTGTAATATAGATATATTTGTACAAAAATATGGAATCTATACAAACGAAAAATCTCATAAAATATAAAATTGTTGCAGAAATTTTAAATACAATAAATTAATTATTTCACAAAGCTAATATTAGGGGAAAATAAATAAATTATTTCTTACATTAAAAGTACGATATTTGAACTGAATTTTCACATTGGATGTGCGTTTTTTTGGGATGTCAAAAGGTGCTGGAAAAAGAATTTGAATGAGAGTAGGGAAGAAACATGCTGAATATGAGTAGGTAGGAGTTCCAGAGGGCAGTAAATGTTTAATTAAACTGAATTTTTTTTCACAAATATTGGTTTAGAAACATTCGTGGTCATAGAAACTGCATCACCCATGCTTTAATTTTTTATCGTGATGAAATTGATCCAATCGAATATATCTATTTTGTTACTTGTTTGCATCATAAACTAATTGAAAAAATAAACGTTTCCTAGTTATTTTAACGACTACCTTTAAAAAATCTGTAGTTATGTTAAAATCTTAAGCATTTGCAATTCAAAAAAATTAACATTGTGAAGTTACATGAAGTGGAAGTTCACGGGAAATGCTTAAAATTAAAATTAATATTATAATAATGTAGTATGAATGTTGTACTTGATCACTATTGAAAATTTCCTAATTAGGACAGATTGTAATATTACTTGATTAAAATTGTTTTTGGAAAAAAACAAAAAATAAAGCTATATATATATATATATATATATATATATATATATATATATATATATATATATATATATATATTATTCACTTCATGAGGAAATTTAGATTTCTAAACACGGGATTCGTCAGCCCTCCAGATGGAACTAAATTACGCTTATCTGCCTCCCCACAACGAACCAATAGGCTTGGGTGTGAGGAGAGATATTCCTTATCAGCCGTCTTCAGGTGAAAATTCATCACAAATAATTAGCAGATTGAATAATCGTATTCAGCCCGTTTTGGGCCTTCTGCCAGAGCACGTTCACTTCACTCAAGCTATGAACCCTCCAAATGGTCCCTAATCAAATAACGGTAGGCTCATTAACAGTCTGACACAACATAAAATACTTCAATTATTTAAAAAATGCTGGACAAACATACATAAAGAACCTGACAAGAAGACGTGCTGCTGGATACTGTTCTCTCTCATGCCTGACTTATTATTATTTTTTTTATCATTTTTACATTTTCCTGGTTGTCACAATTCTGCTGACAGGTGCAAATAAATAAATGAAATGAAAAAACAAATCATTTTCCACAGATCTTTATGTTTTGTTTTTTTAACCTCGAATGTATAATATTATCGACTATAATGTATTATTAATATATAATGTATGTGTACTCAGTATTGTTTTAAAAGATGCGTTCATGTACAATTTGTTGTATTGAGTGCTCAATTTCTATTACCTCGCCTGTAATTCACTTTAGATAACCGAAGTATAATTTAATTTTTTAGTTGGCCAATTAATAAAGTAAATGTACAAAATCATGATGTGTTAAAAGTATTCTCAAATCGTAATATTTTGTTTGCTACTTTCAAATGTTCATATTCCCATTAATCCTCAAAATAATTTAATTTTGTAAACAGTTATTTTTGTAGAGCGGACATGAAAATAATGATCAACAGTTTTAGCTCTGTGAGAAGAAATGTAAAAGTCATAATGGTGTGATCTAGTTGCAAGTGAATGGACTGAGTAGCTAAATTGTAGGATACTGTGGATGTATGGAGGGGGTTAGGAATAAATGATTTGATAAAAGTATGTTCCGAGGTTAGATGCATCTTCGAATCGCCGTTTATGTAGAAACAACTGTAGTTATATATGATTACTTTTCTACTGATATAAAGTGACGGAGGCAGAAGTTAGTAAATTTCTAGAAATAAATCAGAGGAAAATATTCTAATTTACAATGACTCTTGTTTCTGTCCATCCACGCTTTCTTCGTAATTAATGATGAAAATTAAAAACATCATGGGGATCTGATATTGCATTTTTTTTTTTTTAATCTTTCTCCAGCCTACGTATAAATTTTTCAAATGAAAAGTTTAAAATATAATTAAAAATATTCCTAAAAATCCAGGTCCGCAAAAAACTTACAAACGTATGCTCTTCCTTACTTTTCCTATGATATTGAGTTCCTGAACTTCTTCTTTGAGTATTGACAAAGGAGACCAAAAGGAAACAATCGGCAAGCTATTTAATTCTCCAGCAAGGGGACTGCTGCCTTTTGCTAAACCTGGAAGAGCGCTCCGACCTCTCATCTCCTGAGATTACTCCTTAAGCCAGTTAGGCCTGGATCCAGCTCTTTTATATTTATAAACTGTCCTTTAGGGATTCCTTTACTTTCTTAGCAATAGCAGCAAGGATAAGTCTTCGTCAATTCAAAGCCATTTATGATCAATGGATTAGAAAAAAATTAATAGATTAAATTATTTACTAACTTAATTATTTAAATAGGTAAAAAAGAGAAAGATTTAAATTCATAACCTTTGGAGCGCACAATACACGACTTTCACTTACCTCCATTGTTAAATTAATTTTTTGAATACGGTTAGAGACGAAATATATAAGTATGTGAAAGAGATGGAATAATTTTAAAGAATTATGTGTTTTATTAAATAATCTATTATATTATTATCAAAACAATCAGTTAATTTTATCCGCTTTTCATCACTCTCCATTCCATATTACAACTTTGTGTATAAGATTATATCTGTTCTAAAATTTTTAGCTTTCCAACTATTATACGTACATTATGGTTCTTATCGTAAAAACAAAACAAAAATTACATCAAAAATAATTTGGCACTTTTCTCTTTTAGTTGATTATCAAATTCGTTCACTTTGTATAATTAACCGTTTCTTATCAGTTAATAACTTGAAATGGTTAATTTTTTCGAATGTACAATATTGAAGATACTTAAGAGAAAGAAAATTTAAACTATCGGCATTTAGACCCTGTCAGAGTATTTCAATCAGAATGATCATATTAAAACCCATGGGCAAGCCAACCCTGGCAGATGGCCCTAGGATTTTTTTAAAGGAGCCTGTTCGATGTCACTTACTCGTCAAAGATAAATTATTTATCTTTTTTTCCCGATTCATTAAATTCTTAATATATTAAAATTATTTATTTCTTACTATTTCTAACAATGACAGATGTCTAATTACATCAAATATCCGAATGAAATTTACTTTAGAGAAATAAATTTTGAATATTTGTAATTTTGAGTCTTATAAGACTATTTGAATGAGGATAAACATACATGACATTAAAGCCTATTGAATTTAATATTGATATTACAAATTTAATTAAAACCGTTAAAGCCATAGCGTATGGTACATCTTGTTCTAAAAGCTGTAAATTTTTTACAACTTATTTCAAGGGTAATATTTCATAAATAAACTTACCCTTCAGAAAATTATCATCATGATATGTTGCATAATTTTATTTATAATATCACATGAGTTATCTTCGGGGTTTATTTCATGTCCCAGTCAGTTTGTTGAACAGGTTATATATGCAGTTCTACCTAAAACAAATGACAAGTTATTTGCTCGAAGGGGATTCGGATATTGATGCTTAGTGACACCGCGGAAGAGGTATCTTCATCTTTTTCCGACAAGCCCCCACCACCCTGGAAGGAGATGGATGGTTCCAGCCCTAACCGACTGCTCCTGGCTGGAGTGGGGCAGGCTACCTTATTGATGGCCCACTCTTCCACTTCCACCATGCAAATCACCATCTGAGGCAGATAGTTTCTCCCTTTCCCTTCTCACTGCTATCTCCCTTTTGTTAAAGTAATGCAAATTCAGAATGACCTCCCCTTAATGGTGATGTTATTTTACAACCAAAAGAGGATAAACCAGAAAATTTAGAAATATATAATATTTTAATTTTTAAGAAATCACATTAAATTTATAAAGCTTAGAATTCTCATAGATATAGCTACACAGCGTATTCTAGGGGAAAAATCTGGTGCGGGCAACACACGGCTTCCTCTTACCTGCCTTTTTAAAATCGATTAAAGAATTTCCAAATACAGTTAGAGATAATTTCGAGTGAAACCATTACAGAATTAATTAAATTGAATTAATATAAAAACATGTGGTTTATTAAAAACTCTATTATATTATTATCTAAAATCATCAGTTAGCTTTATCGGTTTTTTATTACTCTTTATTCAATTTTACAAGCGTGTATAAGATAATATATTTTCTAAAGTCATTCTTTTTCAAACGGTATGTTTTACGTCTATATTACTGTTCTTATATTCAAAAACAAAGTTGGCGCGCTATGCTTCATTGACAAGCCGCCAGGTTGCAGCACGGTCAACATAAATTTTCCTTTTCGGTAACCTAAACAACTGTTGGTTTTATCGGATTTTCATCACTCTCCATTACCCTTTACGATTCCGTGTATCAGCTTTTTTATCTTATAGATTATTATCTTATAGATCATATTTTTTCTAAAATCTTTAGCTATCCAACGGAATATAATACATCTATATTACTATTATTGTAGTAAAAAACAAAGAAGATGCATAACAAAATATTTGTTCAGTTTTCTCCTTTAGTTGTTTATCAAATTCGCTCAACGTGCATATTTAGCTGTTAATTGTCAATGGTAACAAGATAATATAGTTATTTTTATAGAATATAAAGATACTTTAGATGAATACAATTTAAAATATCTGCATACTATTTCAATCAGAATAAAACCTACATCGATTAAAGCCCATATAATTTTACATCCAAAGAGCGAGTTTAATCAAAATCGTTAGAGCCGTTGAAATCTGGAATTCGAAAATTTTCACGATCGCAATACTTTTCCTTACTATATATTTCATATATAGTTTAGTAAAAGTAAAAATAAGGTATTAGGATAAAAATTGTTGTTTAGTGTTATTACTTCCAAGCACAGAGGGTGTCGCAGCTAGCATAACAGCCTTCTATGTCCAAGATCGCCGGCTCAATGTGAACCTACGATTTTTTAAAGGGAACCTGTGCAATGTCAGTTACTCGTTAAAGATCTCAATCATAATTAAACTTATTCTGGAAATATTCTAGTTGGGGAAATGGATATAAAGTAAAAAGAACTAATTTCTAAGAGTTCACTTCACCTAACAGTTAATACTGAACCCAGCAAGATGGCCCAAGGGTTTTTAAACTAAGTAAAGAAATCCTTAGTTATGTCGTCCATCGGAGGTATATAAAAAATGGTGGTCCCGAGCATTCGCAGCAGGTAATCGTTAATGATCTCCACTCTAATTAAACCTGGACAGAGAAAATTTATGACTCCCACTGTACCATCGTCTGATTAGCCACAGTAGCTTAAAACTGAATAGAAATAAATTTAAATTTAAAACTTATACAAGACTAGTACTAATAGTAATAATAATTCAAATATTCAGAAATAGGTTCCATCTGTCCTTTGAGCTCATCATTTTGAAAGTCACCAATTTAAGGTTGTAATCGTGCAGTTACAGTCACCTGCCACTAGCAATTATATCATTTAGAATGCTAAATTGGTCTATGTAGAGCGTGTGATTTTTATTTAATGCTAAAGATTCACAAATATTTTACGTCTAGGTGATTTAAAATTATTATTCAATCACTCATTGCGGACCACCTCAACATCGTCTGTGGACCTCTAGTTGGGAACCACTGGCTTAAACAGTGTTTGAAAAACATAACTTGTATTTTCGACCATTCTTGGCTCCCAACTGACGACTCGCAACCTGCTTGACACCAACTACCAAACGAAAATTTTGGCTACATCCATAAGGCAAGTGATAATACCAATAATTATCACGATTTTCTTTCTGATTGATAAATCACTTCTTTATGAAATATTCAAATAAATTTATAGTCTCACTTTTTAGCTATCACCACTTTTACGTACTCATTTCAAAATTTCCTTATGTATTCAAAGTTTCTATGTAAAGAACAAAAAATCACGTTTTTCTGAGGATATAAAGCTCGACTTATATAATTTTAATTGTAAAGTTTTTATTGTGGCCATCTAATATAATCGTAAAATAATTTTTATTGTTTTTTTCGGCTTTGTAATCTCACAAAATGCAAAAACTGAAGAAAACAACTATCATACTTTTCCTGGTTTCCAAATCCCTATATTTTATCTCTATGAGGAATCATTACAGTAAAATAAATTAACTTTGTAGCTGAGTAAATTAAACTCACGATGAGCAGCAGATACAATATCAATTGAGATAATTCAGCTCTAATCTACTCCTGGAGATTCTAGAGCTATAAGCGTAAGGGGTATTGCTATGTTTTTGCCCGGCTGCTTTTCTAAGGCAGCGGTAGCTTCAAAAACTAGCTTACTTACTATATTTAGTCAATATATAAACTATATTTAATGATACCATGGATCTCCTTTCCAAAGGTATCGTGTTTACCAATCCAATAGGTGGCATGCAGGGTAAGATTAAAGTAAACAAGATTCAATTAACACATTACTATAATTATTAATTTACACATATAAGTTATATTAACCCATTGCCTAGAACTCTGATTGAGAATACTGAGGGACATTTTACTACCTTTGCCATACAATATTACAAATAACGATATACCTTTGAAACACTTAACCGGCTGGCGAAGGTGAAATCAGTCTTAGGTCCCCTTTCTTGGCATCATCCTCCAGCTGCTCTCAGAACCCCGACGGCCACCTTCTCTTCTTGTAGGTGGAACCCGACTCCCTCTTCTTGAGGATCAAACTTGACTGCCTCATCGGTTCTTCTCTCTCATTCTTGTCACCTCGGGTGGGCCAATATGGGAAGTCCCCCGGTTGGCGGTATAGCCTTTGTGCTATTATTCTTATCTTTACACCCATCTTAATATTCTTGTTGGCCGCCGCTGGGGGGAAACTACCACAGGTTTCTGGTACCGCTGGGGGGCCCATACCGATGGGAAATCTAGGGGTCTAGGTAAACATCTTTTGATGTTTTGCCGACAAAGGTTCGTTATCATTAATTGTTTAATATTAAAATTATTTAATTATGAACGCCCCTCAGTATCCTCAATACATTACAGTATACCTACAAAAAAGACCATGTATCACAAAACATTTTCACGTGCCATGCCCAAGACTATCTGTATAAGTCTACATATAAATACTTTTTTATTTAGAGTTTCATGAAGCTATACCCTCAGAGTCTTGGATCAATATGCATTTGAACTGAGTAAATATACATATAATGGAAATAGATACATTTGTTTTTCTCTTGCTACTTAAATTTAACGATCATTAAAGTTTAACTGTACTTACAAATCAGTTAAATAGAAGTTATTTTGATTTTTATAAATAGAATGGATTGTTGTTTTATTATTAGAGGAGAGTAACTAAATGTGTGCTAGTGCTTTGATATCGGCTAGTGACTATTCTCGAAAACCTACATTCGAAAGACGAAACAAATGACGATCGTCTATCGCATTCATTCGCTCTAACATCGCACTCACTCATTCTCGTCATTCGCGCGCGAGCTGTCGCCAGTGTCGGCCATACTTGTGTTACTGCTGTCGAAAAATTTTCTTTAGTACGTATCAATGTGTTATTTAATTAATATAAATTAGGTCTGATTACTGTAACTATGTGTTTTATTGTAGAATGTAAGTTTAATTGTATGGTTTTTGGTCGATTGCTTGCTGAATATGATTTGTAAAGTACACGATCAAGTTGATCTTAGTAAAGAATTTTGAATATGTGCTATGACTATGGTCCTGAATATGGGCTAGCCCAGGTTTAGGTATTAGTATTTTAGGTGGTTGGGTATGTGGTTGTAAAGGTATATAATAAGAAGACAATTGAAAAACAAAAGATAAGAAACCAAAGCAAAACAAAAGAAGTATTGATTTTTTGTCATAATTGTTTCCGAAAACGTAGGAGAACTGTGGGTCAGATGTTTAATGTGTAAGCTCTGGGCTATAACGACTATAATGACTGTGCCGGGCCAGAATTTGACATCTGGATATGTGATTTTTGTAAGTTAATTATGTAATTTCTTCCATCTATCAAAATAATTTGATCTCTATTCATATTTGTTATTTTCGTACAATATATTATAATTTTCTACATGTAGCCCATATTTAAGTACTTGTTCCATATTTAGCGTCTATTTTGATATTTTGTTTAATGCTTAATTTAATAATATATTATAATATTAAGAACATAATATTGTTACTTAGCTCTTTAACAATGTATGTGTGATTTTTTTTTTTTTTTTTTACGTCAATAAATGGTTAATTTTTTAATAGTTTTTTTTTTTAGACAAAAACAAAATGGTAGCCCATATTTGGTTTCTCTCCGTGATTAAATATTTTAGAGACTTTTTAGAGGAAACGTGTTTCGGTAGTGATGTGTGAAGAAAAAACGAAACAAATGTTGGTTGTGTAAATATGCCTGACATGCCTGATATGTAAGTATTTTAACACCACAGACCGATTTGATGTGTGTCGATGCCTCTTTGACCTTTTCAAACTGCTCACCTTTACAAAGAACCATGCAAATGCCAACATGCCTCTGACCCGGTAATTGAAAGGGAAGATTGGCTTTGTACTCTTTCTTTACCCACATTTATTTATCGTTCAATTAATGTTGAAGAGCTTCAAAGGAACAACAATTAATGCGAAACCTTCTTGGGTACAGTTTGAAATACATTGAATGTAAATTTCCTGTGTGATGCTATCAATAGTGCTCGAATAAATATGTACCAAATTCAAGGCAAGAATACAAAACGATATGAATAAAGGCTAGGTGGAGTGTATTATTCGGCGAACCTGGGATTCCTTAACTATTATGTAGAGAAAAAGCTTTAAAGAAAAAGCTTTAACTGCCCTTGATCAAACCCATTGCAACAACGGCAATATATCACAAATAAAGAATAATTACAAACATAGGCTATTCAATGTTCGAAGAAGTAGATCGATGACTACATAGTTACTTTGCGTTTACTTATAATAACTAATATAAACGCAATGGAATATAGGTTATTTTAATTATTCCAAAATGGATTTAAGTCAGATTAAGATACCTATGACCTTTATTGTAAACCTTGCCAATGACTTTGAATTCTATTCTCTGCATAGTCAGTACTATTTAAACCAATAAATTTGTTTTTTATAAATGCCTATGGTTCATTTCGACAGCATTGACTTTTATTTAAATCTTTGATATATATATTTAATATTTACCTGAACTATGCAAATATTGATGTAAAAGATTAGGAGAAATTTCAGGATTAATATTCGCATCAATTTGCATTCCAAACTCAACCATTCATTAATCTGTTACACTGAGCCCTAGGCCTCGCGGTGTGGTTTCCTGGGAGATTACACTCGCGCTTCACGATGCGATTCGTAGTGTAGGGTCATCACTCCCTACGCCTAATTTTATGAGCGGCCACCATTTGGCTGACGGGTCTCACATACCCAGGGGAGAGGTTGTGAGTGAACCCCCTTTATTTTTCATCCTTATAAAAGCCCCGCCGGGCTGGGATTCGAACTCGCAACCTGTAGCATGAGAGACTAGCGCTCTAGCCACTCAGCCACGAGTTCCCCAAAGACTATATTCCTCCTACTTATTATCTCCAGTCTTTTTCTTCGAGACAGATTTTAGCCTTAGCTGGAGTACTTTAGGGGTCTGTTCTTGCTCCATTACTTTACATAATGTAAACAGACAACATGCAAATCAGCCCCGAAAGTCAGAATCGTATTTAGACGATACAACTACCTTGAAAAAACATCTCAATCCTGCACACACCTCAAATACATCACACCACTTTACAAAACTTCACGATTGGTGCAAAACTATAGAAAATTAGACTTTCGAATTCGACCAAGACAAATCCCAACACATTACTTTCACACCCCGACATGAAACCTTCCCTAAACTCCACAGACAGACACAATCAGCTCTCTAGGCTTGACATTAGACAGAAGAATGACATGGGGTCCACACAAAAACAGATAGATAACGCTAAACAAAAAAATAGAACTTTTATACTCATTACTTTCAAGACGATCACAATTAAAGCCTTAATATAAATTGAACACTTACACATACTTACTGAAACCCGATTGGACTTTCGCATCACAGATAAACGGGACAACAAAAAAGACATGTAAACCTCAAATTTAACGACCGAAAACTTCCAGGACCATCACTAAAGCTCCTTGGTCATCATCATCACGTTGTCGTCTCCATTTTTCTCTGTGCTGAGCCAGGGTCCGCCACCCTCTGGTGGCAACCAGTTTATTATAGGCGTCTTCTTCGAGCTCGTCCACTCATCTTAGTTTTGGACGCCCTTTTTTTCTCCTCCCATCCTTGTAACCAAATAATACTATTTATTTAATTTGCGAGTCAACTTCCATTCTCCCCGTGGGTCCGGCCCACCGCAATCCTAAGATTCTTATGAATTCTACCACGTCTGCCTCTTGATAACGATGGTGCAGTTCCGCAATGTTCCTAAGTCGGCATTCCTCCGTATCCATCACTAGACCAAACATTCTTCTTGAGTTTTTCTTTTTAAAAGCCAGTAAGCTATTGGCGTTGGCACGTGATAAGGGCTATGTCTCAGAAGCATATGTCGTATGAGTGTTTTATAATTATAGTGTTTTTCTTAAACAGATTTTGGTTTTCTAGATAATAAATGGCTTCTAAATGTTTTCGGAAGACCGAAATAACATTTGTTTGCTGCAGTAAATCGCCTCTATACCTCTAGGCTAGGTCTATTATCTGAACACACTAAAGATCCCAGGTACATGAAATTCTCAACACTTTTAAATGTTTGCTCTCAAAAGTAACAGTTGATGGTGGTCGGAAACCATATATTTGGTGATCGGGCAATAATATCCATATCATCTGCATAGGCTAGAATTAGTATAGATTAACTTAGAATAGTGCTATATCTCTCTACACCTGAGATAGGGATTTTCAGTTAAACTTTAAGATAAAAATTTGAATTAATTATGGGAAAATATGTATAGTCGTATTTAGGGCTGATTTTAAACATAGATGTGGCATTATTATTTAACACCCACTTATAGAACACACAAGTTACCAAACAATTCAAAGAAAGAAAGTCGAAATTTTTCCATTGATTTGCAATGAAAGAAATAAGATTCTCCAAAACCAAATGCTACTGTTAAAAAATTTTAAGCCTTCAAAATCTATATATCTACACTAAGCTTATAAAGAAAGTTATTGCAAAATTTCTTTTTAGTACACAGGAATCTATCTTTACTAAATATAGATTTTACACACAGTAGTATTTTTAATTTTAATAATTTAACTAATATATTCTGATATAACATTGTCCAATAGATCAGAGGAGCAAGCTAAAGCATTGGAGATACTAAAGGCAGCTGCAGAAGACTTGGCAGTGGAAAACCAGGCATCGCATTCACAATTGACCAGAACAGCAGTCGAGCATCAGTTCGCTGTGGCAGCAGGTACATATATATAGTTATGAATGTTTTGGCATATTGAAAAAAAAATGTAGATGGTAAGTAACTATTGGTAATTCGAACTATCAAACTTTGGTAATACTCGATTGTTGACCCTTAAATCCTTGTATTTAAAGTTTTAACTGTTTAATAACATAAATAAATCAAATAAAATTTACAACACAGAAATGTTTTCAGGTAACACTAATAATAATATAATTTATTTATTTTAGTCACTTTTCTGGTCAGAGTATCTCAAAAATAACCATTTCATGGAGTTTCGTCTAGATGAGCAATTAGGCTGGATTTAAAAAAATCGTCCTCAAATTGGTTGGATTTTTTTTTAATCTAAAATCTTTGAAAAAATAGGTTTTCGAATAATTCAAATAATGTAGGTGCTCATTTGAAAGATAATCAATTTTCTAACTACATAAAATCAAAATCATTTTAATCATAACAGTATTTATTTAGTATTCAATTTATAACAAATATAATGAAGTATATTGAGTTACGTATATATATTCTTTGTGCAGGCTCCTATGTTTAATTGATATCGATTTTTAAAAGCGATTATAAGCTAATAAAAACCGCTTAATTTAAAGAACGTAATATAAGTAATCTGCAACCTAAAAACTGTTATTGTTTTTTTTTAAGATAAACGCTTTACCCAAGAATCTAGGTCCATGTTGCAAAAGAGCTGTTACGATATAACGATTACGTTATACTTCTAATGGTGTGCTTTGGTAAATTTGATTCAATAAAATCAAGATCTACTTCTAAATAATAATATTCCTCGATGTCCATAGTTGAAAGAGTAAATGATTGAACAATAACGAAGTTATATGTATTATAGTTACACTTAGCATGAGCAATGAGTGTTACTCTTAGCACATGTTGTAAATATAAATTTAGCACAAAAAGAAAAATCTGTGAGCGGAGACGTAGAATAAAGCTAGTTATAATACAAAAGCTAAAACAGTAATGTATAATCAAAAGAGTTATATTCAACTATGTTGGATTGTAAGACACACTGCATACTTAAAATGTTATTAGAGAATTTTAAAAATTTTATTAAAAAAATAAATAGTAGGTATAATTAGTTAACCGTTGAGAATTACTAGAAGGAATTAGTCCGGGTGGCGGTCAGCGAATAAAAAAATTAAGTAGTTTCAACCATTTATTTTCTGCCAACGTCTCGACCCCCATTGTAGTTCATAAGGGTGTATTGTAGGCGAATGAAAACTAGCAGTGTTAGTTTCCATTTTAAGTTTGCTAGTTTGGGGGACAAAACCCAGAATGGGGGTCAAAACGTTGGCAGAAAATAAATGGTTGAAATTAGTTCATTGTTTCATTGACTGACCTCCACCCGGACTAATTCTTTCTGATAAAAAAATAAAAAATAAAAAAACATGTATCTCTACAACCCATGAAGATTCTTGAGTTCAGTAAATATAGTAATTCGTACTGTTTCACGATCGACGGACATGTAAATAGGTAATTAGGCCTTGATCACCCTCATCCGCCGATTTTTTCCCAATTTTAGGTACACCCACTTTATAGAGACTGTGTGTGCTCCATGAAGGTCTATATATATATATATATATATATATCCCTTAAGAACAATTCATATGTACAATTAAGATATATATAATGTGTCTGGCTACAAGACCAAAGGAATATAATTATTTCTTATTCACAATGATACATAAAGAAAAGAAAGGATATAATAAAACAAAAGATTAAAATAAATAATAACTTCTGGTGCGTTAAACAAAACTAAAAATTAAAATTGATTCATAATTGATCCATATAAAAATATGAACAATAAAAAACAAATTTTCTTTTTGATTTGAAATATCTTATCGAGCGTCTGTTTGGGATGACAGTAGGTACTGGAATAGCTAGGACTTGAATGTTGGTAGGGAAGAAGCATGGCGGATATGAGTAGGTAAGGAATTCCAGAGAGTAGTGGAGCGAACAATAAAGAAATGATCAAAAGTTGTTGTTCTATGGGTAGGAATATAAAGGTCGGAATGGCGCAATCATGTTTGGAGAGAGTGGACTGATGATTTAAATTGCAGAAGTCTGTAGATATATGAAGGTAGCTGGGAGTTGATTATTTGGTAAAGATATGATCCTAGGAAATATTGTCTTCGGATAGAAGGAAGGAGCCACTTTAACTCATTGTATAAATGGGTCACATGAGACCTCTTCGGTGTACCAAGGACAAATCTTAATAATATGTTCATAATTCGCTTTAGCCTGTCCTCGAGCACAGCCGAGAGGCCACCATATACCATACGGCAATAGTCAAAGTGGGGGAAAATAAATGAGGATACAAGCAAGCTGCTAAGTAAGCTACCGGTAGACAGTGGAAGAAGATGACGGGAGCGATGGAAAATGGAATATATATACAATATATATATATATATAATATATATATATATATATATATATATATATATCATTGTGAATAAGAAATAATTATATTCCTTTGGTCTTGTAGCCAGACACATTATATATATCTTAATTGTACATATGAATTGTTCTTAAGGACTTAGGGGACCTAAGTCCCAGAATAAATATCTTTTTCTATTCTATTATATATATATATATATATATATATATATATATATATATATATATATATAGGAAAATATTTTTAAATTAATTAAAAGGAAATTATGAAATTATTGAGCGAACCAATTTGATTCTATAATTCATGAAATATTTTTTAGAGCAGTACAAATTATTGACAAGAACTGAGAGTGGATATCGGAAAGGTCTCTGATTAGAACATTCATAAATAATGAGGCGGATCGTGCCATCGAGCGCAGCCCTGGTTGTTCGATTCCTGTCGCGTTGAGCATCTGCATTATTAAATACTTTATTGGAGAGATGAAAGTTTAAAAAAACAATGGAACTACAAAAGGAGCAGAGATATAGCCGTACTTACTATTTGATATCGGCTGGAGATTAAAGGTTTTGGGAATTCAGCTCACGTGGAGGAGGGATTGAGAGGACTGGTGTAGTGGCCTATAGCACGCACCATTACTTCCACCCTTCCTAACGCTTCCGGATTTGGATATTAGTATTTTTATTAGATCCCTTAGGCTGTATCCAGCAACTTCAATATATTTATTGTATATATAGGATTATATTTTTATTACAGGCATCGCTTTCCCCCATTATATTCTTTTTTAAATAGATAAAGAAAGTACTTAAAGTAGCTATCATAAAAAAAAATATATATATATACTTATAGTTGTGGTCATTGATACCAAATAAACTAAATGTCTTGTAAAACGATTTTAATAAAAATAATACAAGCTTTAAATTAATGAATATGTGTATGTTGTTTTAATTTATTATATATGTTGATATAGTGAACTTGATCAAAATCATCAGAACCGTTATTAAGAAAATAAGAATAATTTGTGTATTTTAGAGGATGAAGTAGTTAAACTAGTAGATAATGTTTTAGTGCTAAGTTAGCATATAAATACTTACACGCATTGATGATTTTGCGAGACTTGGTAATTTAGACCCATACATTATATATATATATATATATATATATATATTATATATATATATTGCATATATTGTATTGTAGAATTATTGTATAGAACAGAAAATCTCGTATATTTTATTCTGGGACATGGTCCCATAAGAACTTGTGATGTGTACAATTAAGATAAACAATGTTTCTGGCCAAAGGCGAAAGGACCATAGTTAATTATTAAAAATAAAATAAAATTAACTTCATTTAGATATTTACATATTGAAAAAATGTTAACAAATCATTTCGGATAAGTCATCCTTATAACCAGTGAAATATTTTTGTTTTTTTGGTAATTATAGTCCATTAGCCTAAATGACTAACATATGGTAAAATTAAATTAAGGTTATATTACGGTTGTAGGAAAAATTATACAAAAAAAACCTACGCATATTAGTTAGTTATTATTTATGATAATATAAGAAAAAAAAAAAAGTATTCATTAAAACAAAGGATTAAAACTAATAAAAAATCTTCTGATAGAGAAATGTGTTAAACAATACTAAAACTAAAAATTAATTGATTAACTAATTTAAATATGAAGAATAAATAATAATTTTTCTTTTATTCATGTGTGATATTTGATTTCAAATATCAACGTTGTTGAGCGTCCATTTGAGAGGACAGAATGAAACTGAACTGTGAAAGTAAGTAATGCTTTTCCGTGAATTATCGAAGACAAGAAAGGAATGATCAAAAGTTTTTGTTCTATGGGTTGAAATGTAAAACTCAGAATGGCGCGATCTTGTTTCAGAAGACTGCAAAATTTAGGACTCCCACTGTAGCATCGTCCGATTAGTCATAGTAGCATAAAGTGACGTTAAACGAATAAACATCCATGTTTGGCTTGTAGGTTGCTATGGGAACGCGTTCAACAATAAAAATTAAAATGAAACATTTGTTTGAATTTATCTTAGACGACTAAAAAAACGTTTCGATATTAGAACACGAAAAAATATATTTCTAAATACTAAATAAAAAAGAAAATATAACTAAATATTATATAAAATATTTTGGAAAGTAACTAATCGGTTTATAAGGAAGTTGTATGTATTATAATTACACTTATCCTATACTTATATTTAATATCAATAATACTAGCAAAACTGCGAGTTACTGCTAGCACATTAAAAATAATATTTCAGATTATTTTTTTTCTCAGTTTCATCCAAACCTATTTGATCTTGTTTTGTTGAGAGAAAATTAAACTTGGTCTTAAGTTGCAAACTTGTCACCTTCACTAAGCATCGAGTTAACCTTTAGCGTGAAATTGAATTTTCTCAAGGTCTTAAAAAATGGTGTGTTGTCGCTGATGAGAAGCTTTGTCGAGGCTATCGATTAGTCGCCTGTTTACATCTTCCTTCTAATCTAAACCCCCCTTCCTCCTTAGCCGCTTAGAAACTTTCTCAGATAGTCCATGCGGAAGGTTTTACAAACCTGCAGTCATTTAAATACATAATATTTAAATACATAAACAATAATGAAGAAATACATAAAAATTAGCATGAGCAAAAATGTTATAGTGCAAACATTTAACTTTTCTTCCTTTTCCCAAACCAGGTATCATTCATTTCATGACAAACTCCGTTCCCACTCTAAGCCACTAGTTTCACTCCTTGCTTCCTCTTCGATCCTGATAATCCTCCGAAGCATCTGGGAAAAAATGGTCCTGATATCTTCTAGTTAAGAATACTTTTACAGTGCTGTTAAATCATCCTCTATGATGATGAGATGTTGGTTGAGTTGCTGTCACCAAGAAAACACATCAAACAAACAAACCTTTTTTATTTGTGTACCGACGTTTCAACCTAGAAAGAAAGAAGCAAAAGAAAAAATAATATTGAGTTTATTACAACAATAAGATAGCAGTAATAAAATATATGGGAACAAACATTAATGTAAAATAATAGTGATGTAAGAATTGAGACGTTGAATTCCAAAAGATACTATATCCACTTTAGAGAATTTTACGGGAAAACCAAAAATCTTTTATTTATTTATTATTGGACCTATTTGCTTGATTCTTTTTTTTTACTGTGTTACCAACTTATTTTTCAAAATAATTGCACTTTTCCCTGACCTTTTAACAATACAATATTGATATAGTACTTTTTGGAATGCAACGTGAATATAGTACTTTTTGGAAAGAATTAAAAATCATATAGTATCATCATATAGTATCATCATATAGTAGTGTACTATTCTAGTGTAAGAGTTGAAAAACCTTACACAAAGAGAGAGATAATTCAGTGCCATAATTGTCAAGCATATGGTCATACTAAAAGTTATTGTCATCACATACCTCGATGCGTGAAATGCGGTGAACAGCACAAGTCTGTGGAGTGTACAAAACCAAAATCAACACCAGCTGTATGTGCTCATTGCCTGAAGGACCACCCGGCCAACTATAAAGGATGCCAAATCTATAAGGAGCTGAGGACCAGGTTTCAAAAACCTCAAGTACTGGATGAAACAGCAAGACAAGTAAGAAACAGAAGAGAACCCTCAAAACTTATTGATGCCAATTTATCATTTGCTCACTTACTTGGAGGTGGGAATCAAAGTACTGAAGCCGTGGCCCTGCCGGAACTACAAAAGTACCTCAATCCATTCCACATATACCTCTTTCTCAAAATGTAACCAATCCTAAGAATCCTAATCCACCACAAATCTCTCATATTCTCCTCCCTTCAAACGCCACAGACCTTACCAGTTTGATGACATCCTTTATTTCCGAAATTAAATCCCTTGTTATGCCCCTAATATCACTCCTTACGAATCTCGTAACAAATCTCATTCCTGCCTTAAAAAAACCATAAATGACCTCACCTAATTCCTTATCCATTCTCCTTTGGAATGCGAATGGTGTTAGAACTCACACTGACGAACTTACAGCCGTACTGCAGGACAAAAACATTGATGTTGCACTCATTACTGAAACTAGACTAACCACTAAACAGTACTTTAAAATACCAGGATACACGACATACCGGACAGACCATCCAGACGGCAAAGCCCATGCCGGTACTGCTGTCATAGTCCGCCGATCCCTCACCCATCACTTACACCCAATTTCCGCCCACGATTACCTACAAGCAACTTCCATCGTTATCAAAACCTTTTCCTTTCCGCTTATCATCGCATCAGCATACTGCCCTCCTAAACATCCCATTTCCTCTGCCCAATTTGGATCCTTCCTCAACTCCTTGGGTAATCACTTCATTTTGGGTGCAGACTTAAACGCTAAGAACCAACAGTGGGGTTCTAGAACCACCAATTCTCGTGGACGGACATTGCAGTCTGCACTCAACTCCCGACGCTTTCATCTCCTACCTCCCGATTCTCCTACCTACTGGCCAACAGATCCTAACCGTAATCCTGACATCCTCGACTTCTTCATCCACAGCGGATTAGGCTCTCTGAATTTTTCCACAGCTCGCCTTGATGAACTATCCTCTGATCATAGTCCATTGATTCTAAATGTATCCATAACACCTATTCCTAAACCTATCCCACCGTCATTCATTAGGGGCCCTGTCAACTGGAACCTCTTCCGCGAAATTCTCACTAATGATATTGACCTCAGAGTGAATCTCAAAACCCCAAATGACCTTGACGACGCCGTATATTCCTTTACAACCGCTATTCAACAAGCCGCCTGGACTGCCTCCTCTCCCAAACAATCCCAAATAATTCCTTACAAAAGCCATTTACCACAACACCTGACAGACCTCATCAACAGCAAACGTCGAGCTAGAACATTATGGCAACGCACCCGCTACCCAGAAGACCGCCGCTCCTATAATTTTTTTTGTAGAAAATTAAAGCGGGAGTTGGCGATCTTCCGTTCCCAATCCTACAATACCTACCTCTCCTCTCTCTCGACTCGTGACAATTCCCTGTGGAATGTCACGAAGAGAATCCTAAAATCCCACACCATTTCCCATCCTCTCCGGCGCTGTGATGGTTCCTGGGCTGCTTCTGACAAGCATAAGGCCGAGGAATTCGCACAGCACCTTTCCAAAGTTTTTACTCCTCATCCAGAGCTTAATCCAACCCATACTGCAGCAGTTGAAGAGTTCCACACGTCACCAATACCACTATCCTTACCACCTAAAGCAGTTAATCCCTCTGAGGTCAGATATCTTCTTAAAAAGCTTCCTCTCCGCAAATCTCCTGGATACGATCTCCTTACTCCCCAAATCTTAAGACAACTTCCACCTAAAGCCATTACATTCCTTACATATCTCTATAACTGTATCCTACGCACTACCTATTTTCCTCTCTTATGGAAACATTCAACTATGATCCTTTTCCTAAAACCAGGCAAACCTTCTAACAACACGTCATCTTACAGACCTATCAGCCTACTTCCGATCCTCTCAAAAATTTTCGAAAAGCTCCTACTAAAACGAATCCTAGCCAAATTTCAAAATTTTCCTTCACATCAGTTCGGATTTCGTCCTCAACATTCCACGGTTCAGCAAGGACTCCGAGTTGTAGACCACATTTCCTCCGCCCTTGAGTGCAAGGAGTATTGTTCGGGTGCCTTTCTGGACATAGCTCAAGCTTTTGACCGGGTGTGGCACCCGGGACTGCTCTTTAAGCTCAAAACCCATTTACCTCAATCCTTATACCTAATCCTCCGATCCTATTTATCCAACCGCTCCTTCCGAGTTCGCTGTGGTTCCGAATTTTCCGAACAATATACTGTTGAGGCCGGTGTTCCTCAAGGCAGCGTCTTAGGACCCGTCCTCTACATCCTCTTCACCGCCGATATCCCTACCGACCCCAATACCTTTCTGGCAACATTTGCTGATGACACAGCCATTTTATCATCCAATTCCGATCCTGAAGCAGCATCGCTAAATCTCCAAAAGCACCTTTCCCTTGTCGAAGACTGGTGCAATGCTTGGCGCATTAAGGTGAACGAAAGCAAATGCACTCACGTCACATTCACCCTTCGACGCAAATCCTGTCCAACGGTTAATTTCAATTCCATACCGCTTCCTTCCTCAGACACAGTCCGGTATCTCGGCTTTTTACTAGACAAAAGATTGACGTGGAACCCACATACAAGACTAAAAAGAAAAGAACTCAACCGCAGATTCGGCCAGTTATACAGACTACTAAACAGAAAATCTCATCTTACAGTTGACAACAAATTACTAATATACAAGACAGTACTGAAACCTATATGGACCTACGGACTTGAACTGTGGGGGACAGCTAAACATTCTAACATTAAACGCATCCAATCCTTCCAATCCAAAGTCCTCCGAACAATAGTTAATGCTCCTTATTACGTTACCAACTGTACCCTACACCATGACCTTAATATTCCGTTTGTTTTAGACCTGGTACCATCCAAATTTTCCAAATTTCATCAGAACCTTAGTCATCATCCTAACCCTCTAGCACAATCCCTATCCAGCACCACCCATCCCTACAATCCTCCTCGAAGATTGAAACGGCAGTGGCCACGAGACCTATTGTAAACATTTAAACTGGAGTTCTGACAATGGTCAGATCCTCCACTCATGTACGGTATGTTTGTGGCTACAGCGCCCTAACTCAGCCTCCACTGGCTCAGACCAGTGATGCGGCTGAGATAGAGGTGCTGGGATCTCTTGGATTCCGCTTTTTCCTCCACAAGTGGAGGAAAAAGCGCTTGCTGGGGTCCCTTTAGCAATTGTATATATTGTATATAGTTGTGATTGTGTGTAAGATGTTTATTTATTTGCCAACTTTTTATTTATCTCAATAATAGGTTTATGTTTCGATTTGTTTTGTTTTTTATTTATTATTATTATTTTATTGTATATATTTGAATTTATGTTATATTTTATGAAATTTGACCATTATTATTATTTTCTGTATATATAGTATGAATGTGGTCTCTTATCAATATTATTATTGTTCATTTTGTAACAAATTGTAATATATCTCAATAAAAAAAAAAATAAAATAAAAAAAATAAAAAAATTCTATTTACGAACGAAGGTATGAGAACGTTCTTTGTTCAAATATTCTTTTAGCAGATTTTTAAAATATTTTTTATGACTATTACAGCATTGTTTGAACGGTGCCGGCAATAGCATTAAGGTACATTGCCTCAGCAGAAGACAAAAGCCGCACAATATTTTGTAATATTCCAGAATACTTTCGACGTCCCTATGATTTCCCTGGAGAATGGTGCCATCCCTGCGGTTGTGGTTTATTGCAATTTACCTCCTTTACCGAATATATGAAACGCAACAAAGGCGATGTTTAATAATAGTGAACGTGGGACTAAATTGGTCTTCCATTTAGCTACCTATAAAGCAATATTGCTATCGTAAGCAATTCCAAGATGGTTTCATATAAAGAGGTGGGCTTATTTTGGTCTGAAATCCCGCACAACATAGTTTTTCGACGTCATTGGTCTTTGGTATATCATTTGTGTAGATGTGTTACTATTCTTCTGAGATGAAAAATTATTCAATAAATAAAAGTAGTCACTTTTTTTTGTGACAAACGAGAAAATGAATACAAAAAAGCACAGGGATAATCAAAATGTATGATGCTAATAAGTACTCTCAATATGGGATTGCAAAAATATATATAACAATTAGTCAAAATCATAATGTACAAATATATAACTAATTTTATTGAGGTTGATTTACAGTACTATATATAAAACCATCTGCTCAATTAACTTCTTGCATCTCTCAGGAAGCCTCATTATATACCCTCTTTCCAAAATTGTGGAAACATTCTTCCAAAATGTTTAACGGAAAAGAAATGATGGGACACACTAATATTCAAGCCTACTTTCAATAGTTAGAATTAAAGAAGAGTTAAATATAATAATAATGATTACTAGTTAACAATATTTTACTTCTGATTTGACCACAAGTACAAATAATTTTTGTAAAAAGGATAAATCTCAAAATAATTTGATTTAATTTAGTAAATCGTTAAAGTTGTGAGTATTGGGGTATATTTGATATGTACATTTGAAAATGGCGAGATATACAAATTGTGCACTTATTTTTGTTAACAAATAATCTAAAATATATAAATTAACTAACCATTATTATTAATCATAGGTCCCTATTTCAATTTGTTCATCCATGTATTTTATAATTCTGTTTGAATTATTAGATAAGTACATAGTTTCTACTGCTATGCATAATCATATATAAACATTTATAACATTCAAACAATAACTTTAACCTTTCCAGTGAAATGTTCTACTTGATAATTTATCACCTTTTTACAATACGCAACCGCGCAAGGTTTTCCAGGCATATTTTAAGTTTAACAATGTCTAAGAACACTACAAAACAATTAAATAACACAGAAAAACACAATATAAACACATCAACAGCGCTCTGACAAACACCCTGACCAAGCATAGCATAAACTAAGTACCAATCAAAGGGCTAAGTACCAGTTACGTCTTCAGGATTGTTCGCCATATTGCCCCTTCTGAATCGAGCCCACCTATCTATATGTAAACACCTTGAAGATTATTTATGAAGCAAACATATATGCCGATGAATTATTTATTTAAATAGATATATTTCAGAAGTTTCATTTACAACTAAAAGGAAATAACCTAGTCAGCTATAAAACCAATGTCATAGATTTTTAAATACTTGAAAATATCGGATTTAAGTTTAAAATATTTATATAATAGTTAATGAATACTTTTTGTATCTTAAAGGGAAAAAAGAGCACCTACGAAAGAAAATAAAACCGCAATATACCATGTATTTTAAACGTTCATAACCTTTAATCCATTTATACCTGAATATTTTTTCTGATGTTCCATATTCTTAACCCAAATAAAATTCGAAATTTAACTAGGTTCAGCATTTTTCTTGAAAATATACCTCAGGAAGCTCTAGAATTTCATATTTCTGAATTTAAGGCTTTTTGGTCTTAACTGAAATTTCAAAAGAAATTCAGTAAAAATTATTTTACTTTTTCAAAAATTAACATTATCATATCCAACTTATAAAGAGTAATAAAAATGTTAATACTTCATTCAACTTAAGTTAGTATATACTTCTTGTTAAAAAAAAAAAAAAAAAAAAAAAAAAAAAAAAAAAAAAAAAAAAAAAAAAAAATACAGCCTTGATACATTATGTAATATATAGGTAAATATTTATTTTTTTATTTTTTATCCAATGTGTGTAATGATTACCTAAATTAAGATAGAACTATAAAAAAGAGACCAAAACCACTCTAGCAATGTTGATTAGGTGGGAAGAAGTAAAATACAGTGGAAGGATTGTAGTCATTACAAGAAGAAAGAGGTCTTGAGAGAGTAGCTTAGAGCACTGAGCCCACCATTTTTTACTCAAGTACTGAGGAGTCTCTGGATTCCACACTCAAAAAAATACCTGGGCTTGGTGGCATAGCGAAAATTCTGTGGTAACCCAGTTTAAATGTTTTGTTCTCTTGAGGCATTTTTCATTCTGTGTATATTATATATATATATATATATATATATTTTTTTTTTTTTTTTTTTTTTTTTTTTTTTTTTTTTTTTTTTTTTTTTTTTTTTTTTTTTTTTTACTTTTGCCTAATCACTTAATTACTTTCTGTATTTAGAATAGGTTATTTAGTTAGTTCCTTCATTTTGTCAAAAACTTATTCTAGATAGTAAAAAAAAGTTACAATTGCCAATGTTCGTTGTTTTCTCAAAATTCAGTGTTAAAAAAAATTTATTAAATATGAAACATTTATTTATTCACGTAGGCGACAAGGTTCCAGTTCTACATTTGAGGATTTCTTCTTCAGCCCGTTATCATATTACTTCATATTTACCTATGTTATATAAATCTCTACATCTAGAAACGGTTCTTTATCACGAATAGAATAATTTTAAAGCTTGTTCAAAAGAAGGAATCTTGAAAATATACATTTGAGCATGAGTTTAATCAACATTGTCACCACCATTTTAGAGAAAATCGTAAAAAGTTGCAAACGGTATGAAGCATGAACTAAACTTCTGGTCAGTCATTTTTTATAAGAATGTTGCTGTGACATCTCACATATGAACTTGTCTTAAAAAAGAAAATTCATTTTTGCACGAGTTCTCATTTTATAGCTAGACTTGTAAGTCTAACTATAAAATAGAATAGAATATACATTTACTGCAATCGGGGAAGTCCCCATACAATAGGAGGGAGTGTGTACATAAATCATATTTTTATAGACATTTTTTTACTTTTTGGTGTAACAAACAAAAAACATGAGAAATATATAATATATGTACATAGACAAATATGACTACAATAAAAAAAAACTAGGCTCAATAAAAAACAAAATAAAATAAATAATAATAGTTAGCAAAAAATATATATTTATTTCATACAGTTTCGAAAAAAAAAAAATGAAGATACATTTTTTTAAGTAAGTGATCTATCACCGATTATTACCGATTCGTCTCTCAGATACAGTCCGGTATCTTGGCTTACTGTTAGACAAAAGATTGACTTGGAACCCACATACAAGACTTAAAAGACAAGAACTCAACCGACGATTCGGACAGTTATACCGACTACTCAACAGAAAATCTGAACTTACAGTTGACAACAAATTATTAATCTACAAGACAATACTGAAGCCCATCTGGACCTACGGACTTGAACTGTGGGGGACAGCTAAACGTTCTAACATCAAACGCATTCAATCCTTTCAATCCAAAGTCCTCCGTACAATAGTAAATGCTCCTTATTATGTCTCCAATTATACCTTGCACCACGACCTTAATGTTCCATTTATTTCAGACCTAATTCCATCCAAATTTTCCAAATTCCACCAGAACCTCATTCATCATCCTAATCCTTTAGCTCAATCCCTATCCAGCTCCACTCATCTATACAACCCACCTAGAAGATTGACGGCAGTGGCCCCGCGACCTTTTGTAAATATATTGGAGTTCTAGCACTGGCTAGATTCTCCACTCAATGTGATGTATGTATGAGTGTGTGTATGTGTATATAGGTATAAGTGAATTATTGAGTTTTGTATTGATTCATTATTGTGTATATATTTTATTGTAATTTTATGTTGTGTAAATATTGTATGAATGTAGTATGTTTGATATCATTCAGCACTACTATTAATGTCCAAATTGGGACAGATTGTAAAATTTTCTCAATAAAAATTGTTGAAAAAAAAAAAAAAAATTATCAGACCTATTTGGACATATGGAATCGAGCTTTGGTGCTCTACGAAACCATCTAATTCCTCCCGCATCCAGTCCTTATAATCTAAAATCCTGAATGCCCCTTTTTTTGTCACAAATCAACTCCTTCATAATGACCTAAACATTCCATTTGTTGCAGACATAGCCCGTGATAGATACTCCTCTTTTCATTCTGAATCCCCTGCCCATACAAATCCACTTGTCCGTAATTTATCTTCCTTAGATATCCTTGATAACCCTTGAAGGCAACTGAAAAGAAGGTGGCCTCGGGACCTAGTGCCTTAAATAGTTGGTGAAGTGCTACTACTGGGTAGTTCTTTCTCAAGACATTTTCATGACTTTTTATTTTCATTCTACATATTTACTTATTGTGTTCTTTAATACAGTTGTAAATTACTATAAATAAATTTAAAAAAAAGAAAAGATTTTTGATTTTGATTATAAATTAATAATTAGTTTAATGTCATAATATTAACATCGTGAATTCTTCTGCTGGTTTATTCATTATAATTTTTGTTTTAGATGTATTAATATGTTTTTTTATTTCTAAAATTGTAAATTTAAGTTAGAGTGGTATTTTGCCAGACATATAGTAAATTTTATTTTTACAAGTTTTCTAATCTTGAGATAATTTCTTAGTACCGGAATAATGTTAATTTTAATTTAAATGGGAAAATTTTTGGCTGAAAACTAATGATGAGTGGAGTATGAAGCAAATTATTGAACAGTAAATACATTGCTGAGGTTGGAGAACATTAGCAAGGTGGCTACTGTAGAGAGATATATATGAGCCCTTAATGGACCCTAGTGGATGATGATATAGTGACTTCACATACAGAGCCACGCCATCAGGGATTTTCCCGCCGTCAATGGCTGCCATGCGGATGATGGAGTGTCCAGCTTGGCATATATACCATCTAGATCTGATAAATAAATAGTATTTTCCAATTTCAACGCTTCTCGGTAGGGATTCTTCATCCTTTTTACTACGAGGGACGTACTATAAAAATTCAGTCTTGCTAGATCAATATTATCAATAGGTATTGTATTCACTTAAACCAAATTGAAAATTTAAATCAAAATCATTTTGAAAGTTGCCTATCGTAAAAGGAAAGCGCTCCTCACAACTACTACTTAATAATATAATGTTAAACAGCCTGATAATGAGATTTTATATATGATAGCTGCCAACAAATGCCAATTTGGGTTAAGGAATCAGTTAAGCCGACTAATACTCCACCTCTATAAGACATTGGTGGGTTTCGTACTTCTTCAGGGGTCGGACTGTTGGGTTACTTCAGAGGTTACTGAAAAGAAACTCCTTATTTTTAAAGAAAAATTCTCCGCCGTGTTTTTAGAGAAGTGAAAGTTGGTGAGGAGTAGAAGCTGCACACGACCCAGGATCTATACAATGCTTTTGGAGAAGCTGATGTTTTCCTGTTAATGAAGTTGACGCGTCTGGTTGTGCAGGGAATATTGCCAGGATGAAAGATGGAGAAAATTCTAATATACAGCATGAATAGCTAATAAATGGAACAAGAAGAAGAGAAAGTCCAAAGCTTAGATGGTCAGATGGTATAGCAGGAAACGCTAGCAGTATGCTGGGAGCAAGGAACTGGATGGCATCGATTGGAGGAAGCGGTTGGCGGAGGCCAAGACTTGTAACAGGATTGAAATAATAATAATAATAATAAATTCTTTATTTATTCTGGGACAAGTCCCTTCAGAATAATGTTACAGACAAATCAAATTGGAACTTCAGTATCTTAGAGTAATAAAAAAAAATAAAAAAATAAAATAAACGAAAAACAACAGAAATAACAAAGAAAATAAATAATAGTAATAAATTCTCACTTAGATCCCGAAATTGCATCTACAGGCCTCCAAACACACCTTTCTCAAATTGAAGACTGGTGTAACAACTGGAGAATCAAAGTAAATCAATCCAAATGCAGACATGTCACCTTTACCCTTCGAAGACAATCCTGCCCTCCAGTTCTCTTTAACTCCGTTCCGCTTCCTTTCTCCGACACAGTCCGGTATCTTGGCTTCCTTCTGGACAAAAGACTAACTTGGAACCCGCATACTAGACTTAAACGACAAGAACTTAATCGACGATTTGGACAATTATACAGACTACTGAACAGAAATTCTAAATTATCTATCGAGAACAAACTGCTAATATACAAGACAGTACTGAAACCTATCTGGACCTACGGACTTGAACTGTGGGGGACAGCTAAATTTTCTAACATCAAACGCATTCAATCCTTCCAATCAAAAGTCCTCCGAACAATAGTTAATGCTCCTTATTATGCATCCAACCATACCTTACACCGCGACCTAAATATTCCATTTATTTTAGACCTTATACCATTAAAATTCTCTAAATTCCATCAGAACCTTATCCATCACCCTAATCCCCTAGCTCAATCCTTATCCAGCTCCACACATCTTTACCATCCTCCTAGAAGGTTGAAACGGCAGTGGCCTCGAGACCTCTTGTAAAATGTATATTGGAGTTCTAGCATTGGCTAGATTCTCCACTCACGTGCTGTATGCTTGTGAATTGTATATAGGTATGAGTGACTTTTGTATATAATTTTATTGTTTTTGTTTTGTATTTATTTATATTGTATTATTATTATATAAATTTATTGTTTTGTATATATCGTGTGAATGCAGTATGAATGTTGTACTTTATCCCTATTAAAAATGTCCTAAATTGGACAGATTGTAATATTGTTCAATAAAGAATTGTTTCTAATAAAAAAAAAAAAAAAGTAATAAATTAACTGGTAGCTTCTAATAATAATAATTTTTAAAAAATAAATAAATAAAACAAACTAGACAAAAAATAAAATATTTACATATTCATATATACAGGGCTAATTAAAATAAATTTACAATGCTTGTGAAAATTGTAACATAAAATACATAAATGTTTGAATACAATGCATAATAAGATATAGTAAATAACTGTTTTTCTCTGCTCTATTTGCTGATTTTTATTGAACTTTGCTAATTGGGGTTATTTGAGAATTGGATCGACAAAAAGTGTTTGAACAAACGGGATTTGAAGGCCGGAAGAGTATTGGAGTGACGGATATGAGAAGGAATAGAATTCCATAAGGACGAGGATCGGATTAGGAAAGATCTGTCGAAAGCTGCGGTTCGATGAGGCGTTACATACAGGTCCGAAGGTCGCGAACGAGTGTTGCAGGTGTGGACGGAGGATTTAAATGAAAATATATCTGAGATGTAAGATGGACGTTGAGATCGGAGAACTTGGTAAAGGAAGGATGCCAGGAGGTACTTAGAACGGTAGGAAGGATAAAGCCACTTTAACTCATCGTAGAATCGGGTTACAGAGGTGTCCCTGGATATCCCAAAGATGAAACGTATAAGGCAGTTGAATAATCTTTTTAGTTTAGCTTCAAGATCTCCAGAGACACCCGCATACACCGCACAACAGTAGTCAAAGTGAGGGAATATTAATGAGCAAACCAAGAGCCTACGGGTTTCAAATGGAAGAAGGTGACGGTGGTAATTAAGGAGTTTCAGAATGGAAATTGTGCGTCGGGAAATTTCGGAAACATGGATTTTCCAGGAAAGAGATTGATCGACAGTTACTCCAAGGTTTTGGACGGTTTGGTGGAACTTTATAGGTTGATTATTTAAAAATAGAGTTGGGATTAGGGAAAGGGTTTTAAGGAGTGGATTGGAACCTATTACTATCGCTTTAGTTTTCTCAGCATTTAACTTCAGCTTGTTGTCAGCTGCCCAACAACTAATTCTGTTTAAATCTTCCTGAAGCTTTTCTGTTGCTAGTAATAGGTCCGACGGAGGGAAGGATAAATAAATTTGGAGGTCATCCGCATACATATGGAATTGTGAGTGATGGATATAGAAGGGAAGGTCGTTTACGTAGATAGCATGGGTAGGAGATAGTGATGATCCCTGGGGAACACCACATGACAATGGCAAAGGTCCAGAAGGAGGTTGGCCTGGAACTACCACATACTGTGAGCGATCGGAAAGGAAAGACTTGAACCAGTGCTGAGCGCTATTGGATAAAGGAAGGTTTCGTAGTTTGGTGAGGAGGATTGTATGGTCTACTGTATCAAATGTCTTGGTAAAATCTAGCAAGACTAGAATGGTAAGTTTTTGGTGTTCTATTGCATATTGTAGGTCGTGAGTTATTTTTAGGAGAGCGGATTGCGTTGAGTGACCAGGTCGGAAGCCGGATTGGAGAGGATTGATAAGGGAACGTTCTTCCAGGAAATTCGATAATTGCTTTTGTACAATCCGTTCTAGTGGTTTGGAAAGGTTAGAAAGAATGGGAATAGGGCGAAAGTCAGAAGGTGTTGTAGGATTTGGGATCTTATTAAGTGGTCTAACTAAAGCGGTTTTCCAAGAAGCAGGGAATATAGAGTTTTGCAAGGAAAAATTGTAAATATGATACAAAACTGGTATAAGGGCTGGAAGACAGGATTTTATTAGTTTAACTGGAATGTTGTCAGGTCCGTAATCGTTTGTGTGGGATTTAAGGATGGCTGTTAATAATTCGTCATAGGAAATATGGGTGAAGAAGAAACTTTCAGGATTAAAACTGTGGTGTTCAATATCGGTAGTGGATGATGGGTCAGGAGATAAGGATACGAAATGCTTGTTGAGATCATCTGGTGGGACAGGAATGGAATAGCAATTATTGGATTCTGGAAGAGATAATTTTCGGAGGATTTTCCATTTGGATTTAGGATCTGGAGCATTGGACAAGGCACTGTGGATATAGAGGGATTTCGCACCTCGCACTGCGTCCTGGGTTCTGTTCCGAAGTTGCTTAAAACTATCGTAGTCATCTGGAAAGCGAATTTACGTCTAGCTGCTTCTCTTCTTTTCATCAGATCCTTTAGTTCAGGGGTCAGCCAAGGAGCAATGGGACGGCGTAAGGTTCGGGTTTGAAGAGGAGCATGGGTGTCAAGTATGGTTTTTAAGTTTTAGGTGAGAGTGGATATCATTGGGTTGATTGAATTGTGGGAGTATATAGTATCCCAATGGAGTTTTTCGAGATCAGTTTGAAGGGATTCGTAGGAAAGGAGGTCCAAACTACGATAGGTGATTACTTTTACTTTAACAAACTGTTAAATAGATCTTTAGCACGACATAATGGGTCGATCAAATATCTTCAGATTCTTTATGGTTTCTTTCCATACCGCCGTGGTTGGCTAAGAATGTCAATACTTTCATTCATTTTAACCTTTGCACTCATGTACCTCCTACACATAGCACTTGGCTCTAAGAGGAGCATTCTTCTCAAGCATTAGATAGACTAAATTAATATTAGAAACTCTTAGCTAAGAGAGTATATATTAAAATATTTTCGAAGTTAGATTGGGAATCACTGATATTCATTTATCTTTCATTTAATCAATGTACATTATAGCTGTTGTGAAATTGAGTTAAATTTAAATAATAGCATAAATTAGGTAAGTGAAGACCTTATAAATGGCAAAGTTTTGTAACCATCATCATAATGATTTAATATAACTGCTTAAAATACATTAAATAACTGGCAATTCTTTAACTAATGGCTGAGAATAATGTATGGTGTTGCAATATATAGGAGTAATATAAAGATAAAACGTCGATGATTAGAGATATTCCAATTCAAGTTTATTCATTTATAGTAAGTCATATGATCATCGATTGAAATTAAGCGGTAAAAGAGGAAGAATTGTCTGAGGTAGAAAACAATAATTAGAAACACCTCAATGCCTATTTGATGTGTTGTTATGTTTCGGCCTGATCCTTTTCACTAATATCAAAAGGTAACATGTGATCGACTGAAAACATATGGTCCTTTTCCAGCTAGGCACTGCTGCCATAGCCAACAACCTTGGACCTGCCATGTAGTTTTCTTTATATGATACAAAAGTGACAAGGAATAGTTTTAAAATATTATATTTACATAATGAAATGTTAAAAAAAAAAAAAACAGTAGAAAACTAATCCTAGTGGCAGTCATAAATAGTTTAGACTATTTTATTGTGTTTCTCTGACTAACTGCGACCCGGATTAATTTCCTCAACAATCCCCCAATGTTCAACTATTGATATTCCTTCAAAATTAAAAACAAATGTATTAAATAGATAAAATTGGAATTGAAATTGATGTAATGTATTTAATGTCTATATTATTATACCTAATTACATTGTATTTAGTTTAACAACAAAAAAAGTAATCCGTTATTAGATCTTTAATCATTGTTAATGTTTTATATAAATTAGATTTGGTTAGTATTTAAATAACTGTTACATGACAAATTACTTCGTAAGTGTAGATGTAATAATCATTTAAATGAAAGGATGTTGTGGATCTAGATTTAATATGGTACTGTGGAAACTGGGGTGTGGAATACAACTATTTTATTCTGAGGCCAATGTTTCAACGAACATGATTAATTAATCGACTGTAATGGAGCTATTTGTATCCTTCCCATTCAATCAAATTAATCGGGTATTTGCGTATTTGTATGACGTATCAGCGATGGTGAGAGCATCGATCCAACCATTTATATACAATTAATTCAAAAAATATTGGACCTTATTTTACTGATATTTTATTACAAATTTGTCTCCCTAAGGTTTTTGCATCTCTCTCATTCTGACGAGTTTCCTAAAACTACATCTCAAGATGTAAAACATTGTTCTTTAGTACGCCGTTTTCCTAAACGTATCTGTAAATTTTGTATAAAATAGTTTCTTGTTTTGTTTTTTTTATATAACATTTTAAAATTATTTTTCATACAACCAAAATCCTTAGTTATGCCGTCCTCCGGAGGGGACGTGAGAAGGTGGTCCCGAGCCTGCGTGATGTCAGGTACTCGTTGAAGATCCCTATCTTAATTAAATCAGGATGGACAAAATTTAGGACTTCTACTGTAGCATCGTCCGATTAGGCACAGTAGCACAAAGTGACGTTTAATAAACAAACAAACCCTGAATTCGTCAAATTCCATATGATAAACAAAATATACGACTTTAAATTGCAGAAAAACTTAGTTTTAGCTACCAATTAATTTCTAATACCTTGTTCCACATTTCACACTACTGTTAAATGATAATAGAAGACATATAAGTATTTCCGACCATTTTTCTCTGCACATAGTGATGATCATAAAATAAACGACCCTCCAAACCGGATCATTTTACCTTATTTCAACCATAACTAATTAAAATAAAATTAAATTTTTATCTCGGGGTCACCTGGTCTAGTGGCTAGTTTAACAGCCTACAATGACCTAAGTCACGAGTTCAAACTTCACGGACGAATGTAGAGTTCTTTTAAAAAGAGAAAAAAAATGCTTCAGGAAAAGGTAGTAATGGTAGACCCCAAGGCTTTGCGATGTCAGCAACTCGATGAAGATCATTAAATTAAACCTGGATAAGCAAAATTTAAGAACCCCTCTGTAGTATTGTCCGAATAGACACAATGGCATAAAGTGACGTTAAATAAATAACAACACAAACAAATTTTACTTTTAGCTTCCTTCCCAATAACGTTTAGTTTCCATGGGGACATCTGCTATCCTGAAATAAAAAAAACTGGTGGGCGCAACTTACCTCCGTTGTTAAAATAAATTTAAGAATTTTTAATTAAGATACAAATAAATTATTAAAGAATTAATTAGATTGAATTTCAATAGAAACATGTGTTTTATTAAATAATTTATTACATTTTTATCAACAACAATCAGTTTTATCGGCTTTTCATTACCTGGAGGGATCACCTGTAGCAGGGTGGCTAGCATAACAGCCTCCTATGCCAAAACTCCCGGGTTCAAACCCGCAGGTGGTCTTAGGATTTTTTAATGAGAGTAAATTAAAATTAGTTATGTTAGTTATGCCGCCTTTCGGAGAGGGCGTTAAAAGGTGGTCCCAAGCCTGTGCGATGTCAGATACTCGTTAAAGATCCCTATCCTAATAAAATCTGGATAGGCAAAATTTAGGACTCCCACTGTAGCATCGTCCGATTAGCTATAGTAGCATAAAGTGACGTTAAATAAATAAACAAACCAAAAAAAAAAGAGATTTATTACAATTTTAAAATTTATAAGTATTGCAGTGGATTGTAAATTTTGATGAGCGGTTTATAGTCAATTTGTTTTGGAGCTCCCTTGTTCAAAAACATTTCTTTTCAGTATTTGTGTACATTTTATGTATCTTATAACGGAAACAGATTCTCCTATTTGGTATTCAATCTATTAGATGAAAAAAAATTTTTTTTCTTTTTTTTTATTGAGAAATATTACAATTTGTTACATAATGAACAGTAGTAATAGTGATGTAGTACACATTCATACAATATATACAAAAAATAATGATAAGGTCAAATTACATAAAATCGGAAATAAATAAATTCAAGTATATACAAAAAAAATATAAATTAATAAAAACAAAAAAAAAAAACAAGAAACAAATCAAACCAACAACCTGTAGTAGAGATAAATACAAGTTGGGAAATAAATAAAATCATACAAGCAAACTTAAAGTAAAAAAGAAAATAAAGAGAGCATCTACAGCCAAAAATGCTGGTTTTTTAATTAAGGGGGCTCTGAAACGAATTGATTAAATACATACCAAATATACGATGTATAGGAAATAACTAATAGAGTTTCAGCTAGTTCATAAGTGTATTTCCATGTTTGTAATCAAATTGGTAAATGCAAGACATCATTGTACCTAAGTTAAATTCAATTAGAAAAATAAACGCTAAAAATTCTGATTTTGATATATATATTTTTATAAGCTTCTTTGAAAATATAATAGATTATAAGAAATATGACGGAGCGTGATGTTAGTTATTATTGACCATCACTGTAGAAAAACAGGTCAAATTCAAAACTATTGCAGCAAAAGGCAATAGCAGGCACGCAACGTTGCTAATCACCTTCCATCACGTTATCGTAACTGTCCATCTCGAAGATGGTTGGAATAAATAAGCCTTTTACATTTCTTTAACCTTCTTAACCAGGCATTATGCTAATAACACCAACTTTAAATTGTTTATTTCTTTAAGCAGGAAACTGTGCCAAATACAAAGAAAATATACAATAAAATAAAAATGCTGCAGTCGACACAAACATGTTTGAAAAATATACTGTTCCATTAGTTAACTAGTGACTGAGGATAAAATAAAAATATAGAAAATGTTCATATATGTAGGGTATAATAAATGCTTTTCGAACAGCTAAAAAGAGCAAAAGGTGTGAATATTTCTTAAAGGCCACTGATGTACATGAAAACGCAGTTTAAAGCCTTGCTATTCGATCAAGGTTAATCAGTAAATTGTGATCCGAATTGACTTGACTTTCCTGAGACTATTTATGTCCCAATATATTTCCCACACTTATTACTAAGAGGCTAATTTTTTTAATCATAAATAACAATTAGAAGTTGAGAAATAAGAAGTGGTATCAACTCTTGAGATTATGAAGTCTGACGGATAGTGGCTTCCTCTCATTTCTTATTTAGTTAAATAAGTAAAACATACAAATGCAATATAGCGAAACATTTCATTACTAGAGAAAGATTTTAAGTACAAGAGTAAAAAAGAATAATTCAATCTGTACAATATTGGAGGCCCGGAATGCGCTATACAGCTGAAAACCCTTAATTATTAGTAAATGAATTATGAAGTCTTTTTTTTTTTTTTTTTTTTTTTTTTATCATTATTATAAAATAACGTTTATTTTAAGAGGGGTCATGCGTAACAGCTTTCTATGCCAAAGGCCGCGGATTCAAACCTGGGGGGACCCTAGGATTTTTTAATGGGAGTAAAAATCCTTAGTTATGCCGCCCTTCGGAGGGGACGTTAAAAGGTGGTCCCGAGCCTGTGCGATGTCAGGTACTCGTTAAATAATCGTTAATAATTTATTTCAGTAAATTTCATAATTTTTTTCAATCAAATTCATAATTTTTCAACCAAATACATAATTTTTGCAGTCAATTTATAATTTCTTGTGCCCATTTTATACAGTTAATTTAATGAGGTTTTGCTATCAAGAACTAAACATTTTTATTAAATCCATTTAATGACACTTTATGTTACTGTGTTTAATCCGAAGGAACAAAGGGAGTCCTAAGTTTTGCCTATTCATGGTTACTTAAGAAAGGGAGGGATCTTTTACGAGTTTTAACACGTGACCTTGGGCATATTAATCCTTAACACCTTGTTGAATGCATCGAGGGTCACCTTTGGATTAGTGGCTAGCATAATAGCTTTCTATGCTTAAGGAGATAAAGAAGCTGTTATGTTAGCCATTACTCCCGAGGTGACCCTTGATGCATTTATAAAAGTGTTAAGGATTAATATGCCCAAGGTCATGCGTTCATACCTGGCACATTCAAACACCTTGTTGAATGCATCAAGGGTCACATGTGGAGTAGTGGCTAGCATAACAGCTTCTTTTAAAAGGCGAAATGACGGAGGATTTTTACTGCCTAAAAGCAAATATAGGGCCATCTGCTGGTTTTGAACTTGCGACCTTAAGCATAGAAAGCTGTTATGCTAGCCAATACTCCAAAGGCGACCCTCAATGCATTCAACAAGGTGTTAAGGATTAATATGCTCAAGGTCACGGGCTCAAACACGGCATATTCAAACACCTTGTTGAATGTATCGAGGGTCACCTATAGAGTAGTGGCTAGCATAACAGCTTTCTATGTTTGAGGTCGCAAGTTCAAAACCAGCAGATGGTCCTATATTTGTTTTTGGGGAGTAGAAATCCTTGGCTATTTTGTCCTTTAAAAGAGATGTGAACAATTATGAATTTAGCTGAAAACATAAAAAAAGTATCCAATGGCCATCTGCCAGGTCTGAACTCAGGATAAATAGATGGATAAACAGCAACATGATTTAATAAAAATGTTAAGTTCTTGATAGCAAAACCTCATTAAATTAAGTGTATAAAATAGGTACAGGAAATTATGTAATTGCCTGAACAAATTATGAATCTGGTTGAAAAAATTATGAGACATTATTACCATTTTTTTTTCACTTAGCTTATGGTATAAATAAGTAGTCAAAAGAGATCTATTCCATTGGATCAATTTTATCACCATAAAAAATAAAAGTATAGGTGATGCAATTTCTATGATCACGACTGTAAGTTAATTATAGTTTCAATGATATTGTGTAACTTAATTATGATCATTTAACTAAATTCATAGATCTATGAGTATTCCATTTGTACTAAAGCCTTCTTAACATCTGTCATATCATATCGGAGAAACTAATGCTGTTACCAATTCAAAGTGGCATTGCAAGCAGGCCCTAATGGATTTCCATTAAGGTAGATAATGATCAACTCCTGAGCCTGCAATCGGGTAAATCGTCTTCTAAATATCAATTACCAGTCCAATATTCGATACGGTTCCATCTAAAGAGGATTACCTATGATGACATTTACAAATGTTATGTCCAAATCATCTGCGTATACCAGAACTCGAACCGTATTGAACTATGTTCATCAATAATGAACAACAGTTCTGTACCTAGAATAACTGTAAGTGTTAACATAAATAGAAGCATATTTTTATAATCAAACATGTCTTAGTATAAATTTCTTTCATAATTTACTTTGAATTACCTAAGTATACTGTAAAAGAAAGTTGGAGTGGCGTGGTATAGTGGATAGAACACCAGTTTTCTATGTTCTGAGTTTGAATCCAGGCTGTAGCAAAATGTTATCTATTCCGTTAATTCAGAAGGGGGCGACCCTAGGGTATGGAGACTCTCCTGGGGCGTACCCAGCCTCTATAAATTGGATACCCTTAAAAATTGGGAGGATACCGGGCGGCTGAGCGTGACCAACACCTAATCACCTCATTGCACGGCCGTTGGCCTAGAAACAGTACAAATCTCCATACGTACTGAGCCCAAGAACCTCTATGGGTTGTAGTGGTATAGTTAAGAGAAAATATTGTGATCTTGAAAAATTTCTTATTCGAGTTTTCACCGGAAAAAAACACTTTTCCAGATGAAACGACAAAGTTTCACACAAAGATCTGTATATGTGTGGTAAGTCTAGCTCGGGAACGATATCTTTTATACAACTAAAATTTCAATTCTAGTCATTAGGTGAAGGTGGTAGTATTGGATGTTCAATTGTGAGCCACATGAAGACCACCTTTCTCTCTGAGACTAAAACTTTTTCGTATTGAATGTTTAACGCTTATGACTCGATTTATATAGAGGGCTGTTTCGCTACAATTTTGTAGTAAATAGGCAATTTATTATAACATTTCTGGCCAAAAGACCAGCAAAATTAATTTTTATTTACAATTGCGTATTAAAAAAAATCCTATATATAGCAGTAATCGAATTGGAGAAAAATAAGTGAGAAAATGAGAAGTTTATGGGAGGAGAGTATGAGAAGATGAATAAAACGAACTTAAGAGCACGTTTTATAGTACGTATTTCAAGATATATCGTCCAGACATAACGATACCAACCCAGTATGTGCAGAAATGTGTAACTATCATTTTAAGGTTGCTTGACGGATGACAACAGGATGATCAGTTGATCATATTTTTTTTTAGTAAATAATTATTAATAGTTTAGGTTTTTTTTTCTCAATTAAAACTCACTAAAATATAAACATAGTTTAAATAGAACACATATATTTGCGAATATCTACATGTCACCGTACAAAACGAGATTGATAGAAAGAAGATAAGAGAGGAATTAATTCCAAACTGCCTTTATACCCGGAGATGTTATCCAGAAGGCTCCGGGTCTAACGAGCCATCTCCAAACGGCTGAGCATCACTTCTCCAGTATCGCCCCTTCCCCATCAACTCCAGCCGGAACGGTTCCGTTTTCATTATTATTAAATCTCCGATTTCGGCGCTTAGTTGGCTCCATTTGTACAGTAGTGTTCATCTTAATTGACTAAAGATACAATTTGTTGGATACTCACTCACAACCATTCAACTCAATAAAGAAACATCAGGCATTTAAATAGGATATTATGTTATAATTTTTTTTTTTTTAATATAGAATCCCTTTCGGAAGGATTCAAGTTTATCAGGGGATAACTAGCACTAAGCATTCCACAAACCTAAATAATTCAACCTTGAATTTAAAATTTTTATTAATAACTTAGTGTAATTCATTATTTTACGCAATGAAATTATGTTTATGTAAGCCTGTAAGGAGGTTTTATATGTCCTCATATTTTAACCAACAATATGATTTTCGGTATTACAAGTCATTTTTCATCTCAGATCACTACATCTTCTTACCCACTATTTCTTTCATTAAATCGTTATTGTTTCGAAAACAAGTTTACTGTATTCAGAATTGCTTATTGCTCCTCCAGGTATTGCTTATTATAATGCTATTTCTCACAGTCAGAAGTCCTAAAACTAGCCTCAAAGGAGAAAATAATTCAAACGGATTATTGGACCAATTAATTATGTCTTTCAAGATTTCATGAAAGGAGCGAAAGAAATGTCATTTCAGGGAATTTAAACAAACGGCACAATGAGCCCTTTAATTATCACGGTGAAATTAGCTCAACTCAAAGAAGACATTTCAATCTCCTTCAAATTGAATTTCAGAAGATGGTCCGTTATGATACCATTTTATCTCAACATAAAAATATTAATCCTTGAACACAGTACATATACCCTTGAGTATTTAATATTAGCTGATTTCACTTCCTATGTAAAACAGGTAGATTACGTAAGATGTTTTCCAATATGATGTCAATTACATTTCTAGCATTTAAGGAATAACTCTGCTTAATGTCCAAATTAGGACAGATTGTAATATTACTCAATAACAATTGTTATTGACAATTAATAAATTTTACTTTTATTACTCGGAAGAATTTCAGTTATAAATGTAGTAGAAGAAATGATCTTGTTTACAATTCTTCTAAAATACAATTTTATTAAAATATAAACCAATAATCAACATTTCGAGGTCTTTCATCCATTTTAAAGATTTGGCTATCGAAACGGTTCTCTATAAGTCAATCCATTGTTTTCAATGTCGTAATTTATTGCAATAAAAATAACTAAAAAAATGAAGACTGTTCAAATAATAGAAAGGAAGACACTGTTTAAGATCTTTGCCTCCTTATATAATTTTAACATTTATGACCTTTTTAGTTTTTTTGCATATGGAGAACTTTTTCGATAGCACAAGATCTTGAAGATGGGTGAAATTTCCCAAAACGTTGATCACTGTAATATATTTTAATAAAAATTATTTTTGGAAGAATTAAAACAAGTCCATTTCTTTTTTACCTTAGTTATTTAATAGTGTTATTTTTTTTGGATTTAGATCAGTTAAATAAAAAGTTTAAGATAAATTGTCAGAAAAAAAAAATCTAATATTCTTTATTTTTTATTCGTTTTTATGAATGCCTAGTATTATAATTTTTACTATTGTCATAATAATAAGACGATCCAATATTGATCCAGTGGAATACTGAAATAGCTCAAGATGGTTGCCCAAGAGGGAAAGCGCCCTACCCTTTTATGATGGAAATTCATGGTGGAGGTTCCTTATTCAATTATAGGTCCCTTTCCCTAATCAGTAAATTAGGGTCTTAATTACCCCGAGAAACTTTCAACAAACCTTGTAGGAAATGTTAAATTCTCCATGCTGCAGAATACATTTATTTATAGTTCATTGCTTTTACTAAAATTGATAAGTAATTAATTGTTTTAAACAAGAATAACATTATTAAATGGCTGAATATTATCTGAATATTGAGAAATTCTCCAAGAGATCTACTGCCACCCCAGTATGGCACAATATGTTTAAACCACCTGATAATGAAAGATTTAATTTTTTTGTAAAAATGCCAACAAACTTAAACTTATGACTTCACTACATTGAGACGTCATTTAGAAAGATACATGGCATAGTCCCATCCATGGAAAGAAATATTAAACCACGTAATAGTTAAATTAAACCACTAAATGAAGTTTCTATTACAAGGCAACCCCAATAAAACTTCAAAAAATTAAGTAATTACGAAAGGTATATTTCAGTTAAACAGAAATGTCTAAAATATATTGTGTTTGCGTTCGGTTAAAAAAGGACTTATCATAACTAATATGGCACCATAAGCAATAATGTACAGTTAAATCATTCATAAAACATGTTTATTCAAAATTCCTAATGTTAATACACCACTGTTTCGATACTTTATAAAAAAATAAATAAATAAATAAAACAGAGACTGTAGATCTACCATAACTCTGCCATCCGTGGCACAATGGACGAATTCACGAGGAGCTTCAGCTGCCTCCAGTGCCTGAGTACATTGGCCGGAGGCATATTAAGTCCTTTTTGGCAGAAGACCGGTTCTTCAGAGATACCTCACATCCACCTAGGCCTGGGAGGCGACAAGACGTTCTCGCCAAGGAAAGGGTCTGGACACCGCAGTCTAAACCAAACATATTCTTGAAGACCAGAAATATGATATCTCCCGATCAAGTCAAGTATAAGGCTTTTGCGGAAACTACTTACAGTAGACCTCGGAATGTTCTACTTAAAATACCTCGAAATTAAGTGAAAGTTCTGTGACAGTCGCCTGTGAATATATTGTTTTTTTTTACAAAATAAAGGAGATAAAAAAAAAACGTAATGTGAATAAAGTAATAATTAACATCTGCTGTGTCAGTAGGATATCTCTGTACCCTGAGGAATGAAAAATACATCATAAGTCTGGAAATGAAAGCATAAATTATTAACTATCGATAGACATTTTATTGATTCTAAGGCTATAACTATGCCACACATTTTATTTTAATGAACGAAATAACTAATCTTAGCATGCTTATAGACCTTCAAAGTATAGGTGGATCGACCACTCATTGCTCCACCTACGCTCATTTACTAAGGACTTCGGAAAGTGGTTCAATAAGGGAGCAAATAATAACCTACAATATATATGGTTTAAATCGAAAAAGTGAATCGTTCCTATAAAGTTAAAATAAAAATTTATTGGATCATATTTATTACTGATCGAAATTTTCACACTCTTTTTTACTTTTGATGTTAAAATAAAACACTGTACAAAAATAGATTTACAATTATGGTAAAAATTGTTTTACTCTTAAATGATCAACTTTCTTTCATCAACAGTCACATATTTAATAATTAACTTTGGACAATACCCAATTCACCAAAAAAATAAAAGAATCTAAAGACATTTAAATATCCTTTCACAAGAGAAATTTCTTATTTCAGACCTAAGCCCAGATTTAATGGTGACCGTCCTAAGAGACTGGGTTGGAAGAGAAGAGCCACAGAGGATCAAGAGGTTGAAGCAGGAAGCCGCGGCTAAACTACCAGAAGAAAACCTAATTAAATTATCGTAAGTTTATTCTTACAATATGCAAATTTATAAAAGTTTAAATTGATGCCATCATTTTTTAATTTTGCATGAAGTAGAAATTGATTTTGTCATATTTTATACTAGTTTAATTATAATTCGAACTTTCAAAATGATGTCAATTCATTAGTAATAGATTTTCCGTTTTTTATTTTTTTATAATCATCGAAAGAATTATTTTTTGATTAATCTTTAATTTAATACTAATAATGCATTTTGAGTTATATATGGGTTTGAAGCTGCTTAATTTATATTTAGAATAATATATTTTCTAATTTTTTAGTATATGGGCAAATGTTGTGTATATTTAGTTTTAATAAATGTATCAAAGTTTGAAAATGGTCTTATCTTCAAGCTATTTGTTGTAGTATTTTTTATTAGAACTTTTTTTTTCAGACTTAAATTAGTCCTAGGAAAAGACTAGGAATAGAAAAATCTATGATCACTGAAGTTTCAATTTTTAAAAATGAATAAACTAACACTGCATATAAATGAAAAATTAATTTTGAAAGAAAGTCTTTTGAATTGAAAATATCCTTGTCAAATATATAAAATAAGTTTACATAACGTATTTATATATACTTTTGTATTTCCTGAATTTTATTCACTCTTTAAATTAAAAGAAAAAATATATTATATTAAATAATCTTTTTCCCTATAAGAATGATTATAACCAGCACAAATAACATGATAAAGATTAAATACAATTAAATAAAAAATTTCCAATTATGTAATTATTAAATATACAAACATTTTATGCAAAAATTCTTAGTTATTATTCATTACAATAATGTTCATTTTGCAGGGTGCAATGGCGAGGAAAAGGGAAGATTGACCCTGATCTTGCCGAGCACGACACCTATCTAACCATATTCCAGGAGACTATCTCAGCCAAATTGCAAGACATGATCAATAAAAGCATTGAGGAGAAACCAGAAATCAATGCAAGAAACAAAACAATACAGGTAATATTCCATTTTATTAATTTAATATAGTACATTTACAATATCTAAACTCCTACAATCCTTCCTAAAACCATAACGTTCCGTAACATTAATGCCCTCACCCGCGAAAACTTACTACCTGACCTAGAAATCCTCAATTGGGACAACATATGTTCATGTTCCTCCATAGATTCAATGGTCGATATCATCACTTCCAACCTCATTACTATCCTCGACAAACATGCTCCACTCAAAACCTGTACCTTCCGCCGCCGCCCTGCTCCTTGGATGTGTCAAGAGATCAGAGATTAACAAAGGAAACGTGAGGCTACCCGCAGACGCTTCAGGCGTACAAGACTTGCAGAGGATTATGAAGCGTTTAGGGTACTTCGTAACTTGACACAAACAACAGTAAGGCGTGCGAAATCCAACTACTTTCATTAAGCCCTGTCCTCTTCCCCTGATTCTAAAACCAAATGGCGACTCCTTCGTAAAATTTCCCTCTGTAAATCCTTTACCTCATCAAGTTTCTCAATACCATCTGACAAACTGAATTCATACTTTTCATCTGATTCCTCCAACATTACTCCAGCCTCTTCTTCCAATTTTTCACTCACACCATCATTTAATTGCGATAATTTTTACTTCTCAAATATTTTTCCCACAGACCTTATTTCTTCCATAACGAAATCCCACACCACTTCCTTCGGTTCTGATGGAATACCCGTCAAACTGTTAAAATTGTGCCTACCTGAAACCCTACCTGTTCTTCTTTTCATTTACAATTTCTCTCCCCAGAACTCTGTATTCCCTACTTCATGAAAAAAAGTCCTAGTCCATCCTTTCAACAAAATCCCTAACCCGACATCACCTATCTCTATCCTGTCTAATCTCTCCAAACACGAATTGTACAATCCCAAGTATCCCATTTTCTTGAAGAGACTAATCAACTTGACCCTGTCCAATCCGGCTTCCGACCTGGCTTCTCCACGCAATCAGCCCTTACCAAAATCACTAGTGATATCCACACCGCAATAGATGAAAAAAAATTAACAGTCCCAATAATCCTTGACTTCTCCAAAGCCTTTGACTCCCTGAACCACTCGAACCTTTTTTCCAAATTACAATGTTTATCCTATTCTAATAGTTCTGTCCAATAATTCCAATCGTTTCTTTCCAAACGTACTCAAGCAGTTACTATTCCTAATGAACCCTTATCTTCCTTCCTAACTCTATCCTCAGGTGTAGCTCAAGGTTCAAGTATTTCCCTCCTGCTGTTCAATACCTATATCAATGACCTCCCTAATTCAATCCATCACTGTTCCTACCACCTATATGCTAATGACCTCCAAATCATATCTCTATCCTTCTCTCCATCCGAGTTATCATTAGCTTTTGCAAACATTCAGGCAGACCTAGATAGGATCAGTGCCTGGCCAAATCTGAATAGTCTAAAGCTTAATCCTATGAAAATCCAGGCCATTTTAATTGGTTCCAAATTTCTCCTTAGTTCTATCATCACTCTTCTTCTCTTTTGCTTAATAATCACCCTATTCTCTTCAGCGCCTCCGTCACAAACCTTGGCGTAATCCTTGACCAAAGCTTCTAGAAAACTACGTGATAACACTATACTGAGCAGATCTGCACGAAATCAATGTACGATCAATGTTCAGTTGTGCCATCACCAGACACACACTTCCATATTCCAACCCCATATTGCCTAAATTTCCAAAAAATCGATAAGTACACTAAAACTATTTCAACGGTTCCGTCACCTTCTTCCACAATCCTTCCGGAAACTCCTAGTATCCTCTCTTATTTTCCCCCATTTTGACTATTGTTGTGCGGTATATGGCGGCTTCTCGAAGGTGCTTGAGGGCAGATTGAAACAAGTCATGAACTGTTTCATAAGATTTGTCTTCGGTACCTCTAGACGGTCCCATGTATCACACCTCTATGACGAGTCAAATTGGCTATTTCCCTCGATTCGAAGGTAATATTTCCTTGGTTCCTTTCTCTATCAAGTCATCCGCTCCCATCGCCCCTCTTATGTCTCCTGCAATTTAAATCCACAATCCATAATCAGGAAACCAGATCCCGTCCTTCCGACCTTTGTCTATATTGTATAAAAGTCTCCAAATCACTAACAAGACATTTTTATTATTTTAGGAGGTATTCAAAGAAGCGCTGGTCCACTTGGCGATGTGCCGGCAAATCCGGGATGAGGAGAGAGTGGACGACATGAAGAACATAGTACAATCCGTTCGTAATATAATGACCAACGCCACCGCCCGTCACGGTCCAGTCATACTTTTTGGTGGACATGGATCAGGAAAGACCTCGATTCTTACGGAGATCTACTCCGAATGCGAGTCTTGGTTCGGCAAGAAGGTATTGAGAGTTCTCAGGTTCTCTGGGCTCACACCTCGCTCTTCCTACAATCTGGAGCTGGTTCGAATCATCTGTGAGCAGCTCTGTCTCTTGCTTCAGCCTTCAGCACACTGCATTCCAAAAGACGCTTCCTTCGACCCACTATACGTCAACAACTGGTTTCAGACCCTGGTTCGGCGCTTCGACGAGGATTCCCCTGAAGGAGCTGAAGACAAGACTCTAGTCATACTCATCGACGACCTCCATCAGCTTAATCCCCTCGACTCAGACATTGTCGCTGCGTTGTCCTGGCTTCCAATAAATCTTCCTAAAAATGTCCATATTGTTGCGACAACTGTTCTTCCGCCAGAGGTTTTGAAATTGACACCTGTTCAGAAAGAACGATTCAGGTCACCAGAATGTCTGATCGAGCTTCCACAAGTCCAAGGTAACTATTTCTATATGATAATATTATTATTTTCATTTAATTATTGAGCGCAAAAGCACAAAAATATCATTTGTAACAATTTCGATTTCTAACAAAGTAAAAGGTAGTGAGAATTACAACCCAAATAGAGAGGCTCTTAAAGTTTTAGGCATTTTAATCTGAGAAGTGTTATTTCTGGCCCATATTTGTGTAATCATATAAAGCCAATACGCTAAAAACGGCAACACTTTTTCTTCTTAGTTAATTACTTTTTTCTTGAAAAAATAAATTCATTATTCAGGAATCTTCCGAAAAAAAAAATATCTAATTACCTTTTTCCTTTTCATAATACATTAGAGAGAAAAGTTTTTATCACAAGAAATACTTAAGATTAAGAACAATTCTATTAGAAAAAAAAATTGATGAGGACTACTGAAAAACACGTTTGGCTAAAAAAAGTTTAACATTTATTAATGAGAAATGTATGATCGTTGTTGAGAATTTATGTCTGCTTATAAACTAGGAAGATTTAGAAATGTACCATAATAAAATTTACCGAAAAGTCAAATCATTTGTTTATATTTCCCTTTATAATTAAAAAATCAGTTCTATGGAAAATTGAATGTAATATAAATGCATAACTTTTTACAAAAGAATAAGACAGAGATCTTTCCCTTCACTTACCATGAGATTTCAAGTCAATAGAAGTAATATATCAATAATAAAATACATTTTTACCATGCTCTTTGTTTGCTGGTTGTGGTTATTATCTTCATAAGGCACATATAGTATGTATTTAGGTTAACGACTACTATTTAAAGCAAATCCTCTGCTTATTTATTTTTTTGCTTGTACTCATTTATTGTTTCTACCACTGTTAATTTACGATATTGCGCAATTCCATCGCTCAGTAATAATGAGGTATATCAGATTCCTCTTCATTTTTCTCTACGAACCCCTGCAAATATTGTCTTATCCAAAATACCGCCGACGTTAACTTACAAACATTGTCCCAGCAACTGAAAGGGAAAATTGGCCAATAGTATGGGGGAGGAAGGGGCTGGCCACATCGGTTGTTTTCGTGGGGGGACCTTACCATAAATATCAGGGGTACTAAATCCTAGTGGGCCGAAAACACAAGCCATTGTACAACAATGGGCCGTTTGGTGCCCATTGACGCGGGTTTCCTGGTAAAAAAAAAAATAAAAAGTAAGAATATTTCCTCTGGGGTAAAACAAAATATGGGTTTTTTTTTCGATGTTCGAGAGAAGATATGTTAGCTTATGGGCGATAGTACAATACACGCTTAAAATTAATTATACGCAATCAATATTCCTATGCATTTTTAGTATATTTGAATAAGAATTTCCGCTTTTTAACATGAAAATAATCAATGACTTCTTTATTACTCCTTTGTTTTTTCTATTTCCTTCGAACCTCCTGCTAATTGCGCACGAGCCGAAAAAGTAATATATTATTTGATAATTTTACTCTCCATCCTCTTCATTACATACTATATAGTTCAAGTTTAAAATATTAAAAGAACGAATGTTAAATAATTCTTTGATTTTTTTTTTTATGTAAACTAACATAATAATTTAAATAATATTTTTTTGTTCTTTGTATGGTACCCAAGCGCGGACAAGAACCCCCATTTCCATACTCTGGCATGTTTTAAACCAATTGAGATGTTTTATCGTTTTAAAGGATTTAAATTTGAGATTTCTTTGTTGTATTAATAAATAAATTATTATGTTATAAATTATAGGAAGAGATGATTCGGATGGGGGTTTAAAAAAAAATGAAAAGTAAGTAAATAAAAAATTGTTTTAATAACCAACTCGAGCTTCCATGCAATAGTCAAGAATAGGGGTACTCACTACGTTTCCTATAGCACATTTGTTGTGCTATTTTGCTAAACCTGCCGAGCAGGCTACTGTAGAAACACAACGGTTTACCAAAATAGCACAAAACATGAGTTATAGCAAACGTAGTGAGTACCCCTGATATAAAAAGAGGGCGGGGTGGCTGATTGGGTTAGCGCGCATTGCCTAGCAACAGAGAACCAAAAACTTGAAACCAAATAATTCCGAGTTAGCGTCTCGGAATGTTTTTTATCTCGCCATTTATTCCCCGCCCACACCTCCTGCCCCGGGAAACCCCTTCCCCCGTATAACAAAGGCGAGGGAGCGTTGAAGAAAAAATATTAATGGGTAAAATAAAAATAATAAAATTTATCATTTATTGAAGAGGTGAAAGGAGCCGTACGGGAAGATGAGAGGGTATTGGAGTAGGTGGAAGTGCAAAAGATGTCAGGATGAATCGAAAATGATATTTGCGTGGTTCTTGTTGGACGATTCCTTTTTAAAATAAGATAAAATAAAAACTTAACTATTCCCCATAAGATTTTTTTTTTTTTTTTTTGTTTTACCCTACCTCGCCTTTGAAGGCTATACGAGGGTTTCTCGGACCAGGGAGTGAGGGCGGGGTATAAATACCGAGATAAAAGTCCTCCCGGTACCGAGAATCGAACACGTAATTTTATGGTTTCCAATTTTTGTTTCTCTGTGGTTGCTAGGCAACGCGCGTCAAAGCAACGCGCGCTAACCCACTCGGTTACCACGCTCCTCCCCTCCCCTCCAATAGCACTACTCTTCGAAACCCTTAATTTTCAATCCTCCATTCAGTCCCGATCCACCAGATCCCGTCTTAATGATCTCTACTCTCTCTCCCACCGTACTGCTTGCTGCTTTTGATAAGTCCTATCTAGCCAAAAACTCTAAATGCGTCTTTATTTATATTGTAACAAATAAAACGTGGATTCTAATCTTTACTGTCCGTCACCCGAATTATCTCATCCTTTATATTTTACACACGGTCAAGTGTTTAATCTGTAATACTATATTGTAGCGTGATAAAATTTATTAGACTCAACCACAGTCTTGTTATTAAAGTACTAAAAACATAATTATGATATTTGATAGGTTTAATAGTTATAAACTTCTTAATAAATATTATGATATTAAGTTGCCATTAATTTCTATTTTATAAGCTATGTTATTAAATTAAATTGAGCAACCTTTTCAACAATGAGGTCTTCTAGTAGTTTAAACTAATACATTCCCTTAAATCAATTTATAATTAATCTATTATAAAGCGGAAATATATTGATGTAATAAAATAATTATTTATTAAATAATAAATAAGGAATATTTATGGGGTGTGGACATGTATTTAAAGTGTTATGATTTTGAACTCAATAATCATTTGAGCATCACAATAATTTGTAGATTACCTCTAAAAGACCAAACAACTTGCCCATCACTCAACTTACGAGCTGATTGGAGGAAATTGAAACCAGAGCACGTTTTGAGGAGGCTCAATTTGATTTGAGTTGGATTCGCGAACTGAAATTAGTTATCAAGTTTTGACGCAAACATTAACAAAGCCCCTAGCCGTGATATGATAAGCGATGGGAGTTAGTAGCTAGCGGACCTCAACGTGTGCTACTAACTTTGTTTAATTAGCCTTATCTCTACAACTGGTCGTCATCCCTCCTCCCAACTCCCTTTGCTTTAATCAGGCTCAGAGTGCTATTAATTTGGTTCATTGGTTAGGTTGGTTTTGATTTTCATTTTGGCATATAAAAAATAATGGATATAATCAGTCGGCCGTTAAGAATTACTGGAAGGAATTAGTCCTGGTGACGGTGAGTAAATGGAACAATTAAATAGTTTCAACTATTTATTGTCTGCCAACTTTCGACCCCTATTTTGGTTCATCATATATATGTGCATCATCATATATGTTTAAGAATAGTTCAAGAGAAACCAGAAAAAAGAGGGATATATTAGAACTATTATAAATTACAATATTTTATATACCATTGAGTTTGAGGATGTCAATATTTAAAAAATATAAATATATGGGTAAAGAAACCTATTTCAAATAATGAAAGAGCTATACTGAACTAATTATGACTAAAGATAATTTACAAATTACCAATATCCAGATAAAATAGGAAATATGAAATAAAGTGAATAAATAAGTACCAATAACATCTCTGTATCAGAAATAATATGAACAAAAAGCTGTGATGTTAGAATAATGTATTTTTAATAAATCATATATACCCCTGTTTTTTTTTCTGATCTCTGATCATGCAGTTTACGCTTGGCATGACTAATCTTATAATAGAAACATGTTTATAAACTAACTATAAAAGTAATTAAAAACGATAAAATAAAATAAGCAACAGCCATATTTATAAGAGAAAACTGTGGTCCATTAATACCTAGTTGTCCAAAGATGTCAGCCGTAAGTTAATAATGGTCTCCAGTTCAATTGTCCAGTTAACCAAGGTGTAATGTCACTCACACTGAATACTGGACAGACTGAATTTTCTGAATACATCTTGCGTAATGTTTATTTTATATTTTGCTGCTACTACATAAAAGACATCTACAACATTTTCCTCTTTAATCAGTTATTTTAATTACATTGAACACATGAGTTAAACCAAGATACCTGATACATTTTTGTATAGAACTATGGCTCATCATCATATATATATATTGCCTAAACTATGTCAGTATATATATATTGCATAAATGTGGTTGTGTGTGTGTGTGTGTTTGTGAATAAAGTATTTCATTGCCAGTATTCCAATAGCTTATTTAGAAGGGCTATAATCCAAGTTTTAAAGGTATCGAGGACAAATAGTGAAATTACTGAGAGAACATAAGCTAAATATTTTTCAATAACATTTATTGGTATTGAAGGTTATTTAATAATCTTATACAATTTCACTACCGAAACAAACTTAGAAACAATTAATAACCTTGAATTAGAACTTGGATCAATATAGCCGCAGAACCCCAAAAATATATGCTACTAAGAAATCCTTACTTCCAATCCATATATAAAAGATCTTCTTGCGATATGTGGAATCCAAGCTAATTTATTTTGTATACCATAAAGATTGAGCGAAATCCAAATTGATTACAACAATATAAACTTAATATATTTAACAATATATTGTTCACAGCCAATTTTAGATGCGATAAAGATAACTATGAACTATAACTAATTTTATCTTTGGAATATTCAAGAAGTTGGTTTATTTAAAGATCCCTACATACTCTTAAGATGGCGAGCTTAAGGCACTTTCGCCCAAGCTAAATGAGGTAATATCCGCTTCTTGCTTGAATGACTGCCAAAACCCTTCAACGTATACTAAGGTTTGCAAGAACATATTGGCTGATTTCCTCTAATTTCTCGATCAAAGATGATCTCAGCTACTGAAAGTTATCAAGACAGTTGATCGATTTTTCTTCCTCTCATTGTTGATATTTATAACAATGAAGGTATATATAGAATTTAATCGGATTGAATGAACTTCTTAAAATTTTACCTCTCGTAACGTTGACGTACGTCTGATGTATTCAGCATTGTATATAATCCTGCATTATCTTAAAGAATCATGGTCCTATAAAATGACATGACAATAGAAATGACTTATGTTTTTTAGTTACCATTCATGTCACATAAACGAGAATAAAAAAAACAATTAGATACCCTAAATAACAGGTATACATATTTACAATTATCACCCTTAGTTTGTAGACTTCCTAATCCAGTTTATTACTCCTATGACAAACCATCAAGTAGTAAGAGACAAAGCAACACCGCTGTTTATTGTAGTCGTTTAATAAAAGACATTACAATATAGCAATGCAGTTTTGGTTGGAGTATGCAATCAGATTGTGAGAGCTTCTTTTTATGAGAAATATTTACGTTCAAAAATGTTTAAATGGAACTGGAAACTAGTGAAGCCGGAGGATTTCACAATGAAAATTTTATGGATATAAGGTCGACAACGAAATTTATATTTAATGTATCAGATTGAGAAATGTTCATGGATCATTCACCATAGTTTGGAGGAAATTTTACTAATTCTTAAGGAATTTTATATTTTAATATTTGTATGTCAAATACAAAAATCATTTTTTCTAGAAAGGTTTAGGAATAGTATTTGCAAGAGAAGTTTATTTTAAATTGCAAATGGATAGTCTATAAGCAATTTACACATCTATTGCACCATCTTTGTAATAGCGGACATTTACAATGACCACCAGAACACAGATAAGCTCTACTAGTGTATGACTAGATTTCATATGTCCATAGCATTTCCAAACAGGTTGTAAGAAAAAAAAATTAGTAAATAAAAAAAATCTATATCTCAAAACTTCTCGAGAAACTAAATTGAAACACAATAACATCTTTTTTTACAACGGTATCGCAACCAATGTTGGATACTCATACTAAATATATTAATTATCTCATCATATTAAGTAGCAGATGACTCAGAATTCTATACTAACATATAAAATTATCGGTATTTAAAATTACCAGAGAAGCCCCTGACTGTGTGGCTACCACGCAAAGATTGCGAGTTAGAATCCCAGTACCGCCAGGACTTTTCCAAGCATGTAATTAGAATAGAAAAATAAATTATTCTGGGACTGGTCCCGGAAGAATAACAGGTTGTACATTAAAATATAATATGTCTAGCCAACAGACAAAATCAACATAGTAAGTTATTGTTTAAAATTATGAGATAAGAAAGAAGAAGAAATATTAAACAGTAAAAAATTAAATCTTCCGAAAAAGATTGTTTGAAGAGAATGAAAAATAAATGAATTGACAAACAATATCTACATTTAAACATTAGGGTTTTAATTAATTTCTTCATTCAAAATTTAATACTTAGAATTTATATATCATAATTGTTAAGCATCAGTTTGGATGACAGTAAGATACAGGAAAATGTGGAATGAGGGTAGAGAACCAGCATGGGGGATATGGGTGGGTAGAGAATTCCAGAGAGTAGTAGAGCGGATAATAAAGGAACGAAAAGTTTTAGTTTTATGGATGGGAATGTAAAGGTCAGAATGGCGTAATCTTGTTTTAAGAGAGTGGACTGAGGATTTAAATTGAAGCAGACTATGGATATAGGGTGGATGATGGGAGTTAATGGTTTGGTAAACGTACGACTCTAAGACATATTTTCTGCGAGTGGGAGGAAGGAGCCACTTTAAGTCGCTGTATAATTGGGTAACATATGACCTTGTATATGTACTGAAGACTAATCTAATGGAGATTTTATAAATAATTACATGGAGATTCATTCACAACCTCCCTTTGAACATGTGAGACCAGTCAGCCAGCTGGTGGCTACTAATAAAAATAGGCGTAGGGAGTGATTACCAAACCCTCTAAAATATCATCGGGAATCGCGAAGTGGGATCTTGCAAACGGTCCCAAGGCCTGTCGTGCCAACCGAAAAAAAAATAGCAATGCCTAATAAATTTAAATTCAATTAACTCGCAATATTCCACTGAGATACTCAAGTCATTGTTGCTAATTGGTAAACATTAAAAAGGAAGACCATTTAATGCAAAGGAGCGGTTAATACAGACCACCAGCCAACTGGTCTTGAGGTTTGCTCTCTGGTAGGCCTGCAACACCAAAATGTTATTAGGCTAGATAATTGTTCCTCCTTACAGAAAGCGCTAATTGCTTGCGACGAGAACTAATTAATACAAGATAATGAACATCATTACACGATAAACTTGTGTCTAGCATAGTACTAGTATTAAATTTTCAAAGTCAAGTATGCATTTTTTGGTGGAAACAAACATATAACACATATATGGAATCAGTTCAATGCGTCATACGTTCTCTAAAATATATATAAAGAGAAAGTATAACAATATCAGCCTAACCAGTAGACGAAAGTGGTTCGTTTCATTGATTTAACGACACTTAATATTATTGTGGCTAATTGGACCATTTGGCCAATTCATGTTGAATAAGTGCTAAACATAGCAGCAGAAAGCGGAATAATATTTATAGTCGCGAGGGATGAACCTTGACATTATGATTGATGATCTTTACTGTAACGCACTACACGTACTATCCAGTCTGAACAAGTTAAGACGTTAAAAACGGGAAATTATGTGCTGATTTAACAACTATTGATATGAATACTCTTCGTATGTTTTATTATTATTTGTTTGTTCTGATATTAAAAAAATTAACTTCCAGTGAACATAGAAAGGAACGTAGAGGAGAGCTGGACAACCTGGAGACTGAGTTTGGGAAGGAGTCGATGAGCAGAGTTTGCGGTCTTCTCACAGCAACCGAGTTCGGCCTCAGCGAAGTGGAAATGCTTGAGCTCCTGATGCCAACCTCAATCGACAGTGGGCCACTTCTCTTGGCAAATGGAGTCTTCAATTTCGCCACCTTTTGCTCTTTCAGGAGGAAATGTTGTAAGTAATTGTAAATATTATCGGTTTACAAAAGTTATTAGTTTATATAAAGAATGATAAGCGCATCTCCTTCAATATTTCCTATCTATCATAGTTTCCTGAATAAATATAATGATTGAAAATAGTCATTAGTTTATTTGTCAAAAGCTAAAACTCTAAAAGAAATTATACACATTGCATGTAGCTACATAAACCTTAATTGAAATAATCTTTACAAATATACAGCAGAGCAAAAGAGATTAACCAAATCTTCAAATTATTTTATAAAATTTCCTAGGGATGTGACTAACCATATTTCCAAATAAAGGCACCTGACCCTCCTAAAATGTATTTTTTTTTTTTTGGGCTACACTCCTTACAATACGCTGTGCAAACAAAAATACTTTTCAACAGTTTAAAAAAATATATATATATATATCTCGGAAACATGGTTTCTTTTATATAAATGTTGAATTCACACGTGCGACAATATCCCTAATGTCTGTTTAATAGATATTTTGAATTAGTACCGCGGTCTCAAACAAGTTTTTTGCTTGTTTATTTATTTAACGACGTTTTATTCTACTATTGCTACTCGAACGATGGTACAGAGGGAGTTATAAATTTTACCTATAGGTTTAATTAGGATTGGGATCTTTAACGAATACCTGACATAGCGCTGGCTCTGTCGTTCTCTTCGAAGGATGGCATAACTAAAGATTTTTTACTCCCTTTAAACAATAACTTGCTGCATCCTAAAATATAACAGCAACCAGACCAAGAATTTACTGTTGGAACTTCAAGAATTTAGCATTTTTTCATGTAGTTATAAAAATATCGAGTTATGTACAAACTAAAAAGTATTTGCGTGAAATTTTATTTCACTGTTTTATCCTAAATAAATCTGCTGAACAAACGGAATCCTTGTTGATAGCATGTGGGAAACACCTTTCAAGACAGGTTTTGACACTTGAAAAACTACTGATTATTATCTTGGAAATAAATAACACTCTGGAACACTAAAAATTTTCGAAGACGATAGATCGGAGAATTAGCTACATGAAGACCCATGCCAGAGATTAGCTGAACTTGGAAAACCATTACTTATAGGTGACACGAAGGTTTCGAAACAGTTGAAATATTATAAATGATTCAGAAGTAATGATATTGTGTGGCTTGTGAGTATATAGTAAGTGTAGCTTGAAAGCGATAAGTTGCATGAAACTAAAATTTTATAATTTAGAACTATTGATATTGTAAACTTTATTGTATGTTTTATTTTATAATCAAGAGATGTTGCAGTAACTTTTTAACTAAAATCCACGAACCAGAAGAGCTACTTCATACCATGCATTTTGAACTTTTTTACAATTATCTCAAACCGATCCCAAATATTTTGATTAAACTCGCCATACGGATGTAAAATATAATAAGCTTCAGTATCATGTAGGTTTAATTATCATTGCAAATGGCTGTTATGGCTTAAATTCCGATATTTTAAACTGTCTTCCTCTGAAGTATTCTTAATTTTGTAGATTAGAATAAATTAACCATTTCATCTTGTAAGTAGTGATAAAAAAAAAAATAATAAAAAAACGAGCATTTTTCCAATCTAAACGAATTATATATCCAACTGAAGGAGAAATGGGCAAACATATTTTTAGATCATTTTTTTTTTTTTTTTTTTTTTTTTTTTTTACGTAGAAATAGAAATGACTGAATTGAAAAGTGCCCCCACATTTCCAGTATTTATCTAATATAGACTCTTTGGATTATTTTTATATAACCTCTTATTTCCTTAGATATCACATGACATGGCTAACAGCATGTCTATTCTCATGCCGAAACAAAAAAATAGGTTGGTTCTTGGATAGCTGTTAAAGTACAGTCGTTTTTGCCTGGACCTGGCATTCTTACACCATCAGAAAGTTTGAAGAAAACACAAGGTGAACAATTGATTTGAAAATGAATTACCACTCAATTCAAATGGATCATTATTAAAAAAAAAAAAAAAAAAAAGACTTATTTAAGGGCCTAGTAATTATTTCATTTCCATTCAGTATTTCATTTCCGATTCCATTTCTGGACTGAGAAATTAGATATTTGAATTTAAAAGCTTTTACAACGATAAATGTAGCATACCGGTGAATGATGTCCTAAATAAGCCACTGATTCAAAGAAATAAATTGGTTCGTTTCCTGGGAAATATGGAAAAGATAAGAAAAGCAGAATTCTTTAATTTACATTCCAGGTCATTTGTTGAAGAAGGTGAGGCCCGCCGAATTGCTCTTTCTCCTCTCCCTCCCTAAAAGTTATTTTTCTCTCGGTCTCAAACTTCGTTGGGACTCTATTTCTAGATTTAAGAATCTCAATAACCCTCTGATTCAACATAATAGGTTAGCATTGTAGTTTAAAAATACTGAATTTGAACAAATTTCAGAGTGTCTACGTTCATATAGTTAATTAATATAAAGAAATTCATCACATTATATAAATGTCATTGCATTCTTAATACCAGTCTGTTTTTATTCATCGGCCAATATAGAACAAGTAACCATAAACACTACTGTCAACAAACCAGTGATATTTAAAAATATTTTCTGTAATTATTTAAGGTCTTGTTCCTTTAGAATAATACAGGACAAGAAATGTGGACGTGGGTACCTTAGAGTAAGAATAAGAAAAAGTACAAATTAATAACTTAAAATACAAGACAAATAACAAAAAAATGAAAAATAAATGAACAATGGAACATGCTAAGTACAAAGTATGCTATATTAAAAACGAGATAAGAACAGTAAGGAGTTGCGCCCAGACAGGCAGTGTAGTAACATCGTCTCCGTACCGATTGATCTTAGAATTCGTTTGTGAAGCCGTTTCGAAATAAGAATTAGTATACGCGAAATATAGTGTTTCAAAGTATTTCTGTGAATTTTGAAGAAAATCGGACGACGGATACCTCCGTGGTGATTGCGAAACTATTTGCTAATTTTTGGCTTCACCTGGTGTTATCTGGAGCGGGCCTGAACAGGATAGCCCCCACCCGGGATCTGTAAGCCGTCTCGTATCTGGTCTCTTATCTAGCAAGGTCAGTGGCAGTACTGTTTATTTACTTGTCAAACCTATTGGCTCGTAAATATATGAATAGAAAAAAAGAGCTTAATGAAGGTATCTCTTCACCAAAATCTGTAGATTCAACGAAAAGAAAACGGATTATAAATTCCCCTGAAGAAATTAAAAAAAAAAAGTTCAGACTGAAACAATAGAAGCCATGGAAATAGAAAAAATGATGGAACGGTTTAATAAAATGTTAGACGTTAAATTTAAATCTCTAAAAAATGATATACCATCAAAAGAAGATTTTAAATTGTTAGAAAATAAATTACTAATAGAAAATGAAGAGTTAAGAAAAGAAATCAAAACATTAAAAGAAAAAGAGAAACATATGAGTAATATTATTGAGAATTTGATTAATAAAAATAAAATGAAAAACCTCATATTCAGGGGTCTAAGAGGAAGTAACGAAGATATTCCAAAAACTATCAAGACTTTATGCGACGAAGTGCTTAGTGTAAATAATGTCACAATTAATAATGCTTTTAAAATCAAGAATAACACGCAAAAAAACATAGTTCTAGCAGAATTCGATAACGAAAAAATTATATGGGATATTCTGAAAAATTCAAGGAAGTTAAAAGGCAGTGGGATCTTTATACACAGGGATCTTTCTGGAAGAACTAGGAAGAGAAGAAGGTGCCTATGGAGGATAAAGGAAAAAATTATACAAGTGTATAAGAGCGCTGTTGTCCAAATTAGAGATTTCTACCTTTTATTTAAAAACAAAAGGTTCTTCTGGGACTTTGATGAGGGTCTTAAATGTGATGGAAAAGATGGAATAAGGATTCTGGAAGAAATAATGGGAACTACATTTTCCGAAGAAGTGATGAAGATCATGAAAGCAGTTCTTGAAGAGGATCTCCGTAGCGGTGAGGCGGCCCCGATAACAGTCAACCGTCTACCTCCAGTGCTAGTTCAAAAAACGAAGGAAAGTTAGTGTAAAAAATGGTATAAGTGAGAGTGATAAAGCTATTATTAATAATTTAGGTGAGATAAATATTTCATTTTATAATATAAGGGGAATTAAATCTAAAGAAAATGTTTTTTGTTTTTTTAATTTGTCAAAAAATTCGATATTTTTTGTTGGTAGAGACATTTTTAATATAAGAAAATGTTTTATTTTATAAACAAAAATTTTTAGATTTCGAATTGAAGTTTATAGATGCTATAAAGGGAGGGATAATGGGAAGAACCAGTGGGGGATATCTATCTATATGGCGCTTTAATAAAACAAAATTCAATAAAAATCAAGCTGAATACTGCATTATTCAAAATAAAATTTGTATTAAGTTAAAAATTAATGAAAAAATAATATATCTGGTTCCGATCTATTTAAATTCCAGTAATTGGAATAGTGAATTTGATGAAGTAATAGAATTAATTGAATTGACTAGAAATTATGATGTTGTTCTTATCGGTGACTGAAATGCTCACACTGGAAAATTGAAAATATGTCCTAATGGAATTTTAGAGGGAACAAACTTAACAACTGAAATAAGAAATTCAAAAGACGGTAAAATAGATGAAAGAGGAATTAAAGTCGCGGAATTTTGTGAAGATAAACTACAGAAATTTTTTTAGTGCAGCATTTTAATTATTAAATCTTTACAATAAATAAAAATAAATCATAACGTTACAAAAAAAAATATGTATAAATTATTATCAAAACTGAAAAAAAAAAGAAAAGAAAAAGGGGCAACTCGACAGACGGCTTAACGCCATTGTCTTGTGGGCTTTGATCTCAAAAAAATGTATATATATATGTTATTACTATTTTGTATATTATGTAAATAAAGCATTTATTCATTCATTTATTCATTCATTCATAAGAACAGTAAGCCAATAGTCGACGATTAGAAGGATATAGCTACAAAAAATGTATATTAATAAATAATGAACATAAGAGAAAAATTTATAGTTAATTATATATTATTAAATTTTATCTAATTTATGACTTTATAAAATTAGTATGTTAATACGAACTTTATCAAACAATTTTAGTCTTGATAATAGGGACAAAGCCCTGAAACGTCGAAGAATAGTGACGAGTTATATAGTTAATTATATAAATAAAGATATGATGGAACAAATTCATGCTTAATCTGATATGTATGAAAAATTAAGTAAATCAATATTTAACTTTAAAAACTAATGATTGTAAAAATATTTATATATATTAAAAAAATAAATAATCATCATGTTCTGGTACATCTGGTACATCGACGAAGAAAATAACATACAATGCTTATTTAATTAAAAAATAAAATAAAAATAAAATTACGATCATTTCTATAACATTTGAATATCAAATATATGATATTTAAAAATTAAAAAGTTGAAACAAATATTTTAAAGTAGCGGTGTGTTAGAGAAAATAATATCTAGGTACAAAAAAAAAAAAAAAAAAAAAAAAAAAAAAAATACGCTAAAATATATTTAATATCAGTGTTCATTTCGCCAGCAATCATTTCCCACCCAAGATTATAAATTTCTCTGATGAAATATTTATGTCCTCGCCCGTCAAAAAAGGGAACCTTTGTATTCAAACAGGAATAGGAAAAAATGTTTTTCCTCAGAACACATTATTTCCCGTTTTACATATTTGATGTCAAGAAAGAAATTTAATATTGTGACAGTCTCTCTGGTTTCATCTTCATACTATGACTTATTAAGATAGTATTTTTTTATTTTATTTATTTATTGAAAATTATAACTGTGTTAGTTGATACATCAAGTAAATTAGCGGATAATATATAGAGATAATATACATAAAAAGACATGATGAGAATATGCCCATTGGCAGCACTCCAAGACTCCTCAAGACTTCATCCAAGAATAGAAATTTATTAAGTTCTATTTTGGAAATACTTAAACTTTGATTGGTTTTCATTAAGCTATATAACATTTAGGTCTCACGAAAGTATCCTAAAAAGTATAGTTTTGTTTAATCTGTTGAATCGTAACCCCATTTTATAATAGTAATAAATGTCTTGAAATTTGACCAATATTTCCTTCTAATCATATTTGAGTTCATACATTTAATCATTCACAATGGTCTAACATTCTAAGCCGAATTACCGACAGTTATATCAAGAACATAAAATATATGTTACTGGTTAATGAGTTGATCCTAAACAATCAGTCATCATTTAACATTGCTTAACACAGTGCTGCTACAGAGAAAACCGCTATAACAAATCTAATACAAATTTTAAATAACATCATTAAGTTTAAAAACTCTTATGCTTACTATTTTTGGTTTAACGATTATATAACCTAAAGGTTTTTAATGTTGATATAACTTGGAAGTAATCCTTATAGATAATAAATTATTATATTCCTCTTTTAGACTATTTTATAATAAATAAATTATAAATATAATAAATCATATAATATCCATATAAAGAATCATTTTTGAGTGAGTCAGTTTCTGTTACTGGGTTTTTTTTTGGGTTTTTTTTTTTCCAATATCCATTTCCGAAATGTCTATTTGAGATTTTAGGATTGAAATTCTGGTCCATATAACATTATAATGCAAAAAAATAGTTCGATTTTATCTTCATCCATATATAACAATAAACTGATAAACTATAACTATTAAGTGCTATAATAGTGGCTGAAGTACAAGTTTGCATTGTAGGGTTTACATGGCAACCTCTAGAGTGCACCCAGTCCCTTTCATTGAGAACTGTGATTGCATTAGTTACAGTTAGTTGCCTGCGTTTTATCTCTAATCTCTTGCATAATCAGGGCACAACTCCTTTACTCTCTGTTATTTCACAGCTTACTTAATAATAGAGATCATCAAATACTTATATTTGGATTAAAACTTCTGGATTGAAATATAAGTATAACCCAAACAATATTTTCGTTTGCTTAACACCATAATATAATGTATTCCAACAAAAAGTTGAGCTAAAATCATTAAATAGTGTAACTCAGGCTCCAATATAACAATGTAATTTAAAACTTAAAAAACATTCTGGTGCGGGCAACACACGAATTCACTCACCTCCGTTTTAAAATCGATTAAAGAATTTTCAAAAACAGTTAGCGATAAAAATAAGTGAAACTACTAAAGAACTAATTAAATAGAATTTCTGTAAAAACAGGTGTTTTATTAAAAAATCGATTATATTATCTTAAATAATCATTTAGATTCATTGGCTTTTCATCACTCTTTATTAACTTTCACAAGCTTGTTTATTAAATTATATTTTTTCTAAAATATTTAGATTTCCGACGGTATAGATTCCCTTTTGATCCTTCCTGTGAATCTCTCCTTTACAAATATATTCCGATGTACAATTGCATCATAATTAGTGGTGATTTTAACACCAACCTCCTCATTGACTCCAGTGATAAACTATATCTTGAAAACCTCTTCTTTTCTCTTCATCTATTTATCGTCCCATATGGTCCTACTCACCACCTCTCCAGATCCGACACCTGGCTAGACCTGCATGTCATCGATTCAGGACATAAACTTCTATCTGCATCCCAACTTCCGGTTCCGTTCTTATCATCCCATGACCTCATCCAGATAACATATGATTTCCAAACTCTAGTGTTCCTACCCAAAACTATATCTTTCCGTAACCTAGATAGCCTGACCCGAGAAAATATTTTACCCGACCTTGAATCCTTAAACTGATATGAAAACTATGCCTTCCTGAAATTTTACCAATTCTGCTGTTCATATATAACTTTTCCCTCCAAAATTCTGTATTCCCTACCTCCTGGAAAAAAGCTATTGTACTTCAATCAGAATGAAACCTACATGGTACTGAATTCCATTAAATTTTACATCGATATAGCGAGTTTAATCAAACTCGTAAGAGCTGTTTTTGATAAAATCGTAAAAAGGTGCCAAATTCATGGTATAAAGTGGCTCGTCTGGTTATCTGATTTTGATGAAAAAGTTTCTGTAACATTTCGGGCGTATATTTATCTTAAATATGAAATTTCAGTTTCATAGGACTTTTAGTTTACGCGCTGAAGTTACCACACACAGACATACAGACCTTTTTGCGGTACTTGGTCATTTGTACTCCCTAAAACGTGTATTTCCATTGAAAACTGGAATTCGAAAATTTTCACGATCGTAATATTTTCCCTTATTTATATATAGGTAAGTGAAAGTAAAATTAGTAAAATGAAATTCAAAAGCAAGAGAATCTGTTATTCTAATAGGAGAGTGGTGGAAAATAATATGAAAGCATACAAATACAAAAACAAAAACAGGGAAACATAAATAAAATATGGGCTCTCTCCTGTTAGATATAGGGGTAGGGTTCAACCAAATCGAACACACCCACACGACCTGCGGTTTGGACCCATCCGAGGTAACCCGCTATTATTTAGGCTATATTCCTCATACCTACTGTCTGAATGGCCAACTTATGTGGAAAATAAGCTCCATTTCAGATTTAAAAGAAAGGTGACGTAAACATAAGATAGCATTTTATCAGTTTATTAATTATTTTTTTCGAATAGTTCACCTTGAAACATGTAAATCCAAAAGAAGAAAGAAAATAAACTTTATTTATATATTTACAAATTGACAAAATATTTACAAATGATTTCTGTTGAGACATTCTCATAATCAGAAAAATTTTTTGTTCGTTTGGTAATTATAATCTATCAGCCTAATGACTAAATATGTGGTAAAATTAAATTGATATTATCTATGGTAGAAAGAAAAATTATACAAAAAACCTACTTATTAAAAAATAAATAAATAAATAATAATAATAGAATAACCGGATAAAACAATTGAAAATATAAAATTTAGAATTAAAAAAAACTAGCTTAAGTTAGCAACACATGTTTTGTTCTTTTATGAGTGTAGCGTTTCAGTGAAGTTTTATTACAAATAACTGTAAAATCCATTATTTGTTTGTTTTGATTTACTTCCGGACCAACGTCTCTTCATTTTTTTCGTATATTCTTTAGCTCTGTTCTTCTGAGAGATGGGACCTGTTCTTATTGCCCATAAATGCTTCTCGAAAACTTTTACATTCGTCATTCAATAAATTTCTTAGTATTCTCCCTGTCTTTTATGGCTTTCTCTGATATCCTCAGTTCTTTTAGGACTTCTTAAGAAGAAAATTAACAATGTGCTTGGTTAAACGACTTTTATTCGTTCTAAACAATTTGGAGTAACAGTAAATTCGTAAAGTCCAACATAAAGGTAAAATGTTAGACTATTTGTTCTTTCCTATAGTAGATCAGGTTGTTTCCATCTAATATAAATGAGAAGTGAAAATGTTCATCTTCAAATAAATGTTGGTTAAACCCCTCTCATTATAATGTTTCTTTTGTTTATAACATTATTTTAAAAAAGGTGCAAATTATTACTCAATGGTTTATTATTTCCAAATAATTATATATGGATATATATATATATATATATATAATATATATATTATATATATATAATATATATATATATATGTAGCTATTTATTCTTTTATCTAATATATCGAGCAAACAAATCACAACGATTTTCACTTACCTCGATTTTAAAATCAATGAAAGAATTTTCAAATACAGTTAGAGATAAAAATACGTGAAACTATTAAGGAATTAATCAAATTGAATTTATATAGAAACATGTGTTTTATTAAAAAATCTATTATATTATTATTTAAAATAATCAGTTAGTTTTATCTTCTTCTCATCACTCACTATTAATTTCTAAAATCTTGTGTATGAGATGATATTTTTTCTAAAATCTTTAGCTTTCCAACGGTATATCATACATGTATAGCATTTCCAAGTCAATTGTAACCTTTTCAAAGTCAAATGTAACTTTTTCCAAGTCAAATGTAACCTTTTCCAAGTCAAATGTAACCCTTTCCATTTCAAATGTAACCCTTTCCAAGTCAAATGTAACTTTTTTCCATTTCAAATGTCACCTTTTCCATTTCAAATGTTACCTTTTCCAAGTCAAATGTCACCTTTTTCTTCACTTTTAGCCTTAAATATTCCGTTTTATTTATTTATATATTGAAAAATAATTAGTTTAATTAAAATTATGACTTTTTTAATAATTTTGGCATATCATATCACTGTTTTTTTTTTAGATATTTGATATCAAGTTCTGTTTTTACGAACTAATATTTAAAAAAAATATTTAGTTTTAAAATAGTTGTTGATTTTGAATTTTTATAGGGGAAGGATAGTTCTTGGGAATAATTAATGTGTTTTCGGGTATTATTAATGACGTTTTTCAAGATGTATTTTTTATCGCTCGCGTGCATATTAACTCGTATTTACTTTTAATGTTTTTTATTGATATAGGGATTAATTATTTTTCTTTCGGGTGGTTATGATAACGTTTTTTGAGCTCTATCCTTTATCGCTCATGCGTATTTCAAATCGCATTTACTTTTTATGTTTTTTATTGATATGGGATGAATTGTTGTGTTTTCGGGTGGTTATGATTACGTTTTTTGAGCTGTATTTCTTATCGCTCCTGGATATCTCAACTCGCATTTACTTTTTATGTTTTTTATTGATATAGGGATGAATTATCGTGCATTCGGGTGGTTATGATTACATTTTTTTAAGCTCTATCCTTTATCGCTCATGCGTATTTCAACTCGCATTTACTTTTTATGTTTTTTATTGATATAGGGATGAATTATCGTGCATTCGGGGGGTTATGATTACATTTTTTGAGCTCTATCGTTTATCGCTCATGCGTATTTAAACTCGCATTTACTTTTTATGTTTTTTATTGATATAGGGATGAATTATCGTGCATTCGGGTAGTTATGATTACATTTTTTGAGCTCTATCCTTTATCGCTCATGCGTATTTCAAATCGCATTTACTTTCTATGTTTTTTATTGATATGGGATGAATTGTTGTGTTTTCGGGTGGTTATGATTACGTTTTTTGAGCTGTATTTTTTATCGCTCCTGGATATCTCAACTCGCATTTACTTTTTATGTTTTTTATTGATATAGGGATGAATTATCGTGCATTCGGGTGGTTATGATTACATTTTTTTAAGCTCTATCCTTTATCGCTCATGCGTATTTCAACTCGTATTTACTTTTTATGTTTTTTATTGATATAGGGATTAATTATTGTTCTTTCGGGTGGTTATGATTAAGTTTTTGGTTGATTATTTTGTTTTTAGTTCTCATTATAACGTTGCTGGAATATACCTACATCATTTAGCTTTTTTTTATTTATTTTTTTTAATTTTATTTATTTATTTATTTTTTTTTTTTTTTTATAAAAGGATGAGTTATAGTTCCTTTTTTAGCGTCCTGAGTAAATTTTTTTAACTAAATATTTCATAATGGACCCACTTCCTAACTTGTTCTTACAATTATTTGATAATTTAATTAAGGAATCGTTTATTCAATTTTCGGATGTTCTTGTAACATTATTAGCTGTATTTTTTATCGCTCATGCGTATTTCAAATCGCATTTACTTTTAATGTTTTTTATTGATATAGGGATGAATTATTGTGCTTTCGGGTGGTTATGATTACGTTTTTTGAGCTGTATTTTTTATCGCTCATGGATATCTCAACTAGCATTTACTTTTTATGTTTTTTTATTGATATAGGGATGAATTATCGTGCATTCGGGTGGTTATGATTACATTTTTTTAAGCTCTATCCTTTATCGCTCATGCGTATTTCAACTCGTATTTACTTTTTATGTTTTTTATTGATATAGGGATTAATTATTGTTCTTTCGGGTGGTTATGATTAAGTTTTTGGTTGATTATTTTGTTTTTAGTTCTCATTATAACGTTGCTGGAATATACCTACATCATTTAGCTTTTTTTTATTTATTTTTTTTAATTTTATTTATTTATTTATTTTTTTTTTTTTTTTATAAAAGGATGAGTTATAGTTCCTTTTTTAGCGTCCTGAGTAAATTTTTTTAACTAAATATTTCATAATGGACCCACTTCCTAACTTGTTCTTACAATTATTTGATAATTTAATTAAGGAATCGTTTATTCAATTTTCGGATGTTCTTGTAACATTATTAGCTGTATTTTTTATCGCTCATGCGTAGAATGATTTGTTATCGCTTTTACTCATTTCAAGTTATGTTCCTGATTCATAAATATTTGATAGATTGATCGTTTATAGTGTTTCCAGGAATACTAATAGAGTTTATGACATTTTTTATAGCTAGTGCACATTTTAACTTAAGTAAAAAGTGATCTAAAACAATGCGCAAGCGCGATGTAACATCCAGTTCAAAAACGTAATCAGAACGTGCAAAAACAACAATAAAAAGCATTGTACAACAGCCTGTATCAATAAAAAGATAAGAAGTAAATGCAAGTTAAAATGCGAACAAGCGACAATAAATAGAGCTCAAAAACGTAATTACAAGAAACGCAAATACAATTAATAACATATATATCAATAAAAAACTTAAAAGTAAATGCGAGTTGAAATACGCATGAGCGATAAAAGATAGAGCTCAAAAAACGTAATCATAACCACCCGAAAACACAACAATTCATCCCATATCAATAAAAAACATAAAAAGTAAATGCGAGTTGAAATACGCATGAGCAATAAAGGATAGAGCTCAAAAAATGTAATCATAACCACCCGAAAGCACAATAATTAATCCCTGTATCAATAAAAAACATTAACAGTAAATTCAAGTTGAAATACGCAAGAGCGATAAAAAATACAGCTCGAAAAACGTAATCATAGCCCCCGAAAGAAAAATAATTAATCCCTATATCAATAAAAAACATTAAAAGTAAATATGAGTTAATATGCACGCGAGTGATAAAAAATACATCTTGAAAAACGTCATTATAATACCCGAGAACACATAAAATATTCCCAAAAACTATCCCTCCCCCCTAAAAATTCAAAATCAACAACTATTTTAAAACTAAATATTTTTTAAAAATATTACTTCGTAAAAACAGAACTTGTATCAAATATCTAAAAAAAAAAACAGTGATATGATATGCCAAAATTATTAAAAAAGTCATAATTTTAATTAAACTAATTATTTTTCAATAAATAAATAAATAATACGGAATATTTAAGGCTAGAAGTGAAGAAAAAGGTGACATTTGACTTGGAAAAGGTAACATTTGAAATGGAAAAGGTGACATTTGAAATGGAAAAAGTTACATTTGACTTGGAAAGGGTTACATTTGAAATGGAAAGGGTTACATTTGACTTGGAAAAGGTTACATTTGACTTGGAAAAAGTTACATTTGACTTGGAAAAGGTTACAATTGACTTGGAAATGCTATATATTACTGCTCTTATGTTCAAAAACGAAAAATTGCATTAAAAAAATATTTTTTCTGTTTTCTCCTATAGTTGGGTATCGAATTTATTCAATTTATATATTTACCTGTTTTTCATCAGCGTCAACAAGATAATCTAGTTATTATTATTGAATCTTCCAAATGTCATTTGGACTCAGGGGACCCTAAAACGTGTATTTCCGTTGAAAACTGAAATTCACGATCGAAATACTTTCCCTTACTATATATTTCATATATAGGTAAGTGAAATTAAATTATTATATTGTTATTTCTTTAGTATCTACAAAATTAAAGGTACGAAAATTTAAAATATCGGCTTTTAAGCCCTGTCAGACCATTTTTATCCAAATAAAACCTACATGATATTAAAGCCCATTAAATTTTACATCGATATAGCGAGTTTAATCAAAATCGTCGGAACCGTTTTCGAGAAAATCGAAAAAAGGTGCAAAATGCATGGTATAAAGTGCCTCTCGGAATTAATTTTTGTTTGCTATTATAAAGGTTCGTTATTGAAAATGAAAATTCAAATTCCACATTTCCCTGTAATCACGACTAAATCCTTTTATCATTTTTTTTTTTTTTTTTATACATTATAGAATAGTTTTAGTCAAATTTATAAATTAGTTATAATTAGGTCATAGGTAAGACTCGGAAACATGAACCCAGGTGTTGCACAGAAAATTAACATTTTATATAAAATAATATTTGTTCAAAATGTTCTTAAAAACATATTAAAAAGAATATTAATATACTAACCATGCGTTTTGGACGGAACTTCGAAAAAAGATTTTGGTTTGTTTTTCTTTTTTGTTTTTTCATACAAATTAAACCTGTTGATAAATATTATTAATTTAAAATACAACCATCTATAATGAAAAAAAGGAACATGAAATTTCATAAACCTAAAAGAACAAACAGTATTGTATATTTTTTACATAGAGAACTTGAGACCTGTTAACAGAAAGAGATAAAAAAAGTCAATAGCTTTTTATCTTTGTAGCCCAGGAGAATTTTTTTCCAAGGTTCCTGTCAAGCTAAACCTGCGCGGAGGTTTCGCCATAGAGAAGGAAATTTGATTATCCTTTCTTCTTTCCCCGGGGCCCTATTTTATGATTTCCATGTGGGGTTGCAAACCGGGTTTACTTTTACAATGGCCCAGATTTTCATTGGAATACGGTTCGCTGTTACACTTTATTCTTTGCTAGATGATTCTCTTTCATCGCGGATTACCAGGTATATCAGAATTTACTATTATACTGCGAAATAACACAAATTATAATTCCTATAATAATAATTCTAGTGTATCAATATTACTAAATAGGTCTTTTATTTAATATAAAAATATATAAATTTTATTCTTAAGAATTGAACACAGGTTTGTGTCAATTAAAAATGTCTCACGTATCACGTTTTTTAATTTCAATTGCCCATAAATGGGAACCTTTTTAATTCGTTTTCATCGGAAATACATGTTTAGATTCTCCCTGTCTTTCTCTGATATCCTCAGTTCTTTTAGGACTTCTTAAGAAGAAAATTAAAAATGTGCTTGGTTAAACGACTTTTATTCGTTCTAAACAATTGGGAGTAACAGTTAATTCGTCGATTGAATTAGGCGATGCGAAATTGAATGTTTTAACTTGGGAATATGCGAAATACACTTTTTATGAAGTCCAACATAAAGGTAAAATGTTTTTCATCGGAAATACATGTTTAGATTCTCCCTGTCTTTCTCTGATATCCTCAGTTCTTTTAGGACTTCTTAAAAGAAAATTAAATATGCATGTTTTAAGGTCTCATGAGGCCAAATGACCAAGTCCCAAAAAAAAATCTCTGCGTTTTCGTGTATATAGTAAGTCTAGCTTAAAAGTGATTATATTTATATAAGTTTTATAATTTAGAACCATTTATATTGTAAACTTTATAATACATTTTATTTTATAACCAAGAGATGTTACAGTAACATTTTGACTAAAATTGAGACGTTGATTTCCAAAAGGTACTATATCCATTCTAGGAAATTTTACAGGAAGCGCGAAAATCTCTCATTACTATATTATTAAACTAGCTAATTTGGGTCTTTCTGCCTTAAAATTTAGAATTATTTTTTTACTATAATTATAACATCATATTAAAGTTATGAAATGATTTTTTTTAGAATGATTTGGAACGAAAATAAATGCGTAATTAGTACTTTTAGAAAATGACCGCATTTCTAAATCACGTTTTTTAAGGACTTGAGAATTCATTACATAACATCAAATAGAATATTTACATAAAACTAAATGATGAGAATACAAATATGACAAAAAATCAATTTCGTAAAAAATGTCCTTTAGTACCTTTTGGAAATCAACGTCTCAATTGATGAACCAGAAGAGCTAGTTCATACCATGCATTTTGAACCTTTTTACGATAATATCAAAACTGGCCCCAACATCGCTATTCCGATGTAATATTTAATATGCTTTGGAATCATGTAGGTTTGTTTCTGATCGCAAAAGTATGTTATGGCTTAAATGCGGATAATTTAAATTGTCTTCCTCAAAATTATTTTTTATTTTGTAGATTCGAATAAATTAATCATTTAATCTTGTCAGTATTTGATAAAAAAACTCTAAACAAAATAAAAAATCTAAACTAATTAAACATCCAACTGAAGGAGCAAAAATATTTTTTTACTGATAACTTTTTTTCGGTACGTACAAATAGCTGTATACTGTATACTGTGTATATATATATATATATATATATATATATATTATATATATATATATATATAGAGAGAGAGAGAGAGAGAGAGAGAAAGAGAGAGAGAGAGATAGATAGATAGATAGATAGATAGATACATGTACTGTTGGAAAGCTGAATATTATAGAGTTGCTTTTTATCTTGTATACGAAATTGAATATTTTTCAATTAGTTCAATCAATCAATTCAAATGTAACATTTTTCAACTCTAAGCTCTTGATTTTTAAAATTTATTTTGCTTCTAACAAACAAAAGTTCTAAAATTGATTTTAACAACGAATGTAAGTATTAGTGTGTTTCGGGCACCAGATTTTTTTTCAATATGATAAAATTATTTTTTTTACTAATCCTTCCTCTGCAATTTTTATACTCGATTTTGTTAATATTGTTATTCTAAGAGACATGTCATACAATAATGTATGCAAGTTCCAAAATATGACTGAAATGTAATAAAGAAGGATAGCTTAAATTAAATATTTTAAAGAATAATTAAACGCTTCACAAAAACAATGCTGATCTATTATTTTTATCACGCATTCTTTCATTTCCTATACAATATGTAAAAAACCATGAACAGAAAGAAGGACAGGGTAGCAGAGTAATTAAAACGAACAGAGAGCAGATGGTAAAAGCTAGAATTGATTAAAAGAGAAACAAAGGCTTAAAAATAGTTTTATTACCCAATGTATAAACATACGGTCTGGTCCCAATAAAGTCCGTCGACTTTTTTATTTTATTATTCAGTCTTATTTATCTGCGTTGTATCTAACTCAATGTTACTCGTATGCCAAAAGCATCCATACTTTTCACATATCTTAATAAACTTAATGATTTTTTTTTATTTTATAATATTGCTTTATTGAGAAATTATACAATCTCCCACTATTTTGGGCAATAAGTAATAGGGCTAAAAGAATACATTCGTTCCATATGTACAGAGTAAAAAAAAGCAAAAAAAAAAAAACAAGACAAAACAATAATAATTAAAAAAAATAAATAAAAAAAAAATAAATAAAATAAGTAAACTTAACAAAAACAAATGGAAAGAAAAATAAAATAAAGTAAACAAAATCTTGGCCACATTCATACATATACACAATATTTACATGCTGCCCTCGGGAACTCCGAATCGAACCCCTACACCCAGAAGTGGATGGAGAGGCACAGCACCAGGAGTTCCCAGCGCCTCTCAGACAGCCGCGTCACCAGTCTAATCTGAGACTGGAGACTGATAGAGGGCGCTAAAGCCACACACTCTTAGGGAAACTTAATGAATAATTACAAAAAACAAGCAATACCGTGTATAAAAAATTTAAAAAAACACTGTCAAGTTTACTATTTTATAAGTTTATTATTTACTAATTTATATATATATATATATATATATATATATATATATATATATATATATATATATAAAAGATTACTATTATGAATACTTACCGATTATTTCATATCGCACTGTTGGCAAAAATCTTTAGAAGAGAAATAGCACCTCAAATAAATAAATAAACTAATTAATGAAAAAAAAAATCGTTGCTGAGGAAACACTAATTACACGCACTATCGATATATTTGAATTGATTTTTGAATTTTGATCTGTAGTTTAGCGCTTTTTTTTTTTTTTTTACTTTATGATCAACTACATATATACTAATTGCCCGAAATAAGTTTTAAGACTATTCTTTTTATTTATATTTTATTGAATTTTACAACTGTATATAACATAAATACAACAATTAAAAGTGTTGAATTATAATAAAGGTTGTGAAAAGGCTGGGGAAGAAACTACCCACTAACTTCCTTTTAATCGTGTGGGTTTGGAGTTTGGAATTGAAAGTGGTATATCTGGTACGAGAAAGGTTTGCAACAAATGGGATATTAAGGTCGTTATGGATGATTTTATTTGCGACGAAGTAAGGAGCATTTAGGATTTTGCGAAGAATTCTGGACTGTAAGGATTGGATGCGGGAGATTATTATATGGTATAGTAAAGCCAAAAAACTCGATTCCATGTGTCCAGATGGGACTGATGGCGGTAACATAAATGAGCTTTTTGTAATAAATTGGAAGTTTTGAACGTTTTTGGAGTAAGTGTTGTAGTAGTCGGTATCTACGAGCAGTTTCTTGTCGTTTTAGTCTCGTATGAGGATTCCATGTTTTACGACTTAAAACCCGTTTTTCTGGTTAAGCTATTAGAGAATCAAATAAGATTTTTTGTTTATGTTTATTGAGAAAATATATATTATTATTGTATACGTTAATTAATATGATGTTTTTATCATGAACTATTGTTTACATCATTAATCGGTTAATGCTAGATCTTCTTTTTAAATAGTTATAATCAATAACGGACACTTTGTAAAAGATAAACACTTATTTAAATTAATATATTTTTAATAAAACTTTAATAATAAATAATGGATTTATGAATGTTTTATATATAATAAGTGAATCTTTTATGTAAAATATCCCCCACTTAGCCACCATAATCAGTAAGGCCGAGTGACAAAATGATCACCCAAGCTCCTGGATCTCTTCTAAATTGCTAATTTCTCTTGCGCATTAAATATGCTAATTAGGAAGCCGTGTTATAAGAGGGCTCTAGCAAGGGTTATACTCCCGGCGAGAATAAACCTGCTTGGCTTGTTTCAACAAATCCCAATTGACTAGCTTTACGATTATTGGCAGTGATACGTTTATTAATATTTAATTTTAATTAATTTATATGGAACATTGACTTAACACACCTTTTAAAATTTAAAAGATTTAATAACCGCTCCTAGTGAAGGAACCATTGTACAGTTTCTACTTAAATTCGATTGGTCAGTAAAGGTTCATAAACTTAAATTATTCCAATAAGCCATAAGTTCGTAGATTGTTTAAAACGAATGTTATTCTAAAAACGCCATAATACACAATGGTTTATTTAAGATATAACAATTATAACCGTGTATAACCAATAAACCAGTCCAAGATCTTGAGAAAAGTGAATGGCTTCACAGATATCCAATATTCTGAGATTTAGGATCTCCAATAGAAAATTGGCCTAAATCTATAATCCACTCTTTGAAAATATATATACTTTAGTATAATCATACATGACATGTATGATTATTCCAATAACAAACCTCTTTAACTTGTGTATCATAAAAAAAAAAAAAGCATGTTATAAGTATAATAAACTCCGATTAATAATAAGTCAAGTGCTATGTCATAATTTTAAATGCAGTGTATAATACATCAGTAGGGGTACTCACTACGTTTGCTATAGCATGCTATTTGTGTTATTGTGCTAAACCTATCAACTTTATACAGGAAATAACTGTAGAAACTCGACGGGTTTAGCAAAATAACACAAATAGCATGCTATAGCAAACCTAGTGAGTACCCCTAGAGTAGCAAAAATCACCGGTTATCGCAAACTGACTTCCATAGTTTGGATTGAGGAAAACACAATATTTTCCACATTTGTACAGCATCGCAAAAATAAAAAAAAATATAATATATAATATCTAATATATAATTAGATCTTTATTTTCAGAACTGGTTCCTTGCAGCTCTGCTCCGTCCCAATTAAAAAGATAAAACAATTTTTTTTTTTTTTTTTTTCTGTCTGGTATCAGCTAAAGTTGTAATAAAACAAATATTTTGGGCGGTTTAACATTTTATAGATTAAGCCGGTACGAATGATTTTCTTAAATAATTAGTTATTTACTCACAATTTAAAAATTATTTTAATAGAATTGGGGTCACCTAAAAGTAAAAGTCCTCTAAGAGTAAATACTATTACTGATAGGTGATAATAAATCAGTTTAATGAGAAATAAAACTGACTAATTTTTAGAGAGGGAGCGCCGTGTTGGCCTGGATTCGAATCCCTTCTGCGGCAGTTATTTTAGCTGGGAAGGAGGGGGTTTGGAGGGGCGCCCTTAGAGTATGGATACACTCATGTAGCCTAGCTAGCCTCTGTAAAGTGGGTACCCTGAGAAAAACCTGGCGGCTGAGTGTGATCTCGCCCTCATCACCTCATTGTACGACCATTGGATCTATTTGCTGTACGAATCTCTATATTTACTGAATCCAAGACCCTTCTTGGGTTGAGAGGTACAGGTAAAAAAAATTATATTTTAGAGAAAATTGTCTACCCTAAACTAGACTCTAAAACGGCTGGCATATTGGATATTCTGTATAAAACTCTTACCTTCGGCAACTTAGCCAAACGGGTGATTTCATTCCTGCAATGCGATCAAACGGGATAAAATGGGATTATCCGAAAGGGATTCAAATGATGAGGATGTAAGCTCCTGCCCTGGGGTTCAAGCCCTGTCCATTAAAACCGATTCATATTTTGTCTAGCGTACTGTTGGCTTCACTTTTTAATATTTTTTCTGTTAATGTAATTTTTTTTTTCAACATATGTAATCAAATAATTGTGTTGTTTCTTACTCTAAGTTGAGAGTAGTAAAAAAAAAAAATAAATAAATAGCAAATATATGTTAGTTTCTTCACTATCTTCTTGTTTATCAACATCCCTTAGTTTATCTTTTTTTTTTCTTTCTAATTAGAAAGTATCACCCACCTCTTCCTGTTATTAATCTTTTTTTTTTTCAAATCTTTTCTTTACTGTTCTGTATAGTTTTTTATACCAGCAACGTGGCGAAAAACCTGTTTAAATTTTAGAACGTTTTTAAAATGAATAAATTGGCAAAAACAACAATGATCGTTTTTATTCCTTTCTTTACCGTTAAAATGGTAGGTGATTTTAAACAAAATAAAAATTATATATATGGGTCAATCCATTTGAAAACCTCCGGACCATGGCGCTCAACAATTTTGATTTTCATGATTTTTAGTCAATAAATAAACAATTGTGTTGTAGCTACGTTTCGAGAATTTATTGTAATTTGCGTGCAATAATTAGTAGATGAAATTACTGTTTCAGAGAAAGAGAACATTTTTTAAATAAATTTAGGAATACAGTGAATTCACATTGAATATATACATATACATATATAGCAGTTAAATAGACAGCTTAATTGAAATTTATATTTGTTTAACATTAAAAATGCATATAAAAGAAATGGCTACATCTTTACTTACAATTTTAAACAATGTAGTGTCTTACATATAACTGTGTTGCTATTACAATCATCATAAGAAACGTAGTTTATATATATATATATATATATAATATGTGTGTGGGGTCCCCGAAAGGGGAAGGGGTGTGTGTGTGTGTGTGTGTGTGTATATATATATATATATATATATATATATATATATATATATATATATAAATTATTTTCTTATAGTGATAGTTCCTAACTCGTAACGATGTTTATTTAGGGCTGGAGAAAACCAGTCACCGAAAAATTGGCTGTAAAATCAGCACGATTATGATTTATTGTCGGAGGCATTAAGGGAGGGGAACCATAAAGATGGTTAAAGCCAAGGTTTGCCTCATTTTATCGGTTTTATAATTTACATATCTGGCGACTTAAAAAACCTCCGCTCTACCGCATATCGTCAAAAAAGAACCAAAGCGTACAGAACAATCCTCGGTTACTTCACGTAGTTCTAAAATAGAAACAAATTTAAATTTTCACCAAAATTGTTGTTCGAGGAGTCATTATAGGGGTACTCACTACGTTTGCTATAGCACGCTATTTGTGCTATTGTGCTAAACCCATCAATTTTATACAGGAAATAACTGTAGAAACTCGACGGGTTTAGCAAAATAACACAAATAGCATGCTATAGCAAACGTAGTGAGCACCCCTTATATATATTTTGGTCGGAAAAAATTGTAATTGAATAAAAAGGTACCACTTCAAACGAAGAAAAAGATATTCAACTCCTTTCTCATTACGCTATATAAATGTGAATCCTGGACAGTGACGAAATCTCAGCAGAAAACATTATTGGCGCTGAATACACGAAGCACGTTGGCCTCTTCGATTAGTTAAATGCTATCCACTTAAGAGAAGAAAACGGCGAAGACCTAGGAAAAGGAAGATGTGAAAGAAAATGTGGCAGCTAGAGAGCTGGCAAAGATAACTGGAGAAACGGAATACCGAAGACTGAAATATGACACAATCGCAGAACCACGGGAAATAAATCTGCCAGATTCAAACCCGACATAGAAGACTTTTATGCTAGCCACTACACCACAGATGACACCACACCTTTTTTAGATCTACCAGAGGATTTTCCGGGTTAAGATCGATGAAGGCCGATGATCCGGAATGGATGAAAATCCTACGTGAGGATATAGTTGAAGAATGGAACCAACGGTAGGCGAATATATCCTCAAGAAACTATCATTCCTTCTCGCGACAAGAAGCTGACAATAACAACAACCTGAAAGTCCAACGCACATATAGATCTATGATAATTTATTAGTAGTAAAAATAAAAATATAAATACAAATTATTTTTTTAACTAACTTGAAATATTTTTATTTTGCTCGACTTATTTAACCGTAAAAGAATGCATATTTGACTGAAAAAAGATTTTACAACAAAATAACACGACTATTTTAAGACTTGCCACCAAGTATCTCCTTAAATAAGTTATTTCTACTCCTCCAAGATGTTTGTAGCGCAATTTTGTGTTTCAAATGATTTTTAATTAGTGGGAAAAATTGATGCCTTCTCTGTTAAATTTTCAATACTTCAAATCTTGAAAATTTCTATGATTAAGCAATTTAAACGTTAAGACAGTTATATTGGTATGACTAATTGTCGAGGGAGCTCTGATTTCAATTATTCAACACATAATTTTCTTCATGTAATAAGTAATAATGAACTACTATGAAACAGGTAATCTGATAATCGAAAAATTCATGAGCGGGAGAATACTCCTCTGCTGGAAGCACGAACTGACCGGAAAAGTGGCTCGCAGACGATACTTGCAGAGCCAAGACGTATGCAGGGCCTTACATGCGGAAATCGCCAACCTCTTCTTCAGCGAGTTCAGCGACCAGGATGTTCAAGAGGAGGAATCAGGTATACACAACATTCTTCAGCTGGAATTATAACAATTTATTATACCAGTTTATTATTAAATATTTCTTTTTCCAGAACATTCAGCTGATGAAGAGAAACAGACTCCGTTCCAGTCCCATTTACATACTACTGACGTCACCTATAGCTTGAGGCACGTTGAAGAGTCTTGGATCCATCTGCTGAAGGCTGGTGAGTGACAAAGTTATTAAAACTTTCGAGTGTCCCCGAGCAAAGGATTTTCAAAAAGCCTTTATTCCATTATTAAAAAACTTCACTAACTCTTTCTTATATTTAATGAAAAGAGGCCAACTTTGGAAGATAATTATGCCAATAAGATGTACTTTAGTGGTTTTATAATTACTTTTTAATATTAAAGAGAACAAAAAATAAAATCATTGTTAGGGCATATTTCAGACGAAAGTGATCCCATAACTAACAATCCAGTCACTTTTGCCTATTCCAACATCATTAGATTTAACGGTGATGTAGTATCTCTATTTTGTTGATGTTCAGTAGTCTATTAGTTAGTGATCATATCTAGGCCTCATGAAGCTTGATTCTAATAACTGTTGACTAACTATCTAAAAGACTATTTTTAACTTAAAAATAAAAAGTGATCTTAGATTTAAATATTTAATCACAATTTAAAATTCTGGTGCTCACATCAAACAACTTTTACTTATCTCTCTAAAGGAAATTAATTTTAGAAGTTTATTATCTATGAGAAAATTCATTCTGTATTTTGTATTTGAATTTCGTCACTTCCATTATTTTTTACAACATTGTTGCGAAATAATATTTTATCTATTAGTTTCCGGCGGTATATTATACGTCGGTATTATTTTCCTTTTAAAATACTAGAAAAAAGTATACCTATGAGATCAGAAAATATATCTCTTTTAGTTGATCATAAAATTCATTAATAGTTACAAGAGATAGTTTATTACTTCGATTAAACGGAATAAATTGTACTTTACTGAGGAAATTCGGCATTTAAACACAGACTATTTAAGTTAACATTAAACCGACATAATATTAGTGCCCATTGAATTTCAGATTTATTTCACCAGTTTCATCAAAATTGGCAAATTAGATTTTCAGAAAATGTGAACAATTATCGATGATATAAAGTCGCTATCTTAGTCCATTTTGGTGAAAAATGTCTATAACTTCTAATCCATATATTTATTTACCAATCCCACACAGGAATTTTTACGAAACTTTGTATTCCCTCCGTTTGTATTTTCATTAAAAACTTCAGGTCAAATATTTTCACGATCATAATACTTTTCCTTATTGAACATTTTACAAATAGTTTTTTTTTTTTTTTTTTTTCTTCGGGTTCTGCAACTTGCGTCACATCCCGAAACTTAGTATTTCAGAACGCCAGTGCTCCCTGTCCCTGCAGTCCTCCTCCGTCAAGCCTCTGGCCGCCATGTCCTCCCTCACACTCTCTATCCACGTTTTGCGGGGTCTTCCTCGTCTTCGCCTCTTCTGCGGGGAGTACTTTATCATTTTATGTGGCCACCGCGTCCCTTCCATCCTCATGACATGGCCATACCATATGAGTCTCTTCTTTGATATTTCATTTAAGATATTCAGCTCAGCCCCTACTTTTTTTCTTATTTCCGCATTAGGGATTCTTTGCAGCCTGGATATGCCGCAGGCTCTTCTCCAAAAGTCCATCTCCATAGCCAACAATCTTCTTTCAGCCGATTTTAGCACTGTCCATGTTTCAGCGCCATATAAAGTGGTCCCTAGGAGGAAGGAATGGTAAATCTTTTTTTTCGTAAGAAGCGACACCTGTCTGCTCCACAGAACTCCATTCAAGATTCCTACTATTTTTCTACCATTTGCAATCTTATTTTCAATATCTTTGGTCATCGTTCCGGACTGATCCATGGTTACCCCAAGATATTTAAAGGCGTTGCTCTGTGGGATCGTCCAATCCTCCACACAGATGCTCGAGACTGGTGAGTTGCATGGCATATACTCTGTTTTTTCTCTGCTGATCTCTAGACCCCACTCAGAGTATGCTTCATTCAATTTCCTCAGTATATATTCAAGATCACAATCTTCCGAAGCTAGGACAACCTGATCGTCTGCGAACTGAAGGCTGTAAAAGTGTGTCATCACCAACCTCCACACCCATTCCTTATATAGACTCTTTATAGCTTTAATGAGACCTCTATTTATCTGAGCCAGACCCAAAGCTTCCCACAGTTTCTTTAAAGCAACACTATCGTATGCTTTGCGAAGGTCAATGAATGCTAAATGGGTTTCGAGATCATATTTTATCCTCTTCTGTACCAAGCTGTTATTTTATTTTGCACTCTCTTCTTGTATAGGCCCTCTACTGATTCCTGATGAAGACTTTCAAGCTGATACGTAATTTTTTCAGTCTTTTTTGCACTACTAGCGTTTGTATTTTGTGACGGAGAGGTAAATTTGAACAATATTTTAGCCTTAACTAGAAAATGATCAGATCCGCATTCCGCTCCTCTCATTACTCGAACATCCTGTGGGACCAAACGGGGGTTTCTCCTCATGATGATATAATCAATTATTGATCTAAGCTTCCTAGCTGGTTGATGCCAAGTATATTTATTGACGTCTTTATGCTGGAAAAATCCATTCAATATTGTTAGATTATGTTCCTCACATAAATCTATTAGACGTTTTCCATTTTCGTTTACTACATCTTCTCCGTGTTTACCAACCACAGAACTGTTCTGACTATTTCCTGTTCTGCTGTTTAGATCACCCATACATATTGTTGTTTTTCTCGGTGGCGTAGATTCTATGATATGGTTTAGCTTTTCGAAAAAATCGTCTTTTTCTCTGGCAGAAAATAATTAGATGATGAATAATTTACAAACATATTTTCATAGTAATTAGCATTTAGAGTACTAACTAAAAAATTCATTCTATCATCATTGTTCTCTTTAATATCAAATATGCTATTATTTTTTAGGAGACAGTGACAGGTTGAAGCAGCTGACTTTCTGTAACTTCGACTTCCTGTTAGCAGCAGTAAGGACAATATCCGTGAGCTACCTGAGATCTATCCTGGAACACGTCCGCTGCTACCTCCTCGATCGGGACATAGAGCTCGTCTATTACACCGTCAGGAAGTCCAGCGATGTCCTCACCAGGGATACTCTTCAGCTTGCGGCACAAGTTATCTCATGGCTGAGACCTGTAGCTGGTAGGCAGGATTAATAGCACTCTGAAAAAAACCGTTCAAATTTGTAACTTTCCCCATATACAAGTTTTTCTTTATGAATACTGAGGGGATTATAAAATATACTTTCGCTATCATCTAACACAGTGGTTCCCAACTAGACGATGTACAGGGTGTCCGCGAGACGTTATTGGGAAATAATGTTAAATTACCTAGACGTAAAATATTTTTAACAATAATAACAAAAGTATATGGTAAAATTGAACATTCTAACTGATATAATAGCTAGTGGTCACTGAAAAGTGACTGCTAATACACAATCAAAATCGTTAAATTGGTCATTTTGAAAATTATGAGCTCAAAAGACGGATGTAACATCACAATATAATAGAAAATATTTGATATTGTTATGAGTATTTGAATAAATATATATCTTGTATTAGCTTTAAATATTACAAATCCAATGTTTTGCGATTTGAAATAAACTCTTAAAATCAGGTTCTTATTTCTTTATTTTTGTCTCTCCTCGTTGGTCATTTTTAGCATACATAGCATGAGTGATACGGTGTAGCTCTTAGGGTTGCTATACAACTTCATGCTGGCGCTATCCTGTTCTGATTCTACTGTTTTTATTCCTGAAGCTCATCGCCTGACTTCGAAATATATATATATACATGTACATGTATAGGTATTTAAACATACATATTCACGATTTTTAGTATCTAGGGGGTCCTGGCCATTGAAGTGAATGAGTAAAGGGGTCCGCGACAATATCTTGTTGGGAACCATTGTTCAGAAACAATTATAAATAGTAACAACTTTTATATTGAATAATAATTTTCCAAATTATCAAGAATTAAACTAGGACAGGAACCTATATGTGCATACTCTTGACAAATCTATATCAACGGTTTGTTATTTACAAATAACCATATTAGGGTATAACTGTTTATAAAGCTGTAGATAGGAAAATAATTAATATGAAAAGCAATAAATAATTCAAAGGAAAATGCCATAGCACCACTGTTAATTTTAAAACGCTATATCTCTGCTAATTCTTAGCCAATTTAAATGATTCTTTTTTTCATTTTATAGACAATTTAATTATCTATGAAATGGTACTAAAACAAAATTTTTGGTTTTTATTTAATTATTAATTAGGATAAACGTATATTTTTTTATTCGTTATTCGGGTTCTACGCATCTTGAAACGTAAGCCCTCAATTTTTTTTTTGTTGGTCGATTACAAAAGTTCATAATTGAAAATAATAAACCAAAATCTAATCATCTTTAAATAATCAACATTTAGAGTGTAAAAGAAATTAGTTATTCTAAAATATTTTGTTGTCAAACCTTTTTCAATTTTCATAAATCTGTCAAAAGGTTAAATTCCAAATATAATCCAAATGATTTGGATTATCTTATCTTTCATAAGATAATCCAAAACATAACAGTTATGCATTATTGCTTGTTTATTATGATTATGTATCAAGTCACATTATTATGTATCAACAGACACGAGTGGAGAACTTATGAGCAGAATGATAATGTCTGCGATGGCATGGTGTGATGGTTTCACTGATCCTCTTCTAGTTCCTTTGAACAGTTGGTTACTACCACCTTTACCACTCCAGATCAAAAGTAAAATTATATTTTAGTACATATAATAATATTTTTTAAAAAAATTTATATTTTAATTTGTTAATAGTAACTTTTTTTTTCTATAGCAATCGTATGTTCAAGTGGAGTTCGCCAAATTGAACCAACCTTTTCAGCTCAACATGTGGTTGTTATCCCAAACTCTGGAGACCCACAGCTGTGGCATGTGATGTCTAATTCCCTATTGCATACGTTCAAAGGTAATCAGTTGTTTCACAAATATATTAAAAGAAATTAAACTTTACTAGGTAGCATGGACCAATTAATCCAATTGGATTAATTAATTTACTTAATTAATCCACGTAATTAAGTAATTGATCAACTACAGTATAAAATTATAATCAACAGATGCAACAATAACAAAATTAAAGCCAATGGAAATAAAAAATATTCTATATGTTGTACAAACAAATTTAATTAAAAAATGTTAATTATATTTTTTAGGACACAGTGGAAAGGTATTGTGCCTAGCTGTTGCTAAACAGTCTCAATACCTCTTAACTGGTTCAGAAGATACTTCTATAATCATGTGGGACTTGAAAACCTATGAAATCAAGCTTCGGATATAGTAAGAAATTTTTAAAGTTTAAGATATCATAATGGTAGTTAATTTTATTATTTAGTTTTATTATAATATTCAGAAAGCCTTTCAAATTTTACACATTTGTTGGTTTGTTTATTTATTTAACCTCACTTTATGCTATTGTGGCTAATCGGACGATGCTTCAGTGGGAGTCCTACATTTTGCCAACCCAGATTTAATTAGGATAGGGATCTTCAACGAGTACCTAACATCTCACAGGGTCGGAACCATCATTTTACGTCCCATTCGAAGGATGGCATTACTAAGAATTTTTTACTCCCATTAAAAAAATCCTAGAGCCACCTGCGGGTTTCAAAGTACACGTTTTTTTTTCATCATCTGTCAATGCAAATAGATTCATAAAAATATGCCACGCATAAAAAAGCCTAATTAAAGTATTATAACATTTATTTCCTAACACTTATACAATATTATTTAATATATACTAACATTTTTCTTATTTTTTTTCGACAGCTTAACAGACGAAATATGTACGGAAAATTAGAGGAAGTGTATGTAAATGACATACTTAAACCCTCAGCTTAATTCTAACGCCTTTAGGACTTACTAAACCCTCATAACCGATGAGTAATGCTAACACTGTATAATCTGCGCCATGCCGATTTATAAGATCAATAGAAACTTTATGAACATCTTAGAATGAACAATATAATAATTAAAGGATAGTTCTTAATAGGATATATCAATAATTAATTAATATTAAATTAATAAATACTACTTTTATTTATTTATTTATTTTTTATAGTGATTAAAACTACTCTTGGGACTGGGTATCTCTAAAGATAATTATGATATAAATGATAGCTATGATTAAAAGCTATAGATGGTGAAAAAATATAATAAAAACTAACTACATATTAAATTTAGATGTCACAGGGAACAAAACTGTACCCATTAGTGTGCATGAACTGTAGCTGTACCCTAAGGCAAAGAATATTGAGGGCTAGGGTATATTCTGATCATTATAAACCATGCATCATAACCTGCTATTTGGGACTATAGTAGTAAATGTATGTATTTAATGAGGATTTATAGTCGTCTGTTGAGATGATAATAGGTAGAAATAATCAGGAGTCGGTCTAGTAATGTTGCTAACGTTATGGTACAAACATCCAAGCATAAACTTCAAGCAGCATAAAATTATTTATAAACAAAGCATAAAGTATACATTTCATGCAGTTTATGCTTGGTATGGCTCATTTCTGTCCTATTGATGGCTCTTATTTGAGTCAGAACATTGGCAAAATTAAAAAATTGTTTACTAGACTGACTCCTCATTATTTCTATCTTAATTATAGCCTAACTTGTTTCCTAATAACTTATTACCAAAACGTATTAACTATTTATTTCTACTATTACTTATTGATTATCTTTTACTTAAAGGTATTACCCTATCTTACCTATCACTTTCTTTTTAAATTTATTATTAATGCTTATTTCAATATTTAGTGAACATATTGCTCCTGTCCTCTGCGTAAAACCTGCCCTAAACAATACACTTTTGGTGAGTGGTGGTGAAGATTCTAGAATTATAATTTCATCATTTACAACTGGTGAGGTTGTAGTGAAAATAGATCACCACAGAGGACCAGTCACAGCAATTCAAACCACACAAGAGGACATACTCATCACGGGTAGATTTAATATATAAGTTAAAATGATTCTTTTTTATTATTCATTTATCTTTATTGTAGATTGACTTTTTTTTTTTTGCTCTCAGGTTCCTCTGATAAATCCGTCTGTCTCTGGGAGCTAGAAACATATACACTTCTTAATACAATCAATGTGAAATCCCCTGTATCAATGATTTCTATAACGGATGATTCTGTTTTCCTTCTGGTGGCTTGTGAAGATAATCAGCTTTATCTGCACACATTGGCAACAGGAACTGAGATTCATACCCTAAGAGGCCATAAAGCTAAGGTCTCTTTGCTATTTTAGCAACTTTTACCATCTATGATACCATTTCATACAATAAACAAACAATGATGTCCTCTATTTTTATTCCTATACAGTAATAACAAAAGTGATTCTAGTTCCCTCTTTTCTTATAATTATCAGTTTTACTTTAAATTTATTCATTTTCAAACTCTTTGCTTCATTAAATTATTTCCTCATGCTAATATTCAAACCTGATATACCTATCATTGGATTATTAGCAATTATAAGACCTCTACAATACCTTAGATTGATTTAATATTTAAACTGCCCATAGTTAAGTAAAATTATGGATTTGACCACTTATTCTCTATTGTAACAAATGTATAATGCATGAAAACAAAATTTCAAAGCAGGAAGAGGAGTAGCAAAAATTAATTCTAAATGAGAAAGGCGTTTATCTATTATTTTTTAGCAATTTTACGTGTAAGAGTACTTTTTATAATATTAACAGAACTTATTATAAAAAGTCAGAAAGAGATATTTATGTGCTTCTTTTTTAATCTCATATTTGATGCTACATTTCAACACAAATTTCATACAACTGTATGATTCTTGTGTCAAAAAAGTTTCTTCTTTGATTTTCATTGACAGATGTTCAAGAAGAATAGGCCAGTATTTTCAGCTTTTAGTCAGTTGATTATTTTCCTTATCATAACTAATATGACTGTTATTTACTATTTCTATTCAATTTTATATTTATCTGCATTTGTTTTTGTTTTTTTTACCCAACATAATTAAAATGCATGTATATTACATAGTAAGTATACTCTATAGCATTTATTAATTAATTAGATTCACTATTAGTATACAGTCAACAATAGAAAACAGATTTGTGGATTCTACATATCATACAGTTTGTATCGAATTTTGAGGGGGTTAATATTTTTTTATTCTCAGACAATTACAAAAGTTTAGTATTTCAAATAACAAACCAAAATGCAAGTAATATAACAAAAATTTCTTTGGTCTTTATGATCTCAGTACTAACATTGTTTCTAAAGAAGAAAAAGCAGACAATAAAGGAACAGCTTAAAGACATTGAAGAGGCTGCCAACAAAAATGAAAGCAGGAAATTCTATAGGAAAATAGGACAATAAAGAATGGATTTACACCCATCAATAACTGGATCAGAAGCAAGGAAGGAACACTCCTGACATCAAATCAAGAGATTAAACACGATGGGAAGAACATTTCGGAGAACTCTTGAATATAGGTGAAGGTGTCACTGTTGATCCAGCCACAACCATGGGTAGAGAAACCCAGCTGGGAGGATCCGGAATCCATGGATGGGAAGAAAACATTCTCCCCACTATAAGAGAAATAGACGAAGTAATATCCAAGCTTAAAAGAAATAAAGCTTCTGGTGGCGATAATATTAATGCAGAGCTACACAAACATATGGGCGATAGTATGTTAAAAGAATTACATTGTCTTATAGAGTGTATATGGGAAGAAGAGCACATGCCAGAAAAATGGAACAGTGGTATCATCAATGTGATTCACAAGAAAGGCGATGTTACTGAATGTAGCAATAAAAGAGGAATCACTTTGTTGAATGGTGGTTATAAAATTCTAGCCGCCCTACTGTACATCCGAATTGCACCATATTACGAAAGAACAATTGGTGACTACCAATATGAGTTTCGAAGAAATAGATCAACTATAGATCAGAATTTCGCTCTTAAACAGATAGATGAAAAGATGTGGGAATACAACACGGTGACATGGCGGCTGTTTGTGGATTTTAGGGCAGCATATGATACGACGTACAGATCCATGGTGTATAAGGCAATGGAAGAGGCTAAGATTCCCCAAAAATTAATATCACTGAAGATGATGACAATGAGGCACTCGAGGTGTCAAATAAGAATAAATGGAGAACTGTCCAAGGCCATGGATATAAATAATGAACTAAGACAGGGAGACGCTCTGGCTCCCATGCTGTTCAACTTAGTTCTAGACAAGGTTTTGAAGAGTGCCAGGTTAGACGGAAGTGGCACAATTCTGAACAAGTCACTGCAAATAATGGCTTATGCAGATGATGTGGTGATGGTAGGAAGAAGCAAACAGGCAATTGAAGAGGTATACATAGCTCTGAGAGAGGAAGCGAGAAGGGCTGGTCTTGAGATTAATGTCGGGAAGACCAAGTTAATGATAGTGGAAAGAATAAGAAGGCAGCACTCCTCTTTCTACAACATTGGCGGAGAAAATATAGAAGTAGTGTCGGCCTTCCCCTACCTCGGATCCTTGATGACACTAGAAGCCAACGAAGTGGAGGAAGTGAAAAGAAGGATTCTTGCAGGTAACAGAGCGTACTTTGCCCTATGGAACCTGGTAAGGAGTAATCTGCTCTCCCGTGCCACCAACATTCACATTTACAAAACCCTTATAAGACCAGTGGTAACCTATGGTAATGAAACATGGATTCTTAACAAGGCAACAGCTGAAAGGCTTGATAGATTTGAAAGGAAGGTGTTGCGAAGGATATATGGAGGTACGTGTGAGGGAGGTGGGAGATGGCGCATGCGAAAAAACAGAGAACTTTATGAATTATTTAATGGGCTGCGCTTATCTGACGTCATAAGGATGAATAGGTTAAGGAGGTATGGACATTTGAACAGGATGAGTGAGGACAGGCAGGTGAAGAAGACCTACCAAGGAACAATGTTAGCCACACGAAAAAAAGGTAGGCCAAGAGCGCGATGAAGAGACAAGGTCCTGGAGGATATGCAGCGCGCGGGCATCCATATGGTGGAGGATAGAGGACTGTGGCAGACTATGTTGAGGCAGGCCAAGGACCATTTTGGTCTGTAGTGCCAGAAGAAGAAAAAGATTAACATTGTTTCTTTTATATTCCCATCCACTACACCAATTTCCTTACAAACCAATTTTCTTATGGTATGGAAGAATTGAGTTAAAAGTAGTTCAGTACTTGAATATTTTTAATTTTCCATTTACCATTTAAAATACAAGAGAAAAATTTATGTTTTTTTTTTCTTATTATAGGTCACATCAGTCACTTTAGCTGGAGATAACCAAAGAGCAGTTGCTGGTGGGGCTGATGGTAGGGTTTATGTTTTTGACATGCACAGTGGCTGTTTAGTGAGGACTATGGCAACAAGTCATAATGCCGAAGTAACAGGAGTTAAAGTTACCAACAATGATGACTTCTTAATTACAGCAGGTAAATTTCTTGTACCTATGAGATAAGTCCATTCCAACATAAAAATAAAATAATACAATGATTGAGATAATTTATTTTAGTATTAAAATAATTTTATATTGAAGGTGGTAACAGAATAACATTTTGGAGCTTCCGAAAAGAAGATGGTATTGGTATCGATGAATCAATAATGCCTACAACTGGAAAATCTCAAAGCCAAGCTCAGCGTCCACACACTGCTCCCATCACATGCTGTGACATTTCAAGAGATGGCATTACTGCTGTAACTGGTAAATTCTCTTATGGTGTAGAGATATAATAATTATTCCATTGGCTAACTACTGGTTGGTGTTCTATCATTAACTTTATGCTTTAGTCACTTCTATAAAATAATATTTGTTTGTTTGTCTATTTATTTAACATCACAACATCACATTAAAAATAATATGTAATTAGTAATTTTCATGGTTTGTACTAATTAATTATTAACAGCCATTAATAAATCAGTAAAAAGCACCCTAATATAAGTCATAATTGGATCAATATTTTTATTTAAAAAGAAAAAATTATTCAATCAGCCTAGGAAAATAATAAACTGTTCTTTATTCAGATCATTTCAAATTAGCATTCAATATTTAATTAAAATTGTTTAAGGTTCAATGGATAACTTGGTAAATGTGTGGCAGCTGAATACTCATGAAATTCACTCTTCGATGGAAGGCCACGTTGGAACTGTCACGTGTGTTGCCATCTCTCCTAATGGAATATTTGCTATTTCTGGATCTGAAGATAAAACTGCCAAAGTTTGGGGTCTGACATTAGGATTAGTTGTTTCAACTTTTAAGGTTCATTATTCTTTAATGTGTCTCATTATTCTTTCCTATATTGGTCTCACTTATAAACAATATGCTTTTTTTTTTTTTTTTTTAAGGGTCATCAAGCAACTGTAACAGCAGTTAGTGTACTATCAGACAGCAGAAGAGTGGTATCAGCGGATAGGCAAGGTGTTTTCACTGTTTGGCTAGCTGATAATGCCACATTGCTTCATTCTGCTTTAGGACCTACCACATATATGGCTATTTCCTATGACATGAAGTATGTTGTTAGTGGTGATGGAGACAACAAGTAAGAATTTGTTTATAGTTCACTCAGAAATTCTGTAAACCTATGGTAAATAAAAGTTATTTAATAGGGGATGATTATATATACATAGTTATTTTTTGGTTTACTTTCACCTTCTCAAAATGCCATTCCAAACTTATATATACACAAATTCATCTCTAATGTTATATTCTCGTTTTTCCTTTTCTTTCAAGATAATAAAATAGTATCTTCATATATTAACTAAAAATAATTAAATATTAATTGTTTCCTAAATTCATTCTTGCTCAGGTTAAATGTTCCTAGGTCTAGTTCTTAAATTTAATCTTATTATCTTTTAACCGAGCAGAATGTTTTCTAATACTGTGAAGATATACTGTTTCATTTGATTGCCTTCATCTATAAAATTAGGTATCCACTAAGTTGCTGATATATTAAATTGATAAACATTTAATTATTATTTTCAGATAATTGCTAGTTTTGCCTAAAATATGTTATATATAGCTATCAAATTATTTTTAATTTATTTTTTAGTGAAATTTATATTATTCTTAATATTTTAATGTAAATGTAATACAAAAACCTTAATTGCATTTGAAATTATTTTAGTCTACGAATTTGGCCTATATCTTCACATAGAGATGAAGAAAAATTCACTGTGAGCCATAGTGAGGAAATAACATGTTTTGTATTGACAACTGACTCACTCCATGTCATTACTGGTTCAAGAGATATGTCCCTTAAAGTGTGGCAGATAGCCGGAGGAAAATTGGCACAGGTATTAAAACAACCTCATTTTTTTCTTATTTATAATTTATTTTATTGCCTTAAAGAGGGAGTATTATTATTTTTTTAATAAAGAATTACTAATCAGCTTTGTTATTTTTTTAAAATAGAAAAAGTACAATAATTTAAAAAATATATCAGTTTTTTAAGATGATTTATTAATTAATTGGTTATAACTCCTCTTTTCAATGTTTATGAATTCATTTAAATTAAAATTAATATTTAGATCTTATATTTCCTAACACAAGACTAAAACAACAACAAAAATTCTTGAAGATGCCGATTACTACAACACTTACAAGACAAATGTTCAAAAATTCCAGTATATTACAAAAGACTCATTTACGTCAGTTTTATCAGACCTATTTGGATATACAGAATCGAGCTTTGGGGCTCTACTAAACCATCTATTTCCTCCAATCAATCATTACAATCCAAAATCCTTCATAAAATCCTGAATACCACTTATTTTGTCACAAATCAACTCCTCCATAATGGACTATACATCCCATTTGTTGCAGACATAGCCCGTGATAGATACACCTCTTTTCATTCTAAAATCCCTGAACCACACAAACCCACTTGTCCATAATCCTTAGATATTCCTGATAACCCTTTGAGGCAATTGAAAAGAAGGTGGCCTCGAGACCTACTGCCTTAAAACAGCGAAGAGCTACCACTGGGTAAGACATTTTCTCACGACTTGTCTTCACTCTTTATATTTACTTGCGTCGTATAATGCAGTTGTAAATCATAATATATATATATATATATATATATATATATATATATATATATATATATATATACACACATACATATACATATATATATATATATATATATATATATATATATATATATATATAACACACACATACATATACATATATTAGTGGAAATTTTATGAATTTTCCTCAAGTAATATTCCCTTTTAACTTTTTAATATTTAGATAATGGACATTTTTTCAGGTTTTGGTTGGCCACACTGATCAAGTAACATGTGCAGCTGTAGCAATAACGAACAAGTCAATAGTCGTCTCAGGATCAAGAGATGCAAATGTCATTGTTTGGGATATGGAAACTGGCGATGATCTCCACTTATTACAAGGACACTTAGGATATGTGACTTGTGTTAAATTAGCTGGAGATGGTTCAATAGCAGTATCAGGTATAAAATTAAGCTTCTCTGAGAAAATAGAATGAATACATAAAAAGGAATATTAAGGAAATAATATCTTATTAAATTAAGATATGTGAATTATTATATATATTTTTCTTCTATAAGTTATTTTAATTTAGTAAAACCATTTTTCTTCATCTTTGGGAAAAAATATAATTCAAAATAATCAGTAGAATAGATCTTCCAGTTAAAAATATTATTCCCTGATATACAAATAAACATATTTTATCATTTTTACTTAACACTAAATGTTGATAAGAAAGAATCAGATAGTCAGTCTTAGATTTTTTTATTTTTGTTAACATTTCGGCCCAAACATGTGAGCCCTCATCAGGCCTAGAAGTTATCACAAACATAAAGAGATGCAAACAATTTTTTTCATAAAAATATATGAGTGAATGACATACTTATAATTCATAAAACACATGAAAACAAATTTAGAAGAATGAAAATATTAATACTGTATGACAATAGAACAATAAAAATAACTGTGAAATTAAATCTATTAGATATGATCACAAAAACAATAAAACTATCTATGAATATCTGCTTGATATGATAAGATAAAACTGATAAACAATAAATCCAACTATTAAATTAAAAATAAATCATCAATAGTAAAAGACAATAAACATGCTATGTGAGCACCATGTCCTCAAAGGAAGTGAAGAGGAAACCTATGGGTGCCATAGAGGGGATATTGGAAAAATCTGTAATGGTTATTTACAATCACATCAACAGTTGACCATACATCCTCAATATTTTTTAGTTAATGGTGTATAGAATGGTATAAAGTGAAGACCTGTAATATTATCCTTACTTATTATGTGTTGTTTCTTTATAAATATATAATTAAACATAAATCGTGTTGCTATAGCATGCAGTTCATTTCCAGGTTCTGAAGACAAGAGAATAATTGTTTGGGATGCAAAAAAAGGTGTTCCACTCTCTTCCCTTCAACTACATCTGCCAATCCTGGATTTCGTTATGTCAACTGATGCTACCAGAATCGGAGTTCACCTTCTTGAAAGCAAGCATCTTCCAATAATTTGTTTGCATAATACCCCTGCTACATTTGTAAAGATGCCAGTCTATGTTGCTCCTGCCAAGGAAGTTGAGGGTAAGTTAATTCTATCATATTTCGGATCATTTGAAGTAAACAGAATATTTTTAAACATTTTTTAAGGGTATTAATTTATTTTTTACTTTATATTACATTGAAATTAATATGTAATTACAATCTACTTTAAAACAAATCCAATAAAAATTTTTTTTTTTTAATTTATCTCTTTTAGCTTTCTCTAATTTAATAAATAACCTAGTACTCAATTAGTAAAATATCTGTTTTAGATTTGAGACCAAATGCACCAAAACGTCCTATGAGAAGACTATTGAAGAAGGAGGTGTCATTGGACACATACACCTGGCAGAGGAAATATGGCCATCTAACAAGTTCTATAATGAAAGCAGCTGTTGATGAAAGGTTAAAAAGGAGATTCTCTGTATCAGCTAGCATGGAGGAAATATCTAAAATTCCCCACAGCAAAGAAACAATGGGATCCCAGGTATTATCCCTTGATACAGTAAAATTTATGCTCAATTTTTTTTCTCTTTTTTTTATTTACTATATACTATTGTTTAGATTAGCTTTGAATCACATGAGAATTTCTTTGAGATTTCTTAATAGCACTGTATTTTAGACACTTGTATCTAAATTACTTTGAAATTTGTACAAAACTCAACTTTTTATTATAAATAAATGAGATAGCTAAGTAGATAAAGCACTATACTTCAAATATTCTGGACCCAATAATAGTTTGTGTCCAGCTTTGGTAAATAATCATTTGACCAAGCCATGTATCCAGAGACCCTACTGTGGTTCATCCAGGCAGTAAAAAGTGGCTAGTATTAATTGTGAAGAAACCTTATAAAGTTTTCATAAAAGAAAGAAATTGTCTGAAATTTAGGGAGATAATATAAACAATTAATAACTTCTTACTATTACTGGAAATAAAAATCTTTAAACTGTAAAATTTCAAATAATTGGAACATTTAATGTCATATAAGGGAAAAATTTATTTTTATTTTTTTTTAAGCATATTTATAATTACAACTTCATAAGAAATACATATAGTATATGTGATGGTAATATAATACAATGAAATGAAATAAATACCACTGGCAGTACTCCAATAAGAATTCTAATTCAGATGGCCCAATGGCCACCTTTTCTTCAGATGCCTCAGAGGATTATCAGGAATCGAAGAGGGAGCAAGGATTGAAACTAATGGGTTAGAGTGGAAATGGAGTTTTTCATGAAAGGAACGGCCCCTGGTTCAGGCCATGTCAGCAACATATGGAACAATGAGGTCTTTTCGGATAGGTTTATGCATGACAAAGTAATGAGCAATAAGAATTTAGGATAGGATGCAGAAAGAATTTAATGGTTTAATAGAGCCCCATAGCTCTATTCCGTAGGTCCATATCGGCCTTATGGTGGTCATGTAAATGAGCCTTTTGTAGTTAAGCGGAAGGTTTGAGCATTTGCAAAGTAAGTGTTTAAGTCAAAAACGTCGGGCAGTTTCTTGTTGTTTCAGTCTTGTATCAAGATTCTGAGTGAGATGTTGGTCAACATTGAGTCTTAGGTATCGTATTTGTTAAACAGGTACTACTGGAGTGTCATTAAAGGATAATGTAGGGCAGGAAGTCGTAGCTTTACGATAAAGGGTAAAGGTTATTAGGTTTATATTCTGGTTAATAATTTATATTTTGCAATTCTGACACCATATGTCAAGGTCTCATATGTGGGATCGAAGAGTGTGAGAGGGAGGCAATTACTGGATCATTATTTACTGATAGCACACAAGTGTCATCAGCATAGATAGAAAGGAAATTGCTAGGATGGGTTGTGATATCAGCTGGATAGACTGTGTACAGAATAAGTCCTAGGATGCTGCCTTGAGGAACACTAGCAGAATGAGAAAAAGGGATGGAATAGGAATTATTATGATTTATTTTGAAGAATCTATCAGCGAGTAAGGAAATAAAATTAAATAATAACTTTGTTTTTTGATCATTGATAAGAGATGCTATTAACTTCAAAGTCAGTTTCATGGCTGATATATTATTGAAATATTAACTATGTTTAATATTCTTAGCCCATGTTGGGTTTAGTCAACGTAGCTAAATATAGTTTTAATACCACGAAATATGTAGTAACAATTCAACTCAAAGAACAATACTACTGTTAGGGACTTGGACCTGAACAGGCTGCTTTAGCTCAATCTCAGCACTTTGATCAACTAGAAGCCCTCTGGAACAAGAGATCTCCTCCTAGATCACGAAGACTTTTTCAAGTAAGAGCTTTTTTTAATGTGTATTTAAAATGACTCTAAAATCAAAAAATAAAAATAAATTATTTAAGTTTATAATTTCCAAACAATATTTCCTGAAATGACAGTAACTTTTATATGTATGGCAGTATCACACAATTTTAGATGTGAAGTGATATAAAACTTTGAAATTAATGTTCAAAAATATTAATTTTTTTGCCAATGAATTAATAATAATATTAATATTTCTCGCTGCTTTATAACACCATTTTATTCTACTGAGGTGTATCACTTCTCATAGAAAAAAATGTCACTACTCCTCTTTTTTCCATTGCCTCTTTTTAATAAATAAATAGCAGTAACTGGAACAATTACTTAAATTTAATTTTTCAAAATTATAAATAGAATTCAAATATATACATGCTGATTGGAATTTACATTTCAGTCATTATCTAAACAGAACTCACGATCCAGCAGAAGAGATTCATCTGATAATGATGACCAACCTTCACCTGTAGAAGAAGTAGCAGGTAATTATTCGTTTTGAAACACACATAAAATATATAAATAATAAGTTAAAATATTGTTATCATACCCTCTTTTTACTGCTACTAACTTGACTTAATTGTTACAGATTTCATTGGAGATTAAGCTAGAAAAAAAAAAATGTAAGAAAAGCAACCGAAATGTGATCTTTTTCAATCATTTGTCTATTTTTAGAGTAATTTTATCTAATGCAATAACAACTTTTAGGATTTATCCTCAAAATAATGAAAACTTTCTTATTTCAGAAGTAAAAAAAAAAAAAAAAAAAATTAAAAAGGAGGAAAATAAACATATGAACAAGTTTTGAAATGAACAAATATTTTCTAGGTCACAAAAATCCTTTGAAATAGTTATAAAAAAAAATCAATATAGATGTTCTAATGACTTCTTAAATTTAGAGTAAAATTTGTTTCATGTAAGAAGTACCAATGTTCAAGTACTGTTTATTTTGAACTAACGACTTCTTTATCATGAATTTGGTATTGTATTTTTAAAAAATCTTTTAAGCCCCATATTAAATATATTTTAGTATTTTTATCAATGAATGAGGAGAGTCGTACTTTATTTAATTAAAAACTCAATCAGTATAATAATTTCTCTTTGGGTCATTTTGTGCCAAATCAAACCATAAAAAATAAACATAGATGTAAAATGTTTCAAAATCCAATACTTGGTATTTATATTCCATATACAAATACAGTCAAAAATTAAAAAATGTTACTGTTTTTAGTTTATTAATTATAAGCTTTTTAATAAAATAAAGATAAATAATGCTGTTCTTGATTTTAAACATTCAGCTTTCAAAATAATGTCACTATTTTCAAAATCTCTAGGGTTTTAATTTGATTTGTTACTTGATTTTACTAAGCCAATGCTTAAATGTTTTTGAGCTGTTATTCTTCAAGTTACTGTTTTTGGAAAAAAGAAAAATTTAGTTAGGTGTGCATGTTATAACAAACTTTGTGCCATATTTCATGATAATATTTTTATAGGTTTCATGAAAAAAAAAGAATCAAGAAATTCACATGTTTTTTCCAACTAAAATGGCAAACAAATAAAATATTCCACCATATAGTTATATCTCATTTTGATAATACAATTTATTGGACTAAAAATTATTATGAAAACTGCAAATTGAATTTTTTTTACCTTACCCTACATAATTTGAAAGCCATTTTCCTGTAAAAAATATGATCTACACTCTCATTTTAATTTAATTTTTTCAAATAAAATTGGCTGACATTTATTTGATTTTTTTTTTTTTTTTTTTTTTTTTTAATGGGACCCATAAGAACGTCATCATTAAATATGGCACGTCAATTCTAATAACTTAGATTTTTTTCAAAATTTTGAATTTGGTTCGAAATTGCTGAAATTTTGAACCTTTTAATATTGTTTTCAGCTTAAAAACATATCAAATTAAAGTTCTAGTGATGCCGAAAAGTATAACACTATTTTGAGCTTTCTAAAGCAAAAACCTGTAAGTCTATATGTTTTTGTACGTTTCAAACTTCAACAAAATATGAACAATTCTTATTCTTTACATTCTAAAAATGGGAAAATCATTGATTGCTGAGACATAAGCACCATACCACTTGAGTGGAAAGGAATCTCTTTAAGCCCTGAATCAAAGAGAAAATGTAAAAGACTATTTGGCCTATTATTTTCAACATAACAGAAGTATAAAAATAATTTTAAAACAATCTTTTAATAAAATTACTTTCATTAATGACCCAGATAATTTTATTAACAGTAACTTTATTTATTTATTTTTTATGGTTGTTATAATTTTATTTTATTTTTTTTATTTTTATATTTTTATTGGTTGTGAATATGTGGATTTAAAAAAATAAACAATACAATTAGAAGTAGATTTTATGCATGTATAAGTATTAAAATATAGATGTTGAAAAAAAAAATTGCTTTATAGAGTTAAGACAATTTTGTTGTTAATATAAATTAGGTATATGCCAAAATAATTAAAAAGTAAAAATATACAATTTTATTTTTCAAACATAAATTAAATTGCAAAAGAGGGTCTCCAATCATTTTATTCTAATCAGTAAACTATTTGATGCTATGGTCATAGCTATGACTTCACATACTGTGCCTAATAATTTATAGGAATTTGGAACATTGTAATTTTTTTAAGTACCAGGATTATTTTCATAGACTTTCTATAAATCTTAATGTATTTGTCTATTTTCTTTCTCATTAGTTTTTAAATGATTCAGTGAACCAGTAATCAACCAATAATAGTATTTGAGAATAAATTAGGCAGAAAATTCCTTTACATATTTTTATGTTCCAAATGCAGATATAGATTGTTCTATAGGCAATTTTTCAAAAGTTAGTTTTTAAGAGAAATGTTTGAAAATATGTAACTACTTACACCTTAGAAACATCTTCCAAAGCACTGAACCTATTGAAACTCTAATAAATTTTAATTAGTTGTTAAAATATGGATTCAATTACATATATATATGTATTTATATTATGAGTTTCAACCAGAGTCAAGACTACCTTTTTGGTTTGTCTTCCAGCATTCATTATTTCAAATATTTTTAATTATTTTTGAAATTCATAATAATACATCATTATTTTGTTTTTAATTTTATTTAATATGTATAAAAGATAATTACTGAAAAAAAATGTTTTTTTCTATTCAAACTGTCTATTATGTTATTGTTATGTACATAACTGTTAATTATATATAGTTTATAATCAATATAATGAATATTCTCTATATGTTAAGGATGACAATTTAAATGTAATTATATTTGTTATATAACAAAGGGAGTAATTTGTTGTAGAGCAGCATTTCTTCACTATGTATTATAAATGGGAAAGGTCCTGTTTTGATATGAACAGGGCTGTTTATGATTTATTTTGTAAATAATATTATTTGAAAATTGGTTTGGATTGTTATGTTCAAACCTGACCAATTATTGCGTATTAAAGTCTAAATATTCTGTGTAGCCATTACTCTGAGTTTAGTACTCAAACTTTACCTGTTGTATAGCTAATAAATTGGTATACCTGATTATAAATAATTTTTTTTGTATAATTGTGGCCCAAAATTTTATGTCTAGTTTACTCCATTAAGTGTAAGTCCATCAATGTTTTCAGTTGTTTCTAATGATACCTATTATTATAACATTCCCCACAAAAATAGAGCATTCAATTTGGAATCAAGTAATCAATATTTGTTTTTAATTTATCAGGAAATGTTTAAAGATAAATAATTCTAGCCTTGAATCATTTGTGAAACAAACAATTGTTTGTAATGGCCAAATTAAATATCTTTGTTTGGTTAAATTGATATAGTAGTTTATATTTGTATATCAATCCAACATCCAATTAAATTTCATATAATTTTAGCACATATCTAGACATAAAATTTTGAGCTACAACAAACTAGGAATTATAATAAAAATACAGCAGTAACAACGATCTAATAACTCCTAATATATAGTCTTTCTCTTTTTATAATATTAGTCTGTTAGACCTGTACCAATTCACTGGTTCCTTGATGCATAAAGATAAGGAACGCAAAGTTATGTGTGATCTTCTTGACTATCAATTCCATAGATTTAAGAGGACTATTGAAATTAATGTTATATTTGTAAAGGTATGACACTTAATTTATATTTGTATTTCTCACACACCTGTTTATCAAAAAAATAAAGATTGCAGTGAAATTATAAATTAAAGAATATATAAAAAGAAAATATAATCTTCAATCGAATACCCTGTTCTAATCAACTAATCAATATCTGATCAATATGAATTATGATTTAATCAAATTTGGAGGCTCTCTCTCCTTCGCCCTTTAGCTTTTTCTTCTTCGATCTTCCATCAAATGGTGATGTCCGGGAGTGGAATTGTGAACTCGACAGTCATCTTAAGATCAACCAGGTCACCATAAGGCTTGGTCACCAGATCGGTAGGGTTTGACCAGATTCACTTCCTGATATTTTTCAGTGAGTGATATTTTCTGCTACAAATATAGTGATATTTTCTAGCACATCCGTAGGATGTGCTCTGCAGTCTGGTCTCTGGTTTTACATCCAAAGAGAAAGATTTCTCTAATGCCAAACTTTTTATAGAGGTTTACCTTCACCCTGTTGTAGCCCCTTTTGAGCCTGAAGAGCACTATTTGCTCCTTTCAGCACATTTTGTAGTAGGCGTCTTCTGGTCGCGTTTTGGGTGCAGGTCATTCCATTTTGCATTTACTGCAGCCCTGTTTATTGATATCGCCTCCAGGAGGGTCTGGGTCGAGTTTGGTTGTGCTTTAGCTTATTAAAAGCTACAATAAAAACTCTAAAGGGGCTTCATCACTTCTGGGGAGTACAGTGACAAGCATTCTTTATTATAATGGCATATATATAATATATATATATATATATATATATATATATATATATATATATAAATAATAATAATAAAAAAACTTTATTCTGGGACTATGTCCCTTAAGAATAACAGAAATGAACAGTAGATATTCATATATATGTCTGATCAAGAAAACAATAAAATTAATTTTGATTTACAAATGTGCAAAAAGGAAAAATTAAACACTACCTAGGCTTATATACATTCATGTACAAAAAGTATGGATAATAAACACACAAGATTAAAAAAAAAAAGGAAAGAAAGAAGAGAAATCTCCTAAAGGCTACTGATAGGGTTGACTGAATTATAAAAAAACAAAACAAAAGAAACAAACAAAAAACTAATTATTCCACACTGCTAGGGTTAGGGTAAAATAGATATTTATAACTTATATTAAAATAAAAATAATTCAGTTGCAGATTTACATTTGTTGTGCATTTATTTGGGATGCCAAAAGATTTTGGAAAAGGTGAGATTTGAATGAGAGAAAGGAAGAAGCATGGCGAATATGAGTATGTAGGCGAATTCCAGAGGGTTGCAGAACGGATATAAAAGGAGTGATCAAAAGATTTAGTTCTATGGTTGAGAATGTAAATGGCGGGATCTAGTTTCGAGAGAGTGGACTGAGGATTTAAATTTAAGGATGCTGTGAATGAATGGAGGGTGCTGGGACATTATGATTTGGTAAAGGTATGATCCGAGAAAATATTTCCTCCATGTAGCAGGTAGGAGCCACTTCAACTCGCTGTATAAGTGGGTCGCTGAAAACCTCTTCGAGGTGCCGAAGATAAATCTTATGAACATGTTCATGATACGCTTGAGTCTGTCTTCGAGCACCTTTGGGAGGCCACTATAAAATAATCGAAGTGGGGGAATATTAACGAGGAGACAAGAAGCTTATGGGTGGGAAGAGAGAGAAGATGCCGGGAGCGATGAAAAAACTTAAGAGTGCTTATCGTTCATCGGGAATTATGGGCAATATGGGGTTTCCATGAAAGGGTTTGATCAATGGTGATACCAAGGTTTTTGACAAAGGAGCTAAAGGTGATTGGGTGACCATTTACGATTAGACTAGGAAAGGAAGTATTGGATCTGAGGAGGGAATTGGAACCTATAACAATGGCCTGCTTTTTCACAGCATTAAGCCTTAGTTTATTCAGGGTTGCTCAGGCACAGATTCTATCAACTCACTTATACTGACACGGTGCAAGCTCCGCAACTCCGCGTTGCGTAACTTTCTGAATTACCCAATAGTCTCATCACGTTTGGACCAAATATTTTACGTAGTTCCTTGTTCTCGAAAACCTTAAGGCGTAGTTCATCCTTCAAAGTAAGCGTACAACTTCCGTATAGAACCGTCGGGAGAATAATAGATTCATAAATTCTAACCTTTAAATTTCTTGATAGAAACCGCGAGCTAAAGTCACTTTTATGGTACAGTTGGAGTCCAAATTGTTGCCTATCCAGGTTTTATTAGGATAGAGATCTTAAATGAGTACCTGGTATAGCACAGAGACGGGACCACCATTTGACGTCTCGTCCGTAGGACGAAATAGCAAAGGATAAGTAACTCCCATTTAAATATCCTACGATCACTTGTCAGTTTTGAACCCGCAATTTTAGGCATAGAAGGCTGTCATGCTAGCCACAAAACCATGGGTGACCACCACGAGCTAAGTAATTTTGCAACTGAATAATAACGCATTTCCTGCCTTTAACCGTGACTTTGTTTCTTTTTCAATCGAAAGTAATCATGCTTTTGAGAAATTTATAATAGTATTTTAGAAAATTTATTATCTATTTCATTCCATAGAATATCTCGTCTGAAGAAAGATGAGGTAACTAAAAAATTCGGAGTACACAGCACGGAATTCAACCATTATCTTTGATCACGTTTATTTTTTTAATCTTATTTATTGTGAGCAAAGGCTGTTAGAGAAAACTCCTGTCTTATAAATTAATGCTGTGTATATTGTATTTTGAGTATTTTGGTTAGTAAAAAAACAAAATGCAAGACAAGCTTTGGGAACCAGAGTTTCTTTGTCTCCAAAATGAGTTCTCCAGTTGTATTTTAAAACTATATATTTTAAAAGCATCTATTTTAAAACCATCACATTCTTACACCAATCCAGGAGGAAAGTCGACAGCATTCAGCTCATTCCATTCTTTTTGTGTTGTCATAGTCTAATACTTTTGGAACTAGGCTGACATATTTTTACTGGTGTACATATTTTTACTGCCTTCAAGGCAGGGAAGGGTTTAAATAAATAAATGGTGTATGAATTTAAAAATTAAATAAAAGTGAGGTGTGTTTTAAAATTTAACTGATTTACTAAACGCCTAGATTTCCTAAATTTCGCAGTTTTGACTAGCTGTTTCAAGCTATAGTTTAGACTTATTAGGTTAGTCCCCAAACAAATATTTTACGAGCTCTGCATGCGCAGCACCGTGTCAACAAATACGCAATACGGGATACGGTAATTGCAATACGCAATTAAAGGTAAAAACTGGGGATGGGTAAGGTTTTATGAATCAGATACTATACAATACCTGATACCTATAGTTGATACAGACAAAATGTATCCAATACAGAAACTCTAGTTCGTACAAAGCAGCCTGAAACATTGTTTGACACATCTACTCAGTCAAGCCAGTGGATACAGTTCGTATCTGATACAAAAGTGCATAAGAATACTTAGCTGGCCGAACAGTCGTATGGGAATGTACCCATAAAACAGCAATATCACGATATTCCATATGGTTGGGAAACGTTATGATGAACAGAAGCAACCTATTTGTAAAGAAGATACTGATGATCACTCCAATTAAAAAAAAATATATAGTAGGAATAAAGATCGTTTTCTTTTTCACCGATACGTGTCCAATCCTAGATCCGTAAGAATGTGGCTATAAATAGAGGCTCTTCGATACCAAATATGTTAAATAATATAGTTTAATCTTAGCACAAAAAATAAGCACAAATTTAAAAAGTTCAAATCAGAAATTAATTTAGTGATCACTTATGCACACCTTCGATTGGGTAGAACCTTCGGATGTTAGAGTTAATTTCATCCAGCAGCTCCAACCACTCCATATAGTATTTCACACTTGAGGTTGCTCTATATTTGCCGAAGGAATTGGATTGGCGTGATCGTCAGTGAACCTTTTTAAATAGGAAGAAATCCTAGCTATCGTTCATGGAACCAGACAGAGGAGAGCTGGACTAGATTATTGGGAAACCTAAAGGTGATTAATAAATTAAATGAATTATAGGAATAAAAGTGTTGTTAGAGATTGATTTGTTTGTTTATTCTGTGTCTACTGCGATAGAGTTATCGTCGAGTGGAATTAATTATGACGGGGACCATTAACGAGTAACTGACATCGCACATCTAACTCTCTTTAAAAACTCGTAAAGCCATCTGCTGGGTTCAAACCTGCGACTTTTGGAGTAATTGATTTTACTTCCCAGTACGTAATAAATTTTTAAATTTACATGTAAATAATGTTTTGAACAAATAACTTGGATTTTGAACCGGCTTGACCACATCTAAACGAAAATCCTAGGAAATAACGTAGGCGGATGTAATATAATGTAATAGGCGGATCTAGCCATTTGTTGCTCTAAACCCTTCCTTCTTAATCTACTTATAACGTAGGCTTGGATATCTCGTTGTACGAAGTTCAATAGACAATAATTTATATGTTATATTAAATATGTCAAGAGTGGGTATTTTATAAATTAAAAGAAGAAATAATGTATATTGTACTTTGAATTTTTCTGATTTCCATTAACAACGGATGGTATCGATTGCGAAAGTCTTGACAACTGTTCGAATCGTTCTTGATCGTTTGTTTAAGAACTTAGTAATAGCTGGTGTTTATTGATTAGGAATTGTCATTTGATATCAATGTTAGATTTGGTAATTTTTTAAAACATGTCCTTGGTCAAATTTGAAAGGATCGTCAGTGTGAGCAGTGAAGATCCCGTATGTATTTCATGAGTAAGGACATTGTAAATATAATTCTTCCTTTTACTAAAAATTAATTTTGTCAGTCATTTCCTGCTGAGAATCTTCTAAAATCGAACTACAATGACAAGAAATGGAAATGCAAACTTCCTGAGAAAAACAGATTAGTGTGGTTATACAGATGGAATCTGCTGTGGCAATCAATGCTATTGATATTGGAAACTTCGGATCAGCCTTTATAGAGGTTTTTGTTGGGAAATCTAGCAATCCTGATGATTTTAAGGTTTTTTAAAAGTTCTATTTCTCTGAATATTTTTTTTTTTGGCCTGTCACTTTTAAGATATGTTTTTTAGGTTCTCATTGTTGCTTCATCTCTAATGACGCTGCATGAAGCCAAGCTTGGTGAAAACATAAGTAATGTAAGATTTTTCAAAGAGGATAGTTTGGCCAAGCCTGTTGCTTTAGAAAAATGGGACAGAATCAAACTAGTCTGTTCTCAGCCATACAACAAGTTTATCCAGTATGGTTTGTCTTTTGTCGTTGTGCATAGTAAAAATAGTGCCCCTTCACATAGTGCTGTTTCATCTTTAGGGAAGTTCAATCTGAAAACTAAGGATGAGTCTGAAGACATTGCTGTTGGGAGTTTATTTGCCAAAAGGAAAGCAGATCCTTCTGAACTAAAAGGTAATTATATTTGAATAATCAGTTGGTATTTGATTTAGTTTTATTCTGTCACTCAATATTTTACTAGGTGCAGCAGCAATTAGAGCAGCATCAACTTCTGGTATAATCACCCAGAAAAAACCTTCTTTGATGACATTATGTAAGAAGAACATTCACAAAATTTTGTTTTATTGATTCATTTACACATGTTGGTTAGTTTTATTGAAGTATATATTGTTTTATAGATGTGCCATCTGAAGAAGAAGATGAAAAAAGTAGTGTCAATAGTGGAATATCTTCTGAAACTAATATTTCACATTCAGAAAATAATTCTAGTTCTCCAGGTAATTTATAATTATATTTGTTTAATTAATTTAATAAACTTTGAAGGAGGGATATCAACCATTGGTATGGCTACTTATGATACAAGGTTGTGGATCAAGGCTCTATAAAAACCTTGGGTTATGATATGAGGAGGTTATAGTAGTAGATTATAAATACTAGAAATGAAAGTTATTTTAAATGGATATTGGATCTTGTGAAGATATTGATGCTTTGTTGGCTGACTCTGGTAGTGAATATGAGCCTAACAGTGAAGAATTAAGTGGTAGTGATTTAAGTGAGTTAGATGGAAATGAAGATTTTAGTCAATATAGAGGTATTATTGATAAATGAAATATAAATCTATTTATATTGTTTTTGTAATTATTTTAAAATTTTATCTTGAATTTAAACCAACAAGGTATTAATGTAACTATGTCTCCATTTTAATTGTTACAGTTATATATATATATATAATTATGTGTGTGTGTGTGTGTGTGTTTATTCTGTATTTAAAAGTAAATAATTTATTTTAAAACGTAAATAAATAATAATCATTCTTAAGCAAGTCATTTTGATATCTTTTTGTATATTTAATGTTTAGGTGGTTGTGCATTAAGTTGTGGCAATACTTGATTCCCTGTTTGTTGTAGCCCTTGATCAGGCCTTATATTACTATTATTGTCAGTGAAAATTTGGATTTATAATCTATTATTTTAATATTTTTACTCCTTGTTAGCATAAATATATAAATTCCTTCTTTCTTTATTATTTTTTTATTTTTTCTTGTGCAATGCCATCTTCATTAGTTTTCTTATTTAGGATTTTTTTCTTTCAGTGCTTAGAAAGGATAAAAAAAAGAAGCAAAAACCAGATAAACCATTGACACCAAAAGTGAAGCCAGATCCTAGATTTAATGGATCTCCGACACATGTTACTGCGTCTTCTTTTGCCAATGGAGAATCCTCTAGCAAAAGGACACCTAGCAGGAGCAAAGAAGAAACAAAACAAAATTTAGTTCCTAAAAAGTGTCCTGAAAAACCTTTTAATCAGCTGATGGGTGGTGTTGTTTTTGCAATAAGTGGTTTTCAAAACCCTTATCGGAGTGATTTAAGAAATAAGGCTTTGGCAATGGGAGCGAAGTATAGACCAGATTGGGATAGTACTTGCACCCATTTATTGTGAGTACTTATATCATTTTAACCTGATTGTACAGTCATTGTTTATATTTTGCTTTAAAAAAGTGTTTAGTGTAGTTTATGAATAATGTAGAGTATTACACCAACATACAGTAGATGATTTTCACTTAAACGAATTAAAAACTTTTATTTTAAGATTAATAAAAAATTTTGTTTACTGAGTGGAAATAAAATTAAAATAACTAAGGTAACTCCATTAGTAGCAAGTCAATCTGCTTACAAATATTCTACATTAAAATTATTTTTATATGAGCCGATCCTTCTCCTTTAACTTCCTTCTTTGTGCCTCTTAGTGTGGGGGTGCCTGGACCCAAGTCTGCTAATGTTTCTGGTTACTTGCTAACGCTCTCATGGCATCCAGCCTCTTGCCTCTAATTCCTTCCAATCGAGGCATTGCATCTCTCAATAAAAGATCTCTGATAAGGATCTCATCTCAAAATTCTCTCTTGCTCTTTCATTTCTTATGAGATCTCTCCATGAGACTGCTTAAATGTTTATCTAAATTAACCCAGATCACACTGCTGTAGTAATTACAGTTTTAGTTTCTTTTCTTTTTTAAGTGTATAATTTTTCAACCTCACGTTTCCCAACTACAGTATTATAGATTTGGTAGTATACACCAGTTGCATTATTAATTCTGTTTGATATTTCTTCTTCAATTCCTCCATTTCTGCTGATGACTGTGCCTAAGTAGTCTTTTACTACCTCAAGGGGTTCTCCTCTGCACATGTCCCCAGGTTCTTGACCAATTTGCATGACTCTATTCTATTGGCATTTATAATCGTACCTTTCCACTCTAGTTCAATTTGCTTCCATTATTTTTCCATTTTACAACAGCTTGCTGAAGAGAATCTGCTATAAGTGCTATGTCATCCGCATTGATAAGGGCATGTGCAAGAATCTTCCTCAAATTCCATAACTTAACTACTGTTCAAGCTGTCCTACATATTTTTTGGACTTTATTCATCAGAAGGCTTAGGCTGTCTCCCTATTTAGCACCTCTTCATATCAAAGATTTTAGACTCCATTCTATTAATTTTAATATTTCCCTTGGAGCCTTTATAGGAGGACCAAATGGTGCCTATAAGTGGGACATCCTTTGTCTTCAGTGTATTCCATATTTTATTTTCATTACAGAGTTTAAAGCAGTTTGCTGGTCCATCAAAAAGGCAAGTACACATTTTATCTCGTTCCCAGGCCTCTCTCTATAATTATCCTTGGTGAAAATATCTGATCCTGGGTCTGTCTGCTGAGCCTGAAGACTGCGACTAGCTCTTCTCCTACTGGGACTCATATTCACTCTTTAGGATAGAGAGTACTGTTTGTGTATAACCTAAGATAAGCATTTAAACTCTAACACATTCTGATCAGTTCCTAACCTTCGTTTTTAATAAGTTTTGGGTGATACTGTCTCTCCTGGCTGCTTAAAGTAGGAACAGCAATAGAGAGGCTTCTGCCATCTCTTCCCAGATAGTGCCATCGTAATCTATATCCTTACTGTCCTTATTTCTACCTCATCATTTTCTTGCATTCAAGCCAATCATCTTTAGTTAATTATTTCATTTGTATTAATTAGTTTGAATGGGGCTGGGATAGCAAAATGGTTTAATGACCTAGCCCACATTAAGGTTGTTTATACCAGTTTATTTATAATTTGAATTAAATCATTAAAAATAGAAAAACGCTGCAAATTATTGCACAATGGTTTATTATTTCCAAATAAAAATATTACTGTATAACTGTTTATATAGGTATTAATTAAGTAATATGAAATACAATAATTCAAAGGGTAATAATATATCACTACCGCTGATTTCAGAACACCTATCATTTTATCTTTATCATCAATAATATCTGAGTTATGAGGGAATAACATCTCTTATAAGCCGTGGATTGACCATAAAAGATGATTTTTTTAATTTTTTATTTGTTTTCCTCTTTATTCATCACGTTGTCGTGATCTTGAAAATCTTTTTGATTTTTCTCTATCTTCAATAATAACCGATTTTTTGTGGAATTACATATATTATAATTTGTTACTTGAATTTATATAAGGATTTTTCTTTTTAAATATTATCGCTCTTTACTGATTCTAAAACTGTATACATACTTTTCTCTATCGTCAAAAATAACTGAGTTATGAGCGTATTTATGTGTTAAATTTCAATTTTTTTCTTTTGTTTTTTTATAATTAATCGCGTTTTGTTTTTATTAAAAAACAATAATGATTTTTTTCTCTATCTTCAAAAATAATGTAGTTACAAGCGTATATACAAGTGAGATTTCAATTTTTTTCTTTTTTCTTTTAGGTTTAGCGTGCTCTACTGATTCTAATACTCTATACACACTTTTCTCTATCGTCAAAAATAACTGAGTTATGAACGTATTTAATAATAATAATAATAAATTCTTTATTTATTCTGGGACAAGTCCCTTTTGAATAATTTTATAAAACATACAAAAATAACTTTAGTGTCTTAGAGTAAAAACATAAAACAAATAAAAAATAATAGAAATAAGAAAAGATAAAAAAGTGAACAATAGTGAGTGATAAATTAAAAGGTAGCTTCTAATAATAATTATTATAATAATTAATAACAAAACTAGACAAAAGATAAAACAGAAACATATGTGCATATTTACAAAATTTTAATTAATAGTGCTTTACTGTATTGATGTAAAATTAAAGAAATAATAAAGTTAAATATGCTAGTTCACGACAATGTAAGATATTATATATAAATGATCGTTTCTATATGTTTTAATTTAACTAATTTAAATTGAATTAGCAAATCTATTTACTGTTCTTTGAAAATTGAATAGAAAGGAAGTGATCGAATAGACGGGATTTGAAGGTCTGAAGAGTATCAGAATGTCGGATATAGAATAGAATAGAATAGAATGAGTTTATTTATCTTTGGGGTTCCCCATACAAATAGAGCCTGGTCAGGCTATACATAACAAACAGCAATTAATAACAATTATAAGTAATAAACATGAAATGCAACAAATCACAATAGGATAATAGATAAGTATTAAACAGCATAGTAGAATAAACAAAATAAACAGAAAGTAACAAATTATACAGGTTTATATAATTTTTTTTTTTTTCTTATATCTTATATAGAAGTTTTTAAATTATAAAGTATTAAATTAAATTATTAAGTATTTTAGATTTTAAATAGTCATTGAAATACAAATTTTTAATACATATAGTTATATATATACATATATATATTTTAAATTAACATCGGAGTGGATGAATATTAAATATTAGGATTTTAAATTAACACTGATATATAAATATAGTTAAAAGAGTTGTGTGAAACCAGATTATGTATTATAATAGTTCCTTGCAATAGTGCAAACATTATCTATTACATAGGAACTATTATGAAACATTAACTAGGTACAGTACTATTAATTTTATAAATAGTTGATTATTTTCTAATGTAGCTCGTAATTGTTAATAAATATTACTCATTTATTACAAATGATCTTAGTTTTAAGGTACTAACTAAATAATAATAGAGTAGTTTGATTTTAATAGGGTCATTAATAGTTAATATTGTAGGAAATAGGCTTTCTGGTATGTTATTAGCGTGAGGGATGTAGTGGTTTCGAAGTGCAGAATATATTGGACAGACTGCTATTAAGTGGTATATGGTTTCATATGTGTTCATATTACATATTGTGCAGATTTCTTTGGGGTTAATATTGTAGGTAATGTTTGCATGAGAGAATTTAATATGGTATTTTCCAGAGAGGCGAGCTTGTATTATTATTTTTAACATCTTAAACGGAATATTATGAATGGTTTGATAACTGTGGCTGTGTGAAGTTTGTTGGTAAAGACTATTGTAGAAAGGGCTATATTGACTCGATCTTAACGATTCGATATCTTTGTTGTGTAGTAATTTCTTAAATGATTCAATTATTACTGTACTGTTGCTTTGTAGAGTAGATGGGTTATTTTCAAAAAGTATTTCTGAGCTATCTGCTTTATCTAAAAGATTATATATTTGGGTAAACCAGTTATTTTTGCAGATGGTCGATTGTTATGTTTTTCTCTAAGTATCATATAATAGATTTTGGGTATTCTATCGTCTGGCATGATAAGTATTTTCTGTATGAATCTCAGGACACATTTTATTATTTTTGTCGTGGAATGTTCAAACCCAAATTCTAATCTTAAGAGCCAAAAAGGAATGTTTCTATTTAAATTAAATAACCTTTTAAAGTAATTTAACTGTGCTTTCTCTATAGCATCTAGGTACCTGAGACCCCAAATTTCTATACCATAGAAAAGTGAACTAGTAGTAATGGCTTCGTTTAATCGTCTCCTACTTTCCCATGATTCCATCTTAGACCTTCTACAGATCTCAATAACTGTACCTATCGCGCAGGCTGTCTTAGATTGAGCGTGTTTACAGGCCTAGTAGAAGAGACCAGAAGAGGATAAAGGAACGCCCAGATATGTGTAATATGTTACTGTTTCCATTAGTTCTCCGTCATAATAGAAGTTTTTCAGTTTTTTATGTTTTCCTTTATGGAAGAAGATTATTTTTGTTTTTGAACGATTTACTTCTAGATAATTTTCTTTGGCATATGAAGAAAGAATTTCCAGTTTTTTATTAGTATCGACGTAGGAATATGAGAATATCGCCATGTCGTCTGCGTAATAAGAGCTCAATACATTAAATTTCGAATTCAGCTGAATACCGGTAGCGCCTTTTTTAGAGAAGTAATAATCCATATCGGATATATATAAACAAAATAGGTAAGCGGATAGAACTTCTCCCTATAATACTCCTTTCGTCACGGCTATTTCATCAGAGAGCGATCCATCTATTTTTATTCTTATTGCGGCCCGTTCATAAAGATTTCTTATAAGCCGAATGATTTTTCCACTTATTCCCAGCAATTTTAATTTGTACCATAGAATATTATGATTTACACTGTCAAAAGCTCTTCTGTAATCAATGAAGATAACAAATAGATCACTGTCTGAGTATTCTAATTTCAGTTGTGTTAACGCATTCATTAGGAATAAGTTATCGAGGCAAGATCTTCCTTTCCGAAATCCATTTTGTGTTTCCAGTAAAATTCCTTTTTCATTTTCCCATGTTGTTAATCGGTCTAACAAAATTTGAGTAAAAATTTTCAGAAGACTGTTCATTAAGGAAATTGGCCGGTAATTCTCGGGTTGATGTATGTCTCCTTTTTTATATATCATCGTTATATTTGATTTTGTTCAGTTGTTAGGTATGTTTTCAGTAGTCAAGATTCTATTGAATAAAGATACTAAGTATAACTGCCAGTTTTGAGGTAGGTTTTTGAGAAAACATTCGGAATATTATCAGGTCCAGGGGATTTACCAGATTTTATTTTATTTAATGATGCGGTTAATTCATTTAGTGTGATTTCCCGATCTAATATTGGGTCTGTTGTTGTTAATTTCAGATGAAGGCTTATAGACCTTTGTCCGTAGAAATTTTTGAAATATTCACTCCATATTTCGGGAGGTATCGAATTGGATGTAGATTTTTTAATTCTAAAACGATTGACTGTGTGCCAAAACTTTTTTGAATCTTTATAGTTACCCAATTCCTCTATTAAGTTATGTTTATATTCCGCTTTCTTTATTTTACATAGATTTCTATAGATATTTTTTGCTTGTAGGTATTCCGATCTAATGTTGTTATCATATCCACTTTCTTTAAGAGCTTTAAATTTTCCTTTTATATTATATTTCGCGGATTTACATTCGCTGTCATACCAAGGGTTTGTGTAGTTAATTAATTTGAATTTGACAGCAGTTGTGGTACAGAGCTGGAGGCAATTAGCAGTTTCTTGGATTGCTAGGGCTATATTTTCATACATCAGGTCAACATTATCAAACGGATGGCCTCCCACACGAGGTGAATGGGTCATTGATGTTTTAAATAATAATGTTTTTTCGGGTTGCCATTTTAACACTTGAGTTTGAGCTAATGGTTTGCGAGTTTTATTTACTTTATGTTTATCTATTGATAATTTAAGTTCTGCCTTTATCGGGAAGTGATCTGAAAGTGAGGGAAAATTAAGTACTGTTAGATCAATTATTTCACTAATAAAATTCAAATTACACCATATTATGTCAACTACACTTTGCCCTCTATAATTAACGTTTGTAAAGTTACCTGGTTTGTCAGAGGGGGCCCTACCGTTAATAATGAGGAAACCTTCATCTTCCATGAGTTCGTTTAGCATTCTACCTTTATCGTTATCAGTATGGTCCAAGCTAATGCGGTGCCCCGCGAAGTGTGTTCCAAATATAAAGTCGACATCATACTGGTTCAGTTGTCCCATTCGACAGTTAACATCTCCTCCAATAAGGATTAATTTATTATTGAATTTATTTTTAATTGTAATTAGAGTTTCTCTAAGTAGATCAATGACATATATAATATTAATAGTGGGTTTAAAATATAGAAAACCTAGAATAAAAGATTTGTTAGTGCTTACACTTACCAGGGCAAAAATCCAGTATTCACATTTATCAATTATTTCTACATTATATATATTTCTATTGTATAGTAACGCTAGGCCACCGCTTCCACGTCCTCAACTTTTTTCTTTTATTGCCGGTGATATTATTGCAGAAAAATCTTGTAAGGCTGGAGAAGTATTCAGTGAACTAGATGTTTGCCAGGTTTCGTTGAGGCAGAATATTGATGTTGCCGTATAGTAAGGTGTAGTTGAGAAAAAGTTATTAATTCCGTGAGTGTTCCAAAATATAACAGAGCAAGGTAAATAATCTACATTATTGATGTTTATAGTAGTATAATCCGTTTGTGTCCCCGGGAGGCAGCCTGTTGATGTTCCGTTGTTGACATGGAGGTAATCCAGTCATTGCTCAGATGTCGATAAGCTACGTACGGCCTTTTTCTTCTGATGCTTAGGGCTTTCGCTCTGTCAGTTTCGCTTACTGTTTATTTTTGTGACTTGAAGTTCTTCAAATAGGCTCGGTTTATCGGATCGGTGGTCATTTCTTTCTTCGAATTCGGATGAGTCGGTAGAATATGTGTGTTCAGTATGCGTATATTTCTTTATTATTATGTTTAGAAACAGTTGGCTCCGGTGTGCTGCTCATACGATTTTGACGATAAATTGATTCCAGCTCTTTTTCATGTTTATTATAATGTCGGATATATGAAGGAATGAAATGCCATACGAAAGAGGAGCAGATTAGGATCTGTTGAAAGCTGCTGTTCGAACCCTAATAAATTTTTTCTCTATCTTCAAAAATAACGGAGTTATTGAATTAAATCACGTTTAATCGGCCGCTATTTCAAAACTAACCAGCTGATATCAACGTCTAGGTAGCGTATAATTATCTGCGTTTTTTTTTGTTGTTAAAAAACCCTAATAATTTTTTTCTCTATCTTCAAAAATAACGGAGATATTGAATTAAAACAAGTCTAATTGGCCGCCATTTCAAAAATAACCAGCTGACATCAACGTCTAGGTGTTAGGATCATCGTTGCATGGACTAGTTTGTTTGTTTATTTATTTAACGTCACTTTATGCTACTATGGCTAATGGGACAATGCTACAGTGGGAGTCATAAATTTTGCCTATCCAAGTTTTATTATGATAGGGATCTTTAACGAGTACCTGACATCGCACAGGCTCGGGACCACCTTTTAACGTCCCATCCGAAGGACGGCATAACTAAGGATTTTTTTACTCCCATTAAAAAATCCTAGGACTGCCTGCAGGTTTGAACCCGTGACCTTTGGCATACGAGGCTGATATGCTAGCCACCCAGCTACAAGTGATCCCACATGGACTTGTATTTGGAAATGCTGCAGACAAACGGATTTTTTTTTTATTCGTTATTCAGATTCTACGCCCTTAAATTTTGAACAGGGATATTTTTTTATTTTTTTATTGGTCGATCGCAAAGGTTGATTATTGAAAATAATAAACCAAAAGGAAACAATAACCCACCTGTTAAAATAAAAATTATAATTATAAGGTTGTAAGTTTAAATCTTCTGATCTTTGTGCTTCTCAAAGAACTTAATCCCACTAAACTAGAGTTCACTGTATCTTAAATATTTTTATTTGGAAATTTATTTTCATTATAAACAAACCCTTTTTTTCTTATTTATAATTTTTTTTATTTATTTATTTTTGTCTTAATACAAAAGATGTTACAGAAGGCTATTAATTAGTTTTATTATATTTTCTCCAAATGTAGCTTATGATTGACCATTTTATTCCATGAACAGCTACTTACAACTTATCTTATTTTATTTACTTAATTCGATTCAGGCAATCATCATATAATATCTTGACTGCTCTTGAACTTTGAAGTGAATATTCAGAAAAATATTTATATTAAAATTAACCTTTTAAAATTGATATTAGCAATTTATTTAATTATTATATCTGAAACTAATGTTCATTTTATTAAATTAATTTTATAGATGTGCTTTTCCAAACACTCCAAAATTTAACCAGGTCCTTGGGCATGGAAAAATAGTAACCAAAGAATGGATTGAGAGCTGTTATTCCAGAAGAATGAGACTTCCATGGAGGAGGTGATCAATACTTTTTTTTTTAAATATTGGAAAAAAAGCTTTTATTTCAGTTTGCCTAACAATTGTTTTAATTTATGTAAATCATTACTTTATATGGATATAAATATATATTGATAGATATATTTTGAGCTAAAGCTTGAAGTTAGAAAGGGGGCATATTTTGATGTGATTACTAACCACCTATTGGTCAGACATATTTGACCTTGATCTGTTTTCTTGTTTTTTATTTTTTTATATATCTAGTTGGCAACAATTGTCTCCCATATTTTAGTGATTCTGAAATGGTATTTTCCATCATCCAAATTTTTAAGGTAAAATTAAGCAAATATTTCCACTATGTTTCCTCTGAATAAAAGTGGATTTTGTATGATTCTGAAAGCATTTATGTAACTTTCTTTACAATTTACTATAAATATGTATTAAATCTTAATAGACAAAAATAGGCCTGGTGTCCTATATTTCTTCAGTACAGATGTTGTTAGAACTTTGTTCTGTTCAGGTTTGCTTTGCATCCTCCTGATAAAAATCAACCTGAGAGTGAAGAAGAGATAATCGAATATGTTCCTCGACCACCCTCTCCCATTGACAACAGGAGAAGAGTTAGTCCTGGCCCAGCAAGTTCTGGAGAAGATACTGAAGAGGAAATCGAAAGGTACACGTTAGCTTGTATTTTTTCAATTTTTATTCTTGTTTTTTTGTGATTGTTCAAATTGTATTTAAATTATCCTTCAAATTGATTAATCAAAACAATGTTTCATAACCAGAGTTGTAAAAAAGACACTTTCAGAAGTTTCTAAATGAGATTATAAAGTAATGCCGCTTAAGGTCTTCCTCTCAAACTCTTCCTCTGAACAATCAAAGTTTGCTTTATTTTCAATTGCTATCCACACTACTATTGTGTTGATAAGTCTTGCTTTAAAGAAAAATTTAAACAAAACTGTACTTAAGTATTTATGATGAGTAGTTATGAATGGGTTATTACTGTAACTTTTTTACCTTCTGGAAGTACAACTTTATATAATCAATTTATTTAATATTAAGTTGGTTTTATTGTCATAAAAAAAGTCTGGGATGGCTCAGATACCCGTTGTTTTCCTTTAAAACACCTTTAATATTGTCAATATGTTCGGAAGGAACTAGAATTTTCAAGATTTGTTTTTTAAACAAACAAAATTACTGTTTTTAATTTATTGATCCTATGGAGTTAAAATGACTTGTCTCTTCTCATTAGGCTATCGTGATTTGATTGCTTGACCTATTAAGCAAATGAATAATTATTGTCTTTTTCATTTGTTATCAATTTATACATATAAATACATTTTATTAAATAGAATTAAAATTAATGATATTATTTTTTATTTAGGGTTCTGAAACTACAAAATAAAAACAAAAAAGAGGAATCTCAAGTAGACAATGCAAATGTAAAAGATGAAAGTGGTGTGAAAAATGGGTGTGTTAATAGTAAAAAGTCTCCAAGAATGTTTAATGATGTTGATATAACTCCTGTTGGAAAAGAACTTGATTCTGACCATCAATCACCCAGCAATCAAAACAAAATATTTCATAAAAATAAGCACAAAGAATCAAGTAATGCATCTCCTGGAAGCAAAAAGAAAAATATATCTACAAAGAAATTATTAACCCCTAAAAAAGAAATCTCAGAAAGCATTCATCCAATGGATCAGGAGGAAGATATAATTCTAGATGTAGATAATGAACCAGGACCTAGCCGTAAATTCCGTGAGACTAATATTTATGAAATGGATACTGATGTTGAACCTGAGAACTCATTTTCCAAAAAATATGGTTTAATGCCTATATTAACTTATTACGAAGATATTAGATTTTGGATTGGTCAAGATTTGATTGATGAAGAAAGGAAGAAAGTGGATCGTTATATTTTTGCACATAAGGGGTATGTAGCTATTCATTTTGTTGATATATATATATATTATATATATATATATATATATATATATATATATATATATATATATATATATATATATATTTATTAATGAGTTTTATATTTCTCTGATAAATGTTGATAATGTAGTCTAATTATAATGTCATACAGAAGTATAATATAATGCAGTCAACACTAGTTAATAGATAGGGAAAGTATTTTTGTACATCGTTCTGTTTTATATTTCTGTAATCATTCTTGACTGTTTAAAAATTGTATTAGAATTCAAAATTCAAATACAATTCAGTTTCTGTGCATTTAGTATACTGTGGAAGGGAACAAGTAAAATTAAGATAAATGACTTCATGTGAGCTAATATTCAAGCTATAGTATGTGGTTTTTATATATATATATATATATATATATATATATATATATATATATATATATATATTATATATATATATTATTAATTTCATATTTTTAGTTTATGTGATATTTAGGATTATTTGAATAAATTATGTTGCTGTATTTTTACAGAATAGTTGTTGAAAAACCAAACAGTGCTGTTGAGTTTATCATCACCAGAAGTCGTGAAGAAGTTGATAAGGTTCGTAAATGGAATAATGATATTTAAGGATTTTAATTATTTGTACATACAAATTTCATTGTTACACAAAATTCATACTTTCCTGTCAATGTATTATATTTCTAAATTTAACTATGAACACTTCTTCCTTTATTTATTTATTGTTCATTACTATAATAATAATTTCGAAGTTTCGATATCATTTTTGCATCTTTAGGTTATATTAAATTAATACTATAAATTTTAAAACATTGTAATTAATGACCATTAAAACTAATTTAATTTTCTTAATAAATTCTTATTTTACTTTATTATACTCTATTTCATTAAAATTTCTACTAGTCCAAACAACATATTGGGTTGGCAAGTAAGTCCTTTCAATTTTTCTGTTATTTTTATGTCACTATGATACACTTCTTGTCAGATCAATTAATTTCTAAGGTGGATTATTAATCCTGTTCGTAATATGTCAACCACTATATCGGTTAACTCTTGTTGAAACCAGCATAGTATTGTTTTGGCCATTACATTGGGAATATGGAAGAAAATAACATTTATTATCGACATTGGTAACAGGAGATGAACAATAGATATTTTACAAAAATGTAGTCTGTAGAAAAACTTGGGGATCTAGCAATGAGGATCCTAGAAGAATGTCAGGAACCGGATTGCATCCAAAGAAGATAATGCTTTCCATATAGTGGGATTTCAAGGGTGGTATTTTCTATGAGCTATTGCTATCAGGACAAACAAGTGATTTAACTCTGCACTGCTTACAATTAACAAAATTCGATCAATCAATTAAAAATAATCCCCCAGAACCCTTAAATCGGTGTTGTGGTCCATCAAGACACTGCAAGACCCCACCCTCCCTATTCACTTGACCTAGCTCCAAATGACTACCAGTTTTTCCGGTCTCTGCAGAAGTCCATGAATGAAAAGAAATTCCAAAACGAAGAGGGCATCAAAAACCACACTTAGATCAGTTTTTTAACAATAAACTCCAAATATTCTTTGAATATGGCATTATGCAGGTAGTGGAAAGGTGGGAAATAGTCATATTAAGTAATGGTCAATGAATTGTAGATTAAAATAAATTTTGTATGATACATTTAGTTTTAATTTAATGATACATTGATTTTTATTTCACCCTGAAAAAACAGAAAGTACTTATTTGCCAACCCAATAATATTGTGATTGATTGATTAGTGTAGAAGTATTTGAACACTTTTTTACACTTAAATTGAAAATTTAATACAAGGATTTTAGAAAGGGTAGTTAGGAATTTTCTAAAATAGAAAAAAGTTATGAATAAATCTAAAAAAAAGTTATAGTCACAATGAATTGAAAAGCTAAGGGAATTAAATTTCTTCTATATATTCAAGTAACATGTCATAATAAAAAATAAACTGATACTGAATTTAACAAAAAAATGAAATAGGTGCTTTATTAGGTGACAAAAGAATGAAAATAAAACCAAAGAAGTTAGACTTGGTCTCTTAACGATTTTGATTAAACTTGCTATATTGTTGTGAAATTTAATGGGATTTAATATCATATAGGTTTCATTCTGATAGAAATAGTCTGAAATAGCTTAAATGCCGATAATTTAAATTTTCTTCCTCTAAACTACCTTTTATTTTGTACATTCCAAAAGATTAACCATATTATCCTAATGACATTGGTGAAGGACGGCTAAAGATACAAATTTGATGACCAAATAAAGGTTTTTATCCTATTTTTTAATGTAATTTATGGTTTTTTTGATATTAAGAACAATAATATACCGTTGGAAAGAGAAAGATTTTAGAAAAAATATTATCTGATAAAGTTAAAAAGAAAAATATTTACGTCGTCTCTTTTGGAGACGACGTAAAAAGGTGGTCCCGAGCCTGTAGCATCTTCCGATTAGCCACAGTAGCAAAAAGTGACGTTAAACAAAGAAACAAACAAACAAACAAACCTTCTTCATATTAGTATTAAACTCAATAATCAAACAATTACTATTATTGTTTTTTCTTATTTTAGGTGAAGAAGCTGTGCCCTAAAGCCGTGGGAGTGAAGCCTGATTGGGTTTGGATATGCCATGATTGTAACTACCTCTCCCCTATATCTAAGTTTGAAATAAAGTAGAATTACTAATGCATATCAATTGTTGAAATGTATATCATTGTATATTTGGGAAATTTTTAAATATAATATTGAAAATTCATTTTTATTCATTTTTCTCTGATTCCTTTTGATATATTTTTTTTCCTAAGGAGGCACCATTTCCGGATTAACAAAACACTTCTATCAGATCTTTGAATGTAATGGGAACCCAAAACTGAATCCTATTGAACATCATCAGAGGCTTTGTCAGTAAAAATTAAACTTATACTATATATATGGCTTTACTAAAGTTGTTTAGAAAGTAGAAGAGTACCGAGGATATTATTTGATGTGAAGAAGGAGTGTGCTAGAAGATGCAAAGGACCTGCTGTGGTGATAAAGTAGAAAGAGATACCCGTAGGATACAAGAGTGCAACTGGAGAATTGTAGCTATACTGGTTATATTATGGAAGCAGTATAGCTTTCTTCAGTTGATTTAATAATTTTTGCTTAGAATTAAATAATCTTTTTCAAGCAAATTCATAATTTTTCAACAGATTTCATAATTTATTCAAAGTTTATTTACTTTTAGTTGAGGAGGTGTGGTATTCAGGAAATCATATGACCCACATTTGGATATAACACAAATGTGAAAACCCACATTTATATTATATTTTGCATTGAATCAAACAAAATTATATGAATAAAATTAAATTCTAAACTATAATTAATTCTAAAACAAATAAACAAACAGAATATATAAATATAAAATTAAGAAAATAAAATAAGTAAGCAACAAAATTTAAATTCTATGGTCTCAGTCCCGCCTATTGGTTGGTGGGCTAAATAAAAATGAGAGATAAAATACTAAAATCAGGTATTAGGATAATAGGTATACTTATTTTTATATCTTTCCAACCATGTACTTAATTTTTCAAATTAATATGTGCTTAGCAGTGTTTATAAAAAATTATATTTTTGACCAACTAATAATTGCTTCCATCTTTCTCAACAGTTACAACTTACGTCTTGCATAATAAAACCTTCAAATAGCATTTATTTAACAACATTTACTTACAGGACTAATCAAGCATTTATATATAATAATTAGTGAACTGCTCAGAGCTACTGAGTTCAAGAACAGTAGCTCTTCATTATCAGTTTTCTCTAATTAGATCTTTACTTTCTCCAAGCAGTATTCATCAGATAAATTATAAACTGTTAATTACCTCAGACATTACAATATTGCTTCTAATGATTATCAAATAACCTTTTACCTTTTATTGTATAGATATAGAGGAGAGACATTAAAGGGTGAATGTACTGGCTCTGTAATAATTTAAAATTAAATAATGTTTTAAAAATATGACCAAAGGTTTAATTTGACTCTTTAAAGGATTTCCTTAACCCTCTTTGTGATTTTAAGAATTAGTGTTTATTATTTTATTTTAAGAAAGTGCTTATTATTATTTAAAATTAGTATATCATCTGACAATGTTTTTAAGAAAGCTGGTTGAAAACTGATATCATTTCTATTAATAATAGATATTTAAAAAATAAATGAATGCTTAAAATGGAAATAGAGTAACATCAACGAAACTTTTTTATTACCCCATGTGTGTTTAGGTTGATGTGTGCAAAACTTAATGACAAACCAAAGAGTGTGGATAAAAAAAAAGTTGAGATATGATGAAAGACATTTTTATACCCTCTCCATTCTCATTCAACTTTTCATCCCTATCCTACAATTTGGATGGAATCACACTCGCACTATATTCTTAGATTCAGAATATAGTGTGAGGGCTGTAGTGTTTGTATGCCCACAGCAGTGCAATGAGGTGAGTGAATTGATTTTAATTACCCTTGGGCGATAGGTTTCTCTCTACTTTTTAGGTACCCAGTTTAGGGTCTGGATGAACCCTAGAGTCTAGCCATAGCTAATAGAACACAATAAAAGGTTAAGATCCCTGTGGATTCAACATGGTGTAAGGAGGGTTCATATAAGCGAAGATAGAGTTAGAAAAAGGCACTCCTTAAATAATATACATTCTATATTTTATAAGGTAAATAATATTCTTCTCAGCAGATAGCACTCAGTTAATTAAGGTAATTTCTGATAGGGTTGTTCCCTTCAGCCAGTTGAGTTTACATTGGCGCCATATATTGGGTTGTTAAATAAGTTCCTAGCATTTTTCAATATTTCAATTTAATCCATCTTGGGTTTATGAAATCATGTATACTTGGTAATGAATAAATATTCTAAAAAAGTATTAGTTATAGTGTTCTATGCATCAATTTCAATGAGATTCTTCATGGCATTTTGCTTGCTCCAAAAGGAAGAGAAAATAAAATCATTTTGGCCTTTTAATGATTTTTTATTTCCGAAAAGAAAAATCTGCTACACAGGTGGTTGAATAAGTTTTTAGTGTAGATAACGATGATACCTTAGGAGAAATCACCATATGTAATTGGTTTGCTCGGTTCATAAATGGAAATTTTGACTTGGAAGACGCAAAGCGCTCGGGTCTTCCTTCAACTGTTTATGATAACCAATAACCAAAAATTACCTGAAAGATGGAAACACGCAATATATCAAAATGAGTCATATATAATTTTGTTTATTATAAATACTAATTTATTTATTTATGTTTCCTGTATTATGCTGTTGTTTTGTTTATTTATTTAACGTCACTTTATGCTACTATGGCTAATCGGACGATGCTACAGTGGGAGTCCTAAATTTTGCCTATCCAGGTTTTATTAGGATAGGGATCTTTAACGAGTACCTGACATCGCACAAGCTCGTCCCCTCCGAAGGACGGCGTAACTAAGGATTTTTACTCCCATTAAAAAATCCTAGGACCACCTGCGGGTTGAATTATGCTGTATTACTGACAATACAATTAGCTTAAACTCTGTGGTGGAACTTCAATATCCAGGTATTTGTAATTTGTTTTTATTATATGAATTCTCATAATGATGTGGGAATGGTGGACTGTGTGTAGATATTGGGGATTGTTGTGATCTCTCCCCAATATCCCTGAAGACGGCCTAAAATTTAGGCCGACACATTGGTATAAATAAATTAAGTTTCTACTTTTATGTCTTATGATGATTGCACTTCGAATCAACTTCTTCCCAATATATAAATTCTCCCTTAATGACCTTTTTATATTCTTGCAGATTTATTTGTTTCTCTAATCTTATGTCTTTCAGTGTCTTTTGTGCAATTATATCTTAAAGATATGTCTTTTGGTGTACAATATCATAAAATTCACACATTGGAGATTCGATTCCTATTAATAAGTATGCAAGTGTATTTTCCATAAAACAACAGTTTCTTCTTTTCTAGATAGTCTAGGGTGACATTCTATTTCAAGAAATAGTTCTTTAACTAATTAATTAGGTATTAAAAGTGTGTTAAAATTAAAACTAATAACTTTTTTTATTTTAGATCCTATAAATAAGCAAAAACTATAACTTTATTTAAAATTATTTTTTGGCATTTTCGTGCCGCCTTTAAACTACGCGCTGTATGTTACTGATTGATTACTATTAAACATTTTACTCATTCCCATCCATAATTACTTATTCACTAACAATAAGTTATTATAATGTATCGTTACTGAAAGAAACATTAGAGTCCGATTTCTGTACGATTATATCTTAGATCTTTAATGAGTAAGCATGCATTTTCGAATAGCATAGAGCTAACTGTTTTGCGAATGAGGCCAAAGACCCCTATATGAGCTATCTTAGTCTATAATTGCAATTAGTAAATGTGGGAAGGTGAACGGTTCAGCTAAGTAAGGCTTGAGGAACTGGAGTGAAGACGATTAATTAGACTGAGCTAGTACAGCAACTGAAGTCTATCTAGACTTTTCTCCAACTCGTGGAAGACTTTAACGATTTAGAATGTTTTGACAGAAAGGAGCCAACGGTTGTTGTTTTTTCTATCCTCGTTGAATAAAGGATTAAAAAAAAAAGTTCACATTAACTCAGAGTCTTCTTAATTTTAATACATAAATACTACAAGTCGGCTGAAAAATATTGGAATTAGAAAGTGAAATGCAATACAGAAGTGAGCATGAATGAATTGGGGTGTGATATTTTTATTACGGAATAATATTGCCTCTTTTTGATTCTTGACTTCTTCGTTGTTACCGTCTTTTTTTTTTTTTTTTTTCAATTAGTCGAAGCAAATGCGTTGTTAACATTTATTAAAATTTAAAAACTTAAGCATATCTATCCCTTCTTGTTGTATTCTTCTAGCCATTTCTCGGTGGGCAAATTACAAGTGTTAGGGACATATTTCTAACGTTTCACGGTGTTGAGAGAGTCGTTGCACTCTGTGCTCTGGGTACAAACGTAATTCCAATCGGCATATCTAGGTCGATTCATGGATATTCCACAAAATTTATATCAACAGATATACACAAGATTCTAGCAATGCCATTGCAGCTATGAGTTGCTAATGTTACGCCTTAACACTCTCAGCCACAATGGAACCTCATAGATCGATTATTACAATTTACTAAACAGAATTATAAAAAGTTTAGGTTTTCTTATTACTTCTCTGATATTAAAATTGTTCAATGAAAAAAATTCACTTTCTTACTTTTTAAATAAAAACTCACACCGTGTTATTATCCATCTTAATACTTTATTATTTTTATTTTATTGTATAGCAACAAAGAATAAAGATTTTAGTTCTTTTTATTGTAGACGCGTTATTAATATGCAGAATGTGAAGAGCGGATTAATTATTATCGACAAGGCATTGGATTTCAAATTCAATTTCGTAGTGGAGGTTACAGTATGAAACTCGACCTCCATTTATTGCTTATAGTTTTCTTTAAGTGGTCTTGATCTCGAAAGTAAATTCGTCCGCCTATCTAGTAATGACACATAATCATTTCAGATACGGATTGTCGCCTTGTTTTTAAAATTTGGTGAGTAAACTTATAAATTTCAATAAGTTAGAAGTATTCCCATATAATTAAAAAGTATTATTATTGCTGTTATCGTAATGAATGACATTATCAAATGATATAATTCCTGTAATATTCACAAGAACTTTAAGTATTAAAATCCTAAATTACAATCGCTTTGTTAATCCAGAACCTTGTACATCAAATACAGTAATATTTTTAAAATATACAACCAACTAGTTTTGCATTTTTAACGATATTTTTCTCATTTTTCTAAATAATGATTATAAATTATTACCTTTATTTAGGTTTAACTTAATCCCTTAATGTACTGAAATACATAGGAGCCAAAGCCGTAACATGTGAGTCATAACAGCTCTTTCTGATCATTAAAACTATTAAATATGTGAAGGGATATCTGATCCAACCCTTCTTGCGGCCTACAGTGTCCTTCTTATATGAATTATCTCAGTTTGGAGTTTTTCTAATTGACTGTCATTCATCATTGGCCTCGAGGGAGAAGAAGTTGTAGTTCACTTCTAGAAGGAAATGTTAGAAAGAGTAGATGGCTTATAAAACGGAAAAATTTCAAGTAAGAATTCTTACTTTGAATCCTGAAGAAGCCGGCAGAACGTCTGAACGTCGGTAAACAAATTAAAGTTACGAAACCAGAAACGATTATGAAGGCAGAAGTGTTATGTTATGTTTATAGTGAGGTGGTTAGTATAATAGCCTCCTATGCTTAAGGTCACGGGTTCAAACCCGCAGGTGGTCCTAGGATTTTTTAATGGTCGTAAAAGATCCTTAGTTATGCCGTCCTTCGAAGGGGAAGTTAAAAGGTGGTTCCGAGTCTGTGCGATGTCAGGTACTCGAATTTAAATTCAAAATTTAGGACTCCCACTGTAGCATCGTCCGATTAGCCATAGTAGCATAAAGTGACGTTATATAAATAAATAAACAAACAATAGTTAGGAACAGGGAATCTTTCCTTACTCTAGTCTACTATAAATCATTTAGAGATATTCTTCTAACGTCTAGAGATCCAGAGATGAATCGTATACTTCTTGCAAAGTGAGTAATTAGGAAAAAATTCGCTGATATTTGCAGGTCCAATGAATGTCCATTTTAAATATTTCATACTATTTGAGGCGAGTGTATGGAATGCCCGAAAAATGGTCAATCAGCAACAAAGACTGACTCAGCCTTAGCTGTAATCTTCTACGAATTTCATCTTCTTGTATTTTAGCAGACAGTTGCCTGTTAAAAAAACAAAAACAGTTTCACAGCTTTATTTTAGTTATGAAGTATCATTACTTTATGTTAAATGGTATTAAATTTAAATTTGTTATCATAACATTGTTTACCATTACCCATGTAGATCTTTTGTTAAAACCCATCTGCTAATAAGTCTAACTCATACCATATCAAAATTGTTATGGAGTTGATCCTTGTAGATCTTTAACAGGGAAATCAGTAGCATTCCTTCACGGCTTTGTGAAGAAAAATAACTATATATCATTTGAAGGAAGCTAACAAACCATGAACGATTGTTGATGTAATTAAGGAATTGAAGTACCACGCTGACTAAATTGAATCTCTTTCTGCAACTGGATACGGTTGACGAGAGGATTATCCTTGAATATAATGAGGCTCTAGGGCGCCTCGGCGTTGACAGTTTGTTCGGTGTTCTAAAGAAATGTCCGACCCAATCATAGAAGGTGATTAACCCACAGGTAGGTGAAAATGAAAATCGATATCTTGTGAAGAGCGGTTGATTATCATGTAATCATATACATTGTAGATATTTGATAGAGAACATGGTTGTGGGTGCGGTCATCAAGAAATAACACACTAATAGGGAAAACCTGTTATATTTGTGTGCGTGAATGAATTCTCTACGCTCAACAATTACTCCATCATTACATTGCAGACAATTATAAATTGTAAGGACTAGGAAATAAACTAGCTTTGTGTCTTTATCTTCCAGTAGGCTTTTAATCGCTGTTTCTCCCATTTTTTCGTTTTAAAGTTGTTGTTTTTTTTACAGCAGTTTCTCGTGGAAGTGGCCCGATCTTCCGGAACCCGACGAATGCTGCATAGGGTCTGAGAGCCCCATGTCGGAACGCTATTGTCTAAAGCACATCTCTTTGTATGTACTGCCTTCCCACCTCACTCACCTCGTGTTATTGAAACCTCTAGATGCTGTCAGTGTGATAAATGCTTCATTGTTGATCAGCTAAGATAGTGTATATTAAGCTATAGTATAAATCATCATGCAATTCTGTAAATCTTCTGAAAACGAAATACGTAACGTAACTAAATAAATATTATCATATCTTACGAATGAAGGGTTTCTATATATTATTGAGTTGATAGCATAAATACTAAAATTATAAAGAAAAACATTTAACTGATAATGCACTAAAAAAAACTGTACCATTCTATTTTTCATGGTTTCAGCTGAAAAAAAGTTCTTCCCTACAAAATAAATCTAAATGGTGATATTTAATACATTCACGCCGTGGCTGTTTGTCCTATTTTTCTCCATTTAGCGATCTATCTAGTGGAAATGTATGAATACTTATCTTTAAAAAAATGTAGAGATTACGTTATGGAAAGAACTGTAAAAGTAACGACGTATTGAAGTCGTGATCCAATGATGGTGTCGGGCAAAGGGTCAATCGTGTGAACCACTTAAAACGTATTGAATGAATGAATGAATGAATAAAGCCTTTATTGCAAGGATAACATTTAAAATTATAATATTTACTTTTAGTTCTAAAATAATTTCTAATATAATCTAATAAGATGTTCTCATATAACTGAAAAAAAATAATAATAATAATGTATATACTTGTTAAATGAAAAAAACAAAACTATATAATTAATGTTCCTTATTTGCTCAAGATATTTACAATATGTTATCCCTACAGGCCTCTCCTTACGGAGGTGATAGTCTAACTTCCCCGGTGACCAAACCTATTGGGAAGTGGACCTAAAACGTATTAAGATGACTTAATTTATTTGGGGTACAAAATTAATAACTTTAAGATGGATTACCAGTGCATCCGAGTGATTTTGACTCCAGCTATCCGCTTTTAATTTATTCAAATGTGGCGAAACTTAGCAATTGAAACCTAACCAGATTTGAAACTGTTTGATAACCATTAATTTACAGTAATGAAGTATTGATAATAATCGGCGTCTTAACTTTATGTTGATAAATTTTATAATTTGTCAGATAACACATACTTCCTGTTCTTGTTTCACATGAGCAATATTTTAAGGTTCCTTGGGATTCAATTTCACTATGTATTTTCTGCGGTATGCGATTGTTCATTTTTTCTGAGGGCCAAGGAAAGTTCAAAGCAAGCTGTTGATGACATGTAAACTAATTTGATTTATAGAGGCTTCATCATTTTCTAATTTTCAGATGTATATGGATTGGAGTCAATTGGTCAGTGTAAAATTAAATTTATTTTTCTCAGAAATATGGTGTTATTTATATTCCTATAATATTACCATTTTTTAATTAACATAAGCTCCTCAATCTATGTTTTTAGACGAATTACTATCTTTTTGTTTGTTTAGTTTTTTCCTACATGACACAATTTGATGATGGGATCGAGCCAGTCATGCGAAGCATGTGATCTTGGTAAATATATATTAAATACATATGTATTTATATTCTCATTTTCAGTAGTTAATTGAATTCACTTAATTTTTTTGTTTAGAAAAAAATGGAAGTACCAAATCCAGAAGCTATGTTGAGGAACTGTTGCACATTAAACATGCTAATTTCTTAAATACGCACTCAATCGAATCTAAAGGTAAAACCTTAAATTTTTTTTATTTTTATTTTCAATGGTTCAGGTTATACTCTATTTTAAAATCTGGTGCGTGCATCACACAGTTTTAACTTACTCTATTTGACTATTTATACATATTTAATACATTTTCAAAGCTTTTGAAATATTTTTTAAAAGTTTACAATTACTTTCCATTGATGCTCCATTACATTACCAGTAGCCCAATAATCCAGAGCTCACATTAAGACTTCTTGATAAATTGGGCCTACTTTTCAATTTCCCAAGTCTGATCAACTCGTCTAAACGGCCTTTAAGGTAGATGAGGCTTTCGTCTGTATAGGAACTGATATTTAAGTCTTATTCCTGAGCCAATTATCGGCTTCTCTTCGTCAACCCATTTTCCTCAGGTCAGGGATCTCCTTCCCATATCTTTCTAGGCTTTCTCGGCCTTCTAGGTCTTCTACCTTCCAACAAATAGCGTCTCATTAGTGTCCTTTGCCATTCTGTCTTTCGATATTTCAGAAAAACCCATTGTTGTGAAGAAAAAATCATCTTACCATTGTTTCTCTATAAAATTCATTTGCGTTCTGCAGGACCATTTTGGATTGGATTGTAATGTTATCCACTCAGTCCCTTCTTGCCTTTTCTTCGAATCTATGGAAAGTTGTGCTACTCGTTTAGCGTTTAGTTTTTGCGTCTTTCATATATCCTTGAAAGAGTCCATGACTCCCTTCCTTAAGTCAAGATTGGAAGGAAAATGTTTTTGAAAATGATTATTTTTTGGGGGATGACCGGTCAACATTCCCAGTCCTCTGGATAAACTGAATAAATAGTGCACGAGAATCAGATTCGGTAAATTGCACGTTTTGTCTGAATTTGGTCTCCATCGCATACTGAATCCGTAGGAATAGTAAATATATGACGTGTTTACTGTTTAGTAACTATATGCGGTTTTTTTTTTTTGGTTTTTTTTTTCCGCTTAATGTTAAACTAATAATTAAAGTCTATATTTAATTTGGTAAAGAGTATGCAGCCTGATTCAGGCCAGTCCCCATTGTTAAGTAATACGTTTTTATTGAATTGAATCTCTTTTTGTTGTAAAGTCTGAATTCGTAAATTATGTGTTTGAAATTGGGATACTGTCATGTATTGTCCGATAAAAAGTTAAAATGTTTAATGTAAGATTTAGTGTTACCATGTTCTGTAAGAACTTGTGTTAATGTGTATTCTGTGCAGTGTGTTTGTTTAAGGTTGAAGAGTGTTATGTGACGAACGTTTTTTTGAAGATTGGGCGGTGTGTGTGTGTCTGTCTGTCTTTGTAAGAAAGGATTAAGAAGAGTTTTAAATAGATAAATTATTTACTAAACAATAATATATAATTTCATCAAACATTGTTATTTATTTACACACTGCTTTATTTAACATTGTAACTCACGACTTTTCTTAATATAATCATAGTTGTTTTTAGAAGTTCTGCAATTAAGAAGAGAAAGGATACTGAAAGCGCTCTCAGACCGTAAACCTGTCAAGCCGTACGCGGTGCAGCTGCTGGAGGCTCGGGCTGCAGCTAATGGTGAGCTTTCCATTTCGGAAAAACCTCAAGAGCTGATGATTAATTCTGATGCCCAGTCCAGCAACTTGATGGGGCAGAAAAATACCAGAGAACCTGATCAGAAATCGAGAATCCTGCAAAGAATCGCTGCCCGCCGCAAGAGTAAGCGGTCTCTTAATAATTCTCCTACCGTCAGTGCCTCGTCGGTTACAACAGTTAATTCATTACCCTCTAATGATAATACTTCAGAAGTTAAATCCTCCGAGCTTCCTGCCGTCAATATTTCACCATCCTCATCTATTTTTACATTGACGCCAACTGCCTCAAACAAGGCCACCCAGTCTGACCCTCCTGTTCAAGTCCCTGTTCTATCAACGGCTTCCCAGTCTTCATCTGTTGGAAGTTTTGTAGACTCTGCCATACAGGTGGCTCCAGTAGTCCAGTCTTCACCTCAGCAGACTGTACGGTTATCAGAGCCGAAGATCTATGTTCAACCGCCAAATCCACCTACGCCCAAGATCCTTACACCACCTCCAGTGCGGCTGTGGAAACAAACAACGCTGTCTGCGAGACAATCAATCAGTGCAGCCTTTTCCAGACCGAGTCCTTCGGCGGTGGAATCCTGTTTGGCACCTACTCTGCCTTCTTTCATGATCTTCTAGAAAATGTTTGCAAAGAAAATCTAAACCAGGTAGGAATATTTATTCCAAACGGAAAAGATTGAGTGAGATGTGCAAATGTTAGAAGTTTTATTTGCGATTAACGATCAGAAGGCAAAACGTAACTAACGTTTATTAATTTTCCTTTCTTTAATATGATTTCTTCATTCAACTTAGAGTTCAAATAAATATATACTTCACATATTATCAGGTGGTTATTTGTCATATGTTCAACTCTGGTAAGTGTAACATGGCGTCCAAAAACAACTAGCCTATACAAGCTGGCGTATGCATAGTTCTTTCCTGGCGTAAATTATATAACTGATATACTTATGTTTAGTGAATGTTTTTCTTTTTTTATTTTACTCCTTTCTCATGATGCTTATTTTCAGTCCAAATTCTTGCAACCTCATGGTTTGCCTTAGTGTTGATGCAAGCGGCATACTTGCTCATTTCTATATCACCGTTTTACTTGTTCGGCCAACAATAATTTATAATTGAATCATTGAACTCCACTTCCTATTAAATGTATAGTTTTTGAAGTAAAAAATACATTAAATAACTTATTAGCAAAATATAATAAAATAATAAAGGTAAAAGTGTTTACTAGTTGGTTTAATCAGAAAAACGATGATTCGTAATGAAAAGCTTAAAGTTCTAGTCGTCTATGGTACTATGAGTCACAGGTTTCCTTAATGGGCGATAAAGCGATTTTTGGTCCTAATATCACCCCAAAACAGGAAGGAATCGATTTCGTTGGTCCCTATTTTGGTACACTTACAAGAACCATGTCACTTGGTTAATATTAAAGGGTCTTATTAGTTATGAAATCACATTGAATAATCTTAAGATTGAAAATGTAAAACTGTGACTAAAACGTATGAACTAGAGAATTTTCATATTTTTCTTCTTTAAATATCAGGAAATTTTATCGTATTATGAATATTTAAAGATAATGCAATACTTCCATTGCTTTTGAGGTAGGTAGGTAAGGTGTTTTAGGGCGATAAATTTCTAGATTATTACGCCCGCCATTGTTTTTGAAAGAGTACATTTACCGTGAAACTAACAATGTTAGGCTAGGTTTTATAATCTAAGAACACCTATTAGATAGTTATAAATAATGAAAACATTGAAGGTCGGATTATTTTACTAATATGTAACCAGCATTATTTTTTTTTTTTTTTTCTAGTCTGATAACACTAAATCCACAGAATGCATACTTTGCGTCCAACCACCTGTTTTAAGTGAGAATGAAGTATGCAATGGTACAGGCAAGCAAAACACAAACTTTAATTCCACGAATTATGTAAGTTTCCCCTTATACAAAATATGTATATAACCCCTATAACCTATAGGTTACGTACAACCCTGATTTTGATGTTTTGTCTAAGACGTTCTTCTCTTGCGAAAATACTTTTACTTTGCGAATAAAAATTGAGACACTATCGAACAATAAATATTGATTAATTAATGGGGATAATTTTTAGAATAAACTTTCGAACTGGAAACCAGTACTAATGGAAATGAAGAGAAGGAATTATGACAAAGAACCGGTACCTCTGACATCCTCTCCAATCAAATCGTAAGTTACTTGTCAGTTTTTTTTTTTAAGAAAATCAAAAATTTATTCCTAAAAGTTATCCGCTATGAAATGATGTTTTTTTGTTTATTCATTAAACGCCCCTTTCATGCTACTATAGCTAATCGGACGATGCTACAGTAGGATTCCCAAATTTTGCCTATCCTAGTTTAGTTAGCATATGGATCTTTAACGAGTACCTGACATCGCGAAGGCATGAGACCACCAATTTACGTTCCCTCGTCCAAAGAGGGCATAACCAAGGATTTTTTACTAGGGCCACCTGGTGTTTGAACCCTCTATCTTGGCTGTAGAAAGCTGCTATGCTAGCCACTGCAAGATAGGTGATCCTATGAAAAGATATTTGCTGTTGATTTTTGATGAACTCTTTAGCTTACTAATTCAAAAAAATGTTTTCTTGTTATATATGTTCACAATGAGAACACAGTATACATGAACTCCAATATTTTAAAAATCATTGGCATTTTGGTTAAATTTCAGGGTAATTTCATATCTCCAACTTTTATTTTCTTGGCCCGTTTTATGCTTCTTTATTCACGTAATTACACTGTGCTCCTAACCCGGTTGAGTGTATTTTGACATAGATTGTACACATCAGAAGTTAATTGAATTGAATTCATTTCAATTTGATCCTCTAGTTGTAAGAAACATGTTAGATCTTTTTTGATTTCAAGATTAGGGATGGTTTTAAATGGTACGGGGAGTGATTGGTATAATAAATAAATCCTTAAAGGAATTATGTTACTCTAAGTTCTTGAACGGTATCTTATCGTCCAGGTGTTTTTTATTACAGATTATCTAGCAAAAAGTTGTCGACACTAGACAAAGAACAGTCCCTTGAATTCAACAGTGACGACAGCTGCCGAAAGAGACATACAGCGGTAGTCGACAGACTGACAGACTCGCTAATGGCCAACTGGGCCATGAAGAAGACCTCTGCAGAGCTCTTGGGTGCTGATGAAAAAGAGTTGTCTTTGCTGACGTACGGGGAATGGAAGAGGCCTGTGGTACCTCACTTTCCAGTCAGGAGAGAGAAGGACCAAGTTAAGCAAGGAAATTCGAACCATGATGGTTCCTTGGTTAGTTAGTTTATAATTTGCAACACTTTCATTTTTAAACTTTGGCTTATCCTATATATGAAATATATATAAAGGGAAAATTTTGCGATCGTGAAACTTTTCGAATTCCAGTTTTCAGCGTAATACGCGTTTTAGGATCCCCCGAGTTCTAATAACCAAGTCACTCAAAAAGGTCTGTGTGTGTTGTAAATTTAGCATGAAAACTTAAAGTCGTACGACACTGCAATGTCATATTTAAGACAGCCATAGACCTGAAATGTTGGAGCCACTTTATACCATAAATTTTGCTCCTTTTAACGATTTTCTCTGAAACAGCTCTAACGATTTTGATTTAACTCGCTATATCGATGTAAAATTTAATGGGCATTAATATGATGTAGGTTTCATTCTCATTGAAATAGTCTGACAGGGCTTAAATGCCGATAATTTAATGTTCTTCCTCTAAAGTACCTTCAATTTGTAGGTTCGAAAAAATTAACCATTTCATGTTGTTTGAGCATTGATAAGAAACGGCTAAATATATAAGTTGAATGAATTTGATAATCAGCTAAAAGACAAAAGAACACAAGTATTTTTCTAATGTAAGTTTTAATGTTTAGAAGATAAGAACCGTAATATATTTGTATAATATATCGTTGGAAACCTTTATATTTTATAATTTTTTTTTATCTTATTGACAAAGTTGTTTGAATTCAGCAGTGCTGATAAGCCAGTTTCCTTTTTATTATTTATAGCTTTTCACATTATTTAATTGCTTATAAACTGCTACAAAAACAGTTATACCCTTATATATTTATTTGGAAATAAAAAACCTTTGTGTAATGATTGACAGCGTTTTTCGTTATCTATAATTGTCTTCTGTATTGATTCAGTATGCTGTTGTACTCATAGCAACTCAGCAAAGTTGAGCAGCCGATCTAAACGAGGATTTCTCTCTCTAGATATTAAAAGTATTATCAATGATGTCCTATCCATTTTCTTTTGAAATATTAAGCAGCCTGTTGCTAATTAATACTCTTTTGATTGTTTAAAATAACACAAATATTCTTTTAAGGCCAAATGTTCAACTACATACATTTAATGTTTCAGGTTCTCACCGACAGTCTTCCATCAGTGAGGTTTGGTAAAAGTCGGCATTCACAATTACACTGTGAACCGAGGAGGGAAAAACGATGTATGAGGCATCGTCATAATAAAATCTGATTTAAAAATGAATCAAAGTGTTGTTTTTTGGGTTGTTTTTTTTTCTTACTGCAAGTTAATTATCAGTTACTTTTATTCCTCGCCAGGAAGATAAGGTATCCTTTTCACCTATCAGGACTGGAGAATTCATTTAATATTTCTAAATAACGTCACAAGGATGAAATTTTTGGAATTTTCTCCTCAGTTGAAAGAAGAAAATGGAATGATTTACAACTCCACCTTTCGGGAACTTATTTGCTGCAAAGGCTTATAAAAGAACACTAATTGATCAGATGCATGGTAATACTTCCATTCTAATAATTATCAGTGTGTTATATATATATATATATATATATATATATATATATATATATAATTTTTTTTCAACAAAAATTTTTATTGAATAATACTACATCTGTTCTAATTTTGACATTAATAATAGTGGTGAGAGATAACATTCATACAATATTTACACAGCAATAAAATATATATACAATAGTGAATCAATAAAATGTTTACAAAGTCTAGAAATCACTCATACCTATATATTGGTGTATTTTTTTACAACAACATCAATCTTTATTTGTATAGAATACATCTGCACAGCTTTAAAACATTGATTGTTAATCCATTACAATGCGCTACTAACTTAATAAATTTGGTAAAAATTATTATTATAGGTGTATTAACACTATTATATACGAGGCAACTTTATTAACGTATTGCAATTTTTTGAGTATAAATATTCTTCATTACGTTCTTCTTTGACGCAATGGTCCGTGAAAAGTCTTGGTCTCTTCGACGATATTCCTCCGCTCAGACCATAGCTTTCAGATTTCTTCTAGTGGTCACATATAGCCGAAGCCTGCCTTTCCTTCTTTCACAATATTGGCGTCCTTTCATTATTTTCAGAAGGATTTTCCACTCAGTTAACAACCTGACCAAATAATGACCCATTTTTTAATCCAACAAACTATATTTGTCTTCTATGCGGTAAAACTTATGTTCTTCGGTTGCACTGTATACTCTACATAAAATCTATCTTTCCCTCGTATTACATTATCTCACTTGCTCCTGGCTTAAAGTTTTTACTTTCCGAAATTTTTTTTTGGTACATTTAGTTGGTTGGAATGACCTTCCTGAGCGGAAAATAGCCTTTTACTCCTTTCTTATTGAATAATAATAAATATTTGACTTTTATTCCTCTCCCAATTCTTGCTTCTGTTACTCCATTTTGTTATTTTTGCTTACAATGGTACCGGATGAATTCTCTATAATCTCTAAAGCTCAAGAAATAATCTTATTTGTAATACAGGATAAATATTACTGAGTGTAAATGCCTAATTAAAGTGATTCAAAGTACCTAATATTTTTTTTATATCTGATACAAACTTACGATTTTAGATAAATGTTAGTGAGGCTCGACTAGTTTATTATTATTAGTTTATAGACCAATTTTATTCGATTTTATCAAGAATACATTATTCTTAATTTTATATCGATCCATATTATCTTCTGTTAATGATTAATTTCATATCTATTAATTACGTTTTTCCGATAACTCTTGGCATGGTACTGTAAAAATAATGTTTCTAATAATATTAATAATAAATTAATACATTAATTGTCATCAATTCTGCTGTTGTCCAAGTATTAGATTTAGAATAAGTTCTCAGTATTTAGGTACTTAATGTTCTTGATTACTTGTTATTTAGGTCTACTGTAAATAGTAAACGAAATCAGATGTCCATGTAACGGTTTGGAAACATTTAATGAATTATTAAGACTGACTCCTTATTTTTCTTCTCATGATTTAATTATTTGTTTTTACGATATTTTTGTCTAACCAAAGTATATTCCGTCTGATTTAATGCAATGTAGATACTTGAATATGAAACATCATGAAACGTTGACGACCAATTTAAAATTCTAAAAAAAAAAAGTTTCCCATATTTCTAAAAAAAACATGCTTAGGAAAGCACCTAACATGCCTTATGTTGGTTGAATCCATCTAACAATATCCTATTGTGCGAAGAACCGATTTTTTATGTTATTAGATTATATAATGATACAATATGAGAAAAAAAAATCACAATATAACTCAATTAGTTTTATGCCGGAAGAGAAATGGACAGCACGTTATAAAAGCCGATTTGATAGTTGTGTATCTGTTGAAGTCCACTGATGAAGTTGACATCTGTTCCTCTTGGCAACCGGCATCGCGTTCTATGCTGTCCAGTCTCAGAGTTTCGATGTTCATATCTCTCCAGGGGTGGATCTTTAACAGTTGATCTGCTTCACTTGCTGAAAAACAAGTGTATGCTCCGTTTACTTTTATCACAAATCTTACTTTCAAAGTATATATAAACGATTACATTTTAACTATTTCTAATTTTATCGCAGAACATTACTTTAACAGACAAATCTAGAAATATATAAGGTGACTTATCTCTCAATAAGGTTTTTTGTTTCACTTACCTATATATTGAATATATAGTAAGGGGAAGTATTGCGGTCGTGAAAATTTTCGAATTCTAGTTTTCAAGAGAAATACACGTTTTAGGTCTCCTTGAGTCCAAATGTCCAAGTCCCGCAAAAAGGTCTGTGTGTGGTAACTCCAGCGAGAAAACGAAAAGTCCCATAAAACTGAAATTTCATTTTTAAGACAACTATACGCCCGAGATGTTACATTAACTTGTTCATAAATATCAGCCAACCAGAAGGGCAACTTTATACCATGCATTTTGCAGCTTTTTAGGATTTTCTCAAAAACGGCTCTAACGGTTTTGATTAAACTCTCTATATCGATGTAAAATATAATGGGCTTTAATAACATATAAGGTTCATTCTGATTGAAATAGTCTGGCAGAGCTTAAATGCCAATATTTTAAATTTTCTTCCTCTAAAGTACATTTTAAATTCTAAAAAATAACCATATATCATATCATTTATAAAAAACAGGTAAATAGATAAGTTGAACGAATTCGATATCCAACTAAAGGAGAGAACTGTAATCATATTTTTTAAAGCAATTTTTTGTTTTTGAAAATACGAACAATACCATACATGTATAATATATCGTTGGAAACCTAAATATTTTAGAAAAAATTTATCTTATACACAAGCTTGTCAATGTTATTGGCGAGTAATGAAAAGCCGATAAAACAATCAATTTGTTTTAGATAAAAATATAATGGATTTTTTAATAAAACATATGTTTCTATAGATATTGAATTTGATTAATTTTTTGATAGTTTAACTCATTTTTATCTCTAACTGTGTTGGAAAATTCTTTAATCGATTTCAAAAACGGAGGTAATTGAGTCATAAGTTGTCCGCACCAGATTATTTATTTTGATAGTTGATGTAACGTAGACAGTTTGGTAACATATTAAATGCACCGACTGAAAATATCAAAAAAAGGTGATATATCACATTGCATCGGCGACGATTTACCAATACTATATATTGCAAAAAAATTTTATTTGCTTAACGATAATTTTATTCCGCGGCAGAGTGCATCTATGGAATTTCAAAACATAAATACGTATAAACAAAATCTTATAAACACTATTTTTAAATATATTTGTATAGTACAAGTATGCTTGCTTGTCTATGAACATGACTAGAGCTAAGGTAGGACAAAGCATGCGCTTATTAATGCAGTATTTTAATGGGTGTCAAATTTCGAGCGAAACTTACGCTAATTATATAAATATTTGTATATTTATAATCATATATTGTGATTGATGAACAAATTTACAATATATGCTCAAAGCCATTTATACAATACTTATTAATAATAATGGTTATGTGTTCGAACGAGAATCATTATAGATTTCTTTGCGAATACTGTTGGTGGTGTATCGGAGGTGTTGTTTACTAACACTAAAATATCTTATTACCTCTTTATGTTAATACAAAAATACTGATTAAAACATAATTGGTTGGTACAGACCTGCAGTAAAGTTGGTAGACGAAGCTATGTTTTGCTGTACAGCCGGACATTGGCTAGAGGTATTCCTTACCGATGGCTTCGCCGTTTTTGATTTTCATCAGAATCGCAACACTAATAAAACTGTGTAAATTAACGGCTGTGTTTAAAAATCGTAGCTTGTATATGCAATTTAAATAACAGATTGATATATATCACTATAAACGTAAATATATCTTATTTTTCTCTGTCTTTATAATTATTAAATTACTGAAAGTTGTAAATAATATTACTCAACCCATATTACTTATAATGATTTTTTAGAATTAGCCTTTCCATATGTATCTGAATCCATATGGTGAAAAAATGATGTGAATTTGTTAACCAATAAAATTCATTAGAACTGTCGTTTCTTGGTATTATAAAATTGGTGCAATTATGTGCTCGGTTTCCATAATTTGTTATTTCTTAAACTTAACCACTACTGATTTTGGGGATAGTGTTAGTTATGAGGGACCCTACGGATAGTTTGGAACTAATCAATTTCTTGGCAGTAAGCAATAATGGGTTTATAATATCTGTTACATTCTGCTGATTAAAATGTGTAGGGTCTGGGTTTCATTCAGTTGCCACCTTGTGTTCGTACTGAGGATTGTACTGCTAACGAAAAATTATTCAAGGCTGAAATTTCATATTTAATTATATTTTATCCATATTCTGCAACATTTTTTATCAAATCAGACAAAACGATACTAATTCATTTTTTAAACATACATTCATCAATGTAAAATTAAATAATCCTTGATATCAAAGAGGATTTATCTTCATTCAAAAGGAGTAAATGGGCTGGAAACAATCAAATAAGTTTCTTAGTAAAGTAAAGGAAAAAAAAATAGACTATGTTTAACGAATGCCATGAAATAATTATTGTAAAATATATGCAAAATGCACTTTTACAAAACGCGCCAGAAAAACGAACGCCTTTAGGAAAAACGCTAGAAAAATAAATTTAATAAACGTGGAGGACTCACTAGGAATGGTGATAAAGATAAAAACAATAACCCTCAAGTGACACTGATAGGTATCAATATCGGGAAAGGCAGAACAGAAAATGAATCAGTGGTCAATTTTTTTTTTTTTTTGCCTAACAGCCATTGTTGATTTTCTTGCCAAAAAATAAGCATTTTGATTTTTTGTACTACGAATGCCTCAATCCAAAGACAAGTTTTGGTTGTAATCCAAATTTGTGATGAAAAGTATACTACTTATGTATATAATTTACAAATAAGACGTACATATATCAAATTTCCAGCCATAAGGAGTCAAAAATGATGTTGGGTTCCCAATTACTTTTCCTTCCACTCTCCTCGTAGGTCCTTTGACAGTCTCCGCCGTCATGTAAAACCGTCTTTCTATTTCAAGAATTACAGTTGTTGAATTTTTGATAAAAAAAATTAAAAATTAAATTACCTTCATTCCATATGTCACCGCGTAGTATCCTTACCAAATCCTCTTCATCCATCATAGAAATATATCCATTTTAAACAAATTGACCTCGGTAATTGAACTAGTTTCATTGTATGTATAGACGATATCTCCAGATGTTCCATACTTCTTTCTGACAAATCCATAAATCTTTTCCGATCGGGAAACTACATGGCACGTTTGGAGTTTATTTGGTAATCATTACATCCATTTTTTCTAAATTATCTTCATCTTGTAATCCACGGTCTACAGATTAATTGGCTTTTCCAGGATATACAATTTTTTTTCATATTTCTTTTTTAATTTTTTTTTTCGTATTTTATTTTTACTGGATTATACTTAGTGCATGACTAATTTTTATTTTTTGTACTATTCATATGATTTCGTTTTCACTAATAAATTAATCATACAATTATAGTTCACGATACATTATTATAGAAATAACTATACAAAAAGTTTAGTACATGCATTATTTGATTAAAATAACATTTTTTTCATATTGGATATAATTATTTGACCGTTGAGAACTACTAGAAGGAATTAGCCCGGGTGGCGGTCGATGAATGAAACAATCAATTAGTTTGAACCGTTTACTTTCTGCCAACTTTTCGACCCCCATTGTGGGTCATCATCATAGCGTATTGTAGGCGAGTGGATTCATCGACCGTGAATATATTAATGAAATAAACAACATTAATATATTTTTATTGTTTGGTGGGATACTCCCACACATTATTAAACATTGTTAATATATATTTATTTTTTTAAACCTGTACCACTTCAACCCTGGAAGGGTCTTGGGTTCAGTACATATGGATATTCGCTCTGTTTCTTGGCCAACGGCCGTGCAATAAGGTGATTAAATCGGGATCACACTCAGCCGATAGATTTTCCTCCATTTCTGTGTACTTCGATTTTCGACTTTATAGAGGCTGGGTATTCCCCAGGAAGGACTCCCTACCCTAGGGTCACCCCAAAGCTGATATAATAGAATAAATAATACTCTGCCACAGCCGAGATTCGAATCCAGGACCTGGAGAACAGTAGACCAGTGCTCTATCCACTAGACCAGGCCGTTCCTTTCTATTTATTTAATTCATTAATAAAAGAAAAAACATATTAAATTTTAACATATATATTAGAATCAAATTAGATTAATAATTTCAAGATAGCCTAGTGGTTCAATAATCAATATTAATAATTGTTTTGAACTTTATGAATTAGCAAATTTTTCTTCGTTTTCAATAAATAGTCCGGTCAATAGATGTTAAAAAGGAGGATTCACCCTACAAAAGGTGCGTCATTTTATTTATTTATTTTTTTAAATTATTGTTTAGGACCATAATAGTTTCACCAAAAAGCATTCAGACCCCTATCCATTGATTTCTAGCTCCCATTATATCATCTCACTGCCATTGATAATGGGCATCTGCTCCACAAAGTTGTTTGGAATATAAATTTGGCTTTTTTTTTATTACATCAACTACATCCGACAGGTTTATTGTACTGTGTCGGTAGTCATCCTTGACAGGTACTCAGACAATCTTCAGATGAGCACAAGCATGCAGAAACAGCAAGAAGGCGCAAGCTGAACCAATTTGTTAGTCATCCTCACTGGGATTTCAAATACGAAGAAAAACATATACATTAAAAAACTATATTAAATATGCACAATTGCCGGAGTTAATCTTTTTTAAAGAAAACGTTAGCTCAGCTTAGTCTCAGAGACCAAATTTATATCACTTAAATACATCGTATAGATAGGTAATCTGTATTAGTTTCATGATTATTCACTAAGTCCCTTTTGAGATATTTCCGAGTATACATCGCAAAAAATGAATTTTGAAAATTCATATACAAAAAAGTATTACGTTCTCAAGATCGAAATTACTTTAGTAGGACTAAGACTAAGCTATAAAAGAAAAAATAATTAAAAGTTAGTCTCTTTTCCTTTAACTACTTTCATCTCGTTAAACATCTCCTTTTTTATTCATTTTCGAGAATTTTTTAAACAACTTTCTTCACTATTTAGGTAATGAGTTGTTGGGGGCAAAACATACGAAGTATATCCTTATCTTATTGTCAATTTTTGTTTTGATTTGATATCTAAAAAAATACAGAAATTAGAAAGATTTTCCAATCACATGCTTTCGCTTGTGAAGCTGACTTAAAACGGCTGCAACACAAAAAGTATTATATTACACAGAAAGATAGGGAATAATTAATCAAAAAATCACGAAAATCAAAAATCGGCAAGGTCTGGACGATTTCGAATGGATTGACACATATGCTTTTAAAATATCGTATTTACAGATTTGTTAGTACTAATTCAGTATTTCATGTCGTTCTAGCAAGGTATAAATTTAATTGCATAGTAAAATGTTTTTATTTTTAATTTGAATCGATGTATTTGTTCCTACAGAACTAGTCAAAACATAACTACCATAGTTCTTGATCTTTTGTGAACCTAATAACATGCGAATTCATATTATGCAACATATTATGTTTAAGTATTTTATATAGGAATCGATATCTGGTTTTAATTATAGTTCCCAATCTATTTTATCCTCTACTCAACAACCTTTTATATTGCAGTACTCGGTTACCGACAATTTTTATTTATTTGTGAATTGCTACCTGCATATTAACTCAACTTATAGTTAAGTAAAAACAGCCTTGTAATTACAAAAAATGTCCAGATAAGTATAACGTAAGTGTAAGTTAGAGTAGAAAATGTTTTTTCAGACATTATCAGCTTTTAATACATAGGGAATTGATTTATGAAAGTTGAGAATATTAAGATGTTAAGAAACACTAATATGCACTGGAGGAGTGCTAGTAATTAATGATATGTGTAGGGTTAAATATGAATTAAGGATCTCAAAATAAGGGGAAAATATTCGGAGTGTGCAGTGTGTATTCAGAAAATTTCCATACAAGACCATTAATGAAAAAACGGACGAATTCATTATTAAAGAATTTTAAAAAGTAATAATTAATTAATCATAGCCTAAATAACCCATACCACAGTATGTTCTTAGACGTGAATGCACCTCCTTAGGAATGTGTTAGTATTCATTCCTTAATAGGATCATAATAGCACATTTTCATCGGACTTGGCTAGGGTCTGCTCACAGCGATGATAGCGTTTCTTAACGCGTAAACATTCAATCTCATAAATTTATTCACTAAGTTTATGTTTAAATCATAATGAAAAACCTAATATTTATGAGCTCAACTTAGTTATCTCCGAGTTTAAGAGGACGCTAGGTGCAATTGCTTGGAGCTAATTCTTGTAGAATTCAATGACCAACAAATGTTTGCCGAAAAATCTATTCCTGAAAAGCTAGAAGCTGGTAATTTCTCAAAAACATTTACAACTGTTGACATTTGATTTTAGATTCTATCTCCTTCTATCCCCTCGGGCGCTGCGGGATCTATTAAATAAAGCAATAGTCTACCGTTCTCGATTGAATCCCGGCTAGGGGCAAAATTATTTATTCTGTTATTTCAGATGTGAAACATGAAGAACCTCCTGTGGCTCACCCATCCTCTATGAAGTGGGTATCCGAAAATTTGGGGGAAATCTGGAAACCTATCTCAGCTAATATAAGATCGAAATGAATGGTCTCTGTTATGGACCTAATCAACAACGTATGGAACATTGAGGTCTTTATGGATCCGTTTATTCTTTACGAAGTAATAAAGGGCTTAAAGAAAATACTTTAACAAATAATATGTGAATATAGCACAACTTAAACGAATTAGGATTATTTTAGCAATTGATTGTTTCTAAGATTTTTATATAATTCAGTAAATTAATAAGGAAGAACCACTTAACGTTGGAATGGTGATAAAAATTAATATCTAATAAAAAATACTCACGGAAGAACGTTTTCAAAGATTTATCCTCAATCTTACAAAATTGGTTTCCTTCATTTGACGTTCTGTTTTTCTTTCTTTGTTTAAATAAAATAATGCGGAAAGAGCTTTTTGCTATGAAAAAACATAAAGAGGAAATATCATTTACAATCTTACAAAATTGGTTTCTTCTGTTTCCGTTAAAAAAAATTAAAAAAATAACAATAAATGCATTGTTTCAGTTGACGTTTTTTTTTTTGTTCTGTTTTTTCCAATTAAAGTAATGCAAACAGTATTTTGCTTTGAAATATCTTTAGAAGGAAATCTAGTTTACAGAAGACTGTAGTTTTGAAACTTAGGGATATTATAAAAGGTATCGTTGATTTTAATTTTTCAAATTTTAGCTCAGTTGCGTTCAATAAATGATTCTACATTCTTACTATCATATTAATTTGAATTTAATCAAAAATGTACTCACTTTTTAATTAATTATAAACATGCTATATAAAATTATTTGTATGCAGTACAAAAAATATTAAGTTAAAACTATTTTTGAAGTGCTGTTCCAATGAAAGCAAGAAATACAAATCTTTTGAGAATTCAATTTCTTATGGTACGAAATTTAAAATAGAGATTCTAATTCTTTCTAGGATAAAAATTTAATTTATTTAAAATTAATTAGTTAAACTAAGTAATAAGCAAAAGGTTGTCAGTTATCATCATGGGACCTCGTGGCGCAACGGTAGCGCGTCTGACTCCAGATCAGAAGGTTGCGTGTTCAAATCACGTCGGGGTCAACGTCTTTTTTTTTTTTCGTTGTTGCATAATGAAAATTGTTTAATAATATAACACCCATATTAAAAATATGTTCCATTTTTTTAACTCGAAAAATATATTTAATATTATACTGTAATAAATAAAATATTAATAATTTATTTATAACAAAAATGGGAAACAGTTTTTAAAGACTAATAAATAACAAAAATGTATTGTTATTCGCTAATTTAGATGCCCATATGATATTTTGATTTGAATAAAGGATAGTTATTTTAAAAAAAAAATATTACTATTATTCGTCATTGAAACCATGAGAATAACAAATAATATTTTCGGACTATTACAATTACGATGACGGAAACTTATTGTATTAATAAGCTAATACTAATAGCACAATTGGATAGTTATAAGAGTTACGAATCATTATTTATGGAAAGTTAATAAATATCTATTATTTAATTTATTAACTACTATTTCTTCCAAATCGATTTAAAAAATTTGGTGCTGGCAACACGCGAATTTCACTTACCTCAAAAGTTAAAATCATTTTAAGAAATATGAAATAAAGTTAGAGTTGAACAATTTTAAAGAATTATATTATGTAATATATTATATTACATTGAATAATATAAAATTGTTTCTTACAGTAATAATAATTATAGCTAGTGTCTTATCCGTCATTGTACATTACCTTCCATAACTTGGTATCAGGGTCAATCCATTCGAAATGGTCCAGACCTTGCCGCTCGACATTTTTTATTTTTATTATTTTTTCAGTAGTTATTCTCTATCCTTTCCTGGGATCACCTGTAGCAGGGTGGCTAGCATAATAGCTTTCTATGCCAGAGATCACGGGTTCGAACCCGCAGGTGGTCCTAGGATTTTTTAATTGGAGTAAAATATCCTTAGTTATGCCGTCCTTCGGAGGCGACGTAAAAAGGTGGTCCCGAGCCTGTGCGATGTCAGGTACTCGTTTAAGACCCCTATCATAATTAAACCTGGATAGGCAATATTCAAGACTCCCACTGTAGCATCGTACGATTAGCCACAGTAATATAAAGTGACGTTAAATAAATAAACAATCTATCCTTTCCTGAATATAAAACCGTAACCGATCTATCCTTTCCTGAATGTAAAACTGTAAATAAAGAAGGTACCTTCAAAATATTTTTCAAAATTTGATGAATTTGTGGGCCGGGTAGTCTATGCAGAATTAGACAAATAGCAACACTCATGTACTGTACATTGCGAGCTGAATTTTATGATTTACATTGTTAATAACTTGTTATTTATTTTTATTTTATTTAATTTACTTTCACTGTTGCTCTTCTTGACACTACGGTTGTTATTATTCTATGTATTAGTTCTTTATTGGGTATTATTTAATAGTTATAATAAAGTAATTAATTAGTTAGTAGCTGGTTTCTTAGTTTAGTTAATTAGTTAGTCAGTTAGTATTATTTCGTTAATTAGTTATAACAAATGAATTATTTATTATTTATTTCTGGTTTCTTAGTTTAGTTAATTAGTTAGTATTATTTAGTTAATTAGATATAACAAATGATTTATTTATTAGTTTTATTTACTGATCATTATTTTTTGTTAATATTTAATTATTTTTTAGTTATTATTTTATTGTCATTATTTACTTTTTTCGTTTCTTTTTTTTTTTAATTTATTTATTATTATTCATTTTTTTAATTTTTTGGTTTACATACTGCTTTTTTATAAAATATGTTCTGTAACTTAATTTATATTATGTATTAAAAATACGCGTTGTATCGCAAGATTGTACGCGTAAAAATAAATGCATCCATTGCAGGGTTACTGTAAAGAGGAAAACCGTAAATAAAATATATTTCTGGCCAACACTTTTAGTGTTGCAGCCGTTTTAAGTCAGCTTCGCGGTTGAAAACATGAGTTGGGAAAATCTGTCGGATTCTTTTAATTTTGTAGATGTCAAATCAAAACAAAAACTAAAAATAAGATAAAAACATTCTTTATATTTTTTGTACCAACAACTCATTATCTACATAATGAAGAGTGTAGTTTGAATAATTTTCAAAAAATAAAAGTACTAGCCTGAAAAATATTTTATCTACGGTTTTTTTTTTTTTTCAGAGAAAGATACAAAATAACTGAAAAAAAAATCATGAAAATCAAAAATGTTGAACGGAAAAATCAATAAAAATTGGATTTTTTTAAATGGATTGACCCATTCTCCATAGTCCTACGAAGAAGTTTAGCAACATATAAAAAATCCTTAATATGGCATATTAATATTAAATAACAGAGAAATATTTCAATTTTAAATAAATTTGTGATACTACATGTGACAACTGAACTTCATCTAGTTTTTCAACTTGACATCAATGGATGTGGGATCAATTTTAATCACATTTAGAAACAGAAGACCTGTAGTACAATAAAATGTTTTTATATGGTGCTCTGTAGTAACAAGACGTCTCAAGATGTTATTTATAGACCCTTAAAAAAGCTAAGGATTAAACTCGTTAGAATTTTTTAGTCAGACCATGACGCCTAATTGAGGAGCAACTACCATGAGATTATTTCTGTCTACTGAGTCCGTTAGCATTAAGATTTGTATCGGTTTTAACTCAAAAGAAATATTTGTAAATACCTTGTATTATTTTTTACCTATAAGTGATATTTTATTTAAGTCTGCTAAATGATTCGTAACTGCAAGAAAAAGGATAAAACGGATAACAGAATTAAATAAGACTGGGATCGAAGTAAATAGTATATTCAACAGAAACATTATTGAGAAAAATACAAAAAATATTTATTTGTTTCTCTCTACCTTGCCTTACAGCTACACGGATGTGGGTAGCTATACATGGAAGACAGGCATATGCTGAAAAATAATTATTTCTAGCAATTTTTTTTGTGTCATATTCACAAACTTTGTATACGTGCCACGCCTCGGATACTTGCACAGCTCCTTCTTCCTCTCTTGAAGATGGTTTTCAACAGTTATGGAATGAGATGACTCATCAGGATAGTATAGTAATTTTCAATAATATTAATATTACCTCTATTACAAAGGATGCTGCTCCCTCCTATAGCCTTGAGGAGCTTTTGCCCAAGACACCTCGGCACTTATCTGGGCCCAGGATCAAACAGCTTACCTGAAAGAAGTTCTTGGACATTATAGATACTAAATGATACCATATGTTCCTCAATCCTTCATTTGATCTCAGCCGCCTTTCCACATCCCTTCTTCTATCTCTTTGTATAAGAACCCCCCGAATTCCAGAACCTGGGCACTCCGGTTCAATATGTTGTTATGATTAAATTATAACATATTATTGGGTTGATGCAAAATTAATGCAGGTTTCCTCTATTGCAATATCTTAATTCCAATTGTGTAAACAAAGCTAATCCTAACATTGATCATTATTATACCAAAACAAACCTTATCTAATACCCTCTCTTTCACCATGAATTTGTTTAGTAAAATCGTTTTGTTCAGTGTGTTCAAAGGTCTTGAATCGAAAATGTCAAAGTGCGATTTTCGTCAAATTTATTTTTACGAATTTAAATTAGGGCGCAGCGCTGCGCAAACGGCTCGTAATATTAATGAAGTGTGGGGTCAGGGGGCTATTAATGAGTGCACGGTGCAGCGTTGGTTCCAGAAGTTTCGCAGAGGAGATTTCGACCTCGAAGACAAGGAAGGTCGGGGCCGTCATCTTGCTCTGGACAACGACCAGCTGAGGTCAAAAGTGGAAGAAGACCCAACCAAAACCACACGAGAAATGGCGGCGGAACTCGGAACTCAAAAATTGCAACGTCTTTGCCCAGCATTGATGAATCGGAAGGGGCCGATCCTGCTCCACGATAACGCCAGACCACACGTTGCACAACCAACGCTTCGACGACTGCACGAGTTGGGCTACGAAGTTCTCCAACATCCGCCTTATTCACCTGACCTCTCTCCTACAGACTTCCACTTTTTCAGGCATCTGGACAACTTTTTGAGGGAGAAAAATTTTCAAAACCAGGACGACATTGAAAATTCTTTTCGTGATTTCATTGAGTCCAGGGATTCGGATTTTTTTTCTGGTGGAATAAGAAAGCTTGTTGAACGTTGGCAAAAGTGCATTGATTCAGATGGAAATTATTTTGATTAAATATATATGGTTAAAGTAAAGATATGGCGTATTTACAATACCTACTAAAAACCTGCATTAATTTTGCATCAACCCAATATATTAGTAAGAATGTTATATTCCTATTTATGTCATAAATGAAGTTACATCAGTATATAATTTTTTATTTTATTTAAACCTATTTATTGATGTTTACAACTGTATTAAAATACATCAAGTAGATGTGATATACAAATGGTAAAGTGACATTAAATGCATGCAGAGACACCGCCCAATGGCAGCACTCCAAAAACATTCTAAACTAATAGGTTGTTCTTTTCAGAGGCCTTGTAGGATCATCGTGAATCGAAGAGGAAGAAAGGATAGAAACCAGTGGATTAGAGTGCGAATGGAGTTTTTCATGGAATAATTGATATCTGGTTCGGGCTAAATCATATATAGTAACATATGAAACATTGAGGTCTTTATGGATGAGTTTATTCGAAATGAAATAAGTAGCATTGGGGATTTTACGAAAGATTTTGAGTGGTAAGGATTGGATACGAGAGGAATTTGATGGTTTAGTAAACCCCTACTCTACTAGCTCCGTAAGTCCAGATTGGTCTTAAGATAGTCATGTAAATGAACAATTTGTGGTCAGGAGGAAGCTTTGACAGTCCAGTAAGTGTTGAAGTAGCCGAAAACGTCGATCAGTTTCTTGTCGTATTAGTCTTTGTTAGGATTCCAAGTTAGGCGTTCGTCCTAGGTATCGGATCTGTTCAACAGGAATTATTTGAGTGCGATTAAAGGATACTGTGGGGCAGGAAGTCATTGGTTTGCGACGAAGGGTAAAGGTTATTTGATGTCATATGTTGGAATTAATTGTCTAGGATATGATCTACTAATAACACACAAGTGTCATCTGCATAGGTAGAAAGGAAAGTGTGAGGATGGATTGGGATATCATCTGTACAGATTGAGTAAAGAATGGGTCCTGGGAAGCGGCCTTGAAGAACACCAGCAGACTGAGAAAAAGAGGAGTAGGAACTATTGTGATTTATTATGAAGGATCTATTAGTGAGGTATGACTCAATAATAAGAAAATATTTAGGAGGTCAAAGGCCTGTTCTAGGAAGGCTCCTGTGCAGTGCAATCCGCGCAGAGGAGACAACGCCCACCACACGATGGCATTGCTGGATAGTAGATTGAGTAGTTCGGAATATCTGATTTTAGTTTGTTTGGTTTGTAGTATCTGGTCCTGTGCTACTTCAATCTTACTCTACGTTTGTCCCTTAATAAGATACAAATATGAGGTGGCAAGTTAGTCCGTGGTGAGTTAATAGCTGTTTTGTTCGATGTGTTTTGTTTTATACTGGTTCCAATTGATGTAAGTGTTCTATCCTTTTGTCCATGTTATTTGTTTTCTTGATCTATTTGATTTGTCCTGTAATCAGTGTAAGAGGAGAGAGAGGGTTTTGGAGCTAAGTTTGAAAATAATAAAACAGAACTAGACTATGATCTGACAAAAGGTTATCTAAGGACTTTACTGTAGCTTGAGAGGAGGAAATTCTAGACGTAAGAAATCTATCGAGGATATCAGGACGTTTTTTGAGGGATGTCGGCCACAGTTTATTTGATTAATGTGTAATTGATTAATCCAGGAACAGATCAAGCCATTTCTTCGTTGAGAGATGCTGAGCCGAGTTTTCCACCGGTGAACAAATGTTTGGAATGATGAGTAGTTCGTTTCAGACAATAGCTGAGGGGAATCGCTCTCTGAGAGGACATAGAGTGCATAAATATATAATTGCATAAAATAGTGGAAAATTAAGAATAAAAGGAAAATAATGGGCACATACAAAGACTACCTGAAACAAGACTGACACGACAAATACACGAAGCAACAGCAACACTCAAAAGTACTACGAACTGGATCAAACAGACACGAGAAGACTTACGAAGAGCAGACATGATACATGAGGAAATCCAAGACAGAAACATATTTAGAGGCAAAATAAACAAATGGGAAGTAACTCTAGAGCAAAACCATCAGAAACCATACAGACCCAAATGGTCTGAAGAAAGAAAAGAAAAGTTCAGCCAAAGAATGAGACAATACTGGCAAGACAAAAAGAACAAGAAATAAGAAAATTGAGATATAAGTTCTTGGCGCCTTCCTTTTAGGGAAATATTGCACTAATAATAATAATAATAAAAGGAAAATAATTACAAAATACTTGACTTGAAATAAGAAAATAAAAATATGGAATACATAAAGATACTTATGTATTCCATATTTTTAAAAATCAAGTTAAGTATTTTTTAATTATTTTTCTTTTATCCTTAATTTTCCATTATTGTTAGGGGCTTTTATTTATCAATATCAATTCTGAAAATTCGAACTTGAAAAATAATAGTGATATTTTCAAATAAGATTAAGAGAGAACTTTTTATTTGTTATTATTGACATTTTTATTTCGCAATATTAATGCAATAGATAAAAACCGATAAATATATGTTTATAATATGATGTGTACTGAGTGTTTAAACCTTCAATAAAAAGTACTAATTTTAACTAAGTATTGGAATTTTAGGGTCAATCACTATTATTTTATTTAAATATTTAATTTTAGTCATTTAAAACACAAAAGATGTAGTTACAAAATATTTTAACTGAAAATTGAATAAATAAAAATATGGTATACCTAAAAAATGAACTTTGTCTTCTAAAGAATTTTTTTTCTAACTAAGGCTTGATTTTAATGTAGTTTGGAACATTTTTTCATTTTAGGAGTCTTAAATATGTGTTGGGACATACAAAATATTTCAGTCTCTTTCTCAAAAGATTCGATTATTAATGATTATCAAGTTTTACGAAATAAGCAGAATCGATTGATTATCAATAATTAGCATTAATTGTTCTACACAGAATAATTAGAAATCCTTGTGGGGTCACCTGTAGTGTGGTGGCTAACATAAAAGATTTCTATGCTATATAAATTATATATTTTTATATAATTTATAAAAATAAAACTTTCGATTGACTTCGTTCTGAAATTCGGTTTTATAAACATAATTTTTTTTTTCTGAATATCTTTTTTGCCCGCTGCTGTATCAGATTCATTGTGTGACGATCTTCACATCTATATCAAATTTAGTAACATTATTGAATTTTTTCCGATTATAAATTACCGAAGGTATTGCAAGATGATGATCCTGTTGCTCCTAGAAAGTCCCATCCCATCCTCCTCTTCTTTGAATGGTGCTTTAATATTAATAAGTAAAAGTGGAGAGGAGAGAAGGCAATTAGCTGCTATCTCTAATTAGCAGCACGGTTAGTTTGTAGAGCGTGGGGTCTCAGATAGCCACTGCGAGATAGCTCTTCAGTCGGGGTCGTTAGATATTTACCATTGTTATATTTGACTGTTAATTAAGAGTTTCTTAATTATAACCTCTGAGTAGCCAATCATGTGATCGGGAATAGATCGAAACCTCGAAACGAAATTCATAGCTCTCCACAAAAGATCTGGTTCAAAAGTATTTTACTCACAAAAGCAGAAAACTGTCCTGAAACTCCCTTCATGAACCTTCAAATGATTTTAAAAAATCTCTCATTAAATAATGAAACAGACCCCCAAATATTTGATTTCTTTCACTTACTTATAGTAAGGAAAAGTATTGCGATCGTGAAAATTTTCGAATTTCAGTTTTCACCGGAAATACACGTTTTAGGGCCCCCTGAGGCCAAATAACCAAGTCCCGATAAAAGGTCTGTGTGTGTTTGGTAACCTTAGGGCGAAAACAAAAAGTACTATGAAACTGAAATTTCACATATAAGACAACTTACGCCCGAGATGTTACAAAAACGTTTTCATTAAAATCAGCTAACCAGAAGAGCCAATTTATACCATGCATTTTGCACCTTTTTACTATCTTCTCAAAAACAGCTATAACGATTTTGATTAAACTCAGTATATCGATGTAAAATTTTATGATCTTTAATATCATGTATGAGAGTGAGGGAAGGGGGGGGGAGGAGCGAGATTCACATATTCTAATAGGCCTCTTGACCTAGTCCTTCTTGGATTATTCATAGATGAAACTTTTATTTAGAAAATTAAAAATAACAGAATATTTGTGCTTATGATTCCGAATGATTTTTGTATCCATGTATCAAAAACAATGGGCTTAGATTAGGTGTATATTTATGGTCTATTATTATGCTGTGGCGGGATTATGTCAGCTTAACCATGCTTTATTTTAACACTATTAAAATTCTTACAGAATATAATATACATACGGAGTAGTTTTCCTTCAAAATGTAATGCCACATCTAGTTAAGCAACTCTAACCAGACCTATCATTGAACTTTGTTAAGTATTTAAATAACAAAATTATGAAGTAATGATCAATTAGATTTCTTTGGATTTTTTAAAAATTTTAACAAGTATTCAAATTCGGATTCTATTTTCTAGAAAATGGATTCTAGAAAATCGCGAGCAACAAATGCGCGTTCTTCCTTTCAAAAAAACCGTCAATATTATTTAAGAGAAAATATAGTACACCAAATTCGGATTTGATGAAACTTTGTAATAAAATAATGTGGAAGAAAAAATGAGTTGTCATTTAAAAATAAACCTCAACCGTTGATAATTATAAATATTTCTTGCTCCGGAACGGAAATTTAAAAAACCCATCCGTTTTAAGATATGAGTGCGTCAACTAAATGTACATTTCCTCATCAGATATATTAAAGATACAAAGGGTGTGGTTTGCGGGAGATTCCTTTGAGAGTTATCAGAACATTTTGTAGTTTAATCCTTTATTTTTGTATACTTAGAAAAAATATCACATATGACATTGAGTAAAAGTGTACAATGAAATGAACCAAAAAAAAAAAAAAAAATTAGCAATTCTAAAATGCTCCATGTGCTGCGTAATATATTACTGTTACTCTTTTTATAAGAAGTCACTGAAAGAAAACGTACATTAACTTCATTATTATTGGAGTGGTATCAGGAATGGTAACCACATCAGAATTTAACGAGAAAACGATAAATCGTAAAAATGTGCAAAATGCATCGTATAAAGTGGCTCTATGGGACCCTATGGACTCAATGGACCCTAAAAAGTGTATTTATGGTAAAAAATCGTATATTTTCACAATCGCTATATTTTTCATTTATATAGGAAAGTAAAGGTAATAATTCTACATTTAATTATATTAAACATAATTTTATATTTATGTTTATTCATTTATTTTGGACTAATCAAAATTAAAATTTTAATAAATAAAATTTAAAAAGTTTTTATCTGTGGTTCAGTGCATATCATCATTTCTGAAATATGCAATGACAGGACTCTCTAGGAAGCCAAAATTCTGTCTCAGCTAGCTGGGCTGTGAGCTCATTACCTTACAATCCCTCCTTACTATGAACTGTCGCGGCGGCAATATTTCTTTGAGATCGGAAATTTCAGTTTCAGGCGGATTTGCGCTAAAAAACACTTTTTTTTGAAAAAATGAATAATAACGAATCGAATTTTCCAAAAAAAAAAATCTCGGAATCTCCCCTTTAGTGTCATTTAGCCTCAAACGAATATCTAGTTCTGCGACATGCTGAATAGAATCTGATTCTGATCAAAGCTTCGGTCACAGGGTTAGTTGCAAATTTGCTTAAAAATTCGGTGCTTGAGAGTTAACGTACAATTATAGTAACAAAGTAACAAGTAGTTTAAACAGATCGCTCCTAAAAAGTGTTGTGAAGAAATAAAATATGTAGGAAATGGCTGATTTGGAAGAAAGTTTGTGAAAGAGTCCTAGCCTTGGTTAAGAAATGAATATGAAGGGAGGGAAGATTATCAAAAATCCAATTGTTAGCTTGTAAACGTGATTCCTTTTCCGATCGTCTTCATTAAAATGCTGCACATCAATCCGTATTCTAATACACCTGGATCTAGCATTAGTAGAATGAATATGATAAGATATCCATTGAATAAATAATTAGCAGTTATTGCGGCGACATGTCTGTCTCTCTTCTCGAACCTAATTCAATTTCAGATAAGTATTATCTTATCGGTCTGGCTAAGCTTTTATGTGATGTTATGATAAAATGCATGATTTTCGTTTTAGCAATAAATTAAAAACTATATATATCACTAGATTTTATAGTTTATTTACTTAAAATTATTTTAATGGTATCATGAAGATTAATAATGGCTAGAACAATAGTTTTTTTGCATAAACATAATTTCTTATCAATGTTAGTGGTGTTATAGACAATGTTTCAATTATACCGATCTTGGATCACCTGAATCAGGGTGGCGAGCATAACAGCCTTTTATGCCAAAGGTCACGAGTTCAAACCCATAGGTGGTCCCAGGTTGTTTTAATGGGAGTAAAAAATAATTAGTTATGTCGTCCTTCGGAGAGCACGTTACTAGTTAGTCCCCTTAAAGATCCCTTTCCTAATTAATCCTGGACAGGCAAAATTTAGGACCCCCACTGTAGCATTGTCCGATTAGCCACAGTAGCATAAAGTGACGTTAAATAAACTAACAATTATACCGATCTAGCCTTTCCCCTTTTAATTATTATTTCATTTTATTTATTCATTCTTTATTTGTTCATTTATTTACTCCTTTGTATTATGAAATAAATGTATAAAAATATAGGAACTCGAGTACAGCAGAGCTCTGTCACCAAGTCTTATTTTCAATCAAATAAAACACTTAATTCAACAACGAAAGAGTAATTAAAACGATTACTTAAAATATCCCTCCTTGCTTGAAAAATAACCCTCGTGAATCTCAGTCTATTGTGGTTAGGAAAGAATCATTTTCTCCTGCTGCTATTGCGTTTAATGTTTGTATACTTGTTGTATTATAACGTTAAAAAAAAAGGTTTTTAAGAAAATCACATCCATCATATTTTCTTTTTCTTAGCTCCAAGTTTCAATACAATTTTGAACGAGTAAAGACTTATTTTAATGAATAATCTCGGTGAAGGAAGAAAAGTTCGCTCAAGAATAAATGAAGTGGATGAGGTAACACTCACGTAATACCAGCATTTGACAGAAAACTGCATTTACGTTTTTTGCTCGGTAATTACCTATTTCTCCATAAATTATGCATTCCAAAGCTGAGCCCGGTGCAATCTTAATTAATGCAGTTGGGATATGTGCATGCACTGGGGGTTAATTCTACTAGGTTACTAAACAGCGGAACAAATAGAACAGGGTTATCAAGGCTCTGTAGGCACAAAGATGGATAATAAGTGAGTGCAAAGCTATTCCATATTCAAATTCGATTTGTTAATGTAACTATAGATCATAGTTAAATATTCATATGCTCTAGCTATACTCAGACATTTGCTTTCTCGAATAATAAAACAACGCCGAGAAAAAATATTTTAGTATGGCTATTTATTCTTCTTTTTTTTTTTTTTTTTTTTTTTTTCATAACAAGATAATTGTTTATTATATTTCCCGTAATAAGTATAGAATATCTCTATATTTTCCCACATAGGCCTTTGTAAGGAGGAGGGAAAGAAATATATAAATTGTTTTTTTAATGATTTAACTTGAAAATTTCCAATATTATAATGTTTTTTGTAAACATTATAAGAAGTTACTTTTAAATTTACAAAGTTATTTTTTTTTAATACTTTTTTAAATAGTTGAAAGTTAGCTAGATAATTCTTACAGTAGTTATGATTATAATCTATTACAACGTAGAACAGTGTTTTTATATTTAAATGTTTCTTATTTCATGTAATATTTGATATCTTTGTACACCATCTTTAGTCATTATCTGCTTGGTATAGCCCTCTCATTATTTTATCTAAGTAATTTTAATTTAATTAATCGATTTCATTACACAACTTGTTCTTTTTTATGTTTTAATATTAAAAAAAAAAGTTTATTTAATCTTATTTTAAATGTTTTTCTTTTGTATCTTTTTAGCCCTGATGATGACCCATAATGGGGGTCGAAACGTTGGCCGAAAATAAAATGGTTGAAACTACTTCATTGTTTCATTCATTGACCGCCATCCGGACAAATTCCTTCCAGTATTTTTACTTACATTTTTAATTAATTTTTAATTAATTTATAAAAAATTATTGCACTTATATTTGTAACGGTCATTGCTCAAAAAGTTAGGAGATCATTACGTGTTTACAATTTATATTGTCCCAAAACATGTTCTATGAACATTAAAAAAAGAACACAGGAAATGATCATTTCTTTCGAAACAAAAACGTTGTGAAGGAATCCTCTTGGAAGTACCAAGTTTCTCTCTGCTAATTACTTATTCAAATCACTCTTAGCAAAAAGGTTCTCCTGCGAAACTATTGTCAACCTAACCATCCAATTGTAGCAATGAGGAAGGGGTCTTTCTTTGCTCCTCTACTTTGGCTCATTACAGGGAGTAATTCGAAGTGAAAGCTTCTTCGCGGTGACAATTTAAAGGTATTTTTTCAGATAATAATTTCTCTTTATTTTCGAACTATTTATGTGACTGATTTTCGTATTTATGAATACTTATTAAATCATGCATGCAGTATTAAAATACAATGTTGGTTAGTTTAACACATGTTTGTCATCAGAAAAAAAAGTAAATTAGGAAAACATCATCGCTGGATCTTGGATAATTGACTATTCGAAATCTAGACCTTGTCGTTAAAAAATGTTTTAACCATTTTAACCAACAATGTGTTGTGATGACATAAAGTGTAAAGAAGATCTTTATCATGTCGTTAGTTTATGTTTTGATTCAATATCTGCAAAATTACCAGAATCAGAGAGATTCCCAAAACATGTTTTCAGCCGCAAAGATGGCTTAAAAGTATTAGACACTAAAAGTATTAGCCAGAAAAAAAAATGTATACACGGTTTTTTACACATAAAAGAATAGAAAACAACTGTGAAAAAAATCATGAAATCAAAAATGTTGAGCTGCAAAATTAATTAAAATAGGACGATTCAAAATGGATTGACCATTAACTGTTTTTATACAACCAGTTCCACCTGCTACCGTTTTCCTCACATTTCAGAAATAGGTCTCAAAAGACGTGCTGAACTTGTTGCTTTGCAACAAAGAATGATTTTTGTATGAGTAGTTATGCGAATATTACATAGATTGAATAGTATTATTAAGCATTTTTAATACTGTAAAAAGATAACTTATAGCACGTCATATCACTGTATTTGTCCAGGTTTATGTCACATCTAATCTTTTAAAGAGACTTTTTTTTTCACACATTCTTGGAAATACCACTTATGACACTTCCGTCACCTATCCATCTCAGAATTTGAAGCCAATTTTCCTGCTGTATTCAATGTGCAAAATAAATAAGGAATTTCTACTCTTATCTACTTACACATTACGCTCTAGAATATTTCAAAAACCAGTTATTGAAATGATATTGATTAATATCATATTGAGCTCTGCGAAAACTAATAGCTTTTCCTTATTAGCTCCTTATTATCCGTCCCGAGTATCCCAGACCTTTCAACAAAACTCCAAAAAAAAACCTTGGAATTACTTTCCCGCCGAACAATAGTTACTCGAATAATACCATGCAGATGATTATTATCATATCTTTGTTCTAGAACATGGCGTAGACCATAATTCTGGACTCTCTATGAATCTTGCATCAAAGCCTATAGGCTGGATTTGTCAATTTCAATATTTTTAATATGGGTTTATACATTTATCTAGCACTATCTCCCTCTTCGTTTTATTTATTATGCAACGTTATGATATAATACCAAATGCAAGATTTATGCAACGTCGAAGTTAAGCAGCCACTTGAATTGCTATATTTTCCATTTATCATAGAAATATTTAATCTTTGAACACACTGTTATGGTTTTAAAACTATGTATTTTTATTTTTAGGGACTTAAGTCCTAAATTATTAAAAACATTTTTCATCTATTTCCATTTCTATATATAGTAAAAATGACAATATTTTCATGTTTGTCTCAGATTCTTAAAAATAAAAATTAATATTTCTGATATTTTGAAAGCAATGATTATCTTAATCGCTTAAGTTTATACTCAATTAAAATAACTAATCAGTGTAAGATCTTCTTTTTATGATTTTTATATCAATTTCGAAATCTAGAAATTATTTTTTAATTCATAATCCTAACCGGGAAATTCTCTTCCACTGTACTGGCCACCAAAAAAATATAGAAGAAAACCAAGAGAATGATTACAGGAGAAAATGGGGATAAAGTAGCCATTGACTTTTAATCACTGCAAAAAAAAAAATAAATAAATAAAAAGAATTGTTGTCACTTAGGCTATACTCATTCGGCACTTCTAACACTAGGATTGTTTTTACCGTTACTAGGATTAGATTGGATTGATTTTTTTTACATATAAAAAAATACAAAAACCGCCATAAAATATAATACAAGCTTAAGTTTAAAGCAGCAATGATATGGTTTATTATGTTGAGTAATTAACATTTTTAATGGATTAAAAAAAATAAGTCCCAAAAAAAAAAAATCCAAATATCAATTGGAAAAAAAAAAAAAAGTTTGTTCCTCGCTCCTCTCGTTCCTACATCCGCGTCTTTTCTCCAAAACTGCTGAATCTATGTTTTCGAAATCTTGCTAAAAAAACTGGGGACTCATACCAAATTGTTCTCGTTATATTCGATAGGGGAGATGTTCCGTTTTTAACTATTTTTTTCGCCTTACATGGAATCCTCATACAAGACTGAAACGACAAGAAACTGCACGACGTTTTCGACTACTTCAACACTTACTAGACAAACGTTCTATTTGGACTTACGAAGTAGAGCTTTGGGGCTATACTAAACCATCAAATTCTTCCCGTATCCAATCCGTACAATCCAAAATCCTTTGTAAAATCCTCAATGCTCCTTATTTTGTAACTAATAAACTGATCCACAAAGACCTTAATATTCCGTATGTTGCTGATTTGGCCCGATCTAGATACCATTCCTTTCATGACCAACTCCATTCCCACCCTAATCCTCTAGTTTCAATTCTTTCTTCCAGGAGTGCTACCATTGGGTAGTTCTTCTACAAGTCTTTTTCATGTCATTTTTCTTATATCATATTTACTTGATGTATTTTTTTTTAGTACAGTTGTAAATTTCAATAAATTATAATTAAAAAAACAAACTAATTTTTATTGATTATAAATTCCCTAAATACTTAGTTCGTCTTTCTTTAGTTGGATTTTATGGCTCGGAGGGATGGACCAGTCTCACAAAGAAATCTGTGTGCGGTGGGCCAAAACAAGTTTACACTTCAAAAAACACTATAAATTAAAAACAAATTCTTTTATAAAAACAAATACTCTCTCCTATCAAAATCATCAAAATTAAAAATTAGACAGAAATCGAATATATGCACATACCTACTTAAACCAATATGGACTTACTCTTCACAGGTTTATGGCTCAGCAAAAAAGACTTGAATCATTTCAATAAAAAAATTTGAGACTCGTAAAGACAGCTCCTTGGTATGTAAACAATAAAATCCTACAAACGGACTTACGAATAGGAATACAAACTCTCTATTCTCGTTTTCAATGTAAACTGCACGGACACGACAATAGACTGATTAACGACATGTCAATAGCTGAAATGCCAGTCAGAAGAAGGCTGAAGAGAAGCTGGATAAGAGGCTCCTCTGCTAAATTTAAGCCTAGGAAGGGGTGCTGCTGGGCACTTTCCTTCAACAGGCCTACCATGTCTGATCTCACTATTTATGCAGCGCATTTGCAAATTGTCGGATAGTTTCTGACAGGTGCAAATGAAAAAAAAAAAAAAAAAAAAAAAAAAAAGATGTTTTCAGAAATAAAGTATATATAAATACATATATATTACTATGGTTGGCTTTGAAATAACAAACCTTAGACCGGCGAACGGAATTGCCGCCAACATGACAGACGATGCGTGGACCTGTGACACGAACCTAGGGTGGATGAAGACATCGACTTCGCCGAAAGTCGGGACAGTTTCCATGTAGCGGCCGATGACACCTTGCGTGAGATGGACCTCGTTACCGGAGCCAGCCACCGCGGAGCTATAATACTGCACCACGCTCCCTTCGCCCGGGTAGTCACTGCTCCCAATAATTATCTGCGTTGCACTTGAGAACTCAATTATTTATGCATCTTCACTGCTACTGGAATAGGCTATTGATTAAGCAAATAAAACTACTGTGCCACTTTTACTCCTTTATTCTCTTCTCACTTTTGCTTAAAACAAAACAATGTTATTTAAGGGCTACCGACTTGACATATGAGCCTTCTTCTGGTCAGTATCGTAGGGAGAAGAAAGAGAGTTCAGTTGGCGTTTGATGAGAACAAGAAAAAAAAAAAGTTGCTGACGAAAATGTCTAATATTATCAATATTTTAAGAAATTTGTATTCTTCTTAAGTAATATTTTGTAAGGACTAAAAGTTTAATTTGTACTCTCTTCGTCGTCGGTTTTTCTTTGGTTCTGAAATATGCGAAATTACCGGAGTTAAAATTTTTTAATGACAACAGTGACAAGAATTTTTGAACACGGGTACCAACAGAGTCTTAGTCACCAAATGTACGTCACTTATAATCATCTTATAGATGTGTTATATGCATTAGTTTTATAATTTTCGGCAGTTTTGAAAATTCATATATCACGATCGAAATTTTTACAGCAATTAGGATTATGACTAAGCTATATTAGACAAAATATTCAAAGCTAAATCTCTTTTCCTTTATAGACTTTGAACTCGCTAAAAGTAATTTTATTAATTATAGAAAACAATTTTAACCACTTTCTTCACTATTTAGGTAATCTGTTGTGATTACAAAAAATGTACGAGACATTCACGAATAGGGGGGGAGGAGGGGTAAATCTGGAGAATGTTTTCCAAAATGAATGAAAGTATGCAGCATATTTGTGAAATAAAAGTACCAAAATGTATTCATGGGCCATTATGATAACAAGTAAATAATGAGGAACTGACCACCATAATGATACGGACGTAGTTCGGTTCTTGAGGCTACGACGTTTATAATGGGCAGGACATGTAGGATGGACAAGAGTAGTGCAGCCAGCAAAATTATGCTGACACGGCTGCAAAGGGAGGTCTAGATTGTGCTGGATTGATGTTGTAGACTGTGGCAGCAGAGCTTTCCATGGATTGGGTAACTGGAGGACGGGTGCAAAAGAGAGGGAGCAATTGGTAAAACTAATTGTGATGGCCAGGACTTAGTGATGCTAGTGACTAGTGCCTATGAAAAAGAATAAGGTATAATGATTCTTTTTTATGTATTGAATGTTCCCCAGTCAATGATATTGACCTGCAATCGATTCCATCCAATTTATTAACATAATTGGTTCCTCAATACAACTTCGTAACATTAAACCACATATAAAACTACCTACATTTATAAAAAAATATATTTCAATAAATGATGAACTTTTACGTACTTTATATGAGCTTGCTAATGATTGGAAACTTACTTCGAGACCTTCTGTGGAAGAATAATCATTTATTCTGTTAAATCAGCCATGGGCACTTTGTTAAAGTGTGGAAATTGCTTGAAAACCTGGCGGCTCACTAGTACTACCGTTGGCCTAGGCCAGTGGTTGCAAAGTGCTGCTCTTTGGCTCCTTAAGTGCGGCTCTGGCACAACTATCCACGGAAGACGCAATATTTTCATTTAAAAAAAAATCTTGGTAAGAAAAAAATTGCATCTTATTTTGATAAATTAAACTTCTTATATATTTGTTTGTTTAAGTTAAAGGACATAAAATAGGTAATAAAAAGTTTATATTGTTGAAAAAAATACATAACGAACATCGAGTTTAATTATATTAGTTTTCGTAAATGAAAACACAAACCATATACAAGCTACTTCTAAGCTAATTCCTGACCCTTTCGATCAGCTGAAAAAGCTAGCGTTTGCTGTTTTTTCCCTTTTCGGTTCTACATATATATGCGAACAATCTTTTTCAAACATGAACATTATCAAGAGTAAACTGAGAAGTAGTCTTATTGATGAGAACTTGGAATCATGCCTAAAATTAAAAACAACGCACAAACCTAACTCAAACTTTCCAAAGAGATGCAAGCACATTGTTCCCATTAATATATGTATATATTTTAGTATGAAATTTAGTTTTATTTAGTGGGATAAAAGTTTACTAAACAAGCAGTTTTGGCTCCAAATTTTTTTTTCTAAATTTCGCTACCCAGTTACATTGTATTTGTCACTCAGATGAAACATACACTTCGTGTCTATACTGCGTGCTAGCAAGGTATATTAAACAAATAAATATTACAAATCTGCTACTTACCATAGAAAATAAAGTTAAGTAATTTATTTAAATCTTTCATAAATACATAAATTTTCTTAAACTTAGCTTAAAATACTCGCAGTCTTTATATTTTATATTATTATATAAAATATGAAGTATTTACATTATAAAATTATATTACCGACCTTAAAATATTATAAGTCAATCAAACTAATTTCGTTATAAACAACAATAAAATATGTTCATGTAAATTATGTTTAGGGCAAATTAATTCGGCGAAATTTTGCCAAAGTGAAACGAATATTTGTACTGTATGTGTTTATAACATTTTAGTAATTCTCCTAGACATATAATATTGTAGTTTAATAAAGAACAGTTAGATAATCACAAATTAATTAAAATTTTGAAATTATCTTTAAGAATCGAAACATAGAATTATACGTTTTTTTTACAGGAAATCAAGTGCGGACATCATACAAATCAAAATTAAGTGTTGAAACTTTGAAAGCCATTTTATGTGTCAAATATAATTTGCCAATTTTTGTGAATATTTTAAAAAATGACAACAATCTACTGAAATAAATTCACTCAAATAAAAAATATGCCCAGGAATATAATATTATACAATTTTTTATATTTATAAATTGTACTTATGTTTTCGAGATCAGTACGAATTGAAGATTTTCTTATTCATTCATATTAAACCCAGCACAATTTTTTCTTCCATATCTCTTTTTTTTTTTTTTTTTTTTTTTTTTTTTTTTTTTTTTTTTTTTTTTTTTTTTTTTTTTTTTTAATATTTCAAGTCGGCTCTCGGATTTCTTGCTTTTACAGTTGGATTTCACTTCAGCACAGTCTTGAAGACATCATCAGACTTCAGGATAACAACAACAGTTATTATTGGAGCAAACAGCGGTAAGTTGTGATATAATTTACAGTGTAAAGTGAATGCTGAGTCACCTCTTCATATCAGCTGATTGCCAATAGCCCGGCAAGGCTGGTCTTGCTTAACTTTTTTTAAGTTATTGTTTTTTTTCCCACATCTGGTTATTATTTAATTACTTTCTATACATGAAATGCGATATTATCATCAAGTAATGTCCTCCAAAGCTTCAACTAAAAGATCTAGATCTAGTGGTTCAATCCCGTCACCTACAAAACAAAGACCCCCGCCGTGATACTAATAAAAGATTAAATCTACAAGCAACCCCTTCCGGTACTAATTCAGAATCTGAACCACAACCTGGCACATCGTCACAAGGGATGACTGACGAATCGCCGTTTTTCACCCCAAATCCTTTTCAGATTTTACATAATGAAAAAGAAAACATGGAATCTACTCCTATACCTAGTGAACCACGGCCTCCTCCAATATTTGTCAAAAATATTAGAAATTTCCAGTTGTTGTGTGCGCAATTGAACAAAATTACCGAATCTACCAGCTACTACTGTATGAGTAGAATCAATGATACCAAAATATCTCCTACTACTGCCGAGACATATAGAAAAATAGTGAAATACCTAACTGAAACCAAAGCAGATTTCCATACCTATCAGCTACGCCAAGAGAGAGCTTTAAGGGTTGTAATCAGAAACTTACACCCCTCGACACCAGTTGAAGCTATTAAAGAAGAACTAACGGAGATGGGCTATAAAGTGCGGCAAGTCACTAACGTCCTAAAGGATAAAATTCCTCTACCTCTCTTTTTTGTGGATTTGGAACCAGCTGAAGGAGTTGAAAAAATCTATGACCTCAATAGATTGTACTATTCCAGTGTAAGAGTTGAAAAACCTTACACAAAGAGAGAGATAATTCAGTGCCATAATTGTCAAGCATATGGTCATACTAAAAGTTATTGTCATCACATACCTCGATGCGTGAAATGCGGTGAACAGCACAAGTCTGTGGAGTGTACAAAACCAAAATCAACACCAGCTGTATGTGCTCATTGCCTGAAGGACCACCCGGCCAACTATAAAGGATGCCAAATCTATAAGGAGCTGAGGACCAGGTTTCAAAAACCTCAAGTACTGGATGAAACAGCAAGACAAGTAAGAAACAGAAGAGAACCCTCAAAACTTATTGATGCCAATTTATCATTTGCTCACTTACTTGGAGGTGGGAATCAAAGTACTGAAGCCGTGGCCCTGCCGGAACTACAAAATGTACCTCAATCCATTCCACATATACCTCTTTCTCAAAATGTAACCAATCCTAAGAATCCTAATCCACCACAAATCTCTCATATTCCTCCTCCTTCAAACGCCACAGACCTTACCAGTTTGATGACATCCTTTATTTCCGAAATTAAATCCCTTGTTATGCCCCTAATATCACTCCTTACGAATCTCGTAACAAATCTCATTCCTGCCTTAAAAAAACCATAAATGACCTCACCTAATTCCTTATCCATTCTCCTTTGGAATGCGAATGGTGTTAGAAATCACACTGACGAACTTACAGCCGTACTGCAGGACAAAAACATTGATGTTGCACTCATTACTGAAACTAGACTAACCACTAAACAGTACTTTAAAATACCAGGATACACGACATACCGGACAGACCATCCAGACGGCAAAGCCCATGCCGGTACTGCTGTCATAGTCCGCCGATCCCTCACCCATCACTTACACCCAATTTCCGCCCACGATTACCTACAAGCAACTTCCATCGTTATCAAAACCTTTTCCTTTCCGCTTATCATCGCATCAGCATACTGCCCTCCTAAACATCCCATTTCCTCTGCCCAATTTGGATCCTTCCTCAACTCCTTGGGTAATCACTTCATTTTGGGTGCAGACTTAAACGCTAAGAACCAACAGTGGGGTTCTAGAACCACCAATTCTCGTGGACGGACATTGCAGTCTGCACTCAACTCCCGACGCTTTCATCTCCTACCTCCCGATTCTCCTACCTACTGGCCAACAGATCCTAACCGTAATCCTGACATCCTCGACTTCTTCATCCACAGCGGATTAGGCTCTCTGAATTTTTCCACAGCTCGCCTTGATGAACTATCCTCTGATCATAGTCCATTGATTCTAAATGTATCCATAACACCTATTCCTAAACCTATCCCACCGTCATTCATTAGGGGCCCTGTCAACTGGAACCTCACTAATGATATTGACCTCAGAGTGAATCTCAAAACCCCAAATGACCTTGACGACGCCGTATATTCCTTTACAACCGCTATTCAACAAGCCGCCTGGACTGCCTCCTCTCCCAAACAATCCCAAATAATTCCTTACAAAAGCCATTTACCACAACACCTGACAGACCTCATCAACAGCAAACGTCGAGCTAGAACATTATGGCAACGCACCCGCCACCCAGAAGACCGCCGCTCCTATAATTTTTTTTGTAGAAAATTAAAGCGGAAGTTGGCGATCTTCCGTTCCCAATCCTACAATACCTACCTCTCCTCTCTCTCGACTCGTGACAATTCCCTGTGGAATGTCACGAAGAGAATCCTAAAATCCCACACCATTTCCCATCCTCTCCGGCGCTGTGATGGTTCCTGGGCTGCTTCTGACAAGCATAAGGCCGAGGAATTCGCACAGCACCTTTCCAAAGTTTTTACTCCTCATCCAGAGCTTAATCCAACCCATACTGCAGCAGTTGAAGAGTTCCTCACGTCACCAATACCACTATCCTTACCACCTAAAGCAGTTAATCCCTCTGAGGTCAGATATCTTCTTAAAAAGCTTCCTCTCCGCAAATCTCCTGGATACGATCTCCTTACTCCCCAAATCTTAAGACAACTTCCACCTAAAGCCATTACATTCCTTACATATCTCTATAACTGTATCCTACGCACTACCTATTTTCCTCTCTTATGGAAACATTCAACTATGATCCTTTTCCTAAAACCAGGCAAACCTTCTAACAACACGTCATCTTACAGACCTATCAGCCTACTTCCGATCCTCTCAAAAATTTTCGAAAAGCTCCTACTAAAACGAATCCTAGCCAAATTTCAAAATTTTCCTTCACATCAGTTCGGATTTCGTCCTCAACATTCCACGGTTCAGCAAGGACTCCGAGTTGTAGACCACATTTCCTCCGCCCTTGAGTGCAAGGAGTATTGTTCGGGTGCCTTTCTGGACATAGCTCAAGCTTTTGACCGGGTGTGGCACCCGGGACTGCTCTTTAAGCTCAAAACCCATTTACCTCAATCCTTATACCTAATCCTCCGATCCTATTTATCCAACCGCTCCTTCCGAGTTCGCTGTGGTTCCGAATTTTCCGAACAATATACTGTTGAGGCCGGTGTTCCTCAAGGCAGCGTCTTAGGACCCGTCCTCTACATCCTCTTCACCGCCGATATCCCTACCGACCCCAATACCTTTCTGGCAACATTTGCTGATGACACAGCCATTTTATCATCCAATTCCGATCCTGAAGCAGCATCGCTAAATCTCCAAAAGCACCTTTCCCTTGTCGAAGACTGGTGCAATGCTTGGCGCATTAAGGTGAACGAAAGCAAATGCACTCACGTCACATTCACCCTTCGACGCAAATCCTGTCCAACGGTTAATTTCAATTCCATACCGCTTCCTTCCTCAGACACAGTCCGGTATCTCGGCTTTTTACTAGACAAAAGACTGACGTGGAACCCACATACAAGACTAAAAAGTAAAGAACTCAACCGCAGATTCGGCCAGTTATACAGACTACTAAACAGAAAATCTCATCTTACAGTTGACAACAAATTACTAATATACAAGACAGTACTGAAACCTATATGGACCTACGGACTTGAACTGTGGGGGACAGCTAAACATTCTAACATTAAACGCATCCAATCCTTCCAATCCAAAGTCCTCCGAACAATAGTTAATGCTCCTTATTACGTTACCAACTGTACCCTACACCATGACCTTAATATTCCGTTTGTTTTAGACCTGGTACCATCCAAATTTTCCAAATTTCATCAGAACCTTAGTCATCATTCTAACCCTCTAGCACAATCCCTATCCAGCACCACCCATCCCTACAATCCTCCTCGAAGATTGAAACGGCAGTGGCCACGAGACCTATTGTAAACATTTAAACTGGAGTTCTGACAATGGTCAGATCCTCCACTCATGTACGGTATGTTTGTGGCTACAGCGCCCTAACTCAGCCTCCACTGGCTCAGACCAGTGATGCGGCTGAGATAGAGGTGCTGGGATCTCTTGGATTCCGCTTTTTCCTCCACAAGTGGAGGAAAAAGCGCTTGCTGGGATCCCTTTAGCAATTGTATATATTGTATATAGTTATGATTGTGTGTAAGATGTTTATTTATTTGCCAACTTTTTATTTATCTCAATAATAGGTTTATGTTTCGATTTGTTTTGTTTTTTATTTGTTATTATTATTTTATTGTATATATTTGAATTTATGTTATATTTTATGAAATTTGACCATTATTATTATTTTCTGTATATATAGTATGAATGTGGTCTCTTATCAATATTATTATTGTTCATTTTGTAACAAATTGTAATATATCTCAATTAAAAAAAAAAAAAAAAATATCTTTTTTATTATTATTGTTACACAATTTGTCAAATGTAGTCTACATTTCGGGGCTTTTCCCCATTATCGAGACTTTTTTTATTTGTACATACTATTTTCTTTAGCTCACAGCTACATCCGCTTATAAGGTTGACTATTGGCTATGTTAATAATAAAAAAATATTACGATATTATTTTTATTCTGTATGATAATTTTTGCTGATACCCCTCTTTTAGAGTTGCCCCCCTTTGTCCATCTAAAAATCTGGTCACCTTATCTTTGGCTGATAAGTTTACCGACCACTTGTCTAGGCACAGAACGGTCCTTACCTGGCTCTGAACCCTTGTTTATTTGTTATGATTGCCCTTGCACCTTAAGTTGTTATTGAATGGGATTATACCAAGAAAGTTAAAAGTTTTAGCAATTTTACTAGCGATTATCAATTATTTAATTTTTATTTGTATTTAATTAGATAATTAATAGGAAAGTATTGGAGGGGAGGGAGAGGAGAGGAGAGGGTGGGGGTGCTGTAACTAGGAGCGGAGGGTGGGGCTCGGAGCGTACTCTCCCAGTCAGTGCTGGCTCAGTAGTGGTCCTTCTTGTGTGCAGTTCCCACTTCGGCGGTTCTTCCAACTCTTTGACATCTCTTCCTATTTGTCACTAATACATACATACAGATACACTGGTATGTTTTTATAAATATATTGTATTCTATAATATGTATCATACCTGAAAAAAATTGTAATCTACCCCATTTTAGAGGTGATGTAAACAACATAACTGAGCTTTCAAAAAAACTGGATATTTGATCAAAAACATACGTAATTATTGTATTAATCTTCAGGCGATGTATTTTTTTTTTTGTCTTTTAAATAATAATATTTAAAACTCGACTCCTATTTCAATTAAAGAAACCTCTGTTTACAAATATTTATTTATATTTGTAGTTGTTATGTTAATTAACCAATATCAATATTAACGCATACATATCTGTTGGAAACTACAGTAACATTGCAAACACTACGTTAGGCAAAAACTAACGGAAGGTCATTGTGTACTAGTATTGAATGACAGCCGGCCGGTTTAGAGTTAGACAATAGGCGTATCCCCCATGTTTTGATTCGTTTTCCTTTCATTTCGTGGAAATAATGCTATGGCAGTATATAATTTGTTGTTCTATTTATTCCATTTCTAAATTTACCTTTATCAGTTTTTTACCTTTACCAGTTAACATGTATTAATATATTTATAAAACAAATTTGATGGAAGAGGATAATTGGAACTAACAAGAAAAAGAAACAACATGAATTGTGGAGGAATAATTTTTTGTTCAATGTTTGCTTAAACTTTTTTAATTTATTTGAAAATTATTTTCTCTACTGTTGGATTTTTAAATGAAGATATATTTTCTTTCTGTAGTGTGATAAAACTCTTGAAATATTAAACACTTCAACCAGCAGTGAAGTTGCGATCCTTTCCTCATTACGTTGTAGGAAACCTATTTTAATAAATTAAAAAAAAAAAAAGAAATGTTTTATGTTATTAAACTATAAAAGGCTCACAATTGTTTTTGCACACGAGAATGAGAATTTCATTTTACGGCCGGATACGGCGTAAAGAGTGTCTGTCCCGTTGGAGGAACACCTGGTCTACAGCTGTATTGGGCTTTAAATGCATTCCACACCCGGCTGCCTTCTCGACGGCAATGCTACCACAAGAATTTAAAATTTTCTGAATGTTATTTAAATTACTGAATTTACACTATACCGAAAATATACCTGTTGTCATCAACAATTTCAATCTTCAAAAATGAAAACGAAATTGAAGTTTTCTGTTTCGATTCCTTAACTTTTAAAAATATTTTATCAACATTTATTTCTACAATATATAATTTATTTATCCAGTAGAGTATTTTTTGAATGCAGAATGTGAAGTACGACTTAACACTAGCTTATAAATGAGTGTGATGTTACAAATGAGTCTCATGAAAATAAATAATAAAAACATACTTGAAATACATCAGTTGTAAGTTTATTTATGTATTATATTATCTTGAAGTACCAATTACGACTGTATAAACCCCTAGTAATATATATAATATAGTAGTATTTTAGATAAATATCACGAATTCGATCCCAAGTTGATATGTATTTATTTTGACTACCCTGGGAAACGATTACCGGCCTGCCTGAGCATCACTGGGCCACACCCCTTGGGGATGAAGGAGCTTCAAGGTCTAGGGCGAGCTCCTTTGTTTTGCTTACAATTAGTTTCATTCATATCACTGTTTGGAATATATTTTAATGTATAGTTATTTTTTGTTAAAGATCAGTAAAACTAAAGTTTTAAAGCATTGTTAATAAATCCGTACTGGGCCACAAAAAAAAAAAGTATCTATCTAATATATATATTATTTTTTTTTCTACTATCTAATATATATACTATATATTATATATATATATATATATTCTTTTTTTTTTTTTTTTTTTTTTTTTTTTTTTTTTTTTTTTTTTTTTTTTTTTTTTTTTTTTTTTTTTTTTGCATAATTTTAAATTACTAATTTCTCTAAAATATTTCTTTTCTTTTCAATTTTTTTTTTACTTAGGTACATTTTTTTCCGTTTTTTAATACTAAAAACTAAAACTACTGTAAATGATTTCAAATAAACAAAATTAAAAGTGATATATATGGGGAAGACCTATATCTCAAATATTTACTACTGACCCCTATCTGATCTTTTTAATGACACTAAAACTTATCTGATATCGAATACCACCAACAACCATATAAAAATATGGAACGAAATCGTTTGAGTCCCTTTTAATTAAAATCATTCATTTTGTTTTCTATTTTCTTTAAATAAAAATGTGGAACGTTCAGAGAACGATTTTTTCCAAATTCCTAATATACTTAAGTTAAATTATTGAGCTAGTCTTATCATAAGTTACGTACAAAGGATAAAATAATCATATGCTAATTTAATTGTGATAGTGATACAACTAAAAGTTTGATAAGAGAGTAGACTATTTAATTATTCTCTATCATTAAATTTATTTTTCTAAAATTACCGTATTGGTTAATGCCTTCATACCTGATATTAATTTTAAAAACATTATTACACTAAACGATGGTTAGTTTCTACGAGCTATGAATGAATACAGTTTAGTCGATTTGTGGAAACACTCACTAGTTTCAACTAGCTTTTTTATGTATGGTCATATCTTTCGTCAGGGGTCTGTAACATTTATTGTGTTACGTTTTTTCCACTCTCAGTTTGACGAGCTGTAGTTCGGTCGGTGTTGCTCGGATCTAAAATTTGAGACATTTTTCTGTTAAAAAATTCAGTGGAGAATATTTTCTGTTAAATGCCATTTGTCGCTAGGACTTACCGTTTAGGTGCTACATTTTCTTTCTTCCTTTACCTTTTATACTCCATAAATCCGCCCCCCCCGCAAACTTCATTTCTCCCTGACTAGAAAAACAATGGATTTTAGATTGGCAGACCCATAATCAATTGTTTTTCCAGTCAAAGATAAACACGAAAGCCACTTTGAATATCTGCTTTCTTAACTATCGCCAGTTTTTAATGGCTTATTAGATATCGAAAACACTGACCATCATTATCATTCGTTTCCGGTTGATATTTAAAATTTACCCGGAATGGTTGTTGACCTATTACCCTTGAATCGATTAAAAAAAAAAAAAATTAAAGGAAAGAGGATGTAAATTACATATTTGATGATTTATTTAATACTTGACACAAAAAAATACTCGACAACAGGTTCATCAAATATGGCGTTATCAGAGTTGTCATGCGATTAAAGTAATTGGTATAAATTCGCAATTGTCGGTTTGCGCAAGATAAGATTATACCTGACTGGTATTTGAACAATTAGCGAGACTAAATCACTTAATTGTGCCTGCTTAATAAGGGTGCGATCCTTATTATGCTGTGGACATTTTCCCCTTGGCCTGACACTACACTGTCCATTATTAGGGACAGGGACTAGTGCGTGTACATGAATCGCTAATTTCACGAACTATGAATCCTCCATGAGGTGCCTAATTACCCCAAAGTGCGTGTATATGACTTGCTTATTTCACATGAGATGATTCCATTTATTAATAGTAGTTTTCAGAGCATGACTGAGCCCCTAAGTTACTCCGGTTCTTCAGGCTCCTTCATTATTGTTCATCACATCCTGCTGGAACTGATTAGTGAAAATTAATCTGGGATAAAACCGTGTTTAAATTTCAATATTATTGTAAGTCTTAATATTTTGGTTTTAAATTGGTAAATAATAAAAGTTATTAAGTGTCACGACATTTTAGGTTCAGACTCATATATAGATTTTTTAGGAAATGGGGAAAGTGTTTATCAATATATATATTTTTTTAGAATATTCAATTTATTCATAGATCCACCAGTGTTCATTTTGTTCAATATTCTATGGTGCATTTTCAACATTTTAGATGGTGAAAAATTCCCTAATACTTGTTTTATTAAATTATTAATTTGGGAATATGAGGTTACCTGTAGCAGGGTGGTTAGCATAACAGCCTTCTATACCAAAGGTCCCGGGTTCAAACCCGCAGGTGGCCCTAGGATTTTTTAATGGGAGTAAAAAATCCTTAGTTATGCCGTACTTCGAAGGAGACGTTAAAAGGGGGTCCCGTGCCTTCGAAGGGGACGTTAGAAGGTGGTCCCGAGCCTGTGCTATGTCAGGTACTTGTTATAGCTCCCTATCCTAATTAAACCTGGATTGGCAAAATTTAGGACTCCCACTGTAGCATCGTCCGATTAGCCACAGCAGTATAAAGGGACGTTAATCAAACAAACAAACAAATTTGGGAATATGATTTTTCTTTTTTTTTCTGATAAATGTTATTTTAACCTGGTAAAATATTACTCATTTTTCTCACTTTTTTTTTCATTCTTCCATTTCTACTACTACAAACAATTTATTGACTAATTGTCCAAATGAATTTTTTCAATGTCCTTTTTGATTATTAATAAATATAGGAGTTAGGAAAAATAAAAAATACAGTTAATCATTTCAAATAAACTAAGTTTGAAGTAATATATGGGAACTTATTAACATTTGACATCAAAGGCTTGCTGGAGAATATTTTTGAAAACATTGGTTTTGTCAATTGTTTCTTGAACTCCGCGTTGTCATTTGTGTCTAGAGTTGAACTTCGCTACATTATCTGTTCTTATTGATTATTGATATTCTTAAAGTTAAAATAATCCCTAATTAGATGACAGACCTTTTCTGTGGTGGTCTAAATTTCATCGAAATTTAAATAATTGATGCTTTGAATATATCACAATTGTTTATTTTCACTTGCTCCGAACTCTTAATGGATCAGTTTTAGTGGCGGTCTGGTTCTTACCGTAATTTAAATGAATGTTGTTTTAATTAGATCAATGTCATGTATGTCATGTGCCCGTTTCTAATATTTCTCATATTGTGTGATAATAAAATAATAATCGATTTGGTAGCGGTCAAATTTTTTATAATTACATAGAAACTACGATATAACCTGGTTTAAAAGAAATCGCGAATGAGGATGCAAGTAGAGATAGCAATTGGAAACAGCAAGTACTATCTACAGGCATCTCTGATAATGCGTAGTAATATCTTTCACTTTTGCTATACCTGAAATATTCATTGAATATTAATATATTAGGATTTATCAGACTTTCTCTGTACATCTATTCCATTCTGATAAGGGATTATTGTTGGATGACTCATCAGTTTGCGGATACCCTGGCGATCAGGAGGCAGATGTCTGTCCCACGGGATGATTCATGATTCGCCCAGCAATGCGTTGCTTAGCGGATGCGTCCCCTCACCTGACCAAGGAGCGGAACAGGCAGGATGGTCATTTCATTCCTTTCTGTAAGTCCAAGTCGCTTATCATCCATTCTCTCTACGTTAGCTGCTATACTTGAAGGAATGACCTTAGGCCAGATGAAGAAAAACACCTTGGTACTAATAAATACTTTAATGGTTTTGGGAACAAATCATCAATCATCTCATTACCTTTTATAACATGGCCAAAGTCTTCATTCTGATTACGATATACTGTATTTGAATAGGTTGAGTAAATAACGGCGAATAATGAAATGTGTCATTGTTTTGTTTTTTCAAATACATTTTTCTTATTTTTCTTCCCTACCAACTTTATGTTTCAAAAAAATGTACTGAGCCTATCCAATATTAAAAATTGTTTTGTATAACCATTTTTAAAGTGAACATATTGAATTACATATTTTTGTTTTATTCAAACTTTTTTTTTTTGTTCTAAGCCACGTTGGATTTGGGGTTGAGTATAGGAAAAATAGAGGAAGCAATCTTGGACAAATGGGAGTTTGTTCAAGTGATGGGGCTCACTTGTCTTTTAGTCAGTTTGTCAGGTTATGTTTTCTCAGTCTAGTCTGAGGATCTGTACATAGTCTTGCCAGCGCTGTGGCCGTCCTGTCAGAGTCAGTGTATTAAACAGTGGGTTTTTGGTGTACTGAAGACTATCAACAATTTTGATATGACTCCAGGAGGTGTACTCTGCCACTTTCGGAAGTTCGAAGGTGCAGTTATTTGATCTGTCTTCGTCATCTGTATTGAAGTATACCTCACTATTCGTCTCTGTACTCCATTTTGAAACTCCCGGAGCTATTCAATATCGATTCAAACCGTTTACAGTTCCTTGTTAATGTCTTGTTCTCCTACTAGTTCTGTGAGAATGCGTCGATTTCATTGGCATTGTTGCAAAGCTTCACTTCTGAGAAAATTTTAATCTTTATTTATTGCTGTTTTTGAGGTTTAGTTGAAAAATAAAAATAAAATATCTAGTAATCGGCAGAAAACTTTTTACTTTGAGTTTAAGGTTACTACGCTGAAACTAAAGCCAACACATCCTGTGAAGCCATATAGACCACCGTTTAGAAAAGGTAAAAAAATCTTCTTAAATAACTAAACGTTTTAAAAATCTTTAAATTTCCTTCTATTGGTAACATGATAATTTTTTTAATATTGTTGTTTCAGAGTTCATTCTTATCTTAACATGACTAATTAAGTTAAACATATTCTGATCATTATCTTTAGGTTTTAAGGCACTTATAGTGTGAAATCTGTAGATCTTATTTAATACTCTTTAGTATATCGTATGTTAATAAAGAGCTATTTATTCGTAAACTTTATGATATGGCCTTTTTCTTTCCATTAATATAAGACAGATCCTTGGTAAGATTTTTTTTAAACCTATTTAGACTAGTATCAACCTAGATTTTTCTATTTAAAACTAGAAGTGTTTAATTATTGGATAATTCAGTAATTTTTCAATTCATTATGTGTACCTAATAGAAATATTTCCAACAAAGTAAATTACACGCTGGTCGTACATTAAACAGCAGATGTAACGTTAGGTGCTTTTATATCCTGGACATGTGAGAGAGAGAGGTCACGTGTAAGCCAGAATGTAGCTGTCCCTGGAGTAGCGACCATGACCGCGGAGCCGCAAGACATTGCGTCCTTCCTTCACGTCTTGCGTGGGCTCATTGTCGTACTGGTGGAACCTACAACGGTGCGTTGACCAGATCTCAGCTGATGAAGTAGTGGGCATCACCTTCACTGTTTTATAGTTACTTACTTGCTCTATCCTAAATATTGACTTGTTTACGTACTAAGTAGTTATTACTTCAAGTTTCCATAGTAGTTAACGCGATTTAGCGCCATTTCTAAGTTTAATTGTAACCACAAACATTATGCTTACCGCAATCCGGCTTTTGTCATTAGAGGAAAAGGCAAACTACAGACGAACCAAACGGAGTCCTGGTTACAGTGACTTGTTGCGGTTCTTTCATTTCCCTTCTTCCAGATCTAATTCCTTTCACCTTGCTTTCTCTGACTGACCACATCACCTCAATGAGCTGACTTATCCCTACATTCCATTTCACACCGCGATTACCTCTTTGAGGATATTTGTTTACGGTCGGATTCCTAATTATATGAAGCATGAATTTACTGGGGTGATGTTAATCTGCATCGCTGAATAATTTATTTCCCGCAGCATTTTTTTTTAAACGAATTTTCTACATCAATGCCAGAGCCACATTTATCTGTGTGTATGCTTTAGTCCTTTTTTCGCCGAAGAGAAATGTTCAAGGTTTATTTTCAATAAATTTCATCCACCCAAGCAGGATTCCAAGGAGTACTTTATTTAAATAAAGACACAAACCAATGCCTTAATATCCTTGTACACCACAGCATCCAGCCCCAGCCAATTGAATTTTAAATTGCTATTTTTTAGTATCTTAATGATTTCTTCTGGGTCCTCCACTTTTTTGTTTCCTATTTCTTATTTTTGTTCTGATGCGCACTTTATCTTGTTTCATGAAGGATTACATTAATATGCTAGTCAACAAATCCCAATTATTTGTAAATATAATATTTATTTTTTCTCGGAGTATTTTTAACTGCATTAATTTTAAGCAATCCAAAACATCCACTATAACATTTCTTTTTATTTCATACTTCTACAGTTTGCGTTTCCAGTAATGTATTACTGGCGTTATAACTTGTTAATATTTTCTTTTTAGTCTTGAAATAAAATACCTTCATGGTTATTTGGATTCCTTTTGGCTTATCTTCTATCTCGCTAGACCTTGTGATTCTAGCGATTGTAGATGGCAACAAATTCGGTTTCTTATGGTACCGAGCAAAGCTTGAACTATTGCAGCGTATCAGGCTTAACTGCTCCAATTTGCATTAATTCACCTCAAAGCTGGGCCAGACAAAGGCATTAGGGGATGCAGACAATATGGCCTGGCCAGAATCTCCTCATCTAGGCAGGGATCGATGACAATGGCCATTGTTCTAGCTCTACGGTCCGCTGAGCCTTGTTTGCCTCATTTTTCTGCAGGAAGAGGTTTTTAGGCTCCGAGGATTCTCCTTTAGATGAAGATATTGTTTGTTGTATCTCGTTTTTTTGCCAATCTGTCATTACAGAGTAGTTTTCTGTTGATTGGTTTTCTCTTGTGGGACATTGATAACTGTAACTTTTTAACGAAAAGATTAATGTTATTTTTTTACAAAAAAATCTTTCAAGTATTATTTTCTTTTGAATTGATACTTTTTGACATGAATAGATGCATTGTAGTCCGAAACTAAAATATAAATCAAAAAAAATAAATTTCGTTATTTCACCTTGTTTCTCCAAATGTACAAATGTTTAACAAATCCCATTACACTATTCAATAACCAAAGAATCAATGAATTTTAGTTTGAGAAATCAGCGTAGAGGGACGATTAGTAATTTCTTGTAACGTTTCTAATTTCTGTGAGGTATTTATTTTGAAAAGAAGCGGCGTGGTTAAGTGAATAGAGAACTAGACTACTGTTCTCCGGGTCCTTGGTTTAAATCCCGGCTGGAGCAAAATATTATTTATTTTAAATAATTCAGCCGAGTATGGAGACCCTCCTTCGAGGGACATTTGAATGAGAAAATCAAAATTATTTGATTTCGCGAAATAAAGCCACGGGTTCCGCTTTCGGAACCTTCTGAAGCTAGTCGGCCTTAGGTTTTGTCGGTGAGATGATCGTCTTTTAATCCTTCAGATCTAAGAAGTGCTTCCGCTGCCTTCCTTTATTTCATATATCATTTTTCTTATAATAATTTCAAATAATCAATACAAATAAATTAATCCATATTATGGTATGATCAACATACCATACCATAATAATGTATTTATATAAATACAGCCTCGACTAATCACCTCATTGCAAGGCCATTGGGCTGGTACAAGTACAAACCTTTATACGTACTGACCCAAGACCTTTCTTAGGTTATGGAGGTACAGGTTTATTTTTTTTTTTTGTTTTTTTTTATTTATATTTATTTTGAAAGATTTAAATTACGGCTTTCGTTCAAATGTTTTGTCTAATGACCTGTCATAAACTATAGAATAAGTCTCACCAGAGTATATATTACCGATACAATAACTTTACAACCGAGGCTAGGATTTCTATGGGAATGTTTATGATCATTCTTTGACTGAACTTACAATAGAAATACACCTACTTTGGCTCATTTAACGAAAATACGCAAATGCAACTGAAATAGACAAAACTATTATTTTTATTTTTTATGATGTTAATTATTCCCATAGAGATTTAAAAATTGTATTGATAAAAAATGCACTCAAGGGTTCAAAATTCATTGATGCAGGTTCAATAGAAGGGTACTGATTTTATTATGAAAAGGGTCAATCGCAGATTGGAGCATAAAGGATTATTTCAATTTATCATAAATTGAGTTTTTAAAATTTCAAAGTTTAGAAGCAGAATAATACGAATGGAAACTTGTTTCATTCAACTTTTCAGTCTTGTACAAGAATTTTAAGTCATTTTTCTCTTAAATGTTTATAAAGTGTACATTAAAAAAAATAAGTTGTGCGGGATGTAGAATTAGTTTGGGAGTAGTAAGTACTAGCATAAAATTAGTGGAAATTAATTTTAATCCTAGTTAGTACAATGTCAAGTTAGTATGACTTAAAAATTGAAGATACAAAAATAGTTCGTCATCACACGTAACATTGATGTTCGAATGTTAGACATTTCAAGAGTAGCTATCAAGTCATAAATATCTAAAAATACTAGGTAACTTAAAAAAAAGGAAATTAGTTTAAGAATTTTTCTTCCGCGTTAGCAAGATTATTAGTTATAAAAATCACTGTTTTTAGTTATGAGTGATTTAATTTTTCATCAATTGAGAACCTTCGCTTAAAAATGTAGTTATGGTAATAGGTGATTATGAATTACTGATCACGTTCCGTGTTTGTTTCAAGTCGCCTTGTTTACTTCATGCACCCTTGAAAAGTTTTTTTGATGCATCTCCTTGTCCGGTTGTCATTGGAAATTCATGCGTTTTTCTCTCTTCAGACAGATGTTTCCTTGAGAAAAAATTGAGTTTCAAGAGAAACTATTGTAATCTTAATCTTTTAAACTTTATTTCAAATTAGTGAAAGTTGCTATTTAGATTTTTAACGTTTAGGTATGTTTATCAGTCTTCTTGAATGCCCAAATTCACCATTCAAATTGTTTCTTTCAAAAACAAAATATTATATTTTAGGCGAATGCGCATTTGTATTGTCAACATACTTCTTTAAGTTTATGGTCTATATTGAGTACTACCTTATTTGTAGTTTGTTTTATTATGGCTGTAATGAATTTTTTAATAACAATTTATATTTTATTATGGTTATGATTTTTATAAATGATAAATAAATTTGAATTTCCTGAATTCGAATAGTGCCATGTTCTGTGACCTCGCTCAATAAACAGGACATTTCAAGTGATGTAACTGCTACCTAATCGAACCAGATCATTGTATCAATGTGTAAAGGGGTGCTCATGATAATACTTTATTTAATTAAAAATTAGATTTGAAAAAATTTCAAAAGAAATTAACAATAGATTACGGGAATCATTATGATTTATGATTTGTTACCTACATAACATTTTTTAATATATTATTTATCTTGAGGAATCGAATCTAGCGTCATTATAGTTCTATAATGAATTCTACTGCAAATTTTAGATGAATTAATTATATATTTTGTTCCATCGATTACTGAAAATTTTTTTCTAAGGTCATTTTTTCTTCCTTAATATTATTCTTTAAAAAAATTTCCTAATAATTTTTTAGTTCGTTGATCTGTATAAATATGTAAGAAGATGAATTTTATTGTTAGTCACAAACTTATGAGCTTTGGGCTATAAATGAATGTCCGTATAGTATGTGTTTTCACATACATTTTTATATGAGATTTGTTCCTCTTGTATTTTGCTTTATAGTTTATCTTTAATTCAAATGTATTAAATTCTTTTTATATTCTAAAAGATACCTGTTTTTATTTTTTCATCTATATTTCTCAGGAAATGTGACGCTTTCACTTTGAAAATAAAGCTTGAAAGACAAAACCGAGGCTGACGACCACAGAAGAGATAACTATCTTTCGTTCCGTTAGTTAGGTTCCTCTCCCTGAGTTAACAAGGGTTACTTGAGCCAAAAAGTGGTGAATGAACCAGTTGAATGTATTAGGTTGGGCTATTTTTTAAACATGAAACATTGTGTTCTTTAAGTCCTTTCAGATTATTGAATATTATGGATAATAGATAATTATTAGCCAGCATTCAAAACTGCTTAATATATAAGGGATGATTAAGGATGTGTGTGTGAGAATTTTTTCTGTTATGAATATTCAAGTTTTCATTGTTAATATGTTTAACCCTTTTTATCAAAAGTAAAAATATATTTTTTGAGGGGGGTGGCGTGTGTAGTAGATAGAACAATCGTCTACTTTTCTCTGAGTCCTGGGTTCGAATCCCGGCTCTGGCAGTATATTATTTATTCTGTTAATTCAGTTATGGGGAGACGGCCCTGGGGTATGAAGACCCTCCGGGGTTGGACCCAGGCTCTATAAAGTGGGTACCCAAAAATTGGAAAAAAACCTAACGGCTCAGCGTGATGAAGGCCTAATTTCCTCATTGCACGGCCGTTGGCCTAGAAACAGTACGCACCTTTTTATGTACTGAGTCAAAGATCCCTCATGGGTTGTAGTGGTAGAGGTTTTTTTTTTTTTTTTTTTTTTAATATATATATTTATTTATATAATATATTTTTGTATAATTTTGTAGATTTTTCTTCGGATTGATAATTTTTCTAGTTAGTAAACTATCTAGAATCTTAAAAATATCTGTCAAGAAACAGGCATTGAACACTACGATTGGGTAGGACAGAGTGAAAGGACGGTACCTTATAAGGCCTTGTTCTGATCTTTTTGAGGATTATCCTAAATCCTCGACCCAGAAATAATCCTTTTTAGTAGTTCCTAAATCCTTTATAGTAGTTACTAAATTAAATACTTAATAATAATTGATATAATAACTCGTACTCTAACTTCAACCTTAACTTAAAATGTATTTTTAGCTATCTTTTTTAAAAAAAACTTATTAATATGTTAATTGGTATGTGATACTCATGACATTTAAATATTATTTTAAACCTATAATTTTTGAATCGTCAGTGTACTTTATTTATCATTAAATGACAAAACGAAGCTTTCCGTTTATTTATTAGTTATTATTGTATTAAGTGCTTTTTACTGTTGCTTTTATTTTTAATTTTACTATGAATCTATTTGAATTCAATGTAGATGCTATGCATGAAACAGCCATTACATACTTGTAAAACATCATTATCAGCAATTGTCTTTTTTATTGGAATTATAATAACTTACGATTACAATTTTATAAAATATTGTTTTAAAATCCCTGTCACAAACCAATTATTTATGTTTTTATTTTTTTGAGTCTCTTTCATAGAATAGCTTTAATTGTCTATTTAATACATTTAATGAAAATATGAAGTAATGTGTTCATATTCATAAGCACACAATTTGGTAATAAATACATACAGTTATTTAATTACTTAGCTTTATGTGTCGTGATTATATTGTTAAACCAGACTATCTCCACTTTTAAAATAATATAGTCATAAGTAGATGTTCTCATCTAATAATTATTAAAAACAAACTTTGTAAAAAAATCATTTAAACTTTGACTAAAATTTTACCCTAAGCATCAGTTTCGAGCTGCTTATAATATAATAAATCGCGAAGAAAAAAAAAAAAAAAAAATGAATTAAAATAAATGAAAACTGTTAAAAATGAATGTGGTTAAAAGTATTATCATGTTAACTTTTAATAAACATTTGTCCATTTGTTCGTTGTTTGACAAAAGTCATACATTTTTTTTAGATTATCAGCCTTTGAATCGTATGAAAGATAGAACTACAAACTTACTTTTGTAGAATTACTTTCGAAAGAATGCATTTTAACGATACTCAATGGGCATAAAAAATAATTCATGTGAAGAATAATACATATGAACCACATATTGTATTCAAATTACCCTCTATTTGAAATATAAACGGTTTTTTCTTTTTTTGTTGGTTTTTTCTTCCGGCTCATCCTTTGCAATCCACCCTCAGCCAGGTTTATAGTGCGCCGTCCATTATCCTGTTAATGCAAACCCTCTACTAATACTTTTTGCAGTGATTAAAACCATTTGATACATCTTAGGAATAATTCCTTTTTTTTTTTGTATTGGAGTATTTGATTTCCAACAGTGTTGTGCGTTTACAATAGCTGCCTTAGTATCGATCACCTAAGACGAGAAGTGCAGTTAGGCAAGTAAAAACGTTCGTTTTTCTTATCTCACACCCCACTGGATTACTGTCAGGACTTCCAGGCACGAACTACTCTCTAATTGAACAAGTCCAGGAGTTATGCTTCTAAAGAAAACCTCAAATAAAGTCTAATGATGTTAACTAATGATTTATTTCTCCGAAATATTAAAAGGTTGATTGGGCAAGATGGTATTTGAAAGAAATATTCCTGCTATCTATTTTAATTGAATCATATTACTTTTACTTTCCTGTGTATGAAATATATTGTATAAAGGAAAAGTGTTGCGATCGTTGAAAATTTTCGAATCTAGTTTTATCAGGAAATACAAGATTTGGGTGTCCTGAGTCCAAATGACGAAATCCCGCAAAAAGGTCTGCATTTGTGTAGTAATAGCTAGACGATCGAAAGCAATCATTTCTATTAAACTGATTTTTTTTTAATTTTAGATGTTTATATGCCTGCAATGTCACAGCAAAATTTTATCGAAATCGGTCCACCAGTATTTACAATTTATATTTTTAAGATTTTATTAAAAACAGGCGTAACGATTTTCATTTAACTCTCCAAATCGTTTTAAAATTTAAAGGCTTTAAATATGATGATGTAGGCTCTGTTTGATATAGCCCATCAGGCCATAAATGAATACTGTTTCTCTAACGTTCCTTAAATTTAATAGATTCGAGAAAATAAACTATTTTATTTTTTTTGTATTGATAAATAAACGAGTAAATATACAAGTTCGATGAATTTGATAACCTACTAAAGGATAAAAGATCAAAAGTATCTGTTTTGTTAAACAAATTAGATTATAAATAAGGTTTTTAATAACCTTTATACTTTGAAACCGAAATAAGATTTTTTTTTTAATGAAATTGCGATTTACTACACCCATCATACTACATTTCCTTTTTTAAATTATATAATTTATTTTAGGATAACTACTCTCTTATATGAGTTATATTTCTTAGTCTAAAATAATGATATAATATTGTGATATTTTCATGATTCACTACTAAACTTATTTTCTGTTAACCGTAGTGGATATAATTAGTTGACCGTTGAGAATTGCAGGAAGGAATTAGTCTAGGTGGCAGTCAGTAAATGAAACAACTAAATAGTTTCAACTATTTATTCCTTGCCAACGTTTCGACCCCCTTTGTGGGTCATCATCTGGGCGTATCGTAGGCGAATGGAAACTGATTGAAGCTGAAACATATTTAGTTGTTTCATTTACTGACGGCCACCCGGACTAATTCCTTCCAGTATTTTCTGTTAAACATAAGGTATATATGAATTAAGTATTGGGCGCATCTCTGATTCTTAATGGAATTTCTTATCCTTTATAATATCATTCTACTTTCAAAACCTCCTGGCATGGCTTTAAAATTGATTCGTGACTTGGTTGACCCTTTGCGATCAGGCGTATAGCGGATCAGGATTTTACTTTGGAGAGAACTTTTGTAGTATGCTGTATAGCTTCACTTTTCTAAACAATTTTTCTCAATGTCTTGAGCTGGAGTGTATGATTTCCAAAATAAGATAATCTCTTTGCAAAATGAAGTGTTCGATTTTTTTAATTTGTTTAGGTTCTGAAACTGCATGATCTGCTTGTTACTGATGGTTACTGCTTGTACACGATTCCTTTTCCCTTACGCTGATCTGTATATTTTTACTCATTAATGGCCTCTCAATTTCATTGAAATTTTTTCAGCTAGAAAACTTCTTTTATAAGCTTTTGACAAGGTCCTCATTGGCATGTAAGGAACATGATTCTTCAGTTCGTATCTTTATGGCGATCTAGAAATTCTGCTCTTTGCAATTTAAGGAGATAAAATTGATTGATTAAAGATAATTAAATTATTTTTAGCCTTACGGTATCTTCGTATGGCATATATAATAAGGGAAGGGATTGTAATCGTGATCATTCAGAATGACTTCTGTTGGGCATATGGTAGGTAAGCCCAGTTCAAAATAGTAAGATGTTAAAATAAAATGTTTCTGAAGCACTAGTGTATATAGATTACTTTATACAATTTTATTTTATGTTAAACATCTTAATCACTGTTTATAACATTTTCAAACAATTTTATTAAAGTAGATACATACGAGTATATTAACGTTTATTTCGAACTTTTTTATATCAGTTCGATTTTATCCTCATTGTAATAGTTTGACAAGGCTGAAATGCCATTTTTTTATAATGTCCTTCTCTTGAATCTCAAACAACTAGTGAGCTCCATCACTAGAAACTGCAAAACTTTTTGACATGTATTCCCTTTTAGTCCCGTTCATCAGTTGCATGCAATGAAGCAGAACTACAAGCAGAGGATTAATCAGAATATCAGGTCCGATCTCAACACTATCTTTTGGGATAAGGAAGAAAAAAAAATTAAATCGCTTTGAGTTTGTTAATTTAAAATAATCCACCTTCTCGCGTTATTAGTTATAAGATATGTTCAAAGGAGAAATATTCTTCACGTATAAAAGGCAATTCTCAAAATAAGAGGAGTAATGTAGTTGTGTATAATATACCTTCAGAAAGCACAAGAATGGCAAAATAAGTGAATGTTTAAAACTTAGTTTAAAAGGTCTTGATGGAAAATTACGAAAACTGATAAACTTAGGTTACAGTTGTAAAATGAAAAGATCTATTTTTACTTGATTGCTGCATATGTTCCATGATTAGTTTTTCATAAAAATTAAATAGAATTTATATGAAAATAATTATTATTAAATGTAAACTTATAAAATTTATTTCGCCCCAGATTTTGTTTAAAAATATGGAATATCAGAAATCGCATAACCGAGATAGATAGCGGCTCAGTTATCTCGCCCTTCTGATAATTTCGAGAGCGACATCGTATCTGCCCGATAAAATAAAACTTTCTATACCCTGATAAATATTGTTGTAAGGGATGTAGTTAGCACTTGCATTATCCACTAGCGTAACTTATTAAGTGAAGGTATGTGTCGTGACCCGCCTTAGATATCGTTGAAAGTCGGACGGTACCTTAACCTTCTGTTGCTATCGGCATTGCTTCCTCACGATGTACGAGGGAGAGCTGTAAGACAAGATCACGCAGTGCCATGTATATCGCTGTACTATCTAGTTCCTCTAAATAACCCTCAAGGAGATTATACAGGCATGTCTTGCTCCTCCTATCATCTCCCGAGATGGTATGGTAATTTTACTTCATATTTTGTTATTGCTCATTAACGTTTTAAAATGAGAATTATACGGCGAGCTTGCTATTTTTAAGTTATCTAAGCTTCCTAAACCATGAACATGAATGATTCTGAAGTGTTGAAGAATATCTGAAAACGAAAAAATATAATCAAAATACTGATCACATAGATACTGATCGTCAAAGCTGTCGAAGACATTCTTCCTCAATTACAAACATTATGTATTGTAATTTAATTTTTATTTATTATATTCCTTAATTTATATAATTAAACTTTTAATTAGGTGTAGGTTCCTTAAGGTGAAAGTCAAGGTCTAAGATTAATATAGGAGGCTGATATTTAACTTCACCACTATTTTATTAAGTCTTGATGCACAAAGTTTCGGCTATAATGCCATCTTCAGGTGCAAAGAATAGTTTTATCTGCAAGTACAAATATAGTTTACTGACCATATAGGATTTGGATTCAAGTCTTGACGTATTCAAGTCTTAAAAAAAATATAGTTTATTTAAAAATAATCATTTTCATTATTGTAAAATAAATAAATAAACTTTATGAAGTGAAATTGTTAATAATCTATAATAGAATAACGTTAGATTCTTTAAAATAGGTAAAAACATAAAACAAAAGAACAAGTAAAAATAATTATACTACAAACATGAATAACTGTGAATGGAATCAGTTGATCTACTCTGTTCATCAATGTTAAATATCAATTAAAATGAATAAAAGTTATTTTATAAATTTTAAAAATCATTAACGAATTTTTAATATTAAAATTATGTAAGGTGAGTGGGAAGGTGGCATTATAACCGAAAAGTTGTGCATCAATACTAAATAAAATAGTGGTGAAGTAAATATCAGCCTCGAACTTTAAAATTAAACTTTTTTTTTAATTGTATCATTATTTATTTCCTATTTTAATCTACATGTAATCACAGCATCTCCTATCTTTTTCAATATTTATTATTTCTAATTCTTATCCTTACAAGATACCTACTTACTTTTTTTTATTTATTAGTTATTTTTATGCATCTATCGAATGTGATTTTTTTATTTTGTTTCCTGTTCAAATGAATTTCTTAAATAATTGAGTAGATACCTCGGCCATATTTATTAAACTTTTCTTTGGGATTGGTCTGGTAACAGAGAGGAAGAATGTGTAGAACCAACTTTATTTGGGTGGTTATATATCGTTTTTGTTGTTGTTTATTTATTAAATGTCCCTCTATGCTGCTGTGGCTAATCGGACGATGCTTCAGTGGGAGTCCTAAATTTTGCCTATCCAGGTTTAATTAGGATAGGGATCTTTAACGAGTACCTGACATCGCATAGGCTCGGGACCACCGTTCAAAGTTCCCTCCGAAGGACGGCGTAACTAAGGATTTTTTTACTCCCATTAAAACATCCTAGGGCCACCTGCGGGTTTGCACCCGAGACCTTGGACATAGGAGGCTATTATGCTAACCACCATGCTACAGGTAACCCCGATTAGAATTTACTGTTGAAATGTTTATGCCATTGTGTATCGTGTGATTCAAAACATACCGTGGTGCATGAACAATTCTTCGCAGAATTTTGGATTAAGTTATTTGTATCTTGTTTGTGTGCACGTGCTTTGAAGAATCCTTAAAGAACAATTTTTATCATTTGATTTTATCTTAAAACAAATATACTATTTCCAAGAGCATACGGAAGATTTCGGTTTTAGGGAGGAGGCAGATTTACCAAAACATATACCTCTGCATATGCAATAAAATGGAGTATAAATATATAATTTTATATAAATACCAAGGTATAGCATAAGTACGTCTATTCATATTTTGTGTTAACGCATTTAAATACTTTCATAGATTACCAGGAAAATTTTTTTTTGCTTACAATTAATATTCGAGTCATTTTAACGCAAACCATTTAAATACAGTGAGTGACTTGGTCAAGAAACCTTTTGAATTTTAAAAATAAGTTTTTTACCTGTTTAGTTCTCAGATGACACTCATTTTTAAATCTGTCTACCGACCATTCCCAAACCCAAACTCTATATTTTCCCTGAAAATACGAAGAAAGCTGCCCTGCAGTACAATTACCCCTAGTTCTGAGAAGGTCATTTCATACTTAAAAGTATCCAGAGCTGTGTTTGTCCCATGCATACCCTGAACCTTCATTGCCTGAGAGTGCTGCTTTGGGTACACTTCGGTCTTGTCTGTCGACCTCGTTTTTTTCAGAGACCTTCACAGTCACACGTGGTACACCATGAGCGGTGCGTTTTGTATGAAAACTTTTGGCCGGTTGATCATTGTAAGTAAAGCCTTTCTTCTTAATTAGTAGTGTTATGTGTAGTAAATTTGATTCCGTTGGTTTATACTTGTTTTCCAGTCCAATATGAATGGTTTTAATTTTCATGTTCTTTGTAAAATCTTGAATACAGTGTTTCTGGAAAATAATATTAGGGTATTCTTATTTAATTCTTAATTCATTGTTTATATATAACAATACCACAGGCCTACCACAATACCATCTAAAATATAAATTTTTCATATTATTGATAGATCTGGGAAGAAATCTTATAAATGATAATTATCTGTGAACTTCTATTGAAGAAAATCAAATAATACATATCTTAATCTTGTTCATTATAAATATAATTGTTTATTGTATTTCACGAAACAAAACTTATTTATCATTTGTTCCGTAAATCTTCCATTCTTGTTCGTTGAAACAATGCACTGGTACTTAGATTTTTACGGATCAAGTATCTTATTAGTTAAAACAAAATTTTTTAAGGTTAGAGTACATGAAACTGAATGCTGTGCTGAAAACGAACTAACAAAAAAAAAATTAAATCTCTAAGGTCAGCCTCTATATCTCTCCCATTCTTAATTTCCAAATCGCTTATTTCTGAACTACATAAGATATAATTATTAATGTATATTTCACTAGATTTTTTTATACTTTTGCTGTATGTTATCATTTCCGAAATTTAATTTCCTTCGATTTTATAATTTTTAAAAGCCGTTCAATCTTATTTAGTTTTTTTTTTTTTTTTAATTAAGAAATATATTTATTTAAAAAAAGAAAATCATATCTATTGTAATGATTTCTTGTAGCATGGTGGATAGCATAACATCCTTCTATACCAGAATTGTTGAAACCATCCTAGGAATTTTAAATGAAAGTAAAAAATCCTTAGTTATGCTGTCCTTCGGAGGGAGACGTTAAAAGGTGTTCCTGATGTCAGGTACTCACTCGTTAAAGATCCCTTTCCTAATTAAACCTGGACAGGCAAAATCCAGGACTTCTACTGTAGCATCGTTCGATTAGCCATAGTAGCATAAGTGACATTAAATGAGCAATTTTAATAGAAATCAAAGGATTCATCATGTCTACTAGAAATATCATGGACTCCCTATGTAGCATCTTTCAATTAATCTTAGTAGCATAAAGTTATGTTAAATAAACAAAAATACAAATATATCTATTTACAGTTTACATCTAATTTAAGTTCTTATTCATTTTAGAAAGATCTAAGCATCTAGAGGTGTAGTTCATTTATTTATCTGAATTTTTATAGGGTTCATTTAACATTATTTTAAAAATTAATAATAACTTCTTAAATGTATAATATACTCTTCTTCAACTTAGTTCTCTTTAAAATGAAAATAAAAAGTTATATAAATATACACATGAAAAAATCTTTATTATAAACATTGCTAAATAAATTTAGGCGCCATATATCCTTGTCAGTTATCAGCTAAACAAACAAAGAAAAGTGCCGATTCTTTGTTTTCTAGCACTTAACTTGATTAATCTTTTTGATTGTATTTCAGATAACAATAGAATTTTCATTTATATTGAGTGCTGCTTTTTTAAAAAAATTTAATCTCATCATTCCCAGAATTTCGTGTGTTTGATGTAACATTTTTTTTTCGAAATCTACTTGCACGTATTCATTTCCTTGTAAAAAAAGTTGTACGAGAAGTTAGATCCAACTCAAATTATGCTATTTGGAGTAGTTGTTATTGCGCATAGTGCAGAATGCTTTCCCATTGGTCAATGGAACAGTACTAATTATTATTATGCTAAATAATTTAATTGCATTTATAGATTTTTTTTTATAGCCTGTTATTTATTATAAGTACATTTCCATAAATACGGTCCATAGAAATACACGTTTTAGGCTCCACAAATGACCAAGTCCCGCAAAAATGTCTATTGTAGTCCAGCTCGAAAACGGTAAATTGTATAAAACTGAAACTTCATTTTTTTTAGAAGGCTATGTACTTGAGATGTAACAGCAACTTTTTCATCAAAAACAGCAATACCAGAAGTCTATGTAAAATTTTATGGCCTTTAGCATAGAGCTTAATGCCGATATTTCAAATTTTCTTCCAATAAAGTACATTTAATTTTGTATTTTCGAGAAAATTAACCATATCATAATATTAGCATTGATAAAATAAGGGAAAATATATAAGTTTGACAAATTTGATGGCCAATTAAAGGATAGTCAATCATAAAACATATTTTTGTATGTAATTTTTTTATTTATTAGTATTTTTCTTTTTTTGACATAAGAACGATAATGCAGATAATGTTCAGAATGCTAAAGATTTAAATATATATATCTTATGCACAAAGTTATAAAAGATAATGAATAGTTTTGAAAATTTTAACAACGGAGGTGTGTAAAAGTTTTGTAATGCTCGCACTAGATTTTTAGTTTAGGCACTGCGTCTTTTAATATAATAAGTTCGTTCCTGTTATATATATATATATATATATATATTATTTATATTATATATATTTATTTATTATTTATTTTTAGTACACGTTTCGAAGATAACACAATTTGATATTTTAAAAAAATTAGGACATCCGTCTAGGAAATAACGCCACTTTTGGATCCAGTCTACTGTATTTTACTTCAAGTTTGTACTCAAAAGTTCTACTTGTTGATCGGCTCTGCTTTTATTAGATTCCGTTTATGATCGACCCCTCACGTCGCAATCATTTAAAATTCTATACAATAAGGATGCCTTCAAATGAAGAAAGACACGAACGAAGGATGATGCAGCCACATTCGCGACATTTTGCAAAGAGTGACTCACCGACAGGAAAGCACAATTGAACGTGAGGTATAAGAAGAGGTTGATGACAGTTGATGTGTGCCGCTAGCCTCAAGAAAGAATACTATTGAGATGTAACAGAGGCAAGGACATCACCGTAGCGGGATTCTAATGCCGTTCTTGAGTTTATCTCCATCCGGAGGTCCTAATGTTCTTCCATTTTTTGAGTAATGTGGGGTTTTATAATGTTTTTTCTTTGTTTGAAAACGAATGTAAATTATAAGTTGCATTTGTGATTTACATGCGTATGAATTAAATAGTTGGACAATTATTACGATTATGAAAATTTTTAACAGAAATAAACGTTTTAGGGTTCTCTGAGTTAAAACAAGTAAAGTTCCCAAAATAGTGGTTGGATGTATGTGGGAAGGCATTAAGCTAGAATTTTATTAACTAAATGCTATGTCAAGTTACACTTAATACCATGCATTTTACTAATTTTACGAAAACGGCTCTATTGATTTTAAATTAATTGATAATAACAATTTTTTTTTTTATATATATGATACAAGTTTTTTTTTTCTATTTAATATAGCTCGACAGAGATATAATAACGAATTTTCAAAATTATATTTTAATAAATATTTTTTTTTTACAAAATTTAAATAAATAAATATATATACTAGTGTATTTTGACAAAACAGTCTGATACGATTATAATCCAGCTGTCCATGATGTAATAAGTTTCTATTATTTTCTGGTACTGAACAAAAAAATTTTTTTATATGAATTTTTATTACTGCTTTGAAAAAAATATTTTGCTTCATAAGCGACTGTTTTAAAATAATTATGATATTAATGTTTTATTGTTTACAAAATCCTTCAGTATGTTTAATAAATCATTTATTTGCGTACAATTTTGATAATTTTTGAATTATGAATCATTTGCATCTGTACCTAAAGTATAGAAATATCTACTATAACTGAAGGACCAAAAATCGAACTCCTTTTAACATCCTGGTTTTAGTATTTTGAACATCTTTTTTACTTGAAAGTATTTGGTGAAAATTATAAAAATAAAACCCTTTCGGGCGTTGCCTTATTTTCTGAGGTCCATCGACTGGCCTAGGTTTCGTTATAGTTTGCTTTCACTAAATAAATTTTGGTATTTAACCTGGGCTTATTAATTTTAGAACAGAACAAATAAAATCATTAATCGAGGTAAAAAATAGTATCTTATTTAGTATTTAAATAAGAAGTATGGTTATTTTTTTCCTCGATTGCTGTCCTGTTAAAGATAACAACTCATCTGAGTCGAACACCTTAATGATTGTGCGACTTTGCTGTGATCCTATGAAATACCAGAAAACACTGTAACAAACTTATCATTTTGTAACAGTTTTGCTAATCCATCAGTAAGTTGCCCTAATTTTTGGTCGGTTCTCAGAACAGAAAGTTAGGCACATTTCCTAAATGGTATGCAAATGCTTCGCATGTTTTGATATAATGGAGACAGCCGCGTGGAAACAGAGGAAAGCATTAGGTCCAGTAAAAGTGTGAGACTGAAGATCCATTTCCATTGTCTACTGCACAGGTAACTGGAAGGTGGTGAGAGCCGGGAAACGCGATTTTAAGCCTGGGCTCAGTTTGGGAAAGTTTTGGAACTTTAACAAACTGCTCTAGAGGCCTATTGTTCTATTATATCCTCCTAAAGTAATAAATCACGCATCTTACAAAAAAGTTGTGCAAATACAACTTCTTGGCTTTGTCTATTATTCCCTGAATAACAGTATATCTAACCTTATGATTTTAATTTAGTAAGTATAAATAGTTATTTTTAGTATTATGACTCACCAACTGTAAAATCTTTGATTCTATACACAAAGCTCTATCCTTCTAACGTTGGTTTATTTACATTATATTGATTCATGAAGTTTACAGAGGCGTTTGTTTAAGGAACGTAACGTGGAATAGCTTCTGATATCTGGGGAAAGAAAAGGGGAAATCAACTCTTTTGCAGAACATAGAAACAGTTAATTTGTACGGTCCTAAGATATTTTTAGGACGCCTAAGCAAAACAAGGAACTAATTCCAAAGCCTTAATTTTTTTTCTTATTTATTCCGTTCTAGCATAATGTCTATTTCTTTCTTTAAACCTTTTATAGATTATTTTCGAGTAGAAGGGGAGAAGAAATAACTTAATTGAATAATTTATAGTCCAGATATAATTGCAGTTTCCTTATGTTACTGAGGAGGAGCGGCGTGGTCTAGTGGATAGAGCGCTAGTCTGCTGTGCTCCGGGTCCTGGGTTCGAATCCCGGCTGTGACAGAATATTATTTATTCTGTTAATTCGGTCGGGGGGCGACCCTAGGGTATGGAGACCCTCCTGGGGCAGACCAAGCCTCTATAAAGTGGGTACCTAAATTAATTGGGGAAAAACCTGGCGGCTGAGCGTGATCAAGGCCTAATCACCTCATTGCACTGCCGTTGGCCTAGAAACAGTACGTATCTCTATATGTACTGAGCCCAAGACCCTTCATGGGTTGTAGTGGTACAGGTTTATGTAACAGAGGTTGAGTTCTTAGTAATTTGTCTACATTTTGTTGGTTTTATACTGGACTAATCAACTCATTCGACTGATTTAGTAGAAAATTGAATTACGCGTTTAATGAATGGGGCAACGAAATTTCTCAACGGTTGATAAGAATCAATTTAAACAAGAGTTATTTTGAAATACACCTGTTACTTGATTGCCATAGTTATTCAAAAGGCTGTACAATTTTGATTATAAAAATGCAGAAGGAAACTTCTGGTATTATGGTATAGTGCTTTTTTTTTTTTTGTTAGTATATATATTTTTTAAATATTTCGTTAATTCAACATAATAGCTCAGTGTGGTGTAGTGTCTAGCATAAATTCCTTCTATTCCCAAGGTCTCGGTTTTAATTCCAATACAGGATTTTTAAAGAGGGTAAAAATTCTTGGTTATGCAGTCCTTTAGGGGGGACGTAAAATGTTGGTCCCGAGACTGCGATGTCAGGTTCACGTTAAAGATCCCTATCCTAATAAAATAGGCAAACTTTGGATTCATCGTCCGATTGCCCTCGGTAACAAAAAGTGACGTCAAAGTCTTATATTACTTTGTTTAAATGATAAAGCCAGTGTACCAGGTGGATGTGATTTAGTTCAAAAAGACGTGTATGCATTATCCTCTTCCTTCTTTTTATTTAATATCATCTTTGGCTTGTGGTTGTTTTATTTCATTGGATTTTTTTAAATAATTCAGATCTTGAAAAACACTTATCATTGTATTCTTTATATTTTTTATCAGGATTGTTTCATTCCTTTTACTTTCACTTACTATATATAGTAAGGGGAAGTATTGCGATCGTGAAAATTTTCGAATTCCAGTTTTCAAAGGAAATAGACATTTTAGGGTCCCTTGAGTTCAAATAACCAAGTCCAGCAAAAAGTTCTGTGTGTGTGTGTGTGTGTGTGTGGTAACTCCCGGGCGGAAACGAAAAGTCCTATGAAACTTAAATTTCATATTTAAGACAAATATACGCCCGAGACGTTACAAAACCTTTTTCATCAAAATGAGTTTACCAGAAGAGCCACTTTATACCATGCATTTTGCACCTTTTTATCATATTCTCGAAAACGGTTCCGACGATTTTGATTAAACTCGCTATATCGATGTAAATTTTAATTGGCTTAAACTTCATGTAGGTTTTATTCTGATTGAAATAGTCTGACAGGGCTTAAATGCCGATATTTTAATAAGAAGATTAGCCATAAGATTCTATTTAGTTAGAAGCCGATAAGATTCTATAAAAATAACTAAATCATCTTGTTAGCATTGATAAATAACAACTAAATATGTAAGTTGTGCGAATTTAAAAAACAAATAATAGAGAAAACTGAAAAAAGAAGAAAAATGTTTTAATGGAATTATTTGTTTTTGAACATAAGAGCAGAAACATACATGTATGATATACCGTTAGAAAGCTAAAGATTTTATAAAAAAAATATTATCTGATGCACAAAAGCTTGTAAAGGTTAATAAAGAGTGTTAAAAAGCCGATAAAATTAACTGATTATTTTAGATGATAATATAATTATTTTTTTAATAAAACACATGTTTCTATAGAAATCCAATTTGATTAATTCTTTAATAGTTTCTCTAATTTTTATCTCTAACTGTATTTGAAAATTGTTTAATCGACTTTTAAAACGGAGGTGCGGGCAACACACGACTTTCAGATTTTTTTTTTTTTTTTTTCTAACACGAATAATAGATGAAATAATAACATGAGAAAGGGTGTGAATCGTCTACTGATGTGACGCATTTTGGTCATGTAGTTCCTTCTTTTTTTATTTTAAATATAAACGTTACTTATATAAAGATAACTTGAAAATAATGTGAATAGAAAAAATAAACAATGATGTGTATGATGAGAATGTTTAACAAAACTGATTTTGTCACACTCTTATTCAACAGAATTATTTGAATAATTATATTATTAAGGTTTTCGCTAAAATAAGGTCTTTTTTTTTTTTTAGTAGAATAGGTTATATGTGAACAGGGGAAAACGCCAGAGGTTTGACTTTTATTATTGTTGGGTAGGTATCCGTGTCTATAATTATATTTAAATACCTAAATAAAAACAATTTTTTTGTTGGTGCGATTTCCTATTACATGAGTAACTTCAGATTTAAGGAAAATCGATGGACATTATAAATCGATTGCGATTTTCCGGAACCGTTACGGTTGAGGTTTTCCACGTGTTGCTTTCCTCTAGGAAAGAAATCTGCCAAACCCCCTTCGCCCCCCTTCCGCAATTAAAGTAAATGTCCTTAGAGGAAGTTTGAGAAGGACACTAGATTACCGAAATCAGTTCTGGTTGAGATGTCACTTGGTGCCGACCCGAAGGGGGCCAACGGAACCTGCTCCAAGATCGGAACCGGATCTCTGGCCTCTCGTTCGCCCGGTTCTAGATTATTCAGAAACGCCTCGGTTCCGTTTAAATCGCCTGTTAGCCCCTTGCCGATATTTATATCTGTTGCTCCTTTTATTTATGTCAGTATTAGCCCAGTTCTGCCACGTGATCAGAGCGGATCTCCGGCGTTCAGGAGAAACGTCTTCGACTGGTTTGCTCTGCGATTTACTGTCTTATTACTACCTCTTAGATGAATAATGAGTAAATTCTCTCTGAGAACGTCTGCACAAGAAACCAAAGTACAATAACTAAAGTTTCTTGTGCATGGCATTAAAAAAGTCATAGTTTTCAATGATATTGCCACTAGACTTATAATTATGCACTTAATTAAAATGATGTAGATGATTGATAATTAAAATGGACAAACTTGGGTGGTTTATTTTCATTTCGCAAATACGTTATTGCTTTTAACTCCTAAATACGTTTTTTATACTGAAGACGTCAATAAATAAATTCCTTTTTATGGTGGTGTTTTTTAGAAACAAAATCTCTGTTATTAACCATTAAACTTAAACATTAAACATTAGTAAAAAATGGTATTATCGACGATTAAATGTCTAATATTATTATTTGCAAATGTTTTTTGAACACTTTCTGACAGAAGAGAAATAGAACGAAGCCAAGTGTGTATGTTTACCTCTTACATTCCTTAAGTAAAAGAACACATGAGATAAATAAATGAAGGAAGAGTAAATTTATACACTGGCTTGACAGGTATGAAAAAAAGAACTATGAGTGTGTTGAGACAGTAAGAACTTGAAATCATTAAATCAGAATCTGTAGTTCTTACTTGTAGTTTTTTTTTTAAAGTGAAAACTTCTTCAGCTATAGTTATTTCTTAATTTTCGTTTTTTTTTTTATTTCGTAACAATGGAAACGCTACCGACATACTCTAGACTGGCGCATGCGCTCTGTGTATACCTTTCTATTAGAGATAGGATAACGATATTCACGTTATCGATATCGGTGTAATATCGGCACAAAAATATCGATATTTATAATGCTTTATTTCAGTATTTAGTTGAATTAAAATCAGTTGCAAATGAATGAGTAAAGACATCGTAGATAAACTGTTTTAGAACTTACCTCTTACTGTATTTAAAGTAATATAATGAATGTCTTAATTCTCTTGACTCTAAATATCGATATTTGTAAATATTATTAAAACATTACTTTGCATGAAAACATTTAAACATACGAAGGAAAATCATGATGATCTTACTGTCAATATTTAAATCGTTGGTAAGGGAAATCGAAAAGAATATCTTGATCATATAAACATAGAAATTAAATTCATTTTAATAATTTATATTTCAATTAAGCACAACAAAGGATCACTTGTAGCTGGGTGGCTAGCGTAACAGCCTCCCATGCTAAAGGTCACGGGTTCAAACCCGCAGGTGGTCCTAGGATTTTTTAATGGGAGTAAAAAATTCTTAGTTACGCTGTCCTTCGGAGGGGACGTTAAAGGTGGTCCCGAGCCTGTGCGATGTCAGGTACTTGTTAAAGATCCCTATCCTAATATAACCTGGATAGACAAAATTTAGGACTCCACTGTAGCATCGTCCGATTAGCCATAGTAGCATAAAGTGACGTTAAATAAATAAACAAACAAACAAACAATTAAGCACAACGTATATTTCATTGCTAATTAAAGCATGTGTTTTTTATTTACTTGGGAGAGAAACTGAGGTTATGTATGTGAATTATAATGCTTATTTCTAAATGTCTAAATTTCCTTGATACAAATGGCTGGTCCATAAAGAAAAAAATTCGCTTGTGTACCACCAACTCATACATTCAGATTACAATGATATAATTCAAGATGTTATATCTCTATAGGGTGATAGTGTTTTAGAATTAAATGAAACAATAATAAAAAAACAATATGTATTCTCAACATAATCTAGTTTAACGAACGTACACTTCTTTCCAACACAATATCAAAGCAAATTGATGAAAAAAAAAAAAAAAAAGTTTTATTTCTATCGGCAGTCACTATGACTGAGCGAATTGTATTTATTAATCTGTATCACCAAAAAAAGAATCTCTCTGCTCTGATTAATATTCAGTTGCTTGATCGGTGGCTAACCTGGCTTTAACTGCATTCCAATGAGATGCGCGCATTCGGCCCCAAGCACGAGTATAATACGTACCAGTAAAATATCATTAATATAATTAACAATTATCTCGTAAATTGAAATTTCCTTTGAGGTAGAATTGCCTTCTGCGTTGGCTCAAAAATTACATTCAACCTTGGCAATAATTACTGGGCTGAAGATACAATTTTTGTTTCATTTCAGTTTGGCAAATGATACGGTCGAAGGGTCCCTGTTTGAATTCAAATGTTAAATTAAGTGAGCGGAAAATGTGCCTGTAATAGGAGTGATGATCTAAGCTCCTAATTTTATCTAAATGAAAATAAAAAAATTCAGTTCTATTCAATTATAGCCCAAATTAATTGAATTTTGATTGAAAAGGCTTTCAATTAATAACCTGCAACAATTGAGACGTTGATTTCCAAAAGGTACTTACGGACATTTTTCACGAAATTGATATTTTTACATATTTATATTCTCCTCATCTAGTTTTATCTGAATCTTAAATTTGATTGTATTTAATGAATACTCATGTCCTTTAATAACGTGATTTAGAAATGCTATTAATTTCTTAAGATTCTTATTACACATTTAGTTTCATTTTAAATGATGCCAGAACATTTCATTTCATAACTTTAATATGGTTTTATTAATATAGTAAAGAAATAATTCTAGATTTTAATGCAAAAAGAATCAAATTAGCTAGTTTAATAATATAGTAATGAGAGATTTTCGCGCTTCCTGTAAAATTCCCCAGAATGGATATAGTACCTTTTAGAAATCAATGTCTCAATTTAAGCTTCATATCCGAGAAATTTAAAGTTACTGCTTTTGAATCATAATAACAGTTATTGAAAATGGTTTCACGACGCTTTAACAATCGTTGGATGAAAAAAAAAATACTTTCAAAAATGTCGCCGTTGGAGAACACATCATGCACTAGCACAATGACTAGTTACTCCTAATAACAATTAACTATTAGTCTCATATTTTTTTAAACTTCTTATAATATTTACAATTAATTTTTAACAAATTCATCATGCAAAATATCGTTGTTGTAGAGAAGTAAAATGATTTGTCTGAAGATCTGCGGCACAACAATGAAATGTTGAAGTTTGAATGTGCCATAAGTGTAATTATAAATATATGTAGTTGAAGATACTTTTCTACACGATACCTTGATTACCAGAGTCTTGACCGAGCATGCGTCGTGCGGATACATTTGTTTCTTTCCAACACGAGACCAGAATGTGCCAATCAGTTGTTTGTTTTTTTATTCAACGTTACTTTATGTATATTCGCTTATTGGCAATGCTACAGTAGGAGGCCTAATACTTGCCTATCCGGGTTTAATTAGTATAGAGAACTTTAACTAGTACCTGACATCACACGGGCTTGACATCAAGACAACTATTTTACGTGCCCTCAGAAGAATAAATTAAGACTTTTTACTCCCTTTAAAAAAAAAATCTAGGTCTATCTGCTGGATTTGAACCCACGACTCACAAGCGGTCCGCAAACTCCCTGGGTTCTGTGAGATGTCTTTGGGAAATATTATTAAATTATCTTAGCGTAAAATATTTGTGAAGGATTGGCTTTTAATAAAAATCACACATTCTCTACACAGCCAAATTTAACATTCTAAATGATATAATTTCTCGTGATCACTGATAAAAATGACCGGTAATGTGCTATCACAACCTTAAAAGTGGTATTTTTCTCATATTTTGAAAGTAATAAGCTCAAAAGATAGATATAACTTGTAACAACAAATATTGTTTGTTTATTTATTTAACGTCCCTTTATCCTGCTATGGCTAATCGGACAATGCTACAGTGGAACTCCTAAATTTTGCCTTTTCAGGTTTAATTAGGATAGGGATCTTTAACGAGTACCTGACATCTTTCAGGCTCGGGACCACCTTTTAATGTCCCCTCCGAAGGACGGCATAACCAAGGATTTTTTACACCTATTAAAAAATCCTAGGGCCACCTGCGTGTTTGGACCCAGGTCTTTGGCATAGATATAAAATATTGCACAATATTTGATTTAGTTATGATCACTTTAATAAATATCTAGGTCTTATTATTTTTAAATTGTAGTTATTCAATGATTTACGTATTGAAGTAAATTCCTAAAGTTTTCTTCTTTCTCCTCAATTCCATTCCCCTTATTTGGTCATTTCAGACATACTGAGTTCCAGTAGCAGGGGTATTTCGCATAAAATGTTCGTGAAACGTTGTAGCGCACTGAAAATTTAAATATATATCTAATATTTAAGTTTTCAAGGGTCCTTGCAATTTAAATTACTCAATGAAGAGGTCCGAGAAAAAAATATTTGTTGGGAACCAATGGTACTACCTATCCGGCCATGAAAGAGGGAACACCAACCCTAGTCATAGCATGCACACAAAAGTAATCATGGATCGGTTTGGAACGTAAGAGTAATATCTCTAACAGGACGTTGGAACGAACCTCCGGTTTTGAGATGGCCACGATATTCCCTCTGTCATAACCATATGCAAAGTGGAGGTTACACTCTGTTGCAGTAATCAAGTTGTATTTGTGTTCTATTTTTAAAGTTGTTTCTCTATACCAAGACTTGGAAATGGTTGGTTCAAGATTTGCAAAAATTGGAAAGACCCTTTGGGTGAGTGGAAATGATTGTATTTAGCGAGCGGTAGCCTTGGTTGACCTTGCTGCTGCTCCTGCCCCAAGTTCAAGGCTCCCTCTCGCTCAAGCTTCTTCGGCTCCTTTAGTATTCTAAGCCGTAAATATTGCTATTTTCGTATATATTTTCTTATTCACATTAATGTTCTGTTTACATCATAATTGCATGAGTTGAATTATTTTTCTAGTAGTAATAAATATATTTAATTGATAGTTCCAATGCACGATCTTGATCTTTTGTGGGATCACCTTACAAAACTTTTCACCGAATGACTCGAAAGTGTAGATGCGGATGAACAAAGTGATTTATTTTTCCCTCGTGTTAAGATATAACGTTTAGTCGAATTGGCTTCACCTTAGTATTTCTTAATTGCAATACCCTCATAAAACTAATCCCATGATTACCCTCATTATCTGATATTACAATGAACGGCAGTCATTCGTTTTCCTTTGAAAACTGTATTAAAGAACTTAGTGTTAAACGTTTATAACCCTTAACGAACTTGTTTGTCCTAAGTGTGATCCTACATTTAATAAAATTCCTGTGAAACTGAAATTTCATATTTAAGACAACTATGCGCCCGAGATGTTACAGAAACTTTTTCATCGAATCAGCTTACCAGAAGAGGTACTTTATACCATGCATTTTTCACCTTTTTTCGATTTTCTCAAAAATTACTTTAACGATTTTGATTAAACTCTATATATCGATGTAGAATTTAATGGGCTTTAATATCATATAGGTTTCATTCTGTTTGAAAATAGCCTGACAGGGCTAAAATTCCGATATTTTAAAATTTCTTCCCTTAAACTACCTTTAATTTTGTGCATTACTAAAGATTAACCATATCAGCTTAAAACATTTATGAATGACGGCTAAATATACAAGTTGGGCGAATTTGATAATCAACTGAAGAATAAAAGAGTAAAATAATTTTTTTATGTTATTTTTAATTTTTTTATTATATATTTAGAACAGTACTATAGACGTATAATATACCGTTGGAAAGAGAAAGGTATTAGAACAAATATTATCTGATACAAAAAGTTTTAAAAGGCAATATAAAGTGACGAATAGGAATAAACTTATTACTGATTAAACATTTAATATAATTATATGATTTAATCTTAATCATATGTCTCCAACGAAAATGAATACACGTTTTATTAAAATATTTGGCAAATTGAAATATATTTAAAAGTTTGTAAATTAATTTTTACATTCGAGGTAAGTGAAAGTAGTTTTCGTTGTCTATGGAAACTCCTGGAAATAATCTAAAAGCAAAAATCATCAAATTCTACTCTATCATATGTCTATGAGCCTTTTGTCTCTCTCTGATACCTTGTATGATTTTATTTGTACATCATTAATTTCTCTAAAATCTAGCACTTTCTAAATGCGGAAATGCTTTTATTACGATTCTTATTTCTAGGCGTGTTTAATCCTTAAAAAATAGCTAGTTTTTTTTTTTTTTTTGGTTAGTGGATTCTGTAATTCATTCATATTTTATATATTACTGTCCATGCTTACTAGGAAATTGTTAATTATGTCGAATCAACAAAACCAAAGGTGCTTAAGAGGAAAAAAATCAATTAAATCAATCAATAAAAAAAAGCCTGAATCAATAAGACAAGAGTCCCTAAAATCAAAAATTGCATCTGAAAAATACACAAGAACAAGCCCTTGAAGAGTGCATTTAAAATTTTTTTTTCCTAGAGTTACTATATTTATTTATTATTTCATTACAAAGCATGCTAAAAAAATGTATTCCTTTATATATTAAAAAAAAATCTCGATTTCAATCAAAAAATAATCTACTCGTAATTGGTTTTAAAAAAAATACTATATATTTTCTAAAATTATATAGTACCTATTCCAAATCAATATATCAATTTAAAGTCGCATCCAACCAACAGAACTCTTTTGTTATAGAAATAATTGACAAACGATTTAGTGATTTCAATTGAAATAAATTGTTAAAGGTAATCTAAGATGTTACACGCTATATAACCTAGGCTTTAAGAACAGACTACAATTCGTGAAATATTGTGGACAATGAAATACTAAAATGCATACAATACAATTAAAGGTACCTATGTACTATCAGTTACTGTGCGCAATTGAGTCTTTGCAATGCCTGAATGATTATTATCACAAACCAAGGCTTCATATATTTGTCATTGAAATTTTCCATTGACACATAACCCCCAGGGGTTTACGGACCATTGCTCGGGAACCACTGGTACAGACTGTTAATCCTATGAAGCATTTTAGCTTTTAAAAGTAAATATTTATTTCATTTTAAGAGATAAGTGAATGTTGTGTAATGCGTACCAGATTTTGAAAACTGTTATTTATCTTATATTTGAATATTACTATTTATAAATTACACTTAAATGTGTACCCAAAGTTTAAAACAAAATTGACCTTAAATTATTATATTATTGAAACTAAATATAAACTTGCTATACTCATGTTCACAGATAGTTAGTGAGAATTAATGGTTTATTTATTTTTTTTTTTTTTTTAACCAATATTACAAAAAAAAAAGAAATAGAAATTGGAATATATGTAACTCAAAAACATTCCAATCAGTATGACATTTTCATCGTTGAAGAGCTTTAAATCACTTTTTAAACTTGTCATAGTTTGTAATTTTCACTAAAGTTTACTTTTTATGATGGCTTAATAGTTTTCATATCAAAACTCTACTTATATTTTTTCTATAGGATTTTCTGAATGATTCAAATTTATTCAAATTCATCTTTCTTGTGTTTCTTTTTTTACTACTAACTTTTAAATATGTTGGTTAAGGAATACATGGTATGCAATTAATTTGTGTTTATGTTATTACTTAAACTGGTTATTATTTATTTGGATGTAGTTTTCCTTGGTGTTATAACGCTTCCCACGAATATGATATTCTAAATTGTTTAATACCGAAAAACCGATGGTGTAATATAAATGGCTGGTTCTATTATGTGTGAGAAACCTAGTCAATCTGGGCTGTATCACATGCGTGCGGTTGAGGTTTTGACAGATTCTTCTATGGGTGACACCACAATAGAAGATATCCTTTGTAGAAATTGAATAGGTCCTCCTATGTCTATGGAATAGAAAGCAGCCGCAAGAGAGGATTATTGACATCCATGTCTTGCATCTTGTTAAGGAGATTTTTAAAAACTAGAAAGTTACTTTCTCTTGATGTTTTTTTTTGTGTATGTGATTTTCTAGGAGTAGTTTCATATACTATTTTTTTTTTTTTTTTTTTTTTTTTTTGTGATACTATTGCCACTATCTTCATTGAGACATATTTTAATATCACAGAATAAAAATGGTTTGGAATAAAATCTTTCTCGTTACCGCCTTATATCTAACTACGTAAATAAGTTCTTCGTAATCTAATGCGATAATATAAATTAAATTAAATCAACAACATTCCCAAAACGCGATCAAAATGATTATCAGAAATCTTTACTAACTTAGAAAAATGCTTTTAAATATTTATTTTAGATAGACCTGTAAGAATGAAGCGAGAAAATGAAATGCTTGAGTTTTGAGAACTAAGAGAGATAATGGACGATAAAGGTTCTAAGAAAACTAACCCTAAACTGTAATGGATACTAAGTACACTTTTAATTTATGCTTAATTAATTTGTCAGAACTTGTTTTTCTAATAGGTAAATACGTTTCACAAAGCAAAAATTACGATCAATATGATTTTAAATTAACCATTAAATATAACAGGCTTTTTGTACAGGCTCCACAGCAAAATGCTTCAGCTGGTCTTAATTGTGTGTATTACTAATCTCATTGATATAATACACAATTTTACTTAGCTTTTCTATCATGAAATATACAATATAAATGTTACACGAGATAAATACATAAATATCACAAAGAACTATAGAATATAATTATGAACGATCATTTTAAAAATACTTAACCACATTTATTGTTTTGTGATAATATAACAAAATGAATGAACAATGAACTAGCTTGGTCTGGGGTCACCTGTGCTTATGTGAGCGTAACACCCTTCTTTGCCCAAGGTCGCTGGTTCAAACCCGCTATATACCCCTACGATTTTAAAAGGTGTAAAAAATCCTTAGTTATGGCGTTCTTGGAAGGAAAGGTAAAATGGTGATCCAACTCTGCGCGATGTGAGGTACTCGTTAAAGATCCTTATCCTAACTAAACCTGGATTGGCAAAATTCAGCATCGTCCTATTAACTACAGAAGCATAAATGACTTTAAATGAATAAACAAGCTAGCTGAGTCAAACCCTTTCAAATTTGGACAAACTCATTAAATACCTAAAATATTTCAAGTAATTACTTACAATATTGTGTTAGTCTCATTTAATAAACATGATTTTAAAAATAATAAAACCATAATTTATAATAGACGACTATAAACTTTTACTAAAATAAGTTTAACGTTTTGCTCCTCTCTTATTGTATACAAAAATAACATTTATTTAAATCAGATTCATACTCCTTTAATATTTATGCAGTCAATATTTTCCCAAGGGTGTGAAGTCATGACAACGACACGTAGGCAATCGGGCCCTTTTGCTCTCAGCAAATGATTTATGGATGGTTATTTCTCTGTTCCCCAGGGTCGTGGTTTTATGTTATGAAACCAACACTTATACTAACAGTCCATCTAAAGCAAAATCATGGTATTTTCCTGAAACTAGTGCGTTTCTACTCAACCTTTATCTTGCTTTATATTGAAGTTTAAATATTAGTCTTGAAATTGTTTAGGTTGTGTTATTCCTTTTAAAAAGATGTTACATCGTATATTTTTCTTAAAATTCAAGTTTATATACTTGTCATTCTGCCAGGTTCGTAGCCAACACACGCAACAATACCTAGAGCTTCTTGTATAGAATTTTAAGTAGCCATTGTAACACATATAGCCACTATGCCCCTTCTCTCCTCGTATATGGAAGCACCCACTCGTGAATGTCTTTTGTTCATATCTTGTATTATGCATCAGTCTTATCATGTATCCCTTTTATGAAAGTGAGTCCCCAAATAGAAAGATTCATTTTTACTTCATTTCTTTGCTTTGAAAATAATGATATATCGAGATCATAAAATGAAATGTATTCAAATTAAAAATGTTATTGTTTAATCTTAAAAATGTATTCAATTTGAGAAGTGACTAGTCGTAATCAGGTGCGTCGTGCAAAGGAGGAATGTTCGCGATGACTTAGGAATGTGTTGCCTGTGCTTTCATTGCCATAATTGGACATGGATGACACTTGCTTTACCAGCGATGCCCTGAAGATCGATTCATCGAATCTACTTCGTGCGGCTGCAGAGAAAGTCGACGAGAGATGCCGAAGGACAATTAGACAATACCTGTTGGGAACCCTCCTTCCATAATTGGCTAAAAGCATAATTACCTTCCCTAGTTCTCATATTCTTTCGGATCTTGGGCTCTTAATGCCTTTCATCCTTTGTTATAATTTATCGCTTAGAATGGACGGAATTTTCACTTGACTACAAAAAAATGTGGGTTAATTGTGCTGTTAGGAATCTCTGAGCAGATGGTGCTAATTGCTGAGATGGACGTGGAAAATGCTTCGTTGTTGGATTTGTGTTACGTATGTGCTATAAAATGTATTCGAATTCGGTAAGGAGTTGAGAAATGATTTTATTGGAAGAGTTAGGAAAGTTAGGAGAAGAAAAGTTAGGACCTGAACTTAAAATATTAATAAAATTAGGGAGGGATATTAGGAATCGAAGAAATATTGTGAACCTACCTTTCGTCATCTTTAGGATAAAGTTTTGTTTGGAGGGAATCATGTTAAAGTTTTTTGAATCTGTATATGAGATGGATTTTCTTTTTTGAACGGTAGATAATAAAAATAGTTGAAACATAAGTGAAGAGAATTTTCATACTGTCTTCGTCTATTTTATTGGTTAATAAATTTTTGAGGTTTATTATTCTATTGTTAAGGAAGCAAATCTGCTGAATAATTTCTCTGATTTTGAAGTTTAGTAAGATTTTTTTAATTTAGAAGCAGCAGATGATAATTTAGATGTAAATGGTTTGGATATGGGGATGTAGTTTAAGCAGAGATTAATAGATTTAGGAAAAATAGAATTGGAGCGGCATTTGGAAGAAGGCCTATAATTTAGGCCGAAACGTCGGCACCAGTTTATATCTTAATTGTGTGTTCTTTTGACTGAACCCTGAACTAACTTCTCCCAATAAATATTTCTTTACAACGGTGATGGTGCTGTTTTATGCCGCAAAGTTGAGATCCTTTTGTTGTTTCACGTTATATACTAGGCTACCTTTCTAATTTTAAAAATGATTTCTTATTTGCATATTCTTAAAACGATTTAGGACAGATATGTTCATATTTATCAGTAGCCTCCTTGCAAGTTTGAAGTCGACCACTCTTCCCCTGCTCATAAACACCAGACCAATTAAGCAACCACTTCACAACACTGTCGCCGCCCTGTCTCACTTCCTCCTCAATGGCCCTGTGGTAATGGAAGGAATGGAGTGGCCCGTAGCAACAACTCAAATAGCTCCGAGATTTATTTAACACAGGAACTCAAATGGTGGTCGTTCTTGTGCCTAAATTGGGAATTATCACCTTCCTCCAAGCTACCACTTCTCCCCTACAATGGAGGGGAATTAACAAAGCCCTCTGCTTTTTATTTGCATTGCTGTCGGAAGAAATCATATCTCGTTTTTATTGTTCACCTTTTGTTGCAATATTACAAAAATATTTGTTTGACTTTTTATTCTTACTTCATTCCAATAAAAATATCATATTTATTTTATTTTTATTGATCTCATTTTTTTAAATGAAGATATTTATGAATATTTTGTTATTTATTAATTTTTAGATGGATTTTATCAGTTAAATGCTAGAATTTTTATTTTAGTCATGAAGCTTTCGAAAATCAATAAAATCATCCCTCTCACTGTTTGTTTTTATTTTATATCATTTCTCACGAGATTTGATCCTTTTGACTATTTAATTGCATTGTTTTGGTATTCGTCTCAATTTAATTGGAAATAATATACAACAAATTAAGTCGTTTTAACGCCATCAGTCCACGTTGAGCAATTAATGATTAATAATTAATAATTGAATTTAAATGAGAAGATTATTAATTAATTTCAATTGTACACAAATATACTAGCATTTTTTATCTACTATAAATTGTATAGTATGCACTTTAATACTTTTTATATACTTTGTCGGGCTGCGTCTCCTAGGAAAACAAATATTTTGCCAAAACTAAAGCCTTATACATGTATTTGTTATTTTTTTTCAGAATTAACTAATGTTAAATGCACCTTAGCTCTTAGATACTTTAAAGTCCAACACTGGGATGTTTCTTATTCACCATATGCCTCAACAATCTAAACATTATTTATTTAAATTTACAACTGTACTTATAATACTCATAATACAACTGGTAAATATGATAAAAGAAGAATGACATGAAACAGACCTGTTGAAGAACCCAATGGTAGCACTCCTGTCTCAACAATCTAAAAACATTTTTCCTAATATTCAATATACGTTATTTGAAGACTTTGCCTGTAAAATTTGAATTTCTTTTTTTAGTAATTTGATCCCAACCGATCTAGGATGGCAGACAGTCATACTTACTGTCTGTATGAGAGTACTTTAGACCTTCATAAATTAAAATTCAATGAATAAAGGCCTTTAAATTTGAAATGTTTTCGACCTCTTGGTCCATTAGTACGAAACTGTATCATACTCTCGGCCTTATGAGTTTTTCTTCCTTACGTGAATAAACCACTGCTACAACATTCGTCCTATCCTTTCCGCCTCGAACCCAGCGATCCTCCGCTCTCCCGAGGACGCCCATCGGCGGGATGAGTTGAGGCTGGTCGGTTGGTATTGATCCTGGTCGCCATGGAGACTGGCTCCGGTCCTTCACCCCCGCTGTTCACGGTCGCCGCTCGCGCCACATTTCGGTCGCGGCAACCTCTGCACTGACCGATCGCTAATTAGTGTCTTCTTTACCATATCTGTTATCACCACATGGCCTTTTGGTGTGGTTCTGATTGATTAATTGATAGTTTCATGGGAATGACGTGAACATTATGCTAAAAATATGTATTATTCATGTTAAGGTCATATTTTCCTAATGAAATGATTGGTACCATTCTCTTCTTCCAATTCCAAAGATTCATTTAACGAGTTTACTCATCTATTATTGTGGGTATTAAAGTAATCTAATGGGTTTTCAGTTTAAACCGAACAAGAGGTAATACGTTAAGGTCCTACCCGCTCATAACTGAATTTTGTATTTGTATTTTTAATGACTTCATCAAAAATGGCCTGCCCTCCTTGTTTATAATTTTTATTTTACATCATCCACCAACAGGCCTAGGCCCAATTACCGGTGGTAATACATTACAATACAATGATTGAAATAATAATAATTGAAATTATAAGTAAATAGTAATGTACTACATACCAGCTTAATTTATATAATGAAAAAAAAAATATATATAACTTACAAATATCATAATCTAACAAAAAAGAAATAAAACTTTAAACAATTCATCATATATATATATACTCCTAAAAAATTAATTATATTAAGATAAAAAACAAAACAATAAAAGATAGAAACAAAAAGAAGCAGGGAAATAGAGAAATAAATATTAAAAAAAAAAAAAAAACTAGAAAAAATTAAAAAAAAAGATAATAACCCTTAATTTACACCAATAGGACCATGCCCCCGAGATCCGTATTTACACAATCCTCCCTCCTCGCCATGCCTACCTCTACGACGTCCGCGAGTTAGTTCAGCCCATACATAATTTTCAGGAATTTAAGATTGACTCAGAAAATATTTGAAATGATGATTTAAATATATTTTGTTTTTAATTATTTATTTTTTATACTGAAGGGCCTCCAACAATTCTTAGAGGAAGCTGAAGGTGAAATAATTTCGTTTCATCTCAGATTACACGTTTTATTATGTACATAATTTATCTTGATTAATTTTTTTTAGATATGATTCTGAGCCATATTAGGTCAATAAATGTGAACTTTAATGAAGCAATGATTGATTCGGGCTCTCGGAATTCCCTAAGAACGGTATATTGGTAGAGAATGGGGGAATACCGGGACCTGGAAATGGGGTGGGGATATTTATTGATGTGGATACCTCTAGAACAGGAGTGGGGGAAGTGCTCTGCCCAATCAATTCTCTTCCTACCTTTGTTATTCCTCTCATTATTTACCTTTTTACAGTATATCACGAAATAATAATAATGGTGAATAAAGTATGTAATCTATGGTACAAAATGAGATAATTGTGGGTAGCATTCAATAAATTATTACAACTATTGTGCAACCAACGTTTCGATCCTTATTGCGCGTCTTCATCAGAGCATAGATGCTTAGATTAGGAAACGTGAGCATATAATTCTTCCAATAGATGTTACAATGTTTCTATCTAGTATAACTGTCATGCTAATCTGAATATCGTCGTTGTACACCTCTTAAGTGCCATGAAAAATATGTTAAATTAACTCTTATAAATTTAGTGCACACTTGGATTTTAATCATTTAGAATTTATTGTTATATTATTTTTAAAAAAAATGAGAACCATTGAAAACATTTCTACGTTAATACTACTCCTAATAATAATACATAATGGAAATGGACAACCGTATAATAAGTAGTATCTGCGTCCAGTTCCAGTAAAGCAGTTGCTTCTTAACTGTAGCTTGTAAGCCCTGATGTCGACTCAAAATGTAGTTCGAAACGTTAGTTGCACAATAAATTGTTTTTCACTATTTTCTGATCATTTATTGATCTCCACCCACAACTAATCCTTCATCATAAATTAAATACTTCATTAACTATTAATATTATTATTTCGAAGCACACTGTAAAAATGAAGTGGATCGAAATTTTAGTGTTTTTCACTATTTCTGTAATAAATAATTGATGGTCATCTGAATTATCATGTTCTTTATTATAATAACATAACGGTCAAAATTTCAATATTCAGCATATATAATGTATGGATATAAATGTTTTTTAATTGTAATTCTTCGTATATGCAGATTATCCTTGTAATATTATATGTGCATAATGCTCAAAAATTAAAAAAAAAACATCGATGAGTATGTTAAAGAAATTCTACCCATTTATCATCTAGTAAATAATTTTAATTAATCAAGTGAACTGTATGTCTGCCTTTTTGTTATAAAGTCCCCTTCATTACGGCAGATTTTAACTTTTTACTTATTACTGTGCTCCCTGTAGTTTACGCTCTTCTTGTAATTAAGGACATCGCGTGTTACGAAAGAATAGGACCGTGAGGTACTGCGGAACACCTTCTATAATTGGTAAAACAACACCGTGTCATGGTGAGTTGAGTTTTGAGCTTTGGGAAATTGAAAATTATCTGAAGTCACATCAGTTATATTGAAAACATTATATGAGATTTCAATTTAATCCCTTAATTTCGAAAGGACTTAATTTGTAAGTAAAAATTTCCATTGGGGTGGTTATTGATTGTCCTAATAATAGCAGGAGTTGACTCTGCTCCATCAAATAACTTAATCTTAATTAGTCGGAATTAACTGTTAAATAACTGATATCTTTTTTAGCATATATTTACTATTATACAGGAATAAATTTTCTTCGACTCACCTATTAAAAAGAGTGTCTAGCCACATGGATAATCGGAAAAAGCTAGGGATTTTAAAAACATATGAAAAATTCAGAAAAAATGGTCCCTAAATAACATCGTTTCTTTTTCTGTCAGATAAAAGTTCCAAATGCCTACTTGTTGTGATGTTGCTAATATCATAAAGCGAGTTTAATATTTAATATCATAAAAGGACAGGACTGTGGAGAAGAGAAAAGTCAACCTTCATGTGAAGGAATTGGAGGCGAAAAAAGTAAAACTGCTTCAAGAAGCTCTTCAAAAAGCTGAAGATTTTGCTGGAGAGATCTAAACATTAAAGAAAAGCTCTTAAAGTTTATATAGATCTATTGATTGTAAATAATTTGTTAATAAATTCGTAGTCAGATTTGTAAATATTGTTTATTACTAACAGCAGTATTCAAGTTCATCATGATTCAATTGTAAGTCAACTTAAACAACTACAATTTCAGCTGGTATCGGGTAGATATAGTTGAATCTTATCGTAAAGTTATTAGTCATTTTATTTTTTAATCTAGTATACCATATTAATTAATTAGTTCTTTGTTTTGTTTTTTTAGATTTTCACCGAGATTTTGCCAGGTAAAAGAATTCTTACAATATGGGAAAGTCGGGGAATCTCTTTGAGACACTCTGTTAAACAAATAAGTGATAATATTCAGTTCTTCATAAAATTCGAATCAAATAGTCTTTAATATTAGCTAGGTTTTATCGCCACCTCCTACTCAGAATACAAAACCTGAGTTTTCGAAATCGCTATGGGCCTAAGTGGAAATTTCATTGAAAATTAATGGATACTTTTGGAATTTGTTCAAGTTAAAAGATAAGTGAGAAAGATCCATCAAATTATGATGTTATATTCACCCATACTCTAGAGCTACTGAATGAAGCCATTACGTTGTTGCTACCTTCGTTTGTCTTAAATATTTATCCGTTGACCTCGAAGTTCACGGTCCATACTCGTGATAATTATTAGCTAATAGGTTTTGAGCACTTTAAGCCACTCGCGTTGTCGGTCTGTTAACCAACTGGGGTGAGTGGCGCGTCGGCTTGATCCTATCGCCTGCCTTGGTCTGCCTTAGGTTTAACCTAGTAATTTTAAGTGTGCCCAACGGTTAGTATTTCATTACGGATTTAATGGTTTATCATGAAACTTGGCTTATTTATTTTTTTTTGAACATTTATGTTCTATTAGGCGGAGATGTAGGCAATTATCGCACAAACCTAACATTGTTCTCAATAACACTTAATTATTTGTTTTTATTAATTTTTATTTCAATCCATAAATACGAAATACGTCTACTTACCAATACGATAAGTACTTATCTGTTGGTAGAAAAATCTGTAATTCATTTTAAAAAACCTTTAAGTTAATATCATAAGTATAAATTGTATAAACTTCGATTCAGATCATCTATTGAAATTTAGGAAATTTAAATTCCTCATAATAGAACACTGATTGTCGGTTTTTTATGCATAGAATGCTTACAAAAATTAAGTTATATAATAAATATATCATAGAAAGAAATAATCTTGAATCTGCATTTATGTTTGACATGGTTCACTGTTGCAGTGATGATGGCTCACATGTTTGAGCCGGAATGTCGACTAAATGGAAGTATTGTTTACCAGGCTACTGATTATTCCTACCTATGATAATTTAAACAGTCGACCATACATCCTCTATATAATAAATATAAAATGGATATGTTTCGATTAATTAGAATACTGCATTTACTGAAAGATTTATAATAATTTTAAAATGTTTAATGGTATGTGAAAGTATGCATTGTTTTTTTCATTAGTAAATAGGTCTTTTAACAGGTTGAGGTTATTAAAAAAATTGGTTATGAATCACTTTGAAAATACTCTGAAAATTAAAGTAATGCTTAGTTATTAGTATTATTTACCCCAAATTGATCAAAAATATATTGGTTCTTTAAAATATTTTTCATTATAGTCTTAGTTCATGATTTTTTCTTATTTTTTTTTCCAGAATATGAACGGTGTGAATGGACTGAACGGGCACACGAACGGAGAGCTGAACGGCTCTGGAAAGGGGACCTGGACTATTGGGCTCATCAATGTCCAATTCCGTTACTTGACTGCTGAGACCTTCGGCTTCAAGATCAACGCAAATGGGTCTTCCTTGAAGAAGAAGCAAATGTGGACCCTGGAACCCGTGCCCTCAGAACCTCAGACCGTGTACCTCAAATCCCACTTGGACAAGTATCTCGCCGTGGACTCCTTCGGTAACGTGACCTGCGAAAGTGAAGAAAAGGAGCAGGGTTCCAAGTTCCAGATCCAGGTCTCTGACGAGGGTCGCTGGGCCCTGAGGAACGTGGCTAGGGGTTACTACCTAGGTGCCTCCTCCGACAAGCTGACCTGCACTGCCAAGGTTCCCGGCAACCCGGAGTATTGGCTCGTCCACCTGGCTGCCAGGCCACAGGTAAGCATTCTTTGTTGTCTGCCCATTCACCAGGAAAGTGGTGACAATAGCTCATATATAGATGTATTGTTCGTCTAGAGCCTCCTCTAGTAAATCTGGTTTCTTCGAAAAGTTTCTTTTTTACTAATACAACTCCTTTAATGCTGATTTGAGGTTTACTTCGTAAAGGCTTATGCCCTCAGCAGTAAGCCACCTTAGAGTGATACGATAATCACATTTTCAAAATTATTTGGTTAATTTATTGAACTTGACAATCTTTTCTTTTTGTACATTTCTGTTATTATTTTACTTGTAGTTGAGTGGTTAGCATAACAGCCTCCTATGCCAAAGGTCACGGGTTCAAACCCGCAGGTGGTCCTAGGATTAATATTTAATGGGAACAAAAAATCCTCAGTTATGCCGTCCTTCGGAGGGGACGTTAAAAGGTGGTCCCGAGCCTGTGCGATGTCAGTCACGTTTATTAATGATATAATCAACTCATTAATAATCCATATCCTAATTAAACCTGGAAAGACAATATTTAGGACTCCCACTGCAGTATCGTCCGATTAGCATAAAGTAACGTTAAATCAATAAAAAAAATAATAAAAAAAATAGGCACTGCTTATTAAATATTAATGGCACTCGTATTAAAATACCAGTGAAATGTTACATTATTTGATCATTATTTATTTATTGAGATTTAAGAAGACGCCGAGTGTAAATACTGATGTGGAGTGTGCAACCTTTGGAAAGACCGCGACCTTTTCATTGGACCGGTTTGAGAGAGAAGATGCAGTTTAATTAATTATTCTTTTAAATAAACAACAGTAGTGTGGTTCCTGGGCAAAATTCTAAAAAAAATGTTCTGCATTTGTAGCTTTCTATTTTTCTACCAAACGAAATTATGATTTCATTTTCAACTTGTTCATAGACATTTTAATGTTCTAAAAATGAAGCTTATTTTTGAATTTAATGTAGATTTTTCATTAATTAATGCATTAAATAAATTTATTTAAAACTAAAAACCTGAACTTAATTTTTTTTCACATTTTTATGATCGAAATACTTTCAGTATGCCTAATCAATGGATAGTTACATCGTATACATTATTTCGTTTTTTTGACGAAAAGAAAAGTTGCTATGAGACTTGATTTGCGTTTAAAATATTTTAATGTGGTTTTCACCTTTATCATAAAAAAACCTGAACTTATTCAACAATTGATTGCTGTGTTGCCTTCACTTATATGATGTATTTAGTGAGGGAAAATATTGCGATCCTGAAAATTTTAGAATACTATTTTCCACACGAAATACAAAATTTAGGGTCCCTAAAAATTCAAATAACCGTGTCCCGCAAAAGGTTGTGTGTAAATGTCGTAGGTCTTGCTCCACATAACTTATTCAAAACTGAAATTTATTATTTAAAATAGATATATGCTTGCGATGTTAACTAACCATAACTGCTTTTAAGATTGGTGAAAAACGGATGAATTTGAAATACAAAACAATTTTATTACCTACTCATGGAAAAAACAGGAGGGTTAATAATATTTTGTATTTATTTATGAGAGACAAAAGATAAGCAATCGTTTTGTAGATTTTTATTTATCTTAAGCGGTTTTATTTAATGTTAAATTAATGTCCATTCTGTGTTACAAATTCCCAACATTTTTAATCCACTTCCTTGCTACATTTAAGTCCTAAAGTTACTTGATCCAACCACTTTGTTGTTTTATTTGTATTTGTTTATTTAACGTAACTTTATGCTACTTTGGCTAATCGGACGATGCTACAGTGGAATTCCTAAATTTTGCCTATCTAGGTTTAGTTAGGATAGGGATCTTTAACGATTACCTGACATCGCACAGGCTCTGGACCACCTTTTTACGTCCACCGAAGGACCGCATAACTAAGGATTGGAACCCGTGATCTTTTTATTCACCCAACCACTTTGTATGAGACATGGAAAAGTATTCGATGCACACACGCAAGTTCCATAGCGATCCTATGCCAAAATATACCAAATTGCTGATTGATTACAAACTGTTTGGCCCGATAGTATAAAATCCTCGTATGTTTGTATTTCTATCTTTGTGAAATTATTTTCAGCTGTAGTGTTTCAAAACGAAAGAAACACTATATTGTCATTTCGATCATAAAAATGTCCCTTTTTCTGCTATATTTTATTTTAAAAGTGTTCGAACAATATATTACCGTTTTTCATATGTTTTGATTAATAACATTTGACTGATTTCTCTCTTTAAAAGTATATATAAATTATATATACCGCTATAATTTATGTATGCATGTATGTGTGTTTTCATTTAAATTGCACATACATACATGAAAAAAAAGTTGAAGCAGTGATTTATCTAGCGTCGAGTCCTATGATTATAAAGAGCAGGAAAGCGGAACTTGCTTGAAGATCCCGGATTAAGAGGGTATTAGCTCCGTGTTGAGCTTAGCACCTAAGGAGAGGGCTTTAACTGTAGCTCATAGGATCAACCCTTTCTCCAATACTCGGCTTCACAATATTCTTAATGCGCATTATGTATCACATATATCCTATACCGTCTTTGGAGCTTTCGGTTTTTACTCAGGGCCCTGTGAACTGATTAGCAAGTAATCTCAGATTGTCTGTTGGAACCAGCCCAATTCCAGTAGACTGTGGGAAATCTGTGTAATTAATACTGCACCCTCCCCTCCTTGAGGCTCTTGGAAGACAAAGTGATATTAAGACGTTAACGCTTCAGAGGAGGGCTGTTAGCTAAATGTTGCGTGGTGTCGGTTTGATATAGCGGTGCTTCAGCAAGGATTCGCATTAGTAGAGTTTCCTTATCTAATCATTTGATAATTCCTCTCGCCTTCAAGGCTATTCTTCGCCATAAGAAGTTGAATGGTGGTTGATAAATGTTAATTCCTTTGGACAAATAAGAGAAATGTTTGGGATATATCAACATTTATGGAACTACACCAGCAATTTAATTTTATTCAAATAATTTTAGTTGTTACTTCTCTGTATATACAAAAGGATAACGAACTTCTTCTAAACCGCCAGACGGTTTTCACCATTATTTAGGGAATTCTTTCCTAGAGTTTTGTAAGTAAAATACATTGCAATATAGCTTCTCTTTAAACAGGAAAAATAAATTTTCTGTAATCAAGTCATCAAAAAATTATTCCTGAAAGAAATATAAGTAGTAATACTGACGTATAATATACCGTTGGAAAGCGGAAATTTTTAAATAAGTTAATATGCAATAAAATAAATCATACAAGTTGTAAGCGCATAAACTTATGAACGAACATACGATAGGGAAAGAGGGAGATTAATAGTTGAATGTGGCCACTTTCGTTCAGGATCTAAAGTTTTATTCTTCCAATCAGTATGCAAGTTTTTAGAAACAATATTGCTTACCAAATTTTAATTAGTTGTTAACGTATATGGTCATTTGTTGTAAATCTATAAGCTAACATTGTGATTAATGGTTTCAAATTTAGTATTATTTCATGTAAACAGATCTTTCACTAAAAATAAATGGGATTCTAAGGAAACTAAATTAAACCTTTAAAATTTGTTTTAAATAGTCATAAACCTAATATTATAAGAACCTTTGTTATTTCTATAGTTTTTGAATACGTGCATAGCAATTTAGTTTTCTTTATTTGAAAAAATAAAATTTCCCGTTATGTATCCGTAATTTGATTTTTTCATTTAAGCCGAGTATTAAATATAATATTTAATCGACGTTATAAAATAAACATATTTTCCTGCTAATTGCACTTTTCGTTACGATGAGCTAACACTCCCAAAGCGATAACTCCCTGATTCCCGTCAGACAGAGCTTTTTTAAAGCAAAATGACACCTCATTCAAATTGTACCCTAGCGGAGCAGCAGCGAGTCTTCTAGTTTTATATACAAGGACTAATATGATGGATATTTTACTTTGATAAACGTTTAATCAATTAATTTTAAGATTAAAACTTTGCATAAGAAAGTGCGTGGGTAGGTAAAATACATTGATGATAAGGTTACAGTTATTGCTATTAATTTCATTATATTTTACTAAATGGAACATATCTTTAAACAATATTTTATTATCAATAACGATATCAAATATTTCAACAACGTATCGAGGCTCTGCCGCATCTTCGGGTATATCCTTGAAATTTTCACTTATTAATATAATTGTCCCATCACCTATGTTGTGGATTGCCTTTATCAATAAAATAAATAAATAAATAATATAATTGTCCAAATTCATCTTTATATGTAATCTTCAAACTTAAAATTTTATTTATTCCACCACGCATAGTATCTATTGATCCCCAACATTTCAATGCTATTGGATTTGGAGAATTATATTATCAAGTTAAAATTTCAATGATATGCCTGAAGAAGAAACAAAGCCACGAAACGTTGTTGAAATGTTTGATGATATATTAATATTATTATTAATAGTCAAATATTGTTGATTAAGAGATTTTTCATTTAGTGAACAATAATTAATTTATTGTGGATATAATTAGTTGACCGTTGAAGTTTCCACTCTCCTACCAGACGCCCTGATGATGACCCACAATGGGGGTCGAAACGTTGGCAAACAATAAAATAGTTGAAACTATTCAGTTGTTTCATTTAATGACCGCCACCCGGACTAATTCCTTCCAATAATTAATTTAGTTCTTCTAAATAGAGAATAAGTAAGGTATTAATTTCTTGTTTTGGGAAATGTGAAGGGAAAAGATGATTTTATATTTAAAGTTAAAAAAATAAAATAATACTGATTATTACTATCGTCATTGACTTTATATTTTATGGCTATTCTAGGCAGCTATCTTTTTGTCTGTTTTTCCTAATGCTGTTTAATAAGTTTTATTTATCTTGTTGTTTTTTTTTTTTTACCATTGCAGCGTTAGATCAGTAACTTTTACTCGTATTCCAACCTCTTCATTACTCAATAATCCATCGTTTGCATTTCTCATTTCCGTATTCTTTAAAACCACAGATAAATTTGTTTGGCCTATAATCTTGTTTAATTTGTAAGTTTCGTGAGTTAAATCTTTTTGTGAATAATTTTTTTAACTGGAATTCAGTTGAAATCCCTCAGATCTATTTGCTTATATTGAAAAAGCTAATAATAAATTAAGATTTTTTTTCTTTCTAAAAAAATTGTTAAAACAATAGAAAAAAGTCTATTTTAAATGGCATTCGACTTAAATTAAATTGTCAGTAATTACGCACTACTTTTAAAATCAGGAATAAATCGCTCACGACGAAATGCAGCTAATCCATCTGTGAGGACCCTTTCCAGTTGAAGCCTCAAAGACGCTACTGCTAGCGGAGGCATTTTTGTTCAAAAATGCTTTGATCCTAACTAATATTCCCACGCCTATATGCCCTGATGATAAAGCATCTAATGCTAAATACAAATAAACGATCGGGGTTTCTTAAATCGCTGCGAATCATTACACAATGGTTTATTATTTCCTTTTAACAATATTAGGGTATAAAAGTTTATATAGCTGGTGATAGCCAATTAAGTAATATGAAAAGCAATAATTCGAAGGATAATGGCATATCACTACTGCTGATTTCAATACGCTATATTCCTGCTAGTTCTGAACCTATTTTAATGATTTTTTTTTCCTTTTTTAGAAAATTTAATTCTCTATGCATAAACACAAAGAGCTTTTAATACATAATTATTTATAAAGCTATTAATAAATTCTTTTGGATATTTATTTATTAATTAGGAGAAACACATTTCTTTTAAATTCGTTATTCAGGTTATACGCATCTTGAAAGGTAAGACCTCAAATTTTGAGGGGAGTAAACTTCTTTTTGGTCGATTACAAAGCATCATTATTAAAAATAATAAACCAAAAACAGCGTCCAGATTTGTCTCACCGAACAATGCCTTTAATTACATTGCTTACTTTGAACAAATAGCCATTATTTACATATTTACTGAATTACTGAAGGTGTATTTTTGTGATAGAGCATCGTGGCATGGAATCCTAGGAAACTACTACATTGTAGCAGGGTCAAGGGCCTATATGACAAGTCATACATAACACCGTCTACAAATAGATAAACAAAAAACAAATGCTCAAAGTTAAAATATTTTATATTATTAACTGTTATTGAGTTCTAAAAGTTCTGTTGCAAGAGGGGTCGATTCCTCCAATGCTATTTTCGTCGGCGACCGTCTGGAGTTGGTTTTTTTGGATTCCTTGGCAAAAATGGGAATGCGGACTTATTTACATTTCAACACTTGACAGTAATTGGTAAATGCGATTTTAGCGGCGTTGATTAATCTGTTTGTGGGAAAATATTAATGCAAGGAATAATCTTCGGAATGCTCATAGCTTACTAATAATAGTAAATATATAGCTTATCTTTAATAATAAATAACACATTTCATAACCTCTAGTTCAGTAAGTGTTTTTGTGCAAAATGCTTTTGTTCTAAGACATCTAACACCACATTAATTTTGTTCCTTACTTCGCTTAAATTAAACTTTTTAGGTCACTCTTTAATGAAAATCTTACGTTGGGTTGTGTTTTATTACAATATATTGATCTTTATCAATTCTTTTTTAAAAATAAATTAATACATCTTTAGCAATGAAATAATATTTAAAACATTACAAAGTATTATTATTTGTTTTAAAACAATTTATTTATTTTATTCGTTTCTTGATATTGGTACATATTTACGGTCTTCGAAAAACCAGGGTTATAAATTCTTAATAGTAAGGAAAAGTATTTCGATCGTGAAAATGATCGAATTCCAGTTTTAAACGGAAATACACGTTTAAGAGTCCCTGATTCCAAATAATTATGTCTCGAAAAAAGGTCTGTGTGGGTCCGGGTGTTTGTCCAGCGCAAAAGCTAAAAATCCTATGAAACTGAAACTACATATTTAAGATGACTATACTCCCGAGATGTTACAGCAACTTTATCATCAAAATCAGCTAACCAGAAGAGCCACTTTATACTACACATTTTGCACCATTTTACGATTTAGTCAAAAACGGCTTTAACGATTTTGATTAAACTTGCTATACCGATGAAAATTTAATCGGCTTTAATATTATGTAGGTTTTTTTTTTCTGATTGAAATAGTCTGACAGGGCTTGAATGCCGAGATTTTCATCCTCAAAAGTACTTTTAATTATGAAGATTTCAAAAAAATAGGCTCATCATCTTATTTGCATTGATAAATGACGAATAAATATGCATGTTGAGCGAATTTGATAAACAACTAAAGGAGAAAAGTGGAAACATATTTTTTATGCTATTTTTGTGTTTTTGAACTCAAGAATAGTAATATAGACATATGATATACCATTGGATAGCTAAAGATTTTAGAAAAATATTAATATAATACACGGAATTGTAAATGTTAATGGAGAGTGATGAAAAGCCGATAATACTGATTGTTTTAGATAAAAATATAATAGATTATTTAATGTAACACATATTTCTATTTATTTTTATCTCTAAATGTATTCAAAAATTCTTAAATTGATTTTAACAACGTAGTTAAGCGAAAGTAGTGTGTTGCGTGCACCAGATTTAAAAAAAAAAATATTTTCAATGTTTAATTCATATATATTCTGTCTGAACATGGAATAGAGGTGATTCTTGAACTGTGGAGCCTAATATAAACGAAATAATGTGTTTAACTTTATTGGTCTCGCTGCTTACTATATTTTTTCTGATTGCAATTGTGAAATTATGCGGTGAGTTTCACGTAAGTTGGATGATTTCAAGCTGATATGAAACTGTAGTTAGTAATCAGACATCACCTTAACAAATGGGACACGCTCGAAAGTTTCTGCTAATGTTGGAAATTTCTAATCGTTATGTAATTTTAACGAAATTAAGACATTACCTCTAAATATAATTGTATGCATCGACTGATTAGGATGAAATAAAGTCAATACAGTTTAAATTATTCACCGAAATATCTTCATTTCTCTCTCTTATCTTGTTATTTATTTTTGTTCTTGTTCGAAATTTAATTGCCTAAACATTACAATAAAGCTACAAAAAGTAAAAAATAAAATAAAATAATTTTTAAAATGTAATATTTTGGAGAATAAGTATATCAATCATATTGCTGACTTGTTCCCACAACCTTTACCAAAAAACAAGAACCAACTGGTTTAGAGTTTAAGTGCTTCATTTCGTATTGTTTCGTACAATTCATGCTTATAACAAATTTAACTACGAAAAAAAAAATATTTTATGCTACTATTAATATATTTTTGTTTCAATTTTTACCACCATTATGTATTAACCAAAAACACTCATCTTGTTTCGTAGGTAAAAAGATTATAACCTAAATTACAAAAAAACAAACAAAAAAAAACAAGAAAAAAAAACTCGAGTTCTCCAGATCAGCTTCTGCATTTTCTCTTGTGGAAGTCTATTTGAGCGTGTCTTTTTAGCTATAAATTTATATACTCTGAATTTTTTCCATCCCTAACTCGCCTTTTATTAAACTATTGTCATGCTTGAGAGTGAGGGTGAAGGATTAATTCCAGAGTTAAAAAGCAACGTGCGTTAACCCACTTCGTCACGTCGTTCTTTGAATACATTTCTTGGAGAAACTAGGGGTAGGAAATACATAAATAAATAAATAAAAAAAAGAAATACTAATTTACAAATGTATGATTTATGATCAATCACGACTGACTGTCATGGCACCATACCAATTTGCTTCAGATTCAAGCTACCCCATTGTTGTTTTATTTAGTTCCGATTGCCTAAGTGGATGTATATTTGACCTTCCAATCGTCTGGAGAAAAAATACATGACAGTTCGTGATGTTCATGTTTGCGCAACCTTTGATCTCTTCTATCACTCACTGAGGGCACTTTTTCAGACAATACTTAATCATAATAAATTTTCCTCACCCTATCATTTTGATTAAGTACCAAGGAAGCTAGTATAGCAATTTTAAAATGAGAGTGGGTACAGTGAAGCCCTTTAAACTCCATTCCTATCTACTTTCTTGATCACTAAGTCCAAATCTATTGCAAGGTGACTCTTGTCAGGGATTTAATTTAATTTTAAGCTTTGTTATAATATTCTTGCACATTTTGTGTTTGTACGTGGCCCTACCAATTACTTTTTTTATTGGTCTTGCTTTGAGGTTTGGTACTTTAGAGCTGTACACGAATAAATTATGATTCAATTGAACAATAGTTTTAGATACATTGAAGAAATTCTGTTAAAAAAATTAATAAATAAATAATAAATTTAAAAAAAAAATTAAAAACATGATCAAAGATATTTTCCTCTGTTATTTTTATAGAAGTAATAATAAGCAATTTTTTAGATGACTCAATAATTGATAATAAGTTCAGTTAAAATTTAAAAAATTACATTCTAACCTTTTTTCTTCGTTGATAACCATAAATATATTTTTTTTAATTTCCCTTGTGTAACTATTTATAATATGGAAATGGGAGTCTTGGATATGTTAATGCTATTGTTTGCTTTTCCTTTATATAGGCTTGTTGTTGTATAACCACAGGTCAGGCAGGTTCATTACCATGCTCGGAAAGCACTGGTCCTGGAATGCAACTCTAAATTTAGACAATCCCGTTTAGTTCTGAATATAAATTTAAATGAAGACCTTGAAAGCAATAGATCAGTGCTTGTTAGGTTTCCTTCGTGATTCGTGTGAGATCGACGCCAAAGAACTCATCCACTAAATAAAAAAACCCACTTTAAAGGTTTCTTTCCAAGTCACAGATTAGTTATTGGATCATAGATTCTTTAAAATATGTCCTTTAAACTTTTTATTCTTATTTGCCTCTTCATGTGTTAAAGAAATGTTTTTATTTTTAATTTACTTTGAATTTGAAGACAAAAATGGTTCGGTTGCTTTAAAGTACATAAGAATATAATACGATGACAGGATATGATAAATTTATTTTTTAATTCTAAATATCTTCTAACATGTTCGATAGGTTTGCTTATGAAGACTTTGTTGGAAACAACTCTTTTATGTTCCATTATAAAATGACAAGACTTCTTTCTTAGTATCAAGAAACTTATAAGCTTTGCATTTGTTTTCTTCTTATTTATGGAAATTTAGAACTGTAGTTCATATTACAAAAAGGAAATATGCTATATGACAAAAATTATGAAAATAGATAAGAAATTGTACATTGTCGGCGAAAAGAAAGAACAAAAAGATCTCTAGCCCATATTCAATTCAGACGCCTCAGAGGATTATCTGGAATCGAAGAGGATGCTTCTTAGAAGACAGAAATGAGTGGGCTAGAGTGGAAATTTAGTTATTCCTGGAAGGAGACATACCTGGTTTTGGCCAAATCAGCTACATATGGAACATTAGGTCATTATGGATGAGTTTAGTGGCATAGTAGGGAGCTTTGAGGATTTTGTGAAGAATTGTGGATTCTTAGATATTATTCGAGGAATTCGATGGTTTAGTTGAGTCCCATAGCTCAATTCCACAACCTCAGATTGGCCTTTATAATAGTAAGTATAGGCCTTTATAATAGTAGATGAACCTTCTGTAGGAAAGAAGAGGGTTGTCTAGTAAGTGTTTAGGTAACCGAAAACGGCGAACCATTAATGTATGGAGCTTCGATGTTAGGCGTTTGTCAAGGTAGGAGTCCTAGGTATCGGATCTGTTCAACAGAGACTAGTTGAGTGTTATTAAAGGATACTGTAGGGCAGGAAACATTTTACTTCAATCTTTCATTTTCCTAATATTTTATATTTCTCCGTCTTTTCACTTTCTAAGACCTAGATCTGTGTTGATAAGATTTTATTCTTAAAAATACTTATGGTAAATTAATGAGCTAACGGAGATATTCCAAAATTGCGATTTTCCACGTAGTTAGGTAGTGGAAATGAATTGACTATCATACAATAATTAAATATGTATAAATACCACTCATTAACATTGCAACTAATCAAATCTATTTTTCTTTTTCCAGGTCAACTTGCGCTCCGTAGGCAGAAAACGCTTCGCCCATCTCTCCGAAAACTTGGACGAGATACACGTTGACGCGAATATCCCTTGGGGCGAAGACACCCTCTTTACATTAGAGTTTCCGCAGCGAGGAAGGCGGTCGCTATGCCATCCACACTTGCAATAACAAGTACTTGAGCCGCGAAGGGAAGTTGGTACCCAACGTAACCCCCAACTGCCTCTTCTCCGCCGAATACCACAGCGGCCAGCTGGCACTCCGCGACTCCTCCGGTAACTACCTCAGCCCCATCGGATCCAAGGCGGTCCTCAAGACCAGGTCGCAGGGCGTCACTAAGGACGAACTCTTCACTCTCGAGGACTCTCTTCCTCAGGCTTCCTTCGTGGCTGCGCTCAACTCAGATATGTCTCAGTCAAACAAGGTAAAGATTGAATCTGTTTCATATATCCTTTAGAAATTTCCCAATCATTTATATTTAATAAATTATATTCGATTCGATAATTAGACTGGTTCCACATAGCAAAACTAAGATTGTGTGCCTATATTTTAAAACTGATGAATAGACACTTATTCCATTATCAACCATTTATTTGTAAGAATTAACGAAGGATTACTTCCGATTTTCAATTATGAAAGCGGAAACCGATTTGTTTATATAGATGGGTTAGTCTTAGTTAAGTTGTTATATATTTTAAAGGTAATCAAAATAATTTTTTTATGATTCACGACTACGATATTAGCATTAAATAAGTCAAAACATTACGACTTATTTACAGCATCACTTTTAAGCACATCCCATATCTTATGGTTATTTACACTATATCTGTTTCGTAACAAGAACATATTTCCTGACATTCCACAGTATATTGCTAATTGATTTCAGAAGCCCAAAAACTCCTTTTCTAAAAATATAAGCTAACTCGTCTTTGAGTCAGATCGAATTTTCTAGTTTCTAATGGCTTATAAATTTAAGTCAATAGTTTTCCTTTTAATTTCCAAGTTATTTTGATGATGCTGCAGATCAGACTTCCAATGTTTAATCTTATTTTATTGTCATTTTTTTTTAAATTATTGCATCCTGATTGGTTCCAAAAAAATCATTGATCTTGGTATATGTTACTAATGAGGTTGCCTGTAACAACATAAGTTCGAAAAACAGTAATTGCCTTCAGTTGCCTCAGCCCAAACACTGTAATTATACTAATGACTGTTTCTGCTATTTATACTTCAACCCCACTGTGGATCACTGTTTGTTTTAAAATGCCGTTATTTATTTTACCTTGTTTAAGCAAAGCGAGGCTATCTGAGAATTATCTTATTTATAATTGCATTGAACCTTTCAATACAAGAATTGTACCAGTAGGAAATGTCGATTCTTATTTTACGTAAACCACAGAGCATTTCCTTTATTTCGAGTGTAACTGTGTGGTTTTCGAGAGTGAGTGTTATTGTTGAAAGAGTTTGATTGTACTCCATTCAATCTAACCAGAAATATCTATTTTTCTTCGTTTCTCTTTTATTGCTCATGCAAAATCTCTTTTCAATAGAAATTATATACTTTATATAAAATGTATTATGCAATTTTTCGAAGTGATATATAAGTCTACTAGCGTTACTACTAACCTTTAATGAAAATGTCACTCATGACTATTGCCTACATAGCCTGATGCAAATTTTAATTTAGTAGCCAATGTTGCTAAGTACATTATTACTAAGGGGGCTAGATGAAATATGTTCGATGACGTCCTCATGGGTCTATAATATTTATTATTCACCAATATTACAGTCTGTCTTAGTAAGGACATTGATAATGTTGATCTGAGATACACAGATCCTTGAAAACCATAGACTATATCCCCAATGGTAAAAGACCCTGTGGCCGGCCGCGAATGTTGTACCTGGAGTACGTCGACCGTTTATGCAAAAAACGAAACAAAAATCGCCAAGTCAGAAATCTCCATGCAACTGGGAGCATTGGCAAATCCTGGCTCCCTTACGCTGAAATGAAACGCAGGGTGATGCAAAAGAAGAGATCTGAGATTCATACATCAGAGCCATACAATATTTACCGAATAGAAAATTCATAGAAAAAAATGTGATGGAGTAAAATAAAATAATTGAAGATCTTAAACACATGTACACCTGTGTACAATTTTTCACCCACAATCAGTGTGAAGAACTCCAAGGCATGATTTTCCTCCCATGAGTGGATGCGGGAAGGAGATCTAGGCGCTTCTCTAATACATCGCTGGTATTGATATAGCAGGATAAACATTTTAGTATGTCAGAGAGCTATTTTATGTGATTGACACCATTGGTACTGAAATGCTATTTATGCTTGTATATAATGCTTAGAAGAATTTTAAAAACTGATATCCGATCGTAAAATAAAGAACTATAATCGCAACGAATGCAGATTGACCTCATCAAGTCAAGAAATAGATTTGGGATCAGTTTATCATGAACAAAAAAAAATTCTGGATTATAATGGATAGTGATCAATGAGAAAAGTGTTAACAAAAATAAATAAGCTGCAGTCGGGCAACGTTGTAAAATAAAAGATCACTCATGTGAGAATAAGAGGACACAGTATCCCAAGATTATTAAATTTGACAATGCTAAGTTAGAAATAATAAATCCAAAGTAATATTTAAATACTTTGGAAATTGTTTCTATTTTTATAAACGTCCAAATTAAGGATAACTTTTTATTTTGATATGATTGGACTAATACGTGTATTAGGTCCACGCAAGTTCTTATACCACAAAACCTGGTATGATATAATACATCACAAGTTTATTTGCTTTAAAACAAGGTAGAGGAATAGAATACGCATATAAACCTAAAATTACAATAAAACAAAAATATATTTGATCTTGAAATCAGTTTCAATAGTTCATTTAAAAAATAATGAAAATTTGACCCTCCAATTAAACGGATATTTTTTTTTTACATAATGTTTCGGTCCATTCCAACTGATTGAGTCATTTTGTCTTATATTATAATATTTATTTACAATATTCGAAAAAAAAAATTAAGTTAACAATTGAGTGGTTTTTCAATACATTCGATTCATGACAAATGATACAAGTAAATGGTTACTATCCGTATTAGATAATAAAATGATGATTTTCAAAAATATATCAAGTACAAGGGAGTAAGTAAAGTATGTCTGATTATTAGCACTCCTAATTTTCTGGTTTATTGTGAATATATATAAAGCTGTTTGATTGGGATATATACAATAGATTAAAAATAAAACAATTAGCCCAGTAGAAATAGGATTTTGACTAGAAAAAGGTGGGGTAAATTTTATTTCTGGATAGGATTGTTTGTACTGCTCTCCTCATTAAAAACCCAAGTTTTCACACTTCACCTTCTGCGATTTCCGCCATCTTAAAAAAAACCTCTAAAAAAAAGCACTTATTTCAGTTTTCCCCTTCTAAATCGCTTCCAGGACTTTTTAGAGCGAACTTTGTGTTAGTAATTGTAAAGCACAATACATTTCCTACATGTTTGGTTTGTAACATGTTGGAATATTCGGTACACATAGTGAGCAACGTGGTCGTCAATGTTCGCAAAATTGTCGAAAAAACACAAATTGTCAGAAAAGTCGGTGGTTTCGCTTCAATAACCATTTTTGAGTACAGTTTATTGCAAAATACATAAGAACCAATCTTTTAGAGCATTAAATTTCTAACAAGTTAGATTTTTAATTAATCCTGATATATACCAAGAAATATTGAAACAACATTTTTACTGAAAGTATTTACCCCACCCTTTTTTAGCCAAACCCCTTTTTTGACCTAATTCTACTGGGCTGAATGCAAATTAAAACATTTATAGAAGTTGTAATTTAAAATTATTCATTATTTCATTATCCTCATTGAAGTTGTATGGATAAAAATAATATAAATAACAAAATGCTTCATTTTATATCTTTTTTAATGTGAATATCGAATAATATTGAAAGATTATGGACAGAAAGATTGAGTGGAATTTCATCAACGACTTATTTCGACGACTGTCATTGTAAGGGCTAAGAACGGGAACACGTCGACGAAGATATTTCTGCTTCTTCTGGAGCCAACCCCTTGGTCACGTACCCACTGAGTAACGGCTTCCGTCCTTGATTCCTGTAAATTTCAACTTCCTCCATAGCTCAGTTCCCAGCGGTAGAGGAGTACAAGGAAAGCTAAATAGAAATACATAGCTCTGCAGTCAGGCCATTGTTATTGCAACGCTTTATACTCATGCGGTCGTTATGGTCAGGCGCAGGTTTTGTTCATAACACAGAATGAGTCGTGCCTTAGAGTTATGACTGGACGGCAGGCGAAGCAGCGCATCTTTCAAGTGGGTCGTAAAGCACACGTGGGCGAGATGGTACCCCTTCAAAAATAAAAGACACGAAGGGAATGTTTTCGTCCCTTTGTCCAACGTGGAGAGCTTTCTCTGGCCTCTGGACCGGATGAATGGTTCTTTTGATGTCTGCATCTTCTACCGCTGGATAGAAACACTACAAAAGTGATGAAGTGTATTGGGATATGCATGGAATTAAGTATCACTATACATGAAAAGTAGATTCATCTTTATAACTTTCATAAGATTCGGTTGCCAACATGTGTCTCACAGAAACATATTCATATGGAAAATAACACCTATGCAATTTTAGGTCATTAACAATAAAAGGAGTAGGTTACTGTTGGATTAAAAAATCTTAAGTCATATGTATTTTTTTTCCTCTTATCCCCTTAATTTTTCTTTTCCGTTACTGAATTATTCCTTTTTATGTAACTTGCATACATTTTAAGGAATTGCGGAGTTCTTAAAAGTTTTAAAATGATTTTCAAAATGAATTATGTATGCAAAAGGGCTCGCTTCTCGCTGTTAGGTGCCCTTAAAATTACCCCTTAAGCCTATCTTATTCTATGATAACTTTATCAGATACAACAGCATTTTGCCATCGTTTGGGGGCTGGTAGAGGTATTAAGCTAGAAACTAGCGGATTAGCAATTTTTTTTGTAGTTTAAAAAAAACTTGATCTAACGTCGCTTAATAAATTCTTGTACAGGTGGGATGTTCAAAATGTTATGGGCATTGAGAGTTTTTTCCTTCCAGAGTGAAGTGCTTCTGCATATTTTTTTGACCATCCCATTTTGAAATTGCTGCAACTTCTTCGCTGTGTGATATGAGGAAACATAGGAGCACCGTACAGTACAGCAGAGCTGGCCGGATGAAGCTGCTGTAAATAATGATTTTTAGTCGCAAACTTAAGTGTGGCGAGGTGGGAGAGGGGCTAGTATGTACGATTTTTTCAAACATTATTTAGTTTTTTTTTCTAAAGTGACCCGCAAAAGTCAAGTGTCGGTCAAATTTGATCCTTAGGTGTAATATGGTCCTGGAAATGGATTTCTTCACATTTTCTATCGTAAACTGTTTAGTTAATTTATTTTTATTTTTTGGAAAGAAAAAAATTTGCTATCCGTTTTCTCAGGATTTGCGATTATATTTAAAAATCGAAGCTTATCCACGATTTTGTTAGCAGTGGTTTCAACATACGCCATTGCCTTGGATGAGTTAAGTCAGTCATATGTATAGTGCGTAAATGGCTGTTTAGACGACTTGATCAGACTTGGAAAATTGGGAAGGGGGCCCAATTTATCAAAATCTAAATGCGATCTCCAATTCATTGGGATGCTGGTTTTTTCACTACTACGTAGCTCTGATAACTCCCTTACTCTACAACTTTATTTTACTAACCAATTATCATATAAATGCTTTCTCATTGATTGGAGATTGAATATTTTTTCTTATTTACATATATATATATATATATATATATAATATTAATTAAAGATAAATGAGAGATGAATGAAAAACTTCTGAATTTAGTATACTATGTTACATTTTAAAAATATTTTCGATTTCAACATTGCGCCATACTACATTGAATTAAGTTTTTCTAAAATATTTTCTATATAAGAGTATCTGCATTATTTCTATTATACTTTACTGGATTTGTTCTTTTTTATTCGTTCGTTGTTGTATTTGTTCTTTGTTTTGAATTAAGAAGCCCTATTGTTTACATTTTAGTTTAAAATTCTGTCAAATATATTGATGATTAATAATCTTTATGATAAGCTATAAAAAAAAAAAAAAGAAGTAAGAAATTGACAAAAGTTACTTTATATATATATATATATATATATATATATATAATTGTTTCTTATTAATTAAAAATTATTTGATGCAATTAATTTTTGTTGTTTGCTTCAATATTTAAAAAAAAATCAAATTACATAATTTATTTTGGCCAAAATCGAAGAGCTGACCAAATTACATTGTATGGAAATCCTTCCCTTTTTGCTGGTAGAATTTTTTTAGTTGCGTTGCGCCTGTTTAGACGTTTCAATTTCTCGGGATTCCAATTTCTCTGGAGTTATTTTCCCACCGATGAGCTAGGCCACGCCCCTTTATCAAGGGTATGACCACGATTTCTCCAGCTCCCTTGCCAATTTTCCAGGGGTGATTGGCTCGTCTAAAAGGTCTTTTTGTATGGATAAAGTTTAATGAAGGCTGTTAAAGCTTGGGAGGGAGGGGGAGGGGGGAGGGGTAAGGAAGTGAGGTAGAGGTTGCACAAACCACCGCTCTTGATTAAAGAACAACTCTTCTTCCTGACACAGGTGTCTACAGTTCGTCGAATGATAAATTTTCCCTGTTAAATCTACAAACCGATGACAATTGTACTAAAATCTAGGGTAATAAGTGCAGCTTCATATAATATACATAAGTGTGATAAATATGCTTCAGTTAGATTAATATCATTGATTATATCATGATAAAATTTCTAAAGAAGTAGGAGATGACATAAAAGGCAATATGTCTCGAGAGGCTCTCAGCAGCCTCAAGTAGCATTATCGAGACCTTCGTGTTCAATGGCGTTCCTTCCTATCTCGAGTAACCAAGTCGAGGGCTCTCCAAGCAGGCAGTCCTTGAACGCTAACATGCGTACTTTAAGGCAGCGCTACACGGTGAGAAACAGGGGGGAATATGTGAAAACATAAAACATACTAAACATTTTAGTAAAATGCATTTTCGTTGCTGGCTCACGGACTAAAAAAACTACATGTTTTTATCTTATATGATTTTTAAAATACTTAAATTCCATCAGAAAACCTACGATGTTTATGAATTTACTATCAGCCTTATTTATTAAAATGAACAAAATATTTTAAAATGTGTTTATTCAATCGTATGCGCAAAGTTAGTTCATCATATGGTACTCAACTAAATTTGTTAATTATTACATTAGGTATGTTATTTTAAATTAAATTAATAAAAACCTGTACTACTATAACCCATGGGGGGTCTTGGGCTCAGAACATATAGAGATTTGTACTGTTTCTAGGCCAACGACCGTGTAATGAGGTGATTATGCCTTGATCAAGCTAAGCCGCCAGGTTTTTCCCCCAATTTTTTTTAGGTACCCTCTTTATAGAGGCTGGGTCTGCCCTAGGAGGGTCTCCATACCCTAGCGTCGCCGCCCCCCCCTCTCCCTCCCGACTGTATTAACAGAATAAATAATATTCTGCCACAGCCAAAATTCGAACCCAGGACCCGGAGAACTGTAGACTAGTGCTCTATCCACTAGACCACGCCGTTCCCTTAAATTAAATAATAAATTTAAATATTCAATTAACTACTTATTCCTTCTATGGTTTTAATAAATATTCTGCTTATGGAAAAATATAAGAAATTAATAACATTAAACTTGTTATTTGAAAGATTCATTTGGGAATATTATTTGATTTTTTAGTATTTGTTTGTTTATTGTTTATTTATTTAACTTCACTTTATGCTACTATGGCTAATCGGATGATGCTACAGTGGAAGTCCTAAATTTTATCTATCCAGCCAGGTTTTATTAGGATAGGGATCTTTAACGAGTACCTGACATCGCACAGGCTCGAGACCACCTTTTAACGTCCCCTACGAAGGACTGCAAAACAAAGGATTTTTTACTCCTATTAAAAAATCCTAGAACCACCTGCGGGTTTGAACCCGTGACTTTTGGATTTCAGTATTTGGATTTTATTATATAGGTAAGGGTTCGTTAACCATAACCGTATTCTCAGTTCATTGATTTTTTTTTCTCGGTGAATCATTTTTTTATTACTTCCTATCTTTAGAAATCGATGCCCTATTTTCTTCGTACTTCCTTTTAATATGACGTAATACATATCTTGTCAGTACTATATTTTTTTGATGTTTTGTATGCACAATTAATTTATTTATTGCTTTAATGTCATAACTAGAGAATCATCTAATTCGCACAGAGGCAAATAAATATTAAGGTGTAAAATACTAAAAATATAGATAACATAATAGGTTACGATACAAACTCTATCATGTTCGAGAATAATGCAGGTATTGTAAATTAAAAAAAGAAAATTTAACCTATATCTTACAACATTTTCTCTTTTATGGTTTGAAAACCTGAAAAGTTCAATTTCAGGACTACAAATATTGTGCTAAAATGCAATATATTACTATCACTAAAGTTTAGTACCGTATGAGGTTAACAACTATAAGAATAAGGTGAGTAGAATTTTCTAAAAACAAAAGTATCTGACAGGCTTGCCACTTTCCGGTCTTATTAATAATGATTTCTTGGAATGTATTGTTATCTTTTAAACCCGATATGTTATATGAAGTGTTTTTATTACGTCAGTTTGTTTGTAAGTAATAATTTTTAATATAAACAATTACCTATCAATACTGAAATTAAGCTATATTTGTAGGCAGTCGATGTCGCTATTCCTATTGCACATCTGTTGTGCATCCTCTTTAATGCTTCAACTACTCTTGATTTTGGCATCAGTTTTTTGCCCAACATATGATGCTTCAAGTGTTGAAAACCTCCTCTGCTTTACTCGTCTCATTCATTTTTTTTTTTCCTCCAAGGTTCTTTTATTAAGCACGTGTGTTGTGGGTCTCTAGTGGTATTTTTGCAACACAGAAAGATAAAGTATTCCGCAACTGTATGGTTGACTTTATTTTTACTGTTTATCTAGGAATATAACATACAGTTTATAGTAAAGATATATTTTGTGATGATACATATTTTATTTTAGCGGTTCTGAAATGATTGAGATTAAGATCGTTCTAGGTTAAAGTGAAATTTATTTAAAATTTCAATTACTCGTTTTTTGATGTCATAGATAATTAATAATAATAATAATTATTCTTAGCGAACCCGAAGGTTCGATGCCGATACCACCAAATTCCGCCTACACAGACTCGTCCAATGTTCACCATTCAAGCCCAAGCTCCCGAGATCAGCCTTAACGCAATCCTCCCATCTCCGCTTCGGCTTACCTTTCGGACGCCTACCAGTCGGATCAGCAAATACCAACTTTCTCGGAATCCGCTCGTCATCGAGCCCAACAACTTTACTCGCCCATTTGAGTCTCCGCGATGCAATCAGCTCAATTATATTCACAGGATACAAGTTCCGCAATTCCACGTTGTGCAACCTTCTAAACTCCCCAGTGGCTTCATCTCTCTTTGGACCAAATATTTTACGCAATACCTTATTTTCGAAAACCTTAAGCCGTTGTTCATCCTTCAAAGTAAGCGGCCACGTTTCACATCCGTAAAGAACCGTTGGAAGAATAATAGTTTTATAAATTCTAATCTTTAAGTTTTTAGATAGAAGCCGCGAACTAATTAACTTAGCAACTGAATAATAACACGCATTTCCCACCTTTAACCGGGACTTTATTTCTTCCTGGATTTCATTTTTTTTGGTTATAATTGAACCTAAATACTTGAATTTCTCTACGTGTTCAAAAGTATGACCTGATACATCAATATCGCCAAGATCGACACCGTTTCTGCTACTAATCATATACTTCGTCTTATCGGTATTTAATTCGAGTCCTATTTCTTTACCGGTTTTTATTAACACACTTGTATTTAGTTGTATGGTTTCCGTGTCTTCACCTAGCAGTACCAGATCATCGGCATATCCCAAAACCGGAATCTTGTCACCCATATTTAAGCCTTTCTCGGTACACATCACCTTTTCTATGACATATTCTAAAGCTATATTAAATAACACAGGTGAAAGGGAGTCACCCTGTTTCAAACCCGATCAAACCTCAAATCTCTCGGAGTAATTATGACCGATTCTAACTTTATGAAATGTTTCCGACAAACACATCTCTACTAGGTTTACTAACTTTCTAGGTATTCCCTGTTCAATCATGATATTATATAGCTTCTGACGGTCTATTGAATCATAAGCCTTTTTAAAATCGATATAAAGTTGATGGACTACACCGTTGTATTCCAATTTTTTCTCTAATATTTGACGTAAGGAAAATATTTGGTCAATAGTCGAGCGATTCCGCCTAAAACCACATTGGTAATCTCCGATAATTTCCTCAGCGTATTCCGTGATTCGACTAGTTAGAATTGATGAGAATATTTTATAGCATGCTGGGAGAAGAGAGATCCCACGATAGTTGTTACAATCCGTCCTCGGTCCTTTTTTGTGAATCGGAATAAGTATTGATTCTTTCCATTCTTCGGGCATTTTTTCAGTTTCCCAGATCTTTTTAACTAAAAAATGTATTTTGGAAACGCCCGCTTCTCCACACGCCTTGATTAATTCACTCGTGATATTATCATTTCCTGCAGCCTTATAACGTTTTAATTTTCCTATTGCCATTTCGACTTCCTCTTTACTCGGTGCGTCTATCCATGGTTCATCGCTCTGATATTCAGTGAGAGGAGATTGATTATTATTTTCCGTATTTAATACGCTGTCAAAGTGTTGTTTAAATTTATTTAATATCTCAGAAGGATCCGCAATTATATTGTTATTTGCATCTTTAACCGCATTCAATAGCGATTCAAATTTTTTACGCGATTTGTTTATACCTTTGTACATCTCTCTTACGTTATTTTCGTTTCGATGTTTTTCTATTTCTATTATTTTGCCTTGAAGATACTCTCTTTTCTTATTTTTTAAGAGTTTTGAAGTTTCATTCTTTACTAACCGAAAATAAGCCACATTGTTATCGCTTGGATTATTTAAGGAATTCAGTTTAGCAGTTTTTCTTTTTTCGCACATATTTTGACAATTCCTGTCGAACCAAGGTTTGTTCTTTTTATTTTCGATTTTTCCAAGACATAAATTACCGACCTCTTTAATATTATCCCTGATCTCTTCCCATAATTTGTTTACATCTTTGTGTTCCTCGTCTGAAGATTCCAAAGCTTCGAACCGATTTTTTACTTCTATCGCGAATTGTTTTCTAATTTCGAGGTTGTTCAATTTAACTAAATCAAAATTCTCGGGACGAATATAGTTCGGTGTTCTCTTTTTTGAATTTAGTTTTTGTCGAAGTTTCGCGATTACTAATTCATGATCAGAACCGCATTCTGCACCCCGATACGATATCACGTTAATTATGCTACTTTGCCATCTGTTTTGTATTAAAACATGATCGATTTGATTCCGTGTTTGTCCATCCGGCGATGTCCACGTATACTTATGAATATCTTTATGTTTAAATGTAGTACTTTTGATTACTAGGTTTTTCGAAATGGCAAAGTTTATTAGTCGGGTCCCATTATCATTACTATATTCGTGCAAACTTTCTTTACCGATTGTAGGACGATATACTTCTTCCCTTCCAACCTTTGCGTTCGCGTCGAGATAATTAATAGAGAGAGTATTTAATGATACCCATGATGGTTTGTATGTTTATTCACTTAACGTCGCATTATGCTATTAATCATTATAGCTAATTGAACGACCCTACTCAGGGAGTCCTAAATTTTACATTTCCAAATTTAATTAGAATGGGGCTCTTGAAATACCTGAAACACCTCAGGCTAGGGACGAATACTTTACGTCCTCTTCGAAGGACGGTTTAATCAAGGATTTTTTACACACTTATAAAATACTGTGCCATCTGCCGGGTTTGAACCTGCGACCTTTGGCATAAAAAGACATGATGGTTATAGAAGAAGATACAATTTAACGGACTGCTTTTTCACGATTCTTTAGTTATGTAATGAGCCTCACGGTTGATGAACATTGTTTCTAACATCTACCTTCACATTCAAATAATTGAATCTTTTTTTATTGCATTAAAAATTTATGTTTCCCATAGTTCAAAGTACAAGGCAATCTCCGATAGCCTTGAAAACGATTATCTAGGCGCTTTTGGAGAAGATATTTGGACTCGATAATAATTACGAAATTCCGACAAAAAGTTCTTTCCCTCAGTAACTATTTCGTTACCATATCTATCATATACATTCTCTTTGATATCTTATAGCCTCCTTATTTCGTCCCCCAATGATTCCTTGTCATACCCATCCCCATAGTTCTAAGGAATTCTTCAGTCTTGTAGTTACATTTCTTGTCTGTTGAAGGAGACCTGGAATTGTACACTAGTAAACACTTTTCAGCATATTATACAGTACCTACAATTCAAATCCTCTGTTCACCCCCGTTGTACACGCTCCAGGCCTTCAGATTTATACAGTACGGCCCACCCAACTGCATATTTCGAAAAATTCTTTCTCATTCGATCCTCAATCCTATGGAACTCTATCCCTCATTCCACCTGTCACTCCAACTCTCTTTCTACCTTCAAAATTTAATTACTTATTGAATATTCAGGCTCAATAGAATTGTGAATATGCTTTTTATTTTGTTGTTGTTGTTTATTCTCATTTAAAAATGTCTATTGTATATCAGTGATTATTAATTTGTTTATATGTATTTAATTTACTCTAAGATTCCAAAGCACATTCTGTTCATTCTGTATATTTTATTCTAAAGAGAAATGTCCTAGGATAAAAAAACGTCTTTACTCTTCTTGATTCCTTAACGTTTGGGTTCGGAAGAAGAAATATTGACCAAATAATAATTCAATCTTTACGCTCCTTTAAGGTTAGTTCTCTCCATTAGTCCTGGAGCATATAACTTACTGCAAAAGGTTTTTATGAGGAAGTTTGTCAAAAGCTTTCACAATTCCTATATCGAACTTTTGCGGTTAGCCGACCACTTTCTACCGCGTACGCAGTCGTAGTGTACCTATTTTTATTTCATTGTGTAATGTGAACTCTATTGAACTTCTGCTCGGTGTTAGTTGTGATGTAATAGATGGTGTGAACTTAAGATCGTGTGCAACGAATGCCCCTTTGCAGTTATTTCGTCCGAAGCTATGAGGAAGAAAGTTGTTTAGTTACAGTTGTTAGTTACAGCGTTAAAAATATGTTATGAAATTATACTCGTATAGCAATAAATTAGTTTGACTGAACCCATACTATTCTATGCATTATGTTTATAATAAATTTCGTTATTTTTTTCCTAACTATAACAAATGTTGTCATACTAGAAGGAATCAGTCCGGGTGGCGATCACTGGATGAAATAATTAAGTAGTTTCAACCATTTATTTTCTGCCAACGTTTCTACTCCCATTGTGGGTCATCGTCAGGGCGTATTGTAGGGGAGTGGAAACTGCATTCGCTCAGTTTCCATTTGCCTACAATACGCCCCCATAATGACCCACAATGGGAGTCGAAACGTTGGCAGAAAATAAATGGTTGAAACCACTTAATTTTTTCATTCACTGACTGCCACCGGACTAATTCCTTCTGGTATGACAACATTTGTTATAGTTAGGAAAAAAAATAACGAAATTTATTATAAACATAATGCATAGAATAGTATGGGTTCAGTCAAACTAATTTATTGCTATACGAGTATAATTTCATAACATATTTTCAACGGTCAACTAATTATATCCACTAAAATGTTGTAATAACTAAACAAAAAGTAATTTGATTGATAAATGGGTTGGACTATCTCCACGCTGAAAGGCACAAGGAGAGAGCTAAAGAAGAAGAAGAAGATTGATAAATCAATAAAATTATTTATCTTTTGAGGCTTTGAACGGATGTAAATGACCAAGGACCCGGAATAATTCAATAATGAAACGCATTCACTCGTTCTAGGACTGAAAAAAGGATGTTACGGAGAGTTAGTCAAGTGAGAACTCCCTGCTTATAGTGACATATGTTGCTCCATTTCTCTTAGATTTTCATGCTCATTTTATGCAACATGTTATTCTTATCGACCAATTAGATTCTAAATTAATTATTTCCAATAACTTAAAATATTATTTTACTAATTTTCTATTGTTACTACTAATGAGACAGGTTAATTATTTCAGTCACAAAATTAAAAGTAGAAGAAAGAATGAATTTTTAAACTTTAGATTCCTTAGCCCTATCAGATTATTTAAATGAGGATAAGTTCCAGCATATATATTTAAAAAAAAATTAAAAATTAACCTGTAAAAAATAAAATACAAATTATAAAAATCAACTGCACCTCTAACGCCCGTGAAGGGTTCATATATAGATACATCCGTACAAGGAGGTGATTAGGGGTGGATTCGGAGTTCGAAACCTGGACCAGATGAATCATGAATTAGTCTTCTATCCACTAGACTACTCTCAAAAAAAGTGTATACCTTTGTAAATTGATATGAAATATAAGGTCCGATTTGTTGTGTTTTTTTAAAATAAAATGTTGCTTGTACCATCCCAAGTATATATTATTGTCAAATATGTAATTTCAGTTTCGCAAACATGTTTTTTGTTTACCTAAAAAATATTTAGACATGAACAACTTTAAATATTTACGATTTCTAATATTAAGTATTTGTTTATTTATTCTATCCTAACCCCTCTATATTTCATCTGTTGGTGAATGAATGTAAAAATTTTAAATTAAATAATGAAACATAGCTATTGTTTTGAACTAGTGTCGTTCTTCGTTTCTTTAACCATTATTTGGTGAAGAGAGGTACGCTTTATTGACAGAATGGTGCTGCCGAACTTAATTGGGTTGCTTTAACACACCATACCAAATTTTTCTCATAAGCCTATTTTTAATACTGACAATTTCAAAACATTACAAATATATTTATTCGTTTCCTTTTCCTTGGACAAAAGACTGACCTGAAGGACCCACATTCGATTGACAGACGTTATAAATTATCACTAACCAACAAACTAACTCTTTATGTTAAGTTTTTCCAAAACCGATCTGGACATACGGGATAGAACTGTGGGCCTCTGCTAAATTACCAAGCATCCAAAGAATACAGTCTTTTCCGTCGAAATACAAATATATTCATTCGTTTTCTTTCTTTCATTCCTTTATTTTTTAGGTTTATCTACACACACAAACACACACACACACACACACACATAAATACATACACACAAGAAAAAAAACATAAAACTACAACAAATCAAAACAAATACTACTATATGAATCGACAATATTAAAACTCTTAGGCCCGGTTGCACCAACCGTGTTTAACTTTAACTTTACTAATCTGGATAAGTAAATCACGGGTTAGCAGAAATTCCATTGCACCAATCATAATTAGCCCTAACTCTATGTTAAGTGATGGTGTTAAGTTAATTCACCTTCCTACCTCGATTATCCGATGTCAATGTTACCTTTCTACTGTTACTTTAGCTTTCAAACATTGTTTGTCAGTTTCAGTTTGTTTTTTTCTGAATATTTTCGTGATATTTATCCTAATACACCGAAGAAAAATGAACACAATCTCATCAGATGAATACTCAACATCAGATAAAGATATAATACAATTGGTAAATATACTTTCTAGGAACAAGCTTTACAAAGTAAGGAGGAATCCATTTGAAATTTACGATGATGTGGAATTCATAAGAAGGTACAGATTTCGAAAAGAAACAGTGCTAAATATGATTGACAATTTTAATATTAATGCTTTTGAATCATATCCTACAAACAGGAACATCCATAACACCTTCAAACCAGTTACTCTTTGAAACATTTCTTGTGTCAGTTTTAGTTTGTTTTTTCTGAATATTTTCGTAACATTTATCCCAATACACCAAGGAAAAATAAACACAATCTCTTCAGATAAATATTCAACATCAGATGAAGATATAATGCTACTGATATATATACTTCCTAGGAACAAGCTTTACAAAGTAAGGAGGAATCCCTTTGAAATTTAGGATGATGTGGAATTCATAAGAGGGTATAGATTTCAAAAAGAAACAGTGCTAAATATGATTCACATTTTTAATATTAATGATTTTGCACCATATTCTACTTAACCTCAAGAGGTATTATGCTACTAGTAGTTACCAGCAGGTTCTTAGCGACATCATTAATATTGATAAATCTACAGTTTATAGAATTATTCCACGCATAACAGCATTAATAGCCAGGAAGTCAAGTGATTAAATTAAAATGTCCGTAACAGAAGTTAATAAAAACAAAACAGTGTCAGATTTCTACAGGATAAAATGTTTTCTTTGAGTAATTGGTGCCATTGACTGCACTCATATTAAAATCCAGTCTCTAAGTGGAGCTAATACAAAACTATTTTGAAATAGAAAAGGGTGGTTTCCATTAAATATACAAGTAGTGTGCGATGGGAACTTGAAAATCCTGACTCTGTGCATGACAGTTGGATTTTCAATTAAAGTGCATTACGAGTGAGATTTGAGTCTAGAGAATTTGGAGATTTTTGGCTTCTAGGAGATAGTAGTTATGGCTGAAAAACATATTTACTGACACCAATTATAAACCCAACAAATGCTGCTGTAGAAAAATCAATTGTCACACAAAAATCAAACAATCATTGAGACAGCGTTCAGTTTTATGGAAAGAAGATTTTCTTGCCTTGCCAATGGAATTCGAATGGATCCAAAAAAAATCCTAAATATTATTGTAGCTGTAGCTGTCCTCCACAACATTGCAATAGAAACCCAGGACATCTACAACATACCAGAACCAGAAGATTACTTTCCTGATGTTGTTTCACCATCAGAAATTATATGTGAAAGTGATATAGCTTTTCACAGAGCACTTGTCGACACAAATTTTTCAAGATGAAAGGAAATGACATAATTTTGTATAAATTGCAATCTGTGTTATTAAATCAATTAACCTTTCCCTCTTTTGTTGTCAAGTGGTAAATTTGTTTATATTTATCAATAAAGTCTGATTTTTGTATTTTATTTACATATTTTTTCCCCTCTAATTCAGTAAATTGATTAATAATAAAAATAGGTTAATTGGAAGAATGAAAAATGATAATAAATAATTTGTAGGTTTCTAAATCTTCCAAAAACAGTTTATTACAATTAACTTTAAAACGAGCCAACATTTCGAGGGCCTTCCCTATCATCAGGACTCACTAAAATACATCAAAAAATTATCAATTAACATTATTAAAAAACTTTTTAAATATTAACTAAAAACATTACCAAAAATTTGCATAACAATGTTACAAAAAAATTATATTTACCCGAAATTCATTTAAAAATTATCCATTTTTGATTAAAATTTTGTCAACAATTTATGTCATAAAATTGGTTTGTTTTTTAAATTAACACTAAGGAAAAAATACCCATTTAACTGACATATTCTTTGGCCCCTGATGAATTAGGGTCATACTATTTACTGTAGTAAGTATACACTGATTTATTATTAAATATAGGTCACTAAGGTAAGGTTTACAAATTTTAATTTCCCAATTACAGCAAGAACTGCTTGTGAGAGGTGTTTTCAATCTGTTTTATAATTTATGGTATCTTTTATATTTTTGTTTATATATAGATTCGGTTGTTTTTCTATATCCAATATTGTAGGTTTTTCAAAATCAAAATTGTGATTAAGCTGAAGACTGTGTTGTGCAAATGCTGTAGTGTTTATATTTTTACAATTATTGCTGTGTTGTTTGACTCTAGTTTTGATCTTTTTAGATGTTTCTCTTATGTATATCTTATCACAATCTATACAATTTATTTTATAAATAACATTCAGTTTTTCGAGTTTTAAAATCTTTAATGTTTGATAAATGATTATTTAGTTTATTATGGTTATAAGGCATAATTTTGTCTGTGGTGAATTAAATTCAACAAGTGTTCTCTTAATTTCTTTGGATAGATGAGGTATGAATTGCATTTTTTGATAATGGTATATATTTCTATTTCTTCCACTTATCATCTCTACATTTATCGCATTATTGATATTACCTATAATTGTTTTTTCATTATTTTCATTCTGGTAAAGATCTGTTATAGTTTTTTGTTTAGGTTTTACTATTTATTGTTCATATTGTCATTAATTTTTGGTTTATTATTGATCAATTTATTGTTATTAACGTTAAGGTTTTTTGTCCTGGGTTCATTTTTAATTTCATTGTACTTAATTTAATTTATTATTTTTTTCGAATACATCTAATAACATTTTATATACTATAGTTTTTATTCCATTTAGATACTCATTGTCTGTCTGGTTTCACAATACAATCCAGCTTCCTTGATATTCAATAGATCTTAAAATGTTTCATTATTAATTCTCAACGGTCAACTAATTATATCCATTATTGTATTAATATATATTAATCGGCAGAGTAAAACAATCATTTCAATATAACCTAACTGTCTCTGTCTAGAGGGTTTGGAGTTGTTAAATACGTCACGAATATGATGACGTCCCGCGCTAACCCATGTTTACTAACTCGAATTAAAAATTTGTTGGTGCAAATGGACAAAAACTTTAATCATGATTAGCTTTTAATGTGGGTTAGTTAACAGCAAAAGTTAACTTTAACACAGGCTGTTGGTGCAACCGGGCCTTAGCATCTAAAGACAGTATATATGCAATATTATATTAAAACTAATCTAATTATTAAAATATAAATAAAAATATTATGTAATAAACATAATATTAAGATTACTTAATTACCAACAAATTAATAGGACAAATGTATATTATTACTGAATTAATCTTACTGATATTACCTGAAATCCAGGTATTATTGACTTTAATTTTAATAAATCTTTCTTACATTATCGATATATGTTAATTTATATATCATTGGATACATTGCAGTTTGTTTTTTGTTTATTAGGGCTTATAGGCACAAAACCCTAAGGTCATCAGTGCCCTACTTTTCTATTTTCTTTTTCGTACCTATTTTAATCTTATTCTCTCGAATAAATATACATGTACATATATATATATATATATATATATATATATATATATATATATATATATATATATATATGTATACACACACACACACACACACACACACACACACACACACACACACACACACACACACACACACACACACATACATACATACATACATACATATATATATATATATATATATATATATATATATATATATATATATATATATATATATATATACTCGTATATACATATATTTTACGATTTGAAAAAAAGTTGCGTTCGAAATCATTGTTATTTAATTTTCTGTCTTATGATGGTATAATAGTTTATATCCATAATATATTATATATGGATGAATATTGGCCAGATAATCGACAATTTTTAACGCTTGCCCACCTTATGCAACGTCCGCCCTCGGGAATAAGCATCAGGCAATTATATTTCTAAATATAATCTTCTGAAGGACGTGAGTAATTTGGTGAAAGAAAACTTCATCATAGCCCTATGTTATATGAGGATTATTTTATTAATAACATTTTTATTATTATTAGATTTCTAGTCACATATCTTAAGATCTATGCACATATACTATCTCGAATATTTTGAGGAGAGGGAGAGAAATGCTTTATTTTATCAAAAGTGTAACTACACAAAACCGTGCTGCCCGGCTGTATTGGGTTGCTATCACACAGCGCATTTATCAATCTAATGACATGTGATATTGAGTTGAAATTTTATAAATTTACCTTACATTTATTTTATTTATCAATAGCTTTTTATGTTATATGTTATAATATGCAATATATTTTACTGTTTAAAGCAAAATCCATGCTAAAAAAAAACGGAAAAAAAACGTAAGTTCACACCCAAAGGACAAACAGTATCAATTACACAATTTAATAAAAATTTAAGTTGTTGAAATTCGATTTGATATTCGTTTAGGACATCCTAGGACATCACACTCCAGCTGTAAAAAGTGAATACCTGATTCTTGAGTTGGAAACATTTTTTCTGTTTGCATGATTTCGATGATGTAACACTACTTTATAAAGTTGAATAATAACCGTTGTAATAAGTTGAGTAAGTAAACGTTCACGTTGTCATAATCCTTGTTGCGTATTATGGAAGGTAGGGTGTTGAAAATATCATGTATATTTATGTATCTAATGTATATTTAACAATGTACATGCTGAAAAAAGTATTTTTATTATCACATTTCATGAAAATAAGAAGTGTAAATAGAATTATGAAACTCCTTTGATATTCTATCTAAATGATTAACAATAAATTGTACATCGTATTGATAGATTTCACAACCGCTATCGTACCTCATACGTGATGAAGTGGTTTCTGTTGAGATGGCACATCATAATTTTATTTTTCACTCTGAAATATCATTCACATTAAAAGGATATTTGTCAAGATAATATTGGATGTGTATGTCCGTAGACTGATAGTTTTTAAGTATGAAAATTTAATATAAAATTACCATGTGTTATAAAGTATAGCAAAGAGGTAATTAATTATCTTTTATAGGTTACTTCTCCCCCTTTTTTTTTTAATTTGCATTAATTAAAATCTATATTCTCCGCACGTGTTCGTTTTCTACACTCATTAAATTTTAAAGATATCTTCCAAATAATCGCTGTGGTGCATAAATGACTACATTTAATATAGCATAAAATGTGTTGTAACATTAATATTGCTTCATTAACATTACAATAATTATTTAAAAAAATAATATAACACTGATTAAAATCCTTATATTTCAATATATATTATCAATGCCTATATAACTTTTAAAAAGTTAAAATCATTGTTAATCAGAGCATATTTGTGTTGTAGATGCTTTTATAAATCATCTATGTAATGTTTTAAAATGATAACTACTTTGTGAAAAAAATAGGTTAAATTTAAAAGCCTCTTATGTCTTCAGTAACCTAATATGCTTCTAGTCCTTGCACTATCTACTACTTAGCATTGCAAAGTATTCAGTATACGCTTAGTATTCAGAGGCTCAACCTTACATTCGATGTCGGGAACGTATGTTTTTTCATGTAGTGTACTTATTAAGTAAGATCTAGATTGTTTTGTTTTAATTCTTTTTATGTATCTATTAGGTCAATTCTGGTTGTTACACCTGTTTCTTCTTCTTTTTTACTTTATTACTAAGTAAATTAATTGTTTGTTTGTTTATTTATTTAACGTCACTTTATGCTACTATGGCTAATCGGACGATGCTACAGTGGGAGTTCTAAATTTTGCCTATCCAGATTTTATTAGGATAGGGATCTTTAACGAGTACCTGACATCGCACAAGCTCGGGACCACCTTTTAACGTCCCCTCCGGAAGGACGGCGTAACTAAGAATTTTTTACTCCCATTAAAAAATCCTAGGACCAACTGCGGGTTTGAACCCTTGACCTTTGGCATAGGAGGCTGTTACGTTAACCACCTAGCTACAAGTGATCCCATAAATTAATTGTTTTAAACATTATTAATCGGATAAAATCTAAAATAATCTAATAAATTGATATATAATGTTTGTTTTTCACACTTCTCAGAGGACAGCTCAATGCTAGACACTAGAAAATGTTACCTAATACAATTTTGAGATGTTGAATCTTGATTTTTGATTTCCTAAATTGTCATACAAGTTACTTATGTCATACACACTTATGAGCCTAAATACTAGCTAATTCGTAATTTAAATACGTCCATTACAGTGAAATCAGGAGGCTGTGGGTGAACCCCCATTAATTATATGCATGAAAAAGTCCTTCTGGGACTAGGATTCGAACTCACAACCTTTGGCGTTGGAGACTAGCGCGCTAGCCCCTCAGCCACGGGCTCCTATGGAATACTCCTTGTAGAATAAAACGACTTAAAACTAATCGTAGATACTTATACCAACACTCGACAGAAGCTCAAATCTTCCTATTTACTTCAACTATAAAATTAATTATATAACCGTTATTAGGTCTATTTGGACTTTTGGCATTGAGCTTTGGAGATCCACTAAAACATCAATTCCTCTCGTATACAATCCTTGCAATCTTAAAACCTAGGAAAATGCTTACTGCTCCTTACTTTGTTTCTAATAAAATCCACTCCTAAAGACCTACATAACCCTTTATTTAAAGTCTTAACCCGAAATAAATGTACCTTTATTTATTCTAAACTCCCTACCACCACAAACGCACTTGAACCATCATCTATGGTACATGCAATCCCCATAATCCTCTTAGGCGACTGGAAAGAGGGCCAACGGACCTCCTACCTTAAGTACCTAATTGTAAAGGCACGGCTTCTTCAAAAGACTAGATGGAATTGTAAATTATATTTAAATGATAAATAAATGAAAAATTGTTATCATTAATTTGCTTAAAAGATGTACCATGTACTTTACGTTTTGAATTGTTTGTAATCTTTTGACTAATATTTTGTCAGAAAACAAATAAAGGACATCATTATCCCCTCTTCTTGCTTTGAAGTATGCACAAAACACACTTTATAATTTCCTATCCTTCAAAACTGGTTTTATCTAACGAAAATATGTTATTTTATCATTTTCATAGCATTAAAATATTGGGTTGTGTCACATGAAATGTCCATTTTCAAGGTAAAGGATTTTTATTAAAAATACGATATGAAAACAAGATAATTTTATTCGAAGCATTTACCTTTTTTTTCTACACATTTTTCCCAACGTGACACCAACTTTTTTATCTCTGAACTGAAAAACTCTGAGCTTTGAAGTGAAACAAAATCTGAAAACGCACTTTTTACTTTATCATCATTTTCAAAAAGTTTTCCTTTGACGAAGTTGTCTAAATTCCTTAACAGGTAGTAATCTGTTGGAGATAAGTCCGGAGAATATGGTGGGTGCGGATGAACTTCGTAGCCCAGTCAGTTCTATCAATTTTTGCACGGTATGTTTTGAAACATGGGGTCTTGCTGCCGCTCAGTGAGATAATGAGGTGCCCATATATCGAGCTTTTTTTTACTTTCCCAATACATTTTAAATGTCTGGAAACGGTAGATGCACTTGCATTTAGTTGTGATGAGAGTCCTTTAACTGTTTGGTAGGGGTTTCCTTCTACTGTACGTTTGAGGACATCGTTGTCTATTACGGACGGAGGTCTTCCTCGGGGCAAGTTTTCCAAGACGGTATCCCCAGCTGAAAACTTAGCAAACCAACGGCGAATGGTCCGTTCATTAACACTCCCTTCCCCAAACGCCTTGCAAATATTTTTAGCGGCCTCAGCTAGCTGAATGGCCGAGTTTAAACTCGTACAAAAATATTACTAGAAAATCGCGTGTTTCTATGTTCATATGTGGAGGTATACTAAAAAGTGGGTAATTGATTGGAAAGCTAATATTTATAATACAAAGGTAGAGGATTAGTAACTGTTTACTTTAAATATGTAAACATTCGGAAGAAAACAAGAGAGACCTGCAAAATCCTTTGTGTATTTCAGAAACTATAAAAACGGACATTTCATGTGAAACAACCCAATAATCTTCAGTATTTTTGTAATCACACTTATTAAATTAGCGTGTATACTAAACGTGTCAGTGTATTAATCTAATTTATCAATCATGATAACGAAATTTTCAAGAATTTAGCTTTATTATTTCACTGTGCTACAGACAAAAGAATCCACGAATTTCGTTCTCTTGTTCTATTAATATACTAATGTCTGTATGAACATGTACTACATCCCTTTGATCTGATACCTGATATTTTTCCATATTTTCTGCTTGCTAACATTGTTCGAGGAATACTTTATTATAATAAAAATTTCTAATACTATTATTTCCTTTTTAAGATAAGAAATTAATTATCTTTTTCTGTTTCAGGTAAGATTATCGTTTGGGTACTAACAAATGAAATGTAAGTTCAGATTTATTTTTTTAATTATAAGTGTTATAATGGAACTTTGAACTATATAAAAAAAAAAATTCTCATTTGATGAGATTGATCACTTCCGCTGTCGGTGTCTTTTTAAATTTTTATTAAATTGTGATAGGCTTTTAAAGAAGTTTTTTCTGAATGTATATCTTATCTGGTGTAGATTATTTATAAGGAAACTCAAATATTTATTGCCAGTTCAACATCATAGTCAAAAAATATTGTTATGTTAGATTTAGTGGGTTTTTATCACTATAATTTTCAAATGGATTTTCAATAACTCCTATCTTTGCCTAAAAATTACTTAATGACTGTAGCATGTCATAATCAAAATCATTCGGTTTTGTTGTATTAATTTCGGTTTGACACAAATGTTGCAGAAAAGAAAATTCATCATATTAAGTCAACTTTATACAATCCAACCTGCCATTGGGAATAAGATATTTTTACTTTCAATTGATATCCTGAAAATTTTCGAATTCGAGTTTTCACTGGAAATCCAAGTTTTAGGACTCCCTGGATCCAGATGACCAAGTCCTGCAAAAAGGTCTGTTTATGGAGAGTAAGGTAAACTAAAGTTGTATAAAACTGAAGTTTAATATTTTGGGAGCGTATGTGCGTGAATGTTACAGCAACTTCTTTAACAAAATCGGCGAACCAGAAGAGTCACTTTATACCTTCCATTTTGCATTATTTTACGATTTTCTCAATAACGACTCTTAGTGATTTTGATGAAACTAGTTATATAGATGTAAACTTTAATGGGCTATAATACCATGTAGGTTTCATTCTGATTGAAATAGTCTAGAGGGTTTTTATCTTTTTCATTTAAAGTAACTTTAACTAAGTAGATTCGTAAAAAATTAACAATTACATATTGTTAGCATTTATATAAAACGCGAAAATATATTATTTAAACAAATTTGATAACCAAATAGAGGAGAAATGAGGGATAATATTTTTTTCTTAAAATAATAACTGCAATATTGATGTAGACATAGATATAGATTACCGTCGAAGAGCTAAAGATTTTAGAAAAAATGTAATGTTATACATAAGGTAACGTACAAGATAATGGAGCGTGATAAAAATCCGATAAAACTATGTGCTTGTTGTAGATAATAATATAATGGATTATTTAATCTGAAACATATGTTTCCATAGGAACTCAATGCAATTATGTAATCTTTCTGTACTTAACTTTATTTAAAAGTTCTTAAATTGAATTTAACTACGAAAGTCGTGTGTTGTGCCTACGAGATTTTTCTCATTATTATTCTGAACACATTTTTTGTGGAATATTTTCCGTGTACTAATTGTAACCGAGGGAAAGCTATGTGGAGCGTGGAACTTGCTCGACCAACTAACTGAGCTGAAGGGTGCAATGCACTTTTTAATCGGTTGGCATGTATATTTTCCCTTAGTGATTAGGGTTTATAAGAGTTTTTCGAGTTGGAAGGATTTGAAAACGACTTCCTGTAACCATCAGAGATAATCTAAAATTAATGTTAGTTTTTAGTGAAAAATATATAGTTTAAAATTAGGATTTGCTAGTATTTTGCTTAAGTAAATATTTTCTTCCAGAAGACAACTGATAAATGAGGTTAGTTTAACAAATTTTACTACTAAGATTTAATTCTATTTTTTTATGTAGATAAGTAAGTTAGAGTAAATATGTTAAGTTTTCTTCACTTCGTTTATAACGGCAATCTTTTCCTTTTTTTTTCTAAAATGTTTAATTTTCCAACGGTACATTATACATTTATATTACTGCTCTTATGTTCAGAAAAACTAAAATTGCATCAAAACATATGTTTACTCCTTTCTTCTTTAATTGGATATCGAATTCCTTTAACTTTATATTTATCCGTTTTTTTATAAATGCTAACAAGATTTTTTCGAATCTACGATATTAAATCAATTTTATAGGAAGGAAAATTTGAAATATCGGCATTTCTCAATGAGCATGAAAACCTACTTGATATATAAAGCATATTAAATTTTACATCAAAAATACGAGTTTGATCAGAATTTTTTGAGCGTTGCTCTTCTGGTTTGCCGATTTTGTGGAAAAAGTTGGTATTTCATGTATATACACTTACTCAAAAAAGTTTCCAGACGCCCCATAAATAAATTCTTAGTTTTGAAACCTGAGGTTGGATTTCCTCCCACTTTTGACCTTCCATCTGCCAAAAATATTAAATTTGGATTACTGAGAGAATATGAGCAGTTACCAGAAATTGTTGGGTTTTTGATTATAGCCACTTCCTCTGGTTTAACTTACCGAAGAAGGGTTTTCTTATTGCGTCTCGACCACTGTATCCTTCCTTTCTTAGATTATTTTTTACTGTTTCTGGGTATTTGAATCCCGTAGTACCTATTCATTCTGATGGCCATTGAGCCAGTGAGAGGATGGTCGCCCCTGGCTATTCTCCAGCTCCTATCTTCCAGCACATGTTCTATCATCTGAAGATTTTAACTCTCTATGTCTATGTAGTCCATACTGTACAGTAGCATGTGACTTATTCAACAGATATGTAATTTTTCTTACAGATAAGCTCTGCGAAACATGAGCTCTCACAAATCACGAGAAACGCGCATATTGAAAAGAAATCAGTTTCTCAGACCCAAATAAAGTTATTACTGAACTAAAATTTAATTATCAAGATAAGAGATAATATTGAAAGTGTATGGAAACGTTTTTGACCTACCATTAACAAATGACATTCGGCTCGTTTTATGTTAATGATGAAATTAAATAAATAAATATATTTTTTTTTTATCTAATATTAGTATTAATAATGTGTACATTTGGACATTGTTAAGTTGAAAATAAATAGCTATGCAAAATAAAAGCATGCTGCATGGAAACTTTATTGAGTGAGTATTACAAAAACGGCTTCTACAAAATAACTTATCGTTTTTGGGCTAGATTGACCATACACACACACAAATCAAAGATTTTTTGGTGAAATCTCGAATTAAATATTATCACGATCGCCTGATATCTGGGAAATGATTAAAACAATAAACAATTCATCCTAATATTTATATCATTATACATTTATTCCCCCTCCCCCAATATAAATTTTAAATCTTAACATTCAGGCAGTCAATTTAACCTTATATGTATATTAGATTTATTTATTTTTTTATCCTATCTTGAAAGTAGAAAATGACGCAGACTGCGTGCCTGAACTGCAGGAGAGCGGTGCATCGTGTTTACGGAACGAGGGGGCGATGTGCGATTGTTGCGCGGCCCGAGACGAATCTCAGATAGTTTAGATCAGGGCTGTTCAACTTTCCTTTTGTTGTCGACCGCAACCACGCCTCAACCTCCTTGTACCGTTTGCCAGAAAAAGTCAATAGAATATAGCCACTGTAATATCTGCTATTTTGTTGTCTGGGAGGCATGCCCTCAGGAATGGATATCATTATAAATGAAGATGTGGTAGGAAACTAAAAATTTCAGATTTCGCAATGCTATTAATCTGTGTTTTTTAAAGTCGATTGCTGAAAATCAACTAATGAAGCTTGAATCTGTTCATAAGGGATTTATCAAGGGAAGGAAACTAAAAGATGACTGTGTCGAATGACAGTGTTACTAAGTACAGTAATTATGTGTTGTTTTACCATCTTTACCGAATATTCAAAAGAAGGGAAAACTGTCTTTAACTATATATTAATGATTTAAATCTGTACTTGTAACTTTGAATTCATTACTCACTTCGAAATTCTTGTTATGCACTTAAATCCTCCGTACCTGCTTTGTCTCGAATCAGCATTCCTGAAACTCTATTACCTGTTTAATTTCTCTGCACCTCTCCATAATAAACTATTTTATGAATAGCTTTTCATATACTCTACTGGATCTTTGACGTTATCTTGGGCTTAGGCAGGGGGAGTCAATAAGTAACTCCCTCCCTTACCCTAAAGATTGGCGATAAAAATAAAAATTATTAAAACAATAGATAAAAAAACAAAATGAGGTATTAAGATAAAAGGTGTAGTTAGGATTTTTAAGTACTTAATTTAGAAATTTATATGCGTATAGACATTGTTTAGAAAAAATAACTTATATTTCCGATCTTTGCGCTTAATGATTTTCAACCAACTTGTCTCTCTCCTACTGACGAAAATGCTGCCTACGTTCTTCAACGTCATATGTGTTAATAGTGTCTCGAGATAAATGCTCTATTTTTGGCAATGCTGCCCAAATACTTGATAAAATGACACAGCATACTTATCAATCCCTCATGGACATAATGCATATATATTTTCAACTTTTGTTTTTATTATTATTTACTATTCTATTCTAAAACTAAATCTATATATTTACTTCTTTTTTTTCTTTTCCTCTTTAGTTATTTACATTTTTTTTAATTATTTCATTCATTTCTCTCTACAACTATATTTAAAATTTAAACTTTAATACTTTTTTCCATTTCCTCCATCCACTCATTTCCAACCCTAAGCTATAATGACACGACTAAACTCGTCAGAAAATTATTAACAGATCGGTCTCAAAATGACCCTTTCAACTTTTTAAGATATAAACGTATCAAATATTCTTATCTCAAAAATAGGTAGATTCTGATTAAATCTGAATCGGGCTAAGTGATGAGGAACTTCGACCTATAACCCTCTTTAGTAGCTGAATAAGAAATATTGTTCTTAAGTGTTAATACTGCTCCACACGAGGCCATATTGTTAAAGCACAGGCTGTGCTAACATGCAGATGTTAAACCAAAGGCTACTTGAAACTTGATTAAAGTTCGATCAATAAACTATTTTCCTACGAAATAGACTTTACTGATCCAAACAGTGTTATAAACTCAATACTAACATCTGTTGCCTTACATCTGCCCCTCTGGTTGGTGTTAGATTCTCTTCTCCCTTGGTTTCATGTATGTTATCCACTAACTGTACTAAGTTATAGTGAAAGCTAAAACTAGATATGTGCGTATAGGTAAACGGGATATTATTTTAATTCCGTGATCATCTCATGGTACCAATGGTCTGGTAATACAAGCAGTCCAGAGTTTTCAGAAGGAATTAAATATACTTTCTCATTGGTATAATATCATTAAAATAACAGGTACATACCAAAATAAAATAAAATAAGTGCGACAAGTATAATGTAAATGAAAATAAATAAAATATAAGAATCTAATAACATCTTAGTTACGTTTTAAATAATTTAAATCAATTTATCTTTTTCTGAGGGAGCCAATTGATCTGGTTATTAACAAATCGTGGGTTTAGGAAAAGATTGCTTACGATTGTCTAAAATAGCAAAGTTTTATAGTTTTTAAAATAGTTGATAGTTCTGTTGTTGATTTTTTTTCTATTACAATTTTTTCATAACGAAGCTACTAAACAAGGAACTCGTAACAATACAAATTGTAGATAATTTATACTTCATTGGTTTAGTGATGAATGAATTTTATAATGTGTTCTAATAATGCATGGCTTCCAAGTTGTAAACTCAATATTATACTGTAGAAAAAAATTGTTGGCGATAAAGCTAAAATTCATTATCTTCAAACTACCTAACTTATGGAGAATTCTAAAAGATACCAGCAACAAATTCAGCCCCAAAATTAATTTCGACATTTATAATATATTTTGCGCCAGTGACCGTTTATGAATTCTGTAGTTGAATACGTCTTTAAAACATTGCATGTCGGGTCTTTTGCGCTCATTATGATTTATTTAGTTTTGACATTTTTCCCACCTCTAATTTTATAACTCTTTTTGTAGTAGGTGGTCTTTTATACATTTCTCTCATGTGCATAATGACGCTGAACGGTCAATGATTCCAACTTGTGTGCAAATTAGATGCAAAGTAACATTGCTTATAATGACGCGATTCTCATCATCAGCGTCATTCCCGCTTAGCATTTTAGTGGCTAGTGATTTTAAAAAAAAAATATCCTCCATAAATTATTAATTTAACAAAAATAATAAGTATCCATACTCTATGTTATGACGAATACTACGTATGTCTCGGTCAGGTTATATCCTTTAAAGATAGTTCGAATAAGGAAATCCAAGTGGACTTTTACTTGGTTGGAAAAATACTGGAACCTCAACTTTATAATAAAAGGCAAGTATGAAATGCATCTTAAAAAGCTAATCTTCGCAGTTGTGTGCTTCCGATAGTTACATACGGATTTCAGACATGGTTCCTTACAAAGGCTCAAGTTAATAAAAGTAACGTATGGCAACATGCAGTTGAAAGAAGTGTGCTTAAAGTAAGGAAAAAGGATAAAGTGAGATTCATCGCAATAAGAAAAAAAATGTACTTAAAGACTGCGAACTTATCTTTTAAAAAGCAAAAATAGTAATTGGCAGACCAACTAATGCGTTCTACAGATGGGAGATGGTCATTTATACTCCCTAACTGGATAACATATTACCGAAAAAGATGCAGAGGAAAGCATTTAACAAAATGAAAAGACGTTTTTAAAAAAATGGTAGCCTCCAAACTGAACAAGATTAGCTGGAGAAAGAGCTTCTTCTTCCCAATAGAGCTGGTCACGGGAAAGTCAGATCATACTTCCTTCATGGAAGGCCTATAAGGAGTAAAAACTCTGATTATCATATCAATTATTATTATTTTTTTATTTTAATCATAGCTAAAAGTCAGTTAATTTGTAAATATGTATATATTAGTTATTTTAATTCATTAATTTGAGTTTTTGTTTATATTTTACCCTTTTTAATAACGGCGTTCATTCAATCATTCATTAATTAATTTGTGTATAATAAAGGAACTAATTTAGGCATATATATCTGAATACACTTTTTCGGTCAAGTAAATTATATCATAATCATTATTTAATTTGGGTTAATATGCAGAAAACAAGTTAAAGTAGGTAAAACAACGTTCCAATAACGGGAACAAGTACGGAATATAATCGTTGCTTAATAAATTCACAGTTTTAAGCTTGTCATTTTCATGCAATAATTATAGTATAATGAATTCTTCTTCTTTATGTTGGTATAATTTATACAGCTCGCCTGTAATAAGGATTCGAGGTAATATAGCTGAGAAAGTCGCGCAGCTAGATGACGGATTTCTTTCCTCAAACGCATTACATTTTTTATATTTCTTATAACTGTGAAGAATGGCCGGACTAGGGACGGCTAGAGGAGCCTTCAGAGCAAACAAGAAAAAATAAAGTAAAAAATAACAGCGCTCTGTCACGTGCGTGTCACATTATTAACTGCTTTTATTGTCCACTTTTTCTTGTTTATCTTTTGTCTCCTCTTTCTCATGATTTTGTTTTTTTAACTTTCCCTACAGCGACAGATCAAACATAAATTATGATAATATACAAATGAAGTTAATTTTAAAACATACTCTTCGTATTTCAAATACTGTCATCAGTCGTGTCACAGTTTGTTGATGTCATTCAAATGGCTAAAGGTGAAAATTAATTGATCATTTGATATTTAATATGTAATGCACGATTACCTAATAAGGCAACAAATATTTGTGAATACCAGTCTCAGTAAATGTTTAGAATTTTGTCGAATTATGGGATTTATGAATGTTGTTATATGAAAAATTGAAAAATTCGTACATTAAAAAAAAATTATAAGTGGTTTCTAGACTTATAAATATATAAGCTTTTGGAATTCTTTACTTTTTGATTGATAAATATTCATAGAAGTTTAGAGGAAAATATTTTGAAGTATAAAAAAAAATATATAATAAAAAATGATGTAATTTGTTAAAACAAACATCTGCAATAGTTTTTTTTTTTAATTTACTGAACGTCACTTTATGCTACTATGGCTAATCGGACGATGCTACAGTAGGAGTCCAAAATTTTGTCTATCCAGGTTTCTTTAGGATAGGGTTTCTTAAACGACTACCTGTCATCGCACAGTCTCGGGACCACATTTTATCGTCCTTTCCGAAGGACGTCATAACAAGATTTTTTACTCCCATTAAAAAATCCTAGGACCACATGCGGGTTCGAACCCTTGACCTTTGGCCCGGGACCGTGATCTGCAATAGTGAATTAAAATAATCACTCTACAACTGATCATAGTTTGTACTGTCTACATCTCTATTTTGTTTCAGTGAGTATCATTAGCAATCATCACTGCCTGAATTGTGAAACCAGGGTATAGTAAGTTTAACCCTGTTCTTGTTCAATTTGCTCTTACTAGGTAGAAACGGTCATTATCACAAACTAGTGACATATAAAATGTGATATATTTATGTCAAACCAACTTAACTTTAAAAATTTAACTGTTCAAACTTTCCGATTAGTTGGTATTTGGCATTTACGTGACTTTTTGCCATTGCCGACTGATATTTTATATTATTTCTTAATCTCACTCTATCAAGTTTGATTTGGCGAACTTTCTCCCCCTCTCCCCTTCAGCCGTCCAACTCTGCTCATTCATGTTACCTAAACCATTTTTTTCGAATGAAAATCTTAAGAAAAACTAGCTGCAGGAAATGGCGTAATGTCATGAGAATTTCTCCAGATAATGCTTTGCTGGTCTATACTATAACTATACTTTTTTTATAGTTAAGGAGCGGTGGAAGTTGACTATGTTTTTTTTTTTTTTTATATAAAAAATGGTAATGAAAGTTTATACATAATTGACTGTTTCTACTTGTTAAATTATTTCCATCCAATTTTATATTTTAAAACATTAATATTTGATTCGACGTTTTCAATTATTCATATCTTGGAAAATCTATTAGTATCTGTATTTGCATAAAAGCGTATCAAAACATAAATAACCTCGACTAACTATCGTAGAAAATATATTTTCCTATTTTTAATTTCTTTTTGTAGCATAATTATTATTTTTTGGTTATATAGAGCTGATTCTTAAATTCAAAAATTTTGTACTTTTTGAATCTCTGTTTCATCGGCATGAATAACTCGGTTAGTAACATCTCTATTGAGTGAATAACACCACTTAACAACTTTTGATGACCACTATAGAAGTTTTTTTAATTTTTGTTTATGATTTGTATCTCCATAAATATAAAATGATAACGGATTTTGGTTTTCCCCTAACTCCTTCTAAACCACGGACGATTTGATACGGTTTTCACCATCATTTAGGGCATTCTTTCCTGAAGTTTTATAAAGTAAAATACATTGAAATCATTTAGCTTTTCTTTAAATAATAAAAATAAATTTTCTGTAACCAAGACATCAAAAAATTTTGCCTGAAATATAAGTAGTAACGTATAATATAGCGTTGGAAAGCTTATAAAGTTGTTGTAAACCTATAAACTTGTAAACATACATTATTGTTGAAAAGAGAAGTTATCACCGTCGCACAGTGAGCAAAATTACCAATTTAGGTGGACAAAAGGCAAGTCAAAAGTTTGGAATTTTCCAGTGCTTCACCTTTTTATTATTAGTTGGCAAGACCCTTAATACTAATATTTCCCACCATACCGTGTTTACTAATAAATGGTATATAAATGAATCATTCCTGTTCACACAAATGCCTAATTGACCGGTATTGGGATTATCTTTATTCGATGGTCATTTTTTATGTTCTAGGTGTATTTAGAGCAAATTCTTTTTGCTTTTATTTAACAAAGGACATTGCTGAGACAAGTAAGACATTATATTTCCAAACTCGTTATTGAATATACATTGGAATCTCACCTGTAGAGTTAATTTAGCAATTTGTAAATGTATGCCCTTATTCAATAACGAAAAACTATATAACCCCCAAGTTACCCCAAGGATTTGTTTGTAGTATTTGTTTTATCAAACTTTCTAGTCTTTAGATATTACAAAGAAATTTTGCGATTTTTTTGCGTTTTGGGTGATACATAATTTTTTTCAGACACATCACTCCGAAAAAAAGTTTTACAATCTATAATTTCAAGAATTTCCTAAATGAAGTAAAATACATCTATTAGCAGGTTTTAGCAACTCAGGACCATAATTCGATTTTTTGTATTACTTTTCCCGTATTCTGGGACTTCAAACGTAAGTAAAATATAGGGACGTTTTAGATTTTAGCAAATAGATTTTATGTTTGACCACTATGCGCTCGCCAATCGTGTTAAAAAATTAATTACTTTTTCTAATTTTTTTAAAATATTTTTTTCCGTAATCTGGGACCCAAAAGATTAAATAGAGACAAGTTTCAGATTTTTGTCCACCTAAATCGGTCATATTGTCCACTGTGCGTCGTACAGGATCCTGCACGTTATATGCTTTCATGTAGTACTCAAAGTTTTAGAAAAAATATTACGTACTGAATTGTAACTAAGTAGTTAACATAAATGTTAAGTTGTATAAACTAACACTGTTATTAATTATTTCTAATTTATTACTATTTCATGAAAACAGATATTTATTTATATGTAAACTAAGTGGGTTTCAGCATTCAAGTTTTCTTTATATGGGAAAATTAATTAAAAACTTCACGTTATCTGTGCTTCACTTTAATTAAATTAACAAACAAATAAACTTAAAAATGTTTGATGTTTTGTTTTCTACAACGAATTAAATATAATAATGAATAGACGTATTAAAACAAAAAAATTTTTCTTGCTAATTGCACTTTTGCACTATAAACTAAATCCTCCAAAGCGATAAACTCTAAATCTGTCAAACAGAAGTTTTTATTCATGACCACTCATTCTAATTTCACCACTCGTGCAAAGCAGGGACAGATCCACAAGTTAATTATAATTTAGTCCATTATAATACTTTAATAACAATAAAATGTATGGAGAAACTTTTTTTTTGTTAGATAAATGTTCGAAAATTCTTTAATTCCTTCCATTTCATGTATGTCATCAGTGTAATAAGTTTATGAAACGATGTAAAAGTGTAAGCAGGTGAGAATGCATGGCTCTTTGAACTACTGTATTTTTAGCTATTTGATACATTTATGCTAAAACTAAATTGAAGGACACATTTAAAACTGGTTAATGAATGATTCAGAACTCCTAGGCCAGAACAATACAATCGTAGAACCAACTCTCGACAAAAACAACTGATATTTGATTGATGGGTGTTTTTTCTTCTTCTAAATTGGTAAGGCAAGTTGAAAATTTCCGCTCGAATGATGTATGTGCGCTTAAAACTGTGCATTCTTGTAAATAAGAAGGCGTCGTGTATTGTTTTGTTTTTTATCCTATGATTATGTTTTAAGCTTCAAATTAAAATAATAGATGCTGTGCTAATCAATTATTTATTGTTAATAATATTTTCAAATATATGTTTGTTTAAAAAAAAAAAAAAAAGTGCATGGCTATTCTATATGGTATATAGATACATGGTGCATTAGACCTCTATATTTTTTAAAGCATGTAAAACGATGAGTGTGAGGAGTTTATTGGCCCGGGTTGTAAAATTTACAGAAAGTCACTTTAATTCAATTTTTTACTTTTTGTAATGGGTTGGCTGATTATTTGCAGATTCCCTTTGTGGTCTCTCCGTATTCGATCCGTTCGATTTTAAAATTTCCAAATATATACTGAAGTTGATATTTATTATTAGGCGATCAAATGAAGTAATGTATACATTATATTTGCTATGTAATAACATACGGTCTATGGCAAGAAAGAGTAAAATCTCTTAAATTGGTTTACAGAACTACAGCTCATTAAGTGATATATATATATATATATATATATATATATATATATATATATATATATATAAATAAATAAAATATATGTATGTGTTTGTTGGACAGGATGGAGCTTTGGAGATGTCGTCAGTTCCTCTTCATTCCAAATTCACTCCGTGTATTCTCTGACACATCCGTTTGCCCAGCCTCCTTTTGTTCTGAGGGAGACTTCTTAATAAATTCCAAAGTGTTCCCCAGTCGTCTTTTAGCACATTATTTTGTATCTTGAAAAGTTTGGTCTTTATTTCCAATCGATTTTATACGTAATTTTATGTGGCTAAATTATAAATTTACTCATCTGTCTTGAATTTTGCGTTGATTTAGGATTTAGCGATTATTGGTGCTGTTGATTTTTAGTGATACTACTGATTTCACGATCATATCAAGTAACTTATTCAAAAATAAGTTATGGTTTTAGTAACTTGAATATTAAAACATTGTTTTAAATTTTGTTAAATTTAATCTAAAGTATAGTCTGTTAGCATCTTATTGCTTCTTCGTTGTAACATTTGTATCTTATTCTGTTATTCACTCTATGTGCGTGAATAGTACCGTGCGTTGCCTGGCAACCTGATAACCGAATTTAAAGTAGATACAATAATTATGAGTTCATGTCTCGGTTTTTAACTCTGGCATTAACTTCGCTTGGCCACATAAAACTCGCGTTTAGTCGATAAAGGCGAGTTAAGGATGATCGAAAAGAAAAAGTATTGATCTTATAGACAATTTTAGACATTCTTTTTTCTTCTTGTGGACTCCGAGTTTTGTGGATAGAGCACTAGTCTACTGTTCTCCGGCTGTGACAGAATTAAATCACGGAAATTGAAGAAGAAAAAAACCGCGTTTGAGTAAAATCTCGTCTTAATCATCTCACATTGCACGGCCATTGGCCTAGAAACAGTACAAATATCTTCTATAAGTACTGAACTCAAGACATTTAATGGGTTGTAGAGTTACAGATTATATTTTTTTTAAAGCTCTGCTTAACTGTACCCAGACATTGAAAAAATAAATTTTTTATTGATTCTTTATTGGACTTTATCACATGGGAGGTAAGCTTTTCTTTAACTATAAAGGACTAATAGACAATTGTACGTGGAGAAAGCTGTCCAGCTAAATAAGTTCGTTTCGTTCCTCATTGACTTAAAGTATCGAACCGATTGTAGACATATCCTCTTTCTTTTTTGGATTAACGCACTCCTTTATTGACGAACGAGTATTGCAATGTCCTTACCCGACGAGTCCAGTGCACATCCATGTATTCTCCCCTCATTAAGATGTACACCCCTGTTCCATATTCATGCGTGAGGAACAAGGACTCAGCCATATTCTTAGGATGTGCTACCGAAGTCTAATTTAATTTCCTTGATTACCCTGACCTCAAACCGTACCGTTACCGGTAAAAGTCGGGTGGAGATAGTAGAATATGAGCGCTGGGAATGGTATCACTAATGACCCCGGTGTATTATTCATGAGGCCGTGGCAGAGAGACCGCTGCAGCCGCTCTTGATAGCGCTCGAGGTCTGCCGTGGACCGGAGTCCATTATACCCTCTGCTTTGTGCCTTTATTCACAATTAGCTGCAGCGAGCGCGGTCGTGACTATGGAAGCTTCCTAACCAGTTTCAGTTCCCTAATTAACCTTGATATATTAGAATTGCTTACTAGTTTCTAATTAAGACTTTACAAAAAAGCAAACAAAATTCGTTCATACCACTCTTCTCTTCGATAGGACTGTCCCCGAGCACTTTCGCTAAACTTGGATTCTGAATCAAAAATACATTCCCGTCTGCCTCACAATTAATTAGAGAACTAAATAATGAAATTTAATAAATATGGTTAAAGAAGTTTTTTTGTCACAATTTGTTGTTTACGTAGCTGTCTGAATAAATAAAATTTATTGCGCCTACATATAAAATTCGAAATATTATCTATTCCTGTAAAATGAAGAATGATAATGTTTTCACACTATAATGACTTAGGATATAACATCAAATAATGCTTGACTGAAGCTTATCGACTTCGAGCTTATTTTTTGTTGGAATTGGGGAGACCGCTTTTTTTATGTAGTTAGGGGTTGTAAATATATCAGTATTTAATAATTTATTTTTTTAAATTTTCAGTTTTTTCATGTTTAAAAAATAAGCGACATCTTGTAAGACGTAAGACATAGATGCAAAATCGATTACAATCGAAACCTTTAGTTCGCGGCCAATTATAGATATGGTTTATAACTAAGATACCATCTCTCTACATATAAAATGATTTTGGTTTCCGCTAACTCCTTTAAACCACCAGACGGATTTTGATACGGTTTTCAACTTGATTTAGGGACATTCTCTCCTGAAATTGAATAAATGAGATACATTGTAATTTAGCTATTCTTTAAGCGAGAAAAATAATTTTTTTTGTAGCCAATTCGTCAAAAAATTATTCCTGAAATGTAAGTAGTAACATAGGCGTATAACGTTCCGTTGGAAAGCGCAAGGTTAATGTTTAAGTTAATGTAGAAAAGTTAATGTTATATTCTATGTCTTCGGCTTCGAAAACTAAAAATATTTACTAAATTTATTATTTGATCAATTAATAAATATAAAATAATAAATTTGTTTAAATTCAATAACGATAAAAATTGTTTATCAATATATTCATGTTTTAGTTAATTAACTTCTACATAAATAAAATATATCTGCATACATTTTCTTAGACATTGTCAAACTTAAATTACTTTAAACAAACAAAAAAAAAATACTCGACGTTTATAAGTTTTGTCCTTCCCAATATCCTTATCTAGCAGCTTCTTCTGTTTAAATTTTTTTTTTTTTTATCTAAGAGACCATTATCGTCAGAACTACTGTTTTTTCTGGGTCAAATCTTACCCTCTGTCGCTTCCGATTTCCCTTCTGTCGTGTCAGGAGATAATGTAACACGAGGAAATGTATTACAAGGATAGAAATAGCGAAAGAAATTCCCTTATAACGGAATAATGAATACTGGTTGTTATGGATACACTGTTAAATCAAAAAAAAAATTTTCACACTATATAAGAATATTTTTAGTAAATATTATTCTGTCAATTTCTTGACGAGTAAAGTAATGGGTTATATTTCAACCTTCTTGAATAAGATCCTTCACATTATAATACATGTGGTGGACTTCAAAATCACCGTCACGCATATAAATAGGCGGGCTTAAATTGTACGGATAATTAAGTCTAATACTGTCTAAGGTCTAATGCATGTATCTAGTCTTAATTATCCGTTCAATTTAAGCTCGTCTATAACCGCTACAATTTGCTCATCTCCGGTATGCAGTTTTTTAATTGTTCTTCATACCAATTCATGCAGGTAGACTAACTGGCCGTGCCTAAAAGCTTTGCTCTTAAGGTCTATTATGTTTTATGTTAATACTTAGAATTTAGGTTATTTCATTATTCATATAAAAACGTGTTAGATTTTTTTTTTTTCTCGATCCTATAACAAAATTTCTTTATCTTCAGTTTAATTTCTTGTCATTTCGTCTAAATAAGGCTTAGTGTACACGTGATACTAATTAATTTTATCTTATTTTTTATTACTAAGAAGAGGTTTGATAAAATATTGGTATACCTTTCAATTGTTTAATAAACATAAAGATATTGTTTCTGATTATATTATTTAATTAAAGCGTGGGATATTGAATTTATTCCATTTCTTGTGTAACATTAAGTATATACAATTTTTTTTTTTCTGCAGGGAATATTGTGTAACATCTTCAAACCATGACCTATCTCTAGCAAACGATATTCATCCTTGTTCAATGCTGAAAACATATTTTTATGCTCATAAGAAAAATAATGTTTTCTTCAAAATTGAACATTTTGTTATTTTTACTTTAAACATGAAACAACCAATTCGGTTTTTGTGTCTAGAGAATTCATCAGGAAGACGAAACCACTTTCTACCCTAAATCCGATCTCGAAAAAAGTTGGTGAATCGTTATCGGCTCACGCACTAATGGTCTATTTATTGATTTTATGAAGAGGTTTATGCGAGTTTTCAAAGGGTAAAAAATATTAAGTATCAAATTGATATACTACTTTTGTCAGCCGCAATATTCCACTTCATTCCAAGCTGAATAAAATTTGGGGTTATTTTCAAAATATCTATTTTATTAAATTCGCTTAAACAATTAAAGTTATTATAATCATTAATATTATTTTAAGGATGACATGATTTTGTTGGCCGTCAAAACAGATTAGAAAGTAATGAAAAACTAATTATTATCTATCATTTGACCCACGCTATGGTTCTTCTTCAGGGCTTCCAGACTTAATTAATAGTTTTTCATTATTTTCTAATTTTTTTTCCCACCACCTTAACTATATCATCCTTCATAATTCTTTCACGGTCAACTATTTAATATTCAATATAAATGTTATTACTCTTTATACGAGTAGTGAGAAAGCAGTCAAAAATATTTTAATTCACATGTGATTTTACTGCTGATAAAGAAAAGTCTAAATAATAATATTTCTTATGGTGGAAAATAGACTTCGCTGTTACTTTTAAAATTAATTATTTTATTTAACTCGTGTTGAGAAAATGTTAGTAGTATCTTTAGTATTAACATCTGTTGCGTAAATTGTCTTAGAACTTTTGTTGTATTTAATATTCCTGATTTATCAAACAAATTTATTTATCTCCTTATTATACAACCAGGAAAATGACATAAGAACATTTAATTTTGCCTAATTGACGCTGCAACAAATTATGGTTTGAGTGGTAACGAAGTTAGGTTCGATAACAGCTGTCCTTTCAGTTCTGAAATAAAACAAAAAAAGTTTAGAGCCATACTTACAAAAAACAAAGACATGAGCCTTGTCTGTCGCCCCTCTCCGTTCAGAATTTTATTTCTAAGCTATATAAGCCTTGTTAAAGCTCTACTTCATTTTATTATCTTAACATTTGTTATTCCCTTGCTCCCTCTTTTTTATTTATTTTATCTAATTCAAAATTCTCTGACGCAAAAATTTATTATATTTCCTTGAAACTAAGATTTTGTATACTTTTTTCATGATGAGTTAATCGGAATAATTTTTTTTAAAAAATTTATTTGTGTTTACATTAGATACCTAATAGGAATAACTAAAATTGAAAAAAATGTAAGTACATGTAAATATTCAAATTGTCGTTTTGGTGTAATTTCAATTCGTTGCGTTTATTTATCGTACCCTTCGTCGTAAACCTATGACATCCTGCCCTACAGTGTCCTTCAATAACCCTTCAGTTCCTGTTGAACAGATCCGATGTATAGGACTCCACTTTGAAAAACGCCTTACTTTGAACCCTCATACAATACTGAAACGACAAGAAACTGCTCGATGTTTTCGGCTACTCTAACACTTACTAGACAAACGTTCTAATCTTCCACTTAACTACAAAAAGCTCATCTACTTTACTATCATACTGCTTTTTGGACGTAGGGATTAGATCTTTGGGGCTCTACTAAACCATCAAATTCTTCCCATATCCAATCCCTACAATCCAAAATTCTTCGTAAAATCCTCAATACTCCTTACTTTGTAACTAATAAACTGATCCATAAAGACGTTAATATTCCGTATGTTGCTGATTTGGCCCGAACCAGATATCATTCCTTTCATGACGAACTCCGTTCCCACTCTAATCCTATAGTTTCACTCCTTCTTCCTAAAGAAGATGGCTCGAGACCTTCTACAATAGTTTAGAATATTTTGAGAGTGCTGCCGCTGGATTACTTCTCTACATGTCTTGTTCATATCAATTTTCTTTTAGCCTATTTTCTAGATGTGTTGTATAATACAGTAGTAAATTTCATCAAATAATTAAAAAAAAAAAAAAAGATTAGCAGTTACGAAGAAGACGTGGACGTAGATGGTAGGATGGTGCTAATTTCAGTGTAATATTTATAACATAACCGTATAATCAAGATTATATCTGTGGCGGTCGTGAATAAGTGGTTAATACAAAATTTTCATTGTTCAATGGTTGAGCGACTTAAAGTTTTATGTAATACCAAAATAGAGTTATTAATTACTGTTTTATTTCCACCTAAAATTTCTTCCACCAAGAAATTTCTTTAACCAATTTAACACGACGTATGAGAAGGTCTGAGGGAGCGATACGTGAACTTAACTCATTTTTTATGTAAATCGAGTTATCTAATTTACACGACCGCCACAGATATGTAAACAAGAGAGAATCTATTAAGATACAAAATATGTGAAACACTATTTATCTAAGTACATATCATCGTTAGTGAACGGCTCTGGGTCTTAGTGAGTGATTAGTGGTTGTTAATTAATGTTTTTGAGCAGCTGCTTTGGCATCTGTTTGTAAGGCATAGCTTCAAGTGGTCTGTTACTTATCTTAGTCACTCCCTGTATTTACTTAGTTAATTATTTCTTTAGCACTAACAGGCAATTAAATATGAATTTCTTAGCGATAATGAATTCAGTCTGTTTGTTGATTTGTATGAGCTTTATACTGTGAAACCCTTAGGTCGTAATATCGGTTTTTATAATTTTTATGTTGTTTATCTATGGTATTTAAAATAAACTATTTAAAAAAAAATGGTTCAATTAGCTATGGGTGTAAATATTTCATTATTGATTTATCACTATTTAGAATGACTGGCATAACTAAGTTTGTGCTTTCTGATCTATTTTAATTTAAAGTGATGAAAGGTTCTCTTATATATATATATAAAACCGGAAAATAGTGATAGGTCTGACCACATTGATTTCGAACTTGATTCAGAAGGGAGATCAAGGGCGTATGCAGGATTTTCGGTCAAGTTACTCGAATATATATATATATATATATGGCTAACAGTACCAATGTTGTTTTTTGACTGACTGAATATTATTCAAGTTCAATTTTCGCTTTACTGTCTTAATAATAATTTTAATTTTGCTTAGTGGATTCTTATTTCTCAAGAATTTTCAATTCAGTTGTTTCGTTAATTCCTGAGACCTACTTATAATGCCTTAGATGTTGAGTGCTAACTTCGCAAAGATCTAATATGTTTTACCAAGCTGTATCATAGTTTTGAAAATTAAAAACCTCTATGTTGCAGTTGGAGGGATAGTGAAAAAGAAGGATGTAAGTACTTTTTAAAACACAAAATAAAATTTAAACGGGAAAGTGTGAAATATCATTAAAGTATAAGAGGTCTCTATATTGGCTGAATCTTATTTGGTTAACTTAAGCATCTTTGAGCAATATTTTCTGTGGAATAATCGGTATCATTTCAATTTAAATAAATTTTAGTTGTATAGGTTTCCATTCTCCCACTATTTCCTGGGTACCTAGTTGCTAAATCCAGAATAGTAATTGTTTTCGAACAAAATTTTAAACTGGTTAAATATGCCTGTGTTCATTAGAAGAGAGAGATACACTTTATTCATAAATAAACAAACAAAATGATGCTGCCCAACTTAATTGGGTTGCTATAACACAGCATACCGATTCTTTCCTACAGGAATATTCTTAACATTTTATCTAACTATAAATACAATTTTTTTTTCCTTTTTTATTCTTTTTAATTTTTTTTCCCTACTTATTTTACCTTTTTTTTTTTTTTTTTTCTTTTTCTTTTCCTTCTCTACCATTTTACATTTTCTTTCAAATATTTAAATATATCTATACATATATATCGAACATTAAATTAAAAAAAAAAAAAACTATAATCATGGCATCGAAGTTCAAATCACTAGATATCTGCTTATTCTGATAATGATGAATCGTGCACTTCAGGATAATTCGTGAAATATAGTCGATTGGTCTTGGTGAATCTTTGTGATCATAACTTTGAAAAGAGCGAATTGGCTTTTTACAGTTGATCTCAAGCGTTCAGAAGAATAAGCCGCTCCTTTCCTGTTCTTGTAACTATTAGTTGCATCCTTAATCGTTTTACCTCCAAGGAAAACTAAATAGTTGAGGAAAAAACGCCTTGCATTTTTGTTATATTATTATTTTTAATGTCACATGGTACTTTACGATAAGCCTTCCTGCCGAAATGACAGGCCTGGTTGCCCAGCGGAGCGGCAAATGAAACACATGTAATTGGCCCCAGGTGGAGGAGGTAATGCCCCCTGAGCAATATAGCGCCACCCTAATTAGGGTATAGGCGCTCATTCTATCTCTAGGATCCTGTTATGCTCCAGTGCCTGATGCCCGGTTCATGAGGTTGTTCCTCCCAATCATCGAGGTAGGCCCCAGGCTCATATATCCTCGATGCAAAGGTCATCAAGGGGTTGGCAACAGTACCCACGACCATCGGAGGCGAAGAACTGCTGTACAAGAACTAGCTGAAGCCGCAATTGGCACCAGTCCTTTGTAAAGACTGTCTTGGGACTTCAGGGCAGTCTCCATGTTTCCTTTGTTGGAAAGAATCCAACCTCATTCTAACCCTCTCCAACCATCTCATCATTATGACCTTAATTATTTAATCGCATCCTATCGTCCAGGCATATGGTAAAGATTTGGAGAAGTATTGAGAATTTGCACATTAATGTTTTTTAGAGTGGTGATTTGCAATTCAAATCTATGCCATTGAATGTTTTCCTTTATTATTTTCAATGATGGATCTTTGTAATCGAACAAAAAAAAAAATGAATAACCATCTCTGAAAATTTGAGGCCTTACGTTTCAAGATAGGTAGAATCCAAATAAGGAATAAGAATCAAGAGATTTATTGAATTGAAATCGATAGAGAATTGAATTTGCCTACAAAACCAAGGAAAGAATCATTGAAATTAGTGAAGCAATAGCAGAGATAAAGTATCTTGGACAAAGAAGTGGTGATTGGTCATTTTTCTTCAATGTTGCTCTTAGATTAGTTTATTGCTATACATATTAGTTGATTCCCCACACAACTACATAAATTTGTTTACCATAATATAAGTTGGAAGGACTCCAACCCATTCTAATCGTTTCCAACCATCTCATCATTATGACATTAATTATCTAATCGCATCCTATCGTCCATGCATATGGTAAGGATTTGGAGAACATTGAGAATTTGCACATTGGTGTTTTTTAGAGTGGTAATTTGCAATTCAGATCTATGACATTAAATATTTTCCTTTATTATTTTCAATATGGATCTTTGTTATCGGCCAAAACAAAATATAAAAATATTAATAAGCCTCCCTGAAAATTTGAGGCCTTACGTTTCAAGATAAATAGAATCCAAATAAAAATCGAGAGATCGGTTGAATTGAAATCGCTAAAGAATCGAATTCCCTACAAAACAAAAAAAAAAAGAATCTTTGATATAAGTGAAGAAATGGCAGAGATACAGTATTTTGAACATAGAAGTGGTGATTGGTCATTTTCCTTGAATGTAAATTGACAATGTTGCTTGTTCGTCATTCTTAAGCTCTTAGATTAATTTATTGCTATACATATTAGTTGATTCCTCACATATCTATATACATTTGTTTACCATAATATAATTATTTTGAATTAACAAACCTTTGTGTAATAATTGGCAATTCTTTTAAATAAGCCCAAAAAATATATGTGATTTTCTGTACATTTCTTCAGAATTTATATAAGACATTTGGAATTTTGTAAGAATTAGTCCCGAGTCCAAGGATCGGTAATAAGCTGTGTATTTTGGTGAGATATTGAATTATATTATGTTCTGAGTACCTTGGACATTTTCTATTACTATAATGGAAATCCAAAATTTGTAACAAAAGTCTCATCCACAAATGTATGGGAAATCGTTATTATTTGAATGAGTATTATTGTTATCATCCTTTCAATGTCAACAAGTAGAATTCAATTGTATCTCATACACAATAAGCAAACCTTATTCTAGCGTTAATTTAAATCAATCACACATATCACTTATGTATGTATTTCTTGATGTATTGAAATTACGATGTGTATTAATTTTTTTTTTTTTTTTGTTTCAGGTAAGAAAACTGATCTGTTCCTCTTTAACCGAAATAGATAAAAATGAAAATCAATGGTGAGCTAATATTTTTCTATTTAACAGAATAGTTCATGCCTCAGTTACAATAATTCATGATGACGAAATAGCTATTTTTCGTTTTTAAATAAATATTTTTAGAACCAATGTTGCATTTAATCAAGAAAAGTTAATTCGATGTGCTTCAACAATGTTTTAGTCGCATTTCATTTCTAGTCATAACACTGACTACACCAGCACCATTACATTCTGTAATGATCAGTCAGATTAAAGCCCGCATGGTTGTACCGCAATGTTTTTTTTCTTTTGTACTTTTTTATGTTTAGTATTGACAGTCTCGCTGTCATGAGTTACATAATTTAAGTTAGACACATCGGTTATTTTCCCTTTAACGTTTTTTAAAGTAAGATGTATGACTGAATACTGATTTAATACTTGTAACATTCAGGCAAACTAAGCGTTCTATTTTATATTTTTATGGAGTGGCGTGGTCTAATGAATAGAGCACCAGTCTATTATTCTCCAGGCCCTGGGGTCGCACCCCGGCTGAAACAGAATTATCTATTCTCTTATTTAAGCCGCCGAGCGATCAAGGTATATAGAGACCCTATTAGGGCACATTCAGACTCTATAAAGTAGGTGCCCAAAATTGGGGGAAAATCTGGCGGCTATGCGTGATCGTGGTCTAATCATTTTATACACGACTGTTGGTCGTGAAACAGTACGGATCTCTAAATGTACTGAGCCCAAGATGCTTCATAGGTTGTAGAGGTACAGGTTTTCTATTTATTTTCAATTTACCTCTTGCTCCACCCCTACCTCGCCTTTGAAGGCTATACGGGGGTTCTCTCGAGCCAGGGGGTGAGGGCGGGGGATATATGCCGAGATAAAATCCCCCAGCACGAGAGTCGAACTCGTAATTATTTGGTTTTAACTTTTTCGGTTATCCGTTGCTAGGCAACGCGTGCTCAAAGCAACGCGCGCTAACACGCTCGGCCACCCCGCCCCCACAAGCGTCGATAATGTCTTGCTCTTTCAGACATTATCGACATAAGATATGCCCTTTGTTTTTCTTCCACGGCTTATAAAATATGTTTTTATTTATTTTTATTTTTTGTAAGAAATTATTTGCTTTTTAAATACCCCTTTAACGAACGCTACCTCAGACACTAAGCAGCCATTCCCGCCAATTGTGCACATCATGCCACTAGAGTTACGTACCGAGTCATTGAAAGTAAGAAAGTTTTTTAAAATATTTTTTCAACGTTTACGTAAGTAATCAAAGACCGGGTAAGTAGGAGTACATTTACATAACCCGTTATGGAGGCGCAAGCTTTGGAGCCCCCGTTGTACAAACACCGATGTTCTTTTGTTGTTATAGGCTGCAATGAAAGCATTCCACTACAGTCGGATGACTCCTACTGCGCCTTTTATCTCTTTCAATCTTTAAGGTCATGCCCTAATTGTATTTATTGCTTTCTCTCGAACCTATTCACTATACATTCAATAGAATCAGATTGGGAGAAATATAATTTATTTTATTTTATTGGTAATCGATGATAATTTATTAAAAAAGGAAAATGAATTGTGAAAAATGGTGTAGTGGCTAGCATAACAGTCTTTTATGTCCATGGTCGCGGGTTCAAACCTTGCAGATGGTTCTAGGATTTTCAAAAGAGGGAATAAATCCTTACTAATGCCGCCTTTCGGAGGAGACGTAAAATGGTGGTCCCGACCAGTTAGGATGTGAAGTACTCGTTAATGATCCTTATCCTTATTAAACCTAAATAAGCAATTTTTAGTCCCATAAAGTGTCATTAAATAAGCATAAAGAACCTTAGATGAGTAAACAAACAAACGATTGTAGAAAGGCAAAAAATAGAGCCTCAAAAACCTGTTATTTTTGTATTTGAAGAGTAAGAGCAAAGAACCTAGTAAGTCTTTTTTTTTTCTCTGGTGTCCCTTTTGAGAAAGGAAAAAAGGTTGTTTCTTCCAGAGCTTTACAATTTGGTAAATTAAAAAAAGATACCAGAAATATTATTCACTGAAGGTTCTTCTATATGGTAAATTAATTAACATGATTTTTTTCTACCGTTTTAAATTCCTGAAAGAATGCTTCTTATTTCATCATGTTCTATTCAATACAAAGAATGATTTAAATCGTTCTTTTCTCTTGCCTTTAAATTAAGATGGTTAATTAATTAATTAAATACTTTTACTGCTAAATAATAACAAAATATTCTTAGTGCATCAAGATAATTTGCTGATGTAATTCAAGGTTTTACAAAGTTACTAAACTTATTTACAAATTGATGAAAACTAGTATGCTTATATAATGAACAGGGAAAATATACTATCTGCAGAAGCTTTAAAAGTGTGGATCAAACATTATTCAGTGTTATCCTGTCCGGCTCTTTTGAATTGTTTTCAAACAAGCCTTGGATAACTTTATATTTAATTAAATTACAGAGGAAGACACCAGCTTGCGAGTTTCATCAACATTTTTGGACTCGAATGGTGTCGAGCCAATGATTAATACTACGTTTCATTAAAGTGCCGTTTTAAATATTTTAAAAATTCGTCCGAAATTGTAATTTCCTTGATTACTCGCCATCTGCTGTATACTAGACTATTCATAGACTTTCACCCTGACCTAGACAAGGAATGATGCTAATAATAGTGCTACAGATGCGACCTTCCTCTAGGGACTACCCCAATGAGTCCTGGGAGGGGTGCTTTGTTTGTCCCATCGATCCGATCGGGCCTGCCAACATACGCTGTGGCAACATCGCTTATCAAGTTTAGTAAATGCTTTTAGCGACGGAGATTGGGTTTGTTGGTTTTATTAGATTACTTTTGCGCAAAAAGTATTTCATCTTGTATTACAGAGGGATACTCAGCGTCCCTAAGATTAGAAAGAGAATTAGCTTTACTTATATGATCAAGAGCTTCGGTGATTTTTATTACTTTCACTTATATGATAGAAGTAGTATTCTGAAGGAGGAAGTATTGCGATCCTGCGCATATTCGAATCCGATTTTTCAAGGACAATAAATACACTATTGACAGTTTCCTTTTTTTTTTCTTATTGGGGTCCAAATAACCTTATGTATATGAAACTTTGTAATTGAACAAAAAAAAAAAAAAAATTGATAGCTTACGTTTTAAGATAGTCATATTCTGAACAAATAATAAAAAAAAATCTGTTTGTCCGCCGTCCGTGGTATTTCTCTAAAACTACTGGGCCATTTTTTTTTTTAAATTTGTCACAAAAATACTAGGGCATTCAAAGATGATCCAAATACCTAGGCGTTGATAAAAGCTGGTTTATTTCTAAAAAGGCGGCTGATTAAAATTGATTTAATTCAATAACTCAGTTATTTTTGAAGATAGAGAAAAAAATTATCAGTGTTTTTTAACTAAAAAATCTGGTACGGGCAACAAACGACTTTCACTTACCTCGACTGTTAAAATTCATTTAAAAACTATTAAATATACGTCAAGTTAAAAAAAATTTTAAGTTGGTGTTAATAAAACTAGTAGTTCGAAACATATGATTTAGATTAAATAATATAACTATATTAAATTGTTTATCAGTTATAAGTTCATTCCCTATTAGTCAATTAATATTACCTTTTACAACTTTCTGTATCAGATAATATTTCCTAAACTCTTTCTGTTTACGGTATACTAAACATCTATATTACTGTTCTTATTATCAAACAATCAAAAATCATATTAAAAAATTGCTCTTTTATCTTTAGTTGGTCATCAAATTCGTCCGACTTGTATATTTAGCCGTCCTTATTTAATGTCAATAAGATGATATGGTTAATCTTTTGGAATTTGCAGAATTAAAAGTAGTTTGGAGGAAGAAATCGGCATTTAAGCCCAGACTATTTCAATCAGAAGAACACGACATGATGTTAAAGTCCATTAAATTTTACATCGGCACCACCATTTTACATTCCTTCCGATGTGCGGCATAACGAAGGATTTTTTACTCCCTTTTAACAATCTTAGGGCTACCTTCAGACCTTGGACATAGAAGGATGTAATACTAATTCATTCCGTGAATATTAAATTGTTTTCTGGAGAACAGCTCTAACGATTTATTTTACAATAGGTGTACCAATGTATTATGAATTATTCTGTAATATAAGATAGGGTTTATGAAAAAATTATGTCCAGAAATAGCCTTCTTTTACTCCTCCGTAATATATATGTAGAACATGCCGTTGGAAATTTGCAAAATTTTTTGTTACCATGTGACTAATAATGTACAAAGAGTGAAACGTAAACTAGAAGTTAGTCCATAGTTTTTCTAAACATTAATTTAATTTAATCTTAGTTTTAGAATTTTATAGTAAAATTATGTATATGCTTTTGTATATGCGGCGTTGTGTTGTGTTATATATTTGCGTTTCAGAGGGCATCAACACTGGTTTTCCCCATGAACACTGAAGGAAGCGAAATTTCTGCAAGTTTATTGGATAGTTTTGCATGGCCGTCTACAAAAATAGCTACATTATCTGTAACATGTCCTTTCTAAGAATGATAAGCATTCTATTTAATATGATTTTTTTTTTAAGTTTATACGACAACTAGTATTGATTGAAGTTGGAGTATTTTCCTCTCATCTTTTGTCGTACTAATTTCTAAAATCGCATTTCATTGGCTATACTTGATTTCGACGATTCCCCCATTGAGAACGCTGAGAATGGACATCCGTTTCATTTGCAGGGTTAGCCTCTTGGCCCGCGGCCATCGGTGAGGAGGAAGGAGCCTATTAAATACATTACCATATTTATACAGTCTTTAAGGATAATCAGCCTTCTTTGGTTTTTATAATCAGTGGCTGCTCTCTTGCCAGATGTGGTCAGGTTCAGATAAATCCAAGAAAAGGTCTGAGGGTATTTTAAATTTATTATAACACAGTGCTCTTTAAAATATATTTTAATATTTATAAATCATTATTGATCTTAATTTTGTCTTTAATATGAAGAAAAAATCATTGCCGTTTACTCAAAAAATAAAACAATACTGTTCTTTTGGATTACCTATAAATAGTTTCTTTATGAAGAATGAGATGGTTCGGTTGTTGCCCAAAAAAGATTAGAAAATATTTGAAAACTATTTATTAATCAACAATTCTAGCCTGTCACAGCAGTTTGAAAATGATGATAGTTGCTTCTTTACTCTGGCCAAGAAACCTGATGTAGACCCGCAACATGGGCCGAAACGTTGTAAAATAAGTAGTTTTTCAATATACTTACACTCATACTTCATATTCACTTTAAGGGCAACTATTTAATATTCTGTAATAGTTTATGTTTTATAATGTGTCTATTAAATATGGTATTTAGTCGGTAATGTACGTCAAATAATTAGAGAAGATGAAAATAACTGAAGAAGAATCAGGACATAGTATTTTACCCATTTACATTATAAATTAAACACTTAATAATCTCTCAACAATTATTATGTATTAAAACTCTGGTGCGCGCAGCACACGCATTTCACTTACCTCATCAACCTTGTTAAAATCAATTGAAATTATTTTTTAAGAAATTTCAAATACACTTAGAAGTACAAATAAATTTTGAAAGAATTAATTTCATTGCATTTCAATGGAAACATGTGTTTTATTAAATAATCCATAATCATCTATGACAATTAGTTATTTGTATCGGATTTTCATCATTCCCCATTGATTTTTACAATTTTGTGTATAACATAATATTTAGCTTTCCAACGGTGTAATATACGCCTATGTTACTGGTTTTATGTTAAATAGCACCAAAATTTGCAGAAAAAAATATGTTTGTACTTTTCTTCTTTAGTTGGATATCGTGTTTGTTTAAAAAATATATATGTATTCGTTTTTATCAGTACTAAATAGTATAGTTATTTTTATAAATTCTACAGAATTAAAGGTACTTTTGAGGAAGTAAATTCAAGATATCGGCATATAAGTCATGTCAGACTATTTCAATCAGAATGAAACCTACATGATATTATTGGCCATTAAATTTTATATCGATTTAGGGAGTTTAATCAAAATCGTTTGTACTGTTTTTGAGAAAATCGTAAAAAGGTGCTAAATGCACGGTATAAAGTGGCTCTTCTGGTTAGCTTATTTTGATGAAACTTTTACTGTATAGTTGACTTAAATATAAAATTTCAGTATTTTATGACTTTTCGTTTTCGTGCTAGACTTACCAGACACACACAGACCTTTTTGCGGGGCTTGGTCATTTGGACTTAGGGGACCCTAAAACGTGTATTTCCGATAAAAACTGGAAGAATTCCAAAATTTTCACGATCACAATACTTTCCCTTACTATGTATTTCATATATAGATAAGTGAAAGTAAAAACATATTTTTCAATACTAAGTTAACCGAATCTTCATCAGACTGTATACAGCCTATGCTCTAATTTTTATTATCTTGAAACCATTATTATTCATAATTATTCATATTTCTACGTCTCCAGGGAGACCTTGCATTTTTCTGTGGACTTATTTACCAGCTAAGATCCTCGCTCAAACCAGCAAGACATCTGCGTTTAAACTTCTCCATCTTCTTTATCAATAAGTACTAAATTAGAACCTTAGAAGTACCCGAGGTGCTTCTGTATCTATTTTACAAACGTACTAAAGAAGTAAGAGAAGTGTGACATTTGTTTACCTAACGTTCAAAGGCACAACGGACTTGACTAGAATCCTATTTGTTTGCAGATTCAGTTTAAAAGACCGTTAAAGAGTATTAAAAAGCCACCCGCGGCACTAAGGCAACTTGGTTAAAACGTGTTTCTATATATAGATGGAGGAAAGGTCTGTTTGTTGCCTTCCTTGGAAAGCAGCTGAAACTTCGAATGGTTTATAAATAAGGTCCAGGCAAGGCAGTTCAGCCTTTGTCGTTCTGAGGAATGCCAAATGTTTTCAAGGCCAGCTTTAATTTTTTTTTTTCAATAACTTTATTCTATCCCTATTATCGAAGCCCAGCATGAGGCAATGCGTGGAAATTTAAATTTTCAATGCTAAGAGTGATTCAAATAGCTTGTATTGACTTGTCTCAGCCCGAAATATAGCTGTTTTTTTCTTATACATTACTTCTATAGGCAGATACCTCTCATTTTGCGTCCTTGTCCGTTAGTAAATACTAAAGAAAGATAAGGCTACTTAACCATAAAATTAACCCACTTCAAAAAGGAAGCTATATTGCTTCTTGTATTGATTTAGTGTTTTAATCGTATTGCACTGTTTTAATAGTAATTCCTGGAATCTGATTGTAGTGCCTCAGATTGGTATATGGAATTTTATTCTTAGACTTCAATAGCATTCTAACTTATGATTGATTTCTATTGACAAAGGAAGACTTGATTTCTCAGGAGACGTGGTAACTATTGTAGAAATATCGTGAATCATGACTGAGGCTTTTATTACTATACTAAAACTTCCTTTTATTAAATGAAAAATCCATTTATGTTTTCAATATACTTCTATTTATTTTTTTTATCAGTGGCGCGACACGTCGTGCAGGCCTCGGGCCTCGCGGTGTGATCTCCTGGGAGATTACACTCGCGTTTCACGATGAAATTCGTAGTGTATGGTCATCACTCCCTACGCCTAATTTTGTGAGTGGCCACCATTTGGCTGACGGGTCTCACATCCTCGGGGGAAATACTGTGAGTGAATCCCCATTTATTTACATTCTTATATAAGCCCCGTCGGGACTGGGATTCGAACTCGCAACCTATAGCATGAGAGACTAGCGCATTAGCCACTCAGGCACGGGCTTTCCGAATAAACTACTATAGTTCCGCCAAATCATTTTTACATTTAGGCAACAGAATATATGAATTTTATATCCATTCCACACGTTCGTGGTCATACCATTTGTTTGGATAGGAACTTAAATCTCTTCTAATATTTATTGCTTCTTAATGATTACTACATTTTAATGTTATATAATATTTTATTATATTATTTCCATGTACTGTGTTATATAGTCCTGTTACGTATAACTAGAATACGCTTCATTTCTTTGAGGTAGCTAATACAAAATGGTTTTAGTGATTTAATCCTGAGTCGCACTTCCCGACCACGTCCCTCTATAATTGGCCTCCGGCTGACCTTTCACTAGTTCATGGGAAAAACCGAGAACGTGGAACTCGCTGAGATCATATCTAACCCCTGCAGACTACTGGTACGAAAATAGTCCCATTTCTCTATAACGGTGCTATTTATTCGACAATATGTTTAATTTTTATTTTATTACTAAATTTAATCTTTAATTGTAACATTTTCATGTCTGAAATTAGTTCGTTTCGTACTGGTAACATGCAACTGAAATTATTCCTACAGCCTTCGCAACGTTGTTGATTGTTGCAGTTCCACCTGAGGCAAGGTATTCTCCCGCTCTGCGGGAAATAGGTTCGATAGTGTCCTATTGTCTGGTTTTGTGATTCTTGTTTGCTTTGTAGCACACTTTAGAGTGTCGATTTCAGGTACTGATGAAACTGAGATTCTGGTTTCTATTGATCCTGTGAATGAGTTGTGAAGGTTTTTCTTTCTATTGAAGCGGATCAGAATAGCTATTTTACTTTAAAAAATACATTAAAACAATAATAATTGTGTTTGTGGATTTTTAGCTTTATTTCATTATAATATGACAGAAAAATTGACCGTAAGGAAGTAGCCTTGGCGCGTTTGAGAATTGGCCACACTGCGCTCAGTCATTCGTACCTTATAACATAACAGCCGCAGCCAAAATGCACCTACAACACCTCTATCCTTTCAATAAAGCACCTATTTGAGGAATGCACTCATTATGTAGACAGTATCAACAGAATGAGTATGACTCACAACTTGAGCAGTATTTTAAAAGACAACGAAGCGTCAATTAGCAATGGTTACCAATTTTTTAAAAGCGCACCAACTCTTATCTCAACTATAGCTTTTATGTCTAAAATGTTTTTATTCCCTTTGTCATTTAAATTTAGTGTGTTTATAATATCATTCCATTTTCACTAATATTAATCATTATTAAAATTAGTACTTTTCTAATTGTTATTTTATTTAAGTTAAAATTAGGACTACTCCACCCCAAATTTATTTAATTTAAGTGAATTTATAGAGGTTGAGACTTCGCAGTTTTACGCCTTTAAGTATAAACAAACAAACAAACTTAAGAAAAAAGTTTTGGAAAAGAAAATTTAACATTTTTCATTTCGGGAAGAAAGATATTTTATGTTGATGTACCGTTTTATAGTTAAAGTTGTCTTTCGGTTGCTAAAAGCTAAGCTCACCGCTTGCGATGGTGCAGACTCAGATTAGTTGGATTTAGATCCATTTAAAAGTATTAAAACGATTTCTGCCTATTACCGAATGAATTCCCACAAATCATGAATTCTAGCTCTTTTTCACTGGGCTTTATCGTCGCTTAATTTGTTGAATTTTTGTAATTATAGCTATATTTTCAATGTTTACGTAGTTGTCTGCATATCACCTAATATTTGCTTGCTTATTTATTAGGTCAAAATGTTTTATCGTCAAGAACTGTTTAGTAAAAAACTGCTTTCGTTTTTTTTGTTCGTCTAACCTTGATGATTACAGCATGTAATTTGCATTTTTTATATCCGTTGAAAAATTTATCCATTTATAGCAGCTGTAACCCATTTCCTATCACAAGTGGCTTATTAGGATCGTTGATATTTATATAATTATTTGTGTGTCTCATGTTCCACTTTGTGCGTAATAATTTTGGTTACAAGAATTTTCAATAAGTGTTTTATTGTATTTTATGATTCCAAGGGAGTAATCATCTCGGTGGACATCGGATTGTTCGAGGAATAAAACTATGTTGTTTTTTTTTTAGAGGCATTTTCGCTTGTGATGAAGTGTGCTTACTTTCTAACATGAACCAAGACAATCAATCTTAGAGAAGAGAAACCAACTCCTTTTCTTCATTGACTTAGCGAAATAGACTTTGTGAGGCTTTCATTTGTATAGCGGTTTCTAAGTTCTTGATTCATCCTCTTTCTAATGTTCATTTCATTTTAAAATTTTAATTTATTGTTTTGACAAAGATTTAACGAATTTAAAAAAAAATGTATTTATTGAAATTTACAACTGTATGTTTTCATACAGAAGTAAATATGCTAAAATGATGAAACACATAAAAAAATAAATGAAGAGAAACTGCCCATTGGCAGCACTCTATTAGTGAATCTAAACAAGAAGGTCTCGAGGCCATCTTCTTTTCAGACGCCTCGGCGGATTGTCAGGGATTGAATTTGAAGCAAGGATTGAAACTGGTGGATTAGAGTGGGAGTGGAGTTTTTCATGGAAGGAGTGATACCTGGTACTGGCCAAGTCAGCAACATATGGAACATTAGGGTCTTTGTGGATGATTTTATTGGTGACAAAGTAAGGAGCGTTAAGGATTTTGGATTGTAAGGATTGAATACGGGAAGAGTTTGATGGTTTAGTAGAGCCCCAAAGCTCAACTCCGTAAGTCCAGATAGGCCTTATGATTGTCTTGTAAATGAGTCTTTTGTAGTCAAGTGAAAGGTTAGAGCGCCAGTCAAGTGAATGTTGAAGTGACCGAAATCGGCGAGCAGTTTCTTGTCTTTTCAGTCTTGTTTGCGGATTCCATGTAAGACATTTGTCAAGCAGGAGGCCTAAATAACGGATTTGTTCAACATACGACGCATTCTTTCTAACAATACTAGATTTGTATTAGTCATGTAGAGACAAAGTTTTTATTAAATTACTGAGTGTAGTGTTTTTACTCTACAGTTTTCCCCATATTTAGTAGGTGTGTTTCGGAAACCTAATTTTGATTTCGTTAATTTATAATAATTGAACAAGAAACTAAAATAATGTAAAATAAAACTGTTCTGATAGAAATTTAAACAAAAAAAAAAGAAAAGAAAATGGTGCTTGTACAAATATTGTAATAAAATAAAGTAGTGTAGCGCATAGTATTCACCTTTTTTGTGGTGCAGATGTTAGATAGGGACGACTTGTTGGTTTTCATATTTTCCCAGGTAATTTTCTTTCTGAATGAAAATGAACTCTTTAATCTTCGTCACGAGAATGGTCTAAAAAAAAGCGCTCCCTCGGTCTGGAACCAACTTGCAAGAATGGCCCTTAACGAAGGAGTCCTCTTTTTCTTGAATCTAAAACAGTGGAAAGTTTCTTTGTTTCCTCTCAAGCTCTTTTGGATAGTGGTAAGTCAATGTCGGCTTGTGTACTTTTTTTACACCCTTATTTTTTTTTTGTTATCCCTCTGTTCAGAACAACAATGTGACCAGGTTTTTTCAAGGGTAGTTAGCGTACGAGGGTATTTTCGCCACTGTTTCGATTAATCATCATATTGTGTCAAAATAAAGAAAATGAAAATTTAATGTTCTAATAAATGTTTAATTGAGTCATAAATTTGCCATTGTTATTTTAAGAGTTTTATTAACATCTACTTAACATATTTTACAAGGCCGTGCATTGAATGAACTGCTCCATCTTTGCAACTTTCAATTCATTTACAGAGAAATCAAAATTATGCAGTATCGAAGCTTAGCGTACATCGTTACTAAAGCAAACATTTTAAATTATCTTGCTTTGTTCTGATTCTTATGAATATTTTAACATTTCTATGGCACATAGTATCTGCGTCAATAATTTTATATTCATATTACTTCTATTTTAAATATATTGTGCATTGGGACTTTGGTGGTAGGGAACATAACGAACCTAAAAATTGAATGGCTACTATACGCACGAACCTCCAACGCCGCTAAATAACCTCCAATGTTTTAGGTTTGTTTGTTTATTCATTTAACGCAACTTTATGCTACTATGGCTAATTGGACGATGCTACAGTGGGAGTCCTAAATTTTGCCTATCCAGGTTTTATTATGATAGGGATTTTTAATGAGAACCTAACATAGCACAGGCTTTGGAACAACTTTTTACGTCCTCTTCGAGGGACGGCATAACTACGGATTTGTTTACTCCCATTAAAAAATCCTAGGGCCACCTGCAGGTTTGTATCCATGACCTTGGGCATAGAAGGTGTTATGCTATCTAGTAAGCCAAAGGTCGTCCCAAAAAGTTAAAGGTTTATTAATACTTTTTAATTAATGAATTTAAAACTTACTTAATCATCGCGTTGTAGTGTAAGGTTATATCCGCCAGAAATAGAATATAAGATCGACCCGTTAAGAATAAGTACTAAAATTAGTAAACTACCTTCTTTTTTGTCATGAATTTATCTCTTGGACCCCCGTCTGTAACTTTCATTTTGTTACGTTTTTTTCACTCTCAGTTTGACGCGCACTTGTTCTGTTGGTGTTGCTGAGATCGAAAATTTTACGACAGCCCCAATTTCAGAAATTCAGTTGAGAATATTTATTGTTGTATAACATTTGTCACTTGACCTATCTTTTAGGAGATATGTTGGTTCGAACGAAAAAAGTCACGTCTTGCTACATTTATTAATTGTTGGTGCTATATTTATAAGCTCTGTGTCATGTGTTGGAGTTGCTCACATAGAAATTTTGAAGTTATTTCCGTCCCTTTAAAATCGGCCCCTAGGACCTATATTGTTTTAAATGAAAACAGTAACGTTTTTTTAGTGTTGGCTCTTTTTTGACACGCTCAATCTCTGTTGGTGTTCCTTGAATCAAAATTTTGACAAAAGTTTCCCTGTCAGAAATTTAATGGAAAATATTTTTTTATATAATATTAGTCGTTCACTAGGTTAGGTATATTGATTTGTATGAAAAACGTTACCAATGTCTAAATGCACATAGATGATTAAAAATAAATATTATTTATTGATTATTTTTTTCTTTCTTTACCTCCTATACTTCATCAATCCGCCCATCCAATGTTTTTCCAGGGCAGGGAGAAATACTAAAGCCACAATTTAGAGCTAAGGCAGGAAACATGCACAGTACATTTTTTTTTTTTTGGTTCTGCTTATTCGCTTCAATTGTGTTCTCTTTATCGCTATTGATCTTTTACATTGTAACGGTTGCACGGTCAATCACAACACGGAGGTTACACGACGGTTTTTCAGGTCCCTCAGTGTTGCCAGGTGGAAAGTAATTTAATTATTAATATTAATTTTTTACCTGCAACACTGAGGTAACCAACCAATTACCTGCATTGTGTGCATCGTGTGTACCTTGTTGTTTTGTGGTAGGATCTTTAAAAATTTTGTGTGTGTGGATTTAAAAAACATTTTTTTTTTAAATTTAATTTATTCTAAAGAAGAAGCTTATTTTTTATTTCTCATTTTTCATCATTTTAATTGTGTTTCCTACCGTTTTTTTATTTAATTAAAATAACTTTTTATTTCGAACTTTATTTATTTTATTATTACCCAACATCCACCAAAGTGGTGACCCCGACGTGATGACGGAAAAGATGGATAAGAAGCCAGCAGATTTAGAGGTAAGTGCTAGTGCACATACTAATATTAGAATCCCTACATTCTGGAGGGCTGACCCAGAATTATGGTTTTGCCAGGCCGATGCTGTATTTGCCACATCAAAAGTCGTGAGCTCAAGAATAAAATTTCATATCGTATATGAAATGTTTTTTGTTGTTTTTAAACAAAAGCAATAATTTCGTTTAGATTTATTTTCTCGCATATGCTTCTTGCAAACGATCGTTTATAGATGATTAACCGCGAATCCTTTCCAACCAGATGGATTCTAATAAATCGACCGTAGAAAAGACTGCCTTTAACCAATGGACCGTAGCGGGTCTTTTACAGGTGGTATCATCCAACCAATGAAGAGGAAGTGGCCCTCAGGAGTGCTTCTGCGATAAGGTAAACCGCAACTTCCGGTTCGGCGCTTGGTTGTCTTTCGCAGTTGCTAGCTGTTCATTAGTGGAGTCAAACAGCTGGAAAAGTTAACAATGGTTCCAGGGGCATCGACCACTGTTGTAATCCTATTGTTATTTTTTAAGAGTTTTTTCCGTCCTCCATGAGAGGAGCAGGGATGAATGGTTAATTAGTTGAAGATTTGACGACACCACAATAACTTTATTTTCATAAATGGTGAATTGTTTCTAATAGCAGAAGCACAGCAACATTTAACATTCGAACTATTCATCTTTGCGAATATTATGATCATTGATTTTTATTGTTTGTTCGTGTTTGCTATTTACTCAAAAGAAATTCAAATGGAATTAGAGATGGGCCAAATAGTTAATGATTATTATTAGTTTCAAGTCTCTTTGCCGATTTTGAATTACATTTAAAGGTAAGTTCACTATACGCTAGTATCTCTAAAAAAATAAATGAATTCTTTATTATTCTGGGATAAGTCCCTTTAGAATAACAATTACAGAATATAGAAAATGGGCTTCAGTGTCTTAAAATAAATACAATAAATACAAGTTAACAAATACTAATAGAAATAGACATATTTAAATGTGAAGAAACAAATAAAAATAAAATAGAACCTTATTTACAATGCTATTGTGACTGGATGGTCTTTTTTTTTTTTTTTTTTTTTTTTTTTTTTTTTTTTTTTTTTTTTTTTTTTTTTTTTTTATTGAGATATATTACAATTTGTTGAGATATATTACAATTTGTTACAAAATGAACAATAATAATATTGATATGAGACCACATTCATACTACATATACAGAAAATAATAATAATAGTCAAATTACATAAAATAGAAAATAAATTAATTCATATATATAGAATAAAATAATAATAAATAAAAAAACAAAACAACAACCTATAATTGAGATAGATAAAGAGTTGGCAAATAAATAAACATCATACAAACAATCATAACTATATACAATATATAAAACTGCTAAAGGGACCCCAGCACGCGCTCTTCCCTCCACTTGTGGAGAAAAAAGCGGAATCCAAGAGATCCCAGCGCCTCTAATTCAGCCGCGTCACTGGTCTGAGCCAGTGGAGGCCGAGTTAGGGCGCTGTGGATGGTCATTAGTATCATCTTTATTGACAACTTGCTTTCACTCTGTTCGTATCACGTGAGTAGAAAACTCATTGATAAAAATGGAGTACTTCATGTGAGGATAGTTAGTGTCCTAGATAGTTCAATGCCTAAGCCTTACTCTAAACATTTTAATGGTATTTCTTTATGTATAGTTTATATGTATAAATGTTTTTAATGGAAATTGTTTATGTGTATCTTTTTGAGGTAGAATTTCTTGAGCGTGTGTTTTTCCCATTCTGTGAACTTTTTTTTTTATGACTATAAGCTCATACAATCGAACTCTCTGGGTCGTAATTATTTACTGTATGTGTTGTCATGTAGCAGTATAATTTAAACAGCTCATAATATTATTCGTGGATATATAATATTAATTATGACAGTTTATTGATTCTTACAATAAGAAAATAGGAAGGAATATTTCTCCTCGTAACCATGTAATTAAATCAGAAAAATATGTTTCTAATAATAGCTTATTTGTTGCTTTTAATTGAATAACTTTAAATGTTATATTTTATTAAGCCATTATGAAATAACTTCTGGACTGTTATTCTTGGTGCTACAATAAATTTCACTACAGACTTACCCTAAATTCAAACCCGCTGACTCAGAACCTATCCACTGCCACAAACCCTTATTATCCGCCCAGAAAACTATCGTGGCGCTGGCCAAGAGACATGCTATACTGATAGCCATTTGTTTTTTAAATCTATTTTATAGTATTTTATGTATTTTTGCACTTCTTTATCATATGCTAGCATTTTTGCTTCTAGTATAAGGATATAGCAAATCTCATTTTACTGTAAAAACTCCTATAAATAAATTTAAAAAAATCTTGATTAATTATAATTAATGATATAATAATTTAATTATTGATGTTTATCCTCAATATCAAAAGGAAAGCTATTGAGGAGAGTTATATAATTTAATTATCCTTCTAGAGGGGATGGTATATTGACCAGGTCCTCTAGATAAGGACGAACTCAGCGACCGCTGGAGAAAGAGGCTATATTTGGAAGGGCATTTTCAATGTCAGACGGTTCCTCTTTCCTGTTACAGATAGTGTTCTCGACAGCAGCTCTGTTCTCGCACTCTCTAATGCCTCTACAAATATTTAGTTCTAGCCGTAATTGTGTACTTTTAGTTAAAACTAGTTGTATAAACTTGTGTTATATATGCGTAGTTTTAAGTGAATGAACTAGCTTTGTTTATAGAATTTGTCTTCGTAAATTTCTATCAAAGTCCTCGGTAGAATCTTTTCCTCATACATGATTGTTTTTTGTTTAGCAATATGATCTGTGTAAAATTTAATCAAACTTCTATTGGATTTAGAGAAATTCATCGAAACGCCTGGTCTTTTAACATTGGCCTAGGAACAATCCTTCCTTATTTTAAATGCAATACCTTTTTTGTTTTTAAGGAGAACTTTTTTCCAGTACCCCCAAAAGATTTTATTTGAATTAAGGTATTGACCTTACCCTGATGCTGAGTACTCCTCTTTGGCTCTCCACTGAGCAATCTATAAGTTAATTATAGAATCTAACAATCTACAAGTTAAAAGATTTCATAATCTTTTATTTGTAATTATACGGTTCTGGTGGATTATCAGAGGTTCTCACTTGGTTCATTCTTGGCGATCTATCCAATACCTTCCCAGAATAAGGTACTGCGTTTCACAATGAGTCAGGTGCATTCCAGGACTCGTCTTTCATCGCGTGGCTGAATGATTGGCCAAAGTTTATCATTGCTGCTTGAAAAACGAGAAAGTAGTATAATTTAATTGATTCAAATGAAAGGGAGCTTAATTGCTTAGTTTATGTTTATGTTTATGTGTTCTACCGATATGATAGTTGGGAATAAGAAAAGTGAATATATAGTGTTAAATAAAAATTTCTATCAAGTAAAGTCGCTGCTTTGTCACATCACGCCAGTCACTGAGGGTCCTGATGACTCACACCCTTTCCATCAGGAGAAGCAATAATTGGATTATTCCTCTGTCTGCTTCTTCTCAATTGGCCCCTTATAATTATTTAGCTGTGAATGTTATCTATGGTCAGCAGTTAACCCGTGTTTCCAATTGATAACGCTGGCCTAATTAAGATTTCTATACAGAAACAGCATTTATGTTTTTATTTTTCATATCGTATTTTATAAACATTGTTATTTATCAGACAAAATAAATGTTTTTTATGATGCAAATATTTTTTTAGTTTTTTTTTACCTTTTGTTATTTAAATAATCTAGTAAGTTTGTTCATATCTTTGTGCTGAAGTTTTGGTAAAAGATTTTCAAATAATAAAAAAATCATGTAAGTGTGATATATATGTCCATATTGCATTGTTCTATACTGATCTTATATAATTATATCTAATCATACTAAAAACATTTTATTGTTTGCCGAAATTTCAACCCAAGCTTATGAGACAAACTAAAATTAAAAACTACCCAGGGGTGTAGTTAATAGAGATCAAAACTAGAACTGGTGATCAACACAAATTCTAGTGCAGGTTACTAGGAACCATTGCCTGTCTATTCTTCCTATGATCATACCAACAATCAACTACACACTATCATAATAATTTATAAGAATTAATTATTATTTAAAAATAAAATTACACTTGAAAATTTGATATGATTTTAACGTTTGAATCTATTAAATTACTGCCAAATTATAACAGTATCATTGACTAATTCATGTTATTTTTATTGTCAGGTGTTGATGTTACTGCTAATCAGGATGAAATTTCTGACCACGAGACATTCCAACTGGAATTCGACAATGACACCAAGAGATGGTACCTGAGAACTATGCAGGATCGCTATTGGACTCTGGAAACTGGTGGTGGAATCCAGGCTTCAGGAGATAAGAGGTTCAAGTCTTTTAATTATTAAAACTCCTAATCAATTCTACTGCTAGGTATTTTTAAAAACTAACCACTTATCTGTGGTGAAATATTTAAAACTATTGTTGATTTATTAATTTGTTTTAAATATTTGTAATAGACTCCATCAATATTTAGTTTATTCTCAAATTTCACAAGTGAATATCATTTAATAATGAATATATTATTTTAGATCAATTAAAACTATACTATTATCTTTTCACCTTAATTACTTCATATTCACTAATTATTTATTATTTCTTTAAATTTGAGAAACCTTCAGTTAGCTTTTAAATCTTAGAAAATCTGATTCATATATCTCAAAAGGGGGAAAAAAACAAAAGAAACAAAAAAGCACAGTTTAGCAATCTAAAAATGGTAAAATTGAGCCATCCATTTGTTCAGGATCTGTGGTTAATATCTTCTATTTTTTCCCTGATAACAAATATTTGAATTATTTCCTACGTAACGTATTGCTTAATATTGTAGTCTTAAACTCACCCTGCTTCTCATTCTTGTTTTCCTTGTTACTCTGCCCTTCCTAGAAATCTGATTACTGCGACAATAATTCTGCTGAAATGCTTATTCAGTGCAGTCCACTGCACTTCCTCTTCTCTCCTCCCCCCTCCATTCGAAAATTTTGTAATGAAGAGGTAGAATAATCTTTTGAAGGTAACTAAGATGTCAAATCATCAGTGATATACAGTTTAAAATCGACCGATTGTATGACAGTGAAAATGTTTTTAATCTTAAATAAAACATAATGCAGCTTTAATATGGTATTATTTTATTTATTAAGCTTGTTATATCAAATAATTCAAAACACACTGCCTAACTAATATTCTGAGGTCTAACTTTTTTTAAAACTATTATCACTCAGAAAATCAATCTACTTTTTATACAAATAACTTTTGGGTTACTAAGTATGCCATTTCTTAAATTCTAGAAAATGTTGAGGACTCTGTATGATCTGTAAAAATGTATGAAGATATGGAAGTTTGTTTTAAATTTATGAATGTTATTATTAGTTGTAAACATTGCTTTGATTTTCATAAACATCAGTGGAACTAATTTTGGAATTTGAAGAAAAGAAAGTATTATAGAGGCTTTTTTTTTATTGTTCTACCAACCCAAGATATTGTTTGTCATATTTCGGTTTTATTTATAATAACTTTTATTACTAATATATTGTTATTGCTTTATTATTTTCATTAATGAATTATTGCAAACAACCTAGCAAAAAGAAAAAAATACTCTCTTTTGCTAAGTTTAAGGCTTACTGTCAGACTCACATTGAAGGAAGCCCTTTTTACCAATCATATTTAAACAGATTAGGAATAAGACCTGATACAGCTACCTTATGAGCAATGACAAAAATAATATAAAATTATTCCTAAACTTTCTTAAGGTCCAACAGCTGCTAAATAAAATATAAGGATAATGTACACAAAAATAATAAAATAATCGTGTGGGACTAACCACTTTTTTTTATTTATTAATTTTTTTCGCTTTGAGTTTAGATAGAAGTTAAATAAAATAAACAAACAAAATAAAGGCGTTGATGACTCTCGGATTTTACGCCTCAAAACCTAAACTAACTACAGCAACCAATCATCCTTCTACTGTCCTCTGGTTTTCTTTAAGTCTAGTGGATTGATTTTGTTGACTTCAAGTCTAGGTTACCATATGAAAATTCCTTCTTTAAGTTAACCTTTTTATTAATTTATCTAAGAACCATTATTCTATTTGTTATCCTATAATCTAGTTGATTTATTTCTCTCCTGAAATTTGCCATTTTATTATTTTAATACCTACAAAGCTATACTTACAATAGTAAATTATAATATTTGTTTGACATTTTTCAGATCATCAAATGCTCTATTTGATTTAGTTTGGCAAGGAGATGGCTCCGTCTGCTTCAGAGCAAATAATGGAAAATTTGTGGCGACCAAACGATCTGGTCATCTATATGCTAATCAAGATACAATTGATGATACATGCAAATATTTCTTTTATCTCATCAACAGGTTAATAGCTTGTTTTATTTTATTTTAATACAAACCATTTAACCATTTATTTATAACATTAATTGCAATAAAGTAGGGAATTAGTTATTAATAATGAAGATCAATGGGTAGAGAATGCTGATATCCCTGGTCCTCCAGTTTGTTAGTTCCCGTCTTACTTATCGTTACTATAAGCAATCCATTATTCTTACAGGAATTAATTAGTATATTAGGTATATATCAAACCTTACAGATATGAAGACAAAATTAATAATGATCTGCCTTAATCTGCCTGTGGTAACTAGAGAACTCTTCTAAATAATGAGACCTGGAGTCAAAGATTAGATAAAAAAGAGAAATACATTTAAAAAAAAAAAAAAAAAAAGGAGAAGAAGATATATACGGAAAAGGCTAAGTTTAAAGAAATTTCTCTTACTTGAATATAATGGGGGTTATGGAAAATTTTTGGAAGATAATTTTTCGTAACCACAAAAGGCCAAACAGTGTATTCAGCTTTTTCATCATGATCAATCGGGTCTTAAAATTGTCCATGTATATTTAAAAACAAGAACCCACAAATTTATTTAATGTAATTAAAACTGATTTATATGTTTTATGACTTTTATGATGTTATAAAACAGTTCTGTTTCTCTAGTTTTATGTCTTATAACAAATAATTAAATATAATAATTTAATGTTGATAATAAAATAAACTTTTTTTATTTAGGCCTATCCTGGTTTTGAAATGTGAGCAAGGTTTTGTTGGCTACAAGGCTGGTTCTAACATTCGTCTGGAATGTAACAGGGCAACTTACGAAACTATTCAAGTTGAACGGGGTGATAAAGGCGTTGTATATTTCAAAGGTATGAGAGCAGTGTAAATTCTAAGTAATACATGACAATTAAAAATGTCTGCCTTATTTATAAAAAAAATATTTTTACAGAAAGGTACATAAATATTTTATTTATAATTTACAAAACTTCTGGAATAAATTATAAAAATTTATATTTATATATCAGTTTATGGATATTATCAAAACTCATTTTATTGATATTCTAAAAATAATCTAACACAGAAATATCATTGTATCTGTTTCAAATGTTTTATTTTTTATTTATTTTGGTTGCTGAAATAACTATAGCAATTGCTATAGTTCTCAGAGCCCATCATCTCATTACTTTTTTGCTAACCATGAAAATATTTACAGGAACCCAAACAGGCAAATATTGGCATGTTGACAGTGAAGGTGTGACAGTAGAATCTGATACCCCCGAAGGATTTTTCCTTGAACTTCGAGAGCCAACAAGGATCTGTTTGAAAGTTGCTTCTCCAGGAGGTGGCTACCTCAGCGCAGGCAAAAATGGAGCATTCCGGGTTGGAGATCATGATTATGCCTCTGCCACTAAATGGGAGTACTAACTACACTGTCCTCTATATAGGCCCCGATATATTTATGTAGGCTAACAATTTTATCTTAAAACCTCCTCCCATGAATATCGCCTGGTTTTGCATAGTTATAGATATTTTTTTAATTTGTACGATAATATGAGAAACACACACACTACTAAAGGGAAAAACATCGCATTTAATTTATTAATAGATACATCCCAGGATCCTTTGCTTAAATGGTTGTGGCCTTTACAATATTTAAAAGAAAGATAATAAACTCATCTTTTCTAATCTTTTGATTTAAAAAATGCAATTTTTTTTTTTTTTTTTTAATAATATAAGGTGTTTTTAGTCCAAAGAAAATGTAAATTAGTATGTAGGATATGATATAGTATGTGGCTGTATTTGTAAGTTGTGTTTCTTTAAAATATAGTCATGATAATAGTAAAGTCAGAATAATAAAAATAATAATAACACACTGAATTTATCAAAATTATCTTATTTATGAGACTGAAAATTTGAAAATGGATTATTATTCTTGAACTAATTTCATTGTGACTTTTGGTACAGATGAGAATTTTCATTACAATTTGTGTACTATATATATGTTTTTACACAACTGTTTTATACATTTATATAATTCATACTTTGTATACTTATATGCCAAACTTCTACTTAGAAAACATAAGATAGATTAAGTGTGTGTTGAAAAGTTGTTTGATCTATATAAAGATTAATATTTATTAATATAAATATATACATGAATCAAAACTGCCAAAAATCAGCACACTTTGCCAAAAATGGATAATCAAAAAACAACATTCCTGAAAATGCAAAGGTTCATTTAATAAACATTTTTTGAATAGATGGTCTTTGTATATTGAAAACTGTAATATGAAAATTTTACTGCGTTATCATGATGTTTAATTGTACATATAACGAATATTCAAATTATGTTGCAGTATATTGGTGTTTACATGCTCATAATGTTGTAGTGATTAAAGTGTTGTATTTAGCATCGATGTGTCTTTTTGTTTTATTCTTGTTTTGTTTCAAAATTTTAAATGTTTGTGCACATCAAATATAAAGGAACCAGAATTTGCATTTATAACGTGACAGCCATGTGCTAATTAGCTTTTTGGCAACATTGGCAATTGTTCATCTAAGTTAAAAGTTTATACTTATACAATTTTAAGAATAGTTAATTTATTTGATTTGTATTAAATTGTTTTTAATTATACATTATTGTATTGTATATATTATATTTTATTTGGAATTAAAATTAAGTTACTCTTGAAAAATAAAATATTTTAATTCTCTATATTATTATCTGATTGATTATTTATGCTGTTTCAGATTTTATTTTAAATGGTTTATAATTATGATAGTGATAAAAACAAACATATTTATGAGAAAATATATGTAAGCACAATTTGGATTATATATATAGAACATTATGGTTTTCTTCTATTTTATTCTCTGCTTCGAATGCTTATTCAACTATCATGTAATATGTGATGATTTGTACTTACTGAATTTTGTATATTAATGAACAAATAAAGAATGGTGAAAAATCTTTTTTTTTTTTGTTTTGGTTTATCCACTTATGAAGTAACAATTTGTACTTATACTAGGAGAGAGAATACCATCAGGATAAGTGAAGCCAAAAAGGCTTATGGATGACTTGGGATTCTATAGGTGTTCTTTAGGAAGAGCAACCTTCATTCAGTCTCAATTTAAAGAATAGTTACATGAATATAAGAAATATCTAATGAATCTAGGTATATAGAGCGTTATCCTCTTGCTTTGGCTACATCTCTCTGTTCTAAAAAGTTTGAATTATCCAATGCAATGTTCTTTTTAGTCTAGACTCAATAGACAACCCTTCTGAAAAGGAATATCTGTTTTGTTTTCACCAACTACTGTAAAACATTTGAGTGTCCTGTTTGTGGTGTTAGAACTAATTATGTATTACAGGGTACATTAAATGCTGTGTTACCATATTCGAAATAGTTTAATACAGTCTGTTCTGCATCTTTAGAGACCATTGAGAATTTTATGTTACTCGTAATTAGTTTTGAATATTTTACCCTATACATTAATTTTGGACTGATCCTTTTAAATTTGATAATCCATCACATACTTCTTCAATTTTACAGTCTACTTCAAAATAATTCCTTAAGAATGATCTTTTTTTTTTTCTTTTTTTTTTTTTTTTTTATATTCCCAATAGACCCTTAAATCTGGATGTCAAATTAGCCGCCACTAAATTATAAGAAGCTATGAATAAAAAATTCTGAAGAGTTCTTAGAGCTGACCCACGGAAGAGACCAAATTGGAATTTAAAATTAGTTGTGAACATTGTTCAAGAATTGGACATAATTAGTTAACCATTGAGAATTACTAGAAGGAATTAGTCCGGGTGGCGGTCGATGATTGAAATTAGGTAGTTTCATCCATTTATTTTCTGCCAACTTTTCGACCCCCATTGTGGGTCATCATATTGTCGGGCGTATTGTAGGCGAATGGAAACTGATTTTCAGATTCCATTCGCCTACAATACAACCCACAATGGGGGTCGAAACATCGGCAGAAAATAAATGGTTGAAACTACCTAACTGTTTCATTTATCGACCGCCACTCAGACTAATTCTAGTAATTGTTCAAGAATGCGTAAATTGTTGTTTTTAAATAATTCAGAAAATAAAAACTAAATGCCTCATACTAACTAAAGTAGTTTTTGTTAAAGTTCTTGGAAATGATTTTGTAGTAAGAAATTGACAAAAAGATAACAGAGTCAATTAAAAACAAATTAGCACAGCCTATGATTAAATAAATACTAATTAAATAGAAATACTAAATAAAAGGGATGTTTACATGAGTGTGAAGTTCAATTTGATATATAAAATTATGCTAATTAATCAAAGGTAGAAATAACTAGGAGTCAGTCATGTGAAAAATATTTGAATTTTGCAAAATTTCCCTTAGCAACATGGCTCAGTTTATGCTTGACATTGCCCACTGCTGCCCTGATGATGGCTCTCATACTTAAAACAAAACATCAGCAAAATTAAAATATTTTCCAAACGACTAGCTCCTGATTATTTCTACCTATGATAATTTCAACAGTCGACCATACACCCTCAATATAATGCTAATTAATAAAAAAACTAAGGGAATAATAATTTTCAAAACTATTAATTTACCATCATAATTATTAAAATTTTAAAAATAATATCACTTCTTACCAATAGTCTATACAAACCTTTTTTTTACCCTAAAACACATGGGTATGAATTTGAAAACTACATGCAATAATTTCAGGCATTCGTATTTCTGTTGGTTATACTTTTAATCCCCATAAAAAAATGTATTAAATAAAGCACTCACTCTATTGGCACATAGTTGGGATTTAACTAGAAAACTGGGGGAGGGGGCCATTAATTAAATTGAAATTTTATTGTATTACTTTGGATCCTCAACACTTCTCCTTAATTATTATCTTAAAAATTAAGACATCTTTTTTCTTAATCAAATACTACAAGTTTTTCTCTCTTGAAAACTTTACTGAATTATCAGAGAGTGTTTGCTGCGCAAGAATATAATCTACTTCCATTAAATAATCTTGGTTATATCCCCAAAGTAGTGTGATATATGTTAAAATGTTAGTTAAAAAGAAACTGTAAATAATTTTGTCCTAAATAATTTCTGTCCTGGTAATGGCTGGTATAAGGCTTTTTTACGAAGACACCTCTCTACAGTAGAGAGGACTTCTGAAGCCGTTACTAAGGCCAGCGATTGTGTTTCTGAAGCCAATGTTAGGAAGTGGTTCAAGAATGTCCAAAACATATTAGAAGAAGAGCAATTCTTACAGCATCATCATCATGAAAGGATTTTGAATGCCGATGAAACTGAATATAAAAAACAAAATCTGTTTGGTCCATTTGGCAATGAAGAGTCTCTCTTGTTTGAAGTGCTATAATGGCCAGGATCTCCAAAAAGAAACACTCAAAGGCTTTCATTTTTCATCGCAAGTATATGATGGAAGCCCATAGAGAAGAAAAAGAAAATTTATAGAAACAAACAAAAAAAAAACAACCCTATGTTACAAATTTGGCAATATTCTAAAGGGGATTTATTTTGATTTTTCATTATGCCTACCATTAGGTCTACCACAAAAAACCTTTAAAAGGATATGAACATATCCCTGAAAGTGATGTGTTTGTTCAATATGCTTATACTGCGTGTTACATCGTGGAGTCTGATCCAGATATAAATGAAGATGAAGACATGAATGAAGATAATGAAATGTAATTTCATTATTTTATTTGATGTTGAATATACCTACTGGAATTTCTTTATCTATTTTTGTGTTATAGTTTAATGTTATACATTAAAGTTTAACATGTGTATGTGATGTTATGTCTTCATAATGACCTATTATAACTTTAAAAAGGATAAAGGTATAAGGGACAGAGGATGCCAATAACTGTAGTGTCAACATCCACAGGGTGTCAATAACTAGTATTTGCAGTTTTTACCTTAAATATTGCCATACAATAAAATGATTGAACTTTTGACTCAAAAAAATATCTTGAGTCTTTATAAGGATAGATAAAGAGCTATAAGGAAGTTTCAATTTGAATCCTATATAAGAAGTATTTTTTTTTATTATTTTCAACAGAAATGTAATCTTGAGGGTGTCAATAACAGTCCAGTTGATCCTACATGTAAGTTTTTTGAATACCATGCATTGTATGGTGTATTAACTGTTTTACTTTTTAGATAAATGTTTAATAAAAAGCATTAAAAACTATTTATGCCTATAAAACTGTTGAACCAAGGAATAAATTTATAGTATATTTTATTTTAATTATTAAATAGTTGTCAGTGAAATGAATATGGAGGATGAGATGGTTCAGTTGGCAGTAAACAAAGTGAGAAAACAGTGATATACTTAGGACAATAAAGAGTCTTTACTATTTTCTCAACTTTTTTGACCCCCACCCGAACCGTCTTATCATTCTCTAATTATTTTAGATAAACCTTTAAAGCTCTACAGAACTTTATTAGAACCAAATAGTATATCTTTATAAGATAAATTTAAAGAATCTAATAGGAAAAGAGAAATAATTCCGCATTAAATGATGAATAACATGATTTAATAAACCAATTTGGAAACAATTATGGTACAAAAAATATACTTTTATACATTTTTCTGATTTGCTTAGCTAAACATAAAAATTATAAATCAGAAATTTACTAAATTTGTTCGTAAATTTTCTAAAATGTCCTTTTAACATGACATTTAAAATACAATATGTATTTATATATATTTGTATCTATATATTTATATATGTATACATATACATAAAGCTAAAATTATAATGACTACTCGTTGTATAATTACATTAAATAACAGTAGATAAATAAATGATCATGACACAGAATCAGGTTTTGTACATAATGGACGGAATGTTTAACATTCGATTATAAATATAACTTTTATAAACATAAAGAATTGCTCACTATATAATAAATAGTTTTAGATTTCTAAAGGCTCCTAACAAAATTGAATCTGACTTGCACATAATTACAGGTGATAAAGTGAGTCGTATAAATACAGTTTAGTGAACGACAACTATTCCTAGGCTGATGACTATTTCATTTACAATATTTAAAGCTAGTCCGATGAGCAGAAAACATATAGCACTGAATCTGGAAACCTTCCTCCTTCATACCTATTATTGTTGCTAATGCTCTGATGGTATTCTCTCTGAAAAAAATAAATAAATAAAACTTGACGTGAGTATGAATTTATAATTTTAATTTAATATTAAAGAAAATTAATATTTAGTTCCCCACGGCTGTGCTCAACAATATTTCAAATGTGTTGGTTTAAATATAGCTGTGTTTATTATATGAGTAACAATGATACATACAACTTAGCTCTGGGAAAATCAGTTACTCTTCAACAATGCACAACAAATAAAGTTATTATCTAGGGCTGTATATTAATTTTATTCTGTAACAATATGTTTTAGCTTTTTAGAAATATATTCCATTTGCAACATATGGATGAAGAAGCCCAAAAAACAAATTTGTTTTTAGGTTTTAGAAATAAGTTCTTCCATTTTCAGATAGCGAAATATTTTTAGCCACTTTTTTTTTTTTTTTTTTTGGCGCCTTGGTGATTCTGGCTAACCTGTGGGGGTTAATCAGTTCCCGCAACTTAGGATCAGGAATACGGTCGACACCAAAGTGATAAAACCGTATCCTGGCAATCTCTGGACAACTGCATATCACATGAAATGCAGTTTCATCATCCTCCTGCAGAATCTGCAAGTTGGTGAGGCCACCAAGTCCATATTGTGGAGATGCTTATTAACTTGACAGTGCCCTGTGTACAGTCCTGTTACCCTCCTTAGGGTTGTCTTGTCCATTGAGAGTAGAGTATGACTTCTCTCTTTGCAGGGTCCATCCAGAAACATCTTGGAGTGATGCTGCTTATCAGTATCCCTCCAGTATTGTCTGGATCTATTATCAGCAGCCACCTTAATCAGACCTTTGGCATTGCTAAGGCTAATTCCACACACAGGTTCAGGTGTGGGGGTAGCTGAGCAGAACCCCTCTTTTTAGCCACTTAAAAACATTTTTAAAATCTAATAACAATTGACCATGTTTCTATGGGAGCCTACATACTTACATAGCCTATGAAGCATGGATACTAAACCCAATATGGTTAAATATATTAGTTATAAATATAGTGTTTTTTCTACTAGAGGTCAGATAAAGATGAATTTGCTTTAGGACTACTAGTGGTTAGGAATTTAATTATCTTTCAAATGAGTACTTATAATTTCTCAGATGCCTTTTCTAATATTTATTCAAGATTTAAAAAAAAAAAAAATTTATGAATTAGTTGTATAGATAGTAGTCACAAGCAAGGAAAGCAATAAAAAACCCCCACAAAAATGGATAGAAAATAACATTCTAAATTAAAAAAATGGATTATTCAGTCACTCAGTATATTGTTAAATTGATATTTCAGTTTTAATACTTTAAAAATGAATAAAAGCAATCATTAATTATCCAAAAACATCAACATTATTCATGAATAAGTACTCGGAATTAATCCCCCGCTCTCTTCCACTGGCTTGAGAAATCCCCATATAGCCAACAAAGGTGAGATAAGGGGGAAAAAAAAATTACTACTATACCACTATATATGTATATATATATATATATATATATATATATATATATATATATATATATTATATAGTTTCATAACGAAAAGGTACTTACGCCTATGCAAAGCCATATACTGTCTAATTAGCCTAGCAATCTCATGAGCTTGATCAGTCTGGAGTCTCGCCACACGCTGTTGGAATAGATTGCCCACCTTCAGTTCTACGTACATTATTCCACTCTCAGCTCTAACTTTTCTGGTTGATATTACTTCTGAATAGGGCACTGTTGAGAGAGTTTCCTACAAGAAAAATATTAAAATAATGGAACAGGAAAACGTCATATTAATGACTAGTAGTTCAAACCATATTTATGAAAGTGTACATGAAAAGAGCTCATATGCCTAGTCAATAATTAAATAAACTAAAAGTTCAAACTTTATTGTTATAAATGCTGTAAAAACTTTTTTCAAAAATTTTTATTCTTCCATCACCATCACGATTCTGTTAAATGAAATTTAATAATTTTTTTTTTTTTTTATAACTGTTCGAGTGTCATTTTTAACTTTTATTTTATAAACACTTTAAAGAACCTTTTTCAAATTAAAAATAAAAGAAAAAAAAAACTTACATTTATAGACCAGGTGTTTTAACTGTAAACTATTGTTTTAATTATAAATTTGTCTGATTATTTCATTCTGAACTAATATGTATTGTATATATTCTTAAAATAATAGAATTGACTTATTGAAAATAATATATAAATTTTTCTTTCCTATGTTTGCTGAATTAGTCATAAATTCATATTATCTGTTTTTAAAAATTACGCCATTATACTTCTATAATATATATGTTATTATTCTATATTATCTTACATGGGTCACCAAGTGTAAGAAATGTACTCCTGATCGGTTAAGGGCCAAAATCTGCTGGTCACCACTTCTTTTAACAGCAAAGAAACTTGATCCAAATAAAGGCCATTTACTTAAAATTTCTGAAAAAAATAAATAGTAATACATGCTGTTACTGCATAACTAAATAAAACCATTCATCCTGAATAGATAAAATATTTCACATTTGTTTGATTAAAGTGAATTTTTTCTTCCTTATTTTTTTAACAAGTATTATGCATAAAAACTGATGTTGAGCTTTACATTCATCATTCCATTTTATTATTTCTATTTCACAACTGTACCTATAAAAATTGTTTTATTTTTTCCTAATAATTATCTTTTTATACATATTGTATATTTGGATTAAAAATTTAAATATTTAACGTTCAGTATACTTCATACTCACATGTAAATAATAAGGTAAATGGTAAAGCAATTCTAGATATATGACAGTGAAGTAAACAATTATATGACGAAATTATTAGTATATAAATGACGCATATAAGTGAAATGATTATAATACAAATGACCTGTATTTGTGCAATATATAAAATTAAATTTTGTAAGTACAATTTAAATGTAGATATTTTAGAAACAAATTTTATGATGTGATATTGATAACTATTGAATTGCAAATTTTAAATAATATTTTGTTTTTGTTATAGATGTGACTTTATTGAATTGTTTTTGATTTTATTGTTAATCTGAAGATGAGGCACAAAATACCTTGCAATGTTATATAAAAATTTATTTATGTAAAAATAAATAAAAGTATAATAAAGGAAGAAAAAGTTCCAAATATTTTATTATAAAGTTTTTTACAATATAATTACATTTCAATATCACAATAATCTACAAATTATGACAGGTTGTCAACTTTAAATATGATTTATAATCACAAATAATAATGTTAAGACTGAATCCTGAAAATGAGAGAAACACTTAGAAATAAATAGTAATGAATGGTGTACTCTTCAATAAAAACTAAGAAGTTTCAATAAAAATAAGAAAAGAATCAGGAGATAGTGAACATTCAATTAATGATCTTGACGAAAAGTTGGAGCAATCGCATGATATTACATGTAAGAGAAAGTCAATCATGTGAGCCTAGCTTTATGTAAATGATCATAATAGTATAACAAAGTTCATATAATTTCAATTTGTTTTTTGTAGTTAAAATATGGAAATATAGCACAATATCTATTAAATTTAAAAATAAACTAATAAAAGTAAAATTAAATAAATCCAAAAACATTTCACATCCTAAAAAATAATTAGAACAAATCAAACATTTAAATCAACAAACAGAGACGACTGAAAGAACATAATAAAACCTAAACTCATTTTCATTTTAAGTCAATAATTTGTATTTGCAATAATCGGTTAATGAAAAGGATTATTTTCTTTTTTAACACAATAATATCAATCTAAAATACCTAAAAGGCTGGCTTTAGCATCTATCGATGCCATATTTTGGACACCAGATGTCCAAGCTGCACTGACCATCTGGACCCACTCCCCAGGCCTCATATCACGGTAACCAAGGACAGTCTTTGGAAGAAGAAATTTAGTTTCCTTGGTACCGGGTGGATGGGTCATATCTGCAGCTCTGTGCAATAATGCTCCAATTTTAGCCATCTCGAACTGTAAAAGGTATTAAAAACTAATAATAATGGTATACTTATAATATGGTGCACATAAAAAGCTATATTTTAATGATTCATACTATTTAAAAATTTAAACTTACAATGACTTCTTGAGAGATATGTTCATTAGGAGTGACTAAGAGTAACCCTTCAAGATAGTCTGGAGCAATTTGATTGAAAAGAACTTGCACATACAGCTGATTCTCCAACCTCAAAGGGAAGTGCCATACTGATCGGCAGAATATGAGATAGAACACCTATAGAAGATCCATACATTGTATATATATATATATATATATATATATCATTTAATAAAATAAATAAATTGATTAACCAAAATGGAATTTACTGTAACAATCGTTCTAACCTGCTGTGCTTTGAGTAACTCAGTGGTCACATCTAATATGTATTCTTCTCTGGCCAGAGGCATTGTGAAAGTATCACCTTCAACAATACAATATAGGGAGTATTCCATTACTTCTATTGGGTCTTCCACACCAATCAGGGTGCACATCTCTTGCACAACATCCTGTACGACAGTTGTTGACTTTGTGTGGACCACCTTAAATTTTAAGAGAACACTTTCCATTAATTATTTTTAAAAAACATTAATTAGTAATAAGACAAACAAATAAAACTTAACACAAGTCATTTCACAACTAGAGTATAAATAAATTGTATAAGATAATTTACTGATTATAAAAAATAGAAAAAAGATGATCAATCTCAACATCCAATTGTATCAGGTTTATTTTAACGACAGGCTTTCAGAATGGTTAAGAAGCAGATACCTTGATTTATCAATACCTTTATTGACATCATTTCCACAGACCCAAAAAGTTCACATTCTGGCCATAAAAAGTATATAAGCAGCCCCTTTAAGTACAAATTTGTACCCATGGAGGAGTCATTTGAATTAGCAGAGGAGGACTAATAAAGAACTAAAACTCTTAGGTAAGAAGTGGCAATTGACCCTTTAATGACAGTGAACTCATATGTGAGTTTGGATGGTTCTGTGCTCTGGTGATGGACTAAGATATGAGTCCAGGCCAGGGTGCTCAATAACAATGGTCAGTAGACGTGAAATGTATTCTGTCATAATGGCACAAGAAGTACTACAGTTTTAATTTGAACAGAACAGCAACTGTGATAGATCATTCAGAAATAAAGATAAGTTGTAGAGCACAGTTAACTTTCATAAAACAATATGAGACGATCAATTTTCGTTTGTTTCAAACCTTTCTTAAATAATAAATCATTTTAATATTTCAGCAAAAAAATTGACAAAATTTAAAAGTGACTTTACCGTTTCACTACCTCCTGGTAGCCTATACATTTGTCTTTTTGAATTTCTACCAGCACTAACAGCAGTAACTTCTTCAACAGATGGCACATTTTTCCTTCCTCCATATTTTAAAGTTTTTCTAAGATTTTGTAAACATACACTGGCAGTACCTGTAAATAACAATTGGTATTATTATACATGATTGCACATAATAACTAGTATAAGATGACAATATGGCACATTCTTCTAGCTCTCTAAAATCATGAAAAATTAAATTTGTTTTGTATTTTTAAACATGCAGCATTGAGTCATGACATATCTCGGAGCCTCCCAAGTATTTATATGATTGCTTTTAATATCGCAGGTAACATTGATGAATGCTAAACTTGGACAATTTTAAAAGATATAAAAGTTGCCACAAGTGGCAAAAAATGTTAGGATCAAACTTCATTTCACTATAAATTGCTAATAGCTAGCTTCATTTTGGTTAACTAAGAATTGGTTCATGTATTCGGGTTGACTGCATTATTTTTTAATTAAACATTTTTTAAATTTTATTTGGATAATTGAGACGTTGATTTCCAAAAGGTACTATATCCATTCTGGGGAATTTTACAAGAAGCGGGAAAATCTCTCATTACTAATTATTAAACCAGCTAATTTGATTCTTTTTGCATTAAAATCTAGAATTATTTCTTTAATATATTAATAAAACCATATTAAAGTTATGAAATGAAATGTTCTGTTATGATTTGGATTGAAACTAAATATGTAATAAGTATCTTAAGAAATTAGAAGCATTTCTAAATCACGTTATTAAAGGACATGAGTGTTCTTTAAATACAATCAAATTTAAGATTTAGATAAAACTAAATGAGGAGAATATAAATATGTAAAAATATCAATTTCGTAAAAAATGTCCTTTAGTACCTTTTGGAAATCAACGTCTCAATTATTGGTATATGATTGATGATGAAAAAATAGAAAATCCTACAACAGAATATCAAACAAGTAAATTATTGATTATTCATGAAAAAAAATATATACTTGTTCAATATCTATTATTTAATGCAGTATAAAATTTGCTAAATAATGGCCAAAGAGCCTAATAAAAATTGAGGATAAAATAAAACTTTGAACAGGGTGGACATAGCTTATGATATTAGTTATTTAGAGATAAATATTTCTATAAAATCAAGAAAACATTTTATTTCTTAGGTGTTTTAAGGCAGAGATATTTCTTTTCCTGCTAACAATGAATCAACTTATTAGAAAAATAATTTTTAAAATTTCTAATTAACAATTGTAAAATAAAATAAGCTTACCATGATGAGCTCTCCTCTTGTCATATGCAGCTGTTTCAAGATATTTTATGAGGTACGGCTTTAATGTATCTGAGCATGTAAAATAAGCTGCTACGATACTCAGCAACCTCCAACCCCTCTGGCAGGAGTCTCGCTTGTTAGAGGTTGTTTGCTTCATGAGTTGGCAGTAAACTTCATCTCTCAGGGCCACATGTTTATGGCAGTGCTAATAAAAAAATTAACATCAAATGATCAATTAATTAGCCTCTTTGTCTATTATAAGTAGAGTTGTAAATATCAATAAAATGTTTTAAAAAAACAAAACAACATCAAATCATTAAAAATCGTTATCAAAATTCACACAAAAGCAATATCAATATTAAATTAAGAATCCATAATTATTTCATTAGTTGTTTGAATAACTGGATAAAAGTATTGCCATTAATTTCTCAAGCAATCATTGTGGAAAAATGTTAAATAATACATATTTTGACTAATAAATAATTAACTTCCACAGACATTTAGTCTAGAATGAGTGAGCAAGTAAAATAAAAGCAAGTATGGTTATTTTGAGCAATCTCCAATCAAAAAATACATTGTAGAGTGTTCCTCACAATATGAAAATAAACCATTAAATTAAATTAAAATTGTTTTCAAAAATTGGATATTGGTTTTTTTTGGTTTTTTTTTATGCTAAACTACTCATACACTATTTAAATGAGCATTGTAGGTAGAAATGAAATTTTTAGTTGTTCATAACCATTTTAAAGAATAAATCAAGAAAAATCTTTGATTTAACCTTACCATTAAGATGGTATAAACACACTTGACTTCAGTCAGATCAGGAGTTGTAGGAAGATCACCCATATATCTCATGGCACATTCAAAGCATTCGACTGCAAGTTGGTTTAATTCGGGATTCAATTTGAGCAACGATTCTGTGATCGGTGTACCAGTGTATTTCACCAGATCCACCTGAAAATAAAATAATTATTATATACACTTATATCTATATATATAACTGAATCCCTATTTCCCTTGGTCACAGGCATCACACTTGAACAGCTAGACAACTTTTTCTAATTGTTTTTTTGTTGTGTTAGCAATTGTCAGGAATTGTAAGGTTCTAAAGAAAGAAAAAAGTAGGAAAGCTGTGTGGAACATTAGAAAAGTTAATATGGGTTAACACCCCATATTAATAGTTTTCTTTCATTTTCTGATATAATAATAATTAATCTACCTATTTATATTTATTATTTTATTAAAAAAAGTTGATGGGGAAATGGCAATGCTGTCAAAGTATTTTAAGAGTCACATGGTGGTACGAATAATTCGCTATACAATATCCTATATTACATCTATTCCATATCTCTTTATCTTTGTAAATTTAGGATCAAATATATCATCTAACAGGTTCCATACTGCCAATGCCAGATAGTGATATTCATAGTATAAGACAGAACAACGTATGTCGGGTAAGTTAGTGTTTTACTAATTATACTATAAATTAAAGAAATGGTGCCTATGTTATCTGTCAGCAGATTATTTAGTTTGTCCCTCACCTGTTCTTTCCAAGTCCAGTCACCTTTCTTAATGCCCTGGACAACTTTTAAAGATCCTGTAATATTTCCATCAGGTGCTTTGAGCATTTCAAACTTCTCAGGACTTTTCCTAAAATGGTGTATAGCAAACTGAAGGAGAGAATGTTTGCCGTCATCTGCAACCTAAAATAAAATTCAGTCAGGTATTAAAACTTGTTATTATAAAATAGAAAAACTATATAATTTATTTAATGAAACAAAACTAATATTAAGCACTATGTTTCAGCAAATGATATAGATATCTCTTTACAGACATTAAGAATAGGTTACTTACTGTCGGTTGTTGACTGTGCGTAACAGCAGCTGGGGTAATAAGTCTGATGTCTTGTTGCCAACCTTAAAAGAATATATATCAAAAATTAAATAAGTTATCTATAAAACCAAAAGTGGGTTGTAACTATTTAACATTTAAACACAATATAAAAAGATGATTTTGAGCATTCAAAGGTACTTTAGCAAAATTAATTTCAATACTAGGATGTAAAAATGCTTTCTTCTTGCATCAATGTCCTTATAGATCATGAATCCAATGAAATATATCTAACAATTTTGGGTTTATATGTTTGGTTAGATTTGATTGTTAGATTTTTTCAGGAATTTATGGTAAAAGAAAAACAACAGTATTATCAGATCAATCACAAACTAAAACAACAGTATAAAAAATAAAATAAAACAAAGCAAATCCAGAAATATATCGTAAGTTGTAGGAAGGAATCTTTTTACCAAATAGACATGGATTGGAGAAAAAAACAATATCTTACAAAGAAATATTTAATTAGGCTCTTCTAAAAAAAAAACAGTTCACTGTCATTAATAACACTACACTATGTGCATTTTATTTAGAGAGGAAAAAAGTTGTTTAAAGCAAACAATGTCTCGAAAATCTATTAAAAAGAAAAACAAAAATGCTCTACATCTATACATATAAGAGATTGAATTAATGAGGATCAAAAATAAAAAATGGTTTGCATAAGATGAAAGAATTTTTAATGAGATTACTTTAGTTTGAATAAAGAATCAAATTGGTACAGAACTTAAATAAAATTTTATTTTTTAAAATGATCAACTGAAAAAAATTACTAATGATTGGTGCACTGTTTCCCATATAGTAAGCTTAAAATTTGCTCCACTTTTAACAAATAAAATGAATCAGCATTCATGACATTACATCTTAGTTTGGGGTGCATATGTGTATATGACAATAAACTAAAAAACAAAAAAAAAAAAAAAAAAAAAAAAAAAAGAAGATTTTACCTTTGTGATCAACAGGTCTAGCTCTCTCTTCCTAGAATGTAAAATAGGCAGTTTAATATAATTTCAAGTGATTAATAAATAATTCTTTTATTAATATATGTGGTAATCTTACCATAATACGAGCTTGATGTAATTCTCTGTTGATGGTGGTATTTGCTGTGCCTGCTGCTTCTCTTACAAATGCATTAATTAAAATTTGCAGCTGTTTAGCTCGTTGTGTATAAAGAGGAAACCTTTCACCAGAACTTAGCACAATGTGCAACGAACCACCTCCTTTGCTAAGGCCTGTATCAGCTATCTCATTTAACCTTTAAAACAATAAGTTATTTTAAACCAATAACCTCAACCTCAAACTGTATATATTGATAAATAAATTTATCATTTTGTATATGACTAAACTTTTGGATAAAATAGAAGTAATATACCTATCAGATGAAAAACTGTACTTATTTGGACAGAACTAAGTACTGTATTCAAAGAAGTGGAAATTTATTTTCCCATCAAATGCAAAAATTGAAAATAATAATTTTTAAAATATTTATTCCAAAAATAAGGGTCAAGAAAAAGGCTGGGTTTTAGTCCTAACGTTCATGAAAGCTTGACAATTTATAAAATAAACTTAAACTAGGAATATTGAGCCTTTCAGCAAGAATTTTCCAAAAATATTTTATACATCATTTAGTAAACAACACAAAAGTTCTGCTGGTTGATTCACTCAGTTGAATGTTGAAAAAAGATATATTATTGACAAATTCATAAGAAACAGATTAGGTACTAACTTAATACTGTGAATAACTCGCAAATAGTTGGCATCTAATCTGACTAGGCGAATGGCAGCATGGCTAACAGCAACCATCTGAGCATCTGGGAATTGATGTCCTCCCTGAAGTCAAAAAGCATATAATTGTAGTTATTTTAAATTAGCTAAAATTTTAGATTAACTAAGCATTAAACTAACTAGTGTATATATGAAATGGCTATTTGTCCATATTCAACTAATTCCTACCTACTTCAAGTTTAATCATGCTTTCAATGTTGATATGAGGAAAATAGTAAAGACTTTTGAAAAACATGAAAAAAAGTTCTTTACAGGAGTAAAATTTGAAATTAAGAATTTGATTGATCAATTAACTTTTTGACTAATTTATTTCCTTCATTAATGCCCTGAATGACCTAAATTGGATCATAGGTAGGAGCTGCATAAATAAATACAATTATCTAAAATGAATAATAAATATATATTTTTTCTATGGTAAAATAATAAAGGAATCAATCACTAATAATGATAGTAATGGGTGAACTAGCCAATCAAGAGGGATTTTTTATTCTTTTTTCTTACCCCTCATGCCTAGCACAAAGTTGCTGCAGATCACAACTAGTGTTAAGATTCATTTAACAATACCAAAAAAAAATATATATATAGTAGAAATAAAAATTGTTAATAATATTACGGCTAAATTGGAATTGTCTAAATCAGTGGTTCCCAAATAGTGGTCCATAGACCCCTCGGGGTCTGCAGACGATGTCCAGAGGGTCCGCGAGATGCTATTGGAAAATTGTATTAAATTACCTAAATAAAAAATCCTAGGAAGCCTAAGCTTGTAACAAAAATAACAAACGCATCGCACAAACTCATTAATTTTTGCGCGGTGAGTGATAGTAAATAGGTACCTATATTGTATTTCTAAATTTTAGTAATTCACTGCGAATAATGTTTTATGAATTGTGGTCAGTTCTTAGAGCCTGAGTTTTAATAACTTAACTTATTTAAACCTTAAATTTAATACAATGATTTGGAATAGGAACTATACTATATAATTATTGAAAATATTTTGGGTTTTAAACCAATATACTTGTTTATTTTTTAATCGAAATCTAGAATTGTTTTTCGTTATTATTATTTTTTGTTATTATATTATTATAGAATTGTTTTTAATTTTATGAAAAATGTTTTGGGAGCGGGGTGGTCTAGTGGATAGAGCACTAGTCTTCTGTTCTCGGGGTCCAGGATTCGAATCCCGGCTGTGGTGGAATATTATTTCTTCTGCTACTTTAGCCATGAGGTGATCCTAGGGTATGGAGACCCTACTAGAGTCTAAAAAGTGGGTACCCAAAAATGGGAAAAAAACCTGGTGGCGCTAAGCGTGATCTCGGCCGAATCACCTCATTAGAAGGTTGTTAACCTAGAAACAGTACGAATCTGTATATGTACAAGACCCTTCATAGAATGTAGAAGTACAGGAAGGAGACATTTTAATATGATTTGGATTGAAATTAAGTATTATTAAGTATATTATCTCAGTAACTTTTGAAAATAACTGCGATGTTCTATCCCACGATTTTTTTAATTTAGGGGGTCCTTGCCATTGTACTGATTGGATGAAGGGGTCGGCGAAATGTTTTTGTTGGGAACCACTGGTCTAAATAATAAAACTGCTCAAGTTTAAATAGAAAACTTTAGCAACTATTCCAACCCTGAAAGCAAAAGAAACCCCTGAAATAGTAAGTAACCTGTATTAGAAAAGTTTATAACAGTGAACTATGAATTCTTTTAATGAGCTGGTTACTATTAAATTTACTTTTTAAATATAACACTTAATACCATACAAACGTGAACAGCTAATAAGTGAATAAACATTAAATAACAGCAAAGGTTATGAAAAATGGTTGATGCCCAAATGAAAAACAATTTGTATTTATTCAAAGAATTTCTTTCTATTGTAATGTTCTTTTGTGGCTTATTTATACTACCAATATAAAAATTAAATTTCATAACCAAATTTGGATACATTACACATATTTTATAATTAATATTGTGAATTACAGAAAAAAAAAAAAAAAATGATTTTTCAGATAAATGAGATAGATATAAGAACTTTTTTATTGCATTTACATTCATACAATTATACTATGGTAATTAAAATTTGTGTACAAAGCATTTTTATGATAATTCAATAAAACTAGATATCATGGTGCTATCATATGATTTTAACAACATACTGAAAGAGGAAAAAGCCTGGAGAAATATGTTGACCAATGCCGTGCCATGTCAACCACAGCCCTTTTGGCATTGGCTTTGTGCTGTCCTGTCTGGTAATTTGTGAGGGTCACACCAAATCTCTCTAGCAACTGTAAAAGACATAAATTAATTGAAAATAACCTCTCAAATATTAAATGATATAGGTGTAAATTATATTGTAGTAGATAATCAAAGTGTATTTTAAGAAATACTCTTTTTGTGATGTTCATGGGATCAGATGGAAAAAAAAAAAAAATAATAAAATAAAATTAAAAAAAAAAAAAAAAAAAAAAAAAAAAAAAATATATATATATATATATATATATATATATATATATATATATATATATATATATCCTTCAAGCTGGAAAAAAAGTGAGAAAACATCCAATAATGATTGTAACAGGATGAGTCATGGTGAATAAAGGATTTCTTCTCCTTTACAGTAAAGATCAAGTGCAAGGTCAACTCTCTAAACCGCAAAAAGAAATGATGTAAGACATTTCTTTGATGCACTATTGCCTGTATCTTTGTAACAACATATTTTTAGATATAGTATACACAAAGTTCGAGAGAAAGTTAATTAACTTTCATTAAATTAACTCTTCATAATTCATAACTTAAGTAAATACTAACATTACCATTAAATAAAGTTAATCAAAGTACAAGAATAATGCCAAATATAATACTTAAATTAATGTATTTATTTTTTTAAGTATTTGCGCATCACATTTACAATGGATTTACCAAAAAAAGAAAATTATTATTTGGAATAAATTAATCACCACAAATTATTTAGTGACATGTGTGAGTAATATAAATACACACGCAGACATATAGTCAGATCCATTAAAGTATTACTATGATATTATTATTATTTCTAAAGGAGCAAATGATAAAAGTTTTGAGTTGTAACAAATACCTGAATCATATCTGATCTTTCTTCTTTGCTGATTCTTGGTGTCTGTTTGGTTAGGCAATCTTTGACAACTTGACAGTAGATGAGGTGTAGGACAAGGGGATTGGAGACTGTCTCCTTTGGAGAGAAAACCTGCAATGCAAATTATACTCTAGAGCTCATTCATCATTCAATACTAATATAAATCAAACTCATTGCTAAGGTCCAAGTAAAGATCTCTCAAACAAAAGACATGCTTTCTCCTTTCTAAATCACACTAAACAAGCGTAGATGAAAGTGGAATTTCTCACCTCTTTCCTGATATTTAGTTTCCATACCACCCTGTTATAGGTGAAGTATGCTGCAGAAGGAGGAGAGTGAAGCTTGGTGTTTGTATTGATTTCTGGAGGTGATGGTAGGATTGGAAGAGGTTCTACAGGCCCACCAAGGAATTCCCCACTCTCTTCAACTGTAATTTATGAAGCATTTTCTTTATTAAAGTAATTATTAGATATTGCAAGCTTATAACTTTTCATCTATAAAATATTTAAATAAAAACATGAAAATTTCTAAAATTGAAAGCAGTTCTTTATAAATTTGATAATAATATTCTCTTATAAGTACTTTTTTTTGGATGAAAAGAAAAGAAATAATTTAAAATCTAGAAACATGAGTAAAAAGAAAATTATTTCATTAAAATCTAAATTAAATTTTAACAAGTCATTTATTCTGAACAAAAATTAATGATAGATAATAAAAATAAGATCAATAAATCTATCAAGGATATTTTAATGTAACACAGTTATTCAATATGAAATTTGACAAAAATATGTTTCAATAAAATACATTGCCATCCTAAAATAAGGTTATTAATGATATAAAATGTTCTTTAGAATAATGTCAAATAAAAGTGTATTAATCAACTCATAAATTATTTAATACTTTTGGTCCCGTCAAATTAATTTGTTTGACAATTTATTATGATAAATAGTTGCCTTACTCTCTATTTGATCAGAATGCTGTGAATTGATTGATTATTGAACATTTGCTGATCTTGAAAAATTTCTCTTCTGATGGGCTCTATTGGTGCTGGCGGAGCAGAATTGCTAAAATGTGGTATGATTTTATTAGAATTAGGATTATGTAAATGTTTTAATTAAAATTCAGTAAAACAATAAATGCAAAAATACTCATGACTGAAGTAAGAGGCATTGTTTTTGCAGTATTGCTTAAGATCTTACCTGTGCCCATGTGAATATAGACTGCTTGTTCTGGATGGGGTGAGGGGGTGGGGAGCTACAGGAGGTGGTGGGGGCCGCCATCCAGAGTTCTTTTCCTGCAAGCAGTACTTTTTAAATTATTTACTATTTTAAATAGAATCATTTAATTAATTAGTAGTAAAACAAGTATTTAAAAAATGTTCATTAACATATATATTAATAGCGTTCTTCTAACCTGTGCTCTAATGTTGTTCTGAGTAACATCTGCCCTATCTTCTTTCGTTCGAGCATCTACACTGTCTATACTGCCCCAGCGGCCGGCTAAATTAATTTGAAAAAATAAATGGATCAGTTACTTATAGAATATCGATTTAACAGATTATTTAACGTAATACACTTATTATATACCTATATTAAATATCTAATGTTAGTTTCACATAACTTTTGTTTCAGATCTTGACTTGGGACACACACACACACATAACATTATAAGAATTCATATTTGGGTTGTTGAGTATTGTGTCAAAAACTCTAAATTTTTAACAATCACAACATTTTTCTTACTATATCATGTGTAAGAGAAAAAAAAATTTAGATAATTCAAACTAAGTTTAATTTAAGTTAGATATGTTTCATAAAAGTTAGAACATAAGTAATGAAAATTTCCTTCTTTTTTAGGAATTTAGTGTGGCAATGACGAAATGAAATTTTGGAAAAATATTTTCCTTCCATTCTTCCATTAGAACAATCTTTAACTTGTACTACGAGGGATGTTTTTTAAGTAAGTACCGTTTTGGAACTTAAAAAATACGTGCAAAGATATCGCAATAATTTTATTTTTACATGAAAGCCTGTTCCTTAATCTACTTTTCTACATAATTTTCATGAATTTTGAGGCACTTTGTCATAACGCAGCACCAGTTTTTGAATACCCTCCTCAAAAAATTCTGCCGCCTGACTTGTTCTAAAAATCTGTGCCATGCAATCCAGAACAAAAGACGTGGCAAGTTGAGTAAGGGTATCGTTTTGCTGCATGACAATGCCCGTCCACATATGGCTAATCGGACCAAAGATCTCATCAAATCATTTAAATAAGAAATTCTAGATCATCCTCCATACAGCCATGATCTGGCGCCCAGCGACTACTATTTGTTCCTGCACTTGAAGAAACACCTGGGCGGTCGGCGTCTTCAAGATGATAACAAGTCAAAACGTTTGTGGTGCAGTGGTTAACAAGTCAGGCGGCAGAATTTTTTGAGGAGGGTATTCAAAAACTGGTGCTGCGTTATGAAAAGTGCCTCAAAATTCATGGAAATTATGTAGAAAAGTAGATTAAGGAACAGGCTTTCATGTAAAAATAAAATTATTGCGATATCTTTGCACGTCTTTTTTTAAATTCCAAAATGGTACTTACTTAAAAAACATGCCTCGTATGATACAGGTAAAGATATACTTTATTTTATTCAATAAATCATCAACATTATTAGGTATATAGATATAAACCTAAATAATGCAGATGCATTCTGATTTGAGGACTTTAAACATGAGATCAAGTCTTGTTCTAAAAACAGTGGCCAAAACCGTCATGATGGTAAGCTTTAAATTAAATATGTGTATTAAATTAAATACAATAAATTTATTTTATAATTAAGGAATTACAACAAGAGAATAAATACCTAGAAAAGTTTAATGTATACTACTGTTCATTAGATAAGAAAGATCTATTATAGGTTTTTCGGTATAATGTTTTGAGTAATATCAACAATATAATACCTAATTGATGTTGCAATAAGTTTCTTCTGTCAGAATCAAGCTTTGCTGGAGGATTCATATTGGGAAGAGGTGCAGGAGTTCTTGAGCTAGTAGATCGCAATGAGTGATTTGCTGTAACCATTTCCAATTTATGTTTCATTTCATTTGATATTCGAAGTTTACCCACACTTCCAGGAGATGGCTTCGGTGCGCTGACTTCATGGGATCTGTTAAATTTTAATGTTTCAGTTTGTAAGGTATTTAAAAGAAAAAAAAATACTAAAAATAAAAATGAGGTAGTGAAATATATATAAAATATTACTTCATTGAATTTGGTGATTTTGAATTGTTAACTTCAGGCTTTGAATTATTCATTGGTGGAGAATCGTTCATTTCAAATTCTTCCCATTCAATCCCTTCTGGTTCATTAATCTCCTGGAATAGATAAAAACTTTTTTAAATTTGCAAGAATCATTCACCTGTGGGACATAGATATGTTATGCATCTGATTCCAGCATTACTTAATGTTCACTAGACCATACAAATATGGTCTGATGAACATAATGAATAAAACTGAATTCATTATTGTTTTAATATTAAATTTAAAATATCTTAAACATACATTTTTCATTAATTATCATAAATAAAATTTTTAGCTGATTTTTATTTTCTATCAATTTTTCGGATTGACTTTTTGGAATTAATACACAGTATATTCTTCAGTAAAACACCGATTTGTCATAAATAATCTATAATTTCTTTTAAGGTTTGTTCCCTCCTTTTTCGGAGAAAACACAGGATATGCAAAGTACACTTTTTCTGTTCCAATAGGTTACAACCAAAATAAATAATAAAAAAAGTGTACTACACATGCTCTGTGCGATTCATAAAAAAAACAAAAAAAACATTTGAAATTAATTGTGTTGTTTTGTAAGAAAATAAAACTGGTTATTAGGAATTAATTATGTTAATTAAACCAAGAGATGGGAAATTGTCAATTGTCCACACTAATATAGCCTATTGTTTTATGTTATTATTGTTAAGTTGTTACATTTTTATTTAAATTTTATATACAGCTACGGAAAAAATATATATATTTTTTTATTTCAACTACCAATATTTAATATCCCATCTATGGCTGAAAGATTTTCTTAATTAAGAAAAAAAAATTAAGTGTTAGGCATGTAATGGTCCATACCTGGAAGAATTAATTAGGTTAATAATACCAAATTAAACCATGATAACACAGCCAAAACATAAATTTATGGGAAATTAGTATCTGATAATGTACCTAATAATTCATTTTATTTTTTAAATACAGGCCATCTTACATTCTGTTCGTAATTTTAAGAGAGGTATTAATGTCAAGAACCTAACAGTTCTGCTTGGTGAGCTCACACAATAGGAGGAAAGTCCATTCTCTTCTTAGTGGCCATATCATTCATCACTCATGACTTAGACATTTTGCTCTAGAATGATAATTATCTCTTATGATGATATATTGCTTTACCAATACTGAATAAAGAATTAAACCATTTCATTTATTCAGCTCAATTATTTTATTAAAAATGTTATGTGTGTAGTTTAATGTATCATATAATACATTGAAATAGATCAATTTACACTATATGAAAAAACATACTTTTCAACATAGACTATTTTATTTAACTAAATCTGTGGTTGAATTAACATAAAAGATTTGTCAAATTAAATCAGTTACCCTCAAACTTATGTAGATACGTAAATAAATTCCACCAATTTAACACAGATAAAGTTATTTTGCTGTTCAAGTTTCCCCAAAAAGTAATTTTTTAATTATAATAATGTTTATAGTTTTTCAAGTATAGGAAAGTTATATACCATTACCTCTGACCATGAACTTATACCTGGCATGATATTAAATATTTTAAACACTAAAATACTTTTGGATAATTAAAGCTCAAATTGTTTCCAAGCAAGATTTGTAGAACTCAAAATATACAAAACACACATTATATAATTTTTGGCTATACTGTTGTCAATTAAACAGAAAGTAGGTGTACTTTTTTTAAAGTAAAAAATGTAAATCACAATAAAAATAATTATTATAGAAATATTAATAATTTACTATTGAAAGAAAAAATATATGTAAAAATCTGGTGCGGCAACACACGACTTTCACTTACCTCCATTTTTAAAATCAATAAAAGGATTTTCAAATTCCAGTTAGAGATTAAAATACATTAAACCATTTAAGAATTAATTAAATTGAATTTATATAGAAACTTGTGCTTTATTAAAAAATCTATTATATTATTATCTAAAATAATTAGTTTTATCAGCTTTTCATCACTCTGTATTAACTTTTACAAGTGTGTGCATTAGATAATATTTATTCTAAAATCTTTAGCTTTCCAACGGTATATTATACGTGTATATTAGATATCGAATTCGTTCAACTTATATATTTATGTGTTTTTCATCGGTGGTAACAACATAATATATTAATTTTTATAAAATATACGAAATTAGAGTTACTTTACAGGAAAAAAAAAATGTAAAATATCGTCATTTAAGCCCTGTCAGACCATTTTAATCAGAATAAAAACTACATGATATTAAAGCCCATTAAATTTTACATTGACATAGCAAGTTTAATCAAAATCGTCGGAACCGTTTTCGAGAAAATCGAAAAAAGGTGCAAAATGCATGGTATAAAGGGGCTCTTCTGGTAAGCTCATTTTGATGAAAAAGGTTTTATAACCTCTCGGGCATATATTTGTTTTAAATGTGAAATTTCAGTTTCATAGGACTTACCGTTTCCGTCCGGGAGTTACCACACACAGACCTTTTTGCGAGACTTGGTTATTTGGACTCAGGGGACCCTAAAACGTGTATTTCCGTTGAAAACTGGAATTAGAAAATTTTCACGATCGCAATACTTCCCCTTACTATATATAGTAAGTAAAAGTAAAAGTACAATTTGAATTCTTAATTTTTAATTAATAATAATAAAAATATTAAAAAGATAGCTTCAAATTATTAATGGCATTAAAGTAGTCATAAAACAAAATATGAGGCATTGTAATATTTTTTTTTTTTTTTTAAATCAGAATAGCTTTTCTAGCTTTTCTCTCCACAGTTATTTTATTAATGTTCTATGTTGTTTTTTTTTAATACAATTAAGCTTCAAGAATAACAATGAATTTTGAAAGTTTATTGCTCTGATGAACAGGAACTGTTTTTATATAATAAAATATACTGAAACAGATTCTTAATTACATGTTGTTAGATTCTTGGGATTTAATTAGAATGCATCTACAACGGAACTGATTGGATGATGTAGAAATGCAAAAGCAACAAGCGAATGGCATTTAGGAACATTTCAAAACAAACAATTTCTTCAACATATGCATCCTGATTTAGGAAATACTGTCATGCTCTAACAACTGTATTAATTAAGCCCTACATAGTCAAGCTATATTTAAGTTACCAGAAAATAATAGAAATGAACCCGAATATGAATTAAAATCTCTATCAAACCTTTAACTTGTATAGGAAACAATTTAGATTTTTTGAATATAACTCCTTTATTTAATTCTCTCACTTTATTAATGTTAACATTTTAATTGCGAAAATCGGTGATAAAAGATGAGTATCCAAATAAAGCAAAATACAATGAAAGCTTTCTTATATTTTAAAAATCAATATTTTACTTATTAAAATTCTCTCAAAGTGTGTAAAGAAACCATGTATTAGAAAACTATAAGCCTCCTTATATTGCAAATATATTATAAAATTGTATTAAAAAGGGAAAAGACAAATTTAGAATACTGACAATGAATAGTAATAATGGGAGAAAAGATAAACATAATTATTAAAGAAGAATAAGACTTCACATGGAAAAAATACTTCATACCATGTGAAATCCAATAAAATCATGAATTAAAATGAATATTAATGCATAATGAAATAATTACTACTGTGATTTTATTATACTGTATATACACGTTCTAGTTAAGAAAAATACACATAATAATGTCAAAAAGAATAAATATTATTTTATAAATAAAAAGGCAATCCTAGAAAAAGCTTTGGGTGGTGGTCAAGTATAACATTTTGGTATCTATTTATTAAATACTGCTGTTTATTCCTTAAATAAAAAAAAACTGATTACATCACAACATTTATAATGATAGCCTCAGCAAACAAACCCAAAGATTCGATTCGTGTGAGAAATTCCATTCTTGCCCAAATCTTAAAGATCATGCTTATAGCTTAACCTATAATTATCCCCTTTTTTTTCTTTTGTTCTCCCTAATGGAATTAAGTTAGTTTTCAACTGATCTAAAATATAAGAAATAACCTTCAACAAAATACGACTATAATAAATATTTACTAAATGAAGTATTTTAGAATTAAGTTATAAACAAATAAATATAAAATTTTGATTTACCAAGTTATTAACAGAGGACAAGAAGAACTGTTTTGCAGACTAAAACTAACTGTTCATCTGAATTAAGAAACTATAATTTGCATTATAATAGATGACTTGTTTACTCTTTAGAATGGACATTTTAGCTAAAATAAATCTTTTTATTTATAACTTAACGCCTAAAACATTACATTTATAATAGTATAATTCTGTGAAAAGAAGTGGTTAATGATTTAGATCAGTTAATATTGGCATAGTTAAAAAAGGAACATAGAAAAAATGTATAGTCAATAGTAAGTGCAGAAAAGGCGAATGTGTTAATAATTAACTAATAATGATTAAGGAAAATTTGCTTAAAAAAATTTAATAATTATATTTTGTTATCACTCATACATGAAATTAAAAATATATAACTCTATTTTGACTAAATTGCAATTTAAATTGATATCTTTATAAAAGACAAAGTATCATTTATAAGTATATAATATTTTAAAACTGAATAAACTAAGAAACAAAAGTTAAAAATTGGCTATTGGATACTGTCATATGTTATGTGTTTGGCAGAAGGTAGTATATGAAATACTGCTTAATACATTGACAACTAGTTCAATTTATTATTCAATAATAGTTCTGAAGTAAATGATAGTTCATCAAGAAGACAATTACCTGAGAATGTTTTCTTCTCTGCTTCATCTTAAATTGTAGAAAACTTGAGGGATCTGCTGCATCTGAGTCTTTAGGCGGAGGCCATCTCCATTTCCCTATTCTAACTGTCTTAGCTCTCCCATAAGGGTCCATAAATGGCCTAGCTTCACTGGGATCTCCTGGTTCTGGTGGCGGTGGCAATGGAGGAGGAGGTGGTATGCTCTAAAATTAAACAGAATGATAAGCCTTGATTATTGATATAAACTGTGTCAAAATGGGAAATGATTGTTGATTTTATTTAAGATTTTTATGTTCTTATACACTTCAAATATAATAACAGTGTTGTTTATTAAAGATCAATGAGATACTCCCCCAACAAAGTCGGCATTCATTTCTTGAACAAGAATCATGTAAATGATAAGTAATCTAATAAAAAGGACTAATAAATAAGAAAAAAAAAGTTGAATTTGTAATTTTCTAATTTAAATTACAAAAATGTGTTAAAAGAAAAACATAGCATTTAATTAAAATTATTATAGGTGGAATAATCAGGAATCAGTCATTTTTTTAATTTTTCCAACGTTTCGGCTCAAGCTAGTGAGCCATCATCAGGGCATTACTGAGCCATGTCCAAGCATAAACTGTTTATGCTTGGACATGGCTCAGTAATGCCCTGATGATGGCTCACAAGCTTGAGCCGAAACGTTGGCAAAATTAAAAAATTTTCAAAAAATGACTGATTCCTGATTATTCCACCATAATAATTAGTAACAATATAGTTCTACAGTCGACTATACATCCTCAATTTAATTAAAATTAGTAATAAAATTCCGTGTTATTATTGTAGTGGAACACTACTTCTAAACTCATAATTGTACCAACCCGTAATTTGTTTAGAATTAATTGCAAAATTAAATAATAATTATAACCCGAAGGTTCAATTTAGATACCACTAAATACTGCCCAAACAGTTTCGTCCAATGATCACTATTCTAGCCCAAGCCCATGAGATCAGCCTTAACACAATCCTTACGCTTCGCCTACCTTTCGGACCCCTACCAATCAGTTCAGCGAATACCAACTTTCTTGGAATCCCTTCCTCGCTGAGCCCAACAACTTTACATGCCCATTTAAGTATCCGCAATGCTATCAACTCAATTATATTCACAGGATACAAGCTACGGGATTCCACATTGTGCAACCTTCTAAACTCCCCCATGTCCTCATCTCTCTTTGGAACAAATATTTTATGTAGTACCTTATTTTCGAAAACCTTAAGATGTTCATCCTTCAAAGTAAACGGCTACATTTCAAATCTGTAAAGAACCGTTGATGAATAATAGTTTTATAAGTTATTGCCTTTAAGTTTTTAGACAGAAGCCATGAACTAAATAATTTCGCAACTGAATTGTAAAATTTACAAACTAATAATCAAACATTTTTTATTAAGATGTATTAAGAACCACAATAAATGACATATATAATGAAACAGAACATTTTATAATTTTAACTTTAGTTAATGATTTGACTATACTGGATTGACATAAGTAAGTCTTTATGACCTAAAGTAAGTCTTAAGACTTCATGGAGGAGTCAGTGTAGGCAAAAAGGTTTATAAAACAAATCATATAATATAAAATTATTACTCTAATTTATAATAAAATACAATTGCCTTATGATATAATATAATAATCTCTATTTTAATTAATGCTCATAAGCCTGTTTTAGCCGTGCAGCAGTAAGTTTCCACTCAATAGATCGAATAATATTATCATAAAGTTTTTGGAGATCTTAATTTCAGATTGATTCAAAGCATGATCATCTGTATTTAAATTACATTCCAAATAATATTTTAAAATAAAAATGTTCTTGCAAAGTTAATAAACTACTATTAAAAATATTAATCAACAGTTTTTAATATTTATAATAAAATATATTTAAAGTGTCATCTCAGTGTTTTCTAGAGGTTAAGCTATATTTTAGTAAACAATAATTTTTCATTAATTAATACAATACTATTAATATAGGTTTGGAATTAGAAATATCCTGCTTAATGATTTATATGAATTAAATTTTTGTTTTGTTTACCTACTTTATATTATCAAAATCTAGATTAGATATGAATTAAAAAAAAACTGCAGATTGTGCTTTGTTTCTAAAATATGTATAGTTTACAAAATTATTGGATTATTATAATTAAATAAAAGTAAATGTTATTGTACAAAACAATTTTATAGTTCAAATTAGCATAAACTTACATTGACAACAAATTTCTTTCTCCAACCCATGAGCCTCATACTTTAACAGTTGTTCATAGACTTAAAACCACAGTTACAGTAATGAGCAAAGATCCCACCATACTAAGAGTTAATACACATACAAGCATTCAGTCATTGAGCTCCTAAATCACTGAGGCATGTGAGAGGGATAGTTACCTTGTTCGGTGTTTCCTGTGATGGCTTCCTGGTTTTTAATTCTGACAGCACAGTAGTAAATGTTTGCTGCTGGGCCGGTGAGCTGGACCGGTGAACCTAAACAACCAAGTCAACATCAGGGTATGGATAATTGACCTTCACACTTCTATGACCAAAGGCGTTAAAATTTACATTTACATGCTCCCAGACTAAATAGTTCAATAAAATTCAAGGTTTAAAACAATGAGCTCAATACTAAAAAAAAAAATAATTGATTATATTAAAAATGATTTTAATGTATCACCAGATCAATCATTTTCTTTTCAAAATATATGGAATTTAGAAATGTATAGAATTCTTATAAGACAGAAAAACAATAAAATGTGGAAAAGTATTATATATTTTTATTTGAATATAATAATAATTAACGATTATAGGAAGTTATTAAAATTAAAAATCTTATATATTTATATTACCAATTACATAATTTGTAGAAGAAAGAATGCAAATTAGTTTAATAAATACATTTTTGTAATTAATATTCATTTGGTAGTTTATACATTACAATTGGTTTAAAATTCTACTAGAACATTTTATTAAATTTAATTTCAAACTAGATAAATTTAAAAACTTTTCGTAAACTTTATACAAATTTTCTTTTTCTTTATGTTTTCACATTTTGTAAAAGAATAGTTGCTTATATAACTTTATAAGCTCTTTTTACCCAGAGGATTTGCAATAAGTAATAAAAATTAATGCTACACACATTAATACATTTATGAAAATTGAGAAACAGCAGGTTAATCAGATGGAAACGATTATATAACTACCATGTATGGAAAGCAATCAACATCCTCCTCTAGCAGTTCACGGTTTCTTGATCAATCAAAAACATATGCTATGGATGAAGGATCATATCCAAGGTAAGATGGAGAGGCAGGGACTAAATTTTCACCGAAGTTAATTTATAAAACAGTAAGTAGATTTTTTAATGTTTTTTTCCAAAATTAACCAAAAAAATCAATTCTTACTGATTATCTCAAATTATTTTGTCAATAAACCTCCGTATACAAAAAATAAATGATCATAATTAAAGGTATAATTAAAAAAATACCATCAATATTATTTATTAATATTGATAAAAATTTTTGTTTACAAACCAACAAAAATAAATAATGATTTATATGGAGAAAAATAAAAATTAAAGAATTACCTGAGCCTTTGTAGTAAGTGGAGTGGATCTGGATTTTGGAGGAGATCCTGACCACTGGGCAGAATTTTCCATACCACCATTTTGCTTTAACAAATTGGGCAGAAGTTTAATATAAAAATTGTTATAAAAATATTTTAATTAATAAAAATAAAAACAAAAAAAACTTTCACATTTCATAAAATTCTTTAATTCAAAAAATTAAATAGCTCTCCTTGTTTTGTTTATTTTAACTCATACACTAATTAAACATTAAAAAATTTATCATAAAATCATATTTAAAATATTTTTTCTTTGAAATTTGAATATAAAAAGTAAAATTTTATTTACATCCATTCCCATTGTTAATTTAAACCATTTACTATTTTTTATACCTATACCTACTGCTTTTATTCAAAGGAGTACTTGTAAAATTTGAAGAGATATAGGTATTTCAGTAATCTTCAGAGTCAATTTAAAAACTAAAATCAAAACATAATATTAGCTAAAGAGAATGGCTCTTTGTTAATGATAAACAAAGCATTATTTCTACCCGATAGTAATCTGATTTACACTTTTTATATTACAATATCATTGTTTATTAGAAATAATTATATTTAATACTTAATTTTATTCAATCAATGTTTATAATGGGTACAAATGACATGGATTGAAAACAAGATTGTCAACAGAAAAAGAAATACTCAGTGGAAAAAAATTTTCTTAGCCTTAGTACTGATATATTTTTGTACATTTTGTTGATGAGAAAAATTCCAACAAATAGCTTAAAGGTGAGCGCTGCTGAGGACTACCAACAAGTAGCAAAGATAAAATAAAAATAAAAAAGTGCAATGTAAAATACATTCTTAGCAAAGGTTAGTTAAAGAAAAAAAAATTGAGCAGTAGGTATAAGCGATTGTTAGAGTCAAGTTATTCATAGTTGGGACACAAAGGATATTTAATTTTCAGAACTGCTGTATTAGCAATATTTATAGGCTCAGAAGCAATAGATTGTTAAATAAAAAAAAAAACAGCCAATAATAGATAAAATAAAACTGCCTGACAATATAAATATACACTAACAGTTGGTGTTTGTTGCTGTTGTTGAAGTAGCTGCTGAAGGGCTTGGTTCTGAGCTAAAAGTTGTTGCTGAATTTGTATGTTTTGTGCCATTGCGGACTGTAAAAACGCCCTCTGTAAATTAGCCTGGTAAGCCAAAACATTAGGGTCATTGGTGTTTCCTTGAGATGGCAGGCTTAAACCTAGCATGAAAAATAAAATTAATTAGAACTTTGTAGCAAGCTTTGTAGAATAATCTACAAGACTTGGAAGCATTACATACAATTAAAAAAAACAAAAAACATTACCTTGCATGTTATAAATAGGGACTGGCATGAAACTACTCATAGATGCAGCATCGAGTGAAAAGCCTCCAGGGAAAGAAGAATTAGGTCCACCATTAGCTAAAATTAAGTTATATATAACATAAATTAACTAATAAAAATGATGGAAAAATTATAATGAATAGTAATACTATGAAACGCCTGTAAGATACATATAATGAATCACCTTGAGGACCAGTAGGACTGAAAACTGGAAGTGGTGACATTATAAGAGGTGCCATCCCTGGAAGTACTGGAGGTGGCGAACCAACCATTGGATTAAGATTGAAACCATTTGGAGTTTGACCCTGTGTAGTATTCTATAAAAAAAAAAAAATAACAAATAAGTTTTAGAAATGGCTTATCAAACTACTACAATCGTAATTTGTGATTTTGTTTTATAACATAAAAAAATTGATATGTCATAGGTAGGTAGTAGCATTAAATGAATTATGTGATTACATATACTTATAATTATTAGATTTGTTTTAGTAACCAAAATCAGTGGAGAACTAGATAAGTGCACTAATGAAAATAGAGAATCCAAGTTTCAGATTAAATTTGTCATGAGGATTTAAGATCAGCTCTTTTAAACATAAGAATAATTAATGAGAAAGAGGTAGTATAAGCTAAAGAGATGTGCAGAAATTAAATTAAATAAACACAATAATAATAAATGGAAGGAAAAGGATTGGCTAAAGCAAAAAAAGAATCTGTGAATGATCTCATGTATTCAGGGTTCCCTGTTGAAATAAGAATTTAGTAATGACAGCATTTTCTCTTTTAAACTACTAGTTAATTGAAAACATAGATATATTAAAAAAATATATATATAATTATATATTCCAACAGTATATAAAGATTATGGTAAAAAATGGAGCTTACTAATACCCTTGAAATAAAGTATTGTTATATTATATATATATTTACATATTGAATTCATATTGATGATTAAACTACAAACTAATATAGAAAACAAGCAAAAAGGCACATCTATTTTAGCTACATCAAAATAAGATAAATAATGATAATGAATGTTTATAAAAAAACTCTCCTCAACTATCAACTTTAAAGACTGTAATTTATTTTATATAATAACTTTAAATATTTTATATGAGGAAGATGGTTGGGGGTGCGGTCATAAATTTATGACCGCACCCCCAACCATCTTCCTCATCTAATTTCTCTACGGTCAACAAAACTCCATCATTTTAAATATTTTATAAACAAACCTGCTGAGTACCAACACCTCCAACGCCTTTTCCACCTCCTTTAATTGACTGAGAAAGTTTCGATGAATCCATTTGAGTGTCTTTGAATAGTGGATCATAAATATCATTTAGAAAGTCATCCTGAGATCTAAATAATACATAATTATTAGTATACAACATAACTACACAAGGTGAATTACTAAAATTTAAAATAATACAAAAATATGAAATGAACTAATAAAATAAGCATTACCTGATTGTCCCTCCTTTGGTAGAAGGTGCAATAGACCGTGCATCTGATAATCCATCTAATACTGGATTAAAAAGGTCGTCAAGAAATTGGTCTACGTCACTAGCTTGGGAAGGTACCCTCACTCTTCTTACATGGGAAGCTGTGATGAACATTGATAGACTTAGTCTTTGCGAGTAATTTCAATAAGTTTCAAACAAATATTTTAATTTATTTTATTTTATAACTTATGTAACAGTAAACATAGAAATAATGGAATAAATATAAGCTTATAAAGCTTATTTACATTTTAGAAAAAATATGAAAGTAACAGAAATAATAAAATATAGTCAGAACATTTAAAAGCTACAAATAGAGACCAATACAAGTTTAACATCTTTTAAGATTGATTAATTTTTGGAAAATTATGAAACTATTTGGTGAAATCCAAAAAAATTTTGATTGGGCTTTGAAAAAAGGATTCAGTCATTCAGAAAGACATATATAATAAGAACCGTAATTAAAGTTATCTAGAGTCTGAAAGAAAGAATTTCTCTGACACTTTGATGTTAAAAATAATTGAAAATATATACCCAGAGAAGGTGCTTCACTTGTATCGGACATAGCAGAACTTTTAAGTTCAGATTTATCACTGAATCGTGTTTCAATGTGTGCTCTACTTGAATGTGACCCAGGAGCTGCTCTTTTTCCTGTGTACTGAGATTTAATGAACCTGCAAAAGAATCAAGAAGAATGATCACGGTTTTTAATCTTTATCAAAATTAACACAGATTCCAAAATGTACATGGCAGATACCTTGGATGGCCACGAATATAACTTCCTTTATCATCTTCACTTCTTGAGGCAAGTTCAGGAAACTCAAATTCCAACTGATTATCAGATACCAAAACATCGGATGAGGCCCTAGAATTAAATTATAATTTACCAGAATGAAAAAAAAAAAAAATGGTACTACTTATCAATAAAATACAAATATTTTTCTTTGTTATTTGGAAAAATGACAAAAAAAAAAAAAAAAAAAAAAAATGGAAAAAAGGTTCAAGTTTAATAATTTAAGGTATTCAGAAAAATGTATTTATCCGTAAACACAAGCACACTTCTGCACAGCTAAAAGACCTATTAGATCCTATTGGTATTAGATAAGATAGTACTGTTTCAAGATGAATAGATATATAGAAATTCTGTGTTAACATTTTGTACTCAACTGCCAGATTTCCCTCCTGACACAACAAAGTGCCAGGAGGGAAATCTTTTATACTTACTTTATAAAACTTTAAGTGCCTTTTCCTCAAGCATTGGCAGAGGAGATAAGGGAAAAGTTATGCACATCGACAATCATTTTAAATTAAAATAAAACTAAAAAAAATACAAATATTATTCTTATATTTTTGAAAGAGTACTGAAATGAAATAACTATAAATTCAATATTCTGGGCCAAAATGAAAATAAAATAAAGAAAAGGGATTATGAATCAATAAATTTGAGAACAATATTGTTATCATCATTATAAAATTATTAGCATAATAATTTGTAATTAAATAAAAAATAAATAAGAGGTGTTCGAACTTTTGTTTTTTTAAACTATAATATTAAATTGTATAATATTTTTGAGCTAACAAATCTCTACAATTACCACTTACCCTGTCAAACTGTATTTTCTATCTCCACCACGTTGACTGACTGATTCCAAGTTATCTTCTTCAGACTTATCATTATCTTCCATTGCATCTATTTGTTCCATCGTGTCTAGGTTAACAGGATCTCTTTCTTCAATTCTTTCCATTGAATGATATCGGTCGTTAAGACGAGAATGGCTCAAACCTAAGGTTTCTAGCTTAGATGATGGTTTATTAATAACAACCTGCAATGTAAAATCACACAATTATATTTTTTTAATTATGAATATAGACAACAATATACTTCAGTATTTCTAGGAAATGTTTTAATAAAAACATAATTTTTTTCCTGTCAGTTGTTAAAGTTTCACATGCAAATATTCTGTTAGTATACCTCGTAGTAGAAGGATTGAAGAAACAAATCTTTGAAAACTCTTTAAATTAATTTTTTTCACCATTATTTTGAAAGCCAAATGTATCTAATATTAATAATACAAATTTAAAAATCAATAGCATTAGCAACATAAGTAGAACAATGAATTATCAAAACAGCTATTTATTAGGAATAAAAAAATACAGTGAGATAGATAATGTTGACTTTCCTTAATGTTATGTAGTTAATGAAATAATGAATAAATAAATAAGTGATTTAAATAAATGAACTTTTGGGAATTTTTTGTTAGCATCAAATATTAAAAGACCAGACTTTTAATCTTATAATCTACATTATAAAAAAAAAAAATATATATATATTTTTTTTATTCTTCATTCAAAATAAATTTAATGGAAAATAATGATTAAAATGAAAACTTAATACAAACAGTTAACATAAATTAGTGTTGTCAGCAAACTCATGTAATGTATAATTTTATAGCATGTTTTACTTGAATCCTTCAGCACAAAAGCGTTATGTGAACTGAACTTGGAATGTTAATTATTAATTAGTGTATTAGTAAATCATTAACGAGATGAGTTAATTGGGATTAACAATTATTATTCCTCACCAAAAGCTTAGGATGCAAAGTTGCTTAGCCAACCAAATTTTGATTTCAAGCTCAACTTTTAGCCCCACAAATCCATATTAAAGTTACCGAATATCCATATATGAGCCTCATATTGCCTCCTACCTAACACCCTACTACAAAAACCTGCAGCGTTTCCGTTCTTAAAATACCTGCTGAAGGTGAAGTTCCGGATGTTCTTCACCTTCCTCCTCTATTAGATCTACCAGATCTTCATCATCCTCCAAATCCTCCAATTCATCCTCCTCTTCCTCCAGATCATCTTCTTCTTCTACATTTTCTTCCCGTACACTCATCAGGTCTTCATATATCATACTCTCATGAACCTACACACCCGGGCCATACCTTCTTATTACTAACAAAAATCAAGCAATATAACCGATGGCTTCAGTTCAAGTTTTTAAACCAGAAACCGTTAACTGGACAAATACGGAGCTTGTTCGTGATAACACTGGTAAACAAATTCTATGAAGCAACTTCAAAATATGCTTTCTATGACAAAATAATAAAAATTTAGCAAGCCAAAATGCAACAAAGGCTGGTCATAAAATAAGCTGCCACTAACTGTCCCCAATAAAAAATATTGCGTATTTTCAAGTCAGGTAGTTAGATTTTTTTGGCTACAATTATCAAAACAGCATGTAATATGCTCACAATTTAAAAAAAATCGTTAAATGATGATTTACTCTAATTTAAATATTTTTGGAAGGAGTTGAAATTAACAAAAGGACTTGTTACTGTAGAGAACACAGTGACATTCAACATGGGATTTCAAGTAAAACATCAAAAACAGAAGGGAAGCTTACCACATTTTAAAAATTTTAGGATAACAGGATATAAGCTGAATTCAAAGACAGTTAAACAATAATAATAGAGTATGTCTCTAATTCATGCGACCCTTAGAAAATTAGAGAAGCTAATAAATTCTGCTAAGACAAAAACATAGTTACTGAATGTAGACATCCTTATAAAAAAATTTTTTTGTTTCAATAGGCATTCATGAGGCTTTAATAAATTTATTTGAATAGTCCTATTTAAATTTGTTATCTAAAATTGAGAAGAATATAGAAAAACAACTAAAGGAAACGTATTCCGGTTGGCGTAGTAAGGGAGATTATTCTCCAGAAGAAAACCTTCTATTACATAACTTGGAACAATTACTTTGTCTAATTAACCATCTTAAAACTTATTTTTAACATTTTCATTTATTTTATATTCTTTCGATAGCATGCACTGATTCCCAAGTTGAATTTGATTATTGTAAACAAAGTTTATTGTTGGACAAATATGTACTATAAGGTTATCATAAGTTATTTATCTACAAATACACAGTAAAATGGAATGAAAAAAAAATATATTTTATGTATGTAATTGTAAACAAAAGTTGCCTATTGCTGTCTGAAAAAAAAAAAAAAAAATCAGAAAAATTGAAAACAAATTTGGTAATGATTTAGAGATGCCTTTAGGCCAACTATAAGTTTATTTATCATATTATTTACTAAAATGATCATCATGATGAATATTAGGCAGTTAACAGTTGAGTTATAAAAAAAGCTATGAAAAATTAAGTATTATATTATTTTTGATACCAACATCATTTGATATTATGGTATTTATACAATCTCAAATATTGCGATAGGTATATATTTCTGTTAATTTAAAAATCTTAAGAGGGATCACCTATAGCAGGGTGGCTAGCAAAACAGCCTCCTATGTCAAAGGTCACGGGTTCATTAAAGATCCCTATTCTAATTAAACCTGAATAGACAAAATTTAGGACTCCCACTGTAGCATCATCCGATTAGCCACAGCAGCATAAAGGGACATGAAATAAACAAAGAACAACAACGACATATAACCACCCAAATAAACTCGTGGGCATGTGCATATGTCTATTTTATTATTTAATATTAAATTTCTGAAATAATAACAATAAATAAATAAAAACTATTTGAGGCAACTCTAAACTTTTGTCTAAACTGTTAGGTGTATAAACATATTTCTTGGATTGCTTTCTTAATTCATATGGCAACTTTTGCTAACAGTTATTAAAATAAAGAAAATATTTTATCCTGCTTTCATTTCACCATGAGACAGTAGAAATATTTTTTCATTAAAAGAAAGAAATGTCTTTTGATGCCATAAATACTACCAAAGTATTGTAAAAGTTACTAAAAATAAATTGATTTCACAATCATTTTATACTAATAAATAAACCTTAGTTGTCAACGTATTTTAGAATGAAGTCTTAATCACTATCAACAGTTTAAAACAATTTAGAAAAAGATAAAACAAAAAAAAAATGAATTTTGAAAAAATCAATATTATACTAGGAGGAAGTCAGTATTTATGACAAAACTAGACTTATATAAAGAAGAAGTTAAAAATAGAGAGATTTGTAAAATATTGGTTACTTGTTTTGTTATGATTAAAACACAGACAATCATTAAAATGAAAATGTAAATCACATTAATGTTTATAAATGTTATTACATACAAAAACAAAAACATCATAAAAATTTTCAAGCTTTTAATAGTTCTTTTTTTCCCAGAGTTTTTATTTACATATTTACAGTATGAAATAAATTTAAAGAAACCATATTACTTAACTCATTAATTAAAAAAATATATATCCTTGATTTAATGTTTGGTTTGTACCATACTTACAGGAGATAACAGGTTGTCGAGAGATCGGGATCGTCCAGGCTTATCAAAGTATCTATCATTTAGGGCTGATTTCCGTGATAGTCCCGACTCAGTAGTGTGATCTCGTGATACGGAACGTACTTTTGGCACAACCTAAAATTGATATATAATGCACGAGTGCTTGGAGTTCATATAGTGATTATGTCTTATGTTTATACTCAATTTTTAAGTTAATTTAGTTATTAGTCGTAAATATTGTAGTACTCACAGGTACACTGGGGGGTTGTGGAGGTGGTACCGATGGTCTCCTAGCTGCAGGTAGTGGTTCAGCCTCCTAAATCAAATCATTATATAATACAAATAAAGAAGTAGAATAAAAATAATTATTTTGATAATATGTATATGCTATATAACAGTAAAAAAAGAGTAAATAAAATAATTACTTGAGTTGAACATTTCAAAGGTAGAATCTAATAATAGAATAGAATTAAACTTTTGTTCCCAACTTTTCCCAGAGACTGTAGGATAGATATTAATACCAATGTCTCAGGGTATTTCAAAATGATCCTTAGAACTTAATATTAAAATCAGGCATTGTGTTATAATATAGTGGCTGAGAATCATAATAAAAGTCTTTAGGAAAGATAGAGGAAAAACGTTTTATGATTAGAATGTCAAGAATATTTAAAAAAAAAAGGAATTTTAGATAGGGTAGTTAATGAGAAATGTTATATACCCATTACTCTATTACTTATAATGATAGACAGAAAATGTTAAGTGTTTTGGAATCAATATACTGAAAAATTAAAAACAAAATTGGATATATAATTGAATCGTTATGTTATGACTAAATCATCAAGTCATAACATAATTGTGTATAGCTTTATTGTTAAAAGGAATTTGTAAACCAATTTGTATTTAAAAGATGACTTAGTTGCCTAAACATTTGGAATAATAAAATAACAACGTTTCAAGCAATAAGAAAAGTGGGGTGAATTGATACACTTTTTAATAACATAACTATTATTGCTTTTGAAAGAAAACATTTTGAAAATAATAAACCATAAGAACAAATTAAACAGATAAGGGAACTGTTTAAAAAATATTTTACCTTTGAAGTAATAGTTGGCATGCTTTTGACTGTTGGAAAAGCTGGAGGTAATTCCATAACAGTGATCGCATCAAAAACATAGTCTAATCCTGAGCATTCAGAATCATCGACAGATATTGTCCATCCAGAATTTTCAGAAATAGACCTTTCGGACAGAGCTTGCCTACACAAAGATTCACATCTTGTCCAAGAATCAACAGCAGTCATGACAGACTCTCCTGTTAAAAATTATTAAAAATATTTGTTTAAAACAATAATGTAATAGTCGATTGGAGAAAAAATATTTCATTATTATTTATTATTTAATACTGTAATGGTAAGATCATAGGATAATCGAGGAAATAGTCAGAGGAACGTAAGGTAGAGTTCAGCAAAAAATGAAAGAATACAGCGCTAACAGAAAAGCTGGAGGTATTGGCAGGAAAGCAACCACACAACACACCACAAGTGGAAGACAACAGACGTGAACACAAGCACTGCGATCCTTGGATGGCCCAAACGAAAAAAATAAAAATACTGTAATAGTTCGAGGGTTATAAGGGAGTCTAGTTTTCCACGCTAAAGGTTGTGAGTTGGAATCCCAGTCCTGGAGGGGCTTTTTAAACAATTTAATTAAAGGGGATTCACTCACAGTCCCTCCCCCAGGAATGTGAGACCAGGCAGCCAAATGGTGGCCACTCACAAAAATAGGCATAGGAATTGATGACCCTACATCTATTCTCTCAGCAGATTACATCACATGGCCAAGAGCCTATATACCCTGTCGTGCCATCAGAAAAAAAAATAGTTCTAGATCACTAATTGGACTAGTAATAGTATTGAAAAGTGTTAAGGCCAAAAATAGGTTTATAAATTATTGTTTATAGGTAAGAATGAGTAAAAGTATTTTGAAATTTTGAGGGAAAGGAGGAGTTCAGACCTCATGGACTCTTCTACCTTTGAGGATACCACTAAGATTTTTCTTTTCATCTTGGTCTGTGAATTCTCTCTGTTATTATTTTTGTTTCTCAGCCATCTTCAATATTTTGCTGACAAACTTCAGTTAATTAAGCCTTAATAGACTGAACCCAAGACCACCAGGTTCTGTTGACGTTTTTTATAGAAATAGTCAAAGAAATTTACTAAATAAAAGAAACGAAAATTTATCAAATAATTGTTTGGCTCCTAAAATAGGGACTGAGGCAAAATAATAACTTCACAAATAAGACTCTTAGTTCAAGTTTGATTTCTTCAAACATTTTCTCAATATGTCTCTCATTCCAGTTACAAAACGGTTGGTGATGTCTTCATCGTAGAGGACATTTCCAAGCCTTGCAATTTTAAGTACTCTTCACTTGCTAGCTCTACCTATGCCTTTCTATATTTGCATTAATACATTTTTGCAAAAACCTTGAGTTTATTTTCTTCTGATTTAACTAGGCAATATGATTACAGTCCATAGCATACTAATGGGTACTATTAAGGTTCCATTTGTGAGAAGTCATGATCCAAAAAGCCCTTTTTTTGACAGTGAAGAAAGCCCTGTTGCCACGATATGTTTGGTAAATTCATCAGTTAGCAAATGATTGTATTCCAGAGATGCTCTAAGATAATTGAAACATGTTACTCATTAAAATTAAATTTAATGGAAAATTTGAACGAGCTTTTATTCCCATTTTTTCTAGGCTGCCTCAGCTAATTTTAAAAATTCATACAGATAACTTGAAAGTTGTGATCAGTATAAGCAAAAAGTTGAACTATTCAACTGAACAAAATGGTTCTACTACCAATAGCAAATAACTGTGAAATTTCATGCAATAGTGGGACAAGGTCTGGATTTGTCAATGTACTATAGAGCCAATCTGAATATTGACTATTTTATAAATTAATTTTTTAATGGATAGAATAACCTTAATTAATCATGAAACAGAAAAAAGACGTAAATATCAGTTTGGCGAGTAATAATTACTTAATAGTCAACAAAGCAAAAATTGTTCCTAATAATTTAGGAAATTCTTCAATATGATAAAAAAAAAAAAAAAAAAAAAAAAGATGAATCATTTAAACACAAAAAATCTAAATCATAACTATACAAACCATCAGAGAAATGCAGTTGTAAAGCCATATTGACTCTTTTCCTATTAGCTCTCCATTCCAACAGAGAAGGAGTATAAGTTCTAGGCCACTGACCATGAGATTCTAGAAGCTTTGTTTGACAAATGTACTTATAGCCATTGTGGCCATGGTCTGAAACATACCTAACAACACAACATAATTGCATTAGCAAAGCAAAAAAAAATTAAAAAAAATGATATAAGTATAAATCAGCCATACTTACTTGAGCAAAAATTTGTAAAGTGTTGGAGATGGAGGAAAAACAGACAAACAGTTTGCCATCAACAACCAACCTCTTTCATTATTTGCTGCAACATCATTTCGCCATGTCTGATTAACAAGTTGACACAAAATTTCATCCCTTAGCTTTTCGTTTGAGAGACCCTAGAAAATAAGATATTCACAAAATGGAATATTATAAAACTTATGTATCATATTAGTAAATGGTTTTAATATAATGTTGAAAATATAATTTATTTATTGAGAAGAAGTTGATTGGTAGAGCAGGCATCAAAACACTTAAATTAAGTAACAAAAATATGTGCTGACGTTTCAGCCATCTTCAGAGCGATTGTTAGGTGGGCGATTAAAGTGTTTCAATGACTACATCCCCAATCAACTTCTCCTCAGTATAAAAATACAGTCAATCATTCTTTCTTCATTATAATTTATTAAAAATTTATAGTCTAACTAAGGTTAAATAGCATGAGATTTTAGATGATTACCAGGTTATTTAAACTTGTAACTAATTTCCATGATATTAGAAGAGATAAAACTCCAAACATGTTTGTAAGATCATATTGTTATTTAAAAACCGAATTCTAATAATAGAGACTTAGAACAGCCCAAATTAGTGATATTACAAAGTTTGTTTAAGAAAATAAAATGTGAAATTACAAGCAAAAAATCCTTAATATAATAAAAGTATTTCAATTCTTACCTTATAGGCTATATAATCTGCTAGAGCTTGTTCTTTTTTACCACTCAAGGACTCATCATTCATAAACCTTAATATAAGTTTAAAAATGGCCAGTGATTCAGCAAAGTCAGAATCTAAAGCTTTGGTAAGTAAGGGTGTTTTGATAGGTTCACGCTTCATTCCCCACACATGAGACTAAAAATCAAAGTTCATAATGAGTGACTATTGTTTTCATTGCCATAATAAAAGAAACTTCAATATTAAAATAACTAACCTTAAAATATATATTAGTAAATTTTGAAAATGGATGCTGGTCAATATCCTGAGGCAGAGAGTACTTTTCTTCAGGTTCAACAACATGTCCAACTACCTTAACCAACTGTCTTTCAGAGTGAACTGGTGTCCAGTCTAAAAACAGAAAACTATTATATGCACATACTGTACATCCAGAATAAAAGGGGCACACCTCAAAAAATGTACTTTTGTTAGAAAAAACATTTGATGCTACTGCATCTTATACTTAAGATTAAATAGGAACACTCCAGGCTGTTTCCTCTGACATGTGTCTTGATAGGATCACTTCTATTGATTAGTTAAAAAGCCTGATAGTAGACATTTTAAGTAGCCTCTTTAATTCTGATTGTGGGAAATGTAAAGGGGGTTTAATAATAGATGATGATATGCATGGTCATTGAATAGTAATTTCAGACTGTTGTTAACTTGACAGACCATACATGAAATACTAAAATAGAGGATAAATAATATTTTGTTATTTAATTACACTTGTCAACATGAGAAAACCTACAAATGGAAATTAATGAATATATTATAATTAGGGATCAATCAGAATAATAGATTCCATGGCATCTCAACTACATGTTTTGATAGTAATATAAAATGCAGAAAAAAATATCAGAAAACCAGAATTAAGATCATTATTCTATGCTTAATTAGATAAAGGATAAAATAAAAATAGTAACCATCGATTTTATTGAAGACAAATGCCAACTCAGCTGGAATATCTAAATGTGTCACACCAGCAACAGCTCTTGAGACTCTTTCCTTTTCCTCTTTTTCCTCCTGTTCTCTTTGTGCCTTCAGCTTAGCCCTCTCTTTGGCTAACTCAGCTCTTCTTTTTAGTTCCTCCTGTAAGGATAATTATATTAACCTGAATTGTAAAAAAAAAAAAAAAATGTAATATTTGTTTTTAAAATGTTTCCCCCACTCCTTTGATTCCAGAGAGTATAGGTAGAAAAAAAAGTGATAGTTCCAAGATAGTTGGAATCCAACTAATCACATTAAAAACTGCTTGCATAATGCAGTATGCTTTAAAACAGTTTCATAAATTTTAAATTAACAGGATTCATGTTTGATGTACTATTATTAAATATATATCAGTGCTAGTATTTCAAGAAACAAATTAATCTTGTGTAGACTCGAACTCTCAATAAAAATTCACTTAATAGTGATGTGGTATTTTCTTTCAAGGTAAATGAAAATAAAAATGTACAGGATAAAATTATGATTAGGAGAAGAGCTTTATGGATAGGAATAGTGATTAAGCATACAGAAAATTTTCAATTGCAAAAGTATTGAGCACTAGATCGAACTATTTTTAGGCAAATTTCAGAACATTTGGTATGTGTACTCACATACATAATTGTATTAATTTAATAACTGATGAAAATGTCTTAATAAAAAATCTGTCTTCTGTAAGGGTTATAGTCCTTACTTTGAGCTTTGAACTATTTTAAAGTTTTTTGTTTTGTTTTGAAGTGGAAATAATAAAATAACATATTTAAAAAAACCTTAAGTTGTTGATATCTTTTACGCTGAAGATTTCCTCTGTGAATAGCCTGAGCTTTAACGATACCATTTCGTATAGTGACAAATTTTTTTCTGGAGATCCAGCCTCGAACAGCAGATTGAATTACAACTGCACTTTTCTTTTGACTTTGATACCTCCTTCTAGCTAAATGACCTGTAAAAAAGAAAATAAAGGAATGTGAACAGATGAAGCAACAATTAATTATATTTCCAAATTACAGTAAAAATTATATGCAATATTAAGGGGTCATCTAGTTTTACTTTCATAGCTGAAGAAGAATTGAAATAATTTTTCATAAGATTACTAACAAATATGATGTTAAACTATTTAAAGTTCATAGTAAACTTCAATTTACGTCATTAATATATTTTATTTATTTATTTGGGCTTGACAACTACCAGTACCATTTGCTCCTTATAGTTTCCATTAAATCAGCTACACATTTATTTCAAATTAAAAAACCAAAATTGTGTGGTATCAAGGAACATCATTATTTTTTATTAGTTCTTTTTGGCATGATTCTTCAAAGTTGTTTTCTGAGATATTTTCCAAAATATTTTTAATTACCTCTAATAGCACATTGCACAGTTACAGCAGCCTTGTTTAGAATTTCTGCTCTTTCCCGTTCCAACTTCCTTTCTAAGCTTTCCCTCATGAACACTCTTGACACTCCAATTTGGTATTCACCTTGATATGGTGCAAGCATCATACTACATATTTCTCTAAAGAAGAAAATAAAATGTAAATAATCCAAGAAATTCAAACACTTTGCATAATACATTAATTTATTATTAAAACATTTCATTGTTAATTCAGTTGGTTTAGAGCCATATTTTACAGATAACTTCAAATATATCAACATAAATGTACTATCTAGTTGAATGTTAAAAGATGGATTATATTGATAATTTTATTATCTATAAGCGATGAAAAAACTTATCACAATCATGTTACCATGTTACATTAATGTTAACAAAATATTGAGTTTTACACCATTTACCTTGTAGGTGTAGATCGAACTGGAAGCCTTTTTTTTAAAAGGTACCTATACCTCTGAGCAAATTCAAGAAATTTCATTCGAATAGGATATCCATTTTTACGGATTCGTATAGTTTCAAGCATACCAGTATAGCGGAGCTGCTCTAAAACTGTAGGCATGTCAAATTTCATTGCTGCTTTTTCGTTGTTTGGTTTTATACATCTAACAAACCAAGGGTTACACCTGTAATAAATTAAAACATGTTTAAATAGAATACTCATTAAATCTTTAAGTTTTGTCAACATTCATTTTAGTGAAAATAATTAGTCAAGCAAGGACAGGTGACTACTATGTAACAGAAAATGCTCTTTGAAATAAATCTGCTTCCATTTACTTCATTCATTTAATATTTCATATAATATCCTCTGGAAAGAAACTCCCAAGGCAGTATAGTCACTATTAAATGCTATAGCAACTATATTGTTTATTGTGAGTTCAGTTGAATTTAGTGTACTTGTAATTGCGGAAAGTGAACAAACTATTTTAATCACAGTGTTTTAGTTTTATGAAATGACATATTAATCTTATTAGTTTCTATAAGAGTATAGGCAATTTATAATGGAATGAAAAAGTCATTCATAGTTCAATCACATTTCGAGTGTAAAAAATATGTCCTGCTCATTTTTTCCATTGTCCAAAAACTTCTCAAATGTAGCAGACCATACCACATGACTAATGAACAATAAAATTCATCAGAAAACGAAGAGGCATGAAGGGAGATCCCTGCAAGGGGTGAGCATTACACATACCTCACATTCCATTCTCTTTTCCAAAAGAAAAGACATTTTTCCAGGGTTCGTCGTTTTAGCTTAAGTTAATTTATATTTATATTATATATTTTAAGTTGATATTTATAATTTTAAGTTTATACTTATATTCATATTTTAAGTTAATTTAAGTTTTTAGTTAATTCTATACAAGTTTGAGTTCATATAAGAAATTTTAATAATATAAAAATATTATAATAATTACTTTGACATGGTATCCATAAGATTTTGGAGAGAATCATGAAACCTAGCAGCAACTGTGGGTGTTCTGGGTTTCATGGTTACAAATCTACCATTAGATTTATTTAAAGTTTTGTTTGTTTCTTGAGAACTTCGAACAGCTTCAAACATTTTGCTCACCATCTAAAAAGATAAAGAAAAATTTTGTTTTATATTCAAAGTTTTATCATAATTGATGGTAAGTATTATAAATAAAAAAAACCTTACAGGGAGCGAACTAGAAATGAGTAAATCTATAACATCAGTCCTTAATGTATCCCGATTCTTGTCCAGGAAGCCCTCTACATTATACCAAACATTGCCTGCAAAATGTTTCACTCCAAACTCTGGGCCATTTAACCTTGGCCGAGAGTATAACTCATTGAGAGCATGATTGTAATGGCACTTCTCGAGAAACGAAACATCTGAAGCACGAGGAAAGTTTGATTCATCGTCCAAAAGATGCAAAATTCCAACTGGTTTCTTGGATAGCAGATGTATCACTGGCAGATTATCCTAGAAACAGAACATATGTTAATATCACTACTTATTTCATCAAAAAATGAATTCAAAATTATGCTAAAAGAGGACATAGAATATTGGAAATACTCTAGGTAAAAAAAAAAGTTTAGATATAAAGTGATGAATATAACCAGTTAATTTCATAATAATTAGCTTAAGGTTTATTAAATTACATAAATAGGTTAAGTTTAAGACTATAATAAATAAAATATATGAATAAATTCAGGCAGATGACCTGACAGTAAATATACACAAGATAACATTAAAAGTCTTACCAAATAAATTTTTGTAAATGAGATAAAACTTACGGTATAGGTAATATTTTGCCATGGTATTTTTTCTTTGGCGTATTCTTGCTGTTCCAACTTAAATATGTGTTTGTTGAAATAACATTGTAAATGTTCGTTGCATAGTTAATGCATAGTTGCTCAAAGCTGTTTTCCTGTTCACATAAATGGAATAAAGTTAAAAATACTATAAACGATCAATGCAGCTTTGAAGCAATCACTGAAAGAAATATATTACCTTAAAATCTTCAAAACCAAAAATATCTAAGATAGAAATAGCAGTGGTTCTTTTGGTTCCTTTATATACAATATGATTAGTTCTGGCAACCAGCCAAGCAAACAGGGAACTATAAAGAGCTTTTGCAAAAGCATCACGAGCATCCAAGGCTTGATCTATAGTCAAAGCTGTTAACAGTCTTTCATTTCTGGCTTCCTGAAAAAAATAAAAAGTTAATTTCATCATTCAAAAAAGAATGAATTAAATTTTAAAGTAATGAAAACATACAGTAGTTTTCGTTGTGAGAGCCATTTTAATTCCATCAACACTTATCTGAAGCAAGTGTCCAGCCCAACGAATTTCAGCATCAGATCCAATTTCCACTCCTTCTTGTCCATGCTTGAGCTGTTTACGATGAAAATATACATTTCCTAAATGAAGCACTGTAAAATAACCAAAGTAAAAATATAAACATATAATATAGCCAGTCAAGATAATTTTAAGTTAGGAGATCAGCTAAGGTAAATGAAACAAACATAAAAATCCAGCAAACAGTATGGTCATTGGTTACCTTAGTATTTATTTGGCACATAAGATAGCTTCAGATATATAAGTTCTGAAAATAGCATACATAGTTTAGCCAAATTTTTGGCTAAAGTAATTTTTAAAAAAAATGCATTTGTCTCTATGAAATGATGAGTCAACTTGTCTGAACAAATAGTTTTCTGGATCTTAACAACTTAGACAAACACCATTCACCACTTCTAAAAACTATCCTTTTTTATCAAACTTTTGATTTGAAAAATGTGAAAATTGATTTAATGATAAAATATCAACAATCTTTTCTCAAGAAAATAATAACAGATAATTTCACAATTAAAATAAAATTGAGTATTCTATTAGAGTATATGGATATTCATTCATACCAGAGGCAAGTATCCTAAAAATGGTATCCTGTTCTTCTGATGTGAAATCAAGCACTTGCATTGCCGACATTAGTGACTGAAAGCCATCTGAGTCATTTCTTCCATCTATTTCACAGCTCTCTCCCTATGACAAAGCAAAATATTATGTAGAGATGTAGAGATAACAAAAGATTCATGTATGAATACAATAGAAAATACGAACCTGATTGAGGTAGAAATATTTGTCAGCAGAAAGAAGACCATACTTTAATTTTGTTTCTTCAGATAAACCGGCTAAAAGTTCATAAAAAACATGGTAATTCCTCTCCTCTGGAGCTTGAGTCACAATACGTGATTTTTCTAGAAGGTATTCAGTGACCTTTCCTCCAAGAATTACACCACTGTAAATACAAGAATAATGAAATTAGTATTTGTATTCCTTATTATTAATTAATTCCTCTTATTTCATGTAAATACATATATTGAATTGAAAAGATTGTAAAGAAAAGAAAATAAGCTGAATACTATTTATTGATAAGGGAAACATTGATAAAAAAAATGAATAAAAAAAAAAAAAAAATCATAACTGAAAAATACCATCAACCGAAATTCATGTAAAGTGTACGAAAAATTACTTACTCTTTGAAGTGGACTTCGAGGAATTTTCCAAACCTAGAAGAGTTGTCATTCCTTGCAGTTTTAGCATTACCAAAACTTTCCAGAAGGGGTGAAGCTTCCAAGACCTGCTCAGTGATTAGGTTGGAAGGTGCTCTATTGACTGCAGCCAAATACTGCATTACAAGTTTAGTGGACTCAGTCTTACCAGAACCGGATTCTCCAGAAATAATAACAACTTGATTGCCACGGGACATGGCAGAATATGCTGCAGACCCAATGGCAAAAAGATGCCTGGAAAATAAATTGTATTTTAATTTTTTAATAATAAACAAAATATAATATCATCAACCATATTGGATTTGTAAAAGTTATGTGCAAAAAAAAAAAAAAAAAATTCATATACTCACGGTGGTAACGTTCCTAAAATCTGTCCTTCGTACTTCTTTACCATATTCAGTCCATACATATCGTACATTCTGTAAGGATTCACAGCCACAAGAATGCTTCCAGTGTAAGTCTGAAAAATAGCAAATGGAAAAAAAAAATTATGTTATGTTCATTGAAAATTTATTAGATGAAGGCTGTTTTAAAAATTAAAATTATGTTCTACTTGATGAACAATTTCTGAAGTGACAGGAAACTTAATAAAATTATTTTTATGAAAAACTTATTGAATCATTTACAATTTCTTATCGAAAGGGAAAGTAAAACAAGGATTTAATCTTTTACTAAAAAGTTATTGAAAGGACAAATTTTTCTCATTAGGGTGTGTCATGATATATAAACAAAACAAAATGGTATATTTCAATTAGTTAATTGGAGAGATCAGATTAGTTTATTTTTACATAAAAGTAAAAAATTAAGTGCGAAAATGTAAGATTTAATAAATATGGAAGAAAACTAAGCCAAAGGTGCTGCATTTTGTCAGCACATAAGAGGTACCTGAGTAATATCTCTATTTTTTCTTTTTTTGAGGATTATAGTAGTGGTGAAATATTTACTGGTTTTGTTGTTCATTGGTATTTTATATATTCTTATTATACACTATTAATTAATTTCCTGAATATATATACTTTCTTTTAATATAATGCAGTTTGGGAGTCAATTTTCATTAAATACATTTAAATAATTATGAGAAAGAAAAAAACACTATCTTATAGTTTGGCTATTATGTGAGTCAAGGATGAAAAATGTCCCAAAATGGTCAACTACAGCCATCTTTTTGAGTTCGTTTCAGTTTATAAGAAGAAACAATATTTTGTGTTCCTACATACAACATAAGGATTTTTGACACAGCAGAAATAGCGCTAAATAAGATCCAGAGTAGCAGAATGATATATTCCAATGATGTTTGATAAACAACATCGTTGTCATAAGGGAAGATTATTGATTGGTGTACCTTTCATACCAGATTCTCAAAATAAACCATAACAGAAAAGAGGTAGACGAAAAACAGGTAAAAGTAGGAAGACTGGTGTAATCTTTAGATAGTACAGATTCTGGACCATGCGTTTTCATAACCACAAATGGCGTTTCTAACAATTGTTTTTGGAACCTGATAATGATGTAGTACTGTGGCTCCTAACACTAAAAGAAATGACTATGGTGAATTAAACCTGCGATTTCACTCTCATGATTTATGGGAAAACCCCGAGGAGATTACAAATAGTACCAACAAAGTGTTCCTAATATTTAAAAAAATGATTCCATAGTTAACTATCCTACCTATTTTAAGATCACAAAACCGTGTCCTGTATGTACAGAAAAAGTTTTGAAAAATTAAATAAACTAGAAATAATAATAATTATGTTTACAAAATTTTTCAGTGTGTATGGCGATGATACCTTAAGAGAAAGCACCATAAGTGGTTTCTCGGTTCAGAACCGGAAATTTTGACTAGGAAGACACGAAGCGCTCGTTCACCAACTGTTGATGGTTCAAAGTTTAAGTGTTAGTCACAAACAACCCCCATTCTACAACACTGAATATCGCAGAATATAATTGATGAAAAATGTTTACAAGAATGTGAAGTTTTTATTTAAATCACACGTAAAAAAACGCTAAGAACTTATTTTATAACCCAATATAATAAAAAAAAATATACTTAAGAAACAATGACTGCTAAAATGAGACTAGTAAATAAAAATAAAACAAACTTCAGATAGAGCTGTGGCAATTGTTTGGTATGAATGAAGGCAGAACGGAATTAGGATAACATTGTGTACAACAGTCACAGTTGTATTGAGAGTCAAGGTTCCGTAACTGAACGGGTACTATTGTTGGGAAGAGATCTCGTTTGGCCATGGCAAGTTGTCGATTTGTGTGGATGCAAAATTGCAGTTAGCGGTTGAAAAACCTCAGGACAAAATAAGTTTACTAACAGCTTTCAGTACAGTGTAAGTGAATCGAGTCAAAAACGGTGGATCCCTTCTATTTTTGAATTGTACCATAGTTACCAGATATGCCTTTTGTTTAGAATCTTTTCAGAGAGATTGGAGATTTAAAAAGATTAATCATATCCAACCATCTATTAGAGTAGTAGCTGACTATGCATTGATTTAACGAAAGGACTTACTGCAAGACGTCATTTTAAATTTTAGATCATTCTCATATGAATACGAAGCTCCGGCCAGACGTTCGTATTGGGTATTCATATATTTGATGTTTCATACTAGAAAACCTACGGGTGAAATAAAAAAATAATTGAAGAACCACCAAATTAAAAATGTTCTCTTTCAAATTAGGATTTTTCCATTTCGGATACAGGCGGCGTTCAAGTCACCCATCATAAATGCCAGTAATGTAAATAGCAAATGGGTATGACTGCTGTAACGCAGTAAGATGGTTCCAAAATATAACTATTTATTATTTTATTATCAGTGTATTAAGTATATTATTATACAACTGCATATTATTATACAACAAGTAAATATGCTGATTAATGATAAATTACAAGAAAAAAAAAAAAACATGAAGAGAAACTGCCAATTGGCAGCACTCTGTCTTTAGTAGTGATTTTAAACAAGAAGGTCTCGAGGTCATCTTCTTTTCAGACGCCTTGCTGGATTATCAGGAATTGATGAGGAAGCAAGAATTGAAACTAATGGATTAGAATGGGAATGGAGTTTTTCATGGAAGGAGTGATACCTGGTAAAATAATAAATGAATAACTAGATTTTCTAAATAATAAAGAAAGCTGTATGGGTATTAAATTTATATTTTATGAAAATAGTTTTAAAAACAAAACTACAATATGGCATTCGTTAAGTATGTTTCATATCCATCGCTAATAACTAAATATTTTTTTCACATCACTTTGGCTTACATATGTAAGAAGTGTTGAGTATACACAAAACCTTTATAAAACTGTTTCTTCAGAATGATAAAAAAAAAGATAAGAATACGTACACGCCACGAGATCATTATGATAATAAAAAAGAAAGATTAGCCACGCTTTTGTAACATAGGAAGGAGCGACAATGGTTTTTCAACAAAAGTTACCTTTACTAGTGACACAATATCGCTTGATGGTACAATTAATAATCAATGTTTTAATTTTAATTATTCATCATTCTTACGGCGGCATTAATAATGCTGCAATTTTATTGGTAACATATTAACACTTCACTATTATTATTGTTCCGACCAGAGTGCCTTAATTAAAAATCTACTAATGAACTTTTATACTCCAGAAATATACTAACTCCATGTAGAACGTTAGAATAAAAAAATATTAGAACGTTTAAAAAATCTGAAATATTTTTTTTTTTTTTGTGTTGCGACTTAATGTTTTTTTGACAAAGTTTAATTTTTACTCACAATAATCTTAAATTTACCTTGCTAATAATTTTGAAATTTATTCTGAAGTCCATTAACTCCCTCTACTTTTCCACTATTAAGGAAACCGTAAAACTTCGCTCGAATGACTTAAATTAAAAACTAATGCTTTCCATGAATTATCAAGATTAGATATACAATTCAGATACATATATTATTGCAATTTAGAATAATTATTTTAGAATTAAACAATTCACACTTACATATATTAATTCTTTGTCGTATCGTATCTTCAGGTTCCATAGTAATGAAGCTTCGTTGAGGTCACTGAAAATTGAAAATTACGATATTAGAACTAATCTGAAAATAATAGACTTATTAGTATAGTAATAACAAAGTGATGAGTTGTACAAATGTTGACACCCATACTTTATGCCATAAGAATTTATATATGAAGAAAAATCCTCAGAACCCAGCGGAATTTTAGGAGTAACTTGAATAAAACGAACTACACGAGAATGCAGACTTCACCACAGGTGTGTGGCCTATCCATACCCCGCATATATAGCATCACGATAAATAATGATAATGATAGGCCGCAATCAATAAAGATGCTCATCCTATTTGCAAAAAACAACATCTACGAACTCCAAAACATTTCAGAAGTAGCGGATTGTGCCATGTTTCTCTCGTAAGTAATTCGCTCCAAAGAATTGATGAACCGAATGTCGAATTAACGTCAAATATAAAGTGATAAAGTGATCGATAGCATCACCTTCTGGTGAAATTTTTGGAATGTAAAAGAGCCAGACCCCATTAAAAAAAAATAAAAAAAGAAAGCCCCCGAATCAAGTTTAGTTGAGAGTGTTCTTACGACGGAAGGATACTACTTGTTTGATTAAACAAAGAATTTATTTGAGATCACTAATTCAATGAAGAATCTGAGCAAGAGTAAAGACATTAAGAATATTATAATCTTAAAATAATACTATCTGCATATTTATTCCTACAAAATGTAATTTGTTTTCCAGTAAATGTTATTTGATTTTTTTTCTAGTAGGACTTGAAACCGTAAGCAAAATGTTAAATTTAACAATAGTAATCTTATTTTATCTATACTAATATTATAAAGCTGAATGTTTGTTTGTTTGAACGCGCTAATCTCAGAAACTACTTGTTCAAATTGAAAAATTCTTTTTGTGTTGGATATTCCATTTATCGAGGAAGGCTATAGGCTATACAACATCACGCTGCGACCAATAGGAGTGAAGAATCAGTGGAAAATCTGGGAAAAAACAGGGAAAATTGGCCTCGAATCCCAACGATTCCAAATGATTTACCTTTTAATTTTAAAATAATTCAATTTCCCGTTTAGTTATCTTTTGCCGTAACAATTAATAAATCACATGGGCAAGCATTTAAATAAATAAATAAATAAATTCTTTATTATTCTGGGACAAGTCCCTTTAGAATAACATCTACATAACATGTAAATTGGACTTAAGAGTCTTGAGAAATTAATTATTTATAAACAATTTGACTAGAACTAACAGAAAACAGACATATGCAAATATGTTAAACACGTAAGAATCGATTTACGTCAAGATCGGGTTGCGAGAACATCAGTATGTTCTTCTGCCACAAGAAGACAACCCAAAATATTCTTTTAAAAACGTCTTAATAGCGATCATAATAACTGAAATTTACGCAGACGAAGTCGCGCACAACAGCTAGTTTTTAATACAGCTATAATGTGGCAGGACATCGAGCTAAATATTCTCTGAACTTTTCTGCTGACGAAAATAAATATTTGGGAATTATTGAAATATGATTAAATACCGAAAGAAATGTGTACTTTTTTTGAGAGAGAGAGAGCTTGACTGATCTAAATGATAATTTGGAGAAGCCTCACAATACTCGCATTAAATACTGTGTTACTGTTTGTTATTGTACTTTTATTGAATTATTGCTGCAGGTGAACTCCTTTTCCACACACGGGCTTACCTTAGTGGGATAGTGACTTCTACTTGCACTGTAAAATGACTGCATTTTGATTTAAATAAAGAAGTTATTAATATAAAATAACAGATTTAAACTTACTTTAGCTGTATCATATCATCGATCCCCAGCTGCCCCAGGTCCTGCCGCCTCTTGACTCCATTTGGTGATGTGACAGAAAACACTTGAGGCTATAAGAGACAAAAAGAAATGTCAGTGACTGGGTATAATTTTAAAAATATTGAAGCAGTTAACACAACATGATAATATGAAGCCTGTAAATGGAAACTAACTATAAAAGAACAAAATAATTAAATAGGATCTATAAACAAGAAAAGAAAACAACATTTATGGTAAACCTAGACGTCTTTCAAGTTCAACAAAAGAAAAAATACGCAAAGGGTTTCACAAATAACTAGAGCGTGCCTAACAGAAATTATTAATGGGCTTTTAATGAAAATATCTATAGTTGTGTAACCAAAAATACTCACCTAAATAAAAAAAAAGAGATGATTTTAATTAAATTAATACCATACTACATACTAAAGTATTCTAAATATTAAAAAATCCTTGTTACATTGACCAGAAGGGTAAATCCAAATGTAACTTTGTTAGTTACATGATAAGAAACTTGGAGCCATATGCGATAATGCAAGCCACAGTTGTTTACTAACGTACTTTTCATTGTTTCTTTAAAGACCTTTTCACAAAGCTTATATTATTTGTGCTCATTCTAGTTAGTAAACCTGTGACATGCCGAGGGATAAAAATGAGCAATTTTTTTATTTCGTTCTTATACTTATTTTTCAAAATGTTATAGCTAATAAAGAATATTAATTTACAAGATGGGATCACTTGTAGCTGGGTGGCTAGCGTAACAGCTTCCTATGTTAAAGGTCCCGGGTTCAAACCCGCAGGCAGCCCTAGGATTTTTTAATGGGAGTAAAAAATTCTTAGTTATGCCGTCCTTCGGAGGGGACGTTAAAAGATGATCCCGAGCCTGTGCGATTTCAGGTACTCGTTAAAGATCCCTATCCTAATAAAACCTGGATAGGCAGAATTTAGGACTCCCACTGAAGCATCGTCCGAGCCATAGTAGCATAAAGTGACGTAAAATAAATAAAAAAATAAATACAAAAATTACAAGATAAGGTAATAGTGAACCACCGAGACATTTATTGTTCTTGCTTTTTCGTTATTAAATCGAGAAAAGACGCCTACTTACCCTTTATTGTAAAATATGTTTAAACTGAAATTTTAATGTGTATACATGGGAAGAACGTTTTTATGATTGAGAGTCGTGAATTTCGCAATAGCATGGAGTCAGTAGTGAAGACATTCCAAAAGACTTATTATGAAATGACACTAAACCGCTAACGTAAAACACCTAAGTCACGACCTAAGAGAGCTCAAGTAAAAAATTAAATTTACCAAACACTTGGGGGATAACTTATTAGTGTAGTCAAGGCCGGATTATTGCATCAATCAATGCATTTGAATAAGGAGTGGTGAAGATGTGGGCAGCTAGAGTAACCGTTTATAAATTATGTAAAACGCTTGTATTTGTCAAGAATACCTTTTAATAAAGTTAGCTAAAGTAATAAAAATGTAATACATAGAAAGGAGAATAAAACGAAGCCTTTCTGGAGTTAACAGTTAAGAAATATAGGGCACGGATAAAAGTGTTTTGCCGTCTAACATCCTCATTCTAATTTTTGTTTAGATTGGAAGTTATTATTCGAGGGCTGAAAAGTTATCAAAGAACGGAATTGTGCGGGTGAGATCCAAGTCCGTGACCGAACTCAATGGCACACCAAGATAACGGGGAATTTCGTTTTATCGGTTGAACGCTGGCCACGGAATTCAATCGGCAGACAAGATGGAAAGTATTCCATTATAGGAAGCTCTTTACGTGATTATTTGAATAGAATACCATGAACTGGTTTCTGCACTAGGATTCGTAACACGCAATAATATCGAGATAAAATATCAATCGGCAATCAAAGGCAGTTCTAGGTAACTTCATGACCGTAGTTAGCACTTCAAGGTCATCTGCTGAAGGAATGTTGACGAGCGACCCTCTGATGGTAATACAAATGGTTTTAAAGGTTATCCAGTTATTACGATAGTACGCAACCGCTTTAGATCGGTTATGAACGTAACTGGAACAAAGGAATAGAAGAAAAAAGAAAACACGAGTTTCTATAAAGTACTGCAAACCATAAGCTCGTGTTATAACGTTGTGGCTTTTCTCAATACAGCTTCACTATTAGGATGAACAATTCAGATAAATTTCTATTCAAAGTTATAATAGTTCACTATTTCATCTCAGATATTATTGCAATAAAACATCTGTCCTTTTATTGAGTCATTAAAATAAATATAACTACCAATAATATTCCATAATAATTCTAATAATACATACAAATGACAAAATGTCTGCTGACTATATATGTATAATGTATAATTTATATTTAAATAAATAAATTTATAATTTAGTTTTCTTATTCTATAAAAATAAAGATTCAATTTTTCAAAAAAGTACGGAAAATATTCTTGGTAGAAGTGGAAGTGCCCGGTCTGATCACAGTTGAGTACCGAAGAATAGAATAACAATTTATATAATTATGAATAAGGTCAAAGCAATGCTATATTATCAATTCATAATTAATAAATTCTTTCTCTTCTCCAAAGTCAACAAAAAAATATAATATACATGAAAATCAACAAATAATGAATAATATAATTATGTATACATAACATAATTTTCCAAATAATACCACATTTTTCGGGAGGCCGCTTTGACAGCATAAACAGTGTCCCAAGTAAGCAAAACTTTAATAAAAAATACATTATAATTACACACACACACACACACACACACACATATATATATATATATATATATATATATATATATATATATATATATATATATATATATATATTGTGTGACTTGTAAGTTAGGCGATAAATCGTGTACATCGTTTGTAGATATAGCGAAAATAACAGCTTACCGTGAGCTCACACATGAAAGGATACATCATCTCCCAGATCAATCGGGAGTCCTCTGGTATAATTTAGTTTGATTTAAATTACATTTCATTTCGATGCGACTAACCTATAACTACTAGCTACATGATCATAAATGGCGCAACCTCCGGGCATGTAAGGGTTCAATAATTATATAGCTATTAAGAGTGGAGTTGATATATACAGCACGTGCGTTAGCGGTAGAAGAATGCTAAATTACGTAATAATCACAACATGTTCCATCCTTAGAAATTTTGTTCGATGAAAAATCGATTTACAACAGAAGGGGAAAATATACATATCATCATTATATAATAGACCGGATTATATAAGGACTATACCAACCTTGTTTTTTAATTTGAAAAATAACACAAATGTTTGATTTTTTTGTTTCTCCTTAGAGTTCGGAATGTCACACATTAGAAATTAGAAGCACGGAGCGAATACTTAGCTAGTTGCTCGTTCAATAAAAACTTCTATAAAAAATAGGGGATTTAAATCATAAACGGAGTCACCTGTGGTGTATTGGTTAGCATAATAGTCAATGACCAAGTTCGCAAGTACAAACCCGGCTGATGGTCCTAGAATTTTTTCAATAGAGTAAAAAATCTTTGGACTATGCTATCCTTCAGAGGGGGCGCAAAATGGTGATCACAGCCTGTACGATGTCAGGTACTCGTAATAGATCCGTGTCCTGATTAAACCATAATAGGACAAAAAATTATCATCTTAAATCCGATTTGAAAATTGGCGGAATGGGGCAGTTTTAAATTTGCTAAACTTGATCAAGAATGGTATCTACTTCTTCAAGCCGAAAAGAATGAAAATATGAAATGAATGAATTTGTAAAATTACACGCTCATGATCTTTATAACAATAAGAATTTTCTGCAGGAATAATAGTAAAAAAATATAATATATATATAATAATGAAATGTGTTTAAGATAAGGCGGTAGTATAAAAGAGACAAAGGAAGAGTGGGGAATGACGCAAAACTAAAAGAAAGAATATACCTGAATAAGGCCAGTGGACAAAGCGTGAATCCTTGCCCATTATCAAAGCCTTTTTGAGGTATACAAATCCTCATTGCAAAAGTTTTTTCCTCTTTAATTTAACTTTTACAACAATAAAGAATCCCGTTTTGTAAACATTTTCAATTTTGCTGGTTTCTTTCAGCGAAGTATTTGCATCAGTCATTAATGACTGCGCTATCTATAACATTGTTTTCGGTAAGATCCAATACGCTAAAATACATCGAACGTTAAAAATTGATAGTAACTAAATGTGTAATATCTTCTGCAGAAGGTACGTAACGTACTCTAACTCGATGCAGCCTCAACTAATTTTTAAGATAATCATACTGACAGAACATCTTGCGCTTATGAGAATAAAAAAATATGGCAAATGTCTGCAGACAGCCAGAAGACCCGCGGCACTTAGTTTTAAGATGCAAAAAATATGAGAAAGAACGCGAATTTACACCGGAGAAAGATACTGCATTTATAAAAAACATGGAAAAAGTGAATTTCAAGAAGATGGAAATGTTCTTTTAAAAAAATACAAATTGTAAAATTTAATTTCAGTAAATGCTTTCAATAACTCTGTACTTGTACATATATTTCATTTAAAGTGTACACTGACCAAATAGGATTTGTTATCACATTTTGAGAGTCATTTGTTATTTAAATAAACAAATAAATTATAAAAAAAAACAATAGGAACTAACAGTCGTGTGTTTCAAATAGTTATGTTTGAAAATTACATCTGGGATTACCTTTCAGGATGTGTAAGTTCGAAGAATACCACATTCTTACCAGAAAAAGTAGAAAAAAAAAATAGCAGGAAACAATAGTTTATTGGTAGTAATCAAACTGGGAACATTTTCGCGACGGGAACATGTTACCATGAAATAATATTTGTTCTAGTTCCTTACCTCTTAAAATAGATCATCCAATCTAAGAGGAGAGGAGTTCATTGATATTATTAATTCAGAGGGGCGGGGTAGCTGAGCGGGTTAGCTACACAGAGGAACAAATAATTAGAGTCCGATCCTCGGTGTTGGGGGTTTTTATTTCAGCATTTCACCCTCAACCTGGCCCGAGAAACCCCGTATAGCCTTCAAAGGCGAGGTAAGGGTTAAAAAGAAAATACATTATTTATTCATTTTATTTTCATAACAAAAAGTTACCCTAGAAATTTATTCTTCTATTAATTTTAGAACTGGATCAGCGTTCTTGACAATTTTTTTTTTTTTTTTTTCAGAATTCAGTAATCGATTTGAAGGAAAATAGTTTGGATGGACTTCTGGTTGCAACCGTATCGTTTGAATTCTTGGACGCCTCTTATGGGTAGCACGACCTCATCTCTTCATAATAGCTAGGCTCATACTGTTTTGAAATATCAATGTGTCATATCAACTACTTCATAGACTGACAAAAAATCGATCCTTTGAAGTTTTTACTTCAAGACGTCTAACGATGGAACTGTGCTCAGCGCTGATAATATATCCTAGGAAGCCTTTTAATGCTATCAAATGAATTTTGAAAACATTGAACTGGCGGCGGCTAATTGACAGTCCGTATTGAAAGCCTCCTCCGAGAGTGGAATCACTAATACCAGGGGACGCCTGAAACATACTGAGCGAATGCTCCCTCCAGGACCCTACAGGTAGAAATACCTCACTGATAGGCTTATCCAACTCTCTCCAGCCTGGTTCCCTTCATCATGTTCAACGATGACACAGCCAAGGCGCCATAAAGTATTATTTTCTGCAGATATTACACATTCGTTTTCGAAATGGTGTAACAATGCCTCCAATTGATTATGATGATTTTGTTCTGAATTGACTACATATTAGAAGGTGGAGCTGTGATTTATTTTTTCTCATTAATTAATAACTCTTTAGTAGGATCATGTATTTATTTGGTTTACACTGTATTTACGCTTAACAAACGCATTAATATAAGTTAGCGAAGAAATGACAAAATTAATATTAAACAATAAATCTGGTACGGCAACACACGACTTTCACTTAGCTCGACTGTTAAAAACTATGAAATATACTTCAATTTGGAAAATATTTCAAGTTGATTTTAATAAAACGTGTATTACTTTCGTTGGAACATATGATTTAGATTAATAATATAATTACATTAAATTGTCAATCAGCAATAAGTTTATTCCCTTTTACAACTTTGTGTATCAGGTAATATTTTTTCTAAAATCTTTCTCTTTTTAACGGTATATTATACGTCTATATTACTGTCCTTAAAAATGAAATGAATAAATATGAATTAATTGATAAAACGATGGATAAAAATGTAATTAACCTACTAAAAAATATTCCTGGAACGTAGACAAGAATAAATGTAGGGTTTACTGGTATGTCTAATAGTCAGTACCGAAGGAAACATATTGTAAGAGAGCCTATTGCAAACCTTTTTATTTTATGAGTTTTTATTAACATTAGTATTCTGTTGTAATATCTAAAATTCTTAGGATATCGAAGTCCTTGAGGAGGAAGTCATTTATCCCATAGAATGATGATGCTCCTACGATTTCGTAAAGATTTTTAGTCTTATCTTGGGATGTGTTGATTTTGGGCTGAGCATACGCTCCATCCCGCATGTCCAATAAGGTTTTACAAATATTTTTTAGATGGAAGTCTGTTATTTAAGGATAATTAGGAGTGTTGGTTAATAAAAATGGATAAAAGTTAAAATTATCACTATCCACATATTCAGTTAGTTTCTTTTAATTTGAATGAGGGTTCTCGATGTCCCTTAAGGTAGTTATTAGTAGATCGTTAAAATACACCTGAGGACATTTACCTGATGTACAAATAGATACACAAATTTTGTGTCAAGAGAAAATTAGTACCAAAATATGACACCCTGGCGGATTTACTATGAAGTTAAAAAAACAACAAAAAACTCTTGGGAAACAACTCAATCGACTTTTTCCCCTTTCTTTTCATTAGACGGTCATTATGAATTTGAGCGTGAATACCAACACCGTTCATGTGCTCGTTGCAAAGTGTCCTTTATGCAAATATCCTGCAACTGAGGCTTCTGTAACAAAGCACTTGAAAGGAGCGATACTACCACAAAAGCCATCATTAGCCATGGCTGAAAGCCTTACATAATATTTTTCCCTATCTTTTGTCGGGCGAATGCAACGCGTGTATGCGCTAAGCGGAGTATCTGAAAAAAAAGAGCAGTGTTGATGGCATTGATTGTCCTGTGCAAGTAAAAAAATTGAGTTGATTGTTTAAATACTCAATTATTTTAAATACATTATTTTATAAAAAAGCTATACTGCATTTATATAAAATAATAACAAAGCTGTTGTAAGTAAACATCTTTCGAAGTTAGTAAACTTACTGTGGGTAGTGTAACGGTTAGAGCCAGAAATAATTGGTTATCATTAGAATGGGAATCCATTCAACCCTGAACTGTTTTTTTGACTGACAACTGAGGAAAGATACAATACTATTTCTTTTGAAATATCAAGTATCCAAGTAATCAATGGGCTTTGGAAAATATCATGGATACAACTATCCAATATTTTTAAGTATAATTCATGAAACAATATAAATAAGAGCACACATAATTTTTAAATTCCTAACGTAAAACATCAACTCTTTAAGATCGCAAAATAACTAAGAACTACATGTTTCTTGAATTCATATACATATCACCAGGAAAAAAAAAAAAACAAAAAAAAAAACCTTGTACCTCTACAATCCATGAAGGGTCTTGGGCTCAGTACATTAAGAGATTCGTACTGTTTCAAGTACACACACAGCGATCTCAACAAGATCCACCTATTTTCTCAAAATTGAGTTTCCTTTATACCGTTGGTGTAAGACGTGTCATATTAACGCTGTTTTAAGTGATTTTTATTTTGTCTGATGTTGCCAGAAATATTGAAAAGTTGCCCGCCTTTCAAAAAGGTTGATATTTTGAATGGTTGAAATATCGACTGAAGTCTTTCTTTCTTTCTTTATTTATTTTTTTTTTCAATTTTCAATTTCATTCAAATTTAGCTTCTTTTTGCAAATGATATAAACAATAATAACAACAGAGAACAAGGAGGTTCAACGATTAAATGGCATTACCCTCATTCATACGACATAATATTCTTTAAAATCCAGACTTATTAGCTAAATACAAATGCCAGTCTAGCCCTGGTGCTTTTTCTGATTATGATATCACTGATTATATTTTTTAATTCTTTCCATACTTATGACGTATAGACAGACGCTTCACAAATATATGGATTAGCGAAATGGACTCAGATTAAAAAAAAATTAAACATTTCAATCAAAAACTTATCGTCAATATATAACAAGACTATCGCCGTTCACCCTGGTACGTCAGCAATATAACTTTACGTTAATTACTTAAAGACAGAGAGAATAGAAAGTATAAGAATAACAAGTAAATCATAAACAAGTGTGATATAAATATTGGATAATTCCAATTAAGGACAATTTAAATTTAAATCTTTAATTTTATAACTTTACGTACAGACTTATACATACCCTGGTGAGATCACATTCGTACTTCATATATAAAATTTCATGACAAACTTCACGGACATACTAACAACTCATAAAAAACATGGTTACGACAGATATGCCATAAAATATTCAAAGAAGGCTGGCTAAGGGATCTCCTAATGTAATCTCTTTTTAGAATTCAAGTTAGGAGTAGATCAGTTGGTATCGACCACTCTGATACCTGACATGCCATATATACCAAATTTCATCAAATCCGCTTATTGTGACGGGCTGAGCGACAGGTGTGGATATAACAATAAATGAAAATAAAAAATATATATTTCTAAACTGTCTACTTCATAACCTAATGATTAACCTCGATACTTCTGAAATTTATTAAGCTAATTTTGAACCGTCGATCCAGATAAAAAATTCCTATTTTACTGTTTCCTGATTGTATATGTAGCTGTACAGAAGCTTGCCAATTAACTAGCAACCACAACCCACTTTCCAACGGCAGAGGTAAACTGTTCAACTTTATGGTGGAAGCCTTTGCATCGTCACTTTTCACTTTGGTGAATGCCCGGGTCGTGACTGTGGAAGAACTGATCCGGGGGCAGCCAATGCAAATTAAAGCCAGAATCAGATACCAACTGGATCTATAGAGTTCAGCAGCAGTGATATTGTAACTATAGGTCTTTCACCTTCATGTGATAAACAATTAAAGCACAGTTATAATAACAGAATGTATAGTGACATGTATGTCGAACCTACTATCTTGAAAAGTTAATTTTAGAAGCTAAACGACATAGAAGTTGTATACTAAAATTATAATAAAAACCCAAAGGGAATAATGAAAAGTGATGTAACGCTTTTGTGTTTCAAGATAATTTTATATAGAAAGTTTCAAAGATTTGGACATATAATTTTCACGATTTTTTTTAAATTATATTTTATTGTATTAATAAATTATAAGAAATGTTATATATTTGTAACTATAATGTAAAAGAAATAGGTTAGTTTCAACTTTATTTAAGCCAATAATGTTCGTCCGATTACCAAGTAGCATAAAGTGACGTTAATAAATAAAGCAGTAAGTTGTATTAAAGCCCAATATTCTTTTGGGCTCAGGGCCACATTCTTAGCTATAGACAACAAATCAATAGGTGAAATTGTGAAATTATTTGAGTTGTTATCCTGTAAATTCCGTCAATAAAAGATAAAGGAAATAACAAACTCAAATTGAAAACAAGAAGAAATTTCTATGATGAGCTCACCTCCAAAAGGTGACATTGTAATGTTGTAAAGAAGAATATCCTGCCTTGTCCTTTTCTCATTTGAATACAATGAATATTTCAAAGAAACAAAACCTGTGACAAAAGAAAATTTCCAATGCTCATGTTTAAACTTTCAACATAATCTTTTCAAGGGGAGGTGAACGGATCTCAACGGACTATTTCAGGCCTCGCTGAAACAGCAATCATTTCCAAGCATAGGATCGATTTTAAGACCAACACATAATTTCGCTCAAAATATACAACAGTCTACATTTAAATCAAGTTTAATTAAAAATTAGGATACGCATTATTGTCACGGTATAATAAGCAATATGTTAAAAATAAAAATTAATATGAATGAAATTAAAAAAAAAAAGTCGATTCTCATCTTTTAGAGATACAAATAAATTTTGAAACTTAACAATGCTCATCTCATATAGATGAATTAATTACATACGGTGGAGGGACCGGGTTCCTTAAGCAGATTGTAAATATTGTATGATGATTGTTATGATTGTGTATATGATGTTCATTTATTTTTTAAATTTGTATTTATTTCAATTATAAGTTGTTGTTTTTAGTGTTTTTTTTTTTTTTTTTTTTGTGCATAAATAAACACATTTATTTTCTATTTTGATCATTGTTTTCTGTAAATATTGTTTGAATGTGATCTTATATCACTATTACTATTGTTCAATAATCGAAAATAAATTGTAATATATCAATAAATATATTTAATTACTTTTAAAAACATAAAATTAACAAAATATTTTCTAAAACATATTGCCGATTTAGTATTAAACAAACCGACAATATTTTCAATTATAAATATCACAAATAATCTCAAATTATTATAACAATAAGAATGTCTATTATACGATATTTTATAACAAAATGTAAAAAAAATGAGAGGCCATAAATATAGAAGCCGCAAGTAAAAATCAGTGGGAAAGGCTTGCAAGCAAATATTCCAGATATGCCGTTCCGTAAAACCAAAACCATGTAGACACCTTACTGAGGATGCCACACTAGTTATCCATGTTGGCCTAACTGTAAACCGACAGAGCAGAATGTGTGAAGTCGGTGGTCAGCTTTTGTCCACCGAGAAAGACAGCTTCATTTGAGCGTTTCGGAAGCGTGAAACGTTATATACACTAGTTTACCGAAGAGAAATTCTATAACCTTTTATTCAAAAACAAATAAATAAACAGTTTTCTTGATATGAATTTCGTTGCTGAGATCATTTCATGACGTTTCCTTAAATATGTCTAAAGAACCTCACTGAAGAAATACCATATGTTCTCTTCATATCTGTCTGAAAGTTCTCGAATCAGGAATTTGTTTAAAAATGATTTGAATTAAAATCGAAAGAAATGAAAATGAAATAGTAACGAAGTCTAGTATAAATGCCTTTAGTTCTTATTTTCAATAACAAACCATTGTAATCGACCAAAAAAAAATCCCCCCCCCTCGGAATTCGAGGGCTTACGTTTCAGATACAAAAATAACGAATTTTTTAAAAAAATACGTATTTCCTAATTTATAAATAGATTGTTTTTTATTCATATTAGTCAATTGCCTATAATCAGTTATATCCTAATATAGTCGTTTGGAAATAATAAACCATTGCGCAATAATTTGCGGCGTTTTTTTAAATTTTTATTTACTGTAATTGTGAAAAAATAAAAAGACACTATCTATCTATCTATATGTATCTCTCTGTTTATTACTTTCACTTACTATATATAGTAAGGGAAGTATTGCGATCGTGAAAATTTTCTAATTCCAGTTTTCAACAGAAATACACGTTTTAGGGTCCCCTGAGTCCAAATAACCAAGTCCCGCAAAAAGGTGTTGTGTGTGTGTGTGTGGTAACTCCCGGCGGAAACGGTAAGCCCTATGAAACTGAAATTTCATATTTAAGACAACTATACGCCCGAGACGTGACAAAACTGAGCTTACCAGAAGAGGAACTTTATACCATGCATTTTGCACCTTTTTTCGATTTTCTCAAAAACGTTCCGACGATTTTAATTAAACTCGCTATATCGATGTAAAATTTAATGGGCTTTAATACCATGTAGGTTTTATTTGATTAAAATGGTCTGACAGGGCTTAAATGCCGATATTTTAAATTTTCTTTCTCTAAAGTACCTTTAATTTTGTAGATTCAATAAAAATAACTATATTATCTTGTTAACGCTGATTGAAAACAGGTAAATATATAAATAGAATAAATTTGATACCTAACTAAAGGAGAAAACAGAAAAAATATTTTTTTAACGCAAGTTTTCGTTTTTGAACATAAGAGCAGTAATATACATGTATGATATACCGTTGGAAAGCTAAAGATTTTAGAAAAAAAATTATCTCATACACAAGCTTTTAAAAGTTAATAGAGAGTGATGAAATAAACATAAAACTAACTGATTATTTTAGATAATAATATAATAATTTTTTTAATAAAACACACTTGTTTCTATATAAATTCAATTTAATTAATTCCTTAATAGTTTCACGTATTTTTATCTCTAACTGTTTTTGAAAATTCTTTCATTGATTTTAAAAATGGAGGGTAAGTGAAAGGTCGTGTGTTGCCCGCACCAGATTTTCTCTATTTATACTCCATCACATAAAACTGCAGCCTTTCACAAACCGTTTCTCGTTCGTTCCCTTCCTTCTGGAATTCCCTGACTATCTCTATCCGTAAAGCCACCTCTTTTTCTTCCTTCAAACATCAACTCTTCTACTACCTACTCGTATCTCAATCTTCCGTTCCATTGTAAAATATAGGTATATATAGTATAAATATATGCATATATAAAAGTGTATAAATTTGCAAAGATTTACAGATATATTGAATAGTGATCTTTTATATGTAATGTATATATGTGTATATATAATATATATATATATATATATATATATAATTATATATAGATATATATATATATATATATATATTCTTTTAAAAGTAACCAGGCCATAATAATTTCTTTTGTTGATTGTCATTATTCTAAGGGGATTTGATTCCAGAATAGATTTTTTTTTTCATTTCATTCATTTTTTCATTTCTATCTCTAGCCAAAGAATAAACATTTACCTTTTTTTTTAATTTGCAAGTATTGAAGATCATGGTCAACCTAAGGACAAAATCATGGTAAGAATAAGAAAGCGTGCCTTCTAATTTCCTTTAACGTTTGAAAGAGGTGTGATACAGACATTTTGGCAAAGAAAATTCAATTTCTCTCCTTTGAATAGGCCCCTCAACTTGGCAGGTAATTATCATAGTTGCGTGATCCAGGAGGCTGAGGATTTTCTAGGCGCGGCACTCTCTCTTGGCAAAGAGGTATTATTTAAAGAGGATTCACAAAGTGTGTAATGTGTCTCCTGTGAACTACGTGAAGGGGGCCGAGGGGTCAGGGGGCCTTCAAGGCAGCACTTTCTAGCATCCGCATCATTCATCCCATCTTACATTCCTACTCCTTTTTATCTCATAACGAGTGCTAAGCGGGGGAAAAGTATAATTGAGAAGTTATAAATTGGCAATAATGTTACCTATATTTGCAATCTTACTTATTATAGGTGACAAAGAATTAAAAAAACAATCTTTCAAAATACTGTATAATTAATTTGTGATATTTACAAAGGTAAATAAATAAAAATGTGAAATTCATAAAAAACAATGGTAGACGCCTTGGCGACAGTTTCCCTAATCCGAATCATTTGAACTTTTAAATATAAAAAGAAAAAGGCTAATATTATCTAATAATTATTGATTTTTTTTACTTTCACTTACCTATCTATGAAATATATAGTCAGGGATAGCATTGCGATCGTGAAAATTTTTTAATTCCAGTTTTCAACGGAAATACACGTTTTAGGGTCCCCTGAGTCCAAATGATCAAGTCCCGCAAAAAGTCTGTTTGTGTGTGTGTGGTAACTCCTGGACAAAAACGAAAAGTCCTATGAAACTGAAATTTCATATTTAAGACAAATATACGCCCGATATGTTACAGAATCTTTTTCATTAAAATCTGCTGACCGGAAGATCTACTCAATACCATGTATTTTGCAACTTTTTACAATTTTCTAAAAATGGCGATTTTAATTAAACTCGCTGTCTATGTAAAATTTAATGAGCTTTTATATGATTTAGGTTCATTTTGATTGAAATAGTCTGACAGGGCTTAAAGCTGTAAAATCAGCTTAAAATCAAATAAAAGAGAAAAGTGCAAAAGTATTTTTTAATGTAATTTTTTTTTTTAAAGATATGAACCATAATTTATATATATTATATATATATAATATAATATAATATATTATAATATATATATATATATGATGTGTGTGTGTGGTGTGTGTGTTGTGTGTGTGTGTGAGTGTATAAATATCATTGATAAAAATAGCTGATTGTTTTGGATAATAATATAATGGATTCTGTAATAACACATGTTTCTATCGAAAATCAATTTAATTAATTCTTTAAACTTATTTAATCTCTTACGGTATTTAAAAATTCTTAAATTGATTTTAACAACGGAGGTAAGTGAAAGTCGTGTGTTGCGCGCACTAGATATATTCTGTTTATATTTAGTTTATACTACATGATAAACTATCAAGCTAATATAAAGTATATACCTTTAAGAAGAAAATAAAAGCTTTGCACTACTAGATATTTGGAGAAAAAAAAACCATCAATAATAAAAATTACATGATTATATGCCATGTCAAGGTATTAGCAGATTAAAGTAATAAACTAGGACTTGTATTGTCGTGGTATAAGTAGTCTAAGTTTGTACATATTGAAAATCGCAAAAAAAAAAAAACATATACAAATTAAATTGTTAAGACACAAGTTATAACTAAACAAGGTTTAAATTCCAATTTAATATAATTCGTATAATATATAAATATAACGCTTATTTAGGTATTTAAAAATAAATATTATAATATTTCTCTCAAGACTAGTGACGAGGCTGACTGAGAAGCGTTGGGATGTTATTATTCCTCGACACCCACCCATTAGTGGGTGTGTGGGTCTCAGTGTGGCCAAGGTTGTTATTATTTCCTTTATAATTTGTAATATTTGTAATAATATTTTTCCTTCTGTATTCAGTCTTTATTAATCCTTCTTGTAATTATTCATTTCATTTTTCTTTACTTCGTACATTTGGAATGAATGATTTCTTCTAGCTGTAATACTTATTGCCCAAGAGGTGGCCCATCTTCTTATCTCTGATAATAATAATAAAAATAAAAAAAAAATTAAGGGACCAACAAACATGTGTGAATCATTTCATCATCGACAAGGCCGTGTACTGAAATATAAGGACTTTTACTAATTATCAAATACTAATATTGGTAATAATGTCAACATAATGTTGGCCCATTCCTTTTAAATCAACTTTAAAATTAAACCTTTTTACATAATTAGTTATATATTGAATCAATAAGCCTTCTGATTTTTACATTAGATTTGTTTTTAAGTTACTAACTAAAACTTCTTTTAATATGCATTTGGTAAACATATCCTCGCTCCTAGACCAATTATATTTTTGTTCTATTGTTGCCACACATATACATTATCTATCCATAGTTATGCTGATTGGTTCCTACATTAGTTTTACAGGTACATAGTCAAAATTATTATAACAGAGAAAAAAGAATTTCTTCCCTTTATCCTCATCTTGACCTTCTCTCTTATTTTAAAAACGATAAAAATAGTAAAAAAATAAAATAATAGATATAAGTTAGTTTAATTTCCCTCGAATCTCTTTGGGTCTACTGCAATGTATGCATAATAATTATAATAATATGAAAACCTATAATTGTTTATTTGGCTTGAGAAAGGATCAAGGCCAGGATTACACAATAATTTTAGAGTGGCGATTTACTGTGACAGTGTTTTTAAACAAGATTAAAATTTCAGTTTTAATTTAATATCTCTATTCTCTCATTCTCAAGCATTCTACAAGAATATGGTGAGATTATTATCTGCTCATTTTGATTGAATATATTCTTATTTCTTTTAGCGTAACTGATAAATTTACTCATAAGAATCTAACAGTCTTTGGAAATGATGATTTTACAATATTTATTGATAGGAAGCTAGTAAAATTCCTGTTCTGTCCTAAACACTAAACGTTTACAAGCATTAAGTAACTGCACCGATCTTTAATCAACACTAAATAAATACTTTAATTAACATACGGTCATCGTTAATTAATTATTAAATCATCGTAGGGTTAAGTAATCCTGTAAAATACTGCAAAAGGTCAGACATTAGATATCCAAGTCAGACATTTATTTGATAATTAAGCGGTGTCTACGAAACGTGTACCAAACATGCACGCAATCATCTTTCACCATAACACTTTGGTAAGAGGATATGACTTTGGCTTAACTCGGCAACTATCGAATAGGTTTACGGAGTAAATTATCTTGTTTGCACAACAGGAGGATGGGCAACGTATTTCGATATTCTATGCCGTTCCAACATACCATCAGCAGCAAAATGCTTTATATAGTTTTTCTGAAATGTATCACCGCTGCCTAAGCGTAGCTATGTAGTCTAAAGACAGGGTTGAAATAAATAAAAATATCATAAAGATCACAATCTGCAACAATACATATATTTTTTTAGATACATATCACGCTACAAAAATAATTAGAATCAGCGTATCTCCAAAAGATTTCTTTTAGTTGAAAGTTAATGACTGAAATCACATTATCTATATAGACTCATTTCTTCATTTGAGAGAATAATTTTTACCATAAAAATTCTGCATAAGCCAAAATTCCATAAAATTGATAGCTTGTCCTTTTAAAGAGCTTAGCTAGTGCGTTCCAAAAGTCTGTTGATTTTCTTTTTTATAATTAATAATGAACATACCCCTTAAACCATTCATAATGTAGAAATAGTAGCTTCGTCAAGAAGTAACTTCTTTACATTTTAAACGAGCGACATAGTCAGGAAACTAAGATAATTATATTATTAGTCATAGAGAATTAAATTTCCTACAAAATGAAAAAAACGTCTTTGAAATTCGTTCAGAACTAGCAGAGATATTGCGTTTTGAAATCAACTGTCGTGATATATCCGTTTCCTTTGAGTTGTTTATTCTTTCATTTTAGCTATAAACAGTTATACCTTAATATAGTTATTTGGAAATAATAAACCATTGTGGAATTATTTGAAGCGTTTTTCTGTCAAATTCATAATTTCTTTAACATACTTCATACAGTTAATGAAGTTTTGTAATCAAGAACTAAATAGCTTTTATAAAATTATAAGCTATTTAGTTCTTAACTATTTATTGTTGTTATATAGTAATTAACAACAAGGTTTGTTTGTTCATTCAATTAACGTTACTTTATGCTACTATGGCTAATCATTCGGTGCTACAGTGGGAGTAATAAATTTTGCCTGTCTGGGGATAATTAGGATTTGATCTTTATATATTTTACTACAATCTTTACAAAATTAAATGAATTTAATTATCTTATTAAATATGAAAAAGTTATATTTTACTTATTCTACATCACAACAGGAATTATTTAAAGTTGATTAATGAATGAAAGCCCGGATAAAAAAGCATGAATTAGTATGCAAGTTTTAGTTTGAAACAAGTATCGGCGGGGGAATTAGCTTTGACATAAAAAAAAAAAAGGTTTTAATACTGTTAATGTAATTGGAAATTTAGACAAAGCGAATACTTCAATAAAGTAAAAACGCAATAAATACGCAAATGACTCACAAGGGTGGAGACAAAAAAAAATTGAAAATCTAAAAACAATCTTATGAACAATAAAATATAATAGATTTTAAACCAAAAATACCGGCTTCTTTGTAGTTGATGCTTCAATTATATTTTTTTAAGAAACTTAAACTGCCGTTGGTAACTACCAGACCATATTCGGAATAATCTCGTTAGTCGGTATATCTCAAGTACCTATTAATTTCCTCCAACGAGCCGTCAGCGCCGTAATTCGATTACGGCAGTGTAACCAATCAGTCTAAACTAGTATTGTTCGATCTATCTAAGTAGATATATCGATATTGCTGGGTCACACGTGGGTTGTGTGAGCGTTGCGCAAACCGCGACCTTTATCCTTTCCCCCAGCCAAAATAAAACAAACTGAAAGGCCGGGTCTCCGAGCTAGGCTGGTACTGCCTCACATCTCTCTTACGTAAAAGACAAGTAATAAATTGAATTTCTTAATAAGGCCTCAAATTATATCTGCGGTTCGGATAACTTCAAGGATTCCCTAATTATGATTATCCCTCTAGTTGCGCAGACCTTGTGTTTGTGTAATAGTATTGCTAATATAAGGAAATAGTTTATAGGAACATTATTACTGGCTAAAATTATTTATAAAAAAACAAAAACCCATTTATTGATATTTGATTTTATATGAGACGAGTGGTACGTGGTAAGTCAAATATGAACTTAAGTATTTTGATGATTTATCATGACTGAAAATAGTATTGATGATTATTCAAAGGATTATAGATACGAGAAGGCAAAAATTATAAAAATATTTGTTTTTTCTCAAGATGAAGTATTTTAAGATGATGAAGACTTGCGTCTATAACAAAGACTTTTTGGTTAAGATTTTTGTTGAATTTCAAATTGTAAACTCAATTACAACTTTCACCTTAGTAACAACAACTCAAGTAACTGAAAATTAAGGTTAGAGGATTAGGTTTAAATTCGCTAGAGAATGAAAAAAAAAAAAAGGATTCATGCTATGGCTTCCTACTGCCTTAGTTACAGTGTTTTAACCCACAATGTTTTGAGTATTGCAATAAAAATCGTCAAAGCTAAAAATTTTCACTAGGAAAAATGGACTGAGTATGATAGAAATACATAGTGAGTGCTATTTAGAATAAAATCGGAGATAGAATTCCCTAACCCAAATTTCTGATCGTTTCATGTTAAAATATTTTCAGATTTAAGAGAGAGACATAGTATGTTTTTTCATAAAGCCTATTGTTATTAAAGTTGAATTTCATGTTTTGGTTCATTTTATCTTATTTCTAGTTTAGCTTTAGTCCTCCAATCATAAAATTTGGAACACCAAAACATAAGGATTCAAATTGTAAAAGGTGCTATGTAGAACATACGTTAACGTCATGTAACATTACCTCTCACGAAGCAATCACGGAAAATAGATAGTGGAAAATAAATAATGTAATAGATAAAGCGGTCACACAAATGGACTAAAGTTATTAATACATTTTTACAACAAAGCTACCTGAACTGATAAAGTGTGTACTTGATTTTGACGTTGCCTTAATAAGAAAATATTTTAAATGGTTTTACCTAGAAATAAAATAAAATATAAAAACAAAGGCAAATCTGCCAATGATGGAAATGGTAATCTGCTTTAGATAAAAAAAAAAAAAAAAATGATTACCTCAGTGAAGTCTTTAGCATTATCACCTATAAGTAACAATACTAAATAAAATACATTTTTAGCACTTAGAATACTGGGATCACTTGTAGCTGGGTGGCTAGCGTAACAGCCTCCCATGCTAAAGGTCTCGGGTTCAAATCCGCAGGTGGTCCTAGGATTTTTTAATGGGAGTAAAAAATCCTTAGTTACGCCGTCCTTCGGAGGGGACGTTAAAAGGTGGTCCCGAGCCTGTGCGATATCAAGTACTCGTTAAAGATCTCTATCCTAATAAAACCTGGATAGGCAAAATTTAGGACTCCCACTGTAGCGATCGTCCGATTAGCCATAGTAGCATAAAGTGACGTTAAATAAATAAACAAACAAACTTAGAATGCTATACAGTAATCATGTCCGACAATTCCAAACTAATATTTTAAACAAAATATTTTAGTTTTGAATATTTTGAATTTAAAGGTTATGCTTTTAAATTATAGGTGAATCACGCCTCAAGAGACTGATGGATTATTAAAACTAATTCAAGTTAAGTATTGAAGGCTGTTAGAAGATATGTTAAAATTCTGGAACTTATTATTTGATGAATAATATACAATGACAATATACTGAAGAAGTAATCACAAAATAGATCCCTTTATCAGTAGCCTTGAGGAATACATTTTCAATTTATATGAGAAAAGCGTATTAGTAATTCCATTACAATATTTTAAGATATATAATTATACTGAAGTAAAGCAAATTATCACAAAACTTTAACTAAGCTAATGATCCTTATTTAATTAAAAAAACTAATGATTTTGATTTATTTAACGTTATATTTTAAAATATTTATATTTTATTCACAATAGCAAAAAAAAAAACACTAAAGTGTACAGATAAATCATTTTTCGTAATAGTACAAATGATTATTCTGATTGATACAAAAAAACCATTCCAAGAAGATTTGAAATTTCGTAGTGGTATTCAAGTATCATGAACACATTATAAATATACAAAGATATGAATAAGAAAAAATTAATAAATAAATTAACATACCCATTTTTCTCAAACAAACCAAATTTGCTAATTATTGGGAACTTATTAAAAATAAAAATGATGGAAGATTGTTCACTGCGAATAATTCAGTTAAAACCTTGGAGTAATGAAGGACATTACAATAAATAACCATGTTCTCCTGTGTTCAGAAAATATGCAAAATATACCCACTGACAAACACTGACCACGCCCGTCCACACATGATTTCCGCGTCAAGCGGACGTTAAAGTCTCTAAGCATGGAGACTTTAACGGTACGGTCCATATGTGATATACTAGCCTGAATATAAATTAGCTCGTAAAATTATACTTTCATTATTCCTTATATATTGATATAAACAGAAATGAGAATGTTAAGACAGTCATGTGACATATTTTGAAGATTTTTATTATTATAATTAAAATTTCACGTTGTTGAAAAAAATGATTATGATTAAACATATCGAGCTTGAGAAATTCAAATAATATTTTAATGATAGCTTCTTATATCTCACTACTGAAAATGAATCAATGTGCTCATATGACATTAAAAAATGTTTCGTCAAAGAAGTAAAGTATTTAATTGTTTTTCTTCGGAATAGGAAAAACTTACAATTTCCTGCTTTCCAATTTAATTAACTTGGTTTATTTCAAACAATTAAATTGATTCCTATAAATATTGATTGGCCACACCCATTTTCATTGACAGTAATTAAATAAAATTTGTCTTCAAATAAAACCCTTTTCGTAAAAGTCCTAGACATTATTTTAAATAATAAATATTAAAGAAAACTAAAATATTCTACAGAGGTTTTTAATTAGAAATCTTAGAAAATATTGTCCTACTAATTTGTGAATCCTATTCACTTAATAATTTTTTATGTAGGTATAGAATAACTATCTACCAACATCCTGAAACGAAAGTTTCCTTGGGATTTTTATCACAAAGAGCAAGAACCGGTGTCAAGGCAAAGTGGAAAGTTCAAGCTCGCCACAAGTACATACACTGGTATTAACATTGAGAGCAAGGTAATATGGCTTACATATTGGATAGTCAGAATACAGAAAAATGTTCCCATGAATCACTCAACTAAAATAAAATGTATAAAACGTAAATAATAAAAACAATATTAAGGAAAAAGAAATAGTTTATGAACTTGTAAAAATCAGTGTGCTTAATAACTAACATTGATTTCCCGATAATTCATTTATGTAATAATTATCTTACAATATGCCATCTAACATATATGACGGCATAGCCAAGAAAATGTCCTTGATTCGTTCTAGGATGATTTTCCCCTAATGTCAAGCACTAAAAACATTCAGGTTAAATATGATGGCTCGGCTGCAGGATGCATTTATGCTTGGAACCGTTAGTCCATGTGAAACAGTGAGTGGTAATAGTAGCGTGCAAATAACTGCAATGAGGTTGTATTTTATCAAAATTGAATTTTTTTGTAATCAAGAAAAAAAAACATAATAGCGAAAAATAAAAAAGTAATTTCTAATATCAGATAACCGTGAGCTCAAATAACTCAAAATTTCAAATACAATATATTGTGAAGTAAAACTACAGACATGAAAAAAAAAAACAGTATAAATTCATCTCGAATTGCACAAATAATTAGAGGGTTGAATAATCTTACCCAGCCCCTTTTGAGCCTTCTGCAAGAGCTCGCTTACTTCACTCGAGCTATGAACCCTCCAAATGGCCTCTAATGAAATAATGATAGCCTTATTAACACTCTGACACAACATAAAAGACTTCAATCATTTAAAAAATGTTGGACACCATACATAAGAAAACCGGGCGAGAAGACGTGCTGCTGAGTACTGTCCTTCCTCGTGCCTGACATGTTATTGTTTTGTTTATTATTCCATCCTATTTGCTGGTTGTCACAATACTGCTGACAGGTGCAACTCAATAAATGAAGTAAAAAAAAAAAAAAAAAAAGCGGGTTGTCCTGATAACTAAAATTAAATACTACATCTACAATCCTTCAAATGCGATCAAATAAGATGACGTTAAAAATAGAGGACTGGAGTTTCCCTAAGATCGCCACCAACATCCCGGAACTCGTTAACAAGAACTAGAGGAATAGGATCCGCAGTAAGAATGCGGGTACTGGAACTCTTCCGGTGGTGGCCAAATCCAAAGGAGGACGATGAGGCTATTACCATGGCCGTGCGCTATCCGTATCTAGGTAGCCGGGTCAATGACTCCCGTCTGCTCAACAACCTCATTCACAGCCTTCTTTACTTTCATGTCTTCCTTGGCAGGCTGGTTAGTGTAACACCATCTTCGGCCAGGTTGTCACCAACACCGAAATCAGAAGACAAATTGAATGGATCAATAAGACGCCAATGTATTTAGATACGTTCTTCACCTTGTACATTACAAATACAGAGATCTGCAATCTTTCTGCAAAAAATAATTCTACGTGAAATGCATTCGATGGTAGTTAGATTATGTTGGTTGGAAAAATGCTATTGTAAGGTTAACCTACCGGTAATGCATAGTTCTAGAAATTCTAGCTACACAATCAAAAGAACCTGGATGAGAGATCTCCTTTCTTGAATTAAGCTCTCGAATCAAGACCTGGAAGGGGTACTACACTATCCTTCCGCATATCTAACATGCTATCACTACCTTATTATACCACCATATTTACCGATTGTCACTCCCATCTGTGACAACTAAAATCGGAAGTGCATAATAGTATTAGACATTTCAACTGCATTATAGTGTTGTATGATTACATACTATAAACCTCTATAAATAGGTTTGTCTTGATCCAGACAAATCCAATTTTTCAAGAAAAAAGGATAAGAAATGTCAAAAATCATGTATCAATCGCTATATATATATATTTTTTTTTTATTAACTTTTCTTATTAAATTGGACAATTTTTGTTAAATATAAAATGCTGATCTTACAAAAAAAAAAAAGAATTATTTGAGTGCAAAATTTAACTTATATAGTAAGCCCATTAACTTAGTTATTTACAAGAGATATTTTTTCCAGTGTTGACTATGACAAGGACAATAACTTTAACTACTTACACGTTAGATCTTTCTATACAGATGTTAATACACAAGGACTGAATGATCGTCGTTCTGAAGGGATTTGAATTTGTACATTATTAAAAAGATCAATAACTTCCTAGATTTAATGTTATTAAAATATTTGTCTAGCATACAAAAAAGGAGTAGACAAAAAATGTATATAAAACAAAAAATAAACAGATTGGTTTAAGATCTACTCGATTATAAGGACTGGCAAATAAATTAATGAAATGTCAAATTAAAATAAATTTATAAATGATCACTTCAAAGTTAAAAATAAATTCTATTGGTTTATTATTTTCAATACTAAACCTTTGTAATCGACAAAAATAAACTCCTCACCCCCTAAAAATTTGAGGATTTGCGTTCTAGATACGTAGAGCCCGAATAATGGATTAAAATAAAATTCGTTTGTTCGCCGATAACAATAAATAAATCAGTAAATTTTTTGAGGATTAGCAGTGATACAGCATTTTGAAATTAGAAGTGGTAGTAAATAGACCTTTTCTTTGAATTCTTTATTGCTTTTTATTTTAAGTAATTTCCTATGAACAGCTATATAAACATTTATACCCTAATATAGTTATTTGGAAATGATAATTTGCAGGGTTTTTAAAATAACATAACTAGTGTTTAGAACTGTAAGACTATAATGTTTTTATAAGATACTTTTCCACAAGAACGTATTCTAAAAGAGCATTATTATAAGTGCCCACCTCTATATTTTAATACTTTGATAACAAGTTTTCATATTGTTTTGGTTATAAGACGCTTTTACGACATATTTTTTCTTGTTTCGAATTTATTCATCTACCTATGTATAAAACATAGGTAGATGAATAACGATAAAATTATAAATATAAAATTAAATCTATTCCCAAATTGATAAACTACCATTTAAAAAGTGAAATACTTTACCTTTCCAGCGATGAGGGCTTGTACAGTGAGGACCTGGGCTGGCTTGTGGTATTCCAGCACCTCACCTGGAAGGACATGGCCCACGCCTGGATCAAACCACACCAATTCACCCTAGAATAAAAAGAAAAAAAATATATATGTTAATTTTTATTGATTAATTCAATATTAAAAGATAATAAACAGAATAAAATAAACATAACGCATAATTTAGAATCTATATAGAGTACTTAAAGCAGTAACTCTTTATGGTCCAAGAGAAACTAAAATTCGATATAGAATGAAATCAAGTGACGAAGCTTTAAAATTAAAAACCGAAAAGGAAAACTAAACTACATTGGGCATATTATTAAAATGATTCAATTAAATGGAACAAAAACCTGTCTGATAAAATTTAGGAACACTAACAAACCCTCTTTTAAACCAGTAGAATTATACAAATATTGTAATATTTGTCCCGAAAGGAGAAATTCGAGAAAAAAAACATAAGAATCTTATTTATTTATGAGTAAACTTTATTATATCCCTTTAAATGCTAATTTCTACTTAGACTGACGCAGTTTACTGACAGTTTTCCTCTTTATTTTCAAATGCCGAAACCGGTAGACGCGACCTTGCTTTATTATGTGGTTTTGTAGTAAGTTATATTATAACTCAAGCCATGGTGATTACATTTGAGTTTTATTATTACTTTTTCTTTATTTATTTTTATTTTTTTTTTTTTTTGTAGAATTCACCTATAGTTGGCTTAAAGGGAAAGATGACTTCTCAGATGAGAGGATTATTCAGTCCCTTCACTTTCTACATTTTTTTTTCTTGTTTTTGTGTTCTGTTTGATACCATTATTATCTTTTTTTTAGAATTGTTTTAGTCAGAAATTAGGGGTCTAATATAATTTTATTTTGATTATTTTAGTCACAACTTTGTATTTTAGTTATTTTAGCAACTAAATAGTATTCATGCGATATAATGAAAGGTAGAGAGGTGGCTAAAGGTATGCAGCACTGGAGGGTAAGTTGCTGGCTGTACCAATCCACACACCAGTAAACGTAAAGCTCATCATTCGCAGCAGAGAAAAGAATAATAAATGTATTTAAATGACAAAAAATCAACAATATTTTTAGAAGCAACAACGTTAACGAAAACAGAATAATTCTATAAAATACGTTTTAACAATGGCCTGTACTTTTGACACAGATGTTGCTCTCTCTCAATCTCTTTGTTACCTTTACGACCATAAGGGAAACGCTTAAATAATGTTATTACCTACGTTACATCCTAATGCACTCAGAAAAACAAGTTTTTGCCAATTGTTAGTGGGTCCTGCAATAATAAAAGATGGAGAAACGAAGTATAAAAATAAACCTTATCCCCTGCATATCTACAGACAGACGCCTGAGGTCTAAGGTCAGACAAGGCGTGGTATCGGATAATGTAGGGCCCTTCAGCATTTCGAAACTGGACACGGGCAGAGAGAGGCCCGACACTCCTTTCGACTTCTACAACTTTGATCCTTCCTAGCTTCTTACTTTCTACTTAGCAACGGGAAAGTTAGTTACCTCCCAGGGATAGCTACTCGATCAGTTCTGGCATGTCCATTCAAGAGAGCAAGTCACCAATGGAAGGGTAGACAAGAATAGAACAGTTAAACAGTAAATATGTATAATTATATCATATGGCAAATAACGCTGAAAAAAATTGTCTTCCAACTATCACTTCACGTAAACGTTAAAAAAACATTGGTTAATTATGTACAAATCATAATGTTTAAAATTATTTGCAATATTCTTCACTTAGGATTCATTTTTTGCTTTTAATATTTTTAAATATCAACGAATAAAACTTGTAATTTTTAACTAATCCAGTAGGTTTACAATATTTTTGACCTTTCAGTGGTAATCCATTCTTTAGTTCTAAAATATCTCTGGAGAAATCTAATAAAAATTTAATGGAATTTTACAATTTGTTTTGTAATTTAAGTTAACAGGTGAATTAACATCTATTAAACGCTTGGTGAAATGTAAATTTAATCGCTCATCCACTTTTATAATTTTGGGTTTTTTTTACACTTTTTTGTAAAGGATTCTTTGAGATCTTTTTCCGTATTAAAATTATTAGTTGATGAATAAGAGACAATAGGGAAGGCATATAAATAAAACTTTATGATATAAAATCGGTATAAAACGTTATGTTAGTCTTTCAGATATAAAATTTGATGTATTCAATTTCATATTTTCGAAATACAGTAGTATTTATAGGAACAATGTGCCTATACTGTTCACGTGAACAGTATACGTTTTACTTTTAGTTTTAAATATATGATTTTTTTTATCAATAAAATGAGGGCTTGGCTAAAAAGAAATTCAAAATTAAATTTGATATGCCAACATTATAATATTATACCCAAAAATTATGAGGACAAAAACACCAAAAAGCAATATTAGAAGTGAAACAATAAATCATAGCAGCAAACATAAACTAATAGCAAAGTCATATTTTATATATAATATATTATATATATATATATATATATATATATATTATATATATATATATATATATATATATATTAAAGCAAATTCCGATTTCGTTCTAAATAATATGCACAGTAACAGTTCTTAATGCTAAACATTTTGCAAGGGGAAGAACAACACAAAATTGTGCTGTTAGGCCAAGGTGCTAAATAATGTGGAATACTTATCACAAAGTTGTTACTTGTGCTAACAGCGGAAACTTAGTTTGATACCAATGGTGAAACGAAAACTATTTAGTTTTCAATTATAAAGTTTTTTAAGTGTGGGGAGAGGGATTGTAGCAGTGTACATGTGAGAAAGTAAAGTATCTAAATATAATTAATTTAAAACAAAAGAATCATATGCTAATAAAACACTTACTGGCAGACTGCAGGCAACTGATAGGTGTCGATCTTCCATATCATTTAAATACTCTATTGAATGACTACAGTACACACATCCCAAATTTATTTCCAACGTGTCACCAACTTTTTTATTCCCAAACTGAAAAACTCTGAGCTTTGAAGTGAAACAAAATCTGAAAACGCACGTTTCACTTGATCGTCATTTTCATAAAGTTTTCCTTTGACGAAGTTGTCTAAATACCTGAACAGGTCTTAATCTGTTAGAGACAAGTCGGGAGAATATGGTGGGTGCGGAAGAACTTCCTAGCCCAGTTCTTTCAATTTTTGCACGGTATGTTTTGAAACATGGGGTCTTGCTGCCGCTCAGTGAGATCATGAGGTATCCATGTATCGAGATTTTGTACTTTCCCAATACACTTTAATGTCTGGAAACGGTAGATGCAATTGTATTTAGTTGTGCTGAGAGTCCTTTAACTGTTTTGGTAGGGGTTTCCTTCTACTGTATGTTTGAGGACATCGTTGTCTATTACGGACGGAGGTCTTCCTCGGGGCATGTTTTCCAAGTCGGTATCCCCTGCTGAAAACTCAGCAAACCAACGGCGAATGGTCCGTTCATGAACACTCCCTTCCCCAAACGTCTTACAAATATATTACTCGAAAATCGCGTGTTTCCATGTTCATATTTGGAGGTATACTAAAAAGTGGGTAATTGATTGGCAAGCTAATGTTTATAATACAAAGGTAGAGGATTAGCAACTGTTTACTTTAAATATGTAAACATTCGGAAGAAAACAACAGAGACCTGCAAAATCCTTTATGTATTTTAGAAACTATAAAAACGGACATTTCATGTGAAACAACCCAATGAAATATGTTTATCACTCCATCAATTAGCCTTCTCCGTATGCCTACCTACCTTTCATACATATACCTTCTCAATCTATCTAACTATGAACTGTTATTAGTAATATCTTTGAAATAGCAATATTTTACGTCGGCAAACATCACCTATGTTGCGGATTGCCTGTATCAATAAAATAAATAAATCATGTGGTAAATATTAATAAAAAAAAACTTGATGATCTTAAACTTTCAAACCATAAAGTTTGATTAAACATTACCTAAGAAATGATTATTTTCTGAATACGTATCTATATAAAACTGGCTCTTTTATCTCTTTTTCTTTGTAAAATTCAATTAATTATAATAAGTGAATTTGTAATGCATTCATTTTTGATTGTATGTAAATTTTATAACGAAAGTTTAGAATTTCAGGATAACATAAGCTGAATGAAGAGTGAGAAAATACAGGCTCATTAAAAAGGGAAAATGATTAAATGTCAACATTATTAATACATAACTGAAAGTTAATCTAAAATTATGAAGAGGTAACTTTCGAAGTTACAGCACCTTATAAAAATGAGCTGTTTGTGTGTAATAAACTTGTCATTCAATTTACTTTTTCTGAATTTTTATTTCAGACAGCACTTTCACTCAATTTGCAAGGTTGGACTGAGGTAACTCTTCTTTTGTTTCGATTTAAACATTTATACATCAAATGGCGAATAATATTCAGAATTCGGACCAGTTTAAGAAGAAAAACAAACTCAAAATCAGTTGCATTGCATAACTTATTAACGCAATACGGGAAGCTCGTAAATACTGAAATTCAGGACCAAGTTTTGGAAACTTGACAAAAATAACACACTCATAACAACTATGGAAGCCGTCGAGGAGACAGGCTCAGCGACGAGTCGATTTCACTATCGCCATAGGCCGGTTCCTTTCGCTCTACTCGGGCCAAGTTTCACAACGAATTCCACAATACAGGATGCATAATTAGGGTTCTTTATTATCAGCGAAAGTCCAATATTGAGGAAGCCAGGGTTAAGGATAAGGAGCTATGATGAAGAATCTTGTATACTATAAGGAGAGTCACTTATTGTGAAATATGAATAGTGAAAAGTTTAATCAGGGGTGCTCCAATATAACGACTTACAATCAGAAATACCCAAAGAGGATTAATAGTGATGTATGAGATGTCTTAAGGCAAAACATAATATATCACACTAAACGTCGTCCACAAATAAACCACCAAATCAAGATAAATTCAGCTCTCATCCCTTGGTCAAAATCCGTACAGTACCTAGGCATAACATTAGACAAATCTCTTACATTCACAGACCATATCAATAGAAAAATCGATAAAGCCAAACATTAATATTTAAAATGTTCCCATACTTCAACAAAACATTCCATTTGAGCTCTCATAACAAATTAATAATATACAAATCAGTTATTCGCCCGTTAATTACATACGCCTCGCCAGTCTGGAGCTCAACCTGCTTGACTAACTACCAAAAACTTGAAAGAATTCAAAATCTATCAATGCGGATAATTAAAAATTACCCCCGCAACACTAAAATATCATCTATGCTCCAGGACTTACAGCTTCCAACAATTAAACATTTTGTCCATACTCAAACAGCTTCTTACTTCAGTAAAACACCAGTCTCCAAAAATCCATTAATAAAGGAAATCGGTAACTATAATAAAGCATCTCTAAAACGCTACACTCATAAAAGAACTAAACATGTGTTACTAACTTAAGCTAGTTTATTTTAATTTCTAATTTTATATTATTGGTGTCAAAACTGGAGAATCAAAATAAATCCTAATAAATCCCATCAAATCACCTTCACTCTACGTCGTAAGCCTATGACTTCCTGCCCCACCGTATCCTTTAACAATATCCTACTTACTCCTGTTGAACAGATTCGGTACTTAGGACTCCACCTCGACAAACGCCTAACATGGAATCCTCATACTAGACTGAAACGACAGGAAACTGCTCGTAGATACAGATTACTACAACACTTACTTGACAAACGTTCAAAACTTCCTACTTACTACAAAAAACTCATTTATATCACAATTATCAGGCCTATTTGGACCTATGGCATTGAGCTATGGGGGTCTACTAAACCATCGAATTCCTCTCGCATCCAATCCTTGCAGTCCAAAATCCTTCGTAAAATCCTCAATGCTCCTTACTTTGTTACTAATAAAATAATCCATAAAGACCTAAATATCCCATTAGTTGAAGACTTGGCCCGTTACAGATATACCTCTTTTCATTCCAAACTCCCTGCCCACTCAAACCCGCTTATCCGTGACCTCTCCTCCATATCTATTCCCGACAACCCACCGAGGCGCCTTAAAAGAAGATGGCCAAGAGACCTTCTAACATAAGACATTGGAGTGCTACCAATGGGTAGTTTCTTCTCAGGACTATCATGTGTACTAATCATATATAAAGCCTATTTACTTGTTGTATTTATTTAATACAGTTGTAAATTTCTTTAAATAAATAAATAAAAAAAAAAAAAATTATATTATCAATTATGTTATCTGTTTTTATTTGTAGGTTTTTGTATAATTTTTCCTACAACCATATATAATCACAATTTAATTTTACCACTAATTATATATTAGTTAATTAGATTATAACTACCAAATGAACCAAAAATTTGCTGATTGTAAGGATGTCTCATCCGAAATCATTTATTAATATTTTGTCAATATGTAAAAATGTAAATAAAGTTTATTTTCTTCTTCTTCTAATATATCACAATCATAAATTTTAAGAAAAGTATTAATTTATTCATAGGAGTTTTGATTACATGAGATTTTCTATCTGCGTATGCAATAAGCAAATATGCTAACCAATGAATAGAAGTAACACAACTATAATGATTTAAAAAACAAATGGCTTTCAGAGCAGCAAGCCTCTTGGTCAGCGTCTAAATAGTTTTATGGGCACATTATAAGTGTGGCAGTGGATAGGTTCTGAGCCAGCGGGTCAGTCTGTTCTGAAATTTCTAGTAGCGATCAGTGGTAATTACAATGACGAATCGAATGTCAAGGTCAGTATTTAGCGTCTCATACAATTGAGCTAAGTAATTTCGATTGTAATGATTGGATAATGTTGATGTTTGACTTTTTGCTGTCCCCCCATAACTTAATGCCTTAAGCCCAAATAGGTTTTATTAATACTTTATAAATAGTTAATTTGTTTGTAAATGATAATTTTGAAGGTTTTTCTAGTAATCTTGAAAAAAAATCCTTATCGTAGATTCAGTTCTTTTATTTTACGTTTAAGGAGGTCGTTTGTTTAGTTAAAGACGTAAATAATAATAAAAAAAAATCTATTAAAAATAATTTTAATTGAGGAAAATATAATGAAATCTTCAAAGTAACTGTTGGCAAGACAGTGGAATAAAAAAATAAGCTGGGATCAGGAACGTTATCGAATATTTTTGCGCTTAACAGTCACTCAAGAAAAGTACCAAGGTATTATTTTCCCACGATAAATCAAATAAATGCCGCCGAAATTATCAACATGATAGTGAAATTGGAAGCAGAATTGATATGCATTTTTTTCTCTTAAAATAAAAAAAACAGCAGGAGCAAGGTAATGTCCAATTCATTCATACCAACACAACTTCCGAAGATGATTTTTTTGTAATATTCATGAGCTGTGGGATGCGAAAATTACCAAGATAACAGGACCAAGGTTCCCACAGCGGGGTCTCTCATCTGCCGACAAACGGTACGCTGCAACCAGCACTTTCTACAGGTTTTGCCTCCAGAAAGGAATTCCTCATATACTTGGGACGTGAGCAATATTGACCTGGTGAGTGAAATTTCGGTTTTGAGGATTCCTACTTTCCACGACGAAAATATTTAAATATAATATTAAAAAAAAAAAAAAAAAAAAAAAAAAAAAAAAAAAAAAAAAAAAAAAAAAAAAAAACCTGTACCTCTACAACAAATGAAGGGTCTTGGGCTTAGTACATATAGAGATTTGTACTGTTTCTTGGCCAACAGTACAAGAACATTAGGTGATTCGGCCGAGATCACGCTCAGCCGTCAGGATTTTTCCCCAATTAGGGTATCTAAAGTATATAGGCTGGATGTGCCCCAGGAGGGTCTCTAAAACCTAGGGTTGCCACCCGGGCTGAGATAACAGAAAGAATAATATTTTTTCACAGTAGGAATTCGAACCCAGGACCCGGAGAACAGCAGACTAGTGCTCTATCCACTAGACCACGCCGCTCCCAAATATAATATAATAATAATCATTAATTATTATATTCGTGGTACTGGCTTATTTATTTATGTATTCTGTACCAGAAGTTTTTGATTAGTTCAAAATCGCTAAGTAGGCAAAACAATTTTTTAAAGAACTTTAAGAACAGCAATGTAACTTTACGCACATCCCAACTTCCATTATAGTTGGAGTTAGTCAACGAACACATTTGTAACAACTACAAAATATTTAGCAATTACATAGAAAATCACTCATACAAGTATGAACACACCACCCGTAGGATATTAACTGGTTTACTAGTGATCTCCTGATAGCTAGATAATGGTTACCAAGAGAGGTGACGCGACTCTTCATCATGCCATAAGATCATGGCCATCTAACACATTAACGGATAGTCGTATACATAATAAAAAATCTATATACATAAAAGAAAGTGCCATCTCGAAAACTTTTTGGTCATCACAGTATCTCAAAAATGACTATGGTTGTATAGCTGACATTTTACTTTTAGGTTCGTCCATACTGTATAGACGTACAATAAGGCTGGTAAGTAGTTGAAAAAAAATTTTCTACAACGTAAAACAAATTGATTTTCGAAATAACTCAAAAACTATATATCTTCTGAAAAAAAAAACATTAGCACCCATATGAACGATAATCGAATTTCTAACTATCTGAAAGCAATCTTAATCTGATCAGTAATAGCGAAGATAATAAAATACTTATAACAAATATATTTGAGCATATTTCGTTTCATAGCGATGTTTCGTGGCAGGTTTCTATCAAATTCATATGTTTCATTGTTGTTGGTTTTTTTTTAAATGATCAATAGGCTGAAAACGTTTAAGTTTTAAAATATAATAGAACTAAGCTATGAATCCTGACAAAAAAAAAAAAAAAAAAATACGTTACAAAGAATATGTTATTTGGTGGGAAAAAAATTAATTATGTTTTATAAGAAACATCTGTCAGTAACTAAGGATAATTACGGGTATATCGTGCATGCACTCATACATTACATCGACATGGAATGTTATGATGTTTGGGATGTAAAACTTAAATAAAAAATTAATATCTGACAATCAACAATAATCTTTTATTAGTCATACATAGACATAGTTAAAAGTTTAACTCACAGCTATCTCAGTTATATTTGTATTGTATAACCTTAACTAACATAGTTATTATAAGCAAATTTCTCAATTCGCTGCAATTAAAAAAAAAAAAAATGAAATAGTCGCGTGCAAAGCGCAGGGTATAGCTAATAAATCAATGAACAAACAATAATAACTTAATCATATCAAAATACGTGAACATTATTTTTCTAAATCAGTTTACACTTAATTTTAAAATAAAAGTACTACAATAGTACCTTATTTATTATTACATAAAATAGATAGGGAAATTAAAATTTTTTGAAGTAGATAAATTAAATATAGAGATTCAGAAAACCTTAACATTAATCGGCAGGAACCTGGGGAGCGATTGGAAGAGAAAAGTAAGAATAAGTATGACAGGTCAAAACCATGCCTCCATTATGCATGTGCCCTAATTCCGTTTACCTTTTTTTCTTCTCTATTTTCCTTGAACTTCAGTTTTCTCATCGTTTAAAATTCAAATCATGATTTTTTTCTGTTATTTCTTTTTGGCACGGTTGAAGTTTTGTTATATATGAGTTCTGTTAAATGAATAATAGAGATATACACTTTATTTATAAACAAAACAAAATGATGCTGCCCAACTTAATTGGGTTGCTATAACACAGCATACCAATTCTTTCCTACAGGAATATTCTTAACATTAATTTAAACTATAAATACAATAACTCAATTAAGGAGACAGGCTCTATCTATTTGATTGTGACTGTGTATAATGGACGTTTTAGGTAGTCAGCCAAACGTGGTTCCTCGCACAATCTTAATTTCAGTCGTCTAAACCGAATACAGAATTCATGTGGGAGGAAGGCGTGGAATTTTTTTTTATTTTGATTATGTTTTTTTTTTTTTTTTTATTTTTATTTTGTTTAGCAATGCTTTTATGATTAGCCTTTAAAGGGGCCCCAGTCGCATCATTTCAATTTTTTTAATCATGCTAATAGTATTTAGTAGCTTACCGTCCTACCCTCAATATATCAAGGACCTAATAAGAGCCAAGAGACGATCACGAAAACAATGGCAAACTAACAGACTTCCTTCAGACAGACGAACCTTCAATCAAACTTAATAATGACACTGAAGCGAAAAATACGAAAATTTAAACAAACTAACTTTAACAAATATCTGGAAAACTTGACAACGTACGACAGCAGTCTTTGGCGACATACCAAGCGCCTCTTAAAACATCGCGGTGTCCGTCCCATTGAGAAAAGATGATGGTTCTTGGGCTGTGTCGGACATAGAGAAATCTGCAATTTTTGCTGACTATCTTTTTAACTGTTTTTAAAACTCACACAGACTTAAAAGACATACAACACGAAAATTATGTGCAGAAAGTCTTAGACTCCCCTCTTCCTTATGTCCTTTCCGCCAAAATCCCTTTACTCCTTATGAAGTATCAAGACAGATTATGAAAATGCCAAAAAAGAAGACTCCTGGTTTTGATCTTATCACTGCTGAGATACTACAAATAATCCCCAGAAAACTTTAGTCTTCCTTACAACACTGTACAATGCTATACTTAGGACAACTAAATTCCCTATTCAATGAAATATTCTTCAATTTAAATAGTACATAAACCTAACAAAGAAAACATAGCCTATCTCTTATAGACCTATTAGCCTTCTTCCGGTATGGTTCGAAAATATTTGAAAAACTGTTGTACGAACGGATTATTAACATACTGACAGACCACGACATATTACCAGATCACCAATTCGGATTTCGCTCTTTTCATTCCACAACACAACAGCCGCACAGAGTTACCGACTATATTACTACTGCACTAGAACTAAAACAGTACGCATCTGGGGCTTTTTTGGATGTTACTCAGGCTTTTGATAGGGTATGGCACCAGGGTCTTCTTATAGTATTTGAGTATACTATATAGCTAATAGTATTTGAACTATAAATACTGGAGCGTAATATTTTCTTTACATAGATATCTTTACGTTTACGAATGTATTTAAGTAAACTTTAAATCCTATAGTTCTAAATACGTAATGAAACTCTCCAGTGAGTTAATCCACCCGCCACAACAGTAGTGGTAGCTCTGTAACATATAACGGAATATCCTTCAGGTATAATCAGAAGAACTGTTCTATTTCAGATAATCTATAACTAGTTATAACATTGATTATAGATTCACTACGAACTAAAATTCCGGTTATTTTGGCTCGATTAGGAAGCATTTCCAAACTGACGTAATTTTATAAACAGAGATTAAAGTACATGAGCTAATCTATCAACATCCATGAATTAAAGCTGTTTTCATGTTTTTTTATTATCTCTATTGAAATAAAAAAACAAAAAATGTTTATAATCTACGATAACTTTAGGGAAAATAAGTTCGTTTACCATAAAGTTATCAAACGTAACAACTTGTCTTTTTCAAATTAAGGCTGCCGGTTACTTTTTATCACTAATTGATTACTGTAAAAGTAATTGCTTTAATTAGCTTATAGTTGACAAGATTATAGTTACATAAAGTATTTATTTTAATTTAATACAAAGACAAAGACAAAAAAAAACGACAACTAAATATGAATTTGAACTTGAAAAAACACAACCATATCTTCAAATATTTGTTAAAATCAACGTGTGTTACTGTCCCTTTGTCTCCTTAAACACTTACAAAGATAAGAATCTCAGAGACCCCATCTTTTCTATTTTCACACTCTTTTATATTTCTCTATTTACCTTTCCAGAAAGATTCAACTGTTTGTGGGTTGGCTCCAGTTGTAGGGTCTACAAATGTTTTTGAATAATTCACTGTAAGGTGCACGTAAGTCATAGAAGTTAATGTTTCATTTAACCCTTTATATGTTTCTAATCATATGTTAATTAAAGCGATTACTTTTACAGTAATCATTTGATGATGAAAAGAAACTGGCAGCCTTATGTAAAAATCTGGTGCGAGCAATACACAACTTTCACTTAACTCCGTGGTTAAAATCAATTTAAAGATTTTCAAATACATTTAGAGATGAAAATAAATTGTCAAAGAATTAATTAAATTGAATTTCAAAAGAAACGTGTTTCATTAAATAATCTATTATATTTTTATCTACGGCAATCAGTTAGTTACATAGGTTTTTCATCATTCTTTATTAATTAACTTTAACAATTCCACGTATTAGATAATTTTTTTTTCTAAAATGTTTAGCTATCAATAAAAATATATTTTTGTACTTTTCACCTTTAGTTCTTTATCAAATTCGCTCAACTTGAATATGTAGCTGTTATTTATAAATGCTAACAAGATGTTGTGCCTGATTTTTTTTAAATTAAAAATTAAAAGTACTTTAGAGGAAGAAAATATAAATTACCGGCCTTTAAGCCCTGTCAGACTATTTCAATCAGAATGATCATATTAAAGCCCATTAAACATTACATCCATATAGCCAGTTCAATCAAAATCGTTATAGCCATTTTCGAGAAGTGGTTCTTCTGGTTAGCCGATTTTAATGAAAAAGTTGCTTTGATCTCGGGCGTATAATTGTCTTAAAATTTCAGTTCAGTACGACTTTTAATTTTTGCACTAGACTTACCACATACGGCAATGGATCTTTTTGCGGGGCTTAGTCATTTTTACTCAGGGTACCGTAGAATGTGTTTTTCCGTTGAAAACTCGAAATCTTTCACGATCGGAATAGTTTTTACTATATATTTCATTGGTTATTTATTGTTTATTTATTTTACGTCCCTTTATGCTGCAGTGGCTAATCGGACACAGTGTTAGTCCTAAATTTTGCCTATCTAGGTTTAATTAGGATTGGGATCTTTAACGAGTACCTGACATCGCACAGGCTCGGGACCACTTTTTAACGTCCCCTCCGAAGGACGGCATAACTAAGGACTTTTTAGTCCCATTATCCTAGGGCCACCTGCGGGTTTGAACCCGGGACTGTAGGCATAGGAGGCTGTCTCTACATTTCATATACAGGTAAGTGAAAGTAAATAAAGGCCCGTAATGAGTTAAAATTATATAACTAAGAAGAAACCAATATCAACTATTTTGTATTGTAGTCGAAAAAGGACTTGATTATTTAAATTAATAAATTTAATTCTATTATGAGTGTTTTCATAATTTATGTTTATTTATATTTATGGTAAAGGCATTACAACCTCATAAACAACAAGTACATTAAAATTGTATCGCTCAATTACTAAACTAAATTACATAAACATCTACTCTGAAAATCTGATTTTTTTATTATTTAATTCAAACTCTCTCTACCAACAATACTCTGTTCCCCCCTAAACGTGTATGTCAGATAGAGAAAATCTAAATTATTTAAAAACAAAATAAGAAATTAAACTGGAAAGTAGTTAATACTTTAAAATAGACAGTTATCACCTGGGATCCTGAGGAGAAAAAGAATATTTGATTAGAGAAGGAAACAAAACGACCTCAAGAAGCAGGGAAAGCTAGAGCGACCATTCTTACCTTGCCGTCCTTGGCTGTGAATGAGATCCGGTCTCACTTCAACACAATAAAAAAGTTTCTTAAAGACAAATATAAATGTATATAAACTATTTATGATTTTTTTTTCAACAAAAGGTTTTTGAAGGACGAAACTGTTTCAAATTTCGATGGAAAACCAAATTTAGATAACGTTCAAGAAATCGTTACGTGAAATGTGAAACATCGAAAGAAGAAAAATAAAAGCTCCTAATATTTTTTTTATTTTTAGTTGCCTCTATGATCATACAGGTTTCCTTAATAAAACAACGTGTGCAACCTTTTGTTCTACTTCCGTATGTCCACATTAAAGATTTTTTTTAAGCATTCCATAACAACAATTTTTTATATTAGAAAAGCCACCCGAGTATTTGAGATGGAAAAGATATGTGTAAAAAATGAAAAGGATTAGAAAAAACTATTAATACATTAATACAACTTTCTCTGATCATATGAAATCATAAAATTTTATTTCGATTTGGATTCACCACACGTAAAAGTTAACATTTAGTTAGTTGTGATAATTAAGAACTTTTTTTTTTTTTTTTTTAGAAACAATTCTTTATTGAGCAATATTACAATCTGTCCAATTTAGGACATTTTTAATAGTGATGAAGTACAACATTCATACTACATTCACACGATATATACTAAACAATAAATTTATATAATAATAATACAATATACATATATACAAAACAAAATCAATAAAATATATACAAAAGTCACTCATACCTATATACAATTCACAATCATACAGCACGTGAGTGGAGAATCTAGCCAATGCTAGAACTCCAATATACATTTTACAAGAGGTCTCGAGGCCACTGCCGTTTCAACCTTCTAGGAGGATGGTAAGGATGTGTGGAGCTGGATAAGGATTGAGCTAGGGGATTAGGGTGATGGATAAGGTTCTGATGAAATTTAGAGAATTTTAATGGTATAAGGTCTAAAATAAATGGAATATTTAGGTCGCGGTGTAAGGTATGGTTGGATACATAATAAGGAGCATTAACTATTGTTCGGAGGACTTTTGATTGGAAGGATTGAATGCGTTTGATGTTAGAATATTTGGCTGTCCCCCACAGTTCAAGTCCGTAGGTCCAGATAGGTTTCAGTACTGTCTTGTATATTAGCAGTTTGTTCTCGATAGATAATTTAGAATTTCTGTTCAGTAGTCTGTATAATTGTCCAAATCGTCGATTAAGTTCTTGTCGTTTAAGTCTAGTATGCGGGTTCCAAGTTAGTCTTTTGTCCAGAAGGAAGCCAAGATACCGGACTGTGTCGGAGAAAGGAAGCGGAACGGAGTTAAAGAGAACTGGAGGGCAGGATTGTCTTCGAAGGGTAAAGGTGACATTTTTGCATTTGGATTGATTAACTTTGATTCTCCAGTTGTTACACCAGTCTTCAATTTGAGAAAGGTGCGTTTGGAGGCCTATAGATGCAATTTCGGGATCTGAGTGAATTAAGAACTTAAATTTTATTTAAAATCACAGTACTCACATGAATTAATTGATTGTAGTGACAAAACCAAAAGATCGTGACGAGAGAGATTTTAAAATATAATTTAAACTAACGTAGCTTTATCAAGTTACACTACACGAAAATTTTAACAGTTCGCAAAACAAATGCATCTCCCTCCGCCTTTTTCATCAATGAAGGTTCTTTAGCAATTTTTACTAAAAATATGATGATTTTATATTCTATTGCCAAAATGGCGAAATCGAATTATAAATTTGTATACGATTATGTGTATCCGCGGTGTAAAACTGTGTAGACCGTTGATATGAAAAGAAATGCTTTTTATCAGCACACAAACAAAAAATCAGTATCATACCATGCACTACTAAATGATTAGAGGATTGCAAATATTTATACATATATTATATATATATATATATATATATATTATATATATATATATATATATATATATATATATATAAATGTTTAATTAAACTATCTTCAATCATTAGCTTAAGGCAATTTTGAGATGCTATTTCCATTGTCCAATTGAGACAAATTGCAATATATCGAATAAAAATGATCGAGAATTTCATATCCAATATCACTTTTCTCTTTTTATTTATTGTATAATTTTTAACATAAGTTTTTAGTGACCTATAACGATTCAATGGCCATCATACAAAAATTACAAAAAAAAGAAAATAGGTAAAAAATAATTACATTTACCTCAAAATATCTATTTGAGGTTATCCCCATCATATTAATCATTAATGAAAACCTATATATGAAAACATATACAGAGAAATATTTCTTCTTTCGGTCATATTTTTTTTTATTAAGCGAATTCATTTGATTCTTTACCTTTATGATTCTTTATGAAAGTTCACTTTTAGATTATTTTGAGGAGAATGATAAATGATATTTGTATAGATCATGGACGTAACTAAGAGGGATCAATGTAAGGCTAAAGCTACATAACTTAGCTTTCAAAAGGTCAGAAGGACAAGACAGTAATGATGAAGGGATCCGAAGCTGATGATACTGAACCTATGATTCGGTACTATCAAACTCTAGAGTAATAGTGATGTAGTCGTAGTTCTTGTGGTGCCTATTGTGTCATTTAGAAGTATTCGTTTTATTATCGTATATTATATAAGATATTTAACGATCTTATGTTTTACCAAATATTATTTTGTTATCATTATACCATAAAAATTAATCAGAACTGTAGAACAGCTTCAAAATAAGGAAGTGCTACACAAAACTGCCTTCTGTTTTGTTCCCTGATGTGTAAATAGTTGCTGCACATCAGCTAAGTGGTGAACGATCTATTTCTTCAATCGAAGAATGAAATGTGAAAGGAAATGAGGTATTCACTAATTTTTGGTAGTTCCAAATGTCAATGGTTCCATTTTTCTTTTAAACGAAATAAAACAGATAAATGGCTTCTGGCTTTGTAACCTAGTTATTCTATTGTAGAATGCAGCGATTCCGCGACCTTTAAAGGAGAAAAGGTAAATAGCTATTCACGGAGGAAAAACTATTAAAAATGTTACACTATTTAATATTCATGTAATATTTAATAGATGCATACATGGAGCTTTATGAATATTTTTTTAGAGGTGCAAAATGATATAACGTAAGTAAAACAGTAATAACTTTCAAACAAGATTACTGAATAATAAGCCTATACCATTTGAAATAAATATAGAAACTATATAGGCGAAATTGCCTTGTATAATTTTCTATTATAATTCTATCATATATACTAATTAAAAATTACATTTTGCTGATATCCCAGTGAAACTCGGACTAAACATTACATTGTGCGGTAAATAACAAATTTGTTGATTATGTTCGTTTGAAAATGTTTTTCATTTCATTTATTTCTGATAGATTTTTCGTTTCTTGGAAGACTACAATCTTTATAGTTATAGGTTAAGTACAGTTATTTGCTTTTATTTATAAATAAAATCACAATGTAAGCAAGATTAAAATTAAAATTTCACCGCTTGAGGGTAGTTATGAGGGTCAGTAAGGCGGGGAGTTTAGTTCCCAGACTTGAATGTGACCAACTGGGCTTGAAGGTGCGTCCGGCCTGCACAGCTGACAATCCCTCCGCAGCGAGGACACAGCAATTACCAACTGACCTACCTCACACAGCTCCATTAAAAGCTGATTTTTAAAGCATCTCAGTTTTTACAAATTGCACTTATCACATTTTTGCGATATGAAGATCAGTGATAGTAAAAAAAAATCTAGCGTATAATCTATTATTTTAAAGCTTATATATTTTATAGCTGCAAAGGAAAAGCAGATATTTAAAAATAATGTGCATATTTGCCGGGAAATGAAACTGGTAAAACCATATGTTTAAAGGCAATAAGGGTAGTGGACGAAAGGTTTCCCTTTTTATATGAAATTTTTGGGTACCCATTTTGTAAAGGCTAAGTGTGCGCCAGGAGAGTCTCTCTACTCCAGAGTCGCACCAAGATTGAAATAAATTAATATATATTGGTTATGTCACAGCTGGGGTTGTAACCAGGGACCGGAAGAACAGTAATTTTGTATAGATGTATATCCTTCTCCCTGAGAACTAGTTGAGTAAGGGTAATCATATTTTTTACATCTAATAGAATTTACAGTATTTAGATCCCTTTGTTGACAAAGTAATTACAATTCTATAGTAGCCATTGCTTCATATTTCTAAAACTCTATGGTCTTTCCAAACAACTCATCTAACTACTGTTCAAAATTCAAAATATAAGATGAAGGACCAGAGAGTGAGAAGAGTGGATTGACCCATTTACTCACCGGCGGAAGGGTGTAGAGGGTCTGCCTGCTGACTGCTCTGGTGAGGACCCTGAAGCCCGCTGGAGGCTCCGGAGAGTCTCCAGCACCACAGATCGTGGCCATCCGCCGGCTGCGACCCTCGACGATGTCATAGCGACCTCTTCGGCCGAGCTCCGACCAGCGGCGTCGCAGCCTCGCCGTCAGCCCAGGCTGCTCCGTGCAGAACATCACCGCATGTCTCTTCACGCGCTAGTTCCTTCAGCCAACTTTCACTCGACTCGGCACTCACACAACTGCCACGGGTATCGCACCACTAGGGGCCTAATGATGAGAGAGAAGAAGGTGGTCACACCGCGATCCAATCAGGAGGTTCCCACGTGGGCTAATCACGACCGGATAAAGGAAGACTGGAAAGGTCGCCCCTGACAGCTTGGCACAATGACTATTGAGCGCTACACTAACGGCCTAGGTGACGCCACCTCCGGACCACATGATGAGCACGGATGTTGAGCGCTTACTGGCTAGTAACGCATCCCTGGCTTAGCGGGCCAACTGCTTCCGGAGGCTCTAATTGGCTCTTTTGGTCACGTGATAGCAGGTGGGGGAGGGCTATTTAACACGTTATAGTTAGCTTGCTCCTAACTTGGAACTTTTTTTCTAGAGCTTTTGAACTGAAAAAAAACAATCATTCCTAACTTACATCCAAAATATACCAACTTCTGTCAAGCAATATACTACCCCGGAAATATTTGGCTTCGATTTTAAAAGTGTTCTAAAGTATATAATCTCATACAAACAATATATAATAAACAATTCTGTCAGATCAGCAGTAGCAGTTTTTAAGAGACCCACAGAAAAAAATAGTATGAGGCTTTAACGCATCTTTTTACAAACAGCCTTTTGTTGTTAGGTCTCTTTTAAAATCTTGATTTACATCTGCTTTCTTCCGTCTGCATTTGTACCATCAAAGCTTCTGTGATCCTGATAACTCCTAAATTATTTACTGATTCTAAGGCCGAAGCTATTTTCTATCTTTCCAAAGTATTCTTCAACATGTTTCTAAAGCTCATTCTTTGTTGTCCTAATCTCTTCTGTTGTCCTACCCTCCAAGACTTTCCACCTTGATATTGATTTTTATTTCATCTCCATCCTTCCTTTTTCCGATGCAATTTAGCAATAATCATTCCTTGAACCTTTTATATATATATATTTTTTTTTTTTAGGAATCAAAGGAAGTCCTGCAATACCTCCATCCCTAATCTATTTTTATTACCATTTCTAAATTTTACTTAACTTCGTCAGTTCCTATTCTCAATTTTGGCAGCTAACCTTAATTTAAATAATCGAACATACAAAATAATTTATTTTTTTAATCCTGGTTAGATGTTTAATTTGGCAATTTTTGGGACCAATCAATTGGATAAATGTTTCCTCCATATTGCCTGTTGACACATATAATGCCAAATGTATAAAAATAGGCAGAATATTTTCACTCCAATTCTTTATTCTGTGCTACAATATCAGTTTGCGGTTACTTTTGATAGTCCTCTCTCTAAATCCAAAAATTTTTCTAACGACTCATGATTTGTTATCAAAATAAACCTTCAAAACATGATGTATATGTATTCGACTACGTGCGTAATAAGTTACTGAATATGGTGTTCTCTTTTAAGTTTTGTAGGTAATGAAATATCTATGGGGTCAGAAGGTCTACACAGGAAGTAGAGACACAGTGTGGTACTTCAATCTGGATCCTGACAACCGGATATGTACTGCTAAGGAAAGGGGATTAGCACCTCAATTAAATTACTTAAACATTAGTCAAAAAAGACAAATTTGACATATTAAACAAGTAAAGATTTAATGCTAATAGCATTGATATTAGATAATCTCAATTTGTTAAAAAAAAAAAAAAAAATCATTTCAAAATGTAAAAAAAAGGAATAAATAATGCTTGTTCAAAGATTACATAAAAAATCTGGTGCGGGCAACACACGACTTTCACTTACCTCGATTTTTAAAATCAATGAAAGAATTTTCAAATACAGTTAGAGATAAAAATACGTGAAACTATTAAGGAATTAATCAAATTGAATTTATATATAAACATGTGTTATATTAAAAAATCTATTATATTATTATCTAAAATAATCAGTTAGTTTTATCTTCTTCTCATCACTCTCTATTAACTTCTAAAAGCTTGTGTATGAGATGATATTTTTTCTAAAATCTTTAGCTTTCCAACGGTATATCATACATGTATATTACTGCTCTTATGTTCAAAAACGAAAAATTTCATTAAAAATATATTTTTTCTGTTTTCTCCTTTAGTTGGGTATCGAATTTATTCAATTTATATATTTACCTGTTTTTCATCAGCGCTAACAAGATAATCTAGTTATTATTATTGAATCTAAAAAATTAAAGGTACTTTAGAGGAAGAAAATTTAAAATATCGGCATTTAAGCCCTGTCAGACCATTTTTATCCAAATAAAACCTACATGATATTAAAGCCCATTTAATTTTACATCGATATAGCGAGTTTAATCAAAATCGTCGGAACCGTTTTTGAGAAAATCGAAAAAAGGTGCAAAATGCATGGTATAAAGTGCCTCTTCTGGTAAGCTCATTTTGATGAAAAAAGTTTTGTCACGTCTCGGGCGTATAGTTGTCTTAAATATGAAATTTCAGTTTCATAGGACTTACCGTTTCCGCCCGGGAGTTACCACAGACACACACACACACAGACCTTTTTGCGGGACTTGGTTATTTGGACTCAGGGGACCCTAAAACGTGTATTTCCGTTGAAAACTGGAATTCGAAAATTTTCACGATCGCAATACTTTTCTTACTATATATAGTAAGTGAAAGTAAAAATATATGTTTAAAGAAGAAAAATGTTTCATGGATCAGCTATTAAAATTAAGATCTATTTCAGTCCTGCAGTATCCAATGCATAAACATCAAGCGTCAAATTTGCTGTCAAACAGTCAATGTTGCTGATTTGGGAAAGAAAATCCGATAGATTGCAAGGGTTTAATGATTCAGATATGATTATCGGACCTAAAGTAAAAATAATAACTATAATTCAGCAAAAAAATATCAGGATATCCCAATTTTTTTTATTCTTGTTTGTTATTCCGTGGAGGCTTCTCCTTTTTTGTACTATATATTTCCTTAACCAGTCAGACAGCTCTTGAGAAGTCAATCTATACATTGAAGTTTACGGCCCGTAAAAACATAATGTATTGCAGATTCAGCATTCTTTCTGCGAGCATTCCTCAGGTTTTCCATTGAGAAACTTAAGAAACCTACATACATACATGACATTGCATGGAAATAGGACATCATTCTATAAAAACATTTGACAAATGACAGAGCAACACCTTGAAAGAACTGTGTATTAACCATGTACCGTAAAAGTCATCTTAACCGAGTGACAAGAAGTATTGTGGATCTATTCGCTGAGGCAAGTAAAGCCGCATTTAGTAGCATTAGCTATGGTGATGAGGCTTCTTCTTAGGCATTAACTTCAAGGAAATGAAACATATACTTTCAAATGCAGGAATCAGTCTATTTTCTAGTGAAATTCGCCACGCAAACCTGCAATATGTGCTATGCGATATAAATTGTAACAATACCTGCCAAGAGCCATCTTATTTCCATAACAAGAAAATGTGTTAATGATCCATTTATTGGAAAAATGCTTTTCCTAGAGAAAACACGAGAAATTAAGAACAACTAAGCTCTAATATTTTTTGGGAACACTTGTAGCTGGTGGATGGATGGATGCTACTAGCATAACCTATGCCAAAGGTCACGGTTTCAAACACGCAGGCGGTCCTGGGATTTTTTAATGGGAGTAAAAATCCTCAGTTATGCCGTCCTTTGGAGGGGATGTTAAAAGGTGGTCCCCAGCCTGTGCGATGTCAGGTACTTGTTAAAGATCTCTACCCTAATACAAAATTTAGGACTCCAATTGTAGCATCGTCCGATTAGCCATAGTAGCATAACTGACTTTAAATAAACAAACAACTAAGCTCTTACGATAAGTTTTATTAGAATAAAACCGGTAATAGCTTTAACTCAAATTTGTTAGGAATCGATTTCTTAACTAAGGACCGTTTCTTCGATATTAATTCGACAGATTTTTTTCATTAGGTACATAACCGTAGGTAGTTCTCCTTAAACAAAACAGACCTAGTCGTGAGTTAGGACCCTGAGGATTTACCAGTGCAGATGATTTTTGGGAAACGCACTGATGCATTTACTCTTTGCCGATTCCACAGTAGTATGTAGTAGTGACGACTGCTAACAGTTTAAGTATTAATAATTATTGCCGGAGTCAGAAAAGTTTTAGTAGTGGTAAGTAACTTTTTAGAAGAGATAAGGTGATTCTTCTTAATCTCTTCAGGGGCGATCTTTTAATGTTGTTTATTTTATTTTAATATAATTTTTTTTTTTTTATTATTTATTGGAATTTACAACTGTATACAGGAATACAACTAGTAAATTAGATGAAATATATATAGGCATGAAACACATGTAGAGAAGCTTCCCAATGGAAGCACTCTAATATAATTTAAAAAATGGTTAAAACAATAATCACTTAAGAAAATAACATCCACATGTGTAACCATTGCACTTTGTGGTAATTTATGAACGAAACGATTTCATGCATTCTGGGTACTGCCTCTTCACATTTTTTACAAATGTCTTACTCAATTTTTATAGTTATATCTTTTGGAGGATTTCTTAATTACTGTTTTAGAGTAATGACCTACACCATTTAGTCTAATTTTGGCCCAGCTTTTACATTTTTTAAGTAGTTGATCAAGAAATGAACTTGAAAAATGTCAACCTCGAGTTTAGACTTGATCGCCCATTTTTGTCAAGGTGGTATCTATTGACGCTTTAATTAAAGTCATAAGTGTGCGTTTGGGAATTGCTATAAAATAAACAAAACATCACAGGAAATTTCTTAGTTAACTTCCTAGAAATTATTAAAACTTGACATATTTCAATAATATGATATTTTATTCAATAGTCCTACAAAACTAACTGCAGAAAAGTTAACATTTTTTTCATATTTCTAATAGTAAATCGTAAATAACCATCTCCAATTCAGCAAAATAAAAAAAACCAAACAAAAAAAAAAAAAAAAAAACCAGCTTATCTGATTGTAGAAAATAAATTGTAATTAAATTTTTGTTTTCCATTTTGTATTGTCAGTTAGTATGTTCATAAAAAGACAAGTGTCCACAAATGAGGCCAAAATCGTGAAGAGGGTAAGCTTTTAGTTTCGCTGGGATATTTGAATGGGCCGGAATGTTTCATTTAATGTTTTAGCTTAAAACTTGGAAATATAAAATACGAGAGACCTAACTTAATGTATGTGTTTATATTAAATGTTTAATAGCATACCGAAGGTAATAACTGTTGTAAAATGTATTATGAAGGACCCAAGTAAACTATTATTATTCATAAATAAAACTAAACTTTAATTCTCAATCATAAAAACTAAGGAAATATTGATACTACTTTGAAAAATTGGCTGTATAAAGAGAGTGAAAGGTATTTGGAACTTAAGAAGACCAAAGTTGCCAACTGCAGGTGCCAACTTTCTATCAGTTGATCAGCCTGTGGTGAAGAGAGGTTTTCCTTACATCCTTCCTAAGTACGCGTTAATTGCAGGAGAATGGGAAGAGAATGTTTCCGAAAGGATAATAAACAATCATTTCACAAATGATAAGATTTTTTTATACTGATAGCCGAAACCGTCCCTCTTGCATAAGACGACTGCGGAACTGAGATTACGTAAAATGTTCGTGGTTAACTATAGTGAACATTATAATAGCTTTTCTATTTCGTGAAAGTTTGAAAATTCGAATAAAAAAATAAAGAATATGAGAATACATTTAAATAGACCTTCCATTTCGCTATATTGTAGCTTAGGAGACACTCGAATACCTTTTCCAGCACAAATAAATCCTTATTATAGATGTTCATAAAATTCATACCTAAACTAACACAACAATCAGAAAAACAACTTGTACGAATACATGGTTAAAGCAAAAATAAATAAAACACCATACGAAAAGACCCTATAGTGTATTTTTATAATTTAAAACTACATTTAGCACCTTGAAAAGTAAATTAATGCAGTGAATTATTGGAACTTTGAATGGGTGAAGTTAAAATTTGAATAGTAAGTTTGTTTTTTTTTTAGAGTATTTTCTTCAACTTCAAATTATTGTAAATATTTTTAATCAATTATATTCTGCGATATCTTGTGTCGTGGTATGAGGGTGACTGATCACATACAACATTTGGTCATTATCAACAGTTGAAGGACGACGTTTTCCAAGCCATAGTTTCCAGTTCTGAACCGAGCCAACTACTCACGGACGGTATTTCTCCGAAGGCACCATAGCCAACTTTGTTAACCGCATGTGCAGTGGATTTTTCTTTTCGAAAATAAAAATCATTAAATGACGAAAATTAATTTTTTCTCTTTTTTTAATTTTGATCAAACAAAATACCACTTCAAGATAAGGAATCTCGGTTGAAAATGATGTATAAAAGAATCTCAACTAATCTTTTTTTTTAAATATGAAAACATTATTGACCAAGTAAACATGATTTTATAAACACAGAGAGGATTAAATTGAAATATTGAAAAACCCTTCAACCCTATTTTACAACCCGATAGCATTTGCTCTAATGTGATTAAAAATGAAAGTAAACCTATTATAAAGTGGATATTCAACTAAAAACACTTCAATAAAATGTAAAACACCTAATCAATAAGAATTGATCATAAGGGTAAATAGAAAACAAACTTGTTACGGATCGTCGACGGGCAATAATACCACATTTAAACGGCAAATGAAAAGGAAAAATAAAAATACCAGCACCCCGTTGGTGAATATCATTAAATAAATCATTATTCTCTTAATTCCGATCTCGAGCTTACCAAACAGCTCGAGAAGCTTTCTATATACAAGGGAAAAGTGGCAGAATTCAAGAAGGTAAGCTGAGAAGAAATCTAGTACTGGTTGGTTGGTCATTTACTGGTAAAGGTGTGAAAATCGGTAAACATGAGTAACTTTCCGAATCAAAGTTGAGGGTTAATGAATCATTAGCTGTATCCGCTGCTTTCCTTAAGGGTATTTTGTTTCGTATTTTTTCACATTTACCTATTTCAGTGGAAATAACAAATATGATGATACAACTTTGCTATCGGTTAATTAATTACCCTTTCAACTAGGTACAACGAATAAAGTTATATTTAGAGCAAGAAACACGTAACCTTCACTCTTCGACGAAACTCCTGTCGCCAGTTTATTTCAACTCATTACCAATTCCTTTCTTAGATACAGTCCGGTATCTTGCTTACTGTTAGACAAAAGATTGACTTGGAACCACATACAAGACTTAAAAGACAGAACTCAACCGACGATTCGGACAGTTATACCGACTACTCAACAGAAAATCTGAACTTACAGTTGACAACAAATTATTAATCTACAAGACAATACTGAAGCCATTTGGACCTACGGACTTGAACTGTGGGGACAGCTAAACGTACTAACATCAAACGCATTCAATCCTTTCAATCCAAAGTCCTCCGTACAATAGTAAATGCTCCTTATTATGTCTCTAACTATACCTTGCATCACGACCTTAATGTTCCATTTATTTCAGACCTAATTCCATCCAAATTTTCCAATTCCACCACAACCTATTTCATCATCCTAATCCTCTAGCTCAATCCCTATCCAGCTCCACTCATCCATACAACCACCTAGAAGGTTGAAACGGCAGTGGCCCCGCGACCTGTTGTAAATATATTGGAGTTCTAGCACTGGCTAGATTCTCCACTCAATGTGATGTACGTATGAGTGTGTGTATGTGTATATAGATATAAGTGAATTCTTGACTATTGTATTGATTCATTATTGTGTGTATATTTTATGTCGTGTAAATATTGTATGAATGTAGTATGTATGATATCCTTCAGCACTACTATTAATGTCCAAATTGGGACAGATTGTAATTTTACTCAATAAAAATTGTTATTGTTGTAAAAAAAAAAAAAATTTAGAGCAAGATCTTTTATTCTGTAAAATTACAAAAGCAAACGCGTAGAAGTAGGTATACCCATAATAACTTAATATTTTTGAGCTTTTACCATAAATATAATCGTTTATATCATCACAACTTTTCAACGTAAATGTGAATTAACTATATTCATGGATAAAACGTTTCAGCAAAAAAAAAAACACACTGTTTATTAAGTTTTAAATTATAAACAATATTAAATTTAAATAGCGAAATCGTTTTTAATTGCTACCTACAAACGGAACCCACAAAGCCGAACATGCTCAAATATATTTGTTATATATGTAGTATCTTTGCTAATACTGGTCAGATTGAGGTGATTGGTTTTATGTGGTTAGAAATTCGATTATCATTCAAATGAATACGAATTTTACAGGAGATTTGTAGTTTTTGAGTTATGTCAAAACAATGTTTTATAATTTTTTTTTTTTTTTTCAACCACTTAGATATTTCAAAAATATTTCCAATGAGACCATCGACGCTACGGGAAACATCCGGGAAAAATTTCATCTTCAATACCATTGAAATCTTTTAAATGATGCAATGACCGGAAAAGTGAGTGGCAGGGCACATCGTTTATAAATATAGATTAAGGAAGTGTGATTATTCAAAAACAAGAAATATTAGATTACAATATATAGGATGAGGGAGGTTTCATTTAAGATTACTTTTTATTTGTTTCATGACAGTAAAATGTATATCCAGAGTTTTGCGTAGATGAACAATAAAGGGGAAATAACTATTTTGATAACAATTACTTATTTTTATTCAATTATCTGCACTACGTATTTCGATTTCGAACGGATCAGGTAACTACTCGATAAATACCAGGGAAAAAAACTATCCTACCACTGTGATGACAGGATTCCTTTTACGATAGACCGGGCATAATAATCTGCCGGCTGGAACATCAAGTAGACGCGTCACGATAAAAGATTGCGGATGAATTGCGGAGTTCAAACATTAATGATAATGCAAACATTAAACAACTATGAGGAAATTCTGTTTTCTTTCCATAACGGAAAGGAGAAACGGTTTGATACAATTTGTTTATACCAAACATGGTGGTGTATATTTGTAATAGTACTGAGCGATTATGTTTTAATTATAAATACACAAGGCTTTTTATGTTTCATTTATTATTTATTGAAACAAAAAAGAGCCAATCTTGTGTAGAAGTACTGAACTATTGACGGTAAAGTAATTTAAAAAAAATGGTTTCATATACTTTCCAAACTGTACGAATTTCTAAATCTTATAAGAATAATAAAAAACTACACAATTTTAAAAAAAGCATTGTTGTCTAAATGAAGTCACTCTATTTAAATGTACTCTTTGGTCACTGTTTGATGGGAATAATTAAATTCCACAAATAGACTAATAATTGATATCCTACCCTGTTATAGATTGAAGTTAAATCTAATATGACTTAATATCACACTAACAAGAAAAAAATTGTAACGTCACAATTACTATGCTAGTGATAAACTCATTGCTTTATAATAGTATTAATGAAAATTTGTAGAATTTGTTTATCTAAAACTATGTAAACATCTAAAAGTATTAAGTAACAACAATATACTGACTGGAATATCAAGACAAGTGCACAGTATAACATACCTGTCACCATGGAACACTTACAGACGGCAGGAAATTGATAGGTGTCAACCTCCCGTATCATATAAACACCTTATTAAATGACATTAGTATACATAATCCAAATTTATTTAATTATTCAAAAAACAACCAGAAGCGAGCCCCGTCGCAGATATTCTTTAGTTTAAAAATAATTTAAAAAAAAAAAAACCGCAAGTCAGTAATAAAAACAAAAATCAAGAATTATACATAATGGGATAAAAAACAAAACAAAATTATTTACAATAATTTAAATAACATGAATTGATCTGAACCACCCTAATTATATTTTTTACTATTATGATTAATTTATTCATAATATTCTTAATTTTTTTCCTGTATTATTTATAGCGAAATTAAATTATGTTTGTCACCTATTCCATACGTCAACTATGAACTGATATTAGTAATATCCTTGAAATAAAATGTTGTATAACGGCAAACATTACCATTTTTGTCTGTATTAATAAAATAAATAATAATATTAATCTAAAAAAAAATCATAAATATAAAATATTGTATTAATAACTGTTAATTAATACTACAATACTAATTCATTGTTCAAATTGGTTTATAGTTCTTCCAAAATTTTATTTTAATGCATTCATGAATCAATGTTCTGGGGCTCTGTCCCAATATTTACTTTATAATGTTGAATTTTATGAATGATGAAAGGATTGTGCTATTGCTAATACTATATAAGGGATACTCACTACGTTTGCTATAGCATGCTATTTGTGCTATTGTGCTAAATCCATCAATTTTATACAGGAAATAACTGTAGAAACTCGACGGGTTTAGTAAAATAACACAAATAGCATGCTATAGCAAACGTAGTGAGTACCCTATTATCATAAAAAAAACTTTATACTATTAGTCGTTTATGATATCGCAAGTTAGGTGTTACTTAAACTTAATAGGTTTTATATTATTATGATAATTCTGTATATTACAATCACTATTTTAATAAATGTTCTTTTAATTTAAAGTTCTTTTAATATATTTATTAAAAGGCAGAACAAATACAATACATTATCAGCAATACTGAGACGTTGTGAGGTTTTAGCAGAGTCTATAGAGAAGGACACGATCGGCCGCTCAGCATTTTAAAATATATAATCCGGTCAAATGAGGATATAAGAAGCATGATACAATGCAAAATAAAAAATAATTAATGTGAATTTTTAAATACAAATATTATTCTTTTTTCCATGAGAAAATAGATCTTTTTTCTATGGGGAAATAGAAGTCCATCATAGTAGATCTATGATGAATAATGCTCATTAGAAAGGAATTTGAATAATAACGTTAAATTTCATAAAGGATGTAATAAAATGTTATTAGCAGGGATTGTTAAAAAAGAGTAATATAATTTAAAGTTGTGAAATGAACGAAGATTTTTCTGTGCTATCGAAGAATGATAAATATATTACAAAAATATAAATTTGACTAACAGTGTATCGGGGGATATGCTCGTTGTTGCCGGCAGAATAATAAACCCTGCATGAAAAGACCTCGGTGACTTCCAGGTTTATACACGGTGACAATGGACTAGATGCCTGGCATACCTGAGAACCGCCCAGTTATTCGGATACTCCGTCCTTTAAATACCTTCTCCATGATTATTTTTTTCGTTAAAAAACTGTAAGGAAGAATGAGAATCAGTTTACTTTTATTATTCGCAGTCCATTATTATATGCCTTTGTTTAAGACTCATCTAATGAATTAATAAGCAATACTAAATTCATATTCTCATATGATAAATATTATATCGATATTCAAAACAATTAACAGTAAAAAAAAAAATAATAAATAATAAATAAAACTAAAAGCCGTAAATTAACAATGAGTATAAATATGAAATAATGATTATCAATTTTTTATACCTGTAGCAATGATCCACGCACTAATGAGGTAATCTGGATATTTTTACTGATCGTATTTACAATTTATATTAATTCATGTTAAATAATTATGTAATATATCATTTTTCTATTATAATACGTTATTTTAAATACTAATAAATGCATTAGAACATACAACGGAACAAAAAAATCGATTTATGTACCTCTGAAGAATAATAATTTAAAATTATTTATATTGAAAATGTGTTATATGTTAGAATTTTTAAATAATGAAAAAATAAAAAGTAAAATGATTTTATTTGCACAACAAAAGGCATATCAGGTTACAAAATTTTATAAAAGTGTTTGAAATAAAATTGAAGAGTAAGGTAAGTTTGGGTAACTAATACTCGTACAACTTAAAATTATAGATAATACAAGGTATATAGAGGAAATGCTTTATTTATTTGGCAATGCTGCCCAAATACATCAGGTTGCTTAAATCACACAACATAATATATCTCTTGGACATTTTTCACATTCAATTTTCAATTTTTTTTTTTTTTCCTATTCTAATACAAATTTATACAATAATATTTACAATTATTTTTCCCTTTTAGTTATTTACATTATTTTATTTTCAATTTTTTATTTATTTTTCTCTCAACAACTATATTTATGTAAAATATTTTAAAAGTCAATGTCAACATGAGGCGATTAAAAAATAGGCAAAAATAAAATGTTGGAAGACATAAGGAGATTTGTTTCTTTTATAAATAAACAATAAACATTCTATAGGTTGTATCTTAGATTGTAACTTTTAACTAAAATAAAACACTATACAAAATAACCCAATATTATTAATTACTGTATAATTATTTTATGAAAATTATTAAACTAAGGCTATTAAAAGAACTGATCCAAGTTCATAAAAAAATAAGCAACCAGTGGTTGGTCTATTGTGTACTGAAGAAGAGGCTACAAAATTTGGGGTTTATAAATGGATATCCCAATGAACCAGGTAAAATTTAAAAAAAAATTATGTTAACTAATTTTGTATTATTTTTGTTGTCATCTTCGGATGTTATTATAATTAAAATATAAATATTATATATTCATGACTTAATGATAAAAATAAAACTGAACTAATCACATTTATTAATTTAGCAAAACAGTTTAATGTAACCATTGGTAAATGTACTAAAATATTAGTTGTTCAAAATATCGATATTTAAACGGAGATTTGATAAAAAATCATCTCTAGTAAAAATAATTTTTAGAAATAACTTGTTACAATTAATGATTTTTTTTTTTCAGAGCACAAAAATGCAAAATTAATGTTTAGTTTTGGCTCACCAAGGTCATCAGAATATCTCTGATGTATCTTTAAACAGTTTTAAGAATAAAACTTTTTTTTTTTCACAAGAACATTTCTGAAAAAAATCTTTTCAGATGAACATATCCTTGTACTATCATATTTAAACATATGAGCTTAGTTATATTTTATTCAGGTTTATAGAGGTTCCAGATATTTTGAAAAGTAAATATTCCTTCTACATTCTCAAAATTCCAAGGCACACAGGTCTGTAAACAAGTGAGAGAGTTGAGATAACCGCTACGAGATGGCAGCACCTTACAGGTGCCCCGACTGCCGAAAGTGTTCCGCTGGCCCACATCAGACCGAGCCTTTGTAACTGGGTATAACAGTACTTCAGGAACACGCAGGATATCCTGTCCTACAGGTGGGAACTCAAAGACGGATCTTTAATAAAGTACTACTCAAGTTAAAGATACTTCAATACTGCAATATACTTAAGTCGGAGTATACTCCCTCTTATTTGAGTGTATTAGCATCCTTATTGAATTCATAAAATTTACCGATGTTAATGCATGGGATATATATGAGTCCTAATGCAAGCTTGGAAAAAGTTCTGTTGAAAGATTATCACAAACGCTGCCAACATTTTTTGTCTTAGCAATGTACATTCGCATGGCTTAGGATTAAATAAAATCAATAAATAAAATTTAAAAAAACAAGAGATTTACATCGGTTTTTGTTTGTTTATTTTTCGTAAGTTAGTTTGCAGTATTTGGTAACCAAAAATGGCGCAAAAATATTTTTTGAAAAATGGCCTTCACCTTTTACAATACTTCATACCGTTGTATAGACTTATTGGGTATAATTACGTACCTCAAATACTGGTTGTTAACATTCAAATTTACTTGGAAACGTACCTGGAAAAGATAGTAAGATTAAATTATTATTTGGCACTGTAAAATAAAGATATAATTATACAAGAAAATATTAATACTAATTTAATATATCAATAAATTCTAGGAGATTACACAGCGAGGCCCAGGACCTGTACGGCCTGTCGCGCCTCTGAAGAAGAAGAAGAATAAATAGTAAGGCAAATTAGCTTGAATTCATTAGACAATTTTAACGGATATGGACCTTGAAAGTACACTTACAAAATTAATTATAGATATAAAAAAAAAAAAAATTATTGTTAGTTTCTTTTAAATAAAATGATCCATTCACTCAACACTCCTTTATTTCCTTTTTCTTTCTCCGTACGTTTAGGCCTTTGCCATTTTCAAGGGTCCTTTAATCATTCCTTTATATTGCATTGTTATGCAATCATATCATATATTTTGTCACATTTAAAAAAATATCTATTATAGGCTGAACTAGCCTTGTCAGCTTGTTATCTAACGAAGGGAGAAAGAAAAAGGAAATAAAGGAGTTTTGAGTGAAATGGATTATTTTATTTTAAAAAACTAGCAATAGATTTATTCATTCAAACAAATTGAAATTATAATAAAGAATTTAAAAAAATATGTTGAGACAACGTCCTTAAAAATAAGCAGACAATTAATAATTATTTCTAACCAGAAGAACTATTATATTAAAAGGAATATTTTAATCTACAAGGAAAAACGATAAATATATTATTTAAACAAATTAAATTCATAATCGAGTAGTAAAAAAATCAACTAAACACAAAGATATAGATCGAAATTACGAAATAAAATTAGAGTAGTTTAATTTAATAAGAATAAATTAACTTTGACCATAAAGAAACATATTTTAAATATACAAAAATGAAATTTGATACTTTGAAAATAGTAACTGCTCTTATTTTAGTTATTATATTTTTCTTATGATTTTTTACAAGTAATTACTGATTCATTTCTGGCTCGTTGCTGTCCTTGTAGTAATGATATGCTGCATGGTATAATCTTGCGCCTCAGAGATTATTTATGAGTGAGCCGACTAATATTCAAGATTTTTACTTACGTATATTACGAACTAAGACAACAATTGATTAGATAATTAGGAATGATTAGCTAACGAGATATTTTTCGTGTGTTAGTAAGTTGTAATTGTATTTCAGCATCATTCAGTAGAAACAAAAGTTCTAACAACACACGACTTTCGCTTACCGCCGTTCTTAAAATTGATTAAAGAATATTCAAATACAGTTAGACATAAAAATGAGTGAAATTAACAAAGAATTAAATAAATTGAATTTCTATAGAAACATGTGCTTTATTCAAAAATCTATTATATTATTATCTAAAATAATTAGTTAGTTTTATCGAATTTTCACCGATACATATTTATTATTGTTCATATGTTCAAAAACAAAAAATCATATTAAAAAAATATTTTTGCAGTTTTATCCTTTAGTTAGATATCGAATTTGTTCAACTTATATATATTTTCAATATATTTACCTATTTTTTATCGTCTATAACTATATTATATTGTTATTTTCTTAGGCACTTTAGGACGAAAATATGAAATATCGGCATTTAAGCTCTGTTAGACTATTTTAATCAGAATGAAACTTACATGATATTAAAGCCCATCAAATTTTACATCGATATATCGAGTTTAATCAAAATCTTTACAGTTGTTTTTGGGAAAATCGTAGAAATGTACAAAATGCATAGTGTAAAGTGGCTCTTCTGGTTAGGTGATTTTGATGAAAAAAATTCTGTAACATCTTGGGTGTATGGTTGTCTTAAATATGAAATTTCAGTTTCATAGGACTTTTCGTTTTCCCCTGGGAGTTATGAAACACAGGCCTTGCAGGACTTGGTCATTTGGACTCAGGGGATCCTAAAACGAACTAAAAGAGAATAATACAAATTCAGATATAATCTAAAGAACTAAGTCCTGCTGTGTTGCAATTATATGCAGATATAAACAAAAAAATCAACAAAATCGAAAGAATAATTACATACCAAAATAAGTTTTACTTTTAAAAACATACAGTCAATTTCGAATACTACTCCGGTATTTTTGAAATTCTATCTTCTAAAAAATAATAATTAAAACCTTAAAGATATAAAAACATTGTACCCAACACGAGATGTATTTGTAGTTCTATAATATTTTACGAGTTATTTTATAAATAAAAGAGAAAAATCAGTAATTCGTGCCCGAAACGTATCCGAGTAGATATCATGTATTCCAATCCACTTCCAAACAACTACTTACTTAAGAGAAATCAAGCTATCAGAATCACTTTAAGGCGAATACGTTAATTAATTATTCATTAATATTACTTCGCGAAAAATTCCTTCTTTTCCTCATTTCATTTCTTGATACTCTATTTAATGTTTCAAAAAAATAAATAAGACGAGAGTCAACAGGAAGTCCCGGCTTAAAACCTTATACTGAACTGGACACTCCTAATAAGGACATTTATATATTTGAATTCAGAAGTTCTTATACTTTCTTTAACTGACAATTGCCCGATTAGGAAAGGCAAAGGAAGGTTTGGAAAGTGAGTAAATATGTTCTGATGAAAGCAGCTAATGATAGCTATGCCGAAAAAAGTTCTGCGTACCCCCATCACTTTCCTGTTCTTTGCAGCTTTCTAGTTGTTCCCGGGGGGCCATGCCAGTCGTGGAGTTTGAAAGCACAAAAAAAAAAAAAAAATCACGCTAGCTAATAAATTTTTGTTTATAACTTCATACAACACCACCACTATTAAAATAAGACCACGATATAGGAGATGAAGCATAAGTGCATAATCACAGTATTTCTTTAAATTAAGTATTTTATTAATCAGAGACTATCTCTTAATTTTTAAATTTCCATCAATTCTAGGCATTACGAAAATCAATGAAATTAAGAATCATTAGTCAATGAAAAGGTTTACTTTCAGGAAGAATCTGTATTTTATTAATCGATCATGTAATTTTATATCAGAAGAATGCTCGAATAAAGAAAGTGCTCTTAATACCAATGATAATGTGAACAAAAAAAAAAAAATATGTGAAAGAAAGCAGAAGGACGTTTGTGAATCTTCAATGCCGTAAAGATAATTTAAAAAAAGTTAAATAGGAAGAAAACTGAAAATTTGAAATTTCTAAGCTTGGTAAAAGAAATCAAGGCATTATAAATATATATTTATTTAGCATTTATAAAGTATAAATATATAATGGTTACTGCCCTGTATAATAAATTATATATTAAATAATAAATAAGCTGGACTTCAATACAAGCTCAACGTAGTTCTTAGGTCATCTCCAGATCTAACAGAGGAACGCTATTGAATCTTATGAACGTACTGAGAGTCCTGAGAATGGTTTCTTACTGGCCATTCTAGATAATTATTATCAGGTGTAAATATATTTTATTTTATTATCTCAGATACAGTAAATTAAACTTTTAAAACAATTGATATTCCTAATTTTACTAGTTAAAAATTTGATCACGTCCAGTTGATTTGTTTATTCGTTTACGTACTATTCAGCGATCTTGTGTACCTCTCATAAAAATCATAGAAAGCGAGCTATAAACTTATTTTAATTATTGAAAGACACCAGACAATAAATTGATAACAATCAGACTTTATATTCCATGTAGAATTAACTGATGTGAACTGTATATTTTAATCTAAAATGCACTTTGTGAAGTTATTATCATTCAAATAATTTTTCAGACATATAACAGATCATGTTCTTAATCCAGACAATTTTTTTTATTAATTACTCAAAGCCAAAGGATCTTTTGGGTTCAGCAAAGCGAGGTATGTACAGAAAGAATAAGACCAACTATTTCGGTTATTCATTTATATATCTCAATAATAGGTTTTTGTTTCGATTTGTTTTGTTTTTTATTTATTATTATTAATTTATTGTATATATATGAATTTATTTATGTTATATTTTATGTAATTTGACCATTATTATTATTTTCTGTATATATAGTATGAATGTGGTCTCTTATCAATATTATTATTGTTCATTTTGTAACAAATTGTAATATATCTCAATAAAGAAATAAAAAAAAAAAAAAAAAAAAATTCATTTATATATAATCTACCAAACAAGTCTAATTATACGTTATAAATATTTATGAATTATTTTAATTGAATTCTAAAATTATCTCATCCCCCAATTATATATATATCTCTTTCTCTTTTGCCTTATTTAGAAACCTAGTTAAAACTGGATATGTGACAGGTTCTTTGAAGTGGCTAACTCTCTTTCCAGTTGGAAATATATAATTTAACAATAGATCTTATCTATGTAAGCCCTTTAATTGCATAGATATAAACTAATAACTTTCAATAGCAACATAAAATTGACAACCTAACACGAAATATCAGATCTAGATATAGATTAAAGCGAGATTTTAATTATTCTATATTGCCCAATGCATATCTCAATTAATACATATATTATTTAATAAATAAAAGGTTCGAATTAATTTCATTAAACCTACTACTTTTTTCTTTTACATTTTAGTGTTTGGACAAAGCGTACTTAAAAAAGTGTTCCAGGAGATTAAAAAAAATTGCCAACTTATTTCACCATTAATAACCTTCTCTCTTGGGTAGAAAAACTACAAAGGGATGGCAAATAACTACAAGAAAATAACTTTTAAAAAATGTGGAGAGGGCCACACAAAACATTCACTTACCGCGGTGGATAAAATTAATAAAAGAACTATGAAATAAATTCAAGAGTTGAAAAAAACCCTCAAAGAATTAATTTTATTCTGTTTCGTTGGAAACATGTGTTTTTAATTAAATAATGTAACTATTTAAAACTAGCTTTATCCCGAGGCTATGCTCGCTAATATTGAATATTGATTTAAACTTACATTTATATCTTTATGTTAAGAACTACTATAAGACATATAACTTCGCTATCAGTCAAACAGTTACACTTTCAGTTATTTTAATGGAGAGCAAATAAAGTTATTATTTAATAACAGAATTAATTTTATTCTGTTTAATTTACAACCACGTACCAATGCTATATTCCTTCGTTGGTATATTACCTTTAAATACTTTCTAAATAAGATTAAGAATTTGTAATTACAATTTTGAGCATTTCAACGGTATATTATATATCTATACTACTATTCTTAGGTTCGGAGTTAAAAATAAATAAATATAATAACAAATATATGTTCGCTCTTTTCTCCTTTAGTTGGTTATCAGATTCATTCAACTTGTAGAAAACATTTTTTTATCAATGCTAATAACATGATACGGTCAATTTCGTGGAATCTACAAAATTAAAGTATTTTAGAGTAAGAAAATTCAAACATCCTATTTGACCTTTCAACATCCTATAACTATTTCAATTATAATGAAACCTAGATAATATTTTTTTTTTTTTTTTTTTTTTTTTTTTTATTGAGATATATTACAATTTGTTACAACATGAACAATAATAATATTGATAAGAGACCACATTCATACTATATATACAGAAAATAATAATAATGGTCAAATTTCATAAAATATAACATAAATTCAAATATATACAATAAAATAATAATAATAAATAAAAAACAAAACAAATCGAAACATAAACCTATTATTGAGATAAATAAAAAGTTGGCAAATAAATAAACATCTTACACACAATCATAACTATATACAATATATACAATTGCTAAAGGGACCCCAGCAAGCGCTTTTTCCTCCACTTGTGGAGGAAAAAGCGGAATCCAAGAGATCCCAGCACCTCTATCTCAGCCGCATCACTGGTCTGAGCCAGTGGAGGCTGAGTCAGGGCGCTGTAGCCACAAACATACCGTACATGAGTGGAGGATCTGACCATTGTCAGAACTCCAGTTTAAATGTTTACAATAGGTCTCGTGGCCACTGCCGTTTCAATCTTCGAGGAGGATTGTAGGGATGGGTGGTGCTGGATAGGGATTGTGCTAGAGGGTTAGGATGATGACTAAGGTTCTGATGAAATTTGGAAAATTTGGATGGTACCAGGTCTAAAACAAACGGAATATTAAGGTCATGGTGTAGGGTACAGTTGGTAACGTAATAAGGAGCATTAACTATTGTTCGGAGGACTTTGGATTGGAAGGATTGGATGCGTTTAATGTTGGAATGTTTAGCTGTCCCCCACAGTTCAAGTCCGTAGGTCCATATAGGTTTCAGTACTGTCTTGTATATTAGTAATTTGTTGTCAACTGTAAGATGAGATTTTCTGTTTAGTAGTCTGTATAACTGGCCGAATCTGCGGTTGAGTTCTTTTCTTTTTAGTCTTGTATGTGGGTTCCACGTCAGTCTTTTGTCTAGTAAAAAGCCGAGATACCGGACTGTGTCTGAGGAAGGAAGCGGTATGGAATTGAAATTAACCGTTGGACAGGATTTGCGTCGGAGGGTGAATGTGACGTGAGTGCATTTGCTTTCGTTCACCTTAATGCGCCAAGCATTGCACCAGTCTTCGACAAGGGAAAGGTGCTTTTGGAGATTTAGCGATGCTGCTTCAGGATCGGAATTGGATGATAAAATGGCTGTGTCATCAGCAAATGTTGCCAGAAAGGTATTGGGGTCGGTAGGGATATCGGCGGTGAAGAGGATGTAGAGGACGGGTCCTAAGACGCTGCCTTGAGGAACACCGGCCTCAACAGTATATTGTTCGGAAAATTCGGAACCACAGCGAACTCGGAAGGAGCGGTTGGATAAATAGGATCGAAGGATTAGATATAAGGATTGAGGTAAATGGGTTTTGAGCTTAAAGAGCAGTCCCGGGTGCCACACCCGGTCAAAAGCTTGAGCTATGTCCAGAAAGGCACCCGAACAATACTCCTTGCACTCAAGGGCGGAGGAAATGTGGTCTACAACTCGGAGTCCTTGCTGAACCGTGGAATGTTGAGGACGAAATCCGAACTGATGTGAAGGAAAATTTTGAAATTTGGCTAGGATTCGTTTTAGTAGGAGCTTTTCGAAAATTTTTGAGAGGATCGGAAGTAGGCTGATAGGTCTGTAAGATGACGTGTTGTTAGAAGGTTTGCCTGGTTTTAGGAAAAGGATCATAGTTGAATGTTTCCATAAGAGAGGAAAATAGGTAGTGCGTAGGATACAGTTATAGAGATATGTAAGGAATGTAATGGCTTTAGGTGGAAGTTGTCTTAAGATTTGGGGAGTAAGGAGATCGTATCCAGGAGATTTGCGGAGAGGAAGCTTTTTAAGAAGATATCTGACCTCAGAGGGATTAACTGCTTTAGGTGGTAAGGATAGTGGTATTGGTGACGTGAGGAACTCTTCAACTGCTGCAGTATGGGTTGGATTAAGCTCTGGATGAGGAGTAAAAACTTTGGAAAGGTGCTGTGCGAATTCCTCGGCCTTATGCTTGTCAGAAGCAGCCCAGGAACCATCACAGCGCCGGAGAGGATGGGAAATGGTGTGGGATTTTAGGATTCTCTTCGTGACATTCCACAGGGAATTGTCACGAGTCGAGAGAGAGGAGAGGTAGGTATTGTAGGATTGGGAACGGAAGATCGCCAACTCCCGCTTTAATTTTCTACAAAAAAAATTATAGGAGCGGCGATCTTCTGGGTGGCGGGTGCGTTGCCATAATGTTCTAGCTCGACGTTTGCTGTTGATGAGGTCTGTCAGGTGTTGTGGTAAATGGCTTTTGTAAGGAATTATTTGGGATTGTTTGGGAGAGGAGGCAGTCCAGGCGGCTTGTTGAATAGCGGTTGTAAAGGAATATACGGCGTCGTCAAGGTCATTTGGGGTTTTGAGAATCACTCTGAGGTCAATATCATTAGTGAGAATTTCGCGGAAGAGGTTCCAGTTGACAGGGCCCCTAATGAATGACGGTGGGATAGGTTTAGGAATAGGTGTTATGGATACATTTAGAATCAATGGACTATGATCAGAGGATAGTTCATCAAGGCGAGCTATGGAAAAATTCAGAGAGCCTAATCCGCTGTGGATGAAGAAGTCAAGGATGTCAGGATTACGGTTAGGATCTGTTGGCCAGTAGGTAGGAGAATCGGGAGGTAGGAGATGAAAGCGTCGGGAGTTGAGTGCAGACTGCAATGTCCGTCCACGAGAATTGGTGGTTCTAGAACCCCACTGTTGGTTCTTAGCGTTTAAGTCTGCACCCAAAATGAAGTGATTACCCAAGGAGTTGAGGAAGGATCCAAATTGGGCAGAGGAAATGGGATGTTTAGGAGGGCAGTATGCTGATGCGATGATAAGCGGAAAGGAAAAGGTTTTGATAACGATGGAAGTTGCTTGTAGGTAATCGTGGGCGGAAATTGGGTGTAAGTGATGGGTGAGGGATCGGCGGACTATGACAGCAGTACCGGCATGGGCTTTGCCGTCTGGATGGTCTGTCCGGTATGTCGTGTATCCTGGTATTTTAAAGTACTGTTTAGTGGTTAGTCTAGTTTCAGTAATGAGTGCAACATCAATGTTTTTGTCCTGCAGTACGGCTGTAAGTTCGGCAGTGTGAGTTCTAACACCATTCGCATTCCAAAGGAGAATGGATAAGGAATTAGGTGAGGTCATTTATGGTTTTTTTAAGGCAGGAATGAGATTTGTTACGAAATTCGTTAGGAGTGATATTAGGGGCATAACAAGGGATTTAATTTCGGAAATAAAGGATGACATCAAACTGGTTAGGTCTGTGGCGTTTGAAGGAGGAGGAATATGAGAGATTTGTGGTGGATTAGGATTCTTGGGATTGGTTACATTTTGAGAAAGAGGTATATGTGGAATGGATTGAGGTACATTTTGTAGTTCCGGCAGGGCCACGGCTTCAGTACTTTGATTCCCACCTCCAAGTAAGTGGGCAAATGATACATTGGCATCAATAAGTTTTGAGGGTTCTCTTCTGTTTCTTACTTGTCTTGCTGTTTCATCCAGTACTTGAGGTTTTTGAAACCTGGTCCTCAGCTCCTTATAGATTTGGCATCCTTTATAGTTGGCCGGGTGGTCCTTCAGGCAATGAGCACATACAGCTGGTGTTGATTTTGGTTTTGTACACTCCACAGACTTGTGCTGTTCACCGCATTTCACGCATCGAGGTATGTGATGACAATAACTTTTAGTATGACCATATGCTTGACAATTATGGCACTGAATTATCTCTCTCTTTGTGTAAGGTTTTTCAACTCTTACACTGGAATAGTACAATCTATTGAGGTCATAGATTTTTTCAACTCCTTCAGCTGGTTCCAAATCCACAAAAAAGAGAGGTAGAGGAATTTTATCCTTTAGGACGTTAGTGACTTGCCGCACTTTATAGCCCATCTCCGTTAGTTCTTCTTTAATAGCTTCAACTGGTGTCGAGGGGTGTAAGTTTCTGATTACAACCCTTAAAGCTCTCTCTTGGCGTAGCTGATAAGTATGGAAATCTGCTTTGGTTTCAGTTAGGTATTTCACTATTTTTCTATATGTCTCGGCAGAAGTAGGAGATATTTTGGTATCATTGATTCTACTCATACAGTAGTAGCTGGTAGATTCGGTAAATTTGTTCAATTGCGCACACAACAACTGGAAATTTCTAATATTTTTGACAAATATTGGAGGAGGCCGTGGTTCACTAGGTATAGGAGTAGATTCCATGTTTTCTTTTTCATTATGTAAAATCTGAAAAGGATTTGGGGTGAAAAACGGCGATTCGTCAGTCATCCCTTGTGACGATGTGCCAGGTTGTGGTTCAGATTCTGAATTAGTACCGGAAGGGGTTGCTTGTAGATTTAATCTTTTATTAGTATCACGGCGGGGTCTTTGTTTTGTAGGTGACGGGATTGAACCACTAGATCTAGATCTTTTAGTTGAAGCTTTGGAGGACATTACTTGATGATAATATCGCATTTCATGTATAGAAAGTAATTAAATAATAACCAGATGTGGGAAAAAAACAATAACTTAAAAAAAGTTAAGCAAGACCAGCCTTGCCGGGCTATTGGCAATCAGCTGATATGAAGAGGTGACTCAGCATTCACTTTACACTGTAAATTATATCACAACTTACCGCTGTTTGCTCCAATAATAACTGTTGTTGTTATCCTGAAGTCTGATGATGTTTTCAAGACTGTGCTGAAGTGAAATCCAACTGTAAAAGCAAGAAATCCGAGAGCCGACTTGAAATATGACTGCTATACTCACGCGCATGCGCAGAACTAGATAATATTAAAGCCCATTATCTGCCTATTAAAGCCCAATTTTACAACGATTTAGAGAGTTTAATCAAAATCTTTACAGTCGTTTTGGAGAAATTTTTAAAAAGGAGCAAAGTGCTTGAGTATAACATCTCAGGCATAAACGCTTCTAAATTAAATTTTTTTAGTTTTGTACAAATTATCATTTTTGAGCTAGACTTAGTCTTTTTTGCAGGACTTGAACGTTTGGAATCAGGGAACTCTAAAACGTATGATGAAAACTATATTTCGAAAATTTTTACTATCGCAATACTTTCTCTTAATATCTATTTCATATATACATATAATCTAGGATGTATAAGAAGTAATTATTTCGTTTATTAATCGGTCAAAATAAAATAAAAATATTTTCACTTACTTATAAATGAAAAATTACTGGGGAAAGTATTGCTATCGTGAAAATTTTCAATTGTTTTCCAATGTTCAACGGAAACACACGTTTTATGTTCCCCTGATCCATATGACCAAGTTCGACAAAAGGTCTGTGTACGTGTTAGTGTGTCCGAGTCAGTAAGTCTAGCACTAAAACGAAAAATCGTACTAAACTGAGATTTTATATTTAATACAACTTTTTTATGAGACAGGCGAACCAAAAGTGAATGCAGGGTCGACAGACCTCAGCACATAGCGTGATGTCTGGGCGACTTTCTCTGATCTAACAGGTGCTCTTAGTCATTGGGCTGTGGGCCGTCTACGCAACTGGGGGCATTGTACCGTAAAGCCATAATCTATGTGCAAAATGGAACAAAATATTGCTGACAAAAACTGCACATAAGTTTCATCATTTAATTTGTCATTATTTCAATATGATAATAATATCATATTTTCTTTTAAAGAGCTTAAAATTGGTAAACCTTAAATCAAAAGCTGCGTGTTTTACGAGTCGCACTCTCGAAGAAACAGCTAAGTAAGGCTATTAAAAAGACAAATCACTATCCATAAGACCGAAAACCTAATCACTGAATTAGCGATGAAAAAATTAAAACATGCAACGGAAGAAAAAATTAGAGACACTCAAGGAAAATTAGCTAATGAGTCTGAGAAGTTTAATTGGAATTAAAGTGGTGATATTAACCTTTCTCCCCCATTCCTTAAAATTCCGACAAACACTCAAGATGATAAAGTAAAATTACAGGGTCGAGAAACTTGCACGTACATTTTATACAAATTATATAATTTAGTGTGAAGTGAGAATGGTTGACTGTGTGAATATAAGGGAGAAGTTAGTTCATGGTGGAGTCAAAAGAAAACACAATTAAGTATAAACTTATTTTTCTGGTGCCGAAGTTTCGGCCTAAATTGTGGGATTTCTTCAGAGCGTTTGAAGGCCCTCTTGAGGTTTTGTTGGTTGTGACGCTCTCCTTCAAAGGCTTACAATTTAGGCCGAAACTTCGCGACCAATAAATTAAGTTTATACTTGATTGTGTCTTCTTGTGACTGCACAAGAACTAACTAAACTGGACTAACTTCCCCCTTAGATTATTTATTAGTTGAGAGAAAACACTTTATTTATTTATAATATGCCCAACTGCCTTTTCAACACAATGAAATACAAATATTTTAATACAAACAAAGAAAAAACTCTATCGGAACTATTTTGCACATTTTCATATTAAAAAAAATACACATGCCCCTAATAGGATACCATACATGTGGTAGTGGATGATAAAATGGGAGTCTTATATTATATTGTATTTTCTTTATGATGGGGTAATTGTTAGGACATTTTTCCAGTTTCAGGCATTCTGTCGCTGACACCTGGGACTCCACCCAGAGGTGCATAATAGATGTTAAGCATAAGTACGTTAACATTGTTAATTAAAATAATTATTTTAATCGATATACATTGTTGTAATGTCTAATGGATTATTGTTTGAAGTAATCATAATTAGAGTATAAAGGGTTGCTGAGTCATGACTAATAACTTCTGAAGAAGTTTGAACTAGACGTAAAGTGAGGTCTGATATTAAAAGGAAAATTTATTTTAACAAATTAAGCATACGAATGAAATCTAACTAAAATATGAAATAATAGCTGTTGCCCGCGACTTCGTCTGCGTCAATTTATATTATTATAATCACGATTAAGTAGTTTTTAAGAGAATATATTTTAAAGTATTTGTGGTAGAAGAACTTACTGATTTTCTGCGCAACCCGATCCTGACAATTGTTGGTATAGTTGGCCGTGTGACAAGCAGTATTGACTTAAATCGTCGATCCCTACGTTTTTTAATGTTTGTCCCAGTGATTTACGGCAATTTTTATGTTCTGTAATTGTTACGGCAAAAGATAAAATAACGGGAAATTGAATTATTTTAAAATTAAAAGGTAAATCATATGGAATCATTGGGATCAGAGAATAATTTTCCCCGTTTTTTTCATATTTTCCACTAATTATTCATTCATATTGATCCGCAGCGTGATGTTATATTGCCTACAGCGTTCCTCGATAAATGGACTATCCAACATAAAAAGAATTTTTCAATTCGAACCAATAGTTTCTGAGATTAGCGTTTAAAAAACTCTTCAGCTTCATAATATTAGTATAGATTACTGATTTATTCAATAAATATAAACAAAACAAAATTTTAAAGACATTTTAACTGAGTACCCAGAGTTCACATTAAATATACTTCGACATCAATCATGAATAAGCCTGATAAATCCAAAAACATTTTGATAGATACACCAACCTTTCAAATTTTTAGTTACCAGAGAAATGTTGAATTTTAATGTAATAAAAAATAATGGGGTCTATATAAAAATTAAAAAAATGACCGTTTTATCATGTTCAAGATTTCAAAGGAATGTAAATATTTTAATCCTATTTAACACTTACCAATATTAAATATGAGATTCAATTAGATTGTCACCTCTGATGAAAAGTTGTTTTACTAGAGAAACCGGAACACCCGTGAGCAACAGCTAAATCGCGGTCAACAAACAGCTCTCCCGGTTGCTGCAAGAGGGTAATTTGAAAAAAAAAATTTGTAATTTGGAAGGTGTTATTCATCAAGTATTGGTTCCTGATGGATGCTATATGAATTCTGAACACTACTAGGAATAACTGGAAAGATAGTACGCGAAGTTATTATACTGCTTTGATCAACCGAAAAGGAGATTTATTCCAACTAGATAATGCTCGTCCTCACACATCTTGTCGAACAAAAGAACAGTTTAAAGAGCTTAATAAGTTTAAACTCCTGCATCATCCACCATATTGTCCAGACCTCGCAAGATTGGATCACTGCATACTTCAGTTCATAGGCCATTTTCTTCACGGGAAAAAGTGATAAATAATTAGGAGAAGGCTAATGATGGTAGATAACAATGGAATATACTTAAAATTGCAGTATTATTTGTGCTTTACATCAAAGAAATGATAATATATATATTTGGTCGAAAAACGATTTTTTTTCTCCTCCATTATATAAAACCTGTACAATGCATATTGCGTACTTCATTGGCCGTATGAGCATCTGATAAGTATAAAGCACATTGCTAAGTAACTATACCTAGAAAAGAGTTTATCAAGCAGCTTTTCTCATCCTCTTAGTCATCAAACTGTTCAGCTAATAGCTTGGGAGGACCTGTTCTGCCGAAGAGTGTGGTAATGCAGCTGGGAAAGTCCTTCAGGATATAATATCCCGCTCCAGGCTACTGGGGCAATAGGTGTGCAATGTTCATTATCCTGGAATGCAGTCATTCCAACTATTAACGGAATATTAAATCCCACTAAATTATTATCTACGTCAGAGAGCGGCATTATTCGAGGGAAAAGGATTTAACAGTCTCGTCAGGCCACATATTGCTATCTTCATTATTTTTCAGAAGGAAAAAAAAACACAGACGTAGATTAGAATATGTAAAAAATAAAGAACTCTAAAATTACCCTATTAAAGTCAACCTTTATCACTCATATAATAATTACGTGGGATTGCAATAAAAACAATTTAATTGTTCCATGTTAGGAATGAAGCGGTTTAAGAACCTCATCTGGCTACTATATTTATTTGTCATAATAAAAGTAAGAATTAATTGCTATTTCGATTACAGTTTAATAGATATAATATATATTTTTTAAATTTAACATGTAAAACAAGAAGTTTTCTTGTAACAATTTAAGAAAAATTAATAATTTTGTTATGTGGAGCATCGTCCATCAATCATTCCTCAAGATTGAATAAGGTAGATTGAACAGTATGATAAAATGTACTATGATTCAAAAGATCATGTTAGATCAAAAAAAAAAAATAATAAACGAAAACCAATATGATTTTGTAAAAATTTATATAATTGTTTGTGTATATGTATATAAATATAAATTTAGTATCATGTTAATTTGAGGAACACATTAAATAATGGCATGAAACACTTGTTGAGTAACTAACCATTGGCAGCACTCAAAACTAAAATATTAAATTCAAGTTAAATGTTTTTCCTTGAGATGATAAATTTTAAAAATGTGAATTTACATCACCTGTGATTCTGAATAATGAATATTTTTCTCACAACAACAACAGCTGAAATTGTAGGTTAAAGAAATAGCATAAAGTTAAATTAAGAAATCTTTAAATTTAACACGCTGAATAACCGTATCACTTTCGTCAACATTTTAATTACTTTTACCTTAACTGTTATTATAATTATTAAAATAATTAAATTAACATTAATATATATAATCGTATTTTTATTATTATTATTAATATATATATATATATATATATATATATATATATATAAAGACATCTAAGGACCACCACGGTGATTGTATTACAGCTGTTGCCTTCCATTTCTGGTGACCTTGGTTGATTTTTGGGCGCTAGCTATCCTGTCGATACCTTAAGCTTTTCTGTTAGCCAAGTAGCCTTTCATTTTTCTGCTGAAATGAGAACCCTAGGCTTATTGATTGACCGGGTGGCGGTCAATGAATGAAACAATTAAGTAGTTACAATTTATTTTCTGCCAACGTTTGGACCCCCCGTAGTGGATTGAAACACAGTTGAAACAGTTTCCATTCGCCTACAATACGCCCTGATAATGAACCACTATGAGATTCGAAACGTTGGCAAAAATAAATTGTTGCAACTACTTAATTGTTTCATTCATTGACCGCCACTCGTACTAATTCCTTCTAGAAAAATATATTTACTTGATAACTGACAAACTTAGGGTCAAAAAAACAAACGGACCCTTTTACATCATTAAATGAATTGAGGAGTAAAGGTATATATTATTCTATAGAAATGTAAAGAATCAGAAATGTAAATAATCATTTACTACTTATATCATTATCGAGGGATATTATGTTATATTACTTTGTAAAGCAAGTCATAAAGGTTATATGCCTTAATATACTATTTATTTATATTGTAAGGATGAACATAAAAACTAACATGAACTTAAAATCCATGCTTGTGACCACGATCCATGTTTCAGGATAATAAAATAAAAACGATTCAAAGGTATATGCACTAATGTAGAAATTCAAAGGAGGTAATGAAACCGTTCAATTTAGATTTTAAAAAAATAAATAAAAAAACATACTGCCCAGGAAGTACGAAAGTTTTCGACCTCGACTACCAGACACGTTGGCGAATTGTGGCGACAAGGTCGGCGAGACAACTCGCCACGGGATATTTAAACGTGACTTGGAGAAATCAAACCATTGTCTCTTCTTAATTTCTCGGAGATTGGATTGAACAGAGTTTATTTCATGGACAATAATGGTTCTTAATAAACATAAAACCTAATACAATAAATTTTAATCTTCAAATATAAATTAATTTAATAATTGGTTTGTCCTGAAACAGACAAACAGTTCTAAATGATTTATACCTGCTTTATAAATTAAAATAATTTCTATTGTCTCGAAAATGTCTTTCTGACAACAATAGCTTTTCCTCGACGGCCGATTTGCTTACATTGAGTTTCACTACAAGTTCTCGAACAGTTTTTCTGGGATTTTCTTCCATTAAAGCTTTGCTTGTTCTTCCAAGACCTTCTTTGCCATCTAGTCTAAAATCTCCCTCTCGTAGTTTTTAGAATAGAAAATAATTTTTATTCTGTGACAGAGTCCCTTAAGAACAACTGATATGAACAATTAAGATAAACAATGTTTCTGGTCAAAAGACCTATGGAACATAATTAATTCTATTTTACGATGATATAAGGAAAAAAAGAGAGGACAAAAAGTATACAATAAAACAGAAGAGTAAAATAAATAAATAACTTCTGATAGATATAAGTGTCGAACAAAACTAAAACTAAAAATGAATTTATTAACTAAGTTAAATATATAAACAAAAAAGTTATAAAGTTAAAGTTAATTGATTTAAAATATAAGCCTCAATTGAGCGTCAAATGTAAATAATTTTGTATATCGAAGGGTATATAAAGAAAAGTCTAAAATCCTGCATATTTTCTGCACAACCCAATACTAATATAATGAAAATATTTTCTCTTGAAACTTACATGATATCAACTAACAGAAAAATTAAAGTGCATTCTATTAAATATATCTTTGTTAAATTATTGAAGGTGTAGTAAAATTACATTTTTATATAATAGCAGGGAACATTAATTATGTATATTAAATAGACAATGTTAGTATTTAATAGTAATTGGTTTGATTGTATTTTAAGGATGGGAGAAGAACTTTATAAATAGAATAGAGCTGATCAAAAATTTATAAATAAATTTTGGAAAAATTAAATAAAAATCCGTGTTTTTCAACATCTAGTAATCATGATAATTCTCCCGCTTTGAGTAATAACTAAATATTTTACAAAATTATGAGCTATATCTTATTTATTAATCTAATATTTATCTGTGGTATATAATAGAATTGCAAAGTTTTATTAATCGACAATTAAGATATAAAGGTATACAAAAGAAATAAGAATGGAATTAGTTTATAAATAAAAAAAAAAAAAAAAAAAATAATAATACATTGTTTCTTACATCTCATGCTCCATTGTTTTCAACCATAAATAATATAAAAATTAAATAAATACTTTCAACAGCCATAAAGAATGGAATGGACTAGCTTCACAATCGCAATCGCAACAGAGCGCAGTGGTCAATGCACCTAGTGGGCAGGGCAGGGTTGCAGCTAGCTTCTGATGCAACGGTGCGTTCCTCCTGTCCTCGGACCCAGTTAGTATCATGCGAGGATTATGAAGCATTTATCCCTCGTGATACCTCTCCGACAAATAACATCAAGATTATTGATTATAAGTAAACACTGGATTTTAAGATTCAACATAACTTCTACGGAAATCTTGAAAAGAGCGTTCTGGTGAGACTAGTTTTAAAATGAACGAAATTTTATATTTTGAGGTAAATATTTTTCTATTTTACATAGCTTCCTAAAAAAACAAAAACAAGGAAAACAGATCGAACAATGGTTGTACAAATATAATTAAAACAATGACGATAAAGATAGCCAAAACCCATATTTTAAGATTAACCATCTTAACAAAATAATTTTAAAATTGAAGTTATATTTATTTTATTCCACCGATCCCAACCCTAACATAACTACTTCCTAATCGTTACTTCCAACTCCGTTCTATTCCTAATAGCTTGATTTAATAGCTAAGATATTACATTAAATATTTTTCATCATATATTTGTTTCTTGGGATTGATCCAATAAATTGACCATATTCTTTATTTAGATCCAGAAATGCCACATATAATACATGTTCTTGTTTATGTCTCATGCTCTCATGTATTCTTCATAAAATCAAGAGGTCGTCTAGAGTCTGCCTTCCTGGAGGAAATCCTGTAAATAGTTCCACCTCGACCAAGTAAGTTTATAGGTCTGTAATTTTAATGGTTGGAAAAACCACCTTTCTTATTAAAAGGGACAGAAATGCTGAATTCCCGATATATCGAAATTATTGGTATCCGATAATTTTTGAGGAGTTGCTGGAGAAACTAAGTAAGATATCGTTATCAAAAGTTTGATAATTCAGATGTTTTTTATATTTTAAATTGAATAGCATTTTCCACCTTGTCTCCACCAATTCAAGGCACTGTATATTAACTTAGACATAATCATTTGCTACGAATCTATCTTCTGTGTATATGAAATAAGTAAGGTATCAATGTGTATGATAGACAGTATATATTTTTATTTATTTTTTATAGTATACCGTCAAAAAAAATATTATCTTACACACAAAATTTTAAAACTGATTGTTGTGGATAATAATATAATATATTATTTAATAAAACACACGTTTCGATCGAAACACATTTAAATTAACTCTTTAACCATTTTTCTTTTACTTACATATAAATTTCATCCCTAATTGTATTTGAAACGCATCCAATAATTTCAATCCAAAGTCCTTCGAACAATAGTTGGTGCTCCTTATTATGTTACCAACTGTACCCTACACCACGCCATTTATTTTAGACCTGGTGCCATCGAAATTTTCCAAATTTCATCAGAACCTTAACCCTTTATTACAATCCCTATCCAGCTCCACCCATCCCTACAACCCTCCTTGAAGATTGAAACAGCAGTGGCCGCGAGACCTATTGTAAACATTTAAACTGGAGTTCTGACAATGGTCAGATCCTCCACTCATGTACGGTATGTTTGTGGCTACAGCGCCCTAACTCAGCCTCCACTATATATAGTTATGATTGTGTGTATGATGTTAATTCATTTCTCATTTTTATTTATCCCAATTATAGGTTGTTGTTTTTTGTATATATATTATATTTTATTTAATTTGACTTTATAATTATTTTCTGTATATATAGTATGGATGTAGTCTCATATCACTATTACTATTGTTTATTTAGAAACAAATTGTAATATATCTCAATAAATATTTGTAAAAAAATTATATTTTAAAATTTTTACATTGATTTTAACAACGGTGGTAAGTGAAAGTCGTGTGTTGTGCGCACAAGATTTTTCAAATAAGTGCCTTCATTACCTAAAGCTCTTCAAAGGTATTTTTACTTGATTTAATCTTTCCGTATATGATAAAAAATGCGGAGAAGATGGTATGTTTTATCACACATTTCTGAAATCTTGGTGAATTTTCTTTAGTAATTGGTGAAGATGGATATGCTATCCTATGCTAATCCTCTTCATTCGCCTCTTATCTGCGCCTATTCCTTTTTTTCTTCAGCCCTTTATAATGATGAATAAATAAACATTAAGAATAAGAAGAGGTTTAGCAGAATTCGGTTTATGGTCGCTTCATTGGTTTTAGTTTTCATTACTTAGGAGGTTTGGCAGAAAACATTAGATCATTAATGGTTATTATAGGATGGCCTTGAAGAAGCCTACCTCATCTAATTGGGAACGACCTGGGCTAGGAAGTGGCTACCTTCAGTTCCACGGTGATGTAACCTCACAATGACCAATCTCTAACCATTACCAAATCCGTTAGCAATGGACCACTACGATTCTGTTTCCTTTTTCTAAAACAAACAATAAACTAAGCGGTCGCGATTTCGGATTATGCAATCCTTAACATGAAAGTTTAAAAAAAAATGGTAATTATTCTTTTAGTACATTACAATCCCCCAATAATAATTATTAATTTGATGATTAAGTGATATAGACGATACAAATGATACATATTTGTATAAAAAATATTTTAAGCAAAGTATAGCACAATATAATGCATAAATTCAAATTCAGGGCTGTTTGAAATCCAACCCCTTAGATTTAAAACAGCCATGTACCGTATTTGCGGTAATGAATTTACAAATATTCACAAGCAAATAAAAAGTGTTGTTTAACTCTTCAAGATTTTTCATATCTAATATATTCTATTCCGGTGAAGAATCCTCCGTTCCAGTATCAATATATGATTCGAGGTATCTCTAGGGGTATCCAGATACCAGCAATCTAGCATCAAATGTTTTAAACCACCAATGATAAATCGGCTGCACCATCAAAAAACGTAATCCGCCGTTACTACATAAGTAATCTTCACTGTACAATTTTAATGAGTCATTAAAATAACTAAAATAAATAAAGTAACTCTCAAAAGACTTACTGCCCTCAATTAATAAATGAATGAAAAAAAAAAAAACTTTATTCTGGGACAAGGTCCCTTAAGAATAACATATATGAACAAGAAAAATACGAATTACCACTACCCAAAGAACACAAAAAAACTAAAAGCATTAATGATTACTATAAATATATACAATTGTCTTTAAATGATCAAAAGAGATATAGAAAAAATTACAATAAGATTATAGTATAATATAAAATTTAAAAACAACAAAACAATATAATAAATAAAAATAAGAATGAAAATAGACTTTACATAATTAATAATGGAGACACTGCCAATTTTACATTATTTTCAGGTTCTGGGTAATTATACCTACAAATAAATCTGTGAACGTGGCTGTAATTTAAATTAAGATCACTTCCAATATCTCTAGACAATCCTTGAATAGGCAAGATTAACATAAAATGGCAAACTATAAACAAGATGAAACATTGAGAACACATGAAGATTCCAAGAACCCTAAACCTGTCCCAAAAGTACCGGCAAACAATCAACCCCTGCCGAAATCAGTAATAAGTGTTGTGTAACGCTTAATTTTAATTAGAATTAATGTAATTTTTAAGGGTTGTGGTAAAGTATAATTACAAGTTATATTAATATTATAATTTTTAAAAAACAAAAACAAAGCGTAACTTTTCCCTTATATATAATGAGTCAACCGTCAATATTAACAATAACATAAAACAGAAAAAACTCAAATACGAAACCGGTTTCAAAAGTACCGGTAAACAAGTCAATGTCCTCTTATTACAGAAGTTGGTATTAAGCAATAGTAAATTTCACTTACAATTACTAATTACTTGAACAGGAATAGCAATAATAAAATTACAATTACAAATCATTGTAATAAGAAGTATATTACTTAAAGATACAACGATTCCAATGTTACATAATTTTATTTTATAGAATAAATTTTAACTCAATCGCAAATAATTATACTGGATAGTTGCGACTATTTAACGCCAGAATGACACTTAAAAGTAATTATCCAAAACATTTATTTTCTAAACTACTTACTACTAAACAAAAAAATGTTTTTAACTTGGCTTTAAACAGTTATTGTTACTGTGATTGCAATAACTAAGTGTTAAGAAGCAAATTGCTATAGTGATTCCTTATCATCAAGAAGGAATAGTAATTAAGAACGTGAATTATAATTACAGCAATTAAAGGATTGCATTACAATTACGTCACAAGAATAGTTTCATTGTGCTTAAGTACCAATAACTTCTATTTGATTGTTCTTTTAAAATACCTTTTATAAGAATTTCAACACTTTCTGTATATTTCTATAGTTGAGGAGAACAAATCTGTAGAAGATGGAGGTGCTATCTCAACGTTAAAGGAAAAAATATTCTTATTAATTAGTTCCAATCAATGGCCTTTATTTTATATATTTTGCATCTATTTACATATACATATAGGTTATACAAATTAACAAAATAAACTTCTTTTTTTTATTACTTTAGCCATTCAAGATTAAAAAGATAACGATTACGGTCTATTATCCTTGAATAAAACGAGTATGGAAATGATAATTACGGAAAAGGCAAAAAAAATCGAATCTCTCAGTATATAATAGTTATTTTATAGGGGGCCAAGTCTATTTAATAATTTTATGACATAAATGCAACCAATACACTCGTCAATTCTTATCAGTAGTACATTTAAATCAACAGTTTTCTAGAGATATAAGGAAATCCTAATAAAGAAAAATAACGAAGAACTAAACCGAATAAAAGAAAAAATTACGGTGACCTTTGATTAAGCTATTCAAAAATTACTTTAAAAATAAATGTAGTTCTTGCTTATTATGATTGAAGAGAAAAAATATACTCATACCAATAAGAAGAGTTAAGAGACTATCATTTCATACAAAATATATATAGTCGGCATTCAACTATAACACTAATGTTAATGTTTCATATTAATAATCATAAAAATATGGGTTTCAAACAAATTAACAACACAATAGTAGGTCGTGGATTTAAATCCGGAAGACGGTTCTAAGTAAAACGTTTATGCCAAATTTGTGCTATGTCAGATACTCGTTAAAGATCCTAATTAAAACCCTAAAGATCCTAATTAATTAATGCTGGGTGACCAAAATTTAGCACTCCCCCTGTAACATCGCCCGATTAGCTTCTATATAAATATAATTCTTGTTATTTTGATTGAAAGAGGAAAATTGAATAATATAGAGAAATATTCATATTTGATTTTAAAATAAGATCATATCATATCTTAATGCAAGGGCTTGACTATTTATTGATCAGTATTTACGCGCCCTATCTAATAAAAACTACAAGCTAAGAAAACAAAGCCACTCATTAATCCAATCAAGAGAAATTAATCAATTTTATTTACTTAGAAGAAAAAAAGGAATATGAAGAACTTACATTTATTGTTTCACATCGACGATGAATGCATACAAGTATGAAAGGCTTTAATATGAAATAAATATAATTTTAATTTACCATATATACAGCAGACAAATCGATTACTTACGAAATAAGCTGTTAAATAACAGTTCACGGAATAAAGAATTATCGACTGTGGTAAGAGAAAACAGTTCCTTCCTGACTTCTTTGGTAAAATTACGTAACTAAACTCTATGGCAATCGCTTCTATTATTCGATACCGCACACCAATAAGAATCATTTCATCCAAAATATATATAGCCGGCATATAACTAAAACACAACAAGCGATCCATGTTAATTTATCATATTAATGATAAAAAAAATATGGGTTACGAACAAAATAACAACACAATAGTAGGTCGCGGATTCAAACCTGGCAGATGGCTCTAGGTAAAATGTTTATGCCAAACTTATGCTATATCAGATACTCGTTAAAGATCCCTATTCTAATTAAAGCTGGTTAGCAAAATTTAGCACTCCCACAGTAGCATCGCCCGATGAGCCACAGTAGCATTAATCGGAAACAGTCAGCCTTCAGATTCTGCTCAAGATTCACAGACTCAACAAAACGCAAAAGAAATATGGAACAAAATCCAATAAAGAAGTATAATTATTTGGAGGATCTGGAAACAGCAGTCAGGACCAGCTGACTCCGGTTTTACGGGGAAAATGGTCAGAATGAAGAATGAGAGACTATACAAGAAAATTTTTAGCAACATCTGCAGCTATAGAATTATGGGGAAATGTAAAAAAAAAAAAAAGAAGAAAAAAAAAAGAGAAACTGGGCAAGCTAAAAATAAAAATCAAGGAGTTGAATAGAGAGTTTTTTTAGAAAAAAAAAATAATGGAGTGTTAGGGTTCTTGTAGGGAAGAGGAATAGAATGTACTAAGAAAGAGCGAGAGGATGAACAAGTTTTGGAATATATGTATAGGTATATGTATGTATGTGTGTGTGTACATATATATATATATATATATATATATATATATATATATATATATATATATATATATATATTGTGTGTGTGTGTGTGTGTGTGTGTGTGTGTGTGTGTATTTATTGTATAGTGGGTGTTCCACAACAATGAAACTAACATGTAAATTCTTACAGAAAGGACCATTAAATTATGCCTAGAACATGAACAGTAAAACTAGGTAACTGCTTTACACATATCACCAGTGAATTTTTTCGACAACAAAAATAAATTGAATATCAGAAAAATTTGTATATCTATTTCGTTTTATCTAAACACTGTATTTTATTTATTTGTTGTAAGAATTCACTACTCCGTTATCATATCGTTTTGCAGTTACCTATATACACACACCAGCACAAACGGCTGAAGAGACAGGTAGAGAGAAGAGGTAAGATGCCCCTCCTTAGAAAGCCAGCACATACCAGGTCACTACCCAGTCCCACGGTGTCCAGTCTACCTCAGGTGTAGCCTTACCTTACCTTACCTTACGCCTCATCAGATCTACCAATATCCTCTAAGAGAGACTAAGAGTTGGAGTCATATTCAAGTCAAAACATTTTACTACCACTTCACCTATACATCGTAAGAAGATATATTTTAACCATGAAAATTTTTGACACCAAACCCAAAAAATAGTTCTATGTTTGGGGTGTATGATTGTAATAAGGGAAGCTCAAAAACTAAATGTCGTAAGATAGTAAGGTGGTTTTTTTAAACATAATTGTTAATTTTATATTTATTACGAGTTAAGCCGATATTTGCATAAGTTCTGAAAAATAAAAGACTTCATTATTTTTCTTTATTGTCACATTATATTTTCCAACATAGTGGATATAATCAGTTGACCGTTGAGAATTACTAGAAGGAAGGAGTCCGGGTGGCGATCAGTGAATGAAGCAATTAAATAGTAACAATTTATTTTCTGCCTTCATCATATTTGATGAACACTATGATGAAGACATAAAGTGATTGGTTGAAACTACTTAATTGCTTCATTCACTGATCGCCACCCGGACTAATTCTTTCTAGTATATTTTCCAACGTTGATACATTTTCACGCAGTGATTCATCTTTAAAATTCCTTACTTACTTTTGTTACAGTCTGTTTACATGCTTATATAATATCACAGATAAGGTGCAGCTATTAACGAATGAACAAAAGAAAATCTTAAAAAGTTTTCCTTTTTTTAATTATATTCTCTTTATAGTTTTACAGATTGTTGTTAATAATTGCTGCTTTGAAGTCTAATTATACTTTTTTATTTCCTTTTCCCTTTCTTTGTGCTACATTTGTCTTTGGAATACAACGTCCATTACGTTTGCATGGACCGACAAAGGTTAAATTCATGTTCTAACAATAGAAAGTTGAGTCAGTTTATGTCCTTTTAATTAGGTATGTAAATGTATGCGAATATGATTTTAATATCTGTATTTTCTTTTCTGTTTTATGTAATTATTTGTTTAAGCTATTATTTCTATTTGTTTATTTCATTTTATTTTTTGTTTTATTGCTCTTATTTTTTTTATTTTCTTAGTCAGGTTTTCTTAATTTTTTTCTAACAATAAAAAAAATTGTACAAAACAAATTTTAGCAAATAAGTAGCGCATTGCAATGGAGTTCCATTCAATGTTTTAAAACTGTGCAGATGTATTTTAAAAAAATCTCAAGGTATGGACTGTTAAGCAATATTTATTTTTTTAAAAATAATTAACTACAATATTTTTTATAATTATTTCTATTAATTCATTGCAAGTTTTATTTTTCACGAATAAATTGTAATTTTATACAATACTGTTATAAAATTATTTACAACTCATGTATCCAATAAAATAAACTCTCCATTAAAAAATGTATTCTATGTAAATAAAGATTGATAGTGTATAAAAAAAAAAAAAGTTATGCGGTCTAAATCAGCTGTCTTTAATTTATATCAAGTAACCTAAAACACCTTGTACATAACAGTTTTAAGGCCAAAAGTCACTGATTCAAACCTGCAGTTGTTCTAGGATTTTTTAATGGGAGTGAAAAATCCTTAGTTATGTTGTTGTTCGGCGGGGACGTTAAAAGGCGATCACGAACCTGTGTGATGCCAGGTACTCGTTAAAGATATCCTAATTAAACCTGGATAGGCAAAATTTAGGAAACCCACTGTAGCATCGTCGGATTAGCCACAGTAGTATAAAGTGACGTAAAATGAACCAACAAAAACCTTAAGAAAAATTGTAAGAGCACTGCGAAATTATTTAATCAATAAATTTAAATAATATATATAATATTATCGTCAAAAGATATGTATATATATATATATATATGGGCATGAGCATATGTCTCTTTTATTATTTAATATTAAATTTCTGAATAAATAATAATAATGAATAAATAAAAACTATTTGAGGAAACTATAAACTTTTATTTCACTTTGTTTGTACTCTTCAGTACAATTTATTTTTCTTATCACCTTTATATTTGTGTTCCACTGTTGGTTGTTATCTTTGTTTTTTGTTTTTCTTATAGCCCTGAAGAAGGCCTATAATTTAGGCCGAAACGTCGGCACCAATAAATTAAGTTTACGCTTGATTGCGTGTTAAATTGACTGCACCCTGAACCAACTTCTCTCATATATACACACAGTGAACCATTGTCACTTCATCATCAATATAAACTTTTATTCTAAACTGTATGTAACAATGTAAAGTAGGTATGTAAACATCATAACAACGCAATAAGGTGAAGTCAAGGTAGATAAGTAATTAATGCGCATAAGTAACTGATGACGTAATTTTCCTATTACAATCGATTCCTAATTACTCACAATCTTCACATTCCGATATCATCAACAGCCTTGGATGCCCCGTGCAAGAAGAGGCCTGGATGCAGTATTCATCCTCTTCATTACAAAAGCCCAGTAAGTGCGGTGTAACCTTGGATCTGGGGTCCTTTCATTTTCGATCGGGGGCGTCATCTTCCTTGCGTAAACCTAGGGACTTCAATCAGTTCCATCTCGCTTTACGCAATAGTTGCCAGGCAATATAACTCCCTTCAATGATATGTCAATCGAAAAGAAGAACAAGAGCGAATAAATGTAATAAGAAATGTTCCTAAGGTTGTTTTTGGTTATTTATAGAAATATTCGAGTATTTTTGAATGAGAATTGCATCGCGTAGCCTTCAATAAAAAAGGTATGCTAAGCGTGAATCATATATTATCAGTCATGTCTTCCTGTTACGACACTTGAAATCTTATGCGCCGTTCCTACTTAATAAATTTGTATTCATCATTTATCTTTGTATTCATAGGATTATTATAATAATTACTATTTCAGATAGATAGCATGGTTATATTCGTTGGCTACCTTTGTTCAACAGATCACCAATCAAGGATACTTTTCAGCCAAGTCAGGACTTTAATCAAGAATTTATCATAATTTTAATTATTAACGTTTATTTATATCACAATATTAAGATAAACTAGCTGCCAACGGGTAATACTCAATGGAAGTTGGGGCTTACCTTACTTTAAATACAATTAAATCCATCAAATCAAAGTTTTTATTACTTGAAAATAATTTTACTTTCACTAACCTATATATGAAATACATACTAAGGGGAAGAATTGCGATCGTTAAAATTTTCGAATTTCAGTTTTCAACAGAAATACACGTTTTAGGGCCCCTTGAGTCCAAATAACCAAGTCCTAAAAAAAGGTCTGTGTGTATGTGGTAAGTCTAATGAGAAAACGATAAGTAGTATAAAACTGAAATTTCATATTTTGAGTGCGTCTATGTTTCAGATGTTATTATTTATTTATTTATTTAACGTCACTTTATGCTACTATGGCTAATCGGACGATGCTACAGTGGGAGTCCTAAATTTTGCCTATCCAGATTTAATTAGGATAGGGATCTTTAAACGAGTACCTGACATCGCACAGGCTCGGAACCACCTTTTAACGTCCCCTCCGAAGGGCGGCGTAACTAAGGATTTTTTACTCCCATTAAAAAATCCTAGGACCACCTGACACATGACCTTAAGCATGGGAGGCTGTTACGCTAGCCATCCAGCTACAAGTGATCCCATGTTTCAGATGTAACAGCAACTTTTCCATAAAAATCGGGCAAACAGAAAAGACACTTTACACCTTTTTACGATTTTTTTTTTTTAAATATCTCTAACGATTTTGATTAAACTTAAAATTTAATGGGCTTTATTACGACGTAGGTTTAATCCTGATTGAAATAGTCTCACAGCTCTTAAATGCCGATGGTTTAAATTTTCTTCATCTAAAGTACCTTTAATTTTGTAGATTTCTAAAAATTAGTCAGATCATCTTGTTATCATTGACAAATAACGACTAAATATGCAACTTGGGCGATTTGATAAACAACTATAGGAGAAAAGTGCTAACATATTTTTATTTTATGGAATTTTTGTGTTTTTGAACACAAGAATAGTAATATAGATGTATAATATACCATTGGATAGCTAAAGATTTTATGAAAGATATTAGGGGTACTCACTAAGTTTGCTATAGCATGCTATTTGTGTTATTTTTATGTTATTGTTGCTAAACCCGTCGAGTTTCACAGTTATTTCCTGTTTAAAATTGATGGATTTAGCACAATAGCACAAATAGCATGCTATAGCAAACGTAGTGAGTACCCTAATATAAAGAAAATATAAAGAAAAATTACACGGAATTGTAAAAGTCAATGGAAAGTGATAAAAACTGATAAAACTATCCAGTTGTATATATAAAAACACATAATTTTATTGAAATTTAAATCATTTAATAGTTTAACAATTTTTTTCATCTCTAAATGTGTTTAAAAAATCTTAAATTGATTTTAGCAACAGAGGTAAGTGAAAGTTTTGTGCTGCGCGCACCAGATTTGTACACTTATTTTTTAACTATGTTCAATTACTTTATAATGAGATATTTATTATCGTACAACAGTACTATTTATAGTATTCAATTGCTTTACATTAAAAAAAAAAAAAAAACCTTAATTTTATAGAATTGTTTTTAGAAGAATTTTTTTAATACAAGAATTTGGAACATCTGAAATGTTAGCTTAGGTCTGATGAAGCCATAAACTGAATGGAAACCGGTTGAGTCTTAAATTGATATAAGTTATGATCAACGTCGAAAACTTCAAGGGTAGATCGGAGTTCTGATATTAGAAGAAATCCGCCGATATTCTAATTAATTACGATATCTATTCACATTTTTCAGAAAATCTTTTCACTTCTATATGCCGAATTCACCCTTAAAACCACAACCATTTCAATCCTCGATCAGCTTATACAAAAATAAAATTCCTATTTATTAACTTTAAAATATAAAAGTAAATAAATATCAAAATAAATAATATACTACTTACAGTAAATGACTTCATGAATGTAAGAAAACATAAAAAAAAAAAACGTAACGAATAATTTAAAAAAATATATTTATTACAATTCACAACTGTATTAAGAAGTAGAAGTAAACATATAAAATGCATGATACACTTGTAGAGAAGCTTCCCGTTGACAGTACTCTAAAAATATTTTAACTAGAAGATATCGGGGCCATCTTCTTTTCAGAAGCCTCCTAGAATTATCTGGAATTGAAGATGATGAAAGGATGGAAAATAGTGGGTTGGATTAGGAATGGAGTTTGTCATGAAAGCAGTGGTATTGGTACTAGCCAAATCAGCAACATATCGACTATTAAGGTCTTTATGGATGAGTTTATTCGTTACAAAGTAGGAATCGTTGAGGATTCTATGAAGAATTTTAGATTGATTTAATCGTAGAATTACATATAACAAAAAGAGCTATATTTTTTTCTATTTTTAAATAAATCTCTGAGGTAGGAATGTATATTTTTATGGGTTAACTGCATCGAAAAAAAAAGTATTATAACAAGTGATCTTATAATGATGGAGAGCATAAATGAAGACGTTATTAATTAGATAGATAATACGCGATAATTACATCGAATCAGTTTGATCACTAAACCTATTACGACAACTAATAATAGTTCAAGCCTTTTTATCTAATCTATTTCAGACAAAATTACGAAACTTATTTCTTCCTGAAGTTAGGAAGATGGCTCCTAAAACCCATGACTTAATGCCTAGTCCTGTGGCGTAGGGTGGTCGCCCAAGCGTAATTCCTAGCGGCCTTAATTTTTGGTTTTGAGAAAGGTTCTCTTCAATCTATTAAAATACTCACTGTTTTGACCTAGAGAACATATTTACCAAACTACATGTTTGTTGGTTATTGATAAATTTGCAAATATGTGGTTGGGAAATATCGATTATATTCCCACATCTCAGATTTATGAAAATGTCAATCAACATTAAATGGAATGATATCTGTAAAACTTCATCTAGAAATTTTGCAAATATTTAGTGGAAAAAACAAAAAAACAAACTCTTCAGCTTTAGATTTGAGTCCACAAGAAGAAATTAACGTTATGAGGATATTTTAATAGCAAAAGCAAACGGAGCTCAGATAAATAAAAAAAGGATGAGATATTATCTAAGATACATTTTTATAATTCTCCTTTGCTATATGATTATTACTGGAAATATGATTTCATAGCTGCCTTTCCTTGAGTAGCCCTGACGATGACCCACAATAAGGGTCGAAACGTTGTTAAATAAAATAAATAGTGAAAGATTATTCTTTGACCTTCTCCTAGAAACAATTAATAGATCATATTATTGTTAATCAACTATTTCATCACAGTAATTTTTCTTAAAATAAATAGCTCAGGATGTTTTTATAACAATGGCTTTTAATAAAAAACCAAATTATGTACAATACGTAATACTGTTCGCACATTTGAATATTTGATACGATTTTTAATAACAGTTGTTAGAAATTAACTTTCGAAAAAGTGTTATTAGAATCGTATCAAATATTCAAATGTACGAAAAGTATTGTCCATATATACATATAGTTGTGTTTTCATTAAAAACCATTGTTATAAGATCACCATGAGCTATTTATTTTAATATTAATAACAGCTATTAAAATATATACATTTTAGACATTCCTCAAAAGTCTTAATTCTATTCAAAACAGGATTAACAATTACTCATTCTGTTTAGGTTCTTTATAACCCGTTTATGATATTTGGACACTTTTCAGTGTTGGCAATGTAATTATAATTCTCAATCACTTCACGATATATAATGAGTCATTTTTACTGTATTACAAACACCAAAATCCAATTTTGGGATCATAAAGACAATAATGATGACTGGACGCTCGTAAGGGGATGAATGCCAAGAGTGACAACACGATATTCTACGCATCGGCTTAGCATGTTTTAATGCATGTTATTACAGGAAAAATACATTAAATAATTACAAGTGTACATTATTGTTGTCTTATATCCATTTATCGATTTCAAACTAAGATCAATAAATGAACCCCACAGAGTGTGGATATAAAATACTGAATTACCAATAAAAAACGGAACCTTCCTCATCAATATAACCTTATTTCTAGACATGTAAAATAATTTTCCTTTAATTTGATTAAAAACTACTTTAATTAACGATGAAAAATTAAAATAACATGGTGCAATCTGATAAGATTGTATTTGCAAACTTCGGGTTTACTCCCCCGCCTGCCTCAGCTGATGAGATGTCAGTCAGTCCATTGTCTTCAGCCTAGTACCATTGTCTCAGTTCCTTCTAGCAACCACTCCCACGACCCAAGAGCCTGCAGAACAATAGTATCGCGTCTCATTGGTCGCTGAGGCAACCAACCCAAATATTTCTTAACCCTCTGTGTATTTTAAAGTGAGAACCTTACCCTTCCTATAGCTCCAGGTTACGATTAGTCGAGAGATTCAAAGGACCTTAACATTCCATTAGATGTTACCATATCAACTGATACAAATGCGAGACCTCGATGTAGAGATTTATCTTGAATCAGGAGGAGGTTGACACTCACTAAATGTCAAATCATCTCGCTATTGACGAGTGCGTGAATTTCTAATCTTGCGATATATTTATTAATGAATTTGAAGATGTCATTTGAAGAATGGCATTTCATTTACTGATAAGTCATCAGCAAAGCGATCAATCCTCACTTATAGACGCCGTTCTGCTAACGTTGCAAAAGTCTTTCTAAATACATATATCAAAATATGTACACGACCATGATTCTCTAGCTTGGTTACAAAAAACTTACTTTGACGGAAAGAAAGAAAAAGATAAAACCATATTTTTTTTTCATCGAATAGTTCGATATTTACATTAAAAAAAAGTATCGTTTATCTTGTAAGAATCTTTTTATTTTCATTATTTTTATTACCTTTTTCGAAATAATAAAATGTATCTGATACAGCACACAATTACAGGTTATGTATATCTGTAACAAAAACTAAAGATCTAGAGTGGTTCGAGAGGCACAAAATTTCCATTAATACCTCAAAATGATTAATTATAACCTCAATTTTAAAAATAATTTTAACAATTGACATAAAAGCTACTTGGAATTCCATCAGCTTGGACTACTTCATATATTTTCACACTAAATTACAATGAAATACTACTGTCAATTCCAATAAAGTTTAAATGGGTTTATGGTCTATTGCGATATTTAAATGTTTAGAATTAAATAAAAAATAATAGGATTGTCAGTTTGAAACTTAAACAAGGCGCTGAATTCATTATCCCTTCATGATCAAAATTAGGAGATGGAGACGTAATATTTAATAGTATTCAATAGTAATATTTAATCACCTAGTATTTTCTTAATGCAGTTGAAGTCATTTCATCAATTCAGATAGGGCACTTTATTCATTCCTTGTCTGATCTGATAGATGAGATATAAACTTAACCATCTCTGATTCTCTTGAATTTTGGCATAGGAATAATATCAAACATGGACTTGGAAATAAATAAAATTTTACAGCGATTTCTCAAAGTATTAATTTACCACAAACAGACAACAGAAAACTTAAATTTTGGAATCGCTTCAGAATCTTTAGTTTTCATGGAACTATAGTAAAAACATAGTTTTTTAACAAAACAATTAAGTACAGTATAGTAAATTACTATTTGGTTCAGCAAATAGTAACTCAAATAGTTCTTTTTCAATATTAAAAAAAAAAATTGTTAGTTGGAAACTTGGAAAACGATCCCTCTATTTTTCAATCGTCAATGTACTAAAATTTATTAAACAATGTACATAAGACATCCTTTTTTTTCATCATCAGTAAAAAGTATTCTATTGTATAACTAAGAACTGAAAGAGTCGGCAAGTAAGAAAGACTCAGTCATTTCTATCCCCTACCACAGTACACTCCGCCAAGATATCTGTATTCAGCCAGACCACAACCTGAAGATTCCGCTGCGTCTTATTGCCGTGACAAGAATAGAATGCTTCAATTCCTCTTATCGCGCTCATCTTCAAACGTATCTAGATATTTAATCGTCTTCATATTATCAATTGTAGGAGCTCTATGTAAACCCGTAATTTTAACTCTGCTCGAACATGTGAGACAAAACATCAGCAAAATTAAAATATTTTTCATACGACTGACTCCTGATTATTTTTACCAATGATAATTTCAACCGTCGACCATACATCCTCAATAGAGATTTATTTATATTTATGATTACATAACTACTTCTTACACCTTCCTCAGAAGAATTTTAAATTATTCAAATTTTGTTTGAAATAAAGGTTATTAATCAACAATTGTTATTTTTGTAATTATTAATTATAGATGGAAGGTCCGATAGATGGGGTAGAATATTGTTGAGATGAAATATGGTATAATCTTTTGACAATTATGGTAGTGGAAGGTCATAATTATTAGTCTAAAGTTAAAAAAAACCTTATTATAAATATTAAGGTTTTTCTTCCTTTCGTTACATAACATTCCTACTTGAATCCGGATAGTATATCTGAGAATGATTCAAACATAAAGTATTTTTGGCTTACCTTCTCAAGCTCGCTGAGGACGAGCGGCGGAGGAGAGGACGTCATCTCCTTCCTTTTGCAGAACCTTTACTACCGCATCACAATCTGAAAAACAAAGTTAATAAATCAGTCATTTTAGTTAATCCAAGAGAAATTAAATCAGAATAATGTAATTAATTTTTTGTGTGTGTGTTTTTACCCCTATCTCTGCTTTGTAGGCTATACGAGGGAGAAGGAGGGGTATCGCAGGCCAGGGGGTTAGAGAGGAGAATTAATCCCAAGTTAATAGCCCCTCCCCCTTCCCTCCGGCACTCGTATTTATTCCATGGTTTCATTCATCTAGTTGCTGAACAACGAGCGTTCAAAGCAAATAATCAACTCTGCTACTCCTTCCCCATGCTTATTAAATTAAATGAATGGTTATGCAGTCCTTCGGAGTTGTCGTAAAATGGTGATCCCAAGCCTATGCAATATCAGGTACTCTTTAAAGGTCCCTAATATAATTAACAATGGATAAGCAACATTTTAAACTCCCACGATAACATCGTCAAATTAGCAACAGTAGCATAAAGTGACGTTAAATAAACACACAGAAATTATTTTATTAACATTAGATAATTAAAAAATAACTTTATAATAAACAAAAAATGGATAAGTGCTGAATAGATTTTAACGAAGAAACATGAAAGGTTATTCGATACTTATTAAAACCGCTTTCAAACCCAACAGGGAATGTTTAATTAATAAACTTATTAACAAATTTTAAACCAAACACATTATATTTTATACAAAATATATTTTTAAGTTTCGATCATTATCAATCATTTCTTTTTTATTAATGTTTAAAATTCGCTTGCTGGGGTCCCTTTAGCAATTGTATACATTGTATATAGTTATGATTGTGTGTAAGATGTTTATTTATTTGCCAACTTTTTATTTATCTCAATAATAGGTTTTTGTTTCGATTCGTTTTGTTTTTTATTTATTATTATTATTTTATTGTATATATATGAATTTATTTATGTTCTATTTTATGTAATTTGACCATTATTATTATTTTCTGTATATATAGTAAGAATGTGGTCTCTTATCAATATTATTATTGTTCATTTTGTAACAAATTGTAATATATCTCAATAAAAAAAAAAATAAAAAAAATGTTTAAAATTAAATGTTTTTTAAACTTTTATTCAAGTAAATAACAAATTAAAAGGAATTTAAAGCTATTTTATTTTTTTTGATAAATTAAGTTTCTCCAAATGTCAGATCTTGTTTAGCTGATGTAATCAGGGTTTTTTTTTGTGATAAATATGTCTGAAAAATACACCATTCGAATTAGAACTCCTTTCATTGACTGGAATTAAAACTTGTTTGCATACGATTTAAGAGAAATTACCGTATATAAAGACTATTCATTTTCTTGTCTAATTGTGTTTTCATTATGAAGGAAAACTGTTACTAGCAGTATTCAGGTAAACTTCTATTATGACCCTATAAGATGCGCTTTGTACAGATTTTCTTAAAACTATAAAAACATTGATTTTATCTTTTCGTATTTTATTTATAAAGTAAAACTGCGTAAGAGAAATATTTCAATAGAAATGCAGCACTTTACAAGATAAAATCCATCAGTAAAACAGCATGTTATTTCTTAAGAATCTTATAACAGTCCTTGAATTCGCAATTTGGTTGATAAATAAAAGGAAACAATCATTGTGAATAAAAGTGAAGTAATAGACGTAAAAAAATAATTAGTGACTCAGTATTGAATCAATTATCACATTCCTCATTTATGAGCTGAACTGACAATTTTAACGATCTTCAACTACGGTTCCAGCTTTTACATAATCCTAATTAATGTGGGACCCAACAACTCTTGAGTAATTCAAGATTATTTTCGAAACACAACTAACCAGACCTGTTCTTCAGGGAATAAATAATAAAAACTTGTGTTTCCGTAAATAAATATGTGATGGTTTTGATATTTAGTCTCTCCGACGGAAGTTACACAACTTACGGACGGTCTCCAGAAGGAGATGCGGTGAGGAATATGAAGAAGTAGAAAACGAACCCACAACGCCATCCATGATATCCAGCCTGACCTTTCGGAGAGTACGGAGCCGTAGTCTTCAGCGTCACAAGAATACAGATCCCAAGCTCTTTCGAAAGTCTAATCCAAACTTTCATCCTTACGTAAGTAAGGGTCTATTAACGAGATCTGGTGACGTGGAATGTTTAACTACAAAACCAGACATTAGCATCATTAATTGTTAAAGATAATTTTAAATACACATGCTTAACTAATTAATTTGATTGTTAACATCAACAACCAGCAGTGCGAAAAATTAACTGATAGGAACGATTATCTCATTTCTCAAGTCAATATTGATGTAATTTTATTTCGTTTTATTATTTTCAATAACAAATCATGGTCATCTAATGATACAAAATTGAACAACCTTCAAAATGTGAGGTTTCACGTATCAAGACACACAGAATCTAAATTTACACTTTTAGTATTTAAATTTTTTACAAAACAAAAATAATAAAAAATCCTTGATATTACGTAAGTTATATTATATCATTATGTGTTCTTTTTTACCGGTAAGTGAATGTACTTGACGAAACAATCGAAATTACATATTGGTACACTTCTGTTGTTTTTTCGAAACAAATTGTACACAGTAAACTTTAAAACAAATGAAATCGTTCAATAAATGATTTTTTTTTAATATAAATAAAATTTTTATTTTTTTATTTCATAGTTCTTTATATGCTAAGTGTAATCTGAAGTAAACAAAAATTTATATGTTTTTTGTCTTTCAGGTGAAGAATAATTTTTATCAGTCTACACTTTTAGTATTTAAATTTCCCACATAACAAGAATGATCATATATTGTATAAGTAAATAATAAATAAAATAGTAAATAAAATCCTTATATTGTATAAGTGATGTATAACTTGGCAAAACCACTGAAATTACATGAAACTCCCACATTAGCGCTCTTCTGTTTTTTTTCGAAACAAAAAGTACCACAGTAAACTTTAAAACCAATGAAATCGTTCAATAAATGATTTCCTTTAATATAAACAAAATTTTGATTTTTTGTTTTGTTTTTATTTCATAGTTCTTTATATGTTAAAGTAATAACTCTTAATTTACATACTTAATTTTCTATCCATTCATACATTAATTGACTTATTCGATTATAGCTTATTTGTTTCAGTTAATATTCCATGTTTCGCAATAATTAGGGAAAAATATTATTATAAAAATATATCATTACTCTTTTTCAAGATATTCAAGCTACCACCCCAGTTCAAATACAGTCTATCTGGCAGTTAAGGCCGCGCTTAAAGCGCGTGTTTAGGGATCCCTGTAGCAGGGCGGCTAGCATAACAGCGTTCTATGCCAAAGGCCAGGGGTTAAAACCCACAGTTGGTTCAAGAGAGTAAAAAATCCTTAGTCATGCTGTCCTTCAGAGGAGACGTAAAAAGGTGGTCCCGAGTCTGTGCGATGTCAGGTACTCGTTAAAGATCCCTATCCCAATTAAACCTGGATAGACAAAATTTAGGACTCCCACTTTAGCATCGTCCAATTAGCCACAGTTGCATAAAGTGACGTTAAAAGAACAAATAACAAGGTCGCGCTACACGGAGAGAAAACATGCAGGTGAAAAATCGTGATATTTGGTGAGAGCGAATACCACACACTCTCATCTACTTTCAACGTATTGCAATAAATATTCAATAACCGTATTTTCTGTAAAACTATCGTTTATTTTATTTAAAACTTTTATTTCTTAAAAGGGAGTTTCTACATTTAAAAAAAACATGTTACAATGATGTACGAGGCATGTTTTTTTAAGTAAGTACCGTTTTGGAATTATAAAAAGACGTGCAAAAATATCGCAATAATTTTATTGTATTTTTACATGGAAGCCTGTACCTTAATCTAATTTTCTACACAATTTCCATGAATTTTGAGGCACTTGTCATAACGCGGCACCAGTTTTTGAATAACCTCCTCGAAAAATTCTGCCGCCTGACTTGTTAACCACAGCATCACAAATGTTTTGACTTCGTTATCGTCTTGAAGACGCCGACCGTCCAGGTGTTTCTTCGAGTGCAGGAAAAAATGGTAGTCACTGGGCGCCAGAGGTATGGAGCGATACCTTCTCGGAGTATCGAGACGAGATAGGAAAACAAATTAGTGGCTTAGATCAAGGACCGATCTCCCAGATATAATGGAAAAAGTCCATCAAAGGAAGTGGACCTGGACCGGACATGTTATCCGGAGAAACATCACAACATGGACCAGGCAGCTTATGGAGTGGTACCCAAGGGAGTTAACAAGGAAGCGTGGACGTCCACCGACAGACTGGGACCAGGAGATGAAGTAGAGCTGCGGAGGTGCAACCTGGAAGTGAGTGTTACTAGATAGAAAAGAATGGAAAATAATGGGGCAAGTTCATTACTTAGCGTGGTTGCAAGAATAAGCCTATTAAAACTTTCAAACAATCAAACTAAAAAAAAAACCTCAACTTAAGGTTGATTTTGTACATATTATTTTGAATTGAACAAAAGAGGAAGTTTTGTATACATATTTTTTTGTTATATTTTATGTACAAATAAAGGTTATTATTATTATATTTGATGTTATTATTCGACTTTATTTTAGTATGCCTTCCCCCTCTCCCGCTACTTTCGTGAACCCTCACAAGGCCTCCCCCGGCCTTTAGCCTTAGCTGTAGGACCTCATAGAGCTACTTTCTTCTCGTCAACTGGGAGCTGGATGTTTTGTCCTAAGAAGGTGACAGGTGTGGAAACAGATCGCTACCTGGCCCGACCACAAAAAGCAGGGGTCTAGATCCATTATGGTGACGAGGAAGCACAACTGTCGCTATGCAACTTTCACTCTCTCCACAAGTTGCAACAAGCTGTGAGGTGGAATTTGTAATTTGAGACACTAAGGAAGGGATTTGAAGTCGTAAACTGGTCTGTTTACCACTTCTAGAGGTGCTTCATCTAATAGAATCCAGAGAGATTTACTTCGTTTCATAATTAATGTCGTTTGCAAAACCGGAGTGATATTGTAGACAGAAAAAAATAGAGTTCTGCGAAATCATTGTACCTAATGAAGATACAGCAGATTTTCTAAATCACTTGAATTCAGGATTTGAAAAGAATTCTCTGCTCTACTCTAGACAGTGAGAGGGGGCGGAATAACTTCAAAGGAGGCAATTAAAGTAAGCTTAGAGAAATAGATGAATGTACTAGAGCCATATATCAAATTGTATAAGAACAACCTGTCAACTTTCAGATATTTGATGTTAATCATAAAAGTGAAAACTTCGAATTATATTCGAATAATAAAACATATAATTGTGTTAACTGATAGTAATAGAATTTTACTCATGTTTTAGTAATTAACATCCTGATTTTCAAATAACAAAAAAAAAAAACAACAAGCACCACTATCTTGTGAACGTCTTAAAATCCATTAGGCTGGATATTGTAATTTTACGTAAAAAAAAACAATCAGACATAACATAGTCATATATTGCAAAGTAAGGGTCGCCCAAAACAGTTATGCCAAGGTTAGAACGCTTTCTCTGGTGACTAGCCTGTAAGGACAGCATGCGCCGATATGAACTGCCGTCAAATGCGTTGGGTAACATAATTATTATCTTTTGAATGAATGAAAATGAAAAATAATCTTTATTCAGGGACATTTCGTCCAGTAAGAATAATATACAGTGAACAGAAAAAGTCCAAATTGCCTGGCTTCATTTGATATATATTTATTTAGTCAATTAAAATAAATAAGGCTAATATGAATAAAACAGATAACATAAAATAAGTTTATTTAAGCACTATCAAAGTCTAGATTTATCACATATGTGCGGAAGATTGATTTTTTAGGAGGTGACCAAATAGTTGGTGTTTGAACGTGGTTAGGGATGACACTTTCCGGAGGGAGATGGTTTAATTTTTAAAAGTATGGTAGCACGGATAATGAAGAACTTTTCATAGGATGTTGTTCTATGAGAGGGTAGATATAGATCGATGAGTTGGGAATTTGTATTTAGGATATCCGTGGAGTAAGGAGGTTGAAGAAATAGGAGGGTTTTCTGGTTCGCAAGGATTGGAATAGGTAGATGCCAAGTAGGTATTTTCTTCGAGATTTGGGAATAAGATAGAGCAGAATACCACTGTCATACATAAATATTATAAACCTATTATCATAAATCTTATAAATATTGTACATAATATTTATAAGATTTATCTTATAAATAAATATTAATCTTATAAACCTATATATATATATATATATATATATATATATATGTGTGTGTGTGTGTGACTGTGTGTTTATATATATGTTAATATATTTTATATGTTATATCGCTAGCAAAGATATTAATAGGTGGAGAAGTTACCGATTGAACGTTGACTGCAGCGTGAAGAGCTCATCGTCATATTCAACACATAAAATAAAATACTTTTTTACATTTAAATGTATATTTTTTTTTTATAAAATAAAGAAGAGTTATGAATAGCGACCATATTTTGAATAATGAACTTTTTAAAAGTGTCATCGTAGAGGTTTAAATATTATGTATATTTTTTAAACAAGATATACAGTGAAGAAATGAATTCTGGTGCGGGCAACAAACGTAATTCACTTACATCGGTTGTTAAAATCAATTTTTAGGTCTTTTAAATAAAACAAGAGCTCAAAAGTGTTTAAATAATATCATTCAGTTTCGTTGAAAACATATATTTAATAATACATCATAAAATTGTTCTGGTGCAACAATATAAGTTTATGTCTTATTTATCGCCCTACTTTCCACAACTAGAGATTTTTTTGTAAAATTGCTTTCCAACGGTTCCAACACCTATATTACTATTCTTGTGATTGAAAAAAATAAAATAAAATGTTTTGATCTTTTCTCCCTAAGTTGGTTATCAAATTCGATCAACTTGTATATTTAGACGTTTGTTATCGATGCGAATAAGATGATATGTTTAATTTTTTTTTTAATCTACAAACGTAAAGGCACTTTAGATAAAGAAAATAAATGCATTTACGCTCTGTCACGATATTTCAATCTGAATGAAACCTAAATTTTCTATTGATTTAGCGATTTTCTTCAAAATCGTTACAGAAGTTTTCGAGAGAATCGTAATAAGGTAAAATTAAATCGTAAATGCATGGTATAAAGTAAAACTTTTTAGAGAAAAAGTTTCAGGTGCATAAACATCTCAGGTGCATAGTTGTCTCAAATTTCATATTTATACCCCTTTTCATTTTCGTGTTGGACTTACCAAAAACACAGGGACACACAAACCTTTTTTCGGGACTTGGTTATTTGGACTCAGGAGACCCTATAACACGTATTTCCGTTGAAAACTGGAAGTCCAAAATTTTCACAATCACAATAGTTTCCCTTACTATATATTTGATATATAGGTAAGTGAAAGTAAAAATGAGAAAATATATATATTTTTTTTTTCAATTTATGGTTATAATTTACAGTCCGATAAAAAAAATAAATAATAAGATTGATATAAAACACAGGTAGTAGAAGTTAATTGATTGGCTGACCTTTCAGCCGCAGCCATTGATACTTAAACCGTACTTAGGTTTCATCAGAGCTACCTTACGCCATGGTAGCTCAACATTTAGCATTCTCACCGCAAAAACCAGATTCTTGTGACATTTAAAGCTATATCGGCTTTTGGTATTCGAATTAAAACTAAATTTACGTCTTGCACACGTCATTTTATAATAGTAATATGTAGCTACTTTCTCTCAATTATATGATAGCATGTTTATCATTACTGACTAAATGATACACTTGTATTAACGTTTTTAATAATTAATCATATAAATTCTTTAAGTACGTATATATTTGAAAAATATTAGACACAGAGGAGGAAAAGGAGAAATGAACAAAACGAAAAAATGAAAGGCAATAGGGAAGTGGCTGCGAATACCAAACTAACTGTAACCTCAAAATGGCGGTTACGATTCAGCCACAAGTCATTGTTTCTTGTGTAGTAACATTTCAGAGCCTGTAACTTAAAACATATAAGGGCATCAAATTTTATAAATGAGGTTCGTTTTTATCTAGAATTCATGAAATGTATATTAATTTTTTTTTTTGATTAGTTTGAACAGATAAAGATCAACGATGAAGATGGAACAACGAAAAGCAAAATAGCCATGGAATACAAAGAAATTTATTTTTACATTAACCTTTGGTCGTGAATAGGGAGTGGCGTGGTATTCTGTTCGAGTTCTGGCTGTGGCAAAATGAAGATTTACTCTTTTGTTTCAGCCGTGGGACGACGATGGGATACGGAGACGAAACTGCAATAAATGGATATCGGATAAATGGATATCTAAATATTGAAATCGGATAAATGGCTATCCGAAAATTGGGGAATAAACTGGAGGTTGAGCGTGATACCTGCCTAATTACCTCATTGCACTGCCGTTGGCTAAGAAACAGTATTGATCTTTATATGTACTGGAACCAAATGAACCTTCCTGGCAGGTAATTAGGTACAAATTCCCATCTAGTAAATTAAAATAGATCAAGAGGACTGTAAAAGGAGGAGGTCACCCTGGCGCGTTTGAAAATTGGCCACACTGGTCTCACCCATTCATACTTTACAGCCACCGCCAAAATGCACCTACTTGCATACTCCTTCCTCTCGGTAAAACATATATTCGATAAATGCAGAACTTATATATACAGTATTAATAAAATAGGTCTAACTCAAAACTTAGACGGGATTCTGACTGACACGGAAGCGTCAATAGTAACGGTTTTCATATTTATAAAAGTACACCAGCTCCTATCAGAAGTAACAGCTTCAATTTTTGTAACGTTTTGATTCACTCATATCATATAATAATCATAATTAGGACATTTGATTATCATTTTATTTATATTAATTTAGAATAATTCTAAGTTAATATATATAATATAAAGTGATATATAATTAAAGTGAAATCATAGTCGATGATGACTCTATAGTTTTACTCCTTCAAGCAAAATCAAATTAATCAATCAATCAATAGAGCTTTCATAAATTGTAGACGGACCGTGAATGCCCTAAAGCGATTTTGTACCTTCACTATTCGTTAATAATGTTTTGAATATAAAATAGAAACTTAATTTTGGGAGTGATTATGACAATCAACCTGTCAAAACAAATGCTCAAGAAGAGGGCTCAGCATTTGCAGTTGTGTCTTGGGCCAATCCATTTCAGTTAAATTCCCACGTCGTTTCGAGTACTAAAATAAATCTCAGCGTTCTCCCACTGGTTACAGATGGATAGCGTAGGATATCTTAATATGCTCTGGCAAATAGGTAACACAGTGCCTTCATTTACCTCTTGAAAGAGATTTTGAAAGTTGGAAATAAACAATAATAATCAACAAAAATTTCGATGGAAGCATTTGATTTCGATTTTAACTAGATCTATATTCCTATATATCCTTTCCTAACTCCGTAAAAAATATATACAATCTTTAAACATAATTAATGGTACTTTAGCAAACAATGAAAAAAGAAATATCGGCATAAAGTTCTGTTAAACTATTCTATGAGAATGAAAGCTACTTGAAATTTAGGATCATTTACTTACACATTAATATTATGCATAAAATCAAAATATAATGTAGACCATTGGTATAAAGATTCATTTCTGGAAAGTCAAATAAACAATGATTCAGGTGTAACTAAAATTATTCGTCAATACGCGAAAAATAAAAAGTAAAACGCTGCAAATTATTACAAAATAGATTATTGTTCCAAAATAATTATATCAGAGTATAACAATTAAATAGCTGTTCAGGTAATTAACGCATACGCATAGCAATAATTTAATCAAAGGAACACTCTTCGTATATTCAAGCAAAATGGCCAATAACCACTGCTTAGTTCAAAACGGAATACCACTGCTATTTCAACCAGATAACAATGATTATTTGAGATTTTTCAACTTTATTATATTTAAAAATTCGTACAGCAGGATATTTTTAAAAAAATGTTATTCGAGTTCTACGCGCCTTGAAACATATAACTAGGTTTGAAAAAAATTTTGAGTGGAGGTATGTTTTTTTTGTTTTGTTTTTTTCGATTACAAAGGAAAATAATAAATCAAACAATTTATTGAAAATAATAAACCGAAACTTAAAGTTATTTTAATTTCAGGCTAAAAAAAAAAAAAATATATATATATATATATATATATATATATTTCTCTCCAAAATAATAGCACAGACACAAATACTCTTTCAAATACTTGCATAACTTCTTTCGACATGTCCCAAACTAAAGAGTAATTCGAGACTTATCTCTATATCGCTTTAACCCAATTTGTTTTTCTTATTTGAATCGAATTTTCAAATACAACAGGATTTTTGACACAAAGGAGGGAATCTTCCCGCTTGATTTCTTACAAATAATTTAATGAAAAATATAGATATTTAAAACTAAAGATTTAAAAAATGAACAGACTGATGCGCATACGCCAGTCAAGACCATGTTGGTAACGTCACCATGGTTACAAAATCGAAGCTTTTACCTCTGCAGAAAATCGCATAACGCGCCTAAAGAAGTTTTCACTTGAAAAAAAATAATAATAATTAAAAAAACTGTCAAACAAAACCATATATAAAACTAGATGAATAATAAACTAGGTTTCTATTACTTCATATAGAGAATTAGGTGATTAGAACTAGCTGCAAACCAGAGGGAAGGGCCTGGAGTAGCGGCTGGGGGAGAGGGTCAGTGTCCGGCCTGAGTCAGCAGGAACCATTCCGTTAGTGCCCGTCCTCCGAGCCGGCTCTTTTGTCTTTGTCTAGCTTCTTGTGGACGATGCCCACCGCAGTATGTGGCCGAATGTAATGAATACACCATACGTAAGCTGAGGAGGAAGGATTACAAAGCCTCGCGGGGAATATTTTAAGCCTCCCTAAAAATTCTGCGATGTATCATATTATAACCAGAAAACCAAGAAATAATATTTTTATAAGAGGATGTAAACGTCCGGAAGAACTTATTGTAAACGCGGACCATCATCTATGAAGAAACTCCCTTTTCAGTAACGTTACACTTCGCGGTGCGATTTGTACGGTCGCGAACCGTTGAACGTGTATTACGCTTTTAAAATGGGTATTCTAGGAAAAGTATCGAAAATAGCCACTTTTTCAAAAGTTCACCATGGAAAAATATCGTTTTTATGAATTGGGCATTGGGTTTTCACATTCTGCGGCTGTTACATCGATTTGTTGGTTTAGTTTCACGACTAATAATACACCTTTCACAACAAGGAATAAACCTTGATATCAGTAATCTAAAGCAATTTGACACAAAAAATAGAATACCAATTCTCTCATTTGTGATTCAAATTTCCAAAAGTGTATATTTCTAATTATTCTTCAATGAAAAATTAAATTAAATAAACATTATTTATGCGATCCAACAATGTTCAAGTATCGACCCATATGCAGTAGAGTGTTTCCATGTTTAGTTTAAATCAATGCAACTGAAAAGTTTGGGGGAATTTCAGTTCTTATTCTAGTATGAATCTGTTAATACTTACATGAGACGAACCAGTGGTCGTTTCAACCCAAATTTCTGTTTCACAAATGTTTCTTCTAATTTATTTCATTCCATCTCGTTTTTATTCGTTTAGACACAGAGAAATCCAGACGAAGGAAAACACTATTATAAATAATTGGTCCTGAATTAAATTTAGACTTCTACTATCTTAATTGTTGATTTCAGTTGTTTAATACTGAACATCTTTTACATTAATATTTGAATTTCTGACTCAAATTTTGAATTTTTCTGATTTTATTTTGATTTGATAAAAAAACAATATTTATAATGTCATAAATAAATACGATATTTTCAAATAATTTACCCTCAAATTTATAGAGATATTTTGATTGTTGACATCTCAAGTTTATTATTTTCAGCGCATGATACAACATATTAATATAGAATCAGACGGATGCAATGTATTTTAAGATATTGAGTTTATATTATGAAAATTGGTCTTTTTGAATCACAAAAGTAAAAACTCCTATTTATTGAACATTTCATAAGAAGCAACCGAGTGAGTTACAGGGATAAAATCAATAGAGGATATAAATTATAATTCTAGAACAGATATAAAGCAGAAACAAGGCTAGGAAAACATCAAGGCTGAAAGCAATGTTTCGGAGGTGAAATAAGCCAAGGAATTTTGTGGTTTATTCCTACTTTCCTTTCCTTTGAAATTTTCTCTGACCTTTATTATTACCTTCTGATGGATCAAGTAATAGACTAATATAGTGAAAAAGAGATAACAATAATAGAGTTCTAACAATTAATTTTCATAAAAAAATATTTAGAATTTTAAAGATTTAATTTAAAATTTTATGTTCTCAGAAAGATTAGAAGACAGTTAAAAAGGAACGTACTTTTTTTTAAAACAAATTTATTGATATTTACAACTGTATTAAAAAATACATCAGGTAACTGTGATATTTATATAATACAATCACATAAAATACATGTAGAGAAATTTACCATGGTAGTACTCTAAAAATATCTAACTAAAGGTTTCGGATTTATCTTCTTTTCAGACGTCTTGGAGGATTGTCAGGAATTAAAGAGGACGAAAGGATAGAAACTAGTGGGGTAGAGTGAGAATGGAGTTTGTCATGAAAGTATTGATACTGGTCCGGGCAAAATCAGTAACATATGGAACATTAAGGTCTTTAGGGATGAGCTTTTTCGTGACAAAATAAGGAGCGTTGAGGACTTAACGAAGGATTTTGGATTGTAACGATTGAATACGGGAAGAATTTAATGGTTTAGTATAACCCCATAGCTCTACTCCGTAAGTCCAGATTATATATTATCAGTGTTATAATAGTCATGTAGACGAGCCTTTTGTAGTTCAGAAGAAGGTTTGAGCGTTTATCTAGTAGGGCGTTGAAAACGACGATCAGTTTCTTGTCGTTTTAGTCCTATATGAGGATTCCAAGCTAGCGATTGTCAAGAAGGAATCCTAGTTATCAGATCTGTTCAACTGGAACTAGTTAAGTGTTACTAAGGTAGCTGTAGGCTTAGTGAGCTGTAGGGCAGAAGTCATAGGTTTACGACGACGGGTAAAGGTTATTTGATGGGATTGGTTGGATTTTATTTTTGTTCTCCAGTTCTGACACCATACTTCTAGGTCTTTGATATGGGCTTAAAGGGTATTTGAGGCCAACAAATGGATCTTTATGAACCTGAAGTGTTAGGATGGTTACCCTTGCCCGCACAATGTAGTTTCTTAAGATGTAACACTACGATTCTCGATGGAAAGTTATAGAGAAACTTCATCAAATTCTACACCATTTTTTGTAAGTGGCAGAAGATTAAAATAAATCTCAGCGTTCTCCCACTAATAGTTACAGTAGGATTGAGTAAGACTCAGAATATACCCAGGCAAGATGACAGTACACTGCTTTTATTTACCTCTGGATCTTTAAAATTAGAAAAAAATAATAATTAACAGAGATTATATTAAATTTACGTTGAAATAATTTTATTTGGATTAAAACTAGATCCAACGTATATTATGATTAATACTTCATTGTTGGACCTTTACCCGGGCTGAGAATGAATCCCCATTTAATTCTATACTTTAAAAAGTCCTCAAGGGATTGGAATTCAATCTCACTCATACTTTTACATGGTATACTAGGCTGCTAATCCCCTGGCCCGAGAAATCCCCTTATAGCCTTCAAAGGTGAGGTAGAAGGGCTAAAAATAAAAATTATAATAAAAATAAATAAATAAACGTTTACACAAAATTATTCCATCAACCTTTTTTCTTTCTCTTTGTTTATTTACTGAGTGAAAATGGTTCTAAGGTTTACCTCAAAGATTATAAACAAAGATCGGCGCTCAACAGCTGTAATACATAAAAGATGATTTTATTGACATAAGTACTCAACGCTCCATAGTTTCAAGAAGATACCAAGGCATAATCACCGTAAAATACTAAGTCCTCGACCTTTAAATACAGTTATAATATTGTTATCAGCGAGGAAGATGTGAAGATGCCAGAAGGGAATCACGGATGTTCCCACTGCATGGAGCTATGGGTCAATAGGTCGAGCGTGAGCCAAAGGTACTCTCCAGTCGGTGACTGCAGGATGAATCAACTCTTGTGTCATTGATCAGTCATATCATACAGAAATAAGTCCTACTCCAACATCGTCCAATGTTCAGCTCAAAAATTATGTCTCTTCAGTATTCGAATTAAATATAAATACTTGCATTAACCAACAGTATCGATTTTTGAATACTCAACAACTATTTATGACGTTGATAAATCTTTACGGTAAAAATAAAAGGAGAAATTCAATGATTTTTAAAGTAAGATCCAGTCAAATATTGCATTAGGATTAAGCAACCTAGGAATCAGATTATAAGTTATTAATAATAATCAATCTAAAAAAATATATTTTTTTTATCACCTCAGGTGATCACAGTCTGTGATTGTTTCAGAGACGGGTAGAATTATCAATGCCAATATTTTATTACATAAATAATCACGGAATAAATTATCAATTAATCGAAATATTTGCGCACCTAAGTAAATACTGAATGACATGAAAATGAAAGTTTGTAGATAAAATGTTTTATTTTTTGGAAGATACAATCAATAGATTGATTTTTCATATGATTCATTATGTTTAAGCTCGTTTCATAACTATTCCTAAAAATCCTGAGGCGAATTCTTTTTGGAGTTAATTTAGCTAAGTTTTCATTGTGAAGGAATTTTAAACTGTACTGACTAATGCTTAACTGTATTAGATAAAAATCGGTTGAGTCAAAACAATGGCTTAAAAATGATTATGCTAGCTAAAAGAAAACGCATTAGAAAAAAAATATATAATTCATCTTCTAATATATTTTTAGCTCGAGATATAGAGAAATCCTTCCTGAAAGACTGAAGATCGACCATTTGGATATGTTATTCAATTATGTTGCTTAAATAAATAGTTATATAAAAAATTTATAGCGGTCACTTGTGGTGTTATGGCTAGCATAACAGCCTTTTATGTCCAAGATCACGGGTTCGAACACAGCAGATGGTTCTAGCGTTTTTTAAAGTAAGTAAACAATGTTTGATTATGGCGTCTTATGAAAGGGGACGTGAAATGTTGGTTCCCAGCATGTGCGATAACATGTATTCGTTAAAGATCCCTATCCTGGAATATCAAGATTTATAACTTAAAGGGTCTTCGGATTTAGCCACAGTAGCATAAAAGTGACTTCAAATTAAAAAACAACTAACAAATGACAATTAAAATCAATGTTATGTGCTGGAAGTTATATGAGAAAGCATATAAGTAACAAATAATATTAATTAAAGTATGTGTAACTAATTATGATATGGTTTCCTGATAAAAAAAGTTTATTGATGAAATGTTTAAGCTCTTTTTAATAGCGATGAAAGTTAATCTTCCATTTTAGATTTATCTATTTATTTATGCAATGGTGTTCACTTTCTCCACAAATTAATCATCAGATAAAGCAACAAGCTACCGCAGGGTTATAGCTAGATATTTATCTCTTGAATAGCTATTGAATAAAAAAAAAGAAACCCTTTAATATAGGTCGAACAAACAATAAAGTCTTCTTACTTTCGTAAGGAAGAAGTTTCGAAGCCGTCGAAGTTCGATGACGGGGAGCGATCTCCTAGGTACTGGAAGGGGAAAAAAATGACGAGTTCAACTTAATGTGATAAGCGAAGTTGGAAATGGAAAACGTTACAGGACCAAAGGAGTGAAGAAAGAAAGAAAAACTCTCTTGATTGAAGGGAAAGCGTTAAATACCCCACACTCAGATGTAGGAGTCCGTCAAAGGAAAATGAAAAAGAAAATAAAAATCTCGACCTGGATACCATCCTGGGACGTCGAAAATAGGATTAACGGGCAGTGGCAAAGAGACGTTCCTTTGGCATCTCTATTCCTGGCCAAAGGAAAATTAACTTGTTTTCGAAAAATCTGCTGAATCATTTAGTGAAACTCAACATACAAATTAACTATTTTCTCTATTGGAAAGAATAAAGAAAATCTGACTTAATGGGCTAAAATAACGTTCAATATCTTTATTTTTGTAATCGAACTGGAACTCTGTACTCAGTAGAACCTGAACTTTTACCACCAAATTACACACAGGCATATATACTAAAAAATATATTAATTTTAACAATAAACCCATTTTATAAAATATAAAAAGATTTTTATAATGACATAGTTTTCAAACTTTTTTCAAACCTTTACAAGTCCTTACAAAGAGATAGAGTTACTGAATTTATGAGTAAATATATCAGTTACGGATATGTCTTAGGTACATTTGTTGCTGAGAAATGAAGCCATATTTGCCTGTAGTAACCTTCCTTGTTCTAAGCCATTACAGTATCGTTCCGTTGTTCCAATAATTTCAACAAGAAGAATCATCAGATGTATACATTTTTATGAAAATAAATAAAATGCGACAAATTTTAGAAAATAATCATATTTATGATTATAATCCAAACTACTGGGATTGAAAATAACACTATATATTACGTTTTCTAATAAACCACGCAGCGAGCTGGATCTGACTAATCTCAATTTAGATACAAATTTTGCCACAAAAAGAAATAAACATACAATAGTAAAGGTGGTAATGGAATAAGGTCCAACGAGAGAAGATTGCTAGAGAGACCTGATTACGTAGAAGTAAGGATGGACCGGGGTGAGCCGCCGCAGCCCAACCTGTAATAGAGTATGATTCTAGCCTCCTCTTCTGGAATAGGGTTAAATGACCTTAACGCTGTCTTCCGTCCATGTGTTGCCCTTGGATCTCTTCCTTCTATTTATTTATAAGTAGTACATAGTTAATATCTTTGCCTCGTATTTCTAGGTATTATTTTTAAGATCAGAACATTCTTAGAGATACTTTTTACACGATTATGTCTTTTGGCTGGAGGGGCTCTAACTTTCATTGTGTTTCTATGTTTCTTACCCTCAGTTAGAAATGCTACATCTCTGTTGGTGAAGCTGGAATAAAAAATTATGACGACAGTTCCCAGATCAGAAGTTCAGTGGAGAATATATTTTTCATATAAAATATGTCACTAAGGCCGACCATCTAGGAGCTACATTTTTTAAGTAAATTTTTTCTACATATTAAAGAGACGGAGCTTTATTGACACGCCCTGCGTCAAAAAGGCTCTGTTGGTGTTGCTCACAACGAAAATTTGAACATATTTTCGTATATAGCATTTGTTACTAGGACCTACTGTTAGGAGCTGTATTGTTTAAAATTAAAAAAGTCACGTTTTACTAACGTTTTTTTACTGTTGGCGCCTTTTTGACACGCTATATACTCTGTTGGTGTTGCTCGATTCGAAATTTTAACGACGGTTCCCATGTCATACAATTTAGTGGAGAATAGTTTTTGCTAAACAACATTGCTCACTAGGACCTAGCGTTAAGGAGCTAAATTGGTTTAAATGAAAAACAAACCGTGTACAGTATCTTTGGGAAAACAATATGTTAGGTGAACTTGAGTGCAGAGTGATTGAATTCCAGATACTTCAAAAGCCGCGATGGCAGGCTTATCTCCACTCGCTTTTATCTAATCCACAAGTAGGGAAGATCAAATATATTATTTTCATAAACTTAACTCTTTTCTCAAGCAAAACGTCTAATCAATGACCTTTATCCTCAACACAACCTGCATAAATTGAGACGAAAAAATCGGAATAGTCTTATTCTGTTTGACAAAGGTATTTAGTTCTTTCTTCATTATTTTTCTTTTATCTAAATCTATCCCCAATCGAGCAATGTTAGATTTTAATCATATATTCTATTTATTTATTTTAAACAGTTATTATTATTAAAAAACTTTGCGGCGTAGATACGTATTCAATGTCTATCAAAGGTTCATTGAGAAATATTTTGAATATACATTAAAGCATTATTAATCGTTCGATAGTAAGCTATACTTACTCAAAAACGTTCCGAAACACCCATAAATAAGTTCTTAGTTATGAAACCTAAAGGTTGATTTCCTATACACTTTTGACCTTCCATCTGACCTAAAAATATTAAATTTGGATTCCTAAGAGAATATGAGCCATTCCCAGAAACCTGTGGGTTTAATTGCAAACTCCCTATCAAATTACAGCTGCTTCTTCTGGTTTAACTAACTGAAGAATAGCTTTCTTCTTGCGACTCGACCACTGTATCCTTCTCTTCTCAGAATATTTTTGACTGTTTCTGGGTGGACTTGAATCCCATAGTACCTATTTATTCTGATGGCCATTGAGGTGTCGGAAGTGTGAGGATTTGCATGGACTTCAGTAAGGATGGCTCGCTTCTGCCGATTCTCCAGTCTCCTATCTACCAGCACGTGTTCTATCCTCCAAAGATTTGAACTATGTATTTGTAGCATGTGACTAATTCAGCATATATCCACTTTTCTTTTATAGATAAGCCCTGCGAACTATGAACTCTCTTAAATCACGAGAAACGCGCATATTGAAAAGAAATCAGTTTTCCAGGCCCAAGTAAAGTTAATACTGAACTAAGATTTGATTATCGAGATAAGATTTATACATATAACACTGGAAAGACGGTCATAGTACAACAAATAGGATTAATATTGAAAGTGTATGGAAACTTTTTTGACCAACCATTAACCAATGACATTCTGCCTCATTTTATATTAATGATGAAATGAAAATAAATATTTTTTTCTTTTTATCTAATAATAGTATTAATAATTTTTACATTAGGAAATGTTTAGGTTGAAAATAAATAGCTGTGCATAATAAAAGTATGCTGCACGAAAACTTTTTGAGTGAGTGTACATAGACCTCGAGTGATCCCATATTCGGAGGGAAATTCGAAGAACTATCTTTCGCCAATGTATAAACAAATAGTCAGATAAAAGGCATAAAAATTAATTAAATACAGTGATTAGATGGGGTATATGCATGCATACACTAATATCACTGATATTCGACAGCCGTGACTACGCTACACCTGAAATGGTTTGCAGATTCAATTTCCTGGCTCTTGTTTGCACAAGGTTTCGCTTTCTGCAGCTTCCATAGATAATAATGGCACGCTTCACTACCCCTAGACCCCGCCTTCTCGCTCGCCACAAGTATTCTTCGGCTACCGTTAGATCCAAATGGTAGGCGATTAGCTCTCCTGCGGTCCTCTTCGGCATTCCACCACTTCATCGATGCTCAAGGCGGCTAATATTTCATTTCACAGCAGCTTATATGTCTGGACCTCGACGACTAAATATATAACTATCCAAATGTAAACAACGAATGAAATTTTTGTTTAAATTCAGCTAAAATATATAGAAAAAATAAAATCCTACTCTTAATTTTTACTACGAAATGTTATAGAATAGGATATAGCGTCGTTCCTCCCGTCAAAATGATTTCTTCGATGGGACAGAGTCCCTGCCACACAATTTATTTTTGCCAGTTTGCTCTCATTCGGCAGAGTCACCAATTGGTTCCCATTAACTATTCTATCCAATATAAATATTTTTAGTTCTAATTAGAAATAACTGCTACAAAATATTCTATTGACAATAAAATTAATTTGACTAGATCTATTAGAATAAGAGGTATGCAACCTACATCAAAAATAGAATGCAGACATGTAAGAACTTTATAGTTTTTTTCTTCAGATATTTCTAAATAAAAATGTATGAATTTCCTCCAAAGAAATAAGTTCCGAAAAATTGTTCTTTTATTGTGATATTTTCATGAAAAAAGTTATCTAAAGTAGAAAAAAAAAAAGGGATGGTTTTTAATCATTCAATAACATTTTCATCTAACGATCAACGTTATGGGGCCTATCCCCCGTCTTTAAGATTCTTTAAACATTTTCAACAATTAACTACTTAATTGTAAAAAATACTTAGTAATGCCGTCCTTCGGAATGGACGTTAAAAGGTGGTCCCGAGCCTGTGTGATGTTAAGTATTCCTTAAAGATTCCTGATTACAACTGGATAGGCAAAATTTAGGACTCCCATAGTATTATCGTCCGATTAGCCAGAGCACTATAAATGGGTTTAGATAAATAAACAAGCTGCCAAATTGTTAAAAACATTTATTTGTAAGATGGGGTATATACCGTATTTTATAGTATCGGTCTATTTTTATATTATGTTTACAATAACTTCTATATAAGTAAATAAATAAATTTTGTAACTAAATTGTATTTTGTATTCAGAATCCAAAAAACATAAATATGTAATTTTTCTAAATAACAGTAAAATCTGCTTGGATTACTTAGAGATTGTATAGTATGATATTTGCCATTTATATCCAGTAAAATTAATGATCATCTATTGTTATTCAATAATGAACCTATTACCTCCTAACTTCGCCTGGTTTAGGTTTAGCTACCCGTCCTTGGCCTAATCATCTCATTGTACTGACCTTGGCCTAGAAACAGTATCAATATTTTATTATTCTGAGAATTATTTATGACAACACATCAAGTGATCATCAAATAGACGGCATCTTGGTTGGACTTGTTATTGGGCGAACACCCCAAAGCGAACTATGAAAAACCAGAACGGAGCATAAGTGGATAGATGCAATTTTTTAAGATAAACCAAGTCACAAAAGCTATCAGACTAGAAATATCATATTTACCAAAGAGAGTAGAACGGAAATAGTCTCTGATAGCGATAAATCGCCTCAGTTTCAGTTCCAGAACAGGAGGCAATCTTAGGAACTAGGAACCGTGCAAGACCGACCGTTGCCCAAATCAATTCCCTAAGAAAAAAGTTTTCATCTTCTAACTTCACCTAATCTTCATATGAAATCTTGCGTGGAGAACTTTTCTTTTCAAAGATATTAGGGCTATCGCAAGATAAAAACCGGAGAGTAATGTACATTTAATAAATGGACTTGGTATTATGATGTGCGATATCCTACTTTAATTTAGCATACCTAAATATGAAATATAGCGATCGTAAAAATTTTCCTATTTCAGTTTTTAACGGAAATATACGTCCCCTGAGTAAACGCGCGAAAAGGTCTGCTTGTCCGTTGTGTGTGGTGTCTAGCACCAAAACGAAAATTCGTATGAAACTGAAATTTCATACTTTAAAATCGTATACACACAGACGTTACAGCAAAGCTTCCATCAAAATCGTCTGACCTGAAGAGCTACTGTATATCATACATTTTGCACAAGTTTACGATTTTCTGGAAAATGGCCCTAGCGATTTAGATAAAATTTAAAGATCTTTAATTCCACTTAGGTTTCATTATGATGGAAATAGTCTGGCATGGCTCAAATGCCGATGTTTTGAAACTCTTCCTTTAAAGTATTTTTAGTTTTGTAGATTTAAAAAAATTAACCATATCATCTTAGCATTGCTAAAGAACAGCTAAGCATACAAATTGAACGCATTTGATAACGAAACCAAAAAAATTGACCTGATAAGCTCCTTCCTTAAAAGAGAAAAATAATTTTTTAGGTTTTTTTTTTTTTTTTGTACCGAACATAACAATAGTAACATAGATGTATAATATACCGTTGAAAATATTTTAGAAAAATTGTTATTTTATATACAAAGCTGTAAAACGTAATGCAGAAAGATGGAAATGGCATAAACTTAAGAGATTATAAGAGATAATAATTTATATTTTTAATATATTGTAGTCGAAAATATATGTTTTAAACGAAACATGTTTATTTAGGATAGGAATCTTTAACGAGTACCTGACATCGCACAGGCTCGGGACCACTTTTTGACGTCCTCTCCGAAGGACGGCATAACTTAGGATTTTTTACTTCCATTAAAAAATCCTATGGCCACCTGCGGGTTTGAGTCCAGGACCTTTGGCATAGGAGGCTGTTATGCTAACCACCCTGCTACAGGTTACCCTTAAACGAAACTGAATCTTATTCTTAAATTTGTTTAAACTTTATATTCATTTAATAATTCTTAAATTGATTTTAGCAACGATAAAAATAATTTGACTTGGGTAAGTGAAAGTCGTGTATAGTCCGCACCAGAGTTTTTATTTATATCATTTGTTATTCCATCGTATTTAAATAACCATTGTTTTATGAACTTATTTAGTTCAAAATATTTTATTTATTAAGAATTATAGATAAAGTTGGAGAATATTAAAAATACATTTTTTTATGCTAGTATTATTCCTGCATAAACTTTTAAGATGACAAAACATATTTTATCATTTTTTAAATGTTAATTCAATGAAATACCACCAAATGTCTAGTGAGCTTCCGATGTCCAGTACCTCAGTCACTTACCTGTAAATGATAAAAATAATTATCAGTATATTTTATGGGAAAAAAAGAAGTAAAAAGACATTTTTTTTTTCGTTTTATCTTCTTTACCATATTTTTTATGGGATATTTTAAAACGTAAAACCTTTTCTTAAACCTAAATATATATTTTAAGAAAGTTCGAACAAGCCTCTTTTACCAGTTATTTACAGAGCTTTGTCAAATTCAGTAACATCTTTGAAGAAACAATAATAATTTTGAATAAATAAAAAAAAAAAAAGAAACCTTCGAGGCAGATCCATAAATACTCTTTAATTATTTATAAATTATAATATAAGAATGAATTTTAATCTTGAGAATCTGTTTTTAACGATAGTAAAAAATGATCAGTGTGTTAGCATAAAAAGAATAGTTTTTTTTTTAAATAAAAGCGATGTTATTTCTTATCACAACTGCCTGTTTAAAAACGTTAATGTTACTACATTTTTATTCAGATATATTACATGTTGTATCAAATAGAAAATAATAATAATACTATAAGATTACATTCATACAATATTTACAAAATAAACAATGATTAAATCAAATTACATAAAATATCAAATTAATAAATGTTTATAACTACAAACTATATAAATAAAATAAATATAAGGTCAAGATATATACACACTGCTGAGGAACCCTGGGCCGAGGCCTATCCCCCCACTTGTGGAGAGACAAGCAGACTCCGGGGGATCCCAGAGCCTGTCAGCCGCGTCATATTTTAATATTTTCATAATCATTCCTTAATTTTATTTTTCTATATTTATTTAACCCTTTTTTAAATTAGAGAGTATCCTACTAGAGGTACGCTGGTCTTACGTCAAAATTTTCAAAATGGCTTCTTCTATAGCACCTTCAATTATGTTTGTTTAAAATAAAAATCTATAAATGGTTAAAATATATGTAAAAATAGTTAAAATAGTAAAAGGATAAATAGCGAAAAAATTCGATGAAGATGTTATGGAAAAATATTTCCTTTAGTCGAAAACAAATTTTCGTAAGCAAAGAGTGCCAAACAAGCTTTTATATAATAGCATACTTAATTAAAAAATATTTGTTTGCATTCTTTGAAATTTTTATTGATAGAAAATTCAATTGTGTATGCCAATAATATCAATATAATTTAAAAGAATCAAAGTTCCTTAATCTACCTTTACTCAACATACTTGAATTTTGTTTCAAGACTGGTGCGAACCTCAACATCTTTTTGGCATGACTTACGGAATCGAGCACAGAAGCACTCAGCATACACCCAGAAGCAACGAGGTGAAACGTCCGACGAACGAGGAATGTGGAGCGGAAGGATACAGTTAGAGAGGCCATGACAATTAGCTGTCCACTTCCAAGTATTGGGCGGACTTTCTTCCATTGAGGTCTATGTCCCCGATGATGATGGCTAGCAAGTCTTAGTTCCATTTCGTTTTTACAAGAAACCATATATTTACCCTTGAAAAAATTGCGATGTTTAATATATTATAGAGAGGTACACTTAACTGACAAACACGAGAGTACTTGTTAGAAAGAAGTTGCTTGCCTAGAGCTAAAAAAGAGAAAATATAAAATTTAATTTATCAGGTAGAAAATGTAATCGAACCTATACCATTCAGAGATCTTCGCTCAATATTTTCCTCGATTTTTCGATAATAATCAATCTTAAAAGAAGAAGAAACATAATTTTTTTAGGAATTGATTGTTGAATCAATATTAATATTTTTTAATAACATCCCCTTAAATTACGAAAGTATTAAATTAATCTATACACTCAGTAAATTATGAACTTAGTCAATATTAATGTATTATTCTGGAGTACGAAGGATGAAATGGTTTAGGTGGCGGACAAAAAAAGATTTGAAAATAGTGAAAACTACTTCTTATCCAACGTTTCGACTTGCAGTCTTGACTTTTGCCTGGAATACCTAATAAAGACTTGCAACGTTGAAACGTTAGTAGATAATAAATAGTTTGTTTATTTATTTAACGTAACTTTAAGCTACTGTGGTGATCGATGATGGTCGATCGACGACAGTGGTAGTCCTAAATTAGGCCTATCCAGGTTTAGGTATTAGTAAGTATTAGAATAGGGATCTTTAAAGAGTATCTGACATCGCACAGGCTCGCGCCAACCTTTTTACATCCCATCCGAAGAACGGCATAAGTAAGGATTTTTCAATCCTAATAAAAAATGCTAGGACTACCTGTGGATTTGAACCCGTGACCTATGGCATAGGAGGCTGTTATGCCTAGCTAATATGCTACAGGTGATCCCTAGGTAATAAATAGTTGTTCACTACTTTACAGTCTTTTTATGGTCGCTTCCAGAAACATCACACGCTTCAACATTTCACGGTCCACTATTTAATATTAAATATTATGTATGAGATTATAGACACTTAACCACCTTAAGAAACAAACCTTCTAGAGAAGAGAATTTCTTTCGTATTTTTATCAATAATACATATATATACTTTGAATACAATATTATTTTCACATAATATGTGTTCACCCATTTATAGTGATAATAGAGCGTCTCGATACTTTCACTTTGAACGTTATTTCATTTATAGCAAAAAATAAATTATGGTTGATTAATAAGCAAAATAAACATTCCTAACCTGAGTAACAAACAAAGAAAAAATACATAGTTTAAGCCATCCAACATAACGAGAGACATATTCCATCGCAAAATAAGAAAGCGATAGCGAATTGAGTTGGGGCATCACCTAGGTAGTGAAAGACTACATATTTATGGAAATCTATCTGCAAATTATTAAATTAGTATTACATAACAAATTGTAAGCGGCAAGAAAACTATTGTTAATAAGAATTTCCAAAATTTTACAGGAGGGCCAAATGATCTTTCAGCTCTAAGTTGCAGATGGTGATCGATCCTCAACCTTTAATTTTTTTCCTATTCTATTAATACATTTTGCACATAAGATAAATAAGATTTAAAAATAAGGTAAATACGGAAAAGGCAAAGTATGAAAATCAATTAACAAATGTTTACACATACAAAAACCAATTTACCGAATTAGTTGTAATGAAAAATCCAAATAAATAGACCATTTCCCGGGAATATATTTTAATTCACTTTTACAACTGTATATACGATATATACAGCGAGTAAAAGGGCTAAAACGGAAAATTTTAATGGTGAATAATTATTAAATAGCAGTAAAATACGAATCTAAATTTGCATTATTTCTAAATTTTGTTCACCTTTCGTTTGCAAAAAAACATAAAGGTTCTTAAATACACAACAATGTTAATAAAAGCAAAAATGATATTTGAATTATATGATAAAGTGTTTAAGGTATTTACGAAAAAAAAAAAAAAATTAAAGAAAATGTGATGGAAAGTGAATCATGAATAAAGAATAGCTGAATTAGCGTATCCCAACACAATAATAAATACATTATGATTTTCAAGATCGATCTAAGTCTGACATAAAATTCTCTATCCATTTCTTGTTTCTTCAATCAAATCAATGATTTTTAATTTTGGAATTAAAGTATCGGCATACGTGAGACACAGACACACTTAGATACCAAAAAGCAGAATCAGACATGCCTTACTTTCAAAAGCAGTTGCAGAGTGCAGTAAGTCAGAAGTCACATAACAAGTATTTTTTAGCACAATTTTTCATTGCTATTCTGCGATAGCCATCTCAGTAAAAGTGGAACGAAATTAGTAACAAGTGCAACTTGAAACTTGAAAAATGACAAGGGATAAAGAAAATTAAAACGTAATATCGAAATTAATTCAGGATTTGGTTAGCATTAGAGAAAAGGGAGCTTGTATAAAAATTAATTGGGATGTGTATCCAAGGTATTCGAAGGTAATAACTGTGTCAAGGTATTTAAATATCTCTTCAGGCAAGAATGGATGTAAACTGCAGATAATTCGATATTTTGTTCATCATAAAGACGAGCTGTGCTATACAGGTAAGTTGTATCGAATTTGAAACTGAATGATCTTAAAAACAGAGTATTTAAATTAATTAAAGATACACATTGTTATACTGCTTATAGCGCCATACTGTGTTAAGTTTAAAATATACGACCATCTTTTCCTTAAAACGAATTTAACTATGAGGTTCTAGAGTGTTGCCAATGGGTAGTTTTTTCATGATTTTGTCATTAAGCCAGCTTTTACTTGTTGTGATTATAATATACAGTTGTAAATTTCAATAATAAAAAAATAAAAAATAAGTAAAAAAAAAAAACTCGAGGTTAGATAAGTAAGTTAAAAAGTTAACAATCTTAACAGTTAAATGAGCACACATTAACTTCCTTTTGTCAATCAATTACTTTATTTCATAAGCATTCACATCTACGGACGTTTCGGGGCTGTTTCCCCATTTTCAAGAATTATTTTTTTAAAAACACTTTTTCACATATAACCCACCACTTCACTTCATAGCTTACTGCTATTCGCCCTCATGGGTGTTGATTGGCTTACTTTGAAACAGCCCCGAAACGTTGATAGATGTGAATGCTTATGAAATAAAGTAATTGATTGACAAAAGGAAGTTAATGTGAGCTCATTTAACTGTTAATATTAAGAAAAACTTCCAGAAAAATTAAAAAAGAAAAGAAGTTAACAATCTTCTGTAATAGTTCCAAGTATCAATTCAACACCTCTGTCAACTAATTGTAAGTTGTAAAACTGGCTGTATCCATTCAAAATTATCGGCTATCAAAAAAATTAATGAGCTTGAGACATTTATGACAGTAATGGCTGATTTAATTAAAACATTTTGGAGACAGCCGGAAACTATGAATGGATACAGGCAGTTTTACGACTTACAATTAGTTGACAGAGGTGTTGAACTGATACTTGAAACTATTACAGGAGATTGTTAACTTATTAACTAACAGTTTTAGATTAGATCCGCCTGTAAATTGTTAATTGCTTAATATACACGCTCCGCTGGCCATGCAATTACACTCGGTACTACTGTAGATATGTTACTTCTATGTTTTGCTATTGCCAGGTGCACCGATCGAAGGGAATTGATGACGACAAACCTCATTTATAAAAATAACTTTTGAAAGATAATAGGCACATTGTACTAGTAAAACATTTCCAATCATATTGATTTTCACTGAGAGGTTGTTACGTTGAAAAAAAAATTATGAATTTTAGTTAAATAATAATTAAGTATATATTAATATATTTATATATATATATATATATATTTATTTTTTTTTTTTTTTTTTTTTTTTTTTTTTTTCTGAAGAGGGTTACTCAAAATATAAAAATGTTTAAAAAAAAAACACACATGTTGATAGGCTTTTGTTTTTTTCCTCGATAAGTAGACGAAAAAATCCAAGAAAGAGGAAGGAGAGGTTATTGTGTAGAATGTTTTACTGTCTGGGGACCGCGAGAGAGAGGCCCCATCCTCATTGAAAGAAAAACATTTTGCAGCGAAAGATTTTTTAATTGTAGTAGTAACAGTGTGGCTAGTGACACTCGACGAACGAATTCTGACCGATTTAGAAGAGGAAAAAAAAAAAGAAGTTTGTTTCTCGAGGCGGAAAAAAGTAACAAGGTGATTTATTTTTTTAAAAAAAACTTATAACATGAGTGGTCAAGTTCCGAAAGATAGAAGGACAAATATACTATTTTTTTTTTTCTAAGACAAACTTAATTAGGATATAAGTAGAAATTCTATTTTTTTTTTAAGAATCATTTTTTTTATGTTACAGTTAAAAATAAGCTTTGTATTTTTTTTATATTTTTTTTTTGTGTTTAATTTGTTCTTGAATATTTTCTGTCTAATACTAACCTTAAAAATCTGGTGCGGGCATCACACACTTTCCCTTACCTCCGTTTTTAAAATCTATTAAAGAATTTTCAAATACAGTTAAATATGATATAAATAGAGATAACTATGAGTGAAACAATTAATGAATTAATTAAATTGGTTTTTGATAGTAATACGTGTTTTATTAAAATATCTATTATATTATTATCTATAATAATCAGTTAGTTTTATCGGCCTTTCATCACTATTTATTAACTTTTACAAGATCGTATATAAGATAGTATTTTTTTCTAAAATCTTTAGCTTTCCAACGGTATATTATACATCTACAACATTAAAAGTAATTTAGAAGAAGAAAATTTAAAACATCGGTATTTAAGCCCTGTCAGACTATTTAAATCAGAATAAAACTTACATGATATTAAAGCCCATTAAATTTTATATCGATATAAGAGTATAATCAAAATTGTTAGAGCCGTTTTTGAGAAAATCGTATAAAGGTAGAAAATGCATGGTATAAAGTAGATCTTCTGGTCAGCTGATTATGATGAAAAACCTTCTGTATCATTTCGGGCATATAGTTGTCTTAAATATGAAATTTCAGTTTCATGTGACACACACACACTTATTGCGGGACTTGGTTATTTGGACTCAGAGGACCCTAAAACGTGTATTTCTGTAGAAAACTGGAATTTTCACGATCGTAATACTTTCCTTCACTATATATTTCATATATAGGTAAGTAAAAGTAAAAATATAAACAAGATCATATAAGACTTGTCTAAAGATTAAATGTCTTAGAAAACATCAACAAAAAAAAAAAATAATCTGAAGAAGGAATTATCTTAAATGATAATAAAAATGTCCTTCTTGCAATTTATACTTCGTTCAAACCTAATTCCTGTTGAGTATCATTTATAATCTTAATCTCAATGGAGCTTGAATGTAAATATTAAGAATTGTTGGATAATCAAAACTGCGAATAAATAAAATGCAGAAAGGCGAGACAGGAATGTGATAGGAACAACTTTCGCCCGAATAATCGGTGAATGTTTGGCGATTCGTCAGACCCTGTTGGGGTTATCGAGGCTCATGAAAGTGGGTAGGTAACCGGATCCAAAAAGGTTATTTTAACGACCTTCCTCATCCTCTTCCATAAAATTATCTCTGATATTCCAAATTTGGAGCTTATACACTGGAGAGATCATTCAAAGAACATTTTTAATTCATAAATCTTATTAGTATCTTCGTATATAAGAGACAAAAATTACCCTTAAAAGATTTTACACAAAATCATTTGTAGAAAATTTTTAAATGGATTCATTCCAATACCATGCTCGTGCCCATCATAAACCAGTCGGATCAGGCGCAGTACATTTTATTTGCTCCAACACGACACAGACAAGAAATTAAAGGAGGTCTAACATTTCTTCAAAACACAACATCTCAACTGTTTTATGGCTGTCAAAAAGAATAGAAAAAAGCCTTAGATAAAAAATTCTAAGCATTAAATATATTGGCGAACCTTAGCTATCCAATTGAACTACCAAGACGATTGTACACCAGTTAAATGGAAGCACATAGGAAATAGAAAAAAATAAGACTTAAAATTTGTTTAAAACATTGCTAAAAGAGGAAATATGAACAAAAACTCTAACTACAATTACAAGAAGAGATTCGCAGGTAAGTAATTTACATAACTTCTAGACAAAACCAGAATGATATGATCATATAATCTATAATGCTTGAATTTAGAAACAAAAAATAATAATAATAAAATAAAATAGTTTGGAGTGAAGGGGCGTTACATAAAAACTCAAGATAGATCCGAAAGCTCCTAACAATGAATTTTGTTTAGACAAACTATATTTCATAAACGTAATGTGTATTTCACATTTCACATCTATTGTATTTCATAAAGGTAATATTAAATAATGGGGCAACCAAAGTTCAGTTATGTTAATATTTTTTTGAGAGAGTTTACTTCAAATTCAACAACAAACGAAAAATAATTTCTCTGCGTTTCTGTGTGGAATCAAAAAAGGATTCGAATTTTTTAGTAACCACTTCTTTAAATATTTTCTGTGACTTGCAAGAGAAGCTCCATAAATGTATACAATTATTTTTAGTACATTCATTAAACTATACGGAATGTGGGATCACCTGTAGCAGGGTGGATAGCATAAGAGCCTCCTATGCCAAAGGTGACGGGTTCAAACCCGCAGATGGTCCTAGATTTTTTAATAGGTGTAAAAAATCCTTAGTTATGCTGTCCTTCAGAGGGGAATTTAAAAGATGGTCCTGAGCCTGTGCGATGCCAGGTACTCGATAAAGATCCCTATCCTAAACAAACATGAATAGGAAAAATTTAGGACACCCACTGCAGCATCGTCCGATTAAGCAAAGTAGCATGAAGTGACATTAAATAGGTAAACAAACAAACTATATGGAATGAATTTAATGTTAATAATATTGCACTTATGTAATTTAGCGCCTAGTTAACATCACACTAATAAAAAAAAAAAAAAAAACCTATCCAGAAACCAATTGAATGTAAAAATGACCTAATTTTATGAGCATAAATAAAACACATTATAGCAGCCGTACACAAATAAGTAGGTTAGAGACAAATGTCAGGGAAGGTGCAGGCAGGATTTTCCCAGGCAATTTCTGATAAGTGCATCGTTTGTCAGTGATTTCCTTCCGTCTGCAGATACTCAAAAGTGAAATCGTGGTCACCCTAGAAACACTGAATGCCGTTTAAGTGTAACAAAATGCAAAAAATATACTTTTCTAGAATAAAATATAAATTGAAATTTATTAAACAGAACTAAAAGAACACTATAAGAACTAATGTGAAAAAAATATTGAACGTCTATTTAAAATGTGATGTAGATAATAAAGCATTGCCAAATATCTTTAATTTCAAGCACTCGTTCATATATGGTTAAAAGACAAGTGCCAATTTTTATTTTATATAAAATATTAAACTAAACCGATGGTAAATGATGATAATAGACATTTCATATAAAAATGAAACTTTAGCATCACTGCTAATAAAAATAATTATGGCTAATAAACGATAAAAAACAAGAACAATAAATAAAAATAAACCAAGCTATAAATGTCTGTCCATTGTGTAGAAATTGGATATAAAATTCCATTTACTCCGAAATCCGGTTTCACTTTTACCCACAGATTTCTCACTAACCACAAAGCCGCGAAATAATCAGTTACTCGTTCCACTCGAGTGCTCTGCGGGATAAGCTAAATAATTATTAAAATAATATTCACTCTCGCCTACAGGAACTAAAACTGTGGTCTCCTTAATGTCTTCATTGAGGAAAAAAAATCTTCAATGTATTATTCAAAGTGGAGACCCTTCATAGAGCTACAAAAAAGTAAAAGAAAAGAAAATACTGTTTGAAAACAAATAACTAGAATAAATAAGCATGACAATAAGAATGACATATTAAGTTCTCATCGTTAGAAGCAGGCAGATACATTTAAGATAGGTAAATTGATAGATAACAAAAATATAACAATCAACAAAGAAACATTAATAAACTATGGTTTTTAAAGAACTATGGTCTTTTAGACTGTCTAGTCCGGAGCCGACCTGTTCAATTTTACAAATTATACAACCTTAACAATATACAGTAACAAGTAAAACAAATCTCACTCACTGATTCAACGATTTCTTCGCCAGGCTCAACAACAAACAACAAAGCAAAAAAATAAGAAATTTCTGATGATGATAATATATATATATATATATATATATATATATATATATATATATATATATATATATATATATATATATATATATATATATATTGCCTATATATGGTAAGGCAATGAACATGTGTGTGGCATAAAATGTTTAAAAAAAATAAGTCTTGAGAATGGGGAAACAACCCCGAAACGTTGATAGATGTGAATGGTTGTGAAATAAAATAGATACACACAAAGGGAAGTTAAGGTGTGCTCATTTAAGTGTTAATATTAAGAAAAACTTCCAGAAAAATTTAAAAAAGAAAATAGCATAAATTCTTTTATAAGTTTGTATCTATAAGGCCATGCCAGTTTACAATAATTATAAACAGACATCCAGTTTTAGCCGTTGAGATAGTTAATTAGTTCGTCGATGTTTAGACAATTCTTACCGAAACCCCTTCTCTAATTTCACACAAAATGAGGCTTGTAGCGAGGAAATGAAATGTATTCTCTACTTCTTTTTTATTACCAAGTGAGCATATTTCATAGTTATTTTACCAAATCTATTGTAGTTGAGGTATACCAATACACATCTAACATTAAATATCCATTTCACCCCATTAAAACTTAATATGGTATCAAACAAATATTGCGTCCCATAATCATAATTTAAGTTTTTATATCCTTTAGCGATATTCCACTCACTTCGGTTGAACAGATCTATACAGATCCGGTATCTAGGACTCCATCTAGACAAACGTCTGACATGGAATTCTCACAATAGACTGAAACGACAATAAACAGCTCGTAGATACCGTTTAATACAACACTTACTTGACAAACGATCCAAAGTTTCCAAACATACCACAAACAATTAATTTATATTACCATCATTAGGCCTATTTGGACATATGCGATTGAGTTATGGGAATCCACCAAACCATCCAATTGTTCCCGCATTCAATCCTTGTAATCTAAAATCCTCCGAAATATCCTAAATGCCCCTTACTTTGCCACCAATAAAATAATCCACTAAGACCTAAATATTCCATTAGTCGCAGATCTAGTCCGAACTATATTTACCTCCTTTAATTCCAAATTACCGGTCCATTCCAACAAGCTCTCATTACCATCTATTCCTGATAATCCCCGGCTGAAAGGCGGCTGAAAAGACGATGGTCTCGCGACCTACTACATTAAATAAACACTGAAGTGCTACCACTGGATGGTTTCTTCACATGTCTGTATCATGCCCATTTGATCAATTAACACATTTACTTAATGTATTTTATTGTATAATACAGTTGTAAATTTCTTTAAAATAAAAAAAAATGTTTTTATATACAACAATTTTTCCTGAGACTACAGCCCTTTGTATAAATTTTGATCTATAAATACCTGTTGAGGATTCTCTAAGTTTCTGCAACATTAAAGCCTCGGTATTTTTGTTGTTAAGTTGTATGTCTATAGTAATATTATTTTTTTCAGCAAGTTCTCTTAAATGTTTTATCCAGAAAATATTTTCTTTAATTACTTCCTCATTTATGAAATATGGTAGTTTATTTTTTGGCAGATTTTTGACTTTTAGAATATAGTTATGCTGTATTGTATGGTGTGGCAGTCTAAATAAAATAAAATAATAGAAGACTTTTTTAGTTTCTATATATTCCTTACTTCCCCATACAGACAGATGAATCAAGGACGGGCTAATAGATAGATATAGCTTGGATAATAGTGAAAAAGAAGCACTAGACAAACTAAGCTGTTGTGTAGGAGAGAATTGTTTTATTTTTTTTTTCTCATCATTGTCGCAATTGTTCTTTTGGTTGAATAAGCAGTGAAATGAATTTATGTGTAACATGGATATGCATGAAGCTTGAGAATGGCCCTAGAGGCTGAAACGTTGCGATGACTGGAAATTAAATAAATTGTTTAAAAAAATATATCCACGATTTCTTTTGTAGAACGGCCTAATATTTATCGAACAAATTTTATTTTCATCTGACCAAGTCTTCTGTAAATTATACTGAGTCCCTCGTCTTCTTCAGGGTCTGTCCTCACAGCAAGAGTTAGAGAAAGCCGAAGTGCCTGGATGTAGAAAGTAGGAGCGAAAGGAAGGTGAGGATCGTCCTTAGCTGATCTGATGCCTTCTCAGCCAAGATAGGACACAATAAAAAAAAAAAACACTTGAATGAATACCTATCCACTTGAAGGGAAATTCGAATAGAATAATAAAATTTCTACATCTTAACACATTTTAGAACATCTTTAATTAGGTTCAGAAACGTACATATTTAAAAACAGCCAACAGCTAAGTAAGCTAAGACATATTTGAGTGTCATGTAGAGCAACTATAAGATTGAGTAAAGACCAATTATTGGTTACAAATGTACACCGTTTTACAAACGATTCAGATAGGATTTAAATACCGAATTTTTAAATTTATTCTTCAGAAACATACCATCCTTTATCGTATATACGAGTATACTGTCCACAATCAAGAGAGTACGTTTAATATTTTTCTTTTGAATTGAAAGACCGTTTCTCTATGCAAGATGTAGTAGGAAATATACAAATATTTAAAAAAGTAGAAATATTTTCAACGTTGAATAACATTTCGGAAATAAAATAGTAATAAACCAATGAGAAGCACAATTTATAAAAATTAATATGAAATAAAACACTTTGTTTACTATCCTTGGAATAAAGTTCTTAAGAATAAAATGAAAATACAGATTTGATGACCGGAACAATTTGGCCATTGGTTCATTAGTGATAATTGAAATAATATAAACACAGCAAAATTGGTATTTTCTAGCATCTGCAATTTTAGGCCATAGTTTGTTTGACTGGATAAGGAGAGGCTGCTTAAAAGGTGCGATTTGAAGGAGGAAGCAGTTCTTACATGGAGGATCTCAAGAGGGATAGAATTCCAAAGAGAGGTTTCTTTGGCTAGAAAGGACTCAAACGCAGCAGTAATGTGAGGAGGGGCAAGGGTCAGAAATTGAAGGGTTTGGAAGTTATAACTGAGTTCTGATAACCGCATAGAGGAAGGAAGCTAGGAAATACTGACATCTGTAACGAGGATAAAGCCACCTTAACTCTGAGTAATACTGGATTATATACGTGTTTCTGGTGATTCCGAATACAATTTGTATTGCACAGTTCATAATACGCTAACAATTCATAATATGGTACAAAGAAGGTAATATGGGGGCCACCTTTGGTGTATTGGCAAGCTCAAACAGCCTTCTATGCCCAAGCTTGCGGGTTTAACCGGCAAATGGCCCTAGGAATTTTTAAAGGGAATAAAAACTCTTGGTTCTGCCGTCCGTAGGAAACATAAAATGTTGGTCCTAAACAAATGCTATATTAGACACGCGTTAAAGATCTCAGTCCTAGTTAAAACTGGATAGGAAAAATGTATTACTCCCACTGCAGCATCGGTCTGGATAGCCACAATAGCATAAAGTGGCGTTAAACAAAATATATAAGTAAGAAGGTAATGAAGGATGAAGACAAATCCATTAAATAAACATATAATTAAATGATAAAAACTTGTAATTAATAGTTTATACTTTTGTATGCAAACAAACGTTTATACGAAAACCAAACTTTACTTTTGCAACGAAATGTAATTGTATAAAATATATTTCAAGTCGAAAAATATTTTTCTTATTCTCGTAGAACATACTAGATACCTAGGATTCCTCCATCTTGATAAACGCCTAACTTAAAATTCTCATACAAGTCTGAAACGAGAAATTCGCTATTTTCATCTACTTCAACGCTTACTAAAAAATAGCTCAACCTTTCCTATTAACAAAAAAAAAGGCTCATCTACATGTCTATGAAACCATTGAATTTTTCTCGTTTCCAATCCTTACAACCCAAAATCCTTCGTAAAATCCACAAAGCGCCTTACTTTATATCGAATAAACTCATTCTTAATGTGCCATTCTTAAGGTGCCGAAACAAGCACCATTCTATTCATGACAAACTCCATCCTCACTCTAACCCACTATTTCCTATCTTTTAGAGGACTGTCGATGAGTAGTTTTTCAAAATTTTTACTCGACAGTGTTTATTATGTACATACATTACTTGTATTTATTCTAATACAGTTGTAAAATACAATAAAGAAAAAGATGCAAGAATCGATGATTATAATTTATCAATCATAGATGACAATGGGAAAAATCTATACTTGGTAGTTTCAACTGTGACATAATACATCTTAGAGACACATCTCAATTACTCCACAAAGTATACAGACAAATACATAATATCGCTATCCGAAGCAGTAATCCATTTCTAACTGAGACGTTGTGCCCTATAGTGTTACTATTTATGTTTAGGTTTAGAAGTACGTAAACATAAAAGAGAATAGTCGTAGTTTGAAACGTACAGACCTAAGACTATGTTTTCGAGTGTGTAAGTTAATTACACTAGAGCAGTCCGTGACTTATCTTACAAGATAGAGCAGACCTCTTTTTATGTACGGTTACTTTGCACACTCACGTTGACATATTATGGTCTCACTAACATTCCGCAGCGGAACCGGAAAACCGAAAAATTGTTCTACTGATAAACCCTGCAGTGTGCATCTTGGTCACTAAAATAAAACAGTAACTTTTAGGAAGGAACCCATCTTCTAAATTTGAGTTTTCAGAGAAGATACTCCCAAAATGATATGAGCGTGGTAAGTCTAGCACAAAAAACTTAAGTAATTCGAACTGAAATTCCACATGGGTTGAACTTATTCTTGTAACACTGTATGTACAACAGTACATAATTAAATGCTTTTTTTGATTTTAGATAGGTTTCATCCTTATAGAAAAAGTCTGTTAAATTAAATGCCGATTTTCCCTAATTTCTTCTCCTTGATTACACTCAATATTTTCTTTTTTTTTTTTTGGTTTTTAACCGTCTCTTATTTTGAGAAGTAGTGGAAATTTATAAACATAAAATATTAAATAATTCGATAAACATAGAAATGCGAAATATTTTCTTAGGATGAAAGCCCGAGTCCGTGAAGCACATTAACGTAGAAGAGTAAGGTAACGTAGGAAATCCCAACATTTAAGAAAAACATATGTAACAAAGATGAAGGATAGTGACCCAAAACGTAGAAAAATTAATTTTGCTTTTTTTTTTTTTTGTTACTTCATGAAAAGCAGTTTTATAAAAAAACAACTGTGATTCCGAAATCGAAATTACACAATGATGTAATAAATTATTTTTTTTAAATTAATTCATAATTATCAATGCAACGTATAAAGAATTGATCTTTTTTTAATAGACATCAAGTTGATTACTGGACTTACGATCGCTTAAAATTAATACACTTGAACAAACATATCAAGAAAGCAAAATATTTAATGCTTTTAATATAATTCTCATTAAAAACATTGATTTACCGAACACAAAGTCCTTTCTCCAGGACTTGGTCATTTGGACTCAGGGGACCCTAAAACGAGTATTTTCAGTGAAAACGCGAATTCGAAAATTTTCATGATCGCAATACTTTCCGTTACTATATATTTCATATATACATAAGTGAAAGTAAAAATGGCTAAAGTGAACGATGAATACCTTAATTTAAATGTGTGTTATTATTTTTGTTATAATACAATTTATTTCTGAACAAAAAAAATCATAAGTATCATCCTAAAAAATTCCCTTGATTAACAAAAGCAGGAGCACAACCCGTTACCTTAACTCGATTAAGGACGCAGCTAAACGGTAAAGTCGTGACTACCTTCAGTGCCATGGAAAGTCTTTAAGCTCTGAAAGTCCATAACATCTAATGACTCGTTAATTATTAGAAAATAGTTCGACTTTGATAGGAAAGAAAGCAAAATATGAAAAGTTATTTCAATGGTAACAGGAAGCGTTAAAATCTCTCATTGATTGATTATACGACCAATTTATTTAATTATTTTTGTATTGAAATCTAGAATATTTTGTACTACTTCAATAAGTATTTTTTACATTATGGAAGGTGTTCTTTATTATGCTTTGGAATGAATACAGATATGTGCTTATGTACACTTAATGTGGTACTAATATATAGATACCGCTTTCAAGTCCGTCATGATAATTATTAGATCTGTAGGGTCGACAGCGATTAGTAGACTTTGTTGGGCTCTCGCAGCCGTTATAGAAATGGGTATCCAAAATTTGAGAATAACTTTCAGTATAAGTGTGATCTCAGTCTAACCAAAGTGGTTCAGAGGCGGAATATTAATGAAAAATATAAATCAAAATTGGTCAAGTTTATTTGATTGGTTATTTTAAGGTGAAGCGCAGATAACGGGAAAATTATTTTTCCCATATAAAGAAAACTTGCTTGCTATATATGTATTCAAAAGCTAAACTGATAAAAAAGGATCATAAATCTATTAGGTTTATAACCATTAAATATTTTGAATAAACTATTAAAAATACAATTTAAAGGTTTAATTTAGTCTCTATAGGAATCCTATTTAGTTTACGGTGAAATACCTGTTTTTATAAAATAGTATTAGTTTCAAAAATTGATAACAATGTTACTTTATATATTTATAACAGCTTACCACTTATGTTAAGAACTTAGTTACAATTCAGTATGCAATATTGTTTCTAAAATCTTGCGAACTGATAGGAAGAATATAAATTGCACAATCCTGTAAGACGGTTGTCACTTATTATAAACTATAAATTTAAATTATAGTCGGTTAAATTATAAACTCCCTCTTTCTCTATAACATATGTTCATAAGTTTATGGGCTTAAATATTACATATTAACTTTTATAAAATTTTGCGCTTTCCAACGGGATATTATACTAATATATAACTACTTATATTTCAGGAATAATTTGTTGACGACTTGGTTACAAAAAGTTTATTTTTCCCGTTTAAAGAAAAACTAAATTGCATATTGCGTTATCTTTATATTATATATATAAAGAGAGAGAGATAGTACTTATTGTTTCATTTTTATTTTATATATTAGTTTTAATAAATCAGCATATATTTATTTTTCTGTTCTTTTTTTTTTTTTACAGTTTTCTCTAGTACAAAATTAATTAATTTTATTTTTTACTTTGTCTCTCGGCAATTCGGTAGTTCTTCCTCAACGAATAGGTAATTACATTCTTCAATTTCCCTTTATTCGCCCATTTATTTTTATTATTTTGAAATCATTCTTACTAACTATTTGCTTTCACCCGATATCTTGGTAGTATTCTTTGTTCGAATTCACTAATTCAGGGAACGTACTTTCCATGGTTTCGGTTGAGGCGGGTTTGTCTACGTTGTTCATTTCTGAGTTCCCTAAACGCAGTGGAGGTAGTTTAGTTTTGAACAGAAACGATAAATTTTACTTACCCGAATTCTGTATCAAATTAATGTAGTTTTCAATAAAACAACAAAAAATGATAATAATGCTGATTCTGCAAATATGCTTCTGAGACCTTATTGAATGCTACATATAACGTCTATAAAAGAAGACGAATCCATAAAATATGAGATTATATTAAATAATATATAGTTAGAAGTGTCAACTTTTTTTTTCTTAAAATAGAGTGAAAACTTTGAAATATCATTCTTTATGCTAACATCCACTTCATAAAGGCTAGGCGTGCCGCAACGGTCTGTTTTTTAGAGTCTAACTTAGACCCTAGTGTCTTGTACAAGAGTATATCTAGTGGAGAATAAATATTCAAATAAAAACGTGATTAGAAATCAAGTCATGAGTTTAGGAATATAGCGATACTGAAATGCACTATAACCACTAATCATCATACATGAATAATCAAAAAGCTGTTCATGAAAGATTCCTTTTCGAACGTCATGAATAGTCAGCACATCTTCCACATTATTCGTTACGTGAATGAGCGTAGGTAAATAATTGTTCATTGAATCTAAAACTTTCATATTGAGAGGGACGTGAGCTTGAAAACCAGGTTAATCAAAACAGAGAAAAAAAGCTGACAACCAAAAACGCAAATCGGCACACTTCGACATGTGGGTCACTTAGTAGATGCCTCGCCCATACTTAGTAGATTCGCTGGGGAACCAGGTTAGAGGATCTATCACAATCATTATTTAATCTACATTGGTAGTAAATATACCATATACAATTTAATCAATTTTTCTAAATATTCATAGTGTAAAGAATTATTTACAGGAAAATTATGCTATTTATGTAAAATAAAGTAATATATTATTTTTTATCCCTAACTGTATTAAAAATTCTTTAATTGATTTTAACAACAGAGGCAAGTGAAAGGCGTGTTCATTAACATATTCTACAGAGCATCTGTTATGCTATAAACGATAATCAGAGAAAAATGACCTAAAGAATCCGCACAAGAGTAAAGACGAAGCGGACCGGAAAGTCAAGGCAATAATATGACGTCCAAGGTGAACAGTGACTGAGGGAACCAGTTCTATTTCGAACATCAAGTAGATCTAGCCTCAGGAATAGGCAATCATAGTTATAATATATATATTTGTTTTAAATAATCGGGTTTTGGGCCATTAAACTTAAGTTTAATGCCAAAACCGAATTATTTAAAACAAATTATAATATAAAAAAGGTCGATGAATTAATGTTTATAATATATATATATATATATATATATATATATATATTATAATATATATTATATATATATATATATAAATATTAAGAAAGGGTGAAATATTCCGTCGGATTTTACTAAAACGTGCTTGTTTAGGGATATGTCAAGGATGTACAGTAGATCCAATATTAAAATAAAGATATTCAGTCTTTTTTCGAAAAAAAATACTAATAATATTCTTTATAGTATAAGAAGTAACTTTGATAAGTGAGTTAAATGATGAATAAATTAACTTAAACAGTTGGGAACAATGTAATTAGCCATTGTAACTAATATTATAGTTAAATAAAAGATAAAATAGAATAAATAGATATATGATTTCAAAACCTAATTATTGCATGAAATGTTAAAAATAATCCCCAGGATTTTATTAAAAGTGTATGCGAAGCAATCGTAATAATAAAGGGACTGAGAGATACACCACAGGACCTAACCTCTATAAAGTGGGTAGCTAAAATCTATGAAAGACCTAACAGTTGTTGGCACGGATTCCTAATATGAATTGAACAAAAGAATCTCCATTGGTTGAAAGATTTATGTTTTATTTTATTATTATTCTTGTTTCTAATACGTAGTAAGACGTTCTCAAAAATCGAGCTTTTGTATCTCTAATATTTAATTCCTGAGCGATAACACTCATTAGATTAAAATCATATGAACTAATTGAAGGCCAAGCAGTCCAGTAATGATTTTATTATTTTCACACTATGTCAAAAGTGTAATATGAAGGTAATTTAATTGTCTCTACAAATGATAACGAAAAAATTTGACATAAAATGCATTGGAAGCATGAAGAAAGGAATTTTTAGAAAAACTGAAAAATATGACTATTCAAGCAGATAATACAAAAGATATGTGTCACCCTTGGAAAAATTTTTTACAAGGGTTCTAGCCCCCCTTTTGTAATAACTTTTTTTTGTCCATTTATCGCTACTGATGTATAGTAGTATTTTTTTTATTTCAATAAATCAACGATAATTAGAACACATTTATTATTCCAAATTCGATCTATTGAATGGCTATAATGCAAAGATTATTACTGTGAATGATCAGCTAACCTATTTCAGAAATTACCAAATAGGAAAACTACTGTTTTCAGTAAAACTTAGACATAATCAGTCACTAGTTACTAATTCACACGATGACATCTTCAAGACAAATTACTATGAAAACTAAGTGAATGAAAACTCATCTTCACCAAGACAATACCTCCTGAAGGAGTATATTTCCCAGAGATGGTGAAGGTTGGCCCCAAGTGATGTAACTGGGCGCCATAATTGATCCCATGACGGGGTAGATCACGACTCGGAGTAAGGTCGCCACAATATTTGAAAGGGAAATTTCTTCCACCTTCATCCTTCCAAGCCTTATTCCGTAATTTAAAAAAAAAAAATAATAATAATAAATAAAACTTAATTTTAAAACCGAAGGAAGAAGTTATTTTAATTAAATCTCAGGGAGTGTGAAATTGTATTCAATGTGTACAAATTTATTGAGATTACCTTAAATATTAAAGAGGTTATATATTTTTTGCGCCTAGTTATAGGGTCTATGAAATGATATACTGGAGTTAAATGCTGAGCGAAATTGCATGTTCCTTTTTTTTAATAAAGCGCTTTCTGATAATTCTTTTTTTTTTCTTTTGAGATAAATTAATACACTGACAGTAATATAAGTAATAAACTGACTTTAATGAAACAACATTAAACCATTTTCTCACATTATAATTTATTGTTATATTCGATTAATCATCATTCTACGTTTCCAGAAGTTAAACATTTGTTAGTTTATTCAATGGCACTTTATGCTACTGTGGCTAATCAGACCATGCTACAGTGGAAGTCCTAAATTTTGCCTATCCAGCTTTAATTGGGATAGGGATCTTTAACCTATAATAGACGTTATTTTAGTTATACTGAATACTAACACAGTTAAATCTGAGCTTAACCAAGTAATAATATTATAAATAAATATGTGGACGTATTTAGGGGTTGAGCATTGGGGATCCACATCAATTCTAGCAGCAGCTTTTTATGGCAATCCAAAATTCTTCGAAATGCTCATTTTTGCAGCAGTATATACCTCATTATGCAGTCCAAAATAGATCTTTTTTTTCCTAAATTACTTGCCCAAACAAACCCATTTATTCATGACACCTCATACTATTATAGTATTTTCGATAATCCTCTGTGGCGACGACAAAGACGGTTGTCACTATTACAAGACTTTATCAAGCACTATAACCTTATTAGTAAACCTTCACTAGTACTATAGTAATACAGTTCCAAACTTCAATAAATATTTTTTAAATAACACTATAATAAATTAAATGAAAAATATTATGTTTGCAAATTGAAGGTGTAATATTATATTAATAATTTTGACTATGGGTTCTCGATGCAACAGTATATCTTTTTGATTTTTTCCAGAGCGCTTTTTATTTTACTTTGTAAGAAACTAACAGAAGCTTGGTACAAACTACAATGACAAAACTTCTACTTCTGTGTGTAACACCAGTTCAATAAGAATGGTGGAATGTGACTTCATAAATGTATTGAATAATACCAAATAATAAAATCTTAAAGGTTTGGAATAATTTCTAAACCGTCCTTACGAGAAGTAGCCGTGTGATTTGAATAACATTTAGACCGGTTCCGCCTGGTCTCCTGGACTCCGAGCAAAGACCATTCCATTACTGAATGCATAAAATAAATAAGTAGACCGCGAGACGGAAGAATTTATTTCAACTCTGCTAAAAGTTTTATTATTGTTTTTTCAGAATGAAGACATTTTTTTTTTGTTTCCACTGGTGGACTTTTATAAGATAACAAATAGCTTTATCAGCTAGTAATTAGGTAAAAAAGGGAATAAAATGAAATCATCATTTTATCTTTCTTCACATATTAATACATTAAAAGAAGTAATATTAACTGAACCTTAAATATCTAGAAGAAAAAAAATCCATCCCCGTAATACGGCCAACCCACTAACCTTGATTAAGTACGCAAGATCTGCGCATACAACTAATACAATTTTACGCATGATGCAGGCATATAAGTATTTATTTAAAAAATATATATAAATGAATAAAAAACTAGGTCTATATCGTTCGCATTGGCTTTAAAAAAAAAAAAAAAAAGAATACTTAATCAACCTAAGTATCCTAAGCATTCTTTTAATATGTATACAAAAACAAAATGCTAAACATTCGCAATATCACCATTAGAGAAAGTTTTACATGAAGGAACATATTGAATGAGCTGATCTTTTAAAAAATATCAATAGATACAGTAAATCATACGCAAACGTTTTTAACAAATATTTTCTGTATTTTAGGTCTACCCGGTGTTTGATTAATTCGTAATCTCCTTTGAACTAAACAAATCTTGAACTTGAAGTAGTTGTCTCCAATAGTTTCCTTTGTTAACACCCTCTCTTTAAAATAGTACATTATTTATATTTTGAAGTATAAATATTACAAACCCAACATATAACTCTTAGTCGTAAATCAATGACTTTCTACCCTACAGTATCCTTTAATGACACTCCACTAGCCCCTGTTGAACAGATTCGATACTTAGGACTCCACCTTGACAAAAGTCGAACTTGAAATTCCCATGCAAGACAGAAACGACAAGAAACTGCACGACGTTTTCGACTACTTCAACACTTACTAGACAAACGTTCTAATCTTCGACTTAATTACAAAATACTTATTTATATGGCCATAATTAGACCGATATGGACTTACGGAGTACAGCTATGGGGCTCTACTAAACCATCGAGTTGTTCTCGTATACAATCCTTACAATCCAAAATCCTTCCTAAAATCCTTAACGCTCCTTACTTTGACACGAATAAGCTCATCTATAAAGACCTTAATATTCCATATGTTACTGAATTAGCCCGAACCAGGTATCAACCATTCCATGAAAAACTCCATCTCCACTCTAATCCACTAGTTTCTATCCTATCATCCTCTTCGATTCCTGATAATCCCCTGAGGCGTCAGAAATGAAGATGTCCCCGAGACCTTTAAAATATTTTTAGATTGCTGCGAATGGGTTGTGTCTCTCCACGTATTTCATGTCAGTTTACTATGTCCATCACATTTACTCAATACATATAATACAGATGTAAATATCAATAAATATGTTTAAAAAAAAAGAAAGTATAAATATATTTCTTAATGCCATATTTAAGATTCCTATGCGTAGTAAAGAGATATGCGCAATTAACACATAACGTATTAGATACCAGAGGTAATTTAAAAATTACTTGATGAATTATTGCAAAAGGTGTTCAATACCTTAGTGGCCATGGAGTTGTTTGTTTCTATCCGGGTTGCATCACACCATACCAAGCATACCTTTCCTACTTCGAAAACGCATACTTGGCGGATATTATTACACATTTTATTTGTAATATAAAAAGCGATAATCTAACATTGTATTTAGAAAGATTTGAAAAATTATATCAAATTTAATAATAATCAATAGAGGTAAAAAGTAATTTAAACAAAAAATAAACTGAACTAACTTAGTCGAAAACAAAGACCCGCAAGTGAAGGTTTAGAATCAGATAAATAGGTTTTTTTTTAAATTATTTATATTTCTAGCACAACTGTTAATGTAAAGTGGTAAGGTCCGCACTATTTCCTTCGTCGTTTACGGACTTTAACCGCAGGTTCTGTGGTATTTGTCGCTGTTATACCCCCTCCTAACACCGTTTATTCATTCTTTCTTGTCGTGAATTGAATAAAATTCTATCAGCTATATAAAGGCTTGATAGATTATATTACAGAATAAAATAATGCGAATTAGGAAATAATTCAAAAAGAAATAGTATTAGAGAGACATACACCTGTATCTTGCATGTTCGTTACGAATTTTATTTGTTGATTCAAAGTAAACTAAAAAATTTCTAGATCTAAGGTTAATGTAGATTGTTTGAGTAATTTGAGAGAATGTATTGTATGTAATTGTAAGGAAAAAAATACCTATAACTTCTACTTTTTCCTCCAAAATAGTATTCTTACCTGAAACAAATGAAATTTATTTATTAAACTCATGTTTTACCAGTAATCCAATCAGATAATATAAATTAAAAATAAAAACACACCAATGAAATCAAATTCAATTTATTTGTTTGTAGTGCAAAAATACAGAAAAACATCACAGTAATACACTTCTTTCCTATCCACTATTCCAATATGAGCGTTATAAATGGCAGAATTAATTGTTCTGTATCAAAAAAGAAAGGTGTCTAGTGGAAGCTACTAAGTGCTTATTTCATCCATATAATCAAGGGGCAGATAAACTCATACTATTAAGTTGTTAAATTTAAACTAAGAAAAAGTCAAATTTCATTCTGGAACGATAAAAATACGTGCTTTGTAACAGGAGAGGTAACTGCCAGTGACGGTTGGATCAGTAAATTTATATAGTATTTTATGTAACTATTAGAGTAAACATGATCAGAATTTCTAAGAGGAGTATAATCCTACTTTTTAAAAGGATCCATGTGATCAAAAAGTATTAGATAATACTGACTATTGAAAGTTGTCATTAAAGTGGAAGTTTAATTGATGTCGATCATGTTTCAGTATCCGCTGTTATTCTCGACATATTTTAACCTCGGTCAAGCCAAATCACTACAGCTGTTATCTAATTGTAAGTACATACAACTACCGTCTGGAGGTTAATAAAAGACTATTTTTCGTACCATCAAGAAACAGTCACGCAACTTTAAATCGACACCCTTGTTTTATTTTACTCACCTGTTCCATTTTCTCAAAGTAACTGTCCTCATTTACATAATCTTCAGTTAAATGCCTATGAATATATTAGTTGCTTTAAGTATTCGTCCATCTTTAAATTGAGAATTATTTGTCTTCTTATTAACTCATTTTTTAAATTAGTAAATTTTTTATTTAAAAAATAAAACTTTTAATAATTTCCTGTTGGTTAAATTTGAACTGCTGGGCATGGTTCCTGTTCTTAGTTGTTGGACAAATATTTTCTCTCTTTTGGTAGTTTTCTTCCGCTTCTCATGCAGATGTCACTGCATCGGTTGATTTAAATATTTTGTAATTGTTCTTGACTCTCGATTGTAGATCTGAATGTTCCTATGTGTAAAAGCAACTTCAATTTCAATTGTGTTAACTGTATAATAAAGTTAGTTGTTATTTATTTATTTACAATTAATTGCTATTTGCCATTTGAAAAAAAAAGACTATTTGCTATAAGTAAATATATTAACTTCCGAATTAATGGTCGATTCATGGCTTCTCTAGGCCACCGCCTCAAAAGTCTTCTGACAACTTTCAAAAGTTGTCTGTGTCTAAAACATCCAAACCAAAGCTTATCAGTTTTGTCGTATATTATTTCGACGAAAGATGTAGGTTTAAAACCTGAAAGAAGTGTCTCATATCGACAAAAAATTGATTTAAGAACATAAATAAAGCCAGATATTACTCTGTGGACCCGACATAGATAGACGGATCCAGACTCAGCGCTGAGAAGGCTAAATACTGTAGCGGGCCGGGACTCTTTAACTCAATATGTGTAATTCTTTTCACATGAATTTATTGTGTTTTTCATAATAAAATAATATTAATTTCGGTACAATTAAACATTTTAGTAGGATATTCAATGGCCATTAGAGGTAGAGACCACCAAAACAAAATTATTAAGAGGGAAATGACATTTCTGTAGAAAATCAATGTTGGTTTTCCATTCTTCCAAACCATGATGCAGGTGAAATTTTTAATGGCATGTTTCCCTAATGCACTGATGTTCCCAAAATACCTTACTAAACTTAACGTAACCGATAAATGAAACAATCATTAATTATTACAGTTGATGATGATAAAAATGCAAACCTTTCAAAAACGGCTTTCTCTGTTGTATTGACTTTTACACTTTCCATCCTGTATTCCCCCAACCAACCTTTCAAATAATAACTTCACCACTAACGTAGGAATTTCGTCCATCAAACATTCACTCTTGGTATGCCTCTCGAGCGCTGAGTTACTAAGATGAAAGTTTAAACCATCGTGCACTTAGCAGACCTCTTCAGTGGAATTTTTCAACACCGAGATTACAAAAGACGAAAGGAAAGTCACTTTGAAGGTGATTCAAGTCTATTTACTGAAGTAGTTTCTTTAATGAATCTCAGTTTCCGTTCACACCTTTATTTTCTGGAATGAGCGATTCTCAACAAATAAGTAACAATGAGACAAAGTTCTCACATCCACTAGGTACTGCTTGCGCAAGCAGTAGTTACGTTTGCAAAAGCCAGGAGTTTGGAATGCAGCCTGCCACAGATGGTCGTACAGAAACTCCAACCTTTATTATATCGTTAATGTCCAGGTTTCCAGCATTGAATGCTAGATGAACCCGGAAACCATCAGATGCTTACCTTATCAGGTTTAATGATTATTATATTAAGGATTCTTACGGCATTTTATGTGATAATGGAGTAATTATTTGTTTCTCAGATCACATCTTTTTCGTTATTGTTACGAACAGAGTTCTGTAGAAGTCTCAAACCAAGGAAGACAAAATTTAAAAATTCATGTAAGAAAATGATTGCTTCGCATTATAAACGAAACATGAGCAATTTTATGAAAAATAAATACATCTTTTGCGTTAAGTTTCGTGGAGAACATGTTTCCAAATAACCAGATTCCACTAATTGAATGACATAGAAAACCGCCAACTAACTTGGATACATGGAAGGCAAAATTTAAGTATTAAGTAAAGGAATCAATCATTGATAACTCTTCAGTTAGAGAATCCATAGAGATGACAAGGTACAAACAAATGCTTTTGTACAGTTTTTATTTATTTAACATAACTTTATGCTACTGTAGCTAATCAGACTACAGTGGAAGTCCTAAGTACCTTTGTATGTTAAGTACTTAGAATTAAAAATTGTATATATAATATTCAGGTTATCTGCAAATCTGTTAGGTTTTTATGGAATATTTTATTTCTAAAAAAAAAAATTAAACATTAAGGATTCTCTTTAAGAGGTTTTGGAAAGTAAAGATTGGGTGCAGAATAGGAGGGTGGGGACCAAAACCTTAATAAACGAAAGTTACTAATTTTACTAACTGATCGATGATCAACCATTTTAATTAGTAGTGTTTATAAATTTCTAACAGTTCCTCTTTAATTGTTTTTAATTTCCGCTTTTGTTTTCACAACAAACGAAAATTCTTGGTCTACTCAGACAAAAAAACAATCCATCCGCGGAAACTTCCTTAACTTAAGAACTTCTTCAAGAACATGCTATTGTGGGAAAAAGAAAACTTAACGGTTCGTGAATAAGAGCTTCGCGCCAGAGCTGGTGACGGTCTTACATTTCCCACTGCAAGTCCGCTCTCACGCTGACATTATCTAGCCTTGAATTATTTTAAGTCAATTTAATGTTTTGAGTGACACATATGACAGTACAAAGAAAATTGTAGATTCCTTTATGCGAATTTTGTTTGTAGCTTTCTAAATGATCAACAACTAGTAACCAGTCCTTTGTTGCAATTTAAATGCGGTGTCATTCATGTTCAAATAAGTACAGTTTGGCTTATGAAAAGTTATTCAATATGAGTTCATCGTAACAAAAAGTGAACTAAGCTAGAAAATATTATATTTATTTTAAAACGTCTATTACTTATTATTTTTTATCATCGGCAGAAATGAGAAACATAAATTGGTCGAAAGATTGGTTCGGTTTATTTGTTATTTATGTTAAACGGTTCATATTTTATTTTATATTACAAATGAACTTTTCAAAATACATTTTAAAAGTATAATTTCTTTTAAATAGGAGTCCCATTTAGTTTACAGCGGAACATTTATTTTTATAAAATAATCTAAATGTAGAAAAAATAAAACAATCATTAATAACAATGCTATTTAATGTATTTATAAACAATTTCCATTTATTTTAACAAATTACGTACGGTTTGGTGCGTTATTTTATTTTATTTTTAGAACAGTATGTAGGAATATAACCTACATGAAACTGTGCGGTGGCAACACTAAATCGGCTCCCTTATCAAAACATTATAAATAACCGTGAAGTGAGAATGGTTGACTGTGTGTATATGAGAGAAGATAGTTCAGGGTGCAGTCAAAAGAACACACAATTAAGTGTAAATTTAGTTAAATTAAGTTTATACTTAATTGTGTGTTCTTTTGACTGCACCCTGAACTAACTTCTCCCATTATAAATAACTTGTGTTCATAAGTTTATGGGCTTAAAACTACTCTCTATTAAACAAAACGACTTCTTCTATAGCATATTAACTTTTTTTAAATCTTGAACTATTCAACGGTGTATTATACTTTTATTTATTTTATTTTTCGTCAGGAATTTCTCAAATATAAAGGTTTCCTAACCCAAACTCCTGCCGGTACATTGCACCTTCCTCCGACAGCCCCCTACAAGCTATCCTATCCACCACTCTATCCTTCCATCTCCTTTTTCAGCCCTCTTATTCTTTATTCTTCACTATTTCAAGCTTCTCCCTTATAGCGACGTTTTTCACTCTTTCGATCCTCGATATTCTTGCCGCTCTCCTCCAAAAATCCATCTCTACGGAAAGAAATTTTGTTCTGGGCTATGCTGAGGGGTCATGTCTCCGAACCGTACAACATTATGCTCTCTACCAAAGCTTTGTATACTAGCTTCTTCGTTTTTACCAGTATATTGCTGCTCCAAAGTAATGAGTTGAGCATTCCCACTGATTTTTTTTTTTTTTTTACGCATTTGATACTTTTTTGGATTTTTGCCTATGCTCGACCATTACATTCAATTATAGAGCACAAATAGCAAAACTGTTCCATTTTTTATAAATTGCACTATGTTGGGTACTTCTCCGTGCACATTTATTTGGTTTTGTCGTAATTTATTGGATGCCTCATTGCTCATAATGATCAATTATTTTTCTGAATTGGTAACTTTTACCCTCTTCATCTTGTGCAATTAGAACTTGATTATCAACAAATAATAAATTACATAGGCCTTTTTCTCCTTACTCAACGCCCATTTTCCCACATTTAGCATCCATCTTTTTGGGCATTCATCAAGGTATGTTTTGAATAGGATGGGGGGCATGACACTGACTTCTGACTTCTATTAAAGAAATAATTTCTTAACGACTTGAAATTTATTTTTTCCTTCTAAAGAAAAACTTCATAGCGATGTATTTTACTTATAAATTTTAAAGAATGGATGCCCTTGATGATTGTGAAAGCCGTATCAAAATCCGTTGCGTGGTTTAGAAGGAGTTCGCGGAATCAAAGAATCTCATCATCTTTTTATTTATATAGAGATTAATCTCATCCATTTTAATGTCAAAAAAGGACAAATAATTATATCAATGACTACCACGGCCATTCCTGCTGGCCTGTCACGGCAATACACAAATTAACTCGCGAAGAATAGAGAGCCCATTCATGAAAGAGCCAAGACGACGAATTGATATAATGGAAATGAGCCGCCGATATAATCAAAACACTCGACCGGTGAAGAAACTTCATTAGCTCAAGTCATTAGCGGCTGTGCCATTGCTCAGTCAATTAAACCCTCTCAAGGACGAGGCACAATGACGGTACAGGGGCCTACAATATGTTCGGTCCCCCATACTGGACACTCGATGAGGTTCCTGGACCACCAACATCATGATGAAAATACAATATGAAGGTTATGAAATATATTAGGTCTGCAAAAGAAAAGATAGGCCGGGCAGAAGGTATTGTTTGACAGGCGAACGACCAGATTAAAGGAAAACCCTTTTTTTTTTTTGGATTAAAGGCGAGTTAAAATCCCCAATCACTGAGACGCAAGGTAGTAATTGTTTTATTCTATCTTTCTGGGCAACGCGAGTTCATGGCAACGCGCTATCGCCCACTCGGCTACAACATAAAAATAACAACAAAGTAATCTATCAACAAACTACGGAATCTTGGATGACTCAGCGATTGCACATCATCAGTTATATCTGTCCCTATTACCTAAGTTCAAGGTGAGAAGAGAAAATCAAAACGTTATTTCATGATGATAATCACGACTGGGAACACGACGAAATCATATTGTGACGTGGTTATTTAGTCAGCCAGGAACACAACAAGCATGATATGGCTGTCGGAAGACAACGACTCGACAAAGTTTATGAATAATTCCATAATCTTATGAAGAAAAAATAATAAACAAAAACAAAGAATAAGTTACTACAAGGTCGATCATTGGTCTGAGTAAGAGGAATAAAAAAAAAGTAATCTGCGATGAAAGTGAAATAGGGCTTGAAATTTGTCTTTGTTGAAACAGAACGAAACAGTAAGTAAGAGTTTTATTAATTTCATTAATCGTGTTTTGCGTGCGATTGTTTATTGTTTTTTTAAAAACTTATGCTTCATACAATAAATAAATCTTAGCTCACTTAGTAATTTTAAATACAAAATAATACATTAAAATATTTCAATTCCTTCTTCTGAACCAAGTAAACAAGCCGCAATTTTACAATATAAACGCTGATGAGCCATTTTAGATATATAAACTTGCTTATAGTTGTTGAATGTATTAGCTATCTTCAGTAGCTAGTAATTATTCATTATGAAATAGGTGAAAAAAATGGTAGTGATAGTTATTCAACACATCAGCTGTTTTAATGACAATGATTTGTTATATAAGATAATTACAATTAAACTCAACCACAATAAAATTAAACTCAACGACGACACAATCTAACTAAATCGGAACGCCATAACCTCCAATACGGTTTCAAGTTGGTAAGAAGCTTGTTGGCAGTGAATAAAAAACAAAACGGCTAACACCTAGTACAAAAAATATAATAAAAAGAACGGGAAACAAATAGAAGCAAGTTAGCAGTTTTGTGGTCACTGCACTATCTCAAAAATGACAATGTCTAAGAAGTTGAAAATTTTTAATGGAGAATACCCTTAGCGTCTAGATGTGCAATTAAGATAAGTTTTGGTAAAATTCGTCCTTTAAGTGGTGGTAGCAAATAAAATGGTTTCAAAAACCTTAGAAAAATTGTCTTTCGAATAACTCAAAACCGGTGCTAATTATTACGCAATGGTTTACTATTTCCAAATAACTATATTAGGGTATAACAGTTTATATAGCATTTATACAGGCAATTAAATAGTATGAAAAATGATAAAATTAATTTAAAAACACTAAATCTCTGTATTATTTCTATATTTTTTGTTTTGTAGGGAATTTAATTCTTTGTCGAGTAGCACCAATGAAAAGGTATCCGTTCGACGGACGGACGAATTCCTTTTATTACACGGACGGAAAAGGAGAAGAGAACCATCTACGAGAAATACATTCCTTACCCAAAAGAAACGTTCCGCGAGACTTTAGGCGAGAGATAGTTCTCCTTTGGAGGTTTATGGTTTGGGTCTCGTGGAGCGATTCTTAGAAGAACAAAAAGCTTAACCTTAAAGATGTAGCGGTGTTGGCAGATAACTTTTTAAAGCCTAAAATTTTAGACTCCTTGGGGATTATCCACCATCACCTGCATGGCAATTAAGGAGTGAATTTATTTATACTTTGGTTACATGACATCTGCACCAAAAGTTTAAACTTTAAATTTTAAATATAGTTATAGAGATAAATAATGAATTTAAAAAAAATGTAAATGATTAAAGAGGGAAAAAAAATTAAAATATTAGAAATTTATTATAAGTCGATATTTATAAATAGAATATTAAATAATAAAAAATATGTATAAAAAAATTATAATGTAGGTGAAATATGTCCATGAGGGATTAATTAGTATGCTGTGTTATTATAGCAACCCGATGTATTTAGGCAGCATTGCTAAAAAATGAAGCATTTCTCTCTATTTGGGTTTTAAGTGCCTTGAAACGTAAGACCTAAGATGTTTAGAGTCGGTGTATTTTTTTTTTTATTAATTTGTTTTGTTTGTTTGTTGCAAAGGTTCATTATTGAAAATAATAAACCAAAAAATAAAAATACTAGATTATTTTTTGTGACTGCAGATAGTAAATACCACTGTAATGTGAAAACTTCTGAATAAATAAATTTAAAAAAATAAAAATAAAAATATTGTGTTTAAGTAGCCATTTAGTTTTGTTTCATCCTGGAACAATGTATCCTAAATCATAATGTTCATAGTCTCCCACCATTTTGGTATGTTGAACGCCTCAATTGAATTATAGAACGTCTCTTTTCTACGCAACTTAGAAATACACTCTCGAGTTATTTCTGAATAATAATATGGCACCTGTTATCACTTGTACAAAGTAGGGCAGTAGGACGCAGAGGGGAAGAAAATATGGAGAACAATAGCCACAAGTGGACTTGACGGACTCCTCTAAAGCATTCCGAATGGTCGCCTGCAAACAAAGGACCTACTGCCACCGAGGACCGTTCCGTTTCGCGGCCTCAGCGCTCCAACGAATCGCAAGATTATCGCTGAAGATGAATCAAGGTACCGTTAGCTAGGATGGAGTATTCAGTATTCATCATTGCCGTGCTCCGAAAATCAAATATTAAAGTCTTATTACTGATATTTTAATCATTTAGTAATTGTTATTAAATATCATATTACTAACACCAGACTGTAACGAAAAAAACTGCTTGTATCTACGACTGCTTATAGCGAACCTGTAGGTACTCATTCGAAAGTTGGTCAAATTTCTCACCACATGAACACAAAATCAGTCATCGACAGTACAAAAAAAAATATATATATATATTAAAGCATATCAGACCATAGCCATTGTTTTGTGCACCATGGAAACACTTGCAACTGTTCTGGCTGTTTTGCAATGATTTTTAGTAAATTAAAAAGATTTTTTTATTGGACTTGAAAAAAATCACTCATTAAATCTAAATTTAAATCAATCTACAATGTGCACGAGTAAAGTCGCGTGGTTACAGCTAGATTAGAAATTGCTTGTAGATAGCGATTACTAAAACACCTACTTGTTAAACGTTTAAAACTTCAAGTCTATAATCAAAAACCTCATTTACGCCACTATTTTCATACTTATTTAGACTTATAAGATCGAGCTTTGGGGCTCCACTAAACCACTTAATGCCACCAGCATTCAATCCTTACAATCCATAATTCTGAATGCCCATTATTTTGTCACAAAGTTAATCATCCTTAATGACCTTAACATGGCATGCTTCATGGCCTGAAATAGATATACTTCTTTTCATTCCAAACACCCTTTCCACATAAACCAATCTTCCTTGCATATTCCTGACGGGATCATCCTCTGAGGCGATCGAAAAAAAAGGTGGCCTATCTATTCACTTAAAATAGTCATTAAAATGCTATATCTGGTTATATAGGGTATTCTCACTACACATTTACTCGTTGTGTTTGTTTAATATAGTTGTATCTGACAAAAAAAAAAAAAAAAAAAAAAAAAAATCAATCATAAAACACAATATTCAGAATAAGGCACAACATGGCATTAATCCTAACAACAAGGAAAAGTAACCGTGAATATTTATAAGTGTAGGTTACACCCATGGTAGCAGCATAAGGAAATCGCCAGAGGGTCGTTTGACTTGCCAAGCAGGAAACAGGACAACGGTTTATCAGACCTTGCACTAATGTGAATACTTTTTGATCGAACATAATAAATGACTTACAACATTATAAAATAAATACGTTCAATCATCAGATAAAAATATCAACTTATTTTACTTGACGTCTTCTTCGACTACTACATACTTCAAACAAACGCATTTGATTTGATAGCAAATCAATGCAATAGCAAATTTCACCTGGGATCACCTGTAGCAGAGTGGTTAGTATAAAAGCCTTCTATGCCAAAGGTAACGGGTTCAAACCCGCAGGTGGTCCTAGGATGTTTTAATGGGTGGTCCCGAGCCTGTGCGATGTCATATACTCGTTAAAGATCCTTATTATAATTAAACTTGGATAGGCAAAATTTGGGACTGCCACAGCGGCATCGTCTGATTAGCCACAGTTGCATAAAGTGACGTTAAATTAATAAATAACCACATTTCGTAAAAAAAAATATACCATGCAGCACTTTAGACAAAAAATTAAAACTTAAACATTTAAAACAGATAATCATCTCTTCTTATGAGACTTTCAAGACCCAAAGAATTTTTTTGCGTTTATTTTCACAGAAATATTAGAAGAAAAACATACAATAAAACCATCAAGATCAGAATTGCGCAATGAACGTCTTGCGTCAGTAAAATGTAATTCCGTTTTTACAAGCAATTACGTGCTCCACGGTGCATCAGTATTTGTGCAATATTGTTGCACTTCGAGGCAGGCGGCGCTATACCAGGAGAAACTGAGTTAACCATTAGTCACATATGTTCAGCGAAAACGAAAGGTGATAGGGATCCAGTTACATAACTCTCAAACTCACCCAAAAGGTATTAGTAATTGGGACCAACGACACACAGAAAGGTTGTATCAAATCCGATTTTTACAGTAAAGTACTGAAACAAATTTGAGATCTAGAAAATGCAACCATGAAACTCAAAGTAATTTTATAATTGAAACTCTAAGAATGACCATGAAAATTTAAAAACAAAAGATTCTCTAATTACAAAACTTAGATTTAAAAAGTATAAATATATAATCTATTTTCTAAACGATTAAATATTTATTGACTGGAATACGAATTCGGAGAAATTGACTAGAGTTCAGAAAGAGAAGTAGTGCAATATAGGAATAGATTAGGGATCACCTGTAGCAGGGAGACTAGCATAAAAGGTCTCCTGTGCCAAAGGTCACGGGTTCAAACCCGCAGGAGGTCCTAGGATTTTTTAATGTTACTAAAAAATCCTAAGTTATGCCGTCCTACGGAAATGACGTTAAAAGGTGGTCGTGGGCCTGCGTAATGACAGGTACTCGTTAAAACGTCGTCCTAATAAAACCTGGATAGGCAAAATTTAGGACTCCCACTGGCATTTTCCGAGTAGCCACAGTAAGCAGACGTTAAATAAATAAACAAACAAATAGGAATAGGTGAGATCAGGCTCTATGTGACCCACTCACACTACTGTAGTGGTAGAGAGGGTGGATAAACAAGAAGATTATTTAATTAAATGAATTCTACAACTATAATTCACATGAGTAAATTAAAGAAGCAATTATATATAGAAAGATCTTCGACGCCACACTTCATCTTTGAAACAATTTTTTTAAAAGATATTAGAAAAATTGAAAAAAAAAAAGTTGCACAATCGTTTTTTATTTCTAAATAATCATATCAGTGTATAACAATGCAAAAAAGCTGTTTAGGCAATCAACTTATATGCATGGCGATAAATTAATCAAAACAATAAATTCATATTGAGGAAAATAGCCAATCATCAATGCTTAGTTCAGACCGCTTTATTTCTTAACCGTTTTCAATGATTCTTTTTTCTATAATTTTAATTTCGTACTGCGGATAGACGGATTTTTTTTAATTTGTTATTCAGGTTCTACGTATTTTGAAACGTAAGACCTAAAATTTTGATGGGGAGGTAATATTTTTTTTGGTCGGTTACAAAGGTTCATTATTGAAAATAATAAACAGAAATCTCACATTGACTCCAATGTCACTTTACTCGTAACACCATCTGTTCTTCCATCTATCGCTCATTTCAGGGCTGTGTATCCAGCGACGTTCAGTCCATTAAGCTTGGAAGGCGAAATCTGAGAACTGCCAAATGTTTTTATCGGACTTTAAAAGTATAACATTTTCCCGAGTATCTTTACGTCAATTGTATTTTCTGTCACACTGAATTTCAGTAAGTTTTTTTTACTATCGAGACAGGAATACACACTCTATACTCTTTTCAGAGTATATTTTCCTTAGCTCTTGCGAGACAGCTTCAGTAGACCATAAGCGCCGTAAAAAAGGTCATGTATAGAGACAAGGCCGGCCGGTTGACACAAACGATTCGCTGGGTGTGGCGGCAACCGATAACACACGCTTAAGAAACTTGGCTGCTGCATGTTATGCAACATTTACAACATAATGTTATGAAATATTAAAATATATTTATAATTTTAATATAAACAATAAATAAAGGACAGTTACACCGGTATACATAAACAAACCTAACTAAAGTTAGGAAAGACGAATGTAAATGAAAGTAAACCGAAGTTCGCCTAAAAGAAGATGTCTTAAAGAAAAAAAAAAGGGTGATTTGTCAGTAACTAATAAACAAAAACACACCTTTCCATTGTTCCTTATAACGGACCGAAGTAAAGGACAGAGGTAGGTGTGTTAACATATGAGGATGGTTGAGGAAATCATTAGTAACATAATTAGCAACTTCGACCATTAATAAACAGTATTTCGTCATACGTCTTTTGTATTCTAAGGTCGAGCGTGGGACACTTTTTGATTTGAATAAATAATTCCGAATAGTCAGACATGTTTTAAAATAAAATGGTTTACAATATGTTAATAATAATCTGTATTTTAAAAAGTTTATAAATAAAAGTAAAAAATTCAGGTAAGCAAATATCATAGGACAAGATAACTAAGGATTTGCAAAATGGATAATTGTATAGAAATTCGATTAGGTATCCTACATATTACAGCTACGTGACTGTTGTTTATGATACATAATTTTATGCTATTTAAAACATAAATTTGTCAGCATGTGAAAATTCTATTATCACTTAACATATTAGCCAACGTGTAGTGGGGCACGACAATCCAATGTTAAACGTTTAATAAGGACCCCCGCCTAAATAACTTACATTTTAAGGCAGAGCAGTAATATTTTAATTTATAAATTATTCAAAAGTAGGACTATTTCAAAGCAACTTCATTAAAACAAACCAGTGAAACCTTTATTGCAATAATTACTAATTGAATGGTGCCGTAAACTTAAACCCAATTAGATTATTATAGGATAGAGATATCCAAAGATACAAAGGTAGGAAATATAAACAATAACATTGATGATGAGCAACAAATAATCATTAATTCGTCTGGTGTGTACATTAGCAAAGAAAAACAAATGGTTTTAGATAAGAAAATCCAACCAAGGTTAGGTGAGTAACCATTTCAAAAAAACGAATAGATGATTGACAAACAAGAAACAAGAAAGATCTGGGATGAGGCAGACTTGAGTGTAAAGCTACACCATTAAAATTCATGACGAATACAATTCGCACAGATGATTTAAACTCTCGAATCCTGTCTTTAAATTTTTCTGTTGACACCTTTCATTTAGGGTCAAATCACGGATTTGTTTTTACAAATCTCGGTTGATGATTTGTGATGTATTCTTTTAATTGGTTGAAAAAGTTTAATTCTTTTCGAATAAAGTTGTAAGGGTTGAATATGTTAGCTAAAAAAAACATTTTTAAGCAAACAGATCATCTTTTGGTAGTTTTATGTGCTCTAGACTTTATAAGCAGTAGCCATTCCAATATTAAAGATGTAAAAAGTGAAATTGTGGGACTTTGATGGGATCAAGTTCCCATGGACTTGCCTTATATAACCCTCAAGCAGCCTACATATGCATGGACTGGCTGTATGTAAAATGCTAAAGGTATTTATATACCCAGATTGCGGTGTTAGAGTAGCTGGCTTTTGTTGGTAGCCTGAGAATACCCCGCCGCGTTCCCACACTCCTACCAGACCGCTAAAGGTGCCGATCCCACCTACATCGTACGCCGCCTTCAGCCTAATATCATTCCTCTTCCTAAGAAAATTCCAAAGAATCTGGTGCGCCAAACATACGACTTTCACTTGCCATCTTGAAATGAATTCAAGAATTTTCAAATACAAGTATTATTTTTTTTTTTTTGTATCTACAAAATTAAAGGTACTTAAGGGGAACAAAATTGAAATTGAAAACACCTGTATTTAAGAACTGCCATACTATTTCAATCAGAATGAAACATATATGATATTAGAGCCCATTAAATTTTAAATCGATCCAGCGAGTTAAATTAAAATCATTGGAGCCGTTTTTGAGAATATCGTAAAAAGGTGCATATTGTATAAAGTACATAGTTTACGCCCTTCTGGTTCGCTGATTTTGGTGAAAATGTTGGTGTAGCATCTTGAGCGTAATGTTGCCTTAAATATGAAAGCCTTAACAGTTTCGTAGAGCTTTACGTTTTCAAGCTAGACTTAACACACAGACCTTTTTGCGCGAATTGGTTATTTGAATTCAGGGAACCCTGAAACGCGTATTTACGTTGAAAATTGGAATTAAAAATGTTCAAGATCGCAATACCTTCACTTACTATATATTTCTTATAAAGATAAAATGACAGTTTTGATATACATTTCCAAATACTTATTTTATCAAATCAATTTTACATGTTTTTGTTTTTATATATAATTTAGTAATTTTATTTTGATGAAATTTAGCACACAACCTTTAAAACAAGGGGAAAGTAGTGGCAGATGTACAACAGTGGTTAAAAAAACAAAACAATAATAATAAATAAAAAAAATAGTTTAATTTTTACACCAATAAGCAATCCATTAATAGAAGAGTGATGCTCCATCCATTTTGATTGAAGAGAGAGATTGAAGAAATAATACCAAAAAATAAGTTTTTTTTTTTTTTTCTCGACATATTGGAATAAGGTTTAGACCATCAGGATTAGGAAAACAAAAAATAAAACCAGGTCGTAAGGCTGCAAATTGTTACACAATAGTTTATTATTTTCAAATATATAGAATTTTTGCGTTTCGGAGAAAATCCGCTGGACGGCTAACAGACGGATTTTTTTTTTTTATTCGATATTTTGGTTCTTCAAGTCTTGAAGCGTTAGCCCTCAGATTTTAAAGAAGTATTTTTTTTTTTTTTTTTTTTTTTTTTGTCGTTTGCAAAGAATCTTTTTTTTTCTTGGATCACTCAAAAACATTATGTAGCTTCTCACAAAGGTTTATTATCGAAAAAAATGAACAAAAATAAATAAAACCAGTTCCTGTAAAAAGAAATGTGAACATAAGATTTAATAATAATAGGCTTACCGAACCCGAAGGTTCGATGCCGATACCACCAAAGTCTGCCTACACAGACTCGTCCAATGTTCACCGTTCAAGCCCAAGCCCCCCGAGATCAGCCTTAACGCAATCCTATCGACGCTCCGGCCTGCTTTTCGGACGCCTACCAGTCGGTTCAGCGAGTAACAACTTTCCTGGAATCCGTTCCTCACCGAGCCCAAAACTTAATACAGTGTGTTATATAATAGTTAATATAAATTCTAACCTTTAAGTTTTTAGATAGAATCCGCGAGCTAAGTAACTTAGCAACTGAATAATAACACGCATTTCCCACCTTCAACCCTGACTTTATTTCTTCCTGGATTTAATTTTTATTATTGATCTTGTTATCATTGAACCTAAATATTTGAATTTCTCTACGTGTTCAAAAGTATGCCCTGATATATCAATGTCACCAAGATCGCCATCGTTTCTGCTACTAATCATATATTTCGTCTTATCGGTATTTAATTCGAGTCCTATTTCTTTACCGGTTTTTATTAACACACTTGTATTTAGTAGTATGGTTTCCGTGTCTTCACCTAGCAGTACCAAATCATCGGCATACCCCAAAACCGGAACTTGTCACCCATATTTAAGCCTTTCTCGGTACACATAACCTTTTCTATAACATATTCCAAAGCTATATTAAATAAAACAGGTGAAAGGGAGTCAACCTGTTTCAAATCCGATCGCACCTCAAATCTCTCGGAGTAATTATGACCGATTCTAACTTTATGGAATGTTAAAAATTGAAGATAAGATTTACAAATAAAATCTAATAACTACCAAAAATATAAAAATTAACAATTAATGAATGAAGAACGTATCAAGATGCTATAGTATAAATAATGTTAACCGGTAAATTATATGAAATAAATAAAAAAAAGGGAATATATATAAACTTTTACTAACTCTCAGTCAACTAGAGAAATTATGCTGATTCGAGAATGAAAAAAACATGTAATATTTTCAATTTGATAAAAAGGTTTGAGTTTTTTTTTTCATTTTTTGTTTTGGCTCGCATTTAATGGAATAGCTTAAAAAGATAAATGAATAAAATCCGTGAAGTGTGCAACAGAGAAAACAATCTTCAAGTCTCATATTTGGTTGAAAAATGACGTTTATGAAAAAAAAAAAAAACGTGGATATTTCCTTAACTATACTGTAATTTCAATAAGATCAGTAATTCCCTTAAATTTCCCCTTTTACTTAAAGTTAATTATTTATGTGATAACAATGATCTGTTACTTCTAAAGCCATTATGATGTATTATTATTAATTATGATTTAGACATTCAAGAAGGAAAAACATGTCAATCTAGTTTTTCTTCATTTATTGTTCCGCCTCACATTTCATAAATTACCTTAAAAAACAAAATTATTAACAAACAGAGGATGCAGAATCTAAGAGATCTGAAACTTAGAAAACTATCTTTACGTCTGTTAAAATATTTGATTACAAAAAAGTAACGTCGTTAATGAAAAAACGAACAAAAAAAGCACTGCTATTTTCTCAACTATACTAGAATAATTTATTATATAAGTAGCACCGTTGTTTTTTTTAATTTTTTTATGATGATCCAATCCCTGATTCTCCAGGTAGATAAGTATAAATAAAACTAATGAATGTATCAGATACTGATACTGATCCAGATGCAGTTTTCTTATAAAGGAAGTAAAGTTTTTTGATGAAGGTTTAATGTTCTTCCAAATCCAATTGAACCAAATAAAGCGAATATTCCTATAGATTACTGATTATACACAAAGGTTTAGAGTTGGAAGGTCGAGACAAATTCCTCGGGACGGCAAAGAAATAAATTTTAGCACGCCAAGGCCGGATTCCAATCGGAGCCGTTAGACGAGATGTTCAGAAGACGCCTTATAAATGATAAATTATTCTCGTAAATCACTAGTATTTATACCGGTTGGTATTTAGTATATGTAGCAGAATATTGAATAAAGTATTTTTTATCCTTAGTGAGTGCGGTCTTTCCTCACTTTCTTTCTTTTAGATCTACCATTGGAATGAATAATGATATTATTATTTAGGAAAAAGAAAACAATTTTTTTAACAGTTAAATAAGAAATAAAAAGATGCAGGCTGCAATGAACTAGGACACCTGGATTCCGTGCTGAAGACGTTCACTGCGCACGATTCGTTCGGTTGCGAAACTCCAGAGAGAATATAAGGTTACATGAGCTACCACAACCAGTTCACTTTCTATACTTTGTCAGTTGACTGTCGGATTAAATGGTTAATATCAAGGCATAAAATAATACTGAACCATTTTTTTAAAAATAATCGCTCATGGTATATTTAAGGTAAGACGAAAACAAAGAAAAATAAAGTAACATACCGTTGTCAAAAGATTTACAATTTCTCTTTAGGCTAATATGCTTTATTTAATAAATATTTTCTTAAATGTACATTCATGTCGCACTGAAAATTATTTTACTTCAGTATAAGACCTCTTCAATTGTTTTAAATAATGTAATTAACATCTTAAACAACCGTCAATCCGTAAAAAGACTTTTCTGCAGACCATGAAGTTATCTCGTGAGAATACAATCTTATCGACGTTCCTGTAGAACATTCGTTTTTCAATCTGATGTTATCACCTCATCCTGTTTTCGGGTGAACCAAAGCGTTAATATCAAATTAAAGGGCGACTTATTAATATCTTAATACTTATTAATTAAATAAACATTTAATGTGTGGGTATATGTTATATTCATTACTTTCACTTACCTATATATGAAATATATAGTAAGGGAAAGTATTGCGATCGTGAAAATTTTCGAATTCCAGTTTTCAACGGCAATACACGTTTTAGGTTCCCCTGAGTCCAAATGAACAAGTCCCGCAAAAAGGTGTGTGTGTGTGTTAACTCCCGGGCGAAAACTAAAAGTGTCATGAAACTTAAATTTCATATTTAAGACAACAATACGCCCGAGATGGTACAGAATCTTTTTTATTAAAAACATCTAACCAGATGAGCCACTTTATTCCATGCATTTTGCACCTTTTTACGATTTACTCAAAAACAGCTCTAAATATTTTGATTAAACTCTATATATTGATGTAAATTTTGATGGGCTTTAATATGCTGTAGGTTTTATTCTGATTGAAACAGTCTGACAGGGCTTAAATGCCGATATTTTAAATTTTCTTTCTATAAAGTACCTTTAATTTTATATATTTCAAAAAATATGGAACATCATCTTATTAGCATTGATAAATAACGAGTAAATATACAAGTTGAGGGAATTTTATAAACAACTAAAGGAAAAAAGTGCAAACATATTTTTTTATGCAATTTTTGTGTTTTCGGACACAAGAATAAAGATTTTAGAAAAAATATTATCTAATATATGGAATTTTAAAGTTTAATGGAGAGAGATGAAAAGCCGATTAAACTAACTGATTGTTGTTGATAAAAATAGAATAGATTATTTAATAACACAGATGTTTCTATTGAAATTAAAAATAATTAATTCGTTAACAATTTATTTGTATCTTAGAATGTATTTAAAAATTCTTAAATTGATTTTAACAACGGAGGTAAGCGAATGGCGTGTGTTGTACGCACCAGATTTTTTTAAAATTATAACAAGCTACTAATGAAAAAACATTTGAAAATAAACACACACGGTGTCAAAATCAACAAAAATTATCTAAGTATTAATATACTTGAAACTTCATTGTGCATATTAACTTTATAACTTAACCATAACAAAAATAACATCAAAACATGAAAGAAATAAACAAAAGATAAGAATGAAAATTATTTGTATTTATTTATTTATGTTAAGGAATAATTTAATAATAATGAAATTTACTATCTGCTTATGCGATAAACAAATATGCCAACAAATAAATAGAAACACAAACAAATACTATCGTTTGAAATACAAACAAGAAAAAAGAATATGAAGATTAGCTAGATTGTAAAAACAAATGGCTATCAGTGCAGCAAGTCTCTTGGCCAGGTGTGACCAGTCTCGATGGTCTTCTGGGCGGATTATAAGGGTTTGTGACAGTGGATAGGTCCTGAGTCAGCGGGTTTGAATTAAGGGTGAATCTGTTGAGAAAAGTATTGTAACGATCAGTGGCAGTTCCAATGACAAAAGGAATGTCGAAATAAATAAATATATAATGGCATATTAGATTGGGTAGTTGTTTAGTCATTTTCTCTTTCGATTTTATGACAATCATGACTCAGGGGTACTCCGTACCTCCACTGGCATATTAAAACATAAGTAATTTTGATTGAATAGATTGGATAATTTACTTTTTTATTGTTCTATATGACTCAATTCCCAAATGATGTTATTAATAATTATAAATAGTTAATTTATTTGTTAGTGATAATTTTGAACGTTTGTCTAGTAATCTCGAAAGAAGTCCATTTCTTCGATTCAGTTATTTTCTTTTTCACTTGAGGTGGCTTGTCCATATCAGTCCGATAAAAATTAAATTTTGTTTTTTTAGAATCAATATTGTGATATCAATTATGATATATTATACATTGAACTGAATAATAACGTAAACAATTAACAAAATGTTTTATCTAACGTAAGAAAAATTTTCATATGGGACCAACTTAAAACACGCAATATGGAAGTAAAAAAAAAATTGCTACAAGCACAAGATATCGGTAACAAATAGAACTCTGGGTTTGCACAATCCTTACGAGATCCTTAGAGAAGTTTCTGACCCCGTTCCCAGGGGAAAGTCATAAATCTTTAAAGAATTAATCGCAAACAGTAACATAATAAAAAAAAAAATCCTGGTGCGCGCCACACACGACTCTCACTTATTTCTATTATTAAAATCAATTTAGGATTTTTTAAATGCATTAGAGATAAAAAGAAATTGTTAAAGAATTAATGAAATTGAGTTTCAATAGGAACATGTGTTTTATTAAATAATCTATTCTATTATTATCTACGACAAACAGTTAGTTTTATGGCTTTTCATCCCTTTCCATTAACTTTTATAATTTTTAGAATAAGATAATATTTTTCTTAAATCTTACTTTTTTAATGGTATACTATATATCTATATACTGTTTTTATGTTTAAAAATACAAAAATTGCATTAAACAATTTGTTTTCCCTATTATCTTTTATTTTGATATCGAATCTGTTTAACTTGCACATTTAGCAGTTTTTTATCAATGTTCATAAGATGATATATTTCATTTTTTTGAATCTTCAAAATTTAAGGTACTTTAAAAGAAGAAAATTTGTTGTTTGTTTATTTATTTAGCGTCACTTTATGCTACTATGGCTAATCGGACGATGCTACAGTGGGAGTCCTAAATTTGCCTATCCAGGTTTTATTAGGATAGGGATCTTTAACGAGTACCTGACATCGCACAGGCTCGGGACCACCTTTTAACGTCCCATCCGAAGGACGGCGTAACTAAGGATTTTTTACTCCCATTAAAAAATCCTAGGACCACCTGCGGGTTTGAACCCGTTACCTTTTGCATAGGAGGCTGTTACGCTAACCACAGAAGAAAAATTGAAATATCAACAATTAAGCACTGTAAGACTATTTCAACCATAATGAAACCTACATGATATTAAAGCCCGTTTAATTTTACATTGATTTCTTAAGTTCAGCCGAAATCGATAGAGCCGTTTTTGAGAAAACCGTAAAATCGTGCAAAAACATAATATAAAGTGGCTTTTCTGTACAGCCGATTTTGATGAAAAAGTTGCTGTAACATATCGGGCGTATAGTTGTATTAAATATGAAATTTCAGTTTTATCGTAAGCTTTTGGTTTTCGTGCTAGACTTACCACTCACACGGACCTTTTCGCGGAGGGGACCCTAAAACGTGCATTTTCGTTGTTAACTGGAAATCCAAAATTTTCACGATCGCAAAACTTTCCTGTACTAAATATCTCATATTTAGGTAAGTGATAATAAAAATACAATTTAATAATCTAAAAAACTGAATAATTTTATTTTAATATCAATGGAATAAAAAATTAAAGCAAAAAGCTTTATCTATTACAAGTACAAAGGAAGTAGTAGTTTATTAGACATGTTCTTTCGTTCTTTATGTATGTATATAAAATATTTTAGGAAAACATAAATGTATGTATTTATACACTATAAATGTATTATTATAGTGGTACATAAATTTATTATTATTTGAAAAATTAAATAAAACACAATTTAAATATACTCTTAGATTTATCCTCTGGGTGTAATAAAACTCGAGTGATCCCAAGGCTGGCGAGGAATAATGTTTAGAAACGGGCATAGGATAAAACAAAAATAAACATAAAAATTAATGGAACATCAGACGGTTCAGGGACCATTGAAGACCTCGCTGGAGGTCACCTGACCAGAAAAAAAAATACGACTGCTTGATTTTGTTGTTTAATTTGGTCACAATTGTATCTCTCTTGAGTTTCACTTTTTAAGCTTGGATCAGTAATTATTAACGATCAAACAAGAATTTCGTTAAAAAGTAGAACTCTTTTGAGATAAAGTGTTTTCATTGTAGAGTCCTATCATCATAATTGAAAATTATAAATAAAAACATTTGACTAGAGGAATGTTTTAAGGACATGATTTATATTTCTATAACTCATAAACCAAGTTTGTTTACTATTACCTTTCGAATATCCATTTCATCACTGTAAAGAACCTAGGAATCAGATTTAGTCCACTAACTTATTTATGTACATAAATAGAAATCGAAAAAAAAAAATGATAATGATGTCTGTTGACTAGAAGTAATGACAGTACGTTAGTTGTTTTTATTTATCAAATCAGATAATTGTAAATCAGCGAAAAAGAGCATACGGTGAGTCATATAATTCACTATTAAGTAGAATAATTATAAATAGATTTTTTCTTCATTTACTCACAATTTTTTCGATACTAAGTACGAGTATGAAATTGTATGTTATGAACTAAATGAATTATAATTCTTTAAAGAGATTGGCTTGTTTATTTGTTCACTTAACGTCACGTTATACTGCTGAGACTAATCGGACGATCGGATTTAATTAGGATAAGGATCTTTAAGGAGTACCTAGCATCATACAGGCTCGGTACCACCTTTTAACGTCCCCTCCGAAGGACGGCATAACTAAGGGCTTTTTACTCCCATTCAAAATCTTAGGGTCATCAGCCAGATTTGAACTCTAGATCTTGGGAATAGATGGCTGAAAGAGATTTGCATTTTTTTTTTTTTGTTGTTAATATTACAACAGATCCTTCTTATACTCCTAAAGCAAATTCTTCAATATTTAAAGGACATGAGGATATATAAATATTGTAATTAATAATTTTAAAAAAGTGCTTTTATTCTAATGTTGTGGTACACGTCAACATAATGTAAACTAAATAATAATATTGAGATTAGAAAGAAAAAAAATGAAAACAAAACGAGTATTACTGTCCAACAGTTTTAGACAATAATACAATGAAAACAAGGGATAACGAATTTTAAAATGCTCTTTCATTTCCTCATTAAAATATCCGCATTCTGCGTTATAGCATCAACAGGTGTTTTGCCGCTCAGTGAAAAGAGCGGAACAAACTGTTGCAAACAGATAGGATCCTTGAGATCATAATTAGGAAACATAATTAATTCAAATTACATATAATCATTATTATTAATGATAAATCAATTAAGCTCACATGTATATCCAGTTGTAGACTAGGTAACGACAAGCGGAGCACACTACACACACAAGCAGTTCACTGGCACTGACGGTCCTTGACTGCCTGCGCCATGGCGGTCCGGGTCCCCCCTCCACAGGCCACGGAATTCTTCGGCTAAACTCACTGTCCACCGCTTCCTCTCCTCTAGGCCTTATCTCCCACTTCCTAATATTAAATTATATTCAAAAACACTTAGAATAAGCATTGATTATACTGAAAATTAAAAATTCATCATTTCCTAATGTCGCTGACGTTATATATTAAAGATTAAATGTTAAATGCTTCGGTGTAGTTCATCAGTTTTATATGAATTTTAAATAAACCCAATCATCCCGTTGATCATCTCAACCTGTATAACACTCAGAATAAGCATGAAATAACCAAGAAAAATAGTAAATCTAGAAACAATCGCGGATTAAAGAGAGAGAGAGGACAGAAACACCCCCTCTCCCCAAAATGATCATTGATAAAACCAATATATTGGATGGAAATTAAGTTCGTAGCGTTTTTAAAAATGTCTATTTAATTGTAGCATATAACTACTGCTGATTTCAAAACGCAATATCTCAGCCAGTTGTAAGCCAATTTCAATGATCCTTTTTCCATTTTGTCGAAAATTTAATTCTCTATCAAATGGTACTAAAAGCAAAATACATCTATAATTTGTTACTTAAATATACATATGGGTTTTTATTTATTTTTTAAAATCATTTATCGTACATTACTGATTCTAAAACACAATACATATTTTTCTCTACCTTCGAAAATAATGTAGTTACAAGTGTATATATAAGCGAGATTTCAACTTTTTTTCCTTTCTTTTTTTGTTTATCGCGCTTTAATGATTTTAAAACTCTCTACATACTTTTATCTATCGTCAAAAATAACTGAGTTATGAGCGTATGTATGTGTATAATTTCAATTTTTTTCTTTTATTTTTTATAATTATTCTCGATTTTTTGGTTAAAAAACAATAATGATTTTTTTCTCTATCTTCAAAAATAACTTCATAATTGAATTAAATCACTTTTAATCGGCCGCTATTTTAAAAATAACCAGCTGATATCAACGTCTCGAATTTAAAAAAAAATGGTCGATTAGTTTCGGAAAAATACCACAGACGGTGGACAAACGGATTTGTTTTTATTCATTATTCGGATTATATGCATCTTGAAACGTAAGCTCTCAAATTTTGAAGAAAAGGTAATTTTTTTTTTTGAAAATAAATAACCAAAAGGATTAGTTACGGTTTTTTTATGCATTTCAACCGAGATTACTGACCTTTAAGTGGTATTTAGCTTGCTCAAAATGGAAGGGAAAAAGTTCATTTTCCTCATTTAGTGATTTTTTGTAAATAGTAGAGAACCAAAAATGATGATAGAGGGACACCCTGGTGGAAGAAGGCGCAGAGAGAGTCCTTAACATCGTTGGCTGCAGGATGTATAAGAGGATTTTCGGCAGATGAAGAAGGGCAGCCGAAGACGGGTATCAGTGGGCGATCCCTGGGGAGGCCAAGGTCTGGCAAGGACTATAGCGTCATAAGATGGATGGATGGAATGATTTTTTGTTTCCGAAAAGAAAAATCCGCTACACAGACGATTAACAAAATTTGCAGTGTGTATGGGATGATGCCAAAGGAGCATCGTCCGTAAGTGGTTTGCTCTGTTCAAAATAGGAAATTTTGACTTGTAAGACGCAAAGCGCTAGGGTCGATCTGAAAAGTTCTGGGAGGACGGAATTGAAAAACTACCAGAACGATGGCAATATGTAATAAATCAAAACGGGTCATATATAATTGATTAAAAATATTTAAATATATTGCTAATCCTAATTGTTAAGCTTAGTCAGTAAGGAAGTTCAAACTCCTCACCTCCTCTCACTCTCCCAAACAAAATCTCTCTATGGATACATCTCTTTCTAGAAGATGCTTGAGGTTCTTTTGAGTCTCAAACAAAGCTATTTTTTTTCCACATATTCTAATTTATTAAGGATTAGAAAATGAAACTGGCCGATACGTACCAATGGTGGTAACATATCGGTCCTGGAGTATACCAATGATTTGGAGCTGTTAACTAAAGACGCGGTTAAAAAGTTTGTGAAAACCGGTAAAATACATAAAGATTTCGCTAAAATGGAATTGACACACTCATAGGATTATCCAATAAATTAAGAATCTATGGATAACCAGACAAAACGATGAGAGAAATAAAATGGGGCTATGCTTACTTTTTTCAGTAGCAAAATCACTTGCCTCACGACGCTAGTGAAAAAAAATTAAAAGTTAGAGTATACAAAACTATTATCCTAATCCCAATCCTGAACGACTGGGAAGTCTGGTCAATAACTGACGATGATGGAGTGACAACGCCTTCAGTTCTTTGAAAATAAAGTATTTTTTATACACAATTTTTATGAAAAATTAATGAAAAATTACGAATCTACTGGATAATGAAGGTGATAACATTGCGACGGGTTAAAGGTGTGTGTAAAGTATGTACCTATCTGAACATAAATAAATATCTCTATGTATAATATATATTTATACTACATATGAGTAAATACAAACTAGCGAAGAGGTAATTGTGTTTAATTATTTAGAAAAAAATGTGTATTACATTTTGACGCTGATTCAGAAGATGAAATGGTTTAATGTCACGAGATTAAGTTACTTCAAAATATATTATCCAAAATAATGGTATAAAGTTGTTGAATTTCACAGGAGTGTAAAAAACGGTGTAATTATTTTTATGCAGTGGTTCCCTACCCGTGGTCCTCATACGATGTCCAGAGGGTTCGGGAGATGTCGTGGGGCATAATTTTAAATTACCTTAACGTAAAATATTTTTGAAGCCTTGAATTTTAATAAGAATCACACACTCAAATTCTAAGTGATATAGTTCCTTGTTGTTGTGATATCGTTCCTTACTGACAGGTGCCTGCTTCCGCACAATCACAACCTTACAAATTGGTCATTTTATAATTATAATATTTTGAAAATAATGAGCTTAAAAAACAGAAGCTGGATGTTGTATCGTATTAGAAGATATTAGAAATTAGAGGTTATTTTAATTCCTTTAACTTCATTTTATGCTAATGTGGCTAACGGACGACACTACGGTGGAAGTCCTAAATTTTGTCTATTCAGGTTTAATTAGGATGGGGATTTTTAACTAGTACTTGACTTGGCACGAGTTCTGAACCACCATTTTACTATCCCTCTGGAGGAAGGTATAACGAAGGATTTTTCACTCCGTTTAAGAAATCCTAGGACTATCTGCCAGGTTCAACATTGGACTTAAGCTATTCAATTTTTCACTTACCAAAGTTTTTACCGGAAATACGCTTTTTTGGGTCTCGGAAAAAGCTAGTCCAAAAGCCGTACGAAACTGAAATTTCATATTTAGGACAAATATACGCCTGAGACGTTCCAGGAACTTTTTCTTTAAAATCACTTAACGAGAAAAGCCACTTTATATCATTCATTTTTCACCTTTATATGATTTTCTCAAAAACGGCTCTAACCATTTTGATTAAACTTAATAAATAAACGTAAAATTTAACGAGCTTTAATATCATAATATACCGTTGGAACACTAAAGATTTCAGGAAAAATATTATGTTAAACACAATACCGTAAAAGTTGATGGAGAGTGATGAAAAGCCGATAAAACTAACTGATTGTTGTAGATAATAATATAATAGATTATTTAATGAAACACATGTGTCTATCGAAATTCGATTTAATTAATTCCTTAACCTTTTTACTTCTACTTACCTATATATTTCATCTCTAACTGCATTTAAAAATTCTTAAATTGATTTTAACAACGTAGGTATGTGAAAGTCGTGTGTTGCGCTCACCAGATTTTTAATTCATATTTTGATTTACATTTGAAGGTATTAAAGATTTAAAGTAATCGGTTCAATCTCGCGGTTTTCCATTGATAAACTCTAGAATATCAGGCCCACATATTCATCTTGGTGATGGACTCAGGTATAGACTAGGTCGACACCTGAATCTATACTCAGGCCCACAATACATCTTGGTGGGACTGTATATGAGGTTTTTGACGTATTCCATTCATAACCATTTCTTCAAAAAGTAAAAAAAAAAAGTCTGAAATCTTCTATTCCGTCATTTCTACTGATATATGACCAATCCTCCATAATTAATAATACTAGAACGTGTACTATTATGGGGATAGGATCTTACACTCTTCCTCTCGAAACGTTCCATAAAATACTATATACACTAACAGTACTACCAATACTTATGCATTCCTGCGTTTTAGTGTGTTGCAGTTCAGAACTCAATATCTATTATCTTATTTCCTTTTTATGAACATAATGAAAAAATATTCCCCTTGAGAAGTTATAAGTTTAGTATAATGTGGCAGCAGAAGTTTTTAAGTAAAAGAAGGAGTTGAAAAGGAAAGAAAAAACCTGATTCTATAGAGTTTATACAAAATACATACTCCATGAAGTAACGTATAGCCTGAGAACCCTGAGGTACTGACGGAACGGCAGTTGTTTTTTGCTCTACAAAAGATTATCTGAGGCCACAAGAAGGACATTATGCATGCCAGTGTTCGGCCAAGACCGTTATACCTCATTACCTGTCGCCTTCCTCAATAGCGACCGCTGCTCATCAACCATGGTTGGGGTATAGTGGATACCCTTCGGTCTACCATCAACAGGATACATCGCTGAGTTTAGAAGAGTAGAATGGAATATTAAAACTATGACTTGAATATAATGCAAAAAGATTTTAAAGCGTTTAACATTCAAAAGCTGTGTTATTTCAAATTTAATACAGTTAAAACTATTGGGAATATTTTATTTAGCTGAAGTCCATTTTTATTATTCTAATTTGCATCTTTGCAATTTAAAGAGTTACGTTTTTTTTTTATAATTTCTAAAGGTCCACATCTTTAAGTAATAGTTCTGGTGATGGGACTCACCTCTAAGGTTGAAAAACACAACTAAATCTAAAATTTATTTCTCAAAAAATTATTGCCATTACTGGGGTACTCAAGGAGTGATACAATAAAATAAGGGCATTGTTATTAATTTCACTTTTTCAAAAACCTTTTTGTTCTTCTCTGTTAAGAACTTTATTTTTTATCTTTGAAGTGTTGACTGCTCAATCCTCCTCTCCAAACTATAAGACATCTCCCGGTCCAATAGTACCTCGAGGAGCTGGTTCCACTCCTTGACATTCTCCTCCCAGACTGTCATTATTTATCTTTTACTAATTTACATTAATGACCTACCTAAATTTATCCAACACTCCTAATATCATTTGTATGCAGATGACATTCATATTTACAAGTCCTTTCATCCTTTTTATTATATACTCAAGGCTTCCCATAACTGCTGGGCTTTGAAAATTGAGTCGAGCTTAAATCAAGTAGAAACAAAGACAATGCTCATTAGCTCAAGACTTTCCCTCCATTTCCTTCTCCGCTTTCCATTACTGTTTTTAAAAAAAACTCCTATTTAGTTGTACAACACCATAAGAAATCTAGGAGTTACCTTGGATCAAAAAAACTTAACATGGAGGAAACATATTTTCCAAATTACTATAAAATCCCTCTCTATTCTCAAACAGCTCCTATGTTTCCATGACTCTTTCCCTAGAAATACCCATCATCTCCTCCACTTTGACAATGGATGCCTAGAATAGGGAGGACTCGCTGGCGAAAACAAGATGAGGCTAAAGAGATTGATATATAACTTCATAAGATTTATGGTATCTCCAGACGATCACATTTTTCTCACTAGTACTCTGGTCAAGCCTGGCTCCTGGATTCCAGAAGAAAATACCTACTTGGTAACTTCTTATTCTAGCCCTTGAGAGCCAGAAAAACCTTCCAATATCCTTTAGCTTCTTACTTCGTGCTACTACCCTTGATACAGTATTGTAACCTATCAATTCATTGTTTTTTATTCTTAGGAGATCCATTTCCTAAAATAAAAATTATTTTCATTCATAAAAATAAATGAACATCTTAAACACACCCTATACCTATATTTCTAAATTTTACAACATCGCTGGTTTCAATTTATTTGAGAGAAAACTTACATTTTACTCTACTTAGTATAATAGAATAGAAAATAATCTTTATTCCCTTAAGGGACTATTCCCTCAAGAACAACAAATATGTACAATTAAAGTATACAATGTATCTGGCCTAAAGACCATATGATCATGATTAATTATTATTTACAATTAGTGCAAGAAGTAATAAAATAAAAATAAAGAAATATATCTATACAATAAAACAAAAGAATAAAATAAATACACTTCTTCATATACATACATATGCTGAACAAAACTAAATTTGAAATTAATTAATAAATTAATTTAGGTATGAGCAATTACATTCAAAATCTGATATTTGATATAAAACGTCATTGCTGTTGAGCGTCTGTTTGGGAATACAGGAGGTATTGGAACAGTTGGGACTTGAATGGTGATAGAGAAGAAGCATGGCGGATATGAGTCGGTAGGAGTTCCAGAGATTAGCAGAGCGGACAAGAAAGGAATGATCAAAAGTTGTTGTTCTATGGGTAGGAATGTAAAAGTCAGAATGATGAGACCTTGTTTCGAGGGAGTGGATTGACGATTTAAATTGTTGAAGACTGTGGATATAAGGAGGGAGCTGGGTGTGAACATGAATCAACCTCTCCATTATTGTAGATGATATTAATCAAGTCACATCACAAGTATACCACTCTAACCGAATTTTCAGGAAGACTTGTACTCACATTGCAAGTACATATGTATATGTAACTTTATAGATAAAATATTGATAGTATAAAACCTTACCTTAAAGGTTATTAGTTTGTTTCCACTTCTATTTTAGTAGCTGGAGGGAGCAACCTTAAATTGTCCAGAATCATTATAGACTCATTCTCATGGTACTCTGATTTAAATTAACAACTTTACTTTTTATTATAACAGCTAATTTGATTAAGAAATTTTGATAGACCAAAATTTATATTTAAAAAAAAAACCTGTACCACTACAACCCATGAAGGGTCTTGGGCTCAGTACATATAGAGATTCGTACTGTTTCAAGTCCAACAACAGTGCAATGAGTTGATTATTCCTTGATCACGCTCAGCCACGAGGTTTCCCCCAATTTTTTTGGGTACACACTTTATAGAGGCTGGGTCTGCCCCAGGAGGGTCTCCATACTCTAGGGTCGTCCCCCGACTGAATTAACAGAATAAATATTATTCTGCAACAGCAAGGATTCGAACCCAGGACCCAGAGATCTATAGACTAGTGCTCTATCCACTAGACCACACCGCTTCCTAAAATTTATATTTTGATCACCATATTTCTAGATTTTTTTGTTATTTTATTGGAATTCATTATTTATTTATTAATCCAATAATTTGTTTAGATAAGACTTCATTTAAATTATTATGCATATTATTTTTTTTATTATCTCTATATAATCAATGATTCATTAATTTTTTAGGATTATTCATGTCAAGGATATTATATAAAAATAAAATCGGAAAGATATCTTCAAAGAAAAAGATAATTAAATTTAAGGATAAAATGAAAATGAAATAGAATGGTAACATTTGCAGCCTTCCTCCCATATCACCCCCGAGGACCTCTTTAATTCTATTCGTAAATCCCGAACCAATGACTACGGACCTGATAATATTCCAGTTAAACTAATCAAAGCTTCGCTTCCTTCTATCCTTCCAATATTATACCATATTTATAACTTTTCTCTAGACAGTGCAACCTTCCCTACTTTCTGGAAAACCGCTTTAGTCGGTCCACTGAAGAAAAACTCAAATCCAGTATCTCCTAATGACTTCCGCCCAATTTCTCTCCTTTCCAACCTTTCTAAACCTTTTGAACCCCTTCCAGTCTGGTTTCCGACCAGGCTATTCTGCTCACTGTGCTCTCTCCCAAATTTCCCAAGATCTACACAAGGCCCTAGATCAGCACAAAATAACAATCCTTGTTTTGCTTGATTTTTCCTAAGCCTTCGATTCTGTCGACCATAATATCCTCTTAACCAAACTCCATAGACTACCAGTATCCACAGGCGCTCTTCAATGGTTTAAATCATTCCTTACCGGCCGTTCCCAGTATGTTATAGTTCCAAATAAACCCTGCTCCGACTGACTGCCTCTGACAAAAGGTGTACCCCAAGGTTCCTCGTTATCTCCTACTCTTTTCTCCATATTCATTAATGATCTTCCGCTCTCCATGAAGCACTCCCAATACCACCTCTATGCCGATGATATTCAGATTTATATTTCCTTCACTCCAAATGAATTTCCTGATGCTATCTCTAAACTTCAGGAGGACATAAACAATATAATTGCTTGGTCAAACAGCAACAAACTCCTGCTAAGTGCTGGAAAAACTAAAGCCATCCTGATAGCATCGCCTGCTCTCCTTAAATCCATTCCCAGCACCCCCAACCTTTTCCTAAACAATACTCCTATCTCTTTTCATTCATCCGCCAAGAACTTAGGTATTAACTCTTGACCAAACTCTCTCTTGAAAACCACACATCTCCCAAATATCCCGCCGAACCATAGCAACGCTAAAGCAATTCCGTCACCTCCATCACCTCCTACCATTCAATATTCGTAAACTCCTTGTTTCTTCCCTTGTTTTTCCCTACTTTGACTACGGTTGCGAGGTGTACAGCGGACTTTCAGGTGAGCTTGAAGCAAAACTCAAAGCGTTCCCTCCTCAGATCCGTCATGTAAGAACGACTTCCTCCTTCAAATCGCTCCTTTTCAACCATCTTCTCCTTACCCAGGCAAACAGACAATAACTTCCAACTGCAGATGCTATAAATTCCAATTATTTTTTGTGTGTGTTAATATTACTTAAATTATCACTGATGAATTAGCTATTTCTGTTTTTTTTTTTTTTTTTCGTTGTTTTATTTTTATTTTTTATTTCATTCTGTAAGTCTGACTTGTAAATATGTATATATATTACGACCTGTATTATTTTTTTAGTTTAGTAATTTGTTATTCTACGCCATGACCACACTGTTCCGGTCATCAATTATGTATTTTATTTTATTCTTAAGGGACTTTAGTCCCAGGATAATAAATAAGTTTTTCATTTCATTTCCTCTTTATCACCCCCAAGCCAAAGATAGCAGAAATAGCAAAGAGTATACAGTAGCTGTACTGGGTATTCTGTAGTCTCCTATGCCGACTATTTTGGACCCATTACAAAAATCCACAAATATGAAATGAAATGAAAAATTTTCTTTATTCTTCCCCTCAGAACAGAAACAAATAATTGCTTATTGTCTGGTTACATTTTTATTTAATGTATGAACAATTTTATATACATCTTCAAACACATTGGAGCATGTATATATATCCATATACTTTACAATGGTACAGAAGATTTAGATTTAAGAAGGTAATGAAAGAATTGAAGCGTAGCAACAATGATAATGTAAGAATGATCCATAGCAACATGGATTCCTTAAATTCATGGCCGGGTTTTCTTTTTTAATTTGTATCACATTACTGTCCAAGAAAGCTTTTAAAAAATCAAGAAACCCTCAATGATTTAAAGCTTAGACTAGCGTATTTCAAGTAACAGTGTTGTTTAAAAAAAATGCTAGAAAGAACTAAGGGGTGAGATAAATTCATACACTGAGTGGGGACATTAATATAATTAGGTAACAAATTAATGTTAAGGTATTTTAATTGTATTTTGTGCTTAAAAGCTTTTACTACATTATGGTATAAGTAAAAAATTTCATCACTGTAGAGAATCATTAGAACGACACTCCAGATACATTTAAAAATTTGAATACATTAACTTGAACTAAACATTTTTTAGATAGATTTATTGCTATTTACAATGAACTAAACATAATTTTTATATATATATATATATATATATATATATATATATATATATATATATATATATATATATATATATATATATATATATAATAGTACAGTATATTAAAGGGCCTAATCACAGAAGAGGAAAGGAGATGTTGGAGAAGATTGTCTCAAAAGGTTAATAAAGTAAAAGATGCACAACATTAATTTAGGAAGGCTAAATTTATTGTACATAAATACAAAAAGAATTCATTTAAAATTCAAACACAATAAAAGTAATAGAGTATGAGTTTGTAATAATGCTAGTCACATCATGGGCAATACAGTTGCTCTTATTAACAAAAAGGAGATGATTTATAGTATATTCATCTGTTCCATAATTAAATATTTAAAAAATAATAAAACTTTTCTACAAATAATAGATTGATAGCTGCAGATTTTCATATTGAAAATGATAAAGGATTATTTCATGTAAGAGTATTTTACCTTAAATTTAAACCTTAATTTATAAAAACTTGAGAAAAATTACAACCAAAAAAATAAATAAAAGAAAAAATACCACTTTTAAAAGGTTTGTTTTTCCTCAGTTCATTATTGGATAATAGTTTATCTTAATAACATAAAGTTCGTTCCCAAAATAAAACTTTTATCCAACTTGGTCATTCAAGATAAGAGTAATTTTATTTTTACTTTACTTATTTAACAAACTTCATGCTCATTGCTGTCTTAATCCTAATAAAAAAATGGAAGTTAACCTCAAATATATTAGCTTCAGTTATTATCTTCATTGGGGACAATTTCTATGAAAATCTAGAACTATACATGCTTTGGAAACTAAATAAATTAAGATTAAGTCTTCTCAGAAATGGTTGGATATGTATAATGAAGTTTACAGAAATAATAAATGAAATAATGTCAATTACTTCAAAATGTAGGCCAATATCTGTCAAGAGATAACAAGGATCTTTTCAACCTGAAGCAATACTCATAAAAAAAATAATAAAATATATACATATATATATAAGTTATGGACTGAGACGAGCCGGTATCATATACCAATCCTTATCATGTAAACAAGACAACGTATAAATAGAGGATTAATAGAGAATAATATCAGTCTTTACACAGTTGTCATGTAAATCATGTATGCACCTCCTTTCTCTCTTTTATTATTTTTTTTATTTTAGTTAACCGAGTCTTCATAACTGGCACCGAAACCTGGGAACTCGGGTTGTGTAGTGTGTATAGTTATTTTCTTTTTCAAGCTTCTTATTTTCCGATCACTTTGTCTTTAATTCAACGACAGACATGGCAGAAAGTGTTCTAAGACCAACAACCCTTTTGTACCAGGAGGTGGAGATTCCTCCGTTACCACAGGAGATTATGGCAGAGGCTCCTGCACACTTTAGCCTGGTTGAAAATCAAAGCAGCAAACACGCAGGACCTGAGGAAGGCAATCTCGGATGTGGAGAAATTTGCTGGAGAAACAGGAGAACTTAACCATTTCCTAAAAAATGGAGACCGCATTATGACCCGCTTTAAGTTAGCAGATAATATCCTAGAAAGAGGGGATGTCGCTGAAGGCCAACCTGGTGTGTCACGTACAGAGAATCTTATCCAAGCGGACAAAAAAAAATCCCATGGGCTGAAGTAAAGCTTACGAGGGCGGTAGGTGGAGTCCTGAGGAAGATAGAGAGGAGAAACACCCCTGTCAGTCCAGTGGACAATATGCAGGTAAGCTGCTTATATGTTTTTATAAAATAACAGAGAAGTTAAGAGAGATTATGAGCGTCTCAGAGGTGACAGCTGGGATGGATTTTCTTTCGCCAATTCTTCTAGTGCAGCTAGCTAGGGAAACGGGAAGAAAGGAAGGCCCTTCCTTCGTAGAGTGTGTTCAAGAGCTGATAGACACTAGCACACAAGAAGAAGAAACACGAATGGAGGTGGAAGAAAATGGGTGGAGCCGAGTAGTCTACCAGAGAGCCAGAGCCAACCCTGGGCCATGGAGGAAGAAGAGCCTGAATATGAAAGACAGGAGAGGGTCACTAATGGTGGCAGAAGACCAAACCCACTGAAAGGCGTGAGCCATGGCATTTAGTGGCATAGTGTCCAAGGACAAATGTGGTACAGAGGTCCATATCCCAAGACAGTGTCCGTACATCTTCTGCCAACCGGATGCATCCCGAGGCAAACCAATGGAGGTGAACGCCCAAAGGATGCAGAAAAGGAACAGAGGGATGACAGATTCCACCGACAGTAATGATACATCGGAGACGGACGACGACGACGCAGAACCAGGATGCATCAGCAGAGAAAGACACAGTGGAGGACGGCGAGGCGAAATACGGGTGGCAGCAGCGGAGAGTGCGAGCAGATGCCTGAGGAGCGTGGCAGAGGGGCGACCCCAGGCGGTCTGCCTAACATTTAAATCGAGACGTGTCCGATTGATACAGGTAGCTCAAGCACCATTATAAGTCGGCGAGTGGCGGAGACAATGTGTGGCAAGGGCAGCGCACTCCAACCACAGGTATGTAAATGCAAATTGATCACCCTGGGAGGGCCGTGTGACGTAGAGGGGGAAGTGTGCCTAGGTTTAGAAAGGTCGGCGACAGGGGGAGGTGAAATTACAGTAAATACAGTCGGAAGAATGTCCCGCGAATATGGAGAACCATAGGATGCGATATGTTGGGAAAGGTCGGAGCCAAAATTAGGAGCAAAGGGGGCATTGGTCAATAAAGATAGGGAAGAAAACCTACCGGTGCCGAGAATTCGTTAGAGACGAGAGAATAGGAGCGGTCAATAGATTAAGGAACTGAAGGAAGGAATTGAGGAAAGACTATCGCGAAATTTTCTTCAACGAAGACGACATTTTGGGAGCAACCGGAAAAACCATTCATGAGATTCCCCTGAAACAGGATAGAGTAACATATGTAAAGAAAAGGCAGTACTCTCAAGCACTTAGGTAACACATTAGAGACCTTAAGAATCAGGGTATAATTTTGTACAGTACGTCCACGTTTAATAGTCCCTTGTGGATAACAAAAAAGAAAAGTGTACCCGGGGAAAGTAAGGAGAAATATCGGTTGGTTGTCGATTTCAGAAAATTGAATGAAAATATGGTTAATGAAAAGTATCACATTCCAAGATTCGATGACATCCTCGACCGGCTAAGCGGGGCTACTATATTTAGCACGCTCGACCTTAAAGCGGGCTACCATCAAATCAAGATGTACCCCAAAGATTGCCACGTTGCATGGGACATTGAGTCATTATCGGCTGTTCATTCCATAAATGGATGCGTACTTGGTACCCCTTAATAATCTGCTCAAGAAAAGGAAGAAGGTGGTGGTGACGCCCGAGATGGAAAACTGCATTAGGCGCTGCATGACATGGCAGCAGGAAGAGCCTGTGCTTGCTTTCCTAGACTTCTCGCGATGCTCCAACATTACGACCGATGCCAGCGAATCTTCTTCTTCCAGTGGTGCGACAGGCCGTGTAGGCCCTGGGCCACGTGGTGTAAACTCCTGCGAGTTTATACTCACGTTTCACGATGCAATTTTTAGTGTAGGGTCATATTAGTCATAGTGTAGATGCCAGCGAATAGGCGGTATTATTGGAGGGAGACCGCCCTATGCGTACGCTAGCGGATGCCTCACGGATGCGGAAACTTGTTACAGCGCCCTGGAACGAGAATACTTGGGCTATCGAAAACTTTAGACCGTACATCTTCGGGAGGAAATTCAAGGTCCACTTGGACCATCGTCCCTTACAATGGGTGGGCACCCTGAAGGAATCCTCGGTGCGGATCACCCGGTGGAAGGAATTTATCAGCCAGTACAATTTTTACATGTGTATAAGCCAGGTAAGGAGAACATGGTGGCGGTCTAGATTTCATGAGCTCTTGTCGTAAACGAGGTAGAGCAAGAGGTGGGTGAATCGTCTGGGGAACTCCAGGCAAAGGTGCGGCATACAATCACTCCGTTCATACAATTACGGGCTTTACCACGCCGTTTGAAATTCTGTTTGGCCTGCGGGATCGCCAGGAGGACTGGTCGGGGACCGAACCTCTGGATCGGGCGGTAGCTAACCGCGTGTCACTGGTGAAACGTTGAGGCAAGGTCGGAGAGAGGATCGAGTCCGAGAAAAGTCGACGGGTCGCTAAACATAGCCTGGATGTTAGGGATATTGCTGGGGAAATTAAAATATTGCTGGCTGGTCGAGTAGCGCCGTAGAGGTTATAACCAGGGGAAAGAGTTAGAGCGGTAAGCGGGCCCGTTCCGCATAATCGCTATTCGTGAACACAATGTGGTCACCATTGCAACTCTGAAAGACCCTAAAAGCCTAGGAACGTACACTTGGAACAGTTGAAACTCCCCCCTTCTGATTCCCTGCATCCCTGGATTACCCCGTCGATCCGCTAATATGTAAGTTTACGAAGGATGTTCGTAAACTGGTGGGGCAGGGAGAGAGTGGTAGTTATGGACCGAGGCTAGTCGGTATCAGCTTAATACCAATCCTTATCCAATATTGGACCAGGGTCTGTTCCTACAGCTGAACTCCCACCTCTAACGGAAGTTTTGTTGGCGCAGGCGCACAGAACGACACTGGAATGGATATAGTCAAAACCGCAATCGTCCAAGATCTGAGAAAAGCCATATCTGACCTTGATAGATTCACCGAGGAGATTAGTGAGCTAAATCACTTTTTAAAAGGGGGCGACCTTCTGATGGCTAGGATCATCTCAAAAGTATCCGAGAACCTATTAGATGGGGAGGATGCTGAAGCATTGAAGGTCTGCAGGGTCAGGAGGAACATCCGGTCATATCCAGGGGGACGAGAAGACACCCAGATGCATTGTGAAGGAACGACTGAAGAAAGCCTATGGAGGGGGAAGATGGGCCCCCAAAGAAGATGTGCTCTATATGATTAGGGAAATAAAGATGCTGCGTCAGTCTAATCGTCAGTATGCGGGAGAACTGCTTACGAAGTTGAGCCGGATAACTGAAAAAAAGGAGAGAGACCACGAGTGTTGAGAAGGTCCACTTTAGAATGGATTTTTTGGCGATAATTTAAAAGGTGCAAAAAATCGGTAAAAGAGAAGGGTTTCCGAGGGAGCGCTCATTCGTCGAATGCGCGCAAGAAATGATGGACGCCAGTGCCAGAGAGGAGGAATCCCGAATGGAGATAGAGGAGCCAGGTTGGACGAGAGTTGCATATAACTAGCCAAGGGTCGCTCCGAGATGGAAAAGAAGAGAGAGAGAGAGTACCGCAAAGCTAGAAGAGAAAAAGAAAAACCAGCAAGGTGAGCGACGCACAGTGTGGCCGATTGGCAAAAAATGGATATCTCGAAAACGGATTAACATAAAAACCTGGGATTGGTCTCATTCGACTCAGAACAGAAAAATACATCAAGTTCAACGGTCTTTATTGAAACTTTGAAGAAAATTAAAGCCTATTGGCAAGATAAAAATTTTGGAAATTTTCGCAATAGGTTGCACTTATGAAAACCAGTTTTAACAAGTATTTTGAGTGTATATTGGAATTAAATAATACTCGCGAATTAAACTTCAAGGAAGTTTAAAAGACTGGAGAATTTCGTAAATAATTAAACTTGAGATTCAAAGTCAAAGCTTGCTCAAATTGAAAAGAAACTTTCAAATTCAAGGAAATTATATTAACAGTTGCTTAGCTGCATCACTTATTTCCAAGTGCTTTTTCTTTGGTCGGATCTCAAAAAACGGATATCTCGAAAACGGATTAACATAAAAACCTGGGATTGGTCTCTGAAGTCTCCAGTAGCTGGATTCGTCGTATGGTATGTGGAAAATATATTCATTTTCCATCCACTCGCTGAATATTTTTCTGAACCTTGCTCGATCCCGATTTGCCTTGTTTGTTTTCTTATTAAAATGAGGAAAAAACTCCTACTTAGAGCTGTCACCATTGTAGAAATCTTTTCCGCGTCAAGTTCAGGATGATTTCACCTTCACTAATTCACCTTCCTACCTCGATTATCCGATGTCAATGTTACCTTTTTCAGTTTGTTTTTTTCTGAATATTTTCGTAATATTTATCCCAATACACCTAGGAAAAATGAACACAATCTCTTCAGACGAATACTCAACATCAGATGAAGATATAATACAACTGGTAAATATACTTCCTAGGAACAAGCTTTACAAAGTAAAGAGGAATCCCTTTGAAATTTACGATGATGTGGAATTCATAAGAAGGTACAGATTTCGAAAAGAAACAGTGCTAAATATGATTGGCATTTTTAATATTAATGATTTTGCATCATATCCTAAAAACAGGAACATCCAAATAACACATTTATAATAAATAAATAACATCGATACCGTAGTTAACAGGTTCCAGCCAAACTTAAAAAAAATCAATAAATATTAAATAAACAATACAAAATACATGTATGCGAATCATCAACAACTACCCACGATATACTAAAATTTCAAAAATGCTCTTTGAACTAAATCTTCCAACATTAAAACAGTATATCTACACAGTGACCAAAAACTATTTTGATAAAACCACAGCTTCTGAAAACCCATAAAAACTATAAATTGGTAATTACAACCAAAATCACTTAAGCCCTACACGCATACATACACCAAACATGTACTTTTAAATTAATATTGTGTAGGTATTTTTTTCCGTATTACTTTTCTTACTGTCTTAAACAAAATACTGTATGATCATTAGTAAATTCGATGATTGAAACTCGGTTATGAAAAAAGGTCCACTGAAATCATGTAATCAAATATATTTCTACAGAGTGTACATTATAAATATTATGTAAATAAATAAAGTTTCTTCTTCTTCTATAAAAACTGTAAATTTAGAGTTATGTGCCTCTTAGAAGAAAGGGGAGCAGAGCACACTATGAAAGAAGAATGGGAAGCTAAAACAACAGCAGATAAAGAATCAGAAAGGAAAGCGAAGAACTTGGTGATTAACTGCATGACAAATCGCCATATCGACTATGTCCGAGATGCTAAAACTGGACAAGAGATGCTATCTCGCTTGAGTAAAGTTTTCAAAAGGGAGAGTACCATTTCAAAATTCCTGATATGAAAGACACTATTATCATTAAAGTGTACCACACCGCTTCAAGAACACTTAACAAGTTTGACTCATTAATGTGAGATCTGGAGGCAATGGCATCTAAGTTGGAAGAGGGCGACCTCTTTTGCCACTTGTTGCTCACCATACCGCATAAATAAATATAAAAAAGTTGTTACAGTTTTGAAGGCCATAGACAGTGCTACGGATGTGGTAAATCTGGACATTTGATAGCAAATAGTTCTAAAAAGCACGATCACAAGCCCCCATCGAGCACCGACGAGAAAATAAATCGAGAGGAACAAAATCGAAAGCTTTTACATGTGAAGAGGTAACCTTCGTAGCTACGAACACAGCTGTAAATAATGATGAATATTTACAATAATGATGAATTCTTTGTCACTAACATTGAGAATTTTAAGTTCCCCATTAGGATTAAAGTGGCCAATGGACAAGATCTGGAAGACAAGCAAGAGGGATTGATCTCAAACGATTCTACGATGATAAAACTGGAAGTGTTAATGGTACCGGATTTGACATCGAATTTTTTATCAGTGAAGAAAATTGTTAATGCTGGTAAGAAAGTTGTTTTTTCTTCTAATAGTGTATATATATACCTGGTGAAAATTTTGAATTTAATTGCCAAAGTGTTAGAAAATTGTATACTGTTAAATTGACAATATCTGAAGAGACTCATAAGATGTATTCTGCTTTGACAATACCTGAAGAGACTCATAAGATATATTCTGCTGTAAAGTCAAATGTTTGGCACTTGCTTTTAGGCCATGTGAATCGAAATAGTTTACGTCAAATGGGATTGCCCTACTCTAAACAGCCTGTAATTTAAAATCCAGTAGCAAGAAATACAGATTCATTCAGTGGACTAACAAATTCATTTTATTTTAATCATGACAATAACCCAAAGCCTACCAAAGAATGGCTACTTTAGCTACCCACAGGCTGATCACCCTCTTTCTCCTTCCTCTCTCAGTACCCTGACATTAAACCAATAAAATTTTTGGCATATTTTGTTTAAAAAAATAAGGAAAACAACATTGTTAGCAAACATCTAAAAACTGTAAAACAAAGGAATGGAATGTCAGCATAAATGTGGCAAAAAAATTGTTGGAATCTATGCTGAGGAGATTGGAAATAATTATAATGGCAAAAGGAGGGCATACCAAGTACTGATAATTGTGCAAACAAAAAAGACAGTGATTTTCAGGCTATGCAAATACTTATTTTGGCTAAACATTTGTTGTGTTACTCTTAGATTAGTTGATAGTAAAAAACGCTGCACATTATTACACAATGGTTTATTATTTTCAAATAACAATATTGGGGTATAATTGTTAATAAGGCTGTTGATAGGCAATTAAGTAATACGAAAAACACTAATTCAAAGCTTCATATCATAACATACCACTGATTTCAAAACGCAATATCTAAGCTAGTTGTAAACCAAATTCAATGATTCTTTTTCATTTGGTCCAAAAATTTTTTGGAAAATAGCACTGGGATCTCCTGGAATCCTGATTTGCTATCTACTTCTGAATGGCAATGTTTAGTTTGTCATTACCGAGTGTATAACGTCAATCATTAGTTCAAGATAATGGTTTTACATGCATTTTAACGTAATTACATACGTATATATAAGCAAGATTTCAATTTCCCAATTTTTTTTTATATAATTATTCGTGGGTTTTTTGGTTAAAAAACAATAATGAATTTTTATTTCTATCTTCGAAAATAACGTAGTTACAAGCACATATATATATATATATATATAAAAAAACGATATTTCAATTTTTTTCATTTTTCCTTTTTTTTTTTTTTTTTTTTTTTTTTTTTGTTTATCGCAGGTTTACTGATTCTAAAACTCCATACGTACTTTTCTCTATCTTCAAAAATAACTAAGGGACTACCTCTTTGGATTGCAAAGTGATTAGACCGTGCTCTAAGCGTCTCCGCTTATAATATGATTTATCTGTTAATTTTACTACGTTTTAAGTTGTGATTTTTTTAACAAAAAGGATCTGTGACGTTATTAGTTTTATTTAGTGTGAAGAGAAGAAGAACTTTTTGTTTTTTAATTATTTCTGATGTGAAAAACATGTGAACCATAAAGGTTAGTTTTTTTTTGTTTTTGTTACTTTTATTTTTCAAGTTTAAAACCTTTAAAAAAAAGACTGTAGTGAGCGATTAAACTTAAAAAACCGTAATCAGAAGAAGTGTGGGGCTATGTCGCTCGAAGAACCGGGTAATATGGAGCTGCAAGAAGAGGCAGGTCCGCCAACGTCCAATGAGGTTATTAACGAATGGGAACTTGTTACGGGACGAAAAAGGCCATCTCCTTCATCTGATCCAAGAACTATCAATAAAAAACGTATTCAAGTAGAAGTTAGCAACAGGTATGACCCTCTCCTAAATACAAGTAGTGTCGAACCTGACATGCCGCCAAATCAAATAGACAATGCAAAGGTAAAACCACCTCCTATATTTCTAAAAGGTATTCAAAACATAGAAGCGTTAATAGCATTTTTGAAAAAAAAATAGGTAATAGTTATTTTAACATTAAAGCTACAGCCAGAAACACGATAATTTACCCAGCCATGCCGGAATCATATAGAACAGCAGTACGTGCTTGAAAAAAGTGAAAGCCGACTTTCATACCTACCAGCTGCCTGAAGATAAAAATGCGAGAGTGGTTATAAAGGGTCTCCATTCTTCCACCCCAGCATCAGTAATTAAAGAAGAATTGAAGAGTTTCGGCTACGAAGCTACAAATGTCACAAATGCTATCTCGGCCAGGACTAAATTACCATTACAAATGTTTTTCGTTGATATCACGAAAAACACTTTTAATGAAAAAATATTTGATATCAACTATATTTATTACACCCGAATAAAGGTGGAAGAGGCTCGCAAAAAAAGGGAAATACCTAGTGCTTTAGGTGCCAGGGTTTTGCCCACACCAAATCATATTGTAACCATCAGCCTCGCTGTGTACAGTGCGGTGAAGCCCACGAAACCTCTGCATGCCTTAAAACTAAAGACACGCCCGCGAAATGTGCCAACTGTGAAGGGGCACATCCCGCCAACTACAGAGGATGCCAGACCCTCAAAAATCTGAGAGCACAGCGAACCCAAAGGTACCGCCCGCCGCCGGTGTCTGTCGAACCTCCTCCGGACCTAGAACAGTATCCAGCACTACCGCACAGCCTTCATCAACCAGCGCCTCCAGAACCTTTCGTGCACCCCCAAGGATGGACCGCCAATTCGGAACTCGGCCCAGCGTTGAAGCTCAGCAGCAACCACAAGCAAGGTCAGGTATGAGGGAAGACAGTAAACAGCTGGTGCCCCCAGCTGGCTCTGTTCCTTTTCCACAGACAAATTTAATAAATAATTTAAATGCCCTCATCCAGCCCCTTTACAGCCTAATTAGCCAAATATCTCAACTCACTCAAGCTTTAGCTACAACTTATGGACATTAGTTCTCTGACTGTTGGCTCCTTGTCAATCCTTCTTTGGAACGAAACGGACTACTTCGACATAAAACTGAACTGGAACTTTATGTTCATCAAAAACGTATTGACATTGTACTTCTGACGGAAACACATCTCACATCACGTAACAAACTTTATATACCAAATTATACTTTATACAGAACAGACCACCCCGATAATACTTCTCATGGTGGGACAGCTATATTAATAAAATCTAACCTTAAACATAACCCTATACACGTAGACTCAACGGCTCAGATACAAATAACAGGAACACAAATACAGACCAAATACAAAACTATAACACTTGCTTCCATTTACTGTCCCCCTAAATACAGCATTACTGAACAAATGTTTATTAAAGTATTTAAATCATTTGGTAGAACATTCCTTGCAGGAGGCGACTTCAACGCGAAACACCAGTACTGGGGTTCATGATTATGCACACCAAGGGGCAGGAGACTCAAGTCTGCTGTTACCCAGCTATCATTAATGGTATTTGCCCCCGACAGATCAACTTACTTACCGAATTCTCAATACAAACAACCTGATGTACTGGACTTTTTTATAGCCAAAGACTTGTCTCTACCTATTACAATTACAACTGAAACAGACCTTGGCTCTGATCATTTACCGGTGAACTTGATGTTGGGGGTAGAAAAATCCTTTGTGGAAAAAAAACCATCGCTTACATATGGCATCATCAATTGGGACCTTTTTTCTGAACGAATTAATGCCCAGCTGACCGTTCCTAAAGCATTAAAAACCGAAAAGGATTTGGAAGAAGCGGTTGAACTCTTCACGACAACTATTCAAGAAGCTGCTTGGTCCTCACAAGAGACAAAAATAAGGCAAACAGTAAGCTCGCCGTCCTACCCTCAATATATCAGAGCCAAAAGACGGACAAGAAAACTATGGCAGACCAACAGACTTCCTTCTGACAGACGACTTTTTAATAAACTTAACAACGAACTAAAAAGAGAAATACGGAAATTTAAACAAACTAATTTTGACATCTATCTGGAAAACTTGACGACGGATGACAACAGCCTTTGGCGACATACTAAGCGACTTCTAAAGCATCACGAAGTATCTGTCCCATTGAGATAAGACGATGGTTCCTGGGCTGTGTCGGACAGAGAGAAATCCGCACTTTTTTCTGACCACCTTTCAACTGTTTTTCATCCTCACATAGACTTAACAGACATACACCACGAAAATTATGTGCAGAAATTCTTAGACTCCCCTCTTCCTATGTCTCTTCCGCCAAAATCCTTTACTCCTTCCGAAGTATCTAGACAGATTATGAAAATTCCAAAAAGGAAGACTCCTGGTGATGACCTTATCACTGCTGAGGTACTTCGAAAAATCCCCAGAAAAGCTCTAGTCTTTCTTACAACACTGTACAACGCTATACTTAGGACAACTAAATTCCCTATTCAATGGAAATATTCTACAATTTTAATGGTACACAAACCCAACAAAGACAAACATAGACCTGACTCTTATAGACCTATTAGCCTTCTTCCGGTATGTTCTAAAATATTTGAAAAACTCTTGCACGAACGCATTATTAACATACTGACAGATCAAGACATATTACCAGATCACCAATTTGGATTTCGATCTTCTCATTCCACAACACAACAGCTACACAGAGTTACTGACTTTATTTCTACTGCTCTAGAACTAAAACAATACGCATCTGGGGCATTTTTGGATGTTACTCAGGCTTTTGATAGGGTGTGGCACCAGGGTCTTCTTTTTAAACTGAAACCTATTCTTCCTTGCACATATTATTTAGTTCTACAGTCTTTTCTTCATGACCGTTTCTTCTCTGTCCGACAGGGTTCAGAGACCTCATCAATAAAACCAATCTGTGCAGGTGTTCCCCAAGGTTCTATCCTGGCCCCACTTCTCTACCTTATATACACTTATGACTTACCAACAGACAAAAACATCCTAACTGCGACATATGCCGACGACACTGCTATTATTACGAGAAACACAGACCAAATACAGACCAGTATGACATTACAACACCACTTGGACAATGTACAAAACTGGTGTAAGAAATGGAAATTAAAAATTAACCATGACAAGTCACAACATGTAACATTTACTTTAAGACACGGAACCTACCCTCCAGTTTATATAGACAACCACCAGATACCACAAACAAATACAGTAACGTACTTGGGACTAATCTTTGACAAAAGATTGACATGGGACCCACACGTCAAAACAAAACGCAAAACTTTAAACTTTCAACTCAGATTATTATATTCGATACTACATAAACACTCTAAATTACGCATAAGACAGAAGCTTAACGTATATACTTATTTATTAAAACCTATATGGACTTACGCATGCCAAATTTACGGACCTGCTAAAAAGACACACATTCAAAAAATACAAACCTTTCAATCCAAATTTTTAAGACTGACAACGAACTCACCACCTTATGTTTCAAACGATACTCTTCATACCGACTTACGCATTCCGACTGCAACAAACCACATTCGAATGTCGTACAAAAGATTTTACGACAAACTACATGGACACACTAACCAATTTGTTCAAAATATGGCTACAACTGACATCCCTGACATAACTCGGCGTAGACTGAAAAGGAGTTGGATGAGGGACTCCTAGCCTAAAATAATAGATCCTGTTTGAATGTCAGGAGGATGCACCACAGGGTGCTGTCTCCCTCATGCCTAACCATGCCATGTCTCCTTGTTTATAAAATCCCATTTGCTTATTGTAAACATTTTACAGGTGCAAATAAAATCATTAATAACAAAAAAAAAAAAAAAAAAAAAAAAACTAAGTTGTGAGTGTATTTAAATGAAAAATATCAATTTTTTTTTCTTTTCTTTTTTCTCTTTTATATAATTATTCCCGTTTTTTTGGTTGAAAAACACTAATAATTTTTTTTTCTATCTTCAAAAATAACTGAGTTATTGAATAAAATCCTTTTAATCAGCCGCCATTTTAAAACTAACCAACTGATATCAACATCTAGATGTTAGGATCATCGTTATTTTATTTAGGATATTCGTTATGTTAGGACTAGTATTTTTGTGGCGAATTTCAAAAAAATTGGTCCAGTAGTTTCAGAGATATGCCGCAGACGTTGGACAAACAGATTTGTTTTTTTTTATTCCTTATTCGGATTTGGATCTTGAAACATAAACCCTCAAATTTTGAGCAGAGATAATTTTTTATTTTTTTTTTGTTTGGTCGATTATAAAGGTTGATTATTGAAAATAATAAACCAAAAGGTAGAAATAGAAAAGAAAAAAACATTTACTTAGTTATTTCCTGTTACATTGTGTTGTTTTCATGGAGTGCTAAAACCTTTTTGCCTACTGTATAGTCTGGCACATCCTAAGGTAAAACAAAAGGAAACAAGAACATCCTATAGCACGATTATAAATGAGGCAGTTGCTATTGATTAAAAAAATAACCTATAAAATGCTCTGCCAATAAACAGCAAAGGAAAACATACTTTTTTTAAATTAATTTAAACCCTACTCCAATCTGTTATTTGTTTTTAACTTTGAGTTGTTATTTGAGGGGAAACGTGTGGTTGATGCACTGTGATTACATACCTGCTTGGGTTTCCAGATAACAACTACTTTTAATTCCAATTAAGACTTTATGGCCAGAAGACAAGTATACGGGCACATTATCCCAACATTTTGTTTATAAAACTATAGAGACATAAAACTTTTTCTTCCTTAGTGTTAATGTATAAAGGATATACATACATGTTGATAGATCTAGTTACAATTTATAAATTTAATGCACAACATTGTGTACAAATTAAAATTGTTAAACTACATACAAAATAATAAATATTATAAAAAAAAAAAATGAATAATCAAACAATGAGAGAACCATAAAAATTCCATAATTCCTCATTTGTGCTTAGTATATCATCAAGATAAATCTCAAATAAATTAATTCAATTATGGCTAATTATACAATTTGAATTAATACTCATAAATTTGAAGCCAATAATTTTCAGCCTTGATAAACACTAGCTCCACAGCTCCTTTATAATTTGTCCTTTCTTTTCTAATGATGTGACAACTTCATTTGCTTCATCTAGTGTAATGCCTTTATAAATGAGAATATTTCAGTAAAACAGATAATCGGGAGAAATCATATACTGAATATTGATATACGTATCAACCTTCTTACCCTTAACATTGGCAATTGAATGGACTAAAGTTTCTACTATGTCTTTAGTCATAGTCAGTCCATTCCCACAAATAAACACAGATGTTTCAGATGTCAATAGTTTGTTGACTATGTCTTCTTGCTTTAACCTAATTAAATCCTAAAAAGAAAAGAAAAATAATTTACTATCTAAATCAAATATAAGATATAATGAATTTGACTAACAAATAATAAATGTATTCATTAATATTCTGAGTGTTCAATATAAACTGGATCAAAAGCTTTTTTTATAAAATACCAGAAGAAAAAGATGTACGTCACAAGTCAAAGGTCTACCTGCTGTTATTCTTATAATAAACCCAAACAGATATCAACTGGACCTTCAATCAATATCACTGGTCGGTAAACAAGTGGTTTTAAATGTTAGGGGAAGTTGTACTACACTTTTTTTAGGCCCTCTCAACCAACGGCTGCAGCTATTCAAATGTTTCCACATTTAATACAGGATTTACTACCCCAAGCTAGAAGAACAATGTGGGTGCAACAGGTTGGATGTCCAGCAAACAATTCATTAGACGCCAGGCAAGTGGTTACAGAAAGTTTTCAAGGAAAGTAGGTAGGACATAAAATTTGCTGCTAATAACATGTTTCTACAATAAAGAAAGAAATACTTATGTGCAACAACCTGTTAAATATTTTATTGAATGTACATGTAAATATATATAGGAGATAATTAGAATTTCTCCAAGAATGGTCTAGTGATTGAAACTTTGGAAATAATTAAGATAATTAAGAAGTTTAATGTTGAGTAAAAAGTGGATCATTTTTATTTATGCATTCACACAAGAAAAATAAAATATATACAATAAACAAAAATTATTTGAAAAACAATAATTTGAAAGAAAAAAACAAATTGTAGATTTTTATATTATTCCTATAAAAGAAAGTTATTAATAAGCAAATGTAACCAATCCAGACATACCTGTACATATTTAGGATGATCACTATCGTCTCTGTCACGTGAGTAGGCAACATGATACAAACATAAATTTTCCTTCTCCATCATCAAGAATTTATTCCTAAAAAATAAATAAGTTATATGACAATATTTTCAATTTTATTCCTCTGAAGTACCTTTAATTTTGTAGATTAAAATAGTACATTTAGCATGATAAATGTAATAACAAGTTGATATATTTTTGTATGCAATATTTGTGTTTTTATACACAAGAATAGTAATATAGATGTATAACATACCGTTGGAAAGCTAAAGATTTCAGAAAAGAAAAAATTTAATACACGGAATCGTAAAAGTTAATGGAGAATGATAAAAAGCTGATAAAACTAACATATTTCTGTAGATGAAGATATAATAGATTAGTTAATAAAACAGATGTTTATATCGAAACTGTATATAACTAATTCTTTGTTATTGTTTTTTTTTTTATCTCTCAGTGTATCTTAAAATTCTTAAATTAATTTTAACAAGTGAAAGTTGCGCGTAACAGATTTTTAAAAATAAGCTAATAAAATATATAAAATAAAAATTACTTTAATCTTTGATGTTTATTGATTAAAAATATTTTCTGGATCACAAAATATATAAAACTACAAAAAATTACAGTATAAAACTATATATTACTGATAAATAAGGAAAGCTAACTTAATATATAGGGAAAATAAAGTTGTTTATGTAAAATAACTTGATATCAACTCTGAGTAGTCTTTATTTATGAACACATAAATAATCAAACTATTAATTAATCTAAATACTTATTAACACAGAATTACTTGTATATATCATCCTTGTTCTTGTGCCTACAACCAAATATAATATGACTTTCACAATTTTCCCTCTGAGAACTAGAAATCTCTTGTTGTCGATGCTCTAAAAAGCCTTTAAAAAAAGAAAAATAAATAAAATAAAGTATATATATTAATGATAGGATTCATTTGGTATACAATCTTAATATAGTGAGTTATTATAATCTTAGACCAAGGATTTGTTAAAAAGAGTAAAACATTCTTTGTTATGCTGGCCACTGGAGGGGACATAAAATGGTGGTCCAGAGCCTGTTATATGTCAGGTACTTGTTGTATTTCCCTATAATAATTAAACCTGGATAGGCAAAATTCAGGACCCCCATTGTAGCATCTTCTAATTAGCCACAGTAACATAAAAGTGATGTTAGATAAATCAACCAACAACTAACAATATAATAATATAAGAGAAGAAAAGAATGAGTCACTTATTCAGAAGCTGTGGTTGTCAAATTAAAAGTATAGGTACTGGAAGGAATTAGCCCGGGTAGGGGTCATTAAATGAAACAGCTAAATAGTTTCATTTAATGACCGCTACCCGGACTAATTCCTTCCAGTAATTCTCAACGGTCAACTAATTACATCCACAATGTTAAAAGTTTAGGTACCTGATTCAGCATCAATCTGGCAGTACCTGAAATCTCTTAAATCACTTTTTGGGAGGATTTCAAAGACATACTACAAAAGTGTAAAGTCTAATAACATTTTTAACAAATATATGAAAATACAAACATTCCAATCAATAATGTCATATTCTGACAATGTCCTTTAATTCATAAATATCTAAGTTGTTAAAAGTTAAAGTAAAAAACAAGGTTGGCTACTAGGTATGGAACAGCAAGATTGAATTTTATTTTGATTATTTAAAAAAAGTGGCTCAGAAATAATCATGTCATAAAGATTCAGTTTTTTAAAGCTGACTTTCTTTAGCCAGAGTAACATAATAATTACATTAAATGAATCAAATAAAAATTAACAATATCATAATATAAGATAATAAAAAGCCACTTATTAATAAGCTGTAGTTCGAATTTTCATTTCTGATTAGAGTTGGATTTTACTGAATGAGTCTGATACTTTGTCACGGATACCACAAGTTACTTGATTCAGCATCAATCTGGCAGTATCTGAAAAAATCCCCAAAGCCACTTTTTGGTGGGAAATAGACTATTTTCCTACAGTAAAAAATTGTATTTTGTCTCCTCAAAAATTATACATGTAAATAATTCATTAGTAGATTTACATATAATTTATCAACTTCACACAAGAATCTTCCAACAGCAATCTGATATTAGGTTAGCCTGATATTAGGTTACTATTAGGCGTTGAAATGTTTGTAGTACCACGAAATGTTTATCACCATTTTCATCTAAAATATATACTACCTAATCATATTTAATAATTTATTTCTTAGGTGTACTTTCCTGATAGCCTACCCTGAAGTTGACCTAAATTACTACTTTCAATCAACTGAATCATTCATGTAACATTTGATACCTCAATAACACATGAGCTTTAAACAATTTTATTGACTGAAACACAATAATCAGTTAAAAATAAGATTGCTTTATTATCATCACATCATCTCTAAATAATATTGAATGAACAGTCTTACAGGTCACCACAGTAATAAAAAATAAGAACCAAATCCATCAAAAAAGAATAGATAAACTAACATGTTATAAACCAAATTTTATTGTTAATATTGTATGAATTTTATCTTTTACCACTATTATTAATGTCCGAATTAGGACAGATTGTAATATTACTCAATAAAAATTGTTGTTGAAAAATTAATAAATAAACCAAATATTTAAAGATTAAATGGGAAAATACACAGACCTAGTTTTACCATTAAAGTCCTGAATTAAAATTAATTTGAAATGATGCGTTATAAAATATTACCTAGAAAAGGTGCAATCCCAGTTCCAGGTCCTATCATAATAAGAGGCAAAGATGAATTTTTTGGAATCCTGAACTTAGTCGGCTTCCTTAAGTAAATGGGTACCTAAAAAAAAGTAAAAATTATTCAGTTTTAAATTTTCACACTATTCTGATAGAAATGATTCTTGTTTATAAAAATTCTTAGAGTATGACTGAAATAACGTCTTCAAAAATAAACTATTAAAATCACTAATAATGTATTATCTGTTAAATTGAAACAAACTTAAATAAAATATAAATAGATAGTGTAAATATTTGAAGAGATTGTTGCATAAATAAAGTTATAGAAACATAACATAAAGCTACAAAATAAAAATAACATAATCAACATATAATAATAAGGATTAATATTTGTTATCAAACATAAAATAATCAAAACAGTATAATTAAATTTGAAAATACGAAAAACAACAGGAAAAATGTGGATTAATAATTGATGTTTATGATCAACATATTAGTTCATGGGTTTCTAGCAATTTTTCAATAAAAAAAGGAGATTAATCTAGTATTGAGTCTTTTGTAACATAACAGTAAATTACTTGTTGAGATTTTATATATCGAGATGAAATGCCATCAATTGTAGTTCCGTATTTTGTTGCACGTTCATTTCTATTATTTGACATATTTAAATCCAATGGAGTCTTTAAAATTTCAATTAAAGGCATTGATGTTTCTTGTGAAAACTTGATGTTTAAATCTCCACTCAAGATCATGGGTAATTTATCTAAGTTCTGATTAAACAAAGCAAAACTTGCTGTTTTATATAAAACAAAATTTTCATGGATAAATTCAATTATTTTCTTTACACTTTTCTTACATTTTTCTTTGATTAGGTGAGATGTTAATGGCAAATTAACTTCACTCTTATTCTCTGTTAAGTTTTTGTATAGTCAAATTACTCTTTATAATAACAATAATACAGATTATATTTTATATAATGTTTAATGTTTTTCCCCTATATAATACACCACTAACTACATACATTAACCTCACAATATAAACCAAAAATGTAAAACAAATTATTGTTACAGTAATAATTATAATGATATATATAAATAATCTATTGAATAATTGATAATAACAAATCTATATATATAAAAATCTCGTATCACAATGTTTGTTCACGATAAACTCTGAAATTACTGAACCGACTATGATCAAACTTCGTAATATCTGTTATTTGGTCCAACTTAAATGATTGAATAGTTTTTAATACTATTCTAAATGGTCGAAAAATATATTTTTCTAAAATGCAAAACAAAATTTAACTGCGACAACACTGGTTTGCAGTAAGTAACCTTTCAATATATTCACATATGTGATTATTAATTCAAATATAAGTGTGCGTTGATTGTTTCTATGCATTCTTATTTATAAATATACATTTACACTGTAGTTTCCATTTATAATAAAATACATATTAGTTGGTGACGAGGATGGGATAAAATATTACATTCACTCCATAGTTTCCAGTTATAATAAAATACATATTACTATACGTTTCCAGAAAAATTATAAGTACTCATTTGAATGACTTGCAAAGGAGTTACGATGATATACAACGGCTATGTTTAAAAGATAAAACAATGTTAGTGAATGATTTGGATGTGGCTACTTGGTACTGCTAAGTAATTGTAACATTGAGTAAAAAAAATTGATATCTGACATGAAATAATATTATTTTATTTATCTTAAGCAGAGTAGCTTATTTCTATTCACCTGTATTTCTTTTATATAACCTCATTCAACATAGTCACTATCAACATCTTTCGTAATTTGTAGCTATTTTAATTTAAATTATTTTAATTTATCAAACTGAATTCACCAAACTGCAAACAAAGATAAAGAAGTGTAGTTTTTGTTTTATTTTTCAATGTGTCACTATATTAGAAACAAGATATTTATAGTTATATTAGATTAATTATAGTAATAAGTTAAGTTGTTTTAAAATCACTTTCCTCATCAACCATAATTCTAACTTTAGTCTAATAAGTTGCCATTTAATTCTGTTAAATATACAATAGCGATCCAGTAGAAGTAGGCATACCTAATATTACTCAATACATGTTAGCTGTAACGTAATCGTGGAATGTAGTCAAGATTGCAACATAAATTGATTGATATACATTGATCCAATGAATATTTTCACTGGGAAACAACTTTGATAAATGTAATTGTAAAAAATATAATATTTATATGTATATATTTATATATTAAAATGTATACGTCTTATAATAATGGAGTAATTATTGACCGTTTTGACTATATGGTAAAGAGATAAGTTGGTTGAGGGTGCAGCCACCAACAAAACACACGAAAAAAAAAGTGTTTTTTATTGGTAGTTTCTTTGTTACCACCTCCCCAAACAACTGCTCCATCATATGCGTTTTATAGTTAATACTTATAAATGCATTTATGCAAATAGGAATAAAGACAAAATAAAATATTTGCGCGCAATGCCACGGGTTACAGCTAGTATTTCATATAAATTGAATGTAGTAGACACAGCAGTTCACCCAATCGAGCCTTTCACCTCAGAGGATGATGGATCGGCCTCACTCACAGCCTACAAAAATCCTTGTGGGCCATACCAAAAGAAGTGTTTTCACTTCAAAAATTCTTTTTGAAGTGACAATGGTTGACTGTGTATATATATGAGAGAAGTTGGTTGAGGGTGCAGTCAATTTAACACACAATTAAGCTTAAACTTAATTGTGTGTTAAACCACCAATAAATTAAGTTTACGCTTAATTGTGTGTTAAATTGACTGCACCCTCAACCAACTTCTCTCACAAAAATTCTTTTATTATTTTAAAGAAAATATTTTTAAAATTTGTAAAGAAAATAATATAACAGTTGATACCTTAACAGCTATTGGTTTCTGGTATTCGGATAACTCTACATGTGATAATTTAAAACTTAGATCATGTAATGGTCGTGTCACATCAAAGAGCCAACCTGAACATAATCCTCTTCTATTCCTACTATCACATACAATGTTAAAAACAACCCTTAATGAATTTGGATCTTGAAGAGGTGATGAAGCAATAGAATATGGTCTTGGCTAAAATACATAAATATTATACATGAAACATTTCATACAAAAAAAAATATATATATATACACATATACAGAAATTCTAAAATAGAATACTTGTAGCCGTGGAATATGCTCAATTAAAACTGACAATGGTGGTTTACATGAAGAAAAAGCTTGTAAAATATCTATAATGGAAGTTTTTAGCTTCAGTATATATTCATTGTACTCCTCAGAACCTTGTCGACTACATAATTCCATAAGTCGCCTTTTCTCAATTGGATCAGAAGTATATTCAGCAAGTGCTCTTAATAGTGTCTAAAGATTAAAACATATGGTTAAGACATCATGAAATGCAAATATAACTATATTCCATTGTATGAAAAAAGCTGTGGTTCAATTTAAAAAAAAATAAATTTATTTCATGCAGAGAAAAATAGAGCCATCTAAGGTTCCATATAATAATTAAACTAAAAATTTAATTTAAAATAACAAAATTACAATTGGTCTAATAACTTAAAAGTTTAAGATACATTTTTCATAATAAAAACAAAAATTGAAGAGTGTTACAGTGCTGATAGTACCAAAATCTCCAAGCACAGAATTGTACACAAGAAAAAAAAGGGGATGGACTATATCAAAGCTGTTCCCCAGACAAGGAACCCAATTTAATAAACCTGGGCAGGTAGGATTATAATACAAAAAATCTGGTGCAGGCAACACACGACTTTCACTTACCCCCATTTTTAAAATCAATGAAAGAATTTTCAAATACAGTTAGAGATAAAAATACGTGAAACTATTAAAGAATTAATTAAATTGAATTTCTATAGAAAAACGTGTTTTATTAAAAAATCTATTATCTAAAATCTAAAATAATCAGTTAGTTTTATCTTCTTTTCATCACTCTCTATTAACTTTTAAAAGCTTGCGTATGATATATTTTTTCTAAAATCTTTAGCTTTCCAAGGTATATCATACATGTATATTACTACCGTTATGTTCAAAAACAAAAAATTGCCCAATTTTATTTGTTTTCAGTTTTCTCCTTTAGTTGTTTTTTTAAATTCTCACAACTTCAGAGAAAGAAAATTTAAAATATCAGCATTTAAGCCCTGTCCGACCATTTTAATCAGAATGAAACCTACATGATATTGAAGCCCATTTAATTTTACATTGATATAGCGAGTTTAATCAAAATCGTCGGAAGCATTTTCGAGAAAATCGAAAAAAAGTGCAAAATGCATGTTATAAAGTGGCTCTTCTGGTAAGCTCATTTTGATGAAAAAAGTTTAGTAACCTCTCAGGCGTATATTTGTCTTAAATATGAAACTTCAGTTTCAAAGGACTCCGTTTCCGGTAAATTTATTCAAATTAAAATATTAACGAAAATAATGGTAACAAAACTTAAACTTCTACAATGTATTATAGCATTCAAATGAAATAGTTTTGCTAAAGATCAATAAAATCATAATGAAACAAAAAAAAATTAAATAAACAAAACAAAATGTGCATCTAAATTAGCTTAACTAATCTAACTAAAACTAAACTATTCATCCATAAATAAAATGCTTGACACCTTAAGTGCTCAATGACAGGAGAAAACAATAGATTGGGTAACCTGATACCAACAACACAGACGATATATTTGCTAGAAGAGTAGGGGCCAGAGACTCAACATTAAAATAAGCAAAGTCCTTTAGTCTCTGCTTCCATCAATAACAAAAACAGTCTATGATAACTTTTACTTACATGCTATTAAATTTATAAATTATCAATAATTAAAAAGAAACAGGAGAGCCCGTGGCTGAGTGGCTAGCATGCTAGTCTCTCATGCTTCAGGTTGCGAGTTCGAATCCCAGTCCCGGCGGGGCTTTTATAAGGATGTAATTAAATGGGGACTCACTCACAGCCTCTCCCCTGGGTAAATGAGATGATTATGCTTTTACCAAAACCATGAACTACATCCACATTCTGCTACAATTTCAATTTGTCAGTCCACCCACTCAAAACAAGATCGCACCATTCTGACCTTTACATCCCAACTCACTAACACTCTCTGTTATACTTTTCTTTCTGGAATTACCTACTCACCCATATCCGACAAGCACCAAGATCCAACATTGCCAATACTTTCTGTCATCCCAAACACACTCATCCATTTTGATCCTTCAATTCAAATATCAAACATTTGAGCGAAAGAAAATAATTGTAAAAAAGAATTAATTTTAGTCTTTTGGGCAGACATTTTGTATATTTCAATTGAACTTGTTTCGTATACTTACGACCTAGTCCCAGAATAAAGTTGGTTTTTATTATTTTTTCTAATAAATAATAATTTGAAGAGTAAAAGTAGTATGCAATGATAAAACAATTTGAAAATGCATAATTATTAGCGAGGATCAGCTCATAATTTTTGCTCACATCAGGTAAGGGCAACCAGTCTGGCAAGATTCATAGTTAATATAAATCTTCAAAGATTCAATCTAACTTCATTATAACACCACAGAAAAATAAAAGTAAAATTGTCATATCAGTAACCATTATAATAATTAAAATGCTTACCTTTTTCACAACAGACCTTAAATCAAGACATGTTTGAAGTAAGAACTTTACTGAAAATGTAGGTGGTATATGAACAGGTAGCTTTTTCTTTTTTGTTCCATCAACAATAAGTTTATACTTCTCATCACCACTAAGACCTAGTCTATTCAGAACCACATTTACTTCCTTTTCATCATTTTTTGGAAGGATGCCAATGGTATCTCCTGGAAGGTACTTCAAGTTTAAATCCTAAAATTAACTTATTAATTAATAAGAACACAAGTCTAGAACATACACTGCATTTCACTTTCAAAGTTTATTACCGATATGTCCAAAAGAATTTCAAGAGTAGTCTTGACATCTGCCCCTTCAGATAAGATAGTGACGAAGAAACACAGACATCTGTCAAAGATGTAGCAGCAAATGGAAAATTTATTTCACTCAAGAAATTCCTCTGAAAATAACTTTATTTTAGAAAAAACAACTATATAAAGAATAAAGAGAAGCAGTTTACAAAACTCACTTCTATTTCGTCAACATCACAGACTAAATCGACGGAATCACATGAGATATGAGATGCACAAAATGGAGGTAAATAAAGATCCTGGTCAACAGGAAAACATAAATCAGTGCACAAACACATCACGCCAAATTAAATCTTAAGGGAACTCAGTATAGGAATTCAAACTTTGTCACGTGCAGGAAGATACAACATTAAAGACTCGTTAGCGAACGTGAGTATCTGCATAGAAACAATATTATACTTCTCCAAGGTTATTTTAAAAAAGAATATTTATGTATTTTAAAAATAACATGATTATAAATATTTTATGACATACAACCGCATTAATTGCTGAATTTTCTAAATTACTTTTTCTTTTTAATGGAGGTACAATAAACAAAATTTGATTGCTCATAATAATTATGCAATAGGTAGATTGAGCTATATTATACATTAAGTAAGGTTCAAAAAGATCCATTTCTGAATTATCTTTAATAAAGACTCTTGGCTGCTTTCGCCTTCTCAAGCGTAATATTCATGTATAATAATTTAATTAAGGAAATACAATATATTTTTTAAAATAATACCGTAAATGCAGGCTATCTTGGCACAAATCTTGGAACTTTTTAATATTTTCCAATAATTTCTAAGCTTTTTTAATGTCTTTATACAGATATACTATTCTTAATTTAATTTTTGAATGGTTATTATTATTATTATTAGTGCGATATCTCCCTAAAAGGAAGGCGCTAAGCACTTATGACTCAATTTTCTTATTTCTTGTTCTTTTTGTCTTGCCAGTATTGTCTCATTCTTTGGCTGAACTTATCTTTTCTTTCTGCAGACCATTTGGGTCTGTATGGTTTCATATTGTTTTGCTTTAGAGTTACTTCCCATTCGTTTATTTTGTCTCTAAATATGTTTCTGTCTTGGATTTCCTCTTGTCTTATGTCTGCTCTTCGTAAGTCTTCTCGTGTCTGTTTGATCCAGTTCGTAGTGATTTTGAGTGTTGCTGTTGCTTCGTGTATTTGTCGTGTCAGTCTTGTTTCAGGTAGTCTTTGTATGTGCCCATCGAATTTCAGTATTCTTTTCTTGATGTCTGTCTCGATGTTGGCATGTTTTGCTGTTGTTTTCTTGCTTTGCAGTCTGTATCCATCTTCTGTTTTTCGTGGTCCTTGTATCTTTCTGATGATTTTCCTCTCCTCTTTCTTTATTTCATCGATATGTCCTTTGCGGTTTAAATAAATAAATAAATAAATAAATTCTTTATTATTCTGGGACAAGTCCCTTTAGAATAACATCTACATAACATGTAAATTGGACTTAAGAGTCTTAGAGAAATTAATTATTTATAAACAATTTGACTAGAACTAACAGAAAACAGACATATGCAAATATGTTGAAAATAGAATAAAATAGAGTCAATTACAATTTTGTTCTGACTGGATGGTCATGAGATGAATGAATAAGCGGGATTTGAATACAGGAAGAGAGTTGGAGTGACGGATAGAAAGAGGAATAGAATTCCACAGGATTGAGGATCGGATAAGGAACGATCTGTCAAAATGTGCAGATTGGTGGGCCGTTGTGTATAAATCTGAAGGCCTAGAGCGTGTACAGCGGGAATGGACAGAGGATTTGAATTGTAAAAGGTTGAAAATGTATGATGGACGCCGGGATTGAATAACTTGGTATAGGAATGATGCAAGGAAATACTTCCGACGATTGGAAGGATAAAGCCACTTCAACTCGCTATAAAATTCGGAGACGGAGGTGTATCTCGGGACCCCGAAGATAAATCGAACAAAGCAATTAATTAGGCGTTTTATTTTTACTTCGAGATCCCCAGAAACACAACCGTATACGGTACAGCAGTAGTCGAAGTGGGGGAATATTAGAGAGGTAACGAGGAGCTTCCGGGTTTCATACGGGAATAGGTGACGAAGGGAATTCAGTCGCTTTAAGGTATAAAAGGTGCGGCGGGAAATTTCGGAAATATGGTTCTTGAAAGAGAGGGTTTGATCAAAGGTTACTACCAGATTCCTGACGGTCGGATAAAACTTTATAGGGTTACCATTTAGGAAGAGGGTTGGGATATGTGGAACAGTTTTCAAGAAGTGATGGGATCCTATTACAATGGCCTTTGTTTTTTCAATATTTAGTTTTAGTTTGTTGACTACAGCCCAGTGACTTATTCGATCTAAGTCCTCTTGTAGTCTTTTTGTTGCTGGTAATAGGTCGGGAGGTGGGAAGGAAAGGTAAATTTGAAAATCGTCTGCATAGAGGTGGTATTTAGCGTGATTAATATGGAGAGGCAGGTCATTAATATAAATAGCAAATAGGGTAGGAGATAGAGACGACCCCTGTGGGAAACCGCAGGAAAGGGGCAAGGTTGAGGATGGGGGCTGGTCTGGCACTACTACGTACTGAGAACGATCGGAGAGAAAGGATTGAAACCAGCGCAAAGCACTGTTGGATACTGGAAGATTTTGGAGTTTGGTAAGAAGGATGCTATGGTCAACGGTGTCAAACGCCTTTGAGAAATCGAGAAGGATAAGAATTGTTATTTGTTGGCGATCAATGGCAGTTTGGAGGTCTTGCGTTATTTTAAGGAGAGCGGATTGGGTAGAATAACCAGATCGAAAACCGGATTGGAGAGGACTAAGAAGGGAGTTTTCTTCTAGGAAATTTGAGAGTTGGGTTTGAACAAGGCGTTCGAGCGGTTTTGAAAGATTGGAGAGAAGAGAAATAGGACGGAAATCTTGCGGTGAGGTAGGATTTGGAACTTTATTTAGTGGTCGGACGAGGGCAGTTTTCCAGGAAGAAGGAAAAATTGAATTTTGTAGAGAGAAATTATATATATGATAGAGTATGGGTATGAGGGATGGGAGGCTGGAATTTATTAATTTTACAGGGATATTGTCAGGTCCATAGTCATTGGTATGGGATTTTGAGATTGTAGCAAGCAGCTCGTCGTATGAAACATGAGAAAAAAAGAAACTGTCAGGATTAAACCTTCGGTAAGTAATGTCAGGAGCTATTGAGGAATTAGAAGCTGAGGAGATGTAATGATTATTGAGTTCGTCAGGCGTGATTTGGAAAGAACTAAGGTTATTGGATTCAGGGAAGGACAATTTACGAAGAATTTTCCATTTAGATCTAGAATCGGGAGCTTCGGAAAGGACAGAATGGATATGGAGAGATTTAGCACGTCGTACTGCGGATTGGGTTTCGTTTCGAAGTCTCTTGAAAGACGCATAATCATCTTGCTGACGAGTACGTCGAAATTTGCGTCTTGCCGCTTCTCTTCTTTTCATCATTGTCTTTATTTCTGGGGTCAGCCAAGGCGCAGTAGGACGGCGTAAGGTTCTGGTTTTTAACGGAGCATGGGTGTCTAATATGGATCGTAGGTTTGAGGTGAGAAAGGAGACCTTAAGATCAATGGAGTTGTAGGAGTATAGATAGTCCCAGTGGATGGAGTCAAGATCAGGTTGAAGGGATTCATGGGAAAGAAGGTCCAAATTACGATATGATATAATTTTTGGTGTAAAGGATTTGACAGGTAGGTTATATGCGATATGGATAAGGTCCTGTGATGAAAGAAACGGAACGGGGTGCTGTGAGGAGGAAATAATTTTTGTAGGAGAATCAGAAATATGGAGGTCTAACCAGGTATCTGAGTATTGTGTGTGGTGGGTAGGATAGTAAGGAACAAGATAAAGATTGAGGGAGTATATTAGATCTGTAAGGAAGGATTTGTCACTGGACTCAGATAACATATTAGTATTGAAGTCACCAGAAATAATTATATTGTTATATGCTGAGACCAGTTGGACAAGGGAGGATTGGAAGAGGTCATCAAATGGAACACGGGGAGGTCGGTAGATAACGGCGTATAGCAAGGGTGAGGAGATGGTTGAAATTTCAACAAACATATATTCTATGTGAGGTAAGGGATTATGAGGAGATATTAATAGGATTTTGGCTTTCAGGCTATCATGAATATACAGCCCGACTCCACCTCCCTGCGATCAGATCGGTCATGTCTGAGAAAGGAGTAATTTGGAAGGGAAACCTGAGAGGAGGGGATAAATGGTTTTAACCATGTTTCGGATACGGCTACTATGTGATAAAAATTGTCAAGGAAATATAGTTGGAATTCAACATAGTGGGCTAGGAGAGATTGTGCGTTGATGTGACAGGAAGTTAGGATATTAGTCATAATGTAAGGGTTGAGGGGGAAAGACTGAAAAGAGGATTAGGTTTGAAGGTAGGGATATAATAGTTTTTCATCCAGCACTCTATTTTACATTGAGAAAAAGTGGAACTGTAAATTACAGATATGTTTTTTAAGCCAATACAAAGTATATATATATATATACCACACACACACACACATACATATACACACACATACATACACACATACACATACATATATATATAAATAAAATAAAAACAATTAAAAGAAATACTAAGAAGAAAATAATACTGGATATTTAACAAACATATCCCAGTTTCTATTAAATGTGAATAACCACTGATGAAGCATAATAATAGATAGAAATGAAATTTGGTCCAGATATACAGATATATCTTCAAAATAAAGTAAATAAATACAATATCTTCTATCCAAAAAAAATAAAGTATTTTCCATTTTAAAATAAAATTTCTCAAACAATAAAAAATAATATAATAAAGGAAAAAATAAATAAATAAAAACCATTAAAAGAAACAGTGAGGAGAGAAAAAAAATACTGGATATTTAACAAACATATCCCAGTTTCTATTAAATGAGAATAACCACTGATGAAGCATAATAATAGATAAAAATGAAATTTGATCCAGATATACAGATATATCTTCAAAATAAAGTAAATAAATAAAAGATCTTCTATCCAAAAAAATAAAGTATATTCCACTTTAAAATAAAATTTCTCAAACAATAAAAAATAATATAATAAAGGAAAAAATAAATAAATAAAAACCATTAAAAGAAACAGTGAGAAGAAAAAAAATACTGGATATTTAACAAACATATCCCAGTTTCTATAAAATGAGAATAACCACTGATGAAGCATAATAATAGATAAAAATGAAATTTGGTCCAGATATACAGATATATCTTCAAAATAAAGTAAATAAATAAAAGATCTTCTATCCAAAAAAATAAAGTATTTTCCATTTTAAAATAAAATTTCTCAAACAATAAAAAATAATATAATAAAGGAAAAAATAAATAAATAAAAACCATTAAAAGAAACAGTGAGAAGAAAAAAAATACTGGATATTTAACAAACATATCTCAGTTTATATTAAATGAGAATAACCACTGATGAAGCATAATAATAGATAGAAATGAAATTTGGTCCAGATATACAGATATATCTTCAAAATAAAGTAAAAAATAAAATATCTTCCATCCAAAAAAAATAATAATAATATAGTATTTTCTAATTTAAAAGTAAAGTTTCTCAAATAATCAAAAAATAATAATAAAAAAAGAAAACATAAAATAAAAACAATTAAAAGAAACAGTAAGAAGAGAAAAATATTGGATATTAACAAAAATATCATAGTTTCTTTTAAATGATAATAACCACTGATAAAATATAATAATAGATGAAAATGAGAATTGGTCCAGATATACAGATATATCTTCAATATAAAGTAAATAAATAAAATATCTTCCATCGAAAAGAATAAAATATTTTCCATTTTTAAATAGAATTTCTTAAATAATGAAAAATAATATTAAAAAATAAAATGACATTCTTCTATTTAAAAAAAAATAGATACCTACATTGTTATTAATTATACTGATTAGAAAATAAACAAATACTAAGAATTCAAAATAAAAAAGTAAAATATTTACAATTATAAAAATATATACACATATATGCTTACACATACACACATATACGTAAGCACACATATGCATAGTAATAAAAAAATGATAATTTAGATGAGAAAATCTGAATTTAGAATAAACGTTATTTAAAAAAAAATAAATTGCAGACTTATAACACGTATGTAATTCGATTAGAAGAAAAAAATGGAGTATATATATTACAAAGATAGGAAGATTAAAGATATAAAATGGCCAAATTAACAAACTAAAATATATGCCTTTTAAATAACGAAAAAAAATAAACACAAATAATAATTCTTTCTTAAGTGAATAAAATAAAAGTCTTTCAAAATATTGGAAACTTGAAAAGAATTTTCAGATAAACTCATCCAAGTCTGAGGGTTTGTTTATAATCACCGCTGGGCAACCATCTGACTTCCGACACCTGACCCGGCCCCCACTAAACCACACATACTTAATATTGGCGGAAACCTTTTTCTGCCTGGCCAGCCAGTATAAGTGCCTGTTGGTGGCTGTCATTGCCTCGCTCACGTAGACGCGATGACTGTCGTTTTCATTCCATCCGAGGTGGCGCGTAGAAAAATCCCTTTTCACTTTTCTCTGTCTCACCAAGTCCTCTTTCACCGTCCGTCTGATGAAGCGAGCAATGATGGTCCCCGGGGTCCCAGGTTCCTTAGGCCTGAGGCGTACCGCGTGGTCCAGGTCTCCAGGGCTGAGCTAGACGCCCAGGCCCACGCCGACGCTTAGTACAGTTCCCACGACGGTCTCACCCGGTCTTTCAGGGATTCCTCTGATTTCTATTGTATTGCTTAACTGATTTTGTTCAGCACTATTTACACGTCCTTCAAGATCGACTATTTTTTTTTTCAATGTTTGGTTTTCCAGTGTCAGTTTTTCAACCTGATTTTTTTGATGTTCTAGAAGACCTTCAATTTTTTGCAATCTTTCCATATTTTCGAAAGATAATTCTGAATGTTTTTCAAGCGTTTCCTTGATATCTTTTAATTCATCTATTGCTTGAAGTTTAGCCTTCATTCCTTTAATCTCTTCCGTCAGCGCCCTCAGCAGGTCCATCACGGAACTGGGCTCAGTATCTGGTGATGCCTGCGATGACGACTCACAGTCGGTGCACACCCATTTTTTATGACCTTCTTGGTCCGCGGATTCTATTTTAATACATTTGGTGTGAAATACGTTTAGACAAATCGTACACGCCAAACGTAATTTGTCGTCTCGGCCGGCTGATTTGTTGCAAATTTTACAATTGACCATTTTGAATTTTTCTATAAGTTTTACGTAAAAGAATAATAAAATATTAAACGTAATAATAATAATAAACTGAGTGTATTTACGTAAAGCCTGCTAGTATTAGCGCAAGTAAACAGAACTATCCCCACTACCACTACACAATAACTCTGACTTCGTGAACACTTTACGATTTTTTATTGCTATATTTATATGTAATAGCAACTATAGTTAATTATAATGTTACCTGGTTCAGTAAGTCGATAGTTAAGAAGAAATTTCACTGAAAACGTCCAAAATTTTCTGTTGAAATAAACAAAATAACAGGAGACACAACTAAGCACCTTATTCCACCAGAGATACTCTAAGACTCAAGTCAACTAAGTTTAGTGCCAGTGTTTCACTTGCGTACAGTGCCATCGGTTGTATAACAGTTCAGTAGTGCCTTATCTTTGTGTTGGTTGAGATTGATTTTTTGTTGTATATATTCTGTGTCATTGATAGTGCTCTCTTTACTTTCTGTAGTCTTTCTTGTCTGTTGTGCCTGTTTTTCTTGTCCTGTTGGTTCTTTAATTTCCCCCAAGTATTTGAAGTGATTAACCCTACTGATCTCTCCGTATTTCGTGCTTAATTTTGTTCCACCCGTTTTTGTTGCTAGGAACTCTGTTTTTTCGAAGGATATTTGTAGTCCTATTTTCTCTGCATTTTCTTTTTGGGTTTCTATCTGTTCTATGGCTTCTTCCGGTGTGCTTGTTATGATCGCCAGGTCGTCTGCGAAGGCTAAGTAAGGTACTTTGACTGCCTTTTTTCCCTGTCCTATTTGTATAGGGTCCCATTTTCCTTTGTTTTTCAGGTAATGTTCCCATTCCTTCATAACTTTGTCGAGAGCTATGTTAAATAGCCGAGGCGATAGTCCATCCCATTGTCTTACTCCTGTTCTTATTTCAAATTCTTCCGATATTTCTCCTAGAAATTTTACCTTTAATTTTGTGTTGGTTAGCGTTTGTTCTATTATTTTCCTGGTTTTTCTGTCTAATCCGTATTCGTCTAGGGTGTTGAAAAGTGATTGTCTGTCTGTGGAGTCGTACGCCTTCTTGAAGTCAACAAAAGTGCACGTGATTGGTCTTGATCTAAGTACCTTACTTTTTAGTATTGTTTTCGGATTATGTATTTGTTCTGGGCATGATCTGTTTGGTCGGAATCCTGCTTGGTATTCTGCTAGTTTCGGTTCCAGTTGGTATTGTGTTCTTCTCAATAGGCATGATTATAGTATTTTGTATGTGACTGGTAGTTGAGATATTCCTCTGTAATTGTTTACGTTGGTCTTGTCTCCCTTTTTGTGTGGTGGGTGTATTAGTTCTGTTCTCCAGTCGTCAGGGAATTCTTCTGTTGTCCAAATGTCCTGTATGATTTGTGTTATTTCTTGTACTGTGTTTGGTCCTAAGTTCTTCAGAAATTCTGCTACTATGCCGTCTTCTCCTGCTGCTTTGTTGTTCTTTAGCTTTTTTATGTGTGTTTGAATCTCTTCTTTAGTTAGTGGTATTGACTCTGTGCGTTTCCCTCTGTATCGTTTTTCTGGGAAGGTTTCTTTAGGCTTTGGGGAGTTTAGTAGTTGTTTGAAGTATTTTGCCAGTTCTCGGCAATCCTCTCCATTTGTCAGTGCCAATTTTCCGTTGCTTTTTCTAAATCAGAGGTTCTGTGGCGTGTACCCTTTGATTTATCTTGTAGAATTCGTGTGAGTTGAAATTTCAAAAGTTCTCATCTATTGAGGATAGCTGTTCGTTTACGTATTTCTTCTTGTTTTGTCTGATGATTTTATTCGCCGAGCGTCTTTCCCTTAGGAAGTTTTCGTGTGTGTCTTCTGTCTTATGTGAGTTATACGTCTGGAGGCTTTTCTTCTTCTTTCTAGTGCGTCACAGTCGCCGTTCCACCAAGGATGTTACGGTTTCTTTTTCAGTGGTATTTTGATTGGCTTTTTGGCCATGTTGATGATTTTGTCTTTAAAGTCTAGCCAATTTTCTGTTTTGTTTTCTTCCCATTTCTCTGTTCATTTCGTTTCTGTGATTTTTTTTCAGGTCAAATTTAGGTACTTGTTTGCTGTTGTGTTTCCAGAGTCTTTTGGGCGTGAGTTTAATTTTGATTCTGGTAGTGGTCGGAGTCCACGTTTATTCTCCCCTTCGAACCTGTACATCGTGAATCTCTCTCTGGTTGTCGTAAGAGATTGCGACGTAGTCCATCTGATATTCCCCCATCTGGTGATCTTCAGGTCTTTTGTTTCTTAGACTTTTTGATCAGGGATGTCGACATAATTTTGAGGTTAAATTGTCTGCATAAATCGACTAGTCTTGTTTCGTTCTTGTTTGTGAATTTGTGTGCTTTTGAATGGTTATATATGTATTATTATTTTTTTTTTCAAAGTGGTATTACCATCTTTATTTATTTTATTTTTGTTCTTTGGGACAATTTCACATTGTTGTTTGGTTTAATTTGACCCAAAGTGATTTTACCTATTTAAAATCATCGAATTGTCAACTAGGGAAAAAATATGACTTCATAAGATAATCTGTTAAGTTCATTTAACGCCCCTTTTATGCTACTGTGGCTAATATGAAGAAAATCTATTTATTTAAATTAAAAAAAAATATATATATATATATATTTATTTTTTTTTATAAACTTCTTTATTTGAATCAAAACATAGACATATTACAGTGCAAGTAGAAGTCACTATCCCACTAAGGCGAGCCCGTGTGTGGGAAAGGAGTTCGCCTGCGACAATTCAATAAAAGTACAATAACAAACAGTAACAGTATATAGTATGATACAATACAATACTTAAATAATACAACACAATTTTATAAAGAAACAGTAACACACTATACAGCAAAAAAAATTATATAATACATAAGAAATATAAAGTACAATTATAAAGAAACAGTAACACACATCACAGCAAAAACAATATAATACATAAGAAATATAAAAATACAATTATAAAGAATTTAACACAGCATGAAGCAGTAATTGACTAAGCTTAAAAGCTGTATGGAATACATATACATATATACAAGATATAAAATTAAGGCATACAAATATAAAATTAAGGCATGCAGATATAAAATTGAATTACATAATCACTAATTTATACAAAAAACAATTATAAGAAACAGTTAAACAGTATACAGAAATAGACTGTAATTGACTAAACCAAAAGAAATAAGGAATACAAATTCATATATTCAAGATATAAACTTAAGGCAAGTACATACAATATTGAATTACATGATAAGCAATATAAAGATACATAACATAGTACACAGTAAGAAATTGACAATATCAAAAGTCAATAAAGAATACATATACTTGTATACAGGATAAATATCAGAATGAGTGGCATTGACGACATGTCTATAGCGATGAGTAATTTGGATTCAACAATTCAGCAATCTTCTCTTCACTGAGGGATTTCGCCCACATTTTAACATTGTAGTAATAATTTGAATACTTTGGAGGATTTGTGTGAGAAAATTGAAAATTTGGAGGAATATTGTTGTACACAGTAGCAATGGAATAACAAGTCTGGTGTGTCGTCTAAGTATGTTTTGGTCTTGGCACAACTAAGCTAAAGTAATTTTTCAGTCTTGTAGAAAAACGGTGATCAATCTTCCCGACTAGCTCATCCCTTCTAAAATACAGCTTCTTCATAATTGAGACCATGTATAATTTTTTTGCAGACATTACATTAAGGTCCGAGAATATATTAATTGATGGGGGTTCCTTATTGATACCCAAAATTACCTTAATAATCTTTCTCTGCACAATTTCAAGCTGAAAAAATGTGCAGCAAAAGAATTCACCCAAATCAATATACAATATTGAATCAGCGACTGAATATAAGCAAAGTAAATTAATCTTAATTTTTTGATTGATTAAATTACTCTTAACTTATGGAATACATCAAAATATTTTCTTAGCTGAGCAGTGACATTAGCGATATGCGCATTCCATCTTAATCGGTAATCAAGAACAATTCCAAGATATTGAACTTGATGAACTTTCTGAACAACAGGGCAATTACAAGGAGAGCTGCAAGCACTTCGCGTGTGGATTTTCAGCTCACACTTTGGATCATCGTGATATATAGAAAAGGGGATTAATTTAGTTTTTTTTGGATTTATAGTAAGTAAATTACCATGGAACCAGTTAGCAATCGATCGCAAATGAGAATTCGCCAAATCATATACTTCAGTCCTAGATGTTCCTCTATACAATATAGCTGTATCATCGGCGAAGAGAATTATTCTACCAAAGAACTAACATTATTAACATTAACTATTATTAACTAACATTATTAATGTGTATGTTGGCTCTAAAGAACTAACATCATTAATGTACAATAAAAATAGCAATGGTCCCAATGTACTTCCCTGAATAACACCATAATCAATGGGCAATTCCAAACTGTTTTTGCCTTCAACTGATACATACTGCATTCTGTTCTGTAAGTAGCCATTAAACCATTTCAGTACCTTTCCACTAATGCCTAATTTCCTAATTTTTTCTGTCTATGCTGTCAAAAGCTTTCGCCAAATCCAAAAACTCCCAAAATATGGTCCCCACAATCCAGAGCACTGCAAATATAGCATCCTCCGTTCTCCTGTCTGGGCTAAAGCCATACTGTTTAGGACTGATTAAGTTGTTTGTAAACAAAAAATGGGCTAGCTCTTGCTTAACTAACTTTTCTAATAATCTAGACAACACATTTATCATTGATATTGACGGTAATTACCAAACTCATTTTTTTTCCTGCTTTTGTAAATCGGGACTACTTTAGCGGTTTTAAAATGTTTTGAAAAAATCCCATTGCTAAGACTTAAATTAATTATATGAGTGAGCGGTTCAGCAATATGATCTATGTTTTGTTTTAATATTTCTGCACTGATATTATCCGGACCAGGTGCTGAACGACTCCTTAGCTCACCAACCTTAAGCCTAATATCTGCTTCTATGAATTCTCTAAACACACACCACCATTCTGGTAACGAACTATAAACAGAACAGCCCATTCGAGTTGGTTTTCCGAATTTCCCAGCAAGGGTTGGACCAACATTCAATATTACTTATATAATGCTTGAGTCACATGTATTAGTTTTACAGATATAAATTAATTTTTTGTAAAATTGTAAAACACCTTGTCAGTGTCTCAAAAATTGCCGATGAAGAACAGTCCTCTTTTCATTGGTTTGTGAGGTTGAATAATGTTATTATTAGAAGACCATTCGTAGAATTAAGAGTCCTTTCTTGTCTGCCACTTGCAAAACTTGTTGGTGCGTTGCTTGTACTCAACAGCTCCCTCCTCTACCATACCAAGAGCTATCACAGTATTAAAAAACCTGAGCCCATTCCAATTTACAACAACGAAATTCCCTACTTGGAATAATATAATAATATATATATTGTTCGGCTCAAGACCGTGATGATTGGAGGAGGCGGTTGGAGGAGGCCAAGACCCGTGACCGATCTGTAGCGCTGTGAAATAATAATATATATTGTAAGAAGTAGATGGAACTGGGTCTACTTCTTAGGGACCTTTATCAGCTTTCACTACATCTTCGTTGTCCTTAGTAAAAATCTTGTCACTGTGGCCTGATGAATCTGTATAGCTGTAATCACTCTTTCCATCCGTTTATGAGACTTCCAAGCTGGACATAAAGGAGGTTGTAATCTTGATAGTCAATATATTTGTTGTTATATTGAAATTTTTAAATAAAATCCTTTACAGATATGAGAAGAATAGTTATACGAATGCATAAAGTATTAATTAATGTTTATAAATAGACACTTGCCAAACTCTTAACAGATGAAGAACTGTTCACAAAAGTAAAAGTTTAATAGATTTAAAAGACACATGAAAGAAAAAAAAACCTTTGGTACTACTTCTTGTAGAAAGATACCGAACTGCTTGTTATACTTAACTGCATGCTTGAAGCTTCACCTTAGCTTCAACCGTCGAAATAATTATAAAAACTGCTTCCGGAAGGTTAGCAGAGAAAATTGTATTTTTTTCTTATTTAAGGCCAAAATTGGATCCCAGGACGAAAGTTGTCCGTATTCACAATACAGAGAATTCTCACCTGATAGGTATATTTGTTAACCTAGTAACTGTATATTGTTTAAGCACGTACTTAATTGTATTTTTTGTTTTTAAACCAAAAAAAAAATAAAATAATAATAATAATAATTAGATATTATGTTATGTATTGAAGATACTGAGGGGAATAAGTTCATTATTAAATAAGTTTGAAATTAGTCAAGTAAATGTTTATAAGCCTTTGTCGGCAAAAGTTAAAAGGCTTGTTCCTACCCCCTATGAGATTTCCAATGGGCAGCTCGTGATACCCCAAGAACATTCTAGACCCCAGCTACTAGGCTGGACAAAGACTAGACTGGGCACTCCCATATCAGCCCCGCCTTCCTTTCCTCGATAAGATATCGGCAAATTCCAAAATATGGGACTTTTTTGGAAAAGAAGAGGGGATAGAAGTGACGAGGGTGTTCGATTCACAAGAAGAGTCAGTCGAAGTGCAGTGAGAGACGAGGCGGGTCCTATTATCGAGGAGAGCAGTTTAGTCGAGCCATATAAGAGTCGGAGATCGAAAAGAAGTCCGTCGGAGACCAGAGAGCAGCCAGAGCAGAGCCGAGTCGCTGGGGTACGAAACTTAGTAGTGACCAATTCCACCATCGTCGGTAGCTGTGTTTTTAAGGTAACCATTTAATGTTATACTGTATGGCAAACATAATAATAACGAACCCCTCAGTAATCTCAGTCATAGAGTTGGGTATTGTGTAAATAGGTTGGATATGTATTGGCTAATATTAAATAATAATGTCATTTATTAAAAACTGGTTAATTTAATCTTCCCCTGCATGTCACCCCTTGGAATTGTTAAACACGAAACCTTTGGAAAGATAATCCAATGGTTCCAAAAGTTATAATATATTATTAAATTAAATATATTAATTACTGTTTGAAGTTACCACTGCCTTAGAAAAGCAGCCGGTCAAAAACTAAGACCTTAAGCCACTTAAAACCTTTAATAAAGATATTTTAGAAATGGACTGTATCAGTTTGTTGAATCATCCTTAAAGTTGATAACAACATTTTTAAAATGCTGATTGCTAATTTTAAAAATAATGCAATATTTTATTTATTATCCTCAACAATATTAAAGCCGTACAAAAAAACATGGAATGGAATTTTGCTGTTAATTGTAAATTATATCTGTAAAACTTAATTTTTTTTATTTATTTACAATTTTTTTGTTTGAGCTGTAATGTTATTTGCTATCTCCAAAAAAAAAAAAAAATTGTAATAAGCAAATATGATGACTTCCGAAAGTCGGTTAAATCAAGGCATCTCTAGGCCACCGCCTCAAAAGTCGTCGGGGTGGATTGTACGGGTTCGTGTAGGAATTAAGTGTTTGGGCCGAAGGGTTCATGTTGTAAGTCGTAAAACTGAATAATTTTTAAAGTATGTAAATTGAATGTTTACAGAATACATGGCATGTTTTTCACCTAATGATATTTAATGGAAATAATTTTAGTTCTTCTGTTTTTATAAAATCTGAAGTAAATAATATTAAATTGGACTACAAAATTATTGTTGATAAAAAACAATCCTAGCGTTGTTTAATGTAATGTAAATATAAATCTATGTGTAATCGTCATGTATTACTGCCTGAAAATGAAAATATGGCAAACAGGGATTTAACAATTAATAGGGATTTCATGCAATTTAAAGTATAAACTCATAAAGTTCTACTCTAAGATATTAAACTTCCTTGTCGAAATATAAAACAAATAGTTCCGATCAATTAATCCGAAAAAAAAAAATAAAAAATAGCTGCTTTGAACTTTAAAGTGGAGGATGAGATTATCTCTTCTATAAATGTATTACTGAAGATGTTTTACTAGACCATCTTTTGTGTAAGCCATTTAATTATAAATGATTGTTGTGATTTAGGAATGAAGCAAAAGAGGATATGTTAAAGTTATATTAAATAAGATTGCCATATATTGTTTGATGAAAAACATAATTTTTTCAACGCTATTGTTTATCAGCTCGTAACATAAAGTATAAATATATACCACTGATAGCTAAAAAACAATTTATAAAATGAAAAATACCATTTTATACTTCCCCTCGAATGAGATGATTCTGCAATTTACAACATCTCGAATCTGAAAACAAATTTTCAATAAATGAAGGCAGATGGCATTGCTGAATCATAGCGGAAGGAGATTCGTTGTCTAAAAACACAAAAAGAAGGAAGTATGGTTAATCGGGTACCGCTTAAAACTACAAATTTCTTCGAACCTATTAGTAAGATTTGTATAATTCAGTCAATATTTTTTATTGAATTCATTTCTAGAACATCCATAAATAATATTACATCCGAACCCGGGAATAGAACTACAGAACAGTAGACTAGTGCTCTATCCACTGGACCAAGCCGCTCCCCAACCCCATAGCTGGATCAGTATATTCGTTGTAATAATCTCGTAATTTATTCCTCTAAAACACCATCCCTACCTACCTACCTGTTAAGTATATTATATAGAATAGCTGTCACTTAAAATATATAATTTATTTTTATAAATTTTTCCTGGATAACATTTTATGTACTCAAATTAATAATAATAATAAATACTTTATTTATTCTGGGATAAGTCCCTTCAGTATAATATTACAGACAAATTAAATTGGAACTTCAGTATCTTAGAGTAAAAAACAGAAATAAGAAAGAAAATGAATAATAGTAATAAATTAACAGTTAGCTTCTAATAATAATAATTAGAAAAACAAATAAAATAAAATATTTACATATTCATATATACGAAAATATGGTTAATTAAAATAAATTTACAATCCTTATGAAAAGTGTAAAATAAAATACATAAATGTTTAAATACGATGCATAATTTTATATAGTAAATAATTGTTTTTCTCTACTCTATTTACTGATTTTTATGAACTTTGCTAATTAATTGGGGTTATTTAAGAATTAGATTGACAAAAAGTGTTTAAACAAACGGGATTTGAAGGTTGGAAGAGTATTGGAGTGACGGATATAAGAAGGAATAGAATTCCATACCTACGAGGATTGGATAAGGAAAGCTTTGTCGAAAGCTGCGGTTCGATGAGATGTTATATACAGGTCCGAAGGTCGCGAACGAGTGTTTCAGGTGTGGACGGAGGATTTAAATAAAAATATATCTGAGATTTACGATGGACTTGGTAAAGAAAAAATGCCAGGAATTACTTAGAACGGCAGGAAGTATAAAGCCACTTTGACTCATCTCAGAATCGGGTTACAGAGGTGTCCTTGGATATCCCAAAGATGTAACGTATCAGGCAGTTAAATAATCATTTTAGTGTTGCTTCAAGATCCCCAGAGACATCCCCATACACCGCACAACAGTAGAAGAAGATGACGGTGGTAATTATTATTGTGAATTAGTAACATAATACTTTTAAAAAAAACATATGACAACTTTTCATGTACAATCTAGATATACCCTTGCAAGGAGGTCGGTGGTATGTATTTTTCTTAAATTATTTTTACTTATATTAATTACATACTATATTTATAAATATATTATCTTCACGAGCCGATTGAAATACATCTTAATAAATGACTAAATAAGAGTATAATTAAAAAGTGATAATAGTATAAACAAAAAAGGTAAACTATTGACATGGTGAATTACAAATTATTTGATGGATATAAGAAGAAAGAAGACAGGTTTTTTTTAATTTCATCATTCCCAGCATATTCTATATCTAAATCATAGTGAATGGGCAGCTATTACTATACTGATCAAATACTTATGTATGAACAAAAAAAAAAAAGTTTTATTTCTATGTGTATACATCAGTAGTCGCCAAATTTTCGATTAATAACGAAAAAAAAAAACAATTTATCTTCCATTTTATCTTTTATTGATATTGGCTATTGCGTAATATTTATTGACAATTTGCTTGGTTGCACTATTAATAAGATGATTCCTTTGTTATTCCGCAGATTTTCAATTTTTCCTTTTGATTTTTTTTTTAATAGCCTCATTAAACAAGTCCTTTAATCACTGAGTGGTATTCTCAGTATCTTCCATGATTTAAAAACTCTTTTTCATTTAAGAAAATTAATTCAATGTTTTTACCAGATACTTTTTTTTCGAAAATGATTTGAAACGCCTTTATTTAGTCTGTTGATCATAAATAGAGACCGGATTTCCTATGTTATTGCATATTCTATTTGCTTGCGTGTAACATCTTCAAATTCGATCACATATCCCATTAATGAACTATAGAATAACATATAACAAGGTTGTTTGAATTTGGTAACTAAAATTTTATAATTATTAAAAGTGAAATTTTCATGGCTCTTTTGCATATGGAATAAGATCCCAATCAATAATTGTATATGGGATCACTTGTAGCTGGGTGGCTAGCGTAACAGCCTCCCATGCCAAAGGTCACGGGTTCAAATCCGCAGGTGGTCCTAGGATTTTTTAATGGGAGTAAAAAATCCTTAGTTACGCCGTCCTTCGGATGGGACGTTAAAAGGTGGTCCCGAGCCTGTGCGATGTCAGGTACTCGTTAAAGATCCCTATCCTAATAAAACCTGGATAGGCAAAATTTAGGACTCCCACTGTAGCATCGTCCGATTAGCCATAGTAGCATAAAGTGACGTTAAATAAATAAATAAAATAATAATTATATATATATATATATTTTACCCATCATTTATATATTAACAATAAGGTAACCTTCGTCCTCTAAGGTTATCCTAGACCTAAATTCAAAATACAAAATATTTTGTAAAAGAAATAAAATACAAAATAAGGTACTGACATTTAAATTACAAAGTATAAAAATATTATAAAATTAAAATCATCACTAATTTTTTTTGATCGGTAAAAATGTAAATTTCTTTCAGGTATGTAAAATTGAAGTTTTTTTGGTCGACTTCGGAGCGTTTTGCTGTATTATCGCAATGTCTATTTTATTTCCAATTTATCTTCCCTCCGCTTCGAAAGCAAAACTATTTATCAGGATATGAGAGACTCTATGTTATATTCTGTGGTCTGTGGCTAACCCCCTTAGGGCCAGTTGCACCAACCCAAGTCAAAGTGCAGTAACTAACCATCCTTTAAGGGCCAGTTATCCAGCCTCGGTTCAACCTAAGGTAAGCTTATCCCAGGTAAAACTACCCTAGTTACTTATACTACTATCTCACGGGAGATCAAAGGTGGGTCGGCAATTTTACTTCTTGATTTCTATTCTTAACCTTATCAGCTTTGCTACTTTGGAACTCTTTTTTTATGAAATACATTCTTCCATTTCTAAAGTTTGTTATTAAAAGAATATAGTTAATTTATTATTATTTATCGTGGTTATTAAAAGAATATAGTTAATTTATTATTTGTTTCCTGAATGTGAATAAATTTGTTTGGATTGTTAGTGATTTTTTTTTTACTTACATTCCATAGCAATCAGTTTATAAGTCAACAAAATATCATCTGTTTTGGTTTTTAGTCACTTTTGTAATTACATATTAAGAATGAAATTAACACCATACCCCCTCTCGTTAATTGAAAATTAAAACCCTAATTATATAAAACATATTGTAGAACATTTTGTACAAAATTAGAAGATATTTGTCTCTAGTCTACATTTATATGCATTAATAATAAAATTAATTGTTTAATGAAAAATCAATTCTTTGGGTTCAAAATTTTCAAAAACTGATATGGAACCTACTGAAAACCATCCTCCATTTACAGAATGTAGACAACTTATTTTTAACAGGAATATAGTGGGATTTTTAACTGACTTTTATAAAGTTATATTATGACATAAAGTTATATATTATGACTTAAAAAGTTATAGGCCTAGGAATCACTAAAGAACTATTAATAATTATAACAACTTAAATATCTTATATTTACAGAACTAAACATTGTCAATTATTTAAAGAGGATCTATTTCAATGGAATAAGTAATAAAACTGTAATTATAAAATGAAAATGTTTATTAAAGTTTCTCGAAAATAAAACAAAAATTAAAATACTTTTCGTATCTACAAATTAATTAATTAATAATATATTCTTCGTCATCTGTCAAGTGTTCAATGTTAATCAATTCCATTTCTTTGAAATAGTAGCAGACAAAACAATTACATAAAACAAAAGTGATACTATTTCAAACTATTCAGGAAGATTACCACTTTACTGGAGGTTAAACAGTGAGACTTGCCCAGTAAAGTTTATCGTCGATTCAGCATCCCTACCCTAGATAGTGCAACGGACAATGGCTGACTTCAACGGAGGTTACCCTTACTGCACTTTGACCTGGGTTGGTGCAACTGACCCTGAGTTAAGTTACATGCCATGAATTACATGCCTCCTTTTTCCTTTTTGAAAACATGACTCCATACCTAAATGTAGTAGAACAAACATACATCTTACGTTGTCATCAATGTATAATATCTATAAGTTTACAAAGAATACGATGTCGACCGGAGTCATCAAGTTCTTTGCCTGTTTCAAACCTCTCATGAGAGAAACCACCCTGAGCTAAGGATGTTACGGTACTGTTCCCTTGGTCTTCCGTACTTCACCGACGTTCTCACTGAGGCGTTCTGGACTCGGCATTCTGAACCCATCATATCGTTGGAAGCCGGGAAGATGGTTTTTCCCCATCAAGAAAAATGTGAGGAGAAAACCTATGGTTGCAATAACAGCCTCTGAAATGTGGAAATTTATAATACTTCCAAAAGTAGAAAATGTTTCTAGACACTTCTGAGTGTTTCATTGTATTGAACTTAGTTTGTTTGTGTAAATAAAGGAGATAAGAAAAAAAATCAATGTTTTCTCGCTACAAAATGAATCTCATTACTTTTTTTATTTTGCAGAACGTCAGTTTTTCGAGGAAAAAGATATACCCAATGGCTTTATTGAGAAGAAAATGTACAGTTATTTCTGTAACATGTGACATAATATTTTTACACTATTATCACGAACTGTTTAGGAGCTATATTGTTTTAAATTTAAAAAAGTAACGTTTTGCCTACATTTTTTATTGCAGGCCATTATTTTGATACGCTCTATCTCTGTTGGTGCTGCTGGAATCAAAATTTTGAAGACAGTTCTCGAGTCAGAAACTAATTGGAGAATGTTTTTGTTAAGTAGCGTTTGTCGCTAGGGCCTACCGTTCAGAAAGTTTCAATGAAAAAATCACATATTTTTTATTGTGCGACCTTTCTATTAACCTGAAAAATGTAATACGTTTAGCTGTGTTGAATTTGAATTTATTTCCTTATGTGAAATTTCTCGCTAGGATCTACTTTTTAGGGCTATGTCTAATTGTACATACATGATTTTTTTTAACAGTTTTTATTGAGTAATATTACAATCTGTCCTAATTGGACATTTAAAATAGTGATCAAGTACTACATTCACACAATATATACAAAACAATAAATAATATTTATTTATTTATTATTATAAAATAATAATACAATATATACATATATACAATAAGGAATCAATAAGAATATGTACAAAAATCACTCATACCTATATACAATCCTCAAGCATACAGCACGTGAGTGGAGAATCTAGCCAATGCTAGAACTCCAATATACATGTTTACAAGAGGTCTCTAAGCCACTGCCGTTTCAACTAGGGGTGGGCATAATCGAATGACTAGCTCAGCCACTATAAAGACGGGAATTGTGACATATCGTCTCTCACCATGCATACTAATCATTCGATTATGAAATCATTCGATTATTTAAATCATCGAAGTCCGATCATCCCATTATGACGATCATTCCATAATGCCCACCCCTAGTTTTAACCTTCTAGGGGGGTGTTAAGAGTGCGTGGAGCTGGATGGAGATCGAGCTAGAGGATTGGGGTGGTTGAAAAGGTTCTGATAGAGTTTGGAGAATTTTTGATGGAATGAGGTCTAAAATAAATAGAATATTTAGGTTGTGGTGTAAGGTATGGTTTGTGACATAATAAGGAGCATTAAATATTGTTCGGAAGACTTGAATTGAATGCGTTTGATGCTAGAAAATTTGGCTATCCCCCACAGTCCATAGGTGCAGATAGGTTTCAGTACTGTCAATTTGTTGTCAATAGAAATCGGAGATTTTCTTTTCAACAGTCTGTGTAATTGGCCAAATCGTCAGCTAAGCAAACATGATTATAAATAAATTTTACTCGAAGATCGTTTTCTTTCTTTCTTTATCTTCTTTAACACATCCGAAAATTCAATTTATTCCCAACTGTGGAAAACAATAGATTATATATAAACATATCCATAATTTATTGTTTTTCCCAGTCGAAGAGAAATACAAAGACTTTTTTTGGTTAAATTTTTGTTATTGTATCCGTTTATGTATTGCGCCCTCCTTCTTCCACCTTAACCTCACCCTCCACCAGCCCTTATCCTAACATCGGTTACATTGGCTTTATTTTCATCACTAATAACAATGGGAACGCAACATGAAAGAAACAAAATGAGAAGAACTACTACTGGTTTAGTTTTACATATCGCATAACTTGAAGTTGCTCTATTCCTGACCACTTGGGATTCACAAACACTCTAACTGCACTTATGAATCATTAACAATGATGTCATGAATCAGGCAGCCTTGGGGGAGAACCAGAATAAAGGATCTGGAACAGGCCTAGCTGTGACAGGTGCCAGGGAACAAGGTCGCAGGACTCGGAACTTTAAGATATATATTTTGATAACTCTTCAGCTGAAGGCGATCCCGGAATAATCTTATTACCATTAACTATGTATCAGATCCTGTTAGTGTAGAGGTAGGCTGACGAAAAATCCTGCTCAATATTTTCCTTTTAAATGGTAATGACATTGTGAGATGGCCTCCGAAAGAAAGTTTAGCTTCCACAGTCAAGTAATACTAATATTTTGAAAAGGAAAATGTGTTGCGCCCGACACACGACTTTTGATTACCTCGGAAGCTAACATCCATTTAAGAATTTTTATATGAAGCTAGAGTTAAAAAATCGATTAAAGAACTTTCAAATACAGTTAGAGATAAAAATTAGTGAAACTATTTAAAAACTAATTTAATTTAATTTCTGTAAAAACATGTGTTTTATTAAAAAAATCTATTATATTATTACCTAAAATAATCAGTTAGTTTGTTTGTTTATTCATTTAACGTCACTTTATGCTGCTGTGGCTACTCGGACGATACTACAGTGGACTCCCTAAATTTTTCCTATCCAGATTTTATTAGGATAGGGATCTTTAACGAGTACCTGACATCGCACAGGATCGGGACCCCCTTTTAACGTCCCCTCCGAAGTACGGCATAACTAAGGATTTTTACTCTCTTTAAAAATTCTAGGACTACCTGCGGGTTTGAACCCGTGACCTTTGGCATAGGAGGCTGTTATGCTAACCGCCCATCTACAAGTAATCCATTAATCTGTTAGTTTTATCGGCTTTTCATCATTCTTAATTAACTTTTACAAGGTTATGTATAAGATAATATTTTTTCTTTCCAACGGTATATTATACATGTATATTACTGTTCATATGTTCAAAAACAAAATAAAATGCATTAAAATTTTTTTTTTTTTCAGTTTACTCCTTTCATTGGATATCGAATTCGTTCAACATATATACTTAACTGTTTTTTGTTAATGGTAAAAATTTAATATGGCTATCTTTATGGAATGTAAAAAATTAAAGGTACTTTAGGGGAAAAAAAAAAGTTTAAATATCGGCATTTAAGCCCTTTAAAAATATTTCAATCAGAATGAAACCTAAATGATATTAAAGCCTATTAAATATTACATCCATATAGCGAGTTTAATCAAAATCATTAGCGAAGTTTTTGAGAAAAACGTAAAAAGGTGCAAAATACATAGTATAAAGTGGCTCTTCTGGCTAGCTGATTTTGATGAAAAAGTTTTTTTTTACTTCTCGGGCGTGTTGTTGTCTTAAATATGAAATTTCAGTTTCATAGGACTTTTTGTTTCGCACTAGACTTACCAAACACACACGGGAACACACACAGACCTTTTTGCGGTACTTGGTCATTCGGACTCAGAGGACCCTAACAAAAAGAAAAAGTATTTTCAGAGAAAAATGGAATTCGAAAATTTTCACGATCGCAATACTTTGAAATACGATTCCCTTACTATGAAATATCATTTCACACAAAGGTAACTGAAAGTAAATGATTGAAGCATCACATTGGGTTTCCTCAGGAACATTTATTCTGGAGTAAATAATCTAACAATAGAAATTATTATCTACAACAATTACTTAGTTTTATCAGCTTTTCAGCATTCCCCATTACCTTATTATACATCAACATAAATGTGATACATTATAGTTCCTCTTACCATAGACGCAAATTGGGTTCTAAAATAAGTTCATATAGTTTTTAATTTAATTATTTAATCCTCTCTGTGTTTATAAAATCATGTTTACTTTGTCAATAATGTTTAAATATTCTAAAAAAGGATTAGTTAAGGCGATTTTATGCATTAGTTTCAACCTAGATTTTTAAACCTGGATGTTTCAACCTAGATTTTTGCTTGCTCAAAAGGGAAGAGAAAATATTCATTCTCCTCATTTAATGATTTTTTATTGACGAAAACGAAAATCCGCTGCTCACACGGCCAAAAAAATCAGCCGAAGACGAAGATGCCTAAGGAGAAAGCACCGTGTGTAAGTGGTTTGCTCGGTTCAGAACCGGAGATTTTGACTTGAAAGTCGCAAAAAGCTCGGGTCCGTTCTTCAACTGTTGATGACAAAAATCCAAAAATTACCTGAAAGATGGCAACATATAATAAATCAAAAGGGGTCATACATAATTGATTAAACATATTTACAAGAATTTAAAGTTTTTATTCAAATCATCATTAAAAAAAAAAGCTATGAACTTATTTTACAACCAATTAATAGCACGAAATGAAATATTCTAAAACAGTAGGTTAAAGTATTAAATAAACAAAATCCACTATCAGAATTAAGAAATCTAATTTTGGTTATTTATTAATCAAACAATTGTTAAATTATTAGGCCAGCGAAATATCGAGCTCATCGCTCCGGATTTCCCAGTAGCTGACGTGTGTATCACTGACTCAAACGCTTGACAGTACGCTTGGAAGGACGGAAGTATTTGTAAATCACAGATACTCGATTCCGGTAATTAGGTTATTTTTCTTGATCATATGGAAAACCTTTATAATGTAATTTCCTATAAAATTCCCCTGTTTATATATATATATATATATATATATATATATATATATATATATATATATAAATAAATTTATATATCCCTATATATATATATATATATATATATATATATATATATATAAATTCTATATTATATATAAATAAATTTATATATCCCTATATATATATATATATATATATATATATATATATATATATATATATATATATATATATATATATATATATACAATATATATATATATACAATATATATATATATATATATATACAATATATATATATATATATATACAATATATATATATGTTTTTATGTATTTTTTTTTCTTTTTAATAAAACAAAAATAAAATGGTCCAGTTATTATTCAAGTATAAAATAGAATGTTGGTAACTAGTATAGATAAATTTAGTCCCAAGATATTTTACAACCTGGCGAGATGTCCGAGATTGGGTCCTCTATCTGAAAAAGCAATCATATATAGGGAATGGTTTGTGACAGTTACCTGAGAAGGTTGGCTGAGTCGTTTTTCATAAATCAGAACAATCCTAAGTTCAGTTAGTCAATTCTATGTAATAAAAGATTGTTTTCTCAGGTAAAAATAAATATTTACGAAGATGAAGAAATGTACAGTGACTTTTGCTAAAATATCAATGATATATATCTATCACTACCAGACCGGATTTTCGTGTAGTAAAAAAGCAGAACAACGTGCTTTAAAAACCTTATTATTTATTTATTTTTTGGAATTTACAAATTTATAATAAAATACAACAAATAAATTTGAGTGAAATATAAAAAAAGGTAAAATTTTCGAAATGTACCAAACAGTGCAGCAAAGCTACAAAATATAAAATTTGATTGTACATATATTTTAAACATCATTATCATTGTATCATTTATAATGCTAATATTTAGAAATACAGTTCGGCTGTACATATACTAAAATTGGAACGATACAAAGAAGATTAGCATGGCCCCTGCGCAACTTGAGTTATGGTGTCAGAATTGGAGAATGAAAATAAATTCCAACAAATCCCACCAAATTACCTTCACCCTACGTCGTAAACCTATGACATCCTGCCCTACAGTATCCTTTAATAACATTCCGCTCGTTCCAGTTGAACAGATCCGCTACCTAGGACTTCTACTTGACAAACGTTTAACATGGAATCCGCAAACTAGACTGAAACGACAAGAAACTGCTCACCGCTTTCGTTTACTTCAACACTTACTAGACAAACGCTCTAAACTTTCTGGACCTACGGAGTTGAGCTATGGGGCTCCACTAAACCATCAAATTCTTCCCGTATCCAATCCTTACAATCCAATATCCTTCGAAAAATCCTAAACGCTCCTTATTTTGGCACGAATAAGCTTATCCATAAAGACCTTAATATTCCCTTTGTATCTGATTTGGCCCGAACCAGGTATCAATCCTTCCATAACAAACTCCAATCCCCCTCTAACTCACTAGTTTCAATCCTTGCTTCCTCTTCAATTCCCGACAATCCTCCGAGGCGTCTGAAAAGAAGATGGATTCGAGACCTTCTTGTTTAGATTGATTACTAGAGTGCTGCCAATGTGCAGTTTCTCTTCAGGTTTTTCATGTACACTATCTTTAATCAGCATATTTACTTGATGTATTCCTTTACAGTTGTAAATTTCAATAAAATATAATTAAAAAAAAAGAAATACAGTTACAGCCTATGTATTGAAAATTAACAAATCGTGTAGTAACTTCTTCAGTGAATAAATTTTAATTTACCTTATCAATATGAAGAGAAACTTAACCTATAAAAGGTGTTTTCATGAGAAATTTAAATAATGTTAAAAAAAAAAGTTGATAAAACATCTATATAAGATTTTTTAACTACACAAACTTACCTAAATCATTTACTAATTTAATCAAATAATTGATCATAGATCAAGTTGTTATCTGATTCGTCCTTCAAGAGTTAATTAGATGGTGAATTTACTAACATAAGTCAATAAGTCTATATTCTAGAACTCAATGAAATATAAAATTAAATATATATATAATTTTAATTTTAATAATATTCATCAGTAAATATCCTCTGTTTTTGTAAAGGCCTATTTTTTCTGCTTCAATATATACACGTGTCCAGGTAGCAACAAAATAAAAAAAACTTTTTAGGGAGGATATTTTTGTCTGTTTTACGCTCATTGTTTGGGATTTTCTTCTACTCCCGATTGATTTTCATTAATCATAAGCAATACTCAGCAATAAATACAGAACTGTATTCCGATCAGATCTAATCTCAGGATTATTATATATCCAGGTTTTAATTTTCTACGAGAAAATTGTTCCTAGCATTATTTAAACATTGATATTCAACTTTTTGAACTACTTAAAATTCTGAAGAAAATTTAAGATTTGAAATCGCACTTATAACTAAATACGCAGAGAGGATTCTAAAGGGTTGTCAGAGTGGGGTTAGTTAGTTAGTACGTTGTTTAGTATAACAACGAACTTCTTCGAATTATCCATTTTATTCACTTAAATGAATAAAAGTGACGTCAAACGAATAAAAACATTAAAGCACCTTATATTAGACGGTTGCGATTAGCTACTGAAAACTGTTGACCAAAATTTCAGATGTTTTTTCTCTTCTAAACTAATAATGTAATCCTAGATATAATCAGAGAAAAATCAAAAACTTAAATTTTTAATATTTATTAGTATATCTATTTATTTTAATTACCGAAAATTTGGTTTGATCAGTTTCGATGGTAAAATTTAACAATCAAATTTAACTCTGAAGCACCAAAAACTCAATGAAAATTCAAAACCTGCAATTCAGCTCAAAAGGAGCAAAAGTTGAAATTTCATGATGTATGAAACTGTAATATATTATTATCACAACGTATTGTAATTGCATCATTACCAGAGATAAAAAATGATAAATACTATTCATTCGTGAATAATATCAGTCAGTTTATCATTAATTTCTTTTTTTTTTTAAAGTAAATCACTTAAATTCTAAAGTCCAAGTCCAAAAATTAATACTCACAAAATATCTGTCAGTGTAGAGGTGATATGAAAGCAAGACTAAAAAAAAAAAGAAAAGTTGAACGGATCTGAAATTACATTTGAATGTGTGGGAGAGACATTGACTTTGGGAAAATTATCCGATTAGTGTGTATTAATACGTGTGGGGAGGGGGGGGAAGAGGTTTAGCTTGTTCCTCGTTTCTTCAAGTTAATTGCATGAAAAAATTAAATATTAAAAGATGCCGAGGTAGAATGGTAGCACTTTATATTATTTACTTTGAAAATAATATTTAATTTATTCATTTAACGCCACTTTTTTTAATTTCAAACCGCACACTTAATTTTTAAAAAAAATGTTGTTTGTATGCAGAAGTGTTTAGAAAACGTTTTTATCCTATATTATAAACCAACTTAGCCCGTCGAACAATTTCCAACCTACATAGCCCCCCACATTAACTAGAATCTTGTCTGCGCTCTTGTATGTGGGACTTCCACGTACACTGCATTTTTCATGACTTCATAATTCTATTATTTAATTTTTACTTTTAATGAACAAATAACTTATTTGTCGGGTATATGAATAACATGCAAGTATAAAAGGAAACTATTGCGATAATCACAACACACGTCTTTGAGTTCTTTGAGTCCAAATAACAAAGTCTGCCCAAAATGGTAACTATAAACCCGAACTTCGTTTTTCCTCATTTGATATGACATATACTCTGGTAAAATGTCTGACGCACATATGGAGTTCCATTAATCATAAATATTTCCTTTTATCGTTTTATCATGGATGCGATAAAATAAATAATTAGATAAAAAAGAAAGATAATCATATCCGTAGATGTGTAAGAAGAAGAATATGAGGAGATGATATCACTTTATGGCGCTTTATTTATATTTGATTTTTCATGAATCAGTCTTAAATTTAAAATAATAGTATAGTTGTGGAGCCCTAGCGCCTAGCGCGCTAGTCTCTCATGCTAGAGGTTCTGAGTTTCGAATCCCAGTCCCGGCGGGTCTTTTATAAGGATATAATTAAATGGGGATTCACTCACAGCCTCTCCCTCGAGTATGTGAGACCCGTCAATGGTGGCCAATCACAAAAATAGGCGTAAGGAGCGATGACCCTGCCCTGTAAAATCTCATCGTGAAACGTGAGTATATTCTCTAAGGAGATTACAACACGTGGCCAAGGGCCTACACGGCATGTCGCGCCAAAGAAAAGAAGAAGAAAGGGGGACTGATAAGTCACACATTGGTTCGGGTTGCCTGAGGCTGAGTGCCACAAGATGATCTAATGTTGATCTTCCTTTTCGCAGGCCGCACTGAATACTGGGCACATGTCGTAGGCATAATGACAGAAAAACAAATAACTCTAATAAATTAACACTCAATGTAACAAGAAAGTTTAACTTAACTAATGTCTACTTAATAATTCTAGTACATTGTTAATAAATACAATTAATAAGCATAAAATATAAGTTAACTTATAAATTTGCAATTTTAATGTGCATAAAATAATAATTATATTTTCAATAAATTTAATTTTATTCATCCTTAACTTTTTATGCTAACAGAAGAGATTAGACATTTTATTTGTCTTCGGGGCTTCCCCATACAAATAGAGCCTAGCTTGGCTATAAATTACAATATTATGGTTTTAGAACTTTATATACATATCGTTTAAAAAAATATAAATAATAAAATAATAGTGAAAATTTACTAAAACAACTTGACTTTCAAAAATAAATTTCAGATTAAAAAATAAACAGTTACTGGCGCTATAATAGAAACAACAAATAAGCAAAATATCACTTTAAAGATCAAATAAAAATAAACACTGAATAGAAAATGTTCTAGGATAAAGAATTGAGCACTTTTTGAACTCCCATCATGTAATAGTACTGTTACGGGCTACGGGGTGTGAGAAATGAACTACTCCAGTTTACAAATTACAAATATTTATTAAATACAGAAAACACAAATACAAAGGGATTACTAACCACTATATTAACAATAATAATGGAATCACTAGCTTAACTACTAAACAGTATACATATAAAATGAGGTATTCCTAACAAATAAACTACTTACGTAAATTCATACAATCTGATAGACTTATTCTAGAACTTACAACTATAAAACACATATATAAACTACAGTCTTCTAATTTCCCACCGACCGATTATCACAATACCGACACACAGTTTCACTACACTGTCACACTGTCACGAGTTGTTCACTGTTCACTGATACATTCACTTGAGCAAGATCAAGACTGACTCACCTAGGCTCAGGGGACAGCTATTTGTACCACCGCCGAATCTTCTAGACCCGGGCGCAGGTAGGGTGGTGGGCCTTTCCAGGCACTTCGAGGACTGTCCAGGTCCAGAAGTCTCTAGCCTCATCTAGGCCCCTCCAGGCGTGGTCCACCCGTCATTGTCTTGACCGTAGCACTACCCCTCCTTAGACGTGCTCTGCCCCAGAGCACAGATTGCAGAAGCTGAGCGATGCTGATCTTCCTCCGATGTAGGTGTTTTGTCTTTCCAGGGGTTGAACGTGCATACCATTATGATGACTCCAGAGTTGGCGAACGTCTCTTCTACAATGTTCCTGACAATCCTCCACTCCAGGCCATCGTATCCACAACCCAACTTCGGGATGGCGAGCTTGGTGACACGCAGTTCCAGAAGCTTTCTCCGCAGGTCGTCAAGACTCCGGCGCAGTGTGTCGTATGTCGGCTTCTGCTCTGATGAACTCTTGGTAACCAAGTAAAACAGGTGCCGGCCTTCATGCTCTTGATGGAGAGTCTTCCCAACTCTTGGTCCCTGGCGTTCCAGCTCTTCAATTCCAGCGAACTTCTTCCTGAAGACCGTCGCAATCCCCCGGGAATTCCTCAGATGTTCGGCGACACAGTGTGCTAGAGCATAGTCTACCGGTAACGAGAATATGTCTCTGTAAACTGTCTGCGTTACCCTACGGGAGTCTGGCGCCTTAGGATGGGGAGTTAGGTCCTTGTCGGTGAGGTTCCTCACTTGCTGTTCCTCTGTAGGGCCATGGTTTCCCTTGTATGGAGCCAATCGGTTGAAATGGACTACCTTGGGTTTTCCTTTGGGCTGCTTCCTGATCCTATAGATGACATCATTGATCCTCTTGATGACCTCATACGGTCCGTCCCAGGAGTTTTGAAGTTTGGGTGAGTAGCCTTGCCTTCTTCGAGGATCGTGTAGCCAGACCAAGTCTCCAGGTTGGAAGCCACCTTTCTCTGCCTTGATGTCATAACGCTCCTTCATTCTGTCACTTGCTCCCTGGATGTTTGTGCGAACCTTCTCGTGAATAGTGTTCATTCGCTTCCGTAGGTTCGTGACGTAGTCTTCTCCGGCGACCTCCTCATCAGGCTTGAAACCGAATTTCAGATCGCAAGGCAAGCGTAGTTCTCTACCGAACACGACATTGGCGGGGGTCTGCCCTGTCGTTTCATTGACTGAACTACGATAGGCTAGCAGGAACAGATGAAGATATTGGTCCCAGTCTCGCTGATGGTCAGAAACTACCTTGGCCAAATATCGACCCATCGTCCTGTTCATGCGCTCTACCATGCCATCGGACTGAGGGTGAAGAGGCGTCGTTCTGGTCTTCCGTATTCCTAGAGCCTCGCACATCCTGGTGAAGACTGCCGACTCAAAGTTTCTTCCTTGGTCAGCATGAAGTTCCATGGGCACCCCAAACCGACTGACGAGCTGCTTCACGAGAACATCTGCAACCGTGGCGGCCTCCTGATTCGGAAGGGCGTAAGCTTCCACCCACTTTGAAAAATAATCCATGGCCACGAGAATGTATCGGTTGCCATTATCTGTCACAGGAAAAGGGCCAGCGATGTCTACCGCTATTCTCTCGAATGGTGCTCCTACGTTGTATTTCTTCATAGGTGCCTTCTTTTTCCTTATCGGTCCATTAGAGGCGGCACAAGTTGCACACCGCCGGCACCAATCTAACACATCGTCCTTGAGGTTTGCCCAGTAAAAGCGTTCACGAACCTTTTCTAATGTCCGGTGAACTCCAAGGTGGCCACCAGATGCTCCATCATGTAATTCCCTCAGTACTTCGGGCACTTTAATCTTTGGTACGATGAGCTGTAGTCTCCGCTGATCTCCCTCTGTGTTCTCCAATGCTCGTTTCAGCAGACCTTTGTCAAGTAGAATGGAGTTCCATTGAGCCCAATAGGTTTTTATATTTTTCGACATTGGAGCAACATCCTGCCAGCTTGGTCTCCTTTGGCCTGATAGCTTCCATTCCCTTATTTGTTTCAAGTCCGGGTCCTCGTCCTGTTCCTTTGCCAGTTGTGTGTCCTGCCAACCGTCGGTAACGACCGTAGTCCGCAACACTGTTGCTTGCTTTTCTTCTTGTCGAGAACAATGCTTGCATTCTCCGTCACAGGGTCTCCTTGAGAGCGCATCCGCATTCCGGTGACTCGTTCCAGAACGATGAGCAGATTCGAAGTCATATTCCTGAAGGCGCTCGATCCACCGTGCAACTTGTCCCTCCGGTGACTTGAATCGCAGCAGCCACATTAGAGCTGCGTGGTCCGTTCTCAGTAGAAATCTCCTTCCATACAGGTATTTATGAAAGTGCTCTATGGACTTAACCACTGCCAGAAGCTCTTTCCTTGTGACACAGTAGTTGCGTTCTGGAGCTGACAGTGCTTTGCTGAAGTACCCAATAACCTTTTCTTCCCCGTCTTGGAGTTGGGAAAGGACGCTTCCAATAGCAGTGTTGCTGGCATCTGTGTCAAGAATGAACTTGCCCTCGGGACGTGGATAACTTAGAATAGGCGCACTACTCAATTTCTTCTTTAACTCCTCAAATGAAGCCTGACACTCGCGATCCCAAAGGAAAGTCCGTTTTTCCTCAGTGAGCCTGGTAAGAGGTTTTGCGATGTTGGCGAATCCTTTCACGTACCTCCTGTAGTAGGTGCAGAGCCCGAGGAAACTTCTCACTTGGTGCTTATCTCGAGGTGCTGGCCAATTGGTGATCGCTGTAATCTTCTCTGGGTCAACAGCAACTCCGTTGTCTGATACAACATGCCCCAGGTAGTTGACTTGCCTTCGGAAGAGATTGCACTTCTTCGGGTTCAGTTTTAGATTAGCTGCACGCAGCCGTTCGAAGACCCGCTCCAGATTCTCCAGATGGTGAGTGAAGGATTTTCCCAGTACAATGATGTCGTCCAAGTAAACCAGGCATATCTCCCAAGAAAGACCTCTTAAGACGCTTTCCATCAGCCTCTCGAACGTTGCAGGTGCATTGCAAAGCCCGAATGGCATTACCGTAAATTGCCAGAGGCCAGTGCCGATTGAAAATGCCGTCTTCTCCTTATCTTCCGGTGCCAATCCAACCTGCCAATATCCACTGCGGAGATCCAAGGTAGAAAATAGTTTGCAACCCTCTAGTGTGTCCAGCGTGTCGTCAATCCTTGGGAGTGGGTAGCTGTCCTTCTTCGTGGCGTTGTTCAAAAGACGGTAATCTACGCAGAATCTTGTCGTCCCATCCTTCTTTTTCACCAGTACGACAGGAGACATCCATGGGCTACTCGAGGGCTCGATGACACCATCATTCGCCATATCCTTAATAATCTCCTCGGCATCCTTTCGTTTAGCTAGCGGCAGCCTCCTCGGGATCTGTCGGATGGGCTTTGTATCCCCGGTGTCAATTTTGTGCTGGACGATGTTCGTTCTACCCCGTGGTCCTGAGCTGATCTCGAAAATGTCCTGCCATCGGGTAATCAATCTCTTCACGATTTCGCTCTGTTCAGGCGAAAGTTCTCTGCATGATTCCTCCACGAATCCTTTTAATTCTTCGGGTAGTCCTCGTTGCTCGGTGGGGTTGCGTTGTAGCTGTCGGACTACTGAGGTAGCGGCCGTACATTCTCCGACTGGTGTTCCTCTCTTTAGTGTCACCGGGAAGCTGTTCAGATTCATCAGTCGGATTGGGGTGGTATGTCCGACCTTGATGAGAGACCTTGCAACCAGAACACCGCGTCCGACTTCCTGCTCCTCGTGCTTCCCAGGTTCAAGTAGAAGACATTGACCCTCCGGTAGTCGTCCATTGATCGTCCCATGCGTCAGAATTTGACTCCGTGCAGGTAAAGTGGTGTCTTCTAGTAGGAGTACTCGTGCATAGAGGTCCTTTCCCTGCCGAAGGATGACCTCTTCGTCTCCCAGCGTCATCACACCTCTCGACATGTCCAGCTTGATCCCGTATTTGATCATCAAGTCCATGCCGAAGATGACTTCTTCGTCTATTTTCGCCACGAGAACGCGGTGCTCTAGACGTTGGCCCCCGATGAAGAAAGTGGCAACTGTCTCCCCGTAGACCTCGGCTGGCTGTCCTGTGGCTGTCCGTAACGCCCAAGTGGTAGGTGATATCTTCTTAGCGTTAACTGCCTTCGGGTTCAGTATTGTCATGGTTGCGCCGGTATCTAGCAGAAAACTCCGCAGCTGCCCGTTCACCATTCCATCCACATAAAAACTATTTGTCTTGCTCCCTATTGTCGCGATTCTCACGGCGACCCTGGGGCCTTCGATGCTACGGGTTGACAGTTGCCCCTTCCCATCAACCCTCCTTAGTTTTCCTGTGGCTTTTCCGGCTTCCTGGTAGGGCACTTGCTTCTGGGGTGTCCAAGTTGACCGCAGCTCCAACAGCGTATCTCCTTTTTGCGGGTCCTGAGGGCTTCCAAAACCTTTGCCACTATGTCCTCGATGGTGGGGGCCGCGTTAGGCTCCGCTTCTGCCGCTCGAACTCGTGCATATCCACGGACTGACTGCCTGACAGCCTCGAATTCCATGGCCTGCGACAATGCATCGCCCAAAGTTTTAGGGCGTGCGAGTTTCACTGCCTGTTGGGTTTCTGGGTCTCGAAGTCCATCCAGGAATTTGTCGATAGCCAAGCTCTCGTAGACGTCGTCGGTGACCGTTGGGTAGGCATTCCTCACTAGCCGGGCGATATCTGCTTCAAATTCCTGCAGCGTCTCGTTGGTCTTCTGGACCCTGTTCTTTAACTGAGAACGGAATAGTTGGTCCATGTGGCGATGGCCGAAACGCATCTCCAGTCTTCTTATCAGCTCCCCGTAGTTGCACCGCTCCGACATGGGCATCCCCTGTAGCACTCCTAAGGCGTCTCCACGCAAGGCTAGGCACAACGCTGATGCTTGCGTCTCCTTTGACCACCCGTGGATCGAAGCCGCTGTCTCGAAGAGAGTCATGTAGTCCTCCCACGGTGTCTTCCCGTCGAACAATGGGATGGTGTTGTGCGTTGGTGGCATCCCAGCATTGGCGGAGGGAATGGTGTTGTGAGGGCTTCTCTCAGAGGGTTGGTCGGTGTCGATTGTCGTTGGGTTGTTCATACGTTCTTCTAGAGCTTCTATTCTTACCCTAAGTTCATTTTCTACTGAATCGACTTTTTCTCCTAATCTAGATTCTACATCAGCTAACTTATTATCTACACTTTCCATTAACTTAGTTTCTAAATTGCCTAACTTAGCCTCCAATGTATTTTTAACAGTACTTAACTCATTACCTAACTCATTTTTAACAGTGCCTAATTCAGTTTTAAAAGTTGCAGACAACTTACTGAAATCATTTTCAAACGTAATCTCGTCTGGATTTTCCCCTGAATCAACAAAAAATTGGCGCAAGCGTTGTTGCAGTACTGATTTCGTTCCGAAAGTATCCAGATCTCGTTCTTCTAACTCCCGTCTTAAGTCTGCAACTTTTAAATCATTCAGTCTAACACTCTGAGAAGTCATTTTCCACACAGTAGCCCAATAATTACAAAAACAAGAAAACCAAAATTATAACCATTCACAATGATCCCACTTCTGACACCAAATTGTTACGGGCTACGGGGTGTGAGAAATGAACTACTCCAGTTTACAAATTACAAATATTTATTAAATACAGAAAACACAAATACAAAGGGATTACTAACCACTATATTAACAATAATAATGGAATCACTAGCTTAACTACTAAACAGTATACATATAAAATGAGGTATTCCTAACAAATAAACTACTTACGTAAATTCATACAATCTGATAGACTTATTCTAGAACTTACAACTATAAAACACATATATAAACTACAGTCTTCTAATTTCCCACCGACCGATTATCACAATACCGACACACAGTTTCACTACACTGTCACACTGTCACGAACGGTTCACTGTCACTGGTCACTGATACATCACAGATGCTTGTTGAGCCGGATTAGGACTGACTCACCTAGACTCAGGGGACCCCTATTTGTACCACCGCCGAATCTTCTAGACCCGGGCGCAGGTAGGGTGGTGGGCCTTTCCAGGCACTTCGAGGACTGTCCAGGTCCAGAAGTCTCTAGCCTCATCTAGGCCCCTCCAGGCGTGGTCCACCCGTCATTGTCTTGACCGTAGCAGTACACTTTATGTAACTTATCTACACTATCGATAATCAATATAGCATGGATACTTTGGTTGTCAGAAGATTCTAAGATGTAGTTTTGAAGAAATTTTCGTCTATTTTCATTGTGTGCCGGGCAGTGAAGGATAATGTGATGTAGACTGTTGTAGATAAATCGACTGCATAATATACAGCTTTCTTGTAAGTTGAACAAAAAATCTGAGTTTTTTCCATAGATTCTAATATGTTCTGGATTTGCAACTCTTAATTGGCTGACACATCACAATTTCTTTATATGTACTTTGAATGTGAGGTACGTTTCAGGGTCGGGAGCATTGTAATTGCATAGTATTCTATATAAAAGATAGTTAGTCGTATTTAGGGTCCTTTGTATGTCGGCTGAGAGATAATGGTTATGTGATTTTTCAAGTATGCCGTCTTTGTACCGAAGAAGTCCGTTTGTATGGTGAACAGAAAGCACTTCTGCATAGGCATTTAACTCGGCTATTGCTCTAAATTGGGACACCCAATTGAATTTTATGTCAGGATTATTCTTGCCTAATGATTTCAGTCTGTTAAAGCAAAGTTTTGGAAGTCGTTCTTCTGACATGAACTCGAGCTTGGTCCATAGATTTTTCATCTTTTTTTATCACCTTCATGGCTAATGGTTCTCTTCCTGTTTCGAGACGGACTATATAATTTAGGGTATTCCTAAAAAAATTTAAGTTGGACCGTTTCGATTGCCTCAAGAGAATTGGGACTCCATACTTCAGAAGCATAAAGCAAAGTTGATGAGACCATTGAGTTAAATAAAGTTCTTTTTGTTTTCCAAGAGTCACTTTTCCCTTTTATCAGTATGTCTACGACTCCGCACTGATGACTTCTGAGTAAAGTGTCCACATGCTTGTTTAAATTTTCCCGATGATGTGAAGGGAACTCCCAAATAAGTACAGCTTTTTGTATACTCCAATCTCTTATTATGCCAGTATAACGGTTTGAGCTGTTTAAGCCTTGGAGATTTATGAAAAACAAGAGTTTTGGATTTCTCCGCATTTAATATGAAAGAATTGTTACTGCAGTACTCCTATAGTATTTTTATATTCTTCTGTGCTCCATGTCAACTGTTACTTAATAAGATGATATCATCAGCTAGAAGGAGCATTGTCACTTCGTGTAAGGTATCTATGCTTATACCGCTCCTTTGTCATGAAAGAATTGAACTATGTCGGAGATGAATAGCAAAAACAAGGTTGGGCTCAGACTTTCGCCTTGTAAAAGTCCTAAGGTAATGTCGATATTTTCTGAAAGTTGTTCGTTAACAGAACTTTGTGTTGATGCATTATCATACAACATTTTAATCATTTTGGCAATTTTTCCCCCGATTCCTAGAGTAATAAGCTTTCTCCAAAGGAGTCCGTGATTAACTGAATCGAAGGCTCTTTTGAGGTCGATAAAGGTGGCGTATACATATCTTCCATCTGTTTTGAACGTTATTCCGATAAGTGCTGATAGAGTGAAGATATGATCAATGCAGCCTCTTCCTTTCTTGAATCCTGCTTGCTCTTCGGGTATTAGACTGTGAGAGTCCGCCCATAGCATTATTCTTCTCGCAATGATGGCGGTAAATAATCTAGCAATCAGTTCAGTAGGGATATACCTCTATAGTTATCTACATAGCTTCTATTACCTTTTTAAAAAGTAAGTAGAGTTTGGATTTAGACCACTGGGTAGGTAATGTTTCTTGATCAAGTACAGAATTGAATAAATTCAATATATAGTGTACCCACTCTGGAGTGAGATTCTTCAAATTTTCAGAAATTATAAGATCCGGTCCAGGAGCTTTGTTGTTTTTAGAGAGATTAATACAAAGCTGCATCTCTCCCAGTGTTATATTAGCTTCTAGTATTGAGTTGGTGGTGCGGATGAATTCTAAGCTCTGAATGATCATCTGTCCGTAATGGGCTCTGTAGAATTCGGTCCATTCTTCTATGGCTACTGCATTTTCATTGGGTTTGTATGGTTTCAGGTAATTGACGGTTTTCCAAAACTGTTTGCTATTTTTTTTAACCTGCGGGTTTTTAATAATCTAAATTCCATTTTCTTACCATTAATTAAATTTCTGTAAGAATCCCTTGTTTGGATGTAGTCCCGTAATGCTTTTGGGGAAAAATTGAATTTAATTAATGCTCTATATTTTCTCCTAACTTCCCTTTTCAGATTATTGCACTCTAAATCAAACCAGGGTTGATTAGGCTGAAATTTTATATACTTCGGTTGTTTTTTTATTAAAAGCATTCCAGCAGAAAACATACTTTCATGCAAGCATTCAACGAAATTATTATTGAGATGATTCACATCATACGAATTAAAGTAAAGTTTTTCACTGCAAGCTAAATTTGTTCTGAATAATCTACTCCTATTCCCTTTCCATTTAAAAATTTTTGGGTCCCATGCCTATATAAGTGAACGGTCGAGGATTTGGTAAGCAAACGTGTGGTTTCACGGAAGTAGTGCAAGCTAAATGGTCCAGAACATCATACATGGTTATAACTTCCATATCATCTAATATCTCTAGTGCATATCTTTGATCCAAACTAGATCAATAGCGCTTTTTCCCACTTTAGACAAAAATGTTAAATTTCCAGGTCCATCTGAAAGTGTCCTGCCATTGCATAGTATGAGCCCTAATGATTCCTTCGCTTCCACCAATTATTTTCCTCGTCTGTTAATATGTTTATGGATATTTTATGCTAACAGTTAAATCTTAATCATCAAACTAAAAAACAAAGTAATAATTTAAAGTCATAATCTTTTTATGGCTATAAAAATGTTGTGTTTTTTTCAACAACAATTTTTATTGAGTAATATTATAATTTGTCCTAATTTGGACATTAATAATAGTGGTGAAAGATAACATTAATTCAATACTTACACAGCAATAAAATACATATACAATAATGAATCAATAAAATGTATACAAAGTCTAGAAATCACTGATACCTATTTACACGTCATAAATACAGCACATCGAGTGGAGAATCTCTAATATATACATATTTACAAGATGTCGCGGGGCCACTGCCGTTTCAACATTCTAGGGGGATAGTAAGTGTGTGTGGATCTGGAAGGGGATTGAGCTAGAAGATTGGGGTGATGGATAAGGTTCTGATGGAATTTGGAGAATTTTGATGGAAAAAGATCTAAAATAAATGGAATATTTAGATGTGGTGTAAGTTATGGTTTGTGACATAATAAGGAGCATTTATTATTGTTCGGAGGACTTTGGATTGAATGCGTTTGATGTTGGAAAATTTGGCTGTCCCCCACAGTTCAAGTACGTAGGTCCAGTTAGCCTTCAGTATTGTCTTGTAGATTAATAATTTGTTGTCAACTGTAAGCTCAGATTTTCTGGTGAGTCGTCGGTATAGTCCGAATCGCCGGTTGAGTTGTTGTCTTTTATGTGGGTTCCGTGTCAATATTTGTCTATAGCCAAAATACCGGACTGTATCCATGAGTGGAGCCAATGCGATTGCAGAAAATAATGATGGAAAGGTGAACAAAAGGGGGAAGGCCCCGAATACAGTTGAAAAATTGAAGAATCATGGGCGGCCATGGATTGAGGGAAGATGAATTCAGAATTGAACATTAATGCATTATAAAAGTGGTTATAAAGTAAATGAATACTCTGCTTCAAGTGACAGTCAAAACGTAGATCAGGGGTGTCTTAAAATTCTAGCTCGAGGATCAAAATGACTTCTCTAATGATTGAAATTCCAATGTTATAACTAAAATACATTATGATGGAGTTTTTGTTGACCGTTGAGAAATTAGATGAGGAAGATGGTTGGGGGTGCGGTCATTAAATAAAAACACACATTAAACAAGTGCTATTTTAATTATTTATTTTAAATAGCACTTGTTTTAATGTGTGTTTCTATTTAATGACCGCACCCCCAACCATCTTCCTCATCATAAAATACATTATGATTAAAAAGATGAATTTATATTATAATTATATTTGTTGACTATGGTTTCTAAATTAATCCTTGAAGAAAATCTTCCATAATAATTTGATTTATTTACGTTTGAAATAAATTAAATTATTTATATGTTATCAAAATACATTTTAGTGAGTCTACCTCCCTAGAGCGTCACGACAGAGGCACCTATTCGCACACATACTCGCAGGACAAATTGGTTTTTACATTATATTCAGTAAGTATAGCTGTAGGGAACAACTAGAAACTCGCCTCTTTCACCGCTTTTATCAACATAACAATTTAAGCCTCTTACGCGTAGATGGACCTTACCGCAGAAGTGTAAGGCACGTAAAGTATAACCGCGCCCTAAGGGTTGTGCTCAAGGAGGCCTAACATGATATGACAAAATATTCATTCATCATAAATGACCCGGAGATAAAAAGGAAAAGAGAGTATGATAAACCGTTACTTTAATTTTTGCCACGGTTAGAAAACTGTATTACATGCTTTAAAATGATTGGATGGAAAAAAACAACATAGGCATTATTAATTTCATTCTATCAAATCAATTGTACGTCAGAATTAAAATACACTTGTGTGTGCTCAAATTGTTAACAATCCAATAAAAAATGCCACAAACTTCTACGAAAACAGATAAATAATTAACTCCTTCAGCTCCACAGTGGAATAAGGTAGTTATCACCATATCGTGATTTCATAATCGTCATAATCACGAGCAACATAAAGCTACTCTCGAAAAAAAAAAAATATATATATTTGAAGATAAAAATTAAACATGTATGGTTTAAAATCATTATAATATGAATAATAGCAATAAGAATAATAAATAAGTTCTATATAAAAATAAAAACGTTTAAATTTATTTACTTTAATTCTATTTTATATCATTTAGGACCTCCATCAATCGCATTCGATAACTTGATCAGTTTAATAAACAAAAAGATCCTTGCATATAGGTTGCCAAGGTTTAAGGGGCCAAGGACAGTCACTTTGTGATGTAATTTATTTTTTTTTAAGCGGAGATAATTCATGCTTCAATAAGTCATCTACCTACTGATGAGGTCCATTTATGGTTAGAATAAATATGTTTTGTTTATCTTTATTTATAAAAGAAATGCACCACTCTCACTCTTCTGGTCACTGCTATATCTCAAAGATGACTATGGTTGGGAAGCTGAAATGTTTCCAGATGGTTCGTCTCATTGTCTATATGTGCTATTGCAGTTGGGTTCGGGAAAATTCGTCTTCTAAATGGTTGGGAAAAAAAATCCTAAAGGCTTTAAAGCAATTGGTTTTCGAATAACTCAAAAACTATATGTATCCTGAATAATTCTAATTATTCATTTGAAAAAAATATCAAATTTCTAACCTCATAATACAAATATCGTCACATTATAACAGCTTATTGCAAAAATACTAAATTTATAACAAGTTTATTTTATTGAGCTTCGTATCCACGTTCCTATAGAAACATGTTCATTTGTTATTGGTTTAAAAAATATATTTTGAGCGCGTCACTTTATGCTATTATCGGACGATACAGTGGGAGCCATAAATTTCGCCTATCCAGGTTTTATTAGGATAGGGTTTTTTAACAAGTACCTGACATCGCACAGGCACGGGACCATCTTTTTACTTCCTCTCCGAAAAACAGCATAATGAAGGATTATTCACTCCCATTAAAAAATCGATGGGCCACCTGCGGGTTCGAACCCACGGCCTTTGGCATAGAAAGCCGGTATAACAGCCATTATGCTATAGGTGACCCCGAAAGAAAAGTAGATAATCCCTTAACAATTTATTTTTACTATATTGTTCCACTGAATGTAAATTAATCCAAGTCAATAAAAAAATGAGTTAAAATGGGACATAAGGGTTTTTTTTTTTTTTTTTTTTTTTTTTTTTCGAGGCGACAACCACCAGGGTCATGTTCGCCTTTATACCGTTAGACACAGGTTACATGATTATAGGAGTAGAGTGAGAGTATAGTTTAGATCTGAGAGTAAAGATGGTGTGACTTTAGGAAGCGAATGATGTTAGTTATATGAGTAGAGGAATCAGAGAGAAGAAGCGACAGATCGGTGGGGAGGTTGAAAAGAATACGTGAAGCGGTATATTGTCGGCATTCTGTGAGGATGTGGAGTATTGAGAGAGGAACCTGACATGATCGACAGAGAGGCGGATGTCCACGGGCCATGAGATAACCGTGGGTCAACCTAGAGTGTCCTATACGAAGTCGCGCGAGCACAACCTCTTCGCGTCGAGACGGCCGGCAGGAGGACCCCCAAGGGCCAACGCGGGGCCGAATAAGGCGAAGCTTATTGTTCTCGAGGGCCGCCCACTCCCGCTGCCAGCAACCCAATATGCTCGATTTAATTGAAGTGACAAGGTCAGGCAGGTTCACACCTTGAAGTTCAAGACCCTCGGAAACCGCATGACGTGCCGCTAAATCAGCCCGATCGTTCCCCAAGATCCCACAATGTCCTGGAACCCAGAAGAAAACAACCCGGGAGGAAAAAGATGCAAGTGTGGTATGAATTCTTTGGATGAGGTAGTCAGAGGAATATATGTTATGGATAAAGGAGAGAGTGGAGAGGGAATCGGTGCATATGATTACTTGAGAGGAAGATTGCTGGCGAAGAAGGAGGGACTGGAGGATGGCAGATACTTCGGCGGTATAGCTACTCGATATAGAAAGGAGGGCAAACATGTTAACTTGGGCCTCACTCACAACTGCAGCTCCAGCGCCTAGTTCTCCCCGAGAGCCGTCTGTGTAATAAACATTAGCATTATGGTACCTTTGGATAAGCTCTAAAAATTCTTGCTGGTATACTTTTGGTGGAGTCGTGAGTTTTGGAAGTCGTGTGAGAGACAGTTGACAATGGATAGAAGGGACGGACCAGGGAGGTATAGGGGACGGCCCGATGGGGTATAGCTGCTCCAAACTCTGGCGGAAAGGCAGAATCGCGTCGTGGACCCGAGAGGGAAGAGTAGGCATCAGCGGCCGTTCCCGCAAAGAAAGAAGAAATTGAGGTTTTAGTGGGTGATGAGGGTTGGCGAGAACTTTAAGGAAGTATTTAACCTCCATTTGTTGTCGGCGATAATGGGATGGCAACTCCCCGGCTTCGCCGAAGAGACTGATAATGGGGCTAGAACGAAACGCGCCGATGGCTGTCCTCAGCCCCGTAGTAACGATCACTCTAAGCGCATTTAGACGAGTCGGATCGGCAGATCCGTATGCACATGCTCCGTATTCGACCCTATTCCGTAGAACCACTCTAAATAATCTTAGCATAGCCATACGGTCTCCCCCCAAGCCGTGTTTGTGACCATCCAAAGTAAGTTGAGTGCTCGTATACAAGAGGCTTTTACCTCACGGATGTGCGGGCCCCAGGATAGGCGACTGTCAAACGTAACCCCAGGTACTTGACCTTTTCTACTACATTTATCCTTTGCCCGTCTATTAAAAGAGATAAAGGTTGAGAGATGTTTGCTGTCCGTTTTGCGAAGATGATTGCTGTAGATTTGGCTGAGGAAATTTTAAAACCGTTTGAACACCAGTTCTCCACAGTATGGAGCGCAGACTGCATCGATTTGGTGAGTTCCGTAATTTGTTTGCTTCGAACACAAAGTAATAGGTCATCCGCAAATAGCAGTGCCTGGACTGGTTGGTGAATATTACCTAGGACGCCATTAAAAGCTAAACAAAAGAGAATAGGACTAAGGACACCTCCTTGGGGAACACCATTCTCTTGAACAAAACGAGATGACATTGTATTTCCACAACGCACTCTGAACGACCGGTCTCGAAGGTAATGCCGAATAAAGGAAAGAATAGGACCATGAATACCACACTTCTGTAGAGAGGAGATGATGAGCCATCTCCAAACTCGATCGAAGGCTTTTTCAACGTCAAGCAATACAGCTAACACTCGTTCGCGCTCTCCAAATGCTGTAAGTATTTCTGAGGAGAGGAATACAAGATTGTCTTGAGTTCTTCGTCCTTTACGGAATCCACTCTGCCAGGCTGGTAGCATATTTTCTGTTTCTAGGTACCACTGCAATCGATTGGCTATTAGCCTTTCGTAAATTTTACATGGAATGCTGGTCAAAGAGATGAGTCTGTAACTAGAAGCAATATCGGGGGGTTTATTTTTCTTGTGAATCGGGATCAGGATAGCATCTTTCCATGATAGTGGAAATTGCTCTCCTAGAAAGAGCTTATTAAAAATATGAAGGAGTGCAATTTTGCAATCCTTAGCTGAGAGGCTGGTTACCATACTAGCGTGAATGCCATCTGGCCCTGGGGATGCTTCTTTGCACGAGGCTAGTGCTACCTGGAATTCAGCTTCCGAAAAGGGGTGGTTGAGAGCCGTACTTGTGCTGCGTCTGGAGGAAATAGATATATTGCACGGAGTTGTTTCACGGTCGTTCTTGAGCCGCTGGAAGTGTAGGGGGTAATTTTGTGTTGCCGATACGTCGTAGAAGTGCTGTCCAAGTGCATCAGCTATCCTCTGAGGGTCTGACACGACCTCTTGGTTGATTTGAAGCAACTTAGGGGGTCCAGGTATTAACCGACCGTTTAGTTTCTTAACCGTGTTCCAAAACAGTTCTAGAGGGGTATTGGAACTGATGTTATCAAGAAATTTTATCCAGGCACGTTTTTTCTGCATTTTTATAACGTAACGCGCATGAATCCTTGCATTTCTGTAGGCTTCCAGGTTGAGTGGAGAGGGCTTGTGAGACAGTTTCCTTAAGGCCTGTTTTCTCTTGCGTACCGCCAAGCGGCACTCCTCAGTCCACCAAGGGACTGGCTGCATTGAGATCATGCTCGGTTCTCGATAAGGAATGGCCACTTCCGCGGCCCGAAGTAATGCAGCCTCGAATTGTTTATAAGCTCCACACCCGTCGAGGTTCACATCAAGTTGAGAGATTTTAGCTGACTCCTGGAACAGCGACCAATCCGCCTTCTTCACCAGCCAGCACCCTGGGCGCGCCACGTTGGCTACTCTACTAGCTGTGTGAATATATACGGGGAAATGATCGCTGCCGTGAGGGTCATTAAGTACTTCCCATGACAGAGTAGTCTGAAGGCTAGGAGTACATAGACTCAAGTCTATACATGATTGGGCTCCAGATCGGGGACACTGATAAGTGGGGTTACCGTTATTAAGCAAGTTAAGGCTAAGGGTGTCCATAATCTGTATTATTGTTTCAGATCGAATGTCATTTAGTTTACTGCCCCAGGCTTGATTATGAGCATTAAAGTCCCCTAGAAGAAGAAGTGGCGATGGAAGCTGTTGACATAACTGTTCGAGCTGCTGTATCGTGACGTGAGTTCCTGGAGGGAGGTAAATGGAGCAGACTGTCAGTGCCAATGGGCATGCCAGAATTCTAATGGCAACTGCCTGGAGATTACTGTTGATTTGGACCGGGAGGAAAGGAATATCATTTTTTATTAAAATGCAAACACCACCGCAGGCTATCAGTCCAGTAGTAAAATCTTTCGTCACTACGCTGTACCCAGCTATCTTGAATATTTCTGAGGTTTTCAAGTGCGTCTCCTGTATACAGACAACGTCACTTTGGCTATTACGAAGGAGGATTTCGAGGTCAGGTTTCCTTACTTTAATCCCATTTACATTCCATTGCAGAAACCGTAGTTCACGTGAGGATATTGTCATTTATTAGAAGGATTTTTTGTCCTAGGAGCCTTTTTTTCGACCTTTGTCTGCCGCTTATTCTGAGACGGCTTCGTCGAAGCAGAGGATCCAGGATTTGATTCAAAGTTGGGTAAATCATTACCAGCCGATAGCCGGGATGCTGGACGTTTAGGATTTCTATGTCCACCTGCGGAAGAGGCGGATGATTTTTCTCTCTGTTAGCGAGTTGAAATGTTTCGAGGAGGTGGTTCAGTCATAGTGTGAAGATCGCAGGACGACGGAGTATGGACTACATCAGCGGATGAACTGGTATCTCGGGAGTATTGCGCTGAGGGAGTTATAGTGCCTGCGGAAAGCGGCGGCTGAATTGGATTGTATCACCTGGTAATATGTGCCGCTCCAGTGCTAACAACCGGCAGGAGATAGTGTCTATAAGCCCTGCAAGTTGTGACAGCTGCTTGGTTAATGTGCGCTCAGAGACTGTCGACGGAAGTAGGGATTCAGCCTCATTAGGTGGTGTCGCCGAGCCCACCTTTGCAGTCAGAGGTGGAGCATCGGAGACTGGTGGAACAGCAGCACGGGCCACTTGGGATGCGACCTCAGGAGGAGTCCCGTAATTAGAGTTGGGATCTGCTCTCAGTGCCTGAGAGAATGAAACATCAGGCTTAGGGGGAGTGAATCTTTTATATATCTGCTCCGTCCTCTTGTAGGAGACCTTGTCGGTCTCTCGAATTTGTTCGATTGCCTTCTCTTTGGCGTAAACAGGACAGTTTCTGCTAAAGGCAGGGTGTGGACCTAAGCAGTTTACACACTTCGGTCGACTTGAACATGTGTCAACGGAGTGCTCCTCAGCACATACGCCACAAGCTACAGTCATACAGGTTGCTTTGGTATGCCTAAATCGGTAACAAGACCGGCACTCAATCGGATTAGGTTCATATGGACGGACCCGTAGTGTGAGAAAATCTAATTGAATCCTTTCTGGAACAGTTGGTCGGAGAAACTTAAGGATTACTGTGGCTGTTGGGGTTCTGATGCCATTTATGGTTCGGTGAATTCGCCGAGCTTCCACTACACCCATTGGAGCAAGTTCCTCCATCAGTTCCTCCTCGGAGCAATGAAACAGCTCGTTTGTGCGAATGACACCTCTAGTGTGGTTTAGAGTTTTATGGGGCGGAATTTCTACTGCTATACCATCGTAGATTTTAAATCGTTGTAGATTAGCAAGGTCTTTTTTATTGTTTACACTTAACATTGCTGATCCGTTTTTGAGGAACTTCAGTGAAGTTCCTGGACTCCAAGATTTGACAGCTTTTGCCACTTTAAATGGGCTGTATGAGGCAAACGTTTTCCGTTGGTCATTTTCGGCCAGAGTCATCACTATATAGCACGGAAACCACTTAGTTCGAAACGGGACTGTATTTTCTATTTGCCCGTGAGAGTTTGGCGGTTGAAGAGAAGTGGAAGGAGATTGGGATGAAGTTGAGGTTAATGGTAGAGGTACGAGTGTAGCATCGCTACTATGTGATTCCATTGTGAGGGAGAGTTCTTGATAGGACGGGACATCCTCCACGAAATGAGGTGTAGAGGTGGTTGAGTGAGAACCTAAGACTGTAAGTGTATCCAATGTCAGAGGAATGTGTGTGTTAGACTGGGGCCGCAGGGACGTCCAAACCCCTGAAAAGTGGCTAATCCACTTTCCCCTACGGGGACATAAGGGTTTAATAGAAATGTTTATGGGGTGTGATATCACGATAATGCTAATGAAGAAGAACTTGTTCCTCTAAAGAACTCGACTAAACAAATCACACAATATGTGGAATTAGTTTTAAAAAATTGCAAACATTTTATTTTGGTTGTTTTATGATTTCCAGATTTTTTTTTAAATATAATAAAATCTAGTGAACTCTAAAATTAACTTTTACTCACTTCCCTGCCTTGAAATCAAAAATGTTCAATAAATGTAGAATTAAATAATTTGATCAAGTTTCGTACGATATAGAAATTATTATCAACAAAAATCGCTTAAACCTATGAGCTTTACGTCACTTTCTACGTCACTTTCACCTTCTATACAGCGAGTTAAAGTGGCTCCTTCCTTGCATTCACAGAACATATTTCCTGGGATTATATTTTTACCAAACCATTAACTCCCATCATCCTTTTCTTATAATCTTTCCATTAGTATATTATACTTATATATTACTATTCATATTACTAAAAACATCTGTTGATGACTTGATCACAGAAAATTTAATTTTCCTTTCCTAAAAAATCTTTTATTTTAATCACTGATATTTCAAACTGTATTGTAGAACACGACAAGTGAATAAAATGTACTATAGGATAAAATACATGAAAAATCATGTAAAGGAAGTGCTCAGTGGCAGCACTCCAGTAAGTAATCTAAACAATAAGGTTTTGAGGCCATCTTCTTTTTCCGAAGTCTTCGAGGATTATCTGGAATCAAAGAGGAAGTAAGGATTGAAACAAGAGGATATAGAGTTTGTCATGGAAGGAGTGATACCTGGTTCGGGCCGACAAAGAAAAAAATAACTGCAGGGTATCGTGTGTGTGTGTGTATGAATCTTCAGGAAATAATGCCTCGAATACAAAAAATACTGTATAAGAATAGAAGAAGTAGCTGAAACCAAAAAACGACAGAACATAAAAATCACTCCATACTATAGAAAACAAAATATATAAATATTTCTACAGTTTTTCGAAACATTTTGGTAAGATTTTAATCTTACATTTAAATAAATGTGAACTAATCATTGATGACGTTATCGGAGATTCGTGATTACTTGTCAAGTAAATAGTGGGAAATGTAATCTACACCGGATCACTGGGATGATTTCATTGGTTCTGGACCAAGGTGACGTCATACCCTGGGGAGGGGAGGGTGGACTAAGAGTGGACAGCAACAGCGGGAGTTAGTTCAGTGCCAAGAGCTGTCTCTACAGTATTCGAGGTAGGATATTATCCTCAATGTCCTTGTATATTATTAATTCTATGCACATTAAGTATTGAATATGATGAAGGACTGCGAATGGTTTCTCGTGATTAATTATTATTGAAATCGAAATTTCTTATAAAGGAGAAAAGTGAGTTTAACAATTACCTATAAAATAAATTAATTGTAGGACTCTGAAAAATATCATTCTTTTTATAGTGACAAAAAAATTCGTTAGCAATTCTTCAGTAATTTATACACCTCTGACACTGAGTGCGTTAATATCTCCAGCCTTCTAGAGTCATTGTGTGTTAAATTTACATATTGAAACATTTTATATCAATGACACTTTATGTTTGTTGTTATATTTACTTTTTTTTTTTTTTAAAGAGAGAGAAAAAAAGGTCTATTCTTATTTCTGTTTTCTTTTGAGTCAAATGAACCATCCATAAAAACTGTATTTTTGTAGTAATTATGCAGAAATTCGTGAAATTTATTTTTCATTGGATTATTTGTATTAAATATTTGATTCTACATAATTTATCTTCCAAATCCTTGTATTTATTATGGTTGTATTTTTATATTATATAGTTTAGTTAATTTAAAATTGTTCACATAACGTATTATTTTCAATTTTTTAGATAATATCCTTATGTGAATGTTTTAAAGAAATTTATTTTTTCAAAAAGCATTTATTGTAATCGAGGTGAAGATGCCTGCTCTTCCAGATAAGCGAAATCAACTGAGCAGATTTAATTTGACTAATAACTAACAATTAACCTACTTCCTTTATCCTGACTTCTTTTCAGCTTTCTAAGATGGATTTAACATTTTTTAAAATATATAAAATTTGTGCATTAACGCTTGCCATAAGTAACGCTGCTCGATCAATAAAATGAACTATTCTTATGTTTAATTCATTGCAAAAAAAACGAGTAGATGATGCCAGCTAACATTGTTAGACACTGAAAACAAATACATATTGAGTGTAGTGCATCCCTTACGAATATTAAATACAAGATTCATAAAAAATTTAAATTTTTCATATGAGGATACTTAATTATCCCCTTATATTGAAACTTGTTAAAATATACATATGTAACTCACTGATTTGACCTGTTGACGTTTAAAAAACCGAAATCCATTACCAAGTCTCAAGAAGAAAGCAAATCAGTCGGAAAAGGCGAAATGTTTACACTAAAGAAGTATTCCGACAAATTACGTTTTCACTATAAAAAATTATATTTTTACATATAATTTATTGAAAGAAAAAAAAACATATAAAATATCATTGTTGATTGAGTACTAGGACTTAAGCAATTTATATCATAAATATAAGAAAATCGGGAAAAAAATTCAATACTCAGAAAAATCAAACATTTAATCACTTTTCGAACACTTTCTTTAATTTAACAAAATCCTGTGTATTCTTTTAAAACATGTCTATTTTCAGTATTGATTCAATCTACTATATGAATTAAAACGAGTTAAAATTAAATGAACAACTGAAACTGATTACGCTATGGTTTATTATTTCCAAATAATTATATTGTAATATTACAATTTATAAAGTTGTGTAAATAAATATATATATGCACAGCAATCAATTGATCAATGATCTTAAAAATACCAAGCAGCTAGCCTTAATTAAATTAATCAAGATCGATGAGTTAAAACGCTATATTTCCGCTATTTCATAATCGATTTCAATGATCCTGTTTTATCGACATGCAATAATGGTAAAAAGACAAAAAAAATAAATACAAATTCGGTATTCATAAATTCGCACAGCGGACAGGCGCATTTTGTTTTATTCGTTGTTTGGGTTCTATGCATCTTGAAAAATAAGACCTCAAATTTTTGAGGGGGAGAGAGTTTTTTTCCTCTTTTTCAATTACAAAAGTTCTTCATTATTGAAAATAATAAGCTAATAAAATAATTTTTTAACAATATTTCAAAACCATCACTTTGTCGTTTTATTGTATTGTACTTTTGTCATTGAAGTGATGTTGTAAAATCACATCGTATTATGGTTCTATAAGAAAACTGAGCCGCATTTAATAGGCGGTTTGAAAAAATAAATAAATATATTAGTATATCAACATTTTTCTTTAGTTTTGCGTAAAGGAATGCTTTTGCTTTCTAAACACATGAGCTAAGACAGTTTAAAATTAATTATAAATATAAATTATTTGTAAATTTTTAATTGTACCTTGAAGCTACCCTTAATTTTTTTCGTTATTTTTAACTCTGAAAATTGCTTAGATATTTGTAAATATATTCTTATATCAATAATTCTATTTTCATGTGAATTATTCTTCAAAAACTGTCTGGTTTTAAAAAAGATTATTATTTTTTTTGTATGAATATTGAATTACAATATGAGGGATAAGTTGCGACAAAAAAATGTATTAATTAAAAGAAAAATATTAAAATTTCCAATTTTCCGGAAAATTTCCAATTTCTATTCTCTCAAAAAAAATTCTCGCTTAGGTGACTGTATCATATTTTCACTAAACACATCAAAGTTTGCAACAATAACCTGAATTCTGTTATTCGACAAAAAAAAAAGGTTAAGTAAAAACCAAACTACATTACAAATGATACTGGACTTTATATTTGCCACATTTCAACCCACACCTGCTACTTCTTAGATGTTCTACCACTTTTGAGATCTGGTCAATATAAACTCTAATATCACTTATAATAAATACAGTTTGGTTCTTCAGCATATGTGGCATTCGAAGTTTTTATTTAAACAAATATTTCAATTTTGATTATTAGAGATGAAAAACTCACATTTCTTTGTTTCTTATATCCCGTTCTGATATTAAGGGCTTGCATACATTTAAAAATAATAAAGACCTTACAATAATTTTTATTGTTCTTATCTCAATGTTTTCTGTAGCAAGCATAAACACTTAAATTGTTCTAGTTGAAATTTCAGCGAAAAGCATGAAGCAATGAGTGCAACCAAGCTACCTCAAAATTTCTTAAACTTCTGGCCATTTTAAAACAAACTCTTCATCTTCTTTTGTCTAAATGTTCTAGAATGTAGAAACATTATCGTCACTCCGTATAGGAATATTAATTTCGGCAAGTTTGTTTTCAGTAAGAACTCTCCAGTTGTTACATAAAAATCAATTACACCCCCTAGACAACGCCTCGTTTCGGTTCATATTCAGAAAAGCGATATTTTCTTAAGAATGAGGAAATCAAGGTAGCCCGTTGGAACAGGCCATTGGACACGGCAGTAAGAGCCTCATGACCTTCTCCAACAGTGAACCTGTGGCCGCTATTTACCACTCATTCTGAATGTCGCTTGATCCATATATTTTTTATATATTGTATATGTATTTAAGAATCGGCAGCTCAAAAATATTTCATTTTAAATTTTCGGATTTAATCTAAGTCGGTATCAGATATCAGGTTATTGGGTGTCCTTTTAAGGTATATATCCAATTTTTATAAATTATTTATTGATATTTACAACGGTGTTACAGAACAAACTAGTAAATAGGCTAAAATAAAATTGACATGAATCAGACTTGTAGAGAAGCTAGCCATTGGCAGAACTCTAAAAATATTCTAAACTAGACCATCTTATTTTCAGAACTTCGGAGGATTATCAGGTATTGAAAAGGAAGAAAGGATTGAAACTATTGGGTTATAGTGAGAATGGAGTTTTTCATGGAAAGATAGGTATCCACATCCATTTTAAAATTGAAAACATGAATATCAGTTTTATATTTAGGCCATTATGAGTTGAAATACCGTTTCAATACATTAATACGTCGTTCTTATTGAATCCATTCCTATCCCACCTAATCTTCTTCTAAATAATACTTCTGTGTATTTTCACTCATTTATCAAGAACTTAGGAGTTACACTTAATCAAACTCTCTTCTGGAAACCGCACATCTTCCAAATTTTGTGTCGAACCATGGTAACCCTAAAGCAATTCCTTTGCCTTCATCGTCTCCTGCCATTCAATACTCTTTAACTCGTTGGTTCTTAACTAGACTTTCTCCACTTTGACTACGGTTATGTTGTTTACAGTGGACTTTCAGGTCAACTGGAAACAAAACTCAAGCGTATTAGGAACTGTGCAATACGATTTATATTCGAGATGACCACAGACACGCATGTAACTCACTGTTGTGCATAGTTAAAGTGGCTTTATCCTAATCTCATATGTCAGTATTTCCTAGTTACCTTTCTCTACTAGGTTATCAAAACTTAGTGCCCCAGCTATATCTTCCAAATCCTTTAATTTAAATCTTCAATCCAGTCCTTCCCCCTCCACACTCCTCCCGCACTGCTGCGGGTGAGAAGTCCTTTCTGCGCCTCTCTTAGGAATTCCATACATCCTGAAATCCTTTATGCAAGAACTGTTTCCTCCTAAAATACCAATTTTGTTGTGTGTTTATGTCATTTTAATTATCTCTAATGAAGTATTTATTTTTTTAATTTATCATATTGTAAAAGGTTGTTATGTAAAGATTTACAAAAAAAAAAAAAATGCCTAAAAAAATATTTTTTCCTCTTTTCTCCTCTAGTAGGTTATCACATTCGTTCAACCTGCATATTTAGCTGTTCTTTTTGAAAGTTTATGTTTTAGAATCTGTAAAATTAAAGGTACTTTAGAGAATGAAAAACAAATGGCATTTAACTCTGTCAGACTATTTCGATCAAAATGAAGCTTACATGATATTTAAGCCTATTAAATTGTACATCTATCTATATAGTGAGTTTAATTAAAATGGTTGGAAACATTTTTGAGAAAATCGTAAAAAGGTGCGAAACGCATGGTATAAAGAGATTCTTCTAGTTTGCCGGTGTTTGTGAAAAAGTTGCTGTAACATATCGGTAATTTGAATATAATAGATAGTAAGTAATATAAGTTTCAGTTTCGTACTATTTTTCAATAGTAGTATAAATGCATATAAAGTGGATCTACTGGTCGACCGATTTTTTCGAAAATGTGGTTGTCATATCTCAGCCATATACGCTTCTAAAATATTAAATTTCAGTTGCTCATTTGGACACAGGAGACACTAAAACGTGTATTTTCGGTGAAAATTGAAATTCGAAGATTTTCCCTTACTATATATTTCATACATAGGTAAGTGAAAGTTAAAAATATATACTTGAGAGTGCGATCTTGAAGTATATCGCATATATTAACCCTCCCCCACCCCTCCCAGCTAACACGCCCATTGGTTCCAGTAGTGGATGACTCGGAAAAATTAAAAGGAAATCTATATTTTTTCTTAAATACATAGTATATATATTCAGTATGAGAACCCCCTGATTACCAACTACTTAGCACAATATCGAATCAATTTAAAAAGCTGAAATAAATCGATATATGTTCTTAAAATCGTAAGTAATTTCATGAAAAAGGGCCTCCTAGAACTGTTAAATAGGCGCATTTCAAACCTGGTGGTCCTAGGATTTTTTAATGGGAGTAAAAAATCCTTAGTTACGCCGTCCTTCGGAGGGGACGTTAAAAGGTGGTCCCGAGCCTGTGCGATGTCAGGTACTCGTTAAAGATCCCTATCCTAATAAAACCTGGGTAGGCAAAATTTAGGACTCCCACTGTAGCATCGTCCGATTAGCCATAGTAGCATAAAGTGACGTTAAATAAATAAACTAATAAACAAATAGGCGCATTGGTTAAAAAACATAATATAGAACTAAAATAACCATAAAAACATTAAATTTTAACATGATTTTTATTAATTTATTGAAATCGAATAAGGTTGAATTTGAAATAGAAAAGTTTGAATTGAATTTGGAAAAGCTATATATCCAATTGTGGGTTTCCAAATGCATGTGTTATGTGATTTACTGTCAACCACACTATCCAAATTCAGAATAAATATGAATTATTATAATTTGTAATAAAATATTAAGTTGGTTTAACAAATTATGAAATTGAATGTAAAAAATTATGAATTTGACAGAAAAAAACTATGAATAGACTTCATATACAAGTATGAATCTTATTTTCTACCTTTATTTAATAATCCCAAATATAGTGTAACTATTGGCTTATTCCGAAAACAATTTTAAAATAGAGTTTGCTTGTAAAGAAAAACTACCTAAGGTATTAAAAGTAAAAAACAAATATTTCCAAAACGGTCAATTCATTCTTCATAATGGCTCTAACTAGATGGCAACTGTTTGTTTTAACTTTAACTGTTTGTATTTGCAAATCTGTCTTGGGATTTCCCATATGGTGACAGAGGGATTCCCATAATCATTGTTATATATATTTTATTTTGAATTCGTAACATTAAATGCCGTTATATTTATTTTTAGAGAAAACTGAGTAATAATATTTTTTTTTTTTAATTTTAAATAAAAATTATGGTACTGTTAGAAGGGATTAGTTTGGGTGGCGGTCGATAAATGAAACAATTTGTTAGTTTCAACCATTTATTTTCTGCCAACGTTTCGAACCCCATTTTTGGTTATCATCAGGGTGCATTGTGGGCGAATGGAAACTGTTTGATAAATATGTTAAACAGTACAGCAACTGCAGTAAAAAAAACTTTTTCAATATAAAATTATTTTAATCAATAAATTGGAGAATTACATTGTTTTATCACAATGTTATCACGAAAATATCCTCCTTAATGTAATCAATGAGTCCTATGAGAACTATCCACGGTACAGGAGAGAAATTGAAAAATGTAGGGTCTCTGAGGCATTAAAGGCAATGAAGAAACTGTTACAGTACCATTAAATTGATAAAGAATATTCTTTGTTTCAGAAAATATAACTTAACTGATTTTCTTCTTCATTCATTATACAGTTTAATCTAAAATTTTATTTATTTTTTTTAAATTATTATTATTCCATATTTTATTCATTTACTTAATTTTTTTTTTATTTCTTTATTTTATTTTTGTAGTATTAATTATTTTTGTGTTATATTAATATTTTATTTTATCTTTTATTTATTATTACTATTATTAGTTGTTTTTTTATCATTATTTATTTTTATTACTTATCTATGTTATTATATTGATATTTTTTAAATATTTTATTTATTTATTTTAATATTTTATTTATTATTTTCATTTCTTCATTTTTTTCTGCTATCTTCACTTTGGTAAATCGTTTTCTTTTGTTTTTTGTAAATATGAGGGCGATAATAACCAAAAGCAATTTTTTGCCTTTAAAATTAAAAGAACAACATTTTTTTATTACGTGAGAAATACATTTGATCTTGAGAGAGTAAGTTATACACCCAAATATGACTTGCGAATAACACAATTTTCAGATCATTTATTCATTTAAGGCTGTATGCGGGGCTGCATGGAGAACAAAAGTACTTATAACGCAACAGTACTATCCACGCATTAAAACAATAAACAAAAAAAATGAAATTACATGAATCTAATCACAGATCAAGGACCTTAGTTGACTCAGAGAGGAAATGTTATGTTACCCTGAACCAAAGCCAAGGATGTCTGATTTACAAAGCAACTACGCTTGGCCGATATAATCAAGCGAAGAACAGACATATTTATTTTTAATGAAGCCAGTACTGATTGTGAAGCTCATTTTATTTCTAAATTTTTGAGAGAGTATATCAATACTATTTTTTATATTAATTGAACGTATTCTTCATCCAAACCTCTGCGTTCCGTCTCAGTCCGATTAAGGGAGCTAACCAGGGTGGTCGACACCGTAAGTTAAGCGAGGAAAATGACGTGGACTTGGGCAGGCCATGTAATGAGGAGGTCAGATGATAGCTGAGCAAACAGAGGTGTAGGATGGATAAGAAGAGAAGCAGGGGTCTACAACGCAAGCTCTGGACCGACCAACTCACCAAAGCCAATGGCTGTTCATGGAAAACTTTGGAAAAATGACTGCCAGCAACTCCAGATTTCAGATCTCCCTTCGGGTAAGGTCTGTGTATGTGTAAATACATTGATTGTAAATAGTTATTCTTTCAGTCCACTAAAGGAAGATATTTTTTTGAATTGCATATAAATGAAGACTTATTTTTATTACTATCCATAACAGTTACATGAAGAGTAGTTACATAAAAATAAACACATTTAAAAAATAAGTTCCCCACAATAAAAATTAATAAAAATTTTAAAACATATCTAAATAAACACTTGAATTTAAGAAAATTTAACGGAAGTTAAAATATAAAATACCTACTAGAAATCGCATGCTACAATACACTATTTAAGTTCAATCTACGGGAACCCCGAGCCAAAACTTGTCACCTATATGTGGAGGCCTGCAGGAATTCCCACTGGTTCTGCGTCATCGCTATTGAAAGTGTAGACTGAGTGAGGCCACTTGAACTGTAGATACTCAGAACTTGGGAGGAGAAGCTATACTTGGTTAGCGCTCTTATTTATAAAATGTGTCGGGGTCATTGCCTTTTCAACCACCCAGGAGGACAACAACATATAGTCATTGTGGGTCTTAATCAGGGCTAAAAATAAAATAAATACAGATTACATGTGCATTATATGTGTTTGATAAATGTCTAGTCATATTGTGGGAGCCCATGCTAGACCTGACTTCATATATAGTCCCTAGTCCGATTGCCAACTATTAGGGAACAAATTAAATTTTAAGATTTTAGCTGTTCAATGAAGACCATGGACAACAACAAAAATCTCAAAATTTAATTTTTCTTCCTAACCGTTGACAACAGGACTATGGGCCATATGAACTTTTTTTTTTCTTTTGAGTTCCAGTATCGCCTTCCACGATATGATTAGGTATTCATGACAGACATATTAAACACAAGTTTTCTTATAGGTTCTTTTTCTTTAATTCTTGCCTACTCGTTCCTTAATTATAGAGATGGTTGGAACTAGATAAAGACTGTGGTAAGAGATTAGGAAGATGAATAGGCCTCTTAAGGAAGTTTAAGAATTCCGATGGCAGAAGGTCCCATAAAACAAATGGGATATTGAGATCATAATAAAGGTCTTGTTCGTAACTATTACACAATGGAAACTATTTTCAATCATCATTTGTGTATAAGCAAAATATACATTATACATTTCAAAAAAATAGAGAGGTCTATAATCAATTTAAAGATCTGAACATCTCAGCCAGCATCAGAATCCAGAGATTGAAATGGTTTGGCCACCTGATGAGAATGGAGGACAGCAGGATGCCACAACGACTTTACGAGGGCACACCGGATGGAAAGAGAAGCAGAGGGGGACCCAAGGGCCGCTGGAGGGACTGTGTTCTGCAGGACATACGGCAGACCAAAGTCAACACAAGACTAGCAAGGAGCAGAGAGGAATGGAAGGCGGAGGTTGAGCTGAAGAAGAAGAAGAAAGTATACATTATAAATAATATTAAACATTATAAAATATTGTCGTAATGTATAATAATAATATTACTATAATAAAACAAGTTTCACACTGCCAAATGACCATAATTTCAAAAATGTATATGACTGCATAGACAAAAAACAATCAGGTTGAAGAAACTTATACTATGTCTCGAGGCACTTTTTAGCGATACGGCCAGATTATGTCTCTGATTTTACGTTTTTTAAAATGAACTTTACTAAAATATTATTGTTAATTAATTTTTATTATAATTGTAATCTATTTGAGTGAATAAATTCATTTTTAGGTTCTTTTTAAATAAAAAGACGATCAATTTCACACTAAACAATCTTGTATTTATTTTTTCTCTCTCCTACGTTTCAGCCTTTGCATTTCAATTATCCTACAATCATCATTCATTTTAAAATTAACTATTTATGCAACGATTCACAAGAAAATTATATGGGAAAAACTTATAACTAAATGTAAGTTTTATTAGTTTATACGTCAAAAAGAATAAATTTTATTGTATGTCAAGTATAAAATGATGGAAAGGTAACTAAACCATCAAAACAATCCCTTAAAAAAAATTGTGTAAGTCCAAACAAAAACCAGATAATGTCCGAAAGCATACTGAAGGAACTAAACAGCTTGATTTCCAACCAAAAATTGTTGGTTCTACTTCCCTCAATTACCCTCAGCTCTACTCTTTAGTTAACTTAATTTATTTAATAATTTCTACTTTTATATAGTTAAACAGAAAATACTTGTTTTAGAAAACAACATGGTAACCTTCTGGTTTTACGCCTTAAGTCCAAACAAATTAGAAAACCAAATAGAAATTTTAGAGATTCTTTTTTCTACATTTAATTTTAAATTTTAAATCACAAGTAATTGTGCTGCAAATGTTTGAAACTCTGTACTTTTGTATTTGAGAAAGTAATTGCGCAGTATATTATTATTATTATAAGTAATCTTTATATGGACTTTCAAACTTGGGATATTATAATAAGGTAGTAAATGACAGTTCAGTAATGCGCACAATGCATCAGAATTTTAAATTTTCTTCTGCACTGTTTACTTCTATGATATTTTCACAAGTAATAGAAAGAATGTCACTATTCCTATAGCATTATAGTTAAAATCATAATTCCGGATTGAAAATACATTTACAGGCTTACAGTTTTAATACATTGACTGAATTGGAGTATTTATTGAATCACACTGTTTGTAATATCTTAGTACGTATTTATATTTAGCAGATTATATTTTATCTTTTTTTCCGATTGGCTATCTAAAAAAACAATTCGGGAAAATGCTGTTTTTATCTAATCACATTTAAACTGTTCCTGGATTAAAACATTCGGAGTTTCCGACATTATTAGTGTACATACGATGACGATAACACAATCAGAAATAAATTAATAATTAAAATTAACTTCTGATCTAATCGGGTAGTTTTACAAGGCAACAAAAGAAAAATCTCAAGTCTTAAAAGTCACCGTAATCACTAACCAATAACCATAGACATATATTTGTACGTATATTATATATTGACTAGGCATTGTATTAATATTTTCGAATAGTAATATCAACTACTCGAACACGAAAACAGACTTATACACGAAATTTCATTAACTAAAATACCTGTTAGGAGAAGGCTGAAAAGCTGGACGTGAGACCTCCTTTGCTTAATTAAAGCCTAGGAAGGTGTGCTGCTGTGCACTTTCCTTCCCATGTCTCTCATAACCACTGCTTATGTTTATATAGCACATTTGCTTATGGTCATATATTGCTTTCGAGAGGACCGAATAAAATGTATGAAGATAAAAAAAAAATTTCATTATGAAGTTTTTATATCATTGAAGTTCACCTCTCGTGTTATTAAGAATAACATCTAGTCCGAAATATATATGGGCACAACTTTTACTTATAAGCTTCATACTGAAAATACCTCGAAAGATAGTGAAAGTTCTAAGACTTTACATATTTCTTAGCAATTTCACTTGCAAAATACTTTATTTTTTTTTATTTCTTATTTATTATAGAGATAAATATACAACTGTATAAAAAAAAAAAATACATCAAGTAAATGTGACTATTCACACATGAGATATGGACATGATAGACGTGAGAAGAATCTACCCATTGGTAGCACTTCAAAGGTTTTTCAGACAAGGAGGTCTCGAGGCCATCGGCGCTTCAGCCGCCTCGGAAGATGATCAGGAATAGAAGGAGATGAGAGATTGCGGACAAGTGGGTTTGGGTGGAGTGGTAATTTGGAGTGAAAGGAAGTATATCTAATTCGGGCTAAATCTGCAACTAATGGGATATTCAGGTCTTTGTGGATTATTTTATTGGTGACAAAGTAAGGGGCATTTAGGATCTTTCGGAGGTTTTGGATTGCAAGGATTGGATGCGAGAGGAATTTGATGGCTTGGTGGATCCCCATAGTTCAATTCCATATGTCCAAATAGGCCTAAGTATGGTAATATAGATTAGTTTTTTGTAATAGATGGGAAGTTTTGAACGTTTGTCAAGTAAATGTTATAATAAGCGATATCTGCGATCTGTTTCTTGTCGTTTCAGTCTAGTGTAAGGATTCCAAGTAAGTCGTCTGTCAAGATGCAGTCCAAGGTATCGGATCTGTTCAACTGAGGTAAGTGGAATATTGCCAAAGGATATAGTGGGACAGGCAGACATAGGTTTGCGGCGCAGGGTAAAGGTAATTTGGTGGGATTTAGTAGGATTTATTTTGATCCTCCACCATTCTTCAATGGAAACAATGTGAGACTGAAGGGTTTGGGAAGCAATAGTACTTGCAAAATACAAATTTTTAAAAGGTAATGTAAAGTGACGAATAGGGCTAAAACGTATTACTGATTATTATACATAAAAATCTGGTGCGGGTAACACACGACTTCAACTTACCGCCGTTCCTAAAATCGATTAAAGAATTTTCAACTACAGTTAGAGATAAAAATGAGTGAAACTAATAAAGAACAAATTAAATTGGCTTTCTATAGAAACATGTGTTTTATTAAAAAATCGATTATATTATCACCTAAAATAATCAGTTAGTTATATCGGTTTTTCATCACTCTTTGTTAATTTTTACAAGCTTGTGTATATGATAATAGACTTTTTCAAAAATCTTTAGCTCTCCAACGGTATATTATACACTTTTTTAACTAACTGTACTTATGTTGAAAAACGAAAAATTCAAATAAAAAAATATATTTGAAGTTTTCTCATTAAGTTAGACATAGAATTCGTTTAACGTATGTATTTAAACTGTTTCCTAACAAGATTATATTATTAATTTTTTAGAATCTACAAAATTAAAGGTACTTTAGAGGAAGAAAATTTAAACTATCGGCATTTAAGCTCTGTCAGACTATTTCAATCAGAATGAAACCTACATCATATTAAAGCCCATCAAATTTTACATCGATATAACAAGTTTAATCAAAATCGTTAGAGCCGTTTCTGAGAAAATCGTCAAAAGGTGCTAAATGCATGGTATAATGTAGATCTTCCGGTCAGCCGATTTTGATGAAAAATATTCTGTAACATCTCGAACGTATAGTTGTCCTAAATATAAAATTTCAGTTTCCTAGGACTTATGGTTTTTGCCCGAAAGTTACCACACACATACACGCGCGTGTGGAGTTGCTAGAGCTTCCATCGGGCGCCTCCCCAGGTGGCGGATAGGGGAATGCTCACCAGATTTGGCGCGTACCCGGGAAACAATATACCCAAACTAGCGGTGGACCAAAACTAGACAAATCCAGACGTGACGGTTCCTAGACACCCGACTTCAAGCCACCGCAATGAAACAACTTTAAATTTGGATAGAGCTAGACATCATCAGGTACTACCACAACGTTGGAGTTCTGTAAGGATGACTGGAAAACGCTGGTTAAAGAAGTCCAATGTTTACAGACATACATCCAGTCGAAGTATAATGTCCATGGAGAGATTAAGGAATATGCCTGTAGAATCCTGAACCAGTTGATGTCACAATGAAGCAAAATGAAGGCTCGGGAGGATGCCCAAAGTATGTTGGATATCCGGCACCCAAACCGTGTCATCGGTACCAACTGTGAATAATAAACCACAGAATCTGGATTGCCAGCATTCAACGACTCACGAAGTTGGATCAGATAAAAGGAGACAACCAAAGGCGATGGTCCAAGGAACCAGCCTAGGCACCAAGTGGCCCTCCAATCCCCTATAGCGAAGCAGACCCAGCAACCCATAATAGTCTCAACAGCCTCCACAGTTGAACGATGGCAAATAGCCACTAACCAGAAGAAGAGAAGGAAGCACCCACGCCCAAAACTACCGAGGCCGGATGCACTTATAATCAAGGTTAAGGAAGGCACCACATTACCAGATACACTCCGTAAAGTGCGAGCTGATCCATCCTTGAGAGATATGAGGCCAATATTGACAGGATCCGCAAAAATGAGGCTGGAAATCTTCTAATACAGTTGAATAGGGAATCAAACGGGGTCTCCTGGAGAGAATTAAGCAAACCCTTGAAGGATCATTGGGGTCAGAGGCCGAAGTTAAAGCTTAGAGACAGGAATCGCTTATTGAAATAAGAGACCTGGACGCTTTAACATACAAAGAAGCTGCATGTGTAGTGGCCAGGATGCCACCTATTGAACTACTGTCGGAGGAAAGGCAACGTACGTATAAAAGTGCTGCCCACATTCCTAGGGCCGAAGAGAAGAAGCAGACAGTCCACAAGTGGCAGCGACGGTAGGAATTGGCAGCGAGCGGAAGGTGGACCCTAGGCTGGTACCTTGCATCCAATCCTGGATGGATAGAAGCCACGGGGAAGTGGACTACTACCTGACCCAAATGCTAACTGGACATGGATGCTTCAGATCCTACCAATTAAGGTTTAAGTTGGACAATACAGCAGAATGTCCAAGATGCCCAACAACAATGAGACAGTAGAACACGTATTCTTCTGCTGTCCTCGCTTTCAAGTAGAGAGGGAAGAATTTCGAGAAATATGCAGATCAGAAGCTACACCTGACAACATCGTCAACCTTATGCTAGTTTTTCAGGAGAACTGTATGACAGGCCAACGTCTAGCTGCGGACGTCATCAATAAATTGAGAATGGAAGAGGAAAGCCACAGCCACTCCCCTCCACGAAGTAATGCCTAACGGTGGTCCCGTGGAGGGTGAGAAGCGGTGTATGGAGGTTGGTTTTAGTGGGTAGAAATCCCACTTACGGATAGGTACGGTCCTATCCGCGTCTTTTGAAGATTTCCATCTACATACGTAAAAAAAAAAATAAATAAATAAAATAAAAATAAAACACACACATAGACCTTTTTGCAGGACTTGGTTATTTAGACTCAGGGAGCCCTAAAACGCGTTTTTCCGTTGATAACTAGAATTCGAAAATTTCCACGATCGCAATACTTTCCTTTACTTTATGTTTCATAAGTGAAAGTAAAAATTTTATTTAGTTATATTATTTAATCTAAATCATATGTTTCCAACGAAACGAATAAACTTTTTATTTGAATTAACTTTAAACTTTTTCCAACATTAAGATTGTTAAAAGTTCTTAATTGATTTTAACAGCCTAAGTAAGTGAAAGTCGTGTGTTGCCCACACCAGATTTTTGTAATACGGACGACAGTTAAATTATTTGGATATTGTTCAACCAAAAATGCTAAAATAGTGATTACAAAATGGGAGGGTGTGGAAAGAAGGCTGGAAGCTGGAACTTTGGGATTATTGGTATTTTTTCATGCTAGATAAAAAACATTTTGTTAAAAGGTAAATTTCCTGTAAATGAACATGTGAATAACCTAGCGCTATGAAATATATTTTAGGGCCGACATGTATATATATATATATATATATTATATTTATTTATATATATATATTTTAATATCCAAGGATGCCTTAATTGTGAGTATCATAAGAGAATATCAGCTATAATATACAGCCTTCTGCACTACTTAAGAAAAGAGAAAATTAGTTTAAATAAACTGAAAAGATCTTTTACATAATAAAAACCGGGTTAATCTTCTAAGACACTATTTGGTTATTTGCCAAAACAGTACATTTTTTTGTCTAATAAAAAAACACACATTAACACTATGTCATCACCCATAGGCTTAAGATGAAAAGAGCTATTTTAAGGTTGATTATTCCGTTTAACAATATATTCAATAACCCTAATACAGCCTTTCTAGAATGCATTATAAATAAGCTTTCTGTCTTGCTGAAAAACTACTTACCCTGCACTTGCACTGTCACCCTGATAAATTATTGTAACAACCGTGAAGAGATCTACGGGTAATTGATTTTTATTGTAAAGATAAAGTCGTGTTCTCTCCAACTCCTGTTTATAAAAATTTACAAGTTCACCTCTGCACTGAGGCCCTGACCTACAGTTATCACTACTAAACCTCCACTGCCAGTGTTTTTGTTCAGAAACTAATATCGTATTAGTTATTTTACAACAGTTCTAGGTATACCATTATTACATTATGAAAATTTTTTAACACTTTTCAAGATTCTCAATATTTCATAATATAGTTAATGCCAGTTTAATGATAAAAACCGATAGCTTTTTTATTGGTCCTTATTTGGCAATGTCCTAATCCGTATCGCAATTACCTTATAAACTAATTCATATAAATAAATTTGAAGGCTGATATTTAACTTCTCCACTTTTTTATTAATATTGATGCACAACGATTATAATGCCATCTTAAGGTGCAAAAGAACAATTTTATCTCAACTTGATCCTGCCTCTAATAATTATGTCCGAAAAATTGATTATACTTCAATGAACTTCTAAAATTGTTCCAAAATTCTTCGCTTGTACCAGCCCGCCTGTTTAAGAAGTTCTTTAATGGTTTTAGTGAAGTACGAAATAGAGACATTAGTAGTGTAATCAATTTTTCTGACAAAATTGTTAGAGGCAGGATCAATTGAGATAAAATATTCTTTTGCACCTGAAGATGGCATTATAACCGAAACGTTGAGCACTAATATTTAATAAAAAAGTGGTGAAGTTAAATATCAGCCTACAACTTTATTCATAGACTTTGACCTTCACCTTAAAGAATCTACAACTAATTCATATACATTCGTAATTTACAACATGTGTGTTTTACTAGTTGTCCTAAGGAAAATTCCAGACCGAATCGTGCCTTCCACGAATTTTTCTGAAAATAAAAACGTTGGAGAGTATATATTAAAGACAAAACCGTATGAACTATAAATTCCAGTCATTTGTAAAATCACTATTATTCTTAAGCAGGTATTTAGAGTATAGTGCTGACAATACTTCATTATTAAAGTTTTTTATTTTGTTTTATATTAAGAAGACAATGCTCACGTTCATATATCATTTCAAACAAAAATAATATTTAGTTTGGAACTGATTCTTGTCCGTTATCAGATTTTAAATTTTTTATATGTTATGGACAATTTTCTTTCTTATCCAACTAAATTCCCTTCCAGTTTTATTTGATAAAATTACCCTCGTCCTCATTTAAATCATTCAAAACACATACATTTCTTCATAAACTATAAATCAGGTGTTGACTCCTGACTTAAAGAGGGCCAAGAGTATGAGAAATAGGCTTCCATATCCCTTCTGAATTAGCTTTTCGTTTTCTTTTTCTTGATCTGCAAAAATTACGACCTTGGCAGCTTCGGGATCTATAATATTAGTGTTGAAGCATAAGATCAAGTCACGATGAGTAGACACGATTATTTGAAATAGGAAATTCCTTCGTCAAGAACGTTTTCTTTGTTGTGTATACATCACTTTTTTCAAGATTGACTTTGGTCTGTTAAACATTGTAGGTAATATTAAAAAAAAAAACGAACTTAATTAATTTTAAGATATAATCATCAAAATTAAATATTGAGTAATAAGTTCAATTTATTTAATACAGATTCAAACTTCCTTATGCCATCTCCATATGGTAATATAAAATTAAGATTAAGATAGTAATATAAGATCCTTATTTTTATATATAAATACAACATACATATATCGTTATATTCAGTATCGGTTTTAGGAAAGAATCCAATACATATTAAGTCCATGTATAGTGACACAGACTATCCTGCTTAAACTTTCTTTATTTAAAATTTTTTTAATATTTATGATTACCCACAGTAAGATCTACACATTTAAATTACTTTTCAAAAAATCTAGATAAACGAAGAAATATTTAAGTTAAAACCATACTAATAAATACCCAATGTCACCTAATTAAAATCACTCTGCCAGTAACATAGAAACAAAACACGATTTTCTAAGAGCCATTATTATTATAAAAAAACGCTTAAAAGCTATATTTATTTGCATAATATATAAATAATTAAATAACATTGAAATTATTACACATTGTCGTACATACAATATCATTCAAAATCACAAAAGTTCAATATAACGCTAAAGTAATGTCTAGTCTAAAAATTAAATCACAACAATAATTTTCAACATAATAAAATAAATATATTTCTGGATAAGGAAGCATTGAGGAATAAAACAACCTAAAAATATTTCATGATTTGTAATGAAAGCAATGAAATATTTAAATCTTTTCATATCATCTATGGTTTAAATTCTTCAAACTCTTTAATATATTTTATCTCTTAGTGAAATTCTCATTTGCATAATACTTAGTTGTCGAATATTAAAATGATTTTTATCATTTTTTTGTAATTTTTATAACTAGTAAAATAAATTTATAAAAATAGATTAAAGAATAAACAATATATGTTCATTTAAAAATATAGTTTCACATAACCACCTCTGATCTGAAAATATATTTATTAATATCCGTCAGCAAAAATCATATGAATTCAAAATATTCATGTGAATAGGCACTTCATCAACCGTCTTGAAACAATCCAAACTAAAATGGTTGCGGTTGTTGAAGACTTCCTCGATATCCTTGAACCTCGGATGTTTTTTTGCACCCAGGTGAGAAGTCTGTAAAATGGAAACAAAGGTTTACAACAAGGTTAAACTGGTTGCCTTACAGATTAATCAGTCCGTTTCTGTTAGTGTAGTGGCAGTTTGTCAATAAAATTGCTGAATCTCCCCTTGATTTTAAAGTAAGAACTTATTGTTTCTTTTCCCATTCGTGGACAAAACTTTATTAATGTATTTGCCTTGTATTTTCCTTATGTTATGTTGCCTCTTTGCCTATAGAAGTAATCCATTATTTATGGCCTTTTTATTTAAAACTCAACTAAAAAATAAAAGTTTTGAATATCTACATTAAAAAATAATAAAAAATATTTATCATTATGATATTTATTCTTTCCGTAGAATCCCTACCAGCCGCTGTTGCTGTGGAGGTAAACTTGCAGAGCTTGGACTAATCCCTTGTTTGTTCTCTTTTTCTCCTCAACTTCCAAAGGCTTCATTTTGGCCACTCTGTCCTCTTGTAGGTTTGGATGTATATAGGATAAGAGGCAAGCCAATATTGTTTATACTTAATTGGTTCCTTACAAATGAAGCCATGGTCATGAGCAGAGACTAATTTACTAAGCCCTCCAGACCCCGCGGCTAAATACGTATTGCACGCTGAAAAAAATATTGTTTAACAAACACAAAGAATCAGAAGTTGATGATAAATTAAAAATAAATCCTTTTAAATTCATAAGATATGTTGCCATGAAAGAAAGAAAGAAAAGCAAATTTTATGCTAGAATCTTCAGTCCCCTAAGAATAAAAGTAAACTACAAAAACCGAGTCTTGTGTCTGGCACATGGCACAGCATAAAAAAAATAAAAACTTAGGATATACTTATATTATTTATAAAAGTAGTGAATACAACTATAATAGAATATATATATATTTATAATTATATAAATATATGTGTATTAAGATATTTGTAATTATACTTCTCGCTGATATCATAAGAGCATAGAGAAAGAAAAAAAAAGGTTGTTATTTAAATATTTGTAGTGGTACTAATTTTAGAATAGAATATCACCATTATTCTAACTTTTTGTTTACAATTACTTGGAAGATGGATGGCTGAGGAGATGTATAAACAATGTTTTTAAATGAGGTTAAAGGAGATGCTTTGCGTATAGAGGCAGGTATGGGATTCCAGAATGATGTGGCACGCAAAAGGATTTTTTAAAGGATAATGTTCTACGGTGAGAAGGAAAATAGAGATTAGTGGGCTGGGATCGTGGTTAAACGAATTCACCGATGAACAAGGAATGAGTAGGTCAAGAATGTAGGATAGATTTATGGTATTGAAAGTGCGAAATAAGAATACTCCCATGAAATACTGTCACTGAGAAACTGAATTGAGCCATGTGATAATTTTTTTTAGAAATTTATTCATAGAAATTCGCAACTGTATTGATTCATAACAGCTAATAAATGAGATAAATAATTGGTTAAAACACATGTTGGTCCTGCTAGAAAACTTCACATTGGTAGCACTCCAATGTATTATTTATGGTAGGAAGTCCTTTGGTGAAGATTTAATTTTAATTAAAAATTTAAATTTTTATTCTAAAGCCTATATTATTTAGAAAAAATGTCGATAGGATAACGAATTAAATCCATTAGTCCTCTAATGAATCATAACTCATATTGTATAAAGCAGTGGTTCCCTACTAGTGGTCCGCAGACGATGTCCAGGGGGCTCGCGAAATGTCATTGGGAAATATATATATATATATATATATATATATATATATATATATTTTTTTTTATAAACTTCTTTATTCGAATCAAACCACAGACATATTACAGTGCAAGTAGAAGTCACTATCCCACTAAGGCGAGCCCGTGTGTGGGAAAGGAGTTCACCTGCGGCAATTCAATAAAAGTACAATAACAAATAGTAACAGTACACAGTATGATACAATACAATACTTAAATAATATAACACAATTTTATAAAGAAACAGTAACACACTATACAACAACAAAAATTATATAATACATAAGAAATACAAAATACAATTACAAAGAAACAGTAACACACTACACAGCGAATTTCAGTGAATTTTAATTCTTATAACGTAAAATATTTGTGAAGCATTGGGTTTCAATAAGAATCACACACACTACACGGACAAATTTAACATTCAAAGTGATATAATTGCTTGGGTTTACTGACAGGTTCCTGCTACTGCACAATAACAGCCATAAAATTAATCATTTTCTAATATTTCGACAATCATTCAATAGAGATGTATGATGTGCCATAGAAGATAATGAAAAATATTTTATTTCTTTATGAGTATTCGAATAAATACCTTCTTGTATAAGTTTGAAATTGTATGTTATTTTTATTCATTTAACGTCATTTTATGCTACTTTGGATATCGGACGATGTTAAAGTGAAAGTCTTAAATTTGGCCTATCCAAGTTTAATTAGTTCAACTTTCTGTCCGGCCCACTATTTTACTTTTCCTCTGTGCGATGGCATAACGAAGGATTTTCATTCCTTTAAAAATCCTAGTACTATTTGCCAGATTTAAAATTACATTATTGTTATTCAATGTTTCGCTAATTAATGTAAACTCCTAGAGCCTCTTTCTTTTTTGATATTTTTTTCATTTCCCCAACTATGTCTTTTCTAGGACATAGAGTTTCGGTAGAGGTATTTCGCACACAATGTACATGATTCGGTGTAGTCCACTAAAAATCGAAAAAAATATATAATATAATAATTTAGTTTATTATTATTTCTTGTCATTGAAATCATAATATGAAGGGGCCCCGAATCTTTTTTTGAGAACCACGATATAGAAGATAAAAAGTACAGTGAGCTATATGTAAACAAAAAAAATATCGTCATAATAAAAGATATCCAAATCTTTCTCAGAAGGAATAAGATTCAAATTCCCCACAAGAGAAGACTAAAACATCGTATGCTTACCACAAACCACCATCAATAATTTCTATAATGTGGTAAAACAAAGCTTCTGACTATCAGTACTGTAAATCCCATACTTTTTTGTGCAGCAATACGGTATAGAATAAAAAAAAATATTTTATTCCTCAAAAGAAGCTAATTAACTATTATTGAGCTAATAAATTAATTAACTAACTTTTCATAAAACTCATGAATGAAAATAAAAATATTGCAAATACGAAATAGTTAATAAATTTATAGATACTCCGACTATTCCTAAAGACACTTTCTTCAGTTTGATACTAATTTATTTTTGTTATATATATTCAAAGCATAAATCAATAAATAACAATTAATCTAACATAACAACTTCCCATTCTTCCTAATGTTCTCCGGTACTGATGGCCCTAGTGCTTGGAGCGTCGGTTCTGAAGGAAAATAACCTTGTAGATAATGGACTTCTAATAACCTTCGAGGTTCCCTGCTTGTTGTTTGTAATTTTACTGTCAGACCAGGGAAGCAATGACGCAGTAAATCAAAAATACCATTCTTCGAAGAAAATTATTACGGATTGATTGAGTTAGAGTTCTGACAGCGGGGAAGAAACTCGTCAATTCTATTGAGCAGATCTTAAATTGAAGGAGAGTATCAAGTTACAATACTAGAAGTAAAACTATAATATAATATATTTTTTCGAATTTCGTTTATTAAAGTTGAAACGCCCGACATTCCTCTGAGCTTTGCGGGTCCGACTTTCCATGAACTCATTTGCTGTTGCGATAGATGTTGTTTTTTCCTCCTCATAAATAGATTCGCTCTTGACGTAAACTATCAACAGTTAAATGGTCATTCTTGATGAATTAATTTATTTATGATCTCATTAAAACGTTATATATAACATGCACGATGCCGACAAATTTTGATTTACTCTGAATCAATCCATTATAAGTTAATATATATGTAATAAATTCACACCCAAGGTAGAGTAATCTTTGTGAATGAGAAAATACGTATTGTTATAATTTTTTTTAAGGTTTTTAAAAAGGTTAAAATGTCGATAATTTTTAGTTAGTTATGCTTTTGAAGTAGCGGCGCACAGTAGGGCCGAATGGCCAAAAAGCAGAAAAAATTTGATATCTTGAAAACGAATTAGCATATAAACCTGGCTTGGTCTCATTCGACTCAGTCGAATAAAAAAGTACATCAAGTCCAACGGTGTTTATTGAAATTTTGATGACAATTACATAACTAATGCGAAAATTATGCATACAAATTTTGAAAATTTTCGAAATAGGTTGTACTTATGAAACTAGTTCAAAGAAGTATATTGTTGAGAGTATGTTGAAATTAAATAATACTTACCAATAAAAATTTAAGGAAGTTCAAAATAATGGAGAATTTCGTAAATAATTAAACGAGAGATTCAAAGTCAAAGCTTGCTCAAATTGAAAAGAAACTTACGGTTTCAAATTCAAGGAAATTATATTAACAGTTGCTTAGCTGCGTCACCGGTTTCCAGATTATTTTTCCTTGGTTCGGATCTAATGTTCGTAAAAAAAGGATCTGAAGTCTCTAGTAGCTTGTGAAGCACGTCTTCGTTAGTAGATGTACGATACATTTTCCGCGAGTTTCTGATCCTGATAGTCTTGGATCTTTGTAATAACTGGGATAATCGACTTCTGCACTATTTCAGCACCATCCCAATTTCGTCGTCAATATTAATTCACAATTATTTAATTTTACAAGTTCTTTAGAGGTTTTGTTTCCAGAATTCGTTCGCAATATGGTCAAGTAAATTCTGTAAAGGGACTATTGCGGATGTTTCATTAATTGACATATTTTCAGGGTAGCACTGTTTCTTTGAGAGGATTAATTTTTTATGACTTGGAAATACATGGAACCTAAGGTCTTTTAGCGTCGTTTGCCGAATTATCTCGTACTGTCTGGTATATTTATATCTGTATATTGTCTGGTCGGCCTGTAGAAATATAGCTAATGCTTGATCGGATGACAAAGCTTTGGGTTTATCGTGTTCTTCGTGTCTCGCAGCTGTTGATCAATGCAGCTTTGTTCGCACGATGCTTGAAGACTGCGTATTTTACTCCTCTTGCTTTTACTTGGTCTCTCAGCGTTTCCTATGGATTTGTCGTCTGGTATGTGGAAAACATATTCATTTTCTATCCACCCGCTGAATATTTTTCTAAACCTCGCCCATCTCGATTTATCTTGTTTGCTTTTTTATTTAAAGGAGGCAAAAAATTCTTACTTAGAGCTGTCACCATCGTAGAAATGTTTTCCTCGTCAAGTTCAGGGTGATTTCGTTGAAGAAATAAGTCGAAGTTTGTACCACCCCACAAGCACTCACACAAATCGCGGTGTTAAATTTTGATAGAGCTCATGGCTAGAAAACTTTAGCAACTACACTCAACTGGTATTAAAAGTGTTTTGACATGGGGACATGTATTGTCTGAATTGGGTAAACAAAATAGTGCAACAAACAAAGGGGTACTCTAATCCTTTCTTTTCTTTGCGGTGTTATGATCAGATAGGCGGATACAGGCAGATGATTTTTGTACTAATCTTTATTTTAGCACGTCTATTTTGAGAAAATACCTTCCCCGTCCTGGAGGAAGCCGGAGCTTTTTTTGTTGCACTACCTTTTCAGAATTTTTACTGTAGTTCGTAACTTTGGTCTGGTTACGTGATCAAAAATATGTTTTTGACCAATTCGTCTTATGTGTGGTATATTAAAACATCTTAGAACAGGAATAAAACATTAGAATTATTTCACTATTTTTCCCAGTTATACAGGAAACTCTGAAAGTTAAGTGTAATTTAAGCAAAACTTCCACTATCTTGACTTTAAGCCTCAATAAATGGGGCTAAACATTAGTCTGGATGAAATTTGAGCTATATCTAGAAGCAGTAACTAATGTACAACAGAAACACGAGCCAGATGAACAAAACAAAAAATTTCGAAAAATCAAAATCGTTGTCTTGTGGATAGTGTACTAGTCTACAGTTCTACAGGTTACTTCTTTAAGATGACCCAAAATATTTGAAAAGCTAACTATTACCCGTCAAGCATATTAATATCTAATTCTACTACAAATATAAATGTTACTAGTTTCATACTTTTGTCTTGAATGACTATTTATATTACTTTGTAATCAAGTCCTGATATGACTGAGAATGATACTTATTTTTCCCAGAAATACCAGAAGTGAGAGTTCACACAATTTTTTTGTTTAATTTAATTCTTTATTATTTGACCTATTTCTCATTTTCGTATTTTTTACTAGTAAACTATTGATGTTTTCTTTAGATTTTTGGATTAACAGCTTAATATTTCATGTTTATTTTTTACATAAAAAGAAAAAAAAAATCCTCCCATTATTAACTTGTAAAATTCTGCAGTATTTCTCGCTTCATGTTATGTTGAGATGAGGAGAAGTAGAGAAAACTGTTTTTTTTTAACTTTTGTGAATATCTGAAAAACTATTGCAAACTATTTAAATGTTTTGCTGATATACCAAGTAACTGAATACATAACATAACATATGGACTTAGGCCCCACAGATTTATAGTTCAAAAAAAAAAAAAAAAAAAAAAAAAAAAAAACCTGCAAAAACTGCAATACTTTCAGGAAAAAATTAAGACATATAACGAAAGCTCCTTGGTAAGTAAAGAACAAAACCCTACTTACGGACTTATAACAACAATTGACCAACATATACGAACTCTCTTTTCCTTGTAAACTGCACGGATACTTCAATGGATTTATAAACGACTAGTCAATAGCTGAAATGCCTGTTAGAAGCAGGCTGAAATGAAGCTGGATGAGAGACCTCCTTTGCTAAATTTAAGCCTTGGAAAGAATGCTGTTGGACACTTTCCTTCCCCAAAGCTATCATTTCTGCTGCTGAAGTTTTTTAAAGCACATTAGCTTAATGTTGGAAAATTCTGGCAGGTGCGAATAGAAAAATATGGAGAGAAAAAAAGAAGCACTTTTAAAATGTGTATATAATCCACACCTATACACTAATGGTAATGGTGCAAGCAGCTTACAGCTATATAAAGTAATGATTGCACTCACCCATTTTCTGGAAATAGCGAAAAAATATAATTTTTTTTCTTAACCCCATAAAAAGGCCTTTGTTTGAATGCATCTTACGCACTTTAAGAGGGTTCTGATGTGTGGGTCTGGGATGGAAGATTTGGCAATTATCTTTCATGTCTTGTGATAGGGCTCACCAGTCGTTTGAGTCAGTCAGTCAGTTTTACTCAGTCTTGGTCGAGGGTTTGTACGATGTTCTGCCAGCGTTGTGGTCGTCCTGTCGGCCTTACTGTGTTAAATAATGGGTTAGTACAGTACTGGAGGCTATAAAAGAATTTGATATGCCTACGTCAGATAAAGTCTGTCACTGTCGGGAGTTCCAGGGTGGTGTGCAGTAATTCCGTTTTTGTTCTTATTTATAATATTTTAATGAGGCATAAATCTTAAAACTTCTTGCTTATATTTATAACAACGAGAATAAAGTTTCTTCAATATCAGTTCAGTTTAAATTTAAACTAAATTTACCTTCTAAACTAAATTCTATTTATAATATTACGCAAAACCATTGCTCTGACTGTTATTCTCCTGTAGTCCCGTTGACTCCAGGACGATGAACGGAAGACGATTAGGGCAGCTCATCAGGAATTCCCAGCGGTGGGATAGTGAAGTGACCTTGTCCTAGCTGTTTCAGTTGCTCTTGTGAAAACTGCGGCCAACATACCGTGACCAAAGAACAAGTCGATTATATTTCGGCAGCAAATCGACTACCTTTGTGAGGAAAAAAAGTTGTGATAGCCTGGAGGAAAACCAGTCATTCCAGGTGTAGAACGAAGTATAATAACTGGATATATATAATTCACTGAGAAGAATTACGATTTTTTTTTTCCCTCTTCTAATTCCTGTTGTTATTCCGGTAATAACGTATTTCATGGTTAATATGCCCATCGTTTTACCTAAGAACAATTACAAAAATTATGCATCTCATTTAAACTATTAGTTAGTAAGAGAATTTCGATCCTGTAGATCAAACATCCGTAAAAAACAACAACAATTTAGTAAAATTTGATGGATCAGAATGAAATTACAACAATAAGAATAACTTTTCACAGCATGTATTTTTTATATTCTCTGTAGTTGTTGGTAATTCCTAAATTTAAACTATCGTTTTAGTCAATTAATTCCCTGAGTTTATGTTTCATTATCTTGAAAAGTCAATACAATTGAATTTTTATGGGAATATTTTCTATTATCTCTAGTATTTATAGCCTGTAACTATATTCTGTTACATAATCTGAATACATTATCAGATTTAATCAAATTAAATGTTAACGCCATTTCTTACTTCATTATTTCTTATTGTAATAAAAAAATTATTATTTAGTGTCTTGAATTGATTTATTAAGTTTTTAACGAATTTATGAGCTATAGCTATTCAGGGAGAAGTTAGTTCAGGGTGCAGTCAAAAGAACACAATTAAGTTTACACTTAATTGTGTGTTCTTTTGACTGCACCCTGAACTAACTTCTCCCACTCACTCACACAGTCAACCATTCTCACTTTACTATAGCTATTCTGGATTAAATGACCTGAATACTTCATCATTTTAATTTCAATGTCACTATTTATTTGATTACATCTGATCTCATTTTTTAAAATATATAAACAATCACCAAGTGTTATATAACAACAACAAGTATTCGATGAGTGCGAAGAAGTAGCCCTCGTAATCAGTAGTGAAGAACTTAAATATATGAAAGAAAAAAGAACACAGATTACTCGAGGAGACTAGATGTCAGTGAGTGGGTATCGCAGTTTACTGAGTATCGCAGTTTAAGCACCGGAGCACTATAACCACAGAGGATAATATTACCAGAGAAGAAGTTATAAAAATCTTCCTATGCTGTTTTCCCTATAATGAAGGACAGAATAAGATTTCTGATGAACAAACGCATGATGCAATCTACAAAGACCTCCGAATTCCAATAGGGAAATCAGAGTGAAAGAAAAAAGATAACTGGCCTGGATTTGGTTGGTGAATGATTTTCAGGTTTTATGAGTGCTGGAGAAGTGCATCTGATGAAATGTCTGAGTGATGGAGAACAGTGATAGATAAAAGACTAAATTTTAGGGACGAAGGTTAACTTTTACCTGTAATTAGGAGTAATTTTTGGTTTGGAGGAGAAATTAGGGCAATGATAGTTTCTAACAGCATTAATAAACCAAATTGTAAATATGTTATAACTAATTATATTTATTAAACTAAATAAGTATTATCCTTAAACAAGCCAATAATATTTTTACCGTGTTAATTTTTGTGGAGGAAGGAAGAAATATTTTCCCTTTCTCCCTTCTTTTATTCATATTGGATATGTTAAAAGAGAAGAATAGTGTAAAGTACATAGCATCATCGGATGATGATAATGAACTATTTTCTGTAGTAATAACAAAAAAAAAATGATATATTTATTGATATTTACAACTGTTTAATGAAATACATTTGGTAAATGTGATACAAGATCTACTGTCATGAATCAAACAGTTTTCAAATCAAAACCCCATCTGATTAAGCAATAAGGGTAAATGTTTCGTTTGTCTTATAATATTATACCCTCTGCATTCGATTTTGCAGTTTGAAAAAAACAGGAAAACGCCTGGCTGCACTGTACCGAACAGTTTTATCTTTCAAATGAGATAGTGTTATTATGTTCATAGCAGTTTTTCTCTAACATTATCAAACTGATGTAATCTATGGCATTGTGGTTCTGAATTGAATTGCGCAATCGAAACCTTGAAAATAAATAAATACTCAGTCAATTCGGAAACGTGTCTTACATCTTTCATTATCTGACCTCCTCCATATTGCCACAGGTTTTGTTTAATTCTGAAGACCTGTCTATGGAAGCATTCCTTAAGCATTCGTACGGATTTATATTCTGCAACAAAAAACGTAAACAAAATTGAACGTTTTTGCTTCAAGTGATGGTTGGATTTGAAAATGATAAAGCAGAGATTTCTCCATCCTAGAAAACGTTGTAAAGGCATTTTATTTTCCTTATATACATGCATGTAAAAAGCGAGCTGTTTGGGGTTAGGATTTGAGAGGAGCAGAAAATCTTTAGTAGTTAAATCAATATTGATCTATCAAGCCCATATTGATCTAATATTATTGTTTTAACAATTACAGTCGTGGTCATAGAATTGTATCACCTATGCTTTAGTTTCTTATAGTAATGAATTTGATCCAATCGAATATTTTTGTTTTGGTCTACTTATTAATATCATACCCAAATGAAATGAAAAAAAAATCTGGTGCGGGCAACACACGACCTTTCCTTTTTAGAATTGATTTAAAAAAATTTCAAATACAGTAACAGATAAAAATAAGTGAAACCATTAAAGAATTAGTTAACTGGAAACATGTGCTTTATTAAAAAATCAATTATACTATTAGCTAAAATAATCACTTAGTTTTATCGGCTTTTCATCACTCTCTATTAACTTTTAAAAGCTTCTCTCTATGAGCTATAGCTTTATCTATATATATATATATATATATATATATATATATATAGCTCTGTATGAGATAATATATTTTTTCTAAAATCATTAGCTTTCCAACGGTATATTATACATATATATTACTGCTCTAAATTTAAAAAACAAAAATTGCATTAAAAAAATATTTTTTCAGGTATCGAATTCATTCAATTCATATATTTACCTGTTTTTTATCAGTGGTAACAAGATAATATAGTTATTTTTATATAATCAACAAAATTAAAGGTTCTTTAGAGGAAGAAAATATCGGCATTTAAGTCCTGCCAGACTATTTTAATCAGAATGAAACCTCCATGATATTAAAGCCTATTGAATTTTACATCGATATAGCGAGTTTAATCAAAATCGTCTGAACCGTTTTTGAGAAAATCATAAAAAGGTGCAATATGCGTGGTATAAAGTGGTTCTTCTGGTGAGCGGATTTTGATGAAAATGTTTAAGTAACATCTTGGGTGTATAGTTGTCTTAAATATGAAATATCAGTTTCATAGGACTTTTCGTTTCCGCCCGGGAGTTACCACACACACACACACACACGGACCTTTTTTAGGGACTTGGTTATTTGGACTCAGGGGACCCTAAAACGTGTATTTCCGTTGAAACATCTGGAATTCAGAAATTTTCGCGATCGCAATACTTTCCCTTACTATATATTGTAAGTGAATGTAATAGCGTTCCTTAGTTCTTGGCTAGTATTTTGAACTAGTACCTGAATACAATTTTTAATTATGTCGAATTCTAATCATTTTGCTATCAGAAACAATTAACATTGTGATATTACATAAAATAGAACAATTTTCAAGAAAAACATTAGCGACAAAAATCAACAGAGGTTATTATGGTTTTGAAAATTAATATTATGATTAATTTTACGATAGAACTTCTATATTTTTTCATTGGTTTTATGTGCTTTTCTTTAAGTTTCAATATAGAGTACATTATTCGCTAGGTTACTATGTATCTATGTAAATCACATATACTCTTCTGCGGAGAATTCACCAAGCAACAAATTCACCAATTAATGTCAATATTAATATTTCATTTAATTTTAACAATTGAGCTCACTAAAGCATAATTAATGAATGCTTATATGAACAAAAATACTTTTTTTTTTTAAATAATATAATTATTAAAACAAATTACACATTCTAAGTCTCACTTATATTAAAAGAGTAATATATAGATAGAGATTAAAATTATTTTAGTAACAGGAATGCTGCCATTGGGTATTTCTTCTTCAAGTCTGTTTCATGTCATTTTTCTTTTATCATATTTACTTGTTGTATTATGAAGTGCAGTTGTAAATTTCAATAAATGATGTTAACAAAAAAAATATTTTGAGGTTACCATCTACTCATCACTACTTATGTTAGCGCTAACTTTATTTTTTTTAATTAGGAACTATTTAGAAAAGCTCCTAAATGTAAAAAAAACTGCAAATTATTGCACAATGGCTTATTATATCCGAAAAAATGTATTAGAGTATAACTGTTTATTATACAGACAATTAACTAATATGAAAAGATATAAATTAATAAAAGGAAAATGCCCCATCAACACGGCTAATTTCAAAACGGTATATCTCTTTTGTTTTGTTGCAAATTCAATTCTATACCGAATTAAACTAACAACTAACTAGTTTGATATCCATTATATATATTCGTATTCCATTATATATATTATATATCCATTATATATATTCGTGCAGCGAACAGACCGATTTTTTTTTATTCGTATTTAGGTTCTAGGTATCTTGAAACGTGAGCCCTCAAATTTTGAGGGGGATACTTTTTTTTTTTTTGCCCGATTACAAAAGTTCATTATTGAAAATAATAAACCAAAAGCATTTATACTAGACTTCTTTACCTTTAATGTTCATTGATATAATTCAAATTAAAATTCCTGATTCCTGAACACCTTACATTTTTTCTCAATCATCAATAATAACCGAGTTATCAGGGAATTACTTCTCTTATAATTTGTCATTTAAAAACATAGATATATTTTTTTTGTCTTTGTTTATCGTTTTTTACTGATAAACAGTTTAAAACTGTGTTCATACTTTTTTCTATCTTCAAAAAGAACTTAGTTATGGGACTATAAATGGGTGAAATTTCAATTTTTTTCAATAGCCCGAAATAGATCTTTCTATCTACCTTTCACTCCAGATTACCAGTCCGCCCAAAACCTACTTGTCCACAACCTCTCATCACCTTTTGTTCCTGATCATCCTCCGAAGCGGCTGAAAAGGCGATGGCTTCGAGATCTACTTATCTGAATAAACTCTGAAGTGCTAACACTGGGTAGTTTCTTCTCACGCCTACCATGCCCATATCTCAACATTCATTTTTACTTAATGTATTTTTTTTGTTAATACAGTTGTAAATAACGCTATAATATTTTTTTTCTTTTCATTGTTTCAATTTTATAATTAATCGTGGTGTAATAATTCTAAAACGCTTTAAAAAAATTTCTCCGATTTCGAAAATAACTAAGTAACAAGCTTACATATAGGCTAAATTTCAATTTTTTATTTTTTTCTACGTCGCAGTGTCTTGATCCTAAGACTCTATACAATTTTTTCTCCATCTTCAAAAATAACTGATTTAGGGGAGTATTTGTGAGTAAAATTTCATTTTTTTTTTCTTTTTCCTTTTATAATTAATCCCTTTTTCCTAATATTTCACTTTCGTGAAGAAAGCTACAACTAAGCTACATTTTTGCAATTGTAATTTCATACTTTTTTACTTTCACTTACTACATATAGTAAGGAAAAGTATTGTCTGTATATTGTGTATTGAAAGAAAAAAGGTCTGTGTGTGTGTGTGTGTGTGTGTATGTGTGTGTGGTAACTCCCGGACGGTAACGGTAAGTCCTATGAAACTGAAATTTTATATTTAAGACAAATATTCGCCCGAGACGTTACAAAACGTTTTTCATCAAAATGAGCTTACCAGAAGAGCCACTTTATACTATGTGCATAACGTATTTCGATTTTATTTAAAACAGTTCCGACGATTTTGATTAAACTCGCTATATCGATGTAAAATTTAATGGGCTTTAACATCATGTAGGTTTCATTCTGATTAAAATGGTCTGACAGGGCTTAAATATTTTAAATTTTCTTTCTTTAAAGTACCTTTAATTTTGTAGATTCTATAAAAATAACTATATTATCTTGTAACCATTGATAATTAACAGCTAATATGCAAGTTGAGCGAATTTGATAAACAACTAAAGGAGAAAACTGAAAAAATATTTTTTTAATGCAATTTTTTGTTTTTGAACATAAGAACAGTAATATAGACGTATAATATACCGTTGGAAAGAGAAATATTTTAGAAAAAATATTATCTTATACACAAGCTTGTAAAAGTTAATAAAGATTGATAAAAAACCGATAAAACTAAGTGATTACTTTAGATAACATTATAATAGAGTTTTTAATAAAACACATGTTTCTATATTAATTCAATTTAATTAATTCTTTAATAGTTGCTCTCATTTTTATTTCTAACGTATTTGAAAATTCTTTAATCGAGTTTTAAAACGGAGGTAAGTGAAAGTCGTGTGTTGCCCGCACCAGATTTTTTACTCATTCGATTGTAAGCGTAGCTGAGTCATTCCAAGATAATAAGTTAAAAAGAGCGAATCAAATAGTTGTTTTGGTTTATATTTTAATCTATTTAGTCTATATTTTTATTTAAGAATTATTTGCGGAACCTTTATATCTCCTAAAATACAGTCAATGCACTCCCAAGTCATCTCTCTGTTATTATTGTTTTAAAGAATAAGGAAATTCTCTGTTAAAATAGCTGTCAGGAGAATCATCCTTGGCTGTAGACCAAACCGGTTTTTAAATTTTTATTTTTTTAAATACTCTTTCCTGTAGGCATTATCATTATGAGTCTAGCGAACGCGCGTCGATGATCGAGGTTTCGGCCCAGAATTTTGTTCAGTGGACTAAATGATTCTTTTACGACAATTGTTATATAACTATATAATTATATTCTTTTACACTAATCTCAATTTATAAAGGTTATTTGATTATTATAATAGTTACATCTAGATAATAAATTATATTTATTTTAAGTATAATATTTCTCATTGCACTTATAATATACGTGGCGGTCGTGAAAAACTAGATAACTCGAGTTATATCAAAAATGAGTTTACCCCTCGTATCGCTCCCTCAGACCGTCTCCACGTCGTGTTAAATTGGTTAAAGAAATTTCTTGGTGGAAGAAATTTCAGGTTGAAAGAAAGCTGTATGTTCATATATGTTAATTACCCTATTTTGGGTATTACGTAAAACTATAAGTCGCTCCCCTGTAAAATGAAAGATTTTGACTTAGCCACTTATTCAAGATCGCCAATAATATTATTATTAATCTAAATCAAGTCGCAGAAACTAACTCGTAAAAGAATAAAATCCTAAATAGATATTGACAGGCATGTATATCGTTATAATGTAGTATCAAAGTTTTTAATCGATGGTAAGCGTGGTTTCAAAGTATTATAATTCAAATTTTATACTAATATCCAGAAGGTAAATATCTTTCCTGCAAGTGTAACAGAAATGACCAAACTTTAAATGTATCTGCCTCACCTCTGGCATAATCTAAAACATCTTTTAGCTCTTCTTAATTTAATTTAGCTAATATATTTTTGAAAAACGTCAAAGAGCAAATTAATGGCATTAAAATGTTAATTTCTTTACTTTCAGATATATCATGGTTAAGTGGTGCATATTCTTATGTTGGGTGTTGGTGGCGATCACCTCAACAAATGGCCAGCTATATTTAAACAGAACCCTGAGGCAAACTGGTATGAGCATTTATTATATGTTTTCTTGTTTTATTTATAACTTACTCGACCAAGGTATAATATTTTATTTTTAATGTGTTACTACTGAATTATGTATCAATCGACAGATACTTCCGGCAATTACATTTTAAGATGACAATTTAGGAGAGAGGAACATTATTAAAAAACACGAATATAAAGTTTTGTGTGACATCCTATCTAACAATCCAACCTTTATTTAGGTTCAGCTTACACCTGTTGTACAGGCCATAGACGCTTTGACATCTGTCTCGCATGGACTCCTCATCTAAGTCTGAAATGAATTATAGATTCCATAAAATTGAGCTTTGGATTATAAATCATGAAACGAAGTTATTCAATACTCCTTCAGTTCAGATTTGACCCGAAGTAATACATGTATTTCGGGGTAAGTGGGATATTCTGATTTCATTCATTTACGAAAATGTATTATGAACAGTAATTATTTCTATAAATGAAATAACAAATAAGGGGAAAATGTACAATTAAGTATATTATCAAATTAAAGTGAATAGAAATGTGGAACAAGAAGATATAAAAAAAATTAAAATTCAATGCTAATGGTGAATGTTCTTTGTTTTATTAAAAGGCCAAGGGAATCAATGAGATATAGTGTCCGTTGGAGTAGAATGAATGAAGGATTCATGACCCAGGGTTATTTTTTAAATTTAAGATAACTTCCTCTATCTGCTCCACCGTGTTTATTAACTATTGATGTTTCTTGGTGGTCGAAATCATATAGTTCACTGAAATAGCTTTTCCATGTTTTATTTATTTCCTGTTGTTCGTCCATTAGTGAGAAATGCATTAGTGCCCGATCTATGCAGAAATTTACTCGGGAATAGAATCATTGACGCAAGGAGTGAATTTCATTGTAAACTCCTGTGGTATTAAATCCATCAACATTCTTAATCGTTACTTTCAAATCATCTTTTTTTCTTTTTTTCTCTTGTGGCACGGTATCTTGGTCGCTTTTCTCTTCTGTTTGTTGTACTACTATTTCTTCTCTGCATTATCTTCATATGAGCCTTCTTTTCTTTATATCCGGAGACTTGGCATTCCAGATCAAATCAGCGCCATTTTCTAAGATTCAGTTCTTCTCCAATCGTTTCCTTCACAGCCATTATAGGAGACAGGAGACATTATTTTATCCCAGTGGTTCCCAATGAATGTTCAGGGGGTCCGCGAGATGTCATTGGAAAATAATTGTAATTACCTTAACATAAAATATTTGTGAAGCCTTGGCTTTTAATAAGAACCAAAAGTTTTACACGGACATATTTAAAATTCTCCGTGATAAGATTGCTTGTGTTTACTGACTAGGGCCTTCTACTGCACAATCACAATCTTAAAATTGGCCTTTTTCAAAAATGTCTAAAATAATGAGCTTAACGGGCAGATGTATCGCAGAAGATAATGAACAATATTTGATTTCTTTATGAGTAATCGAATATGTACCTTAATCTATAAGTTTTAAATTTTAGGTTTCTTTTATTCACTTATGGACATTTTATGCTACTGTGGGTATCGGACGATATTAAAGTGAAAGTCCTAAATTTTGTTTCTCTAGGTTTCATTAGGATGGGAATCTTAATCGAGTACCTGACTTAGCAAGGCTCTGAACTACCATTTTACGTTCCCTTTAAAGGACAGCATAATAACGAAGGATTTTTCGATCCTTTAAAAAATTGTAGGGCCATCTGCCAGGTTTAACAGTAACTTTTAATTATTTATTTAAGTAGACCAGTAAAAATCTAAATATATATCTGATATTTAGGATTTGTGGGTCCTTGCTATTGAAATGAATGTATGAAGGGGGGAAAAGATTTGTTGGGAACCAGTGTTTTATCCTATTTATTTAGTAAGGCTTCTTCTACTGAGCTGTTTCTCACATATTCTTTAAATAATGATTTTTGATCTTATATGTTTTGCTACGATTAGCATTTTCCCCCTTCTGACTGTTCATTGTTCTTATAATGAGATGGCTAAGATACCCGACCGACCCTCTGCATCTCCTCATGACGTCATTTTCATGCCAAGTTTCGAAAATGAAATGACCATTTTGGCCTTGTTATCTGGCGAAGTCCAACTTCGTAGGTGTGTTAGCTTGTGCTGAAAAGTGCTACTTGCTATTTTCATAGTCTTTGCAGGTAGCGAAATCTAGATATGTTGTCATTACTTATTTTTTGATAACTATTTCTTCCATCTTTTCTGTTTCTTAAGATAGTTTACATCGTATTAAGGACTTATTTATTCGTTTGATATAAGAAAAGTATAATTAATTGGGACCACTCTTATAACCCATATAATAAAGGTTATTATTTGCATATAATAAAGGACACCAATACACATATAACATATGTAACACCAATAAGGACAAATAGCAGTGTGCTATGAAATAAAATGAAGGGTGAAATATGATATAGCAATTATATAATGAAAAAAATAAGTCTTGAAAATGGGGAAACAGCCCCGAAACGTCGACAAATATGAAAAACTTATGAAATAAAGTGATTAAGTGAGAAATGGAAGGCAATGTGTACTCTTTTAAATGTTTATAATAAAGGACATGTTTTCATTGTTTCAACTGGTTAAAAATATTTCAAGCTACAAAATATCTGTTCGTTAAGTATATATTTATATATTTATAGGTCCATCTTGCCAAACACCGGACAAAATCCAAGGTGTCTGCGTGAATATCCGTAGTTGCCCGGCACTATTGGATTTACTTAAGAATTCACACGATCAACCAGGAGTAGTGGAATTCTTGCGTAGGTAAATACTTATTTTATAATAATTTTATATATTTTAAAATTAACTTATTAATAAGCTCCTTATTATATAAATTTCGTATTAAATGTATGTTATATATTTATGGTTCAACATGAGTTCTCAGTTGAAGGAAAGGTTTTTAAATTTATTTTATACGTTTTATTTATATTTTGTATGTGTACACATGTATTAATAATTGACCGTTGAGAGATTTATGATGAAATTAATCTGAGTGGGGGTCAGTGAAAGAGAAACAATCAAAAGTGTTTAACTGTTTATTGTCTGCCAACGTTTCGATCCCCATTGTGGGTCATCATCAGGGCTAACAAAAATACAAAAGGAATAGAATGTGTGTATAACATTAAAAACAAATATTTGAAAGAAAAATTGAAAAGAATATATAGAAAAAAAAGAAGATATACAAATTATTAAAAATTATAGCATTAAAAACAATATTTTCTTTACTACTGAGTTAGAGGATGTAAATATCTAAAACATAAACGTAGAAATTGATGGGTAAAGAAATCGAGTAACTAAATTATAATGATCTTAGTATACTAATGAAAAGGTTTTAGAGAACAAATTATGACTTAAGAAAAAGTTAAGATAATTTAACATATACATATGGAGTACAATAATTTCAATATGCACTATTCCGATCATCAAACCTGTACTTTCTTTTTATTCTTTAGGGACTTTAGTCCCAGGACGTTAAAAACTTTTTTCATTTTCATTTTCACTTAAAATAGAAAACATTAAAATCTGAAATAAAATATGTACAAATATCATTTCTATGTGAGGAACAATATGATGGAAAAGGTGTGATGTTAGGAGTAGAAATAGAAAAATAGTGAAAGTCTCAAATAAAATACGTACCGATTTTATGCACCAGATCACAAATATCAATAATTAAGGATTAGGGCGCTAGATGAGAGAAAAAGACAAAATAAATTTGGCGGAAACAGTGGCATTGAAGTAAAAAAGTGAATTTAAAATTTAAATGCTCGTCGAGATATAAGCATAAGCCATTTGGTTTTAAAATGGTAGCCGATTAAGTATGTTTAATGTCCGTTACTCGGTTACTTGTGGTGATAAAGAAAAGCATTTATTCAAATCTACAAGCATATACCAATCATTTCAACTTCTAAGTACATATATATGAGTTGAAAATATACTTGAGCAAATGTCATTGGAAATAAATACATAATATTTCTAATATTAGATAATTATGGTCGTTATTAATATCGTTATAAATAAAATGAAATAATAAATAACACCATGTTAAAGTATTTTAATTTTTTTCCTTCTTCTTCAGTTCGAAATGTAATCCAGATGTCTCCTCTGATGTTTGCTGTAAGCTGGAACAAGAGTACCGCATGTTCATGTCCCCTCCAGAATGCGGGAAAACATTCGTAAACCAACAGCCAAGAATCGTCGGAGGGCAGCCAGCTGAATTAGGTATAGTATTGTAATTATAATTAATTTTTATTATCAGCAAATGTTTTATGTAATATTTTTACCGATTACGCTGACAAAGGAACATTAATATCAAGAAAACAAGAGGAGATATAGCATTTCCAAGTCAATTGTAACCTTTTCCAAGTCAAACGTAACTTTTTTCATTTCAAATTTAACCTTTTCCAAGTCAAATGTAACCCTATCTATTTCAAATGTAACCCTTTCCAAAGCAAATGTCACCTTTTCCATTTCAAATGTTACCTTTTCCAAAGCAACTGTCACATTTTTCTTCACTTCTAGCCGTTATATTCCGTTTTATTTATTATGATAAATAATTAGTTTAATTAAAATTATGACTTTTTTAATAATTTTGTCATATCATATCGCCATTTTTTTTGTTTTTTAGATATTTGATATCAAGTTTTTTTTTTACGAGTTAATATTTAAAAATACTGATTATCGTCTATTCAGTTTTAAGATAGTTATTGATTTTGAGTTTTTAGAGCATTTGGTAGTTTTTGGGAATAATTAATGTGTTTTCGGGTATTATAATTACGTTTTTCGAGCTGTATTTTTTATCGCTCGCGTGCATGTTAACTCGCATTAACTTTTAATGTTTTTAATTGATATAGGAGTTGATAATTGTGTTTTCGGGTCTTGTGATAACATTTTTAAACTGTTTTTTATAGCTCACGCTTTTTTTAACTAAAATTTACTTTTTATATTTTTTATTGATATAGGGATTAATTAATGTGCTTTCGGGTGGTTATGATTACCTTTTTTGAGCTGTATTTAAAAAAAAAACAGTTTAAAAATGTTATCGAAAGACCCGAAAACACGATTATCAACTCCTATATGTATTTTTTTATCGCTAATGCGTATTTCACCTCGCATTTATATTTAATATTTTTTATTGTTATAGAGGTTGATAAATGTATTTTTGAGTCCTGTGATTACGTTTTGTAAGCTGTATTTGTTCAATTGTTCGCAATTCAAGTTGCATTTACTTTTAATCTTTTTATTAATGTAGGGATCTATACTTGTGTTTTCGGTGGGTTATAAAAAAAAAAAAAAATTTGAACTGATTATTCTATATACGCATTTCAACTTAGTGTTAATATTATTCTATGATTTGATAGAGTGTTCTTTTTTTTTCCTTTTTTTTTTTAGCTTTTCTGATTACGTGTTTTGAACGTGATGCGCTCGGGAATTTCTACTTACCGTAGATATTATAGAATAAATGCAAGTTGATATCCGCACGAGTGATGAAAAAAGCTCATAAATTTTTCATAACCCCCCGAAAACGCAAGTATAGATCCCTATAATAATAAAAAGATTAAAAGTAAATGCAAGCTGAAATGCGAGCGAGCGATAAACAAATACAGCTTACAAAACTTAATCATAACCACCCGAAAGCACATTAATTAATCCCTATATCAATAAATAATATTGAAGTAAATTCGAGTTAAAAAGAATTAAAAGTTAAAAGAGTTTTAAATTGAAAGTTTCGAGTTAAAAGAGCGATCAAAAAATAAAACTCAAAAAAGTAATTATAAGACCCGAAAACACAATTATAGATCCTTGAACAATAAAAAACATAAAAAGTAAATTTTAGTTAAAATAAGCGAGAGCGATAAAAAATACAGCTGGGAAAACGTAATCATAGCCCACCGAAAGCACATTAATTAATCCTTATATCAATAAAAAACATTAAAAGTAAATTCGAGATAAATGCGTGGGAGCTATAAAAATAATAAAACTCAAAAAACGTAATTATAGGACCCGAAAACACAATTATCAACCCCTGTATCAATAAAAAACATTAAAAGTTAATGCGAGTTAACATGCACGCGAGCGATAAAAAAAATACAGCTCGAAAAACGTAATTATAATACTCGAAAACACATTAATTATTCCCAAAAGCTACCCCTCCCCTCTAAAAACTCAAAATCAATAACTATCTTAAAACTAAATAGACGATAATCAGTTTTTTTTAATATTAGCTCGTAAAAAACAAAAAAAAAGGCGATAGGATATGCCAAAAGTCATAATTGTAATTAAACTAATTATTTTTCAATAAATAAATAAAACGGGATATTTAAGGCTAGAAGTGAAGAAAAGATGACAATTGCTTTGGAAAAGGTAACATTTGAAAAGGAAAAGGTGACATTTGAAATGGAAATGGTTACATGATTACCTTTTTTGAGCTGTATTTAAAAAAAAACAGTTTAAAAATGTTATCGAAAGACCCGAAAACACGATTATCAACTCCTATATGTATTTTTTTATCGCTAATGCGTATTTCACCTCGCATTTATATTTAATATTTTTTATTGTTATAGAGGTTGATAAATGTATTTTTGAGTCCTGTGATTACGTTTTGTAAGCTGTATTTGTTCAATTGTTCGCAATTCAAGTTGCATTTACTTTTAATCTTTTTATTAATGTAGGGATCTATACTTGTGTTTTCGGTGGGTTATAAAAAAAAAAAAAAATTTGAACTGATTATTCTATATACGCATTTCAACTTAGTGTTAATATTATTCTATGATTTGATAGAGTGTTCTTTTTTTTTCCTTTTTTTTTTTAGCTTTTCTGATTACGTGTTTTGAACGTGATGCGCTCGGGAATTTCTACTTACCGTAGATATTATAGAATAAATGCAAGTTGATATCCGCACGAGTGATGAAAAAAGCTCATAAATTTTTCATAACCCCCCGAAAACGCAAGTATAGATCCCTATAATAATAAAAAGATTAAAAGTAAATGCAAGCTGAAATGCGAGCGAGCGATAAACAAATACAGCTTACAAAACTTAATCATAACCACCCGAAAGCACATTAATTAATCCCTATATCAATAAATAATATTGAAGTAAATTCGAGTTAAAAAGAATTAAAAGTTAAAAGAGTTTTAAATTGAAAGTTTCGAGTTAAAAGAGCGATCAAAAAATAAAACTCAAAAAAGTAATTATAAGACCCGAAAACACAATTATAGATCCTTGAACAATAAAAAACATAAAAAGTAAATTTTAGTTAAAATAAGCGAGAGCGATAAAAAATACAGCTGGGAAAACGTAATCATAGCCCACCGAAAGCACATTAATTAATCCTTATATCAATAAAAAACATTAAAAGTAAATTCGAGATAAATGCGTGGGAGCTATAAAAATAATAAAACTCAAAAAACGTAATTATAGGACCCGAAAACACAATTATCAACCCCTGTATCAATAAAAAACATTAAAAGTTAATGCGAGTTAACATGCACGCGAGCGATAAAAAAAATACAGCTCGAAAAACGTAATTATAATACTCGAAAACACATTAATTATTCCCAAAAGCTACCCCTCCCCTCTAAAAACTCAAAATCAATAACTATCTTAAAACTAAATAGACGATAATCAGTTTTTTTTAATATTAGCTCGTAAAAAACAAAAAAAAAGGCGATAGGATATGCCAAAAGTCATAATTGTAATTAAACTAATTATTTTTCAATAAATAAATAAAACGGGATATTTAAGGCTAGAAGTGAAGAAAAGATGACAATTGCTTTGGAAAAGGTAACATTTGAAAAGGAAAAGGTGACATTTGAAATGGAAATGGTTACATGATTACCTTTTTTGAGCTGTATTTAAAAAAAAAACAGTTTAAAAATGTTATCGAAAGACCCGAAAACACGATTATCAACTCCTATATGTATTTTTTTATCGCTAATGCGTATTTCACCTCGCATTTATATTTAATATTTTTTATTGTTATAGAGGTTGATAAATGTATTTTTGAGTCCTGTGATTACGTTTTGTAAGCTGTATTTGTTCAATTGTTCGCAATTCAAGTTGCATTTACTTTTAATCTTTTTATTAATGTAGGGATCTATACTTGTGTTTTCGGTGGGTTATAAAAAAAAAAAAAAATTTGAACTGATTATTCTATATACGCATTTCAACTTAGTGTTAATATTATTCTATGATTTGATAGAGTGTTCTTTTTTTTTCCTTTTTTTTTTTAGCTTTTCTGATTACGTGTTTTGAACGTGATGCGCTCGGGAATTTCTACTTACCGTAGATATTATAGAATAAATGCAAGTTGATATCCGCACGAGTGATGAAAAAAGCTCATAAATTTTTCATAACCCCCCGAAAACGCAAGTATAGATCCCTATAATAATAAAAAGATTAAAAGTAAATGCAAGCTGAAATGCGAGCGAGCGATAAACAAATACAGCTTACAAAACTTAATCATAACCACCCGAAAGCACATTAATTAATCCCTATATCAATAAATAATATTGAAGTAAATTCGAGTTAAAAAGAATTAAAAGTTAAAAGAGTTTTAAATTGAAAGTTTCGAGTTAAAAGAGCGATCAAAAAATAAAACTCAAAAAAGTAATTATAAGACCCGAAAACACAATTATAGATCCTTGAACAATAAAAAACATAAAAAGTAAATTTTAGTTAAAATAAGCGAGAGCGATAAAAAATACAGCTGGGAAAACGTAATCATAGCCCACCGAAAGCACATTAATTAATCCTTATATCAATAAAAAACATTAAAAGTAAATTCGAGATAAATGCGTGGGAGCTATAAAAATAATAAAACTCAAAAAACGTAATTATAGGACCCGAAAACACAATTATCAACCCCTGTATCAATAAAAAACATTAAAAGTTAATGCGAGTTAACATGCACGCGAGCGATAAAAAAAATACAGCTCGAAAAACGTAATTATAATACTCGAAAACACATTAATTATTCCCAAAAGCTACCCCTCCCCTCTAAAAACTCAAAATCAATAACTATCTTAAAACTAAATAGACGATAATCAGTTTTTTTTAATATTAGCTCGTAAAAAACAAAAAAAAAAGGCGATAGGATATGCCAAAAGTCATAATTGTAATTAAACTAATTATTTTTCAATAAATAAATAAAACGGGATATTTAAGGCTAGAAGTGAAGAAAAGATGACAATTGCTTTGGAAAAGGTAACATTTGAAAAGGAAAAGGTGACATTTGAAATGGAAATGGTTACATTTGCTTTGAAAAAGGTTAAATTTGAAATGGAAAAAGTTACATTTGACTTGGAAAAGGTTACAATTGACTTGGAAATGCTATATATAGTAAGATTACAGTTCTTGAGAATGAAAAATTATAACACGATTTATTCTAAAGGATTCTATATAAATTTGTCTCCCTTATGAGCTGGAGAAACGTTATTGACATTTTGAAGGTTTCGAAGGTCAAATAGAAAACGATAATACAAATTATTTACTATTCGCTTAATTATCCATGTTTCATTATAAAAGTACGAACATATTTTAATAAGCATAATAACTATTTGTGCACTTCATCTAAATAATTATCAGGATTATGCTTTATTTCTTCAGATTTCTAAATTTAATAGTGAACTCTGTTGGGTAATAGGAGTAAGACTGATTTTTAAAATTTCATTCCTCACCCTATAATATTTTAATTATCTTATTTAATTTCGTCGGTCCTAGCTTCAATGGGCATAGGCCACCTATTCAAGTAGTTTCTGGCTTCCCGTACATCAATTTCCTAGGGAGACAATCTCCGTTGGCCCCACATGATCTAGATCACGCTCAGCCGTCAGGTTTTTCTCTCAAACTTAGGTTACCCACTTTATAGAGAATGGGTATGCCCCAAGGTGATTTCCATTTCACCGGGTCACCCCACGATCGAAATAACAGACTAAATAATTCTGCCTCAGCCGAGGTTCGAACCCGGAACCTAGAGAATAGAAGACTAGTGCTCTACCCATTAGACCACGTTGCTCCCGAATTGATATTTATAACACACATAATTTTATATTATAATAAAAGTTATAAAATACTACCGAATGAATTTCGAATAATCCACAATTCCTATTTAATTGAGAGGATCTTAAATTAACTATAGATCATCTAGATATATATATATATATATATATATATATATATATATATATATATATTTTTTTTTTTTTTTTTTTTTTTTGTGCTTTTCTTACAGAAATAACTTGATGTTTTTCAATTAATAATTAATATATGTATAAGTTATAAGATTGATTTATTTGTAGATTAATTTAAATCATACATGATTTCCTGTATTACTATGTTTACTTGCAGGTGCTTGGCCATGGATCGCTCTTCTTGGTTATAGAACGAAAAATTCACCAGGACCTTACTGGCAATGTGGTGGTACGCTAATCAGCGAGCGTTTTGTTATAACTGCAGCTCATTGCATCAAAGCTTCTGCATCCCTAAAACTGTAATTACAAAAAAAATATCTTATATGACTGATTTCACTATTATTGCCAATAGATTTTTTCAAAATTTATTGCTGATAAATTTCATCCAATGGTTTTAAATCTAATTGTTTTATACGTGTATATACATATATAATATATATATATATATATATATATATATATATATATATTATATATATTATTATATATTATATATATATATATATATATATATATATATATATAATATATATATATATATATATATAATATATAAAAATCTGGTGCGCGCTACAGGCGACTTCCTCTTATCTCAATTCTTAAAATTAACTTGAGAACTTTTCAATTAAATTTGAGTTGAAAAACGCTACAAATTATAACATCCAAATAATTATCACGATATAAATATTAGGGTATATAGCTTATACCGCATTATATATCTATTTATAGGCAATCAACTAATATGGAAAGCAATTAACTAATGATTATTTTTTTGTTTTGTAGGAAATATAATTCTCTATCAAATAGCGCTAACAACAGACAATTTTAGACAATTTGGAGCCCTCAAATTTTGAGGAGGCGATAATTTTGTTTTGGTCAATTAGGAAGGTTGATTATTAAAAATAATAAACTAAAAGTAAAAAACAAAGATACATTGAGTTTCGATGGAAACATTTGTTTTAAATTATTTAATCTAACAATTTAAATTACTACATACAACAATTACTCATTTTTATCCACTTTTCACCACACTTCATTACTTTATACAACTTTTTATGTAAGATAACATTTTTTCTAAAATCTCAAGCTTTCGGAATATTATACATGTTTATTACTATTCATATGGTAAGTTCGGGAAAAAAAAAATCTACCAAAAAATATGTCTGCAGTTTTCTCCATAATTGGTAATTAAATGCTTTCACATTGTGTATTTGACCATATTTTATCATTGCTAATAAGATGATATGGTTAATTTTTTCGAATCTACAAAGTTTACAGAAAGACTATTAAAAATATCGACATGTTAAATGTTAAATGTTTAAATTTAAAACCCTATCAGAATATTTCAAACACAATGGAACCTTATCGTCGGAGTGAAATTTTATAAAAGTTGTCGGGATGGGTTGTGTAGATTGTTGGTGTATCTAAGTATTTGGGACGATGGGTTCATGTTGTAAGTCAGTCTGTCGTGAAAATTGTTATAATATTGTGAGGCAGTATCCTTTTATTAAATCGATATGGCGACTTTAATCAAACTCAATAGACACGTTTTTGAACTAATCGTAAAAAGGCGCAAAGTGCTTGGTACAAAGTAGCACTTCCAGTAAACCGATTTTAGTGAAAAATTTGGTTAAACATCTCGGGAGTGCAGTTGGCTCAAATATGAAATTTCAGTTTCGTACGATTTTCATTTTCGTGCTTGACTTACCACATACTAACACACACACTGACCTTTTCGACAATTTGTACTCACGAGACCCTAAAACGTGTGTATCCATTGAAAAATGGATGATTCAAACATTTTCACGATCGCAATATTTTCGCTTACTATATATTTCATATAAGCAGAAGTGAAAGTAAAATTAGTTTGATTCCTATACCACCGTTACCTATATACCTCATAAAGAATATTAAAACAGAAATCATAATCTTCTGGAAGGTCATTAGTCGATTAACTTAAGGGACTATTAGAGGATAACTTAAGTTAACTTTTTTCGTTCTTTTCGCGAAGCAATATTACTTTCACTTACCTATATATAAAATATTGTATTTATTACTAATTTATTTACAATTGTTTTGACTTGTAAAATTGATATTTGCTATTCGGAAAAAATAAATATGTTGACTTTCAAATAATCGGTCTATTCAAACAATATCTACACCACAACCTCAAAAGTCATCGGGGTGGGTTGTATGGATTGGTGGTGCATTTAAGGGTGAGTTTATACTGCAGACTTATTGGGGGCTGAAGCGGTTCTATATAATCTAGGAACCCGCTACCACTTCAGCCCCCAATACGTCTGCAGTATAAACAGCCCCTAAAAGGTTTGGGCCGATGGGTTCATGTTGTAGTCAGTATGTCGAGAAATGTTTATAATATTGAGAGGCAGTATCCAAAACTGTGAGTAAGTCCAAGTCCATGTGAAGTAATTAATAATAGTAATTAATTAAATGAAGTAATTAATATAGTAAGGAAAGGTATTGCTAGTGTGAAAATTTTGGAACAAAGTTTCTACCGAAACTAAATTTAATTAATTCTTTATCCTCTTTACATTCACTTAGCTATATATTGCATCTCTAACTCTATTTAAAAATTCTTAAATTGATTCTAACAACGGAGGTAAGTGAAAGTTGTGTATTGCGCGCACCAGATTATATCAACAGAATAAATCCTCTTTCATTGTACGTCTACCGAAGATCTCAATTTCTTTCATTTTAATTAATTTATTTAATTTCATTGTAAGAAACATTGACATATTTTGAATCAGTACCAACAGCAAGAAATGTAGTAGTTACAGTAAAATACACTATACTGAAACTGAAAATTCTTAATGGTAAGATGACACGAGCATAATCAGGAAATGTTCCAATATTTTGATCTTGTATTGTATAAGCCTAACATGTAAATTCTCAATGTAAAGTAGTACATACAGTAGTATATACAGTACATTTGATAGAAGCAGATTATGAACGGTTTTCTGAGATTCGTCTTTAGCACTTCAAGGCGATCTCTTTATACCGAATCAAAATGGCCCACTGCCGAAGGCAATATTTCCTTGGATCGTCCTATGCAAACCATCGACTCTCAGCACCCTTCATACTTCTAATATTACTTCTACAGTCCAAACCCTCAATTTATTAACAACAGACGAGATCCCGTCTGTCCATTATACCCCTTCCCACAGAATAAAAAAATATGAATGATCCATTCTAGCCCGTTCCACAAGTTACTGAAATTTCCTCCCATCAATGCTCCCTCTCTTTCCATATTCAAATAACTTATTTTCCATCACCTTCTAGCATCCCTAAATGACGATGCTTGACAATGAAATAGTTTTACTTGGATTTTAATCAATATATTTATTTCTTCACATGTATTTATACATTAAATTCCAGCTCTTCTATTTAGTGAAATGTTTAAAATGGCAATTTCAAAATTGTCTAATATTCATATTATTTTAGATATATTGTTCGGTTGGGTGAAAGTGAATTAGATAACGACCATGATGGAGCTACACCAGTCGATATATTAGTGGAATCAACAATAGCACATCCAAATTACAGTTTCAGTACGAAACTTGATGACATCGGACTAGTAAAATTGCAGCAAAGTGTCACCTTTTCTAGTAAGTAACTTCCCTACAGTAAGTTAGTACATGGTTCATAAATTTATTCATGAAATATATATTTTTGTAAAGAATGGTAGGGAAGGAGGGAGACGTTTATATTAACTGTTGCAGGAACTTTTAAAATACCATCCATAAAATGAAATATTACAGAAAAAATATTTATGTCAGTTTGATATGTCCCTGTAAAAGACATATCAAACTGTAACCTTTGATTAACTAACAAAAAAGCCAAATTTGTGTCTTTGAAAACTTTAATATAAAGTTGCATTTTTAGAAAAATTGAAAAATGGCGGTTAAAAATTACATGTCCATTAGCTAAAGTGCTAGCAACATTTTTATTTAGGGATCACCTGTATTAGGGTGGCTAGCACAACAGCCTTCTATGTCAAAGGCCACGGGTTCAAAGCCGCAGGTTGTTCTAGGATTTTTTAATGGGAGAAAAATATTCTTAGTTATGCCGTCCTTCGAAGGGGACGTAAAAAGGTGGTCCCGAGCCTGTGCGATGTCAGGTACTCGTTAAAGATCCCTATCCTAATTAAACCTGGATTGGCAAAATTTAGGACGCCCACTGTATCACCGTTCGATTAGGCACAGTAGCATAAAGTGACATTAATCAAACAAACATTTTTATTTAATCGAATAATTAAATCTATCAACACGGTGGACAGAAAATACATATACTACTTTCCCGACCAAAATGGGAATTTAAATCATGAAATGTTGGCTAAGAATTAAACACAAATATGTGTTGCTCTATTGGTCCATGGTTCACTCTATCTCAGTTTATTAACGAACGAAACAATCGACGGCGACAAACTATATAAAAGATATAAATAAGATTTTTTTAGAAAAAATTTTTGTTATTACATGATAAAGATTTTATCGACTTATTTGGCATACAATAAAAGCCTACTTGATTTGTCCGTTCCCTCGAATGTCATAAGATAAAAACCCAAATATGTCGGATTTTTTTTTAATTTAGAACTACAAAACATATCTTCTAAGCGATTGTTTCAAGGATTAAAGAATATACAATTCTGCATCAATAAAGCAACTAAATTTTTGATATGGTCAGGAAATAAGCTCTTATGCGACATTGACCAAAATAGCCTCAACGACAATGTTGGCCTTCTTTTTCGTCTTTGGCCTGTTAGGGCGCGTTCTGGGAACTTAAAATTCTGTAGAAATAGATGAACCGTCTTCCTTCTCTGAATTCTCAATCAAGGGTTGGACCAATAATCCAGCTCTACTTTTTATTTCCAATGAGATCTTTTCCGCTGCGATGGTTCTTTTAAATTGTTACTGTGATGAAACCAACTCACTTCTTTATAGCATGGCGGAAAGATAAATTATTCTAAAAGTGGTGAGTTGTATCTTCTTTTTTTTTTAGTTAACGTTTCCCAACAACAGTTTAAATATATATATGAAGTTTGCGTTTTCATCCTATTTGATGTTTCTTCTTCACTTCTATTTGAGCTAATAACTGTTTCTAGATACTTGAAGTTTTCAACTACATTCCATCTTCTACAATGTGGTTTCTCATCTACTAATCATTTAAACATGCCTTTCCTCTCAAACACTGCTTGAGACTTATTATTAAAGTTATTGTATTTTTTTTTTTCAGGAAATATCCAACCGGTTTGCCTGCCAAAGCCTCCTGAAATGAGATCTCAAACTTTTGTCAAGTACTTCCCTTTTGTTGCTGGATGGGGCACAACTAGTGGAGGTAAAGTTAACTTTAGGTTGTATTTTAACACCATACCAATAACGAATACAATTTAATAAATAAAAAATAAACTTATATGCAAAATAGTGATTTTGTGAAAAGAAGTTATTAAAAAATAAGTAAAGCAACCTAAAGTAAGCGTAACACTTTGTGCACAACGATTAAAATAAAAAGTAAAAAGTGCCTACACGACTGATAGTCGCCCGAGGCGTAAATAGTGGAAGAGATAGCTTTGAGATTCATCTTAAGTATTTGGGCTTGGATGGAATTTTGTAAGAAGCGAGTGGCATCAAATATTTGGAATCCCTAAGCCTTTTCTTTTAATTTATATAAATATATATATTTACAAAGGGACTCAACTAAACTAAGGTACTAAATTAACTTTATCAAATTAAAATGTATTGATGTTCTAGGTGGTTCTTCTTCCAAAAAGCTACTCCAAGTTCAGGTTCCAGTAACTGACAATGAATCATGTGATAAGGTATACACACCAAAAGGGGCTAGGATTCTAAGTAAACAACTTTGTGCCGGTTATCCAAATGGAGGAAAAGATGCCTGTCAGGTAAATAATCATTTGAAAGATTAATGAAATTTATGTAAAGTCCTTAAAAAAATTTAATTAGTTATTTCAGCAGATAAAAGTTAGCTTTTGAAGTAGATGTGTAAAACAAGAGTAAACACGAATATATTTTTTTTTTTAATCATAATTTATTGAAATTTACTACTGTACTAAAAAAAAATACAACAAGTAAATATGATATAAGAAAAATGACATGAAAAAGATTTGTAGAAGAACTACCCAATGGTAGCACTCCTGTAACTATTCTAAACTAGAAGGTCTCGAGGCCATCTCCTTTTCAGACGCCTCGGAGGATTGCCGGGAATTGAAGAGGAGAAAGGATTGAAACTAGAGAATTAGGGCGGGAATGGAGTTTGTCATGAAAGGAATGGTATCTAGATCGGGCCAAATCAGCAACAAACGGAATATTAAGGTCTTTGTGGATCAGTTTATTAGTTACAAAATGAGGAGCATTGAGGATTTTACGAAGGATTTTGGATTGTAGGGATTGGATACGGGAAGAATTTGAGGGTTTAGTAGAGCCCCAAAGCTCTACTCCGTAAGTCCATATAGGACGTATGATAGTCATGTAGATGAGCCTTTTGTAGTTAAGTGGAAGATTAGAACGTTTGTCTAGTAAGAAACACGAATATTAGAGGGTAAAATAACCAAAGAAGGCATATTATATTCCTTTTAACTCCATATAATTTTTATTCTAAGCAAGATGATGAAGCCATAATAACTGCACGAATTTTCGAACTCCTGTTGGTGTCAGGAATATATCAAAAAAAGGCATATTACATTTTTTGATGCAATAAATCCACTGTTTCGGTTTTAAACGCCATCGCCAGCGCCTGTGTGGTGACAAAAGTCTACACAGCAAGATTCATTACTAATCAGGCAAAACAAAATTCACGGTGCTAATTTATAGCCTTCATTTTATAACCATCTAACCAAAAGTTGTCTGAACCAAGATAAGAGCCCTTTAAGGGAAGATATTCTTATTGGGGGAGAATATACTTTTCACACTAAAAGAACTTCCACATTTTATAAAAACTTCCCATTCATAGTTTGATTTTATCACTGTGCGCTCGCCAATCGTATCAAACAATTAATTAGTTTTTATAATTTTTTTGAATATTTTTTTCGTAATCTGGGACTCCAAAGGTTAATTTTCAGAATTTTGTCCACCTAAATCGGTCATATTGTGCGACTTTAAATTCCGTGGAAATGTTATTTAAGAAACCCTTCAAAATCTGGAAAAGTGGGCATCTAGTCGTGAGTTTAGCTTCAGCCTTATTGAATAAAATGCAGTCTATTTTTGGACAATATGGAATCATGCCCAGTCATTTTCAGTCTAAATAGACTCATGTCTCTATTCAATATCTAGGAGTCACGTATGATGCAAGACTGCCCTGAAAATTACGCGTTGACGCTCTGTTGGCTAAGCTGCATAAAAGATGTAACGTTATGAATTTTTGGCTCAGGTTTAATTTTTTGCTGCTACAGAATCTCCTTACTGAAACAATAAAGCTGCCTAATAAATCAAATGAAACTTTAATAAGTTCAGCCTTTGACTAGATTTGTGAAATTTATGGGATACCTCCAAGAAAATATTAAACAGATAAGATCCTATAAACCGCGCAAAGAGGGTTCAATTAGCCACAGTAGCAAAAAAATGGCGTTAAATCGATGATCCAAGGGATCACTTGTAGCTGGGTGGCTAGCGTAACAGCCTCCTATGCCAAAGGTCACGGGTTCGAACCCGCAGGTGGTCCTAGGATTTTTTAATGGGAGTATAAAATCCTTAGTTATGCCGTCCTTCGGAGGGGACATTAAAAGGTGGGCCCGAGCCTGTGCGATGTCAGGTACTCGTTAAAGATCCCTAGTCTAATAAAACCTGGATAGGCAAAATTTAGGACTCCCACTGTAGCATCGTCCGATTAGCCATAGTAGCATAAAGTGACGTTAAACAAATAAACAAACAAATCAATGATCCTTAAGGCAACCAGGGTTTTTAAGACTCTGGGAAACCGAGAGCTCAATAGCTCTGAAGGCACAATATTCTCTTAAAAATTTTAGATCACTTAAGAATAAGATTTGACTTCTTTGACTTTTTTTTTTACTACCCTCCACCATCCGACACACAACCTTTACAATATGTTTACACTTCTACTTTAAATCTTTTACCAACCTGGATAAGTAACTCAGCAATGTTCCATTACTAAATCGTTAAATTCTTCAACGAAGCTTTCAAACTCTTCTAGCTACTTGTAATGACTCCAGCTCTATTTATACTAATGGGTCGAAACACTAAAATTATTTTCATTTTCCTAAGGAAGCACAATTTATAAACAAGATTGTTAATACTGGATATATATATATAGTTTATAGTTTCTTAATAAATAATAGAAATTACCTAAAATAATAAATTACAATTGTGGATGTAATTAGTTGACCGTTGAGAATTACTGGAAGGAATTAGTCCGGGTGGCGGTCATTAAATGAAACAACTAAATAGTTTCAACTATTTTATTGTTTGCCTGCAAACAATAAAATAGGCAAACAATAAAATAGTTGAAACTATTTAGTTGTTTCATTTAATGACCGCCACCCGGACTAATTCCTTCCAATAAATTACAATATATCATAAAAATAAAAATAGTTCCTTTATTATAATAAACTTTGACATGGATGTGTATTTTGGCTGGTTGTCAGCACTTTTTATTCTGTAACTTTATTTTAATAAACCCTCAAAAATGTAACACGTTTGACACGCTCTAGCTCTGTTGATGTCGCATGGATCGAGTTTGAGGATAGTTACCTGGTCAGAAATTTAATTTAAAACAATTTTTGTTACATAGAACTTGTTGCTAGGACCTACCGTTTAGGAGCTATATCGTTTTAGATGAAAAAAGTCGCCTTTCGCGTACATTTTTGTTGTATGGGCACTTTTCTATCTCGGTATCTGTTGGTGTTGTTCGATTCAAAATTTTTATAACAGTTCTAAAACGAAATTAGAAAAAAATACCTTACTTATCAGAACTAAATTTGTTTGATGCCATACCACACTGGAAATTTTAGAATACGATTTATAGTATTAATGTCCGTATTCCAAAATTAATGATACACTAATTTTCATTTATTATTTTATAGAACATATAAGACTAATTAATGGAATGTTTAAATTTACAGGGTGATTCTGGCGGCCCCTTGATGCTGCCAAAAGGGAATGTCTACTACATCATTGGTATTGTATCTTTTGGTTACGGATGTGCTCAAGCTGGTTTCCCAGGTGTCTACACACGTGTGACTTCTTATCTGGATTGGATCGCGGAGAATACTGTTTGAAATGTTGAACTGATTGAAATGAAGATTTAAGTGCATCAACACTTAATAAACCCAAACTAGTCGTGAAAAAAAAATGTATTAATATTTCATGTGCATATTTAATATTCCAACAGAAATATTATAACTAACTATTAAAATAAAAATAGTTTTCAGACAGTATGGTTAAAATTATGTTAGGTTTTCAGTGATATAAAATGTGACCACCCTCATAAACATTTAAAAATTACATTATGATACTCTTGTTAAATATATTTGTTTATATATACATGTTGTCTTTTTCATAAAACATGCCACAAAATGAAAAATAAACTGGTTACACATATAAACCCCTTTATATAGTACACACATATAACTCCATACATATGTGTATATAGAATTAATTAAGGTCCTACATTCGAAGTAGAATAAGTATTTATTATTATTTAGTCATTAAAACATTTAGGATTTCGAATTGTACTTTTTAAAAAATTAATTGTAAATTTTGTTATTTTAAATTTCACTTTAAGCGCTCAGTTTGAAAATATATTAGAATATTGTATAATTTACATAAACTTTTTAATCATAATTTTTTTTTATTGATTATTATTCTTTAAGCAAACTAATATAGATTGTAAATTTTCCCTAACATAAGATTGGGGCCTTCTCCAGAAAAAGAGCCCATGGAACAAATTACTCATTTGAGAAAAAATTATATAAAATATTATATCTGAATACAGAATTAATTCAATTATTTCTTTGATATTTATGATTATTCCATTTCATTGTTTATGTTTCAGAGTCAGTAGAATAAAAATTTGAGTATATCAATTCTGAATATACAATTAAAATATGCTTTGATATTTTGTTATCGGCCCTTTATCCACAGAGCGACAAGGAGTGAAAAAAAATTATTAATAAACAACTAGATATTCAATTAGAGAATTATCCATTAGCTTAATTCATAATCTTCTTAAGTACCAGATTAAAATATGTTATATAAATTATTGGATGAGGTGTAAAATAATGATATTGAAAAATGTTAGCCTCAATTGAAAAAATCAGATTGACAATTCAGTAAGAACCGGTTCAAGAGACCATGAAGAGTTAAAATGTTTATCACCAAAATGCAAGGACACAATTTCCTACTGCGCCCTGCCTATGCACAGTGGGTTCCAAACACACTTTTTCAGGACAAAACTGTGCCCTGATCCTTCTATTTATGATACATCACCCATTTCAACGTATTTTTGTCCCTAATTAAATTAACTTCCAATGGTGTGATTTACAGAATAAGGTTGGAGTACAGCGGGGCCTAGTCACTCAGGCATTGCAGGTAATGAGAGGGCTGATTGCCTCTTAAGGAAGGGTTCTGCTGAATTACCCTCCACTCCCAACCCTATATATGGAATAAGCCTCAGCTGTGCGGTCTGATCAAGGTGGTTGCTGGCAGCGAAACCAAACTCTACTGGAGGGACACAGAGAAGCGGTATTACTCTAAATTGTTCTTGATAGGACCCTGAAAAGAGAGAAGTCATAATCTTCTCTCAATGGATAAGATAACCCTGAGTAGAGTGACAGAGTTATGTACTTTTAGCTTAAAAAGCACCCCCATGAGATAGTAAGCTCACTGATCTGCAGATTCTGCAAGAAGAAAATTGAAACTATCTATGAAGAGATATGGAGTCGTTAAGAAATAACTAGAATACAGTCATAGCTGATCCTAAGCTCTGCGAATTGATCGACCCTTAGTTTGGTCAAAATTTCAAAGGCATTGGCCTGTTTTAACAGGACTCAAATGTCCTGGAAAAGTAGATAGAACCTAACAGACAACAAATTATAGAATAAGAATTTTAAAAAAATATTCATAAAAACCAGTGTAAGAATAAACTTAACTTCATAATTTTTCACTCTAATTAGAACTAGATGTTAGAAAAAACTTTAACATCTGTCCACTACAAGATTTTTTATCATTAATTGTAAATTATAACATAGATAATTGATTACAATTGTACATTTATTATAATGTATAAATAAGATTTTATTATTGGAATATAATTCATTAATCCTTAAAGCAGTATATTATAGATAGACATATCAATCATCTATAGCTTTTCCCAGTCAGGGAGAAATTTAAAGTTCAATAACATATACTAAATACCTTTTTAAAAATTAACTTTTACTTGTACCACGGTTATCGCAGACATACGTTTCTGGCAGTCCTCAAAAGAGCCCTCTCCATTTCTGAACCATAGCATTTAACTAGTTTTCATTTAACACAAGTGATGTCTTTGTCATCTTAGCTATATGAAAATGGTTCTCCACTATCACAGCAATGAAATTTGATCTTATTATGCTGCTACAGATTCAACATCTTCTTGGTTTTCCTCAATCTTTATTAGAAATTTAAAATAAAAATTATCATAATGTCCTAAAGTAACAAATATTTTCATTTCTTTTCAAAACTATAATGAATACAAGAATCAGGTTATTTACAAAACACGTGCTACTTTTATATTAGTCGGCATCAGTTAAATACATAATTAATTAGACAGCAAATAACAAAGAATTTCATGGATTACACAAAATGTAAGAAATTTCATATATAGTTAACTGTGTAAATATTTCCTTGAATTGACCTAGTCATAATTGCTAATCATATCTTTGAGGAGATAGAGGAAACAAATGGTGTTGTAAATATATATTTCGTAAAAAGTATTTATGAAGGAAGAAGGATAAGGAATTCAAAAATAAAGATTATGATAAAGATTTTTCAAATGAACTTTTTCTAATAAAAGGTATATATAAATCAATCGGCCCAGATTTTGTATTTTGGGTATGAATGAAAGAACATAGAGTTAGGTGGTCAAGGATGTAGGTTTTTGGGTCCTTAAAAATTGAAATAAGATCAGAGAAGCTGATCCCTTCAGAAATCGGGATAAAGGCACTCATGACCAGAATACCAGTGAGAAATGTGAGAGCTTTAGGAAGAATATTTATAAATCTTTTAAAGCAATTCAAAACTCTAGACTTCCTCCTCCCACTGCAGGGGTTTAAAAAGAACTGAATATCATGATGTACTTTGAGGTTGCTAGATGAATGTTGTTTTTAGAATCACCACTTACACTGTAACAATCTACTTAGCAATTACTTAGGTTGTCACTCTTCTTCAACACCATAAAATAAATGTTATGATAAAGCTAAATAAATGATAATAAATATCTTCCAAAAGAGAGCATGAGACAACAATCTCAAGGAGAATAATATATCTATTAAGAAACCCAAGAGATGCTTAGTGACTTAACTAACAGGTTTAAGAAAAGGCTACAACAGATTCTGAGAAGCCGTCTAACTGATAAAAGATCCATGCAATTAATACTTGGACAATACCATTGTTAGCTTATAGGTTTGGTTTAATAAATTGGCCAACTAAATACAATGCTATAAATTGCAAAGAATCCATTCTGGATTCATCAAGAAATGACTTTAAATACAAAACCATTGGAAAGAGGAAAAAATTGCATGAGGGGTTTCAACATCGAAACTATATGAGTCTTGAATTGAAAATCAGCTCTCAGTTGACTGGTTCGACAGAAATAGTTTACAACACTGATAGGTTTGCTGTGGTTATCCGTGATCAGTAGTTGCAAATATGAGACCAAGTAGAGCAGATATGAAATGAAAATTAATTTGTATTCTGGGGCAGCTAGCCACTAAGAATAATATGAATGTACATTAAATATCTTCTGACTATTACGTCTTCAAAATATACATAATTAAAAAAATAACAAATTATACTGCATATTATGAATACAAAAATACATACATACACTTAAACATACGCATATATATGTACAAGGCAATATTGCAACCTTATAATTAATAAAACAAATAAAATGAACTAAAACATGGAATAAAAAAAAAATAAGGAGTGTAAATAGTCAAAACTTTAAAAGGCGCGGTAGATTGGTATTCAAGGAGACGGATAAATAGTTTATGCTTGAAGGAAGTTAAGGATTAGGATGTACGAATGGACATGGGTAAGGAATTCCAAAATAAAGTACCCCGAATAACGAATATAGGAGGCATATAGTGAAAGAAAACATGGTCACAGATTAATGTCGCATTTGCCCCCAAGACATATGAGTCTATTCAGCATGTAACAAAGGGTAGTGAAGCTAGGACTGGGAGGGATCACTTTGTGAGTTATACTTATGTTGCCAAAACATACCACCAAAGTTTAAGAAGAGATCTGGGACCGTTGTGTGATGCAGAGATACTCTATTATTGGAATAACCCAGAAAAAGTTACAGAAAATAAAGATGTTTAGTAGGATAAACAAATCATCATAGATCACAATGCTATATAACTGTCCAGATGTTTCGATGATACATAAAGAGAAGTAAATGGCTAGAATTAGAGATGATGCAGTATTAAGTGACTCGAACTAATTGAGCACTAGAGCCCAAAAAAGAATAATAAGTGCCAAGAACTTTTTTTAAGAGTTAAAATCATTTAACCACTTAAGAAAAGCTATAGAGGCTCTAATAGTCCTTTCTTTCAATGTAGTAATTTAAAAAAACGGAATTTCTGGACCTAGACTTGAGAAATTTAAAATGAGTGCAGAAGGCAGTTTTGATGGATACATGCAGAACTGTCAGAAAATATTTTAGTAAGTAAAAGCATCTACATTCCTTTATTTCTTTTCTGGGATATGAATTTATTTCCAGTAATCTGAGAGAAAGGAAAGGATAATAATAATAAACTGCTAATGTCCAAGGAAAAGGACTATACAAGCTTTTAAGTATCCTTCTTCAGTTAATCTTAAAAAATAACAATGTTCATTATTTAAAAAAAAAAAAAGATAAGACAATACAAGAAGTAGATAGGCTTTTGCAATAAACTAATAACAAGATGTAGAATGGGTAGTTGAAATCAATAAAAGAACATTTTATTTATCTTTAATTTGTGAAGGAGGATGCCTAAATAAAATTAAAAGAGAAATAATAGTTATTAAAATAGGAATTAAAAAAAAAAAAAAAAATTAGAAATACTGTATTTAAATTATGTGTGTATTATATTTTATACTATCAACATTTATAAAACAAAGTCATAATTTACTCACTATTTCCATCACTGCATTGAAAATTACCATGTCTATGAAGCTTGAAATTTTTAAAGGAGGTTCCCCTTACCATCTTGATATGCAACGCAAGGCTGGGTTAGGAAAACTTCATCCTCTCAGTAGTGAAAACAAAAATTCTAAAAACTTTAAAAGAATTGTTTTTCAAATAACTCATAAACTACACCACTCATGAACCACATTGATGCGAAACCAATATTAAATTTATAACAAATATATTTCAGTATATTGTGCTTCGTATCAGTGTTTTGTGCGCATATTAAAAAGGAAACCTGTTCAATTGTAATTGGTTTAAAAAATTAATTCAAGCAGCTAAGAAAGTTTCCTTCTAAGAAAATGATAGAATCCTAAAAATACTTTTTTTAAGGCGGAAAACTTATCCCAAGAATGGGGAAAATACACTTTTATGTTGCAAACGAATTGTGACAATATTCTATGGTAATGTTTATATAAAAGCTAAAATGTATTGGGTATTTAAGAGTATGTCTACTTCTACTAGTATTATTATACAGAACAACATAAAGATCTACTATTAAGTTATACTTCATTATACATCAAAATAACATAATGAATTGATCTATAACAATGTTATATGTATTATAGTTACTCTTACCATTAACTTATATAAAGATTACATGAAATAATTGTGAGCAAAGCACTGGGATAACATATAAACACTTCAATTAAGTGAACCTAATTTAGGTAAATCTAATTGAAGTGTCTAAATGACTGCACCGCCAACCAACTTCTCCTTCATTTGTACCTACAGTCCAACATTCTACCATCATTAGTATAAGTTGAGTTTGTTGGTAGAGAAAAAGAGCCCATCTAGTGGAAATCTCGATATAGCTAACTTAACTAGTGGAAAAATCTCTCTGACTGTAATTATTCCTACAATTATATTCTTAATTAACACTTGAAATCACAAGGGAGAGAATCATTGTTGAAAATGGTAAGAATGAATGGAGGGTGCATCTCTTTCTCTAATATCTTACCAGCTAACTGAATAGATCGATTTCAACTCTTAATTAGCTAGAATTACAGCACATAAAACTTTGAAAACAATCATCTGTCATAAACTGATTCAAGTTTCAGGTAATTAAATTTTTGTTAGGATATAATAACTGGAAAAAAGAAGTTACAGGTGCAATCCATACTAATTCAAAAATTTGGATAGAAACAGCAGGAAGATTAATGTACACATTAAAAGCATAAAATTACACCTTGCACCTGGGCTATTATGGCTAGCGAAACAGCCCTTTATGTCCAACATCATGGGTTCAAACCTGAAAGATGCCCCCGCATTTTTAAAGAGAGTAAAAAAAAACCCATGGTTATGCCGTCCTTTGGAGGGAATGTAAAATGTGATTTTGAGCCTTTGCAATGTCAAGCACTTGTTTAAGATTCCTATCCTAATTAAATGGGGATAGACAAAATTTTAGGACTCCCAGAGTAGCATCATACGATTTAACACAGTAGCATAAAACAAAGCCTGGACAGCTCAATATCAGCCTTCTTGAACTGTTGCTAACTTACAATGTCCTACACTATGGAAATATTTAAAGTTATTACTACTCAGGTAACACCTTCAAGCTTGAAAATGTACTTTGCATAATACAATAAAATACTTGTATCATATAACAATTAAAATGTCTAGATATAGCTAACTTAAGTTGTTAATTACCTATAGAGAGAGGAAATAGTCAACACTTAGTAGATATATGATTTGGTGACCTACAGACTGAAAACACTGATGAAAATTAACAACCATTGTCACACTGGAAAAATTTTCATTATTATAATATACTAAGTTTCACCAAAAACAAATGCAGTATTACAATTTTAATTTTAGTTACATTAAGTGTCATTAGTATATTTTGTAATAATTACTCACCAGTAGTTCAGAGTATATTGGCTGTTGTAAAATAAATACTAAAAATTTTGAACTCGAAGGTCCATAGTAATATAATTCTGCTTAAACTATAAAATATACTTTTAGTAATCCATTATCTAAAGAGAATGTCAAATAACATGCTTATGAAAGGTCAGAAGCAGGTCATTTAAAAGAAACAATAAAATTCCAAAATACACAATGATGTGATGAAAAAAGTTTAAATGATCCATACAATACTATTCTTGTGACAATTATGGACATGAATGCTTAATATCAAATTTTATAATTAAGCGACATTTCTCAATAGTTATTCAAACCATTCTTCAACATAACTCTTAAAAATAATTGATTGAATCTTTTCCTGAGTTTAAAAAAGAAAATTTGGAAATAAAGCATGCATACTGGACATAAACATCAATATTATGCATGTGAAATCATTGTTCATAAATAAGACTAAAATATTAATTAATAATACTATAACTCATGAATATTAGCTTTGGTATACCGTTTATATCAATAATGTAAGTGAAAAAGGAAATCCAAATAAAAGTACGAACATATTACAAAAGTCTTGTATTAAAGTCAAGATACAAATAAATCAAGAAATACAATAAAATCATATTAAACCTGTTGCAGGGTGGGTTACAGAATTGTAAAATTGAACTTTTAAAATAACACAATGAATCATTATTAAGGCACTGAGAACAAAACTTAAGGTGTGGAATCTTTTAAAAAACAAAGCTTAGTATCTAAAATTTCTTGAAAGACTTTTTCGTACCTTGGCCTTTGGAGACTTTCAAGACATTAAATCTCACTGTCTTGCTTAATGGTCGACACTCACCAATTGTAACAATATCGCCAATTTCAACATCCCTGAAACAAGGTGATAAATGGACAGACATGTTCTTGTGGCGCTTTTCAAAACGATTATACTTCTTCACATAATGGAGATAATCTCTTCTGATCACAATGGTCCTTTGCATCTTCATTTTCCTGACTGTTCCCGTCAATATTCTTCCTCTAATAGAAATATTACCGACGAATGGACACTTTTTGTCAATGTATGTACCATCAAGCGCTTCTCTAGGAGTTTTGAATCCCAATCCAACATCTCTAACTCTTCTTAATGACTTCTTCTTGTTTCTAGTTTTGCTAACTAAACACAAATGTGGTTGTTTTTGAAAAGCTCTTTCAATTTGCTCAGCCATCCTAAAGATTTACCGATCGACCACGTGCAACACAACGAAACTGGTAAAGAGGTAACCTCTAAACGTGTAACTCTCACTATTGAGATCCACAGCCATTAAAATAAAAACGATGGCTCCTGGGCAATAATATCAACGAAAAATAATATAAAATAAAACAATGAAAATATATTTAAAGATAATATATAGTTTTATATTATTATTATTAAGGCAATACTTTTACCATAACAGTTGTAAAAGTAATTTATTTTTTCGGTCATTTTTCCATAAAACCAAAGAGTAATAATACTATCACGATATCTCAGTTACTACTCATTAATCTGTTACAGCTAACTGGAACAACTATGCCGTTGTTTTCTTTGTTAAGATCGCTCCAGGCTAAATCGTGTCCCATTCATCATCAAGAGCGTTTTTCAATCATTCCTTGTGTTTTATTTCATGTTTTCGCACTTCAATTTCCAATATGCTCCACAGATTTTCTATAATATTCAAACCAGGAGAATGAGGAGGTGTTTTTATTGTTTTAGGACAAAAATGCAAGCACCATTATTTTGCTAAATATGAAGAATGCTTTGAGTAGTTGTCTAGATAAAATAAAAAATTGTTAAGCCCCAGTTTGATAGCACATTCTTTCAAATTCTTTTTCTCAGGATGACAGTATACACAAATTTGTCCATTATACCTTCAATAAAATTGAAAAATTTCTTAACCCAAAGGCCGCCATGCACCCCTAAATCTTGACACGACCATCTCCATGATTTACTGTTGGGCCATGATTTGTGTTCTCAAGCCTTTCAGAGGCCCTTCTCCACACAAGACCTCTTCCATCAGATCCCAATTTATTAAATTTTGATTCGTCTGAAAATATAACGCGTATTCAAAAGTCCATATCCTTTTTCAAATACTCCATTAAAATTCGACTATGATCTTTAAGTTGTTTTGACCAATTTACGGCTTCTTTCTTGCTACCCTTGCATTAAATTTCCGCTTTCTACGTACTCTTTGAATATCCTTAGTACACTTTTTTTTTTCCCTTAAACTTTTTTTCAACCAATACTTCCGATCTCGGATCACCTACTTTGGGATTTAGATATAATAAGATACATATCTTTCATAAATACCCGTAAAACTTGTTTTTAAAGCTTATTCTGGCTTCATTTTTTTCTCGTTTTTAGTTTTTAATATGTTGAACTGTTGCACGGCTCCTCCCAATAATAGAGGCAATTTCTCTTTGCACCTTTCCCCTTTTTTCATAGGGATTAGAAACTTTAAAAAGAAACATTGCATGATTTATATTGTAAGATGTTTATTTGCACTTTATTCTTATTATTTAATTTTTATGTAGACTCAATAATTATTATTTAAATTTAATAATTGTTTTAATTAATATATAGTTTGATGTAAACTTTGAAAAGTTTCTATGGTAATTTATAACAATATATTAGTCAAAATCGTTATCAATAAATCATAAGCCCTTTGCATCATTTTCACTTTGATCACTGTAAATGTACTTTATTATTCGTATAACTATTATAAGACGAACAAAATAAAAAATATAGCTATTATTTTTGAAATTAATTTAAAAATGCAACCATTTAGTGTAATTGTTAATAATCCAATAAATTTTGTGGTATAAATCGTGTTTCATTAGGTCTGCAAAATCGAATGTACAGCCTATATCCCTCAAAGATTTATCGACAATAGATCATTCTTATTAAAGTTAATATATTTTGGTTTCTTATCTTCAATAACTTGCGATTGTAACTGACCGAGAAAAAAAAAATAGATAACGTCCCCATAATATTTGAGGTTTTATTCAATATATCCAAATATAGAATATAAACGAATCTGTCTACCCGCCTTGAGAATTAAGAGTATTAAAAAATAAAAAAAGTATGTTAAAATTTGCAATTATTTAATTTAAATGTTATCCATAGCGGAGCGCCGAAGTTCGCACCATCAATCCTCTCACTAACTATACACTTAAAATCATTATTCGTTGGAATTAATTTGGACAAAGCTGGAAAAGGTATTAATACCTTTTAATAGTATTAAATACAAGTAATCTGAAAATGCAACTTCACTGGTCGTGAGCTTAACTTTTTGACAGCCAAAAAACCTCGTATTTGATATTTGTTGATCCCATAAACTTTGTCATTTGTTCATAAACTTATATCTCCTGAAGAGACGAAAAATTTCGGCTTTGGAGAAATATGAATATTCAGAAATATTCAGCTATCACATTCCCTCCTACGCTTCTATGGCTATATCTTTAAAATATGACAATTTTGCATTAAGTTTTCATAGAGAACAGAAGATAGAATATTTCATGAATGAGTGCATTTCTTATAGAGATTTTTATATATTCGAAAGAGGATCCTAGCAGATTACTACTGTTTCGTCACTAGCCCGTAGCCAACTGTAGTGGCATTAGTGTATCTATCAATTCTATAAAATAGAGCATAGGCTAATTAATTTAAATATTTATGAAGAGCTATTGTAGACTGTTGCACAAGAAGTAGAATTCGGTTTATATTACAGAACTTATATGGCATTGATGTAAGGTAGCAGCAAAAGCATGTATTATTCCATGGATAGAAGTGAATTCTTCATCTCCGTTACATGTTTAAAACAATTGTATTAAAGCCCGAGGAGAAGGGTCCAGAGAGGTAGTTTTTCGTCTTTTATCATTGCTGTTTTTATTTCACTTATGATCCCATGAAATCTTGAGTAAATGATAATATTTTCACTACGATAAAGTACTGTTTTTAGGATTGATACAACCTACTGCTTGTTCGTAAAATTGTATCATTATATCACAACAGGTTCCTGAAAAATATTGCAGCAATTAAGCTATCGTTGTGACTTCTCTTTATAGGAAAGACTGCAAGCGAACCCCTTTCGCTCCTGGTCATAGTTCATTTGGATTACTCAGAAATATAAGACTTAGTTTCTGTTTTGATTGTTTATATATTATGGAAGGAGGGATAGAATTCCATATGATTGAGGATCGAATGAGAAAGGATCTGTCGAAATGTGCAGTTCGGTGGGCCGTGCTGTATAAATCTGAAGGCCTGGAGCGTGTACCAGAGGATGGACAGAGGATTTGAATTGTAGGATGTCAAAAATGTATGATAGGCGGCGGGATTGGATAACTTGGTAAAGGAATGATGCGAGGAAATACTTGCGACGATTGGAAGGGTAAAGCCACTTTAACTTGCCATAAAAATGAGACACGGAGGTGTATCTGGGGACCCCGAAGATGAATCGAACAGAGCAATTAATCAAGCGTTTTATTATTACCTCGAGATCCTCAGAAACACCGTCGTATAATGTACAGCAATAGTCGAAGTGGGGAAATATTAGAGAGGTAACGAGGAGAGATCTCGAAAATACGATTTGTAAAGGATAGAGTTTGGTCGAAGGTTACTCCCAGATTCCTGACAGTCTTATGGAACTTTATAGGATTAATATTTAGGTACAGGGTTGGGCTATGTGGAATATTTTTCAGGAGGTGATGGGATCCTATTACAATTCTTTTGTTTTTTCAGCATTTAGATTTAACTTATTGACTACAGCCCAGTGACTTATTCGATTTAAGTCCTCTTGTAGTCTTTTTTTAGCTGGTAATAGGTCGGAAGGTGGGAAGAAAAGATGCATTTGGAAATCGTCTGCATAGAGGTGGTATTTAGAGTAATGGATAAGGGGAGGGAGGTCATTAATGTAAAAAGCGAATAGTGTGGGTGATAGAGACGATCCCTGAGGGACAACACAGGATAGAGGCAGGGTACTGGAAGGAGGTTGATCTGGCACTACTACATACTGAGAACAATCGGAGAGAAAGGATTGAAACTAGCGCAAAGCACTTTTGGATACTGGAAGGTTTTGGAGTTTAGAAAGAAAGATACGTGTACTTTGGTCAACCGTGTTAAACGCCTTTGAGAAATCTAGGAGGATAAGTATAGTTAATTTTTGGTGATCAATGGCATTTTGGAGGTTTTGAGTTACTTTAAGGAGAGCGGATTGGGTAGAATAACCAGGTCGAAAACCGGATTGGAGAGACAAAGGAGGGAGTTTTCTTCAAGGAAATTTGATAGTTGGGTTTGAAAAAGGCGTTCGAGCGGTTTTGATAGATTGGAGAGGATAGAAATAAGACAGAAATCTCGCGGTGAGGCAGGATTCGGAACTTTATTTAGCGGTCGGACGAGGGCGTTTTTCCAGGAAGATGGAAAGGTGGAATTTTGCAGAGAGAAGTTATAAATATGATACAGTACCAGTATGAGGGATGGGAGGCTGGAATTTATTAGTTTTGCGGGAATATTGTCTGGTCCATAGTCGTTAGTACGGGATTTCAAGATTGCAGTAAGTAGTTCATCGTAAGACACGTGAGAAAAGAAGAAACTGTCTGGGTTGAAGCTTTGGTAAGTATTACCAGGAGTTGTCGAAAAATTAGGCTGAGGATATAAAAAGGTTATTGAGTTCGTCAGGCGAGACTTGGAAGGAACTAAGATTATTGGGTTAGTGAAGAGGAGTTTTACTGTCCGATTTCATTTATTGGTTATGAGACCAATTAACGTAATTTTATTGCGACTAAAAATTATTTAAAAAAATTGTATATAAGGGTTTATATTTAGAAGTTTTCAAATATGAGGTGAGATGATCTAGCCTAAAAAATAGAAGAAGCTAAGCCTTGGTTTGGTGCTCGGCCTGGAGCTCAGGCCGATGCTTCGAAGGATCATTTCTGTAAGAAGCGTGGCTTTTTTTTTCTTTAGGTAAGGCTAAGTGCTGTTTCTGGGCCAGAGCTGCATTCTAAACGTTACCATACCCTTTAAAATCTTATTTTTCAATGAAATACAAAATGTTTCTGGAAAGTTTGTGGCATCACATTGCTGTTATTCTTCTCTAGGATAGATATGCCTCAATATCACAAATTAATTCTGAAGTAATGTAAAATGAAATATTTGTTCTTATTCTATTATAAAATAAGCATAAGGTTTTATGACACGCATCCTTTGTGATTCTGAATAAAGAATACAGAAACAGTTAATGTTAGTTCTCTGGGATAATTTCTTTTAGTTATTGGATTAGTATTTTAGATTATGTAATACAATTTAATTTTTTGTTTTAAATGAGTTAATAGAAGACGCATATCACCAGGAATACATTTTTTTCATGGTCAAGTTTAAAAAAAATATTAAAAAACAGAAGAAAGTAAGGAAGTTAATCGAAAAATTAAAGATATTTTTTCGAAATCACTAATGAAATTTTTATAAATACTCTAATTTTCAGAATCAATATTGGTTATTCAATTTCTATATTAAAATAAATAGTTGTAAGTATATATTTATTTGAAAGACAATATCAAATATATGTATAATCGATATTTTGACTCGATATAATTCTCAGTATTATCTTGGTGATCCCTAAGATGGCGTAATGTACATAAGAAGTGGTGTTGTTTCCATTGACTTGTTTTCTATTGGAATGGATTATATTGTTATTTATAGTTTTAAGGTAATTTCTTATAATTGCATTATATATGTGGAAATCGAATAGAGCTTGTTTTGCTTTAATAAAATGGTTTTATTTGGATGCAATTTTGTTTTATTGTCTATCATAGAATAGATTAGTTCTAATTAAGTATTTCACAGATGTTTTGAATTTTATCCCTACTAGTTTTTTCAATTTAGTTAATGTCCGTTTGAATGTAGAATTCTTGATCACTGTATTGCTTAAGTCTTCTAAATGGATCAATTGACTAGTGATTTTATGCTTATTAAGAACAGAAAAGTGTGAGGGTCATTATTGACCAGAATCACTTTAAAAATCGGATGATTCAATTTTTATTCCGTATTGCTTATTGTATAGAACATACTTGAAGTTATGTGAACCCATATATATCTGTTTTGTATTTTTTCCCCAGAAATACCTTTAATAATTCATTACTAATATGCCCCTCCTTTATATGTCATTGTTAAAATGCATACATTTTTTTGTAATTAGTTAACATTCCCTTATGAGTTCAAATTACTACAATAACTGTCATTCTAACTTATTTCCTCCCCCACAATGTATTTATTACATTATTTATTTACAATGCAAGTGATGATTGATTCTACATTTTAATTTATTCTAATTAAAGTAAATAATTTTCCACTTTGTAGTAATAGTTGAATGGAGTGTGTCGCTGGCAAATATTAAATTTAAGAATATAAATGCTTTTCATATTTTCCTGTTTGTCATTTTTAAGTACAATATTTCTTTAATTAAGCTTACCATGATGTAATTCATTATTATTTAGGATATTTAATTTTGAAGTGAATTGGTCCCTGGTAGTTTAGTGTTTTCATTCGTTGATTAATTTGAATAGTTAACATGGATGAAGCTGTGAGCAGTGGATCGAGGCAACATAGGCCGTGGGAAAATACTAAGTACAACAGCAGCACAACTCAGACTAGCCCTACAGTATCACTGGCAGAGATTTTTGACACTGCTTTCACTTCTGATGTTGATGCTCCCCAAAATGCAGACCTCATTATTGGTATAAATCATTGTTTTTCACCTAAGTACAGCAGTCAGCAGAACATATGTAGGTAACCTCAGGTTATCTCATAATATGATGCTATAATTATTTTTTCTTAGCGTGAAGTTTCACGTTTTGCCTTAATTGATTTTTATATTGTCTATTTAGTCAATTAATGTATTATAAGCATATATCCTTAATTACTCTACTTATAATTAATGTCATTTTACTTAGTGCTCTTAAAAAGTTTATTAATTTTACTTTAGTTAAAGCCTAACATTATAAAATACTGGTAATTGCTGTGCTTTAGATTTATTTTTTAATTTAACTCATTTTAATGTTGGTGGGAGGTCTGCTGATTTTCTGTTTTGAATTGAGGTTCGGGTATTGATTTTAAAAAAATTGTTTTTGTCAAGATATGATTTTGAACATTTAAATATATTTTTTTGGTAAGTAGTTTTACAACTACTTTATTTTGGGACTTAAATTTGTGTTAGTTGGAGGAACTGCATGATTTATTAATATTAAGTTTAGATTCAGCATGCAGGAGAAGGTAGTCTAAACTGTCAGTAGCAGTTCATTGTCTCATTTTCATACATATCCTTCAAATGACTTATTGTCAGAGGTTGAGTTCTTTGGCCAATTCCAACAATTAATTAGTTATTACAACAATATATGCATATTGTCTATCATATAGTTTTGTTATGATTTTTTAATTTTTTTTTATTTATTATTACATGTTGTTAATGTTTATATGTAGTGCTAAGTATAAATTAATTCTTTTTCTAATGCATCAAATGTTAGCTGCTTAAGTTTTGTTTCTTTTATTAGTTCCGGTTTAATAGACTGTTTACTCACATGAGCATTAACGATTTAAAGGAACATGAACATTGCATAAAATTAGATTGCTTCTTTTATTATTATGCTTTTGTAGAATTGAAATTTATACTATTTATGTTCTTTTTTAGCTAATGTTCTTGAAAATATGTCTATTACCTGTTCTATCTATTATAAACTATATATTTCAGTTATGATCTGTATATGAATTGCACAAAATGTGAAAAAGTTAAGAAAATGATGTTGATTGTCTCCATTTTTAAACTATTTTACATTCTGATTTAGTGGAGAGTTATTTTAAGTTTCAACCGGAATGCTTTAATTTTCTTGAAAATTCTTTCATAGCAGGGCGATTGAATGTAAAGTTCAGTTGTATATATCAAGTTGAGTTTATGATGTAAATATGCATATGACCACCATTAATTATATTGTCAACTTGAAAATTTAAAAATTAATTTAAATGAATCTGTCAAAAAATGTGGAGTTCAATCGTAGTAGTTTTATTTGAAATTCATTAAAATATATTTATAAAAATGAGATATTCGTTGTTAATAGATCAATCAAAAAACAAAATTTTATTAACCCATAAATATTTTCAGATAAGTTGAAGTATAATTTTATATTTTTGTCAACTTACAGCAGCAATTAATGATTTTAAGTTTTTTGTTTAATTCCTAATTATAATTGTTTTTGTTTATTTTATAATTAGAATGTACTATATACTAATTTAGTTAAAAAGTAAATGATTTTTCAATGGAATTGTAATCGTAAAATACTATTTAGGGTAGCAGTTAATTTGATGGTGCAATCAAATAAACACCTAATTAACTTGAAACTTAATTTGAATGTGCCAACTTTTACTAATAAATTACTATTGGTTTATAAGAAATTAATTTATTAATTAAAAAGAAAATGAATCACTAGTTTATTTAACTGTTGTAGCTAGTACTATCTAATTTGATAGATCTTTACTTAGCTTGCATATCAATTGCCAATTACCAGAATTTTTATTAGTATTACAGTAGCATGTATAAAAAATCATATTTTTTATGAGGATTTTTTCAAGCCACTCAGTAGTGTTATATTATCTTGTTTTTTTTTTTCTTTTGCAAAAATATGTTTGCATTCATCTGGAGTCCTTTGTTTTCTAATCTAAATATTTATTAATCCTGTATCTATGTCTAAATATTTATTAATTTATTTATATTGGTGTTTCAATCTACTTTACAAATATTGGTGTCTTCAAAACGGGAAGTGATTTCACCGTTTATTGTAAGGAATTTGGATATAAATAGATTTATTTCAACATAGGCTATACAAAATGTTGGGTAAATTTTTTGGCTGAGGGCAATTTGATTTCTTTTAAATTGAAATAAAATCAAATGAAATGTATTATGTTTTTTATTTTTTGTTAGTTGAAAAGTTTCATTATTAAAAATAATTCACCAAAAATCAACACATCATTAACCAATTCACTGTACTTTTTTTTTATTAAGGTTATTTAAAAATATTGCTATATAAAAAAATTCAAATATTTTTCTTTAATATAAAAAAAAAAAAATACAAGTTGTATTCTAATGTGATTCAAGTTTCTACTTATCTTCTTTTAGTCATGCCATCGATGACTACTCATTGGATTGACTCAAAAAACTTGCTCTGCAATTTTGACCTCTTAAAATTATTAATTATTGATCCAAAGGGATGAGGTCTAGATATACTGTAGGGTGGGTATAAGGAAAAATTGTTTTCCTGCTAATTGTTCAAAATTGTCAAGCATTGTGTAAAAAAATCGTCCTTTCTGATCCTATTTTTTTGTATAGTTCATCTGGGATTTTCTTTGACCTCTGTAGTCTTTCCATGTATATATTACCATGTCTCCTTTTTAATATTTTTTGGACACTCATTTATTGGTGTGCTTATTCAAACTGTCTGTGACTTCATTAATGTTCCTAGCTGTTGGAGCCTTGTACCGACCAAATTTTACTTGTAAAATATAAGTATGAAAAAAAAATCTATAAAATAATAAAATATTGACATCTTAGTAAAGACTAAATTATTTCCAACTAGTGAAATGCTACAGAAAATTAAAAATATTTTTGTTTGAAAGAGAATAAGTGTTAACACCTTTCAAAAGAATAATCTCTCGTAAACAAAATATTAAAAATATTCAGTTTATTATATAAAGCAGCGGTTCCCAATTGGTGGTCTGCGGACCCAATATTTAATTAGTATTAAATAATTAATATTTAATTTCTCTATGAATATTTGAATATATACCTTCTTGTATATGTTTCAAAGTTTAGGTAATTTTTACTCATTTAATGTAATTTTTATGCTACTGTGGCTATTGGGCGATATTAAAGTGAAATACCTTAATTTTGCGTATCCAGGTTTAATTGGATACGATTTTACGTTCCTTCTGAAGAACAGCATAATGAAGGATTTTGTATTCCCTTAAAAACTTTCTAGATTCAAAATTAAATTTTAGTCATTCATTTTTTCGTGGATTGAAGCAAACTCCTAGAGCCTGGTTATTTTGTCTTGGAATATTTCCCTAACTAGATCATTTCTAGAACATAAAGTATCAGTAGAGGTATTTCGCACACCATGTACGTTATACAGTGTAGCCCACTAAAAATCTAAATATATACCTAATGTTTAGGATTTACGGGTCCATACCATTGAATTGACTGTATTAAGGAGTCGGGGAAAATTTTTTGTTGAGAATCACTGATATAGAGGATCGGTATATAGAAAACAGGGAAATCTGCACTGTTTTCAACGCAATAATTTTCTTCTTTACTTATCATAATGTCTTGAAAATCATCTGTCTCCCTCCTCTCAATCCTTTCTGTAAGGGAGGTTTCTCAGTTTTTTTATTTTGAATAAAATACCTTTGATAATAGTGTTGAGGTGTTACTTAAATTGTCTACTTTTCTGTTTAATGAGAAGTAGTTTTAATTATTCAGCCTTCATTATAAAACTCCTTATTCTGTTTATATTATAATCCTTTTTTCTGATTTAAGTTTCCTATAGGACCCTTATTATTTTTATTTTTTACCTTTGTTATATTTTTACTTCATCATCTCATATGCTTCTGCTTATTTTCATTGTAACATGAACATTCATTCCATTATATTTATTTATTTGCTTAACTAGACTTATTTATTTTTTAATGCCTTTCAGTTTCACTCATTCTTCTGGGTGGTATTCAGTTTTATACAATTTGTACAACTAAGGCTTTTTTTTAAGCTTACAATTTTATCTTGTCATTACTCTATTGCTCATTTATTAGTTGTAACTGTTTAGTTGCATGACTTCAACTAATTGTTTGACAATTTTAATGTTGAATAGTTTTATTCTTAGGAATATTATTTGTCATTGCTTGAATGCTATGAAAACTCAAAGATCAGAGATGTTTTAGGGCACAAAATTTACAAAAAAAAATTGTAATTAGGCAATGAAATTGTTTTAAAATTAAATTTGTAATTTACTTACAAGAATTGATTGTTTACTAAATAATTTTGGAAGTAGTTTATAATTAATATCCTTCATTGTCTATTATCAGGTATGATATAAGCTCATTGTGTTCTTTAAATATTTTTTGTACTTTTTTATATTAACTATGGTCAAATATAGTTTTATGAGACCATAGTGTTTTGTTGACATTTCTTTTACTAAAGCTGAAGATATTCTCCTTAATATGAAATATAAATTGGGATGTCCAGAAAATAATGCAGGATTTTGTTTAGAAAAAAAAATAATAATAATAAATGATTTTCAACTGTTTTATTAAATGAAAATAGTCTCCACTACTATCAATACATTTCTGTCAGCGCATTGGCAACTGTTCTATTTCCTCGTAACGGAATTCCCATCTTTGATGAATGAACTGATAAATCCTAAATTGAGTTTTCTTATTCCATTTGTACATTAAATTTTTTGTCACATAAGTGGTGGTCCAGATGCCTAAAAAATGATAATCCGTGGGCGAGAGTTCCGGAGAGGGAGAATATCCTAGCTCCAACAGTTTTTTTTGATGTCACACAAGACAAGTTGCTGTGCATTGCATAAAACAAAATGGGCCCCTTCCGATAGACCAAAGATGGCTTCATTATTGCCAATATCTGTTGCATTGCATTAATTTGGATATATTATGATTTGTCATTGATGGTTACTCCTAGATTTAAGGAGCTGTAATATATCAAAACCAATAAAGCCCACCAAAGAGTTACGATCCAATTTTTTTTTTGTATGAGTTTGATACTTTGGACAATGTGATGCTTCTCCTTTGTTGAGCCATTGTCCATGTCTGCTGTTATTGTAAATTTTCCATTTTTCATCACAAGTAACAATTCTCAAAGAAAACTGAAGATCCTTTTATTTTCTGGACCCCACAATATTTATGTTATATACAATTTTACTTACCATATTCTCAAGTTACATGATGATTCTATTTTGTGAACTTTTGTTATTTACCATACGTGCATGACTCAATCAGATTAGCCTTTGATGGTTATATGAATATTGCATGTGTTACATGTGTTTCATGCTATTCTTAAGTATCATATATCAGTAATTACTACAGACCAACATTTTCTGATTTATTTAAAAATTATGTCTTCTTTTGAATGCATAACAACATTTAAACTTAATAGTTATAGTAAGTTGGCCTGTGTGTTCATCCATGTACTTAAAGTCTTAAAATTACATGCTTGAAGGTTAATAATGTTACTTCTTGTGTGGTTAAACTGTCGTTTCTCATTATAAAGAAGATTAGTGACAGGATTGTAAAATGCCATCAGAAAAATGAAATATTTGAACTCATTTTAAGTAGCTTAATCAAGTAATATGCCAAGACTATCAAATTGATTTTAATTATAGAAACCTATTAACTGTTGACTAAAAAGATGACGTGAACAACATGACCAATAAAAGAAGCCAGGATAAACAAAATTGGAGAGTGATTGTAGTATCAGCCATTTTCTAACTGAACAAAGGTGTTAAAAGAAGTATTTAGAAATTAAAGAAGAAATGAATACTTGCATGAATCATGTGAAGATGGAATTTGCTAAATTTATATCAGCTTTGTGAAAACTTCTATTGATGAAGTTGATGAAACAATTTAATTAAATTGACCTTTTTGAAAGTCAGTTTGGGAACCTCTATTTATTTTCTCGGGGTCCAGGAAACATTAGCTTTGCCAATCACATTTTATTTGATTGATGTATTTGTCTATTGTCAAATGTTTAAACATATCCCTAGCTGTTTTCTATTGGGTTGTTTAATTTCAAATGTCCATTTTTACAGAAAAGGTTATTTACTTATTATTTATTAACAACTTAATGAAATCAATACATCTTTTTTTAAATAAATAAATTCTTTATTATTCTGGGACATGTCCCTTTGGAATAACATTTACAGAATTCAGAAAATGAGCTTCAGAGTCATAGAATAAATTAAATACATATAAACAAGTTAAAATAAAATAAAAAATAAAGCTTATTTACAATTATATTGTGACTGGATAATCATTAAATGATTAAATATGCAGGATTTGATGGTAGAGAGAGAGTTGGAGCGACGGATGGAAAGAGGAATAGAATTCCACAGGATTGAGGATTGAATGAGAAAAGATCTGTTGAAATGTGCAGTTCAGTTGTGTATAAATCTTAAGGCCTTGAGCGTGCGTAACGGGGATGGACAGAGGATTTGAATTGTGAAGGTCAATAATGTATGATGGATGGTGGGTGGGATTGGATAACTTGGTAGAGGAATGATGATCTTAATTCTTAAATTAATCCTAATTTCCTATATTTCCCCCCAGCATGTATCGAATTCCAGAACAGGCTTTTGGAGAGAAATAAAGCCAGAAAATATGTTTTTTATCTGGGAATCGTTTTAAAAAATTTAAATTTTTAGGAGGTGGTCCTAATTCTTGTACAGGTAGAAATCTGTTAGAGATAAGTTCAGTAAATAAGATGTGTGTGGTAGAACTTGTTAACATTGCTCATTTAGTTTCTTCACTGTCTTTCATGAAACATTAGATTTGGTTTTGTCATGTAAGACTCTAAGTCTCTTTTATTAACCAATGCAGGTTGCTTTTTGACAAGTTGTTGATGTTGTTTATCGGAATGATGTGGTTGTGATGTTTTCACCTCTTGTTCATTGTAGTCAATTATTGGTGGTCTTCCTCTGGATTGGTTATTCAAATATGTTTCACCAGCAAACAATTTTTTAATCCACTGGCAAACGGTCCATTCTTACAACACCTTCCCCCAAATGCTGTGTTAATTTTTTTTGCAGATTGGGCTTTTTTTTTCAAAGTTTCCATTTTTGAGTTCATAAAAAACAAATTAACAAATCATGTGTTTCATGGCCATATTTGACGACATTAAACAATGAGAGTGATAAGAGTGATAGTAAGTATTATCCAAAAATATAGGATTAACGCCTCATTATAATCTGTAAACAACAGAAGTCCACTAAACCCACATTGAATTTCTAAATTAATAAAAATAGACATTTCATTATTAAGGACCTGATAGTTTAAATTGTTCAAAATTGAACTTGAAACTATTTTTCTAATTTGGTCTGTATTAAAGTGTGATTAGGTGCATCTTAATACTTAATTTGTTATTATAAATGTAATATTTATCACATCTGTGAATATGTTTGAAAATCAAGTTCCATCCATCTTTAGAACCAGACCTATACCTATCCCTCATGGAAATAAAAGTATTTAGAGGTAAAAGGTATCAAGGTAATTATCAATCAATACTTCAAGTAACATTTTATATGTTTTGATTTGATTGGTATGAACTCACTTCTCCATCAATTGGAATGCAACTAGCAGGTGGTAGCTTCATGTTGGTTCAATTCATAGCTAAAGATTTATAATGGTCCATTTTTTTTTTTATTGGGTGGAGGTATTGGGTTATGCTATACATCTTACCTTAAACTTGACCAACATGCACAGTTAATTTTTTAAGGATAATTTTGTACAAGAATTTCATTGTACCAGTTAACTTACAGAAGCAAAACTGTGCATTTGTTCTAGAAATAAACGAATTACACTCTTTTTCGTTAATTTTTAGATCTACGTAACAGAGCCTGTTGGAGTATTATGATTAAAATTTTTGGTCATCATTATTGTAATGTATGTAACCAGACTTATATCTATCCCTCATGGAAATCAAGGTATTTAGAGGCAAAAGGTATCAAGGTAATTATCATCAATGCTTCAAGTAACATTCTATATGTTTTGATGCTATTTGATTGGTAAGAACTCACTTTTCCATCAATTGGAATTCAACTAGCAGGTTGTAGCTTAATGTTGGTTAAATTAATAGCTAGAAACTGTGCATTTATACTAGAAATAAACAAATTACACTCTTTTTCATTTATTTTTTGATCTACATAACTAAAAGCCTGTGGGAATGTTATAATTCAAATTGTTGGTCATCATTACTGTAATATAGCTCTTAAATATTTTGTGATAGTTTTTTACTTGTAATTGTATCCTTTTTAACTAATGGTGTTATGACTGACTTCAGGTTTATTTAATTTTCTAATTTGCTAATTATGCAGACTTATCTTAAATTTGTTTAGTAATGACATCAGAATAACACCAAAAGAAGAATGAGAAAAATTATAAGAAAATGAAAATTAGTTTTTCTTTTTACTAACTCCATACGTTTTTTCATTTGCATTTCCCTCTAGTGAAAAAGGAAAATTGCTGTCTTAATAATACTGTTATCAACTGAGTTTAATACAGTTAAAACAAACTGGCACTTGTTTAACTCACTTCTATCACATAATCTCAGAGGAAAATCATCCATGCTTGTATAAAAATATAGAGTGGGCAACACGCCACTTTCACTTACCTCGGCTGTTTTATAATTTTCTAATGGATAGAAATAATCGGGAGTCAGTCAGTGTGAGAAAAAATTTAATTTTGCCGACGTTTTGGCTCAAACTTGTGAGCCATCATCAGTGCTACAAACATCAATACAACAAAAGAGACATATCAGTACAATATGACAATGAAAAATTATGAATTGACATTGAAATTAAAAGATTACAGATATAATGAAATATTTTAAATGCCAATAATAATAACATGATATTTTTATGGACACAATGATCTTCTGGGAAATCTTCTGATGATCCACTAGCACAAGAACATGACCGGTTTTTTCAAGCAGGTCAGGGTCGACATGGATTCAGCAGGACTGAAGGAATTAGAGTATCAGGATAGAGAAATCTACAGAAGGTCACTAAACAATGTAAAGGTTTTCGTGGACAAAGAATGCCCATAAAGGGGTTATGAATGGTCGGAGGAAAGGAAGCACAAACATGCAGAGCTCATGAGAGAAGTATGGAAAAGAAGGAAATTGAAATTGGAGGAAGAAAACCTGTTTTCGCATGGTCTTAAGGCTTTTTCACGCTAAAAAAAAAAAAAAAATAGTAATATGGTAAATGATAAGAAGGTGATAAGTATGAGATCAAATTTAAAACTAAATAGAGAGGTAACAAATATATATAAACATAACATCTGTGAGCAATGACAAGCATAAACTGAGGAAAAAACTAAAGGCAACAATGGATGTTATGGAGGGGGTTGACTTATAAATTCTAAACGGTTTTTTCTTTAAATATAAATTCTACAGTTTGCCTTAACAGTTTTTTTTGTTTTTTAAATGATGCAAAACGGAAAAAATTAAGTACAATATTAGTTATTAAACTTTTATAAATGAAGAAGTTATATATATTAAAAGAAATCATATAAATGAAAAGAAAAAACAAACAAAAATGGTTTATTATTTCCGAAGAGCTATATTAAGGTATAACTGTTTATATAGCTGTTTATAGGCAATTAACTAATATAAAAAGCAATAAATAATTCAAAGGAAATATTTTGCATATCACCACTGCTAATTTCAAAACGCTGTATATCTGCTAGTTCCGAACCAATTTCAATAATTCTTTTTTCATGTTGTAGAAACTTTAACTCTCTATGAAATATAGATGAAAATGATAATAATGAAATAAATTTTTTTATTCATTAGGAGAAACAGATTTTTATATTCTTTGTTCAGATTCTACTTGTCTTGAACCATAAGCCCCCAATTAATTTATTTTTGGTCGATTACAAAGGTTCATTATTGAAAATTATAAACCAATATCATTTATAAATAAATTTTATTTCTAATTTTTATGGTGTTTTATTTTGCTTCAAAGATTAATTTACGCTATTAATGAAATTGTTTTTCTTATTATGATTGCCTATCATATCTATCTATATCTTGTAAAAGACTATATCTTCCTATGAAATACTACAAGGAAATGTGTTATTTGCACTTATGTTTCGGATTTTTCCACCTTCATAATTTCATTCTCTTACATATTGATCATAGAAGTAGTTTCTGGTAAAAAGAAAAACTCTCTATATGTATTTATTTAGTACTATTACATTCTTACCCATTAGGGGCAATGCCATAAGTGATAAAACATCAGTCACACAATATTCACAAACAAATTTATATTTAAAAAAAAAAGAATATCTTAAATACATCCATACCTATCTATAACCCTTCGGAGGGGACGTAAAAAGGTGGTCCCGAGCCTGTGCCATGTCAGGTACTCGTTAAAGATCCCCATCCTAATTAAACTTGGATAGGCAAAATTTAGGACTCCCACTGTAGCATCGTCCGATTAGCCCCAGTAGCATAAAGTGATAATAACTAAATAAACAAAAAAACCTATCTATAACCAGCCAGATGCATGGTTGACTGCCTAAGCGAATATACATCTAGTAATATTTTTAATATTTATGTGTTTTTTTTTGGATATAACATTTTCTTAACAATTATACTTAATGTAGGATTAACAATGTTTCTTTTGTACTTTAATGACATGAATGCTTTCATTAATAAAAAAGGCTGCAAATTATTACACCATGGTTTATTATTTCCAAATACCATCATTAGAATATAACTCATCAGCTGTTGATAGGCAATTAAGCAATATGAAAAACAATAATTCTAAGGATAATATAATATCACTACAGCTGATTTCAAAACGCAGTATCTCACCTAGTTGTTAACCAATTTCAATGATTTTTTTTTCATTTGGTTGGAAATTTAATTTTTTATTAAATCTTAATTCGAATGACACTAAAAGCAAATTTTTGGTATTTATTGAGGGAAACAGATTTTTTTTTTTTATTTGTTATTTGGATTCTACGCATCTTGAAACGTAACCCCCCAAAATTCTTATTTTTTGGTCGATTACAAAGGTTCAATATTGTAAATAAAAAACCAAAACAAATTACAAGCACTGAAATATTTTTCCGGTAATTAATATTAGAATAAAATTCATAAAAGCTAAAACTTACTTCCGTTGTTAAAATCAATTTTTAAATATATTTAGAGATGAAAATAAATTGTTAAAGAATTAATTACATTGAGTTTCAATATAAACATGTATTTTATTAAATAATCTATTATATTATTATCTATGACAATCAGTTAGTTTTATCAGCTTTTGATCAATCTCCTTTAATTTGTACAGTTTTGTGCATTTGATAATATTTTTATAAAATCTTTAACTCTAATGGTATATTATACATCTTCTAGATGACCCAGCTAATGCTGTTCTACCTCATTTCAGTTTTCATTTCAATTTGTTGAACAGTGGTATCATCAATACTAAATTGATTCGTGTATTGCTATATCAAGGCCTCCAAGATATTTGTCTTTGTCTTCTGTGACCACTTTTCCTTCTGCATTTTTCATGTTTCTCACTGCCTTGCTTTTACGCCCTCTGAGAACTTTAATTTTTTTCCAGAAAATCCTAATGTTTTCCCGATGATCCTGATCCAACTTTCTTCCCACGATTTCTGCTTCGCCATTCTTACTGCTTCTTTTATTTTGTTTCGGGCAAACACATATGCTTGCCATTTCTCTGGAGTTTTATCCCGATAGTAATCCTTCCACACTATTTTCTTTTGCAACACTTGCACTCTCAGTTCTTCACTCCACCATGATATATGTTTGCCCTTCGTGCGACTCTTTTTCACCCCATACACTAAAGTAGCTGCTTGCAAAATGCTATTCTTCATTTGAATCCATAGATTGTCCAAGACTTGCATTGACATCTATTTTCTGGATCCGATTCCTTAGCTCGGCTTCATACTCATCTCTCTTTTGAGGGTGTTGCAAATCTTCTACTTTAATCCTTAGATGGGCTTTCATCTTCTGCTTTCTTTCCTTGAGCACTCGAGTATCCGCAACCAGAAGCATGTGGTCACTTCCTTTTGATAGTCAGTGGAGGGTAAGTTAGAGCACTAAGCTTCAAACACTCCACACTTACCAAAACTCTAATAGACTTATACACAAAAGTTCTAAGGGCCACTGTTTTAATCTTTGAGGAGGATTTTAGGAATGGTTGAAACTAGAGATTTTAGGGATCGTGAAGCTAGATAAGGATTAGGGAAGCATTTAAGTATGCTATTTCAGGATCAGAACTGGATGATAGGATCAGCTAAGTTAGCCAGAAAGGCATCCGAGTGATTGGTGATATCAGCCTTGTCTAAAATGTAAAGGACGGGTCCCAACACTCTGGCTTAATGAACACTGGACTCAACTGTGCAGTGGTTAAAAATTCTGTATTAAAGTTAACTCAAAATGAGCGGTACTAGTCTAAACTAAATCTATACTATTTTTTTTGTCCTAGTTATTAATTCCTTGTCTGACAAGGAAACACTCTACCTTGATTGACTAGAAACTAATACTGTAATTTTAATTATAAGAGAATGAAACCATGATTAAGGTCAAGGACTCCAAATTAATGATGCAAATGACATATTTTTAAGAAAATAATATCTTTACAATCCATGATATACCCATCGATTATAGTACCTATTGAGATTTGTACTGTTTCTAGGCCAACACCCTTGTTAGGAGGTGATTAGGCTGAAATCACAGCATCCATAATTTTTTTCTTTATTTATTTTCTAATAAATAATCCAAAACAAACAAACTGCCGATGCAGTATTAATACATATTGAAAGAATTTAGGTAGAATGTTTTCTGTGTATCTCTCTACTTGACTGAAGAAGAAGTTGGCTGGGTTTTTGGTCAGTGAAAAAAAATAATTCGAAAGTTTTTTTTTAATGTGTACCAGGTATTTTCAATGAACACCTCAGCCAAATTCTCCATCTATAATTTCCTCAGTCAGCTATTCTTTTGTAATAAATCAAATAATTATCTACTTCTTTTTTAAACATATTAAATTAATAAATAAAACAATATGCACTCGAACTTATGGTCTGTAGTATCTCTCTCTCATATATATACACACACATATTTGTTTTATTTATTTAATTAATGCTGAGTCGTATGTTAGTAGTGGTTTCAGCTATTTCTTTTATTTTAGGAGAAATGGAGGTTGAACCTTTGTTTGCTGAAGGTGATGAGTATAATCTGAGAAGTGAAGCTGATTTTTGGGCTCCCGGGCCATCTATACAGGGTCCAACATACTCTCCCAGGCATCGGTACAACTCTCGAAGTAGAAGATATCGACCAGGTTTGTTTGGTTTCTTATTTCTGTAATTTTATTTTCATGATTTTTTCATATTCTAGTAAATGTTCCTAACTAAACAAAATAACAATATGTTTTTAATTATTTTAGTACATTAACTAGTTTCTAAGATTTTTCAATTTAGTGTTATGGACAATTTATTTGAAGATTTTTTCTATAGATTAATTTCTTCCCTCTCAAAATACTGATTACAAATTTATGGAATTTTGTCATCCATTTTTTTCACTGTTTACCTAAGTGAACTTGAGGGCTTACAAATTGTAGATCTAATAGAATTGGTTTGTCCTCTCCATGTCTTAGGTAGTAAATAAATCAATCCTCAAATTAATTATGGCTTTCTTAATTCTTTAAAAATGTTCTAAGAGTGTGGCCAAATCATTGAAATGAGATTTGATAAAGTACATCAGTTGGTTTATATCAAATTTCGATTTAAAAATATGTTACTTTAGATACCAATGCCAGTGTTCTTTCATTACCTGTCGCTTAAAACTTTATTAATATTATTAAATTTTTCATGCTGATAATAATGATATATGTTATTATACAGGAGGTGATAGTGTAGAGGAGGCTGGTCCTTCAAGGTGTGAACCTCATGTAACCAGAGGTGGCCGTAGAAAAATGTATTCCCGTCGTCTGACACCACCATCTCCTGCTACCACCAAGCCCAAACCTTATTCTTTGGAGAGAAATTCTTCTCTTCAAACTGTTGATGGAAATATGCCAAAGGATAAAAGTAGGTTTATTTAATTTATTTCACAAAAGTTAATTTTAAAGGTTTTTAATTTAAGATCTATTAAAAAGTTCAAAGTTAATTTAAATAAAAAGTTTATTCAGTTCCGTTGGAAACATATGATGTAGATTAAATAACATAACGATATTAAATTGTTACTGTAGAGAAGAGGGGCGTCTAACGCGTTAGTTCGCAGCCTCAACCCGGTCGTTATGTTGAGTCGCCGAATCATCTGCCGATCCGTTCAATTTTGTTGAGGGTAAATAAATGAAATAATAAAAGAGGGAACATGAAAAGCTTATATTAATTCAAATGAAACAAAATACTGCTTATAATGTGCAAGGTGGTGATTCTTTCTATCCGAGATGACTTCCTTCCCCCTCTCGTCTGCGATGTTCCTTTCTTTCCTTCTGCGACTCCTACTCCATGCGACAATTCTCTACTGTTTTCTGTGACCCTTGATTTTCTTCGATGAAGTGCGATTTGAGAAAAATAAGACACATTTGCGACCACCAACTTAATTAACACCATCTACACTCGCGAGTCACTCTCTTCCCTTTCTCTTTTTCAATCCCAGAATGCACTCTGCCCAGCGGTCACTTAACAGCTGATTCAAATAGAATAAAACAACTGACTGTCACGCTTGCACATAATAAATCATAAAATAAAACAAATAAAATAACAAATAGAGAGATACAATAAACATAAGACAATTTCAATTCTTAACATGCCGCCCACCAAATTTTATGAAATAAAATTTAAATTAAAGACTAAGTAATCATGAGTTGGAACTAAGCGATGAATAAAGTAATAAATGAAGCACTGTGAAGATGAGCGATAGAGTTTGTTCATTTGATTTTTCTCACTTCTGCGATGGCCCGAAGAGGCGAAGAATGATTCTGTAGACTTCTCAGAGACTACTTCCAAATAGAGCGATCTTGTTCCAAAGTACAATGAAAAGATCAACACTTAATCTGTTTGAATCCTATAACAGCGAACTACTTACCAATCTGCCGCCCACCTTGGCAACTCTAGGGCTCCAATAGATACAAGGTTATTTAACCTTATGTGCGGTTACCTCTTCTTTGGAACGATATTTCCTCTGTAGCAATTGATGATCTTATGAAACAATGAAATGCGATTTGGACATATTTCCGAATCCTTTCTTAAGGATTGAATGAACTAAGGTGTTTTTGCGATCATGCGACGTTAAATTATGGTTTCTATAATTTGCGTTAGCGAGATTTGTCTGAAATGGTTGTTTAACATTCCCTATTTTGCTAAGTTTTGAGGTTGAACCATATAAGCAATTATGATGGTCAAAGTTTGGCTTGGCCTTTGTAAATAAAGAGAGCGTTGTTGTTGAGGTGTCAATGATGGGACCAGTAATCACCAGGCCAAATACTGTCATTAAACCATTTGGAAACCCAGGAGAGGTTAGGACGGTTTCACCAGTGATTATTTGACTAAACAGATCAGCTCCTAGGAGGAAATCGATCTGACCCGGTTCATGGAAGCCAGGATCAGCCAAATCATATTTATTGAATATATCTTTAATTTTTGGCAATAAGCAGCGTGTCGGTAATGTATCCGTTATAGAAGATATTAAAACAGCGGTGGTTTCTAATAGCGGTTGATTCAGTCTACTGGGATATATAACACATTTGGTTTGCTGTTCTCCACCACGAATTGGGCTATTTGCAAAGCCGGTGATCTTATGAGGATTTCGTATTAAGGGTAATTCTAGGCGGTTTGCACACTGGGTGGTTATGAAAGATCTCTGGGATCCACTATCTATAACTATTCGTATAGGATGTAAGTTACCCTGACAATCCGTAATTCGGACACATGCGGTTCCTAACAAGACATTTGTCACATTATCTTCTGCAGAACTAAGGACTACGTCTTTTAAGTTGGATGCTGTTGCGGTAGGATCTGGAGGACCATATGATTTAGCTTGTCTGATTGGTGAAGAGCGACTGATGGATGTTTGTTCGGTAGCGACATTTTCTTGATTGACCTCATTGAGACGATTTGATTGAGTAAAATGTAACAATGTGTGGTGCTTCTTTCCACAGGAACGACATCTATTTTGAGAGGGGCAGCGGTTCGCGGAGTTGCCAGAAGATAAACAGTTGAAGCATCTATTAAGTCCCATGACTTTCTCATATCTTTTCGGTTGGCTTAAAGTCCTGAATTGTGAGCATTCATATATGCGATGGTTTTCGTGGCAAAGAAAACATTCAACGGTAGAATCAGAGCTAGTTGAGATAAAGACACGCCTGGATTCAGGAGAGTATTTAGGTTTAGGATTTGGGACTACTGTATCTATTGAGCGATTAAAGGTTAGATTTTTGGTCTGTAGTTTGATGCAAAGTTCTTGTATGAAGTCCTGAAAGTTATGAAGAGTGGGTAATGTGGTTGATGAAGCGTACTTTGTTTCAAATTGATCACGGGATTTGTCATCTAATAATTTTAGGCCATATGTCAGAAGAATGAAACCTGCAGGATCCTCTAATTTTAAATTTTGAAATGACGTGATGTTTTCTAACACCTCATTCGAAAAGGTTTCTAGGGATGTCAAATTTTGATTCTGAAGAGATTTAAAATTCAGAATTTTCATTAGAAAGGTAGTTGCCTGCGTTCGTTTATTATCATATCGTTTTGACAGGGTTTCCCAGGCATGCAGATACTCAGCATCCGATATCGCTATAGAAGCGATCACCTGTGCGGCAGCCCCCTTTACTGCAGATTTTAAATAATGGAATTTTTGCACGTTTTCCAAATAATTGTTGTTGTGAATTAAGGAAAGATAGGTGTCCTTGAACGGTCCCCAATCGGAAATATTGCCATCAAAACTAGGTATGTTTATGGGCGGAAGTCGAAGAACGGAGATAGAGCCTGCAGAATTACTACCCATGAAAGCAGTATCCGTCTTCACAGATATTTGTTCTTCCCGAATATCATAAGATAAGGATTCGTAATAGGCTTCACGAGCCTCTTTCTTCATTTTGGCAAATGTTGAGATGTCATATCCTTTTATCTGTGTAGCGAGTGTTTTTATTTCTCGAAATATTTGAGAAAACTTATCAAAAGTGCCATCAATTCGCGATAAGCGTGCTTTAAATATCGCTCTCTTAGACCTATCTGTAGTAGAAACAAAACCCAGTTCACCAGTGTTTTTAATGTCCTCATAGAGATCATTCAATTCGTCCACTAAAAATTCTAATTTAAGTTCATCGCTTTTGGAATCAGAACTATTATCAGTTTTGGGCGGCATATTAGATTACAATTAAATTTTCAATAAAATAATAAACTTATTATCAAAGAAAAATAGTCCCAATCAAAATAACCTACTGAAAATTAATTATAATAGAACAGCTGCTCGATAAGGCGTAGTTAATAGTAGGCGTAGTAATATCAAAGCGGCCAACATAATATTAACAAATTAAAACAGCTGTTTTGTAATGCGTGGTTTGCAATTGAATAAAACAAAATATATACAAATATTATGATTACTAATTGAATATAAAGTCCAATAACTTCAGATAAACATCAAATTAGTAGAAAAAAAGTAATAACTACGTGAACTGTAAACTATATACACAACTTAAACCTAAGTAAAAAACATTTAATGAACAAAATTATTTAAATAAAATGCAAACTAATCTAAAATATACTTTAAACAAACTTAAATTAAATAATAAAATACTAAAGAATAAAGAAACTTAATAATTAATAACAACAGTCTGTGTAATGCGAATACGATATAATGCGAAAGCGTAACATAACCTATAAACTAATTTTATTAAAAGCAATAATCACCTCAACAAAATTAAACAAGTCGACTAGAAAATTCAACAATCTCGCCGGTGCCTCCAAAAATATGTTGGGAAGAGGGGCGTCTAACGCGTTAGTTCGCAGCCTCAACCCGGTCGTTATGTTGAGTCGCCAAATTATCTGCCGATCCGTTCAATTTTGTTGAGGGTAAATAACTGAAATAATAAAAGAGAGAACATGACACAAGCTTATATTAATTAAAATAAAACAAATACTGTTTATAGTGTGCAAGCGGTGGGTCTTTCTGTCCGTGATGGCTTCCTTCCCCCTCTCGTCTGCGATGTTCCTTCTTTTCCTTGAGCGGTTACCTACTCCATACAACAATTCTGATACAATCTTCTATGATGATGTGCGAGTTGCGATTATACGAAAAATATGCGACATTCAGCGACAACCAACTTAATTAAAACACTCTACACTCGCGAGTCACTCTCTTCACTTTCTCTTTTTCAATCCCAGAATGCACTCTGCCCCGCGGTCACTTAACAGCTAATTCAAATAGAATAAAACAACTGACTGTCACGCTTGCACATAATAAATCATAAAATAAAACAAATAAAATGACAAATAGAGAGATACAATAAACATAAGACAATTTCAATTCTTAACAGTTACCTATATTAATAAGTAATAAGTTAATGTCCTATTCGCCACTCTCCATTATCTTTTACAACTTTGCGAATAAAATAGTATTTTTTTCTTAAACCATTCTCTTTCCACTTTTATTATACATCTATATTGCTGGTCTAATAATCAATAGTAAAAAATTACAAAAAAATTTCTTTTCTCTTTTAGTTGGTTATCAAATGTGTTCATCTTTTATATTAAGCAGTTATTTATCAATGCTAATAAGATGATATGGTTAATCTTTTGGAATGTATAAAATAAAAGATACCTGTGAGGAAGAAAATACAAAAATTCGCCATTTAAGCCCTGTCAGACTATTTAATAAGTGTAACTCTGATTGAAATCAATCAGAATTAAACTTATATCATATTAAAGCCCATTAAATTTGACATCGATACAGTGAGTTTAATCAAAATTGTTATAGCCATTTCTGAGAAAATCATAAAAAGGTGCAAGATGCATGGTATAAAGTAGCACTTCCGGTCTGTTGCTTTTAGTGAAAAAGTTGCTGTAACATCTCAGGCGTATAGTTGTTTCAAATATGAAATATCAGTTTCATGTGACTTTCGTTTCTGTGCTAGACTTACCACAAACACACACACACACAAACACACAGACTGTTTAGCGCAACCTGGTTGTCTGCACTCAGGGGACTTTAAAACATGTATTTTCTTTAAAAACTGGAATAAGAAAATTTTCATGATCACAATACTTTTCCTTACTATATATTTCATATATAGGTAAATAAAAGTAAAAAGGTATATCTCTGCTATTTCTTTACCAATTTCAATAATTCTTCTTTTGTTTTGTTGAAAATTTAATTCTCTATTGAACAGCATTAAAAACGAAATTGGACAGACCTTTTTATTTGTTATTCAGGTTCTACGTATCTTGAAATGTATGCTCTCAAATTTCGAGGGGAGAGGGATAATTTTTTTTTTTTTTAGTCTATTATAAAGGTTCAATATTAAAAATAATAAACCAGAAGAATTTATATATACTCCACTTCTTTACTGCTTCCTTATCTTTTCTTTTAATTTTGATTGAAATAATTCAAATAAAACTTCCTTATTCCACAACACTTTACATTTTTTCTCTATCATGAATAATATATATATATATATATATATATATATATATATATATATATATATATTATATATTTTATTTTTTTTTGTTCTTGGCTGTGTCTCGATCTTGAAAATCTTTTTATTTTTTCCAATAATAACTGAATTTCATTGGAATTACCTCTTTTATAATTTGTGACATGAATGTATAGATGAATTCCATTTATTTTTATTGTTCTTTACTGATTCTGAGACTCTATAGATATTTTTCTCTATCTTCAAAAATAACTGAGTTATGGGTATATTATTATATTATATATATATATATATATATATATATATATATATATATATATATATATATATTATAGGCAAGATTTCATTTGTTTTCTTTTTTTTTTCTTTTGATATTTGAGTGACAACTATTTAGACAATCGCCCTCTATCATCTTCTCTGCAGGTCTTACTTTCAACTGTCCTGATTCCAAAACTCTTTAATTTTTTTCTATATCTTGAAAAATAACTGAATTATGGAGGCAAAACATATTTAATCGGCCTAAATTTTATAACTAAACAGCTGACATTAATTTAAAGTTCCTAGGATCATTGTCAGGAGTCCTGTAACATTAGGTAGGCCAAGTAGTTTTGGAGAAAAGCCGAGGACAGCTGATAGGTGGGATATTATTTTTTCTTGATTGATTTTTTCATGGTTCATTGTTGAAAATAATAAACTTTAAAAAAAAAAAGTAAAAGTTAAATATAAAATATTTTGATAAAAAAATTATCAGTGTATTTTCTTCAGATTATGAGTATTTTTTATTACTATTCAAGCTTAAAATTTCTATTACATCTATCCCTTATTTCTTTAATATTTATGATTATTATAATAACAATATGTTGTTTTTATTCTTTTTAGCAATTCTTAGTGAAGATGACTCTCCGCTAGCTCCTGACCTTCAGTTAGATTGGTTCAGCTCAACAGAAGAAGAACCAAGTGACGATGATAGTGGGATAGAGTTCCTGTCTGTTCAGTACGCAGACAATAGTAGTAATAATAGTAGTGGAGATAGTGGTCATTCGAGTAGTTCCTCTCATAGTACTCGTGGATCTGCCAACACATCAACCCCCAGCAATATTGGAAGCAACTCGATAGGAAACAGCCCCACGGTAGGGTTACAATTCTTTCAAACTTCAACATGAATAATAAATCATGGAAAGCATGTACATGATTACAGTATTTATATTCTATTTAATAAAGTAATGTGTATATTTATTGTTGTTTTATAAGTTATAGAAATTCTTTTTTTATTTATTTCTTATTTTAATAATTTTTAAATTATTATTTTAAAAATTATTTTGGTAGCATTTAATCCAAAATGATGCGAAATCAAATGTTATTTCCTTCTCTCAGTTTATCTGTTATCAGTTGAACTCCGTCTATATGACTGGAATCATTAATAATTGTTTATTATTAACTATCGTTATTGGTTGAAGGATTTTATTAAATTATTGTATAAAATGTAAGGATTTTTTATTAGTTGGAACAATATTTCTAATTATAAAATTAAATTATTACTTTGGGATCACCTGTAGCAGGGTGGTCAGCATAACAGCCTTCTACGCCAAAGGTTGCGGGTTGAAACCCGCAAGTGGTTCTAGGATTTTTTAATGGGATTAAAAAATCCTTAGTTATGCTCTCCTTCAGAGGGGACATAAAAACAAAGAGTCCCGAGTCAGGCACTCATTAAAAACTTCTATCCTAATCAAACCTGGATAGGCAAAATTTAGGACTCCCACTGTAGAATTGTCCTTTTTTTTACTCTATTTATTTTTATGTCCTTCGGAGAGGATTTAAAAATTAAGATTCCCGAGCCTGTGCGATGTCAGGTACTCGTTAAAGACTCCTTTCCTAATTAAACCTGGATAGGCAAAATTTAGGACTCCCACTGTAGCATCGTCCGATTAGCCCCAGTAGCATAAAGTGACATTAAATAAACAAACAAACAAACTATTACTTTTATGAATTGTTATTTGAGGATACTACTTGGCCAGTCTCTCTTGCCTACTGACGATATTGCTCTTATGGGTGTTAACAAACGAACAAACTACAGCAAGCTTTAGTGGAATGGCTGGAGGAATTTCTGTAAAAATGGATGACCATCAATACCTCTTTAAGAGTTGAAGTTGTTTCCAATGATGAGGTGACAGGGAGGTGAAGTGTAATGGTGAGATACTTCAACTACTAAAGCACTTTCATAATTAGACAGGACAAAGTAGACAGGGAAATAGCAAACCAAATCTATTTTAGTTTAAGCAACAGCAATTTTGGTTATCGATACGTGGAGCATGAAACCAAGCATAATATGTATGGATGAGTATATCTCTTACTCTTACCTACAGAAGGCAGAGCTAGGTCTTGCTTGACAAGTATATAAGAAGAATTACAGGATATGAAATAATAGGTTACAAGTATAATAAGAAGAGACTGAGTAAGAAATAAAGGATTAGGGTGAAGCTGAACATTCCTGCTCCCAAATCCATTATTAATTGTTCAGGCATGTTTGTTGTATAAGCGAGGCAAGATGTAATGTGGAAGGAAAACTTCTGCAAAACTGAAGCAGATCTGTGGCTTGGCAGTGTTTCATTGAGGCCCTCTGCCACTCTAGATATGGCACAAAGAGGAAGATGCAATATTACTTAACGCAGTTCAATTTGTCCATTTAATCTCGTAACCAGTTATACAGTTCACCTATTCTTAGGCCAGTATAATTATTATGTAATGTGGCATTTGATGAAAATGTAAACATATACTTACCTGTATAGGATTCATTTGTTTTTTTCTGATTGTTTTAATAGTTTGGTTAAACGCTCTGATTTATTTCTTATTTAAAATAAATTTGGAACTACTCTTAGATATTTTATGAAGTTTTAGTTCATTGTAATATATTCTGTTTTATTTATATACTTTATATCCATGTGTGAAAGCAATAGTAATTTTAATAATATTTCTACCACTTACAAGAAAATATAAGAAATATATTTGTAGCTGTGTACCCTTTCTCATACTATAATTATTAAAATCATAAAACTGTTAAAAGCAGCTGTTGTTATGAACAGTTGGCATTGATATTTATTGAAGAAATAAACCTCTCATGTTAAATGGATAACATGCCTCGTATTGTCAGAAACATTTCAGAACTTCTCTATAATGAACCTCCAGGATTCATTGGTTCACTTTTCAACTTCTAGAAAATCATTATTTATTTGTTTATGAAGCTACTAAATTTATTAAAAATAATATTGATAGAAGTATTTTGTTAAATATAAAATAAGCACAAATAAAATCATTAGTAAGGTGTGTTCAATTATTTTTTGGACATTCCAAATGATAATATTGGATTTCAATCACCATCTGTTTTTTTGTTGTTTTTTTTTTTTTTTATAATATATATTACTGTGATTTGTTGTAATCTGAATTGAAATATTTAGAAAAGAAAAAAAAATTTATAGTCAAATAATTTTAAAAATCTGACCCAAATTTTTTACTGTGTGGGCTGCCATTTTTAGTAGATCCGTTGGAAAGAATGTACAGATATTTTTCGATCCATTATTAACCATGCCTTATTCTTATGGTACTATTCTTCATTTTATGTAATTTATCAATTTGTCTAATCGGTATTCAAGTATTATATTTTATTTAAATGATATTATATTTATCAATCATATTTTAATAATCTGTTAAACTATTATGCCTTATTTCCATTAGAACTATTTAAACTTCATATGTATAATTTTAATTCCTATTTAATTATTTCAATCATATTGGCTGTGAAAACAAAGCAAAAATATGTATTGTTAAAATTATTTTCAGCTGATTTGTCTATTTAAAGGTTGTTTGGGTGGTGTGTACCCAAACAACCAATTTTTCTTCGAATAGACTACCCCCCTGCCCGCCGAAAAGAAAGGAGGAGGATTAATTTCCTTGGGGATGTAAATTTTGATTTTCGCCCTTCAAGGATTATAGCGGAAAGAAAATAGAAACAAGCATACTTTTCCCAAACTTTTCTTTCAAGAGATGACTCGAATCTATCCTGGGAACAGGTCAATTCAAACCATAAGCTCTCACCTCCTAATAAGAAGGGTAAAAAGGAAAAAAATACCTGTATTGACAAAAAATAATGCGCTGTAACTCTTACACTTACATAAGGCTACCCTATCTAGATACAGTGAGTATTTTTTGTTTTTGTTTATTACCAATTATACTCACTCACTGATATGAACTTTAGAGGTTATGCAGCATTTGATAGGTTATAATTGGTTATTTTAAAAATTTATGTGTTATTTTCAAATCAAGTTGATCTTCATTCTGGAAAAAGCATGTCAACTAGAAACTTCAACCTTATGATTTTATTAGATAGATGAAATATGTGATAAATGTTAATGAGTGTTAACTTGGGGCCAAGTCAAATTTCATCATAGAATCTGTTTTATTTTCCTGAATAATTTTTATATGTTCATATTTTTTCTTTACTCCATCTCTTGCTATTCATCTTAATATTTACAATAATCATTTTTCAATCGATTTCCATATCCAACAAAACCATTTGAGTACCAGTTCATTCATATATATATATATAATCTTTTGATTTAGGGCTTTGTTGATTTTCTTTTTACTCCAGGATGTTATTCTGTTATTGTAATAGGAAAATCGTGTCTATTATACTTGCTCTCTGTCTATTCAAAGGTTATCTTGTTTTGTGGTATATAAGTTATACTTAGTAATTTCATGAATCATGCCTGTTTTTAGAAAGTAATGACGTTTAGTATAACTAACGGAAGATTTTTTTTTTTCAAATAGTGTTAAGAAGATAACAAGCATAACATTTTTTATTGTGCTTTGATGTTTCTCTTTAATCTTAATGTTCACATCTTTCAATGTCATAACTAATATAATATAAGAAATTTTACTAAAAATATTGCATTTGAAAATAATGAATTGAAAAATTTAAATGTGAACATTTCATTCTCACTCTTTTTTATTAAATTATGACTAATTAGATGAAGCTCTTATGAGAACTATTGTTGATGAAAATCCGTGGTAGCATTTGAAGTTTCTTAGAAATTGATATTGACCCGTTTCTAAATCCCACATTTGCATGAAATAAAAAGGGGTTTTAGTGTTGAAGTGAGCTATGTTTTTATGTCAGGAAATATAATTTAATTTAAAAAAATGTCCTAGTGACTTGATAATTCAGTTCAGAAATGATAATAATATAGAAAAGTGGTATAAATAGTTTGTTTTAAAAAACAGTTATACATGTTTTACATTGGTCAATAACAAATCTTTCAAAATCAGTTTTAATTACGGCAAGAAGTAGTATTTGTAGCTACCTCAATTTATTTGCCCATATTAATTTACTTCTATTGAAAGAAATCATGTGGTGTTGTGTTGTAAAATACAACCTTCAATCAATAAAAAATAAAAATGTTATGACCATTGGTTTATCCTAATATTCCTTGGCAAGTGGGATTGTATGTAATTTCATAAACTTTGTATTGGTTTATAAGACCGCTTCTATTCCCAACTAATATGTTCAAGCCGGTTAACACACTCTTATATTAATTTTCATTGCTTAATTTTACTTAAAATGTATTGTTTATCTTGATGTTCAGTAAATGCATATTAAGAAAAATCATTTTTATTGTTGTAAATTTTTAGTATAATTTATCATAAACTAATGTAATAGTTGATAAAAACATTGAACTTGATATTAATTCTTAAGTGTTGTTATGCCAAACTGAAAAATATTCCCATCTTTGTCGACTTCCAGAAAATATTTTACTCACATGACTGAGAAACACTGCTTTGATAAACTTTTAAATATGGAGTGGATCAGAAAACACTTGAACTTTCTATCAAGTTTACAATATTCTACCCCTTTTCTCTAGTTAAATTCCATATAAAATCACCCTAGCATTTCAAATCAGAAGAGAACTTGGGAAAAGGAGATGGTATATCTCCAGTATTCAATAATTAAGTTATTGGACATTTTGAAGAAAAGGTTAGATTGTGGTTGTAGGAACACAAAATTAAAGTCTCAAGATCACAGAGCCTACACAGATGACTTAACTTCTCTGATGGAAAGAGATCAAGAAGCAATTGGTCAAATTAATGAGTTTAAAGAAACAGCAGATTTTAGGAGACTAAAATGATAACTTATAGCTGGTAATATCCAAAAACAATAGAAATGAATTATGGAAAAATGAGGATGGTTAACCAGTTTAAATACTTAAAGAGATCACCAGCTTCAATGGAGGCAAGAGAGTAGCCATCAATTTAAGGGACAATGCTAGATAGTATTAGGTTAGCTATGAAAATAATTAGAGGAAATCTGCCTGTCAATGCCTGAAGCAAGCATCATAAACAATTAACAATGTATGGTTTAGAAACACCACTTACACTATCTAGAAAAACTTCATAGAATGGATAGTAGAATATTGAGAAGATTTTACAGACCAAAAATTACCAAACAAGAATATTGCTCAAGGTTGAATCAGAAATTCTTCGGAGTCATGGTAGGAATGAATCCTTGGAGGGCCGACAAAAAAATTCTTGAAAATATTAAAAGTGGGAAACCTGGTAGTTATTATTTTAAAAAATTGAAAGTGAGCCGGCTAAGTATTAAAATTAGAGGCTACTCATGCAGGGAAGAATTTTGAAAACTTATGGATAAGCTTAAGACTTTAGTGGAAGATAAAAATTATAATGCAGGGCAAGGGATCACCTGCAGCAAAGTAGCTAGCATAACAGCCTTCTATGCCAACTTAAGTGGTCCTAAGATTTTTTTAATGGGAGTAAAAAATCCTTAGTTATGCCATTCTTCGGAGGGAACATAAAAATAAAGAGTCCCGAGCCTGTGCGATGTCAGGTGCTCGTTAAAGATCCCTATTCTAATTAAATCTGGTTAGGCAACATTTAGGACTCTGTAACATCGTAGAGTTAGCTCTAGTAGCATAAAGTAAAGTGACGTTAAATAAGTAAAGAAATGAAATACTAGCAAGAAATGGACTTTGTAAAGGTTGGTATTTTTTTCTGAGAAAATGAAAGACCTATGGACAGGGAGAAAAGAGGAGAAGGCAGCCAAAAAATAAGTGAAATTTGTATGGTCCATAGTCTAACCCTGCAGAAAAACAAATTTGGTGCCTGAAACATTCGACTGTCACTTACCTTCATTCTTAGAAAACTATTAAGAGTCCATGAAATTATAAATAGGTATAGTGATTTTAATCAAAATTGTTGGAGCCGTTTTTAGAAAATCGTAAAATATGTGGTATAAAGTGGCACTTCTGAGCAGTAAATTTTGTTGGAAATGTCCAATGTAACATCCAAGGCTTATTATTGTTTAAATGAGAAATTTTAGATTCGTACAACTTCTTGTTTTTGATCTAGACTTGCCACATGCCACACGGAGGCCATTTTGTGGGCATTTGTTATTTGGACTCAGGGGACTCTAAGGTATGTATTTCTGATGAGGGAATGTAGATGCTTTACTTATAATGGGCTTCAATATCATGTAGGTTTTTATTAATATTGATATTTTAAATTTTCTTCCTCTAAACTACCTTTAATTTTGTACATTCCAAAAGACTAACCATGTCATCTTAATGACATTGATGAAGGACGGCTAAATATACAAGTTGGACGAATTTGAAGACCAACTAAAGGATAAAAGAGAAAAACTATTTTTTAATGTAATTTTTATTTTTTTGATATTAAGAACAGTAATGTAGACATGTAATATACTGTTGGAAAGAGAAAGATTTTAGAAAAAATATTATCTAATACACAAAGTTGTAAAAGGTAATATAAGGTGATAAATAGGGAATAAACTTATTACTGATTAACAATTTAATGTAGTTATATTGTTTAATTTAAATAATATGTTTCCAACGAAAATGAATACAAGTTTTATTAAAAATCAACTTGGAATATTTTACAAATTGAAGTATATTTAATAGTTTTTAAATTGATTCTTACAGTCGAGGTAAATGAAAGTCGTGTGTTGCCCGCACCAAATTTTTTAAGCTTTTCTTTGTATTAGCCAAACAATGGTAGGAGAGGGCTTGTCATATCAATCTGTGTAGCTGTTAACCTTGATTGTTAATATTCGATCTCTGCTCTGTTATTCCTATGATATGGGATTCTATTTGTATTGGGGTCCTATTAGAATAACATGGTTGCTTTACTCTAAATCATTTTTCAAAACCCAATACCTATTGCGTCAATATCTTAAAAAATCCCTTTTACTGATAAACCTCCATTTGGATTAAATGTTGCCATTTTATTTTGAAACTTATTTATTTACATACATTTTTGTATCTGTTTCATGATTGATAAACATTTCTCAATCCATATATTTTACAATAAATAAAATATTTTTTACAGGTACCTGTAGTGGACTTAACGCAGGAGTCAGATGAAGAAATGACTGATGTTATTCCTCAAGCGCCGTCATTACCTCGAGGACCCCCGCCTTTGATACGGTTTAGACCTTGTCGGCTACAGGAACTACCTCCATGCATACATCCTCCACCTCCTTTACCTCCACCCCAAACATGGCATGTTCCACCACCACCACCAATACACATTCAGTATCCTCATCATAGTGCAGCAATACGTAAGTAGTATTGTTTTTATTGGCTATATATTTTTTTTTGTGTTATTTTTAGAAATTAAATAATTTTCACATGTTATGTCTAAATTAGGGTTATAGACAGATATTGGGTTGTGTCACATGAAATGTCCGTTTTAAAGGTAAAGGATTTTTATTAAAAATACTAAATGAAAACAAGATAATTTTATTCAAAGTATTTACCTTCTTTTTCTACACATTTTTCCCAATGTGACACCAACTTTTTTATCCCCGAACTGAAAAACTCAGCTTTGAAGTGAAACAAAATCTGAAAACGCACTTTTCACTTGATCATCATTTTCAAAAAGTTTTCCTTTGACGAAGTTGTCTAAATTCTTGAACAGGTGGTAATCTGTTGGAGAAAAGTCGGGATAATACGGTGGGTGTGGAAGAACTTTGTAGCCCAGTTCTTTCAATTTTTGCTCGGTATGTTTTGAAACATAGGGTCTTGCTGCCACTCAGTGAGATCATGAGGTACCCATGTATCGAGCTTTTTTACTTTCCCAATACACTTTAAATGTCTGAAAACGGTAGATGCACTTGCATTTAGTTGTGCTGAGAGTCCTTTAACTGTTTGGTAGGGGTTTCCTTCTACTGTATGTTTGAGGACATCGTTGTCTATTATGGACAGAGGTCTTCCTCGGGGCAAGTTTTACCAAGTCGGTATCCCCAGCTGAAAACTTAGCAAACCAATGGCGAATGGTCCGTTCATTACCACTCCCTTCCCCAAACGCTTTGCAAATATTTCTAGCGGCCTCAGCTGCTGAATGGCCGAGTTTGAACTTGTATAAAAATATAACTTGAAAATCACGTGTTTCCATGTTCATATTTGGAGGTATACTAAAAAGTGGGTAATTGATTGGGAAGCTAATGCTTATAATACAAAGGTAGAGGATTAGTAACTGTTTATTTTAAATACATAAACATTCGGAAGAAAACAACAGAGACCTGCAAGATCCTTTATTTATTTCAGAAACTATAAAAATGGACATTTCATGTGAAACAACCCAATATATCTTCTGAAACAAACATTAAACAGGGTGTCTAGCAACAGAGGAAATTGGGAAAACCGGGAAAATTCAGGGATTTTAAAAACATATGAAAAAGTCAGGAAATGGTCTTTCCTTTGGTCAGGGAAAATGGTCCCTGGATAACATCGTTTCTTCTTCACTCAGACAAAAGTTCCAATATGCCTACTTGTTGTGATGTTGCAAATATCATAAAGGGAGTTTAATATTTAATATAATAAAAGGACAGGAAGGAGGGCTGTGGAGAACAGAAAAGTCAACCTTCAGGTGAAGGAATTGGGGGCAAAAAAATGCTCCAAGAAGCTCTTCGGAAAGCTGAAGATTTGGCTGCAGGGATTCAAACATTAAAGAAAAGCTCTTAAAGTTTATATAGATATATTGACTGTAAATAAATTTCTAGTCAGATTTGTAAATATTGATTATTACTAACAGCAGTATTCATAGTCATCATATTTACATGATCAATTTCAGTTGGTGTTGGGTAAATATAGTTGAATGTTATAGTAAAGTAATTAGTCATTATATATATATATTTTGAATCTAGTATGCCATATTAATTATAATTATTCTTTGTTTTGTCAATTTTCACCGAGATTTGGCCAGGTAAAAGACTTCTTACAGTATGGATAAGTCAGGGAATCTCTTTGAGCTGATTTGCTAGACACCCTGTTAAAATATCTTAGTTATTAGATCAATGCTCAAATCTATTTGTGAGTTGAATCATTAATTCATTATAGGTCCAAGTATATTATGATATTTTATCTTGACTTCTTTATTTATTGTTATTGAAAATCTCAGTTTATTCATTCATTTTTGAAAAGTATGAGAAATATAAATGAGTAACTCAATAATTTGAAATAATTGTGTCACATAATATCCATGTGATATATAGTATGTTCTTATAATGAATTAGAGATGTTTAACCTTGTATATTATTAAACTCTAAACTTGATTAAAAAAAAAAAAATAATAATATAGATTGATTAAAAAAATATTTTTTTTTAAATATCTAGTATTGCTCTTGTAATATAGATATACTACAGAGATAATACAAGATTACAGGTATAATCTTTAATTCTGTAGAGAAGCTTAGAAAAAATAAATTAATTTAAAAGTAATGAAAATTATCGTATACCAGTTTCTTATTTCCAAATAGTTGTATGTATACCAAATGTAAAACAATGAACTAACCCCATAATATAAAATCATTTCTTAAAAAATTAATTCATTTTGAATCCGTTTACACCGTATAATAATAGTATGAATTTTCAGTTCCTCCCCGGTTATATCCTGTACATCAACGGATGTGGCAATCACACCATCGGATGCAGGAAATGCACAGGAGGAGGCTGGATCATCATTTTCAAAGGTACGTTTTTTATTTTCAAACGTATTTTTTAAAATGTTTTTGGAAACATGTAAGTGGTGTAATTTAATGTAAGTAAGACATGGTTACTGACATGGGTTATCGGCTATAATGAACATTAAGAGGAAGAGCATATCTCATAGGTTTACAGACTTGCTTTCCTATTTAGTGTCTATTTCTTGGAAAAATAAAACTATTTTTTTTTTGTGAAAATCAATACATTGGTGTAAGTAATGAAACATAACATGATATTAAAGCCCATTCAATTTTACATTGATATACCGAGTTTGACCAAAATAGTTTAACCAGTTTTTGAGAAATTCATAAATAAATGTAAAATGCGTGTTAATAAAGTGGCTCTCCTGCCTTGTCGATCTTGATCTAAATGTTGCTGTAACATCTCAGACATAAGAGAAGAAGAAGAAGAAGAGGGATGGGTTGGAACGGTATGGAAATGGATAGGTAGTTCGTTAAGGTACAGTAAGGGATAATAAGGGAGGGAAGTAACGAGATGTTTAGAACCTATGATTATGCCTTTAGTCTTATCAACGTTTAATCTTAAATCATTCTTTAATGCCCATGCGTTGATACTATCTATGTCTTCTTGAATCTGACGGATCGCTTCAAACATCTCGCTGGAATAAAAGGAAAGATAGATCTGAAGATCATCGGCATATAAATGATATTGTGAATGATGAATAGAGTCAGGTAGATCATTTATATATAAAGAGAACAGGGTTGGTGAGAGCGAAGATCCTTGTGGAACACCGCGGTTTAGTAAAAGTGAAGAGGAACTGGATTTATCAGGGATAACAACTGATTGGGTACGATGGGATAGGTAGGATTGGAACCACTTTAAGACACTGTTTGATAGGAATAGCTTTTCGAGTTTTGAGTGTAAGATATTATGATTCACCATGTCGAAAGCTTTGGAAAAGTCGAAGAGTACAAGGATTGTGATTTTACGTTTATCTATGGAAGATTGGATGTCTTGAGTAATTTTCAATAAGACGGATTGTATTGAGAAGTGGGTTTGGAAACCAGATTGGAGGGGATTGATAAGTAATTTTTGCTCTAGGTAGATGTGAAGCTGTGAATAGACGATTTTTTATAACGGCTTTGAGAGATTGGAGAGGATGGAAATCGGTCGGAAATCAGAAACTTTTGTGGGAACTGAGACTTTGCTGAGTGGACGGATTATAGCTTTTTTCCACGTTGTTGGAAAGGTAGAATTCTGTAGAGAGTAATTATAGATATGCAAGAGAATTGGGAATATGATAGGTAGGCAAAGTTTAATTAATTTTACGGGAATTCGATCTGGACCGTGGTCTGTCGTTCTGGATTTAAGGACAGAGGTGAACAGATCTTCCGGGTATATATTCGTGAAAAAGAATTTTTCGGGGTCGAAAGACGTTTCTGGAATGCAGTAATAAAAAGAAGTTTGGATAGGATTGGCAGAGTAGGAGTTTAATTGGTCAGAGGATACAGGGTAAGAGGTACATACCTTTGACTTCACAATGGAATGATTTTTGATGATTTTCCATCGAGATTTGTGATCCGGGGCTTGCGATAATGAAGAGAGAAAGAACAGTGCTTTAGCACAACGTAAAGATGATTGGGTAAGGTTTCTCAGGATTTTGAACGAGGAAAAGTCATCGGGATTTCGTGTACGTCGGAAGCGTCTCCTGGTGGCGTCCCTTCTCCTCATCATCTCTCTGATTTCGGGGTTAATCCAGGGAGCAGAGGGTCTTCTGAAAGTCGATGTCGTGACAATTTAGAAATGAAAGGAGATTGGAGCATAAAAGATTTACTTTTTCATCGATAGAAGAATAGAAGTAGATTGGTTCCAAGGATCGAGCAAGAGCTTCTAGAAAAGGATTTGTTTCAGGATTCAATGAGTCGAGGTTGCGCCATGAGATTTGTTTAGGAGTGAATTTTGATGTTGGGACATTGTAGGATATTTTGATGAGGTCATGATGTGATAGGAAGGATATTGGATTTTGGGAAGAGGACAAAAAGTTTTTAGGCGTATCTATTATGAAGAGGTCAAGCCATGTACTTGACAACCGCGTATGATGAGTGGGTTTGAATGGAACGATAAAAAGGTCTAGACAGTGAATAAGATCTATTAGGTATGATTTGTCGGAGGAGTCAGATGATAGATTTGTATTCAGGTCACCGGTTATTATTAGATTATTTTCCAGAGGAACATGTGTGAAAAGAGAAGATTCCAATGTAGGATCGAATCGGACATGTGGAGGTCGATATATTATGATATAAAGAAGTGAAAATAAATTTGAAGAAATTTATATAATATCGGAAGATGGAGATTCAAAAAGGATTTTTGTCCTCAAACTTTCATGAACGTATAGACCAACACCCCCACCAGTTCGATCCACCCATCATGACGATTGAGAGCATAATTAGGTATGGATACAGAGGAGGAAGGAACAGTCGGTTTGAGCCAGGTTTCTGAAACGGCAATGATATGATGAAAGTTGTGCAGGAAATAATCGAGGAACTCATCAAAATGAGCTGTAATGGATTGAGTGTTAACGTGGCAAGTTAAAAGAATATTAGTCATACTGGGATAGAAAAAGTAAGTTTATCGGAAGAATTTTGGAAAGGGAGGAACAAATACTATTATATAAGTAAAAGCTACCTGATAATGATAAAGTTCTAAAGCAAGAGATTAAAATATGAAGAGTTACAGTAGTTTTAACTAACAATATAAAGTGTATTACAAAAAAAGGAAATAACATTTTAAGTTAACAATAACAATTAATGAAATGACGAAGTTACCTAGGAATATATAATAGTAAATATAAATATACGAATAAAAAATTAAATTTTCAAAATTATTAAATATCGAGTGCTTAAAACAGAAATTCATTAGGACAATTGAGAGTAAAGTAGGTGACCAAGGGAAGGGTAAAATGAGCGGATTTTCAAATTTGACGTAACGGATGATTAGCTGCTTCGAGGTCCTCCGCCTTGTTGATGATGATCACCGGTTGGCCATCATCACGCCTGCACCGGACTCTTCCTCGAGAGAACCACACATATTTGATTTTCCTGGAAGTTCTCATCTGCTTCGCCTACCAGTACAGATGTCCGTTCCCTAGAGACATCTCTTCACCGACATATATTCTTTCGTCACTCTCCCATCCTAGATGTCTTGTGGTAAAATCTCGTTTTATTTTTCTGAGACGAATCACCTCATCTCTAGTGGTTTGACGGACGAAACGTACGATAATTGGTGGTGGCCGATTGTCTTCTTTTCCTGGTCTTTTTCTCTGTACAGTGGCCATGTCCTCTGCGCTCAGCTTTATTCCCAGCGCTATACTAACTGAGCAAACCACGCCTTCCGGTGTTTCACCGGTCTTCAGCGTAACACCTCTTATCTCAAGTGAGTGAGATAGTTGATTTTGTTCTATTTGGTTAATTTTAATCTCCATTGTTTGAATTTTAAGATTTTAAATTATTATTTTTTTGAAGTAATTTTTCAATTAGCTCTTCCTGCCTTTTTGATTTATCTTCTATAATTTTTAATTTTTCTAAATTTTCGAAGATGATATCTCCATGCTTGTCAAGCGTTTTTTTAATATCTTTAGTGTCTTCGTTGATTTTTGACACTTCAGTAAGCACGGCTGCTATGTTTTGCTCCATGCTTTTGCTTAGTGTTTTCTTTTCGCATGAGGGGCATGTCCAACTTTTTTTTTTTGTGTCATTTTCCATGAGATTTACACATTTACAATGAAAAATAATTTTACATGCGTTGCACGCAACTGTTGTTTTTTCGTCTCTAGCGACTGACACTTTGCATACGGGACACTGCATAATAGTACACAATAAAATGAAGCAGTAAGGAGAGTGGTGGGAACAATCAGCTGCTTCTTATCTCCAGCGACTTAGGCTCTGAACTTAAAACCTCTTTCTCTATCTATCTCTTATTATTAATTTGAATATCTCAATTTAATAATATTTTATAAAGGCTTATTCACTTAATTAATTAATTAATTAGTAATACTACTCACTCGGGCTTTTGCTAAAGTAGTAGAGAAGAAATATAAAGCAGGAGCGGAAGAACGATGTGAACACTTCTAAGACTAAGGTCAGACTGATGAATATATGCTCCTAAAATATGAAATTTCTGTTCTATACAACTTATCTCATTCACACAGACACGCACACACCCTCATTAATATTAAACTCATTTTCTGTGGAACAATCTTGTGGTCACTAACAGCTGATTGTCTCTCATTAAAAAAAAGCCTGTCACAGACATACTGAATCCATAATAAAACAGATATCTCCATAATAACTAAAGGGAATTTTGATGTAAACTATTCCTAAACATTTAAAATTGATTTCTAGTAGTTGTTAAGGGTAAAATAAAAAGTTGTGTGGAGTGTGCATCAGATTTTTAAAAATGTACCATTAGAAATTGTATTGTATTATATATAAACAAATGTGACATCCCTAATTATGACCTAAATATCCATTTAGCTTACGGCAACGTGAAATGTTGGTGGACTATGCACCTCAACCTGGTAGTATGGGTTTTGTTGGTGCGCCAGGTAATGGGGCTCTACCTCCTCAGCAGCCTGCTGTGTTCTCCACTCCAGAAGTTCATCAGCCTGCAGCAATGCTACTTGGTGATCCTCAGTTACGAACAGATATTGTGGAAATTCCACCTCCCCCTCCCCCTACGTGAGTAAATCTTTTTTTATTTTATTAGGTTTAGTGAATTTAAAACAAGCAATATTCCATGTTACCCTTCCATGTTAGAAATTAATGAATTACTTTATTGTATAGCTAGATTATTATTATATTTTTGTTAATTTAATATCTATAGACATACACACACATAAATTTCTGAGTGTATATCTATGAATGAGTGTGAGTATGTGTGCTTTACCTAGATGGTCCTTTAGATATTTAAAACAGTTATGAGACCCGTGGTCTTATATGCTGCTGTTGTGTGGTGGCATTAGGCAATTACATGCAAATCCATGCTCCTGCTTGGAAAGTTGTAAACATTAGCATGCCTTATGATAACCTTTACTGTGTAGAGATTAATAGGACTGACTCACACAGACCGTGCAATAGATCCAATTGTTACGCAGACGGATCCCTGACGGCATTAGGTTCAGGGGCTAGAATATAGAGAGTGGACAAATCCAAAGAAGGAATATCCATCTCTCTAGGCCTTTCAGGCTGAAGTAATGGTGATAAATATTTGCTCAAACCCTAATTTCAGAAGGGATGAGTGACAGGCTTAAAACTATCCATACCGATAGTCAAGCTGCTATCGAAGCCTTGGGTAGCCATATGACTCGGTCCAAATTAGTAGAAGAATATAAAATAAATCTTAATGCACTCTCCCTGCTGAATAAGGTCCGTTTTCATTGGGTGCCTGGTCACTCAGGCATCTTAGGCAATGCGAGAGCAGATAGCCTCGCAAGGAGGGGTTCTACTCAGTGGTCCTCTACACCTGAACCTGTGTGTGGAACAAGCTTCAGCTACCCAAAAGGTTTGATGAAGGCGGCTGCTGGTAATAGATCCAGACTATACTGGAGGGATACTGGAAATCAGCATCACTCTTAAGATATTTTTGGAAGGTTGTACACTACTCTCAATGGACAGGATAAGTCTGAGGAGAGTGACAGGACTGTATACAGGATACTGTTGGCTTAATAAGCATCTCCATAATATAGGGTTGGTGTCCTCACTGATTTGCAGATTCTTCAAGAAGGAAGATAAAACTGCATATCATGTGATATGCAGTTGTCTAGAGATTCCCAGGATACCGGTTTTACCATTTTGGCAGCAAGATCCTAATTTGTTTGAGCTGATTAACTCTTATAGTTTGGTTGTCTGATTCACCTAGGCAACAGGCCTGTATTAACAGAATAATGGACGGTGCACAATAAGCCTAATAAGTGTGCTTTAGGTTACATTGTCCATACAAAGCCTAACTAATGCTTATAAAAATGATTCAATGTGTTTACTTTAAAAAAAACAAAAAAACTTAAACTTAATAACACTTAGTAGTAACTTTAATTTCTTTTTTTAAATTAAAGCTTTAAAATCTTTAAAATTTTATGTTTTAGATTGACAAGTTAATTTTCTGTATATAAGAACTAAGCGCAACAAAATTGTAGACCTTATAACTTATTGACTAGTAAATGAAAAATATGAATAGTTATAATAAATTGTGACATTCTGCTAAGTTTGTTTTTAATTTTTTGTTTTATTCTAGTGAGACACCACATCAACATGTTCATCATTATGTGCACCATTACCCATCACCTGGAAGAATGGCTCATTTGCACATAAGTATTGCACCAGGACCTGCTGTGGTAAGCTCATATTAGATTAATTTTGATTTGCATTGATTCGGTCTAAGTAATTCTTTTCTATTTTTAATAACATTAGTTTGCTAAGAATGTATATTGATATAATTAGTAGATAGTGTATAATAACAATTTTACTAATATTTTAATAAATAACTGCTTTTAGTATAATAATTTCTCTTTCTGAGTAGTTTTTACTAGTCTGATTCCTCTCAAAAGTCACTTTTATATTGCTTGTTAAATTTTGCTCACATTCCATTTGGATATTGGGCATCTGTTTTTTTTTTTTTTTTTTTTTTTTTTTTTTTTTTTTTTTTTTTTTTTTTTTTTTTTTTTTGAAACAGTAATGTGTTCACCTACATTCTTCGTCGATTGGATTGCTTTTAGCAACTTTTGCCCATATGTATTATTTATATTTGTTGTATGATTAGTATTTATTAGTTACTTAATTATCTTTTAGTATTAACTATATGTTTTAGTAGTTATTGTTATTTTAATAATTTATCTGATGTTAGAAGAGGCATTTTTTTCATTCTTGATTATGAGGTTTGAACTAAGCAAAATTAAAAAGATTTATACAGTCTGAGTTAAAATGATGTAATTCATATTATTATTAATTTTTTTTATTTAGTGGTGTTCCTTATACTAGTGGTTCCCTCTTTAGAGCCTTTTCACACATACACGGCTGCCGTAAAAAGGCTTATTTGCCGTGCCGTTCGTTAATCCCCCCTCCCTTTTCACATTTACACGGCTGCTGACCACTTATAGTTGCTGAGATAGGGAAATGTGCCGTACATGGCAGCTGCACGGCTGCATCCGGTCACTACACGGCTATGTTCGGTATGTTACAACGGCTCTATACGCAGCCTACGCAGTGTTTATCTACTTTTCTTCTTTCAGTTTTTATCTTTCATTTCAGTTAATAATGGAGCACGAACAACTCGCAGCGGCCTGTTTGCTTATCAAGAAAATCAAGAGACAAAAAAATAAAAGGTTATATTGGGTACGCCCTTAATTAATTCAGAGATAATGGAGTATAGGGCTTATTATACTCTGTATCAATTTCCATTATGGATTAAGATCTGACTTATGACAAATGTAAGAGATGATAAACAATAATACATTGTTGTTTCATTATCAAATACAATAGTAAACCCTATATTGGATTAGTATTGTGTATTTTGAATATTTAATATTAATAACCTTATGCGGTTTAATATTCACTTTTCTTTGTAATGAATATATAACGAATTGTATTTAGTAATTCTTTTTATTGTAATGATCAGAATTTCTTTGAAGATTCGTGTATTAATTTGAAATATATACTTATAATATAATATATTAGTACTGGAAGGAATTAGTTCGGGTGGCGGTCATTAAATGAAACAACTAAATAGTTTCAACTATTTTATTGTTTGCCAACGTTTCCATGTTCAACCACTGAGGTTAGTTTCCATTCTCCCACCATGCGCCCTGATGATGATCCACAAAGGGGGTCGAAACATTGGCAAACAATAAAATAGTTGAAACTATTTAGTTGTTCCATTTAATGACTGCCACCCGGACTAATTCCTTCCAGTAATTCTCAACGGTCAACTAATTACATCCACTAATATATTAGTAGTTTGAAACATAAAATATTTTAAAGTTAGTACAATTATAATTGATAATTCTACTAACTTTAAAATATAATAATCTTTATAATTTAATATAATAGTCTTGAATAACGATTGCATTGATATATTGGGTTGATGCAAAATTAATGCAGGTTTTTAGTAGGTATTGTAAATACGCCATATCTTTACTTTAACCATATATATTTAATCAAAATAATTTCCATCTGAATCAATGCACTTTTGCCAACGTTCAACAAGCTTTCTTATTCCACCAGAAAAAAAATCCGAATCCCTGGACTCAATGAAATCACGAAAAGAATTTTCAATGTCGTCCTGGTTTTGAAAATTTTTCTCCCTCAAAAAGTTGTCCAGATGTCTGAAAAAGTGGAAGTCTGTAGGAGAGAGGTCAGGTGAATAAGGCGGATGTTGGAGAACTTCGTAGCCCAACTCGTGCAGTCGTCGAAGCGTTGGTTGTGCAACGTGTGGTCTGGCGTTATCGTGGAGCAGGATCGGCCCCTTCCGATTCATCAATGCTGGGCAAAGACGTTGCAATTTTTGATTCATGCTGTCAATTTCTTGACAGTACTTGTCAGCAGTTATAGTCTCACCTCGATTGAGAAAGCTGTAGTGAATAACACCAGCATTATACCACCAAACTGTGACCATAACCTTTTTTGGGTGCAGGTTGGGCTTCGGGAAAGGTTTTGGTTGTTCATCTTTGCCCAGCCATTGGCTAGAACGCCTTCTGTTGTCGTATAAGATCCATTTTTCATCGCACGTCACAATGCGATCGAGAAATGGATCATTTTTATTACGTGTCATGGAGCAGATTTCAAAGCGGCGATTTTTTTGGTGGTCGTTTAATTGGTGTGGCACCCACTTGGCCAACTTTTTTACCTTACCAATTGCTTCCAAGTGGCGTACAACTGTGGATTGGTTCACACCGAGTTCCGCCGCCATTTCTCGTGTGGTTTTGGTTGGGTCTTCTTCCACTTTTGACCTCAGCTGGTCGCGGTCCAGAGCAAGATGACGGCCCCGACCTTCCTTGTCTTAGAGGTCGAAATCTCCTCTGCGAAACTTCTGGAACCAACGCTGCACCGTGCACTCATTAATAGCCCCCTGACTCCACACTTCATTAATATTACGAGCCGTTTGCGCAGCGCTGCGCCCTAATTTAAATTCGTAAAAATAAATTTGACGAAAATCGCACTTTGACATTTTCGATTCAAGACCTTTGAACACACTGAACAAAACGATTTTACTAAACAAATTCATGGTGAAAGAGAGGGTATTAGATAAGGTTTGTTTTGGTATAATAATGATCAATGTTAGGATTAGCTTTGTTTACACAATTGGAATTAAGATATTGCAATAGAGGAAACCTGCATTAATTTCGCATCAGCCCGATAGTAGCTCTAAAACAAATAGTAACAACAGCAAAAAGAAACGGCAGTTATGTATTTAAGGTTCCTACATATTTACACAACAAACCAAAGGAGCTCTTGACACCTTTTATGATATTTAAGTAATTATCTTTTTCTCAATCTTAGTGATAAAAAAAAATGGATAAATATAAACTATAAAACAATTTGTTGTTAACTAAAGAAGGAATATTTCCCCGCGCTGAAACTAATCCCACAGTTTTCAGCAATCAAAGAATATGAATTCTTAACATATTTGAATTATTTATAAAAAGGGATAATAAATTTCCAACCATAAGTAAAAGTTTACCTCACTGAATTTAGAAAATAATAAATAACTAAGTTTTATGAGTATTAAATATAAATAGCATTGCAGATATTAATTAATTCATTTATAGAATTTTCTTTTATGTACAATTTTCCTTTAAGTAGGTTTTCATCTATCCTTCTTTTATTTCTAAACATCTATTAAATTTTTTAATTCAATAAAAACTACTACTTAGATTATAATATATAAGAGTGAAAATATAAAGTTGAAAAGCATTTTTTTTATAAGAATTTAAAAATGATAATTTCCTTTTGTTATTATTATAATTAATTGCAATTACTTGTTAAAACAATTTTAAATTAAAAGCTACCATTTTAGTAAGTTAATAAAATTAAATAATATTTCTTAGTTATAGATTTGTGACAAAATAATTATTTAAATCATAGTTTTGAATACTAGAAAAAAATGGTATTAAATGAATAGTAAAAAAAATTAAGTTATTCAACATTTATTTACGTAATTAATTAATTTATGCTAGTACAATAATATTAGTTGGTCTGTTTTGAAACAAAATTTAATTATTATTCAAAATAAATTACATGGCGGCGCCGTGTGGTTTCAGTGGTAATAGCACGGCAGATAAGCCTTTTTACGGCAGCCGTGCATGTGTGAAAGCGCCAACTAGGTTTCTGTCTCAACGACCGCATAAACGGCTGTTACATGGCTGTTTTTTCTATACGGTCGCTACACGGCTATAAAGAGGATTATAAACCGCCCCAATGGCAGTCGTGTATGTGTGAAAGCTCCAACTATGTCCCTACCTCAACGACCGTTTGGCCGGCTGATAAGCCTAGGATTATAAACCGTTTGGATGGCAGCCGTGTATGTGTGAAAAGGCCCTTAGGATGTGGTAGCTCAAAAGTCACATGGCATTGGTTTGAATTCAATTATTTATCGTTATTATTTATTTTTGGCAGCCTGAAAAAAATGAATTTCGACCTTCTACTCAGGTTGGAATAAGTTGGCAAATTGTAGTATAACCTATCCTGTCTGTCTTAAGCGAAGTAGTTAATTTTTAATGATCAAAGGACTCATATTGTATATTTTTCTCTAATGATTTTTAAATAGGTTTATTTAGTTTAGATTTATTTATATATAGGTTATCTTATAACTACAGTTTTGTGTTTACATTACTTGAATCCTACAGGGTGGTAGTACTGTCGGAAGGGGGCAAGAGATGATGCTTCCTGGACCACCTGTAGTCACTCCTGAGCTGGTTCCATTTCCAATACTGACACGGCACATGGCTTACCGGCTAGAGGATTACATGAGGTTCCTTGAGTCTCGAAGAGTTGTCAGCACTGTAAATAGAGGGGCATCTCAACATACCATTGAGAGATACACATTCCCTCATAAGTACAAGCGTGTAAGTTGATTAATTTGTATTGTCATCCATTTTGAATTTTAATTATTATCATTCATTATAAGTTATGAAGATCACGAAACATAATACCAATCATGTCCTTGAAATAACTCTTCTAACTAATTATCACTAAATATTTCTTGATGAAAATTCCTTGAAGAATAAAAGTAATCTTAATCTTAATAGCGATCTTGGCCAATTTTTCAGATGAAAAAAGATACAGATGACTTAGAAGATAATACTGAAAAATGTACCATCTGTCTTTCTGAATTCGAAGATTTCGAGGATGTCAGGCAAGTTGACTTTTATATCATTTTATATGTTAAAGACTATTGTAAATAGTGTTAAAACATATTTTAATTTATTGTTAATATTGTGTTTTATTTAAGTTTAGATGGTGCAAGTTTCTCTCCTGCTTTATAAACATTTATTTTATTTATTTTTTTGTAATTTTAGTACAAAAGTTTTACAAATCTGTATGTTAATAATTGATGATTCATATTAATTAGGATTTAGCCAATGCAAACAGTTTTTATTTGCTTAATTCATACTCTCTCACTGTACTCTTATGATAATGTACCTACTGCTTCGTTTTACTTACAATTTCATACCTGGATCTAAATTAATTTTATTAAAGAAGAAGGTGAAACTATGATGTTTTTGATGTGTATTCTTAGCTGAAAATATTGGTAATATAAAAGAAAACTAATTGCATACAACTTAAATTTTGCAAAACATACCTAAAGTGAAATACAATAGAATTTTAGTCATGTCATTCAAACAATCCTGACACAAATATTATCCATTCTAATGCATCTAAGAATATGTCAATTCTCCTGGCTAAATATAATTTTTTTCCATTCTAAAGAGGCTTGATAGGGCCTTTCTCTATTGTCTGTAGCATCAGCAATATTTTCAGATTATTGTATTGCATATAAGGAGGAGTGTTCGATCTGAAAATTAATTTCAGCTTGTGCTGTCCCTCAAAAATGCATCTTCTTTCTGACATCTCAAAAAGTCTTCTTTCCAGATTACCCTTTCATATTTTGTTTCCAAAAGTTTTTTAAATTATTCTGTGCTGTCCTTTGAATGGAAATAAAGACCCTGATAATCTAATCTCCTGATATTCTTTCCGAATCCTATATTTATTGACAAGGTTTTTTATAGCCTTCAACAGTTTTTGGTCACCATGTTTAGCCTTTCAGCCGAGACCAACGTAAAGAGTGGATCGGCCTTGAGGACGACACTAGCCAGTTCTTTCTATGCCACTGTGACAGAATACTTTTCACCTCTATTTACCACTTACTATTTTCATTTAGGCGATTGTTCCCAACTTTTTTATACAGTTGAAATATTGTATTTTTGCAAGACAGCCTTCTGTTCAATTTTTTTTTTCATTAGAATTTTATTCAATTAGTAAATATATGTCTTAGAAACATAGATTGCCTTGGCATTGAAGGTGTTGTTTTATATTTATTATTTTTCCAATTTCTTAAATTTCATTTTTGGAATGTTTTTTTTTTTAATCATCAAAATGCCACAAGATAGTTTTGAAGTTTAATTGCAAAGCACCCAGTAAGGTCTGGACTCATGAAATTCATTGTTTTTCAGTCTCTGTTGCCATTTGTATCTTTTATTGGTTGGTTTTTATTGAAAGAGTAAAGGGTGCAGCAGCGTAACTTTTTTTTTTCAAATCTATATAATCCATTGTATGAATCAGAAAAAGTTTATTTGTTTTTTATAATGTAGGCGCATATCTAAAGTTATGTTTTACTTATTTTTGAAGATCGAATCAGTTAGGTCCTGATTTACTCCTGTAATATGTTAACTTACTGGTCCTAATTCACTGTGACTGTGACTGCATTTTCCTCAAATAATCAGGGACTGATACACCTATGGGAATCATATCAAACTCTAACTTTGAATGCAAAGGCCTTTGATGCAGTTCTTGAGAATTGTTGTCAACCCAGAGTAGTTTGTGTTTTGTTTGCTGACCATTCTACACAAATGAAAATGGGTTTCTTCAATGAAAAAAAAGCTATAGCGTCCTCAGTCAGGAATGACTTTCAGAAATATCTCACATGCGGTTCTTTGAGAATTAAAGAAAGTTATTGCCCAATCGCCATCTTGTATTGAAAATGAAGATCATGAAGAATTATCGCAGAACGATCGGAAATTCCTAGAACGATTGCAACATCAAAGATCTCTCTGCCTCAATGTTCTCTAAGGTGATGTAAAGGTCCAAGGGACTCCAGATCTTTTTCTTGTGTCACCTGTAGTTTGTCTGAACATAGTGACCCACAAAAAATTGATTTCCAGTCCAGTACAAGGGTCCATTTTGTTAAATTAAATTGATTAAAGGTTTATCCGCTTGTAAAGTAGGTCTCAATGGCAAACGTAGTCTCCTCACTGTTCTGAGCTAAGACATGATGGTGACTGAACTGTGCCAGACAAAACTTAATAGTCCTGCCTCTTGAACGAGACCACTAGTACTACTCTACGGCATCAACTGACTGGATGGTGCAAATTTTAAAAACGGAAGTTACGCTCTCTGTATAACTGCCTATTGAATGTCTATATACTTTATTCACCTATTTATGTGGTATTTATTTACATGTGTTAATGGCAGAAGTTTGTTGTTTATTTTTATTAATTAGCCTTTGTTAATTTTAAAAAAATTTTAAAGGATCTGAAATGCATTATTGTAATTAAAAAAAAAATATTTATATAAAGTTCTTGCACTTTTCTTTAAGATTATTACAGAAATATAATTTTTTAAAAAGAAACTTAAGCTTCAGTTACTTCAGCTACATCATCATTTCTACTGTTATTAAAAAAAAAAAAATTAAATAATAAACTGTTGATCTATTTATTACAGGAGATTGCCATGTATGCACTTGTTTCACGTGGAGTGTGTTGATCAGTGGCTATCATCGAACAAACGTTGCCCAATCTGCAGAGTTGATATTGATGCAGATATGAAAGATGTCTAAAACCAGCCTTTTTATCGGTTGGTTATTGTTATTGTCTTGTATATTTTGTCCTTAAGAGACATCCTCATGACCTCTGATAAAATAAAAGCTGAGTAGAAAAATTATAACCTTCAAATGTAACTCATAATAAACGTTATGCGATGAAGTCATGAAAGCTATGGGGAGCAGCCCTTTTTATGCCTGTAATAAATATAAATTATACGTTGAATTTAGAATTATTTTTCTAAATCATAGCATGAGTAGACAATTATTTTTATATCTAATAATGAGAGCATTGTAATAATTTTAATTGCTTGAGACACATTTGTTCGATTTGAATCCTTAAGCATCCAGAGTGTCTTTTTCTACTTCATATTATTTAATCAAATCAAATGCACGTGTCTTTTTCTACTTCATATAATTTCATTAAACCAAATATAATAGTTTCATTTTAATATTTTCTTGCGTTAGATGACAGTCATCTGCAATAAATATAATTTAATTATTGAAACTCTAATAGTATAATATTTTTAAATTATTCTTTATAAAACTTAATATTTCAATAGTAAAATAGATATAATTCTCTACTTTACCAATTTCTGCAGCACACCAATAACTGTGATTTATGTAAAACTTCCATAAAATAATTGTAGTTGTAATGTATACTTTAATGTATATTTGATTTGTAAATATTAGAATGATCCCCTTTAGGATCTTAAATTGAGCCAGTGTTTGTCAGTTAATGCTGTAAATAATTATAAATGCCATTGCTTTTTATGCCATTATTAAAGCTTTTGTTCATTATGTGAGATCACTAAGAAGAAAAATTGAAGCCTCGAAGAGGCTTATATAGATTTGAATCTATGTAGAGGTTCAATATTGAACAATAGTTTTTTATTTATTTTAAATAAAACTAAAGAAGTCGATCATCGTATTAAATACTTAAAACTATAATCCGACAGCAAAAAATAATGAGTTCAAATCTAATAAAGCTAAATATCATGGAATGATAAATAATGGAGTTAGGAAAGCTGAGAAAATAGTTGGGGAAACTGATCACTCGAAAATTAGGGCAGAGAGGGGATTAGGAAAGTTTATCTTAAAAGCAATAAAAATATTTTATATAGTTGTTTAAAACCCGTTTTGATGAGGGAGTTCAAGTTTTGGTGTGTTGTGGAGTGAGTCAGTACTGTATATTCTAAAGTATTGTTAATTTGGCATTTTTCGTAATAAGATTTTCATCGTTTAACTTTAAGAGCAATTGTTATAGCTGATATTGTATAATTTAATTTGCTCTGTCTCTTCAATTTATAATAGTTTATTTCCTATTAGAAATAAAATAAACAAAATAATAAGTACAAAATTAATATATCTTAATGCATCCTCAAGTTATTTATTTTTATAATCAAAGTTTTAATTGTTTTTAATGTATTGTTACCTTCTGCGACTAGTTTTATCATAAGAGATAATTTTTTAGTTGTCATAAAACTAACATATTCTGGCATTCTAGTCTGCTTGTTAGGACACTTTTCCCGTACCTTTGATGAACTCAATAATTGGTTTGTTAAAGATATATGTTTGTTTTTAATTTTAGTCATTAATTTAGCAACACACATCAAAAGACTGTGAACGAAAATAATCTCTTCCCAATTACTATCTAATCCAATTCCTGACTCCAATAATAGCAGTCATCCTTTCATGGTTATAGATAGTAATTTATTAATATAAAAACCTTAATATACTCCTATACATTATTCACTCATAATATATATAAATATATATTGTATGTTTTTATGGTGAAATAAATTTCCATATGTAGGAAATATATACATATATTTTTTTTGTTTTATTTTTTATTATTCCTTTTATTTCTATTCATCCAAATGAGATACTTTTGGTTCATTTATTTTTTATAAATTTACTTTGTTTTATTTTATTCTTTTAAATCATAAATTTATCATCGTCTGAACTTGAACAAACTTCCAGATTAATTGATAGTAAAAATTAATTACTTTGAACTGTTTTTTTTATAAAGCTCCTTTCCCTGTTCAGTGAAAGAAGTTTTACATACAAATTTATGATTTACTTTTTATTAATTATTTGTTTTTGTGAATGATGATTATTCATTGCCATCTCTAAGGCCCTGTTTTTTATTTATTATATTTAAAATGCAATATTAATGGCAGCAAGTTATTAAAATCTCATAATTATCTGTAAGAAGAAAAATGGGTTGGATTGATTCATATGAATTGAAAGACTTATAAATAATTTATTATCATAATAATAACTGATTTATAGGAATAGGGACTTTATATTTCCCGTTTACTATTAATGATTATTTTCTTCACAAATCTTGTGTAAAAATATTTGAATCACTATTAAATGAGGCAATGTTCGATTGTTCAGAGTAAGCTGAATAAAAGGCTAGTTTCTAGAAGGAAAGTCAGGGAATTTAACTATACAAAAGTAAGAGAATCTGTAGGAAACGCAGGCACAACAGAAAATTCATCACCAAATAAAATTAATATTACAGTACAGAAACATGGGTATAAACTTCAGTCCATTTTTGGTAATTTTTGATTCAATAATGAATCTTAACATCAACCAAGAATTTTTTGTAACACCTTAAAAATGTTAGATTTAATGTTTCGAGATTTATAAAACAAATAAAACTCGTATTTTTATTTTGTTTGTAGATATATGCCATTGATTTTATGGCAAAATTTTAAACCAGTTTACACATTTTTATAATTTTATTGAAAATGGCTTTAAAAATTTTGATTAAACTCGTTAATTCATCGTATATTTCTATGCTCTTTAATATCAGCATGTTTTATCTTCATTGAAATAGGAGAACACCAGAATTTTTAAAATTTCTTACAAGTACTTTTAATGTTGTTAGTTGTAAGGATAATATTAACAAAAACTTATGTGTAATATGATTATCAGCTAAAGGAGAAAAGATAAATATTTTCCCACAACAAAAAGACACTTTTAGAAATAAAAATAGTATTATAGATGTATTATATACCATTGAAAAGCTAATAAGTTTGGAAAAGTTACTATTTAACAAATAAAATAAAAGAAGTTGAGGTAAAGAATAGCGCACGAAAAGAATGATTTTTACCATTCCAAAGGATATGTCCAATTTTGATATTTTAAGGTTTGTTTTAATTTATTTATTTATTTTTTTTTTTACAAGTTAATGACACCATTCTTGTTAGAAAGATTCTCAACAATAGATATAACTAATAATTAGGATACAATTCAAAATGGAAGAGAACCACCATTTTTGGCCCGATTCTCTTTTAAAAATGATTTGGAATTGAAATACTTTCAGTGGTAGCTAAGCTACTTCAATAAAAAAGAAAGTGAGTAACGGTAAAAAAAAAAATCAGACAAGTTGTTGTAATGTTGCCAAGTGTGAGCTAAGGTAAGTAATCTTAGGAAACTTAGAGTCATGCAGTGCTGGTTGAAATTAATCTTGTGGTGGACCCATGGATGAATTTTGACTATTTGCCTTTTATCTTGACCTACACACTTGGATTGATTATCTATCTATAACATATCCTATTTGCCATTATTGGATATAAAACCTTGTAAAAGAAAAAAGTTATTGTATAATGTATAATTACTAAATAATTAGTAAGATTTTATGTTTTTACTTTCACTTACCTATATATGAAATATGTAGCAAGAGAAAGTACTGCAATCATGGAAATTTTTTAACTCCAGTTTTCATCGAAAATATACATTTTAGGACCCCCTGATTATAAATAACCAAGTCATGCGAAAAGGTCCGTGTTTCCATGTGTGTGTGTGTGTGTGTGTGTGTGTGTGTAGTAAGTCTAGCGGAAAAGTTTTACAAAACTGAAATTTTATATTTAAGACAACTATATGCCCGAGATGTTACAGCAACCTTTTCATCAAAATTGTACATCCAGAAAAGCCACTTTATACCATGCATTTTGTACCTTTGTACCATTTTCTCAAAAACGGCTGTAACAATTTTGATTAAACTCGCTATATCAATGTCAAATTTTATGAGCTTTAATATCACATGTAGTTCTCATTTTGGTTGGAATAGTCTGACAGGGCTTAAATGCTGATATTTTTCTAAAGAACCAAGGAGAAAAAAGGGAAAATATATTTTTTTGTTTAATGCAATTTTTGTGTTTTTGAACATGCAAACAGTTATACAGATGTATAATGTACCGTTTGAAAACTAAGGATTTGAGAAAAAATATTATCTTATAGAGAAGATCCTAAAAGTTAATGGAGGGTGATGGAAAGCCAGTAAAAACTGATTCTTGTAGTTAATAATATAATAGACTATTTAATAAAACAAATGATTCTATCAAAGCTCAATGTGATTATTTAATCTATTTTCATCTCTTTATTTGAAAATTCCTAAATTTATTTTAACTATGGAGAAGTGAAGTCATGTGCTGTGCGCACCAGATTTTTTTAATTTTTAACATCAATGTCCAATAAATAACGTGGTGTGTCCTATGTCCAGTATAATGGTTATCTAGATTTGATAAATTAATTTAATAAATAAAAATTGTGATACTGAATATTGTATAATAAATAATATTTACCTAATGAGGTAAAAAATATCAGCTGAAATATTTTCACTAGAAAAAACTTGTTGAAAACATGTGAAAGTCGGAGCACTTCTTTGAGCTCCTTTGCCAAATACCGTGATAAGTTTTTACACATAGTGCAGAACTATTTTATAATTTGTAATTAAAAACAACTATTTTTTAAAATATTTATTGTTTATAAGTATGAAAGTGTTCAAAGCTTAACTTTTTTATGTCTTATTTACCTTTCTTTTTTTTCTATTTGTACTTTAAATATGGATTAAATAGTTTCTTTTTGCACCAATACTCATTGCCCTTTTTGTTTTTACTTTCACTTACCTATAAATGAAATATATTGTGAGGAAAGGTATTACAATTGTGGAAATTTTTAAATTCAACGTAAATACACGTTTAAGGGACTCCCGAATCCAAATAACCAAGTCCGGGGAAAAGCTCTCTTGTGTGTGGTAAGTCAAGTACGAAAACAAAAAGTTTTTCCAAAACTGGGATTTCATATTTGAGGAGGCCAAGACCCACCAAGGGTTGTACGCCACAAAGATAGATAGGTAGATAGGGATTTCATATTTAAGACAACTCTACTCCCGAGGTGTTAAACCAACTTTTTCACCAGTCGGCTGACTGGAAGTGCTAATTTACACCATTTCTTTTGTCCCTTTTCACGATTTTCTCAAAAATTGCTATAATGATTTTAGATTAATCTTGCTGTATAGATGTAAAAAAAAATTAATTGGCGGGGAATCACTTGTAGCTGGGTGGCTAGCGTAACAGCCTCCCATGCTAAAGGTCACGGGTTCATACCCGCAGGTGGTCCTAGGATTTTTTAATGGGAGTAAAAAATCCTTAGTTACGCCGTCCTTCGGAGGGGATGTTAAAAGGTGGTCCCGAGCCTGTGCGATGTCAGGTACTCGTTAAAGATCCCTATCCTAATAAAACCTGGGTAGGCAAAATTTAAGACTCCCACACCGATTAGCCATAGTAGCATAAAGTGACGTTAAATAAATAAACAATAAACAAACAAAATTAATTGGCTTTAATATCATGTAGGTTTCTTTCTGATATATATAGTCCGACCACGCTTAAATGCTGGTATTTCAAGTTTTCTTCCTCTAAAGTACCATTAATTTTGTAGGTTTGAAGAAATTAAACATATCATCTTACTAGTATTGATAAAAAATGGCTATATTATATATATATTGAGTTTCATTTAAATTAAAGTGAAAAGAGGAAAAATACTTTTTATGTAATTTTTTTCTCCGAACACATAAATAGTTAATAATATAGATGTATAATATACCGTTGGAAAGCTAACAATTTTAGAAAAAATGTTTTATTATTTACAAAGGTGTTGAGGATAATGTAAAATGATGAATAGGTCATAAAATTTAGTGATTATTTTACATTAGTAATTATTTCATGTTACTTTATCTACAACAAAGGTTTCAAACAAAACAATGTAATTATTTATACTTTTTTCAACTTTAACTTTATTTGATAGTTTTTAAATTCTTAAGTCCCGAGGTAAGTGAGTCGTGTGTTGCGAACACCAGATTTTTTATTTTTTTTGCATTTAAAAGATTAGAAATATTTTTATTTATTTTTTTATTCAAGAAATTTTTACTGAGCTTCCCAATTGCAACTGTGAACATAAAATGTTGATTGATAAACTAAAAAGTAAGTTTCATGTTAATTAGTGACTAAAACTTAAGATTTTAACTAATTAATAAAACATGCAAATCATTAATAAATATCAACTTGATTTTTTAAATCACTTTGTTCCAAACTAAAAGATACATTCTCGTTTTGATGGCTCATTTAGTCTCGATCAATTGGTTATGAATATTTATTAATTTTAAGAAAGTGGATATAATTAGTTGACCGTTGAGAATTATTGAAGGAATTAGTTCGGGTGGCGGTCATTAAATGAAACAACTGAATAGTTTCAACTATTTTATTGTTTGCCAACGTTTCGATCCCCATTGTGGGTCATCATCAGGGCATTTGGTAGGCGAGTGGAAACTGTTTCCAGAAATGTTCAAGGTTCATTTTTGTAAGCGTATCACAGTTCAATTTTCTATTGAAGACTTAACTGCTTGCTGAAGCCGTTTAGTAAGAGGAGTAAAATAAACTTATTCACATAAAGAAAAGGAAATAAATTTTGAATGTCTACCTAGCATCTCCAGAGAATGCAAAGTGAATTAATGAGGTTGTTCAGAAAATAATGCTGGATATTATTTGGAGAATGTAAAATTTCTAATAAATCAATTATTGTTAAGAATAGAATATTTTAACATTTATTTATATTAATATATATTGTACTGTTCATTATATTTTCTTTAAGTACATCTCTATACTGTTCATGTTTGCTGGATTATTTATTTGTATGAATGTCAACACTTATTAATCTTCTTCTGAGAGGATATTTTTATTTACCTCTATAGTATTTCGCCTCTTGTAAATGATTCAGTCTTCACTGCGATGTCAAAGCGTTATTTTCATATAATATTATGTTAAGAGATTAAACTCTGCTGAAAGGGATGCAAATGGCCAGGAACATCAATAAAGTCTGTGGCAAGGGCAGTATTAATGAGTGCATTTTAATGGTTTAATAAATAATTGTGGTTCAAAATATTTTGAGAGGGACACTTTAACCTGGAAGACCAAGTAGGTCGTGAGAGGATTTCTTCCCTCGATTGCAATGCTTTGGTGAAAGAAATTCATTGAACAACTTGAAAAGAAACTCAGTGTAAGCAAATCAACCTTTGTATTGCTTAGCATCTGTCTTTTTACAAGTACAGTTCATGAAAAATAAATAATAAACAATTTTTAATAACTTAATTAGCAGATTGAATGGCTATTAAATCTAAAATAATATTCCACACCCCACAAGATAAATTCCGATTACACTAACATTTACTGCATGCATTATTTATTTATTTTATTTTTTTAGAATAGTGCATGAGTCACCAACAGGAAAGGTGTATGGCATTGGTCTAGGTTAGATTACCTTCAGAGATCATTAATTACACAGATTCAGAAACCTAGACTTGAAGACAAGGAGGATTTTAAATATTTTAATACTTTATAATGAAGCAAATTAAACTTGAAACTCATTTGCTTGACCCTTGTCCATTACTTGATCTAGTGGATGTTGTGCGCCCAACTCACACTTTTTGTATTGAAAAAAAGGATTAGCCCTAGGTGATGAATTGAAAAATTATCCTTAACCGTATTTTAGTGTTAAGCTTAGTCTTAGGCCATCATGTCAAGACCATGAAAATGTGTTTCTATTTTTAAGAGTTGGAGTAAAACAAATTGAAATAAAAATGATAAAAAAAAAAAAATAACTTGCAGGATTTTGTTTTCTTTGTTTAAGGAAAAAACAGTTATATTGAATAACATTTTTTATTGAATTAGAATTAAATTAAATACAAACAATCTGCTGCACACAACACAACTTTTACACACCTCACTTCTTGAAATCAAGTTTTTAATAAACCTAGAATTAAAATAAGAATTATATTTTTTCAATGGTGACATGTATTTGTGATTAAATAATATAATAATAGAAAATATTATCTACAACAATCATTTAACTTAATGTCGTTTTTGTCAACAACAACATTGTATGTAAGATAACAGTTTTTCAGAAATCTTTAGCTTTTTAACAGTGTATTATATATCTGTATTATTATTATTATTTGTGGAAAAAAAAAAAATAAAATAACCAGGAACAATATTCCTCCTTTAGTTGGTGATCAAATTCTTTCATGTATCAATCCTAAAAAGCAGAAATGGTTTCTTGTCAAACAAATAAAAGTACTTTAGAGAAAGCAATTTCAAAAATTGGTGGTTTTAGCACTGGCAACTATTTCAAAGAGGATAAAACTCATATGAAATCTGAGCCATTTAATGTTACATTGATACAGAGAATTTAATCAAAATTATTAAATTCTTTAGCAATGGTATATTATACGTCTATATTACTATTCTTATTTGCAGAGGAAAAAAAAAGTCTGTTGAGCGTACCATACTTACCTCTGTTGTTAAAATCAATTCAGGACTTTTAAATAAAGTTAAATTGTCTTTCAATGGAAACATTTGTTTCAGATTAAATAATCTAAAAATAAAAATTATTAATATGGCTGATTGGCTGATATTAGGATTGATGAGCTCATTTTTCACAGGTCTCTCCGATTGGTTAGTTTTAAAAAGGTCAAACCTGAAGCTGGAAAAGCTATCGAACTAACATATGTGAATAGATGTTTCATCTTATCATCTGCAGAGTGGTATACAGATACAGATGGCTTTAGGTGATATGGGAGTAGTTTCTGAGCCTTTCCTGGCTAGGTAGGAGCTTTCTCATTGCCTCTTATTTCAGTATGTCCTGGTACCTATTCAATGCTCACTTTATTTGGACGATCAAGGCTGTTGAGGATTAGATTACATTCACCTACAACTTTCAATTTTAACTCGTTTTTTTAGGTACTAAGTGCTCCTAATACTGCTTGACTATGAGGGTATATAGTTATTTTATTATTGCTCAAATCCTTGGCTATCAAGTCAAAAGTGCAGTGAAGAATTGCTAATACCTCAGCCATTTTAGTATTGCTCACATCCTTGGGTATCAATCAAAAGCGCCAAGTCAGTGTAGCAAATGGTGATACCTAAATGTGTCAATAGTCACATTGTACTCTGGATTTATCAATTCGTGGATTTGATTATCAGGATATATTGATAAAATACCATTTCCTTGATCCTTCTAAGTAATTTTCAATGTCTCTTGTAAGTAATCTTACTGGAATATGTGTTCTGATTGATAAATTTATGTAATGTCTTTGAAGCATGTGTTCTGCTTAGTGCTGTGGCCTGATACCTATATCAACCCTATAGCAGATGTTGGAGTGTTTCTGATCGCACCTGTCACCATGTGCTAGCCTTTTTATTTTTCCTAGTGAGGTTTTATTTCAGTCAACGTAGGCTTTATATCAACACTCAGCCAAAGAGTATAACAGCACAGGTCTCATATAGCCGGTAGAGGGTACGTGGTTTTAGGTGGTGTGCATGGGAAGATATAATAACCAACAGGTTTCAATTAAAGCAATTATTATGAGAGAGAACTAATACATAGCATTCAAATTTAAATTCTTATTTGGATCATTGCTAAGGCTATTGGCTTTGCACCAGTCACACAGAATGAATATTGCTCTTTCCTTCAGTAATGATCCAACACATTGGTAATTCTAATTAAATAATGTCTAGAACTATGATTTAGAATATAGAGGGACTTATTACTGTTAACTTTGCCAAACAATATTACAAAAAGGAATTATTTTTGGACATTTAGTTAGCTGGCGAAGGTGGAATTCGTCTTAGGCATCCCTCCTCAGTTTCATCCCCCAGCATCTGGCTTGACTCCACTCTGGTTGCTCTCAGATCCCCAACAGACTTCTCTCTTTTCCTGGTGGGTCTCTGACTCTCTTCCTAGATTGACTTAGGCTCCTCTATGGATGGACTTCAACTCCTCTGTCTCTGGACCACGAATGCCTTTTCCAATTATCAATTCTCATCCTCATCATCTCTACCCCCCCTCTCCTTTTAAAAAATATTGTTTTTTGGAAATTGACACACCTACCAATCTTCTATTGGTGGTCATTACAAAGGGGGGCAGAGCTGATATGGGAAGTTCCTGATGTCGTTGGTCCAGCGTTTGTAGATAAACATTTTTAGAAGTGGGCAAGAATATTTCTTGTATCTTAAAGGCGGTGTCATAAACCCATATGATAGTATGCTTATCTCTTGACCAAGCCTAATACCCTTGTCCACTGCTGCTGTGGAGACTATGAGGAGTCCCCGGTACTGCGGGAAGGGGGAGAGGGGAGGGGCTAAACCCAAGGGGTACACAAGATAGTAGTTAAACATCTTTTGAACTTTTACCCACTAAGACTTATTACAATTTTTTATTAACATTAAAATTATTTAATAATTCATTTAATTTCCCTCAGTTTCGGTGTTTGCTAATTACGATTTTAAGGTTCTGCTTTCCAGCATATTCATTATCCAGTTCCTAATGACTGGTTGTGCAGAACAATCTTTTAAGGAGTTTGTTATGATGCTGTATGGCGGTCGATCAATGGCTCCTTGCTTGTCAACAAAGGTGCCTATTAATATTTTTCTGTGTTTCTGTGATCTTTCAATTCTGGGTACTAATTTATATAAGTCTATTTTGCATGGCTTCCAACTTGATTTGTGAATTAAATGAATGTATTGGTCTTTGACCTGTAAATAATCCCTTAAGTGCCTATCAAGTATCTTCTCTAGAGTTTTCATTAGGAAAGTAGGTCTAAATGACTTAGGGTCTTCGTAAGAATCTTTCCCTCACTTGGGAATGGAACATAGTTTGGAATCTCTAAATAATAGACACATAGTTGAGTGCCAGGCCACCTCTAATTAGATCTAAAAGGTTGGTATTGTTGATGGTGAGAACCAGCCCAGTAAAGTCTATTGAGAGTAGCAATATATCTGCTATATTGCCAGGACTCTTTAATTGCATGATTATAGCCACCTCAGTGTGGTCCAAGTCTAAAAGTTTGCTATTTGGAAAATGTGATTCCACTAGCATGCGTAAGGGTATTTTCCATTAGTAGAATAGAATAGTTATCATTAACATTGAGGTTGCCTGGTTTGCCCTGGTCATGTTGTTTGAATAATATCTTCTTATCACGCCAACACTCAGTTGTTTATATCAGAAACAGAAATTCTTCCATGACACCCAATGCATGTCTGACAGATTGGTGGTTCTCCATAAGTGCTGCTTTGGAGCTTTACCATCTGCCAGATTATGCCATGTTTAAATTTTCACTCCACCAAGGAACTTTCTAATTGGATTAGATTGTTTAATAGGGTTGCTATTGAAATAAGATAATCTGATAACATCATTGAGGTATTGAAGGTTGCAATGACAATCAATTCCCGTAGGACAGCCTTTTACTGCCTCAGATAAGAGTGATTATCAGTCAGTCAGTTTAAGATTTATGAATGTAGCAGTGTATGTTGATTTAGTTATAAAATCAAATCCAAAGTATTAATAGTCTGAGCATGTTTCTTCATCAGCCACATGCCAGTTTATTATGTATGACCTTCCTGATTTTGAGGCTAGTGTAATGTCAATGAGCTCAGACCAATTCCTATTTTTCCCCTTTTTTAAGATATCAAGATCGTTATCGATAATGTTGATGTTTGAGCTTCCCCAGATTTTGTGATGGGCATTGGCATCTAGCCCTGCAATGATGTAGTGTTTACACCATTCCAAGCCGATGCCAAGTGTATTAGTAAAATAAATGTTTCCATCAGAATTCAAGATAGAGCAATGCTTCATTTTCTGACAATGCTGCCCAAATACATACTGGATACATTGCAAATAAATTTTTCTTGTTTTATTGTCACCCATTCTAAATACTTAACTTCTATTATTTATAGTTTCCTTAATTTATCTATTTTAACATATATTTAAATCGCTTACAAAACGTATTTTATTTTTCTCTTTTTAATTACGTTTAAAAATTATATTTAAAATTAACATATTTTGTGTGCACACACCAATATAAATAAATTTACTTTCTCTTAATTGCCATGTAGGTGGTGGTGGATAATGCTCAAAGAGTCTAAAATTATGTTTTCGGCTAACATCTCCATATCTTTTATATTGACACCCAGATCTTCTAAAAAGCTCATTGTGCTGCTAGGGATCACTCTGCGAGACCCAAAACATAGATCTCTTACGTAGAACTGTCTCAGCGAAGGTCTCGCAGAACTTTTCTTTTAGGAAAGAGATGCATTTTTCATAGATGGCTCTCTTTATCCCTTTTCACTCCACCAGTCCACCGGTCAGGGTCATTGGTCTTAAATGGAATGGTAGGGTCCAGGATCATTGCAGTACTTTCATTCTCCAGGAATGCAACAATGTTGGCGTACCGATCTGTCCGTATCAATGCTGTCAACCTTGTCAAAACAGGTAAAATCTTTTTCCCTAAGGAGCTTTGCTATTTTTTATTTCTTTTCATCTTTAAATTTGCTTGAAACTTTTAAAGTTGATTTCCAATTAAGGGAGGTGGGAAGTATGTGAATGTTATGTGTTGCACTAACCATTTTTTAAAATTTATTCCAATAACCAAGGATACTTAATTTTAATTATATTAATGATTGTTTACATCAATAAAACCATGAAAAATAGAAGTTTTTACAATACAAAATGTGAAAATAAAATCTATCAGACACATATCATATTCTTTACAAAGATACCAATTCTACTAGAAAGGTTTAGGTAGAAAATGTATGCCCCTGTGAATGGTTTCATAATTGTTGATAAAGGTTCCAACAGCCTCCTTATTAAAACCAGTAGCTCATGTCATACTTGTGGGCTCAGGATTTGGAATTGTGAGAGTACAATGTCTTTTTCTTAAAAAAACTCTCCTGCGTTCTGAAGAACCTCCCGTGCCCGAACTATGTTCTACCTTAATAACTTTGCAAGTTGGTAGAACAATTTTTAGGGAGTCTAATATTTAATTGACCTGCTTTTGAAATATTTATAGCTACTGAGAAAATGTTATTATGGTCATAATTATATTCATATAGCAAATGCTGATGTGATAAGATATTTTACACTTTGTACTGTATCAGAGAATGCTCTTCTTGTGCCTCTTTTACTGTAGTTTGAGTAGTACTTACTTCCTGTATTTTCATTCTTGTATTTGGCCGATTAATTAGATGTTTCTTTTTTTTAAATAAGAAACAAACTGTGTACTAAAAAAAAAAATTTCAATTCAGTCATATTGTACCGGGAACAGTATTTTTCTGTGGATCTTAGTGTAATGTCTCCTGGTTCATTTATGTTTATTTTCCTCAAAAAATCATTGTGCAAAATACATGGTATGAAGTTGCACTTCTGGTTCATATTATTGTCATATTTTGTTCAAAATCTGAACAATAAAATGCTGTACAGAAATGCAATAGTAGTTTTATGAATTTTTCACTGAGCTTATGATTTGTAATTGTGGTAAAGAGTTCAATTGAAGTTAAATAGTGGCCTCATAGTATTTTTATAATGCTTTAAATTCACTTTTTTTATACTCACCATGAATACTATTTATAAAAATAAGGATCTGAGCTTATTTATTGAGCTGTTAGCATTCATTCTAACCTATAATTAGGTTATCAAGATCAGACTGCTTATTTCTTTAAATTAGTAACCACATAATGCAAATTATTGCAATGAACCTGATTGGTTTCAGTTTTCAGTTCAGTCTAAGTTTTGCGGTCTTTCGGAGGGGACGTTAAAAGGTGGTCCCGAGCCTGTGCGATGTCAGGTACTCATTAAAGATCCCTATCCTAATTAAACCTGGATAGGCAAATTTTAGAACTCCCACTGTAGCATTGTCCGATTAGCCACAGTAGCATAAATGGATGTTAAATAAATAAGCAAAACAAGCAGGCTGCAAAAATAAAATTATATTTTAGGTTTGGAAGAAAAATGTAATTGAAATTGGCTGTAATATTAAAATAAATAAATTGAATGAAGTTCTAAAACTTTCTCTCTTTATCCAAATCATTTCTCTCTTAAAGGTTTTTTAAAATTATGCTTCTTGCCATTATAATTCATGATGTATTACCAGTTATTCTCATAATATTATTTGATTCAAGTTTCTTCTCTTCCTCGTTTACCAAAACAGAAGCCTGAATGTTTCTTAATCTTAATCACTTTATGGACCCATTAGTTTACTATTTTTTTTCTTAACACATCTCTGGCATACAGCAAAAAGCAAAACCTTTTAAATTTTCAAATGTCAATTAAGAAGAATCAAAATCTTTCTATAAAATTATGTAAATTAAAAATTCTTTATTAAACTTATTCCTTAATAGCAACATTTCTAAGCGAGTGTCCCTCTGCAAGCCTGTTTTATACAGTTAATCATTTCTATTTACTAACAAAATTCAAGGAAGCGTACGGTCTAGTGGATAGAGCACTAGCATATCGTTCTCTGGTTCCCAGGGTAAAATTTTGGCTTTAGCAGGATAATTTCTTTCCTGTTATTTCATCCATTGGGCATAACCAGCCTCTATAAAGAGGGTACCCAAAAGTTGGGGAAGAAACCCTGGGTCCGAGCATGGTCTTGGCCCAATCACCTCCTTGCATGGCTGTTTGCCTAAAAAGAGTTTGAATCTTTATGCGTAGTGAACCCAATACCGTTTAAGAGTTGTAGATATACATGTTTTTTCTTCTGTTTATTAATATTTAATCTTGTTAAGAGAAGAGTGGGGAGACTGAGCATAAATTGTATATACCTGAATGTTAAGAGCTGCTGCAGCAGACTGTACTAACTGGCAGATGCTGTTAAAGGAAACACATGTTGTGATGGCTGTAATAAGATGATGATGAACTTTTAGTCTTCCCCTCCTTGCAACAGTCAAAGAGTCAATTATGTCCAAATCAAAAGAAACTCTTTATAGCCTTCCTTGTTTTGAGTTTGAATTGTATTCAATTTTAATAACATCTAAACGAAAGAGAGGACTTATTCCATATTTTCATTCGATGCTCCATATACGCACCGTACCGAACCTAGGGCCTTAAATATGAACAGTACAAATTTTATCGCCCTTTTCATATTGATGAATTAAAAAATATTTATTATTATGCCAGGCAATGTTGCCAAATCAGATCATTTATAATTAATGAATAAACGTATTTGTTAACTTTATTAGATTATTTATCGTGTCTCGCCGTATTATGTAAAATAATATATTTATGTATTTATTGTATTGGAAACTGTTATATCATTCATATATTGTCTTTGAGTGATTTTGCTATAGGTTTTATTGTAATTTATCATTCTTTATTGTACCTAGAGCTTATAAGGTAATGGATTAGTATCTTGCTAACTCTTTATTGAAGTATATTTTGTATAATATATTTTTTATGTAGCCAGCTTTATTTGTATGGGGATTACCCCGAAAGCAAATAAAGTTATTCATTCATTCAATTTTAATAACATACAATCATTAATTATTTAGAGCTGGCCTTAAGATGGGGTCCTTGTTTCGAAACAGTAACATTTATGAATAATTTTAATAAGGAACGTTATTTCATATTACATAAAGTCTATTAAAGGACATAGCCAATAAAAAATGTTTGAGCTAAAAAATCTATACAATTAACATCATTATAATCTATTCTACTCAAATGTATTGAGCCAATTATTCCTGGTACTGGTTAGGTTTCTTCTTATGAAGCCCTATTTATTTATTTTTTCCAACTTAGCATTTAGAAATGAAATAAAAACCTTCTTTTTTTTTTTGTAGTTATTGATTCTATTTCTACTATATAATTTATATTTTATGATAATATAATCTTATTATTTAATTGTTACTATACATTTTGTGACAGCTATTTAATTTTTTATGCTAAAAAAGATGGAAGAATAGTTGACCATAGAATGATTTAAAGGACTTACATTTCAGCCTAAATTTTAGGCCTTTAGTAGCATGACTGGTGAAGAGGATCTCCAGACAGTTATTTTTTACTGTCTGGAGATCATGTTTGTTGTTTTTTCTTAACTCCTTTAGAACTAATTGGTTAGTTTAATTTATGATCATAGAAAATGTTAAATATTGGAAAATATTATTTCTCATCTTATTTTATACCTGTTTTTACAATCATAATTTTATTATTAAATTGATTTTTTTTTTCACATTTGATTATTACAGACCGACCAATGTTTCATGTTATTTCTATTATTAATTTTTTATTTATACAGGAGATTGCCATGCATGCACTTGTTTCACGTGGAGTGTGTCGATCAGTGGCTCTCTTCAAATAAACGATGTCCAATCTGCAGAGTTGATATAGAGACACACATAAATAAAGACTGGCCAACTTGACCCTCAACTCACCCTACCTGCTACACTAAACATATTTAGAGGTACCAATATATATATATATATATATATATATATATATATATATATATATATATATATATATATATATATATTTATTTTTAGCAAATACTAAAGATGCACTTATCCTGTCCTAAATGTTATTCTTTAAAATATAGTGAAGACGGGTTGGATGGTGTTAGTTGAAAGCCGATTCATTTATTCATTCATGTCTCTATTGATAAAATGTTAACACATTAGATATTTTATTTGTTTGTTTCATTAACATCATTTTTATGTTTTTACTTTCCTTATAATATTTAGTTTCATCTGTTTTAAAACTTCTTTCTCCTTTTTAAAATTTTTATTGTTCTAATGGTATGTTTTTTTGTTGTTCTTTTTGGCATTGGAATTCTCCATACAGCCAAGACCAGCACATTGTTATTAAATATTTACTGAGTAGTAATTATAATTGTTACTTTATTCCTATGTATAATAATAGTAAGTTCAAGTATATTTTAAAAAAATCTGGTGCGCTCAACACACGACTTTCACTTACCTCCATTTTTTATATCAATTTAAGAATTTTTTAATACATTTAGAAATAAAAATAAATTTTTAAAGAATTAATTAAATTAAATTTCTACAGAAACATGTGTTTTATTAAAAAATCGATTATATTATTATCTAAAACAATCAGTTAGTTTTATCCCCTTTTCATCACTCTTTATCAACTTTTACAATTTTCTATATAAAATAATGTTTTTCTAAAATCTTAAGCTTTCCATCGATATATTATACATGTATACTACTGTTTTTATGCTCAAAAACAACAAATTGCATTAAAAATTGTGTTTTTCAGTTTTCTCCTTTAGTTGGATATTGAATTCATTCAACTTAATATATTTACCTGTTTTTTTTCGTTGATAACAAGATTATATTGTTATTTTCATAGTATCTATAAAATTAAAGGTACTTTAGAGTAAGAAATTTTAATATATCGGTATTTAATTCCTGTCATACAATTTCAATCAGAATGAAACCTACATAATATTAAAGTCCATCAAATTTTACATCGATATAGGGAGTTTAATCAAAATTGTTAGTCGTTTTTGAGAAAATCGTAAAAAGGTGCAAAAGCATGGTATAAAGTGGCTCTTCTGGTTAGCCGATTTTGATAAAAAAGATTCTGTAACATCTCGGGCAGTTAGTTGTCTTAAATATGAAATTCCAGTTTCATAGCACTTTTAGTTTTCGCCTGGGAGTTACCACACACACATCTTTTTGCGGGACTTGGTCATTTGGACTCAGAAGACCCTAAAATGTGTATTTCCATTGAAAACTGGAATTAGAAAATTTTTACGATCGTAATACTTTCCCTTAAATTGTCTAAACGAGCGGAAAACATTATTTTGTAACCATAAATATTTAATACTTTTAATCCCACATAAGGTAGTAAAATTTATTATAACCATCTTGGAATATTACAAAAGTTTACACCGCACGCACTCACGCACGCACGCATCTCACACACACACACACACACACACACACACACACACACACACACACACACACACACACACACACACACACACACACACACACACACACACACACACACACACACACACACACACACACACACACACACACACACACACACACACACACAGAAATACACACACTCACACACAAAACACACACACACACACACACACACACACACACACAAATACACACACACACACACACACACATAGAACTTTTTGCAGGACTTGGTCATTTGGACTCAGGAGACCCTAAAACGTGTATTTCCGTCGAAAACTGGAATTTGAAAATTTTCACGATCGCAATACTTTCCCTTACTATATAGTTCATATATAGGTAAGTAAATGTAAAAATGAGGTCATTTTGATTGATTGTTTTTAATAATGAAGCTTTATAATTGACCTAGAAAAAAAAAATATTCTCTTAATAAATTAAATATACATTACCCTGATTCCCGAGTTGGTGCTTAATAATTATATTTTTGAAAAGGATCCCATGTACCTTCCAGGATATCGAAACATCATCAAAGATTAAGAAGAAGGAGAAACGTTTTTTTATAGACCTCTACATCCGATTAATTTTCAATAAAAAATTATAGTATAAAAACTTTGATGAATTTTATTTTTGTATTATATATATAATGGAAAGTTTTCTCTAATCAAGACAAGATTAGAGAAAAACAAAGGAAGAAACAGAATATATAAAATTTGTTTTGGGATTGGGGACAAAGATAATGAAAATAAAGGGAAATGAAGTCCAGGATAAATGCTTTTGGTTTATTATTTTCAATAAGACACATTTGCAATCCAACAAACAAAAAATTATCTCCCCAATTTAATGACAGCCTGGTAATTATTAATTAAATGTATCTAGGTATTCCTGAAAACCTGTCTTTTATTTAAAAAATTGAAATTAGTTTTTACTTTCACGTACCTTTATATGAAATATATAGTAAGGGAAAGTATTGCAATCTTGATAATTTTCTAATTTGAGTTTTCAACAGAAATAGACTTTTTAGGGTCCGCTGAGTCCAAATGACCATGTCCTGCAAAAAGATCTGTGTGTGGTAAGTCTAGCACGAAAAAGAAAAGTCATATGACAACTATATGCCCGAGATGTTTCAACAACACTTTCATCAAAATCAGCTTACCACTTTGTACCTTTTTATGATTTTCTCAAAAACTACTCTTAGGATTTTGATTAAATTTGCTATATCATGATTAATGCTGTAATATCATGTAGGTTTCATTCTGAGTGAAATAGTCTAACAGGGCTAAAATGCCAATATTTTAAAATTTCTTCCTCTGAAGTACTTTTAATTTTGTAGATTATATAAAAATAACCACATCTTTTTAACATGGTTGAAAAATGGACACACTCACACACACACACACACACACACACACACACACACACACACACACACACACACACACACACACACACAGCACGGACACACAGACCTTTTTGTAAGACATGGTTATTTGACTCAGGGAATCCTAAAACGTGTATTTCCATTAAAAACTGGAATTCAAAAATGTTCACAATCGCAATATTTTCCCTTGCTATATATTTCATATATAATTAAGTGAAAATAATTAATTATTTAATAATTTATTTTCATTTCTAACTGTATTTAAAAATTCTTAAATTGATTTTAACAAAGGAGGTAAGTGAAAGTTGTGTGCTGTGCTCACCAGACTTTTTGTTTTGATATCAGAATGTGTGGATGAACTATTAAATTATTATCATATTATTATTAGCAAATTAATAATAAAAAATAAAAATCCCTTTATTCTGGAATCATGTCCCTTAAGAATAACAATGTAGTAGAGTAAATATACACTTCAATATATACATGTCTGGCCGAGAGACCAAAAAAATAAATTTTTATTTATAAATTTTCAAAAACAATAAATAAAATAAAAATAATAAAACCTATTTATATAGATATATACAAAATATATAGAATATAAACAAATGAAAAAAAAAAATTGTTATAAAATAATAGAGCTCAACAATTTCCAAGTAAATAAAATAAATGAATTAATCCATAACTCTAGGTTTTTTTGATAAAATAATAAAAATCTGTCCTTTGTTAAAAGTAGGATATTGGATTAACAATTTTACCATTAGTGTGCGTCTCTTTGGGATCCTAGAAGGTGTTAGAAAAGATGGGATTTGAATGAGAGAAGGGAAGAGGCATGGCGAATATGATAAGGTAGAGAATTCCAGAGAGATGCAGAGTGGATATAAAAGGAATTATCAAATGATTTGTTCTATGGGTAGGAATGTAAAGATCAGAATGGCGTGATCTGGTTTCAAGTGACTGAATTAAGGCTTTGAATTGAAGGATACTGTGAATGTATGGAGGATGTTGAGAATTAATGACTTGGTAGAGGTATGTTCCGAGAAAATATTGTCTACGTATGGAAGGTAGAAGCAACTTCAATTTGCTGTACAAGTGGGTTACTGGCGACCTCCTGAAGGCACAGAAGATAAATCTTATAAACATATTCATAATCCGCTTGAGTCTGTCCTCAAGTACAGGCAAGAGGCCTCCATATACCACACAGCAATAATCTAAGTGGGGGAAAATAAGCGAGGAAACCAGCATCCTACGGGTGGGAAGTGGGAGGAGATGACGGGAGCGATGGAAGTACTTAAGAGTACTTATAGTTCTGGAAATTTGAGCAATGTGGGGTTTCAATGAAAGGGTTTGATCTATGGTAATACCTAGGTTTTTGACAGTGACACTGAAGGTAATTTGGGTGGTCATTTAGGATTAGACTTGGAAATGTAGTATTGGCTCTGAGGAGGGAATTGGAACCTATTAGGATGGCCTGAGTTTTCATAGCATTTAGCCTTAGTTTATTTAGGGTTGCCCAGGCACTGATTCTATCAAGGTCTTCCTGAACTTTGGCAAATGCTACTAATAACTCAGAAAATTATCATGAAAGTTTGAAATAGTTTTATTTTGTTTATATAAACATACAGGCTCATTAAATTATCTGTTTAATGTCATGATATGGACAGAAAAATTCCTAACACCATCATCCCTTTTAAAATTTATCTCTTTTGTATTATTAGAACATAATACTTTGCCGCTATTTTATTTTGATTGGTTTATTTATTATTATTTGTTTCACTTTTAGAGTTTGAAAATTTATATGCTTTATCATTTTTTTTTTTTTCCAGGAACATAGAACAAAGAAGATATAACAGTATACTTTGTAGCAGGTGGGTGTTTAAAAATAAAATCTCGAACTTACTAAAGTACCAGTTTATGTTGTTTATTGTGTGTTGAATTATAAGTGATTGTGCTGAAGTTATTTAATTTATTCACTTTATTTATCTCAAATTATTGAAGAAGTTAACTTATTATTTGTTTCCATTTGTAATTCATTGCTCTTGACGCACTTGGAGAAGTTGATTTTTATTTATTTTATGTAGTTTGTTGATGAAATGGAGAATGATGTTATGCAGCAAAGGCTGATAAAATATAGACTCAGTAGTACAAATTGACTTAGACTTAATGCTGCCTAACATCGTATTAAGGTACCTTTTTAGATACCTTACTAATCTTATAATTTTACAAAGAAGTCAGTTTATAAAACACTTCTGATTCATTTTAATGTATCAAATAAGCTTTTGTTTCTTTTATTAATATTGATTCTAAACTTTATATTGATGACTTTCACTTGGTTTTCAATTAATTATTTTAAACAGTTTCACTTAATGTGTGCATGAATTTATTGTGTGATAAATTAGGTTTATAGTAAAATTCTGCGGTTCTCTTCAAATTTCCACAGTTCTTCAACTTTAAATAGATACAAACCCATTTTTGCATTTTATTAGTTTTATTTTTTAAATTCTGTTGTATGTGATTTTATTCATCTGATTATATTGTTATTATGAACAATTTTAATAACTAATTTAAATTTATTCCTTTAAGTACCTCGTTTGAAATGGTATTGCTAGACTTTTATGTATGCTTCCAATACCTTGATTGTAGAATTAGTTTTTGTGAATTTTGAATACCTACTGACGCAGTTTGTTGTTTTATTAATGTGTAATTTAAGTCTGTCTTTGTGAGTCTGTTGTTCATTGACATAAATTTTGTCCTGATTCTTCTCTGGTCAAAGAAGTAATCTTGTAATGTATGAGTTATAGACTGTTTAAACATTTTTAATACTTTTTTAATAAAAAAAATGTAATGATGTTTATTGTAATATACAGAGCTACCATTATTGTTAATTTTCTGTATTTTATATAGGGTTATGATATCCTGTTGATAGTTTATTTTATTTTTTTAGTTAGGAGTCAACAGTTTTATGATTTTGTTGTGTTATTATATATCACCACAGACAGTTATTAAAATGTTACAATTTGCTTGAAATGTTTTTGTCTAATGACTGTTTATATTTTTTATGTTTTAAAAGTTAGTTTTATGTGATCATTGTTTTAAATTATTTAGGTTGTGTTGTGTATTTTTAGTTTCATTGCCCAGGCATTTTGCAATAGAAATGATAATGCATTTATTATGGACCCTTCATAGATAGTTTTAAGTCGCTAAATTAGAAAAAGTTTCATATCAAAAGCTATCTGAAAATCGTGTACAGAAATATTATTATAATGCTGTAAACAATTACCTCATATTCGTAATTTATATCATAAGATCATCAATATCGAATATATGCCTTAATGTCCTTTTGAAAAATTGATTCAGTTTTCAATTATGGTTTTATGTTAACCATAATGGCATTGTAGAATATATTATTAGGCAATTGTATATATGAAGGAAATTTTATTTTAATAAATTTTTATATATATATATATATATATAATATATATATATATATATATATATATATATATATATATATATATATATATAGGACAATTGATAGCTACATATTACCTAAGATACCTGAAGTTGCCATTTTTTTTATACTATGTTTGCTGTAGGATTATATCAGAGCTTCTTGTTTTCAGCTGTGTTTGAAAACTGAATTTGTCTATTTAGATTTGCAGTTGCCTTAATTAAATAGACATTCTTACTACATTAGACTCTTTTAAGGTGACACATAGCTTTTAATTATTTGGGCAATAAACATTTTCTAAAAAAAAATATTTCGAAGTTTTGTAATATTGAATATATTAAATGTTAATTAAATTAGATAGATAATATATATTTTATTTATTTAGAAATTTTATATTCTAAAATTTGATATTAATGATTTTTATTTAGCATAGTTGTTTTAGCATATCATGGAAAGCATTTGTATTTATTGATGTTATTTTACTAATTGAGGTAACAATTGCATATTTTTCTTTTTTTTTTTAGAAGACATTCATAGTATTTTTTATTAATTATTTTTTTTGGAAACACTATTTTTTTCTTTATATACTATTAAAACTGAAATTTATATTCTTTTGAATATTAAATAAAAAGTTATAAATAATTTTTAAAAAAATAATAAATCAAGCAATGGTGTCAACAAAGATACGAATTACTATATTGAAAAATGTATTTGTTTGTATTTGTAAATCTAATTTTTTTTTTAACATCATGCCCAGTATGCTACTGTGCCACCTTCCTCATGCCTTACCTGATGGCAATTACTTGACAAGTGTGATCTGAAATAGACATAATAGATAACACTTGTGAATAGAAATAATTTAGTATATACATATATATATATATATATATATTGTACAGCATTTAGGGTATTTTTAGCCAGAGTGTATCTAATGCCATTTGAAATATTAGTCACAAATGTATACATTTACGAATTAGTAAATCCATATGCTTAATGCTCCATTTATGAATTGTTTTTTCATTAGAGCATTCACTGTGGATTTCTTATCAGATTACTGTAAAACTAAGGAAACATTGAATTTGATGTATTGAACAAATTCAGATGTTCAAAACTCATCGCGTATAAAGTTGCAGAGTGTCTGAAGTCATTTAAGCCAAAAGTTTATTGTATCCAATTTTTTAATTATCATTTTATTTTGTTTATATCTCAATTTAATGATAATAAAAAAAAATTAACTGGCACTTTCTTTTTTTCATATTTCAATTACCTGATTTATTTGATAATATGAATCTTATTTTGTATGTTGACTGGTAACAATACTAAACTTAGAATCATGAGGGACCAGTGCAAGTTCTATTGTCACCATCATGCTCCATTCTTCTTTTAACTCTGCTCATTGTGAGGATGCTCTCAGTCAAGATTGGATCACACTCTCCTCCCCTGTACCAGCTCAGAGGGTGAGAAAATCTATCAACTCATTGCGAGTAAGATATAATCCCAACTGGACAAGATGCTTTTTTCAATGACGAACTGTGAACAATGAATGTGATGGCAGCCCAATGATTTTTGGAGTTCTGAATTGTAGAGTAGACAATGAGAAGGAAATATAAGGTAAAGGGTCTTGGGAAGGTTTGATTAAAGCAGCCTCAACAATAATGTAGAAAGAATGCTAAGGTCTTTTTTCCTTTAGTTGGTAATTAAATTCATTTAACTTTTATAGTTATGCATTTTTTATTAATGTTAACAAGATGAAATGGTTAATTTTTTCGAATCTACAAAATTAAAGGGAAAAAATTGGCATTAAAGTCCTATCAGACTATTTGAATCAGATTGAAACCTACTAAAAATTAAACTCCTTACATTTTACTCTTTTAATCTTAAATGAGTTTTCTCAAAACTAATAAATCAATTTGGTAAGTTTGACTACTCTTCCACACGAATCATCCTGCTGCCAGGAGCTTGGCAACCAGTCTCAGTGGAGTCATTGAGTCCAGTTGAAATTCTCTGAGCGTCTGGGTGGGCTCTACTCAAATCTTGGTCCTGGAGGAGGAAAGTCTGGGCCTCATTGTGTCAACGGTAACAGTCTTGGAGCCACTAGGCAGTTGAAGTACAATTTTCTTTTTATCTCTCTTTAAAACCTTATAGGGTGGATTAAGTATAAGGTTTAAAATTATACCTTTAAGTATAAGGTGGATTAAATGTTCTTTGTACAATGTTGTACCTTAAAAAAGACATGGGAGCCAGTTGAGAGGCTCTTGTGAACAAAGGTTTTGTAGTGAACGTCTGGTAGGAAGCTAGCTGCTCACCAATAGCTCCCCTAGTTGCCTGACAAACTTTCCAGCTCTTTCCCGTTGCCTAGAATCTTCCAAAAGTTCACTAGGAATTCAAAGATACTGACTGATGCATGCCTTCGACCAATTTCTTATATCCACATTTTGATTGGCCGGCAAAAATTGCTGACCAATTAGCCTATGAGAACTACATAATACAGGATTGCTAAGGTTGTGTATATGTTGATAAACATCATGTCGCACTATCTCGGGTAATTAGGGACGAGTGGTGGATTTCGTCATTTCGCAGAAGAGCCAGCTTGAGAGACCTGATTGTAGCCTGGGGTTTTTCAGTAATGCTGAAATAGCATCTTCACAGCTTTGCTCAATTAATTCGTTAACCTGTTTCATTCCACAAAATTAATTTAATTTATTCCTATTTTCTATCAAAAATTCTTCAATTGATTTTAACAACAGAGATAAGTGAAAGTCGTGTGTTGCGTGCACTAGATTTAAAAAAATATATTATTATAAATTGAGGGTTTAATGTTTCATTTTGTTATATTGTTATTATTAATATTTTTCTGTTATGTGTTTATATTAATAATTAATTAAATACATGTTAGATCATAATACTGTGAAGGTTTAAGACCAGTAATTGAGCTTTGGCCAGTTGGCGGATGCTGTCTAAAAATAAATAGCTTCTGAACAAATAAAATTTATTTGTAATTTCCAGTTAAGCAATATTTATTTTTTTTGGAATTTTGATTCAACCTATTTACTATTGTGTCATTACAGATAGAGGATGTATACAATTCTGGCCGGCGGCATACACGGATCTTATCTCTTGAGGATGACTGAGAAAATCAGATGTAAGAATGTTTAACTTGACTGGGGATAGATATGAAACTTGAGGGAGACACGCTTATACAGGGAGTGGTCCAAGTGAACGAATTTCAGGATGTTTCCAACAATGCTAAATAAGGAGAATGTGGCAGAAGGGAAAAAAAACAACTAAAAAAATGAAATGATACTTTTATTTACAATGACAATTATTTCTACTTTTACAAATATGTATATGTAACAAAATCAACAATAACTGCAGGGATGAATAAATAAATAAACCTCTTTAACAAAATATATTAAAATTACCACATTGGCGCTTGATTTTAATAACAAGGTAATCAACAATATAACTTTTTCTAATCTTTCTAGAAAAAGTCCTATTATAGCAGTAATATGTAATACGAGAATATAAAAAAAAAGATTTCTAGAAACAAGACAATTTAAATCCATTGGATATCTTTAAATTAATTTCCAATTCAGTCTTGATAAAAATTATAAAATGTCCTTAATTGATACATTGTGCTTAAGGAGCATAACAGAATTTAGTGTGCTTTGATTTTCTTATAGAGCTTCAACTTCAAGCATTCCTTGCCACTTTACCAGCCACCCCTTTCTCTCGGTCTGATAAAGAAATATTTGTTTTAAAAATATTTTTAGATTTTAAACAGTAATCTAAAATTAAATACTTACTCTGGCATCCATTCACCATTTTCACTTCCGTTAGTATAAGATTGGGAAGTACTCCTATAATAAGAAATTCATCATATATAAAAATATTTGCTCCTAATACATTGATTGCATACATGCAAAAACTAGAAGTTTCTTTTATTTCAGTATCATTAACGAGCTTTAATAAGTATATTATGGTTATATGACCTGTAACTTATAGATAGAAATATTCGCATAATATAATAGTATAAACAATGTGCAAATGATAAGTAAAGAAGGATAAAAAAGGAAGGATCACTTGCCAGACTTTCGGGGAGTGAGCTCATTGTGGCTGTGCAGGAGTGGAAGATAACAATGACGAATCTGTCCATATCTGCCCACTTTGTGAAGATTAAATATACGATTAAATATTCTATACCCCATCTAACCCAAGGGGCTATTCCGTCTTGCCCTAGAGGTGGATAATGGGAAAATTTGTTTGTTTTTTTTAAATTGATAATTCTATGAGAAGAAATTTATTTTTTCATCTTATAATTAAAGGGAGATAGACAGTTTTTTTTTTCTTTAGATAATTTTTTTAATAAAAGTTTCCTCGTTGTGGCAAAGATCGTCAAGTCTGTACAAGGCATGAGAGGTTGCATGAAGAAAACGTTTAACATTCTGAATTTTCAAGATCCAGCTGTAACCAACTGGTTCAAGAACCGAAGAGGACAGTGTTTCTGCTGATGCTCGGAGCATTCTGGGAGAGCACGACTAGATTGCAGCTGCACAAAACCGTGACGACTGGCGGAAGTTGCTGACAGAGACCAGGACCCAGCAACGGGTTGTAGTGACGAGTTAATAATACTAATAATAATTCTACACTGTGCAACAAAAAAACAGAATGGAGTCTAACTCCACATTCCCCTACAATCAGATGGTGTATGATAAGTTTCGAGGGTGAATTAAATTTAGAACTCATATTAATAAATTAACTGTTCAGAAATGTTTGAATTGGCAACAAGTCCCATAATAGACGAAAGTTTCCAATAAAGTCAGTAGGAAGGATACATTTAATTGTTATTTTTCTGAAGTAAGTGATTATATGCATTCTTCAGTGCTAATTTTATGATTTACAGAATTAAAATTTACAGAATTAATCAAAAGTTTGAAAAAAGGAATTTGTAATAGTTTAATAAAATAATAATTACTATTAACACTTACATATCAGAATCTTCTATCGCTTGGCTGTAATAATCTATCAATTTTAAACAAATAGGTGTTTCAATAAGAAAAATTATCAAGCACCATAGTGTTGAAAACCAAAACCCATTCTGAAAAATCAAAGATTTAAAGTAACATAGGTACAAGTAATGAAATGGTATATTAAAAGAAAAATTATAACTTATTACCATAGGATCAATGATGAGACGACAGACAGCAATGTTCACATAATGGTAGAGGTCATATAATGGTTTACACGGGATATTTATCAAATTTTCTTGTACGAATTTGTGGTATTGCTCCAAATAATTAAGCATCCTTGAAGTGTACAAGTCCAGTGCCTAGAGTAAAACGTGCAATGCTCATATAATATTTGATATTCAGTTAAAAAGTTATATAGGCAAAAGTAATCTCTAACACTGTTACAGTAAAATATTTTGGGATCAAGAGTTGATTCAAAATGTATTCTCTCTGTTTAATGTTAGATACTCTCACCTCATTACCGTTTTTGTTGGTTAATTAGATAGATTTTCAATTATAATTTTTACATTTGTTTGTTATTTTGTTTTTCATTGTGAGAAAAAGATGTGTGAAGTCATAGTTCAGAAACATCAGTTCTATCAATCTTCCACAAGCAGAAGCTATGCTTCTTGTAAATTTAGGATACATATGTGTATGTAGTTCATAAAATTAAAATTTTTGTAAATACCATTGATAATAATGTTCTTGTACTTTTATTTTATACCAAACCATTTATGTAAACATTTAAATACATTCATCTGTATTAGCATTACAGAACATAGCACATAATAGAAGCAATACACCGGCCAGATTGGCATCACTCTGCCATCATCAGAGAAAATAAAATGGTGGCCAATATCCTGTGATAAGTCAGATACTGGTTAAAAGTACTCATCCTAATTAATCAAGGATAGGCAAAATTTATGGCTTCCACTTTAATATTGTCTGATAGTCCTACATAGCAAAAAATTACGTTGAATGAATAAAAACAACCTAAAATTTAAAACTTATACAAGAAAGTATTTATTGAAATAAAATATTGTTCATTATCTTCTGCGACACATCATACATCTGTTCCTAAGGCTGATTATTTTCGCAATGTTAGAAAATGGCCAATTTTAGGTTGTTATTGTACACAGTATATATATATATATATATATATATATTTTTTTTTTTTTTTAAATATTTGTCTTTGGGGGTTCCCCATACAAATAGAGCCTGGTCAGGCTATACATAACAAACAGCAATTAATAACAATTATAAGTAATAAACATGAAACGCAACAAATCACAATAGGATAAGCATTAAACAGAATAAACAAAATAAACAGAAAGTAACAAATTATACAGGATTATATAATTTTTTTTTTTTATCTTATATAGAAGTATTAAAGTATTTTAGATTTTAAATAGTCTTTGAAATACAAATTTTTAATACATATAGTTATATATATATATACATAAATACATTTTAAATTAACATTGGAGTGAATGAATATTAAATATTAGGATTTTAAATGAACACTGATATATAAATATAGTTAAAAGAGTTGTGTGAAACCAGATTATGGATTATAATAGTTCTTTGCAATAGTGCAAACATTATCTATTACATAGGAATTATTATGAAACATTAACTAAGTACAGTATTATTAATTTTATAAATAGTTGATTATTTTCTAATGTAGCTCGCAATTGTTAATAAATATTACTCATTTATTACAAATGATCTTAGTTTTAAGGTACTAACTAAATAATTATAGAGTAGTTTGATTTTAATTGGGTCATCAATAGTTAATATTGTAGGAAATAGGCTTTCTGGTATGTTATTAGCGTGAGAGATGTAGTGGTTTTGAAGTGCAGAATATATTGGACAGACTGCTATTAAGTGGTATATGGTTTCATATGTGTTCATATTGCATATTGTACAGATTTCTTTGGGATTAATATTGTAGGTGTTGTTTGCATGGGAAAATTTAATATGGTATTTTCCAGAGAGGCGAGCTTGGATTATTATTTTCAACATCTTAAACGGAATATTATGAATGGTTTGATAACTATGGCTGAGTGAAGTTTGTTGGTAAAGACTATTGTAGAAAGGGCTGTATTGGCTCGATCTTAATGATTAGATATCTTTCTTGTGGAGTAATTTCTTAAATGATTCATTTATTACTGTACTATTGCTTTGTAGAGTAGATGGGTTATTTTCAAAAAGTATCTATGAGCTATCGGCTTTATCTAAAATATTATATATTTGGGTAAACCAGTTATATTTTGCAGATGGTCGATTGTTATGTTTTTCTCTAAGTATCATATAACAGATTTTGGGTATTTTATCGTCTGGCATGATAAGTATTTTCTGTATGAATCTCAGGACACATTTTATTATTTTTGTCTTGGAATGTTCAAGCCCAAATTCTAATCTTAAGAGCCAAAAAGGAATGTTTCTATTTAAATTAAATAACCTTTTAAAGTAATTTAACTGTGCTTTCTCTATAGCATCTAGATATCTGAGACCCCAAATTTCTATACCGTAGAAAAGTGAACTAGTAGTAATAGCTTCGTATAATCGTTTCCTAATTTCCCATGATTCCATCTTAAACCTTCTACAGATATCAATAACTGTACCTATCGCGCAGGCTGTCTTAGATTGAGCGTGTTTACAGGCCTCATAGAAGAGACCAGAAGAGGATAAAGGAACGCCCAGATATGTGTGATATGTTACTGTTTCCATTAGTTTTCCGTCATAATAGAAGTTTTTTTTGTTTTCCTTTATGGAAGAAGATTATTTTTGTTTTTGAACGATTTACTTCTAGATAATTTTCTTTGGCATATGAAGAAAGAATTTCCAGTTTTTTATTAGTATCGACGTAGGAATATGAGAATATCGCCATGTCGTCTGCGGAATAAGAGCTCAATACATTAAATTTCGAATTCAGCTGAATACCGGTAGCGCCTTTTTTAAAGAAGTAATAATCCATATCGGATATATATAAACAAAAAAGGTAAGCGGATAGAACTTCTCCCTGTAATACTCCTTTCGTCACGGCTATTTCATCAGAGAGCGATCCATCTGTTTTTATTCTTATTGCGGCCCGTTCATAAAGATTTCTTATAAGCCGAATAATTTTCCCACTTATTCCCAGCAATTTTAATTTGTACCATAGAATATTATGATTTACACTGTCGAAAGCTCTTCTGTAATCAATGAAGATAACAAATAAATCACTGTCTGAGTATTCTGATTTCAGTTAACGCATTCATTAGGAATAAGTTATCGAGGCAAGATCTTCCTTTCCGAAATCCATTTTGTGTTTCCGGTAAAATTAATTTTTCATTTTCCCACGTTGTTAATCGGTCTAACAAAATTTGAGTAAAAATTTTCAGAAGACTGTTCATTAGGGAAATTGGCCGGTAATTCTCGGGTTGATGTATGTCTCCTTTTTCATATATCATCATCATTGTTATATTTGATTTTGTACAGTTGTTAGGTATGTTTTCAGTAGTCAAGATTCTATTAAATAAAGATACTAAGTATAACTGCCAGTTTTGAGGTAGGTTTTTGAGAAAATCATTCGGAATATTATCAGGTCCAGGGGATTTACCAGATTTTATTTTATTTAATGTAAACAGTATATATAGCATTTCCAAGTCAATTGTAACTTTTTCCATTTCAAATGTAACCTTTTCCAAGTCAAATGTAACCCTTTCCATTTCAAATGTAACCCTTTCCATTTCAAATGTCACCTTTTCCATTTCAAATGTTATCTTTTCCAAAGCAATTGTCACCTTTTTCTTCACTTCTAGCCTTAAATATTCCGTTTTATTTATTGAAAATTTAATATTTGTTATTGTTATAGAGGTTGATGATTGTATTTTTGAGTCTTGTGATTGCGTTTTGTTAGCTGTATTTGTTTATTGCTCGCTCGCATTTCAACTTGCCTTTACTTTTAATCTTTTTATTGTTATAGAGATCTATACTTGCGTTTTCGGGGGGTTATGAAAAAACTTTTTTTTGGACTGATTATTCTATATATGCGTTTCAACTTAGAGTTGATATTATTCTATAATTTGATAGAGTGTTTTTTTTTGTTTTGTTTTTTTTTGTTTTAGGGGGTTCTGATTACGTGTTTGAATTGAACTTTATTCTTTTATGCGCTCGGGAATTTCTACTTACCGTAGATATTATAAAATAAATGCAAGTTGAAATCCGCACGAGTGAAGAAAAAAAGCTCATGAACGTTTTCATAACCCCTCGAAAACGCAAGTATAGATCTCTATAACAATAAAAAGATTAAAAGTAAAGGCAAGTTGAAATGCGAGCGAGCAATAAACAAATACAGCTAACAAAACGCAATCACAAGACTCAAAAATACAATCATCAACCTCTATAACAATAACAAATATTAAAAGTAGATTCGAGTTTAAATACGCATTAGCGATAAAAAATACAGCTGGAAAAACGTAATCACAGCCCCCGAAAGCACATTAATTAATCCCTATATCAATAAAAAACATTAAAAGTAAATTCGAGTTAAAATTTGCGGGAGCGATAAAAAAATAAAACTCAAAAAAACGTAATCATAGACCCTTGTAACAATATAACACATAAAAAGTAAATTTTAGTTAAAATAAGTGCGAGCAATAAAAAACACAGTTGAAAAATGTTATCACCCTAAAGCCCCTAAAACACAATTATAAACTCCTATATCAATTAAAAACATTAAAAGTTAATGCGAGTTAACATGCACGCGAGCGATAAAAAATACAGGTCGAAAAACGTAATTATAATACCCGAAAACACATTAATTATTCCCAAAAACTACCCCTCCCCTCTAAAAACTCAAAATCAATAACAATCATAAAACTAAACAGACGATAATTAATTTTTAAAAATATTAGCTCGTAAAAAACAGAACTTGATATCAAATATGTAAAAAAACAAAAAAAAAATGGTGATAGGATATGCCAAAATTATTAAAAAAGTCATAATTTTAATTAAACTAATTAATTTTCAACAAATAAAACGGAATATTTAAGGCTAGAAGTGAAGAAAAAGGTGACTATTGCTTTGGAAAATGTAACATTTGAAATGGAAAAGGTGACATTTGAAATGGAAAGGGTTACATTTGACTTGGAAAAGGTTACATTTGAAATGCAAAAAGTTACATTTGACTTGGAAATGCTCTAATAAACACAAGCATTTATAGAATATCACTTAGAATGTTTTTGTCCCTGTTGAGGATGCAATTTTATCAAAAGCCAAGTCTTCACAAATATTTTACTTTAAGGTAATTTAAAATTATTCTCCAATAACATCTCGCAGACCATTTTTTGGGGACCATTATTATAATCTATTGTCCCATCGCCTTTATCTTATTATCATTTTAACAAATGTAAATAGCTCTAATATTTTCTAAATATAATCATATTAATTTACAATAAAATCAGTTTTGTTTTTGTATTACATTAGTGTAATAATGTCATGTATAATAATCAGTTAAACGTCTCACATCCCAAAATATAACTTCTCTATAATCGCTCAGTTTAATATATTAAGACTATTAATCAGTCATGCATCATTTGTTAAAAGCTAGTTTTACCTGTTTTTATTAATAAATATACATGGATTCATCATTATAACTTGGAATTCAACAGAATGTCAATATTTCTTTAGTAACTCATTTATTTTTTTTCTATAAATTCTACTTCGCCATTTTCCCAAAAAAGTGATTATTGCCCTTTAAAGTTATTTGTTATAAATCTTTTCTGAATACTTCAATTATTCAATTTATATAATAATAAATTCTAATGTTAAATAAAGTTTACCAATTTATGTTATTGGAGTGAATGATGAATAATGAATTTCTTAATCTAAAAAGTGTTGTGAATTTTTTTTGCCAATGCATTGTTTTATTAATGCTAAGAGTAAAAGATAATGAGCTTCGAACGACACAGCTATTCCTTTTTTTTTTTTCTTGTTTCTTGAAATGTTATCATAAAATTGTTCATTAAGAATTCAATTAATTCAACCATGATATAAATTTTAATATAAATAAAAATAATAATATAATAAAATTTACATTTTGACACATTTTTTTTCCCAAATAATATTGTACATGGTTACATAATAGCCGGCGCAGGATGGATGTTGGCTATTATGGATGTTATGGGGATTGTTGGACTCTGTACACTACGCCAGGCAGCCGATTATCCATTTTGATGACACCTGCATTACCAACCGTCAGGCAGTATCATACGTGTGCTAAGACCCTTGTATAACAACTCAAATGTCTCATTGTGGTTGACAGCGGCATGATAAAGCAATTATTCATTATATGCTTATAGTTAGTCCTCTAATCTGTGAGCCAATCAGGTAGATTCAGAATGACAAGATTGGAAACAATCAATGAGAGACCTGAGTGTGGTATGACGCTTAGGTAAGCGAGGAGAAGAGTAAAGGTTGAGAATAAGTCTTCTATTCTCGACAGTGTATGCTAACCATTGACGAGCGGATTTCCTACGATTGGAACTACGACTTCTTCAGAAACATAAAGAAATATTTAAAGAGGTGGTAGTCCCACAAATGCTAATTGTAGGCTTAAATAAAAAACATTATAGTAGTTCCAACCAAATGATATTTTAATTTATTAGCAGGTGCCAACTTTGGTAACTTCATATAATGCGTTTTGACCCATTACTTTGATTATCATTTAGTTTCCGAACGATAATATTAAACTTGAAATCTGACTTTTCATACCTCTTGAGCTATCCGGTCTCCTTGGTTTTTAATGAAGTACTGTATTGCCTTCATATGGGACAAGGATTGGTTGACTTGTACTAATAGTGGATTTATTTTTAATTCTAAAGCAGTTAATTGGTAAATGAGGTTCTCCTGAAAAAAAAAAGAAGTATACATTAATTCATGATTTATGCTAGAATATGTGCCTTGTCATTATTATTAAAATCATGAAAGTGAATCAGATTTGTCAATTGCCTAATTCATTTTATCAATTTAACTTAGTTATTTTATTAAAAATTAAAATTAAAATATTTTATTAAAAACAAAATATGTTGTCTTAGGTTTACTAATATTTCAACAATTAAAAAGAAAAAACTTATATCTTGAACAATTTTTGTAGCATATTTTTCTTTAGAGATTTTTTAGTTTGTACAATATATGTACGATGATAAATTATATTGCCTTATGTTGCTCCAGTTCTTTTATGTTTTTGTTAACAATGTGCCGTGTTTTTTCAGCTAATGTTTCCAGATGGGCTGCTGTGCTTACGTCACCAATCTGAACTGCTGCACTGGTCAACTGATTGGCAAAGGTTTCCAAATCACTACTAACTGGACCAGATACCTGAAATTATTCATAATTATAAAATCAGAAACTTAAATAGTTGGATAATTTTATAATTAACCCTCATAGTATGTACAAAACTTGGACAATATTTCAATTAATCTTGATGCTTTTATATAATTTATCAAGAGTAAAGGTGGCAGCACATATTAAAGTTTTTCCTTCTCACATAATATTTATTTTGTGGATTTTGAGAAATAAAGCATTAAATGATTTGAAAAACTTAAAAACATCTGGTTTGTGCACTACACAACTTTACTGATCTCCCTCCTTGATATCCATTTAAAAAAAAAAATTAAAGTTAAAAAGAACTAAAATTCAGCTATAGAAATTAATATCATTAATAATTTATTCATTTTATGCAATTTTCGACACCCTCCCTTACCTTTGACTGTTTTATATGTTAGATATTTTGTCTAAAAGTTTGTTATTTCTACCTAATTTGGCCAAAAATATCCGGATCATCATTGCCTTTTTAATGTCATTTTGTTTTCATTTTTTGGATGGCACCACAGGCCTTGCAGATCCCTGACCTTACAATGTAGTGCCTTAGGATTCTACACCGTGATTCTCAATGATACGTCATAAGAAAAAGTCATCACTCCCTATGCCTGTTTTCGTGAATGGTCACCAGTTTGCCGACAGGCCTTACAAAATCGACTTTACTGTCGAAATTACTAAGTACATTAACTGTTCTTCTCCTTCCCCTCCATAACAACCAAAATTTCTATCCCTTAAAAATCGAAGTCCTCTCCCCTAAAACTGCCTTCAGATTAAACACTGCCTCTGCTGTCAAGATAGTAATACACTCGACGATATCATACTAACAAAGTTTCTTTTTGAGCCCTCTCTTCTCTCCAGCCATCTTCTTCATTCATACTGTTATCTATATATTATAATCTATATAATATTTAGACAACTTAGTTAAATTTTATGTAGAACTGTAAAGAATAATGATGAAAAATATCACCTGAGCTCTATATCCACTGATGTTAATTTTAAGTCCTTGCATTAAATCTGTCAATTTGGCATGTAAACTTGGAGTGAGAATTTCAAATTTTTGAATGCTAACTTGTATTTGTTGCATCTGCTGCATTACGTTTGTCCACTTTGTAATATTAGTAATATCCTTAATATCGAGCAAATGTTTCAATTTTAGTGCCTCATATGCAGATTCATTTCTTTCACATTTCCTAAAATAAAAAAATATTTATGTTTTTGATTATTATAATATCTGCACAATGTTATTTATTGCATTGACACAATTTATTTATTCAAGTTATTTTATGCAATATGCCTCTCTAATTATATTAATTTAGATTCATAGATAAACAAAATATTGTATTTAGTCCCTTATGAACAAGAACTTGGTTACAATGAAACATATATATTTTGTTAAATTTATTTTATTTATTATAATATTATTTATTTAACAATAATAAAAAATAAAAAATCTGAATATAGTCTGCAATAAAAAAAAAAAAAAAAAAAAAAAAAGTTATATATATATATATATATATATATATATATATTATTCTTTCACACCAAATATATTCTTACTTTGGGATTTTTTTTTTTTTTTTTTTTTTTTTTTTTTTTTTTTTTTTTTTTTTTTTTTTTTTTTTTTTTTTTTAACATAGAAACTTTAACTTCAGTAAGAGTTGTTTGACTTTATATTATTTTAAACTCAAAGAAATGTATGAGAGAAGTTGGTTGAGGGTGCAGTCAATTTAACACACAATTAAGCGTAAACTTAATTTACTGGTGCCGACGTTTCGGCCTAAATATAGGCAATCATTGTTGTTGACTGACGCCTTTCAGCTCACACAACCACCCTGAAGAAGGCCTATAATTTAGGCCGAAACGTCGGCACCAATAAATTAAGTTTACGCTTAATTGTGTGTTAAATTGACTGCACCCTCAACCAACTTCTCTCATATACATACACAGTCAACCATTGTCACTTCACAAAGAAATTTATATTAATTTAATTAAGTTATATAACATTTCACTTAGTTGTCTTGACTATAACTAAAATAAACTAAAATGTTTGACCCTTCTACAGTTCAAAATCTAAATTTTTTTTAATGACCATACTACGATACTAGCAAGGAAAAATATTTTTAAAGGATGTAATCTAGGAGTTGATTTATGGTAAATCCATCAATGATAATGTTGTTATAACAGTTGCAAGCTTGAATATTGTAATTACTGGATTAGATTAGTGCCCATTTAGTAATTTTACTATTATATTGATTTAGAAAGCTTTTGAATATCAATTATTTCAGTTACCGGAACTATCAGACAATCACATTTCATCATAATCCATTTGTACTCAACGACTTTTTTAAAATGACATATAGAACCTGCATTTTTCAATTGTGATAATGTATTTTTTCTTGAAATAATGTGGTATAATTTTAGTTCAACTTATTTGACATGGTATTAATAATTTTAAAAAAGCAATACAGTTTAGAAAAATAAAATGAAATATATGAATTTCTTTAACAAATAAGACTAGATTATTTTACTTGTTGTATTAACAGTACGAACTGGATTACTTTCCCAAAAGGCATTGAGATAGAACCATTTCCCAACAGTAGTGAAGATAGGTATGATCCACCTGATTCAGTCATTATGCCACCAGTATCAATTATTTTAGACAATGTTGAAAAATCTGATTCCTTTTCAAGAGCTTGGCATATAAAAACTTCTGCATGACCTCCAATGATAAAAACAGAGACCATAAAAATCCATAGAAAAAATGAAAATAGTGACACAAGTATAACTGTTCTGAAAATAAAATAATAAACAATTATAATTAATTAAATCTTTGTGATATGTTTGTCTTAGCTATATAAATTATTGTGTCTTACACGATTAATGTTGGAGATGAACTTTTTTCACTTCCACAGCAGCCACAGCATGTAGCTCCAGTAAGAAGGGACCATATATACAAGACTGAAATCGCTGATACTGAAAACAAAATGAGATATTATTTTTATATAGCCCAGTAAAATAAGGCTAAAATTCAAGATTTGAGGAATAAATTCAGACAAAGCTGGAAAAGGTTTTAATACTTTTTAATGGTCCTAAATAAAAATAATTTGAGTTTCCACCATCCCATGCAATGAGATTAACTTTTTGGAGCCAAAAAATCTCTAATATTTTACACATTTTTCAGTTTTTCACCATGGTAATGGTGCCACCTACAGAAAATATCTTTCTTTCTAATATAAAAGAACGTTAAATTTGCATCCCGAAAGCCACACACTGGAGGGATGAAGTATAGCGGTTAGTGGTGGTATTTCATTTATCTGTTTGTTTATTTATTTTACATCACTTTATGCTCCTGTGGCTAATCGGACGATGCTACAGTGGGAGTCCTAAATTTTGCCTATCCAGGTTTTATTAGGATAGGGATCTTTATCGGGTACCTGACATCGCACAGGCTCGGGACCACCTTTTAACATCCCCTCCGAAGGACAGCATAACTAGGACCACCTACGGGTTTGAACCCGTGACCTTTGGAATAGGAGGCTGTTATGCTAACCACCCAGCTACAAGTGATCCTCCCACTTTAGGTGCACAACTCAATACTATGTAACTGTACCAGTGTATGTATTGAAAGGTAAAGAGTCGCAAATATGGGATTAGATTTACATTTACCATACAAGTCCCTTCATTCTCTAAAGAACTTGGGCTGTCCCAGGAAATATCTCCCTTTAATCAATCACACTCCCAAGAGAAGAAAATGCGTTTCACCTGATGAATATATACTAAATCACTTCTCCAATGTACATTTGTATTATGAATATCAAATTTTACTGCAATTTAATTTTAAATACCTACCAACCATAAATATATTATGGTGCAAAAACCTATTTATATTTATGCAACTTTCTCTATTTTTTAAAACTATGTTGTGCGTAATATAAAGAATATTATAAATCAAAATAAAGACTATTAGTATGTACGAGTATGTTGATTGAAACGTATCAAAGAAGTACTTTCAGACCTAACTTGAATATTCAATTGAATTCTTAGACTTGGTATTAAAAGTTGTTTAACTAAATCATATAGAACAAGCTTCCATTTGGCTAGTTATGATATCATCATTATTCCTAATAAAACTACGGCATCAAACACTGCAGAATGTTTTAAATCGGATGTATGAAGCAAATATTTTTTGCAAGCCCTAGAACTTAGTGACCCAATTGGGTTTTTCAACAAAAATAGAAAATTTTTCCTATTTCTAAGAACGATTGCAGCAGCATCACTGAATCAAATTCAATGACTAAGATGACTTTTGGAAAGGAAATTTAATTTTTTTTTTATTTTGGAAAGGGAAATATTTTCTGCAGGGGCACCATTTTCGAGTTATAGATGAAAAACTCAAAAAAGTGCTAACAATTCAAGGTTTTCCGGCTTCAAAAAGTTAAGCTCACTACTTTATTAATTACCACAAATATCCTTATTTTACTGGACTAATAGGTGAATAACTTTTATTGTGTGGTTCTTAAAAAAAGAGGGAATGCCCAAAATAGAAATTAGAATTAAAATGAAATTTATGAATAGGAAGAAGTTTGATAATAGTTAGTTTGAAGTAGTTATATATAACTCTCAATTTCTTTAAGTTATATCTGACTAATTTTTAATAATTAGTTCATATTTCACCAAGCTAACTTTGAAAAAAACCCTTGGGCACAAACATTTTTCAAAACAATTCATATTTTTGTCTGGGATGGAGGTTGTTATAAATTATTATTAAAATAATAAATATTATGAAAGAAATAAGGATACAAAACGTTCACGCTTTTATCCTTAATCTCTTAATTTTTTTAAGCATATATACTGTACAGGGAAATATAAAACAAATGAAAACACTATAAAACTGCATTATAAAAAAACATATACATAATTTTATCAAATATATATTTAACAACCAAGTCCAATCAGCCACCTCCAGTAGTCAATGTATTGGATTGTTTGAAAAGCTGGAGGTATTTTGACCCCAATATCCTCTAAATTATTGTGAACACTTTGCTTTGCTTTGTTAAAAGAGGTAGCCGAGTTATAGAGCACTGTCCGCTGATGATTCAGTTGTATCATAATTGCTGAAAAATAGATGGATCAATAATTACACAATTACCAATATAATTGCATATAATATTGAAATAAATATAAAGCTCTTACATTGCCTTACTATTTTACTTTGCTTCTCAACCATCTCTGGCAGTTCAGTGAAAAGGTTGTTAGATTCGATAATAGCATTTGACAAACCATCAATTACGTTTTGCTTCAAGTATCTTAAATAAGAACTGTTAGTAATCTGAAAATAAGATTTGATATAAATGAAACAATTTTAATAGTAATATCTTTGAACAAGACATTTAGCTTTGGATTAAGAGATACTGATAATGTTAGTATATTTCAGTGTAGATGATATTGGTTTTTAAAGCTTAGAAATATCATTTCTAGTGGATGAAAGAATGAATGGTTTCGAAACATTTAGAAGCTTTGGAAATGATCCAGAAGCAAGGAAATCACGTACTTTACGAGTTGAAGCCAGAACTAATTTCCTCACATGTGAACTGCTACTCTACCGGCAGAAAACAGTTTCCAGCATGGTGTCGTGACTGCCGATGAAAAATGGATACTCCTAAACTTAAATACTAGGAGTAGACCCGGCCATGCGTCAAAATCATAGGCAAAGTATCCATATTTCAAAGCTTCTCCTGTGAATTTATTGGGTAGCAAGGTTTTATTTATTAATAGCAGCTCAAACCGAATGAAACTATTTGGAATATAGCTATCGAGGATAATTGATGGACTAAAACCGAATCTTAAAGGAAAATGGATTCTATACTATTAGAGACATTATAACAGTCGGCGAAATAAAGCGGTAAAAATCAAGCTGGAAACCCTTAAATGGGAAGTCCTTTCATATCTGCCGTATTTATGACCTGGTTGAGCAGCACTTCCATTCTTATGAATTAAAAAAAATGGGTGATTCTTCTTCATAGACGAATTGTTTTTCTGACTAGGAATTATTTGCTCATAATTAGATAAGATAAAGTTATCTATCTAATATGAGCAAATAATTCCTAGTCAGAAAAACTGATAGTAGTGATGGAAATATTTTGAGTGACATTTCTTTCACCATTTACTTTAAGTGAAGCACTAAACTTATTTAAAGTTCTAATATCATATTCTACTGTCATTCATGTGCTTTGTTTCCGACGGCAAGTTTATATTCTACTTGTAAATTCCCATCATATCTACCAATGAAGCAGAATAAAATCCCTTATCTATACTTTTTTCCTGGAAAGCTATTAAGGTATTATTATCAGATATTAAGATAGCACTTAAGCGTTAAGGAACTAGTCCTGATTATGTTTTCGGTAGAGAAGTTCTATTTTATTAAAAAATGCACATTGTGCTCTTTCATATTTAAAATATGACTCAAATATAGTTCCCGTTGCCTAGAACAGAAGATCTTCAGCCTTTTTCACTTTCTCAAAGGAATAATATTTCCATTTCTTAGGATATAAATGGTTGCCAAAAACCCTCAAGCATCCTGCTCAGATCCATCCCATAGCACAGCATTTTGTAGGCTACCAGCTCCTCCGAGGTCATTTACACAATCCTTTCTACATGCTTACACATTTACATTTACGCAATACTTTCGAGGTCATTTCCACGAAACAAGAGTTCAAAATCTGTCTATCCTTTAGTGTAGTAATTTGATATATTTTTTTTTTAACATTATAAAAAAAAAGAATGTTATTTTAACAATTATAAATCATTCTTACGTTTTCTTCTAGGGACATTGAGGAAAGTTGAAAAAAACAATGTTTTCCTGTTGTTTTTTCTTTCTCAAGAACAATTCCCTATCCTCAGGAAATGAATTTTTTTTATTTTAAGAAACTGAAATTCTATATACTATATAATCAGCCAGATATTTAGTGATTCCGATCACAAAGAAATCTGTTTATTTTTTTGTAACGTTCTCCATATTTAAGAATACATATTTTTTTTTTTTTTTTTAACAAGAAAATGATAGTTTAAACAATCTTAAGTTTTGAAATGAACTGTATTATACATCATACTGACCTTTTATGTAAAGATCTCTTCACAATTTTCAACAATTTGATAAATGATGGATTGAAGACCTCTATATTTAACAACTTAATGCAAGTATGATTCTTTCGATAACTTATAATTCATTGCCTTACATAATAATTAACTTTAATAATTTCAAAATTCCAACTAATTTTGGTTTTTATATAGTTCTTTCGTCCTAAATATGAGGTCGAATCCCCAAAACGTTGACAATAGTATCATGCATATAAGTTTAATAGGCAGGGAGGTCGAGACTGTGTGGCTAGCGCGCTATTTTACTTAGCTAAGTGTTGTGAGTTCGAACCTCAGTCCCAGGTATATGAGGCCCTTCAGTCAACTGGTGGCTGCTCACGAAAATAGTCATAGACGTGATGAACTGATCTTATGACGTATCATAGAGAATCGCGGTGTGGAATCCTAGAAAACCACATTGCAAGGCTAAGAGCCTATATCTTGTGCAATCTATTAGAATAAAAAATAAATAAATATAGGTTTAATAAATATTAAACATCCAACTATTATATAGATTTCAGACGAACCTTGACAAATGATTCGGAACTCGTTTCCAAGTAAATTCACAATATCCATCAAAATCTTTATGAACGGATATACCAAGTTTTGAATTCTAATTAAATTCCTCTTATATTTTCATGGTCAATTTACAGAACATAATCTTCATTATTCAAATTTTCAGTTTAAAGTTTGAGATTGATTATTCACTTTGCTCCAAAAAATAATGTGGTCCACCACAGAAAATCATTTTGTCTTGATTTAAGATAGTATCAAAAGAGCGATTAAAGCCAAAGTTATAGCCATACATATTGGAAAACAAAATACTCCTGGTTTCGTTTGAAGAAAACACATTATTCTAACATAATTTCTTATTTCAATTAAGTTCATTAATTAGTTCATCAAAAACAAATTAAAATCACCTGTTTAAATTATACATTTTAGTTTATTATTTTCAATACTGAAGCTTTGTAACCGACCAAAAAAATACAAAAAAATACCTCAACCTCCCTCAAATTTTGAGGATTTACGTTTCAAGATATGTAGAACCCGAATGAAGAATCAATACAAATCCGTTTGTCCACCGTAAGCCGCGGCGCCGCCGTCCACCGTGCACTACACAGCATTCCTCCGAAACTGATCGACCAATTTTTTTTTTAAATTCGCCACAAAAATACTAGGGCATCCGACGATGATTCTACCCCTAGACGTTGATATCAGTTGGTAATTCTTAAAATAGCAGCCGATTGAAAGTGATTTAATTCAATAACTCAATTATTTTTTATCGAAAAAAAAAACCAATAAAAAAAACCCCGAATAATTATAAAAAAGGGAAACAGGAAAGAAAGCAAATTGAAATTTTACCCATAATTACGCCCATGACAGTTATTTTTGAAGATATAGAAAAACAAATCTGGTGCGAGCAACACACGACTTTCACTTACCTCCGTTTTTAAAATCGATTAAAGAATTTTCAAATACAGTAAGAGATAAAAATGAGTGAAACCATTAAAGAATTAGTTAAATGGAATTTATATAGAAGCATGTGTTTTAGTAAAAAATCTATTATACTATTATCTAAAACAATCAGTTAGTTTATAGTCTTTTTATCACTCTCTATTCACTTTTAAAAGCTTGTGTATGAGATAATATCTTTTCTAAAATCTTTAGTTTTCCAACGGTATATCATACATGTATATTACTGTTCTTATGTTCAAAAACGAAAAATTGCTTTAAAAAAATATTTTTTCTATTTTCTCCTTTAGTTGTGTATCGAATTCATTCAATTTATGTAGTTACCTGTTTTTCATCAGTGGTAACAAGGTAATATAGTTATTTTTATAGAATCAACAACATCAAAGGTACTTTAGAGAAAGAAAATTTAAAATATCGGCATTTAAGCCTTGTCAGACCATTTTAATCTGAAAGAAACCTACATGATATAAAGCCCATTAAATTTCACATCGATATAGCGAGTTTAATCAAAATCGTCGGAACCGTTTTCGAGAAAATCGAAAAAAGGTGCAAAATGTTTGGTATAAAGTGGCTCTTCTGGTAAGCTCATTTTGATTAAAAAGGTTTTGTAACGTCTCGGGCGCATATTTGTCTTAAATATGAAATTTCAGTTTCATAGGACTCACCGTTTCCGCCCGGGAGTTACCACACACACACACACACACACACACAAACACACACACACACAGACCTTTTTGCAGGACTTGGTTATTTGGACTCAGGGGGCCCTAAAATGTGTATTTCCGTTGAAAACTGGAATTCGAAAATTTTTACGATCGCATATATATAGTAAGTGAAAGTAACAATAAAAAAAAAAAATCTATATATATATATGCTTGTAACTTCGTTATTTTTGAAGATAGAGAAAGTTTTTACTATTTTATTTTAACAAAAAAAAAACGCGAATAATTATAAAAATGAGACAAAGGAAAAAAAAAATTGAAATTATAAATGCGGTGACTTTTCTTCAGGTTCATGTAATTATTTAGTTATTAAGAAGGCAGCAATGGAAAAAAAAGGGAACGTAATCTAATTAGCGTTGCTCTGCTCGCTGCTCCACTATGCACTACACTACTCGTTGGTTGAAGCACCCTTTGGTGCATCCGGTGGTGCTCACTGTGCATCCCTGCTCCACTATAGTGGTCATCCTAAGCTTTATCATTTTTACAGGAATTCGGTCTGGACCATAGTTACTGGTTCGGGATTTCAGGACGGATGCTACTAACTCTTCTGGTGAAATAAGATGGATATAAAATCGATAGGAATTAAATTGAATTGCATGTGTAGAAAAGGGTAGAGGAGAGTAAGCTTGAGGAAGGGGGGCAACGAAATAGGAATTCAGATTATCTAGCGAGACACGGAAGTAATTATTTGGTAATATTGACCATATATAATATCTCAAATAATAACTTAATTTTATATTAAGATTTTTCCTTTAATAAAAAAAACAAAACTTGTTCTGAATAAAATGTTTCATGATTCGACAAGTTTTTTCCCTCGCTTTTTCGAAAATGAAATCCAAAATTATTCAACCACATTCACTTTCAAAGGCATATATTAAACGATTTCAACTGAGAAAATTTTTGGGTTCTTCGGCCTAGGTGTACAAAAGAAAACTCTATTTCTTTACTAAACAGAGGGCTTACAAGAGGGCTAAACCTTCCACTGATAACGAAGTTGTTTGGGAAGTTAAGCGGCTGTTGAAGACAGCACAATATACTTCCCTCATAGTCTGTAGTACCTTTCAGCGCCCGCTCGCCAATATTATCTGATCGTTTCAAAGGACTTTTTTTTAAAACCTTTTTTCGTTCTAACAATGGTCGCTCATCAGAGTAATTAATGTATACAAGGGAGAGGGGCATTAATCTGTCCATTACTAAATAAATGTAACTTATTTCAATTCAACTATGACTGAAACATTCATTTTTGGAGAAGAGATTATCTTACACAAGAAAATATCCAACATACTTAAAATCCAAAATAGAAGTAAATTGAAATAGTCATGTCAATGTAGAAGGTTGTGCGTAATAAATCAGTGCAAAAACTAATTTTAACTATCTTTTCTAATTTTTGGTATTCTTCAAATAGATACTATTTTAAAAGCTCTAGTAGAGTGCCTCCATACGACCGGAACATTTCTTACTACTAATAATAAAGCGTGAGGTTCAAGACATTTTAAACAAACTAAAGATTTTGAAATTTCGTCTATTAAGCTCTGTTAGAGTATTTCAACTTCCAACTTTCAGTTGAATTGTTTGAGCTGTTTTAGAATATGCGTGATATCCATGCATAATGTGACACTACTGATAAGTTGATTTTGATTAAATAGTTCCACAACCTACTTTTTTTTGTTTTTGGGCTGTACTTACTACACACACACACACAAATTGACTGAGACGTTGGAATAGCTTATCCAATGGAAGATGGACCGACCGTCTAATTCCTGAACGTTGCAACATGGGTTTCTAGGAAGCATGGAGATATAGATTACTACCTCACCCAACTCCTTAATGGATATGGAGTCATATTTAGCATATTTTTTTTTTTTTTTTTTTTATGAACATTTTATTGATATTTACAACTGTACATATAACATATACAACAAGTAAATGGGCTAATTTACACTTATGGGCGTGATAATGTCTAGTGAAGAAACTACCCAGTGGTAGCACTTCAATGACAATTTAATTACAGTAGGTCTCGAGACCATCGTCTTTTCAATCGCCTCGGAGGGTTGTCAGGAATAGATGGGAATGATAAGTTGCGTACAAGAGGATTCGTGTGGGTTGGGAGTTTGGAATGAAAAGAGGCATATCTGTTTCGGGCTAGTTCTGCGACAAATGGGATATTTAGGTCTTTATGGATGATTTTATTCGTAACGACATAAGGAGCATTTAGGATTTTGCGAAGGATTTTGGATTGTAGCGATTGAATGCGAGAGGAATTAGATGGTTTAGTAGAGCCCCAAAGCTCGATTCCATATGTCCAGATGAGTCTGATGATGGTAACATAAATGAGCTTTTTGTAATAAATTGGAAGTTTTGAACGTTTGTCTAGTAAGTGTTGTAGTAGTCGGTATCTACGGGCAGTTTCTTGTCGTTTAAATCAAGTATGGGGATATTTAGCATATTAAATTAATATTTAGCACGATTTAAGATAGAGGCTGAATCATCGAGTCCTCGTTGCCTGTCTGAGGATCAAACAGTGGAGTATGCATGCCAAAGAAAAGGGCGAACTAGCCAGAATCCTTGGAGTAAAGGCTGTTTCTGGACACTTGATCACCCTAATGATGACCAAAGAGAAGAAATTAAATGGTGTGATAGAATATGCGGCACAAAAAAGCTCAAATCTCAAGAGCGCGAAAAGAGTTCCAAGGTAAGAATCGTAAGTTAGAAATAGCATCATGTAGATAAAGGTGTCCATTAATGAAGTAGGCACAGCCATACTGACCCACCTCAGCGGTCGTAGTACCTGACGGCAGTACCGTGGGGTGGAGGCGAATAGGGAGGTTGTTTTTTTGTGAGTAGGAATCTCACACTGTTGTGGGCTTGTATAGTCATACACCGTCTATGAAAGATTTTTCTCCTACCTTGAATAAAAAAAAAAAAAAAAAACACCCACACACACATACACAAGAGAGTACGCAGTGTATTCCTCATAAGAAACAATGAGGATGAAAATAGAAATTTCAATAAACGGTATCGCTGTTACTCTAAGTAATACTAAATCTAAGCAATATTATTCATAATTCATTCTGCATACAGTAACATCATATCAACTTATAATTTTACTTGTACATACCCCTAGAGTAAAATGTCATTGGTGCAATACCACAACGTGTATAAAATCTGAGAGTTGTGACCACTTGTACAATAGAAATATTAATCTAATAATACGATCAAATTCTGAAATTTCATGGCTTACTTAAGAATTATGATGTAGGAAATCAATTTTTTAAATCTGCTCAACATAACCTAATGCACATCTATATTTCCGAACACTATTACTTGTGATTTTATTTGTGTTCATTACTATATCGGATAAAGCTATTTTATTGTATGGATATAGGAATGTTATGCTAACTTATTAAAAACTATATCGTTTAACAAAACTTACAGAAGAAGTTGATAACTTGATGAGTAAAGGAGAAAATGCGACTGAATCACAGAGGAGTTTGTCCTGAGGCCTGCAGTTGTAGCGAACTAGGTCAAGCTGCTTGACCAGGTCATCCAGAGCTGCCCTCGCTGTACTACCAGCGTTCTCCGCCTCCCCGCACTCCTTCACCAAGGCGGACACCTGGCTACACACTTCCTTCGCACCTAAACAGGGTAAGGCTTTCATAATTTTTCTTTAAATATATTTAATATATATTAAAATATATTAGTTTTCGGGGTACCGAGGTACACCTCCTTCAAATCGTCGCAAGTATTTCCTTGCTTTATTCATTCACCAATTAATTCAATCTCGCCGTCCATCAGACATTTTCAACTTTCTAAAATTCAAACCCACCGCTCATTCCCGTTATACACTTTCCAAGCCTTCAGGTTTATACAAAACGGTCCAATCTGCACTTCCCGACAAATCTTTTCCTATGCGATCCTCAATCCTATTTAATTTTTCTTTCTACTTGTCTCTCCAATTCTCTTTCTACCTTCAAATCCTGCTTATTTAATGATCCCTTGACGTCCCAGTCCCAATAGAATTATAAACAAGGATCTATTTAATTTTTTTATTAGCTGACCCGGAAGACGATGTCCTGTCTTAACTATGTCTTAGACTAAATTACCTTTTGTCTTTTTTTCTTTCATAATATAAGATCCTTCTCATGACTGTAATAACCACAGCAAAAAAAGAATTAGCGGTCAAACCGTTCATACACGATCCAATCACCAAGGGAAAAGGGGATTTATTTTTATATATACAGATTATTTTCTTTTTGACATATGTTTATTTTCTATTAGGATTTGTTAATTTGTTTACACTTATTTTACGTGCTCTAAGACTCTGAAGCCCATTTTCCATATTCTGCTTATTGTTATCCTAAAGGAACTTGTCCCAGGACAATAAACAATTTATTTATTATTATTACCTATATTTTTAAGTAATTTCTAGTCTCCTTCTATAGAGTTTTAATGCATTGCTCGAAGAGGGTGAAAAACAAGATTTTAATCCTATAAAAGATTGGAATGACTCCTATAGGCAGGGGAATGGTCATTTCCCAAGGGTTTGCTACTCAGCACTCATTTTAGTGAGTGCAATTAGACTCGACACGTGTCGGTCGCGAGTACATTCAATCAATGAAAGAGACGTATGTTACTGATGTTATCCAATTTTATTAGTTTACGAGAAACCTCTTTTCAATTAGTAATTAGCACTAATTGCTTTTGTAACTGACTGCAATTAGAGCAGATGAATTGATGATGTCCGTTCACACTAATTAAAAAGCTGGGGTAGGTATCACACAATTTTTACCAACCTTCCAACTGGAAATGAAATTAATAGTTTTAGGAATAGGAAGCTTGAGATGTTTCCCGGAAAAATATCTGTTTTTTCTGAAAAGCATTTCTTCAAAGATTAATTTTGGATTTGAAATGATTATTTATTTATTATTGAAAACAATTATATTTATTTTTCTTTTAATAAAGTCTTTAATAAGTATGAGACTTATGTGATAATATCAATAGGTACCATTTAATGATGAATTTATGAAATTATTTTTTTTGTTTTGTGTAAATACATGTTTATTTTCTTTTGCGAAACTGTATTTAGAATTTTGAAAAAGAAAATCTTTCGAATTTATATTTTCTTCAAAATAAAACTCATATCATTGTTTTATTATTTATATACTATTAAATCGATTCTCTATCCATCTGACCACCAACACAGCTGTTCATCTTAATGTTGAAACCATGACCCGAAAGAATCCTGGGAAATGAAAAAACCGATGGATTAACCAGAGGAGCCTCGGAAGCTATGTTTATCAGACCCGAGCTCTGCTATATGCTGGTAGCTGCATAGCGAGGGGAGAAATAAAATCCTGAGAAATAGAGAAGAGGGATTCCTTTAACGCCTCTCTATTCTTTTGTGGCTGATCGGACAATGCTACACTGGGAATCCAAAATTTTGCCTGTCCAGGTTAAATTAGGTTATTGATGTTTAACGAGTAGCTGACATTGCACGGGCTCGGGACCACCAGTTTACGTCCCTTCCCTAGGATAGCTTAACCAATGATTTTTTACTACTGTAGATGCTTCATCTGGTAGAGGATATTCACGCGCTCGCTCACAGGTAGCGCTAGAAACGGCTACTTGGGTCACCGGCCACCAAATATGTGAAGAGTACTATTTAATGATATTGTATACTTTAATTTGGTAATACCACTGTAAATATCAATGTAACTGTTTTAAGAGAATAAATAAACCTTTCGAGGTAATTTGTCCTAGGGCCAAGACATTAATCTGGTAGAGAAGCTCTCACTATCAATTATTGACTTGGTGGTCAGAGTAACTCTGTCCTTTTTACATCATATGATCTATCTTCATTGCGCAATCAACAACTTTCTCCCCTTCTTCCTTACGTTCTCTCTCATAGAATGGATTATATGACTTCTACCTATGGACATATATGAGTAGTGTTATCCGCAGCTGTAAAGCTTCTACCTCACGGAGCAATTCCTTCCTAACCAGCCCCCTCTGCTAAATGTTAGGTGCAGGGTCGTCCTCTACCTGACAGGGTAATATAATACCTGGTGCTACGGTACCTGCTTCTACAACGGCCCGCACCTACCTCCATCTTTCTCTCTTCCTTGAATAAACACGGATTGTCCATGCCCTTTGGGACCTTATTTAATTTATAATACCCATACCTCGACACTTTAATAAAAGAATCCTATAAAAATTGAACCTACCGGGTTCAAAACAGCGACCTTAGGCAAAGAAGGCTGTTATGCTACCTACTACCACAGGTGACCCATATCTGAAGATATCACTGGTACTGACCCAAGGGATGTAATGTACTCTTAAGAACTATAAAACTATTTTGGAATCACCAGAGGATCCAAGGAGCTTTCTCAATGGCTATATGAATTGCCTGCAGAAATGGAAAAATCAATAATAATAATAAAACTGTGTTATAATTAATAAAACACCATAATTTACGTGGATTCCACTGATTAGCTGCTTCACTAGGAATATGATATTTTTCTTCGACTCCTTTAAATGTGACTGCTGTCTTTCATTTGATTTAATCTCATGTTTAAAAGAAAATTGATGTTTTATTGATTATTTAGATTAAAAAACGAATGCAATATCCTATGAATAGAAAATTAAATTTAGCCTCTATCTCGTTTCTTAGATATATGTTTTCTTGTCGAGAATGTTTCCAGACTTTTGTAGATTTATCTGCTAAGGATACACATCGCTTCTGCTTTGTCACAGTCCACTCCAAAGGATTCTATTGAGTACCAGCAACCACTATCCCAAATTGGCATTATAGTAAACCATTTTTCTTAAGCTAAGCAGTAAATGGAATCGCTTTGGGAGAGAGTGCAAGCATTTTCTTTAAATTAATTATTGGCGAATAATGGTTTAAGAAACACAAAAAAAGATTCAGAAAATGATTGTACAAAAAAGAGATAGTTGTACGTTACTACTATCAACTATTAGGAATACTTTACAATTTGATTTCTATATTATTATTTTTCCTCGTTGGAACGTTGGATAAAATATCATAAAAAAATTCGAGGAAGAAAATCGTTGATTTTCACAACCCTAAATCAAATGTTTCCAAAGTTTATGAATGTTTAGATTATTATAAAAATCTGGTGCTGGCAACACACGACGTTCAAGATAAAAATACATGAAACTATTAAAGAATTAATTAAATTGAATTTATATAGAAGCATGTGTTTTATTGAAAAATCGATTATATTATTATGTAAAATAATCAGTTAGTTTTATCTTCATTTAATCACTTTTTATTAACTTTTAAAAGCTTGTGTATAAGATAATATTTATTCTAAAAGCTTTAGCTTTCTAACGATATATCATACATGTATATTACTAATCTTATGTTCAAAAACGAAAAATTGCATTTAAAAAATATTTATTCTGTTTTCTCCTTTAGTTGGGTATCTAATTCATTCAATTAAAAAATATTTACCTGTTTTTCATCAGTGGTAACAAGATAATATAGTTATTTTTATAGAGTCAACAAAATTAAAGATAGTTTAGGGGAAGAAAATTTAAAATATCGGCATTTAAGCCCTGTCAGACCATTTTAATCCAAATGAAACTTACATGATATTAAAGCCCATTAAATTTTACATCGATATAGCGAGTTTAATCAAAATCGTCGGAACAGTTTTCGAGAAAATCGAAAAAAAAGTGCAAAAACCATGGTATAAAGTAGCTCTTCTGGTTAGCTGGTTTTGATGAAAAAGGGTTTGTAACGCCTCCGGCGTATATTCGTCCTCAATATGGAATTTCATGGGTTTAGTGGAGTTAACACACACACACACACACCTTTTTGCGGGACTTGGTCATTTGGACTCAGAAGACCCTAAAATGTGTATTTCCGTTGAAAACTGGAATTAAAAAATGTTTACGATCGCAATACTTTCCCTTAAATTGTCTAAACGAGCGGAAAACATTATTTTGTAACCATAAATATTTAATAATTTTAATGCCACACAAGGCAGTAAAATTAATTATAACCATCTTGGAATATTACAAAAGTTTACACCTTTATTTTTGTTTATAAATTAACAGCAAATCTGACTAAATCATCTCTATATCTATATATAAAAATCTCGTGTCACAATGTTTGTTCGGGATTAACTCTGAAATTACTGAACCGTCTTTTATCAAACTTCGTAAATATCTGTTATTTGGTCCAACTTAAATGATAGGATAGTTTTTATTACTATTCTAAATGGTTGAAAAATATATTTTTTTAAAACGTGAAACAAAATTTGTTTAACTGTGGCAACACTGGTTAAACATGGTAACCTTCCCATATCTTCACATATGTGATTATTAATTCAAATATAAGTGTGTGTTGATTGTTTCTATGCGTTCTTATTATAAAAATATTCATTCACATTATATATAGTTTCCCTTTATAGTAGAATACATATTACTATACGTTTCCGGAAAAATTATAAGTACTCATTTGAATGACTTTCAAAGAAATATGAGTTGCAAATGAGTTATGTTTAAAAGACAAAACGATGTTATTGAATAATTTGGATGTGGCTACTTGGTTCTGGTATGCAATTGTAACATTGAATAAATAAAATTGACATCTGACATGAAATAATAATCTTTTATTTATCATAAACAGAGTAGTTCATTGCTACTCACCTGTATTTATTTTATATAACCTTTTTCACCGTAGTTACTATCAACATCTTTCGTAATTTGTAGCAATTTTAATTTAAATTATTTTATTTACCGAAATGAATTCACCAAACCGCAAACAAAGATAATGAAGTTTAGTTTTACTTTCACTTATTATACCATATATAGTAAGGGAAAGTATTGCGATCGTGAAAATTTTCCAGTTTTCATCGGAAATACACGTTTTAAATCTCGCCGATATTTTAAATTTTCTTCCCCTAAACTATCTTTAATTTTTTTGATTCTATAATAATAACTATATTATCCTGTTACCACTGATGAGAAACAGGTAAATATATGAATTCGATACCCAACTAAAGAAGAAAATAGAAAAAATATTTTTTTAATGCAATTTTTCGTTTTTGAACATAAGAGCAGTAATATACATATATGATATACCGTTGGAAAGCTAAAGATTTTAGAAAAAATATTATCTCATACACAAGCTTTTAAAAGTTAATAGAGAGTGATGGAATGAAGATAAAACTAACTGATTATTTTAGATAATAATATAATCGATTTTTTAATAAAACACATGTTTCTACAGAAATTTAATTTATTTAATTCTTCAACGGTTTAACTAATTTTTATCTCTTTCTGTATTTGAAAATTCTTTAACCGATTCTATAAACGGAGGTAAGTGAAAGTCGTGTGTTGCTCGCACCAGATTTTTTGTTCTATTTTTTCAATGTGTTTTGATATTAGAAACAAGATATTTATAGTTGTATTAGATTAATTATAGTAATAGGTTGTTTTTAAATCACTTTCCTTATCAACCATAATTCTAACTTTAGTCTAATAAGTTGCCATTATATTAAATATGGGTAGGCATAATCGAATGATCGTCATGATCGGATGATCGGACTTCGATGATTTACATAATCGAATGATTTCTTAATCGAATCATGAGTATGCATTGTGAGAGACGATATGTCACAATTCCCTCCCGACGATTGTCATAATCCCTCGATTCAGTCCGAATGATCTTTCGCTTATCAAAACCGATTAATCCGATAATCGATTAATTCGAATGATTTCAATAATCGAATGATCCGATTATCGATTATGCCCACCTCTAATATTAAATATACCATAGCGATCCATTAGAAGTAGGCATACCCAAAATTACTCAATATATTTTTACTGTAATGTAATCGTGGTATATAGTCACCTTTGCAAGATAAATGTGATTGATATATTGGGTTGATGCAAAATTAATGCAGGTTTTTAGTAGGTATTGTAAATACGCCATATTTTACTTTAACCATATATATTTAATCAAAATAATTTCCATCTAAATCAATGCACTTTTGCCAACGTTCAACAAGCTTTCTTATTCCACCAGAAAAAAAATCCGAATCCCTGGACTCAATGAAATCACGAAAAGAATTTTCAATGTCGTCCTGGTTTTGAAAATTTTTCTCCCTCAAAAAGTTGTCCAGATGCCTGAAAAAGTGGAAGTCTGTAGGAGAGAGGTCAGGTGAATAAGGCGGATGTTGGAGAACTTCGTAGCCCAACTCGTGCAGTCGTCGAGGCGTTGGGTGTGCAACGTGTGGTCTGGCGTTATCGTGGAGCAGGATCGGCCCCTTCCAATTCATCAATGCTGGGCAAAGACGTTGCAATTTTTGATTCATGCTGTCAATTTCTTGACAGTACTTGTCAGCAGTTATAGTATCACCTCGATTGAGAAAGCTGTAGTGAATAACACCAGCATTATACCACCAAACTGTGACCATAACCTTTTTTGGGTGCAGGTTGGGCGTCGGGCAAGGTTTTGGTTGTTCATCTTTGCCCAGCCATTGGCTAGAACGCCTTCTGTTGTCGTATAAGATCCATTTTTCATCGCACGTCACAATGCGATCGAGAAATGGAACATTTTTATTGCGTGTCACAAGCATGGAGCAGATTTCAAAGCGGCGATTTTTTTGGTGGTCGTTTAATTGGTGTGGCACCCACTTGGCCAACTTTTTTACCTTACCAATTGCTTCCAAGTGGCGTACAACTGTGGATTGGTTCACACCGAGTTCCGCCGCCATTTCTCGTGTGGTTTTGGTTGGGTCTTCTTCCACTTTTGACCTCAGCTGGTCGTTGTCCAGAGCAAGATGACGGCCCCGACCTTCCTTGTCTTCGAGGTCGAAATCTCCTCTGCGAAACTTCTGGAACCAACGCTGCACCTGACCCCACACTTCATTAATATTACGAGCCGTTTGCGCAGCGCTGCGCCCTAATTTAAATTCGTAAAAATAAATTTGACGAAAATCGCACTTTGACATTTTCGATTCAAGACCTTTGAACACACTGAACAAAACGATTTTACTAAACAAATTCATGGTGAAAGAGAGGGTATTAGATAAGGTTTGTTTTGGTATAATAATGATCAATGTTAGGATTAGCTTTGTTTACACAATTGGAATTAAGATATTGCAATAGAGGAAACCTGCATTAATTTCGCATCAGCCCGATACAATACATTGATCCAACGAGTGGGAATATTTTCACTTTAAAACAACTTTGATAAATATAATTGTAAAAAATATAATACTTATATTTCTTAAAAATGTATACGTCTTATAATAATGGAGTAGTTGTTGACCGTTTTGACTGGATGAGGGAGTCGTTTGAGGGTGCAGCCACCAAGAAAACACGTCAGTAAGAAAAAAATAAAGGAAGTGTTTTTTATTGGTAGTTTCTCAGGTATAGGTTATATATATACCTCATAGAGTAGTCAAGATTTTAGAAAATGAGTACCAAACGTTAAGTAAGTCGCGTAAAGTAAAAGTAACGTTAAGTTAATAAAGGAAATGTTTTTCCGGAATTAAAAATAGTAATTCCGCTGAAAACTAAATGGGACCAACATGGAAATTAAATTAACTTTAATACATTAAAATGTATTTAGAAAAAGTTCTTATGAAATTTAAAATTGTAATAAACCGAATAATATAAGAACCGTTAAACATAACAAACAAATAAACTAAACCAATTTTTGATTTTTTGACTAATTTATGTTTCTAATTTCTGCCGATGATTAAATATAAGAATTAATAGACGTTGTATATTAAACATAATATTGTCTTGCTAAGTGCACTTTTCGTTACGATGAACTCATAATCCCAAAGTAATAAACTTTAAATCATTTTGGATATAATTAGTTGCCCGTTGAGAATTACTGGAAGGAATTAGTCCGGGTGGCGGTCATTAAATGAAATAACTAAATAGTTTCAACTATTTATTATTTGCCAAAATAATAAATAGTTGCAACTTAGCAAATAATAAATAGTTGAAACTATTTAGTTGTTTTATTTAATGACCGTCACCCGGACTGATTCCTTCCAGTAAACCTTAAATCTTTTAACTTTTTGGTCAAACTGAAGTTTTTAAACATAAATTACACCACATATAAATTGAACCAAGTAAACTGTAAGTAATTTAATTGTTAAGTAAAACTTTTAACGACTTGTGAAACAAAGAAAATAGTAACCCTATCTTTTCATTGATTCAACATACACAAACCAAAATTATTTTATTATTCTGTATATTTAAAGTAAAATCTTAGTATATTCCTATTAGTTTCGAATTTATGTACGTGTTAGCTGAAAAATGTCCGAAGAATATGATTTTTTTTTTCACCTATAACACCTTAACAGTTCTAGAGAAATTAATTAATTAATTTTAGAGAAATAGAGAAACTTTACGTCAACTAAATCGAATCAAATTCTTCTATCTGATGACACAGAATAATAGAGAAACGAAGGGTATTTGAAACAGCATTTTTTTTTTTTTTTTTAATAATAAACTATTAATATTCTACAGAAATATTAATAAATAAATAATCATAATTACTAACTTGGTTGGCAAAAATTATTTGAAAATTATAAAGGCTGAAGTGCTTTCAAACTTTAATGATATTAAGCAATTTCTTTTGTTTATTTTTTGTCCTTTTATTTCGACAAAACTGTCAGATATTAACTTCGACTTTCACCTGGAGGCGTTCTTTTAAATGGCTACTTTTTTCTTTTAATTTGTTCTTTTCATTTATTTTTTTCTAGATTTCAAATTAGTTGAAGATTTACTTCAGCTGGAATGATTCCGAAAAGTTTTCCGAATCGCTAGTTACTTGGCCACGAGTTTTTAATCTAAAGCGATTTTTAAAAAGGGTTTTTAACTAATTTTACGATGTATTTAATTATATTTACGATGTAAGTATTTTTGAATGAAAAGTTTGAAATCTTTGTAAGTGAGTCTTTTTTGCAGCTCCGAAAATTTGAGGAGCGTATGGCCATATTGGTTTTTAAATAACTAATTCAAAATATTTTAAACATTCTATTGAATTGAAAATAATGCTAGTGAGTGCACACGTACAGCGGAAACGTTAAGTTCTTTACAAAATCAGTTAAAAATACACAACACTTAAACTACACACAACATAACATAGTTTCGTTTGAGTATCGGTCTATTCATCTGTGTGTCAGCTAAACAATTATTTTATTAAAAAATGATTTTTATCTAACGTTTGAGAGTAAAATTAATCAAACCAAGCATATATATTCTCACCAGCAGCAATAATTTTCAAATTTTCCAAAGCGTTGTCGAGACCAGTTTCCAATACTAATTCAACTTGAATTGGCCTTCCTAGGAGATTTTCTGCATCTGTAAAAAACATTAATCTCTTTTATTTTATGTAGTTTAAAAAATAAGCAATAATTGCTATTTTTTAAGATGACTGTATTATATGTATTATATTTGGATTAAAATAATATATAATGAAATAAAATCAAGCTAGACCCAGATGGATCGGCAAATGAAGCGACTCATGTCTATGATAAAATAAGGATGGTAAGAATCAAATCGTATTACTTCATCACTTCCTAACTTCTCCAGCACTATCACTAAGACTTTTAGTGTTGTAGCCGTTTTAAGGTTCGTGGCTGAAACTGTGTTTCTAAATCTAGTAATTTTTGCAGATAACAAATTTTAGAAAAATCAAAAAACTAACCATAAAACAAAGGTATGATTTATATTTTTGTCCTCACAACTTATTACTTAAAAAGTGAAGAAAGTGGTTAACAAAATTCGCGAGCAAGTTAAAAGTTTATAAAGGAAAAGAAACTCAGCTTTCATTATTGTTTTCTTATATAGCTTAGTGTTAGTCCTACATCCTTTAAAAAGATTCTGGAGAACATAGCCCTATTTTGTTCATGAATTTTCAAAAAATCGTTTTTTGCATGTTTACACGGAAATAGCTTAAAAGGGGCTGAGTGAAAAATTATGAAACTAATACAGATTATGTCCTAATAAAGACAGACTGTAATATTAGCAAATGAATAGCCTTAGAAACGGTTAAGTATCAGCCACTTAGTTTTGTTCTACAGTATTGATTACTTTAATGTATTGACTAAGTTAGAAACATTTTCCCAACACCTGGTTTCTGGCCTGAAAAATATTTTATCGTTTTTTTTTGTTTTTTTTTTTTTTTTTTAAATATTTAGGAAAGAATGTAGAATAACTAGTAAGAAAACAAAACATAAAATTAAAATTGTTGAGCGTCAACATCTAGAGGATTTCTAATGGATTGACCCACATATATATCTATTGTTAAAAAATCATTATGGTTTAGACTCAGTTTATATTATTGCTAATATCGGCGCGTTATTGATTGATGTTTTATTTATAATGAATCATAAAATTTATTATTGAGATTTAAAAAAAAAAAAAAAAATGAGTGTAAGAAATATAATTTTTTTTCTAACATGAACTTTTACAATTTCTAATTCCTTAGCACAAGCTACTTTACTTATTTTGTTGGACTGTTTGTTATGTACGGTTTTTTGACATTTTATTTAGATTAATAATGTGAACTTATATTTCAACTGTTGGGCATAGCCTGTTAAAATTTTAGCTGTTAAAATTTATACCAAAGGGATTAATTAAAAGTGAGTTGATTTCTGATTATGAAATCAGAATTAATCAAATCCGAAGTAATGGCTAAATAATGACATAATAGCGTGTGCTCACATGGAATCTCCAAAGATTTTATTAAACAAACCATAGATATACTCATTTCGGCTTCAGAAATATATCAAGCTTGGAGTGTTGAATTCCTGACCATTTTCCAATCCAATTAAAAATATTGGATTTTCAGTAATCTGCTTGAGTTTCGTTAGTGAATAGAGTTTGTTTTTTAGAGCGAAAAAAAATCCCATCGGACTGTGAGATACTTAAAATAAATATAGCAGTGATGAAAAGAAGTAAAGAGATAAGCATTAAAAACGGTATATATTTCAAGGTATGCGTTTGAAATTTAAGTAAAATTAGAAAATGATTCATATTTTTCGTTTCGAGAATCTTAAAAGCTAAAATATTCAAAACTATTAACTATCCTTCCTACAGCTCTGCAGTGCTATGAATCCAGGTAGCTCTAGCTTTGAAAAACAACGGCTTAGGTCGTCTGTGATGGCCTTTTTAAGTGTTTAGGATCGGTAATAATAAAATTCCTTAAATCTAAAATAATCTTCTACTCAATTCTTATCTTTATTACTGGGACTATCACTTGTTTTAAAATTGTAAAACTTACTACTTACTAAGTTAGATTAGGAACTAGAGCTTGGCGGACCCTGGCGAGAGACAGAAAAGAATGGAGGCGACGACTTGACGCGGCGAAGACCCGAACCGGATTGTAGAGCCCGTGATGATACTAACGTAAATTGAATCGTCCAAATATTAAAAAATCTAGTACGGGCAACACACGACTTTCACGTACCTCTGTTTTAAAAATCGATTAAAGAATTTTCAAATACAGTCAGAGATAAAAATTAGTGAAAACTATAGAAAAAAAAAATATGTTTTCAGTTTTCTCTTTTACTTGGGTATTAATATTAAAAAATCTAGTACGGGCAACACACGACTTTCACGTACCTCTGTTTTAAAAATCGATTAAAGAATTTTCAAATACAGTCAGAGATAAAAATTAGTGAAAACTATAGAAAAAAAAAATATGTTTTCAGTTTTCTCTTTTACTTGGGAATCGAATTCGTTCAACTTATATATTTACCCGTTTTTCATCGGTGGTAACAAGATAATATGGTTATTTTTATAGAATCTACAAAATAAAAGGTACTTTAGAGGAAGAACATTTAAAATATCGGCATTTAAGCCCTGTCAGACTATTTCAATCAGTATGAAACTTACATGATATTAAAGCCCATTAAATTTCACACTGATATAAGAAGTTTAATCAAAATCGTTTGAGCTATTTTTGAGAAAATCGTAAAAAGGAGCAAAATGCATCGTATAAAGTAGCTCTTCTGGTTAGCTTATTTTGATGAAAAAGTGTTTGTAACATCTCGGGCGTATAGTTGTCTTAAATATGGAATTTTAGTTTCATAGGACTTATCGTTTTTGCCCGGGAGTTACAACATACGGACACACACACAGACCTTTTTGCGGGACTTGGTCATTTGGACTCAGGGTACCCTGAAACGTGTATTTCCGGTGAAAACTGGAATTAGAAAATTTTCACGATCGTAATACTTTCCCTTACTATATATTTCATATATATGTAAGTGAAAGTAAAAATCTAATTATTATATTTGTATAAGAACAGAAGAATTTTCTTTGGTAATTTCTGACTGTTATTGAGAATTTTAGAACTCTATTTGTAAAATACCTTTTTGTTTTTACTCAAACTTATTTAAAAATCCTACAGAAATGAGACATTTCCTTATTGAGACGTCACTCATTGTTGTTAATAAAGCCATAACAATGTATTTTAAATCAGATTATCAAGAAAAATATCAAATATGACAATTATTTTCCTTAATATTTATTCATATAATTATCATATATCGATAACCATATAGTTTGTTTCTTCTTCCAGTGGCGCGATAGGCCGTGTAGGCCCTGGGCCTTGCGGTGTAAGGTCATGCGAGTTTACACTCACGTTTCACGATGCAATTTTTTTAGTGTAGGGTCATCACTCCCTACGACTAATTTTGTGAGTGGCCACCCTTTGGCTGACGGGTCTCACATACCCGGGGGAGAGGTTCTGAGTGAATCAAAATTTTTTTAAATCCTTATAAAAGCCCCGCCGGGACTTGGATTCGAACTCAGAACCTGTAGTATGAGAGACAAGCGCGCTAGCCACTCAGCCACGGGCTCCCCACCATATAGTTTAGTCATGGTCAAAACGGTTTCACGGGACTAAATTGCCAAATTTTCATAGTTTATTTCATCAGTTGTAAGGTGTTTTAAAATGTATAATATATGTATATAAAAATAGAATCTATAAAAGAATTCGATAATAAACTGAGGGATAGTAGCAATATTTTTCCAGATAGGGAGCTTTTTTCCGGAAACAAGAGTATCTTATATATTTATCTATAGCATGGAAAATTAATTATTTCGGATAAATTATAATACTGTAACAAGTTGAACACCCCAAAAAATTAAGTGATTATTGAAGATTATAGTCACTATTAATATAATATTTGATTGAAAATAATAAGCGTACAAGATTTTTCAAATTGTTATAATTTTAATGAGTATGTACAATGAATGCTGACAATACCAAAATAAGGATGTTTTTTTTAATAATTTATATTATTATTTTGAACTATTGCAAAAGAATATTTTAGAAAAGAAAGGAAGGCAGCGAAAGCACTTAAATCAAAGAGATAAGGAAACTAAACTAGGTATCATCGCCAACAAAGATAAACTACCACTCATATAGAAAATCATGGTCAAATGAGTCAGAATTCGCGTCCGAAAGAGCGAATTTTGAAATGCGTCTGCCTCTACAACTCACCCACCTAGGAATGGCTGAATATCTTCGATCGATTTGTATTTCCACCTAGTATTATGAGGTGAAAAAGAAAATGGAGGTCAAAACAGTCAAATTTTGGGATCCGAAAGTGCGAATTTCGAAAAGCGTCAGTCGCGGCAAACCCACCCACCTATGAGTGGCAGACTAATGACGTTTGATTCGTATTTTCACCTAGTATTGTGTGTGAAAAAGAAAATTGTGGTGAAATCAGTCATATTTTAATTTTTTGAACCATTTTTGAATGGTCGTCACTTTGTAATTCACCCGTTTTGATTTGGCAGACGTATATTTTTTGCTTCACCATGATAGATGCTTTGAATAAAACATACTAAAAATGTTGATATAATATGTTGCAGTTTTCGTTTCTGGATTATTCCTGCTCTTACTTGACCAGCTACTGCTTGTTTCTTACTACCTACAACATTCTTCTCCCACCGCTACAATCGTCGCTATTCTTGATTGATCAACCTTAATATTTCTTCATCTGCACAATACTCATCTTCTCAACATCATAACAAAATAAAGTAAGTAATTCTGCAGAATATTTTAATGGTGATATTTTTTATTGCATTGATTAAGTAAAATTTAGTATATTAAATGATTAATCTAACAGTGCATTAAAGATTCAGCTCTCCCTTATATTTGATAAAAGTTATAATTTTATAATTTTGATGCATTCTCTCGTTTACCATATTTAAATATAATTGATTTACTTTGACTCTTTCAGGGAGCACACTCCTAGTGTAGCCAGATTAAATTATCATTACTAACTAAAGTAAAGAATATATATATATATATATATATATATATATATATATATATATATATATATAATCGTTTAAACAATTTCTCAGAGGCCGAAGATAATCTTTCTGAAGCCCCAGATGGGAAAATATATCAATTAAATACTTACTATTTCTAGAAAAGAGGATATATTTCTAAAATCACTATAATTTGATGCCACAATTTATTTTCGTCAATCTGCTCATTAGGTAACAGCAGGGAAGGATCTCCAGAGCCTCGTTCTCTGATTACTGCTCCTTGGGTTCTTCGAAGCGATTATTTAAAATTTGAAATTTAAATGTAATCTGAGAGGACCTTAGGCGATACATAATCAACACGGTTTGAGGCCGAATCACGGAGCTTCGTTAGGCTCCAGCCAATTATTAGAGGAGAGCATATCTCTCAGCCATTCATTTCCTCTCGTTACTGATAAGGCACTATTCACACATGCATTGGCTAATTCTGTATAGCATATAATTTTGGAAACGTCTTGATATTTACTTTATACTGATTGTAAGTACATTTTTCTACTTTACAAAACACTACAATCATTGGTAATTTGGTTCAGCATAGCAAATCGCATATAATTCATATTATTTTATCGTCATAATTGTTGTCAATAACGTAAGAATGATATTAAGAAATGTCAAGCATATTTGCCTGCGTTTATATTTGTCCCTTCCCAAATCTGCGGTGGTTTCTAATCAAACGATTCAAAATTTCTTATTAGAAAATTTAAAAACATAATGTAAATTACTGAAAATTGGTCTATTCATTCGACACCAAAGGTGAAAGAAATATACCTGATTGAATTTTTGTTGCTCTCTAAGAATACCAAATGTTATCAAAAGCCAGTTCATTCTGGGAAACTGATAAAATTGTTGATTAAGTAGTGGATTCGTTCGCATGGATGTTATAGACTCAAATTATTATTATTATTTTTTTTTTTTTTTACTGATGCCTTTTGATATTTATTCTGTTGTGTATTCATTTCTTTGAAACACTGCATTTCTATTGGAAATTTTCCGTCACCATACTAGATCCTGTAAGTAATAATTTTAAATATAATATTTGATTTTACGTCATAGTTCAATAACTCCAAATATCAAGCCCCTCCGTTTTAATTATTATCCTTCTGCGAGTAGGCTATTGAGGATTACTATAATATGATTCTGGATTTCATATCAGTTAGTACAAAAATACCACTAAAAAACTACCAAAAAAAAACAACAAACAAATACACGTTCTTAAGAGTCCAATGTTGAATATTGCAATATTAAATATTCAAGAATAAATATTGAAGAAAACTTTTAAGCGCTGGTACCAAAGAAAATAACTTTATTTATTTTATTATAAATTATCATATACGCTCATATATATATATATATATATATACAATACTTAGTGTATATGCTCATATACATGAGGTTATATACTTATCCTTTGTGAAATTATCAGGATTTTTTTTGTGTCCCTGAGATATTGGAGGGCCGTCAAGATTGGAGCTCAGTTGGTGAAGTTCCATCGCTGGCATTGGGTTGAATGTGATTGGCAGAGGCCTTACGGGAATTACCGAATTTCGATTTGAGGGGAGAGTATCTGGTGAGCTTAGGTTTGCTTCAACAAGGAAGGTTGTCTTATAAATTCAAAGATTTTGAATATCTTAGGTATGTTGTTTGTTTATTTATTTAACGTCACTTTATGCTACTATGGCTAATCGGACGATGCTACAGTGGGAGTCCTAAATTTTGCCTATCCAGGTTTTATTAGGATAGAGATCTTTAACGAGTACCTGACATCGCACAGGCTCGGGACCACCTTTTAAAGTCCCCTCCGAAGGACGGCGTAACTAAGGATTTTTAACTCTCATTAAAAAATCATAGGACCACCTGCGGGTTTAACCCGTGACCTTTAGCATGGGAGGCTGTTACGCTAGCCACCCAGCTACAAGTGATCCCCAATATCTTAGGTAAAAATATAGTTTTAATTCTATAAGCTTGTTTATCATCTAAAAAGGGTTTATCCGCATACGTTATTAATGATTTTTAAATCATTTTATGCTCACAGTTCGACATTAATACCTTTAGCACAAGCAATTATGTAGAGTAAACAAGAAATGAGACCTTTTTTTTTATGAAAGGATTGAATGCCCACACCTAATATAAGATACAGGTCCTAATATGCAACATACTTGAAACTCATTCATTAATTTTAATCTTTGGAAATATTTGTGGTGGTTTAGAGGAGTTTAATAATCGTTTCTTACAAATGTTTGAATAAATAATTTGAGTTTAAAAAATAATTTATAGAAGGTTTCCATCAACAATATTTCTGCTATCAATATAATTTTATTTTAATTATAGTATTTATTAAGTGGGATTCAGAACCCGAGGGAAAAAAAAAAAATTAAGTGGGATTCACAATGAGATGACTTCGGAAGCGTAGGGTATTCAAGACAAGAAATTAAATTACTTAACAAAGCACAATGACTGATTCTGAATTGGTGATTTATGAAATATATTGGTGATTAATCTATGGTGAATTAAACGTATGAAAAATATCTTTAAAATGCTAGCGAAGAAATAGCTATATTTTATAATATTTGCATATTTGTATTTAATTAAATACATCTTTTTTTAAGAAGTAAAGGTGGAAAACCCTCCTTTGAGTCATAAATCCCTTCGCATTACCGGTAAAGCGGTAAACAGAAATAAAGTAGCATTATGTGTAAGCGATATAGCGGTAAGAAGACAAATTATGCCAAAGCCTAATAAACTGATAATAGATACAGCGATGATACACTAAAACACACAGAACTAGAGAAACAGATGAGCAACTATTGCCATCGCTTATCGTTCATTTTTTTATCAGGTGATTAATTCTGTTACTTAGTATTAAACAGGTTTAACTTTGTACAGTCAGTCCTAATGTCGTAAATAATTAATAAATCTTTAACTTTTGATATATGTTTAATAAACGAGTTTGAGATATATGTTAATATTTTGTTTATTTTGTGTTAGTGAACACATACTTAAAAGAGTGCCGTACAAATCACGAAACAACCTGTAGACTACAAATTAAATACTTCATCACGTGAACAAAATGGATTTTAAAATGCCTAATTCAATTAAACTATGATTAATAGAAATAAGTATTAAATAAGAAATCAATTGGTTCAAAATAAGACTGTGTTACTTAAAATAAATTATGATGAAAGGGATGAAGCCTTATTGCGAACTGCATTAGCGGATTGTTAAAATTGTATACAATTAACTTAAGTATTCCCTCTATTCATAGCTGAAACGGTGACTTGAGTAAGCTAATAGAATACAATGGATTTTATCTGAATAATTTGTGTGCTCCTAAGAGAAGGTGTATTTAAATGATTATTTTCATCAAGATGAGATCATACCAATCACAAGAAACTGTTAATAAGCAAAATTTAGCTTTAACTGTTACTAAGCAGATAAATACCATCTATCGTAGATAATGTTTTCGGATAAAATTATTTATGCCTTGCAACATCTGAACATTTCTTATGCAATGCTCATCAAACAAATGAAATACATCCAACCATTTCATTGTTTTTTTGCGTACGTAAGTTCAGCTTTGAATTTTCATTTTGAAACAGATCCATGTTTGTTTTGTTTTTCACCCTAAATTTTTATCAGATAACAATTTTTGTAACATTAAAAAAAATCTTTTTGACATATTAAGATTTAATTTAATTAAAAGTATAACACATAAAAACGGAAATGGGCCAGAGACGAATTCGTTCTCTAAATTTAAAACTGACTCACTTAAATGCTTTAAAAACATATAATTCGATTCACAGACCAAAGATGGGCAGCATAAGTAATTCTTTATTTTGGCTTTATTTTATATTTTAGTTTTTTATTATTTCTGTTTTGGTTTGAGTCAGTTTCGAAATCGTGTTATTATTATTATGCATTTTAGAGTCCAACATTTTCGCGAAAAGGTCTGTATGTGTGTGGGTGGTAAATCTAGCACGTTTTCCTGAAAAGTCTTACGAAACTGAAATTTCATATTTAAGAAAACTATACGCCTAGGATGTTACTGAAACTTTTCTGTTAAAATCGGCACTTTATACCATGTATTTAGGACCTTTTTACGATTTTGATTAAACTGGCTATATCGATGTAAAATATGATGGCTTTAATAGCATTTAGGTTTCATTCAGATTGGAATAGTCTGACAGAGCTTTAATGCCGAATTTGTAATATTTTTACAAGTACCTTTAATTTTTTAGATTTGAAAAAATCAACGATTTCTTGTTAGCATTGATAAAAACGAGTAAATAGATAAGTTGAACGAATTCGATGTTCAAATATAGGAGAAAAGTGCAAAAAATATTTTTAATGCAATTTTTAGTGTTTTTAATGTAAGAATAGTTAATTCTTATAGTTACATAGAAGTATAATTAGTGTTGGAACGCTAACGATTTTAGAATCATCTTATACAAAAAATCGTATAAGTTGATGGAGAGTGATGAACATTTGACTGTTTATCACACATAACTATTTTTATTGTTTGTTGGTTTATTCGTTTATGATACTTTGACTTAGCGGACGAATTTTCTATTGTTATATTATTTAATCTAAATCATATATTTCCGATATCATATAGGTTTATTTGATATTTCTAAAAGTGATTTCAACAGCCGAGGTAAGTGCTGCCTTGTATTAATTGTAATTAGTTTAAATTTCCCCCAACGAGAATGTCAAAGTTTACGATCTGTTTTCTGCTAAATTTCAGTCTTACGTAGTCTAATTAAGTTGGTTATTATACATGCCTTATTTTTTTAACTTCCCACAGAAAGTTTTGCTAAGTACAATAAAGTACTACTGAGAACAATGGAATCAAACAAGACCTCCTAAAATATGACGTCAGCGGGAAAGAGCTTTTCAACAGATTAAACACACGAACAAAAAGCAAAGAACATACTACTTAACGAATGAGTGGCCACTTAAGCATATTACTTGGAATTTGCGTAGTGCTAAGTTCAATGTATGTGGTACCGTATTCCAGAAATTGTGCAGTGCAATAAAGTTAAAAGATGAATTAATTTAACATTTACAATTATGAATAAGCTATTAAATTAATTCATACGAAATAATTTTTTTTTTTTAATCTGCCATGTAGTTCACAACATTCGTTTAACTGGACATATAGATTTATAGACATACTACTGGACCCGCCCCTGCTTCGTTTGGGTGAAATTAAAATGAGGTGTCTGTCATTTATGTTTAAAAAAACCTATGTCCGATTTATAGTTTATCGCTTTCGGATTATTCGCTTTAGATTACTTAAAATAAATTATGATGAAAGGAATGAAGTCTTATTGGGAACTGCATTAGCGGATTGTTAAAATTGTATACAATTAACTTAAGCATTCCCTCTATTCATAGTTGAAACGGTGACTTAAATATTTTTATTTAATTAAATACATCTTTTTTTAAGAAATAAAGGTAGAAAACCCTCCTTTGAGTCAAAAATCCCTTCGCATTACCGGTAAAGCGGTAAACAGAAATAAAGTAGCATTATGTGTAAGCGATATAGCGGTAAGAAGACAAATTATGCCAAAGCCTAATAAACTGATGATAGATACAGCGATGATACACTAAAACACACAGAACTAGAGAAACAGATGAGCAACTACTGTCATCGCTTATCGTTCATTTTTTATCAGGTGATTAAATCTGTTACTTAGTATTAAACACGTTTAACTTTGTATAGTCAGTCCTAATGTCGTAAATAATTAATAAATCTTTAACTTCTGATATCTGTTTAATAAAAGAGTTTGAGATATATGTTAATATTTTGTTTATTTTGTGTTAGTGAACACATACTTAAAGAGTGCCGTACAAATCACGAAACAACCTGTAGACTACAAATTAAATACTTCATCACGTGAACAAAATGGATTTTAATATGCCTAATTCAATTAAACTATGATTAACAGAAATAAGTATTAAATAAGAAATCAAAGTAATATATCTCATAACATATATTCACTATAATACTCATCGGCAAATGTGAAAAAAATTAAAATTCAGACCGTCATGGGGACTGCCGATAGAAGTGAATTTTATTTTTTAATTCTTGATCTGCGCAGGAATTTTTTTGGAAAGAAGAGTACGTTCGTTAAAGAGGATTATGTTGAGAATGAATGTTTTTTTTATTATTGTTTCATTTAATTGTAAAACATCATCATCTTGTAGAGATATATCATCTTGAATTATGTCATTGTTATCAGAATGTGACTGTAGACTGTATTAGTTGGTGTACACATAGCACTTGTTCCTTTACATTTGTATCAAGGAAATTCAGTTTTTTTTTTGTTTTGTTTTTTCTTACCTCTGGTTTTATTATTTTACAGAGTATACAATATATACATATATCACAGAGGATATTTGACCTTCTTTTACCCGAAGGTATTCTGAGGAATATTTTTAGGTGCACTGCACGCACTTTTAACATTTCAAGGGCTTTTATGCATACATAAGGAAATTCAGAAATTTAGGAAAAAGCTTAATAGTTTCGTTACAGAGATAGCCTCAGTTTCTCTCCCAAGTAAACAAAAAAACATTTGTTTTGATTAATAATAAAATATACTTTGTGCTTAATTGGAATCTGTTTTATTTAAGTGGATTTAATTTTTAAATGTCATATTTTTACTTTCACTTACTATATATAGTAAGGGGAAATATTGCGATCGTGAAAATTTTCGAATTCCAGTTTTCAACGGAAATACACGTTTTAGGTCCCCTGAGTCCAAATAACCAAGTCCCGCAAAAACGTGTGTGTGTTTGTTTATTTATTTAACGTCACTTTATGCTACTATGGCTAATCGGACGATGCTACAGTGGGAGTCCTAAATTTTGCCTATCCAGGTTTTATTAGGATAGGGATCTTTAACGAGTACCTGACATCGCACAGGCTCGGGACCACCTTTTAACGTCCCTCCGAAGGACGGCGTAACTAAGGATTTTTTACTCCATTAAAAAATCCTAGGACCAACTGCGGGTTTGAACCCGTGACCTTTAGCATGGGAGGCTGTTACGCTAGCCACCCAGCTACAAGTGATCCCTCTGTGTGTGTGTGTGTGTGTGTGTGTGAGTGTGTGTGTGTATGGTAACTCCCGGGCGGAAACGGTAAGTCCTATAAAACTGAAATTTCATATTTAAGACAACTATACGCCCGAGACGTGACAAAACTTTTTTCATCAAAATGAGCTTACCAGAAGAGGCACTTTATACCATATGTTTTGCACTTTTTTTTGATTTTCTCAAAAACGGTTCCGACGATTTTGATTAAACTCGCTATATCGATGTAAAATTTAATGGGCTTTAATATCATGTAGGTTTCATTTGGATTAAAATGATCTGACAGGGCTTAAATGCCGATATTTTAAATTTTCTTTCCCTAAAGTACCTTTAATTTTGTAGATTCAATAATAATAACTATATTATCTTGTTAACTCTGATGAAAAACAGGTAAATATATAAATTGAATAATTTAAATACCCAACTAAAGGAGAAAACAGAAAAAATATTTTTTTAATGCAATTTTTCGTTTTTGAACATAAGAGCAGTAATATACATATATGATATACTGTTAGAAAGCTAAAGATTTTAGAAAAAATATTATCTCATACACAAGCTTTTAAAAGTTAATAGAGAGTGATGAAATGAACATAAAACTAACTGATTATTTTAGATAATAATATAATAAATTTTTTAATAAAACACATGTTTCTATAGAAATTCAATTTAATTAATTCCTTAATAGTTTCATGTATTTTTATCTCTAACTGTTTTTGAAAATTCTTTCATTGATTTTAATAATGGAGGTAAGTGAAAGTCGTGTGTTGCACACACCAGATTTTTATGGTAATATGGTCAAAATATTATTTTCGATTTCGCTTTATAACGATTTAAATATTTACAGTAAGATCATAATGATTTTGATTCGTATGTTTAATTGATTTCATGCAAAGTAATTTTTTAATAATATTTACAAATATCGGTATTTTAGAGTCGAGAGAATTAAGATATTCATAATATTAACTTTAAATACAGTAAAATGTTATATCTGAGACATAGTTTATCTACCATGGCTTTACTGATTTCATTTTCAACTGATTTTAATTCAATTAAATACTGAATTAAAGTATTATAAATATCGATATTTTTGTGCCGATATTACACCGTTATCGATAACGTTCGTGGAAAATTATATCGTTATCCTCTCTCTAATAGACAGAGAGCATGCGCCAGTCTAGAGCATGTTAGTGACGTTACCATGGTTACGAAATCAAAGCTTTTACTCCTGCCAAAAATCGCTTAACGACCTTAAAGAAGCTTTCACTTGAAACAACATAAATCAAAGTTGGTTCAGTTTATCTGTTTATTAATTTAAAGTGAAGCACAGATAACAGAAAATGTATTTTTTTCATATTATGAAAACTTGACTATTATGTATGTATTCAAAAACTGTAGAAACAACAAAGGTTCCTATCCTATTAGGTTCTTTATACGCTTTATTTTATATTTCGAATGAACTATTTAAATTACATTTTAAAAGTTAAATGAAGTTTTCATAGGAATCCCATTTAGTTTACGCTGAAAAATCTGTTTTCATGGAATTGTAATAAATTTGAAATAGTTAATAAAAATGATAGTTTTATACTACGTTATTAACATAAATGGTATATGTTAATAACGTAGTATTGTTTCAAAAACTTGTACTAAATGAAAGATTATAACCAGCAAGATCCTGTAAGACAGTGATAACTTATGTCTTTAACAATAACACTTCAAAGTCAACCATAACCTTTCATACTCATATTTCTCAGTCCGCAGGTGTACCTCAGGGTAGCATCTTAGGCCCAATCCTTTATTCCGTTTATACAGCTGACATTCCTATTCATCCTAGCACTGTTCTCACTACTTACGCTGATGACACATGTGTGTTATCCATAAGTAGTGACCCAATGGTTGCATCACAATTCCTTCAGTCTCACATCCAATCCATTGAAGAATGGTGTCATAACTGGAGAATGAAAATCAAATTTACATCACGATTATCCGACCTATTTGGACCTATGGCATTGAGCTATGGGGTCCACTAAACTATCAAACTCCTCCCGCATCCAATCCTTGCAATCCAAAATCCTACGAAAAATCCTCAATGCTCCTTACTTTGTAACTAATAAACTCATCCATAGAGACCTAAATATCCCACTGGTTGCAGACTTGGCCCGCGATAGATACACCTCCTTTAATTCCAAACTACCTGCCCACTCAAACCCGCTTGTCCGTAACCTCTCACCTACATCTATTCCCGGTAATCCTCTGAGGCGCCTGAAAAGACGGTGGTCTCGAGACCTGCTCATGAAATAAACTTTGAAGTACTACCACTGGGTAGATTCTTTACATGTCTATTCATGCCTGTTATTGTAATTCAGCCATTTTACTTATTGTATTTTTATTGATTTATTTTATTGCATAATAACTTTTTTATAACCGTGCGCTTCCCACGGTATATTGTACGTCTATAATACTACTTATATTTATACATATATATACTTATATATATTGCTACTTATATATATTCAGAGATATAGTGAAAAGTATAGCTATCCTGTAAACTAAATAAAAAATAAATATATTCAATAGACAAATAAATAAGTATTTTTGAATTAACCCCAATAACCTTAAAGTGCCCTTATAAAATATAAAACCAAGTCGCGGAATATTGCATGTGAAAGTTCATGGCTAAATTTCACTTTGTAGTATCACACCTTTATATCATTAGTTTTGTCATTTTTGGAGATGCTCTAGAAAAATACTTTAATAAAGTTGCCAAGATGTATAGTTAATTAACGATACGGCAATAAATAATATCACAACAGTTTTCAACTGAAGTCCAAGATAAAGATTCTAAATTGCTCAGAAAACCTTTAAACGTCAGACATAGGAAGATGAAAGGCTCTGGTACTAGTAAGGAATTGGGATGCGGAAATTTAACCATTAGAGGCATCAGCCTCATTATTTTGATAGAGGTTTTTATCGTAAAATAGTTTAATTTGAAAATGATGTTATAAAACTTAAGAGATACACTTGTTAAAGCAGCTTGTGTCATAAAATCGAAAAACCAGAAGAGCCACTTTATACGATGCATTTTGCACCTTTTTACCATTTTCTCAACAACGGCGCTAACAGTGTTGATGAACCTCGCAATATCGATGTAAAAGTTAATAGGCTTTAATATCGTGTTTGTTGTATTCTGATTGAAATAAAGCACCTTTAATATTGTATATTCCAAATATTTAATCATATCATCTTATCAGAATTGAAAAAAAAAACGGCTAAATTTACAAGTTGAATGAATGTGATAACCAAATAAGGAGAAAAGAACAAACATATTTGTTGATAAATGTTTTGTTTGCTGAACATAAGAACATTGATATAGATGTATAAATATACCATTGGAAAGCTAAAGATATGAGATAAACATTTATATACTAAGTTGTGGAATATGGAAAAAGACGAATATGCCATAAAATCAAGTGATTGTTACATATAAATTATAAAGTATAATACATAAGAATTTCATGTCGTTATATTACTTGATCAGAATCATGTGTTTTCAAAGAACCTGAGTATAGTTCTTTAAGCTATAACTTTATTTAAAACTTCTTACATTGATTTAAACAATGGGTAACAATAAAACGATACACCCATAAAAGAACGAAACATGAGTTATTAAATTAATTAATTTTTTTTTTAGTTCTAATTTTCAATTATATTATGTATTTTCAATTATTTTTTGTATTTTCAATTATTTTATGTATTTCCAATTATTTTATGTATTTTAAATTATTTTATGTATTTTCAATTAGTTTATGTATATTCAAATATTTCATGCAAATTAATTATTTGATGTATTTTAAATTATTTTATGTGTAGTTTCTATGCATTTTTTTTCATACAATCGTAAAATAACCTCAATAAGGAGTAGATTCTTTAAGATGAAGTTCAAATTCTATGAATATAATTGGAGGTTGATTTATATCTTCACCATTCTTTTATTAAAAAAATAATGCACGACGTTTCGGCTAAAATGCCATCATCAGGTGCAAAGGAACAAATTTATCTAGTGTGAGTGGATGCTTACAACCTGAAGCCTTTAAATAGTAACTAACTATTTAGACATGAGGCTTCAGGTTGTAAGTATCCACTCACACTAGATAAATGTGTTCCTTTGCACCTGATGCACATTTTAGCCGAAAAGTCGTGCATTTATTTTTAATAAAAAAGAGATGAAGATATAAATCAGCCTCCAATTTTATTCAATATAACCTCAATTTAATTTTACCATATGTCATTTAGGCTAATGGACTATAATTACCAAAAACAAAAATATTTTACTGATTGTAAGAATGACTTATCCGAAATCATTTGTTAACATTTTGTCAATTTGTAAATATGTGAATAAAGTTTATTTTTATTATTTAACAATCGAGGTAAGTGATAGTCGTGTGTTGTGCGCACCAGATTTTTTTTTTTTGCATTAGAGGGGAAGATTCTAAATTGCAGATATTTCCAAGCCTACGGAACTAAGGGACAATAAATCCGTTATTTAACTTTCTTTTTGTTCCGAATCGCCAGATTCCACTTCCTGAAAAGCGCAGACAGGGAAAACCACTTTTATTGTTCGGAAGGCATACATTGCCTCCGGAGTTTGTAGGGGTTTGTAATGGGTCAATGCCGGGCCACATTTCTTTATTAAGTCGTGAAAACAATAAAGAATGGGCTTTCCTAAAACTTTAACAGGAAGCGTTAAGAATTGCTAAAGTTAAGGGACTTTTTTATCTTTAACTCTTATTCCGACTTGGACCTGTTACAAATTGAAAAAAATTCCATTTAATTGTGGAAAGTTAAGAAATATGAGCATCAAGATATATCGCCTAAAGGAAAGTCAAGATCTATCTGCAGTATATACTAATTACATTTACTAAACATTTTCATATATTTGCTGGCATCGTGTGTATAATGCAAAAATATATTTATCATAACATGTAAACTATGCAGACATTAGTTTACAATTAGTAATACATCATGTACCTTTGTTTGAATATAATTACAGTAAGTGTCGGATCAGATGGATTTTTTTTTGAGTTTTTCAATAGTTTAAAAAAAAAGATAATTGCCTGAATTATTAATAATTATATTAATTTTATACACAAAATGTTTAATGTACCCAAACATAAAAATAATTAAAAAAACGAAAAATTAACGGATTTTTAATGACATGTAAGTAAGTTAAAAACTATTAGTTAACTTAAATTATAAAAACTTCAGGACGTTTTGGTGCATTATGAAGGAAGATACGAAAATTGATTTATAATATCCTGTATTTGTTTGTTCATATCGAAGTTTTATACTTTAATTAATTAAAACAGAGTGTTATATGGGTTATATATTTCATTATGCTATGGCAATGAAACATATTAAATAAATATAAAAGTTTTCAAGGAATGGTAATAAATATAAAGTAATACACTATCATGACATTGAATATGAAGGTAACTAGATGATGATGCTGGTAAGGTTATCAAATTGTTTTGAGATGGTTTCATCAATAAGTTTATTACCTTGAATATCATTAGATTTGGTGTCTCATTTGAGTTAACGACAAATGGATTTAGTACCATACTTAGATTAAATCACCATGATTAATAAAACTAAACTATTTAGAAGTTCTCTTTATTCAACCACGGGAATAATAAGTGGTGTCAAAACAATCAATCTCAAGTTACAGCATAAAACTATTCCTTGGGAATCTTAAATAAAAATTAAAATCAGTAAAATAAAAATTCTGGTGAGCCAAACGAACGACTTTCACCTACCTCAGTACTTTAGAATCAATTTTAGAATAGTAAGTAAAGTCGAATTTGAAAAAAAGGTTTGTATTGCTTCAATGGAAAGTTTTATTTAAAAATTAATAATATAAAATTATAAATTATTATTTACAAAAATCACTAAGTTTGTGTTTTTTCTGCCTTCCAGACTTCTCTACTACATATTTTCAAAAAGTTAGCACCAACGGTAATTACATAAAATGATATTCTTGTTCCGGAAAAATAAATTGAATTACAAATATTTTATTTATCTCCTACAGGTATCTATCACATATTTTCATATTTCATCTTCTTCATTTGAATTATCATCCCACAATGGTTACAATGATTAAAGGTGATTTAGAGGAAAGGAATTTGGAATTTAGCTCGTCACACTATTCGAAGCTGAAACCTAGGCCCATTTAAGTTTAAATTAGTAAATGATTTGGTCAAAATCTTTCAATCCGTTTTGAAAAAATGCAAAGGGTACAATTCATATATAAAGTGCCCTTCAGTTTCTTGATTTTTATTAAAAAGGTTCTGAGCATCCAAAGTATATTACAAATTAATGTATATAACTGTCTTATAACTAAAATTTTAGTTTCTTTGACTAAGTTGCTAGGTAGTCTATTCGAATTTTTCATGATTGAAAAACTTTCCTTTTACATATTTTACAATAAAAGTGAAAATAACAACCTGGAAAATCAAATGTCGAACGCTGTAAAACAAGTGTTTAATTAAAACTATGAAAACTCAAAAAATGGGTTTACTAAAACAAATATGATTTTAGAAGTTCAGGTAACTATCTTACCTTAAACCACAAAATAAAACTAGCAGTAAAAGACATTAGGGGTACTCACTACGTTTGCTATAGCACAAAAAATATGCTATAGCAAACGTAGTAAGTACCCTAATAATTAATAATATGAATATGTTATAACGAGACTAGACTATCGAAGTCTAACTTGTATAAAATTCCAGAATTCTATACATTACAAATGTCAAATAAACCAGATTCATTCGGATCTTATTCAAGATAAACAAAATCATACAATACGTCTTTAATTTATAGTTTTAAATGTAAAATACCATCTAATTTTAGGAATGGTTATTAATCCTATGTTTATAAATACAGACATAATAAGAATCAGAATCACTCATTCAAATACTGTAACGGACCTCTCCACAGGAACGAATTGATATTGAAATTGCATTATGTTGCTTATGGAAAATATAAAATAAACTATTGAGCTAGATGATGGGTGCTCTATATTAGCACTGGAATCGAAATCGCCTGTGCATGTTTAGGAAGATGTTCGAAGTCAAAATCTGTTTTAATAAAGCCCTTTATGGGATTTGGAGGATAAGACGTATGAATTAAAAAAAGGCCTGAGTATTTAGAAAAGATGTTCAAAGTTTCGTTGCTTCCTAACAGTTACTTCTAGCTAACTGTGAAGCCACTAGGTTTATTCGTGATGGTGGTTCGTGTTTTCCGCTCATTTCTCGATTTTTTTTTTTTTTTTTACGTTCACATTGCTCGTTACACGACTCATTTACATCTATACAAGACTAACTGGACCGACGGATATGTTTAAGAAGTGGTCTTACCACGCTGGGGCTGCTGAGTAATTCTATTTCATGGAGCATCCAGGACATATTGATCTTCTCCACTGCTCCTGTCTGCATATCATTGCCCACTTCTACTTCTCCGGGATTAGATGGCATAGGAGAGTGTAGTAGCAACAGGAGGAAAGTGTTATTTAATTTTTGTTTTTGAATTGCCGAAAGGTATACTTGTTTAGGATGATTTAGTTTGGCATCACAAACTCCTGGAATAGGGTTTACGCCTTATAGAACATTTCACCATAAAAACCTCATTGATTTGTATAGAAAGTAGAGGGAAATGATTAATAGCAATGACACCGGAGTAAAGTACTTATGAACTTTCGTGGGGTGCCGCTGTCACTTTACAAGTTTAACTTACAAGTTTGATTGTACTTTAAGGCGTAAAACGCCAAGGTCCTCATCAACGCCTGTATATTAAATAAGCATAATAATTATATATATATATATATATATATATATATATATATATACATAAACAACAAATAAAGTATAAAGTAATATATTAGAATAAACAAATAAAGAAATATATTATTGGATAAATACTGAATAATGTGAATTATGACTTGGATCTCATGTTTTTCAAAACATATTTTAAAAATCGCATTATATTTAATTTGTTTGGATATTTAGCACTTTATTTAATTTTAATACCTTGGAGTAACGCTGTTGAATAAATAATAATGTTGATTCCAATTTTAAAGCACTGCTACGGTCCCTTAGTTTTATGCACAAGACGCCATAAAAACGGGCTGTTAAATGAGGAAGTAACCTTTAACAAATTTAATGAAATATTAATTATGAATGGCGACAGTTATTTTTAGAATGCACCATTTCCCACGATTATTTTGAATACCAGGGATCTAGAAGTGATGTTTTATTCACACCGTTACAGGGACGCATAAAGAGGTCTCCGATATGGCCCTATATATTAAGAAGCTTTATTACCGTTTTAAGAGCCATATTTTCAATTTATCGCTCAAAGCAAACAGAAAGCATGCTGTTAAAAATGTATACTTTTGTGGAGATTGTAAACTTATAATTTTAAGCATGATTTATTACCACGTCTTGTAGAAGTATCTCACAAAGTATATATATTAACTTGTTTTTATTATTCGAAAATACATAATTGTAATTGTATAGATAAAGGCATAAAAGCCCTTGAAATGTTAAAAGTGCATGCAGAAAACCTAGAAATATTCCTTAGAATACCTTCCGGTAATTAGAAGGTCAAATATCCTGTGATATACACGTATGTACATATCGTATTTGTATATTATTTAGTATTTCTCATTGACTTCTAAAAACAGTTATGTATAATTAACGTTTTTGTTTTTTTTCCATATCAATAACACTATTTTAAAGTTATGGATGAAATGTTTTAGTATGATTTGACACGAAATTCAATAATTGCATTTAATTCGATTATTTGTTACGTGCCACTGGTAATCGATTGATTAGATGCAACTTTATTGGTATAGTAAAGTTTGGTTTTAACTCGAACATCCAATTTCGGTTTTCTAAAAAAAATATATATATATTCGAAAATCCGAAAACAAAAAGCTGAAACCTGTCATAAATTGTTTAGTACCTTTCCTTTATTAACTAGTAACAGGTCTCAAAGTTAACAGAGTCGGGTATTGAAGGGGGAAGTGGGAGAACAGACAAAAAAAAAAAAAATTAGTATTATCTTTATCGAAAGCATCAAACTGTACAAAATTAAAGTATTTTAAAATGTCTTCAAAAATGATCTATAGATGTTTATAATATAATGAATAGTTGCGGAGATATTTAAGGGGCATTATAAATATTTGACAAAATAAAGTAAGAAAATATTGATTTTTTATTTTTAGGTGAAAAAAAGGTTTTGCTTAAAGACCTTCATTTCGAAAACTATTAGACGTACAGATGGCCATTACCATTCGAATCAAAGGTTATTAATCGGGCTTTATCTTCATAATTTTCTTAGGAAGTATAGTTTTTACAATATTTTACACAATGTAATAACAAAATGTCGTTTTCCGAGTATTTAAAATAAAAAGTTTTTACTTGTTAAATTTTATATCGCAAACTATTCAACGCAAAACTATCTATTTCCACTCAAATAAAAGCTCATAAAATATGCCATAATATACTTTATCTTCATAATTTTTGCGGAAAGAACAATTTCAATGAAATTTGACACATTAAAACAGCGAAAGGTTTTTACGAAAAAAGTGTTTGATAAAACTGTCGTATCCCTGAAATTATTAAACTTAGAGATTTATATTACCACTGAAATTGAAATTAAGAAGATTAGTTATAATTCGATTTATCTTCATAATCTTCTTAGGGATTTTAATATATTTGACAAAATAAATTTAGAAAATCGTTATTCAATATTTTTTTAACTATTGAACTAAGCTTTTAGGTTAATTTTGGAGTAAAGTGAGCTTCCGAGTGTCGGGTCTTCAAATAGTACGACATTTACTTTGCTAGGACGCGGATAGTGTTATAAAATAAAAATAAAAATTAAATCATTCTATGAGAAGGGGAGTGATGTACGAGTATATACTCGTATATATAAACTCAGAGAGGAAAAAAAAAATAAATAAAAAAAATAAGATCTTATTCATGGATAGATTTTGTGCTTCCTGGTTAAAGTCATCTAATTTAAATAAAATACAATTCATCTATTGTATTGGGATTTTTTTTTTTTTTTTATCTCTAATTGTATTTAAAAACTCTTTTATTGATTTTAAAAACGGAGGTAAGTGAAAGTCGTGTGTTGCCCGCACCAGATTTTTTTATTTTACTGCACTTTTTAGTCACATGTAGTTTAGACTCTTAGATATCAAGAAATCTATTATTTGATTTAAGATAATCAAATTAAATGGCGTTGACATCAGCAACGTGTCAGTTGAAAGGATTATTCCAATGCTGAATTAAATTAGGAATTTTAGAAGCCGACATATGTATCAACATTATTTGTTGAAGAATCTATTCAGAGTACGGCCCTCATGTAAATACTTAAAAATAAACAGGAATTGAGTAAAATAGCTGAATTATGAACTATGTAAATAATATGAGGTGGCGATTTATGCTTTTGCAAAAAAAGTTGTATAAAGTCTAATAGAAGATAGTAATCATCTACGGCCCTATATCATTAAAATATTTATGTTCAGAAGTCGTGATTAAATTCCAGTTTGTTTTTCTTCTACCGTGACTTGGATATTCCTTTAACATATTTCCACGGAAGTCAAAATATTAGCGTTTTTTTAAGATATAATGTTTAAGAAAAAGTTAAAATCTGTATAAAACCCAGTTTTATAGAGAAAAAATAGGTTCAAAGAAGGGAAAAGGCAAACTTAACAATGGAATAGAACTCATTCTAATCTACTTCCTTACGAAACACATAGCACCTAAATTATAATAAACTAGGTATTTACATAAGTTTAAAATTAAATTTATTATTATTACGATTAATTGATTTCTTATTATTATTTTCTTCTCCTGGTTTATTTATATCAAAATTAAATAATGCTTGTCATCCTATTTTTTAGCCTTCTCAATTCATTAATTATTAACTGTTATTAGTAATATCTATAAAATAGAAATATTGGGCTACAGTAAAAATCACCTTCGTTGATGATTACATGTACCAATAAAAATAAAATGACTTCGAATTTACTGTACACTCTAATAAATATTTGACATGTGTAGACGAAGGATTGGACTCAGCAAGTTGTCTGTAATACCTGCCATTAGTTGAAATTCTTGTTTAATAAATATGAGACTATATACAACATATCATTGGGTGATAAAAGATTTAATCAGTAAGATTAAAAAATATATTTGGACTAGGAAAAATTAACATAAATAGACATGTAAGCTCTAGGAACCTTTGAACGATTCTGGCACTCAGGACTGCTTAAGAAAATCAGCTAATTCCTCTATCCTACATACTACCTCATTATCCGGTCTTACCTCTCTGAAAGATCTTTCAAAATAAACCACAATAGTTCCTATTTATCCATATTTACACAGTCTGCTGGTGTACCTCAAGGCACTATCCTAGGACCCTTTCTTTACACAATCTATACAGCTTTATCCAAACCGATCCTAACACCTTTCTTTCTATCTATACTGATGAAACTTGTGTGTTATTAGTCAATAATGATCCTACTATCGCCTCTCAAACTCTTCAATCCCACAGAGACCTTAAGGCATACCGCCAGAATTGGAGAAACAGAATAAATTCCAACAAATCACCCCTAGTTACCTTTACCCTTCGTCGTAAATCTATGACATCCTGCCCTACGCTATCCTTTAATAATATCCTGCTTGTCCCAGTTAAACAGATTCGCTATCTAGGACTCCTACTTGACAAACGTCTAACTTATAATTCGCACACAAGACTGAAACGACAAGAAACCGCCCCCGCTTTCGCTTACTTCAACACTTACTGAACAGACGCTCTAACCATCTATTTAACTACAAAAGGCTCATATATATCACCATCATAAGGCTTATCTGGACTTATAGAGTTGAGCTTTGGGGCTCTACTAAACTATCAAATTCTTCCCGTATTCAATCCTCACAATTCAAAAACCTTCGAAAAATCCTCAAAGCTCCTTACTTTGTCACGAATAAACTCATCCATAAAGAGCTTAATGTTCCATTTTTTACTATTTGGCCCGAACCAGGTATCGATCCTTCCATGACAAACTCCACTCATACTCTAACCCACAAGTTTCAATCCTTCAAGGCGTTTGAAAAGAAGATGGCCTAGAGACCTTCTAGTTTAGATTACCTAGTGGAGTGCTGCTAATGGACATTTTCTTGTCTTGTCTTTTCTATGTATTTTATCTAATAACTAATTCACCTGACGTATTACTAATATAGTTTTATATTTCAATAGATTAACCAAAAAAAAAAATAAATCTCTAGGAATAGTTTGAATAAAGGTAAAATAACAGTCTAGAACGTTTTCCAGTCTTTTCTTTAGAGAATTCCGAAAATTTAGACAGACTGAACTGTCATATGTGATGGCCACAGGTGGATTTAGGGAGCGATGGCTAACTGTAAGGGTTCAGTGATAGTATATAAGAAAGAAGAGAAGGCTTGGAAACATCTGGTGCGGACAACACACGACTTTCACTTACCTCGCAATTGCTTGCAATTTTTAGAGTGGAGCCCCTTGCCTCTGGCTGTCCCTAGATGGCGTTGTGTTCTTGATAATGATGCTGTATGCTAGGAGGCAGCTCTGAAAATATGTTAAGGACCCTGTTTCCTCAACATATTTTTGCACTTTTCTCCTTTAGTTGTCTATAAAATTCGCTCAACTTCTATATTTAGCTGTTATTTATCAATGCTGACAAGTTGATGTGCCTAATTTTTTGAAATCTATAAAATTAAAGGTACTTTCGCAGAAGAAAATTTTAAATATCGGCATTTAAGCCCTGACAGACTATTTCAATCAGAATAAAACCTACATCATATTAAAGCTTGTCAAATTTTAAATCGATATAGCGAGTTTAATCAAAACCGTTAGAGACGTTTTTGATTAAATCGTAAAAAGGAGCAAAATGTATGGTATAAAGTGGCTCTCCTGGTTAGCCGATTTTGATGAAGAAGTTTTTTTTTAACATCTCGGGCGTATTTGTCTTAAGTATGAAATTTAAGTTTCATAGGACTTCGTTTACATGCGGGAGTTACCACACACACACACACAGCCCTTTTTGCGGTCATTTGGACTGAGGAGACCCAAAACGTGTATTTCCATTTAAAACTGGAATTCGAAAATTTTCACGATCGCAATACTTTCCCTTACTATATATTTCATATATAGGTAAGTAGAAGTAAAATTGTTTTTCGTATTCTGCTCATATCTCTTTATTTTTCTTTAAATAAGGCACTGAAAAGTTTCGACAAGAAGAATTCAGCCAGTTCTTAAAGTTATAAAGAGCAGAAAATCCAGATGAACGTACACTTTCTTATTATGACCACCTGAATGCTGTCCATTCAATTTTATTCAACGCTTTGATTATATTTTGAAAAAGAAGAGATATGATTTTGGATCCTTTGTCAATTACAACCAAATAAGAATTTCCACAGTTACTACAAGAACTGATGCAAGTAACTACAAATGATGAATTTAAATCTAAATTCAAAAGGGGCTATCAACGATTCCGGCTTCAAAGGAATATATCTTATATAGCTTACCATGAAATATAGCCTGTAATAAAAAAGTTCTTAATTGCATTTCCTTCATCATAACAAGTGGAACGTCGGTTTAGTGCGGTAAGCAATACATTAAGAAATAATAAAATAAAAAAATTAACTCATTGAAAATAGTCAATTACGGATATATAAATACCTTTTATTTTGGTCTTTTTACCTTTTTCAAAAAAAAAAAAAAAAAAAAAAACTTATTAGGCTAGATTAAGTACGGTTTTTCTTCTGGGATTTGGCAAGGTCAGGGAATCCTAATTTTAAAAATCGTTAGGACAGTTTTTGAAAATCGTAAAATGGTGCATAATGCATAGTATAAAGTATTACTTCCGGTCAGTTGATTTTAGTGAAAAAGTTGTCGTAACATCTTAGGCCTATAAGGTATCTTAAATATGAAATTCCAGTTTCATGTGACTTTTCGTTTTTGTGATAGTTTTACCACACACAAGCACGCAAAGGGACCCGAAACGTGTATTTCCAGTGAAAACTGAAATTCGAGAATTTTCCCGATCGCAATACTACTTTCCCTCACTTATACACTTCATATATGGAAAGTGAAAGTAATAATAGTGGTGATTTAAGACGTTCTAAATAAAAATGTACAAAATGAAGAAAACAAAAAAATAATGGTAATATATTATCATTATGGTTAGGTGCTTTTGCTTTATAATAGGAAATACAGTACTATAGGAAATATGGTATTATAGGAAATATAGTACCTAACGAAGGAAATTAAATATGGATTTAGTACCATTTCGGAATGAAGTGAAATTTTTAAATACTTTTAGGTAAAATCTGACGACGGATTTATATAATTTTTTTTTTTGTTAACCTTTATTGAAATTTACAACTGTATTAGTTAATACATCAAGTAAATTAGCTAACAGAAATACATGAAAAAGACATGAAGAGTAAATGCCCATTGACACTACTCTCTGGGCAATCTAATCTAGAAGGTCTAGGTCATCTCCTTTTCAGACGCCTCGGAGAATTGTCAGGAATGGAAGAGGAAGCAAGGATTGAAACTAGTGGGTTAAAATGGGAGTGGAGTTTTTCATGGAAGGATCGATACCTGGTCCGGGCCAAATCAGCAACATATGGAAGATTAAGGTCTTTATGTATGAGTTTATTTGTGACAAAGTAAGGAGCGTTGAGGATTTTCTGAGCTTTTTCGTGACAAAATAAGGAGCGTTGAGGACTTAACGAAGGATCTAGAAGGATTTAACCTAAACTAGAAGGTCTCGATGCCATCTTCTTTTCAAACGCCTTGAAGGATTGAAACTTGTGGGTTAGAGTGTGAGTGGAGTTTGTCATGGAAGGATCGATACCTGGTTCGGGCCAAATAGTAAAAAATGGAACATTAAGCTCTTTATGGATGAGTTTATTCGTGACAAAGTAAGGAGCATTGAGGATTTTTCGAAGGATTTTGGATTGTAAGGATTGAATACAGGAAGATTTTAATGGTTTAGTAGTGTCCCAGAGCTCAACTCCGTAACTCCAGATAGGCCTTATCATGGTGATATAGATGAGCCTTTTGTAGATAAGTGGAAGTTTAGAGCGTCTGTCAAGTAAGTTTTGAAGTAAGCGAAAGCGACGGGCAGTTTCTTGTCGTTTCAGTCTTGTGTACGGATTCCATGTTAAACGTTTGTCAAGTAAGAGTCCTAGATAGCGAATCTGTTCAACCGGGACAAGCTGAATAGTATTAAAGGACACTGTAGGGCAGGATGTCATAAGCTTGCGACGAAGGGTAAAGGTAATTTGGTGGGATTTGTTGGAATTGATTTTGATTCTCCAATTCTGACACCATACCTCAAGGTCTCTGATGTGGGATTGAAGAGTTTGAGAGGCAATAGTTAAATCGTTATTGACTGATAACACACAAGTGTCATCAGCATAGGTAGAATGGAAGGTTTTAGGATGGGTTGGTATAGACTGTGTAAAGGATGGGTCCTAGGATACTACCTTGAGGGACACCAGCAGACTGAGTAAAAAGGGATGAATAGGAATTATTGTGGTTTATTTTGAAGGATCTTTTAGAAAGGTAGGACGATGAAGTAGTATGTAGGAGGGAGGAATTTACGGAGTTTGTAAAGCAGTCCTGGGTGCCAAACTCGGTCAAAGGCCTGTTCTATGTCGAGGAAGGCTCCCGTGCAGTACAATCCGCGCTCCAATGGTGATGAGACAACATCCACCACACGATGACATTTTTGGATGGTGGAGTGGGATGAGCGAAATCCAAACTGGTGGTCCAGGATTATCTGAAATGTCTCTAGGATAGGATAGAGTCGTTTAAGGATTAGTCTTTCCAGGATTTTACCCATTATGGGTAAAAGAGATATAGGACGGTAAGAGGAAGGGAGTTCCAGCAGCTTTTTGGGTTTAGGATCATTTTAACAATGGATAACTTCCAAGGTTCAGGAAAATATGTGGTTCGGTGTATGGAATTGTAAATATAGGCAAGGAATAGGATGGATTTTCTGGGAAGTTGCTTTAGGATATTTGGAGTGATCAGATCGTGTCCAGGAGCTTTGCGGGAAGGTAATTTGTGAATTATGTTTGAGATTTCTGAAGGATAAAATGCTTTAGGAGGAAGGGTCAACTGGAGTGGAATATCCAGTTCTGCTTCAACGCACTCAGGGATGCTGATTAAAAATATTAGGATGCGGATTGTAGGTTTCAAAGAGGTGCTGAGCGAATGTTTGGGATTTTCTTCATCGGATCTAGTGCAGGATTGAGAATCATTAAGGAGAGGATGATTAAAATCTTTGAACTGAAGTAGTTTCTTAGTGGTTGTCCAAAGTGATTTATCAGTAGTAGTGAGATTTATGGCCTAGTCCTATGCCGCTTTGATCCTGCTCTGCGTTTTTCTCTTAATAAGATTCGAATGTGCTATGGCAAATTAGTATATAAAATTAACCATTAGAATACAAATATATCAAAATTTCAATTTCTGAAAAAATGTAGTACCGTTTGGGAATCAACGTCTTGATTATTTTTCATATATTTTTTTTGTTATGCTAGAAGACATAATTTAAGAAAATTCTTCTTCAACTTGATATGTTTTCGCTACCAAAAGTTACTTTGTTAAAGGTTTGTTACTTCCGACAGCAATATAAGTATCTTTCTTTTATGGAAGATAAGAGGAGGGGGAAGAGGATTTGGAATAAAAGAGTGGAGAAGGTAATAGGGTAGGGTGGATAATACCCAGGGTGGGTTTCCTCATAGCTTGATAAGTGGATCGCTCTTGAAGATGTTCACATAATAAGCCGAAACACCGCTGAGGTAGAGTTACCTTGTTCTCGCAATATCTGGAATAAGGCCTATCATAACTCCCCCCTTTCATGTCATCTCACATCACGGAAACGATTGAGATTTGTTCCTAAGTTCGTTCTCTTATCAGGCCTATATTTGAAAAATACAAAACTAGAAATTCAGAGGAAATTTTATGTGAAAATGGTGAGATAATACCTTACTCTTTATTATCAAGTTAGATTTATCCTTTGTCAGATAAAAAATAAATTTAGATTGCAGTTGATGTAGAGATCATGACGAACGAAAAAAAAATCTGGTGCGGTCAACACCTGGGTTGTTAAATTCAATTTTTTTTAAATGAACTTAAACTTTAACAAACGTTATAGAATAAAGTTTGAGTTTCAATGGAAACATGTGTTTCAGATAACATAATCTTTTTTTTTTAACTTCATTTATTGATTCGCACCTGTCAGCAGTAATGTGATAACCAGCAAATATGATAAAAAAAATAAAGATATACAATTTGTTTTGAAGCTTTACATTCACTCTGGTAATCCCCTAAGGGGATTGAGAAGAAAAAATTTATATTTAGTATAATTTATTTCTTGACTACCATATTTGTAAGAAGTTCACTTCATAGAGAATTTCGGTTTTTTTTCATTAAAGAACGGTAAAAATAATGAATTTTCCGTTTAATTACATTGTGCATCCAACGTAATACAGAAAGAGAAAAAATCCTTACGCCAGAATACCGCACAACAAAAAAATTCAAACAGATTAATTAATATAAACCTTAAGGTGTCTCAAAGTTTTGACTGAAAGTGTATGTTGGGATTTTGACCTGATATCACTGATCAGTAATACTGAAATGTATATTAATAGAGAAAATTCAAAACATTTATACTTAATTTTTGAAAAGTGCTTCTTCCTTAAAGAAAAAAATTAAAGTCAATACATTTTCATACATATTTTATTTTGGTATAATTAAAAAAAAAATGTTTGAAAACATTTGTAATTATTACATTTTGTTATCATTCACTGATAATTTACAACCCATCGTTACTAATTGCAAAGAAACTAGCATAATATGCCAGTAAATAAGTAAATAACAACTATGTTCATTATTTCGAAACAGTATATGTTTGATGTTGCATAATAGATCAAGGTCCTTGTAAAAAAGCCTCATACTAAATAATGGTTGGAAACACATATAGCTGACAGTTCGTGGCCAACACCTTAGAGCTACGGACAGCAATCAGGAAAGGAAGCAATAAAGAATTGCCAGCGTTCCTGGGCCGCTATTTACCGTTGGAAGCAGTTGTAGAGATTTCTCTAACCCTCTTCACCATAGTGTTTACCTTCCTCTCTTTAAGTCGTTTAAAATTGCTAAGGGCCCTCACACCTCCAATACTGATTGGTCTTTGATGGCCTGGCATTCTTCTTAAATTGAAGTCGTTAAAGATTTAACTGACTGAAAGTTCTTTCTTAATACCCTATTCCTACTTTTGGGATTGGTTTAAAAAAAAAAAAAAAAGTCATTCATTTCTTCCAGCGGCTATCGAAATTGATTTTCATGGCTGTATAAAAACCTTTTCATAGGAAATTCGTCCTACACAACAAGATGAAGTTACTAGAAGGAATTAGTCCGGGTGGAGGTCAGTGAATGAAACACTTAAGTAGTTTTAACCATTTATTTTCTGCCAACGTTTCGACCCTCCATTGTGGGTTATCAACTCCGCCCGTGAGGATTTGGCTACGTACCGGGAACCCACGGCCTGTCCCAAGCCAGGATAAAGGAGGAGGGATCGAGGAGTAACACCTCGTTAATAAACCCTGGTCCAGCTGGCCCGGCTGGTAGTACCTTGTGAGGGCTCCTGTCTAGGGTTACAGGATCGGGTGGTAGGCGCTCGGAGCCGTGGTGAAGGCAGGCCTACTAGGGGATCAGGACCACGAACTCAAACCTGCTAGTGTTGGGCAGCGGCAACGCTAGTATCTCAATGAGGCTGAAGGTGGCATATTGACTGGTTAGGCTCAATGAGAATCAAGGAGTAGAATACATACTGCGAGGGTGGACGCAGCTCTAAAGTCGTGGTGAAGACAATGCGTCTAGAGGGTGAGAACCTTGAACACAAATCTCCCTGTCCTTCAGGTAAAAAGGTTGGGCGAAGGGCTAACTACCCGTCCCCGGAAAAACGTATACTGTTTTGAGACCTCAAAAAGAAATAGCCGGACTGTCTGTAAGGAAACGACCACGGATTTGTCATATGGATCTTTCATTTGCCCAATGGAAATTTTATCTTTACATAGACTGGGTTCGCTTCGGCAACTCCTACAGCAGCTGGACCTTTATAAAATAGACCTGGTCGCTCTACAGGAGGTGAGGTGGAGGGGAAGAGGGATCCTGGAGAAGCGGTCCCACACCATCTACTACAGCTGCCACGATCAGCAGCATATTTCTGGTACTGGGTTTGTGGTCAGGGGAGCAGCCCGAGATCTTGTTATAGGCTTTACTCCAGTTAACCATCGAATCTGTGTTATTAGATTGAGGGGAAAATTCTACAATTACACTGTCCTGAGTTGCTATGCTCCCACTGAGGTAGCCCCAGAAGATGAGAAAGAAGAATTCTACGATCAGCTAGACAGGACTCTGGACAGCTGTCCGAGGAGTGATATTAAGGTCATCATGGGGGACTTCAACGCCAAAATCGGCAAGGAGGAAGTTTTTAGGCCGACCATAGGAAAATATAGCCTCCACTACGAAACAAACGATAATGGACGTATGCTCATTAACTTTTCCGCATCAAAGGACTTGGTTGTGGGAAGCACTCTATTCCCTGGAAAAAGGATTCACAAAGGTACATGGCGCTCTCCGGATGGTAAGACGGTGAATCAGATTGACCACATATTGGTGAGTAGGAGGCACAGATCCAGTTTGATGAGCTGCAGATCATACCGAGGGGCTAATATGGACACCGACCATTACCTGGTAGTGTCCAAAATGAGAGCCAGGATATCAAACGTTAGGAAATCCATGGGAAGGAAGAGAGAGAGAATAGCTACAGCCAGACTAAGAGTGCCGGATGTTAGTGAAGATTACAGTCAGAAGCTTGATGAGGCAATCGTGGAAAATGGTGTACCAGATGGACCTGTGGAAGAACAATGGAATGCGCTCTCGTCCTTAATTAAAAGAGTGGCCCGGGAAACCCTTGGGAATGAGGAACGAAGAGTGCGATCTCAATGGTTTGACGAAGAGTGTGCGATCGCAACAGAAAATAAAAACAAAGCGTACAAAAACATGGTTCAGAAGCGACACACCAGAGGAGCATCCAAGGAGTATTCAGATAGGCGGAGAGATGAAAAAAGGCTTCACCGTAAAAAGAAAAGGGAATGGGAGAGGAAGCAGCTTGAGGAAATAGAGGAGCACAGCAATCTACGAGAATCTAGAACCTTTTATCAAAAGGTTAATAAGAGTAGGGCCGGCTTTAAACCGCGTGTCAAGGCATGCAGAAATGAAGACGGGTCCATGGCCATGGGAAAGGATGAAGTTCTTGCTCGATGGTCCCGTCACTTCGACACTCTTTTAAACGCGGGAGACCGAGAGGAGTGGGAAATACCAGGTGCAAATGATACCGAAACTCCCGACCCACCTACCTTTGATGATATCGAAGAGGCTGTCAAAAGACTCAATAACAATAAGGCTCCAGGTGAGGATGAGATTCCTGCTGAGCTCCTGAAGCATGGTGGAAATGAGTTTATGAGAGCCCTCTACAACGTAATCCTCACAGTCTGGACCGAAGAGAAAATGCCTCAACAGTGGAAGAAAGCCATTATTCATCCACTCCACAAGAAAGGTGATATCCTGGAATGCTCTAATTACCGTGGCATATCGCTTTTACAGTGCGCCTACAAGGTTCTCTCCAACGTCATTTATGGTAAGCTTCTACCATTTGCCGAGAGAAAAATAGGTAAATATCAGGCTGGTTTCAGGGGAGGTAAATCAACAGCGGATCAAATGTTTGGCCTGAGAATGATTCTCGAGAAGTCCCAGGAGTACAGAATGATTACCCATCATCTATTTGTGGACTTCCGGAGTGCTTATGATAGCATAAAAAGGCCGAAGTTGTACGCAGCGTTGGTAGAGCTTGGAGTTCCTCTGAAATTGGTTCGGCTGATCAGGATGACAATGGATGACACATGGTGCACCGTACGCATTCAAACGGACCTCTCTCCACAGTTCGAAACTGCAAAAGGTGTTAGGCAGGGTGATGGCCTCGCCTGTTTGTTGTTCAATTTGGCTTTGGAGAAGGTAGTGCGCGATTCAGGGATACAGACTTCGGACACCATCTTCAATCGGCTGGTCCAAATTCTCGGCTTTGCTGACGACCTGGACATTGTCGCAAGGTCATTTGAGTCCTTGGAAGATGCTTTCCTCAGGTTGGCGGAGGCAGCGAAGGATATGGGGATGCACATCAATCAGGAGAAGACAAATACATGAGAGCTGGGCCGGGAACAGAGACTGCAGACCGACATCCTGTTATAATGGGCCCATTTGCGTTCCAGAGCGTTGACCAATTTGTGTACCTCGGATCAGTGGTAAATTGTGGAAATAGGATCTCCGGGGAAACAAGTCAGCGTCTCCTCAAAGCCAACAGGTGCTATTTTGGCCTCAGAAAGCACCTGAGAAGTGCCTACCTCACCCGTCGCACAAAGTGCCTTTTGTATAAGACCCTCATTAGGCCCGTCTTAATTTATGGATCTGAGACGTGGACCCTCACTGGTAAAGAGGAGAGGGATATCCTCATATTTGAAAGAAAAATATGAGGATATTTGGAAGGAAAAAATAAAAGAAGGATATTTGGGCCAGTTAAGATCGGGGAAAGCTGGAGGCGGAGGACAAACTTGGAGATCTACCGGATCTATGGCGAAGCTGATGTGAAGAGGTTAATCAGCTTAGGAAGACTGCGATGGGCTGGCCACGTAGTACGGATGCCAGACGATGAAATTCCCAAAAAGCTGCTGGATGGGAGGCTCCACCGGACAAGGGGAAGAGGAAGACCTCGGCTTAGATGGGAGGACACCGTTGCCAGGGATGCTCTTCGCCTACTTGACGCCCGCAACTGGCGAGCGGCTGCTCAAGACCGAACCATCTGGCGAAGACTTATTGAGGAGGCCAAGGACCACATCGGTCTGTAGCGCCACGGATGATGATGATGATTGTGGGTTATCATTAGTGCGTATTGTAGGCGAAGGGAAACTCAGTTTCCATTGTCGAACCCATTATGGGTCGAAACGTTGGCAGAAAATAAATGCTTATAAATACTAACTTTTTTCCCACACTGACCGCCACCCAGACCAATTCTATTTAGTAATTCTCAACGGTCAACTAATTATATCACCATGATAAAGTTAACTGCTACATAATGAATTACGGTAACTATAATGATGTTAATATAATAATTTACAGCTATGTTTGGTACTCCATAATCAAAGATGAATTTACGGGAAAATATTTCTTTTTCCTTCCTGAAGCGACATTCGAAAAATGAATAAATAGTTAAGGATTAATTAAAGATACTCAAGAGCTTATAATTATGAATAAATTTAATAAACTAAATAGTTTTCAGTTCTCTGTTTGTTATCAATTTCTGCACTTCTTCTGTGTGACTATCACAGAGAGCTAGATAAATAGTTATATTATTCTCGTATACGAGTACAACATTTTTGTATCGTTGTTTTCTGGCGATAACTAAAGCTAATCGTTCTCGGCGAGGACTTGACTCGGAGAGACCAGTTGTAGTCAGTGCTTTGAATTTTCGATCTTAGTTACTTGAAGATGTCTTCTTTATTATATCCGAAACCCTGAAACTGGGGCATAGATAGGTATAGTTGAAGACCATAGCACCGTTAAACAGGATAGGAATATTAAATAAAATATTAGTATTTTAAAGAAACCACTGAATTTCTAAAGACGACTAGTTAGTGGGACTAATGTCCTGAAGGGGTCTTGTACTTCCTTATTTCGGTGCCTCGTTAAAAAGCTTCATTTGGACTGTTTATGCCTGATCTTAGTTCAGTGCACGAGATTCTGATTGTATGTAAAGGATACAGATTTAACAATAATCTCCCGAGGGCGATTGTAGCGTGTCTAGCCTCTCGTCTCTCCCACCATCTCTCACACGTAGCCGTTCAGAGCTATGACCAACCTTTTTCCAAAATAATTGTAAGTAGGCAGGTCAGATTAAATCTTCTTCAAAATCTTACACCTAGGTAAGTGACCGAATTTAGTTGTATTCTTCTTCCTTTATCATTATATTAGCATGGGCGGACCGCTAGATTGGACCAATCTAACTATAAGATAATATGAGTAGAGAGCAGAGAAATCCATCTGAAATCAACTTTCAGAGACAACACACCAAATAGATCTCTAGTTTCAAGCTCATTCCTTCTACCATGATCTAGTGTAGGGGTGTTTCAATTATCCGAATTCCAATTAACAGAATCATTAATTAGGCGAATCGATCTTAGGGAAAGGAAAATAACTGCGAGGGTGGGATCCAGCAAACAGGAAGAGGATATGCTCCTCCTTTGAAGCAGCACGCCTAACTCAACTTTCAAATGAAGAATATTGTCATACTGTTTTACAAAAGGGACTATTCATTACATGACGTTTTTAGATATATATGATTACAGTGTAAATTTATGTTTGAAATGAAGTAAGAAGTAAACGTGCTCTAATTATAAGTTAAAGATTGGTTATTCTAAACTTGCTAAAGAGTTTAAAAACTAACATATGTGCTCAATACACTCTCAGAAATGTCAATTCTTTTGAAACTGAAATTTTTAATGGCTCCCCTCGTCTAGATGTCTAATAAGGGAGGATTTCAAAACATTCCTCTTCAAAGAGTTCGAAAAAAAAAATATATATTACTAAAACCTTTATAGGTGGAAATAATCAGGAGTCAGTCTTTTCTTCAAATATTTTAATTTTATTTCAATTTAATATTCAAGCTTGTGAGCCATCATCAGAGCATTAATGAGCCTTCATAAGACCTTTATAAAAAATAGTTTTCCGAATTACGCAAAACTTATACATTTGACGAATTTTAAGTACTTTATTGATAGACAATTAAATTTCGAACCGCATGATAGAAAAAATGACCAGTATCAACAAAAGTTTTGTATCAATTTTTTTATTGTGTGAAGTTTCTTTTAAGATTCTTATCTTGCGGTGAGAATTTTTTTTCGTATTTAAAATGATTTTAAGCGATAAAAAAATCCTTTAGCTGAAAAAAAATTAAATTAGAAATTATTTCTGAAACCTAAAAAAGGCGGATTAATGAGGTGGAAGGGTTATTCCAGGTGTGTTGAAAATACTTATTTATGTTACGAAGATGATATGATGAGAGACAACAGTTATGTTTAAAATCTAAAACGTTCTTATTGAATAATTACAAGTGCGGTTATTATATGACTTGCTACTGATATGTTATTGTTCGTTTTAAATAATAACAGTTTAAAGAATTGACAAATAAAAAAAAAATTGATAAAGCTAATCCATACTATGAACCTATGTATTATAATCTAGTACCAAAAATTACATAATGTAATGTAAAATTGAATATTCTCAAGTGAAGCGGTGGGTTGATGGTAGTTTTATTAATTACTGGTAGTACTGCAATGATCCTAGCCCTACCGTTCTATTTGAGACCAGTGACCTCGATCAGGCAAGTGCACTGGAAACGGAAAAGAGAGCCATCTACGAGAAATACATTTCTTTCCTAAAAGAAAAGTTCCGTGAGACATCAGGCGAGAGACAGTTCTCCGTTAGAGGTTTATGGCTTGGATCACGCGTACCGATCCCTAGAAGCACAAGGAGCTTTTTGGAAGACCTGGGTGTCAACATTAAAGATGTAGCGGTGTTGGCGGGAAACGTAATTTTAGACCCTCTGGTGATTATCCACCATCTCCTACTTGGTAACTAAAGAGTAAATTTATTTATATTTTGATTGTATGAGGTGCGCACCATAAGTTTAAATTTTAATTTTGAATGTAGTTAAAGAAAGAAATTAAAAAATAAAATAAAAGGTAAACAACTAAAGAGGAAAAAATAAATTGTAAATATTATATATTTAGTAATTAGAAAAGATTAAGGGGTGGGGGAGAGAGAAGGAAAAAGTACATGTAAAGGCCCAACAGGAATTGATAAGTATGCTGTGCTATGTAAGCTACTCGATGTATTTGGCCAACATGCATTTCTTCACTGTCGTAGCATTTGCTTCATCCGGTAGCGGATGCTTCACTCGCTCGCTCACGATAGCGCTAGCAGCACCGACTTAGGTTACCGGCCGAATATAAGAACATTCTATATTTAATAATATTGTACGGTATATTGCAAATGATTAATAAAATTGTAAATATCTTTGTTCATGGTACTATTATATGAAAATAAATAAACCTGACGAGATACTAGTATGGTAGAAAAACTTTCGCTATTAACAATGTACATTGTGACACGAGTACAGCAAGAGTTACCTCAGCTCATCAGATTAGCTGCCTGCTTCTACCGGGGTGAAGGCATCACCCAAGGTCCTTTTTTTTTTTTTTTTTTTTTTTTTTCCTACCTCACTTTTGAAGGCTATACGGGGTTTCTCCGGCCCGAGGGTTTGGGCAGGGAATAAATACTGAGATAAAAGCCCCCCGCCGACCGAGACTCGAACTTGTGATTATTTTTCTCCAGTTTTTGTTCTCTGTTGCTAGGCAACGCGTGTTGAAAGCAACGTGCGCTAACCTACTCAGATACCCCGCCCCCCCTCCCTAGGTCGGAGTAGCTCTGCTTTCGTATCTTAAATGTGGTCTATTTTTATTTCACATACTGCATCTCCCTCTCTCCTTCTTTCTTACTGTCCCCCTTATAGGATGGGGTGCATGACTTATACCCATGTGCACCTATGAGGAGTCCTATCCGCTGCTGTTGAGCTTCTACCTCACGAGGCATTTTCTACCTGACCATCTGCTAATTGGTAGATGCGTGTTCGCCCCTATCTTGGTAGGATAACCTGGTGCTATGATACGTGATTCTACCACGGCGGGCACTAACCTCCTTCTTACTTTCTCTCTTCATGTTTATGAACACGCATTGTCGAGGCCTTCTTAGCCTTCTTACCATTATAACCATACCTCGACATAATATAACATCTATGTGTTATATTCTAATAAGTTTATGACACATTATTGTAATATTATTTTGTATTCTATGTTGCATGTTATTGTAAAATTATATTATACACTTTGCTATATTATTCTAATATTTCATTCATATTAAAATTTTTCTTTTGCAAATTACAGTAATGTAAATTTATACTGTCCAGTGTCTATGAACACATGAATTCATGTGATTCATTAGATCACACTTTGTTATTGTTATTTGACATAATCATTTCTAATGTTACACTCCCAACTTCATTTATAATATTCGAATGGAGTTCACGTAGGACAGAAAGTGAAAGTTGTATGATACCCGCACCAGATATTTCTTTATGTTTTCAATTTTCACTTGAAAAAGTACACAGGGGAACAAGGTCATTTTACTTTGAGCGGACGGACGAATATAGATAAAAGCGTCATAAATCAAGGTCCGAAAGTTAGAGTTTATATCTCAATAGGGAACCCTCTTCATAAATCTCTGAGAGCGGGGGAAGAGGATTGCCGGCAGCCAGACTTCCATAGCGCTAACAAATTCAAATGGATTTCTACCTGGATTAGGCCCTATTTATACCTCGTTGTAAAAACTTCTCATTATTTTTTCTTTTTCGCAGGAGCCAGCCTTTCTGCTCAAAGCTAATATTTTCGTCTCCTAAACGTTTCTTTATTCAGGATGCCGGCCCAATAAGCCTTCTGATTTGCTATAAACGTTTACTCAAGAAATCATTTGATTGACGCTTTTTCTATATTTGCTTTAAATTACTTCTTTAAATAAACTAATTATAGAAATGACTCCATTGGATTATTGACGAAGTTGCTTACGGTATGAACCAAAATCCTGCATTATTTTCCGTACAACCCAATAGTTATAAATAAAAATAGTGAAATGTTAGTTCCCATTCACACCAAATTTGATATAGCTATGGATTTTTTCAACCTTAGCTGTGTATAAATTTAACTTATCTTGAAAATGAGAATCAGTAAAGGAATGTGTAGTATGTAAAGGAAGTTGTATCTTTTATCATAAGTTAAATGACTCCAGCATCAGCCAGAATGCCAATGTTGGAAAATAATACTTCACTTAATAATAATTTACAATGGTTTAATCAAAAATAAAATTATACGATGAATGAGGATCGCATAAACTAATAACAAAAAGATAGTACAGTATGGCGAGCGACAATTAATAATTCTCTGAAATAATAATAATTATTCACAAAAAAAAAAATAAAAAAAAAAAATAAATAAAAAAAAAAAAAAAAAAAAAAAAATATATATATATATATATATATATATATATATAATTTATTTATTTTCTTTCATAAAAATGTAACTGTTCATAATGAATCATTGTGGCATGTTCATGTAATACGACAATATTCCAAAACTAGAATTCATTTTTAGAGCCAGAAAAATGATGATAGTATTCGGAAGACAATTGTTTCACATAAGATAGAATTAAACTACTAGTACGCTGAAAATAACGAGGTTATAATTCTATTATGAATGTAAATAAACAATTTTGAAGAGATGAATGCATAGTTTGAGTAATTTATATCCAAATATAATATGAAAACAGGAGTAAATAAAATAAAGAGCACAAATCAACGAAATGTAACACTCTCTTTGAAAGACTTCTTGAAAAACTGAATAATGCTATTTGTTTTATTTTATAAAAACAAAGAGACAAAACTAAATTCTATTTAGATTTATTTTTATAAACTAATAAAGGTGAATGAAGCAATTGGTCATTTCTTTGATTGAATAGATAGTGAAAAAATAAATAAAATAATTTCATAGTAACTGAGCGTTACGTAGACGTTTATAATCATTAATTTCAAAACTACCCTAATTGCTACATAAGCATATTTAACAGAGATTAGTTAAATTTGTACTCGATTAAACCAAATCAAACTCGTTTAGGTATGATACCTACGATATCATCCGTTAGAACCTTAAAATAAGTTACATTTTTGGACATTTAATTTTCGGTAAAGCCTGCTAATATGAGTAATATGTTTTGTTAGGCATTATTGTTGGATAAACGGATACCCTGGTCAGATCTGTTCAAAATGACTTGAAAGAATAAACATTCACTTGTAAGACCTATATAATAAATTTAATCCAAATAGAGCAATCTAAGCGACATTTTAACAATTACATTAAGTAACAACACATGCACATGGTTTTTTCACTTCTATGTAAAGTTCTATTTCAATTATTTTTTCTTATTCAATTTAATCAAATATAAATTCTTTGTTCTTATTCAATTATATTTTAATAACCAAAGTGCCTCAGAAAACAATGAAACAACTCCATTAAATAGCGTAAATAATAGTTCTGGTATAACAATTTCTAGTTCTATTCCTCAGCAAATAACTAATTCTCATATCACTAATAGAACGACGTTGACCTCTTTAAGGAGTGTCTCCGCCATACCTGTAAGTAATATGTTTGAACCCCTATCCACTAAAATAGAAGACGAAGATTTCTCGAAAGAAGACGAAAGTTCACAAGCCACCTCCAATAAAAATTAAAGGCGTACAAAATTTCCAGCTCTTTTGCCGTGACATCATTAGTTTAATAGGAGAAAACAATTTTGAATTTATTTCGAATAAAAATATTATTACTTTAAAAACACAAAATAGTGAGCCAGTATACGATATCTAGAGAACAAAGGCTATAGTTTCCACACTTACTAACTAAGAGAAGATAAACCCTATCGATTCGTAATTAGGAATCTTCACAACTCTACACCCCACGAGATGATTAAATATGATGTAGAGAAAAAAGGATTCAACGTCCGTCTCATCACAAATGTTTTACACCCAGGAACTAAAGAACCTCTGCCACTCTTTTTTGTCGACATCGAACCTACTCCGAACTGTGTCGAAGTATACAAAATTACTAATATAGCCTACAAAAAGGTTAAAATTGAGGAACCTCATAAAAGAAGGGAGATCGTACAATGAATGAGGTGCCAACAATACGAACATACCAGAGTCTTTTGCCAACATAAACCAAGATGTGTGAAGTGCGGTCAAGACCATCCCAGTGATGGATGCCTGAAGCCACGAGAAGAGCCCCAGTCTGTGCGTTGTGCGGTGGCGCTCACCCAACGAACTACAAGGGATGCTCCGTACACCTCGAATTACAGAGAAGAAGAAGCCAGGGCGCTTGGAGACGAGAAGTGACAGAAGCCCTGCCTCCCGAAGTGGGAGACAGACTTACTTACCCTCCTCTTGAAACAGAAGAACGTCAGACGGTATGTAATAACCCTACATACAACTACAAAACACCACAATATTCAATTTCTCAAAACACAACACCTCATTACGCAATACCTCAATTGGTAAGACATCAATATTCACCTCCTCAGCACACTACACCCCAACAAACAGCACTTCAATACACTGCCCCTCAGGCTAGCCTTAATAACACATCACCTTATGCACAATCTACCACTCAAGATTTCTCTTCATACTTTAATTCCTTTCTAAATGAATTTAAATCGATGATAAATCCACCCATACTTTGCTCACCACGCTTGTTAATAAATTTATTCCAAATGTCAGCCCTTAATTGTATTACTCAACATTCACTAAAACTCCTCCTCTGGAATGCTAATGGTGCCCTACACCGAAGAAACGAACTTGACGTATACTTGCACGAACATGACATAGACTAGCACTGCTAACCGAAACTCACTTCACGAGGACCATACGATTTTACATACAGGGTATATAGTGCTGATCATCCAAGCTTAGCTGCCCGTGGTGGCTCGGCAGTAGTCGTGATACGAACATTGTATCACTATCCTCTACAAATGACAGCCTTACATGAACTTCAATTATCAGCAATCTCAGTCGAAATTGATCACACAACTATTTATATTGACAGTGCTTATTGTCATCCGAGACAGAGACTTTCACAAGATATACTTACTGACGTATTTACTGTTTTGGGACCTAAATTTTTATGTGGCGGGGACTTTAACGCCAAACATCCTCGTTTTAGCAATAGGACTCAAAACCCTAGAGGAAATGCTCTTCTTAATACATGTCTGAACCTTGACTGTGACTTCATTCTCCCACCAGAACCGACTTACTGGCCGACAGACATTAATCGACAGCCAGAACTACTGGATTTCTTAACCACTTCTAGCCTAAATACTCAACATAATCACATCTCTATTGATAATGACCTTTCATCTGATCATTCTGCTGTTATACTTTCTCTCTCTCTCTCTAGACACATCTTACCTACAACCCACATTCCTACGTTAACTTCTGGACCAATATTAATTAGTGAATTTCATAGTGCCATAAACAATAAAATTAACCCCAATACTAGCTTAAAGACTCAGGAAGACACCAAGATTGCTGTAGATACACTTACTAAGACTATACAAAATGCTGCCTGGCAATCAGCACATAAACCTGATACAGACCATAACAAACAGTATTTACCCCCTGAAATACGGTCACTAATGGTCGAAAAACGACGGGCTCTGAACCAATGCTAACGATCTCGCTATCCTAGTGGCAAACGATTACTTAACCAACTTACTAACAGACAGAGAAAACTTATACAACAATATAAACACGACACTTACAACACACATTTGTGTAACTTACAGATTAGTAACAATACTCTTTGGCAACAAACACGAAAGATACTACATTATCACCATACAAAGAACCCTCGCCGTAAAATTGACAACACATGGGCTAGAAGTGATAAAGAAAAGGCAGACCTATTTGCCGCACATCATACGGATATATTTCATCCACATGATGACTTGCTAGACCAACAGCACTGCTCAGACATCCAACAAATTCTCACTTATTCTCTTCCTCTTTCTTTAACTCCTCCAGCTATTACTCCTTCGGACGTAAAATTTTGCATTAAACACTTACCTCATAGAATTTTTCCTGGTTTTGACCTTATCACACCTAAAATCGTACGACTTTTTCCTAAGAAAGCCTTAATCTTCCTGACATCTATTTATAATTCTATCCTCCGACTTACTTACTTTCCTCTAGTATGGAAGTTTTCAATTATAAAAGATGATTCCAAAGCCAAACAAACCGTTAGACCAAGTCACTTCATATAGACCAAATAGTTTATTAACGTTATTTTCCAAAATGTTTGAAAAAATATTATTAAAGCGATTATATCCTTTCTTAGAGTCCAAGTCCGTAATTCCTAACCACCAATTTGGCTTTAGACCTGCACATTCGACCATACAACAATGCTATACAGTTGTTGATTCAATTGCTGTGGCATTAGAAAAAAAAGAATTTTGTACAACAAAATTTTTAGACGTCGAACAGGCATTTGATAAGGTGTGGCATGATGGCCTCCTCAGTAAAATCAAATACATTTTACCACATACATATTATTTAATAATTAGATCGTATCTTGAGAATAGGTTTTTCGTGGTCAACCAAGATGGCAAACATTCCGACTACTGTCGAGTTGGTGCGGGAGTTCCGCAAGGCAGCATTTTGGGTCCAGTTCTATACTATATACACTGCTGACATACCACAAACACCCTACACATTACTTACAACATACACAGGCGACACCGTAATACTCTCAACAAGTAATGATTCGACAATCTTACACTCAAACAATGTTCAAACACATTTAAATTTACTTCAAGATTGCCTTGATAAATGGCGTGTTAAAATAAACATACAGAAATCAAGTCAAGTAACATTCACGCTTAGCCATTCTGATTGTCCTCCACTAACACTTTATAATGCTCAGTTACCCAAACAAACAGAAACAAAATACGTAGGACAATGGCTAGACGCCTGACATGGAAATCACACGTAACTACTTAAAAAAAAAGACAGAATCATCGCCTATCAATACTTAGAAGACTTCTTCACCATAAAAACAAATAATCACTAAGCAACAAAATCCTCATATACATGTTGTTGTTGGTTAGGGCTTAATGGCACAAAACCCTAAGGTCATCAGTGCCCTGTTTTCTATTTTTTTGTTTCCTATTTTAAGTATTTTCAATAAATACACACAATATTTCATGTACATATACACACACACATACATACATATATATACATGCATACAATATACATATATATACACGTACATACTAATATATACACATACACACACATACATACATACATATACACATACACACACACACACACACATATAGATATATACACACACATCTACGTACACACGCACATAAGCACATACACTTATATACATATATTCACATATAGACATACACGTACATACATACATATAAACACACGCATACATATACAAACAAATACACATATAAACATATACACTTTTTTTTTTTTTTTTTTTCCCCTTTAATCTTTTTGTTTTTCTTTGTTACTCGAAATATCGATATATATTAGAAACGAAATGTGATTTGCAGATATAGTAATATTGAGAGGAATACTATTTCTAGAGAATGATTTTAAATTTTTGTGAGAATGTTGTTTTCCTTTAAAAACGAGATGACGGATTTAATCGTGTCTTCATTGTCACCGAGAGCCTCGGTTATGTTGCTCGGGAGGCCTAATCGGGCTAGTCTCGAAGTGTAGAAGGAACATTCCTGAAAGAGGTGCTGTACTGTTAAAAGGCTATCGCAATATTGACATCTCGGAGGGGACTGTTTCGTTATGTTATGTATGTGGGTAAGGTTCGTATGTCCTATTCTGAGTCGGTTAGAACGACTTCCTCCCTTCGGTTTGGTCGACTTGATGTGGCCCAGGATTTTTACAGATTTTTTGATGGTTTTTAATTTACTGTGTGGACTTTCATCCCACATGGCCTGCCACGCATCTAAAAGATCTCTTTTTAATGGGAGGATTGCTTCCTGTGGTGTCAATATCGCAGCGCCGCGACCCGGGAGGGCAAGTGCCTGTTTTGCAGCTTTGTCCGCGAGCTCGTTTCCCTTTATCCCCATATGACTGGGCACCCAGACGAATTTTACTGATTTGTTAGAATTTGTCAACATTTTTTAAATATGAATGAATTTTTAGAGCGATGGGAGATTTGGGATACATACTATTTAGTGATTTTAGTGAGCTTAATGAATCGGTAATTATTGCTATATTGTTGTTGTTTACTGACATGGAGAAGTGGAGTGCTGAAGCTATTGCATGAAGTTCGGCTGTAAATACGGTACATAGAGAATGGAGTTTTATCTTGTGCGTGGAGTTGTTTGTGACGAAGGAGCAAGCAAGGGAATTCTCGTTTCTAGAGCCATCGGTATAGATTACGAACGGATCTGAAATACTGTGGAGAAGATGTGAAAATTGGATTTGATAGTCGGTGGGAGATGTATTTGCTTTCGGTAATCGGGTTAAGCGGAGAACTATGTTAGGAGGCGAAAGAGTCCATGGAGGAGTTGAAACGTCCTGTCTATAGATAGGTGTTTTTTCGAGGGTTGAAATTACAAATTTGATTCTTACGGCTAAAGGAAGTGTAGCGTTTGGTTTACTTGCAAAGGCTTTTGTGAATTTAGGTTTGTAAATGTATCTATAGGTTGGGTGGTCTGGATATAGCAGTAGCTTGGAGACATAGTTTAATTGCAAGTTTTTTCCTTCTGAACAAAAGAGGAGGTATTCCCGCTTCTGAGCATAGACTAAGAATAGGACTGGTTCGAAACGCCCCTGTTGCTATACGTATCCCAGCATGGTGTACGGCATCAATTTTATTTAGAATTAAAAGTCGAGCGGAACCATAGACAAAGCTACCATAGTCTAATTTTGTGCATATGAAAGAACAGTATAACTTTAGTAGGGTTGTTCTATCAGATCCCCAGGACGTTCCACTTAGATATCTAAGTATTATTAACCGTTTAGTGGTAACTGTTTTTAAAGAAGATATATGTGGTTGCCAGGTTAGTCTCCGATCAAATATTAAGCCCAGAAACCTATGTGTATTCGTATATGGTATAAGAGAGTTCCCCAGACGGAATTCGGGAGAAGGTTGTGTATTTCTTTTGCGGGAAAAATGAAGACATTTAGATTTTTCGGCAGAAAATTGAAGGCCTACGGATAGTGACCACTGGTATAATCTGTTGATGGCATCTTGTAATTTGCATTTGATATCGTCGATGCTTCCAGATCTATAAATTATGGCTAGGTCATCTGCAAACAATAACGGTTTGACACCTCTCGGTAGGTTCAGTCCAAGATCGTTTATTGCAAGGCAGAACAATATCGGGCTAAGGACGCAACCCTGAGGGACCCCGATGTTCTGCTTACGGTTTCCAGATAGTTTACAGCCTATTTTTACTCTGAATTGTCGATTTGAAAGGAATCCTTTGATATAGGAAAATACAGAACCCTTAATTCCTATGGACGATAGTTTCTGCAGAATTATTTTATGGTCGATGCTATCAAATGCTTGTTTTAAGTCGAAGAATATTGCAACCATTTGTTGGGAATTAATGAAGGAATATTGCGCTCCAGCTTCCAAAGTAACCAAATGATCCATTGTACACCTTCCCTGACGGAAACCAGATTGGAAAGGTTGCAACAGATTGTTAGTTTCTATGAGCCATCTTAACCGTTTGCTGACCATGCGCTCCATTACTTAAGCAGCTGGTTAGAAATATCGGGCGGTAGCTACTAGGATCTCTTTTATCCTTTCCAGTTTTCAGAATGGGAATTACAATCGAGTTGCGCCAAGCTTGTGGGAGGAGTCCAGTAGTCCAGAGATGATTGTAAAATTCGAGTAGCCATGTTTTAGTTTCGACCGGAAGGTTTTTGATCATATCATAGTGCACCCAGTCTGGTCCGGGCGTTGATCCTTTTACGCTATTGAGGGTTTCGTTAAGTTCCCACATTGAGAAGGGAATATTGTAAAATTCTGTTTCAAGATGTTTTTCGTTGTCTATTATTTTTTCCTTAGATATGGTACTGTCATTCATAGTGTTGTATATTCCGTCATAGAAATCGGCAAAGATGTTGGAAACAGTTAACGGGTCGTCTGTTAGTTGGCCATTGTCCAAGATAGTGGGGTTTGAAAAAGATTTATTGTTTGAAATTTTGCGGATCTTATTCCATATTTCATTCACGGGTGTAGAGGCGTTGATAGAACTTGAAAACTTTTTCCAAGATTCTTGTTTACACGAATTAAACAATTTTCTACAAATCGCCCGTTGTTTTTTATATTCGATCATGTTTTCCGTCGTCATGTGCCTTTGGAATTTTTTTAATGCTCTTCGCCGTTGTTTTATGGCCTTTTTACAATCCTCATTGAACCAAGGGACTAATGGTCTTTTAGGTGTTCCCGAGGTAGTGGGATGGATGCCCTGGCTGCTTCAATAATTATGTTTGTAATGGTCTCACATCCTGTCTCTATATTTATTTCGGTTGGAGGTATTAAGGGTGGCGAGGCAAGAGTTTTGAAGTTAGTCCAGTCTGCCTTATTTAAAATCCACTTAGGTTGAGCATGAGCGGATTTCATTTTGTTAAACTTAATACGAAGTGGGAAGTGGTCACTACCGTGCAGGTCAGGTAGAACTGTCCATTCTATTAAGTTGTATAAGGATGGGGAGCAGAGGGATAAATCTATTGCGGAGTATGTTCCATAGCTTGAACTAAGAAATGTATTTTCGCCAGTGTTGAGTAGTAGTAAGTTCGAGAAGTCCAGAAAGTTTTCAATAATTTTACCGCGAGTGTTAATTTCTCGAGAGCCCCATAAAGAATTTTTTCCGTTCATGTCACCAATGAAAAGTACAGGTTGAGGAAGTTGATTAAAAAGGTCTATTAAGTGATGAGTAGTTATTGTACGGTCCTGCGGTAGGTATACATTACAGACAGTAAAGGTGAATGTTTGGTGAATTTTAACGGCTACAGCCTGTAACGGGGAGTTTATTGGGACAAGTTCGGAATAAAGATTATTTTTCACCGCAATTAAGACTCCGTGTTGATTATGGTTTTTGTATTTGGACTATCTTTTCGATATAAATCATAATTTTTAATATTGATAGTAGCAGTAGTTTTAAGGTGAGTCTCTTGAATAGCTAGGCAAAACGGATCTGTTTCGTTTATAAGTATTTTTAAATCGTTTAAGTGAGTTTTTAAACCGTTACAATTCCATTGTAGAAGATTCATGATGGACAGATTATAAAAATTAGGTTTAGCAAAAAATCAAATTAAAAGTGAAACTATAAAAGAAATCAAAAACAGATAGATAGTTAAACGATAGTAATATAAACAAAGTTATATTTTAATCAATTTGCATGGTACTTTTCCTAGGAGATTTATTCCTAGATCTGCTTCTTGTTCGCTTATCTTTCACAACTGTCCACTCTCCATGTTCTTGACGATGAACGAGGAGAGGGTCAACTGGTTTTTCCGAAGATGTAGTCGGAATTACGGAAGACTGACAGGTGATTTTCCTTGCTTCCGTAGAATTGGCTGAATTTTCAGCCGAGGGTAGAGGAGTTAGGAAGGGTTTTGAAATATGAGGGAAAGAATTAGAGGGAATAGGGAAAAAGGGCAGGAGTGGTAGGAGGAAGGGATGGTGGGGGTAGGGAGTGGGAGGAGCCATGGTGGGGGTACCGCTTTGTTCATTAGCTGCCCCGCTACCAACTGTGAGGGTATCACTCGATGAAGCCTTTACTTCTAACGGTTTCACGAAAATAGATTTATCATTTAAATCATCTGTATCGGTCTGTACACTAACACTAACGGTTTGTTTGTTTTTTACAATGCTAGAAAATGAAACTGTAGTCGTTAAAGGATGTAATTGTTCATACTTCTTTTTAGCCGCTAAAAAGTTCATCCGTTATCCATGTTTTCACTGAATAAAAAATTCTTTTTTTTGTCGACAAATATTGCAATGTTCGAAAAAAAATTTCTGATTGGCCTAAAAAAGGGTTACAATTAGGAACTCTAAAGAAGGAATCGTAAATGTAATCCAACAATACGACATACCAGGCCTTTTGCACCATAAAAATTTGTAATCGTCAAGCCTCAATGACAAGAAACCCACGAGGAGCTTTGATTTGAGTGGCGCATCACGCACGTAATAAAAGCTACTTAACCTCGAATTGACGAAAAAAAACAGGCGTTAGCGAGAAGTTAGGCTTCCAGATTACTTAGAATGGGGTGAACAGATTCTTACTTACCTCATTGTAACAAAGAACAATATATAATCCTAGCTACATTTTAACACACACTATCAATTCTACCAGCACCTTTAGCTACTCTCAATTTAAAGACATCAATATTCATCTCAGCACATAAACCTTAACATAAACATGTTCTCAATACACCATGTACACGACTCCTCAAACATAAACAAAATACAGAAAGTTCATTAAATTAACTATAAACACTTCAAGTACGATTATGTTGACCTTCTTATAAACTTCTAACACAACCACAATGGGCCCATCTATTTCAAGCCTTATTTAACATCATTATGCACAATCACCAACTAAATTTTTTATACTTTAATCTTTCTAAAGAAAATAGATGATAAATCTATTTTTAAAATTCTAAATATTCCCCTTATTGATTCACTCAAATTCATAAACTCTCTTAATGCTATGTTAACGAAAAACGAATTGATTATTGGTTAACAGCATTATTTTCAAAAGTTTCTACATTATATCTGTCATGCTTAGTTGTCGTTTCGGAAGGAGGCGAATTTCCATTTTCCCTACAAACATAAAACAGTAAGAATATAAAAAACAAAACCATAAATATTTCTAAGTTAAATAGATAAATTTTTTTAATTAATAAACGATACGGCAGATCGTAAAATGACTAAAGGCAACCTATTTCGCTTTGTGTATTCAATCCTCCGATGACTTGCTAAACCAACAGCACAGCTCCACATCCAACACAATTCTCACTTATCTCTTTCTTTTAAACTCCTCATGCTATGTTAGTCTTCGCACGAAAACCCATTGCAGTAAATCAATTCTCATAAATTTCTCCTGTTTTCCTTATCACACCTTTGTACGAACCCCTAAGAAAGCATTAACAACATCAAAACACCTCACACTTACCCTCAGTATCGGAAGTTCAATTATAAAGATATACAAAGCCAATTTAAACGTAGACCAAGTCTCTAAGACCAAACTTACTGTTATTCAAAATTCTGAACTATTATTAACGAAAACCCTCAAGGAGTCCAACGTCCGTAATTACCTACCACAATTCTTTAGCCCGCACATTCGACCTTTCACTGAAGAGGTTGTTCTTGCTAGCGATTAGAAAAAAAGAAGTTTTGTAATGCAAAAGTTTAAACGTCTAAAGTCATTTATAAGTTATTGTGGTCTCATAAATAAATACATTAACATCATATGTATGTAATAATTATTACTGAATGTTTTCGCGGGCAACAAGTGCAACATTCCTTACGTCAGTTGTGCAATCCCAAACATGCATTTTTCAGTATTTATATTAATGTACTTATCACAACCGAATTATTAACATAAACACCTAATTCGTTGTCTATCGCTCCTTACACTAAAAATGTTCAAACTACATTTAATTTATTCAGGTTGGCTATACAATGCGAGTTAAACCTAACTACAGATCAGTAAATTGAAATTGAACACTGATGACTCACAACACTTTTTGCCACATTACCCAAAAAACAAAACAAATTACGTTAGGACAATGGTTTGGCTGACATGGAAGTAAGTAACTACTTAAAAATGACTGAATCATCGCCTATCAATCTAAAGATTTCACCATCATCACTAACGCAACATCATTTATCACTGTATTGACTCTTGGTCGGTCTCTTTGGCTCTGCCAACAATCACCTTGCTACTTCAATCTAAATCTCCTATACTACTGTCCCTTTACTACCTAATCATTACAAAATAATAAAGTGGATTTTAACAAGATATTCTAATACCCTAAGGCGGCATCAGAAACCCTAATCTAGTTGACCTTACTGCCTCCAGGTAAGGAGGAGGAGGTCTTGGATAATCAGGTAATCTGGTACCTTCATTTTTGCCCGTAGATTATTATTTATGTAATTTTGTATTTAAATGATTAAATAATGTATATTGAATACCCCGAGTATTTTCAACACATAGAAATGTAGTAATATCGTTCATATCTAGGTATACTGGGAATTTATTTGTTAGTATTTCTTCTGGTGTAGTCAGAACGTGTAGTTTCGAAGAGAAAACATATTCGAAATTTGTCATGATGGCAATACTGATCCTTGTTAAATATTTCGAATGCAGATAAGTGTGGGTTAACATATTTTAAATATTTAAATTGAAATACCTAAAATTCTATGGATGAAAAAAAAACAAACCGCCCTCCCACTATCTAATTAAGAATAAAATACTAGATTGATTTCCGGTCGATCACTGCAATCCATTTCTCTATTTTTGATTCAAATCCTTGCCTCAAGTGTATTAATAATAAAAGTATTTTGTTATTACTTCGTGGTGATTGAAGGGGCTTCTCTAAGAGGGACTGATCCGCTTTACATTGTTGAGCGTCAACATGTCTTGCTTGACATTGCAGCTGTTAACATCTTCCATCGACGTTATCTCCATTTGCTTATGAATCGCCTTTTTGTATATGTAATACTACTGTAAAATCTTCTCTAAATTTACTAGTCAAGTAAAAAATAAAGGGTGCAGACATGCCAAGGGACATTACTTCTACTTCGGATTTCGATATTACAGCATTTAAAGGTGTACTTATATATTATAAAAAGATAATTATGAGTGCACTTTATTTTGTATTTATTCATTATACGTCCATTTTATGCTTCTGTGGCGAAAATACTATGTACAGTGGGAGTCCTAAATTTTGCCTATCCACGTTTAATTATAATACGGATCTATAACGAGTACCTGATGCCGCACAGGCTTGGGTCACCATTCACTGAAGATCGTATAACCAAAAATATTTTACCCCCTTTAAGAAATCATCGGGCCATCTTTGTGTTTGAATCCAGCGCACTTAATCAAATCGATCGCTAAATAAAAATTCAATCATCTTCTCTCTTCCTCCAGATTTCCAGAAGGAAGTAATTTAGTGAGCTATGTAAGAAGTTACAACTTTACAAACTATGTGAACCACGTGACTGTAATTATTTGCTGCAATTATATTTGTTTACTCTAACCATAATTCAAATAAGTGTAATTAGAGAAACAATGACTTCCTAAATGAATCCCAACTATATTTCTCTATCCAAACATCCGTTAGCGAGTCGAGACTTTCCAATCATTACAAATACTTGATGAGAATTAGATATTATTACATCTGTCTCAACTTGCTGTTATTATATGAATTGATCTTGCGCATTATATTGAAGTAACATTATTTCCTAATAAATTATTTTGTCTATAATTTAAATTATCCAAAGCCAAAACTTGTGCATTAGCTAGCCTTTTATCCTGTAAGCTTGTGGCTGCTCTAGCTAGTCTATATTTAATCTATAGTTAATTTGGACTTTGCATTTACTAGTTTTCCCAACCTTATCTCATCTTATAGGCTATTTCTTGGGTTTGGGATAGGGAGATGATGAGTTAAAAGGCTCTCGGAACGAGACGTTAAGTAGTAATTATTTTATTGTATGTTTCTTGTCCTCTGGTTACTGGGCAGCGATTGTAATAACGCGCGTTAATCCACTCAGCCACGACGCCCCTAAAAATGTCTCTGCTTATTTACTTTAATTTTTTTTCAATATAATCGATTCCTTTATAATGTAGCATACAAAAAAATTACTCCCCCTCAAAATCATTGGCAGACGTTTGATGATAGTTATTATTGTAATACTGCTGAAAGTGCTATTCCGTTAAAAATTTAATTTCCTATGAAAGAAAAAGAGAGAAAGAAGCATTGAAACGGGTTAAGAAATAGCAATGGTGACAGACCTTCCTTTGATTAATTTACTGATTTTCATATTAGTTTATTGCTAATATAAACAGCTATATAAACTGTTATGCCCTAATATTAATAATAATAAACCATTGCGTAAACATTTAATTAATTTTCTTTAGTAATTAAGTAACCATCTTTAGTAGTAATAACCATTCATAAACATAAAATTAAATGAATTTTTGTTATAAACTAAATAAGAAAACAGATTGAATATTTTTCCAGGTTTACTTTTTTATTGGAAGTGAGGATAGTAATATTGACTTATAATGTACCTTTTTAAGGATAAACATTTTAACATATATAATGTAAACATGAAGAGTGACGAAAAACGTAAACTTAAGCGATTTTCGTAGATAATAATTACAATTGCTATGGTACCAAATATCAATCTGTAACAAATGTTTTAATCGGACTCAATTTTATTACTTTTTTCATCCTTAAGTTTATAATAATTAGAGATTGATTTTATGTTATGAAGATAAATATAATGTAACAAATTTTAGTGACTTGAGAATCATTTGATTTTTTAATGCATATTTTGGTCGTTATGCATGGATGTGATTCTATTTACTTTCAAGAGCATCTGTAGCCAGTAGTTTTCTGATTTTCTAAAGCTGATTCATATTCAGAGGTATCGGTGGTATACGTGACCCGCTGCGGCAAGAAGGTCTCTACTCTAAGAAGGTAGGTAGGTCTTCTATTTGCCACAAGGTATTATCAAACTAAATGTATAATATAGTTAATCTTAAAAAGCATAATTTAATTAAGTCTTGAACATTTTTGTTCGTAACATTCAGCGCCCTATAACAAGGACGGTTAGAAAGGGAAAATGATGGAACTCATACGTTTCATACCTAATAAGAAGTGTAGGATAAGCTGAGGCTTAACTGGTTCGATACATTCGATTTCGCTTTAAGTATTTTAATAAGATGAGGAAAACTCTTGAAATGTTGTAATGTTTGATAAGTTATTATTCTACAACTGACTAGATCTTGTCCAGTAAATTATAAGCTACAGTACTAATCTGATAGATGAATTAATTGTATTTCATAATTTTAGTTTTATAACGAATGGCCCCTATTTCATACGAGGCAATTTAAAGGTTGAGTCAGTATCGCTAATTAAGAGTTTATCACTTTGGGGTAAAGAGATAATCGTGACGATAAGTGCACATATCAAGAAAATATTATGTTCATTATATAACGCCTATACATTGTTATATTAAATCATCGGCAGAAATTAGAAACATTGATCGGTCAAAAAATCATGATCGTTCCAGTTTATTTGTTTGTTACGTTAAACGGTACCTATTTTATTCGGCTCATTACAATTTTATTTTCAAATAAACTTTTTCTAAATAAATTTTAAAAGTTTAATCTAGTTTCCATGGGAGTCCTTAGTTTAAAGTAGAACGCATCTGTTGATCTAAAAGTATAAGCATCTGTTGATTCTTGTAATAATGGGGAAGTAGAAATAATTAATAACAATGTTAGTTTATGAATTTATAACAACTTTCCGTTTATTTTAACAACTTCTTTGTTGCCTTTTGATATTGTCAATTATTGTTTCTTATTGTGTACTATGTTATGTTTCTTTATAATTGCTTATTATGTAATTCAACCACGTATTTACATGCCTTAATTTTATATCTTGTATATATCAAATTGAAATCTTTTGGTTTAGTTAATTACTGTGTACTGTTTCTTAAAATTGTTTTTTTGTATTAATTAGGTATTATATAATTCAATTTTGTATTAGCATGGCTTAAATTTTATATCTTTTATATATGTATTGTTATGTATTGAGAATACTAAGGGAATAAGTTCAGTATTAAATAAGTTTGAAATTAGTCAAGTAAAGGTTTATAACCCTTTGTCGGTAAAAGTTAAAAGGATTGGACATCCCCCCCCATGAGATTTCCCATGGACAGCGTGATACCCCAAGAACATTCTAGACCCCAGCCGCTAGGCTGGACAAAGACTGGACTGGGCACTCCCATATCAGCCCTGCCTTCCTTTGAAGAATAAAAGATCGGCAAATTCCAAAATATGGGACTTTTTTGGGAAAGAAGAGGGGATAGAAGTGACGATGGTGTTCGATCCACAAGAAGAGGCAGTGGAAGTGGAGTGAGAGACAAGACGGGTACTACCATCGAGAACAGCAGTTGAGTCGAGCCACGAAAGAGTCAGAGATCGAAAAGAAGTCCGTCGGAGACCAGAGAGCAGAGCCGAGTCGCTGGGGTACGAAACTTAGTAATGACCAATTCCACCATCTTCGGTAGCTGTGTTTTTAAGGTAACCTTTTAATGTTATATTGTATGGCAAAGATAATAACCACGAACCCCTCAGTATTCTCAATCATAGGTCTGGAAATTGTGTAAATAGAGTGTAAGCCTGAAATCTATGTCATAGTTACATTTAATAATAATTGCTCTAATTTAAATCTGTTAGTAATTTGATCTTCCCCTGCATGCCACTCATTGGAATTGATAAACACGAAACCTTTGGAAAGGAAATCCGATGGTTCCGAAAGGTATAATATATAATTTAATTAAATAGATTAATTACTGATTTAAAGTTACCGCTGCCTTAGAAAAGCAGCCGGTTATAAACATAGCAGTATATGTTTTCCTTATAGCTTAGTCAATTGAGACGTTGATTTCCAAAAGGTACTAAAGGACATTTTTTACAAAATTGATATTTTTACATATTCATATTCTCCTCATTTAGTTTTATCAAAATCTTAAATTTGATTGTATCTAATGAACACTCATGTCCTTTAATAACGTGATTTAGAAATGCTATTAATTTCTTAAAATACTAATTACACATTTATTCTCATTCCAAATCATACCAGAACATTAAATTCCATAACTTTAATTTGGTTTTATTAATATAGTAAAGAAACAATTATAGATTTTAATGCCAAAAGAATCAAATTAAATGGTTTAATAATATAATAATGAGAGATTTTTGCGCTTCCTGTAAAATTTCCCAGAATGAATATAGTACCTTTTGGAAGTCAACGTCTCAATTACCGCTTCATACTGTGTTACTGTTTCTTTGTAATTGTATTTTTATATTCCTTAAGTATTATATTGTTTCCTACTGTGTAGTGTGTTACTGTTTCATTATAATTTTTTTTTTATATTATTTAAGTATTGTATTGTATCTTACTCTTTTTTTATTGTACTTTTATTAAATTGCCGCAGGTGAACTCCTTTCCCACACACAGGCTCGCCTTAGTGGGATAATGACTTCTACTTGCACTGTAAAATGTCTGTATTTTTATTTAAATAAAGAAGTTAAACAAAAAAAAAACAACTGATATGGTAGTACTATTTAAAAAAAATCGTTAGTACTATATGGAAGAATATAATCCGTGCGATACTTTATGGGACCAATAACGAATAACTGTTTCCTCCTATATCAGAATTTTCCAAACAACACATGTTCGTAAGTTTATAGCGCATAACGTCTCGCTATTGTGTTGTACGATAAACTCTCTCTTACATTTATTGTAATACTAACTTATCTAAAATCATCATTTTTGATGACTTGGCTACAGAAAATTTACTTTAATCTCCTAAAGAAAAACTAAATTGCAATGTATTTTACTCATAAACCTTATAGGAAAAGCGCCCTAAATGATTGTAAAAACCATATAAAAATTCATCAAGTGGTTTAGAAGGAGTTCGCGGAAACCATGAATCGCGATATCATTTTATTTATAGAGAGGTTTTTCCCTTTGCCCGTTTTGAGATATTTCAGGGTAAACATCAACAAAGTGGATTTTTATCGTGTTCGAAAATTCATAATAAAAAATGACCATGTTTATTACCACGAATCAGTCAGGAAGTGTTTTATTCGCGGCTTTATATTCAGGAAAAAAAAATTGAAAATAAAAAAGTTGAACTTAAAAATAATTAAAATTGGACAATTTAGAATGGATTGACCCATATGTATGTGTCTGTGTTTTCGTAGAATAATTTACTATAAATTTACTATCTTTTGGAAAATTTGTTCTTAATGATTCATGTAAACAAAAATACAATAAAACAAACGGAGAGCTGAAGTGTGTACGCGCTATGTGAAATCTAGCCCAAAAACGAATATAAATAGCCAATAAAGACAAGTGTACAATAAATGTTACATAATTAATTTAAAAGGCACGTGTCCGTTAACAGTAAATACGTTATGAACTTGGAAAAATAAATAATGAACCAATAAATTTTTAAAACCTTTTCCTCTGAAAAATTAAAATAATAAATATTTATACAATAATTCGCCAGATTAACCAGCTAAAATCAGCCGTACCATAAATATCTAAAAAACAAATACAATGCCAAAAGAATATGGCCAAATTATTTTAAAAGGTATTATTTTAATTAAACTAATTATTTTCCAATAAATAAAATGGAGCATCTGAGTCAAGATATAAGAAACGTTGCAACTGAAATAAAAAAATATTACATTTAAAATGGATAAAGATTACTTTTCCTTGGAAAAAGTTATATATGAAATGAAAAAACGGTTACGTTTAAATACAGGCTTATGTAGATAACCGACTCAATATAGAAGAAATTGTCTTTTGAAGGTTTCAATCATGAAGATAAATATTTGCTGTGATAAGGGTTCATAAAATTTCAGATTAAAATTTAAAGTATATGTCGTAGTAGAATAAATCGAATGTATTGTATTAAGGTCAGTGAAAGTAACGTCTATTAAGTGCTATTGGATATTATTATCATTTATCATATTTATTATTTGAGCTTTTAGTGTAAAAAGACTAAAGAGCTCATGATAATCATTTTATGTCCCAAGTTGAGATTCGATTACTTGAATACAACTTCCAAAAAGGGATGATTAAGATGAATGAATATCGATTGTAAAGAAGATTACCTTAATATCATAAAAGAGTTATTTTAAAAATAGATAAAAACCGGTGTCGTGAAATAATATATTTATGAATCATTTTTGTGGAATATGAATTTATGGACAGATAAAATTTCAACTATATATAACTTACTATAATTTATTTTCCTTTATAATATATTAATATTATCAGTCATTAAATTTTAATATTAAATATAATTTTACTAAATACTTTCTGTCAAGGATTTTATAAACTTAATTGATTTGATAGCATTTATTTTAAATTTAATTACAAACTCAATATTAAATAAATAATAAAATTAAGTAGCTAGGAAAAATATTTTGTTTCAATAAACTGGAAAATCTAATTTTCCTTTCTATATTCAATAAACCAATTCGGTGAAAAAGTTGTTTAGAGAAAAGAGGAAAATAAGCATTAAAAGACAAGGTTTTGAAATAGAAGCCTTTCGAGACGGAACCTGTGGAAATATCGTTCACTTGTAAATGTATATAGAAAAAAACTATTGTAGTTTAATACTTATTGCCCCAGAGTAGATAGTATTATTTCTCAAAAAATGAAAAAAAAAAAATATTGAAGGGCATTTGTTCAACTATGTCTGTAGTATTATTTTCTGTTGACTACCAGTTTGTTCGTTTGATTGTAGATTGGATCTGTACGTATTTGTGCAATTTTTTAAATTAAAGAAAAAGAAATTTATTCCAACCGTGTTACCCATCAATTTAAAACTCCCGGCTCTAATAGAACAACTTTCCAGAAGGGCTGCAGATTCGATTTAAACAGTGATAGAGGAATTTTCCTATTAGCACCATCTATAATAGAACGTGGTGTGGAGACTGTTTCTGTTCAAAGAAGAAATTGTGTGTGTATCTTTAGTGAAGCCATTAATTTAAAAAAAAAAAATACACACACATCACTGTTAAAAATCCATTCCAATAATTTATCAAATTAAAAAAGATGGATAACAACTGTATGCCTCCAACGCGCAATTATTCAAATTAAAAAAGTAAACTCGGTTACTACATATAATACACATGACCCGTGGTTTCTCCAGAAGATTTTTTAAATCCCTCTGGGTGTGTGAGACCCCCCGTCAGACTAATGGAGGCAACACAAAACCACCGGATGTACGAGTAATGACTTTAATCTGTATTATTGATTTTAGATAATGTTGTGGTCTTCTAAGATTTCGAGATTGGTTTTCGTAGTTCATCAGATCTGATCAACGATCTTTTGATCTTATACAACTGATTTTTTTTTTTATATTCTCAATTTATGATAAAATCATAATACCGTCTTGATTTTAGCCTTGTATCAAGAAACATTTTACGATTTATCATAAAGGTATTTAATTAATTTTATCTCGTGGTGATGAAGATCATCTCTGATCTGATAACAAGCTTTAGCTAATCTTAAGTCTACCTTAAAACACTATTTTACAATCGCTCAGGAGTTAGTGGAACTGAAGGACTATTATAAGTGGTTTAACCACAACTTCTAATAAATAATAAAATTCTATTCTTCTTAACACATTTAACCATTTTTCGTTAGTAAACAATAATACAATTTTATGGTTCTTTAGAAGTTGCAGCAAACCCACCGGTGAATATTCTTTCATTTGCACTATATCCAGATCGGTGGCAAAATAGTGATGTGAGGTAGACCTAAAATCAAATTATGGGTACTCTTAAGACAGAGGTGATCCTAATCAACACCTGACAGAAGTAATTAATTTCGTGCAAATTTTGTTACACTAACAAGAATTGTAGGACCCCACCGTTTTTGAGATATAATTACAATTCAAAAAGTTGTAATTGTAATAATATGCATACGTTTCCATGCCACCTATGAGGTAGTGTACTTAGTGCGTTATTTTTAACGTGGTTTCCTCAGTAGGCCTATTTTTCAGTCAGTTGTGATACTGTTTAATTCAAAACTATTGTAAACTAATGGATATTAGCAGAGATTGAAAAGATAAAAGCAATTTAATTTTAAAAAATGTGGTGAAATTTAATCGTCCAGGTCGTAACTTTTAAATTCTTCTTCTTGTTCTTCAACTTATTGATCTTGTTTTTCTTGTTCTTCTTCATCTTCATGTTTAGTGCATGTGAAATGCGTTAATCGCCTCGTTGGAATCAAACCGACCCTCTACTGTTGGTGGTTTAATATTAGAGCACTACCGGCCTTGACAATGTGTATATGCCAGAGAATAAAACAGTCCGCCCTTATTGCAACCACATTTAGCACTACACCCTTTTTTGTAGTTGCGAAAAATTGTGTTCTATCTGATAACCATGCCACACTTGAACTTGGTAATATACCCGAAAAAGATGTTGATGAGCAGCAACTGAGGTTGGAGGAAGACAAGCTAATTGTACCTGTTTTTCACCTATGGTATTTTTAACGAAACATGTATATAGTATACTTATCTAAGCAGATAGTTTTTTTAGGAGCTCTGTACATAGATAGAAGAAAGCGAATGCCGTTAGTGATAATTTCTTGTCCAGTTGAATTACTACATTTAAAATCTTCAGCACATTGAACTAAATTTTGTTTAGTTTTTAAACATTTTTGTATTTTACCCCTCCTGTAAAATGCAGATGTTGTATCACAGCCAGTTATTGCGTGTAAAAATAATACATGATTTTGATACTTTGCAAAAGTAGATAAACTTTTTGGTGAATATATATTTCCGATTGATATTGAACTTTTCTTGGTTTTAAGAAGAAAATAGTTTTTTTTCAGTTGGAGTTTGAGCAGTGAAAAATACGAATATGTCTACATCTTCACCAACAACAATAGTTGTATTTGTCTTGAAATTGAATTGCCCTATTGCTGTTTCAATTATCAATACATCAGCATCATTATTAGCTTGTTTTACCAATATACTTTCAGCAGTAAATTTTTCATACAACATTGAAATGAACTGAGACGTTTTAGTATTTGTAAGAAATTTTTGTTGACTTGTTGGAACTGTCATATTTGCATCAAATAAAATATTAATTCATGAAGATGTTGCTAAAGTTCTGCAGCTTGGGTATTTTCGTATAAATTAAGGGACTGGGTTTCATTTTACCTGATATTCTTATAGTTAAAACTTATGTATATTTTATATTATAAGTGTAAGTTATTGTACAATGACCGATAGAAACATATTTTAACATATATTACAACTATAGAGATGTATATACGTGGCGTACTCATTCATATGACGATTTTTTTTTTTCTTATCTTCCAACTTTATTTAAACAATAAATACATAAACATTCTATGTATATACATTACTAATAATGATAATGGGGAGGGACCACATATGACAATCACAACTTTTTGAATCGTCATATCTCGAAAACGGTGGCTCGTAGGAGAAAAAGTATTGGTACATTTTTTGTTGGTAATTGTATGATCTACAATTTTTGTTTAAGGTATTTTTACGATAAATCTTACAATTTTTCTGAAAAACTGATTTTTTTGACTTTAGACATTGAATAAAAATTTGTCCATTAAGAAGAAAGATGGGTAACTTTAAAATTTTCTTTTTAATAATATTTTAAACAATCATTCTGATTTTCAGCTAAGTGGGAATTTATGTACAATAGCTTTACTCTTATTTTTTGGCGTAATTTGACCGGACTATCCGGTTTTACAATGTGTTTTTATTTTTAATAAAAAAAAAAATCTCTTTAGCTTTTCTAACTCTCTACTTTCAGTGCAAAAGAAATCATTATTATTAATCACATCAGATTATTAATTCGTTTGTTTCTACTGAAATTTATATAATTATACAATTTTTGTTTTCTATGATAAAGAGTATGGTTTACGACACTTTTACTTTTACTTTCACTTACTATATATAGTAGGGGAAAGTATAGCGATTGTGAAAATTTTCGAATTCCAGCTTTCAACGGAAATACACATTTTAGGGTCCCCTGAGTCTAAATAACCGAGTCCTGCAAAGAGGTCTGTGTGTGTGTGGTAACTCTCGGGTGAAAACGTTAAGTCCTATGAAACTGAAATTTCATATTTAAGACAAATATACGCCCGAGCCGTTACAAAATCTTTTTCATCAAAATGAGCTTACCAGAAGAGCTACTTTATACCATGCATTTTACACCTTTTTCCGATTTTATCGAGAAAGGTTTTGACGATTTTGATTAAACTCGCTTCATCGGTGTAAAGTTTAATGAGCTTTAATATTATGTAGGTTTCATTCTGTTTAAACTGGTTTGACGGGGCTTAAATGCCGATATTTTAAATTTTCTTTCTCTAAAGTACCTTTAATTTTTTTGATTCTATAAAAATAACTATATTATCTTGTTACTACTGATGAAAAACAGGCAAATATATAAATTGAATTAATTCGATACCCAGCTAAAGGAGAAAACAGAGAAAATATTTTTTTAATGAAAATTTTCGTTTTTGAACATAAGAACAGTAATATACATGTATGATATACCGTTGGAAAGCTAAGGATTTTAGAAAAAATATTATCTTATACTCAAGCATTTAAAAGTTAATAGAAAGTGATGAAAATAAGTTAAAACTAACTAATTCTTTTAGATAATAATATAATAGATTTTTTAATAAAACACATGTTTCTATCTAAATTCAATTTTATTAATTCTTTAATAGTTTCACGTATTACTTTCACTTACTTTATTTAAAAATTCTTTCATTGATTTTAAAAATGAAGGTAAGTGAAAGTCGTGTTTTGCCCGCAACAGATTATTTTTTCTGTAATGTCATTATCACTAATCCCCCGTACAAATTGAGCTCTAAATGAGTTTCCATTGTGGACTCCTGACACTTTTGACAGGTGAAGTCACAATTATTGGCAATTTACCGCAGATTAGCTACATATTGACCGATTCTTTCATCATACTTCTGATGTCGAAGGACAAATCGATGTTTTTCTGCTATTTTGCTGGCTTGCAGACACAGATAAGTTTTTAAAATCTTAATTGCTTCTTCATAAGCTAGATTTTGCGGCTTCCTAGGTGCCTTTTTGATTCTATAAAAATAACTATATTATCTTGTTACTACTGATGAAAAACAGGCAAATATATAAATTGAATTAATTCGATACCCAACTAAAGGAGAAAACAGAGAAAATATTTTTTTAATGAAAATTTTCGTTTTTGAACATAAGAACAGTAATATACATGTATGATATACCGTTGGAAAGCTAAGGATTTTAGAAAAAATATTATCTTATACTCAAGCATTTAAAAGTTAATAGAAAGTGATGAAAATAAGTTAAAACTAACTAATTCTTTTAGATAATAATATAATAGATTTTTTAATAAAACACATGTTTCTATCTAAATTCAATTTTATTAATTCTTTAATAGTTTCACGTATTTTTATCTCTAACTGTATTTGAAAATTCTTTCATTGATTTTAAAAATTGAGGTAAGTGAAAGTCGTGTGTTGCCCGCACCAGATTTTTTAGTATTATTTTAATATTCGCCAAAAAATAATAACATTTTGTCAATCAGAAGTAAAAGATTGTTTTCCGTAAATTCATTTTCAGGGTCTATTTTCTTCAGTCAACAGATTTTATGGGATTCAACATTAAAGAATCACATCAACCATCATTGTCATTGTGATTAAATGTGTAACTTCTGGATTATGGTTATGAGGCGAGTAAGTTATTCGAAAAAAAAAAATTGTAAAACGTGGTCCTTTTAAGCGTACCAAGGTACCTTTTAGCGTAAAAGCCTTTTATGCACAAGTTCGTGGGTCCATACTCCATAGGTTGCCCTAGGATTTTTTATAGTAAGTAAAAAACCTTGGTTATGCGTCCTTCGGAGGAAATGTAAAATGGAGGTCGCGAGCCTGTGTGATGTCGTTAAAGACCCCTATCCTAATTAAACCTGGATTAGAAAAAAATAGGACTCCCACTATAGCACCGTCCAATTAGCAACAGGAGCATAAAGCGACGCTAAATGAATAAACCAAAGCTTGTAAAAATAGGGTAAAATTGTTTATATATATATATATATATATATATATATATATATATATATATATATATATATATATATATATATAGTAGTAGTAGTTGTCAGATTGTTTTTAAAGTCATCATGCAACTAATAAAGCATCATGATACAGGCTTCACTCACTAATGTATTTTTTTTTCTTTGATTTACATACGAGTTTATCTTCGTAAATGGTAAGGCTAACTAGGTATGATACTTACAACTTCACAATCGATCAACCAGTAATCCTGTTGATCATTTATTATTCCGCGGATAAAGTTACTTTTTACTGCTAGATCTTAATTTTGATATGTCGAATTTACAACAGAAGTAGATTAGTAAGCACACCAATAGAAGAAGAAAATGGCATACTTAAAATTATTCACAAAAAAAAAAAAAAAAAAAAAAAAAAAAAAAAAAAAAAAAAAAAAAAAAAAAAAAAAAAAAAACTGTTTTAATTGGTTTTAGGAATATTTTTCTGAAAACGAAATTCTGTCTACTCACTTAAAAACATTGACAATCTGTTTAAATATCTGAGATCGTACCTCTACTCTACTGGATTCTCCGAAATTGACGTGAGGAGAAATGTAGAACAAGCCAGAAAAGCCACGCCTATGCTCCATCCTGTTCTATAGAGTAACATCATTTTAAAGGAAAATAAGAGAAGGATTTACTATATCATCGTAGAACCCATCCTTACGTACTTATCGAAAACGTGGACGATGTCTAGATCGCTCTAGAGATAGACTTTTGGAGAAGATATCTACGTTTAACAAGGATGGGCCGAATTAAAAATGAGGTTTTTTGGGACAGGATAGAGTCTCCTGGGCGGATATGCGGAGTGAAAGAGGAAATTGCGAACCGGGGTCTTTAGGAGGAGGATTGGCTTGACCGTGACCTCTGGAGCTCAGCACTGACATGAAAAGGCGACCCTAGTTGGAACGCCTGCATAAGTATAAGTAAGTAAAACATTGAAAAAATCTAATAACAACTGATATGTTTACATAGTAACCTACACACTAAACATATATGAATTGCAAAACGTTTAAATATATTTATTATGGACATTTTAGTATCTTTGCTACTACTAATCAGGTTAAGATGATTTTGCTTCCTGGAGGTTAGAAATTTGATTGTCGGTTAAATATGCTGTTTTAGAAAATGGCTCGTTTTTGAGTTATTCAAAAACAAATTATGTAATAGGTTTTAGAAATATATTTTTTTCTACCACTTAGAGAACGAATTTTCCCAAACCCTGCACTTGAACAATCTCCAGAGAAAAATTCAGGTTCACGATAAATACAGATTGTGGGCTATTATCACAAATATAACAACTGAAAAAAATGTAGGCAATTCTATGTCTATGAAAGGGCAATTACATGAAAATATGGTAAGCATGATTCTGATTCCCTAGCATGACACATGATATTTCCTGTTAATAGGTTTATTTAATGCATTATGTCCAGAAACATAGCTGGATTTTAGATAAATTTGGCACTAATTTTCTTCAAGGCCAGAGAAAGCACTGTGAGTGTATTTCTTTTTCTCTTGAATGGTCATAGTTTTAATCACACCATGCAGTCGAACATTTGCTTTGCTTCATACTAACTGCTGATGTTCTTCAAGAGATATACAGCTTACTGAACTGCCGGAATTATTTTCAGAACCAGATCAGGTAATTACTTACTGTTGATGTCCTCGGACAGAGGAAAGAGTGCCTCTTCGAAGGACCTGGTGAGGAGATGCTGCAACTGGAGGAGCACACCGCTCCAGAGGCCAGCAGATCCTTGGACTATCCCCGACAGCGTTTCCCCGGCCTGGCTCACACCTTTAGAACACTCGCTGTTTGTCCACAGCATACCTCCTCCTCCTAGTCTGTAAGGTTATACACGGTGAGCTTGTAAATAAATTAAAGTTGTTTTTAGACATGGTTAGATTATCTAGTTGACAGGGACAAATAGGTTCCTATATATATATGTGTGTGTGTGTAAGACACTATTTTATCACAGATTATAAGTAAATTTGTAATAATTTCTTTTACATATATTTTTAACGTTATAAAAACCAGTAAAGTATAATTGAGATGTCTATTTAATTACTACATATCTATACATTGAATCATCAGACACTGGCAATGTGGTTTTTGGCGGAAACGCTCGACTATTGGTCAAATATTTTTCTTAAATATTAGATAAAAAGTTGAAATACAACGGTGTAGTCCATTAACTTTATATTTATTTTAAAAAAGCTAATTATTCTATAGACCGTATAAAGCTCTAACATCATGATTGAACAGGGAATACCTTGTAAGTTAGTAAACCTTGTAGCGATATATTTGTGTATATATATATATATATATATATATATATATATATATATATATAATATATATATGTATATATATATGTATATATATATATGCAAATTAATTTGGCTGCGCCTAGGATTATAGTCAAAAGGGGAGAGTTAATTAAAATGGATTATGTTCGATGTTCCATTGCCATCTTCTAAAAGTATAAAGCCCTTCCTTCCCAAAAAAAGAAAAAAAAAAGAGAAAAAGAAAACCATTTATTAAATATAGAAAAGAACTGAACAATGAGATAGTGAACGAAACCACTCAACAATACATTGTTGAAATTATTCACTTCACATCATATTTGACTTATGAAAGTTTAAACTAATAAAATTTTTCCTATCACAAAAAAAAAAAAAATATATAAAAGAATGTCATTATAATATTCTGTTAACTGAATATAAGAACTTGCTGATTTGTATTATTTTTATGAGATAGCTGACAGCTCTGAGAACTATTAGTCGAAGTTGCGTGTTATTCATTAACTATGGCATCTACATTGCATATACGATCCAATTTTATAGATGATTTGGAGAATAGTCCCTAAAGCGGAGAGTTAATTTAAATAGATTACATTAAAAGATATCAACGGAAGAGAAAGCTGTCAAAAAAACACTCATTAAATATTTAGGAGAGCTAAAGAATGGGAGAATCAACGAAACCGCTCTCCTTATTGAAAAAATTATATTTAACAAATAGAAATTTACAATAATAAAATTTTACCTATAATGAACAATAAATAAAAATGATTGCCATTATAATATTCTGTAAATTTAATACAACAACTTCCTGTTTATGTAGGCTGGAGTGATGAACATTCAGATGAGATGAGGAGAGCAGATAGATGAGAATGTGCTGCAACTGTAGGAACATTTTAGAAATGAAGAAGAGCAGCTTAATGTAGTAATGTAGGAAAAATAGTAAAGTGAGAAACATAGTAATGTAGAAAGTATGGCTGCTTTCTGGAATTTTTTAACGTTTTTCCCTTCTTAGATTTCTCCCTCTATTGTTACTGGATGTATGCCTTGGTTTTGCACCATCTGATGGAATTGGACAAACTTTTGATACGTATTGTTTTCGTGTTTCGACATATGAAAAAAATCCTTTCAAATAAAAATCAGCAGCATGACGTCTGCATCTTGAAAAGGAAAAGGAGTTTTCTAATGTTCCTTTAGCAATAAGCCTGGGGCTAAAAATCCTATATCAATAAAAGGGCTTTATACTCTACCTTATCGATATTATATTAATGGCCAATCACAGAAAACCGATTCTTTTAATGGTGTAAATGGTAGAGGCGAACGGTGGATATTTAGTCAGGAATAAAATAAAGAGACAGCGGTGGAGAGGAGCGAAAATGAGAAAAAATGGGAATTTTTTATTTCAACGACTTAGCATAAATAATCTAAATAGCAAAACATTGGGAAGTGACAAACTTTAATAAATATTTTATAGACAATATAAAATTTGAGTTATTCATATTCATTCTCGTATTTACGTTGAATAAGTAATAGTCTATTACTCAGAACATGGTTACTTAACGAATAATTAGTTTTATAATTTATGTATCCTAGGACCCATTATTTACAGCTGATATCCCAACCCATCCTAACATATTCCTTTCTACCTATGCCGATGAGACTTGCGTGTTATCAGTTAATAAAGATCCTACCTACAATTGCCTCTCAAACTCTCTAATCCCACATCAGGTATCACTTGTAGCTGGGTGGCTAGCATAACAGCTTCCTATGCCAATGTTCACAGGTTCAAATCCGCAGGTGGTTCTAGGATTTTTTAATGGGAGTAAAAAATCCTTAGTTATGCCGTCCTTCGGAGGGGACGTTAAAAGGTGGTCCCGAGCCTGTGCGATGTCAGGTACTCGTTAAAGATCCCTATCCTAATAAAACCTGGATAGGTAAAATTTATGACTCCCATTGTAGCATCGTCCGATTAGCCATAGTAGCATAAAGTGACGTTAAATAAATAAACAAACATAGACCTTGTGGTATGGTGTCAGAATTAGAAAATTAAAATCAATTCCAATAAATCTCAACAAATTACCATTACTGTTATATCTCTAAGCAAATGTGATAATCTCGATTATCGGAACATATGTTATAAACATTATTAGAATAAGTATTGAGGTTATTAATTCTTATTAAAATGTTCAAACCAAATAGTGAGGTCTTTGATTCTTAAATATTAATGACATAACATTGGCGAAGAGGATGGTTGACTTACACTTCTGAGCTCGCGATGTCCGAACAAGTTATCGAGTCGTTGATGACAGCTCTTCAACGGATTCAAGTCCGAGAAACTGCGGCTACAGAACAGTCCAAACACCAAGTTCACTGGCTTATTTTTCAACCTTTTGATGACCATGAGGAAACGTTCGAGGCCTACGTTTTGCGGCTCGAGAACTTCTTGCCTTTAAAAGGACTTGATGGTGCAGATGAAGCCTCGAAAACTCGTAAGTTACCAATTTTTATAAATAGCTTAAGTCCAAAAATATTCCAGACTTTAAATTCCTTAGCAGCACCTAGGAAGCCGCAAGATCTAGCTTATGAAAAAGCAATTAAGATTTTAAAAACTTATCTGTGTCCGCAAGCCAGTAAAATAGCAGAACAACATCGATTTGTCCTTCGACATCAGAAGTATGATGAAACAATCGGTCAATATGTAGCTAATCTGCGGCAAATTGCCAATAATTGTGACTTCACTTGTCAAAAGTGTCAGGAGTCCACAATGGAAACTCATTTAGACCTTAATTTGTACCGGGGATTAGTGATAATGACATTACAGAAAAAATAATCTGGTGCGGGCAACACACGACTTTCACTTACCTCCATTTTCAAAATCAATGAAAGAATTTTCAAATACAGTAAGTGAAAGTAATACGTGAAGCTATTAAAGAATTAATTAAATTGAATTTATATAGAAACATGTGATTGATTAAAAAATCGATTATATTATTATCTAAAAGAATCAGTTAGTTTTATCTTCTTTTCATCACTCTATATTACCTTTTAAAAGCTTGAGTATAAGATAATATTTTTTCTAAAATCTTTAGCTTTCCAACGGTATATCATACATGTATATTACTATATTATGTTCAAAAACCAAAAATTCCATTACGAAAATATTTTTTCTGTTTTCTCACTTAGTTAGGTATCGAATTGATTCAATTTATATATTTACCTGTTTTTCATCAGTGGGGACAAGATAATTTTCATAGTTATTTTTATAGAATCAACAAAATTAAAGGTACTTTAGAGAAAGAAAATATCGGCATTTAAGCCTCGTCAGACCATTTTAATCTAAATGAAACCTACATGATATTAAAGCCCATTAAATTGTACATCGATATAGCGAGTTTAATCAAAATCGTCGGAACCGTTTTCGAGAAAATCAAAAAAAGGTGCTAAATGCATGGTATAAAGTGACTCTTCTGGTCAGCTCATTTTGATGAAAAAGGTTTTGTTACTTCTCGGGCGTATATTTGTCTTAAATATGAAATATCAGTTTCATAGGACTTACCGTTTTCACCGAGTTACCACACACACACACACACAGAGACCTTTTTGTGGGATTTGGTTATTTAGGCTCAGGGGACCCTAAAATGTGTCTTTCCGTTGAAAACTGGAATTCGAAAATTTTCACGATCGCAATACTTTCCATTAATATATATAGTAAGTAAAAGTAATATTACAGCAGGAGGAAAATATGACATTCCATGACGCTGTTAACTTAGCTCTTGCTACAGAGACTGCTCAACTAGAAAGCCAACAAATGTGAAGCTCACATTTAACTGTCAATAATGTGAGCAAGAAGAAGAAACGATCACAGTACAGATTGTCTCCCACAGTACATGCTAGTTTTAGGGAGAAGCTGAAACAAGTTCAGGGCTCATGTTATCGATGCGGGAAGAAGAGTCATCGCAGCGTGGATTGTGATGCCAAGAAAAGAAAATGCCGAGAATGTGGGAAAATTGGACACCTGGCCCGCGTATGCCTTAGCACCGAAAGGCAGAGAAAACGTGATCAGAACCATATAAACGTCATGTCATCAGCGGAGGACGACTCGGAGATAGAAGAGAATTTCGAAGTTGATCAAATTCGAGATGGTAAAAATGTTCAAACTAAATAGCAAGGTCTTTGATTCTTAAATATGAATGACATAAAAATTACCCTTCGTCAAAAACCAATGACATTCTGCTCTACAGCGTCCTTTTATAATATTCCGCTTGTGTCGGTTGAACAGGTCCGCTATTTAGGAACTACTTGATAAACATCTTACATGGAAATCCCGTACAAAACTGGAAAGAAAAGAAACTGCTCGCCAGTTTCGGTTACTTCAACACTTACTAGACAGACGCTCTTACCTTTCACTTAACTACAAAAGACTCATTTACACGACAACCCTATCTGGACCTACGGAGCTGAGATTTGGGACTCTACTAAAACCATCGAACTCTTCCCGTATCAATCCTTAGAATCCAAAATCCTTCACATAATCCTTAACGCTCTTTACTTTGTCAAGATAAAATCATCCACAAAGACCATTAATATTCCATATGTTGTGATTTGGCCCTTCCAGGTATTTTCATGAAATCTCCACTCCCAATCATAATTCATTAGTTTCCATCTTTGCTTCCTCTCCAATTCTGATAATCCACGAGGTGTATGAAAAGTAGATGGCCTCGAAACCTTCTAGTTTAGACTCACTTACTAAAGAGTGCTGTCAATGGGCAGTTTCTCTTCATGTTTTTTTCAAATTTTTTTTTTTTCATTAATCAGCATATTAATTATTGTATTTATCAGTTGTAAATTTCAATAAAACTATATTACAAAAAATAAAATATATATGTTCCTGTTTATAATCTAAACTGCATTCAGGTGAACTAGAATTGTGGTATTATCTTGCAATAATAGGTAAATTGGTTATATAGTCCGTCTCGAAACAGGAAGAGAACCATTAACCATGAAGGTGATAAAAAGATGACAAATCTATGGACTAAGCTCGAGTTCATGCAGAAGAACGACTTCCAAAACTTTGCTTTAACAGACTGAAATCATTAGACAAGGATAAACCTGACATAAACTTCAATTGGGTGTCCCAATTTAGAGCAATAGCCGAGCTAAATGCCTATGCAGAAGAGCTTTCTGTTCACCATACAAACGGACTTCTTCGATACAAAGACGACATACTGGAAAAAGCACATAACCATTATCTCTCAGCCGACATACAAAGGACCCTAAATTCGACTAACTATCCTTTATATAGAATACTAAGCAATTAGAATGCTCCCGACCCTGAAACGTTTGAATTGGAAGTACATTTAAAGAAATTGAGATGTTTCAGCCAATAAAGAGTTGCGAATCCAGAACATATTAGAATCTATGGAAAAAGCTCATATTTTTTGTTCAAGTCACAAGAAAGCTGTATATTATTTAGTCGATTTATCTACAACAGTCTACATCACATTCTCCTTCACTGCCAGGCACACAATGAAAGTATACAACAATTTCTTCAACTATTCAGCTTAGAATCTTCTGACAAGCAAAGTATCCATGCTATACTGAATATCGATAGAGTAGATAAGTTACATAAAGTGTACTATTACATGATGGGAGTTCAAAAAGTGCTCAATTCTTTATCTTAGAACATTTTCTATTAAGTGTTTATTTTTATTTTATCTTCAGAGTGATAGTTTGTTTATTTATTGTTTCTATTATAACACTAGTAACTGTTTATTCTTTAATCTGTAATTTATTTTAGAAAGTCAAATTGTTTTAGTAAATTTTCACTATTATTCTTTTTTTATAAAGTTCTAAAACCATAATATTGTAATTTATAGCCAAGCTAGGCTCTATTTGTGTGGGGAAGTCCCAAAGACAAATAAAATTTCTATTCTATTCTAATTAGGTAAATTGGTAAACACACATTTCTTTTTTTTTAGTAACTTTTTTTTACTTTGATTATGAGAATCCTCCTGTTTGTTTCTTTTCTGGTGGTAATTACTCTATACTAATTAGAGTAGGAAGTTCGAGATTTATTTCATAGAACGGGCTGGAAGCAACTGCCTAATCGTCCTTGGAAAGGAATCCAAAATAATATTTTGAACTAAAATAAATAATTTTGTGTAATTATACTAAATATTTACCCAATGGAGATCCTTGAGAAATGTTTTTTTGTGGACTGGTGGTAGCACTTAGTCTTTTTTTAAAGGAAGTATCTATCTAACAACATACATCTAGCATTTTTTGTTGGTATGCCGAGAGACAAGTCTCATTAAAATATACGAGAATGTAGTATGTATGAAGCATACGGCAAAAAGTAAGTGTTAATACTAAAATAGGAATAGAAATCAGGAAATAAGAAATACTAATTCACACACTCATAGATGTAAATATACATCTGAACTGTTGGATAACAATATGTTGGACATCTGTTTTGATTTTAAAATTCAGATTCTCTTTATTGAAAAACACTATATGAAATAAAAAAGTTAGAGGGTATATAAATCCTACCTCGCGAACCGATTGAGCAATAAATAAGTCAATACAATCTCCCCAGGTTATGGCAACATATTCATACCTGTGATAAAAGTTTATCTTGAGTCTGGAAATAAATAAAGTCTTATATAGGTACAGGCTGCGGTTTTCGGGACATAAAATTTCGATTTCCATTTTTGCTAACACTGGTGTGGTTCTATGGTCAGTCATTGGCAAATATTTTGATGATAAGTAATAGTTTTAATTATGAGTATTAAATTAAGTTTTTTAAAATAATTTTGTAACATAAACTTTTTAATAAATTTCTTTTTTAAGTATTTTTATAAAATGTAAAAGATCAGACATGAGAAATCATTTTTATTATTATTTTTGTTTATATTTAACATAAAATTGATAGATAGAACTGCCAAGATCAGATTAATAGATAGTGTTTCGTTTTGTTATGGGATAATACATTAGTTATCACCTTAGTTAATTTTAAGAAGATATTTTAGATTTTTCACATTTATTCAGCCTATCTGTGGAACAAATAGTACTACTAACATATTTTGGTTCTTTAGTTATATTTATAATATAAAATGTATTTAAGACGTACTGTGTATACGTCCTTTATAATTTAATATTTATTATTAATAATATAACGGTCGTGTGTAGTTATTGAACAACAATCATATTTTTGTTGTTGTATGTTTTAATTGTATTTATAATATAAAATGTATTGAAGACATACCACGTCTACGTTCTTTATAGAATACATCTGCACAGTTTTAAAAACATTGATTGGAAATCCATTACAATGCGCTACTTATTCGCTAACATTTATTTTGTACATCAATTGTTTTTAATGTTGGTAAAAATAAGAAAAAAAAAACAAATAAGAAAAGAAAACAAAAAAAGAGAAACTAAAAAAAAAAAAAATCAAATAGAAATAAAAATTAAAATAAATAATTTTTTTTTTAATTTTTTTTTTTTTTATTCGTATATATTACAATTTGTCATAATAGACAATAATAATAGTGCTACAGGATCTCATTCATACAATATTTACAATATAAACAAAAGGAAAGTCAAATTACATAAAATAAAATCAAAATAAATAAACGTATACAATAACAAAACTTATAGACAAAATAAATACAAATAAATGAAGTTAACAAATAAATAAACAAAACATGTCACATTCATACCTATGTACAATATTTACAATCAGCTCGGGAACCCCAGACGGGACTTGTCCCCCCACTTGTGGAAGGACAAGCAGAGTCCAAAGGATCCCAGCGCCTCCCTCTCAGCCACATCACTGCTGAGAGCCAGCGGAAGCTAAGTGAGGGCGCCATAGCCACAATCACACCGCACATGAGAGGAGAATCTGACCAGTGTCAGAACTCCAGAATAGATTTTTACAATATGTCTCGGGGCCACTGCCGTTTCAACCTTCTAGGAGGGTTGTATGGATGAGTGGAGCTGGATAGGGATTGTGCTAGAGGATTAGGATGATGAATGAGGTTCTGGTGGAATTTGGAAAATTTAGATGTAATCAGGTCTGAAATAAATGGAACATTAAGGTCGTGGTGTAAGGTATAGTTGGAGACATAATAAGGAGCATTTACTATTGTTCGGAGGACTTTGGATTGAAAGGATTGAATGCGTTTGATGTTAGAACGTTTAGCTGTCCCCCACAGTTCAAGTCCGTAGGTCCAGATTGGCTTCAGTATTGTCTTGTAAAGTAATAATTTGTTGTCAACTGTAAGCTTAGATTTTCTGTTTAGTAGTCTGTATAACTGTGCGAATCGTCTGTTAAGTTATTTTCGTTTAAGTCTTGTATGTGGGTTCCACGTCAATCTTTTGTCTAGTAGTAAGCCAAGATACCGGACTGTGTCTGAGGAAGGAAGCGGTATGGAATTGAAATGAACCATTGGACAGGATTTGCGTCGAAGGGTGAAGGTGACGTGGGTGCATTTGCTTTCATTAACCTTAATACGCCAAGCATTACACCATTCCTCGATAAGACAAAGGTGTCTTTGCAGGATTAAGGATGCTATTTCAGGATCGGAATTGGATGATAGGATGGCGGTGTCATCTGCAAATGTTGCCAGAAAGGTGTCAGGATGATTAGGAATATCAGCAGTGTAAAGGATGTAGAGGACGGGTCCCAAGACGCTGCCTTGAGGAACACCGGCCTCAATGGGATAAAAGTTAGAAAATTCTACACCACAGCGAACTCGGAAGGAGCGGTTTGAGAGATAGGATCGTAGAATGAGGTATAGAGACTGGGGTAAATGCGTTTTAAGCTTGAAGAGTAATCCGGTGTGCCATACCCGGTCAAAAGCTTGCGCTATGTCCAGAAACGCACCAGAACAATACTCTTTGCATTCAAGGGCTGAGGAAATATGGTCTACAACTCGGAGTCCTTGTTGAACAGTGGAATGATGAGCACGGAAACCAAACTGATGGGAAGGAAGATTTTGTGATTCTAATATAGGCAGGATTCGTTTTAGAAGGAGTTTTTCAAAGACTTTTGGGAGGATGGGGAGTAGACTAATAGGTCTGTAGGATGATGTGTTGCTGGAAGGTTTACCTGGTTTTAGGAAGAGAATGATTGTGGAATGTTTCCACAAGAGAGGAAAATAGGTTGTGCGTAGGATGCAGTTGTAGATATAGGTAAGGAATATAATAGCTTTCTGCGGAAGTTGACGGAGGATCTGGGGAGTAAGGAGATCATGTCCAGGAGATTTACGGAGGGTCAGTTTCTGGAGAAGATATTTAACCTCAGAGGGATTAATAGCTGTAGGAGGTAGTGAAAGAGGTATTGGTGACAAAAGGAAGTCTTGTACTTCTGTGGTATGATTGCTTTGGGATTCCGGGTGAGGAGTGAATACTTTGGAGAGGTGTGTGGCGAATTCCTCGGCTTTATCTTCATCAGACGCAGCCCAGGAATCATCACCACGCCGGAGAGGATGGGAAACTTGATGGGATTTTAAAATCTTCTTCGTGACATTCCACAGGGAATTATCACTAGCTGACAGAGAGGAGAGGTAGGAATTAAAGGACTGGGAACGGAAGGTCGCCAACTCCTGCTTTAATTGTCTACAATAGAAGTTATAGGAGCGGCGATCTGTTGGGTGTCGGGTGCGCTGCCATAATGATCTGGCACGGCGCTTTGCATGGATTAGGTCTGCAAGGTGTTGAGGCAAATGGTTTTGGTGAGGAGTTATATTGGAGTGCTTAGGATAGGAGGCAGTCCAGACAGCTTGCTGAATGGCGGTGGTGAAGGAGTAGACGGAATCGTCAAGGTCTTCTGGGGTTTTGAGGGTCGCTCTGAGGTTAATATTATCGGTCAGGATTTGGCGAAATAGGTTCCAGTTGACAGGGCCTCGGATAAATGACGGTGGGATAGGTTTTGGAATTGGAGTGAGAGATACTTTTAGGATCAGTGGACTATGGTCTGAGGATAGTTCATCAAGTCGAGCTACAGATAAGTTGAGGGAGCCTAATCCGCTGTGAATGAAGAAGTCAAGGATGTCAGGATTACGGTTGGGATCGGTTGGCCAGTAGGTAGGGGAATCAGGAGGTAGGAGATTGAAATGACGGGAGTTGAGTGCAGACAGCAAATTTCGTCCACGAGAATTTGTGGTTCTCGAACCCCACTGTTGATGCTTGGCATTTAAGTCTGCACCCAGAATGAAATGATTTCCTAAGGAATTTAGAAAGGATACAAATTCGGTGTTGGAAATGGAATGTTTGGGAGGGCAATATGCTGATGTAAGGGTTACCGGAAAGGAAAAAGTTTTGATTACTATGGCTGTGGCTTGTAGGAAATCATAGGTAGGGAGTGGGAGTAAGTGATGAGATAGGGACTGGTGCACAATGACAGCAGTACCGGCATGGGCTTTGCCGTCTGGGTGGTCCGTACGATATGTTACGTATTGAGGTATTTTGAAGAACTGTTTAGTGGTTAGTCTAGTTTCAGTAATAAGTGCTACGTCAACGTTTTTGTCTTGCAATAAAGCTGTAAGTTCGTCAGTATGATTTCTAACACCATTCGCATTCCATAGGAGAATGGATAAGGAGTTAGGTGAAGTCATTTAAGGATTTTTTAAGGAAGGGATTAAGTTTGATACAAGATTAGTAAGTAGTGATATTAGCGGCATAACGAGGGATTTGATTTCAGTGATGAAGGATGTCATCAAACTTGTAAGGTCTGAGACATTTGATGGAGGAGGAATATGAGAAATTTGATGCGGATGAGGTTTTTGAGGGTTGGGTAAATTTTGAGGAATAGCTGGTTGTGGAACGGGTTGAGGATTTTGAAGTGTGCGTTGTTCCGGCAGGGCCTCGGCCTCTTTGTTCTGGTTCCCACCTCCAAGTAGATGGGCAAATGTAACATTGGAATCAATTGTTTTTGAAGGTTGTCTTCTGCTTCTGATCGGTTCAGCTGTTTCATCCAGATTCTGAGGTTTTTGGTATCTGCTTTTGAGGTTCTTGTAGACTTGACATCCCTTGTAGCTAGCCGGGTGGTCCTTGAGGCACAAAGCACAAACAGCGGGTGTTGATCTTGGTCTTGTACACTCTTCTGACTTATGTTGTTCACCGCATTTCACACAGCGTGGAATGTGGTGACAATAACTTCTGGTATGACCATATGCCTGACAATTGTGGCACTGAACTATTTCTTTCTTAGTGTAAGGTTTTTCAACTCTTACACTAGTATAGTATAATCTATTGAGGTCATAAATTTTTTCAACTCCTGCTGATGGTTCCAAGTCCACAAAGAATAGAGGCAGTGGAATTTTATCTTTTAGGACGTTGGTGACTTGTCGCACTTTATAGCCTATCTCCGTCAGTTCTTCTTGGATAGCTGCTGCTGGTGTCGAAGGGTGTAGGTTTCTAATTACAACCCTTAAAGCTCTCTCCTGACGTAACTGATATGTATGAAAATCAGCTTTGGTCTCAGTCAGATATTTTACTATTTTTCTGTAGGTCTCGGCGGTAGTCGGGGATATTTTAGTATCACTGGTTCTACTTATACAATAATAACTGTTAGGATCGGTTAATTTGTTTAGATGCGCACACAGTAGTTGAAAGTTTTTAATATTTTTAACAAATATTGGTGGAGGTTGTGGTTCTTTTGGTATAGGAGAAGATTCCATTGTTTCTTTTTCAATTTGAAGGATCTGAAATGGGTTCGGTGTAAAAAACGGCGATTCTTCAGTTAATCCTTGTGATGATGTGCTAGGCTGTGGTTCAGATCCCAAAGAGGAAGCTGAAGCAGTCGCTGGTGGAATCATTTTTTTATTATTATCACGGCGAGGTCTCTGTTTTGTAGGGACGAGTTTGAACCTGCAGATCTAGATCTTTTACTTGTAACTTTCGAGGACATCACTTGATGAAAATATCGCATTGATTAAAAAAATAATAATATATATAATGGAATAAGAATAAGAAGGAAAAAAAATAAATAAAAGAAAGATAAGGAAATAAAAGCAAGCCCGAGCTTGCCGAGCTAGCGGCAATCAGCTGATCAGTGACCCTCCTTTCACTTTTTCGTGATTGTACAAAGTAAATTATAACTTTGCTTACCGAAATTTCTCCAATATTCACTGCTGTAGTATTCCTGAGGTCTAGTGATGTTTTCCAGACTGAACTCAAGCGAATTCCTACTGAAAAAAGCAAAAATCTGAGAGACGAAGTAACGTATGACTGTTATCATCGAGCGCATCAGCTGTGTTCAAAATAAATAATTAAACAAAATTATAGTTAACTCTATAATAATACTTAAGTTCGAAATACTATTTATCATATTCGAGTATTCATTTATGAACCTAACAATATTACATTAAAATATAATAAAAAAAAAAAAAGATTCATAAACAATCACTGTCGACTATAATACTTAACCTAAGTATTTTATTTTTTATTGTGTGCTATTTAATCTCTTTCTTAAACCTTTTTTTGTGAATATATTGTAGCTCCTTAATGATCTGGATTTCAAACACGAGATTTATTTTGAGATAAAGTTACATTTAAGAATTTGATCGAATGCGATTGTTTTCTTAATTTTATTTTTTAGATGATTTTATGCATTATACGGGAAAGAAATTAGCAACGGAAAATTCCTACAGAACATGAAAAATTGGATTAAGTATTGCAATGGACGAAGGATGTTGTGCGTTACATGCGAAAACCACGTTACTCAAAGCTCACAAATCATCCAAGTTTGTTGGAAGAGACTCCTCATTACTATAGTGTTTCTTCATCACCATAATCATGTTTGTGTTACGTGACTAGTTACAGTTTCTCATTAAGTCACGAATAGGCTTTCCCTGTTATTAAGGGCTATGTCAAAATGGTAAAAGCAAGGGAGAATAATCTGTCACACGGAATAACTAAGAGTTTTTAATAAACCGAAAATGTAAAATTATGTTATGATATTAGAGATATAGCAAAGCGTTTATCATATCCACAAACACTAACAGAGAAGTAAAGTTTCCAAACAATAGCGCGCTTTCACATTAAAAATGTAGAAAGAAAAAGCATGAAAATATTCGAATACGGAATTCTCATTTCAGTCCTGAAAAAAAGCCTGAAAGTTTAATAATTCTTGCTCAGACACACACAATAGTGTCTAACTCCTACAACATGTTATATTACATATAAAGGTAAGAAAAAGTATTGCGTTCGTGAGTGAAAGTATAGTATAATCTTTTATATTAATAAATTTCTGTACTTTATATAAATGTAAGTGAAAGTACTGCCATCTTAAAACTTATGTAATACATATTTTAAACTAAAATACACGTTTTAGGCTCTCTTATTCCAAATGACCAATTCTCGCCAAAATTCCGTGCGTTTTAAGTCTATAGAAAATGCGAATAGTTGTAGAAAACTAAATGTGAAAATCCACATTGAAGACAATAATATGGTTGGAAGTTACAGAATCATTTTTGTATGATTCCCAAAAATCGAAGAACCAGAAATGCCACTTTGTGTCATGCATTTTGCAACTTTTTTGTATTTTTTTTTTTAAATGTTCTAGTGACGCAATCTGACTTAAATTTTGAGAGTTTTTTTTTTTCGTTCGATAACAAAGGTTCATTATTGAAAATAACAAACAAAATATGGGTTAGTTTGTAGGAAGCACTAAAGAAAAACGTAACTTCTAATAGAATTACTCGGAAGCTTTTAAACAAATTGCGGTAGAATTTTAAAACTCTTCTTGTTGAGAAAAAGATGATTTCCTCTCTTCAGAATGAATTCACCAATCAAAAATAAGGATGCCCCTTCCAACGGACGGATGAGTAAGTAGCTAGAGGCAGAGAAAAAAAGGAATTCAGGCTTAAGACATCAAAGGAGAAGGAAGATTTCGGATGTGACAGAAGAGAATAGACCAGATTTGACAGTCGACTCGCAGAAGAAGCCACCATACTTATGTAGTTTGATACCTGTTTCTGTTCCAAGACTGCGTGGTATAGTGGATAGAGCACTAGTCTACTGTTCTTCGGGTTTCGGGTGTGAATCTCGACATTGACAGAATATTATTTCTTCTGTTATTTCCGTCGTAGGACGATCCTACGGTATGCATGGTAAAGTGGGCAACCAGAAAATGGGAAAAAAACTGGCGGCTGAATCATCTCATTGTTATTCTAGAAACGATACGAATCTCGATATGTACAATATCGATCATGGGTGAAGAAGATCAGTTTATTTATTTTTTCTGTTCTAAAATAAATTATTTCTTTTAGGCCCACAATATAATATTAAAAGGAAAAACACACAAAACTTTGGAAAAGATTCATATTTAATTTCCTAATTAAATAATTATTAAAAATAATATTGGATGATTATTTTTAATAATTACCCTTAGTTTAAACCCTCTTTTTTTCCTAGAAAAACTCATAGCAAAAGCAAATTTAAAGTTTTTTTTAGCAACAAGGAATGTTGGGAATATTTTTATAAAATGTTAATTAAAAAACAAATGTAAAAAATATATGTTATATACTTACAACAGGAAGAAGAGAACGACATGTAAAATGAAGACGAGTGTTCTTCGTTTGCAGTTTGGGGCGCAGGACGGAGGGGAGGTCGGTCTAGGGGTGCAGAGGCCGAAAGTCATGATAGGCACCACCAGGGACAGCACCACCGCGAACAGGACCAGGGTAAGGAAACCAGCCTCCAGCTCCAAGATCTGCGAAGGAGAAAATGAAAATAGAAAATATAGAGTCCTTTTTTGTATTAACAATAAAAATATTGCAATATTAAAGGAACATGTGAGAAGGGATTATTCTGAGACATTTCTTTTGTTTTCAGGCTCAGCAAACTTTCAAACTTTTCATTTGTATTTTATCAAGAGTTATATAATAAATAAATATCTAATAATAATATTCATTATCTCTCTCTTCTCTCTATATATAAAATGATATCGCGATTTTTAGTTTCAGCTAACTCCTTCTTAACCTCACGGCGTAAATTGATGCGGTTTTCTGTGCCATTTAAAACATCCCTTCCTGAAGGTTTATAATAAATAAAACACAATTACAACTAAGGTACTCTTTAGATAGGAAATTAAATTTTCAGTAATCAAACTGTCAAAAAATCATATCAATTTCAGGTAGTATAGAAGTATAACATACCGTTGGAAATCGGAAGATTTTAGTTAATCTTGGGTTTTGTAACAGCTTTATATCAACGTGCACGATTTATTTTGTTGCATATAGTAATATACAAGAAAAGAAGTGTAATTTAAAAAGTATAATTTAATAGAAAGCTGTTATAAATCCATAAACTTCTAAAGATATGTTATTCATTATGATTTAATGAGGGGGTTTATGGAGACTCAATCTTGCCACCGAACAGTAGGCAAGTCTTAGAAAAAATAATGTGTACTAAATGCTACATAAACTATTTAAATAAATTGAAAGTTGTTATAAATCCATAAACTAATACCGTAATTAATTATTTTTACTTTTAGATTATTTTCTTAAAACGAATTATTTCATTAAAGTAGAACATATTAATAGAAAGTTGTAATAAGCATGAACTTCTTTTCTTTTCTAGTGAATGGATTATTCCAAAGTTTTAAACTAAAAATCAGTCAAACATTGCTTTCATAAAGTTAAATGACTACATTCGAATTGCACAATTGTGAAGCAATAACGGATAGAACTAGTTTAATAATAAATAGTTCATTATTTACGTGAAAAGCCTTTGATTATATGAAATTAATGGAACTTTACAAATTGACATTATAAAATGTAATCTAGGTTCCTGCATTAAGTGAGGCTCTAAAAAAAAAAAATATAATGCGGAAAATATTTTATCTTAATACTAAATTAAAAAAAAATATTGTATCAATTGAAAGATGTTTGAGTAAATGCATGATCTAATAACGGTTTTTTGTTTTCTTTAATTTTTTTACAATAGATATTTACGTTAAATTTATCATACTTAAATATATAAAGAGCTAGAAAAAAATAAAACATAATCAAATACAATTAGTATATTACTCGAAAGTAAGTAAGAAATATGTTTAGATTTAGGACAATTAATTTGACTAAATGCCATCATATATACTCTATTGCAATAGCTGAGTTGAGCCGGACATAAGTCAAGCTAATTTTTCCTTATTTTAATTACACTTATATAATCTAAAATATAAAATTTCATGCTTTCTATCTTTTCACCTTCTGGCTAAACAATTCATAAGTAACAATATTTAACGAAATAGGTTTAAGGTATTTTCAGATGAATGTTAATATCAGAAGAATATTGCTAGCAAGGAACTCTGCGGTTTATAAATTAACCTATATAAAATCAGTCCAAAAAAAAACAAAAACAATTAATTAAGTTCATTGAAATTAAATTGTCATATAAAATGTTATTATAAATCAAAGATAATGATTAATATTAATATCGTGAATTCTAAAGAGATTACATAAGTTTAAATATAGTCCTACTTGTAAAATATAATTTATATCAAAAGTAAATTTCTGGTCTGAAAAAAAATATTTCAAGAATAGCAAATATAAATATACTGTAATATGATTGTATCATACTACATAACATAAGGTCTAAATCATGACTCTTGCTTCTTTTTCAATAATATCCCCATACCAATTTTCGACAAACTACAATATTTAGAACCTTTACCTTGACAAACGACTGGCATGGTCAAGCCACCTTAAGCGAAAAAGAGATGAACTGAATTGAACGATATAAACTTTTTTCGAGATTACCAGAAAAAAAAAACGTTCAAAATTCATTTTTTTTCTCCTTTATTGTACAATAAACAAGGAACAAATAAAGCAACTGAAAAATAAATAATTCTTTCGATATAAAGATAGGCTTTCAAAATACAATGGATTCAGACTGCGAAGTCTAAAACCCTTCCCTCGGCGGGAACGTCGACCAAAGGGACAGTGCTCCTTCCAGGAGAAAGAGAAGGTTGGTACATGCCTTTAGCCCATCAAAGAACTTGATTTGCCTCCTGCCTATTGTAATCAGGCACTCGGAGCTTATCGTGAATGTGGCTAATTCGTGCCCTTTGAAGCGAAGTGACACGGATAATCTGCAGGAGGACGGAGTTCTGGTATCAAAATTACCATTGAAAACAAATTAATTACTTATGGAGTATTAATAAAACCTATTTAAACTTATGGGATTGAGTTATGGAGAACAGAAAAAAAGTCAAACTTCAAAATTATCCTATCATTACAATCGAAATTATTTTGGAAAATTGCAAATTCCCCTCTTTTTATGTTTTTAATGAGACACTACTTATTGAACTTCACATTCCATTTGTAATTGCAACTGCCACTGATCGCTACAATGATTTTCACGACAGACTGACCCTAAATTCAAACCCTTTTATCCATCCAAAAGACTATCGGACGCAGGCCAAGATACTCGCTAAACTGATAGCCATTTGTTTTGGAAATATATTTTACAGATGCATTTCTTTTCATTGGTTAGCATTTTTGTTTATTGCGAAAACTGATAGTATATCTCATATTGTCAAAACTCCAATAAATAAAAATGATTCGCAAAAGAGATCAGAAATGCTGTCAGTGAGAAAATCTAAAAACAAATGTGTTTAAAATAGATTGAAAAGTTTCCTTATCACTTATATAAATAATAACAATTCTTTTGTTTAGTTGTATTAAAAATATTCTGCTATATCTTCACAACAGCCAATAGCAGTGGCAAGATGTTTTAGGACATAAGTCGGAACGATGAAAGAGAGAGAAACAACATGGTGGAAAACACATATTTTCTTACCCGGGCAGCCCCTTCTGCTGTTTACTCAACTTGAGTTCTACGCATAACTTAAGAAAGTATCACAGAACTTGGGGAGTCACACTTTATAAAACCTTATAAGATGATATTTCTGATCATGTGGAAGCACTTTTACAATATATTGGGTTGTGTCACATGAAATGTGCGTTTTCAAGGTAAAGGATTTTTATTAAAAATACGATATGAATACAAGATGATTTTATTCGAAGTATTTACCTTCTTTTTCTACACATTTATCCCAACGTGACACTAACTTTTTTATCCCCGAACTGAAAAACTCTGAACTTTGTAGTGAAACAAAATCTGAAAACGCACTTTTCACTTGATCATCATTTTCAAAATGTTTTCCTTTGACGAAGTTGTCTAACTTCCTGAACAGGTGGTAATCTGTTGGAGACCAGTCGGGAGAATATGGTGGGTGCGGAAGAACTTCGTAGCCCAGTTATTTCAATTTTTGCACGGTATGTTTTGAAACATGGGGTCTTGCTGCTGCTCAGTGAGATCATGAGGTACCCATGTATCGAGCTTTTTTACTTTCCCAATACACTTTAAATGTCTGGAAACGGTAGATGCACTAGCATTTAGTTGTGCTGAGCGTTCTTTAAGTGTTTGGTAGGGGTTTCCTTCTACAGTATGTTTGATAACATCGTTGTCTATTAAAGACGGAGGTCTTGCTCAGGGCAAGTTTTCCAAGTCGGTATCTCCAGCTGAAAACTTGGCAAACCAACGGCAAATGGTCCGTTCATTAACTCTCCCTTCCCCAAACGCCTTGCAAATATTTCTAGCGGCCTCAGCTGCTGAATAGCGAAGTTTAAACTCGTAGAAAAATATTACTCGAAAATCGCGTGTTTCCATGTTCATATTTGGAGGTATACTAAAAAGTGAGTAATTGATCGGGAAGCTAATGTTTATAATACAAAGGTAGAGGGTTAGTAACTGTCTACTTTAAATATGTAAACATTCGGAAGAAAACAATAGAGACCTGCAAAATCCTTTATGTAATTCAGAAACTATAAAAACGGACATTTCATGTGAAACAACCCAATAATAACAACTTCATAACTACATTTCTAAAAAATAAAAAAAAATGTAGAATATTTTGTTATTTAGACAAATAAAATCAGATTATAATCAAGATGTTTTAAGTTAATTAAATATCGAATACATAAATGCCGAATCGATGTACGATCTTAATGCTGATGTTTGTAAGGGATCTAAGCCATAGTTTGTTGAATTGAGTGGAAACCGAAAATTAAAACTGGAAATATATCACATGACCATAATCACCCATTTGTTGTTTGTTTGTTAAATAGTCTTTAGGGGCGTAAAACAGTTATGGTCAACAACACCCATTGGTTTTTATGGGTATGTTTAGTGTTACTGACATTAATTGGGTAGCCTGGCAATAGAGAATAAACGGGTAAAATTAAACGGAGAAATAGAAATGGAGTATATAATGGAATATGTACGGAGTTTAAAATATAGAAATTAGTTTGATTTAAATTTTAATTGGATTACCCCTAATATTGATGTAGAGTGTTCAATTCGCTGTAAATCTTTTTTGACCCAGATTCTCAAAATTTCACCAGGACTTGTTTTTCTACATCCTAATACCTTTTCAAACTTCATTGTCAGTTTAACACATCTCTATAATCTTCCTCGAAGGTTGAAACGGTAGTGACCACTGGACCTTTTTTTAAATATGTGAAATACAATTCTGGCGATGGTCATATTCTCAACACAAGCTATGCTTTGTCTGTTGTAATGGTTAATAAGGGCTTGCCTAGATACATAAACATACCTTTACGAATTATGGTTAAAGCCAACGAATTTGAGATGGATACTAAAAAGATGCTTTGTAAGAAATCTCCTTGCTAACTAACAAAGATATGTTGACCAAGATAGGAAAGTGGTAACTATCCTTCTACATTACAGACATGCGATTATTTTAGAAATATTTCTTGAATGCAAATATATATATATATATATATATATTTACTCCTTGATTCATATTTATTTAAATTATTAATTATTGATTTAATCAGATATTGTACTTGAGGAATCGCAAAATATCCTGCCTCTATTAATTAGATCTCAGCCAAGCACTTGTGTATTGAGAAATGTTCATAACACATATAAGAACCTTCGACATTATATATTATAATGGACCTGCAGGAAATCCACACGTTGAGTTCGGTAAAATAAACAATGGCAAAATACATATAATCTTATTCAGTAATATTATATACAGTATATAATATACAGTATAGACTACATACAAGTATAGACACAAATATGGAAAAAGTATGGGTAAGGAATCAATTGCAATGTGTTTAATAACTGAAATCCGTTGGCACTAATTAAGACGGAATCACTTGTGGTGTAGTGGCTAGCTTATCAGCTTTCTATGCCTAAGATCGCGGGCTCGAACCAGAAAGGTAGCCCTTATGATTTTTTAAATCAAGTAAAAAATCCTGTACCGTCCTTCGGAGAACAAATCCGAAAAGAAATGATAAATCCTAATTCTTATGTTTCACGATTATCAGAATTATTAACTAATCCGAAACCTAAAAGGTTAGTATGTATTTTAAAGAATATTTGCTAACGTCACCTTGGTAACCAAAATACAATCCGACTGAAGTAAATAAAAATATCTAATTCGTCATTTATTAATTTAATCTTTATTTATGCTACTGTGGCTAGTCGGACGATGCTAAAATGGGAGTCCTACATTTTTCCTATCCAGGTTTAATTAGGATACGGATTTTTAACGAGTACCTGACATCGCATAGACTTTACCTCCCCCTCTAAAAGACGGCGTAACTAAGGATTTATTACTCCCATTGAAAATTCACAGGATCAACTGCCAGGTTTGCCAAGAACTCGCGACTTTGGGCATAGAGGGCTGGATGCTAGTCACTACACCACAAGTGATTCCCAAATCTAATTTTTATCTACAACTACAATATAATAAGGTTGAAGACATTTTCCCCAACATAAAATAAATATTTGATGATTACTAGGTACATTTATTTGTAATACAAAAGTAAAGGACATGGCGTGCGACTGGCTGTATTTCATTGAAATTCTCGGATCGATGATACCTAATACATTGGGATATTCCATAATTTCCTTAGAATCGGTACTAACCTTTCTTTGAGGCTTTGGCTGTTAATGTGGAGTGATGTCGAGTAGTTGAACATTTTGGTGAAATAATATATACTTTTTTATACAACATTAGTTGTTTCTTATCAAACCTTCTTCAGTGACAGAGACGTATTGATGCTTTATCATAGATACATGCAACGTTCTAGATCATTGTTAATAAATTTGCGAATCTATTATAAGTTACTTTTTTAACCTAATGGGCCAAGTCAATACTGCCTTTTTCCAATTTCCTCTGACCCAATCTTAAACCCACGCAGTCCCCGGGATTTCCTCCGAACGGAAAAAGTTTCGATGTCCCTCAGCCCTTTATTGATTCTGTATTTTCAGTTCAACTGCTGTGGCATGTTTCGAAAAACTGCCGTTCCCTTACTGGTTGGTATGATTTACGCTACAACAGCCCCGTCCAATTATAGTTTAAACACTGAACGACTCGTGTTTTCCTAGAACGGGAACCGTTTTTCTTCAAATGTAGTCTGATAATTTAATTATAATATGATTGAAGTAATTGTACAATGTAGCGGGCACTGAAACACCTTTTATAAAGAGGAGCAGATTATATCACCGTATTGAAATTTGAAAATTATAGAACTGTGATGAAGGACATTGTAGTATTCCTGGAAACGTCCCAAACACAAAACCGCGAATGAATAAAATCCTAATTGTAACGAAACAAGTTGAAAGTGTCCCTTAGGTTTATAACAAACAGTAATTTTTACATAACCTGTCTTATACGTGGACAGAATGAAATATAGAAGCTTTTAAAACAAACGATATAATTAATTATAATTATGTTCTTATTGTAAAACTAAAAGAACCAAAAATCAGGTTTCAAACCATCAAAGCAGCGGTCGACAATTAGCTGGTACACTGACATTTTCAGCATTGATGTATAAGGAATAAGAATTAAAAAAAGAAAGAATTGTCTTCGCAAAACCGAATCCCGCGCTACAAATTTAGGATTTCGGGATCCGCCAAATGAAAAACACAGTTTATATATATATATATATATATATATATATTGTTTGTGTATATTTATGTGTGAGTGTAATTAAAACATATTAAAATTGAATATTCACACAACCAATTGTAAAATGTATACGATTAGTTAAATAAACATACTTATACCATAAAAAGGCAATTGTATTTTTTTATTTTTTAAATTTTCCTCTACACTAAAGTATTGTATTTTTAAATATGATATCGAACAGTAATGTTGCTTGATTTTCGAAAAATAAGGAGATAAGAAACAAAAAAAAATTGAACAGTAAAACTTAAACTTTTTTTTTTTATCTGAAGATCAAACCATGGCAAATAAATATTTTGTTGCTATTAATGTGCTGAAAACAGATTTGAGATTAATCGTTCCTTATTCTGTACATAATGAATTTTTTAGTTGCTACGGCGGTATCTTTCAAGATCGTTAGGGCCATAGCACACATAGCCGGTCGCTGGCCAACCGGTTTATAATCCAAGGCTGACCAGCCGGCCAACCGGTCGTTGATATGGGGCATAGTTAGAGTTTCGAATAGCCGCTTTATAATCCTTTTTACAGCCGAGTAGCGACCGGAGACGTCACTTTGTCTGATTGGCCACTATAAGTTGCCGGCAGCCGTATGTGGGCCAAGGAGGATGAGAGAGGTATGTATTAACATCCGGACCGGCAAAATAGCCGTTTATCCGGCAACCGGCTCTGTGTGAAATGGCCCGTAATATGTCGTATTCTTATATGAGTAAGAACAGCAGCCTGGAGCATTCAACAAACCTCAAATTTCAACATTTTTAAAAATTTCACAGTATCGGAGGCCAGGTACATTCTAAACGAATTAAATCCTTCATATTAATTTGAAGGAGACTTACGACTGTCTTATTACTACTTGATAAACTTATATTGGGTAAAACTAGATTAGTTGTAATTTGCATAATCAGTATAAATGAAAATTCCCAACTTTAATATGATCACGGCACTAGTCTCATGGGGCGTATATCCATATTATCTATTATTTGCATAGGGCAAAATTTATTTTGAAAAAATTAACTGTCTTTCGAGTTTATGTTTAAAATTTCTGGTAGAAATTGAGGTTAGGATAAAAAAACACAAATTAAAAAAATTGGGAAATAAGCAGTCACTAGACTGTTAGCAAATGTACAACTCCTATACAGGTCTGAACAGGCAATTATCGATTGAAATCGATCTAGCGACGCCTCTCAGAGAAGACATTAAAGATCAGCTAAGGCGTGAACGTGTTAAGTAAAACTATTTTTTGATTATCTTGAAGTTACTGAAAAAGTTGAGGTCTACCGCCAGTTACTGTATGTGTAACACGAAATACATTCTTTACACTTTATTTTTCAGTAAACATATTGTGGTGTCAAAAGTATACGGAATTCACTACCATTCTGTAATTTACTTATTTTTATTGTTTTTTAAGTGTTGTTAACCCCTTCATAATGTTAGGAGGAAGGCATACAATAGCTAAAACCAAAAGTTACGACAACAATCATTTTATTGGACTTTAATTTATGAAAAAATTAAAAATATGGTGTACCAATGGTGTCAAAAGTATTCGGTATTACGTGGTTTCCTAATTATGCAGTGATCATAAACTAACAACCATTTGGTAAAAATATTTGTATAATTATATATTTTAGCCTACTAGGAATTTATCTTACTAGCCTACTAGGAATTAATTGACTGTTTGGTGTGAAATATTATCCTACTCAAGCACTTATTGTTCCTTGAGGCCATTTTCATATTCACTGTAGTATTTCCTGATTTTCCTTTTTAGTAGGACCCACAAATATTTGATTAAATTTGAAAGAAAAAATAGAAGAGGGATTTCGAGAACTTTTTGAAAAATTTGCAGTTACTGAATTTGAATATCTTACGTCCAGAGTCATGGTCGCGCTTACGTTAAAAATTTAATTTATTCGTCATTTAACTTCAACTTTTAATGCTGGCTTTTCATACTTAAAAAATATACAAACCTTTTCTTTTGTCTGGACAGTGATTTTCGTTTATGAGAGTCTCATTTAAAGATTTATGAGTGAAAAAGAATTTTATAAATTCATATTTGTGAAATATACTTAAAGAAACACGAATTACGAATACTTTTGACACTCATCACTGTAGTTATGAGATTATTAGAAATAATTAATACTTATTCATTTTTCCTGTGACCTATACATTTATTTTAATTGCATATCTATCTGATGTGTATTCTTCTTGGCATGTGAAAATTTGGTTAAGTAATTAGTTATTAAATTAACTATATTTACCTTCTTTATCAAGTCGCTAGTGGAGGCGTTTCCTTGCATATATAATTGTAGCATTTCTGCGAAACAAAAAAAAAAATTAACAATCATATTAAAAATGTTTTAAAATTTATGTTTATAAAAATGAATGAACTAATTATTAATTTATAGCCCGAAATCGTAAGCGCAAACAATATCAATGCTTTTAGTGAAAGTGTGTTTGAACTTAATAAATATTTAACGAGAAAGCTATCAAGGTTATTTTAATAATTAACGGCAGAAACAATCACTTCATTATTGGTTTAAAATAAAATGACAATAAGAATCCGTTTAAATGAGTTAAAGATATTTATTCGAAACAAGATAAGAAGTATTGGAGAAACTCGCTATTTCCAAAGTAGTTGTCCAACTTCCGAAACCCTTCCGGATTAGTCCAAGATAGTTAATCCAGTTAATGAATAATCGGATCATTGAGAGAAAGCTGATTATAAATGTCTATTGAAGCTTTTAGTCCCCATTAAGGAACTTGTGGAAACGGATAATCATTGAAGGGATATCGTCCATAAAGTATATGATTGCTTAGGCATCATTACAAGAAGATTAAAACGATTAAAGATGAACAGAACATATATGAACATATAAATATCACAACATTATCACGTTCACAAAACCAATATAAATATTTTTTTCTAGAATTTCATATTTCTAAATAAAAATATTTTTTTTTTAAAACATGATACTACTATTGTGGATACGATTCTAGTAGTAAAGATAGGTTAGGTTATTTTATTTATGGGCACAAAACATCTGGGGTCTTTAGCGCCCTTTTTTATCGACATACAAATTTCACTACATTTTTTTAAACAAATCAAATGTTTTTGGAACTCAATTGTTTTTCTAATCGTTGCAGTGTTGTCATCTAATATCCTCTTGAGGTTTCTTTAAACATTTTCTGTCTGAAAATAGTTGTGGTAGAGTGGGCAGTCCTCAAAGATGTGACAGATGGTCAGGTGCTGACTGCAGTTCTCACAGCTCGGAGGTGTGCTTTTCTCTATAAGGTATCCATGGGTCAGTCGCGTGTGCCCTATTCTTAAGCGAGTCATGACAACTCCTTCTCGCCTGTTGACACTGTTGGTGCTCTTCCACGATTGAACATCGGATTTGATACTTCTTAACTTATTCGACTCTTCTGTATTTTCCCAAAGCTCGGCCCATGTCATTGTCGCTTATAAAATATATTAGTTTAGTATACACAAATGAAATCTACAGTTTATTTTTAATTTTGATTATCTGCCTTTTTTAGCTTATGTTAATTAGTGATTTATTTTGTTCTGTTTTTCACATCAAATCTCTTTATAGGCTAGGTTTGTTTTGCCTTTTTAAAATTTATTTTATTTATTTATTTTTTTTAAAGATTCTTCCGCCTGTTTAAAACCTCAATTAGGCTACTATAACCATTAACACCTATTGTAAATATCACTTAAGTGTAATATGTAATTGGTGTAACATTACAGCATATTTAAATTCTGAGGCTTGTGGCCAAATCATTAAAAATAAATATTGAAAATATATATATATATATTTATTTATTTATTAGGTAATATAAAAACATATATTTGAAACCCGCAGGAAGTCCTAGGAATTTTTAATGGGAGTAATAAATCCTTAGTTATGCCGAACATCGGAGGTGGACGTTAAAGTGTGGTCCCGAGCCTGTACGATGTCAGATACTCGTTAAAGATCCATATCCTAATTAAACCTGATTAGGCAAAATTTAGGACTCCCCACTGTAGCATCGTCCGATTTGCCACTGTAGCATAAAGTGACGTTAAATACATAAAGAAACATATAATAAAAATGATTGATATTAATTTTTTTCAATTGCAATTATTTATTGTTTCCGTTGTGAAAACTCCTAGGGTCACTTAACAACATCATTATTTCACAGAGCAATGAAACACTGATTTATTAAAAAACTTAGAAAATAATTATGAACATTTTCTTGTTTTCCGAAATGTTTGGTTTATAATGGGAAACATTTATGTAACGTGAACGATTTTTGCTTTTCTGCTTTTTACTTAACAAGGAAACAAAATCTTGTACCTAAGGCATTAAATAATTAATTAGATTTCATTCTTTTAATTGTTTCAAAACTATTATTTTCTTTATCTATTTTGAAGATCTTTTGGATATATTTGTTTTATTTAATAAAATTTTATTCATTAATTTATTAAATTTAGTCGGAATTTTTGAGTCAGCAATATTTATTAGAACCTGTGGTTTTAGATATAATATTTGTAAATAATCAAGTAACTCTTTTTTTTTAACCCTTTGTTTATCCATGGAATTTTATAAAGGTTAGGCATTTCGATATACTTTAAATGGTCTTAGTTTTGTGTAGCGTGCTACATTATAAGAAGTTTTTGCTACGTTCTTTTCTTTTGTTGTATGATTGCTTTATGGTTTATTGTATTATTGTATTATTCATGACACTGGGATACATCGTAACTCCCTAATTGACCATCAGCCATATCTTAGAAGACTGCCCTACTTTAACCGCTTCCCCTCAGAATGTATGGAAAGAAGTTTCAAGAAAATGCTAGGTGATAATACAGTTACCATTAGGAAAACTATGGTTTTCTGAAAAGATTCAATTTGTTAAAAAAAATTTAGTGCAAGTAAAACAAAAAATTAAAAAACGAAATTGTATATAATGATAGAAAATGGCATTGATTATCTGAACTGAACAGAAGTTGTGTGTTCATAAGTAAAATAACCTAACCTAACCTAGCAGGTCGTTTAAAATTAAGGAACTAAAAATAACATTTAAATCACATAACTCTCTTTTATTCATATCGAAAGGAGACTTCAAAGGACTAGGACGCTTTATTTTTTTTTTGGCGATTGGACAACCTTTTAACAGCCATTAGTTTTTTTTCTTTTCTTGATATTTTCATTTGCAATATATATATATATATATATATATATATATATATATATATATATATATATATATATATAAAAAAAAGGAAAAAAAAAGGTAGATATTATTTTAGTTTTGTTGAAGACCAAAATGAGTGCTTCAATGGCAAAACTAAGTATTATCCAAAGAATTAATTTAGGTATTAAAAAAAAGTTAATTAAAAAAAGTATTTGTGACACTGGAGGAATGTACAATAATTGATCAAAAATTACTTTTATTCTTGCACTTAAAAGAGCTTTTATAACTGAAAGCGCTAAAACGGCTACAGTTAGTACTAAAAGTAATTAATTGTTTTAGCCCTATTATATTTAACTGTTCGAAAGTTAAAAAGTAGTTTTTCATTCAAAATCAGGTTTTTGCAGAAAGCTTTTTAATTAAATAAGTTTTCAGAGCATATAATTCTATACCTAAGTTTAACATGGAGGCCTAATTCAATATATTTCCCGTTGGTGGGGCCTTTAAAAGGTCGAATCTAGTTAATGTTACAAGTGGTAGGGAATGAGATTACTCTCTAAAGGGTTCTAAATGAACGGTGGAGCTTATACTTACCCAAGGGCAAAGGATGAGGCTGGACGAACCTGAGGAAGCTCTTGATGTGGAGGTACGGGTTGAAGTCCGGGCTGCCGTGGAGGTGGAAGCCGGGGGTGGCTGGAGGCACTGGAGAGAACAGGATCTGCCTGGGGGTGGCACCTGGAGGCAGTCTTCTCTCTGCATCTGTGCACGAGCCTCCTGGGTGAACATCAGGAAGGTTAGAAAAATAGTTTGATATATCTGAGGTAGAAAAGATTTGGTCTAATTTTATATTTCTTAAAAAAGACGTTTTATTAAAAAAAATAAATAAATAAAAATAAACATTTTCGGATATAGTTTCTGCAAGGAACTGTCACAGTTTCTAGATCCATAAGCATAGATGACTTTGTTCTACAGATGTTTGTTAAGTTAGTTAAGAAAGTTTGAGAGATTTATTGAGATGAACGTATTTTTTCTTTGAAAACTTTCAACGTTTCACAGCTAACCTTAGGAGGTGATAGTGTCAATGGTGGTAGCTTTTTCTCCGGTTTTATAAATGGATACTGCACCAATTCAGAGACAACCCATCTCATTCTATACGGGACAACTTTTTCAACCGTCCATATTTGTCACCATTTTCATGTAGAAATAAAGAACTGTAAGCAGGATTGTCTGGTTGCGTGTGCATTTTAGTTATATATTTAGCAGCCAGCTTTTGGTGATGATAAGAAAGAGGTAGAACTAGAGGTAGTTTGCTTCCACGCAAAGACTGTGTATTGGGCTTCTAATAACTCCGGTTGAAAGGCGTATACCGGCATGGCGAACTGCATCTAATTTATTTATTTTATTACGAGTAGTAGAGGCATAGATGACGCAACCGTGATCTATCTCACTAATTATTAAAGTCTCATGTATACGGAGCATTTTTTCCTGTCTGATCCCCATCTAATGTTTCGCAATTTTTTTTTCAGAATTTTTAATCTACTCACGGTGTTAAAGTGAAGTTGTTTTATATGGACGGACCAGTTTAGTTTACTTTTGAGGTCCTAAAAACCGAACATGTTTTTTGTAGACCAGGAGGATATTATTTAAGTTGACTTGCGGTGGTATGGCTGGATTTCTATGACGAGTAAAATTTGCACACATTTAAAACACATTTTACTTGTGGAGAACTTAAACACTTTTTCCTTTGGACCATGAATCTAGTTTATCTACTATATTTTGGAGACTCACCTTGATGTTTTGGATATTTTATATTATGATTTTTGTATTCCATCAGTATAGTGGTAACTTGAATGTCTAGAATCAGACTGTGTTGTCTATATTTACTTCCACTTATCTACTTCTGAAGAACATGCAAGCAAGCTTGAAAATTTTCGAATTCCAGCATCAACATAAATTAGGGTCCCCTGAGTTCAAATAACAAAGACACGCGAAAATGTCTGCCTCGAGTCTCTGTGTGGTAAGTCCAGCACGAAAAAAAAAAAGTTGCACGAAGCGAAAATTTCATATTTAAGATAACTATACGCCCGAGATGTAACAGCAACAGTTTCATTTAAATGTTTCTACCAGAAGAGCAACTTTATACCTTAAGTCTCATACCTTTTTACGATTTTTATTAAACTCGCTACATCGATGTAAAATTTAATGGGCTTTAATATCATATAGGTTTGATTTTGATTGAAATAGTCTGCAGGGGTTATATACTTTTCTTCCTCTAAAGTATCTTTAGTTATGTATATTTCAAAAGTTAAGCGTTTCATTTTGTTAGCATTGATAATCAACGGGTAAATATATAATTTAACCAATTCGATATCCAATTAAAGGAGAAAAGATCAAAACTATTTTTTTATGCGTTTTTTATTTTTATATTAATGAACATACAGTTAGAAAGATAAATATTTTAGAAAAAATATTATCTTATCAAAAAAATTACAAAAGTTAATGTAGGTTGACGAAAAGCCGATAAAACTACAGAATAATATAATAGATTATTTAATAAAACACATGTTTCTATCAAAACTCAAGTAATTAATTCTTTAACAGTTTGCCATCTCTGTATTTGAAAATTCTTAAATAGATTTCCACAACGGAGGTTAATGAAAGTCTTTTGTTGCGAGCAAAATATTTGTTTGTATATATATGGATTCTATTACTTTTATATATATTTTTTATTTATAGTATTTTTGGTTATTTAAAACCAAATTTATTTCAGTTGTATACTATGCTCTGCCAATGCTTTAATATTAACATTTTTACAATTATTACGATTGATATTGGTTTCTATGTTAGAATAACATATTTTTTAACAGGATTATTTGTTTAAATTTAAACTAGACATTAAAATATAAGACTGTGCAAACCATTAGAATTAAACACTTTCCAGGAGTTCCTTAGGAAATTCGAGAAGCTTGCTTGCGCAAAACACATTTCGTTTAATCCACCTGGTTCTGATTAAGGTAAAATAATAATTTTGATATCAAAATGCTTCCAGGTGAAATTATGGCAAAAAAAATCGTTAAAATATTTAAATTTTACTCTTGGTAATAACAATAAATAAATAAAAAATAATGATTCTAGTACGTCTTCTTGAAAAATGTTTCATTTTAATTTTTTATCTCAATCGAATAACAAAAAGTTGTTTCGTACGAATCCTCCAAACCCAACCCCAAGCATAAAAAATGAATATTTTAATGGTTTCACTTGAAACTAATTTTCGTACCGACTTTATATTTCTACCTTTGTCGTAATTTTATCGTGTACCTTTATTATTTATATTTTTACCTTTATTTATTAAAATATATTCAATGAAATGTGTAAAAATAGGTTTTGAAAAAATGCGTATTGGAATCAGTATTTGGATGGGATTTTTTAAAAAATTTTTCAGGGTTAATAACACACATACGATTTAAATATTTTAATGGTTCATATTTTTATTGTTTTGCTTGGAAATAAGACATTCCGATACGAAACTTATTTCTCCACTTTCATCAGAACTAGAAATATTAAACAAAATGTGTATTGTGCAAGCAATCTTCCCCATTTTTTTTGCAAAGTCTAGTATTTGTATGACTTCTTTTAAGAAAAACGGCGGATTTTGATGCGATTGCCATTATCATTTAGGAAATTCTTTCTTAAAGGTTTATATAAGTAAAATGCATTGCAATACGGGTTTTCTTAAATTGGAAAAATTACATTTTCTGTAATTAAGGCATGAAAAAATCTTTCCTGAAATATGAGTAGTAAATACTCAAAAGTCGGTATAATTGGATATAATAAAAACTTTCAATGTTCTCCACGAACAATTAAAAATGTTCAATCTTAATAGATACCCCACAAATCACACGCACTTACCGTCAGAGTCCTTTTTAATTATTCTTATTTTAATCAAAATGTCCAAACTTTTGCAACGCTTTTTCTGCAGAAACAAGAGAAAACTAAATTTCAACAAAATCATACATCTTCTAAAGCTTTTAATTATATTACTGTAATACCTCCAATTAAAACCGATGAATTGTGGACAAATACATAAATAATCTACATAACTATATATATATATATATATATATATATATATATATATATATATATATAATATATATATATATCGATGTTCTTTCAAAGTTTGTAGAATCCACACAGGTCTATGTAAAGCACTGTTTTGTCTGAAATTGGCATGAATATGAGAGCAATAAATTCTTGAAATTTAGCCTAAGTAAAAAATTGCTTATTTATTGAATACACCTTAAGACCCGCAGATAACTTAAATTATCGAAAGTCGAGAAATAGGAAAAATATATGCATATGTGTATAATTGTATTTCTACGTTTTCTCAATTCTGATTTCGTAAATTTTTATATCAAAACACAATCTTGACTGATGAAATTTCCGTTATACAATGACGTAATATTTAAAGTTACTGTAAACATTAGCTTAATTGTATCAGGAATTTTCGAATTGATATTTACAACTGTATAATGAATTACATCCAGTAAATGTGATACAAGATTATATTGTCATGATTGACATGTAGAGATACTTTCCATTGGTAGATATCCTAATCAGGAAATTTGCAACTGGATTTTTAAAATAATTTCTGAAGATATTTTTTCTTCTTAGGACAAAGGTTTAATGCTTGGACATTATGTCCTCCAAAAGCGGCAGGAAACCATCTATTATAAGTTCCGAACCCTAAAGTGCCAAACTGAATTAACTACTCCACAGCCTGGCTTTCAACTTCTTGTCCTTTGTAGGCATTGGGGAACATGAACTATATCTAGGAACACCTAGAGATGCTACAACGTCTATAGATATCCTTTTTATTTCGTTGGTTTTCTGTATGCGTGAAGAATATAAGTGTTGGGGGGGCGCGAAACCTCACGAGTGGGCTGAGAAGCCTATCAGGGTCTGAGCCAAGGGATTATTTTCTTTAGCTTGGGCAAGAAGCTCAAGTTACCTGGTAGAAAGATAGCCTTGTGTTAGATTGTATGAATGATATGTAGCTTAAGAAATTAATGTTTTGTAGATAGTAAAGGAATATTAATAAGAATGAAAAATGTCAGCGCATTAATTATTTGTAAATAATAAATATCAATACTTCACCGTCAAGAGGTTTAAGAGAAAATTAGTCCGTGTTGCGGGCAGTCAGAGAAAAAAAAACAATGAAATAGTCTTAAATATTTGCTGTTTTTCAACTTTTCGATCCTAGTTAAAAAAGATACAAAAGGAATACAGTAAGTGTGTTTTAGGAGGGCGGGGTAGCTGAGTGGATTTTCGCCCCTCACTCCATGACCCGAGAAAACCCCGTATAGCCTTAAAAAACAAACAACATATTTGAAAAAAAGGGAGTACTAAAAATGTTTTAAATTATAATAATTGTAAATACAATATTTTACATGCCGCTGAATTAGGGAAAATAAATATGTAAAACGTAAGAACTGAAATTGATGGGTAAAGGAAAACCAGTAACTAAATTACAACGACCTTAGTCCACTAATAAAAAGGTTTTGGAAGGATAGTCAGAAACAACAAATAAATATGTTAAAGAAAACTCAACTTCTTTCGGGAAGATATTTAGGACAAGACTGGAGAAGACGTTAGAGGAGCTGGTGACAAAAAACATTGGATTTGGGGAGAATATTGAACGTATTACTTAGAACACAAAATTTAACAAGGGTTCAGAAATGTAATGCCAAAAACAAATAAATTGTGGATATAAGGTGGGAGTATATAATTATATAGCTGGTAGTATACAGGTATATGCTCGCAGTAGATATCTGTGAGCAGATAGATAATTTGTTAAAATAATGTTTGTTGAAGAACGAATTTAAAACTATAAATTAATTAACTATGATCAATATACTAAGCCAATTAAACTAGTTATCATAGCTATTTATTATTTAATTCTTTATCGTTTCATCTCGTTATTTTCTTTTACTGACCACCAAACGGACAAATTTTCTACGGTATTTGAAAAATATAGTGTCCAGAGTTTATCGTTGATTGTTTAAATGTCTTACATGAATCTACGAATTGCAAGGAGCTTCATAACACCAATTTCCGGAATAGGAGATTATGTTTCAAACATTTATACCAGTGCTCAGCTATAATAGGCTATGATTCCATATTCAGAGATTCGTAGAGCCGCCATTCGCCTAATACTAAGATATAAATTTGTCTAGTGTAGTTTTTATTGTGGACCACAATGGCTTTTAGATATAATGAATTATTATTAAAATTAATAAACTTCTGAGCTTCTGTTTTGGTGTACTGATTTATATGCATAGTATAGTAACATAGCTAAAACACAAAAGCAATTCGAAATCATCCAGACCTTGCCGTTTTAAGTCAGCACAAACATGTGTTAGTAAAATCATTCCAATTCTTGCGATTTTGTAGAAATCAAATCAAAACAAAAAATAACAATAATATAAAGACAGGGTTTGTATTTTTTGTGTCCACAACTCATTAACTGAATAGTGACGATAGTGGTTTAGAAAATTCTCAAATACGAACAAAAAACGAGAATTTCGACGAGATAAAATAATGTAAAGGAAAAGAGACTTACTTTTAAGTTCCTACAATAAGATAACATTTAGTGCTGGGACATAACTGGTGGTTCTAGTGTTATTAATTTCTTCTTATAGTGGTGCAACAGGCCGTGTAGGTTTCTGGCCCTCGTGGTGTAATAACCTGGGAGATTACACTCACGTTAATCGATAAATTTTGTAGTGTAGGGTCATCACTCCCAACGCCTAATTTTTAATGTTAACTATGACATGAGCACTTAAAAAAATCTTCTGTGAGACGATCAGCCAGGAATGTCAAGAATACATAGTTTTTAGTATTTATTTATAGCTTACAACAATATTTCAGTTATAAAACAAGTAGATTATGAGAGAATTGATTATGTCTTGAAAAGAAACGACCAATGGTTGATTCTTGGTGGCACTGCAATGTCATATTCAAATTAGGAGATTAGTTCATCTTCTTTTCTGTAACTTTGGAGAGTAAACGTATATAGAGATGGCAGACAGGTCACGAAAGTGGGGATCAGTGATGGTAAGGAGTTCGAAATTGTTAAAGACATATTGTTTTAGAAGTAATTCTTCCTGGAATATGATATTGAGGTCTATAGGGAAGTTATTGGTTACAAAATATGGGTACTTTAGTATTTTTCAGTGGAATTTGGCTTCCAAGAATAGTATGCGGGATTAATTTGATGGTATATGTTGAAATAGGTCTTAAGAGGGTTATGTTATATAAATAAGCTTTAGGTAGTAGCTTTGAAATTCAGATCATTTCTCTAGTTAGTGTTGTCCCAGTGGACATCAACAAAAACTATGGGCTGCTAAATTTTCAACTATATTTTCTTGAAATATATTTTTAAAAGGGGAGCGGCGTGGTCTAATGGATAGAGCACTAGTCTGCTGTGCTCCTGGTCCTGGGTTCGAATCCCGGCTGTGGCAGAATATTATTTATTCTGTTAATTCAGTCGGGGGGCGACCCTAGGGTATGGAGACCCTCCTGGGGCAGACCCAGCCTCTATAAAGTGGGTACCCAAATTAATTGGGGAAAAACCTGGCGGCTGAGCGCGATTAAGGCCTAATCACCTCATTGCACTGCCGTTGGCCTAGAAACAGTACGAATCTCTATATGTACTGAGCCCAAGACCCTTCATGGGTTGTAGTGGTACAGGTTTTTTTTTTTTTTTTATATTTTTAAAAATTGTATATTTTTTTTCTCCCTTAATAGAATAAGAGATACACGACATATACATATCTGCAAACACATTCTTACAGGTTTATCTTCAAAAAGGCAAAAAAAAAAAAAAAAAAAAAAAAAAAAAAGTGTGTTTTAATAAGAGGAGATATTAATAAATTTTTAGAAACTTTATAATGTAATCAAAAATTAAATATTTAGGAAAAATAATTTTATTTGAGTACATTGGAATGCGGCTAAAGGCCAGTTTCTCCGCATGTCTTTTTCATCTATTTTATCTCACAGCTTATTTACTGGATGTATTGACCAATGTATTGATGTATTAGTAAATATCAAAAAATAAATATTTAAGCCGGGTACTGATGATTATAAGTAGTAAATATGTTTATTTTAACTTGAAATATGATTTATGACAGTACATACCGATAATAACATTTATAAGCTAATATATACCTTCTAATCTAATATTACGATGTTAATGTTATTATATAATTAAAGAATAAGTACCCTTAGTAAATAGTATATAAGTTACTATCTATTGAATTTCATATAATTATCTTGTCCATATCTCTTTAACAGCTTAGATCAAATTATTTAGAATAATTTTGCATTTTATCTTAAAACGCGGGTGGAATATATAATTTACCTTATCATTTTTTCACGGAACAATGTGAAATGAGGGTAGGCTTTATTTTTCTTTCTTATCTTCCCCAGTCCTATTCTCTTGGTTATTGTTTCGCGAATTTTGTCCTCTCCTCGGTCTTTTGTTTATGTTTTTCATGTATTTTGCAATAAAAAATAAAATAAAACAAAAGGTAAAAAATATGATCTAAAAATTATGGTAATTTTAACCGGCTAACGACACTGACCTTAATCAGGATTCTATATTTAATTTGGATATAATTTTCGTTGGCCTAATCAGTGATTACCATTTCGTAATATTGTCAGTTAATTGCGATGTAAAATGAATTAATAGTTAATCTTATGGACTTTATTCCTGCAGTCTCACATTAGAGAGATTAATATTTCAGAAACAAAAGTGAATTAGCAATTATATATATATATATATATATATATATATATATTATATATTATGATATATATATATATATATTATGTATGTCTATATATATATATATATATATATATATATATATATATATATATATATAACAAACACACACTTCAACTAAATGAAATAAATAGTAGGAAAAATATTGCGGATATTTTCAAATTCGTGTTTTCCCCTGAAATTCACGTTTTGGTAAACCACCTCTGAGTTCAAATGATCCAATTCCGAAATATCTGTCTAACACAAACACGAAAAGTTGTACAAAACTGAAATTTGATATTTAGGCATACTAAGTTGGAGGATAAGAAAAAAAATATAATAAAGAAAAAAAAAAAAAGGCATACTAATATATGCCTGCCTGGACTGTAGTCGACATACCATACAAAACATCGGTAAATCAGAATTGTCACTTTATACCATGCATTTTGCACAATTTCACGATTTTGTCCAAAACGGCTCCAACGAATTTCAATAAATTCGCTATATCGATGTTAAATTTTGTGGATTTAAATATCATGTAGGTTTTATCCAATTGAAACAGTCCGGCAGGGGTAAATGCCGATAATGTAATTCTTACATCTAAAATACCCTGTTCTTAAACAATTTACTATTTCATATTGTTAGAATTGATAACCTCTAGTAAATATACAAGTTAAACGAATTTGATAACTAACTAACGGAGAAAATAGCCAAATTATTTTTTTTGGAAAACATTATTTTTTTTTTGGAAAACATTTTTTTTTTACCGGGCATAAGAACAGTAATATGTATGTACGATATACCGTTGGAAAGTTAAAGCTTCTAGAATAAAATGTTATTTTACTTAAAAAATTGTGTTATATAACGGAAAACAGATAAAACTAAGTAATTATGCACATGATAATGTGCGTGTGTGGTGAGCAACAGATTTTTTTTTTTAGTCTATTGAAGGTGAACTTCACTGCAATATATTTATAAATAACTGTTTCATATGCTTAATTTTATTAATACAAATCTACTTCTTAACAAATATCCTAAATAATTTTATTTTTGACATAATCGATTGGAAATACTTCTAATATATTTAGTGATTTTGTTGTCATTTTTATAATCAATGAATCTTTAAACATTTGATTTCGAAAACAGATCAATTCTAAATAAATAAGAAGTTAGTATAAAAATGATTACTTTAAAAACAAATATAGCCTTTTTAAAGAAATTTTCTGATGTTTGGCAATGAAAAAAAAGAAAAGAAAACGTTGTAGAGTTTATACGTCAGTAATTGTTAATATGATGAATTAATTTTGGAGTTGGGATTATTATCGTTAATCTTTTTATGAAGGTATAAAAAATATTATTATTTTTCTTGTCACAACAATACCTCATTTTTTTTTTAACAACTACAAGATATATTGTTTTGATGCCATTAAGAAATTAGAACATTGTTAATTAAACAAAAGCTGAAGTAGACGCGCAGTCTTTCTCTCAGGGGAAAATTGTATCAGTGGCTATTAAGTAATTAAAGTTCTTGGGAGCATGGTAACACTTTCCTTGTTCAGGCAATTATTATCTTACTTGAAAGAGCAAAAAAATGTTTCACCCTTCACTCGTAATAAATAGCTCAGACAATGTTAATCACTCAACTTTTATAATTTATGTAAGTGACCTTTCTATTATTGATATTAGGGACATCGCTCTGATGAGATGTTTTTTAGTCATGAGATAAGAAAATAAGGTACTTCACAACACCTCTTCCAGAAATTACTCCGAGTTAAAACAATATACTTATATTACTGTAGTACTTATAGTAATGAACTTATACACTACTTATATTTGATGCAATTTGGCACGTTAAATTGTTCTTACTTTTACTTAAATAAATTTCTTTATACACTGTAAGTCAAATTTTTTTGAAATTTTTCGTTGTGTGCCATTTTGGCGCTCGGATTTTTCTCTTTGTGTACTATGTGCAGTACGAAATTTAACGGAAAGTTCATTTTTTTAATAAAAAAAAACGAAAATTCCCTTTGCAATGAACTTAGAGGTTTTAACCCTCAACCTCTGGTATATTGAACCCTTATTTCCTTATTTTATAAACATAGCAAAGGTCACCTGTGGTGAAGTGGCTATCATAGCAACATTCTATACCAAAGGTCGCGAGTTTTATGTTTTCAATCAAATTCATATTTTTTTGAACAGCATTCATAACTGTTTATATCCCTTTGGAAGGAAGAAATAACCAAGGATATTTTTCTTTCTTAAAAAAATCTAGACCCGTCTGCCGGGTTTGATACTGCGACCTTGGGCATGTTAAATCTTATACCCTTATTTAATCTATTGTGGGTCATTTGTAGCGCAGTGACTAGTAACTCTTGATAAATCTATATTTTAAGGGTATAAAGATTTGATAAGCCAGAGGTCGAGGGTTGAGAATTGGCAGATGGCCCTAGGTTTTTTTGATAGTATAACATTTCTGTATATCATTTTTGCCCTTTGGAGGGGAAAAATATCAGGTTAACCGCCTATAAAAAAAAATAAAATAAAAAAAAAATAAAAATAAAAATAAATAAAAAAAAAGCCTTAAAATTAACTTTAATTATTGTGTGATATTAAAATACATAAAACACATTACAGCAACCCTGCAATGGGAGCATTTATTTCTATGCGTACCATCTTCCAATACAACGGCATTATAATTACGTTACATATTTTGATCAAGCGTATGTAAAGAAAAATAATCAAATTTAAAGAAAAATAATAATAAAAATCACATTAGGGACAAATAATGAGAACAATAAAATAAAAAAAATAAAAATAGATAATGATTTTTTTACAATTCATATTATATAGAAATAAGCTCGCTTTCTACATTATCTACATACATTAGCCTATTGCTATTTATCAAATTCTTCATAGTCCACCCGTTTTACAAATTCATCAAATTTAGAAAAATATTTGTATAAAGGTCTCTCTTCGAAGGCTTAAATTAAGAGAATAATTTGTGTCTATGTCTGTCTAGTTTCCCTGGTTAAGATGATGGTATGTCTGCACACGTCGACGGTCACACTTGCAAATTTTGTCGTTTGGTGGTTTCAATAGAAATTCAAAAGTTCCTTCATGTCCCGTCAGAAATTGTTTCTGCCTTGACTTCAATTAAAATTATTCACAAGTATAACGGACTTTATTTTTATTAAAATAAACAAGGAAACTGATTATTATGAAAGTCTTCTCAGTTTCGGTAAATAGCCTACCTGAGAGATGGCCTTGCTGCGCAGCCGTGCAGTTGCCGTGGCCGAGGACCCGGTGGACGACCAAGATGAGCACCAGGGGGAACCTCATGCTGGACTGCTCTCGGACCCTTTGTCTGGCTTCCCTAATCCTATCAGTATAACATGGCTCTTATGCAATCGCAAATCTTATATTGGGGAATAGTTTTACACGTCTGACTACCATGTAAGCATAAGTCTTCGTGATCGAAAGTTGATTTTATTTCTATTGAGGTGTATAGTCGACTGTAGAAACTATTATAGGTGGAATAGTCAGGAATCAGTCATTTTTGAAAAGTTTTTAATTTTGCCAACGTTTCGGCTCAAGCTTGTGAGCCATCATCAGGGCATTACTGAGCCATGTCCAAGCATAAAGCTTGAGCCGAAACGTTGGCAAAATTAAAAACTTTTCAAAAATGACTGATTCCTGACTATTCCACCTATAATTGATTTTATTTCCTTCCTTAATAAGAGGAACCGGGATATTATAATTTTTGCAGAGTTGTATCGTTAAGTATCATGTAAATTATAAAATATTATTTATTTTTTTAATCATAATAATGATTTGTGATAGGGATTAAGAATTGTAATAAAGGCATTACAATCCGCCGTGCAACGTCCATAGCATTTCTCCGAAACTACTGGACCATTTTTTTTTTAAATTCCCAACAAAAATATTAGGTCATCCGTAGATGATCCTTTCACCTAGACGTTGATATCAGCTGGTTATTTTTAAAATGACGGCCGATGAAAAGTGATTTAATTCAATAACTTAGTTGTTTTTGAAGATAGAGAAAAATACTATTAGTGTTTTTTAACCAAAAACCGCGAATAATCTTAAAAAAAGAGAAAAAAAATTGAACATTTACCGATTAATATGCCCATAACTCAGTTATTTTTGAAGATAGAGAAAAATGTGTATGAATTTTAACGATCAGTAAAGCGCGAATAACGTTATTTTTGAAGAAAGAAAAAATGTATTTTTGTTTTTTTAACCAAAAGATTGTAAATAATTATTAAAAAAAAAATGTAAAAAATTGAAATTTTACCTATAAATACCCCCCTCCCCCGTAACTCAGTTTTTTGAAGATGAAGAAAAATGTGTAAATAGTTTTAGAATCAGTAAAATTAGTAAAGCACGATAAACAGAAACAAAAAAAATTTCTGTATATTCAAGTCACAAATTATAATAAATGTAATTCCACTAAAACTTATAAAAGATTCGACTTTTCTTTATCATTGAAGATAAAGAAAAATCGAAAAAAAAAGAAATTGAGATCATGACAGCGCGATGAACAAAGTGGGGGAAAAAAATCTTATATAGTCAAGTAACAAGTTATAAAATCTATGATCATAAATTATTATTGATGATAATGAGGATGAAAAAATGGCAATTGTTCTCTATCCAGGAATTTTTTTAATGAAAAGGGAAACGTTATAGAAATGCTTAAACCTTATACAATATAAATTAAAGTTATGAATGGTTTAGGTTTATTTTTTACATTGATGAACCTCTGTTATTGACAAATTAAATTACTCCCCTCGAAATATGAGGGCTTACGTTTCAATATACGTAGAATCCCAATAACGAATACAAAAAAAAAATCCGTTTTTCCACCGTTCAAACTACACGACCAATTTTTATGAAATTCGTCACAAAAATACTAAGGCATCTAATGATGATCATAACTCCTAGACCTTGGTATCAGCTGGTTATTTTAAAAATGGTGGCCGGTTAAATGTGATTTAATTAAATAACTCAATTATATTTTTACTAATAAATAAATAAATAAATACCAAATATTCTACAAGATGAAAAGAAAAATCATTTAAATTGGTTCAGAACTAGCAGAGATACAGCGTTTTGAAATTACCAGTGTTATTTTACATTGAATTATTTATTACTTTTCAGATTATTAAATTGCCTATAAACTGCTGTATCAACGGTTATACCGAATATAGTTATTTCGAAATAATAAACCATTGTGTAATAATTGTCAGCGTTTTTTTTTTTATTCAGTCTGTGTTTTTTTGCACAATCATTGTATGCGGTAAAAAAATAAATTAATAAAAAAAAAATAAATTAATAAATAAAAAGGAAATGAAATGTTAAGGCCTTGCATCTAGGCGTACAATCTAATGTTTGCTGAATGTTAACGTATATTTATGTTAGGAAATAGTTCGATTCAAAGAAGAACGAGTTTTTTATAAACAATTTTTTTTTTTACCCTAGCCCGTACTCTGTAGGGACACTTATTTGAGACAAATATTAATGCATTGAGTAACACACTGTGATCTTCTAAAATAATGGTTTAATTAATAATCTATTGTAGGTTAATAAAACTGAAGACTAAAGATAGCATAATTCAGCAATATTTTGTATAAATTAGACTGTTTCCAATGTCTTTGTTTTTTATCTGTTAATCAAACATAAATGAATCTTTAAACACGATAAGGATTATGCCACTTCTAAAGATTCAACTAATAATGGATAACACAAAGACCTGATAATTATTTAACAGTGTCTTTTGAAAAGCCAAATCAAACATGAGATGACCAAATGTTAACTCAATGATACGATTTAACAATCAATTTTAAGATATATGTTATATACATTTTGATCAATGGATGTACTTTAGTACGTTCACACGTGTCATAAGATTATCTCTAATGAAGAAACTAATAAACAAAAAGCATAAAAGATCTGGTACACCCAACAGCCCGACTTTCATTTATCTCCGCTATTAAAATCAATTTAAGAACTTTGAAATAAAATTAGAGTCGGAAAAAAGGTTTAATGACATTTAAGTAATATATTATACAATATGTACAACAATAACTCACTTTTATCAGCTTATCATCACTCGCAATTACCTTATACAAAAATATAATCTTTTGCATTCCAACGGCGTACACCTTACAGTTTTGCATGTTTAAAAAAAATTTCATAATTTTTTTTTCTCTCCATTCATTTGTAACAAGTCGGATGAAACTTGTAGATTTATCCGTTCTTTATCAATGCTAATATTTGAATTTTACAAATCTTCATAGTCAAAGGTACTTTAGAGAAAGACAAATTTAAAAACAACCGGTATTTAAGTATTGCAAGACTATTTTTAATAAGAATGAACATCTACATGATATCAAAGCTCATCAAAGTTTACATCAATACAAGGAGTTAAATCAAAATCGTTGCAGCTGTTTTTGATAAAATCGCGAAAAGGTGTAAAATTGGCCGATTTCTTTGAAAAATTTGCTGGAACATTTCATACATATGTTCTTCTCCCTCCTCAGTGCCTTTCAGCAAGGAGGGGCCTCAACTGTCAACTGTTTTCGCCAACCATCCCGGTCCTTTGCTAACGTCCTCAAAACACCCAGCTGCTATATATCTTCTTCTTAACTGCAAAATTTTATTCAATTCATCGTTTTCGATCTAGACTTACCACAGATGCACAGGTCATACACACTCTTCCTTAACTCTTGGCCAGAGAAAACCCCTGTATATCCTACAAGGAGAACAATGATAGGATATATAAGGAAACAAATTAATCCCGAAATCCGCTTAGGTTCAAGAACCATATTTTATAATTTTTTACTCAGTCCCTTTTGAGACATTTTCGTGTTAACACCACAAAAAACGAATTTTTGCCAATTTTGAAATTTCATATACAAAACAAGGACTATGTTTTCAAGATCGAAATTTTTACAGCAAGTAGGACTATGACTAAGCAATAAAATAAAAACACAATTAAAAGTGAGTTTATTTTCCTTTATCTCGTCAAAAGTCTCTTTTCTTTATTCATTTACGAGAATTAAAAATAAAATTGTTCACTATTTAGGTAATGAGTTATGGGGACAAGAAATGCAAAGCATTTTCCTTATTTCATTGTTAGTTTTTGTTTTGATTTGATATCTAAAAAATTACAAGAATTAGAATTTTTTTTTCGAAACACATGTTTTTGCCTGCGGAGCTAGCCACACATAAGTATTGACTATTTTTTTTTTATTTATGATATAGGATAGAGAATAACTAGTCAAAAAATCACGACAATCAAAAATGTCGAACGGGGTGTATTTAACGCCATATGCATAATACAAACTATGTTACTTTTATCTAAGTTTATCACTGGAAAAAATTAAAAAAATTAATCGATGATTAAAGCAAATTTATAAATGATAATAAATCTACAGACAGTTAATGACATATGCAAACACTTGCCACAGACATTTCCATAAGGGACACATACTTGTTGTTTGTTTATTTTATAAGATTCAGGTGGTTCATGTGGCTTTCAACTTCTATTTCATATATTAAAAAGATCATAAAAGGTAGTGGGTAGCATATTATCATTAGTATTATTGTTATGTCAGTAGAAATTCAAGGGTACTCATACTGTATTCACTGCAATATGTGCAGTACCGAAAAACCAACAATACAGTTCTGCTAGCGGAAGTGTAGGTATTTAGCCCCGTATTACAAACTAATTTTTGTAAGTTATAGGAGCATTTTCTTGATATAGCCGATCAAAACTTTAAGAAGTTTGAATTATTGTTGAATCATATTGACATACAAACGATTAATGTTATGATCGTAAACCCAACATACAAATATGAAGAGTCAAAATCCTTAATCTTCGTCATATAATATAAGGAATGATTTAAGAACTATCTATTTATTATTAAATATATGTTTCTTCAGTATAATTAATTTTATTATGTATTATTATTTTTTAAATAGAATAAAGCTCTTGGTTCTATTAGATATTTTTTGTTGGATTTATTTTATTCATTATGGATTTAGTTTTCATGCAGTCGGTACACATAACTGTTACCATAAAATATTTTCTCTGACATAATGTACAACACATGATATTCACTTCTGATTGACTCTGAATATTCAGGTTATGTATTTTTAAATATTATTTTATTATATAACCATATGGGAATCTTGTCAAGTTCAGGCCCGAAGTTCTTCTGTGTTTCGTTATCCTTTATCTGTTTGGACGTCTCAGAGGGAGTTCGCTTGTGTAAAGACAGGAGAATACCGCTTGCTTTTACAATTTCACGGCGTAGTTTGTCGTATAAGCTGTCCCATTTCTACGTTCGGAAAGTTTTCACTTTCGTCAATTTGTATATACAATTAATCAAGCTGATCCCATGCATCGCAGAACTCTTCCCACTCTTCTTTCGCATTACGAAACGCAGCTTCGAAGGAATCAATTTCTTCATCTGTTACATCTTGGATATTGATGTTACTTACACCAAAAATGTTCCGCTTGAGCAAACGCATCTTGCGTTCCAGAGCGTGGATTTGATTAATATAATCACCTTTATTATCAACCATTTTTCAACCAAATAGTCTCCCAAGGCCTCGAAGGATTGTCAGGGGATTGTAGACGAAGCTACTAGGATTGAACTAGTGGGTTAATGTGCGAAATGAGTTTGTCATGAAAGGAGTGGTACCTGGTTCGTGCCAAGTCAGTTACCTAGTTAACATTAAGGACTTTATGGATAAGTTTATTAATCATAAAATAAGGGGAATAGAGGATTTTCCGAAGGTTTTTGGATTGTAAGGATTGGATACGAGAAGAATTTGATAGTTTAGTAGAGCTCCAAAGTTCTACTCTTTCGGTCCATATCCACCTAAAGATAGTCATGTAGATGAGCCTTTTGTAGTTAAGTGGAAGGTTTAAACGTTTGTCCATGTGTGTTGAAGTAGTCAAAATATGAAATATAAAAATAGTTATTATCCAATCATATTTTTGTTAAGTCATATCAGCTTAATAATTATATCTTTCTAAAACATTTGCCTTGTTTTTAGTGTTCTGTTATGGTTTGGGATTTAGAAACATACGTAAAGTATGATGGAAAACAATGGTTATTTTTTATATTCCTTTATTAATAGTTTAATTCTAAGAAAGTTTATTCACGTTAACCCAAAAGAATAATTATTCATAGTCATGATAATGAAATAATATTATCTAAACAATGCTACATCATTTCTTGATTAAATATTACAATTTGTATAAGACCAGGATTTCACAAGCGCTATCAATTTATTTAGCCTTTTTTACTTTCACATTCCTAAATAAGAAATAATTAATAAGTAAAATGTTTATATACAAACAAATTGTAATATATCTCAATAAATAAATAAATAAATAAAAAAAAAAAAAAAAAAAAAGAAGCAAAAGGACTCTGATCGTGAAAATTTGTTTAGGGCATGGAGGGTTCCGAGCTAAGCTTAATCACCAAGCATAGACATTGACACTCTATACCCTAGCTGTAACTTATCTTTTACATATTACAACATTTAATCAATGATGCACATCAATCAAACAATATAAAGGATGATTTTGTTTAAATATGTCTATAATTAGGAATCTTAATAAATACAAAAATAATGAGTAAACAAAAATGAATCACTCTGGGGACAGATAAATCATATAAATATTTATTTTTTTAAAACTTTAACTCCCTATAAACTTACTGTTTTATAGTACAACTTTTTCCTATGCATGATCGTATTTTGTTCATTAAATATAGATATTTTAGAATAGAATAATTGAGAATAAATAGGCCTAACCAAGATTTGGCGTTAAAATAAATATTTAAAAATAATTTAATACTTGACTTAGTAACTACAAGCACAATAGTAAAAATAGCTAAGTAACTACAGAACATTGTGTTCTATGAAAAAAAAAAGTATTCTAACTTATATTTTAAAACAACATAAAAAATCAGGCTTTCTGCCGCAATACTTAATAATAACGAAAACGTATTCTTAATTATTGTATTTAATTAAGATTTAGGTTGTTGGCAACGGCAATCACCTTGCTTTTTTTAGGCCTACCCCAATTGGCAGTAATCCCATTATTGATTTCCGGTTTTGGGACTAAGGAAATTATTATAAATTATTTTTATTGATATGATTCGCATTCATTGCAATTTTATCAGATTATTTTATTCACACATACTTCTATTACTTGTTTAATTTGTGGGTGCTTTCACACGAATTATATTATTATGTGATACGAAAGCATTTTTCATAACCTTCAATCACTTCTATATGCAATAAAATATATGAATAATTTGAAACTGTCCCATTTTTAATCATTTATTTATAAAGAAAGCCATCAAGAGGCAAATTGCTCTATCACATCTGGTAATATAACAGACGTAGTATCTGCCTTATGTAATGTTAAAGGAAACAAAATTTAAGTGATTTAGGCTAGTCATTAAGTAACTACTGTAATTGTTTTAACTTTTTTTATGCTTCTGTGTATTCGTTAGTTAAATAATAATAATGAACGGTATAACAGCAATTTTTATTGAGTAATAATACAATCTATCCTAATTTGGACAGTAATAATAGTGGTAAAAGATAACACTCATACAGTATTTACACAGCTATAAAATGTATATAGAATAATGAATCAATAAAACGTTTACAAAGTTTAGAAATCACTCATACCTATATTCACGTCATACAATCATAATAAGGAAGGATTTTATTTTATGGGATCGGTATACTATAAAACTTAAAATTATTTTTATATTTTATTTACTAATTAACTTTTGCAGGATGTTAAATACGTCTTGCTCATACATAACCATCTTTTACTTTATTTTTTTTAAGGGTCATTCTAATCGACTAACCTATAATGTCAACATTCTGAAATCTCAAATTATTTTGAGAATTAAAAGTAAACAATTGAATGACTACTTATAGCACTAATACTCATTGCCCAAGATTGTGGCAGATTGCATTATTTCTAAATAAAACAATTTAATTTGAAAAAGTAAACAATTAGTTACGAAGTACGGTAATTATTGAAAATTATGGAAAAAACGTTATTACTATTATATTTAAAAGATATTATTTATATGTTAAATCTCAAAAAGGAATGAAGCTAATTAGAAGCACAGCTTTCAAGGCGTCGACGTCTCGGAAAATGGGACACCTCCTGGGAGTGAGCTGGTAAAGTTTCCTTAGTGCCCATGCAAATATAGGCAGAACGTCTCAACTTTAAAGATAATTTTAACGTTGTATTTCCTACTGTCAGCAAACTTAACATTTCGTTACAAAAAAAAAAAAAAAAATAATATGACTGTAAAGAGTCAGGGTCATGCGAATATGTTTAAGACTTATAATTGAAGCTCTAGGTACTTGTAAATTACAATTATTTATATAAATAAATATGTAAAGCATGCAATTGAATTAACTTACTTGGAGTTGTAAATTAGTTTGGTTGAACTACAAAGGGGAATTTAAAAGAAGGCTTTCGGTGTCATCCCAGACGAATATCACTCATAGCTACGAGATAATCGAATTTGGTCATGCTCATGTAAAGCGAAATGGCAACACTAACCCCTGCCTTATCTAAAGAGGAAAACTGAGTATAGAAATTTACTTTGAAATGTATTAAATGCTATATAAAGGGTAAAAACTATAAGAACAGAGCAGTGGGTGCATTCAGGGAAGAGAGGAGCCAAGACAGTGCTTTCATGAAGACGTCTAGAGGACAACTGACTAAACTTAATACTCTAAAGAAAAAAGAGAGAAAATGGCGCAATCAAGACGCCGATATTTATAATGACTTCAATTTATTTATGATGATAGTGATACAATTTTACTTTTAATAACTATATATTTAGAAACAAAATGTGAAACTCAATCTGGCTTAGTGAAAATAAAACAACATTAATGACTTTATATTAACGCGTTTCAGTGATAACCCCAAAAAAATAATGATTTTTTTGTATTACCTTTATTCACATTTTCTATTTAATGCCGGGAGGGCTTCGGCGAGAAAGACTTCTAGGTGAAGGGCCTTTGGTTCGGAGATCGCGGAACTGTGCCGAACTCTACGAGGAGCTTCTTGGAGAATCTCGGGGTAAATATTAGGGACGTAATTGAAAAAAAAAAAAACACTACGACCTGTACCACTACAACCCATGAAGAGTTTTGGGTCCAGTACATGTAGAGATTCGTACTGTTTCTTGGCCAACGGCCGTACAAATGAGGTGATTCGGCCGAGATCACGCTTAGCCGTCAGGTTTTTCCCCATTTTCGGGTACCCACTTTATAGAGGCTGGGTGTGCCCCAGGAGGGTCTCCATATCCCAGGATTGCCCACCGACAGAATAAATAATATTCCGCCACAGCCGGCATTCGAACCCAGGACCCTGAGCACAGTAGGCTAGCGCTCTACCCACTAGCCCACGCCGCTCCCTAGCTACGATACCCGGACGTAGCTAAGACAGCAGAAAATATAAGATTGGACTCGATGGGTATTATCCACCTTGAAAAAATTGTAAAAATTTTCTCATTGCTAAAAATCTTTCGATGAAAATCATAGGTGTAACGGCCAACGAGCACTGCTCATATGTCCACTCCAATTTGTTTTAGGGAAGTGTTTAGCCTTTTCCAGTCATTCTTCGAATTGCACCTACCCCAAGGTCACTTACATTATGACAGTGAAGTGACAAAGATTCTCATTTCGCGACACGTGATTTTTTATTTATGAATGGGATTTCTTCTGATTCGAGCAGCCTCTTCTCTCACTATATTTGCCGTTCCTCACAGTGCGGGGACGAACCGGTTCATGTATGTCACATATAGTGCGGCACACGAATGTACGGCTGATACCCAATGGTTTCAAAGTGTTTAAAATCTCTAATCAATATTTTTCATCTTTGTGTAAGGCGACCACCTTCTTTTTTCTTTATCCACCCCACTCTATGTTAACTGATCAAAAGAGAAATACATACTAAATTATTATTCTGACGTGTAAATAAAATACTCTGATAGAGATGAGGATTATCTAAACCATACCTACGGATATAAACAAAGTTCAACATTTGTAACAGTATTTATGGCAGAACTGGGTAATATATGATTAAAAAAAAATCATTGATCATTGATATAAAAATAACTTTTTTACAAGAACATTTTATTTAAAATATCTTTTTCATGTATCTTAACTAACATCTTCTACTCTTTGTTTTTAAGTTGTTTAAAATATGTCTTTTCGTTTTGAAATATGTTATTATAGTTCTGTGTGATATACAAATATCCTAATCAATCATGGAATAAGGAAAAAAAAAAACCAATTTTAAGGGTAACAAATGGTTATTACTATCATACTTTAAATTTTACAGATTAAATGAAACAGATCCCATAAGAAATTTTGTTGAAAGTAAAGGGCAATACTAAAAGAGTATAAAGGGTTTAGGCATAGGGACCAAGATAAAGGCGAACCTCACCTACTCAAAGAATCGTCTTCACTGGACCATAAGACGATCGTATATATCTCTATATGTTTAATGGATCGGATCAGCGGGTGGAAGGGAGGGGCGAGTCAATAATTCAGAAGTCTTTCGGCAGTTTATTGAGTCAATTGCTTTCCCACAATAAAAGCTCACAATGGTGACAATCAATCATTGTCTCCCGAAAAATTGGCTTTTTGGAACAGAAGATAACCGAATACTCAGCTTTTACTGTTAACATGTTTGATTCTTACAATTGATGTACCTGTGGGCATATTTTTCATATTCGATTAATATAATAAATAAAATTCGATTAATATAATAAAAAGGCAGTAGGAAAGGTGAATTTATTGTGCTAAAAGTGTTGTAAAAGTAACATGTGGCAGGGCAGTGAAAATGGATTTTTAAAGTTGTAATAAAGTAGTAATACAAATAAGTTCTTAATATAATTTTTGTTTTCATTCTTGAAAGTTATAGGATAAGGGTGGGTTCGTCTCACATCTATATTTATATAAAAAAAAAAAAATACTATAAACTCGTTTTTGTGCTCAATCCTTTAAGCAACGACAATGCCTATGAAATTTAAATTTAATTGAGGTTACTATCTAGTTGTGCAATAAGGCTGAATTTTGAAAAAAATGTCGTCTTAATATTTAAAATATATATGTATTTCCAAAATCGTTTACAAAATTGTTTTACAACTAAAAACAATAAATTTCTTGAAAAAAAATTATTAGTGGAATGGTCCGTAAATATGACAGAATAAGATTAAGATCTTAATAATAACCTTATTTGTTATACATAAAAATAGTTGGAAGATCCACTGATTCAAAGATTTTAAGCGAAATTATAGGTATTATGTTTGAAATTCCTTTCTTTCTTCCAGTGGCGAGACAGGCTGTGTGGACCCTGGGCCTCGTGGTGTAATCTCCTGGGAGATTACACTCACGTTCTTCGATGCATTTTGTAGGGTAAGGTCATCAATCCCTACGCCTAATTTTGTGAGGTTCCACCATTTGGCTGATGGGTCTCACATACCCGGGTTAGATGCTGTAAGTGAATCCCCATTTAATTACATCCTTATAAAAGCCCCGCCGGGACTGGGATTTGAACTCACAACCTATAGCATGAGAGACTAGCGCGGTAGCCACTCAGCCACGGGCTTCTCTTGATGTTTGAAATTACGCGCGTTAGTAGACGAGTTAGCCCAGAGGGTTGTGTACTACTGACAGATTCGAAACCGGCTGTGGAATGATAATTATTTATTTTACACTGCTGAACCAATTTTAAATATGTCATCTGTTATAAAAAAAAATTCTGCTTCAACTTCATTAACTGCTCACTAATGTTTAAAGTAGATATGTAAGTACATCCTGTCTCTTGGGAGTAACAACGTTATTACCGTTGGCGTTTTTTATAACTTGTTTTTTTAACCCGATACTGATTATTCATAATATACTAAAACATTCCATCCATACTCTTTTTTTTTTTTTTTTCGTTAAATATTCTCTCTAGCTTATTTCTCAACTATTCTTCCAAATGAACCGTTATTTCCCCAAGAGGTCAGTCACGACCTTCCTCCAGGTTAAGGAGGTGTGTTGTTATTATTATCTACTTATAGTGATTTTAATTATATTACTTTATCATAACTATAAACAATTGTTTTAAACGTATTTAATTTATCTGTTACTTAGTATCACAATGTCTAAAATTTCTGAATAATCAACTATTATTTTTTAATATATTTTTTGATGTCTGCTCGCCGTTTTAGGCTACTTCAACAATGGTCAAACCTTCCTCTTAACTACAAAAGGCTCATCTACATGACTATTATAAGATCAATCTCGACTTACGGAGTAGAGCTATGGGGCTCTACTAAACCATCAACTTCTTCCCTTATCCAATCCTTACAATCCATATTGCTTCGTTAAATCCTCAACGCTCCTTACTTTGTCACGAATTAACTCATCCATAAAGACCATAATGTTCCCTATGTTACTAATTTGATCCAGACCAGGTATCAATCCTTTCATGACAAACTCTCCTCTCACTCTACACAAACTAACCACTAGTTTTATTAACCCTTTCTCCCTACCCCTAATTTTCGTCTCAAGTAATTTCATCAGAATCTAATCAATTATGCTCGCAAATTCCTTCTCCAGCTTTCTCCATCTCTACAATACTCCACCAAGGTTGAAACGGTAGTACTTTTTGTAAATATATTATCTCTACCCCGAGGCTTTTTGTAAATATATTTTTGGATTTTTGATTTTAAAGATTGGAAACAGGTAGAATTTGATGGTTTAGTAGATAAATCTCTACTCCGTAAGTCCACATCGGTCTTACAATCTAGTTATCTAGTTGAGCCTTTTGTACTTAAGTGGAAGGTTTGTGAGTTTGTCCAGTAAGTGTTAAAATAGTCGAAAATGACGTTCATTGTCTTGTCGTTTCAGTCTTGTATGAGGGTTCCAAGTAAGCGTTTGTCAATGTGCACTCCTAGATATCGGATCTGTTCAACCGGGACAAGAGGAGTGTTATTGAAGGATACTTTGCGGCAAATTGTCATAGGTTTACGACGAAGGGTAAAGGTTATTTGATGGGATTTGTTTGACTTTATTTTTATTCTCCAGTTCTTACACTATATTTCTAGGTCTTTGATGTGGGCTTGAAGAGTTTGAGAGGCAGTAAATGGATCATTATGAACTGATAACACGCAATTTTCATCAGCATATTTAGAAAGGAAAAGAGTTAGGGGGGGTTGGGATATCAGTTGTATAGACTGTGCAAATAATGGGTCCCAGGATACTGCTTTGCAGGATGCTGCACTCTGTGTAAAAAGGGATGAATAGGAACTATTGTGATTTATTTTGAAGGATCTATCAGAGAGGTAGGATTGAACAATCAGGAAGTATGTGGGAGGAAGGAATTGACGGAGTTTGTAAAGCAACCCAGAGTGCCACACTCGATCAAAGGTTGTAAATATTCACGTTAGAACTGTGGTGATGGCTTAGTTCTTAAAGAAGTGATGTATGCTCATTGTAATAGATTTCACTAATAAGATATAATATATAAAATGGCTGTATGGTGTACGCCAATACCATCCATTCATGGAAAAAATAAAATAAGGAAGTGATGTGGATGAGAGAAGCGATGCGATCTTTCAAGTTCTGCTTTTTCCTCTACAACTCGGGAAATAAGGTTGATACCGCCTTTTAATTATAATTTACAATATTCTACTGGCTGAATGCAAATATTTTTTATATGTATGCTTGCGAAAAATATTCTTTCGCAATTGAAAATGTATTCTTTAATTGTATCATTTAAATTCATTTTTTATAATTTTATATTTTGTTTTGCTATGTTTTTACTTTTTTTTTATTTATAAGTTTACTAGCTTTAACCCACCTCTTCTTTCGCGATTATTTCATTTCGTATCGATTTAAATTTAATATTTGTTTATGGTAATTTCAAATATATTAAGGTATAATTTCTGTATTTTTGAGTCGGTTGATTTTTTAGCTATTTTCATGCATAACGAATAAAGTTATTATTAGGAACTTAATCTTATTCTGTCCGATTTACGGACCATACCAGCAATTACAATTTTTCAGCAAATTTATTGTTTTGAGTTATAGATGAAATATTGTCTCATAAATAAAGACATAAAAATATACATTGAAAAAATAATAGTTGGTTAAGATAAAATTTTAAACATAGTAAATTACGTTGAAAAGCATTGTTCCATCAACAATTGTTTACAATTATAATAAAGAAATATAATTAAAACAACTAAAAGTAGGTAATATTAACACGCTTCTTTTACCTGGTGAAATGTCATGACTGACTTTTAAGAGGAAAAAGGCTTCTTTTGGCAAAATACTTGAGAAATATGGTGGAGAGAATGTTTAACGGAATTTAAAAAAGTTTTGAATGGAATGTTTTATAAACTTTATATTTTATAAATAAAGAGAATCAGTTTAAAAAACGCCTACGGGAATAACGTTATAACTCCTAAGGGACGGGATATACTTACATATTTACTTTGAACATTAGCGGGCAGTTAATGAAGTTGTAGCAGAATTTTTATATAACTGATCACATATTTAAAATAGGTTTAGCATTGTAAAATAAATAATTATCCTTCCACAGCCGGTTTCAAATCTGTCATTAGTACACAGCCCTCTGGGCTAACTCATCTATTAGGATGCGTTCATACTGCACTCGTTTTGGCGTTTAAAGCGGTTAGCGTGTTTCTAGAATTAAGTCTTGAGCAGGCTTTGTAGGAACCAGTTCACCGTTTAAGTCGCCTTGAACATGTCTTTACTTATTAACACCTTAACATTTTTCACAACTACTAATTTATATTCTATCAATAATCAAGTAAATTCAAAATCATATTTTATAATTCAATTTAAAAATAAAAAATAAATGACTTGCATTTTATCATTCCTCAGAATACAATTTTCGCAAGCCTTTGTGACCTCTTGTAAATTATTATTTGTGCCACAATAAATCGTAACCAGGAAATAACCCAGAATAAGGATTGAATTTGTTCCTGACATTCAATAAGTAATGAGAAGAAATAATGAATGGGCGGTATAATTAATATCATAATTAATAATGTATTATTTTAGAAATTAATTATCTGAACACAAAACAGGCTGCTTTCTAAATTCAGATGATGAGGCAGTACTAATGAAGATACAGCAACACATATCTCCTTACATTTACCTACTAGTCCTCAATCCGAAATCAGTAGGGAATACACTTTTATGCTAAGTAAATATCATCATTTTTTCTAATGTAATTACTTTGATATATTATAGTAACTATCAGTTGAATTTTTATTGAAAATGATATTTAATTTTCTTCTGTACTCTATAACATATTTTTACTTTCACTTACCTATGAATGGAATATATTGTAAGGAAAAGTATTGCGATCGTAAAAATTTTCTAATTCCAGTTTTCAACGGAAATACACATTTTAGGGTCTTCTGAGTCCAAATGACCAAGTCCCGCAAAAAGATGTGTGTGTGTGGTAATTCCCCGGCAAAAACGGAAAGCCCTATGAAACTGAAATTTCATATTTAAGACTACTACGCCTGAGATGTTACAGAATCTTTTTCATCAAAATCAGCTGACCGAAAGATCTACTTTATACTATGCATTTAGCACTTTTTAAAAAAGATTTTCTCAAAAACGTTTCGTTTCTAACGTATTTAGTTGAATTCCCTATATCGATGTAAAATTTAATGGGCTTTAATATCATGTAGGTTTCATTCTGATTGAAATAGTCTGACAGGGCTTAAATGCTGATAGTTTAAATTTTCTTCCCCTAAAGTATATTCAATTTAGTACATTCGAAAAAATTAACCATTTCATGTTGTTAGCATTGATTAAAAACTGCTAAATATAAAAGTTGAATGAATTTGATAATAAACTGAAAGAGAAAAGTGCAAAAGTATTTTTTAATGTAATTTTTGGTTTTTAAAAGATATGTACCGTATTATATATGTATAATATACCGTTGCAAAGCTAAACATTTTAGAAAAAATATTATTTTATGCAAAAGTTGTAAAATGTAATAGAGAGTGATGAAAAGAGGATAAAATTAACCGATTGTTTTAGATAATAACATAATAGATTATTTAATAAAACACACGTTTCTGTCGAAAATCAATTTCATTAATTCTTTAAACTAATTTCATCTCTAACGGTATTAAAAAATTCTTAAATTGATTTTAACAAGGATGGTAAGTGAAATTCGTGTGTTGCGCGCACCAGATTTTTATACTATGTCTATATCGAATCTGTTTTTTTTTCTCATATAAATTCAAAATCTAGATTTTAAGCGTTCAAATTAATATCTAGTGTGATTAACAGATATTAATGAAAAAAAAAAAAAGGATGATCACTTTATTTTCTCTATGAAACAAATATAAAATACTTTTTACTTCAAAGGAAACATGTATTTTAGATAAACATGTATTCTGCTGAGAGAATACACACACGTTCTTTTGTTTTATTTTTATCATTGAGAATGTAATCAGTTGACCGTTGAGAATTACTGGAAGGAATTAGTCCGGATGGCGGTCATTAAATAAAACAACTAAATAGTTGAAACTATTTAGTTGTTTCATTTAATGACCGCCACCCGGACTAATTCCTTCCAGTTTTATTTTTATGATCGAATCCCGGCTTTGGTTGGCAGTTTATTTATTTATCTATTCTGTTATTTCAGCCGAGGTTTGATCCGAGGGTATGGAGAACCCTCCTGGTACAGATCCCGTATAAAGTAAGGACCTAAAAATGGGAAAAAAACCTCATTGTACGGCCGTTGGCCTTGAAACAGTACGAACAGTTATCCTTGGTTATGTACTGGGCCCAGGACCCCTTATAGGTTGTAGAGGTAAGAGTTTTTTTTTTTTAATAGTATTTGACTTTGTTGTAGCTTTAATAATTTTTTATTTAGCCTTTAAACCAAGATAGCACACCATGCAATGTATTTCGCGAGACTTTGTTATTTTAAAATGTATATTACCTTACTAAATACGGATCGAAAAGTTTCACGATAGTAAAAGTATTTAAAATAAAGTTACCGTTAATCACTACTCTTCCCCAGCCACTTTCCTGAGAGTAATATTGCAACTCAACCTATCACCGAGTATTTTTCATATTAATAAAAAAATTTCTGTATCTGTATGTAGCTTGATTTGATTTTAGGCCTGGAAAGATTAACGAAAGATAGTGAGGAGTATTTACACTCATGGAGAAGTTTTATAAAATCAACTCGAGCACTTAACAGTTGTGTGGACTTACTTGATTGTGGGTCAAACACCATGAGACACCACTTGATGTTTAGTAAAAGCAGAGGAAGAGGGACTAAGCTTAAACGTAGGCTAAAGAGATCAAGGGATAGGTAGAAGATGGTAGTAATTGTTATGGCTGGCCTGAATAGCGAGAGCTCCACTGAGATTGGAACCGTCTCAGCGCGAGAGCTGCGCTTTCTGGCGACCAAAGAAAAAAAAAGACCCCTGGCGTTCGCACTTAAGAAACATTTAAAGATAAGCATTTCCTTTCGAGGTGGAATGGAAATTAAAAATCACTATTAAACCGTCGCATATTTTAAACTCGTTTTCACAAGTACATACTCGTAATAAAAATGCATGCTAAAAGAGATGATTTTTCCATTAGGACAATATCAGCTTTATAATAACGAATTTTTACTTTCACTTACCTATATTTGAAATATATAGTAAGGGAAAGTACTGCGATTGTGATCAAAATTGAATTTTCACCTAAAATACACGTTTTAGGGTCTCCTCTGTCCAAATGACCAAGTCCCGTAAAAAGGTGTGTGCGGAAAGTCTAGCAAAAAAAAAATTCAAAATTATACAATCAATTTGTTAATTATTTACGATTTTGTCAGAAACGGCTAAAACGATACTTTACTATACCAATGAGCAATAAGTAATATATATTTTTTAAATTCAAAATATGATATTTGTGTTGAAATATAATCGCTGTAGAGCGTCTGCTTAGAAATACAGAAGGTATTTGAACAGTTGGATCATTAAGGATGATAGAAAAGAAGCATGGAGGATATAAGTAGGCAGGGCATTCCAGAGAGTAATAGAGCGTATAATAAAGCAACGACCAAATGACTTTGATCTATGGGTAGGAATGTAAAGGACAGAATGGCTATCTGTAAACATCGAAAAATAATATCTTTTGTGAAGGGGTGCGAAAATTGCATTTAACCGCTGATTTTAACTTTAGTCTTAAGTAGTACTGTTCTTTTTTTTATTTAATATTAGGTATTTTATTTTAAAAATAAATTTAAAATTATTAAAATTATTAAAATACAATTAGGACGCTTATTTGCATAAGGTTGACCATATCCACTTAAGGCAATTTTACAGAAAACGCAAAAATCTGTTATTTATCTATTATTCGATCAATTGATTCTTTTTTTAAATTAAAATATATAGTTCATTTTTTACTGTGTTACCACCTCATTTTTTAAAATTATTGTATTTTTTTTTTCATACCCTCTTCCATTTTGTATAATAAAAATTGTGATACCTCTTAACCTAAACTAAATTATTGTAATTTTTCCATGAATTTTTTATAATATATTATTGGTATAGTACTTTTTGGAATGAAGCTTGGATATAGTACTTTTTGGAATGAAACGAGTATATAGAACGTTTTAGAATGAAACGAGGATATAGTACTTTTTAGAATGAAACGAGGATATAGTACTTTTTAGAATGAAGAGTGGATATAGTACTTTTTGGATTGAAACGAGGATATAGTACTTTTTGGAAAGAATTAAATGAGATATAGTACTTTTGGAAGAATATATAATGCGCGATAATAGCGGGTAACAGGCACCATAACTTTCCTCATACAACATTACCGACAATTAAGTCTTAATAATGTTAATTACTAAGTTATGTATATTTCCTTATTCTATCTCTATGAAATTTCTTTCCTTGTTGATTAACGACATTTTAGTATTTATTCTTCATAAATAAAGCGAATATTCAAAAGTCTTTTACTTATTAATGGCACTATAATAAGAAAGTTTGTAATTATGAAATTTGTTTCGAAATTTTATTTACTGTTCGTGAATTTATCAAATATATTTATGTCATTAACTAAGTGTAAACAAAATTTAATTATAGAGGTTGATAAATTAATAACTTTTAAGTTTTGTTTTTTACTTTTCAAAAAAAAATAAATACCAGGTTAGATCAGGCACTGTTTTTCTTTTTTTGTCTTTATTATCAAGGAGAGGGAATATTAATTCTAAATACTATTAATCTATTAAAATCGAAGTTTCTGAAAATGTTTATGTTGCTGCAAGAAGAAATACTATGGAAAAACTTAATTTAATTAAGAACCTACAAGAATTAAAGCGATGCTATTAAATTGTTTAAAACAACCTTAAAACAGATTGATCAAAATAATTGTAGTGATTCAAGACTCCCTAAATAAACATATAAAAATGCACAAAATCAAGAAAACGATAAATTAATGATAATATGTTTCGAGGTTAGGTGCTTCTGCTGTACAATAGGAATTTTAGTACCTTTTGGAAGGAAATTAAAGGAAAGGTTATCTGTTCACAGAGTATTTAGTACGTTTTGGAAAAAAATGTTTCAGTAACTGTTGGTATTCAATGAAACGTAGATTTAGTACTTTTCGGAATGAAATGCAATTTTCAAACACGTTTTTAGAGAGTTCCTATGTTTTAGATAAAATCTGATGACAGATATAGATAAATCTAACCCAATATTATACAAATATGTCAAAATATCAATTTTGAAAATAATTTCTTTCAGTAATTTTTGGAAATCAATGTCTCAATTAATGACACCCACCCAAACGCTTACCACAGACACTTCCATAAGCATCACATGCTTGTTTTTTTTATTTTATAAGATTTAGGTTGTTCATGTGGCTTTCCACTTCTATTTTATATATAGGTTTGTGAAAGTAAAAATAAAAGGATGTGGGTCGCAAATTATTATTATTATTGTATCAGTAGCTATTCAAGGGTACTCATACTGAACTTACTGTACTCATTGTACAGTACCGAAAAACCAACAATACAGTTCTGCTATGCGGAAAAGTAGGTATTTAGCCCCGTATTAGAAACTAATTTTATTTGTTTGTTTATTTATTTAACGTCACTTTATGCTACTATGGCTAATAGGACGATGCTACAGTGGGAGTCCTAAATTTTGCCTATCCAGGTTTTATTAGGATAGGGATCTTTAACGAGGACTCAGGTCAGATGTCAGCATCGCACAGGCTCGGGACCACCTTTTAACATCCACTCCGAAGGACGGCATAACTAAGGATTTTTTACTCCCATTAAAAAATCCTAGGACCACCTGGGGTTTGACCTGTGACCTTTGGCATGGGAGGCGGTTATGCTAGCCACCCAGCTACAAGTGATCCCTAATGTGGGATTGGAGAGTTTGAGAGGCAATTGTAGGATCTTTATTAACTGATAACACGCAAGTCTCATCGGCATAGGTAGAAAGGAATATGTTGGGATGGGTTGGGATATCAGCTGTAAATAATGGGTCCTAGGATACATAAATTATAAAACTAATTATTCGTTAAGTAACAATGTTCTAAGTAATAGACTATTACTTATTCAAAGTAAATACGAGAATGAATATGAATGTGATAAATATGAATGCTACATGTGATCCCACTAATTTTATGTTATAGATGGATAGGTATGAGTACCTTTTGTACATATTCTTATTATATATATGTGAATATTGTATTATTATTTTATATTTATTGTTTTCTATATATTGTGTAAATATAGTATTAATGTCGTACTTAATCAACAATTTAAATGTCCTTAGGACAGATTGTAATATTACTCAATAAAAAATTGTTTTTAGAAAGAATAATAAAATAAAACAGTTAAAGGAGAAATTCGATGATATAGCCAATCAAAACTTTTAAACGTTTGAATTGTTGTTAAATCATATTGACCTACTGTACACTCAAACGATTTCGGAAATCAACGTACCAGTTATAGAATCTGGGGATATGACAAAGCGAACCACTTAAATTGGATTTGATTACGAGAATGTAAAAAGTATGAAAATTGTCACATAAGTTGACTGATTAAACATGCAGATGGAAACGACGATGAAAAACTTGTAAAAGGATTGGAAGGGAAAGCATTTCAAGAAATCACAAAGAAATAAAAAGAAGAAATACTATTATACTAAATTCTACTCCAACTGTTTACTCGGGCTTATCTTATTATAGGTTGGCAATATTTAGAACCTCAAAATTTTTTTTTTTTTCTTTCTTTCTCTTTTAAATTTGATTTAATTTTTAAATGATTAGCCATTTTTATAGTAGTACCCTTCTCCTCCCCCTCCCCTTCATGGACATCTGATTTGGTCATGTGGTTTTGACTAGGAAGCAGCTACCCACACTAAGTAAGGGTGCATTTTTGTATTTATCAGTTATTGGTTTCATAATTATTAATTAAATTTTAATCATTTTAATTGGATTTGTTCAATGATGAACATGGTACATCAACTGAGTCTATTTATATATAGTTTTTATATTGGAATGTGTTTCATTGTTCAGGTTTTGTCATGTTCAGTTATAGTTTTAAATTGTTATGATAAAATTTTAAGATTGTTAACGTTAATCTCATAAATTATTAATTTATTTTGACTGTATATATAAACATGTTGTGTGTGTGTGTGTGTGTGTGTGTATGTGTGTGTATATGGGTATATGTATATATATATATATATATATATATATATATAGAGTGCGTGTATGTATGAATGTATGTATGTATATGTGTATATATATATTTTATTTATCCTTTTATCATACAATCTAACATAGTTGTATGGTTTCATGACAAATTGTAAGACGATTATTTGTAACTTGACAATAGTTTGTACTTTTAGATCTAAGTTGTTCCACTGCACCAGAAGATGGCATTGTTAGCCGAAACGTAGTGCGAATATTTTTTTTTCAATAAAATAGTGGTGAAGTAGACATCAGCCTCCAATTTTATTTATATTTATTGTTTTCTATATATTGTGTAAATATAGTATTATTGTCGTACTTAATCAACAATTTAAATGTCCTTAGGACAGATAGTAATATTACTCAATAAAAAAATGTTTTTAGAAAGAATAATAAAATAAAAACAGTTAAGGGAGAAATTCGATGATATAGCCAACCAAATTTTTAAACGTTTGAATTGTTGTTAAATCATATTGACCTACTGTACACTCAAACGATTTCGGAAATCAACGTACCAGTTATAGAATCTGGGGATATGACAAAGCGAACCACTTAAATTGGATTTGATTACGAGAATGTAAAAAGTATGAAAATTGTCACATAAGTTGACTGATTAAACATGCAGATGGAAACGACGATGAAAAACTTGTAAAAGGATTGGAAGGGAAAGCATTTCAAGAAATCACAAAGAAATAAAAAGAAGAAATACTATTATACTAAATTCTACTCCAACTGTTTACTCGGGCTTATCTTATTAGAGGTTGGCAATATTTAGAACCTCAAAAAAAATTTTACAAGACCGCTAACACAACAAACAAATTATTATAAAATAAAATAATATGATGATTAAAAAAAATCCATTACATATAGGTATTATTTTTTTTTTACATAAAATACAATTAACGCTCAGAGTATAGTCCATTCTTATCTAACTTCATTTGCCATGAGCTGGCTAATTGCTGAATCTCTGTGGATGGCTGTTGTGGAACACTATGACCACAATTTCAATTTCACCCAAATTATATATATATATATATATATACATATATACATTTTTTTTTTTTGAAGTAAATGTGCCATGGATCAAATCAAGTAGTTATCCGATGGTGCGAGGTCTGGACTATATAGTGGATGAGAAAGGAGTTCGATGCCATGAAGTTAAGTTTTTTTTTTTTTTTTTTTTTTTTTTTTTTTTTTTTTTTTTTTTTTTTTTTTTTTTTTATCGACAGAAAGTGCGAGCTGATTTCTGAGGAGTAACTTCGCAAGGGACCAGTCCACTGATCTTCTTTTACCTTTCTCATGGATAACAGATGGCGATTAACAGTTTTGTTTCAGACACACTAAACTCCCTGGCATGTTGGCGAGTACTTGTAAATGGATTTGACTCAACATCTCCCTGCAGAGCCTCATCAATATCCAGCAATGTTCGCCCCGAGCTCTTCTTCTTTTTCAACGTCGTATCTTCACTGGGAATTTTCGAGACCCATGCCGAGCAGCGTACAGGTCAAGGCTACCCTTCCTTTCATATGTAACAATGTCACGAGTTACTTCAGTGGCTGTGAAATTTGTTTTTCGGTAATAAACTAAAATTACAAAAATTTCGTGGGACTCTATTATGTTTCTTCTTTGAAAAAAAAGCATAATTGATGATTTTTTTTTCTAGGTCGAATTGGACTAAACTAGCTTAGAGAATGCCCTAAAGGGCTTATTGATTAGTTGGTTGGTTTTTATTTTTATTGGCACAAAACATCTCGGTCATCAGTGCCAGATACAATCATTTTTGAAAAGCAATTTTAAAACAAATAATATTAGTTTAAAATCAATAATGATTTTAGTTAAAATAATAAATTACAATATTAATTAGATTTTGGCCTAACCAGATATCATTCCTTTCATGAAAAACTCCATTCCCACTCTAATCCTCTACTTTCAATCCTTTCTTCTACTTCAATTCCTGATAATCGTCCGAAGCGTCTGAAAAGAAGATGACCTCGAGACCTTCTAGAGCGACATCGATCTCAAAAATATTCTTTTTTTAGAGCTGGGTATCTTCTATAGATGTCTTGTTCATGTCTATTTCCTTTAAGCCTATTTACTAGATGTGTAGTGCAATACAGTTGTAAATATCAATAAATAATTTTTAAAAAAATTTAATTAAGCCAAATGATAAGAATAATGAATAATAAAATTAAATATAGCAGCATCAGTAAAAAAGAAATATATATCTAGTTAATTTGAAAAAAATTAATAGTAGAAATAAATAGTTCACGAGTACTTCTGGGTGTAAGTATTTTCTCACGTTAGATAAAATTGTACTTTTGCACCTGAAGATGGCATTTCAACCGAAACGTTGAGCATCAATATTTAATAAAGGAGTGGTGAAGTTATATATCAGCCTCGAATTGTTCATAGAATTTGAAATTCCCCTTAAACAATCTACACCTAAATTACAATATTCAATAAAGAACAAATAAATAAATAAACAAATATACAAAAAAAAATCTGGTGCCCTAAACACACGACTTCCACTTACCTCCACTATTTGTATCAAATTAAGAATTTTTAAACAAATTTAGAAACGAAAGAAATTGTAAATGAATTATTTACATTCGATTTCAATAAAAACATGTGTTTTATTAAATAATCTATTATATTATTATCTAAATCTGTTTGTTTTATCAGCTTTTCATCGCTCTCCGTTAACTTTTACGATAGTATGTATAAGATAATATTTATTCTAAAATCTTTAGCATTCCAACGCTATATTATACTTACGGTTTTCCTCATTACAGTAACCCTGCAATGGGTGTATTTATTTCTACGCGTACCATCTTGCGTTACAACGCGTATTTTTATTACATAATATAAATTATGTTACAGAACATTAAGTTACATAAAAAATAAAATAAGTTAAATAAAACAAATAAATATAAACTGATAAATTAATCCTTTGTTATAACGAATTAACAAAATAATACTAACTAATTGACTAAACAAAGAAACCAGTAACAAATAATAAATAATTCATTTGTTATAACTACTTAACGAAATAATACAAACTAACTAACTAATTGACTAGTATTAGTAACAGTGAAATTATACTTATATATTGCTGCTTTTAAGTTAAAAAAAATATTTTTTCAGTTTTCTGGTTTAGCTGGATATCGAATTTGTTCAACTTATATATTTACCTGTTTTTTTAGCAATGCTAATCAGAATGGTTAATTTTTTTCAAATCTACAAAATTAAAGGTACTTTAATGTAAGAAATTTGATGAAAAATGTTTTGTAACGTCTCGGGCGTATTTTTGTCTTAAATATGAAATTTTAGTTTCATAGGACTTTCCGTTTACGGGCGGGAGTTACCACACACACAGACCTTTGTGGGGGACTTGTTCATTTGGACTCAGGAGACCCTAAAACGTGTATTTCCGTTGGATACTGGAAATCGAAAATTTTAACGATCGCAATACTTTACCTTACTATATATTTTATATATAGGTAAGTGGAAGTAAAACAGAAATAAGTTGTCAAATCCGCTTGTAAAAGCCCATTACAGAAAGGAACTATATTAATTGATCAATCCTTTTTCCAGAGTTTCCTAATGCGACCGTGACATTGAGTGGTATTCCCTTTTGGTTCAACTGTCTAATGTAGAAGGGATAATCCTCGAAAATATGAGTAATTATCAGGGTTCCTCTACTATACTGACATCTTGGGAGGCAATTCTTTAGATAAGTGGTTCCCAACTGGTGGTCCTCACACCCCTTGGGTTCCGCAGACAAAGTCCAGGGGGTCCGAGAGATGACATTGGGAAATAATGTTTTATTACCTTAAACAAAAATGTTTGTAGCCTTGGGTTTGAATAATCATCACACGTTCTACTCGGAGAAATTTATCATTCTAAGTGATATAATTGCTTTTGTTTACTGACAGGCACCTGCTACTGCACAATCACAATATTAAATTTGGCCATTTTCTAACAGCAGAAGATGTATCCCAGAATTGTAAATTTTAGGTTATTTTTATTCATTTAACGTAATTTTATGCATTAAGTGGAAGTCCTAAATTCTTCCTCTCCAGGTTTAATTACGATGAGACTTTTAAACGAGTGCCTGACTTACCATAGGCACTGGACCACCATTTTAATTTCCCTGTGATGGACAGCATAACGAAGGATTTTTCACTCCCTTTAAAAAATCGGACTATCTTCAAGTTCAACATTAAATTTTAGTAATTAATCTTTCGCGGATTGATGTCGTCCTCCTAAACTTTTAGAGCCTGGTTTTTTTTTCCTTCATTTCCATTTTACCAACTAGGCCGTTTCTAGAATATAGAGTTTCGTTAGAGGTATTTCGCTAATGTGTATCACTTACATACGGTGTAGTCCACTATAAATTTAATATGTATCTAATATTTAAGATGTCCTTGACGTAGATATGGTTGTTTGAAGGGATCTGCGAAAAAAAATTGTAGGAAACCCACTGCTTTAGATATTAAAAGCCCATGTGTTAACCTTGTGTGTCCTATTCCAGCTATTATAAGGGCTTATTCAGCATTCGTAAGTATTAATGGGATTAAATAATTTACAGTACTTTGAAACCATGAATTCAATAAAACGATCATTTATATATATATATATATATATAATATATATATATATATATATATATATATATATATATATATATATATATATATCCCTTATAATGGCATCTAAGACTCCAATGGTCTTCTTGGGGTCAAAAAAATAGGGTGTAAGTACAATAATGCGATTTTTTAAATAATAATTTATTATTAAATTATAACGAGTTGTGTTTTTTTCATTATAACCCCCTACCCATTTGGTAAACTGATTAGAATTTTGTTTTACAAAATATCTCTCTCACCTATGGGCTTCGTGCGGTGGAGGGTGGATCGTACGAGGGAGGAGGTTGCGCGGGAAGATGAGATTCGGACCAGTCCTCATCCAGCCGCTGTAGGGGAACCTACCGCGTGTCATCTTATAACTCTATCTACGTGAGTATACTTCAAGTTATGGCAGAATTTTTTTTTTGTTTTAACATGCTTATTATGTAATGCTTTAAGACTCCCCACTTACAACTTTTTTGTTGAAAAAAAAATTTGAATTTTTTAAATATGCCTCTGAAAATATTTAAGTCAAAGAGACATTTTCACTTATTTTTTTTAAATTTAATTCGAGTTTTAAAATAAATTTTAAATTAAATAAGAAACAACGATTGCTAAAAATTAACTTTAACTATAAAAAAATATTGGTTTATGATATATATTTATTTTATAGTTTTATTTACCATTGAAATTGATGTTTAATTTGGTATTGATCCGGATATAGCTCGATTGCTGTGCAATAAATTTTATTTTGACTCCTTCTACATGAGGATCTGGAAACTTTATTGAGCCGCTATGACTAGGATGGCTTTAAAGCCATCTAGCATCTTAATAGCAATTCTAGTATCTTAATAAAAAAAAAAATTTGTTAAAAATACAAAAATATTTTTAAGTCTATATATATCTCTTAATAAGATTAACCAATAGAAAAAAATATCTACAGAAGTGAAATTAAGAATATTCCTTTCAGTGAACTATAACACTTTCAATGTTTTTAATTTCTTGAAATTTAAAATGTCAACTAAAATTATTTTCTTAATATGCATTTGTCATACTAATATAATATTCGCGCGGTTTACTTATAATCTGTTAAGACAAAAAAAAATGTATTTAAGAAGAAAAAGGGTCACATTCTCCATGAGACTTAAAAGAACATAATGATTTTTTCCAATGAAAATAAAGTTCTTTTAGTAATGGACCAGAAGGGAAGAAATTCTATTATTTATGACATTAGTAACTTTTCATATTAGACCCAATATAAAAAATAAAAACCGAAAGATCTGGAAAATAATGATAACTTTGAACAATATTGGAATTAATATTGTCTGAGGGCTACCATATTCTGCTGTAAAATTATGCGAAATTATATATTAATCTAATACATATATAATATATAACAATTAGCTTGGGTTAATCGGACTAATTAGTCGGGTAAATGTAGCTAATTCCAATTGAGACAGGATTCACCAATTATGGTATCATCGACTTAAATGTAATTTTCAAATTACAAAAAATTATAGTAATAAATAACCAAATACTATTAAAAAATTTCTATCTGCGGAGGACGCAGGGGAGTTAGTCTGTTGCGATCAAAAACTTGTTAAATATTAGGACCTAAAATTCTTAATATATCGGGCTTTTTTATTCTTATCTGAGATGACCACTTAAGATTTAAGCGGCATAATATTAACATATTAGTCTGAACATGATCAATAAATTTTATCATTTATCATAAAATATTGTTATGCTTTCATTGACAATAATGGATTTATTTATTAACCCTTAGCTAATCATTTAACTAAATTTAAGTATCAACGATATTTCTCAGTGACTTTTCTGCAACTTATTGTAGGACTCAGATAAACACAATCACCCTCATATAAACAATTAAGTAAATAGAACTGGTAAATGAATAAAAGAAAATTTTTCAACTTTGATGAAAAAACCGTTATAAAACAAAAAAAAAATATCGGTGTATAAAGATAAATCGATATTGAGTAAGATGCCTTAGGGAGATACTTAATTTAAAGTTTCTGACAATTCTGGCGCTCGCTTGCGAATGAGTTTCGTTAAAGATTGGGTTTGTTTGCACAAAATATTCCATTATATTCAAATACATTGATTGAATTTTTAATTGAACCTACTCTGCTTGTTTGGGAACATTTTTCAATCCCACGTCATGTAACATAGTTAATTGAATCTGATACGTCGTGGATTTATTATTAATTTATCTTTTGGATCATGAATTTTTAAGTTAATACAATTTATATCAGATATTATAATATTTGTTTAATTTTATCTGGTTTGTTTCAATACTTCTTACTCATTAATTTTACAATGAATCATATAATGAATAAATATATCTTGACCCTTTCCTATATTACCAAAAGTATTTTAATCATAAATAGATTTTAGAGTATAATTTGGTTTCGAATCGAATTGAATCAGAACGAAAATTAGAATTACTCCTTTCTTAACATTAAAGAAATAATTCGTTAAAACAGAAAAATTTTTTTTTTCATTTTACTTTTTGTTTTTTGCATTTAATAGCAGTTTTTATTAACAAGTATTTAGTTCTGTTGATAATGACGAGATTTTAGGTTTTGACAGTAATTGAAATTACGTCATAGGTCGTGTTTTTTAAATTTATCCATAGAAAATAAATTAATTTCCATTAATATTTATATAAATTTTACGTATTTAAAATCAAAGAACCTAAAAAATATAAATGCTTATAGTTTTGTAGAATAGCCTAACTGATGGAGTCTTGATAAAACCCGAAGTGATGCAGCCGTGGTCATAGAATTTTCATCACTCAATAGAATACTTTTTTTTCCAAAATTTTACATAAAGGCATGTCTTAAAAAAATGCTGAGTACAATTAAAGAAAACCCCCCATAAAAATCAATGAAAAAAATTTCTTGTAAATTAAATTATAATATTAATTATCAAAACTGTAACTACTGTTGATTTGTCTCGCTGATATTTCCTGTGAAGATTTTTCCACTTCTTTCAACCTCACAAAGTTTAATTTTTCTGATAGTATAACGCTTATAATTCGACATAATTACAGATGTTACACTAGTAGAAATTAAAATTACTAACCAAAAACTAAGAAAAGTTATTTGTTTTTGTTTTATTTTTCATTTTACTAAGCTTATGGTATAAATAAGTAGAATGAAACATATTATATTGAAACATATAATATATGGAAACATATAATGTTGGGTTGGATCAATTTTATCACCATACAAAATTAAAGCATGGGTGATACAGTTTCTTTGACCATGAATGTATATATACAATAAGATATCCTACTTCACACAGAATTAGTGGCAATTACTTGAAAACGATGCATGGAAAACTAACAAATACGAATATTTCATTCAAATATTTAGATTGTGCTCTAATTTGATCAGGAGCTAGTATCGGATCGATCCTTTCCTTTAACATATATATATATATATATATATATATATATATATAATATATATATATATATATATTTGTCTGTCTTTAACGAAAATCCAATCACGTTACATATATTGCAATTACTATTGATTTAAAAAGAACTAGAAACATATATACAAGCTAGTTAGATACTTGCTAATATCGTAAAAAAAAAAAAATAAATAAAAATGTTTCAATACTTAATTTCGCTCAACGTAACGTTAGAATTTTCAATTATCATGTTTAATGTAAGCATGGGAGCTGTTTAAAATTTATCGAGAAATAGATTATTTTAAACAAAGAGGCATTAGTAAGAGTGATCGCTATTTAGAAATTTAAACCGAAATTAAGAAAAAATAATAATTGGATCCAAAGTAGTATAACTTTGATGGATTAAAAATCAACATCAACTGAAGGTATGCGAAAAAAGTTATATAATGCAAAACATTTTTTTTTTAAAATTAATATAGTTCTCCCTAAATTTATTTATTTCTTTAAAATATTAAAACCAACCTTCTTTCAAGCAGGAATGACATCATATGAATTGAAGAAAAACTGAACCATTACAGAAATTAATGATTATGAGATAAGTTTTCTATATTATATATTATTTAATAATATAATTTAAATGCCGTATTGAAACTTTCTTTTTACAATATTGGTAAGCTTGGTATATTGTGATATAAATCGCAATAGTTGACGATTCTGCAAAATGACTAAATTTTCAGTAAAACGTAATCAAAATAATAATAAATCTCTGATTCCGGAAATGTTATTGACAAATAACCTAAACAGACTGCTTTAATGTATTTTCGATGAAAAGGTTTTTAATCTTGAACTATAAACGGAAAAATCAACATCCGCACACAAGACTGAAACGGCAAGTAATTGCTCGCTGCTTTCGGTTACTTCAACACTAACTGGACATACGCTCTAACCTTCCACATAACTACAAAAAGCTCATCTATGTCACTATTGTAATAAGCCCTTTCTGGACCTACGGAGTTGAGCTTTGGGTCTTAACTAAACCATAAAATTCTTCCCTTATTCAATCCTTGCAATTCAAGGTCTAATTCTACTTACTTGGTCATGAATAAACTCATCCATAAAGATCGTAATGTTGCAATGATGCTGATTTTGTCCGAAATAGGTGTCCTTCAATTAAAAACTCAACTTTCACTCTAACCTATTAGTCTCAATCCTTGGTTCCTCTTCCATTCCTGACAATCCTCCGAGACGTCTTATAGAAAGATGTCCTCAAGACCATCAGGTTTAGATTACTTACTAGAATACTGCCAATGGGCATTTATCCTTATGTCATTTTAATGTATTTTATCTCACAGCTTATTTACTTGATTTATAGTTGTAAATATCAATAAAAGAAAAAAAAAATCACCTTTTAGAGATAAGGTTGATTTTCATTTAATTTTAGTAAGAACATTGAAGGTACTGTTTTTTTTCTCTTTGCTTGTAATATTTTTTTTTCGGCACAAAAAATAATTAACATCTTTATTTAAATTTTATCACAAAGTTATGCAAATTCCTAATATGTATATATCCCCTGGCAGGAAACTCTAGTTACAGACCGCTTTGAAGCGCGTGCATAGGGGCCGTTGGTGGACGAAGCGGGTTATTGAATTCCTCATGAAAAATTAATGAGGGCATTACTTAAATGTTAGTAGAACCTATCCAGATAAGGAGAGTATCGAGAATTTATGAGTGGATTTCCAATTCTTTAATAAACATTTTATGAAAATTTTAGATAGCTTTTCAAATTATGCCGGCAACTTTTCAATTCTAAGGCGATTATCCTATACTTAACTTAACTTAACATTCCTTCTAAATCATAATCAATACTGTTCAAACCTAATTCAATGCTATATTAATATTCAAATACTGGTTTAGAAGTTTATCTATTGTACTCTCTCATATATGGAAACTCTGTTGTTTATTTTAAAGTAACCTTTAAGTAGTTTTTATTTTAATTAAGGAAACTTTAATATTATTAAAAAGTATTATTATTTTTCTTAACTGTAATTCTTCTTATTTTTTTCTGGTGGCGCGACAGGCCGTGTAGGCCCTTGGTCGAGCGGTGTAATCTGCTGGTTGAATACACCCCTGTTTCTCGATGAATTGTATAGGTTAGGGTCATCACTCTATACACCTATGTTTGTGTATGGCCTCCATTTGGCTGACAGTTCTCACGTACCCGGGAGAGAGTTTGTGAGTGAATCCCCATAGAATTAAGTGCTTGAGCGAACTCACAACCTTTGGCATAGGAGACTAGTATGCTAGCCAATCAGTCACGGGCTCTCCTCATGTGGTAACCTTTTAGCAAGGAATATTTCTAATTCAATAAATATCTACCTAACTCAAGAGCTTGGATTCTACAAAATACTTATTCATACTAAATACGAATTTGGTTTTCTCTGATATCTGCCATACAAATTAAATGTTTTTCTTTTCTTTTTTTATCTTTTTTTAATAATTATTAGCGGTTTTATTGGTTAAAAAACACTATTTAATTTTTCATCTATCTTCAAAAATAAGCAAGTTATTGAATTAAATCACTTTCAATCGGCCATGATTTTAAAAATAACCAGCTGATACCAATGTCTTTCCTTTTTTTTTTTAGTTATTTTTCTGTGAATTTAAAAAAAAATTGGTCCAGTAGTTTCGAAGATATGACGTAGATAGCAGACAAATGGATTTTTTTGTAATTCGTTACTCGGGTTCTACGTCTCTTTTTTGACGATTGCAAAGGCAATATTATATCGAGCATAATGAACCAAAATATGATATTGAATGTCATATCAGATTAATTATGCCTATAGATCCGGTTTATAATGCTCAGTAAAAAGAAATTATTTTAAATAGATTGAGTTGTTTTTATTTGTTAATTTATTTAATATCCAGGTTTTATTAGAACAGATATCTTTAACAAGTTCCTGACAACTTTTCCCTCCGAAGGACGGCATAACTAAGGAACTAACTAATCCTAGAGCCACCTGGGGATTCGAACCCGGGACCTTTGGCATAGGAGGCTGTTATGCTAACCACCATGATACAGGTTACCATCATTTGCTTGCACGGCCGTTCGGCCCTGAAACAGATACTTTTATTTATTGAACTCAAAAGCCTTCATCGTGTAAAATAAAATGGTTATAATAGGTGTTAATATGATAAATTATATCTTCAACGAGTTTTGGTTGATATGTTTTACAAGATAGAGACAAATATGCTTCACTATCAACAACTGTAAATAAATTTATAATGATAGTTGAGGTAATTATTCAGAATATAAGATATTTGATGGTTTGTTTAATTAATGGCCCGGCTCATTTTACTTCACTAGGAATAATAGGACGATACAAAGGTGGGTCTCTAAAATGTTGCAGAACCATGTTTAATTAGAATGATGATCTTTAACGAGTACTTGACATCACATAGGCTCACGACTACCATAATACGTCCCTCTAAAAGATGGCTGTATACGCCAAGCTATCCGTTAAAGATCAGTACGTCTAAGTGCTAACTCAAATTAAGGGGTGGTTCAGTTAAAGGAAATTTGTGGACTGTATAGATTAAAAAAAAACAAACATAGTAAACGAAGAATCAAAATACATTTATTAAACTAGGTGGCTAGCATAACAGCCTCCTATTCCAAAGGTCATGGGTTCAAACCCGCAGGTAGTCTTAGGATTTTTTAATGGAAGTAAAAAATTCTTAGCTATGCCGTCCTGAAGGGGACGTTAAAAAGTGGTCCCGATCCTGCGCGATGTCAGGTATTCGTTAAAGATATCTGTCCTAATAAAACCTGGATAGGCAAAGTTTAGGACTCCCACTGTAATATTGTCCGATTAGCCATTGTAGCATAAAGTGACGTTAAATAAATAAACAAATATTTATTAAACTAAAATTACATATAACCAACATAAGAAACAAAATTAACCTAATAAAACTGATGTCAGAAAAGATAAGAAACGAAATTAACCTAATTGAAAACTTAAACAGAGGTAAAAAATGTAGGAATCAAAATTAGCCTAATTAAACATATTAAAGAAAATATTAGAAAAAAAGAATTAAAGAAATGTTACAATAAAAGTAGAAATAAATTAAATTAACAAAATAGGTTAAACGTAGGCTATACGTATACGTCACGAAAACGAAGTCTAGTTGAATTGAGAATTGAAGAAATCGACCGCAGGGCGGCGCTTCCAAGTTCCAAGGGGGACGATGAGAAGATGAAGAATACAGCTAGTGAACAAATACGTTTGCAAACGTTCTGAATTTCTTGAGAGGAGATTTGGGTCTAAATACGGCACATCCTCACCGCTCAGACACTATCTCAATACGACTCGCAGCGAGTCAATATAAAACAATTGGATTCCGAATTTATTCAATTGTCTCTCTCTTCTATTTGTTTTCACGTTCGTGGCGAAAAATTTTAATTCTATTTAGAATAGGTATATTTTAAATAGAAATAACATAAAGATAAAGATGTACACAAGATATACGTGTTTTTAATAATTTTCAATTTAACAAAAAAAAAAATCTTATCAGGTCATTACATATGGCATGGACAATTGCTTAACCAAGAAAGTTTTGATCCTTCGAAACAATTCTCGGGTCATCTATCTACAGCTGAATTGTTTAGAATTTCAGCATAATAACAGCGCCTGTAATGACTATAACGAGGAATCATTAATTGGTGTAATTACTAAAGAATTAAATATAAGCAGAAGGAAATAAAAATATTTTAGATATAAGAATGTGCGAGTGTACACTTTTAAATTTGACAAATTCATTTTTCATTTATCAGTATGGAATGTCATTTTTATTAGTAAGGGTTTTTTAATATATTGAATTTTTCTTGTACTTTTAAATTAAACAGGTTTATATACTGGACTGGTGAGTTTATGCATGGCTCAGTAATGTCCTGATGATGGCTCACAAGCTTGAGCCGAAAACGTCGGAAAAATTAAAATATTTAAAAAAAGACTGACTCCTGAATATTCCACCTATAAAAAGGTTTATTCTTTAGAGGATCACTCAAATGGAAAGAACTGACCTACCTTCCCTGTATAGATTTCTGCGTATATACAAGAGGTTTCATTTGTCAGTCATTCATTACATAATTTTAGCATATTTATTTAAAATTATTAAAAGAAAAATAAGAAATAAATAAAAAAGAAAAAAAAAATCAAAAATTCAATCTAACAAACTACTATTTTATTGATACTTATAATGAGAATATTTTTGAGTGGAAAACATATTTACTCGCATTATGCGATTTTTGGCAGTGGAAAAACTTATGATTTAGAGTCGAGGTTGCTCGTTAAGTATGCTGAAGACACATGCTCTAGACTGGCGCAGGCGCGGTGGTCTGTCTATACCTGTCCACTAGAGCGAGGATGTCGAAATCATTTTCAGTAAAAGTTATCAATACTAGAGTAATATCGACACAATAATATCGATATTTATAATATTATTTCATTTAAATGAATTAAAATAAGATGCAAAAGGAATGAGTAAAAATATGGTAGATAAACTATGTCTAATCCTTGAAAACAGCTGCACTGAAATATCGATATTTATAAATATTATTAAAACATTACTTCTCATGAAAATATTTAAAACATACAAAGCAAAATCATAATAATCTTACTGTTAATATATGAATCGTAGTAAAACGAAGTTGAAAGGAATATCTTGATCATATTATCAAAGACATATGATATTTTAGAATTAAATAATTAGATTTTTTTTTTTTTTAACTTCATATATTGATTTGCACCTGCAGCAGTAGTGTGACAATCAGCAAATAGGAAGAAATAATTAACAAAATAATGACATATGAGGCATGAGGAAGGACAGTACCCAGCAGCACTTCTTCTCGTCAGGTTTTTTTTTTTTTTATGTATGGTGCCCAGCATTTTTGAATTGATTGAAGTCTTTATTTTATGTCAGAGTGTTAATAAAGCTATTATTATATGATTAGGGGCCACTTGGAGTGTTCATAGCTTGAATACTAATTAGATAATAATAAATTAGAATTAAATAATAAATATTTCAATTATGAACAGATAAACAGCCGCGAAATAAGTATATTTTTATTACTAATTAAAACATTTTTTTTTTCTTGGAAGAGAGGCTGAGGTTATCTCCATGTTCCACGTTTATCAATGTTAGACACCTCCAGGTATTCCAAAATATATCTCGAATAGTTATTAATTTTGAACTAACAGAACTTAGTTGAGGAGGCTATGTATTTAAATATTAATCTTTGATAAAGGACTTAAGAAAAATATATTAATAATACATGAGCGAAGGAATAACTATATTTTAAAATATCTTCATTTTTCTTAATTAAATTAAATATATCTTTATTAAGAAATAAAGCGGAAAGATCTCTCCACTGGGTCCAAAATTCCGTTTTATTTGCTATTTTCGATTAAAAGGAAGAAAAGAGATAAAGTAAAATTAGTTATATGCGATAATGTGTTAAGAAGAAAAATAAAGCAATAGGAAAATCAAAATGATTTTGAAGATTTAACAATAACGTTTGAGGGTAAAGAGAAAATAAACTGTGTATTGGTAAACAATGACAAAAATCAGCGTTATAGATATAAGAAAAAAAAAAACAGCATCTTTTATATATAGGTAAACATTCTATAACAGAAAATAATTCGAATAATAATGCCGAAATTCAAGATGAAGTGAAAATTAAGGGTCGTAAAGATCAATGAAAGCAAAAAAAGTCGACGACAAATAGAAAAAAAAAAGGGCAATTAATTTTCTTCTTTCACTGATAGATCAATCTTTTGATACAGTTATAAACCATATTCCCGAATTTCCAAATTCTCATGACACAAATGGCAGATCCATCAATAAAAAATGTGCAGTGTACCACCAATTCATACTGTTCACTTATCAATACACATTTTGTATTGATAAGTCACTTGAATTGATAATTCACTTTTCAATACACAGTCACATCCATATCACGATGACGAAATATAAGATGATATATCTCTACAAGGTAATAATGTTTTATAATTTAATGAAACAATAATAAAAAAAAAATTACTTACAAATGTACTCTTCTTTACAAAAATATTCCAATACAAATCGAGAATTAAAAAAAAAAATGAATTTTATTATTATTATTTTATTTACAAATGAAATAAATGCTAAATAATAAATCCTGAAGCATATTTCAAATCTGAAAATTAAAGCAAATTGATGGTGCTTTAAATCAATCGCATTCGATAGATCAAATTGTATAAAGGTCTTTTAGAATTATTCTTCTTAGTTGAAATTAATTAGGAGTTAAACGATGCTACAATAAAGTTGTATTAATTACTATTAGCCGGACTATTGTAATGAATTGAATTACAAACTTAATCTATAATGGACTTTGTAAAATTAAGAATTTATTATTCTTTATTTCATTATCATATGGGAATATTTCACCAAGGGAGGTTGCATCTCAGTTAAATGTTAGTAAATGACAGTTAAACATTCTTTTTTTAAGTGAATTCATAATAGATTATGTTTGTAATTCAATTCATTATAATAGTGAAACTAATTAAATAAAACTTTATTTTAGCATTGTTTAACTCCTAATCAATTTAACTAAGAAGAAGAATTACAAATATTTAACTGTACTTTACTAACGTTTAAGTGTAATAACTGAGATGCAACCTGCCTTGGTGAAATATTCCTACGTGATAATAAAATAAAGAATAGTAAAATTCTTAATTTTACATACTATATAAATTAATTTTGTAATTAGTAATTTAAATTTTAAGAACATTGCTATGGAAAATAAGTAGAATAGCTTTGAAATCTTTTAATATTACTTTTAAAATATAATTTAAACCCATTAAACGTATGTTTATTTATTTATTAGCTCTTTTATTTTATTTACAATGATGGTAATTATCAAAAGAAAAAAATCTTGAAAATAAAAATTTCATGGTTATTCGTATTTAGGTCAAATATTCATTTTTTAAAAAAATAATCCCATAATTTTATTTATTGAGGAAATTAACAATATTACTGTCATTGATATCCATAAAATTTCATGGTAGGAAATATTGAATTACATTTGATCAACTCTTTATGAACTCTAAATATAAACAAACAAAAACTTACATCTGAAGTAAAATTATAGTAACTCAATTAGAATTATTTATATCTGTTTAGTTATCAGTTACTATATTATTAATTTTTTTCAAATATAGTGTTCTGGAAGCTAAACACTTAACCGCTACTTTATTGCCTCAAAGCGGCTTTGTACTTTTTTACCCCCTCCATTTTGGGTTCATGTCAAGCTCGAGAGGAAAATGTTTTGGTCAGAATAAATCTGCATAAGCGCTTAACTCTCTTTCCTTAATGCATTGACGTTGACCTGTTATAAAATATGCCTTTCAAAAAAATGGATTAACATTTCCGACAAAAAAAGTGAAGAAAATGTGCTCAAAAATGCTCTAACCCTTACGTCACTCCCTCTCTGTCATACCAAATAATTCATAACAGGTTGCATTTTTCAGTTCCATCTGCTTTATCACTCGTGAGTGATGAAAACTTGGATTGTGCCAACCCCGTTGAATAAACACTGAACACTGATATGAAAAACATAGAATTGCTATTTTATTGGTTTATTATTTTCAATAATTGACCAAGCAAACAAAAACAAAATTTGGTGGCTTACGTTTTAAGATGCGTAGCACCCTAATAACGAATAAAAAGAAATCCGTTTGTACGCCGTCTGCGGCATTTCTCCGAAACTGCTGGACTAAGTTTATTGAAATTAGCCACAAAATTACTAAGGCATGCAACGATGATCCTAACACCTAGACGTTGATATCAGCTATTATTATTAAAATAGCTGCCGATTAAAATTGATTCAGTTTAATAACTCAGTTATTTTTGAAGTTGGAGAAAAAATTTAATAGTGTTTATAACCAACAAACCGCGAATAATTTATAATTTACCCATAAATACGCCCATAACTCGGTTATTTTTTGAGATGTTGAAAAATTTAATGAGTTTTAGAATCAGTAAAGCGCGATAAACAAGAAAAACATAAACCAAAAAGAAAATATTGTAATTCTACCCATGAATACCCCCATAACTCAGTTATTTTTGAAGATAGAGAAAAATGTATTGCGAGTTTTAGAATCAGTAAAGCGCGATACAAAAGAAAAAAAAGAGAGAGATGATCCGTATATTCAAGTCACAAATTATAATAGACGTAATGCTACCAAAAATCGGTTATTATTGAAGATGTAGTAAAATCGAAAATACTACAACAAGGCAACACGATGAACAAAGAGAAGAAAAAAAATCTAATAACTTGATTATTATTGATGAAAGAGAAAAAAATGTAAGGTGTTATGGAATCCGGAAATTGTATTTGAATTATTTAAATGAAAACCTAAATAAAATAAAATAATACTAAATAAGAACGCAGTATAGTATAAATGCTTTTATTTTATTATTTTCAATAAAGTTAATAAATAAAGTAATACCAAAATATGTCATTTTCCTTTGAATTATTTATTACTTTTCATATTACTTCATTGACCATTTGCAGCTTTAAAAGCAGTTGTACCTTAATATTTGAAAATAATAAACCATTGTGTAATAATAAGCAACATTTTTTTATAGCTAATCTACTACTTTAATAATTACAGATATTATTTAAACTAACACTATTTGTCAGTATTTTATAATATACTCAATTACGTATAAATAACCACTATGAATTTATTTCACTATGAAAAAATAATACATTAATATGAAAAGTTTCAAACATAAATACAAATTACTCACACTACAAAATATATATATATTTTTTCTCGAAGGATAGAGTCTTGAACCACGTTGTAAATTCCTACATCCTCCATATGTTCTTATTACACGTCCCAACCTCACTGTGAGAATTTTAAAAAAAATCACGATAGTGCCTATTCAATCCCCTTTTCTCAGCTAGATATTATTCCTGATGAAAATATCTCTACCCTTCCCCACGTACCTATAGATGATACCAGTGGTTCCCAACTAGCAGGCAACGTCCAGAAGGCCTGCGAGATGCCCTGGGAAATAATTTTAAATTACCTTAACGTAAAATATTTGCAAAGCCTTAAAAAATCACACGCTCTATATGGACAAATCTAACATTCTAAGAGATATAAATGCTTGTGTTTATTGGTGCTCTTCACTATCGCAACCTAAAAATTAGTCATTTTCGAAATAACGTTTCGAAAATAATGAACTTAAAGAACAGAAGATATTTGATGTATCGCAGAAGATAATGAACAATATTTCATTTCTTTATGAGTATTTGAATAAATACCTTTTTGTATTTATAAATTGTATTTATTTTTTAAATTTATTTATAGTAATATACAACTGTGTTTAAGAACACAATAAGTAAATATAAGGAATGAAAAAAAAAGTCATGAAAATGTCTTGAGAAAGAACTTCCTAGTGGTAGCACTTCACTAACTACTGTATTTTAAGGCAGTTGGTCCCGAGGCTATCTTCTTTTCAGTCGCCTTGGAGGGTTATCAGGGATATCTTAGGAAGATAAATTACGGACGAGTGGGTTTGTGTGTTCTGAGAGTTTAGAATAAAAAGAGGAGTATTTATCACGGGCTATGTCTGCAACAAATGGGATATTGAGGTCATTATGGAGGAGTTGATTTGCAACAAAATAAGGAGCATTCAGGATTTTGGATTGTAAGGACTCGATGCGGGGGGAATTAGATGGTTTGGTAGAGCCTCAAAGCTCGATTCCTTACGTCCAAATAGGTCTGATAATAGTGATGTAAATGAGTATTATTGTAATATACTGGAAGTTTTGAACGTTTGTCTACTAAGTTTTGTAGTAATCGGTATCTTCGAGTAATTTCTTGTCGTTTCAGTCTTGTGTAAGGGTTCCAAGTAAGGCGCTTGTCAAGGTGGAGACCTAGGTATCGGATTCGTTCAACAGGAGTAACGGTAATGTTATTAAAGGAATACTAGGGGGCAGAAAGTCATGATGATCAAAGTAACGAAGAATTTTTCCCTACCAAAAAAAAATTCTAGGACCATCTTCCAGGTTCAACATTAAATTTTATTTATTTGTTGTTTTGCGGATTGAAGTAAACTCCTATAGCCTAGTTCTTTTGCCTTCATTTCCATTTCCCCACCTAGGCAATTTTTAGAATATAGAGAGAGTTTCGGCCAGATATTTCGCATGCGATGTTCGTGATATAGTGCACACTACTAAAAATCTAAATCTAAATATCTAATATTTAGGATTAAGAGGTTCCTTGCCTTTGAAATGATTGTATGATGAAGGGGTCCGCGAAAATATTTTGTTGGGAACCACAATATGACTAACATCATTCCTAACACATTTCTCACCACGGATGCTGATAAATCGTAAGTTAAATTAGCCAAAACATGTTCGATAGATTCATCCCATTTATATAAGGAATGATAGTAAAAATAAAAATAAAAAAATAAGAGGATTAAAACTTAGGGAAATCACCCAACATTAAAATCTATCCATTCTAAAGTTTATTTTATTTTTGTACGTGCTTACTTTAATAAGTAACTAAAAATTTCTTGTTTATTATGATTAATTAATAAAACTATTTTATCATTATGTTACAGTTGATTCACATTTTTATATCGTTGTATATTTCTTTATGATACTGTAATTTTAACAATATATGTTTTACTTCAAAGAATTATAAAATTTCCAAACACAATCTATTAAACCACTCGACCACTAAAAACGGGCTCAAAAAATATAATTTCTGAAGTATTGGTCTTATCGAACATCAGTAAAATTATCACTGCGAAAACACATTTTCTTTCTCTTTTACAGGATTTAGGCAATTTATGTAATAAGAGAAATGCATCAAGAAATTATTTATGTCAATTATTGGTTAGTGTGCATTAGAATTCAATTCAACAGCTTCTAAACAGTTAAAAATAAATATCATTGGCATCATGAACCAGATCAAAATGTAAATGCATGGTATTTCTATCCATATTACTAAAGATGGACATAAAGAGAGCTTTTAGTTAGTAAGGACGGTTATCCAATGCTCACTTTCTCAGTTTTGGAAATTGTTTAATATTTTACAACATTTTATAACTGTGAAAATTATATAAAAACTATAAGAGAGTATGAATAATAAGTGAATTAGGTGCAATCGATAATAATAAATAAAATCGCAGAAATCTTGAACTATGAGAATAAACGTTGGTGCCAATCAAATTTGAATGACTTATATATTACGTTATTCACAACTTTAACATTAAATACAATTTAAAACGTCAAATTAATTGTTTTTGAATGATTATATTAATATTAAATGTGTGTATATAATGTTCATATATTTATTATTATATATATTATTCATATATATATATATATATATATATATATTATATATATATATATACATATATATATATATATATATATATATATATATATATATATATATATATATATAGAAATAGAAATAGAAATAGAAAAAAAACTTTATTCTGGGACAAGGTCCCTTGAGAATAACAATTATGAACAAAATAATAAATTATAACTGGCCAAAAAAATGTACAACTACAATTAAATAATACAATAATGAAAAAATGAAAAAAGGGTCAGAGTACCATCTCTATTTACAGTTTAAAGAATTAAATAAATAAGAATAAACATAAAATGTAACTTTTACATCTCATTAAAGTAAGTGCATTAAAATCAAATTTACCTTACATAAGTTGGCATAAAAAAAATTAGCTAACATCTGTCTGAAGAGAAAGGAAGTATTGAAAGAGGAGGGATTTAAAAGATGATAGGGAAGGAGCATGAATGATGTTTGAAGGGAGAGTATTCCATAAGGCAGTGGAACGGGCTAAAAATGAGCAGTCATATTTTTTGGTTCTATGGAAAGGAGTGTGGAGGTCAGACAGACGGGATCTTGTTTCCTGGTGATGGGTTGAGGATTTAAATACCAGAAGGCTGTAGACATAAAATGGATGGTGGGAGTTTATGATTTGATAAAGGAATGATCCAAGGAAATATTGTCTTCGAAAGGTTGGGGTTAACCACTTTAACTCGTTATAGAGGTGGGATACATGGGACCGTCTCGAGGTACCGAACACAAATCTTAAGAAGCAATTCATAATCCTTCTCAATCTGCCCTCGAGCACCTTCGAGAGGCCGCCACATGCCACACAACCATAGTCAAAGTGGGGAAAAATGAGTGATAAAACTAGGAGTTTACGGATAGATTGTGGTAGGAGATGTCGGGATCGGTGGAATAATTTCAAGGTACTAATTGATCGACGGGAAATTTGGGCAATTTGGGGTTTCCAGGATAGGTTTTGGTCGATGATGATGCCAAGGTTTTTAACAGAGGAACTAAAAACAATAGGATGATCATTAAGCAAAAGCGGAGGAAGGGTGGTGATAGATCGGAGGAGGGATTTGGAATCAATAAGGATGGCCTGAGTTTTTGTAGGATTAAGCCTCAAGTTATTCAGGTTTGCCCAGGCACTGATTCCATCTAGGTCCTCCTGAATACTGGCAAATGCTACAGATAACTCGGAGGGTGGAAAGGATAAATAGATTTGGAGGTCGTCAGCATATAGGTGGTAGGAACAGCGGTGGATTGAATTGGGAAGGTCATTGATGTAAGTATTGAACAGAAGGGGTGAAATACTCGAGCCTTGGGCAACGCCTGAGGTTAGGTCAAGGAAATCAGATAGGGGTTGATTAGGAATGACAACCGCTTGAGTGCGGTTGGAAAGAAAGGATTGAAACCATCGAACTGAACTGTTGGAAAAGGATAATGATTTTAATTTAGAGAAAAGGATCGAATGGTTGAGGGAATCAAAGGCTTTGGTAAAATCTAAAAGTGTAAGGACAGTTAATCTTTTTTCATCTATAGCGGTATAAATATCGTTTGTGATTTTGGTCAGAGCGGATTGCGTGGAGTAGCCAGGTCGGAAGCCGGATTGGTAAGGATTAAGTTTGTTGGTTTTTTCAAGAAAACTGGATACCTGGGATTGTACAATCCGTTCAAGAGGTTTAGAAAGGTTCGATAGGATGGATATAGGTCGGTAGTCTTTAGGGGAAGATGGGTTAGAGATTTTGTTTATAGGATGGACCAAAGCTTGTTTCCAGGAAGCAGGGAAAACTGAATTTTGGAGGGAAGAATTGTAGATGAAAAGAAGGACTGGCAGGATTTCTGGAAGGCATAATTTTAGCAATTTTACCGGAATTCCATCGAAACCTAAGGAATTAGCACGGGATTTCATTATGGAAGATATGAGGTCTGTTGGTGAAATGTAGGAGAAATAAAAGTTGTCGGAATTGAATGATGATGAAAGGGATAAGTTAGGAGAGAAGGCTGGTGAAATGTTGGAGGAGCCGGGTAAGAAGTATGAATTTAGTTCATTGGGTGATACCGGGAAGACTGAACAGGTAAAGGATTTACAGAGAGAGAGTTTACGAAGAAGTTGCCATCTGGATTTAGGATCAGGAGCGGAGGACAGGGCTTCTTGAAAATAGTTGGACTTCGCTCGCCTTACTGTTGTTTGTGTCAAGTTTCGGAGGGCCTTGAACGCTTCATAGTCCTCTGCTTGCCTTGTACGTCTGAAGCGCCTACGGGCAGCCTCACGTTTTCTTTGTAGTTCTCTTATTTCTTGACACATCCATGGAGCAGGTCTGCGACGGAAGGTACGGGTTTTTAGGGGGGCATGTTTGTCAAGGAGGGTGGTCAGGTTGAAAGTGAGGATGTCGACCATGGCGTCAATGGAGGAACATGAATATATATTGTCCCATTTCATGCTTTCAAGGTCGGGTAGGATGTCTTCACGAGTGAGGGAATTAATGTTACGGAAAGTTATGATTTTTGGAAGGATTTCTGGTGTAGAGATATTATATGATATCTGGATTAAGTCATGGGAGGATAGAAATGGGACTGGCAATTGAGATTGGGAGAGAAGGTTCTGCGCAGAATCAATAATATGAACATCTAACCAAGTGTCAGAACATCGTGTATGATGTGTCGAGGAAAAAGGAACAAGATAAAGGTTGAGAGAAAAGAGAAGATTTTCTAGGTACTGTTTGTCATTGGAATCGGAAAGGATATTGGTATTAAGGTCGCCGGAAATTATGATATTATTGTAGAGAGGAATATAATTGTAGAGGGTTGTTTCGAATGGAGCGTCAAAAGGAACGAGAGGAGGGCGGTACACAACTGCGATTAGGATAGGATGGGTGTTGCATGTAATTTCAAAAAAAAGGAATTCAATATGTTGTTGGTCGGATGGGGTTGAGACTTCTAATATGCGAGATTTTAGGCTATTATGGATGTAAAGACCGACGCCTCCGCCTGTACGGCCTATTCGGTCATGACGTATAAAGGAATATTCAGGTAGAGAGACAGCGGTGGAGGGGATATAGGGTTTCAACCAGGTTTCGGAGACTGCGATGATATGATAAAAATTGCGGGTAAAATAATGGAGGAATTCGTCATAATGAGCCGGCAAGGATTGGGAATTCACATGACAGACGTTTAGGATACTAGACATAGGGATGGAGGGAGAAAGAATACAGACAATAGGAAAACGATGTAGCTAAGATAATGAATGATGATATTGATGAACAATAATGAATTTAAAAATATCTGAAAGATAAATGCCAACGAAACTATATATACATACATACACACATAAATATACACATACACATATACTCGTACACATACACCTAAATAATAGTATTTAAATAAAATATAGTGAACCTGACATATACAATGTAAATTTCCAAAAATAATACAAATATATATAATAAAAATGAAGATAACTATAATAAAAATTGTATAAGAAACAATGTTCATAAGAATGAAAATAACTTTGATGACATTATAAATATCTGTGATAACAAAAGAATAAACTTTGATAAAAATAATATAATTTTTTATGGAAATGAAATAAACTTTGATATAAATAAAACAAAATAGTTTTTGATAAAAGTAAAAATGAAATATGACAAAATATACAAACATCTTATACAAAAATAACATTAAGTTTCGTAAGAATAGAATGAGAAAAACTTTGATAAAAAATATAGTAGCTGAATAACTATCTGTGATAAAAATAAGATAAGTTTTGATAAATGTAAAATAGACTTTGAAAGAGAAAACAAAACAAAGAATCTTTGATGAAAATAAAATAGCCTTTGTTAGAAATAAAATATACTTTGACAAAAAATAAAGCACCTTAAATAGAAATAAAAATAACTTTAGTACTAATAGAATAAAAATAACTTTGATGAAAACGGAAATAACTTCGTTAAAATTAAAAATAACTTTGATAAAAGCATAAATATCCTTAATAAAAATTAAATAAACTTTTGACTTTGTGATTAAAATGAAAATTAAGAAATAATAGGATAATGATATCGCGATAAAACATTGAAGAGAAGAATCGTAGGCAAAATTAGGAATGGAGCTAGTCAGTAGACGAGAGCACAGGTGTCAGCCAAAAACATCGAGGTCTTGAGAATGGTCAATATAGATGACAGGTTGGCCGTCGCCCTTACGGCAGCGCACCCTACCGCCCGCGAACCACACATACTTCAGCTTACCAGCTGACTTCTTCTGACGAGCTAGCCAATAGAGGTGCCTGTTGGTAGGGGTCATCTCCTCGCTGAGGTATATCCGGTGGCAGTCATTCTCCTGCCAACCTATATCTCTCGTAGAGAAGTCTCTCTTCATCTTCCTACTGTTAATCAGCTCATCCCTTATGGTCTGTCTGACGAACCGAGCGATGACGGGAGGCGGTCGCGGGTCATCCTTTCTCTGCCTTCGTCGTTCAATCATGTCCAGGTCTTCCATTTTAATTTTAATTCCGAGGGCCGCCGCTACATTGGTTACCAGAGCCGCAGGGGTTTCGCCCGCACGGACCGGCACGCCTCTGATTTCCAGTGACCTGCACAGTAGGCCCTGTTCAGCCTTATTTAAGCGAACCTCTAATTCGCCTACTTTCGATTTTAATGTTTTGTTTTCAGAAGATAATTCTTCTAAATACTTGGCTTGGCCCTCTAAATGATTTTCAATTTTGGTGAGCCTTTCATTTAGCTCAAAGCTCAGCTCCCCATATTTTTCAAGAGACGATTTAAGATCTTTTATCTCTTCATTGACGAGGTCGCCGTGTTTATTCACCGCTAAGAGTATGTTGGAAGGGGTTGGTTCCTTGACGTGCTTTAAGCTACTCACTGTAGGTGATGACGGTTTTATATATATATATATATATATATATATATATATATATATATATATATATAATTATATATATATATATATATATATATATTCATATATGATGTTCTTTATAATATAATTTAATAACCCTTATGTGGGAATTGTTGTTTTATTTATTCTTCCCTGATTAATGTAAATTTATTTAAATTCGAACTATTTTAAATTTGTAAGTTTAAAGGAATTAATGTTTAAACAACTTTATGTTATATCATTTCCATTGTACATTTGATAAATAAAAATTCTTTCTATTCTATTCTATTATAACCAATTTTCTAAAGAAATATTATTGAGAAACATTTGAAGACAAGATTCGAGTAGGGAAGTGGTGTACATTTTGATGGCGATATAGGGCTTATATAATATTCTCTCTGAAAGAAATTTCAGAACTATAAGCATGCTTAATATGCTTCCTACTTCATCTAACATACTTGTTGAAAGTGAAATGAATTGACTTACACAGTTTTTTGGTTTATTTCCATGGAGTTTTCAAATTATAACTTTCATGACCTGGATCCTAAGAACTTTGTTGGAATTCGTTATTCCTTTTCTAAAAAATTCCATAAACTTTTTCTCTCTTATTCATCTTTTTTTTAAAAAGGCCATTTCGTTTTTTTCATCCGTTTAATATTTGTACGTAGTCATAAAAATATGTTAGAATATATTCATTTTTTTGAAAAATGATGATTATTTACTTGGTAACGTTTTTATAGACTGTACTATTAAATTCTTCACAGATTTGCAATATTTTAACTATAGTTATCTTATAAAATCTAATTCACTCCAGTAAGTAAGTAAGAATAAAAATGTCTAATGATTAGATCAAAAATATTCAAAAAATATGAAATATTATATACGCGGACGGCGTAGAAACGGATTTTTTTTTTATTCGTTATTAGAGTTCTACGCATCTTGAAACGTAAGCCATCAAATTTTGAAGGAGGCAATTTGTTTTTGTTTTTTTGGTCAATTACAAAGGTTCATTATTGAAGGTTCGATTTACATGTAATATCATTTTAGAGTGGTAATGTCTCCGTTAATGTAAAGGTTCGTTGATTTTTTGAACTAATATCATCAATTAGGTGATTTTCCGTAAGGACGAAAATTTTTAAGCTTCAGCTCATCATATTTTTAGTTTTGCTTTGATGCTTGTGAAATTAAAAGACATTTTCGCAGAAATAGTTTTCAGAACATTGAAAGCGGTAGATTATCAGTCATAGAATTTATGCTCGTACATTTATCCCCTATTTAAACATTCTAACAATTAGTAGTTTTATACTGTGTCAGTGTCAACACTTTTCCTTGTTAGTTATTCTAGAGATATTAAACTTTAAATATTGCTATCGTCTTAAAAAAAAATCAGATAAATAGCTTAAGAGAAGAAAAATTATACAGTAAGTAGTACGATAGAAAATTGATACAAGGAAAAAACAAACAAGTATGTGCTTATTTCTATAATTACGTTTATAACTTTTTAAGAACCCACTTGTTGAATTTTCCAAACCAATTTCCTCAGTACTTTAAATTTAATAGGGACAATAATCAGCTGAAATTTTCAGCTGCGAAAATAACTTAAAATGGCTGCAAAATAGGAAGTATGAGGCAGAAAAATATTTTAACGTTTTTCAGCAAATAAATTGATACAGTAAAATTACTGGTAAAATTTAGCGCGGGAAAAAAACAACTTTTACTTTCCTGGGTTGTTATAATCAATTTAAGACTAATAAGTGGAGTTCAGAAAGGTTTAAAGAAAAATATTTAGTTTTTTTGGGAACATATGTTTTAGATTAAATAATATATAATTGTTATCTACAATAATCAGATAGTTTAATGCACTTTTTATCACCATCTATTACATTTTACGACTTTGTGTATACTATAATATTTTTCCTAAAATATTTAGCTTTCCAGCGGTACATTATACATCTATATTACTGTACTTATCTTCTAATTACTAAAAATTACATTAAAAATATTTTTGCTTTTTTCCCTTTAGTGGATTATTAAATTCGTTCAACTTATATATTTAACCAATTTTGATCAATGCTAATAAGGCGATGTATTTTATTTTTTCGAAACTACCGAATTGAGGATACTTTAGGGAAAGAAATTTTAAACTATCAGCATTTAAGCCCTGTCATACTATTGCAATAAAAATGAAACCTACGTATGGAATTTTCGTTTTGAACACCTTTTCGTTTTTGTGATGGCCCTACCACAGATGGACACACACAAACACACCTTTTTGCGTTACTTTGTTATTTGGACTAAGGTGATCCTAACTCATGTATTCCTCTGGTAACTGGAATTTGAAATGTTTTACGATCACAATACTTTCCCTTACGATATATTTCATTCATAGGTAAGTGAAAGTAAAAAGGCTTAGTTTTAAAATTAGACGATTTCAAATGTTTTGATAATTACGGTTTAAATAAATAAAATAGCATATGAAATGTGCATTTTAACTTTTTCTTTTCTTCTTAAAGTGATAAGCGAAATGGGCTTGCGAACTAAATATCTAATTTTAATCCGGCTCTGAGAATCGGTGGATGCTATTACAAGCACAATAGAAAGGAAGGCATTGTTGTCGGCAAATAGTTCCAGAAACGTGACTGTAGTGATAGAATTAACTTTTGTACAGAGATTGTTGAAGCAGAGGACAATGCTAAGTAGGCTGCCTTGGGGAAATCCAGCCTCTATGAGATAATAATAGAAATACCAGTCAGAAATCGGATTATGAAGAAAGATAGTTTTGATTGATTTTAAATTATTCTTTGATTATAAATGTATAATGTTCTGCAATATGGATATTTTATATGAATTTCCGGCCTCATTCAAGTAAAAAAATATCGTAGTATGTCAGAGCTAATCAGTGCAAGTAATGGGAAAAGTATTTTGGCATGATTTAGAACTAATTTTGAGAAAAAAAAATGTTTTAAAGTAAAACAATGGTCACTAGTGTATTATTACCATGCAAAATTATTGGAATAAAGTAAGATTAGGAAAAACTTAATAAAACTCTAACAATATGCTGCAAATTATTACGGTTTAATATTTTCCAATAATTGTATTAAGGCATTAAAAACTATGTTGATGTTTAGACAAGGAATAATATCCATAACGATAAATTATTCAAAGCATCAAAACTATAAATTTATATTTAAGGAGTGGCCAATTACCATTGCTAAGTTCAAAAGCTATAATAAAATTTTATTATTAAATGTACTTTTCAAAAATAAAAAAAATAAAATAGAAAACTTAAAAACAAAATTCTTCTTAAAAAATAAGTCAGTTATTAAATTAATACATTAATACATACGACCGCTATTTTAAAACTAATATCAACGTCCAGGTGAGGATCATCGTCGTATTTTTGTGCCTCATTTTAGAAAAAATAAGTCCAGATTTTCGAAGAAATTACGCGGGCAGGTGTTTTTTTTTTTTTTTTTTCCCATAAAAGGCTTTCGGTTAAATTTGATTTTCTGATTCCTCTTCTGGATTCTGTTCTGCTGCTGGAGCTTACGCACTTTAAGAGGGTTTTGCTGAGTGAGTCTGTGATTGAAGATTTGTCAATTATGTTTCATGTCTCGTGATGGGACTTGCGAGTTGTTTGAGTCGGTCCAGTTAGTTAGTTTAACTCGGACTTGGCCGAGAGTTTGTACGAAGTTCTGCCAGCGCTGTGGTCGTCCTGTCGATGTTAGTGTGTTAAATAATGGGTTGGTACCAGGAGGCTATCAAATAATTTAATATGACTTCGTGAGATAAAGTCTGTCACTGTCGGGAGTTCCAGAGAGGTGTGCAGTAAGTCCGTTTTTGCTCTCTGTAGAGAAGTATGTCTTACAAAAAGCCTCAGCATCCTATTCTGAAACTGTTGAAGGTTTTTTTGCAGTTGTAGGTGATATATTTGATACCATCGTAGCTCAATATAAGGGCTGGCCTAATAACATCTTACACTATATTGTTTGCTGGCCAGTTGCTATCTGCCACCTTATAGGCCTTGGGTAGAGGACATTTATTTTTCTGGATAGAGAAAATAATACAGCCGGTCTTCTTGGGATTAATTGTAATATTTAGTCTTTCCAGTTTTGTGATGATATCCTTGCAGGCCACCTTCGCCTGCCGTAGAGCTGTATCTTTTCTCATTAAGTTTCTAAATATTGCTATATACCACCACAGAAGGTTGTTTATATTTAGCTCCAACAATTTCAGCGGCGTATACTGAGAACAGTACTGGGGACAGTACAGACCCTTAGGGAACATCACAGGTGAATTTGATTAGATACAGCCTCACTGGCACACACCCTTATTAAACGCTGCTAAAGAAACGACCGTAAGGGAGTATAGATCAGCTACGGTTTATACGGAGTATATATTGTTCTCCAGTGTCTTACATGGTAAAGCATGAGACACTGAGTCAAATCCTTTCGTGCAGTCTATGGAAATCATTGCGGTTGTCTCGTTCATAGATGCGTTCCTACTTACTTCCGCCTGTAGCTAAGCGAGATGGTGATCCGGGCACAGGCTCCGGTGAGATCAAAGCTACTTCTGAGCAGTAAGTCGTGAGGAAATTGAAAATAATTTTCTCGTAAACCTTGCCTAGATGCGGAAGCAGGCTGATAGGTAGGTCTGTAGTCAGCCTAGGCGGACAGGAGGCGGGCGGATTTCTTTTTATTCAGGTTCTACGTATCTTGAAACGTAAGAACTCAAAATCTTGGAAAGGGAAGGAAGTGTGGTAATTTTTTGTTGATTACAAAGGTTAATAATTAAATGTAATAAGCAAAAATCAATACATTACATCAAATGCCTCATTATATTTTAATAGCTGTTATTTTTGATTTATTTAAAATTTTAAAATAATTTAATTACAGTAAAATAAATTAATTCCCCAAGTTCACGTTCGTTGAGCGGACCACTAATGCCCCTTTATCCTCTCAATGCGGGATAAAGAAGGAAAATTTTCAATAATGAGAGGATCTGGGAGGAGTTGGAAGTGCTCACTATGAGAAGGTTCCTGGAGACTGTCCAGCCTAAGTGGTTAAGCCAAGTCGTAAGGATTGACAAAGTTTAACAGTATTGAAAGGCTCTTAAGCCCAATAAATATTTGTTACCTAGAATATTTGTGTTTTCCCAGTAGACTTAATTTCTGCCAAGCTATGATAAAATAAACAGAACAGAGGCATTTTTGGCTTAAGGCTATCCCATACTGGAAGGCACTACTGAGTTGAAAAAAAGTTTTATGAGATGAATGCAAAAATAAATCGATCTTTGTTTTTTCAACGCTAATAAACCTGTAGGATAGAGGCGGACACACAAAAAAAAACAAATCTATAATATAAACAATATTAGACTATTTGTTTGTGAGCAGTAGTTTATTTATTTAACGTCCATTTATGCTGCTATGGCTATTCGGACAATGCTACAGTGGGAGTCCTAAATTTTGCCTAACCAGGTTTTATTAGAATAGGGATCTTTAACGAGTGCCGAAGAGGCCGAGCCTACACCTAGTAGTTCCAAGCATAGGAGCGACGGCCCCCTCCACCTCCACCATCTGATAAGGCCGAAGGTACATCGATGACGGTAGACGAGAGCACTGAGAGAGAATTTACTGTCGTTAATAACAAAAAACAGGGAAACCGGAAAACTAAAAGAACTTAATGACTAATAACAATATAGAATTAATTAGGATTCACGTATATAAAAAACACTTTAAAATAAAATATTATACCACTATCCACTACCCTACAATAGAAATATATTTTTGTTGCTTCAAATATTTTCGCATAAATACTAATAGACATAAATTAAAGGAAACTAACCAACACACCACTAACAATAACAATAACAACAATATTTACAGCTACCAATGTATCTATTCATTCTTATCAGACATAACAATATACAATAACGCTTCATTCAATACTACTGTAGACAACAAACACCACCACCCATTTTTAATCAATTATAAGCAAAATAAACAATATTGTACATTAACTCTGGAAAAATATGTTTCCCTAGTTCTATTAATATTTTTAATGATTTCTATATTTTGCGGACATGAGTATTTGAACGCAAACGCGAAAATCTATGTACTTTTAAATGCAAAGCTGTACATGTCTAGAATCATGATTACTTATGTGTCTGTATACGTGCGTATTTGTGCTTATAATAATACATCTATAAGTACGTATATGAGTGTAAATGCTTATGGGAATATATCTTTTATCACCTTGTACGTCTTCTTATTTTATGCATGTCGTGATTTTATATTATGTTATTTTATGGCATTTTGTTATTTCATAGCATCTTCTTATTATATCACATTTTATTATTTTATAGAATGTTGTTATATAGAGTCATTTTATTGTTGTATAAACATATTATTTTATAGTCTACTTACGGGGGATTATTATTATCAAGCAATACATAACTATTTATATATCTATAGAGAATCAAGGACTTACGTATTTATTGCGTTTTCACTATCAAAAATTTACATTATTTCAGAAAATTTTGCAAATACTACAATCTATAAAAAAACATTTAAATTAATTGAAATGAGGAGGGGGAAGAAATACTTTTTACTGTCCTAATGTTAGTATTTTTGCTCACATATAATTACTCCAAAGATCACAAGTATGGATAAATATATGAACATTATGCAATGGAACCTTAATGGCACGACCTCTCAACATGAAGAATTAAAGCTTCTCATATCTGAACACCGACCTGAAATAATATGCCTCCTGGAAACACATCTAAAACCGAGCCGTGTATTTAATATTAAAAACTATCAAATATTCCGAACGGACAAAGTAACTGATAACCGGGCCTGTGGCGGAGTTTTAACGGCAATACACAACCGATTGATAGCAAAGAAGATAAATATAGACTCTCCCATTCAAGCAACTACCACAATAGTTCATACAACAATAAAAATACATATTTGCAACATTTATCTGCCGCCTACTGAACCTATTAATGAATATGAATTAACACGACTTATCAATAAACTTCCTCAACCTTTCATTATCCTCGGAGATGTAAATGCATCTCACACCAGCTGGGAAAACAGAAACAATAACTCACGAGGAAACGTAATAAAACGCATACAGGATATTTTTGATTTGTTGCTGCTTAACACAGGAACAATGACACATCTATGTCCTAGAACTGGGACGCTTACCGCTATAGATTTAACCCTTTGTTCTCCAAACCTTTACAATCTTTTCGAATGGAAAGTACTACACGACCCTCACAATTCTGACCATTTTCTTATCTTAATGAAAATGATTGGCAGAAATAGTGATGAAAGACGACCTTGGCAGTAGGCTGTCAATAAAGCTAACTGGGATATTTTTTAAAAGAAAATTAATCTGGAACGTGAAGAAGAAAATATAGATAAGAACAATAGCTATATCACTCAGCAAATATTAGAAGCAGCAGAAGCCTCAATCCCAAAATCAAATCCATCATTATCCATTCCGAAACCACCTTGGTTTGACAATGACTGCAAAAAGGTAATCAAAAAACGAAACCAAACCTTCAATAAATTCCGAAAATGCCCATCGACAGAAAACCTTATCAACTTTAAAAAATGGAGAGCCCAATCTCGGAACCTAATTAGAAACAAGAAAAAAGAATCCTGGAACAACTTTGTTACTAACATAAATGCAAACACACCCATTCGCACAGTATGGAGAAAAATTAATGCTATCAGAGGAAAATATTCTAATGAACAGCCGACACTCGAAATAGAAGGAAATATTATATATGACCCTACAATATTAGCTGAGAGATTCGCAGAACACTACGAAGAAATATCGTCCTCAATGAACTATAACCTACAGTTTCGACAAAAAATTAACCAGCAACAACCAATACAATTTGACATTAACAGAATCCATAATAATGAAACGTACAACTTACCAATCACCGAATGGGAACTGGATACAGCTATATCTTCCTTAAAAATGTCCGCTATGGGACCAGACTATATCCACAATTCCATGATCAAAAATATCCCAGCAAATCAAAAGAAATACTTACTCAGATTTTTTAACAGAATATGGCTAGAAGGTGAAATACCAGAAAAATGGCAAGAATCCATAGTCATACCTATCCTAAAGCCAGGAAAGAACAAATTAGAACTAAAAAATTACCGACCTGTATCTCTAACATGCTGCCTTTGCAAACTAATGGAAAAAAATATAAATAAGCGTCTTCTATGGTACATCGAAAAGAACAACCTTCTGGCAGACATTCAATGCGGGCAAAGAAAAGGAAGGTCAACTGTTGATCATCTCACTGCACTTGAAGCCGAAATATTAAATACCTTCATTATAAAACGTGAATGCTTAGGTATTTTCTTTGATGTGAACAAAGCATTTGACACCGTTTGGCGACCATCCATATTAAAACAATTATATGACTGGGGATTCAGAGGAGCTCTACCTCGCTTCATCCAGAATTTTCTTAAGAAAAGGTCCATACAAGTACGCATAGCAGACCAACTTTCCAGGAAAACAATCTTAGAAAATGGAATCCCACAAGGAAGCGTCCTTAGCGGAACACTTTTTCTCATTGCCATCAACTCAGTACAAGATGCACTCACCCATCGATCACTCAAATCATGCCTTTTTGTAGATGACCTCGCCATACTCATACAATATACGGATATTTCTCGAACCAAGGCCATAATCCAGTCTATTTTGAACAAATTACAAACCTGGTCACAAGATAATGGTCTCACTTTTTCAACAGAAAAGACAAAATGCGTACTCTTCTCCCGGAAAAAACAACCTAGCACTCCTCCAAAAATTACTCAATACAATAAAGCATTCTATTTCCATGACACTGTACCTTCTTAGGATTAGCAGTCGATTCGAAACTTACATGGAAAAAGCATATCATGAAACTGAAGGATAGCTGCTCACAACGATTAAATGTAATGAAAGTACTAGCTGGCACTAGCTGGGGAGCGGACAGATCGAGATTACTCGAAATATACCAATCTATAATACGATCAAAGCTGGATTACGCAAGTCACATATATACCTCTGCAAGATTTAGTCTCCTCACACAGCTCGATACAGTACACCACAACGGAATAAGGATAGCAACAGGAGCCTTTAGAACGAGTCCGATCCTTAGCTTATGCGCTGAATCCAGTATACCACCCCTTACATTTCGAAGCCATCAACTAGCCATAAACTACTTAACAAACCTTGCAACACAACCAACAAACCCAGCTTTCCAATACGCATTTAGACCGAAATATCAACAACTTTACAGCAACAACCTATCAAAACCAGCACCCTTATCAATGAGATATAGAAGAATCATAGAAGAAATAGATCAAATATATATACGAAACCCAGAAACCCTAACCCCACCATGGATCTATGCAGTACCACGAATCAATATGACGCTACTCCGATTCAGGAAGACAACCACACCACCTTATATAATACATGAGAAATTCCAAGATATAATAAATAAGAATAGAAACGCAACTTTTCTCTATACGGATGGCTCTAAAATGAACGACAATATTGGCTCGGCAGTTGTTACATCTGAACAAACTTTTAAATATAAACTACCACCTCATTGCAGCATCTTCACAGCTGAACTTTCTGCTCTATCATATGCACTTCACCATATAATGTCAAAAGAGGGAGACAAATATATAGTTTGCAGTGACTCTCTCCCAGCACTACAAAGCCTACTGGAACTATACAGCGATCACCCATTAGTCACCAAAATCCACGAATATCTTAATATTCTAAAAACACTCAAAAAAGATGTCGGATTCCTCTGGCCCCTTCCCACGTGGGGATTAAATACAACGAGATAGCTGACAAATCAGCAAAAGAAGCCGCACTTAGTAAACAAGATATCGTTCCAGTTGCCATTAAAGCCGACATTAAAATATGGTTACGCTCGGATACTAAAGCTGATTGGCAAAGGATGTGGGACACCGTAGATAATAACAAGCTAAAGGAGATAAAACCAGATACACACCGATGGAAGACTTCAGTGAGAGCAACACGGAGAGAAGAAACTGCTCTAACATGATTAAGAATAGGCCACTCAAGACTCACTCATATTCATCTCATCACGAAAGACCCACAACCAATATGCAATAGATGTCAGACAACCATAACCGTCAAACATATCATAGAGGAATACCCGGATTACGAAAGTCTTATGCAGGAGTACAAGCTTGGCCTAGCTCTCAAAGAGTCACTTTTGGACTGCGAGGATGTCATAATCAGACTGATCAGATTCCTAAAAGAAACCAAATTAATTAAAGCGCTCTAGCCTCTAGGTGGCTTAATGGCTAACATTGTTCTGTTTTACAATTGTAGTACTTATAAGTAACGTATTCTAAAAAAAAAAAAAAAAATTAATATAATATAATATAAAATAAAAAAAATAAAAAAATAATAAATAAATAAAATAAATAAATAAAAAATAATATAAAATAAATAAATTAAAAAAAAAAAAAAAAAAAAGTATATGTGTGTGTGTGTGTATGGATATGTATGTGTGTGTGTGTGTGTATATATATGTATATGTATATTTTTACTTAATCTGTATGCAAGCTATATAACTTCAATTTTATAAAGGGAAAACATATTTTGATTGTTAAAATAAATTCATACCACCTAATTTACCAAACAATTAGTATATGGCGTAAAAAACCGCGCAGTTAAAAACGCCTAATCATCATTCCTAATCCCTAATTATAAAATGTATTTTTATTTATCTTATTTACGATTGTAAATAAATAAAATAATCTTATTTAAACTTAAAAAAAAGAGCCCGTAACCCACGCTTTTCGCTTACCTTCCTAATCAATTTAAGAACATTTATTTTATTTATATATTATTATTATTATTCGCAACTGCTGCGCGTCCATCGTATGTGAATAACTATATTTTTCGTGATTAATGTCCTGAATTATTACCAAATTCTAATTAGTTGGTAGGTATGCTAAAATATATGTTTGCTCTTTTCTTCTTTAGCTATTAAATTCGTTCAGCTTGTATATTTAGCCGTTTATTATCGATACTAATATGATGACGTGTTTAATTTTCTTAAATCTACAAAATGAAATGAACTTTTTCGAAAGGAAACTTAAAAAATAGGTATTTAAGCCCTGGAAAACTATTTCAATCAGAAAAAGACATACGTAATATTAAAGCCCATGAAATACACCAATTTGGCGTGTTTAATGAAAATCGTTAGAGCCGTTTTTGAGAAAATTGGAAAAATGCGTGGTATAAATTGGCACTTCTGGTCTGGCGTTTAGATGATAACGTTCCTATGATATTCCGGGCGTATAGTTATCATAAATATGAGATATCAGTACGGCTTTTCGTTTTTGTGCTTGCCTTACTGCCGATGGACACACAGACGTTTTGCGTCAATCGTTTATTTACCCTAAATCGTGTATTTCTTTTGAAAACTGTAATTAAAAATTTTTCAAAATCACAATAACTTTCATTACTATATATTTAATATGTATGTAAGTGAAAGTAAAAATACATAAATATTCTGTGCTAGCGATTGGCTATAAACATTATCAATATATACATAAATCATGTAGTATATTTTATTGTTTGGGCTTGATTCTGTGATAATAAATATAGACAAGAAGTACTGAGAGTTTCTTCAGTTAGCAAAGCACTGTTAAGCCAGGAAGTATTGAATGTCTCCAGTAGTCACGTCCTCGTGTAATTTCAGTAAAGTGGAGTGCCTTATTGCGACAGCGTAAGATGGTCTGAGTGTCATAGTCCACTCTATCAACCAGTTTTTTTTTTCTTCCCAACTTGCTATATTTTTCAAGCGGACCTGTTTATCTAAAATGTTACATAGTCCTGATAGACTGATATTGTAATACATTATGAAGAAGTTTCTTAAATTGCATAATAAGCCATATTTGTTGCTTGGTTAAAATTAGAGTTCAATAACCTACAGGCAATCGACTGCATTATGCACTATTTTCCCAGTCAAGAACCCCATAACAGATAAAAAACGGCGTCCTCGAATTTTCTGCACAACTACCGGAATGATTCTATTTCGAAATTTAAGAAAAAAAAACTAAAATCTTTTATAATTAATTTAAAATATCTTAAAATACCATGGTGTCTAACGATTATTCTAACATCTGGAAGTTGATACAAGCCCGCTAGTTTTGAAATGGTGGCTGATAAAAGTTATTAAATTCAATAATTGAGTTATTTTCAAAATAGAAAAAAAATTAAAGTTCATTGATCAGAAAACCGTTATGAATTATAAAAAATCAATCTTTTATGTATATCTACACCCATAACTCAGTTTTTGTGTACTTGATAAAGAATTAAACGAATTTGAAAAAAAAAAAAAAAAAATCAAAATTTATCAATTCCCTACAATGTAATAAAAGAATCATCGGAGAGATCGGCTAAGAAATAGCAAAATTATAGCGTTTTGAAATTGAACAGTGATAGTTGGTCATTTTCCTTGCATATGAATTGATAGTGTTGCTGCTTTGATGGCAGCTATATAAGTCGCTATGGTCTGATATAGTTTTTTTTTTTTTTTTTTTTTTTTAATGGGATGTAATATTGAATAATATGCATAACAAGTCTATTTATAAACAAATATTTCTGAACGTTGATATAATTCAAAAGTAATGATTCATTCTATAGCCTGAAAGTATTTTTTTAGATTCCAACGAACTATATTAGGAATTGATTTTTTGTTTGACTAATGTTCAAGCTCTACTAATACTATATCCACACTAAAAAGGCTGAAGGTAATACACTCACCAAAATGGCCACTAAGAAAATAAATAATAATGGCAAAATATATACCAACTACACTACAGACCGCAATGCAGCAATGAATTAGCGTTATAGATCAGCGAAAAAATAATTCATTAACTGTAGAATAACCCATTCTGCTTGGCTTCAGTGAATATGGTAAAGATGTTTAACAGCTTCTCCAAAATTAACTATACGACTGTCCGGATTAATCGAATATGCATACTTCTTCATATTATGGTTTTTACATTCAAATAGTCCACCTTAAAAATTCATCATGTTTCAGAAATTAATAAATTCGGTAAAAATGAAATAGCTCCTCAAAGGATAACGAGAAAAGTGGAGGACTTTATATATCTTATGAAGGATCTTATTATATCTTGCTTGTCAGATATTTAATGGAGAAGTTTTTTTCTAAAGTGAAAACTGCCGATAGGGCCTACAGTTTACAAACTATATTTGTTAATACGAAAAAAAATCACCATAAAAAATGTTACACGTATTCAATATCTTACATGCGTTGATTGGATATTCCGACAGTTTCTTTACCACAAATTTAACGGAGAATAATATTTGTTTTATAACATTTGTCCCTAGAACCTACAATTCAGCAGCTATATTGATTTCGATGCAAAAAGTTCCGTTTGAAACCCTTACTTTCTGTCAACTTAGTTTATTTCATTTAATCATCTGTCCGCAAATTCAGTTTTTTCTGCCTGGGAAGATCAGTAGATTATAGAATGACATATCAATGATTTATTTTTTATCCCAGGTAGGGATTTTTTTTTTTTATATAAAGGAAGTCTATCGTTTTTCTACGAAAAAAAAGTTTACGCTGATAATAAAATAAGTATTGAGGGATTGATTAGATAAGGTCAGGAACACAGCGCGCCCCCAATCGATAGCTTTAATTCGTTGCTAAGGATCTCTAGTTGTAGAAAAGAGAATACCAAAAGTTTCTTTAAAATTAGTTGAAACCGGGGAGGTGGCGAGGAAATCATTTGACGCTGTTGGCTTCTCTCACGTTCCTTCTTATATTGCCTCAGTCTACGCCTCACCTGCCTTTCGTTATTAGCCCTTCCTCACTTCCTGCAACCTGCTACCCTTATTAACTCTACTTTTCTGTGATTTCAGAGATAATTTTAAAATTCAAAAAACAGGTCAGAGGGAATGGAACTATTTACGTAGGAAAACCAAAAAAAAAAAAAATTATTAGCTGAATTATTTGTCCTTACAACAAGGAAATAGATAAATCTAATATATTAAATATCAAGAGCTCCGAATCTACCGAAAATATCCATATAATAATAAAATGTTTAGTTGTATTAAAAAAAAATAATAAAAAAAAAAATAAATAAAATAAAATTTTAATAAAATTATGATGCACCAAAAAAATGGATAAACAAGGTATAATTTATGTAAACATAAAAATATATACCAACTACACTACAGACCGCAATGCAGCAATGAATTAGCGTTATAGATAAGCGAAAAAATAATTGATTAACTGTAGAATAACCCATTCTGCTTGGCTTCAGTGAATATGGTAAAGATGTTTAACAGCTTCTCCAAAATTAACTATACGACTGTCCGGATTAATCGAATATGCATACTTCTTCATATTATGGTTTTTACATTCAAATAGTCCACCTTAAAAATTCATCATGTTTCAGAAATTAATAAATTCGGTAAAAATGAAATAGCTCCTCAAAGGATAACGAGAAAAGTGGAGGACTTTATATATCTTATGAAGGATCTTATTATATCTTGCTTGTCAGATATTTAATGGAGAAGTTTTTTTCTAAAGTGAAAACTGCCGATAGGGCCTACAGTTTACAAACTATATTTGTTAATACGAAAAAAAATCACCATAAAAAATGTTACACGTATTCAATATCTTACATGCGTTGATTGGATATTCCGACAGTTTCTTTACCACAAATTTAACGGAGAATAATATTTGTTTTATAACATTTGTCCCTAGAACCTAAAATTCAGCAGCTATATTGATTTCGATGCAAAAAGTTCCGTTTGAAACCCTTACTTTCTGTCAACTTAGTTTATTTCATTTAATCATCTGTCCGCAAATTCAGTTTTTTCTGCCTGGGAAGATCAGTAGATTATAGAATGACATATCAATGATTTATTGTTTATCCCAGGTAGGGATTTTTTTTTTTTATATAAAGGAAGTCTATCGTTTTTCTACGAAAAAAAAGTTTACGCTGATAATAAAATAAGTATTGAGGGATTGATTAGATAAGGTCAGGAACACAGCGCCCCCCAATCGATAGCTTTAATTCGTTGCTAAGGATCTCTAGTTGTAGAAAAGAGAATACCAAAAGTTTCTTTTAAGTTAGTTGAAACCATGGAGGCGGCGAGGAAATCATTTGACGCTGTTGGCTTCTCTCACGTTCCTTCTTATATTGCCTCAGTCTACGCCTCACCTGCCTTTCGTTATTAGCCCTTCCTCACTTCCTGCAACCTGCTACCCTTATTAACTCTACTTTTCTGTGATTTCAGAGATAATTTTAAAATTCAAAAAACAGGTCAGAGGGAATGGAACTATTTACGTAGGAAAACCAAAAAAAAAAAAAAAAAAAAAAATATTAGCTGAATTATTTGTCCTTACAACAAGGAAATAGATAAATCTAATATATTAAATATCAAGAGCTCCGAATCTACCGAAAATATCCATATAATAATAAAATGTTTAGTTGTATTAAAAAAAAATAATAAAAAAAAAATAAATAAAATAAAATTTTAATAAAATTATGATGCACCAAAAAAATGGATAAACAAGGTATAATTTATGTAAACATAAAAATATATGAACTCAATCAGACATAAAGAACTCTGGTGTGGGCACCACACGACTTTCACTTAACTCGGTTGTTAAAATCTATTAAAGAACTATCAAATATACTTATGTTGAATGGAATAAAAAAATAGATGAGGAAGGTTTTAAATGTAGTCCGCAAAGTCGGCACACAATCACAATTTAGTGGAAAATTTTTTTGATGACCGCAACCTTACCATCTTCCTTATCTAACAGTCTCAATTCTAGCGCCCTCACTCAGTCACCAATGGGTAGACTGAGAGGTGCTGGGAACTCTTGGCATTATCCCTCGGCATCCACTTCTGGGTGTAGGGGTTCGATTCGGAGTTTCCAGAGGCAGTATGTAAATATTGTATATAGGTATAAATGGGACCAAGATTATATTTTATTTTTTCTTTCCATTTGTTATTTAAGTTTCCTTATTTCATTTTTTGTTTTACTCTGTACATATGACTTCATTTAGCTCTAACAATTATAGCCCAACATAGTGGCAGATCAAAGCTAACCATATATAATGATATAAATATTTCTTCAGAATCTAAAAAAATAAAGGTACTTTAAAGAAAGAAAAACGAAATCGGTATTTAAGCCCAAACAGACTATTTTAATAAAAATGAAACTTACATGATATTAAAGCACATTAAATTTTAATTTATTATAAAAATCTTTAAGGCCGTTTTGATAAAAATAATAAAAAGGTAAACAAAAATTATTCGGATTTATTTTTTTATTTTTAGACCACTCCATTACCTTTTTTTTTTTTTTTTACCCTTACCTCACCTTTAAAGGCTATAAGGGGGTTTCTCGGACCAGGGGGTGAGGGCGGGGAATAATTTCAGAGATAAAAGCTCCTCAGCACTGAGACTCGAACTCGTAATTATTTGGTTTCACAAGTGTTTGGTCATCTGTAGTGGCTAGGCAACGCGCGGCAACCCACTCAGCCACACCGCCCCGACCACTCCATTACCTTGATTTATTCAAAACTTACTAGATGTATATTATTGGAATAGGCACCAGCATCTATTTTATTTTTGTTATTATTCTCTGAGGATCCCTGAGTTTGGGAAACGTCGAATGTTTTTATTGCTTTTTATGTATGTAAGATTCTAATTATTTTTTTGAGGAAATCTAATCCTTTACGCAATACTACTTTGTTTTTATTTTAATAGTTTGCAAGCTAATCAATTTTAATTAAATCTATTGACAATAACATTGCTGCTTTTAGTTAATTTTAATTTTATTAACCCTGTCCATTAAATGTTTTTCCTGTTCTATTTTAGCACAAAATATATATGGACATTTTAATATGTAATTTCTGTTACATTTATTCTTGTATTTATTATTGAATGAGATGTAGCTAATTACTTTGAAACTAACATCAATGAATCATCATGCAATAAAATTGCACATGAGCTCACAAACGGTTTTCATTTCATTTTAATTAATAAATCATTGTTTGTTTAATGAAAAAAAAAAGCAATTGTACCATTTGATCTTTGTCTCTACCATATTTATATTTCTGTGATGATCATTGTTTTGCAATATTTAATAGTTAAACAGAATGCCAGCTTTCCTCTATGTTTTAAATTTTCTGTCATTTTAACTCTTTGACGGATGTTAAATCAAACATTCGTCATATTTACATAACGACGAGCACTTATTTTCTAAACAAATTTAGTAAAGATTTTATAGTTAATATTTTCTCTCAAAAAGAAATACGCTGAAAGTAATTTAAAAAAAAAATAAACAAAAAACGGAAGGTCAACAAAATATTTATATTTTTAATTAATATTAATACGAAAGTTTGTTTTAAAATATAAAAACAAAATCATTTATTTATTGAATTTTACAACTGACATATAATAAATCAAAGTAATAAATCAAAGTAATAAATCAAAGTAATAAATCAAAGTAATAAATCACAATTTATTAAAGATTAAGATTCGGGAAATACCCTTTGGTAGCACATTAATGTTAATTTAATTTAGTAGGTCCTGAGGCCATGAATCAAATTTTTTTATTGTCGAACACCTTTGTACATTTGTTCTCTATCATCAATAATAACCGAATTGTCAGGAAATCACATCTCTCATATGTTTTCGCTTCACCATATAAGATTAAGTTTTCTTCATCGCGGTCTTGATCTCGAAAATCTTTTCTATTTTCTTCTTTACTCAATAATAACCGAGTTTTGGGGGAATAACACCTATCATAATTTGTGAATTGAATATATAGTTAATTTTTGTTTTTGTTTATCGCGCTTTACCGATTCTAAAACTTTAAACATATTTTCTCTTCAAAAATAACTTAGTTTTATTCACGAAATACAATGAAATAAAGTCGCCTCAGAATAATGAACAATTAACAGAATGAAATCCTCATGGCCTGGTAACTCAAAGAATATATGTATAAAAAATATATACTCGTATATAAAAAAATATGCATATTAAAGAAAAAATACGTATACATGTAAAGGATCAAATATTCATTATATCTGTAAATCTTTGCAAATTATACTATATATAATATATATATATATATATATATATATATATATATATATATATATATATATATGTTTTACATTGCAACAGAAGATTGAGATGCGAGTAGGTAGTGGAAGAATTGATGTTTGAAGGAAGAAAGAAAAGGGAAAAGAGCGAATTCCAGAAGGATGGGGAACGAACGAGAAACGATTTGTGAAAGGATGCAGTTTTATGTAATGGGGTATAAAAATTGATTGATTGGGTTCTAGTATTTAACGAATGAATATCAGATCGGAGGGTGAGGAGCTCTATTATGTAGGAACGTTTTCTATTTTTTAGATTTTGGAATAAGTAGGAATAAAATAAATTCCAACAAATCCCATCAAATAACCTTTACCCTTCGTCGTAAACCTATGACATCCTGTCCTACTGTCTCCTTTAACAATGCTCCTCTTGTCCCGGTTGAACAGATCCGATATCTAGGACTGCACCTTGACAAACGCCTTACTTGGAACCTTCATACAAGACTAAAACGAAAAGAAACTGCACGACGTTTAAGACTACTTCAGCACTTACTAGACAAACGTTCTAATCTTCCACTTAACTAGAAAAGACTCATCTACATGAATATTATAAGACCTATCTGGACTTACGGAATTGAGCTATGGGGCTCCACCAAACCATTCAATTCCTTGCGTATCCAATCCTTACATCCAAAATCCTTCGTAAAATCCTCAACGCTCCTTACTTTGTCACTAATAAGCTCATCCACAAAGATCTTGATGTTCCCTATGCTACTGTTTTGGCCCGAACCAGGTATGAATCTTTCCATGCAAAACTCCATTCCCACTCTAACCCACTAGTTTCTACCCTAGCTTCCTCTTCGATCCCTGATAACCCTCCGAGGCGTCTGAAAAAAAGATGGCCTCGAGATCTTCTTGTTTAGATTGACTACTAGAGTGCTGCCAATGGGCAGTCTCTCTTCATGTATTTTATCTTTACCAGCATATTTACTAGTTGTATTACAAAATACAGTTGTAAATTTCAATAAAAATATTAAAAATAAAAAATTTTTTTATTTCTAGTTCATCAGTTAGTATCCTGTACAACAAGCAGCCGTAGTCTATGTTTGGGAAGATAATAGAGGAAACAAGTAGCTGACGGGTTTTTAAATGTAAGGATTCACGGAATCTACAGAGCTGTTTAAGTATGGAAATTGATTTTCGGGATATTTCGGATACATGGTTATTCCAGGATTTGTTTTGGTTAAAGGTAACTCCAAGATTTTTAACCGTTTCTGGAAAGGAATAGGGAATTTATTAAGAAAGAGCAACGGGTAGTATGGAAGGGAGTTCAAGGTTAGTTAGGAGCCGATGAGGATTGCTTTAGTTTTACCTGCATTGAGCTGCAGCTTGTTTTTATTTGCCCATTGACCGATTTGATCTATATCATACTGTACTTTATGTGTTGCTTCTATAAGATTAGAAGGGTGGAAAGAAAAGTATACTTGCAGATCATCGGCGTAAAGATGGCATCTGGAGTGATGAATGGAATCTGGTAAATCATTTACATAAATCGAGAAAAGAGTAGGTGAAAGGGAAGAACCTTGAGGAACAACGTGAGAGGAAGAGAGGAGATGAAGGACATTTGCCATGGATGACCTCTGTCTGTGAACGATGGGATAAGAAGAAATGATACCGTTTGATGGTACTATTGGATAAGGACAAGTTACAGAGTTTGGATAGTAGAATCTCATAATCCACACAATCGAAAGCTTTGATACTGATAAGGGAGTTCCTGTCAAAGAGTTTTAAATAAGGTGTTATATTGTGTTATAGTTCTGTTTTATTTCGTTGTGTTCGTGTTATTTCCTTTTCACTATGTTCTTATTGTTATTTTTCCATTAGTTTCCGTTTTTATCAAATTTGTTTTTTAGATTTAAGTGGAACGTGTCAGGTTAGGTTGAGCCTACTGGCTTTGCCTCCTTTATTTATAGACATTTAGAGGCATCAGTTATTCACTGACAGGTAAGGCTGTACTTAAAGTTCATTACAGTGCTATTTAAAGACAAAGTTCTACTTCTAGAAAAAATTGATAACGTTGGTTAGGTTATAGAGGTTACTCACACTTATTATCAGATATAAGCTGTGGAAAAGCCATGGTAACTAATCACGGTGTTACAATGGAAGAAGAGGTTGCTACTGAAGATAATCAATGCAAAGGGCTCTCAGTGACGGTTCTAGTCAAACAGGTAGTGAAAGAAACACTAGAGTCTACTAGCATTATTAATGTACTTACGGAAAAAATAATGCAAAAATCGTTTCCTTTAGTAAGTCAAGAAATACCAAGTGTGGAAACATCAACACAATACCCTCCACTGATCAAGGCTGGAACCTCTAAAGAATCTCATTAACCAGCGGAAATCGAGAAATTCAGTATTGTAAAGAACAAACGAAACCGGAAGAAAGCTAAGTCCAAGCAAGAAAGAAGAATACAGAATCAAGATGGTATGGAAGAAAATAAACATGATACTCCCGAACCTGAAAAACCTGTAACAGCACAAAAACCTAAAACGCTAGCAGATATTGTTAAGAACCTGCCACTAAAGCCCAAAAGCACTCCACAACCCACTTACCTAACAATTAGTGGGTCGGGAAAAAGTCCTACGGATATCATCCAAGGACTCCCTTCCCTGAAAGAAATAGGTGTGAACGCGCCTCTATTGTGAGAAAAACGAAAGCAGGCTCAGTGTTGGTTCGCCTTGAGGACAGCTCTCAAGTCACAAAAGTAATTGGCTGGAAAGGGCTCCGAGATAGCGGTCTACATGGCAGGCTGGCCTTGAGGAGAAAACCAAAGATGGAGGTGAGGGGTGTGCCTCTGACATGGAATTCCGCCGATGTGGCGAGTTTTCTGTGGGAAAGAATACCCGAGAAGTCGGTTCCCACTCCGTTAGTTTCCGACGATCTCCGGCCACTTTTCTCCTCGGTAGCTAAAATCGGGTTAACGAAAAATTGGGTGTTAGAGGTACCTCAATGGTTAGGTTCCAGTTGTTGGAGTTGGGAACCTTGGTAGAAGAATGGTGGTGCTTGTCGTTTAAAGACTACCTTGATGCTGCTCGTTGTACCAAGTGTCAGGGCTATGAGCATACCAAGGCCACATGCACAGCAGCTGCTGAAGTTTGTATCTGGTGCGCAGAGAGTGGTCATTTAATGAAAGTGTGTCCAAAGAAAATTGCCAAGGTTGAACCAATTTGTATCAACTGTTTGCGGGAGAAGGTTCCTCGAAGCCAAGCGAAGCACAAATCAGGGAGTCGAGAGTGCCCTGTGCATTTGAAGTGGTGCAAAGAAATGGCAACTACCATGAAGAGAGAACTCAACAAGGCTCGGCGATCGTATCAGAAGTGTAGGTGTGACGAGAGGCGCATCTCACTTCGTAACGAGTATAAGTCTAAAGCCAAGGCATACCGAAACGAGGTGCGTTCACGCAAGCGACGTTCTTGGGATGAGTTCGTCTCCAATGAGTCCGAGAAGCATCCTTGGGGCATCCCATATAAAGTGGCTATGGGCAAGTTGACCCCTCCTCATGCTGTTGCAGCCCTAAAACATGGAGATAATCAGGCCGTAACTCTTGAAGAAGCGGCAAATATCTTCATAGAGGCTACTTACCCCAGAGATGATAGTTCTGAAGATAATGTAGAGGATAACTTCGTGAGACGCACAACGGTATTCCCACCTGGCACGGACTTATACCCTCCATGGGACATATATGATCTGCGTATTGCCGTTGATAAGCAGAAAGCTGGTCGCGCTCCAGGACTTGTTGCTATAGACGCGGCGATCTTGAAAAACAGTTTCTCCTATATAGAAGATAAGCTGCTAAATCTTTTCAACGACTGCCTTGATAGGGGATATTTTCCGAAAAAATGGAAGATCGCCGATCTGAGACTCCTCTACAAGGGAGGGGGTAGGGATAAGCAGGTCCCTAAGTCCTATAGACCCATATGCCTCCTCCCGTTAATGAGCAAGGTTCTGGAGCATCTGATTTTAAGCAGCTTACGACCAGTTCTTGCAAGAGCAAGCCATCCGCGACAATACGGATCAACCAAAGGAAAGGGAACCGCAGATGCCCTCCTTCAAGTTCGTACAGACGCAGCAGTAAAAACGGAGCGATATGTCATGTTACTGCTCTTTGACATATCCTCCGCTTTTGATAGCGTCTGGTGGCTTTTGGTGCTTCAACAGCTGCATATGTACGAAGCTCCCAGTAACTTATACGCTCTCGTAAATAGCTACCTCCAAGACATGTTTGTGAAGGTTCGGGGATGTTACTATGAGAATGAAGTTTCTATAGAGAGGGGATGTCCTCAAGGATCCGTCCTCGGCCCAGCTCTTTGGAAGCTAATATTTGATGAGTTGCTGGGAGTGCTTGAGGAGGAACAGTTCTCTGCTACTGCATACGTCGATGGCCAGGCTGTTGTAGTGGCATCTAACAGCAGAGCTGGGATAAAAGCGGAAGCTGAAAGGTGCGCCAACCTAGTAGGAAGGTGGTGTCGTATGAAAAAATTAAAAATGGCCGCAGCTAAAACTCAGACCATCCTGCTAAGAGGAAAACGGATAGGGCACACCCTATAAACCTCTGCATTGAGGGTACGAGAATACGTCCAAGTGAAGTGGTCACCTACTTAGAGATACGATTCGGCAAAGGATTCAACATGGCCCCTCACTTGGACTACTTAGGCAATAGGGTTGCCTTAGCTTTCAACGGTCTGAGTAGACTAGGGGGCGCTTTCTGGGGTCTTAGATACCCAGCAACAATGACCATTTATAACGGCATGGTGCTGGGTATTCTGAGATGCGCGTCCCCCGCCTGGTTCAAGAACATCACACAACGGCAGAAGCGTAGGTTGGCGACCATTCAGCGAACAGCTTTGCTACGAGTAACAAAGGCTTACCGTACTGTATCCCATGAGGCGGTTCAAATTCTTGCAGGAGGAGTACCTCTCGACCTCCTCCTGCGTGAAGATTCATGCCTACAAGAGGTACGGCTCAGCAGGTCTCCCGAGGAATATCCAAATGAGGATTGCGGAGGACCCAAGGAAATGGAAGAGTGCAATCCGGGAACATACCATTGATGAGTGGGACCGGCGGTGGGTGACAACCTCAAAAGGTGCTACCTTGAAGAAATTCTTCCTCACGGTCCGGTCACGATTGAAAGCCAAATGGATTGTTCCGGATTACTGGGTCTCGCAATTCCTCACTGGGCACGGGGCTTTCCGAAGTAAGCTGCACAGTTTCGAAAAAGGCGAAGATCCCCTGTGCCCCCGTTGTGGTGTCCCGGAGACTGCTGAGCACATCATTGAGGATGGAATGTTCCGCGTTTGAGGCACTAAGGGCCAAACTATTGAGGGAATGTGGCCTCTGGGTCCTCTCGGTGAGCGATTTCCCTCAGCTGGTGACCGAACAAAATTATAAACAATTTATATCATTTATTCACAGGTGGAAAACATTAGTAGGCCCGGCAGCTTTTAACGTAGGTGGAACTGGACGAGATCGAGGAAGACCACCTCCGAGAGAAGAAGCAGGAGCTGAAGAGATAGTCATCGAGGAGAGACCAGATTAAAAAGCTGGGAAGAGAAGAAAAACAGAAACTCAAGATTGCTACTGGTAGCATCTCACTCATGGCTACCGATGGCCGTATTGCCATATGGCAAGGCTGGGAGACAAATAAATAAATCGAAAGCTTCGGTAAAATCGAATAGGATTAGGATTATTATTATTTGTAGGACTGTATGTCCTGTGAGATTCTTAATAAGGCGGATTGGGTGGAATATCCAGAGCGAGAACCTTATTGATAAGGGTTTAGAAGAGAGTTGTGTTCTAGGTATGTAGAAAGCTGAGTTAAAATTTCAATTTTTTTTTCTCTCTTTTTCATAATTGTTTGCAGTTAATTGATTAGAAAACACTAATACAATTTTTCTCTATCTTAAAAAGTAACTGAGTTATTTAATAAAATCGATTTTAATCGGCCGCCGACAAAAAAATTAATTTAGACTCATCAAGAATCCCCCTCCACGGAAATCTTTAGTAAAAGGCGAAAGATTTATTCGTTTTGAAGGGAGACCAGACAGATTTATCTCAATAATAGGTTTATGTTTCGATTTGTTTTGTTTTTATTTATTATTATTATTTTATTGTATATATTTGAATTTATGTTATATTTTATGAAATTTGACCATTATTATTATTTTCTGTATATATAGTATGAATGTGGTCTCTTATCAATATTATTATTGTTCATTTTGTAACAAATTGTAATATATCTCAATAAATTAAATCGGCCGCCAGTGTATTGCAAGCCTATAAATTGTATATAAAATAAAGTAATATACTTAACATTATACCTGTTTTTTTATTTGAGCGGAGTGGTTTTTTAAATTTGTAAACTGATATAATACATAAAACAATTTTTTATTGAATGGGGATGAAATTAATTTTTAATGTTTTTTTTTTTTTTTTTTATAATATATTTTATTGTTTTTTACAACTGTATATACAAATACAATAAGTAAAATGGCTGAATTACAATAACAGGCATGAATAGACATGTAAAGAATCTACCCAGTGGTAGTACTTCAAAGTTTATTTCATGAGCAGGTCTCGAGGCCACCGTCTTTTCAGGCGCCTCGGAGGATTACCGGGAATAGATGTAGATGAGAGGGTACGGACAAGCGGGTTTGAGTGGGCAGGTAGTTTGGAATTAAAGGAGGTGTATCTATCGCGGGCCAAGTCTGCAACCAGTGGGATATTTAGGTCTCTATGGATGAGTTTATTAGTTACAAAGTAAGGAGCATTGAGGATTTTTCGTAGGATTTTGGATTGCAAGGATTGGATGCGGGAGGAGTTTGATAGTTTAGTGGACCCCCATAGCTCAATGCCATAGGTCCAAATAGGTCGGATAATCGTGATGTAAATGAGTCTTTTGTAGTTAATAGAGAGTTTTGAACGTTTGTCTAGTAAGTGTTGTAGTAAGCGGTATCTGCAGGCAGTTTCTCGTCGTTTCAGTCTAGTGTGAGGATTCCAAGTAAGGCGCTTGTCTAGATGGAGTCCGAGGTAGCGGATCTGTTCAACGGGGATTAATGGAATGTTGCCAAAGGATACAGTAGGACAGGTATTCATAGGCTTGCGGCGAAGGGTAAAGGTAATTTGATGGGATTTATTTGGATTGATTTTAATTCTCCAGTTATGACACCATTCTTCAATGGATTAGATGTGAGACTGTAGGAATTGTGATGCAACCGTTGGGTCACACACATGTGTCATCAGCGTAAGTAGTGAGAACAGTGCTAGGATGAATAGGAATGTCAGCTGTATAAACGGAATAAAGGATTGGGCCTAAGATGCTACCCTGAGGTACACCTGCGGACTGAGAAAATATGGATGAGTATGAAAGGTTATGGTTGACTTTGAAAGTTCTATCTGAGAGGTAAGAATGAATAATTAGGAAGTATGTAGGAGAGAGGAATTTCCGGAGTTTATATAGCAGTCCTGGGTGCCAAACTCGATCAAAAGCCTGTTCAACGTCAAGAAAGGCTCCAGTGCAATACATTCCGCGCTCCAATGTGGAAGAAATGACATCCACCACACGGTGACACTGTTGTATAGTAGAATGGGATGTCCGAAATCCAAACTGGTGGTCAGGAATCACGTGGTTGAGATCTAGGATTGGATATAAACGTTTTAGGAGGAGTTTTTCTAGAACTTTTCCCATAATGGGCAAAAGAGAGATAGGACGGTAGGAAGATGGGTTTTCTAGAGGCTTTTTGGGTTTTGGTATCATTTTGATAATGGACAGTTTCCATGTAACGGGAAAGTAGGTGGAACGGAGTGTGGCATTGTATACATAAGTAAGAAGGAGTATGGCTTTTCTAGGGAGCTGTTTTAGGATACGGGATGTGATGAGGTCGTGACCAGGTGCTTTTTTGGACGGTAATTTTTGAATGATGCTGATAATTTCTGATGGGTGGAATGCTTTAGGAGAAAGAGACATTTGGAGAGGAACGGTTAGTTCTGCTTCGACATGTTCGATATGGATTGGGTTTTGGATATCAGGATGCGGATTAAACATTTTGGAAAGGTGTTTTGCGAATACCTGGGATTTTTCTTCGTCGGATCTCGTCCATGTCTGGGATTCAGTTAAAATAGGATGATTGAAGGTTTTGAATTTTAGTAACTTTGCAGTTGTTGTCCATAATGATCTGTCAGAGGTATTCAAGTTTCCAGTAAAGATCTGCAGGTTTTGAATTTTGAATTGTTTTAATTCGGTTTTTAGTGCGTTAGTCAGTTTATTGTTGTGCTGTTTATCGGAAGGATATCTTGTTCTATGCCACTTCGCTCTTGCTTTCCGCTTTGCAGTAAGCAAGAGACGAATGTGGTTCGGTAAGTAGGATTCATGAGAATTTCTGATTTTAGTTATGGATGTATTGTTGTTTATGGCAGTCTCTATAGATTGTGTTAGGTTTTCAATGGCAGAGTCTATGTCTTGTTTAGTTTTCAATGGTATTTTCAAGTCGAGTATGTTTTCTAGGTCGTTTCGGAAATTGTCCCAGTCCACACGTCCTTTAATCAAGGAAGGAGGAGAGGGTTGGAGAATAGGATTTGAATTCATGAGAAGCAGAACAGGGCTATGATCTGAGGAGAGGTCGTCTAAGGATGTAATTGTACATTGGGTAGTGGGAATTAGGGAAGAGATAAATATGTCTAGAATATCCGGGCGTTTTTTAAGGGATGTAGGCCAGTATGTAGGATCCTTGGGTGACAGGACTAAGGATGTAATTGTACATTGGGTAGTGGGAATTTGGGAAGAGATAAATATGTCTAGAATATCCGGGCGTTTTTTAAGGGATGTAGGCCAGTATGTAGGATCCTTGGGTGACAAGACGGAAAAGCTATTAGAGGTTGTGACTTGGGAAAGAATCCTGCCACGAGTGTTGGACGTTCGGCATCCCCACCGTTGGTCTTTGGCGTTGTAATCCCCACCAGCAATGAAACGCGGACCAAAGGTTCGGAATAAGGAATCAAGATCATTATAGGATAAGGTATTACCAGGCGGGCAATATACAGCAGAGAATGTAAGGTTATAAGGGCGGGAGGTTAAGGTAATAGAGGTTGACTGAAAGGTGTCAGTTGGAGTGCAAGGAATCAGGGAGTAATTTTTAATGTTAAATATTTAAGAAATAAAAAAAAAAAATCATACAAGCTTTGTCCTATGTTGAGATAAATTAACTGCCAGTTAATATATTATAAATAATTTGATTCTAGATTATAAATTTTAAAATATTATTGGAAAATCCCTACACCGAAAAACTATTTTACTTTAGAATCATGTAGAGCCTAATAATCCTGATAAATTAAACTCATGAAATTCGTAAAAAAGAAGGCCCTGTATGATGAAATCACGAGGCATAATTATTGTTTTGTATTAATTTTAAAAGATCTTTTAATTATTTGAGATGATTAACATTAATTGAGATCGTGATGATAAATATTTATATTGTATTTTATGCAACTTCATAGAGTTGGCATTTTCCATTTCGGATTTCCACCAAATTTCGCTTTCAGCAGCTTGTTAGTTATCCCCTCTGTTGTTGGACAATATCGCCTGTTATAACGGTGGTTATTGGGTTTCGGGGTCTTTACAATTCTATTTGGAGTATATCCTCTGGATTGAATAGTTCCGTTAGATACAGTAGGCTTATAACGGACGGGTAAAGGCCCCGATGTTGAAGTGGCCTGACAAAAGATATTCTCGGTTTTCCTCTTCAAATGGTAATTCCAGCTTTCCTGCTATTTCTCCAGCATTAGCACCCTTATCTTTGGGCGGCTAAAATGGAGCATCAATCAAAATCTACCCCGGCAACGGGCTATTTTATGGCCTCTTTGGCTCCAGTTCAAATTAACTATCTAACTATAATTCTAGAATTGCGAATAAAATAATCATAAATAAGTGTTTTTTAAAACCAAAAGAATTATAACCATTTAAAGCCATTAAGTTGTTTATATGTATAAAATAATAACTAGCCATAGTCCTACTTAATGTAAATATATATATATATATATATATATATATATATATATATATATATATATATATATATATATATTTATTGAGAATATAGTCCTTTTTTTTGTATATTTATTTTTAAAATTCGTTTTCCAGAGAGTGAGCTTTTAAAAAATGAAAACTAATGGTTCTGTCTATAAAAGAAAATCACAAACGAAAGAGAAAAACAAATTATAACTCACAACTAGTAAAGTCACAAAATTAGTCAGGGTCAATACATTCGAAATTTTACAGACCTTGCCTCTCAATATATTTGTTTTTTTATGAGGAGAAATAATCGGCAGTCAGTCCAAAAATATCTTAATTTTGCAGACGTTTCGGCACAAACTTGTGAGCAATCGTCCGAACATCCAATTAGATACATATCAGTAAAATATGACAATGAAAAATTATGAACCTAATGAGAAGTAAATTAAAATACTACATGGATACAGAAATATTTTAAATACTAATAATATGATAAATAATAAGATGTTGATAATTATGGGATCAAATTAAGAGATAAATAGAGATGTAAAAAAATATATATCAACGTACCATCTCTATATCTATATATATATTTATTTTTTATAACTTCTTTTAATTTATATAACTTCTTCATTTACACAACTGTTATAACTAATATTGTACTTATTTTGAATTTTTTTTCTGGTGTTCCTAATTTAAAAAAAAAACTGTCAAGGCAAACAGTAGAATTTATATTTAAATGAAAAACTCTAAGGGGGTTTTAAATCAACTTCTTCCATACCATCCATTATTGCCTTTCGTTATTCCTCAATTAATGCTTGTCATTGCCCACACGTACGTTTATATAAATTGTTTAAGTCTCTATTTATTTCTAAATTTGATCATATAATATTATTTGTATTTAAAATATTTCTGTGTATTTGTAATCTTTGAATTTAATTGTCATAACATTCATTATTTTCTATTCTCATATTGTACAGATATGTATCTCTTTTGTTCTGATGGTTGCAGCCCTGTTCATGGCTCAAAAGTTTGAGCCAAAACGTCGGCAAAATTAAAATATTTTTAGACTGACTCCCGATTATTTCTGTCAATGAAAATTTCATTAGTCGACTGTATGTATGTATTTTTTATTTTCGTTATTTTTTATCAGCTATGTTCTATCCTCTCTTTAATATAAAACCGTTGATAAAATATTTTTCTGGCTAATACTTTTAGTGTTTTTAAGCCATTTAAATTCAACTTGCTGAAAACATGGATTGGGAAAATCATTCTAATTTTGTCATGAAAACAAATCAAAAACTAACTATAAGACAAGGATATGCTTTATATTTTTTGTTACATAATTCATTACCTAAAAAGTTAAGAATGTGGTTTGAAAAACAAACGAAACTTTAAGCGAGATAAAAGTATAAAAAAGGCGAAGAGGCTCATCTTTGATTATTTTTTCTTACATAGATTAGTAATTGAGACGTTGATTTCCAAAAGGTACTATATCCATTCTAGGAAATATTACAGGAAGCGCGAAAATCTCTCATTACTATATTATTAAACTAGCTAACTTGGATCTTTTTGCCTTAAAATTTAGAATTATTTTTTTACTATAATAACAACATCATATTAAAGTTATGAAATGAATTTTTTTAGAATGATTTGGAACGAAAATAAATGCGTAATTAGTACTTTTAGAAAATGGCCGCATTTCTAAATCGCGTTTTTTAAGGACTAGAGAATTCATTAGATAACATCAAATAGAATATTTAGATAAAACTAAATGATGAGGATAAAAATATCAATTTCGTAAAAAATGTCCTTTAGTACCTTTTTGAAATCAACGTCTCAATTGTTTTACTTCCTGTGAAAATGCCTATCTTGAGAACATAATTATTTTTTGTTTTATATGTGTTTTCAACATTAGTAAAAATTCGTTTTTCGCGATGATACCACAGAAATATCTTAAAAGAGACTAAGTGAAAAAGTATGAAGTTAATATAGATTACCAATCTTTACGATGATTATAAGTGATATAAATTTGGTTACAGAGACTTGGTCGGTTCCTGAATTATAAAATTCTCTTCGCTTTTGAAATAAGGTTTTCTTTAAAAAATATGAACTCCGGTAATTTTGCATTTTTCAGAATGACATAAAACTGGAGTGATTATGAGAGTACTTTATGCGATTTTTGTCCTAACTACTGATCAAATAAGTAGTTAAGAAAATTGTTTAAGCAATTCACGAACATTTACATCAACTAAAACTTTTTGCACGCCATATTATCTGAGGCTCAACTGGTTAACGCTATATTAATGATTTGGCTGGGCTTAAATTATATTGATAAGATGAGAGGTAAATATTGCAAGGCAGTTGGGAACATGTTTCTAATTGTTGTAATTTTGTTAGCTTCTCGTCTCCTCACTTCTCTTCTCCCACTTTGACGATTGCTGCGTGGTGTGTGGTGGTCTCTCAACGGTGGTTAAAGACCGACTAAAGCGAATCATAACTTTTTTTAAAGATTTTTCTTCGGCACTTCAAGGAGGTCTCATGTAACCCACTTATATGTCGTTTTAATGTGGCACTTTTCGTCTAGCAATAGAGTATATTTCCTTGGAACAATCTTTCTTATTTCCTATTTCCAACCTTTAACAAACTATAAACTAACAAAATCCTGTCTACGTCCATAGTCTGCTTCAGTTTAAACGCTGAGTCCACTCACTTGAAACCAGATCATTCTGACCTTTACGTTCCTTCAAACAGAACTAAAACTTTTGATCGTTCCTTGATTGTCCTATCTCATACCCTTTGGAATTTTCTACCAACCCATACTGCATCTTTATCGACATACAAATTTTTTTAAAAGAAAAAAATTATAAATTATTTATTTTTTTAATTTTGTTGCAAAATATTTCTGATTATTTCACGATAATAACTAATAATATATTATGGCCGGACATACTATATATTTCAACTGTTCATGCGTGATATTATTAAGGGACTCAGCACCAGAATATATTTTTTTCTATTCCACCCTAATTTGTTTAAAGAGCAAACTCGTGTAAAGTACTCTCGTTATCATTTTAGTTTTTATTTGGTTTTGAAATAGGATATTACCAGATTCAAATTTTTTTAAGAAAAGATTATTTTAAAAGCGAACTCCGGAATCGGCTATCTCAGTAACAAAATTTATATTACTTATAATCATGGTATAGATGTTTTCTATATTTTTCTATCATGTTATCTATTAGAGATATTTTTGTGTGAAAGTGAATTTTAGCCAATTTTGAAAATCCGTTTACAAAAAAGGACTTTAGGTCTCATGATCGAAATGTTTACAGCAAGTAGGACTATAACTAATCTATGTAAGAAAAAATAATCAAAGGTTAGTCTCTTTGCCAAGTCTTGCTTTTTTTCATTTTCGAGAATGTTTCAAACCAAATTATTCACTATTTAAGTAATGAATTGTGTGAATAAAACATATAAAGCATATCGTTACCTTATTGTTAGTTTTTGTTTTGATATGATATAAAGAGAATTACAAGAATTAGAATGGTTTTCCCAAAATGATTTCAGACTTATAATCGCTGCAAAACTAGAAGTATTAGCCAGAAAAATATTTCTTCTACGGTTTTATATCCATGAAAGCTTAGGAAACCAAATTAAAAAAAATCACGAAAATCTAAAATGTTCAGAGGCAAGGTCTGGACGATTTTGAATGGATTGACCCTAAATATTTTAGGACTTCTGTAGTAGTGAGTAATAGTTTTTTATTTTTTGTTTGCTACTTTCCGCTCATAGACAGAACTAATTGTTATCATTTTTCAAACGAATTCGGAATTTATAATCATATGACCAAGAAACCTACAATATATTTTAACTGAAGGTATGGTGGTAAAGATGAGAAAATAAAGAAATTTAACTGTAAAATAGAAAAACAACCAACTGTCATTTTTTTCTCTAAAAAACTATATATTACTAATCTGGTTCTAAAGCGAAAGTATCACTGATTTTTTTCTTTTTATTTTGAATAGCTTATCGCAAATCCCTCTTTTTCCTCATAATCCTCTTAGCCAGCTAAAAAACAAATATTGACGGGTCCGTCCGTCCAGAGTCATCGCAGTGTTAATAATACAGCTTTCTCACTTATTTCTTAATGTTACTTCCTTGGATTAAACTTTTATTGAATAAAAGAGAAAATTCTTTATTATTTATTAAACTAGGACATATGAAAATTTGGAATATACAATCAAATCATAATTAAATAACATCAACAATAAGAAAACTACTTGATCAGGTGAGATTATTCTATTTTGATTTATGTTACATCATCTAAAGGAGAAAACAAGCCAAAGAAATAATTGTAAAATAAATAAGAAACATTATGTCATTGTAATTACCCCATTTTTTTATTTGAAGGCTGTTGAAATGAAATTTCGTTAACATTTTAGACGGTTTGTTATTACTTAAAGAAAAGCAAAGTAATTGTTATTTAACAATTAACTGTACAAATGGTTTTCAAAAATTTTTTCGAGGTATACTTTTATTTCTTGCTTGTGTAAACTAAGATTAGCCTATTTATTATCAAACGTATCATCAAAATCTTGTGCGGGCAACACGCGACTTTCACTTACTCAACAGTTAAAATAAATTTAAAAACTATAAAATTCAATTCAATTTGAAAAAAAAAAAATTTAAGTTGATTATAAGAAAATGAGTATTCACTTTCTCCAGAAACATATGCTAGAGTAAATAATATTACTATATTAAATTGTTAATCAGTTATAAGTTTATTCCATATTCGTTAATTTATATTACCTTTTATATCTTTTTGTGTGAGATAATATTTTTTCCAAATTTTTTCTCTTTCTAACGCTATATACGCCCATAATAATGTTCTTATTGTAAAAAAACTCACAAAAAATTGCACTTTAAAAAATAGTTTTGTTGTTTTGTCCTTTATTTTGTCGTCAAATTCGTCCAACTTGCAATTTAGCCGTCATTTATCAATGTCATCAGGATGATATGGTTAATATTTTTGAATGTACAAAATTAAAGGTACTTTAGAAGAAGAATATTTAAAATATCGCCATTTCAGCCCTGTCAGACTGGTTCAATCAGAATAATAAAACCTACATGTTATTAAATCCGATTAAATTTTGTCGGTCTGTGTGTGGTAACTCCCGCGCGTGAACGTCCTATAAAATTGAAATTTCATATTTAAAACAAATATACGCCCGAGATGTTACAATATTTTTTCCATCAAAATCAGCTTACCAGAAGAGCCACTTTTTACCATGCATTTTGCACCTTTTTACGATTTTCTCAAAAATAGCTCTAACAAATTTGATTAAACTCACTATACCGATGTAACATTTAATGGGCTTTAGCGTCATGTAGGTTTCATTCTGATCGAAATAGTTTGACAGGACTATTTTAAATTTAAATAAAATATTTTAAATTTTCCTCCTCTAAAGTACATTTAATTTTGTTGATTCTATAAAAATAACTTTATCCTCTTGTTAGCATTGATAAATAAAGCTAAATATGCAAGTTGAGCGAATTTGAAAAACAACTAAAGGAGAAAAATGAAAACATATTTTTTAAATGAAATTTTTCGTTTTTGAACATGTGAACAGTAGTATGCATGTGTGATATACCGTTGGAAGCTAATGATTTTAGAAAAAATGATGCTTATGCTGAAGCTTATAAAAGTTAATAAAGGGTAATAAAAAGTCGATCAAACTCACTGATTATTTAAGATAATAATATAATAGATTTTTATATAAAACACACATTTCTATAGACATTCAATTTAATCAATTTTTTAATGGTTAAACTAATTTTTATCTCTAACTGTATTTGAAAATTCTTTAATTGATTTAAAAACGGAGGCAAGTGAAAGTCATGTGTTGCCCGCATCAGATTTTTTTTACATTCATTAACCTATATATGAAATACAATATATAGTAAGGGAAAGTATTGCGATCGTGAAAATTTTCGAATTCCAGTTTTCAACGAAAATAAACGTTTTAGGGTCTCCTAGGTCCAAACAACCAAGTCCCGCAAAAAGGTCTGTGTGTCCATGTGTGAATGTGGTATCTTCCGGGTGAAAACGAAAAGTCCTGTGAAACTAAAAATTCATATTTAAAACAAATATACGTCCGAGATGTTACAAAATCTTTTTCATCAAAATCAGCTGACCAGAAAATGTACTTTATACCAAGCATTATGCACCTTTTTACGATTTTCTCAAAAACTGCTAGAGCGATTTTTATTAAACCCTATAGATCGATGTAAAATTTCATAGGTTTTAATATGATGTAGGTTTGATTCCGATTGAAATGGTCTGACTGGTCTTAAATGCCGATATTTCAAATTTTCTTCCTCTAAAGTACTTTAATTTTGTAGATACTAAAAAAATAACTATATAGTCTTGTTTTTAACGATAAAAAACAGGTAAATATATAAGTGAACGAATTCGATGTCTAAATAAAGGAGAATACTGAAAAAAATATTTTAATGCAATTTTGTTTTCTTTAACATAAGAACGGTAATATACATGTATAATATACCGTTAGAAAGCTAAAGATTTTGGAACATATATTAATTTATACATAAAATTGTAAAAGTTGATAAAGATTGGTGAAAAGCCGATAAAACTAACTGATTGTTTTAGATAATAATATAATCGATTACATTTTTAAAACACATGTTTCTGTAGAAATTCAATTTAATTAATTCTCTAAAAATTTATTTTTATCTCTAAATGTATTTAAAAAATCTTAAGTTGATATAAATGACGGAGGAAAGTAAAAATCGTTTGTTGCGCGTACCAGATTTTTTTTCACATCCGATGGATTTTGATTGAGTTTTTATGGAAACTGGAAAACTAGAGAAATTGAAACATTTTTAATAAAATTAAATAATCTAACAATAGAATTTAGAAATTATTATTTATAGCAATCGCAACCTTTCATCCGTTTCTCATCCATCTATATCACCCAATCCAACTTAGCATAAATTCTTTTGCTTTCCATGTGTAAATTTTTCATCAATATAATTATTCTAGAGATGGTTTACTAAAGATGGTAAAAGTTACAATAGATGCCAATAGGGATTTGTATATTATTTGTTAATAAATAAAATTCTTTCAATTTGTATTAAATTCTTCAACTTCACCTGTTCTTTATCTATGCTAACACCAGAAGATGTTCAATTTTTTTGGATCTACAAATTTAATTGTACTTTACAGATAGATAATGTTATATATCAGCATTAAAGCCCTAAAATCTAACAATAGAATTTAGAAATTATTATTTATAGCAATCGCAACCTTTCATCCGTTTCTCATCCAACTATATCACCCAATTCAACTTAGCATAAATTCTTTTGCTTTCCATGTGTAAATTTTTCATCAATATAATTATTCTAGAGATGGTTTACTAAAGATGGTAAAAGTTACAATAGATGCCAACAGGGATTTGTATATTATTTGTTAATAAATAAAATAATATTACTATTCTTATGTCCGGATAGAAAAGAAATCCAGTAAAAATATATATGCTTCCTTCTTCTTCAGTTGGTCATAAAATTCTTTCAATTGTTCAACTTCACCTGTTCTTTATCTATGCTAACACCATGAGATGTTCAATTTTTTTGGATCTACAAATTTAACTGTACTTTACTGATAGATAATGTTATATATCAGCATTAAAGCCCTGCCAGATTATTTCAATCAGAATAAAATCTTCATGATATTAAAAAAAAAAAAATAAAAACCTGTACCACTACGACCCATATACAAAAACGGACTCAGTACCAATGGAGATTCGTACTGTTTCTAGACCAACGGCCGTGTAGGGAGGTGATTAGCTTCTTGTTCACGCTCAGCCACCAGTTTTTCTTCCCAATTTCTGGGTATCAACTTTATAGAGGCTGGGTGTGCCCCAGGAGGGTCTCTATACCCTAGGGTTACCCCCGAATGAATAACGAATAAATAATATTCTCTCATAGCCAGGATCATGAAGAACGGTAGACTAGTGTTCTGTTCACTAGACCACGCAGCTCCCTCCATGATATCAAAGCCCTTTTAATTTAACTACAATATGGAGAGTTAAATCAAAATCGTTAGAGCCTTTTTGAGAAAATTCTAAAAAGGTTTAAAACGCATAGAGTAACACTTTTGGTCAGTCAATTTTAATGAAAAAGTTGGTGTTATATGTTTACTCGTTTTAAATATGAAATGTCAGAATTGTACGATTTCTCATTTTTTAACAATCACCTATAACACACAAATACTTGCATATAAATACCATTATATTTTATATGCCATATATCATGATATTTAATTGTATCAGCTCACAATAAAATGATTGATATAATATATTAATCAAAATTTATATTGAAAATGTGATTGAGTAATATGATAGGATAATGATTCAAATTTAGAGAAATTATCCATTGGTAGCGTTCCTAAGAAAAAATGTTCTATTTGTTGAAAATTTTAATTAATTTTTCACTAATTTAAATTAAGATTTTTTTTACTAAATCTTAATGCCCTCTTTAAGTAATATTTGTTTATTAACTTAAAAAAATTGATAAAACTTCTGATGAATTCCCTTATACAAAGTATTATATATACCATAGTACCCTTATTTCTTCATTGCTAAGTTAAGTGTTTTAATAGCCTAAAATTATCTTTTGAAAGGCTGCTTTATTTAGTTTATTACTAACTTTATTCCGTATAAATTTCGTTATCCATATGGTGTTGAAACCACCCCTGTCATGTCTCCTAGACTATTGAACTGTTTTCGATGAAACTTTAGATGTTTTGTAACTATATGAAACTTCCTTTTCAAAGAAAATGCAGAGCTTCAAGAAATCGATGTGAGAAAGACTTTGAGAAGGGAGATACATTTGAAACACCCCATAGCTTGTTGTTAAACGATAATAAGGTTACAAGAAAACCGATTGTAAAGGATTGTGGGTATTGTAACACTCAAGAAATGCATTAATACTGAGATTGTAACAGCGTTAGTATGATCGAGGTTCTAATCCACTAAAATCATTCATAAATTAAGAAGATATCCATAGACATAGACCACTCATATATTGGTGGACGACAAAGACAAGCATGTTAAAATTAACTTGAATGGAGCATTCGATTAAAACCGACAATTTCATCCTTCATATGAAAATACATATTTTAAAATCAAAAGTTTAAGAAAATACAAACTCTTGAAGAAAGTTTATGGCCTGATTCTAAAATACTTTACATTTTTACTCTATCGTTGAAAATAACCGAGTTATGGACATTTAAACTTATTTTCATTTTTTTTTTATGGTCGCCGATTTATGGCCACTAAACGGCTGGTATTATCCGCGAGTTGCTAAATTCTTCGACGGAGGACTACTAACATTCGTTGTAAATTTCGTATAAAACGGTTTAGTAGTTTCTAAGAAAAGCCGCAGATGGAAGGACACACGGATTTTTTATTTTGTTGGATTCTTCGTATCTTGATGATAAAAACCTCAAATTTTGATAAGGAGTATTATTATTTTTTTTTTTTGGTTGATCATAATTGAAAATAATAAATTAAAATACAAAATAATTGTGCCTCAGGAAAAGAAAATTTGATATATCACTTCCCTCACACTATTTGAAAAATGATCATATGTATCTGAAATTAAAGAAAATGTTTTAACATGTAAATATAATGTGTTTCATGAATATTGTTACATTTGTTTTCGAAAAAAGTTGTGAAATCAATAATGTAAAATGGCATTTCAACCTAGTCGATTCCGATGATACAGTGAAGAAACATACTTATTACTATGTTAAATTGAAGTGATTTTACTTTCGTACAAAGTTATGTCTTTGGTCTAGACTTCCCGGACACACACCCCTTCTCACAGAAATGGACGCATTTACATTGAACATTTTTTAAGACCTGGCTACTTGGACTTAGAGAGATTTAAATGTTTATTTCCGTTGAATCGGATTTAAAAAAAAAACGCTGCAAATTATTACACAATAGTTCTATAACTATATTAGGGCCGTTTATATAGCTATTCATAGCTTCCAATATTTAATTTTCAATCCAATTTTTGATTCCATCTTCAATAATAATCGAATTTCGGTGAAATAACATATATATAGCATTTCCAAGTCAATTGTAACCTTTTCCAAGTCAAATGTCACCTTTTCCATTTCAAATGTTACCTTTTCCAAGTCAAATGTCACCTTTTTCTTCAATTCTAGCCTTAAATGTTCCGTTTTATTTATTTATTTATTGAAAAATAATTAATTTAATTAACATTATGACTTTTTTAATCATTTTGGCATATAATAATTGATAATTTTTTTGGGTCTCTTAGACAATTGATATCAAGTTCTGTTTTTTACTAGCTAATATTAAAAAAAAATTAATTATCGTCTATTTAGTTTTAAGATAGTTGTTGATTTTGATTTTTTAGAGAAGAGGGGTAGTTTTTTGGAATAATTAATGTGTTTTCGGGTATTATAATTACATTTTCGAGCTGTATTTTTTATCGCCCGCGTGCATACTAACTCGCATTAAATTTTAATGTTTTTTATTGATATAGGGATTAATTAATGTGCTTTCGGGTGGTTATAATTACGTTTTTTGAGCTGTATCGTTTATCGGTCATGCGTATTTCAACTCACATTTACTTTTAATGTTTTTTATTAATATAGGGATTAATTAATCTGTTTTCGGGTATTATAATTACGTTTTTCGAGCTGAAATACGCATAAGCGATAAAAGATAAAGCTCAAAAAACGTTATCATAACCACCAGAAAGCACATTAATTAATCCCTATATCAATAAAAAATATTAAAATTTAATGCGAGTTAACATGCACGCGAGCGATAAAAAATACAGCTCAAAAAACGTAATCATAACCACCCGAAAGCAGATTAATTAATCACTATATCAATGAAAAACATTAAAAGTAAATGCGAGTTGAAATTTGCATGACCGATAAAAAAAACAGCTCGAAAAACGTAATCATAACCACCCGAAAGCACATTAATTAATCCCTATATCAATAAAACACATAAAAAGTAAATTTTATTTAAAATAAGCGCAAGTGATAAAAAATACAGCTCAAAAAACGTAATTATAATACCCGAAAACACATTAATTAATCCCTATATTAATAAAAAGCATTAAAAGTAAATGTGAGTTGAAATACGCATGACCGATAAACGATACAACTCAAAAAACGTAATCATAACCACCCGAAAGCACATTAATTAATCCCTATATCAATAAAAAACATTAAAATTTAATGCGAGTTAACATGCACGCGGGCGATAAAAAATACAGCTCGAAAAATTTTAATTATAATACCCGAAAACACATTAATTACTCCAAAAAACTACCCCTCTTCTCTAAAAAATCAAAATCAACAAATATCTTAAAACTAAATAGACGATAATTAATTTTTTTTAATATTAGCTAGTAAAAAACAGAACTTGATATCTAATGAAATGTCTAAGAGACCCAAAAAAAATATCAATTATTATATGCCAAAATGATTAAAAAAGTCATAATGTTAATTTTTTTTTTTTTTTTTTCAACAACAATTTTTATTGAGAAAATTTTACAATCTGTCCCAATTTGGACATTAATAGTAGTGCTGAATGATATCAAACATACTACCTTCATACAATATTTACACAACATAAAATTACAATAAAATATATACACAATAATGAATCAATACAAAAGTCAATAATTCACTTATACCTATATACACATACACACACTCATACATACATCACATTGAGTGGAGAATCTAACCAGTGCTAGAATTCCAATATATTTACAAAAGGTCGCGGGGCCACTGCCGTTTCAACCTTCTAGGTGGGTTGTATGGATGAGTGGAGCTGGATAGGGATTGAGCTAAAGGATTAGGATGATGAATGAGGTTCTGGTGGAATTTGGAAAATTTGGATGGAATTAGGTCTGAAATAAATGGAACATTTAGGTCGTGGTGCAAGGTATAATTGGAGACATAATAAGGAGCATTTACTATTGTACGGAGGACTTTGGATTGAAAGGATTGAATGAGTTTGATGTTAGAACGTTTAGCTGTCCCCCACAGTTCAAGTCCGTAGGTCCAGATGGGCTTCAGTATTGTCTTGTAGATTAATAATTTGTTGTCAACTGTAAGTTTAGATTTTCTGTTGAGTAGTCGGTATAACTGTCCGAATCGTCGGTTGAGTTCTTGTCTTTTAAGTCTTGTATGTGGGTTCCAAGTCAATCTTTTGTCTAACAGTAAGCCAAGATACCGGACTGTATCTGAGAGAGGAATCGGTAATGAAGTGAAATAAACTGGCGGACAGGATTTTCGTCTAAGAGTAAAGGTTATGTGTTTACATTTGGCTTCGTTTACCTTTACACGCCAGTTATTACACCAGTGTTCGATAAGGAAAAGGTGTCTCTGAAGGTTTAAGGATGCTGTTTCAGGATTGGAACTAGATGATAGGATGGCGGTGTCGTCTGCAAAAGTTGCCAGAAAGGTATCAGGATGTGTAGGAATATCAGCAGTGTAAAGGATGTAGAGGATGGGTCCCAAGACGCTGCCTTGAGGAACACCGGCCTCAACGGGATAAAGGTTAGAAAATTCTTCACCACAGCGAACTCGGAAGGAACGGTTCGAGAGATAGGATCGGAGAATGAGGTATAGGGACTGGGGTAAATGGGTTTTCAGCTTGAAGAGTAATCCAGTGTGCCATACCCGGTCAAAAGCTTGCGCAATGTCCAGAAACGCACCAGAACAATACTCTTTGCATTCAAGAGCTGAGGAAATATGGTCTACAACTCGGAGCCCCTGTTGAACTGTGGAATGCTGAGGACGGAATCCAAACTGATGGGAAGGAAGATTTTGAGATTCTAATATGGGTAGGGTACGTTTAAAAAGAAGCCTTTCGAAGATTTTTAAGAGGATGGGGAGTAGACTAACAGGCCTGTAGAATGAAGTGTTGTTGGAAGGTTTACCTGGTTTTAAAAAAAGGATGATGGTGGAATGTTTCCATAACAGAGGAAAATAGGTGGTGCGGAGGATGCAGTTGTAAATATAAGTAAGGATCTGGGGAGTAAGGAGATCGTGTCCAGGAGATTTACGGAGAGTCAGTTTTTGGAGAAGATATTTGACCTCAGAGGGATTAATAGCTTTAGGAGGTAGGGAAAGTGGAATCGGTGACATAAGAAAGTCTTGCACTTTTGCGGTGTGATTGATGTGGGATTCCGGGTGAGGAGTGAATACTTTAAAGAGGTGTGTGGCGAATTCCTCGGCTTTATCTTCATCAGACGCAGCCCAGGAGTCATCACCACGTCGGAGAGGATGGGAAACATGATGGTATTTTAGGATCTTTTTCGTGACATTCCAGAGGGAATTATCACGAGCTGATAGAGAGGAGAGGTAGGAATTAAAGGACTGGGAACGGAAGGTCGCCAACTCCCTCTTCAATTGTCTACAATAGAAGTTATAGGAGCGGCGATCTGTTGGGTGTCGGGTGCGCTGCCATAATGATCTTGCTCGGCGTTTGGTGTGGATAAGGTCTATAATAGGTTGTGGAAAATGATTTTGGTCAGGATTTATATTAGAGTGTTTAGGAGAGGAAGCAGTCCAGACAGCTTGTTGGATGGCGGTGGTAAAGGAATAGACGGAATTATCTAGGTCATCTTGGGTTTTGAGGGTTACTCTGAGGTCAATATTATCGGTCAGGATTTGGCGGAAAAGGTTCCAGTTGACAGGGCCTCGGATGAATGATGGTGGAATGGGTTTTGGAATTGGAGTGAGAGATACTTTTAGGATCAGTGGACTATGGTCTGAGGATAGTTCATCAAGGCGAGTTAAAGATAAGTTGAGAGAGCCTAATCCGCTGTGGATAAAGAAGTCGAGGATGTCAGGATTGCGGTTAGGATCGGTTGGCCAGTAGGTAGGGGAGTCAGGAGGCAGGATATTAAAATTTCGGGAGTTGAGTGCAGACAGCAAATTTCGTCCCCGAGAATTCGTGGTTCTGGAACCCCACTGTTGATGCTTGGCGTTTAAGTCTGCACCCAGAATGAAATGATTTTCTAAGGAATCCAGGAAGGATACAAATTCAGAATTGGAAATGGAATGTTTAGGAGGGCAATATGCAGATGTGAGGATTACCGGAAAGGAAAAAATCTTGATTACTATGGCTGTGGCTTGTAGGAAATCATAGGTGGGAAGTGGGAGTAAATGATGAGAGAGAGATTGGTGGACAATGATAGCAGAACCGGCATGGGCTTTACCGTCTGGGTGGTCAGTACGGTATGTCATGTATTGCGGTATTTTGAAGTACTGTTTAGTCGTTAGTCTTGTTTCAGTTATAAGTGCAACATCGATTGTTTTGTCTTGCAACAACGCTGTCAGTTCGTCAGTATGATTTCTAACACCATTCGCATTCCAAAGGAGAATGGATAAGGAGTTAGGTGAAGTCATTTAAGGATTTTTCAAGGCAGGGATTAGATTCGATACTAGATTTGTAAGGAGTGATATAAGCGGCATAACAAGAGATTTGATTTCGGAGATGAACGATGTCATTAGACTGGTAAGATCTGTGACGTTTGATGGTGGAGGGATATGAGTAATTTGATGTTGAGGAGTTTTTTGAAGATTAGGTAAACTTTGAGGGATAGATTCTTGTACAATAGATTGAGAATGTTGAGGAAAATGTTGTTCCGGCAGTGTCTCGACTTCATGATTCTGGTTACCACCTCCAAGCAAGTGGGCAAATGACACGTTAGAATTTACAAGTTTAGATGGTTCTCTTCTGCTTCTGGTTGGTACAGCTGTTTCATTCGGATCCTGAGGTTTTTAGTATCTGGTTCTGAGTTTCTTGTAGATTTCACATCCCTTGTAGTTAGCCGGGTGGTCCTTGAGGCACAGAGCACATACAGCGGGTGTTGATCTTGATCTTGTACATTCTTCTGATTAATGCTGTTCACCGCATTTCACACAGCGTGGTATGTGATGGCAATAACTTTTGGTATGACCATATGCCTGACAGTTATGGCACTGGACTATTTCTTTCTTTGTGTAAGGTTTTTCAACTTTTACACGGGTATAGTACAGTCTACTGAGGTCATATATTTTTTCGACTCCTGCTGATGGTTCCAAGTCCACGAAGAATAGAGACAGTGGACTTTTATCTTTTAGAACGTTGGTGACTTGCCTCACTTGGAATCCTAATTCTGTCAGTTCTTCTTTGATTGCTTCAACGGGTGTTGAGGAATGTAGGTTTCTGATTACGACCCTTAATGCTCTCTCTTGGCGCAGCTGATAAGTATGAAAGTCAGCTTTGGTCTCAGTCAGATATTTTACAATCTTTCTGTAGGTTTCAGCAGTAGTCGGAGATATTTTAGTATCATTGGTTCTACTTTTACAATAATAACTATTAGGATCTGTTACTTTGTTTAAATGCGCACACATCAGTTTAAAATTTTTAATATTTTTAACAAATATTGGTGGAGGTAGTGGTTCTCTGGGTATAGGAGAAGATTCCATGGTTTCTTTTTCATTTTGGAGGATCTGAAATGGATTCGGTGTAAAAAACGGAGATTCATCAGTTATTCCTTGTGATGATGTACTGGGCTGTGGTTCAGATCCTAATGAGGTAGCTGACGCGGTCGCGGGTGGAATCATTTTTTTATTTTGTTCACGGCGGGGTCTCTGTTTTGTGGGAGACGAGTTCGAACCAGCAGATCTAGATCTTTTACTTGCGGACTTTGAGGACATGACTTGATGAAAATATCTCATTGATTAAGAAAAAATAATAATAATAAATAAATAATGAGATAAGAATTAAAGATAAAAGAAAGGTAATTAAAAGAAAAGCAAGCCCGAGCTTGCCGAGCTAGCGGCAATCAGCTGATCAGTGACCCTTCTTTCACTTTTTCGTGATTGTACAAAGTAAATTATAACTTTGCTTACCGATACTTCTCCAATATTCACTGCCGTAATATTCCTGAGGTCTAGTGATGTTCTCCAGTCTGAATTCTAGCGAATTCCTACTGAAAAAAGCAAAAATCTGAGAGACGATGTAACGTATGACTGTTATCATCGAGCGCATCAGCTGATATAATGTTAATTAAATTAATTATTTTTCAATAAATAAATAAATAAAACGGAATATTTAAGGTTAGAATTGAAGAAAAAGGTGACATTTGACTTGGAAAAGGTAACATTTGAAATGGAAAAGGTGACATTTGAATTGGAAAAGGTGACATTTGAAATGGAAAGGGTTACATTTGACTTGGAAAAGGTTACATTTGAAATGGAAAAAGTTACATTTGACTTGGAAAAGGTTACAATTGACTTGGAAATGCTATATATATATATAAATATATATATATTTTTTTTTTATGTTTAACGTGCTTTTTAAATCTAAAACGACTTTGTTGTATTGATTCATTTTTGTATATAGATATATATAATTTATTGTAATTTTATGCCTTGTAAATATTGTATAAATGTAGTATGTATAATATCTTTCACCACTACTATTGATGTCCAAATTGGAACAGATTGTAATTTCACTCAATAAAATTGTTGTTGTTTAAAAAAAAAAAAAAAAAAAAAAAAAAAAATCTAAAATACTACATATTTTCTCTATCTTCAAAAACAACTGAGTTATGGGCGTATTCGTGTGTATAATTTAATTTTTTTTTCTTATATCTTTTTTATAAATAGTCGCGTTTGTTTTTCGTAATGGTTAAAAACCACTTATAAATTGTTTGTATATTTTTAAAAATTACTGAGTTATTGAATTAAATCATTTTTAATCGGACGCCATTTTAAAAATGACCAGCTGATATCAACGGCTAAGGTCTTAAGATCATCGTCCCATGCCCTAGTATTTTTGTTCAGTGGTTTCGGAAAAAAGCCGTGGACAAAAGGATTTTTTTTGTATTCGTAATTCGGGTTCTTCGTATCTTGAATCGTAAGCCCTAAAATTTTGATGGGGAGTATTTGTTTGTATTTTTTTTTTTTTGGGGGGGGGAGGCTATTACAGATGTCGATTATTAAAAATAATATACCAATTATCAATACTTTTTTTTAGTTATGTATTTCATCTACAAATTAGTAAAATTTGAAAAAAAAATAAGTGGTTTCATGATTTCTCCTTAACTATTTTTTCCAGTCAGGGAGAAATTGAGTTTGCGGACAAACGGACGGATGATGGAAGTGAATAAATACATAAAAAAATATTTTTAATCATCTATGTATATTTAGGGATGGCTATATTGGTAATTTTTACTTTCACTTACCTATATGGCTTCCTTTCTCCTTTCCAAGTTCTCCAATCCCACCGTCCGTCTTACATAACAGATATGTTTCTTTTCAAATCCTCAGTCCACTCTCGCCACACTCGCTCACGGCCTTCGGACATGTATATGATGCCCCATCGAACTGCAACTTTCGACAGATCTTTCCTAATTCGATCTTCATCCTTATGGAACTCTATTCCTTCTTATATCCGTGACTCCAATACTCTTCCGACATTCAAATCTCGCCTGTTCAATCATCTCCTGTCCCTCCAATTTCCGAAGAATCCTAATTAGTTTTCTAATTTCAATTAAAATTAATAACAAAACAGATAGAAACGTTTATATACCTATTATATTTTATGTTCTCTGGTGTTTTGCACTTATTATATTATTAGTATATTGTTAAAAAACAAAAAACACTGAAATGCTTTTTTAATGAAAATTGTATATAAGTAAATATTTCTTATTATGTTTATTATCTAGTTTAATTTTCAATATTATTATTTAAGACTGCTTTTTAATCCATTGTTTGTAATTTCTATTGTTTCTTTATATTCCTTTTGTATACTCTAAGACCTTAAAGTTTTTATTTTTATTTTCCTGTTATGTTATTCTAAAGGGACTAGTCCCAGAATAAATAAAGATTTATTATTATTATTATTATATATGGAATATATAGTAAGGGAATGTATTGCGATCGTGAACATTTTGGAATTCCAGTTTTCAACAGAAATACACGTTTCAGGGGATCCTTGGTCCAAATGACCAAGTCCCGCAAAAACGCGCGCGTGTGTGTGTGTGTGTGGTAGCCCTCTCGATTAAACGAAAAGTCCTATCAAACTGAAATTTCATATTTAAGACATTTTACACCTGTTTACGATTTCCTCAAAAATGGCTTTAACGATTTGGATTAAACTCGCAATATTGATGTAGAATTGAACGAACTTTATATCATGTAGGTTTCAGTCTGATTGAAATACTTAATTAATTCTTTAAACATTTATTTTTATCTCTAAATGTATTTAATAAGTATTTTTAATTTTGTAGTTTTTATGAAATTGGCCATATCATCTTGTTAGCATTTCTATATAATGGGTAAATATATAGGTTGAACACGTTCGAATTCCAACTAAAGAAGAAAATAGCAAAAATACTTGTTTATTCAAATTTTGTGTTTTTGAATTTAAAATCAGTAATATAGATGTATAATATACCGTTGGAAAGCTAAAGATTAAAAAAATAAAATATTATCTTATACACAAGCTTGTAAAAGTTAATGGATAGTGATGAAAAGCCGATAAACTAACTGGATATTTTAGATAATAATATAATAGATTATTTTACAAAACACATGTTTCTATTAAAATCCAATCTAAATAATTATTTAACAATTTATTTCGTTTCTGAATTTGTTTAAAAAGTCTTAAATTGATATAAATAACGGAGGTAAGTGAAAATCGTGTGTTGCGCGCACCAAGTTTTTTTATTCAAATTAATATAGCTCCAAACCACATAGGAGCTTGTGATAAATGTTATATGACTAAGAATATTATCCGTTAAATTTATGAACAGGAAAATGTAGTCAAATTTTTGATCCGAGCAACAACCGTCAGAAATACAGTGTTAATAAAGTCCCAGTTATTTTATGAAATTTGACCATTATTATTATTTTCTGTATATATAGTATGAATGTGGTCTCTTATCAATATTATTATTGTTCATTTTGTAACAAATTGTAATATATCTCAATAAAGGAAAAAAAAAAAAAATAAATAAAGTCCCAAATAAAAAAATGACTTTTTAAATTTATTTCAACCAATAAAGCTCCTAAACGTTAGGTCCTAGCGACAAATGTTACATAACAAACTACTTTTTGAATTGAATTTGTAATGTGGAAACTGTCGGCAAATTTTGAATCCGACCAAAACAAACAGAGCGTTCCATAAAAGTTCTAAAAACACTTTTGAGAGTAAAAAAAAGTTGCGAAGTAAAGCAAACATCCAGGTTAAAAAAAATCGGAACTGAAGCGTGTAATACAGTCATAGCTGAATATCTATAGGAGACTTCAGAAGGTGAGTGACTCCTTTTAATAATAGAGAGCCTCGTACTCGCTATTATTTAAGACAGCCTTTGTTCCATTCCAAGCTCCTCTGGAACCTTTGTTTAGATTTATATACTCTCTTGAGTGTTTTAGAAGAAAACCAAAAAACAAACAAAAAAAAAAAACATTAAATTATTTCTAATAAGAAAGTTTTTTTTTTTTTTTTTTTTTTTTGTAGATAATACCTTTTGTTAGTGTACGATTAATTCTAAGACAAGACAGTAAGGTGTTGGAGTTTGTTAATACCAGTAATTATTCATTCATAATTGAGACGCTGATTTCTAAAAGGTACTAAAGTACATTTTTTACGAAATTGATTTTCTTACATACTTGTATCCTCATCATTTAGTTTTATCTAAATTTTGTATTTAATTTTATATAAAGAACATTTAGAAGTGTAATTATTGTATTTTTTAAAGGCACTAAATTACACATTTAACTTTGTTCCAAATCATACTAAAATATTTCATTCCACACCTTTAATATAAGTTTGTTAATATAGGAAAAACAAAATATTGAAAAAAAAAAGTTCACCGTTTTAGGCTGCTTCAATCCTTACTGGACAAACGGTCAAACCTTCCTCTGAACTACAAAAGGCTCATCTACATGAATATTATAAGACCAATCTGGACTTACGGAGAAGAGCTTTGGGGCTCTACTAAACCATCAAATTCTTCCCGCATCCAATGCTTACTATCCAAAATCCTTCGTAAAATCCTCAACGCTCCTTACTTTGTCAGGGATAAGCTTATCCATAAAGACCTTAATGTTCCCTATGTTACAGATTTGGCCCGGACCAGGTATCAATTCTTTCATGACAAACTTCATTCTCACTCCAACCCTTTGAATTATTTCTTCCTCTTCAATTCCTTGATAATCCTCTGAGGCGCCTGAAAAGGAAATGGCCCCGGAACCTTCTAGTTTAGAACATTTTTAGAGTTCTTCCAATGGAACGCTTTTCTACATGTATATCATGCCATTGTATTATATACATATCAGAAGTTATTCATTTATTTTACTCTTTAAGTTATTTTACTCTTTTGTTTTATTGTATCCTACTTTTCTTCTTAAAGCTTTGTAAATAAGCATTAATTATAATCCTTTGGTCTTGTGGCCAGACACATTGTATATATTAATTGTACATATCATATTGTTCTTAAGGGACCCAGTCCCAGAATAAAAATTATTATTCTATTCTATATATTAGGTCGTTTCAAATTAAATGTCCGTTTTTATAGTTTCTGAAATACATAAATGATTTTGAAGGTCTCTGTTGTTTTCTTTCGAATGTTTACATATTTAAAGTAAACAGTTGCTAATCCTCTACCTTTGTGTTATAAGCATTAGCTTCGCAATCAATTACCCACTTTTTAGTATACCTCCAAATATAAACATGGAAACACGCGTTTTTCGAGTAATATTTTTGTACGAGTTTAAACTCGGCCATTCAGCAGCTGAGGCCGCTAGAAATATTTGCAAGGCGTTTGTGACCATTCGCCGTTGGTTTGTTAAGTTTTCAGTTGGGAATACCGACTTGGAAAACTTGCCCCGAGGATGACCTCCATCCGTAATAGACAACGATGTCCTCAAACATACAGTAGAAGGAAACCCCTACCAAACAGTGAAAGGACAATCTACAACAACTAAATGCAAGTGCATCTACCGTTTCCAGACATTTAAAGTGTATTGGGAAAGTAAAAAATCTGGTGCGAGCAACACACGACTTTCACTTACCTCTGTTTTTAAAATCGATGAAAGAATTTTCAAATACAGTTAGAGATAAAAATACGTGAAATTATTAAGGAATTAATCAAATTAAATTTCTATAGAAACATGTGTTTCATTAAAAAATCTATTATATTATTATCTAAAATAATCAGTTAGTTTTATGTTCATTTCATCACTCTCTATTAACTTTTAAAAGCTTGAGTATGAGATGATAATTTTTCTGAAATCTTTAGCTTTCCAACGGTATGTCATACATGTATAGTACTGCTCTTATGTTCAAAAACGAAAAATTGCATTAAAAAAATATTGTTTCTGTTTTCTCCTTTAGTTGGGTATCGAATTTATTCAATTTATATATTTACCAGTTTTTCATCAGCGTTAACAAGATAATCTAGTTATTATTATTGAATCTACAAAATTAAAGGTACTTTAGGGGAAGACAATTTAAAATATCGGCATTTAAGCCCTGTCAGACCATTTTTATCTAAATAAAACCTACATGATATTAAAGCCCATTAAATTTTACATCGATATAGCGAGTTTAATCAAAATCGTCGGAACCGTTTTTTGAGAAAATCGAAAAAAGGTGCAAAATGCATGTTATAAAGTGCCTCTTCTGGTAGGCTCATTTAGATGAAAAAAGTTTTGTCACGTCTCGGGCGTATAGTTGTCTTAAATATGAAATTTCAGTTTCATAGGACTTACCGTTTCCGCCCGGGAGTTACCACACACACACACACACACACACACACACACAGACCTTTTTGCGGGACTAGGTTATTTGGACTCAGGGGACCCTAAAACGTGTATTTCCGTTGAAAACTGGAATTCGAAAATTTTCACGATCGCAATACTTCCCCTTACTATATATAGTAAGTGAAAGTAAAAAGCTCGATACATGGGTACCTCATGATCTCACTGAGCGACAGCAAGCCCCTATGTTTCAAAACATACCGTGCAAAAATTGAAATAACTGGGCTAAGAAGTTCTTCCGCACCCACCATATTTTCCCGACTTGTCTCCAACAGATTACCACCTGCTCAGGAATTTTTTTGAAAATGATGATCAAGTGAAATTTGCGTTTTTTTGTTTTACTTCAAAGCTCAGAGTTTTTCAGTTCGGGGATAAAAAAGTTGGTGTCACATTGGGAAAAATGTGTAGAAAAAGACGGTAAATACTTCGAATACAATTATCTGGTTTTCATATTGTATTTTTAATAAAAATCCTTTACCTTGAAACGGACATTTCATGTGACACAACCCAATACACACATCACATTTGCTTGATTTTTTTTTTTTTTTGTTAATAAAGTTGAAATTCCAATAAAATGTTTTTAAAAAAATGCGAAAAGAATCAAATTAGCTAGTTTAATAATATATTAATGAGAGATTTTCGCGCTTCCTGTAAGATTTCTTAGAATGTATATAGTAACTTTTCGAAATCAACGTCTTTTTTAGAACACAAATAAATTGAATAAAATATAAGTTAGCCAATAAAAATCCAAGAGGGCCAATAACAGTAAGCTAGAAATGTAAAATAATATGTTAAGTGTTAAAAAGTGTTTTAAAAAAAGTCTTGATAATGGGAAAAAAAAACCCGAAACGTAGAAAACTATGTAATAAATTGTGAAGAAAAATAAATGTGTAATAGAAGGAAGCTAAGGCGTGCTTTTTTGAGTGTGAAATATAAAGTAAAACTTCCTAAAAATTATAAAAGGAAAAAAACTAAATAAAATGTAAGAACTGATTGATCAAGAAAGGGCAAACGGAGTTTTCCCCCACCTTCAATTGGGATCATAATCATATTGTAACAAAGACGTTTCACAAATGATATAAATTCCACAGATAGTTCGTTGGTAGGCCCCTACTGTTAAAAATAATTCGTTATTTTTAATAACAAGATACTCTTCAAAAGACCTTATCAAAAAAAGTTGATCCACTCTCTTTTATTTCGGTACGCATCAATGTTGCAGATGTATTGTCTCCGGAAGGATTAATAGAGGTCCGATGGGAAGGGCAGCTGATAGTGACTCAAAACGATCTGCCGAAAAATAACAGATCTTTTTGTCTGACGGCGTCATCCATATCCAGGAAGAAAAAAAAATGTGACTTATCGCTATCGACCATTTGAGTAAGCTTGCTTCGGACTTGTTTTTCTGGAAAATAAATTGATAGAGAAATTACTTCAATCCTTGTGTCAAGATCCTTCGCTTTTTTTTATCCCCTCTCTATAATTTTCACATCACTCAATAATATTCTTTAGAGAAAATAGGTCATTTTACTATTGATTATAAATTAGTATACAGTTAATTTAATAAAAGCTTTGTTTTCGTCTGAAACTAAGTCTCCCACTTCAACTAATTTAAATTACCAATAATATTATTCGATCAATATATATTTTAATATTGGTTAACATGATGCTTATATAGTATGCATAATTGCGTACGATCTATTTTTATTTATTCTTTGTACGTTTCAGGGAGTCTTTGGGACTACCTTTAGTCTAATATTGTCGATTTTTATTGCTAGTTCGCTAGTCTCTTCTATATAATATAAATCCTATATCATATATACTTATTAACCTTCTTAAACAGTAATAATAAATTTTATGGGGTGAGGAAAAGAAATATCAATCAAATATTGTTTCTTTAAAAAAAAATCTGGTGCGGGCAACCCACGACTTTCACTTACATCGATTTGTAAAATCAATGAAAGAATTTTCAAATACAGTTAGAGTTAAAAATACGTGAAACTATTAAAGAATTAATTTAATTTAATTTATATAGAAACATGTGTTTTATTAAAAAATCTTTTATTTTATTATCTAAAATAATCAGTTAGTTTTATGTTCATTTTATCACTCTCTATTAACTTTTAAAAGCTTGTGTATGAGATAATATTTTTTCTAAAATCTTTAGCTTTTCAACGGTATATATGTGTATATATATATGTCATACATGTATATTACTGCTCTTCATAGGACTTACCGTTTCCGCCCGGGAGTTACCATACACACACACACACAAACAGACCTTTTTGCGGGACTTGGTTATTTGGACTCAGGGGACCCTAAAACGTGTATTTCCGTTGAAAACTGGAATTCGAAAATTTTCACGATCGCAATACTTCCCCTTACTATATATATATAGTAAGTGAAAGTAATAAATTAAATTAAATTTCTATAGAAACATGTGTTTCATTAAAAAATTTATTATATTATTGTCTAAAATAATCAGTTAGTTTTATCTTCTTCCCATCACTCTCTATTAACTTCTAAAAACTTGTGTATGAAATGATATTTTTTCTAAAATCATTAGCTTTCCAACGGTATATCATACATGTATATTACTGCTCTTATGTTCGAAAACGAAAAATTGCATTAAAAAATATTTTTTCTGTTTTCTCCTTTAGTTGGGTATCGAATTCATTCAATTTATATATTTACCTGTTTTTCATCAGCGTTAACAAGATAATCTAGTTATTATTATTGAATCTACAAAATTAAAGGTACTTTAGGGGAAGAAAATTTAAAATATCGGCATTTAAGCCCTGTCAGACCATTTTTATTCAAATAAAACCTACATTATATTAAAGCCTATTAAATTTTACATCGATTTAGCGAGTTTAATCAAAATCGTCGGAACCGTTTTCGAGAAAATCGAAAAAAGGTGCAAAATGCATGGTATAAAGTGCCTCTTCTGTTAAGCTCATTTTGATGAAAAAAGTTTTGTCACGTCTCGGGCGTATAGTTGTCTTAAATATGAAATTTCAGTTTCAATACTTCCCCTTACTATATATAGTAAGTGAAAGTAAAAATGTAAAATTTACTGCATAGTAAGTAAGTCTATTGAATTCTAATTTACTTACAATAGTTTCCGAAAAAATAATGTAATTGTAAAGATTGTACTCCGGTTTAATTCATCTGCTAAAGTTATATCGAAAAGTTTAAGTAGTTTCAGCGGACAAGAAGATCTTCGGAATTAAAATTTCCAGATTACAATAAAATTCAGACTTTCATATAATGTGTGAAATACGAATTTATAATTATATTAAATTAAAGAAAAAGGGGAAACCAGGTACATATAAAGAACCCTTACTGTTTCTTTGCTATAGGTTCGGCCTAAGTCACGATTAACTATTAGGTTTTATCTCAATTTTGAGCATCCACATCATTAAGTCCCACAGAAGGGTTTTCCGATCTCAAATTTGATCTTATACGATACTAAAACTAATAATATCCTGCTACAGTCGGACTAAAATCCGTTACCTTAACATTAGTAGCCATTTGGCCAACCCAATGAGTTACCCAACACCTACGGAAAGGACTCAATACCTTATGTTATTTCACTGCTTTTGAATGTAAAGGTTTAAAGTCATTAGTTTGCCCGTGGTATTTATATATTATATATTTGTTTTTTTAAAACAATTAGAGAAAAATTATAGTAGATTATATCAACACTTTTTAATTCATTTTCTTTAGGTTTTGTTGACGATTTGGTGGACGCACTCAGCGGAGCCTTATTAAATAAAATTGGCAGGGTCGCATCGTTTGCCGCAGCCTTTGCTGGCTCATTGCCTGATATCTCTATGTGGCCTTAAACTCATTTGGGTGAAATACTTCTTCGTAGTTTTTAAGTTTCTTCCTTTGGGTTTTAGTGATATCCTTTGTCCTGGATATTTCATGTATGTTGTGATTTCTTCTGATATTTTGTCCTCCGTACCATGAGACTTCTTCAGTAAGACTCAACTGAAATAATTCCTTATTGATTAGAACATTTGACAAAGCGTTATTCACAAGATTCTCAAACCCCCCCCATTCACAAGATTTTAAAAGTTAATAGAGAGTGATGAAATGAACATAAAACTGATTATTTTAGATAATAATATAATAGATTTTTTAATGAAACACATGTTTTTATAGAAATTTGATTTAATTAATTCCTTAATAGTTTCACGTATTTTTATCTTTAACTGTATTTGAAAATTCTTTCATTGATTTTAAAAATGGAGGTAAGTGAAAGTCGTGTGTTCCCCGAACCAGATTTTTTATGAATAAAACACTGCGGATAAAATTATTTTCTGGCTAATACTATTAGTGTTGCAGCCGTTTTAAGCCAGCTTAGCAGCTGAATACATGTTGAGAAAATATATCTAATTCTGGTAATTTAGCATTTATCAAATTAGAACAACAATAAGGATCTGCGTTACACTTTAAAACATTAATAAAACATTTTCTAGTTTCTAATTAGCGAAAAAGGAGACTTTCTGCGACTTAAAAGTTTATAAAGGAAAAGAGACTCATATTTTATTATTATTTTCTTGTACATAGCTTAGCCATAGTCTACTTGCTGTAAAAATTTCGATCGTGAGAATATAATATTTTTTTGGGTATGAATTTTCTAAAATAGGAAAAACTCGATTACACCGAAATATTTCAAAAGAAACTGAGTGAAAAATTATGAAACTGATACAGATTACACATCTATGTAGGATGTATATGAGTAACATAAATTTAGTGACTGAGACTGAGCTGCTTCCGGAGTTATAAAATTTTCTATATTGTTAAAATATAATATATATATATATATATATATATATATATATATATATATATATATATATATATATATGTATGTATGTATGTGTGTGTGTGTGTGTGTGTGTGTGTGTAACAATACTTACAAATTCAGATGAAAAAATTCACTGAAACGTCTTTAAAGAATACGGAAATATTTCATAAGTATTAAAAAAAGTATTAAAAGTACCACCTAATTAAAAAAAGAAAATTAATATTTATTTTGCTAAATAAAATAGTATTAAATAATAAAATGAACTTACCGAAGGATTACAATGTGGATGCAGAAAAAATAAAAACTTTATTCTGTATGAAATGAGTTAAAATTTCTATGACACTTTCATCTTCTATAGCTAGTGGTACTCCACTTCCAGGGAATAAAATATATTTAAGTGGATAATGGATAAGAATGAAAAAATATCTCTGATGAGTTACTGCACTGAATAGTATGCAGAAAATTCCTCTTACGTTGCAAAATAGGAATTGAATATCTGGGATCAATATGAAAAGTAATACGAGTGGGGTCTTTTAATAGCGAATAGAGGTTCAATAATCGTGATATAATGTCTTGTTCTAATAACTATAAATTCTGTTGGCTAGAGTGGACTTTTTTTAATAATCCATATTTACTTATGTGGTTTAGAGTTTTAGAGTGAAATAAGTGTAATTTATTTTTATTGAACGAAAATAATATTCCAATAATTAACCCTGGTATATTATTACACATTCATGAGTATTGCCATGTGAATAAGAATGCTGAGTCATCGTTTCGGGTGGATATCATGACATTTAAATTTGTTATTCCTTAATTACTGGATTTCAGCTGTCTTGACAGATTCCCTGCTTTAATATATTATAGTCTCTGACATTTTGTATTAACTTAATGAATCAAGCTGTTTAAGATCCGAAATAATTTAGCTTCGTGTAGCCGTAATATGGAAATAATGGATTATAACATTATATTCATTGCAAAATTAGATTTATATATATATATATATATATATATATACATACATCATGTTAGAAATTCCTAAAAATATTTTTATCATAAATTCGTAGTTTGCACAAATAATATTGTTAGGAAACTTTTTAAAATATCTTAAAACTTTAATTTAATCTCTATTATAAACGAATATTTGCAAATTAATTGTATAAAAAAAGCCATTTATAGAAAAAAAAAGTTCTTATGAAGAAAGTTTTTGGTTAGCGCTTAATCAAACATTGAGTACGTTGGATAAGCCCGAGCATAAATGTTGTATGAAACATAATTAACTCTTGTACAATAAACATCAGATAAGTAGAACCCTTTATACAAAATACATATTTTGACAGCCCTTTTCTATTGATTGGAACTGCTTTTGTGAACTGATTTTATAAAACAAAAGCAAAACAGAATAAAGTACCTCGTATAGACCGTGAACCAAATAGGGCCCTGATTTTTTTTTTTTTAACAGGTTATTCCAAAATCACTTTCCATCAGTGGTTGCGTGTACATTAAAAATTAATTTCTTTTCCACAAGTATCGTTTAGTGGCTATGGTTTTACTCCAATCTCCAGATGTTTTGGTAGAACAGATAGTTTGATGCAGAAAGGAGATCGACCTAAGGCTTTAAGTGAGTATATTCAATTTTCTTGATTTGAAATATTGAATTAAGACCGTTTTAATAAATGTAAATTGTGAAATGGAAAATATATATGTATACTCACAGCAAGAATATGTAATTGGACTGAAAACAATACATTATCTCGGCACTGAACAAAATCTGTTCATTCTGTTTTTTTTTCAATTTAAAAACAGTGTTTAATACCGCTAAGCACCCATCTTTATTGTTTATTTATTTGTAAGCATTTTTTTGACATCATTTATTGAACTTTACAACTGTACTTCATAATACAACGAGTAAATATGATAAAAGAAAAATGACACGAAACAGACATGTAGAAGAACTACCCAATGGTGGCACTCCTGTAACTATTCTAAACCAGAAGATCTCGAGGTCATCTTCTTTTTAGACGCCTCGGAGGATTGTCTGGGATGGAAGAGGAAGCAAGAATTGAATCTAGTGGGTTAGAGTGGGAATAGAGTTTTGCATGGAAAGATTCATACCTGGTTCGGGCCAAATCAGACACAAATGGAACATTTAGGTCTTAATAGATGATTTTATTTGTGACAAAGTAAGGAGCGTTGAGAATTTTATGAAGGATTTTGGATTGTAAGGATTTACTTTAAAGCAATTTATAGCTAATATTTTATAGATTATACATTCATTATTAACACTTTTATTTTATATTTTTTTTTAGTATAATTAAACAAATTGTAATTTTTATGTTATATTGTCTGAGATAGATGCTTACTAATAAAACCATGTTTGTACTAGCTGATATAAAAATTCTTCTTGCACCAGATGATGGCTTTATAGCCGAAACGTAGTGCATCATTAGAAAATAGTGGTTAAGTATAATTATCTGCCTTCAATTCTGTACCTTGATTTTATTGGATTTATTGCTCATCACACATTCTGACTAATCACTATTAAATTTTAATTTAGCTTGATTCGGAAATGTTAAACTTCAACGCAGGATAGGTTAAATTATGATATCGGTATTCATTACACTGAGAAATACATTACGTCAAATAATTTGACAGGATAAACCATTCCATTGTCGAAACGCGTTATACAGAAAGTACATCAATATCTTTTGAGACATCTGTTACTGACATTATTCGGTTGGCTAATATAACGGCAAAATTCGTGACTAACTTTGGTTTAAACAAAAGGTTAACAAATCATAAGTTTGGTAAAAAATTAGTGGTATAATGTTGCAATTAGAAATAAAAGATGGATATTTAAAATTCAAATGTTTCGATATTTTATACTGGAATAGGAAAATATAGATACAATTTTTACCAAAAAAAAATATATATTTATGTTTATTAAAAGTAATAATATGTCATAAACAATAACCGCATCTTTAATGGATTTATTGGACGAATGGAATGTACAACCAACATATTAAGGTCAATTTAAAATATACATAATCCTTAATCAAGTTTATTTCGCATTCAAGAACGGTTTCTGAACTAATCCAGATAAAAATTGAAGTAGATGGTAAAGTTTAAACTGGTGTATCGCTTTAATTGTTTCTTATTATTTTTTTCCTTTTTTTAAATAAAGAAAGGGTTTTTATAGATTTCGTTCGCAGATTTAATTTCATCCGTTGCATCAAAAAAGCAATCTACACGTATTTATTATATAAGGAGAGAGAGAAAAAATTGTCCGCTGTGAAAGGTTGTGTCTAATTAAATAAGAAACATCATCGGGAATAAAGGGCAGAAAGAGGAAAAAAGGTATGAAGTTTAAAAAGAACTGCCGTGAGCCCTTGGGCGAGGCTACAAAAGCCAGTAATTGGAGAGCCTCTTGGCTCATATCTTTTTGAAATTAGTACATGATTTTATACATTTACTTTTATAGTCAGTTTTCTTCTAAAAACGTAAGTTTTCAAAATAGTATTGATATTTCCGCAAAATTAAAGTGTTTATTACACAAACGTTGCAAGTGATTACGCAATAAGTTATTATTATGAACTAATTAAAAAAAATGTCAGTATCACTAGTGTAAGAAGAAGAAAAAAACCCAAACATTATAATGCTATTATTTTTTTCAGACTCTGCTTAATAATTTTTTTTTATAATATATTTTATTGTTTTTTACAACTGTATATAGAAATACAATAAGTAAAATGGCGGAATTACAATAACAGGCATGTAAAGAATCTAGCCTATGGCAGTACTTCAAAGTTTATTTTATGAGCAGGTCTCGAGGCCAACGTCTTTTCAGGCGCCTCGGAGGTTTACCGGGAATAGATGTAGGTTACGGACAAGGGGTTTGAGTTGCAGGTAGTTTGGAATTAAAGGAGGTGTATCTTTCGCGGGCCAAGTCCGCAACCAGTGGGATATTTAGGTCTCTATGAATGAGTTTATTAGTACAAAGTAAGGAGCATTGGGATTTTTCGTAGGATTTTGGATTGCAAGGATTGGATGCGGGAGGAGTTTATAATAGCTTAGTGGACCCCCATAGCTCAATGCCATAGGTCCAAATAGGTCGGATAATCGTGATGTAAATGAGTCTTTTGTAGTAAATAGAGAGTTTTGATCGTTTGTCTAGTAAGTGTTGTAGTAAGCGGTATCTGCAGGCAGTTTCTTGTGGTTTCAGTCTAGTGTGAGGATTCCAAGTAAGGCGCTTGTCTAGATGGAGTCCAAGGTAGCGGATCTGTTCAACGGGGATTAATGGAATGTTGCCAAAGGATACAGTAGGGCAGGTATTCATAGACTTGCGGCGAAGGGTAAAGGTAAATTGATGGGATTTATTAGGATTGATTTTAATTCTCTAGTTATGACACCATTCTTCAATGGATTAGATGTGAGACTGTATAAATTGTGATGCAACCGTTGGGTCACTACTTACGGATAACACACATGTGTCATCAGCGTAAGTAGTGAGAACAGTATGAATAGGAATGTCAGCTGTATAAACGGAATAAAGGATTTGGCCTAAGATGCTACCCTGAGGTACACCTGCGTACTGAGAAAATATGGATGAGGCTTAATAATTTCTTTCTGAGGCTGAAGATTGCTCGCCGTTTAAGGCTACTGCAACACTTACTAGACAAACGGTCAAACCTTCCTCTGAACTACAAAAGGCTCATCCACATGACTATTATAAGACTAATCGGGACTTACTAAGTTGAGATTTTGGGCTCTTCTAAACTTAAACATAAAATTTTTCCCGCATCCAATTCTTACAATCAAAAATTTTCAACGCTCCTTACTTTTCACGTCCTTACATTTAACTTCTATAAATACCTTAATATTCCCTATGTTCTGATTTGACCCGGACTATGTATCAATCATTTCATGACCAACTCCATTCTCACACTAATCTACTAGTTTCTAAATTTTCTTCCTCTTCAATTCTTGATAATCCTCCGAGGCACCTTAAAAGGAGATGGCACCGGGACCTTCTAGTTTAGAATGTTTTTATAGTGCTTCCAACGGAAAGCTTCTCTATACGTATATCATGTCATAGTATTATATAACTATCACATTTAATTGATGAATTTTTTTTTTTGTTAATACAGTTGTAAATATCAATCAAAATGTTTAAAGAAAAAAAAGGCTGAGGCTAAGTTTAAAAAAAAACTGATTTATTTTTAAAAATTATTTATAGTAAAGCAGAATAGTGAAAAACATATAGTGAAACACATAACATATAATTTTTTTTTTTGGTATTTATTATTATATTATTTAAATAGAATTTGCCTGTATCTGTATTGGAAATTATTCTGAATGATAAATTAATGTAACTAAAAACACTTAATTTCACAAATTAGGTTAGTTAATTTTACAACTTCGAGATCAAAGAAATTCCTCATTATACAGTTGTTGAGGAAAGCATTACATTATATTAATCTATAATCATTAAAAATATTAAGTTCGCTCATATTAATTTAGGTAACTAAATTTCTATTGCTTTCAATCTGCTTCTTTAATACGAAAATGATACTTTTTATCAACATAAAAAATGCGATCCATTCTCTATTGATAGATTTATCCTGTACCCTTACAAAAGTATCACTATTAACGCTAGATGTTAATATTAATTATCTTTGTTTTTATTTGATCTTATTGTGGTTGTATTTATTCAATACTGGTTAATGTTAGTAACAATTTTCTAATATAATATTTACGTTCATCATAAGCACATAAAAGTCAACATTTAAAACTTTAACGATGTAGTCAATCGGTAATTAGGTTGGATTGGTTCTGTTTACGTGTAAACTTAAACTATAAAACTTTTACATATCAAACTTATATTTTAAAAAATATTTTAAATATTCCACAAACTTCATCAGTTCTCAGTCATTAACTTGTATAATTTAATTACTAAAGAATTCTTTTTACAAGATCAAGGGAGCAAGAAGGGTTTTTATCTTACCAGTGCCACTAGCCCCAATCCAATGCCAAGACTGGAATTATTCCAATATTATCTGTGTCCGATTGTAAAGGCGGGATTTAAGGTTAAATCTGTGAATTATGACCAAAGATACGATTTTAGAAGGCTAAAATGGGTCGAAGCTTTTTTAAGATAGGAACAAATTACCTCTAGTAAATATAATTTTGTTTATCAGTACAAATATTACTTACAATGTTTTAATGTTTGTTTAATCACGGTTCTTCGAAAAAGTATTTTTTTTTATAGTGTACTCTGATATATAATTTTGCGATTATAAAATATAAAGAAAAATATATTTCGCATTAATAATTTTAAATTAATTTAATGTAAATTTGTATTTTAGCTGTCTTCTAACCAACAGAGGCATACTCTGTCCATTATTGTTTATTACGTTTCTTATTTTATACTTAATTTATTAAAAAAATATGCGGACAATTTTGGCACATTTTTTCTCCTCTGAACTTTTATGTAGGTGAGTTAATTATGTACTAAATTCAGAGAACTATTCTAAATCAGTCTTGATTTCTCTTGATAATAGGCTTTCGTAATAATCTAAAATATGACACTTAAATAAAAATTAACATCTCCTAAACATTTTTAAAAAGCAAGCCCTTAAAACTGCCAATGGAATTAAAACTACGACAATTTTTTTTTTATTTATTTTTTTTTAAATTCTGAAATTACATTACTGTATATAGAAGAATGCAGGAATTTTAAAGTACTAATGAAAAGAGAACTTGCATTTCACATATTTATTATATTAAAGAAAAATTAACTTTGTTATTACAAAAAGTGTTTTTTCCCCGAGTGCCGTGATATTAAATGTCAATTTGTATTTTAGATAGATTTCGTCTTTGAAATTATGCTTCTTAGAGCACGTTTGAAAAATAAAAGATTTTTCCATAAAATCATATTACGAAGTAGTAATGTATATTTTCGTATCTAATTTATTTTGTAACCCTACCAAAACGGCTAGACTGTTAGAAACACACAGCTTTATTCTTTTCACTTAGATTGTTTCAAAGTGTAATGTTATTTATGTAGATGGTGATCTGGCTAAGTGGGTTAACCGCGTTGTCTAGCTACCAAGATGACCAAAAATTGTATGAACAAAAAAGTTACGAGTTAGCGTCTCGGTGCTATGAAAACTTTTATCTCGGCTTTTATACCCCACCCTCACCCCTTGGCCCGAGAAAAGCTTGTATAGCCTTCAAAAGTGAGGTTGCGGAGAGGATTGGTATTTGTTGCTGAAATATGATCTTTTTAAAGTCCCGACAAGTAAATTTTCATTAAAAAGGTAATTAAAGTCAGCTTAGTTGCAATTTCTGTATTAACTCCTAGGATACGAATGTTTATTAGTGTTGGCATTATAAATAAGTTTTAATTAAAGCAGAAGCTAACAATCTTAATTTGTATCATGTATACGGAGCAATTATCTCTCCAATAAATTCAGAATCATAGTCAAAACTTTCTATACACTTTAAATTCTAACTGTTAATAAAGTTAGGACAATATAATGCTTAAAAACGTTGTCATTTATTTTATGTTTTCTTAATAGTCAAGTTTAGTGTATAATTATGATAAGAGTCGGATTTTAATTGCTTTATTGAATTTAATTTTGGAGTGACTGAATACTTAGGGAATATTATATATCTGTGGAAGAGAGAAGTACGTAAAACAAATGAGAAACCAAAATAAAAATTTATCCCTAAGAATTCCCTTCGAGCCCTTTAAAAATGTAGATTCTCGTTATTCCGTGGCGAGGATTAATATCTTAGGGCCTAATTGTTCTTCATTGCCACATATGTTTGGTGCCTCCTCTGGTCCCACCTCACTTTAACGAGCTTAAGGGCTTAAATCTAAAGGCCCGTCCAGTCCTTATAATATTTTAAAATAATATCTCCTGGTTTTAATGAAATAAAAAAAAATTAAGCGACTTTAGCCTTGTACGTTGTTGCTTTAATTCGAACTTGTAGATTACTCATGATTTATTTTTCTATTATTTCTAATGATAACATTTTTGCTTCAAGCATCTCTTTAGATTATTTGAATTTAATTTTCATTTGTACTCTAATGTAAGCTAAAGTGAATATTTTTACGAAACATGTTTTCTTTATTAATTTATTTTGTGTTTAATTTGTTTGTTTTTTAACATATAAAACAATATTTAACATTTCTTTAAATATGATTAAAATACACATGGTAACAGATCTGGACAGCGACGACAATAAGCTGAGGGTAGTCGAGCCCTATATCCGCAAATTAACAGACGACTAATATTATTAACGTTTATGATAAAACTTTATGTCTTATCTAACGTATTTTTGTAGCTTAAACAATTGTCTATTATTAACTCATAAGAAAGGTCCCCTAACCATCCCTTTTCTCAGGGTCAGGTCACATTCTAGAGTCATAAAGTTACCGCTGAATTGTCACAGAAGTGACAGAACTTGGATGTTTATGTTTCCGGTCCTATTCATGCTGTCCACTTGCATTTTAGTTTCGATCTAGATCAGAGAGCCCCTGGCCACCACATGTTAGACCACACCGAAGTATTAGCTCCCCTCCTTCCTTCAAAATCCTATTTATACCCAAAGTAAATCCACACAAATTCATTCCCTCATTCCCTCTTGGTGAGTCTCAAGGTAGACTTCACACATGTAATATTTGAAGAAGAATAAAGACTATTTCTAAGCATATACTGTTGTGAGTTCGTTAATTGGCGCCCGAAATAGGAACAGCAAGCATAGAAGACTCACTATTCCTAGGTATCTTCTCATCTTCGCTGTTTTGAACCGAACGACACTGAAGAACTTAGACTGGCAACCCCACTCATCCGAGGTATTTGTCTTTCTACGAGGTTGTCCTACTGATCCCAGATTAACAACATGTCTTCAGCAACCAGCTTAAGAAGTCACTCATCCGAGGTATTCTAAAACTGGTGTCTACCCTCTTGGTCCACTGATCACCAGGTGCTGAGCGAGGAAGACAACGAACAACTCAGTAAGCTTAGAATTAGATCTTATTTTATATTTATGTATTTGTATAATTTCTATTAAATTAATTTTAAAATTTCCATCAAAATGGAATCATTTTTAATGAAAAAAGAAAATTTCAATAATATCCCATTTTTCAATGGTGAATTTTTTAAAGTAGAAAAATTTATTAATGCAATAATGCAATTAAGAATTAAATATTGTTCAAAAAGTAACATATATAAGGAATCGAATGGAAAAATATTATTAAATGAAACATTAGCTCGTCTAAAAGAGGGAGCAAAATATATAAAATTAATTGATTACTATCGGACTATCGATGAGTTATTAAATTGTCTAAAAGAATTATATAGTCATAATAAGTCAATTGAACAATTGACTATAGAATTATATAATACAAAAATAAAAGAAGCGGAACACCCGTCGGATTTTATTAAAAGATTAGAAAAAATAAAAAATATAATTATTCTTCGTTACCACATAGATAAAATTCACAACAAAGAAATGTGGATCGCCACATTAGAGTGCCGAACTCTTTATCATTTTTATGCAAGCATGCCCTTAAATGTAAGGATTAACTTAATGGGTAAATCTGAGACATTAAACAACTTAGAAGATTTAAAAATTTTGTTGCAAAATGAAAATCAACTTCTGTTTGAAAACTCAGTTTCATTAGGATCCATACATAGAGATAACAAGGGGATAAATCAAAATCATATTTATAAAAATAATAATTCAAATTTTAAAAAGCCTACCGATTTTCGAAACCAATATCATCAACAAAATAACTATACAATCCCGAACCATGTAGAATATTTCCCTAAAAACCAAGAAAATATTCTTTACGAAAAATCCTTCCGCATTCAAAGCAATTACCAGAAACTCAAAATAGATAATCCGCAACCACAAAGTTCAAATTTCAATACGGTATCCAAATGCCACCAACCGACATTAAAAACAAAGTCTTCTAACGAAGAAGATCCAAAAGATAGGAGAATTCGAGAATTGGAAAAACTAATTCAAGAATTGTCCGAATCTAAAAACTTGTTAGAGCTCGATCCAGATAATAATGAAATAGAATACAGCAGATTTTTTAACCCCGATAATCCTAACGGCGATAAGAAATTGCTTAATAACGAAAGTATAAAAATCAAGAATAAAACCGAGAATATTTTAGAAAATAAAACCATTAAAATTAAATCTAATAATATTAATATTAAAATTGATAACCATCAAGACAAACTAGTAAAAGAAATTTCCAAAAATACTAAACACGGGTTGGAAAATGAAAGATGTATTGAAAACAAAAGCGCAGTAAATTATAAAAAAACAACTGATGATATTAGATCAACAAATATTAATATTGATGTAGAAGATTTTTTGGAAGACATTTTCTTTTACACTGATATTAATAATGAATCGATCACTGGAAAAAATATCGATGTATTAAATGTTTCTAGGAAGTCTTTGCTCCATGTTAAACATTTAAAAATAATAAATAAAGAACTATCGGAAAATAATACATTGAGTATTACAAACTGTAGCAAAGAAATTAAAAATAAACGATCAAATATAAGCAATTTAACAATTATGAAATATAATGAAATCACTTTAAAAAAACAAAATAAAATAAAGAAAATTAAAAAGAAATTAGAGCATTCCTTAGCAGAAATTAGGAATGTTTCAAAGGAAAAAGTTGTCTCGGTAGGAGATGTTGTTAAAAAACTAAAAACAGAAGTAAAGAATAACATTAGAAAAATTCATAAATTGCCTGGCGGTAAGAAAACAATCCACTTATGGATGTTAAGGCCGGATAGCACTTCAAAAAAAAAAAAAAAAAAAAATAACGGACGCGACCAGGACTTTAAACCCAATAGTAAAATTCAGGAAAAAAATAAAGAAGTAAAAGAAAAAAAAAAAAGTAAAAATAAATAATTAAAAATAAATAAAATTAACGAAGTAAACAAATAAATAAGAAAGTAAAAATAAATGAGAAAAAATTAGACAAGAAAAATAAATAAGTAAAAAATTTATAAATAAGTAATAATATATAAGCAAACATTAAATTACAAAAATAATGAGTAAAAATAAATAAATTAGAAACAATTAAATAAGAAAAATATATAATTAAATAAGTAAAAATAAAGAAATAGGTAAAAATTAATAAATAAGTAAAAATAAATAAATGACTAAACAAAAATAAATAAGTAGTAAAAATAAATAAGTAAAAATAAATAAAAAATAAGAAAAAAAAGGTAAAAATAAATAAGTGAATAAACAAATAAGTAAGTAATTAAAAATAAATAAAAAAAAAAAAATTTTAATTTCTTTAGAAGAATTTATAATTATACACGTATGTTTTGCGATTTTCAATTTAACAGTTGACCCATAACATAAAAATCTTCCTCAAATGGTTTTAATTTAAATATTAAAAAAATTAAATATACTATTTTAAATTTATGAAAATTGTGATTATTATGTTGGTATAATTGCTAGTATACGATACATAATAATGAATTTTGCTCTTATTTGAATTGTTATATTAAAATTGTCATATTAAATTTTAACCAAACAAATATTTAATTGAATTCGTTAAAATGAAATTTTTAAACTTTTAGATAAACTAATTAAATGAAAAAAAATATTCATAATCTAAATAGAAAAAATTTATCTTTAAATATTTAACGATTAAATGATAACATAGTTTAAAATTTCTGAATTACCTCATAGTGTGTCACTAGAAAACCGGCAAAAACGGATATTGAATGAGTTGCAAGAAAAATATATATGTTTGAAATTATATTTATAGCTCAAAATTAAATGTAAGGATATAAACAAAAACATTTCCGAATTTCCAATATTCATGTTATTAGTACGTATTTTGATGAGTTAATTACATATTTTCGTTAAATAATCGTAATGATTATATTTGAAGAAAACATGAAATAAGTAGTACGAAATTGAATATAATTGACGAAATAATAATAATAAATAAATCCACTCTTACTTCATATATAGCAAGGAAAAAAAATATATATAAAAATAAATAAAATAATTTTAAAGAAAGAAATAATTATGGTATAGACCACATTACTTTACAATAGTATAATATTGTAATTTATTTGTATGTTTATAATATAACTTATAATAATGTTTTAAGAGTTAGATTGAAATTATAATAAATAAATTAAAAAGGGAATGTAAAGAATTAGTATAGAAAATATTTTAAAGGCAAAATATATATAAAATAGAGAAACGAGAGCAAAAGGATTAATTATTTAACAATTCATGCCAATTGTAATTTGTATAGGTAAAATAAACAAATAAATAAATAAATAAATAAAATAAAAATATATATCTATATAATAATAATAAAAAAAATAAATAATAAAATAAATGAATAAAATAACAATAATTAAAGAAATAAAAATCATTGTCTATCAATGAGTGATTTAACAATTATATAAGTAAATATATATAACGAAAAAAAAAAATTTTTAATCACAAAAATAAATAAAATTATTATAATTAGAGGAACAAAAAAAAAAGAAAAATAATTTTCAATCAATCAATCAGAATTGTAATGATTTATTTTACAAAAATTTATTTGTATTTATTAATTACGAGCAAATAACAATCGAAATGCAAATTTATAAAATTGTCTTATTCAGCAATCAATTGCATTATATTAAAAATAAAAAATAAAGAAATATTAATAAGGATTAAAATCCAATCTTAGAAGAAATGAACAAATTACTTATTAAAGGTACTTTGATAAATAAATAAAAAATAAATAAAGTTTTATACAAAACAGTAACAAAAAAAAAAAAATAAATAAAATATGAGTTTTAACTTTAATTTAACGTAAATAAAAAATAAAAAATATATATATAAATATAGATAAAATAAAATGTTATATTATATTATTTCCCAATTAATGAAAACAATGCTATAATAATACGCTATAACATATAAGAAGAAAAAATCGTAGGTTTGTAGTTGTGGTTTCGTTTAACAAACAACTAATATTGATTGTAATTATTGTCTATTTAACTGGATAAAGCCGTAATAAAAGTAGGTGAAATAAAATGGCAATTACATTGTGGAAATGAAATATAAAGTATAACAAAGTTTTAGTTACATTCTTGTAGTATAGTTAAAGACAGAAAACTTACTTATTATAATTATTGTCCTCAAAATGGGACATGACTATTTAAAAAAAAAACAAACAAAAAAAACAACAATAATAATATTTTATATTTAAAGTAATGTAAGAATAAATAGAAATAATAAATATTGTATAAATAAAATATAAGAATTATGAAGGAAACTAGAAAAGTGAAAAATATGGTTATATAAAATTCAATAAAATAAAATGTATAAATGTCAAAGGTATCAATCAAAGCAATATTTAAGGATAGATTAGTAAATGTAAAAATTAAAAGTATGATAAAATATAAATTAATAAGCAGTTAGCCGAATTGGCAAAATGTAAAATCAATGTTCATAATAAGATAAATTGTGTTCATGTGTTCTTGATGCTGTGTTCATTTTCGCTAAATGATTTTGTAACTTATTGGTAATGATATTGTATGTTAGTATTCTATCATATTGATTATTATTGTCATAACACGATGTTATTTAACCATATTGACTATCATAAGTATTGTATGTAATTTAACGATATCGATAATTAGTAAACAATCATTAACTATTAAATAAATTAAGAAAAAACACAACAACAAACAAACAATGTTCAATATTTAGGTAATTATTTAATGATTATTATGTTATTATTAATCTTGATATTGGTTATAATCAATATTATATGTTACTATTTAACAGTATCGATGACTAATAAGAAGTAGTTGCTTAACTATTATTATTTTTATTTTATTAATATAAGTTATTATTTTTACAATATGAGTTATAATTTAAGAATATTGATTGTTAGTAAACAGTAGCAAATAATTAAATATTTAAAATATACATATATATCTAAAATAATGTTTAGTATTTATGTAATTATTTTCAATCTTGATTATTATGTTTTACTACCCCATATATTGATTATCATGAATATTGTATGTTATTATTCAACAGTATTAATTAATAAGAAGAAGTTATTACTTAACTATACAAATTATTATTAAACAATATTGATAACAATAACTATTTTATACTATCTAACAATATTAAATATCATTACTATTGTATGCTGTTATTTCTAAATATTGATATCAATTTAATATTATGATTTTAATTTAATAATAATTTTAAGTAAAATTGGAAAAAAAGGTTTACTTATATTTATAAGTGAAGAAATGGCGTTTAATTTTGTATATATAACTAATATTAATTTTATAAGAGAATCAAGAAATAAAATATAATAAAAACTTATGTTAGATAAGGATTTAGAAGTATAATTTAACGAATATTTGTTTGTCAAGACAAGTCCCCGTCAAATATACTATGTAAATAGGTTTAGTAACTAGAATACTGCTTTTGTATTATTATGTCTTATCTTATTGTATGTATACATCCATTTTATTTGTTTACACATTTTGTAATTAATATCTGAATATATGTTAGCTATATTTAAGCAGAAAAAAAAACACAAAACAACTACAATATTACAAAAACAAAGGAAAAATGTATATATGTATTACATGAAATTGTTAATTCTCATTAACGAATGGACTTATGATTTTAATAAGCTTAGATAAGTGAATTCAAATATGTAAATGGATTAATGTATCTAAATATCTCATGTAAACTAAATTTAAGAAATTCTATTTCATAAGATACACAGAAACAAATGTAAAATCCTAAATCCTATGACCAATACCCTTCTTTTTCCTTCCTTGACAAAATGGAAAAACTTAGAGCCCCCCCAAATTGATGCGAAGAAAATTTTATGTAAACCTGATCTCAAATTATAAGCTCGGAGGCCCTCGCTTTTTTAGGAAAGGAGGAATTAACAGACGACTAATATTATTAACGTTTATGATAAAACTTTATGTCTTATCTAACGTATTTTTGTAGCTTAAACAATTGTCTATTATTAACTCATAAGAAAGGTCCCCTAACCATCCCTTTTCTCAGGGTCAGGTCACATTCTAGAGTCATAAAGTTACCGCTGAATTGTCACAGAAGTGACAGAACTTGGATGTTTATGTTTCCGGTCCTATTCATGCTGTCCACTTGCATTTTAGTTTCGATCTAGATCAGAGAGCCCCTGGCCACCACATGTTAGACCACACCGAAGTATTAGCTCCCCTCCTTCCTTCAAAATCCTATTTATACCCAAAGTAAATCCACACAAATTCATTCCCTCATTCCCTCTTGGTGAGTCTCAAGGTAGACTTCACACATGTAATATTTGAAGAAGAATAAAGACTATTTCTAAGCATATACTGTTGTGAGTTCGTTAATTCGCAGCACAAAATCGAATATTCAGCCGACGCGGAAGGATAAAATAGTGTTGACTCGTTTAAGAATTGGGCATACTCGCCTCACTCATCAATACCACTTACAGTCTATTACATTATCAATGAATGTTATGCTTATAAGAGCGAAAGACATTTGTGTGGAAATGAACACGAAGAAATATTTTAGGTAGAAGAACAAATCAAGAAGTTGATGATGTATTTAAAATTTTAAAAAAATTTAAATTGCAGCTTTTGGTTGCAAATGGTGACTGTGGAATAGGGCGCAGATAACCCTTGTGGTTGAAAAGCCCTAATAAATAAATAAAATACATTTATAAGGTAAAATGTGATTATTACAATTCTGAAAATTTGAAAAAATAAAAGGAAGGTCTTAAGTACAGATACGTACTAAAACACTAAATTCACCTAAAAGATAAGAATTAAAACTAAAAGGCGATTATTTTTCGACGAAGTTTTTCGTAATTATAACTGGCTTCCTTAAATTATTGACGTATTTTGAAATACGAATAACTTTCGATGATCCCTAGGGGTTGGAAAGTTATGGTAATAATTTTCGGAGTTTGGGTTGTTACAGGGAATCAAAACATAATTTGAACTGATAACTTGAGTTGATCAATATCTACCTCTGTATCCTTTGGTAAGTGTAAGTGTTAAACATTTTTAAAGATAATTAAATTGTGTATTTTATTCTTTTCACTAATGTATGTTATTAAATATATATTAAAAAAAAAAACATCAAATTTAAACATGATATGAAAGCTGTATCTGCCAAGGATAAAATAAATCCATAAAATTTTCTTTTGGAAACAAGTCAGTTGAATAACATTCAGTGGTGATGAAAAAAAAAAAAAAGAAGAAGGAAAAATAAGTAGATGTGACATAAATGGATACATTTCAAAAAGTAAACATGTTGAATACAGTCCATCTAAAACTGAAAATTAAAAATTATTATTGTTAGATAGCAGCATTTTGGAAAAAGTGATGGTGCACGATAAGAGAAGTCGGAATTAAAAAAGGAAAAAAGCAAGGCGGATTTTTTAAGGAAAAGAATCACAAAAGTTGGTGGAACGATAAGGAAAAGAACGCTCATATATTTTTGTATGAGGAAAAATGGAATCTTCTTTCTTGTGAACGAATTGAGGATTTGAATTTCATAAATAGGGAGGGTGCTGGGAGTCTATAGTCTGGTATAGAAAGGATCCTAAGAAATATTGCCTATAGGTATGGAGACAAACTATGAGGTAAGATTTATAAGACTACATCGAAATATCAAAAACAGTTCTTAAAAAAATAGTTCGTGTTCATCTGCTCCAATCGGTTATCTAGCTAGCACCAGCGTGAGGCTACGATGAGCTTCCAAGTAGTCTCGAGGTTCAGTTAGCCGGTTATAATTGGGTTATTATCGTTACACACACACACAAATATATATATATATAAATTATATATTATTATATATATATATTATATATATATATATATATATAATATTGAAATATTGAAATAAAATGAAAATTTGAAAAATTATAGGGTTATAGGAAAAAAATAGTTTGAGTACGCATGTTGACAATTTGTAATATTGTCCAGTCGTTAGGGAATCGCCAGTGTTTGAACCTGAACATTAATATTTTCTTTGTTGAGGAAAATATGTTTTGTTATTTATGTAAATAGTATTAATTAATAGTTTAGTAATTATCTAGATGACAGTGCTCCTGCTGCCTTCTACAGAGTTCCGTTCGAACCAGCTAAATGGGAAGCAATCGTTTTTTATTGTTTTTCGTGAGGCGTCCTTTTCACCATTTTTTATTCAAGACACCATTTCGTTGAATGACCAGAAATCGTCGCCCTTATCATATTGAAGCAACATTGTTGTGAGGACTCGTGTTAAAATTAATCTTTTTATTTTTAACATCTTTATTTGTTTTATTAATTAAACATTCATAGTTACTAGATTCATAGTGTAAATGTTAACTAACTAACAGAATTTATTGTTTTAATTCAACTAATTTTAATTTCTTTTTATAAATCAAAATAATGTTGTTGTTGTTTCAATTTCTCTCTTTTTGAAATTAAACTTTAAGTTATTTTTGTTTCAGGTCATTTTTTTTATATTTTAATATTACCCTATTTTTTTTTTTAAATTAAACCTTTAACTGCTCTAAAAACCAGTTCATTTTGACACCGGGTCGAATTTCCATTCACACATTTTTTTTTTTATTCGTTGTAACGTAGCTCACCCTAACAATCAGCAAGGGCTTGCTAATGCCTTATCTCCGTTGCCTTTTTCCGAAAAAGACAATTCTTGCAGCAATGTACTTATTTTTTTTAGAGGTTTGTAGTTAGAACGTCTGGTTCCTAGAATCTTTTTATTGAATAGGACTGAGCCGCGTAATAGTTTTTATTGAACTTACAACTAGTAGTTAAGCTATTATGAGAAAATTTCATCTTTATTAATCCGATTTTTTATCCGATTACTTAAGCTATTCTTGTTCAATAATGTATGCCATTTCAATAACACTTATAATTATGTATTATTTTAAATGAGATTGTTTGTAAATGTTTGAGCGGGATAGACTTTCCCGCAAAACAAACCTGACTTCAGGAATGGTAGATCATCTCCCCGTTCACTCCAAACCGAATTATGATAAAAAGATCTTACTTATAATCTATTTTGTCTAGAACCTTATACGTGTATCTAATGAAATAGAACCGACTAATTATTTTCGAATCAGCTATTAAAATATTGTTGACGTATTTAAATGCTTAGTATTATATTAATTATATTTTTACTATAAACTATTTTAATTGTATCCATTAGATATCTCCTCATCCCTATCTTTTTATGGGAACAATAATGATTCTCTACAATATCATTGTTACTATCTATTCTCGAAGAAGTTTTTGTTATCATTGCCACTGTATATGGGTCATAATAACTGCATATTTTTTTAATAGCTTCCTATTACGATTTGCTTAAGACCCCAAAGCCACGCTTTTATCTTTCCTAATCTTATTCTGAGATCTCCCAGGTACCATTCTCGGACTGCCCTGCGAATACCACTGCCCTTAATGCTTTCTACCTGACAATGGTACAAACAATTTGGTCTCAACCCTTTAAGAATATTAATTTAGATCCTTAAGTTATTACAGTCTCAATTAGTACTATCTCTAACATCCCTTAAACCTCATAAAGTACTTACTACAAAATAAAATAGGATTAAAACGCTACAAATCATTGGAAGATGTTTTTATTTACAAGTAGTCATCGCAAAGAAAGTATTCAGCATCGAAGCAATTATACATAACAAATGCCTGGGGGTTTCATGCACACGTTCGGTTATTATTATTTTTTTTTTTTTTTATCAATTCATACCAGGATTTTAAATGAATAATAAAAAGCGTAATAACTCATACTGAATCAAAATTTTTATTTGAAACTTAAAAATTATTATGGACAGTGCTTTTTATTTTTGACCATAAGTAAAGAACGTTGTGCCCTGAACATAATGTTTTACTAAATGTTTACGACTAACAATGATAATAATTTTTTATTAACAATTTTTAATTAAAAACATAAATTTTTAGATTTATTTCTTTATGTATTTTGGGTCAGCTGTAGGTAGCTGGTGGAGAATATATAAACTGTTGGTAGCAGAAAAAATACATTATTAATTTTTGAATAAAAAAACTATCTATTAAAAAAGCGCACATTTAAAATATATACATAGTAATATATTAATTTACTTGCAAAATGTTATTTTATTTTCTGGTCAATAACCTTTTTTTTATTTTTTATTTTTATTTATTAAGAGATAATACAATCTGTCCCTACTGGGGCAATGAGTACTACAGCTAGAACTCATTCATTCCATATGTACATCGTAAATTAATAAAAAAAATAGAATAAAATCAAACAAATAAAATAAAAAGTAAAATAAAGAAAAATACAAGAATAATTAATAAAGTCTAAATAAAAAACAAAAGATATATATATATATATATATATATAATATATATATATATATATACATAAAGAAAATAATTACAACCTTGATCACATTCATACCTAAACTTTTTTTTAACCAAAATTTAATCATTATTATTTAAGACATAACGTACCAGTCAGTAAGTGATCATTATTATTAATATGATCAATAAACATCAAATATCGATTAAGTTTTTATATGTAAAACAAGCTTATTTTTAAAAATCAGTTAATCATAATTATTATACGTAAAATAATTATCGATTTCAAACCCTGATTTCAAATAAAAAAAGGTTTCCTATATCATCTTTAATTTCAGCTCGATAAAGATTTCTTTTTACATTTAGGTTTAGAAATTTTCTATTTATTTAGGTTTCGGGACTATCTGAATATGTTAAGCTATGTTTGTTTATCATAGATGTAAAAAAAAAGAAAAAAAAAACTAACTATATTACATGGATTAGCATGTAATAGTTTAATGTTTTTGTTACCACACTTTCCTCTCTAAATAATTACTAGAGATATTAACTGTATTAACTTTTATATATATTATATATATATTATATATATATATATATATATATATATATATATATATATATTATCATGTTCCTCCCATCCTTACATTAAAATAATTGTCTGTTTAAAATAACAAAAAACAAATAATTAAAGAATTCTTTCCATATTAACAGTTATTGTGATTTATTTATTCCGATATCCTCAAAGTTTACTTTGTGGTGAATGTTTATCTTTTATTACCTATGTTTATTTATCATTCCATGTGACGTTTGATTGAGATTGCCCCAATGTAACAAGAATTGTTTATTTTCATTTATTAGTTTTTAGGATTGTGTATAGTTTATTTAATGATGTTGTTTTTCTCTTCCATACAAACCTACGTTTTTGATTTTTGAAATAAATTATTCTGTCGAAATAAATAAGTAATGTAACAGAATTTTCAGCGATCACAGAGCATGTTTTAAAATACAATGCTATAGAGCAAACATAAATATTTGATATGGAAATATCTGGTGAAAGTTACATTACCTGTATTTTTATATTAATTAAAAACTAGAAGTTTTTGGACAAGAATGTGGTTACACTACTCTTTCTCCTGATTATTTTAAGGGGATTGTATATGTTACGAAAAATGTAGTATTCAGATATACCAATGCCGTATTTAAAACGTCTTTTGTTTACTATTCCTTTTCTGTTATTATTTTGCTATCATTCTAAAAGAAAGATTCAGCAGATAGTAATTAATTGCATAATTTAATTTGGGGCATTAAAAAGTTTTTCAATAGATGCTCTTGAACTATTCGAACATGCGGGAGTGGTATATTTTCTAGTTTTCAGAAACAACACTTGATGTATATAACTGAACATAAATACTGAAAGATGCGATGATCCCAAAAGGTTTTAAAATACAAATATGTGGATCATACGGAATGCGAGAACGGACCTGCAGATATCTTATAGGATAAAGGATTTATCGGTATAGTAAGCGAAAGTGTTGCGATCGTGAAAATTTTTGAATTCCAGTTTTCAACGGTAATACACGTTATTAGGGTACCCTAAGTCCAAATAACCAAGTCCAGCAAAAAGGTCTCTGTGTGTGGTAACTCCAGCGTGTAAACTAAAAGTCCTATGAAACTGAAATTTCATATCTAGATGAAACCAGACGAGCCTCTGTATACCATGTACTTTGCACATTTTTTTCAAAAACGGCTCTAATGATTTTGATTAAACTCGTTATATCGATGTAAAATTTAATGGACTTTAATATCACGTAGGTTTTATTCTGATTGAAATAGTCTGACTGGGCTTAAATGCCGATATTTTAAATTACCTCCCTCTAAAGTACCTTTAATTTGGTAGGTTCTATAAAAATTACCATGTCATCTTGTTATTGATAAAAAGCGGATAAATATATAATTTGAACGAATTCGATGACCAACTAAAAGAGAAAACTGAAATAAAATATGTTTTAATGCATTTTTTTATTTTTAACATAAAAAAACTTTCTTCCTATAAAGTACATTTAATTTTATGGATTAGGAATGATAAAAAGCGGCTAAATGTAAAAGTAAGACAAATTTGAAAACCAACTAAAGGAGGACAAATATTTATTTAAAGTATTTTTTAACACAAGAACAGCAACAGGAATGTATAATATACCGTTGGAAAGCTAACGATTTTAGAAAAAATATTATCTTATATATAAAGGTGTTAAAGTCAATTTGTTAAAGTGACAAATATAGCAAAAATTATTAATGACCAACTAAAGGAGAAAACTGAAAAAAATATTGTTTAATGCAATTTTATTTATTTTTTAACATAAAAACAGTAATATACATGTATATTGATGTATACATGTAACAGTATATTGTTGGAAAGCTAAAGAGTTTAGAAAAAATATTATCTATTACACAAGCTTGTAAAAGAGTGATGAAATGCCGAGAAAACTGACTGATTATTTTAGATAACAATATAATCGATTTTTTAATAAAACACATGTTTCTAATAAAATCCAATAAAAATAATTCTTTAACAATTTATTTACGTTTCTAAATTTATTAGAAAATTCTTTAATTGATATAAATAATGGAAGTAAGTGAAAGTCGCGTGTTTGATTCGTACATTTTAGTCGGTTAAATCAAAAGTATTTTCACCATAAAATGAGTTATTCTTTATTAAAATCAATATTTATAAATAATTAAGTAATTTGAAAGTTTCATGGATAATCTATGTGGGACGAACTTTAGAAAACTAACAGAAAAAGTCCATTCCCAAATGTAATCAAATTTGAGTCTGTTAATTTAAATGTGTATCTTCGATGTTATGTGTAAAAAGATGTATCTCAAAAACAAAAAAAACTTTATATTTTACCAATTTTACACAGTATATTTTGGTGGGGGTTCTTCTTATTAAATGTAAGGAAGGTGCAAGGCCCGATTTCTTGTCGTTTTTATTCATTCTATCATTGCTATTTGAGCGATGCTTCCTTGGAAGTCTTTTTGACCTATCCAGGTTTAAATTAGGTTGGGATCATTAACTCGTACCTGAAAACACACAGACTGGGGACCACATATATGACTGCATAAAACTTATTATTTACTCAGTTAACATAATTAACTTAATAATTATCAACAAACACGGTGTAATTAAAAACTTATTTTATTACAATTGGATGAATAGTAAAATCTTATGTGAATTTGTCACTTACTCTATTTAATTAGGAGGTCCTAATCTCTTTGTCATCCAGTTGAAGCCTTCAGCCTCCTGGGTATGATTGAGTTACCAGCTACAAAACTTAATCTTAGACTGTGTTCCTTGAATATTCCAGCCACCTAACTTGATTATCTGTTTCCGATTTTTCCCAAGTCGGTGGTGATTTTACTTTCTAATCCTCTATTATTAAGTCTTTTTTTTTTTCTTACTGGTTTTGGGGGTTTGGAATTAATTGGTTTTTCTGTTCGGGTTTGCTAGATTTGCGATTTCAAATAAGAAAAGTTCTATTTAAAAGATTCTTCTCTCTTATTCAATTAAAATTGAGAATTAAAGGTACTTAATTATATTGCCTAAATATCAGTCAATATAAATTAAATTAAACTTTTAGAAGATAATTATAATCATAGAATCAAACTAATAATCGCCCAACGGATGAACAATAACACTATTAACCTTTCTCATTCATACATTTTACATTATCGTTATATTCGGTAAAATACATAATTTTGAAAATCTACTGAAAACAGTGTTAAATATCTTTAAAAATCTAGTACACGTGTCTATTACTGTTGCTATGTTCAAAATAAAAAAAATTCATTAAAAAAATATTTTTCCAGTTTTCTCCTTGAGTTAGATATTGAAGTTGTTCAACTCTACAGGAAAAAAAAAACGTAAAATATCGGTATTTAAGCCGTGTAAGACCATTTTAATCAGAATGAAAACTATATGATATTAAAGCCCATTAAAGTTTACATCAATATAGCGAGTCTAATCAAAATCGTCTGAACCCTTTTTGAGAAAATCATAAAAAGGTGCAATATGCATGGTATAAAGTGGCTCTTCTGGTTAGCCGATTTTGATGAAGAATTTTTAGTAACATCTCTACTAGCAATGTTAGAATTAGAAAGAGATAATTCATGATATAGACCTACATGAAATTTATTTTATTTAAAAAAATTAACTGAGTGAACATTAAAATTTAACAATGCTCTCAGTATCAAGACTTTGGAACCCTCAATCAGTCTTATCATAAGGATTTGATTACATTTTTTTCTTTAATTGAGTAATTAATCTTTAATTGACTTAAATAGTTTTATATTGAAATTCTTTTACTCATAACAGAAGAAATAATAAAATTCTAGGTAATTTGCATTAAAGCATAATTAAAATCGGATATAAATTAATGAAATCGTATAATCTCACATTTCCATTGCATAATATAATGTTTATTACATCAATCTAGTCTTATTTTAAGTCAATTTGCACTGAAAGTCACACCAAAGGCCATCTTAGCGTGTGGACCGCCAGCCTCAACGTGGTTTCACTGGGTGTTTGGTCTTCTATCAGTCATTAGTAAGAGTTTCCAAACCGCAAGAAATGTATTTTCGTTATTTTTAAGATATAACAGACTATTTAAAACTAATCATATGTTCGATAAACCAGGAAATCAGTCGCAATTGGTCACTCATCAAATCAATTACTTGTTTAGTAAAAGTTTAAGGACCGCAAGAAATGCAATTTTTTAATAAGTATGGTAGAAAGAAATTTTCAAAAATATTTCTAGATATATGTTCGATGAAGTAGTCAACCATGCATTTGGCTCCTGGACTAATTGGAGGTATAGGGACAGATTATTCATCTAATTGTTCAACGATCATTAACCGACTTGTGTCATCGACTAAAATAGTCAGATAAATAACTGAACAAAAAACAATTATACCCCGAAATCAAAAGATGTACTATTGAACTTATGATTGCCGTATCACGGCTTAATTAAATAATTTGCGTAGCAGCGATATGTCATAAGCTTTTGAATGACACAAAAATTTCCTTTCTTTCGGTTTTAATTCATAACTGGAGATATGATAATAAAAAAAAAATTGAAGCTTATATAAAATATAATATAAATACCAAGGTTTGATTAAACAAAAAAAAAAGTTATTTGTATACATTGATTAGACGTAGAATGATCAAATGTTATGGCCTTTTTAAATAAAAGTAACTTGCTGAAAACTTTATTTTTACCTAAAGGTACAATATATAGTACGATAAAATATATAGCTACATGTTCTTATGATAATTTAATGAGAAATATAGTTAGAAAGACTTGCTGTGAACTCTTATTAGAGGATGATGAGGTTTCAGTTAGATTGATTAATTAAAAATATTGTTATAATTGTCAGAAATCTTATTCTTAAACTTTTCAATTATTAGTATACCAGGAGAATTCATTATAGGAAGCGGTAAAATTTCTGAAGCATTTTCATCTTTTATTCTATTCTCAGAAATGGAAAATAATCATAATACCTACTTTTTCGGAAGGAATTCATTGAATATGAATTGGGGATGGAAAAAAGTGTACAAAGGGTTATTATTGTCAGGAGATTAAAGGGCGGGGAGTACCTTTGTGAAAATAAGTTCGATTCTCTTTGATTAACATTCTATCGCTTCTTCAGAAAGACGGGTTAGTCCTTTTTCTCTTATTCTATACTAATTAACCAGTTAGTGTTATTTTAATTAACTCTTCTTCCTTTCCTTTCGATAGTGGTCAGAAACTAGCATCAGAATAGCCTAAACGATTATTGAATCTTTTTTATGACTAATATATTATAATAAAATGAATCAATCGCAAGAACACACATTGATAATAAACAATTAAATGGTTCCTTCTAATTATTTATTACTTATACAGTACTTTATCAATAAACCATGGAGTCATTATTGATCAGAGCCTATCCTGGAGTACCCATATTTATCAAATCACTCGAAAATCCATCGCTATCCTAAAACAATTTCTAAGATTTCACAATTCTATCCTACATAAAACCCGTATGCAACTTATCTCTTTGCTCATTTTTCCTCAGTTTGACTACGGTTGCTTCGTATATGGCGAGCTGTCTGAGAAATTTTATATGAGAATCAAAAGACTTATGAATTGTTTCATTAGATTCAAATATGGTATCCCCAGGCGCTGCCATGCCAGAGTTGAATTGGCCATATCTGTCGTTCAGTCGGTAGATTTTCCGTCGAATTAAAAAAAAAACAAAAACTTCCTTACATTCTTGATATGCATACCACTTCTGTCCATTCAGTAAACACTACATTCCAACCCATAAACTTGTATATACCTTTTCACAGATCCGTTTCCTTCCAAAAATTCTGTCATTCGTGCTACCATATTTTGGAATTCCTTGCCTATTTCATTCGTAAAGCTATAGCATTATCTACTGTTAAACATTTACTAATTCTTCATCTCCTAAAGTATCAATATTCCAAACATATGTAATATTTAAAATCTATAGATAATGACTATTCATTGTAATAAAATCCGTCTTTTTATTGTTAAACTGAAGCCTTAAACAACCAGACCATTATCATGTGTATTGCACTTTTATTGCTATTCTTAGGGGGCTACTCGTCCCAGAATAAAATTACTTTTCATTTCATTTCATATCAAGTTTACTAACGTATCATCTGGTATATCTTTGTTTTTATTGCTTATTATATATCATCATACTGTTTCTTCTTATCGAGATGGCCAAATCTTCCAGCGTTCCAACGTGGGTTGCCTTTTACATCAGGCAGGGCTGAGCTCGAGAGGTCGCGGTCCATCCAATCTCCGTCCTGAAGTGTAGATCAAACTTATATGTAAATACTCCGAAAATAACTTGATAGTAAAAAATTTCAATAATTTGGATTTCCGTTTTTGTCAGATCATTATCGAATTTTATTTATTAATCTCTATCTACTCTTTAGGGTGATTAGCGGATCATGATTGACGATGTTATATAGAATTCAACAAATAGATGTCTCTTAAAATCTCCGACATATTAGTTAGTAAATTAATTACTAATATCACTAAAACGCAGTTATTATTAAGAAAGAGAAAAATCGAAAATTTCAGCAGCTATATTAACAGTTATATACTAATATAATTATTTGGAAATAATAAACCATTGTGTAATAATTTAGAATATGTAAACATTAAATAAGTATAAATTATTTTTTAAACACAGAAAGGATTAAATAGAAATATTTAAAATCGCTGCGAACTTACCTTACAACCCAATACTATCTCTCCATTTTCACTTTTCTTGTGTGAGATTTTTCAAGGAGCTATATCCTATTTTACCTATATTACTTTTTTATAGATAATTGTTCATTTTGTTGACCACTTGTTTAAAATGACTTACTTGACTCCCTCATTCTTCAGCTGTAGTAATATTTGCAGTTTTAGCCCCTGGTTCATTCTGCCTATCCCTCTTTGCTTCATTGTCAGCGACTTTATTACTAGAGCCACCGCAATGTGATGGAACTCATGGAAGCCCAACTTTTATATTTGAAGATTCATACGATGGCAAAATGCAATTTTGTTTTCCTTGCAAGAGAATTATTTTATGATGTGTCCTTAATTGCTTTTAATGAACTTGACGAGCTCGTCACTAATAGTGTCCACTTTGCATCCAAGTTTTAATTAGCTCCAAGGCTTGGTATATTGCAAACAGTTATCCAGTAAATATGCTTTTCATTCTGGTCAAACTTAATCTGAAACTAATTGTTTCATTTACCACAGCACAGCCAACATCATTTATTGTTGAGGCATTCCTATATAGTTTAGAAAATAATTATATTTTTATCCTAATTCTAAAAAAGATCTGGTGCGGGCAACACACGACTTTCAATTAACTCGACTGTTAAAACCAATTTAAGAGCTATTAAATAAACTTAAATTTAAAACCTTGTAATCCAAAATTCTTAACGCTCCTTACTTCGTCACGAATAAGCTCATCCATAAAGACCTTAATATTCCTTATGTTAGTTGATTTGGCCCGAACCAGGTACCTATTCTTCCATGACAAACTCCACTCCCAGTAGAACCCACTAGTTTCAATTCTAGCTTAATCTTTCATTCCTGACAATCCTCCGAGGCTTCTGAAAAGTAGATGTCTCGAGACCTTCTAGTTTAGATTATGTGTTGGAGTGCTGCCAATTGGCAGATTCTCTTTATGTGTTTTATCTAACAACTAAGTTACTAGATGTATTAAACAATACAGTCGTAAATAAATAAATAAAAAAAATTGAAGGTAATTTGAACAAAACGTTCATTTAGTTTCATTTGAAACATATGGTTTAGAGTAAATAATATAACAATATCAACTTGTTACGTATAATTATTATTAATAACATTCGGCCTGCCAACTCTTCGCTTGCTATGAAGTTCCTCGACCAGTGTCTTCTTGGGAATCTCATCTTCCTTCATCCTCGCCAAGTGACCTGCCCATTGGAGTCTCCCTATCTTAATCCATTTAATTATAACTTGATCGCCATACAACCTTGAGATTTCCTGGTTCTTCCTCCTTCTCCAGGTATCTCCCTCTTGGTAGAGGCCAAAAATTCTTCTTAATATTTTCCTCTCAAACACGTGAAGCATGTTCTCACTGGCTTTAGTGAAAGCCCAGGTTTCTGATCCATAAATAAGAACCGAGCGAACCACAGTCCCATATAAGCCAACCTTAGTTTTGTTTGAGAGATCCCGCCTTTTAAAGTATTTTGCAAGCCCAAAATAGCTCCGATTGGCCGCAGCAATTCTTCGTTTGGAGTGGCAAATTTAAGACTCCCATTGTAGCATCTTCCGATTCGCATATTAGGGTGTATCAAATTTTAAAAATATCGTTCTAATCAAGAAGTTTATTATTTTCAATTGATCATAAAATAATCATAAAAAAGGTGCAAACGTGCTTATCTTCCTGAAGTTGTTTTAATAAGTAGTTCGTTTTGGGAACGATTTGTATAATTACTACGCAGAAGCACCTGAGGAGAAGCTTATCAGAGGAAATGAAATCCGCTGTTTAATCTAATTATTCTCATCAGATTCAGGATATTTCTTAGAAGGTCAAATCTGATGAGAATATTTTGAAATCAGTTTTCATACCGCAGTTATTTCATCTTCCTTATGTATATAAAGTTATAAACCTCTTACTGTATATAAAGTTAATATAATGAATATCTTAACTCTCTTGACTCTAAAAATAGATATTTGGAAATATTAATAAAACATTACTTTGCATGAAAACATTTATACATAAGAAGAAAAATCATGATGATCCTACTGTAAATATTTAAATCGTAGTAAAGTGGAATCAAAAAGAATATTTTGATCATATAAGTTTAGAAATGTTTTATATTATATATATATATATATATATATATATATATATATATATATATATAGTTAAAGATCTTCAACGCACACAAGACTTTTTAAAAAGATTTATTATGGATGACAAACATATACACGGTAAAATAATACTATGGATCTAAACTAACATAATTAGTGGCTAACAATGATTAAGTGAGTGAGCTCGAGCTGATTGGTCACCGAGGTTTAAAATAGGAGAAGCCATGAGATGATTCATAGTTCTAAGAAGAAGCTATGTCTGCTACCTATAACTATATAATATATATATATAGTTTCATTTTAAATATTATTACAAGATGTAATATTGGGTTGTAAAATAAATTTCTAGGTATTTTTACCGGCGATTTCTATATAAACTTCAGGTACTTCAGTACTCTTATTAATAAATTATTTATGACCTATTTTGACCTATTACATGTCACCATCTTTCAACCATTTACGGACTGTGCTTTCTCTTAAGGCATCATAACCCATATACTCTGCAATCTTTGATATCGGTATGTTTAGCGGATATTTCTTTTCGGGATATAAAAAATAATTAGATGTCGGAAATGAATTTTTTCTCTTATATTTTGAGCAAGCAAAAGTTAAAGATAAGAAACAACAGTTAAAAGAGATGCATAAAAGAACTTTATTATTATATTTTAGAATATCTGAACATTATTGACCAAGCAAACATGATTTTATATTGAAAAAAATTACTAACTTATTTTACAATCCGATGATAATAACTTCGTATTTCAGGTAAAAGTTAACGTTAAAGTTACATAATATAAAAAAATCTGGTGCGGGCAACACACGACTTTCACTTACCTCCATTTTAAAAATTAATGAAAGAATTTTCAAATACAGTTAAAGATAAAAAATACGTGAAACTATTAAGGAATTAATTAAATTAAATTTCTATAAAAACATGTGTTTCATTAAAAAAACTATTTTATTATTATTTAAAATAATCAGTTAGTTTTATCTTCTTTTCATCACTCTCCATTAACTTTTAAAAGCTTGTATATTAGATGATATTGTTTCTAAAATCTTTAGCTTTCCAACGGTATATCATACATGTATATTACTGCTCTTATGTTCAAAAACGAAAAATTGCATTACAAAAATATTTTTTCTGTTTTCTCCTTTAGTTGAGTATCGAATTTATTCAATTTATATATTTACCAGTTTTTCATCAGCGTTAACAAGATAATCTAGTTATTATCATTGAATCTACAAAATTAAAGGTACTTTAGGGGAAAACATTTTAAAATATCGGCATTTGAGCCCTGTCAGACCATTTTATCCAAATAAAATCTACATGATATTAAATCCCATTAAATTTTACATCGATTTTAGCGAGTTTAATCAAAATCGTCGGAACCGTTTTTGAGAAAATTGAAAAAAGGTGCAAAATGCATGTTATAAAGTGCCTCTTCTGGTAAGCTCATTTTGATGAAAAACGTTTAGGTCACGTCTCGGCGTATAGTTGTCTTAAATATGAAATTTCAGATTTCATAGGACTTACCGTTTCCGCCCGGGAGTTACCCCCCACAACACACACACACACACACACAGACCTTTTTGGCGGGACTTGGTTATTTGGACTCAGGGGACCCTAAAAAGTGTATTTCCGTTGAAAACTGAAATTCGAAAATTTTCACGATCGCAATACTTCCCCTTACTATATAAGTAAGTGAAAGTAAAAAAAAAAAAAAAAAATGAAGTGTTAAAAAAAAGTTATGTTTGGTCTGACCATCATTACGAAGAGTCATTAGGCCTAGACCAAGAGGTAGCGAGAACTAATGGACTGTATTAGATTGTATGCTGGAGTATCAAAGTTAGGGTAACATAAATTATTTAGTTAACTTCCTTTCTGCTATGTATCGGAATATTGGGAGGTAAAGAAAATATTTTTGATTTGTACAAAATAGAGTAGTTTCCGGCGACAGCAGAAGGCTTCTTAGAAGGCTATACAAAAATAGACCCTCCACTCGTACAGCGGGAATAGCGGAGTACCTGGGGAGTCTGAGCCCGGACGGGAAGATAAGAGGAAGTCAATCACGGAGGTCGGAAGTTGGGGTCAAGCAGTCATGTCCAAAGGTACCTACCCTATATGTAATATTATGTGGTAAATACCTCATATTCTCGATAATAACAATGCCTCAAATTTTTTATGTATAATAATAAGTGCATTTGAAAAATAAAATGTATATTCTAAGTAAATTACTTTATTACCCTATATGCACACGAAACATAGTATTTTATGGCATCCAGCTTGTGGGACGAATTTATCAATTCTTTATTAGTATCGAAATTATAGTTATTATAAAGTCAATGTTATAAGTGGCATTAGGGTAATATTTGTCATATGTATTATATAGGAATCTGATTTTAATACTTCATTAATTTATAATTAATTGTTAGCATCTTGTGCGCCTCCCTACTGTTTTAAGGTCTTGAAAGTGGTTAGTTTTTTAAAGTGGTTTTATGAAAGTTGTTAGATGTTTGTTATATATACCTTTTGTTCGTGTAAGCGTTTAAACCACCCTTAAAGGTTTTTGAGATTAGCCAGGTTTTGTTTTTATTATTTCGCACACGATTTTTTACTATGGCTTCCAGAGTAGATGAGCTACCAAAGCCAAAATGTTCAGAAGTATCTGATCTGGGTTGACCGGAGAGTCAGTGATCCGTGCTAGAATACAACTAAGCTACAGACCAAATTAAGAGGGAAGAAGCTAAACTTTAAAGAAGAAGAAGATATTTTTTTTAAACGTTTCGAAAATTCAATAATGAATATTCTTGAAAGATTCGATAATTGGGTAAATAATGGATTTGATCATCTGGAGGAGAATATTGGTGGCATTGAAAATAAGAAAGATCCTTTTGAAGATAAAATAGAAGTGAACACCGATGAAAGACTCCCAGAAGAGATTAAAAAGAAAAATAATTTCATAAATGAGGAACTGCAACCTGAAGAGACCCCCACTCAAACCTCAAATAAACATGCCGATTCCGGAGAAACACCCTTCACTGAGGATAAAAGCAAAATCTGACTATCAAGAAATAATATCCTGGAGAATGAAAAGAAGAAAATAAAAACGAAGAAGGTACAAACCCAAAAATGGAAGATAAACTCCATTCTCAAATGACTCCGCCGTGCTCAGAATGAAGAACCAATGAAAAAAAATGAAGAAGTTAATAACTCGAAAATTATAGATAAACTCCACTCTCAAATGACTCCCGCTGCACAGAATGAAGAACCAATGAAAAAAAAATGAAGAAGTTAATAACTCGAAATTATAGATAAACTCCACTCTCAAATGATTCCCGCTGCTCAGAATGAAGAACCAATGAAAAAAAATGAAGAAGTTAATAACTCGAAAATTATAGATAAACTCCATCTCAAATGACTCCCGCTGCTGAGAATGAAGATAAAATATATTGTGAAAAAACGGAAGAATCCAGAATCGAATGCAGTACCTCATATTAATACAAATGAACAATTTGAAATAACATTGATTCCTCCCGAAAATCCTACTAATTTCGAAGAAGAAGAGGTCCCTAACCAAAAAACATTCCACAGTCAATTTTTACCTCTGAAATCCCTTGTTCTACTCCGAAGTCAAGAATACAAATCTAAACTGTTCAATTTAAAATTAAATACATTTTCGATTCCACTTGCTCCTAACAACACAGTACTTGATGTTTATAGAAAGGTGCCGGTTAAAGAAATAATAATTGTTATTTTGATATATGTAGGTTATAAAGGTTATATAATCTTAGACCATGTTAGAAAAGGCCTCATACCATATTATTTTGGCTTACGACAGTCCTTATCCGTTTCCAGAGGATAAAAAGGGGTAATTAGCGTTCCCCCGTATGACGAGCTAACTTGTTAGCCTAAGCCATGCTCAGGTTAAATCATACTGGAAAAACTTGTAAATATATTGTACATACCATGTAAATATTAGGATTAGGTCATTTGTATGTTAAGATTAGGATTTAAAATAATCTTGTATTGATATTTTTTATGTAAAAGGAATGGGTCTCAGGTATAATTACCGTGTTTAATTACCTTTTAATTATTAAATTGAATCACCCTTTAATTGGAGTAGATATCAGTCCTCCTTATCATTCTAAGATGATACATGTATTTTTAACTTCCAATAGATTTTTAAAAGGAAGAACCCTGAATGTGGAGTAGCCGTAGGCCTCCTCATATCCCGAAGGCGGGAATGATATTTGTTGTTTCTTGACGGTAGTGTTTTTATGTAATTTTTGTGGTTAAAAGGTCATCAGAAAGTTAAGCTATTTTTATTATTATTTTCTAGTTAAAATCTGAGATTCATTCCACTTCTTAAGACTACCCTGATTGTGACGCTAAAATCTCTTCTATATTCATACATTCATTTAACACTGTTATAGCTTTATATTATAAGTATAATTTAAAAAATGATGAGAATACTGAGGATGTGTTATTAGTGTAATATGACTATTTGAAAGAAAAGAGGTTTAACAGGTACCTTAGAGACCTAATAGTAGATTCATGTTGGTTTTAATAATTTGCCACATGATAAGAAAATATCCAATGAATATTATATGTTGTATTTGTTACTATTATATTATGTATTATGCATTACGTTAATCAACTGATTATCTGAAAGGAAAAAAAGAAAATTAATTTCATAAGCACAGCATTTCATGTAAAATATAATAATTTTAGCGTTATGATATTTTTGTGATGGAAGAAGATCATGTATATTAAACTCTAAAGGACTTTGTAACTGCCAAAGTAGATTCAGTGAAAAGTATTGAATACGAACAGTAAATAAATACTTTTATAAGAAAAACTGTATTAAAAAAAAGTTCTATTATTATATTTAAATGTTTGTTTATTCTTAGAGGTCATGTTTTATTTAATTCTGACTTAAGATGATGTACAGTATTATAACTAGTTTAATTCTTGTAATTTTATGTTTTGATAATTAAAGAAAAATCAAAACCGTTCGGTTTTTAATTTTTCTTTCCTCGCAGGTTAGGTGAATGCTATGTATCGAGAATATTGGAGGTGAAGAAATATTTTTGATTTGTACAAAATAGAGTAGTTTCCGGACGACAAGCAGGAAGGCTTCTTAGAAGGGCTATACAAAAAATAGACCCCTCCACTCGTACAGCGGGGATAGCGGAGTACCTGGGGAGTCTGAGCCCGGACGGCAAGATAAGAGGAAGTCAAGCACGGAGGTCGGAAGTTGGGGGTCAAGCAGTCATGTCCAAAGTACCTACCTATATGTAATATTATGTGGTAAATACCTCAGTATTCTCGATAATAACAATGCCTCAAATGTTTTTATGTATAATAATAAGTGCTATTTGAAAATAAAATGTATATTCTAAGTAAATTACTTTATTACCCTATATGCCACGAAACTTAGTATTTCTAAAATCAGTATGACGAATGATCAATATTGACCGACACACAGATATAGTTTAATTGACCACATGCTTCTTCTTCTTCTTCGTTCTTCCCTCAAATGGCGATGTCCGAGAGTAAAACTGTAAACTCAAAGGTCCTCTTGAGGTCCTCCAGATCACCATAGAGCTTAGTCACCAACTCTAGATGTCTTCTAGCTGAGGGCACGTCTGCAGGATGTGCTCTGCGGTCTGGTCACCAGTTCTACATCCGCAGCGGGAGCTTTCCCCGATGCCAAACTTTTTATAGAGGTGTGCCCTCATCATGTTATGGCCAGTTCTGAGCCTGAAGAGCACAACTTGTTACTTTCTACTCATTTTGTAGTAGGCGTCTTCTGGTCGCGATTCGGGTGCAGGTCATTCCATTTAGCGTTCACTGCAGCCCTATTTATTGATATCGCCTCCAGAGGGTCTGGGTGCAGTTTGGTTGTGGTAGTGCTGCACCTTCCTTTGCAAGATGGTCGGCTACTTCATTTCCGTACAGACCGCAGTGCCCTGGTATCCATTGCAGTACCACTTCACTATACTGCAATTGTAGATTTTCAATTTCTTCTACAAGAGTGTGAAGTCCTAGTTTTTCTTTTTGACTTCAGGGCATGTAGTACAGATGCTGCGTCTGACAGAAAGACTATTTTTGAGTCTGCGTTTCTGTTGAGCCGTCTCAGTATTTTGCTGCCCTCCAAGATCGCCTGTTCTTCAGCTTTGAAAATCTTAAGCCTGTTGGAATGGCTTTGTCTAGGGTGTTTCGGCTCGGAAATTCTATATGGACGCCAGCTCCACCATTCGCAATAGCACCCGTAGCTGATCCATCAGTATACACTCGGGTCCATGAGGGGAGAAGGGTATCTTTCGTTGGGCATTTTCACTGATAAGGATTTCATTAGCTGAAGCTCGAGAGGCTCCTTTCGCTTGATTCCTGGAACTGTGAGGTGTATTTGGGGTTGAAGAAGGGAATTCCATGGAGGTGAGTTACTTACTATTCTGGTTTGTTCATTTTGCAGAGAGGTTTAAATTGTGTTCTGAAATTAGGCTATTTATTTTGTGAAGTGGGCTGGTACGTTTGAGTCTGTTTGCATTTCTTTCTGTAGTCCTTTTTTGTAACGGATGACTTGGAATGCTTCTAGCTTTTGTCTGCAGATTTAAGAGCTTGACATCTCTTCTGTTTTCCATGGATAGCATTCCACAAGTTGTCTCCATTTTGTTAATTGGAGTGGATTTAATTGCTCCAGTTATCAACCTGAGTCCCTGGTTCTGTGCTATGTTAATTTTGTTAAAGTTGGATTGCGCTGCAGTTCCCCAGCTGCTGATTCCATACTCGATTACAGGCCGGACGTACCCAGTGTAGAGAGATTTGAGAGTCTGGTGATCCGCTCCCCAATTCGAGCCTGCTATCTTTTTCATAAGGGCTGTTCTCTTACTTGCCTTGACGATGCTTTTTTCTATTTGTTTTTTCCACGTGAGTCGCGGGTCTAAAACAATTCTAGGTAGGTTGGACTATCTTCTTTACTAATCTTGTTTACGTTTACTTTTAGGTTTAAGTCTGCTTGGATGTTCGGAGAGAGACTGAAGATAGTATATTTAGTTTTAGATATATTTATTTTCATAGCCCACTTCTCTGTCCATTCATGAATAGCATTCAGGGCTGTTTGGATCCTGTATTTCGCTACGAGTATAGATGTGGCATGGCTCCAGAAGGCTAAGTCATCTGCATATAGTGAAGCTTTCACATTTCTTGGAAGTTCTTCTATAATATCATTTATATAAATGAGAAATAATGTTGGTGAGAGAACTCCGCCTTGAGGTACTCCGTTTTCTATAGTTCTTTGTCTGCTTCTTTGCGTACCTAAGCAAGTTCGGCCTTTCTGTTCCTCAAGTAGTTATTTAGCCATGTGAGAGCTCTGCCTCCTATCCCCATCTTGACCACATGCTTGATTTTAACTAATCCTTGACAGAGCGCGTGTATTTCTTAACCTTTTAACAAAAACATATTTTATGAAACATCCTAATGAATGTTTATGAATAAAATGTGCTATTTAATATAAATGTGAAAACATGGGTCGATACACCTGAATTTAAATATTTATTTATTTAAATAGTAACGATAAAATTTAATTGAATACACATTGAATTGAATACTAATTTTGAACACAACTTTTAATATCAATATTAAGACCTTAAAATATAATACTTTCGATTATAAATAAATACACTTATACTTTATACATGTTTACTTGTATAATGAACTAATTGGAAATTTGCAACATTGCAGCACGGTGGAAAATTAAACTGTTTGTACTAACCATCATTATGAAGAATGATTAGGCCTAGACCAAGAGGTAGCTAGAACTAGTGGACTGTATTAGATGAATGAGTGAAAACTGATGTAAATAAATATGGTATTAGAAACAAGGAAACAGGTCATGGATTGCACTTAGGATGCAAAATTACATCTTGGTATATTAGTGTTCTTGGTACAACCCTCTACTTTCCCCGCATTATCGTCCAGCCAAAGGCGACATTTTCTTCCTCTAAGCCATCCTTATAGCAACGTATTCAGCATAAAGAAGAAAATGTTGTGGATTGTGCTCGCTTCTGCTATACTTTTTGTTTCTCTTCTTACCATATGTTTTTATATTACAAAAAAAAATGGTCGCTTGCGGCACGTTGACTTGAATCGAGCGTACATGCAACGCGAACAGTGTATTTAGATTTTTTTTTTGCAAACCTTATCCTGTTGTATAATATCAGGGAATATCCTTTGTTGCATTAAAAATACAGGTCGGCCTTTTTCATCATGAAGCGTTGTATTATATTTTTAATATTTTACCAAGCTTTGAATTTCTATTTAAGTTTCCTGAACTAAAAGGTATTTTTTAAAATGGAAAGGTAAGAATTCTAAACTTTTTTTGTCATATTTTGTGGGAAGGTTGTTACTCACTGTTTATGTCAAGTCACTCTTTAGTTAGTTCTATTTAACAATATATTTTGATTATTAGTTGTCTTAAAGGGCAATACAATTGTATAATTAAATATGTTCAACACGTTTGACAAATATTCATCAATAACATAGGGAACATTATTTACGAAATTTATGGGATCACTTGTAGCTGGGTGGCTAGCGTAACAGCCTCCCATGCTAAAGATCACGGGTTCAAACCCGCAGGTGGTCCTAGGATTTTTTAATGGGGGTAAAAAATCCTTAGTCGGAGGGGACGTTAAAAGGTGGTCCCGAGCCTGTGCGATGTCAGGTACTCGTTAAAGATCCCTATTCTAATAAAACCTGGATAGGCAAAATTTAGGACTCCCACTGTAGCATCGTCCGATTAGCCATAGTAGCATAAAGTGACGTTAAATAAATAAATAAAAATTTACGAAATTTATTTTCTGATTATATTGACATAAATGGTAATATAAAAAGTTAAAATCCAAATAAGTATATCAAAAGTAATTAAACTGTAAGGTATTAAATAGGCTTCAATCTGTTAGTTAGAAGTACCTACCACGATTTCGATTTTTTTTTTTAATGAGTAAATAAGAAAGTATGAATTATATTAATAAAATTAGTTCCCCTGTAAGACTGATCATACTTTAGAGAAGGATGTGTGTATATTATTAGTAATGTTTTTATATTATAAGTAATTATGTTATTGCATTTTCTTTGCTATAGAAGTTTTGTATATGGCTTTTAATTAAGCTATCTGTAACACCCAATCACCATGTTTATATGTTATTTAACTTTCACTTACCTATATGTGGAATATAAATTAAGGAAAAGTATTGCAATTGTAAAAATTTGAGACTTATAGTTTTCAACGGAAATACACGTTTCAGGATCCTCTGACTCGAAATAACCAAGTGGCGCAAAACGGTCAGTGTGTCTGTGAGTGTGTCCATGTGTGGTGTCTGCGCAAAACCAATAAGTCAATTATAAATATTTTTTATGCAATTTTTAAGCTTTTAACTTAAAAACAGCATAATGTCCATATAGATGTATAATATAACGTTGGAAAGCAAATGATTTTAGAAAAATATTATCTTATACACAAAGTTGTAAATGTTTTCGCAGTGATGAAAAGCCGATAAAACTTACTGATTGTCGTAGATAATTATATAATATATTATTTAATAAAACACTTGTTTCAATTGAAACTTAATGTAGTTAATTAATTAACATTTTATTTTCATCTGTAAATACATTTTAAAATTCTTAAATTAATTTTATCAACTGAGATAAGTGAAAGTAGAGTGTTACGCGCACCAGATTTTTTATTTTGGAACTTACTTTAGAATAAAGCTTCGCAAAGATAAAAAGCATTTACTATGCTATGAAATTCCGATTTCTTGACTTTCAAACAAGAATTTGGATTGGTAGTTTCCAACTAATTTAACTTCGTAGATTAGGCGGTTCATATGGGATTAACTCATGTTGCAGGTGAGTAGGGTTTTCTTTCTGTCTACAGTGTAGTCCCGGTTGTCTATAAGCAAAAGCAAACTCTATAATGTTTTCATTAAATATGTTTTTTCCCCGAGAATGTTCCGAATGCGTTTTTACATATATTTCGTGGATATTCTTAGGTATTAACTGAAATTAGCAAGTTTAAGTGGTTTCAGATATTTAATTACGGAATTTAAGTATTTAATTGAACTTTTTAACAGCTCGTATCATAAAAATCTGGTGCGGACAACACACAACTTTCACTTACCTCCATTTTTAAAATCAATGAAAGAATTTTCAGATACAGTTAGAGATAAAAATACGTGAAACTATTAAGGAATTAATTAAATTGAATATTTAATTGAGATAATATTTTTTTCTAAAATCTTTAGCTTTTCAACGGTGTATTATACATGTATATTACTGCTGTTATGTTCAAAAACGAAAAATTGCATTAAAAAATATTTTTTCTGTTTTCTCCTTGAGTTGGGTATCGAATTGATTAAATTTATATATTTACCTGTTTTTCATCAGCATAAACAAGATAATATAGTTATTTTTATTGAATCTACAAAATATCGGCATTTAAGCCCTGTCAGACCATTTTAATCAGAATAAAACCTACATGATATTAAAGCTCATTAAATTTTACATCGATATAGCGAGTTTAATCAAAATCGTCGGAACCGTTTTCGAGAAAATCGAAGAAAGGTGCAAAATGCATGGTATAAAGTGCCTCTTCTGGTAAACTCATCCTGATGAAAAAAGTTCTGTAACGTCTCGGGCGTATAGTTGTCTTATATATGAAATTTCAGTTTCATAGGACATACAGTTTCCGCCCGGGAGTTACCACACACACACACACACACACACACACACACACACACACACACACAGACCTTTTTGCGGGACTTGGTTGTCTGGACTCAGGGGACCCTAAAACGAGTATTTCCGTTGAAAACTGGAATTCGAAAATTTTCACGATCGCAATACTTCCCCTTACTATATATAGTAAGTGAAAGTAAAAAAGGGTAATTTTTGTTTGGGCACTAAATGACTCGTTGAAATGGACTTCTTTTGGCTGTTGCTCTGATAGAAAATTTTGATGACAGTTCCCTTCAGACTTTTAGAGAAAAATATTAATTTCTATACTTTCTATTAGTATATCTATTAATATTAATTTCTATACTTTCTATTAGTATATCTATTAATACTAATTTCTAATAAAATTTCTGGCTAGGACCTACCGTTTAGTAGATACTGGTTTGAATGTGAAAATTTAGCTACGTCTAGATGTACATAGATGATTCAAAATATATTTTGTTAATATATTGTTTCTTTCTTTCTTCACTTTTTATACTTCCTCAATCTATCCTTCCGTCCCCAAACCTTATTTTCCCTTGGCTGAAAAAAACAGTAAATTATCGATACACATATCCATAATTAGTTGTTTTTCCACGTCAGTAAGAAATACTAAATTCGCTATTTTCTTATATGGTTTCATAAAAATGAACACTTCGATGGGATAATCATCATACCGACATATTTAATAAGACTCATATTTTAAACTTTTTTAAAAATAACTTTTATTACGGCCCTAATCACATCAATAAATATTTAATTTTCTCAACGCCTCTTCCTAGAAGTAAATTAAAAAAATAAAAAATAAATTAAACATGTGTTTGTTAAAATGTCTTGATATGTTTCAAATTCATATTAAGATTTTCATGTTTTGTTCTTGTTTTTTTCACAGTACTTTCGTTATTTTCACAATAAATGCATTCCTTATATTGGACGAGGGATTTGAAATTTTCGATTAACTTGATATTAGACTGTTACGATTTAATGCTTTCTCTGTACATTTTCCAATCAACATAATCTTGCAACATGCAGACCTTTATATGCCAACAGTACAAGAATATTTATTTATTTTTGTTTAGATCATTTTTACATACAATAAATAATACAAATATATCCAATGTACTACATAAGTAGGTACAGTAATAGGATACAGGTTAGGATCAATGCCCGTCTGCCGGCGAGGTGCCAATAACTAATAGCAATAAATATAAGAAATTAAATTATAGAAAATAATATAATGCACAATAATAGAAATAACACTGTGTAAATATATAATACAACAATACTATTATAATGAGACAAATACAAGTAAGAAACTAAAAGTACAATATATTATAAAAATATTCATATTTAACATCATTTTTTTGTTTTTGTTTTTATAAATTAAAAATTATTTGATGCATTTTTTTTTTAATGGCTTCAATATTTAAAAAATTCAAATTATATAATTTATTTTGGCCAAACTTGATGAGCTGACCAAATTAAATTGTATGGAAATCCTACCCTTTCTGCTGTTCCATTTTTTTAGAACCGACCAGAATCACTGCGAAAGTTTAGACCTTATAATTTCTCGGGGTTCCAATTTCTCTGGGGTTATTTTCCCAACGATGAGCTAGGCCACGCACCTTTGTCAAGGGTATGACCACGATTTCTTTATTTATTTATTTATTTTTATTTATTTTTTATTTCAAAAGAATATTTTTATTTTTCTCCAAAGACTCTTTTGTATATTTTTATTATCATCCACTACTTTATATTAATTTTCAATTTTCTTTCTATTATGTCTTTAGCGTCTTCCTCTCATACTCTATTTGTTTTTTCACCTCCTTTCCTGTATGGCTAATGTTTTAACCTCCTGCCATGTTAACGCCCAGTCCCTACCTGCTCACTTCGACGAATTCCTTCAGTATTTCTCCCATAACTTTTATCACATTATCGCAGTCTCCGAAACATGGCTGAAGCCCTATATTCCTTCCTCTTCCGTTTCCCTCCCTGACTATTCCTTTATCCGTCATGACCGGATTGGCCGGACTGGTGGCGGTGTAGGACTTTATGTCCACAACAGCCTTAAATCTCGTGTCCTAGATCTCTCATCCCAATCTGATCCTTCTCATATTGAATTCCTTTTCGTTGAAATATCCTGTAACACACAACCCCTCCTTTATGCAGTGGTGTATCGCCCTCCTTTGGTCCCATTTGACCCATCCTTTGAATCAATCCTTTACACATATGTGCCTCTATTCAATAATATCATAATCTGTGGTGATTTTAACACCAACTTCCTTTCCGTATCCAACGATAAACACTACCTAGACAACCTCTTCTTCTCTCTCAACCTATTCATCGTTCCATATGCTCCTACTCACCATACCCATCATTCCGACACTTGGTTGGACCTCCATATAATCGATTCTGCTCACAACCTTCTTTCCGCTTCTCAACTGCCTGTTCCATTCCTATCATCTCACGACCTCATCCAATTGTCATATAATTTCCAAATATCAGCATTCCTTCCCAAAACCTTAACTTTTCGAAACTTAGATTTCCTTACCCGTTAAACTATTGCACCCAATATTGAAGCCTTAAATTGGGATTCAATTTATAACAGTACGTCCATCGATTCAATGGTTCACATTCTCACCTCTAATCTTCAAAGCATCCTCGACATCCATGCTCCACTCAAAACCCGCACCTTCCGTCGTCGCCCCGCTCCTTGGATAAGTCCAGAAATAAAAGACATGCAAAAGAGGCGTGAGGCAGCCCGTAGACGCTTTAGACGTACAAGACTTACAGATGACTATCAAGCGTACAGGGCACTCCGCAATCTGACTCAGGCGACAATAAGACAAGCTAAAACTAACTACTTTCATATAGCCTTCTCCTCTACTCCTGATTCCAAGTCAAAATGGCAGCTCCTCCGCAAACTTTCACTCTGCAAATCCTCTTCCTCACCGGCCTTTCAAGTCTCACCCGATGAATTAAACTCTTACTTTTCATTTTCCTCCTCTGACAATTCTTCACCGTCTTCTTCCAACTTCTCTTCAATCCAATCATTCAACCCACATAATTTTTATTTTTCCGACATTTCACCAACTGACCTTCTTTCATCTGTACTGAAATCTCATACCAACTCCATAGGATTTGATGGAATTCCTGTAAAACTGTTAAAATTATGCCTTCCTGAAATCCTGCCAGTACTTTTATTTATATACAACTTTTCACTCCAAAATTCCGTATTTCCGGCTACTTGGAAAAAAGCATTAGTCCATCCTATTAGTAAAACATCCAACCCTACATCCCCTAAAGACTATCGCCCTATTTCCATCCTCTCGAACCTCTCTAAGCCTTTAGAAAGAATAGTCCAGACACATTTATCAAGTTTCCTTGAAAACTCTAAACTCCTTGATCCTTTCCAATCCGGCTTCCGACCCGGCTTTTCCACACAATCTGCTCTCCTCAAAATCACTAATGACATGGACACACTGCTATGGACGAAACGAAACTGACCGTGCTAATACTTCTGGATTTCTCGAAAGCATTTGACTCCCTGGAACACTCCATCCTTTTCTCCAAACTAAAGTCACTATCCTTTTCCAACAGCACCATCAGGTGGTTTCAATCATTCCTTTCTGACAGAACTCAAGCTGTCACTATTCCTAACCATCCTCTATCTTCCTTTCGAGCCCTCTCGGCAGGTGTGGCCCAGGGTTCAAGCATTTCTCCTCTTCTTTTTAATTGTTATATCAACGACCTTCCCAACTCTATCCATCACTGTTCCCACCACCTATACGCTGACGATTTCCAGATCTATTTGTCCTTCTCTCCTTCCGATTCACTAGTAGCATTTGCTAATATTCAGGAAGACCTGGATGGAATCTGTGCCTGGGCAACCTTAAATAAACTAATGCTAAATCCTATGAAAACTCAGGCCATCCTAATTGGTTCCAATTCCCTTCTCAGATCCTATACCACGTTTCCGAGTCTCACCTTAAATGATCATCCAATCACCTTCACTTCCTCTGTCAAAAACCTGGGCATTACCATGGACCAAACCCTTTCCTGGAAACCTCATATCGCCCAAATTTCCCGAAGAACAATAAGTACCCTGAAATACTTCAATCGCTCCCGCCATCTTCTTCCACCTTCCATCCGTAATCTCCTTGTATCCGCACTTATTTTCCCCCACTTTGACTATTGCTGCTTAGTATATGGTGGCCTCCCGACGATGCTTGAGGACAGGCTAAAACGCATTATGAACATATTTTTAAGATTTGTCCTCTGCACTCCGAAGAGGTCTCATGTAACCCATTTTTACGGCGAGTTAAAGTGGCTCCCCGAATCCGCAGACAATATTTCCTAGGATCATACCTTTACCAAATCATTAGATCCCAACACCCTCCATACATTCATAGTCTCCTACAGTTTAAATCTTCAGTCCACACTCTTGAAACAAGATCGCGCCATTCCGACCTTTACTTTCCTACCCATAGAACTAAAACTTTTGATCGTTCCTTCCTGGTCCGCTCCTCTGTTTTCTGGAATTCTCTATCTACCCATATTCGCCATGCTGCCTCTCTCTCCTCATTCAAATTCCAACTTTTCCAATATCTTTTATTATCCCAAAAAGACGCTTAAGTACAGTGATTCTTTTGTTCCTAATATCACACTTGAAAGAAAAGTAATATATGTTCTTTATTGAAACGCTGTTATATTTTAATTTAAATTGTACAATTCTGTTATTCTTAGGGAACCCAGTCCCAGAATAAAAATTATTTTCTATTCTATTCTATTTCTCAAGCTCCCTTGCCAATTTTCCAGGGATGAATGGCTCGTCTAAACAGCCCATAATGGGTATTCACTCAGAGCCTCTCCCCCGGGTTTGTGAGACTAGTCAGCCGAATGGTGGCCACTAACAAAATCTTTCAGGAAATTGCACAGCGAGATCTAGGGCCTACATGGCCTGTCGCGCCACTGAAAAAAATGCCCACAAAAATGTGCACACCCACATATGTAACGTATACATGTACTCAACGAATATATTCTGACCGACACAAATGCTTTCACGACAACCTAAGCGAACAAGGACACTACGAAGATGCCTCATAACACCCTTAATAATAATAATAATAATAGGCTTACTGAACCCGAAGTTTCGATGCCGATACCACCAAACTTCGCCTGCACAGAATCGTCCAATGTTCGCCGGTCAAGCCCAAGCCTCCGAGATCAGCCTTGATGCAATCCTCCCATTGACGTTTCGGCCTACCTTTCGGACGTCTACCAGTCGGTTCAGCGAATACCAACTTTCTCGGAATCCGTTCCTAAGCGAGCCCAACAACTTTACGCGCCCATTTGAGTCTCCGGATGCTATCAACTCAATTATATTCACACGGTACAAACTCTGCGATTCCGCATTGTGCAACCTTCTAAACTCCCCAGGGGCCTCATCTCTCTTCGGACCAAACATTTTACGAAGTACCTTATTTTCGAAAACCTTAAGCCGTTGTTAATCCTTCAAAGTAAGCGGCCACGTTTCACATCCGTAAAGAATCGTCGGAAGAATAATAGTTTTATAAATTCTAACCTTTAAGTTTTTTGACAGAAGCCGCGAGCTAAGTAATTTAGCAACTGAATAATAACACGCATTTCCCACCTTTAACCGGGACTTTATTTCTTCCTGGATTTTATTTTTTCTTGTTATCATTGAACCTAAATACTTGAATTTCTCAACGTGTTCAAAAGTATGCCCTGAAATATTAATATCATCAAGATCGCCACTATTTCTGCTACTAATAATATATTTCGTCTTATCGGTATTTAATTCAAGACCTATTTGTTTACCGGTTTTTATTAACACACTTGTATTTTGTTGTATGGTTTCCGTGTCTTCACCTGATCAGTACCAAATCATCGGTATACCCAAATCCAGAATCTTGTCACCCATATTTAAGCCTTTCTCGGTACACATCACCTTTTCTATAACATATTCCAAAGCTATATTAAGGAAAACAGGTGAAAGGGAGTCACCCTGTTTCAAACACGATCGCCCCTCAAATCTCTCGGAGTAATTATGACCGATTCTAACTTTATGAAATGTTTCCGACAAACAAATATCTACTAGGTTTACTAACTTTCTAGGTATTCCCTGTTCAATCATGATGTTATATAGCTTCTGACGGTCTATGGAATAATAAGGCTATTTAAAATCGATATAGGGTTGATGGACTACACCATTGTATTCCAGCTTCTTCTCTAATATATGACGTAAGGAAAATATTTGATCAATAGTCGAGCGATTCCGCCTAAAACCACATTGGTAGTCTCCGATAATTTCCTCAGCGTATTCCGTGATTACATAACACCCTTAGAAAGGTGAAAAAATGTTCGATGAGGGATCTCCTGACATATAACAACATATGACTCCGTAATATGAATCACCACAGGAAGAAGCACCGCTGAGTATTCTCTATCTATCATGACTTTCACGACACACCAGCAAACTCTTGACTGCATGTCAGGTGTGAATAAAAATAATATTGTGATAATATGGTAATAAAAAGTGTGCGTGTGTGGGTCTGTGATCGATCCAGTTTAATGTTTGTCTAATTTTATTTCCTCATAACTACTAGAAAATCAATATGTAATTTTATATCAATCAATATTTTTTTTTATTATTATTATTGAGAATTATTACAATCTGTTTCAGAATGAACAATAGTAATACTGATATGAGACCACATTCATACAATATATACAGAAAATAACAATAATAGTCAAATTACATAAAATAGAAAATAAATAAATTCATATATATACAATAAAAAACAAAACAACAACCTATAATTGAGATAAATAAAAAGTTGGCAAATAAATAAACATCATACAAACATTGGTAACTATATACAATATATACAACTGCTAAGGGGACTCCAGATTGGGCTTTTCCCTCCACTTGTGGAGGAAAAAAGCGGAATCCAAGAGATCCCATCGCCTCTCTCTCATCCGCATCACTGGTCAATCAGTAATCTTTATCTATTAACCCTTTCGGTTAAAAAATGGGTGATATAATGTAATATAAATTATTTAAATAAAAATATTTTCATCGTTTTCCCAAAGAATGGTCCTACATTGAGTGTGTACTGATTTATTTAAAATATAAAAAAAATAAAATTAGAATCAATTCGAGAACGCCAAGTTATGAGTTGCGAATTCGAACATTGTGACCAACTGATAGAATAATTTGCTATTTATAAAAAATATATATATATAAATAATGTTTCTTATTTTTTTTTTTACCTGTTTCTGGGTTAATTGCCCAAATTATGTGAAAATGGGCTTCTAATTGTATTGTTTGTGAGCCCTCGTCGTTTTACAATCCTTAATGGGAGAACTCTTCACCTCCCCCTACCTCCCTCGGGACGAGACCTTTGCCATTTCATAACGGAGATAGGAATCCAATTTCCGAACGCCCCAGCTCCTAAACAATTTTCCATTCCTCATCGCCGCCGCTGGGGAAAAAGTCTAAAAGTGAAGAAGCGGGGATGGCTGTTTATTAGCTTAGCCTTGATTCCTGTAGCTAATTGCTCGGGTCCTCCACCTCCTTCCTCAGGTCCCCTCTAATCCGCCCTTCCATTGTAATCTCTTTCTTCTCACTGTTGCTCCTCTCGGCTACACCAGCGGCTTATGAAGAAGCTGTGTACCACTGTTTTTGCCATTCATGATAATTAATAGCTTTCCATTAATTTACTTAATGGTAAGGGGTAAAAGATAATTGGCGTTAGTATCAAAGGTCCCTCACTTGCGTGCGGAATCAAGAAGTAAGGATTTTAAGGACCGATTAAGTAATTAAAAATTACCCCCTAAAAATGTGAGAGTTTACGTTTCAAGATACGTAGAATCCGAATAACAATAAAGAAAAAATCCGTTTGTTCGCTATGCGCTGTACGCCTACGGCATTTCTCCGAAACTACTGGACCAATTTTTTTTTAATTCACCTGGGCATGCAACGATGATCCTAACACCTAGTCGTTGATATCAGCTGGTTATTTTTAAAATGTCGTCCGATTAAAAGTAATTTGATTCCATAACTCAATTATTTTCGGAGATAGAGAATTTTTTTTTTAATTTGTATTACATTTTTAATCGATAAAACCACAAAAATCATAAAATTGTGAAAACAAAAGAAAAGAAGAAAATTGAGATTCTACCCATAAATACGCTCATAACTCATTTTTTTTAAACATAAAGAAAAATGTATTAGGGTTTATTAACCAAGAAACTTACAATAATTACAAAAAAAAAAAGTAAACAATTGAAGTTTGACCCATATATATGCCCATAAGACAGTTATTTTTAAAGATGGAGAAAAGTATGTTTTGAGTTGGTCTTTATATTTCTACAAAATAAAAAAATAATCATCAAAGTAGGGTCAAAATTAGCAGCGGTATAGTGTTTGGAAATTAGAAGCAGTGATATTCCATTTTCTTTTCAATTATTTATTGGTTTTTATATTACTTAATTGCCTATAAACAGCTATATAAACAGTTATACCCCAATATAGTTATTTAGAAATAATAAACCATTGTGTAATAATTTTCAGAGTTTTTAAATTAAATTGGCAATAATAAATGACAGGTACACATGTGAGAATAGTAATTCTTTATCCGTAGACTGTATTTTGTTTTCTAGAGCTTTAAAAGATTGTTGGTGAACATGACCTTTTCAATATCTGCAATCTCTTTCAATTTAGACAGTTCATTCAGAGCAAACAAGATCCCTTCTTTCTAACCTTTCTCCTCCATCTCACAAACTACTGCCTTCAAACTTTTCTTTCTTTCTCTCTCCAACGCCTTTCATCAAACTCTTCAATTTTCTTCCTCCTTATATCTGCCTTCCAGACATTTCTCCCATTTCATTAAAAAATCATTTTTATCTTAACACATCCCTTCTCTAAATTCGGGATAGCTTCTTAGTGAATTATATTTTATGTTTAATAATTGAATTATATCCATGTAAGTTTCCAATCATAACTCACGGGTATCAGTGTGTTTTTTTTTTGTTATTTGTAATTTTCATGATGAAGATTACATGATGAAGGCCGTGTTTGAAGTTCATAATTTTGTATCTACTTAACAGCTTATTCTTCTTCTATTGGCTTAACAGGCTGCCCTGGCCTGCTCAACAGCCGCTAACTATTGTTTCCGATCCGTAGCTCCTCTCAGAGAGATCCCAAGTTGCCTTGTATCCTTCCCTACACAATCCCTCCATCGGCCCTTCGGTCTACCAAGCTGGCGCTGGCCATTCGCAACATTTTTGTACAACCTACTTGCCACTCTGTCACTGTCTATCCTCAATCCTCCAAACCATTTTAGCCTCTGTATTTTGATGTTAGAACAGATACTAATATCCTGGTAGAGCTAGAACAATTAGCTATTTTTCCTTCGCCTCAAACACGGCTTCCAGGATTCTCCTAAGGACTACTCCTTCAAACCTATCTAGTAGGTCCATATTTTTATTGTTGAGGGTCCAAGTTTCTAAACCGTAAGTAATCATTGGTATTATTATAAGGTCTTGTACAGCGTAAACTTGGTGGAACGGCTCACAAGCTTGCTCCTGATCAGCTTCGATATGGAAAAATAGGCACTATTCCCAGTCGCTATTCACTTTCTAAACTCTTCTTCGTCTTTCAAGTTATCGTTGATAATTGAGCCAATTGAAAGCTACTTACTTTTTTTAACTAAATGGTTCTCATTTCATACTGAACCTGCCTCTGATCCAGTTGTTTGCCCAGTCTTCAACACCTTACAGCGAATATAAATAAATGAATATTATTATTTCGATTGAATTAATGAACTCAAAGAAAAAAAAATAAAACACATAATACTGATGAATCGTTTCATTAGATTCCCATGAACTTCCCATATTTAGAAGTACGGAGTTGAGCTTTGGGGCTCAACAAAGCCATCAAACTTCCCCTATCCAATCCATACAATCCAAAATCCTTCGAAAAATCCTTAACTCTCCTTTTATCACGAATAAAATCATCCACAATGACCTTAATGTTCCATATGTTGCTAACCTGGTCCGTACCAGGTATCACTCCTTCCATAAAAAACTCCACTCCCACTCTAATCCACTAGTTTCATTCCTTGCTTCCTCTTCAATTCTTGAAAATAAAATGACCTCGAGACCTTCTTGTTTAGGTTCACTACTAGAGTACTGCCAATGGGCAGTTTCTCTTTATGTTTATTTTTTATGTATTTTATCATTAAGCAGCATATTTACTTGTCGCATCAAAATATACAGTTGTATATTTCAATAAAATGAAGAGTGGCTTGGAGGTTCAATGTGAACTAAATGTTTGACTTTGTTCTGTGTAATAATGATTTGTATTATATGATAATTTTTTTATTTTATTTTTTTAATTTTATTCGTATATATTACGATTTGTCATAATAGACAATAATAATAGTGCTACAGGATTTCATTCATACAATATTTACAATATAAACAAAAGGAAAGTTAAATTACATAAAATAAAATCAAAATAAATAAACGTATACAATAACAAAATTTATAGACAAAATAAATACAAATAAATGAAGTTAACAAATAAATAAACAAAACATGTCACATTCATACCTATGTACAATATTTACAATCAGCTCGGGAACCCCGGACGAGGCTTGTCCCCCCCACTTGCGGAAGGACAAGCAGAGCCCAAAGGACCCCAGCGCCTCCCTCTCAGCCGCATCACTGGTGAGAGTCAGCGGAAGCTAAGTGAGGGGGCCACAGCCACAATCACACCGCACATGAGAGGAGAATCTGACCAGTGTCAGAACTCCAGAATAGATGTTTACAATATGTCTCGGGGCCACTGCCGTTTCAACCTTCTAGGAGGGTTGTATAGATGAGTGGAGCTGGATAGGGATTGTGCTAGAGGATTAGGATGATGAATGAGGTTCTGGTGGAATTTGGAAAATTTAGATGGAATCAGGTCTAAAATAAATGGAACATTAAGGTCGTGGTGCAAGGTATAGTTGGATACATAATAAGGAGCATTTACTATTATTCGCAGGACTTTGGATTGAAAGGATTGAATGCGTTTGATGTTAGAACGTTTAGCTGTCCCCTACAGTTCAAGTCCGTAGGTCCAGATTGGCTTCAGTATTGTCTTGTAAAGTAATAATTTGTTGTCAACTGTAAGCTTAGATTTTCTGTTTAGTAGTCTGTATAACTGTCCGAATCGTCTGTTTAGTTCTTTTCGTTTAAGTCTTGTATGCGGGTTCCACGTCAATCTTTTGTCTAGTAGTAAGCCAAGATACCGGACCGTGTCTGAGGAAGGAAGCAGTATGAAATTGAAATGAACCATTGGACAGGATTTGCGTCGAAGGGTGAAGATGACGTTGGTGCATTTGCTTTCATTAACCTTAATACGCCAAGCATTACACCAGTCCTCGATAAGACAAAGGTGTCTTTGCAGGATTAAGGATGCTATTTCAGGATCGGAATTGGATGATAGGATGGCGGTGTCATCTGCAAATGTTGCCAGAAAGGTGTCAGGATGATTAGGAATATCAGCAGTGTAAAGGATGTAGAGGACGGGTCCCAAGACGCTGTCTTGAGGAACACCGGCCTCAATGGGATAAAAGTTAGAATATTCTACACCACAACGAACTCGGAAGGAGCGGTTTGAGAGATAGGATCGTAGTATGAGGTATAGAGACTGGGGTAAATGCGTTTTAAGCTTGAAGAGTAATCCGGTGTGCCACACCCGGTCAAAAGCTTGCGCTATGTCCAGAAACGCACCAGAACAATACTCTTTGCATTCAAGGGCTGAGGAAATATGGTCTACAACTCGGAGTCCTTGTTGAACAGTGGAATGATGAGCACGGAAACCAAACTGATGAGATGGAAGATTTTGTGATTCTAATATAGGCAGGATTCGTTTTAGAAGGAGTTTTTCAAAGACTTTTGAGAGGATGGGGAGTAGACTAATAGGTCTGTAGGATGAAGTGTTGCTGGAAGGTTTACCTGGTTTTAGGAAGAGAATGATTGTGGAATGTTTCCACAAGAGAGGAAAATAGGTGGTGCGTAGGATGCAGTTGTAGATATAGGTAAGGAATATAATAGCTTTCTGCGGAAGTTGACGGAGGATCTGGGGGGTAAGGAGATCATGTCCAGGAGATTTACGGAGGGTCAGTTTCTGGAGAAGATATTTAACCTCAGAGGGATTAATAGCTTTAGGAGGTAGGGAAAGAAGTATTGGTGACAAAAGGAAGTCTTGTACTGCTGCGGTATGATTGCTTTGGGATTCCGGGTGAGGAGTGAATACTTTGGAGAGGTGTGTGGCGAATTCCTCGGCTTTATCTTCATCAGACGCAGCCCAGGAGTCATCACCACACCGGAGAGGATGGGAAACTTGATGGGATTTTAAAATCTTCTTCGTGACATTCCACAGGGAATTGTCACTAGCTGACAGAGAGGAGAGGTAGGAATTAAAGGACTGGGAACGGAAGGTCGCCAACTCCTGCTTCAATTGTCTACAATAGAAGTTATAGGAGCGGCGATCTGTTGGGTGTCGGGTGCGCTGCCATAATGATCTGGCACGGTGTTTTGCATGGATTAGGTCTGTAAGGTGTTGAGGCAAATGGTTTTGGTGAGGAGTTATATTAGAGTGCTTAGGAGAGGAGGCAGTCCAGACAGCTTGCTGAATGGCGGTGGTGATGGAGTAGACGGAATCGCCAAGGTCTTCTGGGGTTTTGAGGGTCGCTCTGAGGTTACTATTATCGGTCAGGATTTGACGAAATAGGTTCCAGTTGACAGGGCCTCGGATAAATGACGGTGGGATAGGTTTTGATATTGGAGTGAGAGATACTTTTAGGATCAGTGGACTATGGTCTGAGGATAGTTCATCAAGTCGAGTTACAGATAAGTTGAGGGAGCCTAATCCGCTGTGAATGAAGAAGTCAAGGATGTCAGGATTACGGTTGGGATCGGTTGGCCAGTAGGTAGGGGAATCAGGAGGTAGGAGATTGAAATGACGGGAGTTGAGTGCAGACATCAAATTTCGTCCACGAGAATTCGTGATTCTCGAACCCCACTGTTGATGCTTATATGATAATTAATAATCTTTATTGTAATGTTAATGTATTCTTGCGTAATCAAAATAATCGATGTTTCAAAAAACGGTGGCACTAAAATAATGTTTAAATAGATAAAGAGGATTGTTTTTAGCACATTTTAATAAACGAATTCATTATCTTACGTCATTAGATCAGTTTATCATTCATCGTTACATAGACATTGTTCCTATTTTAAGGCGTTATAAACCTTTAGCAAGAGAGTATGTACTAATAAAAAAATTAACTATCTTTTGATTAAATAAAGAGAACTAGTTAAAATCATATAATAGTAAGCAGTAGTAACAAATTTTAGTATATAACCACTCATTTATAACTATATGCCTGATATTTAAATAAGATGTAACGTTCAAAATTCGACCAATTTTTATTGGTGACTATTCAATTTCTCAGGCCAACTCTGTACAATACATACACTAGACCAAAGGTTGACTTAGCCCATATATCAAGATGAAAAGAAAGAATCTTAAACAGCGACTGAAAGTAATTAAGTCTCTTCTATCCAAATCATCAAAACTGATAATTACACAGAAACTGAATACATGCACATACCTTCTTTAACAAATATTGACTTTATGGTCCAGCAAAAAAAATCACATACTAAAACCGCAATCAGTTCATTAAAAAAATGTATGACTCAAAACGACAGCTCCTTGGTACGCGAACAATAAAACCCTATGTGCTTAGTTACGACAACTATGAGTTGATCAAGACATCTGAAATCTATATTCGCGTTTTCGTAGTAAACCGTACGGACAAGGTAATAGACTAATAAATGATATGTCAGCTACTGCCGCCTGGGAAAAGAAGTGACCTCTGCTAATTATAGCCTAGAAAGGGGTGCTGCTTGGCACTTTCCTCCCCTATGTCTATGATGTCAAATAACTTCTAGCAGGAGTAAACACAAATAAAAATAAAATATTCCCCTAATTCGGATAGCATATTAATAGAAAAATAAGTAATTCTTTTCATGATCCGCTATATCGTATCATCAGTCTTGTTAAACGTTAATAGTGAAAAGTTAATAGAATGATCTTGTAAAGGGTTGCAAGAGGTCGGCCACTGATCTACATAGTTGCCTTTCTACACGCAAACCGCTTTCTTAGAAGGCTTAAGTGATGTTCTCAAAGTTCAAGTAGCCCCATGCTTTAAAACTAGCTGAAAATAAAACTTTGGCACATATTCTTCTACCATATAATGAAAGTACAATTCTGTTTGGCCTTCATTCTTTACCATAAAATAGGAGAGAAAAATGCTGATAATTTTAAGTGAAATATTAAACCTCCGTAATAATTATTACAAATATTAACTTCAGTAGATGCAATTTTTTTATAGCTTTAAAATCCTTTTTTTTAACATAAAAGCGATATTTATTTTAATTCTGTTTGAAAAAAATAAAACGTGAATTCCATCGAATTGTCAGTTAAAGACTTATTTAAAACTTCATAAAATAAGTAGATTTTATATTTGAAAAACAAGTCGAGGTTAAATTTAGAAGACGCCAAATAGAACTAAAAGTCTATAACGAAGAGGAAATATAGAAGTAAAATATAATTTTAGTACCGTTTAAACTAAACAATAGTTAAATTAAATTTGAACTTTACTGATGCAATTATGATTAAATTAAAATTATTCGATTTTGTTTTTTTAAAAGTTGATTTATTGAAAATCTGGTGCGTGCAACACACGACTTTCGATTACATCCGTTGTCAAAATCAATTTAAATTTTTTTAAATACATTTCGAGCAAAAAAAAAAAAAATTTAATTTAATTTCAATAGAAATATAAGTTTTATCAAATAAGCTATTACATTTTTATCTACAACAATCAGCTTTGTCGGTTTTCCATCACTATCTATTTATTTTTACGATTCCGTGTACTAGATAATATTACGTCTAAAATCTTTACGTATCTAACCGTATATTACTATTCTTATGTTCACAGAAAAATTGAATAAAAACATATTAGTGTACTTTTCTCCTTTAGTTGATTATCAAATTTACTCAACTTGCATATTCAGCCGTTATTTATCAATGCAGACAAGATGATGAGCCCTAAATTTATTAAAATCTACAAAATTTAAAGTACTTTAGAGGAAGACAATTTAAAATATCGGCATTTAAGCCCTGTCGGGCTATATCAGTCAGAATGAAACCTTCATCATAATAAAGCCCATTAAAGTTTACATCCATATAGCGAGTATAATTAAAATCGTAAATGCATAGTATTAAGTAGATCTCCCGGTCAGCCGATTTTGAAGATTAATTTGCTGTAAAATCTCGAGCGTATAGTTGTCTCAAATATGAAATTTCAGTTTAGCTCGACTTTTCGTTGTGGCGTTATAATTACCATACATACATAAGCGCACACACACAGACCTTTTTTCGGGACTTAGTTATTTGGAGTAAGAGGACCCTAAAACGCGTATTTTCGTTGAATACTGGAGTTAGAAAATTTTCACGATCGCAATACTTTTTTTTTTTCATACCCTCTGGCTTTAATTACACAAAATACAAATACAAAGATGTCATGTACACATGTCACATATTACCCAAAGGTATTCTAAGGAGGATTTCTAAATGCGCTGCATGCACTATTAACTTTTCAAGAGCGTCTATGCTTTTATTTATCAATTACAAAATCAGATGGGACTATTCTTCAGGAGATCGCAATACTTTTTCTTACTATGTATTTCATATACAGGTAGTGAAAATTAAAAACGAGAATAAAGATGTATTGGTATGCAAAAAGGAATTGTACAAAGTCATGAATTCAAGTTTAGTCGCTTACCTCCAAGGAAATAAACGCTAATATAATCCTATACGATAGAAGACTTATCACAGTGCTGCATTCTAAAATAAAGAATAAATCTTATTTATAAATAATTAAAGTTTTTACTAGTAGGTAGAGCCATATCAGTCATTTGTTCATTAGGATTAGTGAGTATGGTGTACCGCAAAATCAGGACTAACTTGTGACATCGCCTGCAGATCAAGGTGCGTTGGAGCGGGAGAGGTCATGAGTGACACCTGATGAGGGAGCTAAGGAGGGGCTGGATGAGACTATCCAAGCCATTAATCAGCTGAGCCGAGTCATTATCGGCTGGGGGTTCCGCGTGGCTGCCTGTATTTGTTATTGCCTTTTGCTCAGCTGTAGCATTTAGCTATAATTAAAATAGCTTAATTTTCTGATTATTACGAGAGGCTCGGAGAAATTTTTAACAAATAAAATGTTAAAAAGTGATTTGAAAGTAAATGATTCCTTTCTTGGACACACAAATATAATTAACCGTACTTAGTACTCCATTTCTCATATCAGTTGGCATATATAATGAAATTAAAGGAAAAATTACCCAAATCCATGTGCCCACAGGTTATAAACTAATTTCATTAGACGCCTCCTCTCTATTTACTAATATTTGTATTCTGAAAATTAAAGAAATAATTGAAAAGAAGTGGAACAAAATCGAAACACACACAACCATCCCCAAAAACCAATTTCTGAAACTCCTCACCCTCGGTACGGATAGAGGATACTTCCAATTTAATGATAACTTTTATGTTCAAAAGTATGGCTGCCCCATGGGATCCCCTATTGCTCCAATTCTGGCAGACATTTACTTAGAAGAATTACTCGATACAGTTATTCCCAAAATTCCATTCAATATTTTTTATTTAAATTTGTAGATGACATCATAACCACAATACCCACAGAAAATAATGAAGAAGATATTATTTCAACTGAATTTAACAAATATTCACACAGACTGACATTTACGATTGAATATGAAACTAACAATAATTTACCATTTTTAGACATACTCTTAATTCACAAACAAAACGGGGAAATAGAAACCAAGTGGTGGCAAAAGCCTATTCATTCCGGTAGATACATCCACTATAAAAGTCAATGTCCTAATAGGTATAAAATCAACACAGCAAAAAATTTAATAGATCGAGCGAGAAAATTAACCTAAAAAAAATACCAAAAAATCCCGGAAAATAAAATAGTTGACCTCCTTTTAGAAAATGGTTATCCACACAAACTTATATGTAAACTACTAAAACAGATACCAACGTCACGAAAACAACCACAAAATGAGAACAGCACCAAAATATATTACACTATCCCATACATACCCACACTTTCCGAAAAACTTGCAAAAGCACTTAACATTAACAGAAATAATAGTGATTCTGCCATTACGTACAAAAATATAAATACTTTATCAAAATTATTTACAAAAACTAAAGATTCCGACAAATTAGACCTTCAATCAAATGTAGTATACGAAATACCTTGTGAAGACAAATGCGGAAAGTCTTATTTTGGAACATCTGAACAATGTTTAAAAAGGAGAGTATACCAACACAAATATAGCTGCACTTCAATTATAAAAGACCCAAATAAACCTGACCAAACTGCCCTCACTACTCATTTCAGAAAAACGGGACATTCATTCAAATTTCACTCACCGAAAATTATTCATTATGAAAAAAACAGTTTCAAACGAAATTTTAAAGAAATGATTACCATAGAGAAATATAAAAATCGCGCCATAAATAAAAAATCGGATGTCCAAAACCTTAATGCATGTTACTCAAATTTGATAAACACATATTAAAATTTAAAGAAATAAAATAAACGTCTTAATAATAATACGAAAACAACTCAACAATAGGAGGAAGAATACCCCAGACTCCTGACGTCATCATAAATTCCTGGAAAATCTTCCATACTTGAACTATTCTTTTTTTATTTTTTCAGTGTTCTTTCAAAGCTTGTAGGCTAAACATGTTTAATTAAGACACTATTTTGCCCAAAATTGTAAGTAATTTTATAATAATATCTTTAATGTAAATCCGAATTTAAAATATCTATGTACCTACTGTATGATTATTCAATGTTCAATGTACTCTTCTTTATATCTCTAAAGTTTTTTTTTGTTTTTCCACTGTTAAGGCATGATTATGAGAACAATAAATTCTCGAAACGTTGCATAGATAAAATTGTTTATTCATTGACTGAAACCTAAGAACAACACAAACTTAAATTATCAACAGTCGAGAACTGATACTTCTAACTTACTTGTTAATCGTCAAAAAATAATTCCATTTCCTTATTATATATAAAAATCTTGCACGACACACACTTACACACTTCACTTACCTCCGTTATTTATATCAATTTAAGAATTTTCAAAAACATTTAGAAACGAAAATAAACTGTTGAAGGATTGTTAAAATTTTTTTATTTTCAAAATTTTTACAAAAGGCCGCATGTCTCAAACTTTATACATTTTGTGGTATTTGCACCAATTACATGAATTATTTAAATTGAGTTTTAATAGAAATGTGTGTTTCATTAAATAATCTATCATACGTTAAATAATCTATCTACGTTAATCAGTTAGTTTTATCGGCTTATCATCACTCTCCGTTAACTTTTACAATATTATATATCAGAATATATTTTTTCTAAAATCTGTAGCTTTCCAATAGTATATTATACATGTATATTACTGGTCTCATGTTCAAAAACGTGAAATTCGCATAAAACATTTTTCTCCTTTATTTCATTGTAAAATTCGTTCAACTTGTATTTTTAGCTTTTTTTTAGAGATGCTAATCAGATGATGTGGTCAATTTAATAAAATCTACAAAATTAAAGGTACTTTAGGGTAAATAATTTTAAAATATTGGTATTTAATCCCTGTCAGACTATTTCAATCAGAATAAAACCTACATGATATTAAAGCCCATCCAATTTCATATTGATATAATCAAAATCATTTGAGCTGTTTTGGAGAAAATCGTAAAAATGTGCAAAATGCACGGTATAAAGCGGCTCTTCTGGTTAGCTGATTTTGATTTTTAAAAATACTGTAATATCTCGGGCGTATAAGTTGTCTTAAATATGAATTTTCAGTTTCATACGACTTTTCGTTTTCACGCTTAACACACCACACACACAGACCGTTTTGCTTAACTAAGTGATTTGGACTCAGATTACCTTAAAACTTGTATTTCGGGGCAAACTCGAATACTATTCCTTACTATGTATTCCATATATATAGGTAAGTAGAAGTAAAGGTACATAAATTAAGTCTGCAATGTGTAATATATAGATTCACTTTCACAAATAATAATTTTATTAAAAAATAAACATACAATTTAGTTTTATGCACTTTAGAAAAAAAATGGAACTGTTAAAAAAATGATTTTTCTTTTTGCACACCTACAATATGTAGAATAGGTAAGGGCGGGGCTAGTTGACTATAGAGGCAAGTTGGACAATTTACATATGTGGTAAAGTATACACGCATGAAATAGCAAACGAAGTTGTCGCAGAAGGGGAACTTACATAGCGACTCTTGTGGCAAATCTTGGCGAAGTACACGCGCACACAAGTCAAATGTTATCTGTTTTCAATAAGGTAAGTTTAAACTTCCTTTTCATTTAAACTTTCTCATCGTATTCATTCATGGTGCTTTTCATACGTATAAAGATTCTGGGAATAATTCTAACCTGACTTTGGTTTTAAAATTTCAGTTTTGGGTAAGTATTGTATACACCCAGGATATTCCAAACTCTTACAGCAACTTATACCGACAGTTAAAGAACTTAAACAAAATATCTAAATCCTACACAGGCCTCACACAGTTAACAAACCATGGAATTTAAAATGATTCAAAAAATGTAAAAGGAATCTTTCATTAATAAATAAAAAATATAAATGAGATTATTAAAATTAATTCATTAATAATAATTTAATGATTCATTTATACTAAAAATATCAAATATATTTCTTCAAGATCTTTTTGAGCCAAATATTTTCTTGCATTTGATTTTGGTGTTTCAATTGTCGACTTTATTAAAAAAAAAAAAACGGTTTTGACGGAGATCTATGACATTCGCCCATATTATTTGCAGATCTCCAAATTTTCGTTCATTTTTTATTTTTGTTGCACTGATACTATAGATTATATATGAAAAAAGAGCACCGGAGTCATCGATTAGTGTTTCTAGCACCGTTAAACGGTATAAAGATTGTTGACGGTGTCGAAGACCCATCTTTAGTGAGATAATAATAAACTTTTAAGTCGTGTCTCAATTCATGAGCTACCATGTTCGTAGGTTGATAATTAAGCTATTGGAAAGACTTGCTATTATTAAAACATTCTTAGAATTTTATTCCACTTATGAAACGCGTATTTTCTTGGAAGTCTGAAACAGCCTTGTCTCCGACTTTTGCTTTTTAATCATTATAAAGTTCATGAGACTCTAAAGACCCTTAAATGCCGGTATTGAAATATAATGAAAAAAAAAACTTTTTAGGTTACATTTTAATAAAAATAATTATAATTTTACATTCCCTTATATATATATGAAATATATAGTTAGGAAAGTATTGCGATTGTGAAAATTTTTGAATTTGAGTTTTGAACGGAAATACGAGTTGTAGGTCCCCTGGGTCAAAATGACGAAGTACCACAAAAAGGTATGTGTGTGTGTGTGTGGCGTAATGTATTGAGGATACTGAGGGGAGTTCATTATTAAATAATTTTAATATTAAACAATTAAAGATAACGAACCTTTGTCGGCAAAACATCAAAAGGTGTTTACAGCCATGGGGCCCCCCAGCAATATGTATCTCGGGAAACTTCCTAGACACTGGGACAACGGACCCCCGGCTTGGGGTACTTCCCAGATCAGCCCTACCCGAGGTGACGACGATGAGGAGAAGCTTCGAAAAGGGTAGACAAGTTCTATCCTCAAGAAGAGGCAGTCTTGTTCCATCCTCAAGATGTGAGTCGGGTTCCATCTAGACGAAGAGAGGTTCGTCTGGGGGTCAGAGAGAGAGAGCAGCTGAAGGATGAAGCAGAGAATGGGCGCCTAAGATGATTTCACTTTCGCCAGCCGACAAAGTGTTTTAAAGATATCTCTCTTGTTTGTAATGTTGTATGGCAAGTGTAACTATGTTCCTCAGTATTCTCAGGCATAGTTTAATTATATTGTATATGTGTTAAGTTGTTTTAAATAATAATGTCAGTTTGTAAAACATGTCTAATTTAATCTTACCCTGCATGCCACCTATTGGATTGGTAAACACGACACCTTTGGAAAGGAGATCCAATGGCATCATTAAATATAGTTTATATATGGATTAAATATATCAAGTAATTAAGTTTTTGAAGGTACCGCTGCCTTAGGAAAGCAGCCGGTCAAAAACATAGCAGTGGTAACTCCAGCGCTTAAACGAAAAGTCCTTTGAAACTGAAATTTCATATTTAAGACAACTTAAGCCCAAGATGTTAAAAAAACTTCTTCAAATAAGCTAACCAGAAGAGCCACTTTATGCCATGCATTTTGCCCCTTTTTATGATTTTCTCAAAAACGGCTTCAACGATTTTGATTAAACTCGCTATATTAATCTAAAATTTAATGAGCTTTAATATCATGAAGGGTTCATTCCGATCCAAATAGTACGACATGGCTTAAATACTGATATTTTAAATTTTCTTTCTGTAAAGTACATTTAATTTTGTAGATTCGATAAATATAACTATATTGCCTTGCTACCATTGATAGAAAACAGGTAACAAATTCGGTTTCTAACTAAAGAAGTAAACTAAAAAAATATTTTTTAAATGCAATTTTTTGTTTTTGAACATAAAAACAGTAATATAAATGTATAATACACCGGTAGAAAGCCAAAGATTTTAGAAAAAAATATTATGTTATACACAAGCTCGTAAAAGTAAATAAAGAGCGATGAAAAGTCAATAAAACTAACTGATTATTTTAGATAATAATATAATAGATTTTATTATAAAACATATGTTTTTATATAAATTCAATTTAATTAATTCTTTATTTGTTTTACCAATTTTCATCTCTAAATTTATTTAAACATTATTTAATCTATTTTAAAAACTGAAGTAAGTGAAAGTCGTGTGTTGCCCGCACTAGGTTTTAAAAAAAAGTGTTAATTAGGTGGAATATTCCCGTTCATTATACTTCTATTAAAGCAGCTTTATTTTAATCAAACTGCATTCCACAATGGTGGTCAATCCAATACATTTCCCGGTCAGCCTCTCATCACTAACAGTGGGTTTGATCAAATACGGTAAAGAGGTAAAGCTGTTGGTATTAAACCTCTGAAAGGTTGTGTGATTAGTTTAATTAAAGTCAACTCCATTTGTGTGATGGACACAGATTAGCTCATGCACCCTGAAATGTGTATTTTAAAGCAAAGCCATTTCACAAAGTTGATATGTATCTAGTGGAGGGGATCAAATTAGACTTTGATAATTATCTCAATTTCGTTTCGTGTATGAATATTTTATTTCTGCATATTTTACGTTTTAATATGTGTATTTTTACTGTCATTGATATGGGTCAATTCGAAATCGTCCAATTTTCATAAATTTTGCCGCTCATCACTTTTTGTTTTTCACAATTTGTTTATCAGTTATTCTCTCTATCCTTTCATAAATATAAAACTGTAGATAAAATATTTTTCCGGCTAATACAAAATCAACTTCATGATAAAAAACGATATTGGAAAACCTTTCTTATTTTTGGATTTTTTTAGATATCAAATTAAAACAAAAACTAACAATGAGATAAGAATATCCTTTAGATGTTTTGTCCCCACCACGTATTACTCAAACAGTGAAGAAAGTGGTTTAAAAATTAATAAAAAATTAGACAATTAGCGAGTTAAATGTATATAATGGAAAACATCTCAAGTTTTTTTATTTTTATTTTTTTTTTTAACTTTAATATTTAACATTTATTTGTTTTTACAACTGTATATACAGATAAAATAAGTAAAATGGATGAATTACAATAATAGATAAGAATAGGCATGTGAAGAAGCTACCCGGTGTAAGCACTTCAAAACTTTGAAAGTTAAAAAAATAAACTTATTTAACAAAACTTATAAAAAATAAACTTATTTTTTATGCATGTCATGAGGCCACCGGCTTTTCAGGCGCCTCGGAGGATTATCGGGAATAGCTGAGAGGTTACGGACAAGCTTGTTTGAGAGGCCAGGTGGTTTGGAATTAAATGTGTATATTTTGCGGGCTCAGTCTGCAGTGGGATATTTCGGTCTCTATGGATGAGTTTATTTAAATACATTTTAAAACTTTAAATAAATTTAAGTAAGAATTTGCATTGCAAGATTTATGCGGGAAGAGTTTGATAGTTTAGTTGACCCCCATAGGTCAATACCATAGGTCTAAGTAGGTCGGATAACGGTTACATAAATGAGTTATTTGTAGAAAATAGGGAGTTTTGATCGTTTGTCGAGTAAGGCCCGGTTGCACTGACCGTGTTTAACTTTAACTTTACTAATCTGGATAAGTAAATCACGGGTTAGCGGAAATTCCATTGCACCAATCATAATTAGCCCTAACTCTATGTTAAGTGATGGTGTTAAGTTAATTCACCTTCCTACCTCGATTATCCGATGTCAATGTTACCTTTCTACTGTTACTTTAGCTTTCAAAGATTGTTTGTGTCAGTTTCAATTTGTTTTTTCTGAATATTTTCGTGATATTTATCCTAATACACCGAAGAAAAATGAACACAATCTCTTCAGATGAATACTCAACATCAGATAAAGATATAATACAATTGGTAAATATACTTTCTAGGAACAAGCTTTACAAAGTAAGGAGGAATCCATTTGAAATTTACGATGATGTGGAATTCATAAGAAGGTACAGATTTCGAAAAGAAACAGTGCTAAATATGATTGACAATTTTAATATTAATGATTTTGAATCATATCCTACAAACAGGAACATCCATAACACCTTCAAACCAGTTACTCTTTGAAACAGTTTGTGTCAGTTTTAGTTTGTTTTTTTCTGAATATTTTCGTAACATTTATCCCAATACACCGAGGAAAAATGAACACAATCTCTTCAGATAAATATTCAACATCAGATGAAGATATAATGCAACTGATATATATACTTCCTAGGAACAAGCTTTACAAAGTAAGGAGGAATCCCTTTGAAATTTAGGATGATGTGGAATTCATAAGAAGGTATAGATTTAAAAAAGAAACAGTGCTAAATATGATTGACATTTTTAATATTAATGGTTTTGCATCATATTCTACTTAACCTCAAGAGGTATTATGCTACTAGTAGTTACCAGCAGGTTCTTAGCGACATCATTAATATTGATAAATCTACAGTTTATAGAATTATTCCACGCATAACAGCATTAATAGCCAGGAAGTCAAGTGATTTAATTAAAATGTCCGTAACAGAGGTTGATAAAAACAAAACAGTGTCAGATTTCTACAGGATAAAATGTTTTCTTTGAGTAATTGGTGCGATTGACTGCACTCATATTAAAATCCAGTGTCTAAGTGGTGCTAATACAAAACTATTTTGAAATAGAAAAGGGTGGTTTTCATTAAATATACAAGTAGTGTGCGATGGGAACTTGAAAATCCTGACTCTGTGCATGACAGTTGGATTTTCAATTAAAGTGCATTGCGAGTGAGATTTGAGTCAAGAGAATTTGGAGATTTTTGGCTTCTAGGAGATAGTAGTTATGGCTGCAAAACATATTTACTGACTCCAATTTTAAACCCAACAAATGCTGCTGAAGAAAAATCAATTGTCACACAAAATCAAAAAATCATTGAGAGAGCGTTCAGTTTTATGGAAAGAAGATTTCCTTGCCTTGCCAATGGAATTCGAATGGATCCAAAAAAAGCCCTAAATATTATTGTACCTGTAGCTGTCCTCCACAACATTGCAATAGAAACCCAGGACATCTACAACGTACCAGAACCAGAAGATTACTTTGCTGATGTTGTTTCACCTTCAGAAATTATATGTGAAAGTGATATAGCTATTCTCAGAGCACTTGTCGACACAAATTTTTCAAGATGTAAGGAAATGACATAATTTTGTATAAATTGCAATGTGTGTTATTAAATCAATTAACCTTTCCCTCTTTTGTTGTCAAGTGGTAATTTATTTGTTTGTATTTATCAATAAAGTCTGATTTTTGTATTTTATTTACATATTTTTTCCCCTCTAATTCAGTAAATTGATTAATAATAAAAATAGGTTAATTGGAAGAATGAAAAATGATAATAAATAATTTGTAGGTTTCTAAATCTTCCAAAAACAGTTTATTACAATTAACTTTAAAACGAGCCAAGATTACGAGGGCCTTCCCCATCATCAGGACTCACTAAAATACATCAAAAAATTATCAATTAACATTATAAAATAACTTTTTAAATATTAACTAAAAACATTACCAAAAATATGCATAACAATGTTACAAAAAAATTATATTTACCCGAAATTCATTTAAAATTTAAAAAACTATCCATTTATTAAATATAAGTCACTAAGGTAAGGTTTACAAATTTTAATTTCCCAATTGTAGCAAGAACTGCTTGTGAGAGGTGTTTTCAATCTGTTTTATAATTTATGGTATCTTTTATATTTTTGTTTATATATAGATTCGATTGTTTTTCTATATCCAATATTGTAGGTTTTTCAAAATCAAAATTGTGATTAAGCTGAAGACTGTTGTGCAAATGCTGTAGTGTTTATATTTTTACAATTATTGCTGTGTTGTTTGACTCTAGTTGTGATCTTTTTAGAGGTTTTTCCTATGTATATCTTATCACAATCTATACAATTTATTTTATAAATAACATTCAGTTTTTCGAGTGGTAAAATCTTTAATGTTTGATAAATGATTACTTAGTTTATTATGGTTATAAAGTCATAATTTTGTCTGTGGTGAATTAAATTCAACAAGTGTTCTCTTAATTTCTTTGGATAGATGAGGTATGAATTGCATTTTTTGATAATGGTATATATTTCTATTTCTTCCACTTATCATCTCTATATTTATCGCATTATTGATATTACCTATAATTGTTTTTTTATTATTTTCATTCTGGTAAAGATCTGTTGTAGTTTTTACTATTTATTGTTCATATTGTCATCAATTTTTGGTTTATTATTGATCAATTTATTGTTATTAACGTTAAGGTTTTTGTCCTGGGTTCATTTTTAATTTCATTGTACTTGATTTAATTTATTATTTTTTTCGAATACATCTAATAACATTTTATATACTATAGTTTTTATTCCATTTAGATACTCATTGTCTGTCTGGTTTCACAATACAATCCAGCTTCCTTGATATTCAATAGATCTTAAAATGTTTCATTATTAATTCTCAACGGTCAACTAATTATATCCATTATTGTATTAATATATATTAATCGGCAGAGTAAAACAATCATTTCAATATAACCTAACTGTCTCTGTCTAGAGGGTTTTGAGTTGTTAAATACGTCACGAATATGATGACGTCCCGCGCTAACCCATGTTAACTAACTCGAATTAAAAATTTGTTGGTGCAAATGGACAAAAACTTTAATCATGATTAGCTTTTAACCCGGGTTAGTTAACAGCAAAAGTTAACTTTAACACAGGCTGTTGGTGCAACCGGGCCTAAGTGTTGTAGTAACCGGTCTCTGCGGGCAGTTTCTCGTCGTTTATGTCTAGTGAGAAGATTCCAAGTAAGTCGTTTGTTTATATGGAGTAACGGATCTGTTCGACAGGGATTAGTGGAATGTTGCTAAGGATACAGTGGGACAAGTAACAACTTTGATTATTTTTTCTTTCACAGCTTAGTGATAGTACTACTAGCTGTAAAAATTTCGATCTTGAGACCATAGACATCTTTTGTCTATAAATTTTTAAAAATGGGTAAAATCTGTTTTTCACGAAAATATCTCAAAAGGAACTGAGTGAAAGGAAGTTTAGAAAATAACAGGCAAATAAAACTTACAACCAGAAAACAAAACCAACAACTAAACTCTTTGTTGTTTTTTTATTACTCCTCAAAAACATATATTTGTATTACTCAAGTGTTGTAAAATTTATTTTTTAAGTAGGGTTTCTTAATAGGGATTGGGATTGTGAAAATGAAAAAACGGGTATAGGCAATAGCTTGATGCATTTTAAATGAGACTGATTAAACTATTTAAGGTCATATTCCTGTAACGATTTTCGGTACTAAGCGACAAGTTTACCTGGACTTAACTAATCTTCACTCAATCTTCTTTGTATAGATCATTTGCTCTAAGTACCTAAGATAGGATTTAGGATGATCTTACTGATGTTTAAATTCATTTTGGCTTACAATGTTCCTACTATAAGAAACTCACTTTTTAACGATTTTTACTATAAAAAGAAAGAAAATTCATTTGTTATAATTTGTTTGACAAAAGAAGTTGTATTTCATTTAGATATAGTGGTATACTAAAGATTATTTTCCCATAAGATACCGTACCAAAACCAACACCAGGTTGATTAAATTAAAATTCAAACTCTTCCAAAATTTATTATAACATTTTTTATCACCATTTTGAGATTCTTCCTCTATATTTAAAAACTTCCGTTTGGAATTTCTACCTTAATTTTTTATCCAATTTTGATTATTTAGTCATTTTAAATAATATAAAAATAAAAATATCAATAATCTAATTATGTAAGAATTACAACAAATCTTGGCCACCTTCTGCTTGTAGTCTCTTCCTTCTTAAATTAAATTATTGGTCTTAATATTTTCACTTTATTTGAAATCACATAATAATTAAAAGTTAATAAGAAACTAAGGCTGAATTTTAAAACAGGAGAAGTTGAAGAAAGGGGGTGGGGGTTAACCCTTTTTTTCTATCTCAAGTAAGAAATTTACATTAGGCTATTCCACAGATATCTCTAAAATGTGTTGTGGTTCTTTCGTACCTCAATGTATATCAATTCATATTGAGCCTGATCCATTGTTATGATTTTAATGCCAGTAATGATTACAACCATCTTATTATTTATAGTTATCACCATAACCCATACCATAACTCTCTCTATATATATGTCTACGATCGCCAGCAGTTCATACTCTCGATAAATTCGATTTTTGAAATTTATATCTTATCCCACAGAATCAAAACATATGAACGCCCGTTTCCAGCCCGTTCCACCAGCAAATGGAATTCTCTTCCTCCTAACATCCTGTACTCCCCCCTCCCTTTCCACATTTAAATACATCCTTTTTCATTACCTTGTTGCAAATGAGGCTGTCTGAAACAAATAATTGCAATATACAGTTGTAGTTGGATTGTAATAAATATTTTTTTTAACATTTATTTATATAAATGTTTTTTAATTTCCTTTTTTTTTCTTTTCTTTTTTTTCTAAATTCTGTTGTAATTTAATCATTTGCAGTAAGTTGTATTTAATTATTTTGTTCACTTAAATAATAAAATAATTTTATTTTTCATTATTTTTGTATATTGCCCTAATATAGCCATTAAATTATGATAAATCCGTTGTTGTTCTTATAGGGCATAGTTCTAGAATAACTTTTTTTTTATTTTATTCTTCTTCTTTTTTTTCCTTTTATTCCCTTGGATTTTCTCAATGGTATTTATTTAACCGATATTATTTATATAGGAAGTAATATATTAGAGTTCAAGACCTTAACAATAAATTCTATTCTATTCTATCCAATGGTGCTATAGTTTTTGGAGGACCTTTGCCTCCCCAGTCTTCCACACTGACCAGTCTTCGGCTGTCCTACCTTACCTGTTGACACCCAACTACCGAAGGTCTTCCATTACATCCTGCAGCCAAGTCTGCAGCCAAGTCCAGGTCTCCCTCTGCGCCTTCTTCCACCAAGGTGTTCCTCCATTGTCAATTTACTATGAATACTAAATTAAAATGATTTTGACAAATATGTCAATGTGAAGAAGATAAATATGAAGCATTACTATGAACAAATTTGAGTTGTCACAACCTCCTCCTGATCATAGGACCTTCCTACTAAATTCAATTTAATAAATTATTAACAATTCAAGTAATGAAATGTTCTCCTACCGATGAACCACTAAATCTATAAATTTAAATATGTTGAATGCTCACAACAAGAGTGAGGAGATAAGTGGTTAAGGTTCTAAGAACCCGATTGTGTTTACTGCAAGAGTTTAAAGGAGCACGTAGCCGGTGGGACATTTAAGCTGATGGGCCGAACCACAGGTAGGCATTCACTGGAAGGTCTTTACCTTTAAAACTTTATTTCCACTTCTTTACCTCCGCTATTTAAGGCCCTAAGGGTCAATTTTTATCTTCCCTTAACGAAATGCTTGTTTCTGAAGCAACATAATGTCCTTGATTTTCTCTAGATAGTTTCTGGACTTGACATGTAAAAATAATGGCCAAAGGCTTTTTATTTGGCTTTGAAAATATAGCTATCCTATTGAAATTCCATAATTAATCTATAAGATTAGAACCAAAGTTGGATAATTAAATCTTTTGGTGTATATGTGCCTAATGGATGTTCTCATGTATATCAGACAATTATATTTTGACACAATATAGACAAATAGTTAAAGCTTATTCACAAGATAGTGGGAAATTATCAAGAGTGATAATAAAAATACTTTGAAAACAAAAGATATATTATATGGTGATAAAAAAGTTTAACGATAAAAATAAGTCTTAAAAATATTTAAGACTATCCAGTAGTTAAACGAACAATTTGAATATTTTATTTAAGGATTTGATAATTCATGCTTAGCACGAGTTTTTATCGCATTCGAATGTCTTTGACTTAATGCTACATATCAGGTAGCTTTAGTGAGAAAACAGAATGTGAAACAAAAAAAAAGTGAATGCGATGACTTTCCTGGCTTGACCTTGATTTTTCGAAATAAAATAAAGAACTAAGAATAACAAAGGTTGGTAGGGGTATGAATGAGTTGTTTTTATCACGCTGATTGTGAAACAGGCTAATTACTGAAATTGATATTCCAAGGAGATAAGTAAGCGATTGTAAATATGCTAACACTTAAAAACAAGATAGCCTCACGTTTTTTCTCAGCATTTTCTTTTAAATTTTAGTGTAGTGGTTACAAATATCTTTATACTTGCTTGTTAAATGCATTTATAATTAGAATTCCACAAATAAAATAATAATAGTAATAAAGAAAATACACAGAGGAATAGACTTCCTGTTAATCAATATAAAAATACATTACAGGATAATTTAAAAAAAAAACTGCATTAGGTTTTCGAAAATGAAAAGATAAGCTAGGCCAAGTTTACAACCTACTTTATAGTATATATCAATATTGAAAAAGTTACTGACACAACGCCCTATTAAGATAAAAAAAAAAAAAAATCACACTATCTTGTGACAAAACTTCTCAATAATTACAAAATTATTTTGGAGCTTATAGGAGTAATAATTTGCATTATAACGCTATTATAATTGTTCTTATTGACTATACATAAAGTCCGTAAGTATATCAGTAGTCCAATGACAGCAACGCATTGTTTAACACGTTTAAGCCTGAGCGAATATCTACGTTTTTTCGCGTGGGCGGGACTGACTGTCTTAGCTGATTACGATTTTTGGGGCTAGGCGACACTGTTGGAAGTTCCAACGTGTTTAATCCGAGATCACGGCAGTTCGAGGCTTCGAACACGCTAAATGTGAAATTGTAACTAACTTGTATGGTGAAAGTTATAGAATATTTAATAAATAAACGCTTTTGCTTGTTAATTCCTACAGCATATTATGTTGAGAAAAACTGAAATAATATTATTTTTTTTCAACGAGATATTTTCTGAAAACAAGTGACCCACCTGCGATGCACACCGTCCCACCGACTAGTCAACTGTGACCCTTCGGTGGGTCACACCGGCGTGAACGTGTTAAAATGTTTTTTCAAGATTACCACAATGTTTCAAGTTTTTAAATTTAAGCTTAAATTCTCATCAATTTCAATTAAATCTCAATAGTTTAAAATATGAGTTTAAAATATTGGAATTTTCGGCACCTATTTTTAAATGTCAATACTAAGTAAGACTTTATTGATTTACATACTTGAAAAAAATAAAGTATAAATAAATCGACTAGAAAACAGTCGCTTAAATCTGAGTTCCAAATAATAAATTTTCTTTTACATTGAAATGTTTACATATAACAACTGAAAAATTCATTTAATCCACAATAAGAAAGTGGATTCTCGATCCAAGAACTAGTGAAAGAGGTTTAGAACTTTGAAATCCTTTCCCTGAGATGGTCTAACTCATTAAAGACCACTTTGGGCCAGAGCCGTCAGACTGGGATCACAGGTGCTGTTCACGTCCCGAAAACTTAGTAAATACTTTTCGGTACCACGGCTGTGTGTACATCATTGTCGTAAATCCTCTCTACTTCATAAATTGATACGGACCTACCTGTTTTCTCTTTCTCTCTCTCTTTTTTTTTAATAAAATATTTTTTAACAAAAAATAACTAAATCGTAAATTAAAAGATACTGCCATTGCCAAATTGGAGAATTGAAACGATCTTCTCTCTCACTCTCTCTCTCTCTCTCTCTCTCTCTATATATATATATATATATATATATATATATATATATATATTATATATATATGTGTTTATATTTTGATACTTCGATTCTTGTTTTCCGCAAACTCTTAAACTACATGATAGATATTGATACAATTTTCACTATCATTCAGGGTATTGTATTCCTGAAGATACACTACAATTGAAAGTTTTATTTCTAAGGAAAAATTTGAAAGTCTAAACTTAATCAAGTTACAAAAACATTATTGCTGAAATATGAATATACCGTTGGAAAACGCAAAATTAAAAAAAAAATTAATATACAATAAAATAAGTCGTAAAAACTAATATCAAATTGTTATAAACCCATAAAATTATGAGATTATGTTATTTATTTTTTTTAACGCGTTCTACCGCAGGGTAGTTTCTTCACGCTCTTTATTGTAATTCAACATTTTTACCGATCTTATTTATTGTATATGAAGTTGTGAAATTAAATAAAACCAACCTTTTTACGTCCTTTCCGAAGGACGGCATAACAAGGGCCACCCGCGGGTTTGAACCTGTGACCTTGGGCATTGAAGGCTGTTAAGCTAGGTACTATATTAAAGGTGAACCCTATTGCTACCGTACAGTATCTTACAAAGTTATATTCTTCCATACAGTGCGCAGTATTTTAGTGAAAATATTACATACTAAATCGTACATAAGTAGCTACAATAAATGTAATATTTATACATTCATAAACTAACATTATTTCAACTTTTAAATTATTAAAAGTTGAATCCTAGATCATTCACTCCTTCATAAGTCGCACAACAAATCAGACACTTACCTAAAAGAAAAGCCTTAGTAGGTTCCTTTAATTAAAATGATCCTTTTCATTCAACTTATTTTATTTTCTTATTTTTTGTCCCTACGTTTCGGCTCTTTGCCATTCTCAAGGGATCTCTTTATACTCCTATACAATATACACTCCTTACAATGTATAGGAGAGGAGCAAGTATCGATCCTTGCGGTACTCCTGCCAAGACTGGTCGGATTGAAGAAGTTTCTGAGCCCTGCCGAGCAGAGAAAAACCTATCGAAAAGGAAAGAGTGTATAATAAGATAGTCCGTGTAAGGTAGTGCGTTCTTAAGTTTAAAGAGAAGCCCCTCGTGCCAGACTTTGTCAAACACTTGGGCAACATCCAAAAATACCCCAGTTGCGTATTGCTTTTTTTCTAGTGCTCCTGCAATGAAGTCAGTAACTCTGTGTAGTTGATGTGTCGTTGAGTGTGACATGTAAAAACCGAATTGATGGTCAGGTATTATTTTTTGCTCAGTCAGTATGTCAACCAATCTTTTATAAATTAATTTTTCAAAAAGTTTAGAGCATATCGGAAGGAGACTAATAGGCCTGTAAGAGGAGTGTTTGTACATATCTTTATCTTTTTTGTGTATCATTTTTATGATTGAGTATTTCCACTGTACAGGGAATTTAGTTGTCCTAAGTATACAGTTGTATATTGTCGTGAGGAACACTAGAGCTTTCTTGGGCATCATTTGGAGCGCCTCGGCAGTTATTAAATCATAACCTAAGGCTTTTCTTAATTTTTATTACAATTAAGAATAGTTTGAATGAATAATTGTATTATTAGGTTCCTTTAATTAAAATGATCCTTTTCATTCAACTTATTTTATTTTCTTATTTTTTGTCCCTACGTTTCGGCTCTTTGCCATTCTCAAGGGATCTCTTTATACTCCTATACAATATACACTCCTTACAATATACTCCTATACTCTTTATACACTCTATACAATATATAGATATATATTTTGTCATAATTAGTAAAATAAAAATTAAAACTATTACAGGCTGACCAGCCCTGTCCTGGTTGTTATCATCTACTCTAGTAATAGTTTTAATTTTTATTTTACTAATTATGACAAAATATATATCTATATATTGTATAGAGTGTATAAAGAGTATAGGAGTATATTGTAAGGAGTGTATATTGTATAGGAGTATAAAGAGATCCCTTGAGAATGGCAAAGAGCCGAAACGTAGGGACAAAAAATAAGAAAATAAAATAAGTTGAATGAAAAGGATCATTTTAATTAAAGGAACCTAATAATACAATTATTCATTCAAACTATTCTTAATTGTAATAAAAATTAAGAAAAGCCTTAGGTTATGATTTAATAACTGCCGAGGCGCTCCAAATGATGCCCAAGAAAGCTCTAGTGTTCCTCACGACAATATACAACTGTATACTTAGGACAACTAAATTCCCTGTACAGTGGAAATACTCAATCATAAAAATGATACACAAAAAAGATAAAGATATGTACAAACACTCCTCTTACAGGCCTATTAGTCTCCTTCCGATATGCTCTAAACTTTTTGAAAAATTAATTTATAAAAGATTGGTTGACATACTGACTGAGCAAAAAATAATACCTGACCATCAATTCGGTTTTTACATGTCACACTCAACGACACATCAACTACACAGAGTTACTGACTTCATTGCAGGAGCACTAGAAAAAAAGCAATACGCAACTGGAGTATTTTTGGATGTTGCCCAAGTGTTTGACAAAGTATGGCACGAGGGGCTTCTCTTTAAACTTAAGAACGCACTACCTTACACGGACTATCTTATTATACACTCTTTCCTTTTCGATAGGTTTTTCTCTGCTCGGCAGGGCTCAGAAACTTCTTCAATCCGACCAGTCTTGGCAGGAGTACCGCAAGGATCGATACTTGCTCCTCTCCTATACATTGTATTACACTGACTGCTACTTACGCGGACGATACTGCAATTCTAACATCAAACGGTGATCCAATACTGGCCTCACTGACTCTACAAAATCACTTAATGCTACTACAAAATTGATACAATCTTTGGAAAATTCGTTTAATTCACGACAAATCAAAACACGTAACGTTTACACTACGACAAAACACTTGCCCACCAATTTTTATCGACAACAACCATATTCCTCAGACAAACTCTGTACATTGCCTAGGACTGATACTCGATCGAAGGATGATTTGGGCCCCACATGTCAAGATGAAAAGACAGACTCTCAACCACCGACTGAAAATACTATACTCTCTTTATTCAAAATCATCAAAATTAAAAATTGGACAGAAACTGAATACATACACATACCTTCTTAAGCCAATTTGGACTTACGCTTCACAGATTTTCGGTTCAGCAAAAAAGACTCACATACAAAAATTGCAATCATTTCAATCCAAAATTTTAAGACTCATAACGACAGCTCCTTGGTACGTAAACAACAGAACCCTACATACGGACTTGCAGCAACCAACATATACGAACACTCTATTCTCGATTTCACATTAAACTTAACGGACACGACAATAGACTGATTAACGACATGTCAGTTGCTGAAATGCCGGTCAGAAGAATGCTAAAACGAAGCTGGATGAGGGACCTCCTCAGCTAGATTAAAGCCTTGGAAAGGGTGCTGCTGGGCACTTTACTTCCCCATGCCTATCATGTCTGATCTTACTTTTGTCTAACACATTTGCTGATTGTCAGACATCTTCTGACAGGTGTAAAAAAAGATATAAAGAAAAAAATATATTAAAAAAACAGATGTGTCACTGTAAAATAAGTGGCATTTCCATGAATAGGATATGAGCATCCGTTGTATCTGTAGTTTTTTAAAGCATACATACATATATCCATTAAAATCAAGTTTTATTTAAATGGAAAAATTAATTTTGTTGAAATATATGCATCACTTTGAAAATGCTACCTATTTTGATTTACTGACCAATTATAAATTTATGTTACTTATTTCTGTCGATGATAAAATATAATAATGACTAGGCGTTATAAAATACACATATTTTCTTGCTAATTGTACTTTTCATTAAGATGAACTAAAAATATCAAAGCCATAATATCTTTAAACATAAATGACTCTCATTCAAGGGGCGAAGCAGGGGCGGGTCTACTAGTCTATAATAAAAACAGGAGTTTATGAACTATTACTTTCCGATGAGCTTTGGACATCAGATGCTTCATTCAGTATTTTAGGATTCTATAATAGCAATATCTTCACTCTCATTAGCTTCTTGATTATGGCTATGATGTTACGATAAAAAAACAAAATTCTTCTGCATTTCAGTATTACACATTATGTTTTTAAATTTCCATGAGTTGAAAAATAGTTATTTAATTATTTAGTTTATTATGTTTTGAAAGGTTACGTGATAGTATCGTTATAATGTTATTATGATTTTTGGTTATAATCAATTATTTATGACTTAACTGTCGAGTACATATGTCGATGAAATCAAATGCTCTAGTTGTATCATTTAAATCATTTATTATTTTCAGTTTGTTTGATAGAAATTGATATTTAGGTCAATAATAGTAGAAGTAGTTAGTAGTACTGTTCCTTTATTATGGAATAGAAAAAAGAAACCAAAAAAACAAAAACAAAAAAAAAAAAAGCAAAAAAAGATGGTTTGTATATCCCGCTAAAAAAAAAAAAAAATAACAAATGTTTATATTTTCATGGATGATTTCCTTGTGTTTAGTGAACTAACAATTTTTACAGTAAAATTTTGCATCGTTTTTTATTCAATAATGCTTTTTTTTTCTTTTTTTTTAATAAAGAAAATAAGCATTTTTCGCACATGTAAGCATCTGTAGTTTTTTAAATTATTCGAAAATGACTTTCTCTTGGCCTTTCAAATAAGAAATATTAAGTTCGGCACACCCTAAGAAAGAATACCATTATCATCCAACTGAATTCATTCATATAAAATGTTGATTTATGAATTTAAAATATATCACGTATATTAAACTTTCAATACACTTGTTCACAAATTTCTGTATCAACTTTCTTGATACCTGGGACAGCCGCCTATTGGTCTGAGTGCTTTCGTAGTATGGCTAATGAAGTCCTGGGAAATTGGCAGTTTCTCCATTCATGCCCTGAGTATCTGAGGCTATGGCGTTTCTAATCAGTACGGCGTCAATACCAGCGACCTTTACCTTTCATAAGTATGGGAAAGCCTGATAATTATAGATGTGTGAAAATAATTATAACTAGAGGCGGGATTTCCGTGACTTTGCACGTTCTATTTGCTTGCGTGGATCAATTTCAAACCTGAACAGCTATCCCGTTCATATATTGGGTAATAGTATTGCATATAGGTAATAATATTTCATATTGCACGAAATTGCACATTTTGCCCTTTTTGGTCTAAATTGACGTTTTCGATTTTTGAGTTAATTTTGATTCATGAATATTTAAAATTTTACTTTATTATCTTTCTCTAGTTAGATTAATTAAATTATTAGTTAAGAAGAGAAAAAAATGTTTGTCCATAGAATAATTTAAAAAAACTATCTCTTCTCTTTTTTTATTTCCAATTATTCTATTAATAATTAGATTTACTCTTTTTTAATAGTAATTGACGTTGTTTCTATCCGTTTAACGTCACTTTCGAATACGCCACTACAAGGGCTAATTCGAAGACCTTTCTTGTTATTTTTGTAAGATTTTATTTACTTTTATTTTTATTTTCATTTGTTAGTTAAGTTTACTTATCTTATTTCATCTTATGTTATTATATATTTTTTTTATTTATTCATTATTACTATTATTATCTATTTTTTTAAATTATTGTTATTGTTATGTCTTGTTTTGTTTTGTTTTTTACTCTGTACATATGGTATGAATGATATCTTTTAGCCCTAATACTTATTGCCCAAGATAGTAGCAGATTGTATTATTTCTCAATAAAGCAATATTATTATTTGTTATTGTTGTTATACTGAATCCTCTGTTTCAAATTTCCAACCGCAGATAATGTTCATAATTTTTAGTGGTTAAATATCAGTGTTTAAATAATGCCGAAAGGAAAACAATAGTCTCGTCGAAAATTAAAACCAGGATATGTAATTACTCCAAGCTTAGATCTGATGGGAAAACTGTATCTTGTATTTCTTGCGATCGATCAAAATCATTGGGGTGTGAATGAAAATCCCAAACAGACGTTTATTGTAAAACAGTTAACAACTATTTCTTCATTCTAATAGTTTAGTAAATTATAACAATTGGTATTATCTATTTTGTTATTAGCTGGATACAAGCGTATCTGTTTTATTTCGACAATATCTTGAAGAAGTCAAACAAAACATTTTTTATTTAGTAAATGATAAACAGATCTATGTATTTTTTTGCTTAAAGTTAACAAGATTTATTTATTTTTTTATTTATTGAGATATATTTAAATTTGTTTTGATATAAACAATAATAATAATACTAGCATACTACATTAATACAATAATAATGGAATCTTCCCTGCTTCACACGGGTGCGATTTGGATAAAGTGTCATTTATTATCAAAAAAGCTTTGTCTGACCGATTAAGAGTTTAACACTTGGCGAGTTTAAGTTCATCATAAAGAAAAGTGCAATTAGTAAGAAAATATTTATTTTGAATCATCTGTTCATTATTCTTCTTATTCATAGGCAGAAATAAATAACATAAACCGAAATTGGTTTAGTTTATTTGTTTGTTATTTTAAAGCTAAGCGTATATAACAGAAAATTTAATTTTCCCATATAAAAAAAACTTAATTGCATTGTTTTTCTGAAATTCACCTCAAAAATACTAGAACATCCAACGATGATCCTTAAACCTTGACGTTAATATCAGCTGGTAATTTTTAAAATAGCGGCCAATTAAAAGTGATTTAATTTAATTACTCGGTTATTTTTTGTAATCTTAATAATTTTTGTATCTTGCCTATATATATGCTTGTAACTTTGTTATTTTCGAAGATAAAGAACAATTGTATTATTATTTTTTAACGACAAAAACAGTGAATAATTATTTAAAAAAAGTTAAATTTTAAACATAAACAGCGAATAATTATAAAAATAAGAAAAAAAATCTGGTGCGCGCAACACACGACTTTCACTTACCTCCGTTTTCATATAAATTTACGAATTTTTCAGCACATTTAAAAACGAAAATAAATTGTTAAAGAATTATTTACATTGGATTTTAAAAGGAACATGTGTTTTATTAAATAATCTACTATTTTATTATCAACGACAATCAGCTTGTTTTATCGGCTTTTTATCACTCTCCGTTAACATTTACAACAGTATGTATAAGCTAAGGGTTTTTTTTAATCTTCCATTCCAACATACATGTATATTACTGTTTTTAAGTTAAAAACAAAAAATTGCATTAAAAAATATTTTTGCAGTTATCTCCTTTAGTTGGTTATCGAATTCGTTCAACTTATATATTTACCTGTTTTTTAGATTTGCTAATTAGATGATATGGTTAATTTCATAAAAATTAAAAAAGTAAAGATACTTCAGAAAAAGAAATTTTGAAATTTCAACATTTAAGCCCTGTCAAACTATTTTAATCATAATGAAACCTACATGATATTAAAGCCCATCCAATTTTACATCGATGTAACGAGTTTGATCATAGTCGTTATAGCCGTTAATAGGTGCAAAATGCATGGTATAAAGTGCTTCTTCTGGTTTGCTGAAATTAATAATAAGTTAGTGTAACATCTCGGGTGTAGATTTGTCTTCAATATGAAATTTCAGTTTCATAGGACTTTTCGTTTACGCGCTCGGCTTACCACACACACACAGACCTTAAGGACCTGAGGGACTTAGTCATTTGGACTCAGGGGACCCTTAAACGTGTATTTCCGTTGAAAACTGGAATTCGAAAATTTTCACGATCGCAATACTTTTCGTTACTATATAATCCTTATATAGGTATGTGAAAGTAAATATCAAAGTTTTACCCATAAATACGACCATATTTCAGTTTTTTTTAAGATATAGAAAAATATGTATAGAGTTGTGGAATCAGTGCGACCAAGTGCGATAAACCAAAAAAGTTGATCAACATATTCAACCCACAAATTATAACAGATGCAATTCAACCAAAATTCGGTCATTATTGAAAATAGAGATAAATCGAAAAGATTCTCGAGATCAAGACACCACTAGATAACCACAGAGAATACAATTAAAAAAAAAAAGATATATGGTCATGATATGAAAATAGAGATAAATCGAAAAGATTCTCGAGATCAAGACACCACTAGATAACCACAGAGAATACAATTAAAAAAAAAAAGTTATATGGTCATGATATGAAAATAGAGATAAATCGAAAAGATTCTCGAGATCAAGACACCACTAGATAACCACAGAGAAAACAATTAAAAAAAAAAAAGTTATATGGTCATGATATGAAAATAGAGATAAATCGAAAAGATTCTCGAGATCAAGACACCACTAGATAACCACAGAGAATACAATTAAAAAAAAAAAGTTATATGGTCATGATATGAAAATAGAGATAAATCGAAAAGATTCTCGAGATCAAGACACCACTAGATAACCACAGAGAAAACAATTAAAAAAAAAAAAGTTATATGGTCATGATATGAAAATAGAGATAAATCGAAAAGATTCTCGAGATCAAGACACCACTAGATAACCACAGAGAATACAATTAAAAAAAAAAAAGTTATATGGTCATGATATGAAAATAGAGATAAAACGAAAAGATTCTCGAGATCAAGACACCACTAGATAACCACAGAGAAAACAATTAAAAAAAAAAAAGTTATATGGTCATGATATGAAAATAGAGATAAATCGAAAAGATTCTCGAGATCAAGACACCACTAGATAACCACAGAGAAAACAATTAAAAAAAAAAGTTATATGGTCATGATATGAAAATAGAGATAAATCGAAAAGATTCTCGAGATCAAGACACCACTAGATAACCACAGAGAATACAATTAAAAAAAAAAGTTATATGGTCACGATATGAAAATAGAGATAAATCGAAAAGATTCTCGAGATCAAGACACCACTAGATAACCACAGAGAAAACAATTAAAAAAAAAAAAAGTTATATGGTCATGATATGAAAATAGAGATAAATCGAAAAGATTCTCGAGATCAAGACACCACTAGATAACCACAGAGAAAACAATTAAAAAAAAAAAGTTATATGGTCATGATATGAAAATAGAGATAAATCGAAAAGATTCTCGAGATCAAGACACCACTAGATAACCACAGAGAATACAATTAAAAAAAACAAGTTATATGGTCATGATATGAAAATAGAGATAAATCGAAAAGATTCTCGAGATCAAGACACCACTAGATAACCACAGAGAAAACAATTAAAAAAAAAAAGTTATATGGTCATGATATGAAAATAGAGATAAATCGAAAAGATTCTCGAGATCAAGACACCACTAGATAACCACAGAGAATACAATTAAAAAAAAAAGTTATATGGTCATGATATGAAAATAGAGATAAAACGAAAAGATTCTCGAGATCAAGACACCACTAGATAACCACAGGGAAAACAATTAAAAAAAAAAAGTTATATGGTCATGATATGAAAATAGAGATAAATCGAAAAGATTCTCGAGATCAAGACACCACTAGATAACCACAGAGAATACAATTAAAAAAAACAAGTTATATGGTCATGATATGAAAATAGAGATAAATCGAAAAGATTCTCGAGATCAAGACACCACTAGATAACCACAGAGAAAACAATTAAAAAAAAAAAGTTATATGGTCATGATATGAAAATAGAGATAAATCGAAAAGATTCTCGAGATCAAGACACCACTAGATAACCACAGAGAATACAATTAAAAAAAAAAGTTATATGGTCATGATATGAAAATAGAGATAAATCGAAAAGATTCTCGAGATCAAGACACCACTAGATAACCACAGAGAATACAATTAAAAAAAAAAAGTTATATGGTCATGATATGAAAATAGAGATAAATCGAAAAGATTCTCGAGATCAAGACACCACTAGATAACCACAGAGAAAACAATTAAAAAAAAAAAGTTATATGGTCATGATATGAAAATAGAGATAAATCGAAAAGATTCTCGAGATCAAGACACCACTAGATAACCACAGAGAAAACAATTAAAAAAAAAAAGTTATATGGTCATGATATGAAAAAAGAGATAAATCGAAAAGATTCTCGAGATCAAGACACCACTAGATAACAACAGAGAAAACAATTAAAAAAAAAAAAGTTATATGGTCATGATATGAAAATAGAGATAAATCGAAAAGATTTTCGAGATCAAGACACCACTAGATAACCACAGAGAATACAATTAAAAAAAAAAGTTATATGGTCATGATATGAAAATAGAGATAAATCGAAAAGATTCTCGAGATCAAGACACCACTAGATAACCACAGAGAAAACAATTAAAAAAAAAAAAGTTATATGGTCATGATATGAAAATAGAGATAAATCGAAAAGATTCTCGAGATCAAGACACCACTAGATAACCACAGAGAAAACAATTAAAAAAAAAAAAGTTATATGGTCATGATATGAAAATAGAGATAAATCGAAAAGATTCTCGAGATCAAGACACCACTAGATAACCACAGAGAAAACAATTAAAAAAAAAAAGTTATATGGTCATGATATGAAAATAGAGATAAATCGAAAAGATTCTCGAGATCAAGACACCACTAGATAACCACAGAGAAAACAATTAAAAAAAAAAAAGTTATATGGTCATGATATGAAAATAGAGATAAATCGAAAAGATTTTCGAGATCAAGACACCACTAGATAACCACAGAGAATACAATTAAAAAAAAAAAGTTATATGGTCATGATATGAAAATAGAGATAAATCGAAAAGATTCTCGAGATCAAGACACCACTAGATAACCACAGAGAATACAATTAAAAAAAAAAGTTATATGGTCATGATATGAAAATAGAGATAAATCGAAAAGATTCTCGAGATCAAGACACCACTAGATAACCACAGAGAATACAATTAAAAAAAAAAAGTTATATGGTCATGATATGAAAATAGAGATAAATCGAAAAGATTCTCGAGATCAAGACACCACTAGATAACCACAGAGAAAACAATTAAAAAAAAAAAGTTATATGGTCATGATATGAAAATAGAGATAAATCGAAAAGATTCTCGAGATCAAGACACCACTAGATAACCACAGAGAAAACAATTAAAAAAAAAAAAGTTATATGGTCATGATATGAAAATAGAGATAAATCGAAAAGATTCTCGAGATCAAGACACCACTAGATAACCACAGAGAATACAATTAAAAAAAAAAAAGTTATATGGTCATGATATGAAAATAGAGAAAAAATGTAAGGTGTTCTGGAATCAGGAAATTTTTTTTGAATGAAAATTGAAAAAAAAAAATGAAAAGGAAATATAGTTTTTTTGGTTATTTATTTAACGTCACTTTATGCTAATGTGGCTAATCGGACGAGTAAAGTGTTGAAAAATACTTTTGGTTTATTTTTTCAAAAATGAACCATTGTACTCGACAAAAAAAAAAAATGAAAACCCCCCCCCCCCCTTTAAAATCTGAGTTTGAGGACTTCCGTTTCAAGATACGTAAGACCAAAATAAAGGATAAAAAATCCGCTAGTCCACATTAATAAATGAATACCGATTATCTTTGTCTTTAGTACTATGTTTAAAGAATTAAATTTCCTACAAAACGAAAAAATAAATCATTGAAATTGGTTCAGAACTGGCAGTGTTATAGCGTTTTAAAATTAGCAGTAGTGATATGCCATTTTCCTTTGAATTATTTATTGCTTTTCACATTAGTTAATCGCCTATTAGCAGCTATGTAGACGGTTATACCCTAATATAGTTATTTGGAAATCATAAACCATTGTGTAATAATTTGCAGCATTTTTATATTTAAAATAAACAATTAAACATACATTTATTTAGTTTCCATGGTAATCTCGTTTATTTTATAGTGAAAGATCTGTTTTTATGAAATAATATAACAGCTTAAATAATTAATAACCTCCCTTTTTACCAAATAACATATGTCCATAAGTTTGTGGGCTTACAGCAACTTTATATTTACTTGCTCGATTTATTTTATTGCATATTGACTTTTTTTAAATCTTGCGCTTTCCAACAGTATATTACACTTCTATATTTACACTCATATCACAGGAAAAAAATTTTTATGACCTGGTTACCGAAAATTTAATTTTCAAATCCTAATAAAAACGAAATTGTAATGTATTTTAATTATAAGCCTTTAGGACAGAATGCCCTAAACTATAGTGAAAACCATATGAATAAAATATCTATCCAATAATTTATAAGGAGTGTAAGAAAAAGAGTAATCATTTTCTATAATGATTTACAGAAAAACAAACTTAAACTAATATTACATAAAAATAGAAAATAAAATAAATATATAATAACAAAAAAAAATATGCAAAGTTAAGGAGTAAATGAGCATCTCAAACACTAATTTAAATATGGTTTCCACAAGCAAACGTTTTAACATATTAAACCATTACACTGTGTGATATTTGTTTGTTTAATTAAGTAGGATATCAAACATTATTTTCTCAGATTATTCTACCTCTGCATTAGTTATGAAGAAAATAACGTTTATTTTACGCTTGACATAATTTGTTTAAAAATATATTATAATATAAATGAAAACAGAGATAAATACTAAATACTTTTACCTTATGTATGTGTATGAACTCAAGTTTTTTTACAATTTTTTTTTTTTAGTAATTTCACAATATGAACAATTAGCACAGCACTGTAATATTTAATTCATAAGAAAAATGTCACACAACATATTTACGTTGCTGATTAGTAATATACAGTCAGATGTTATTGTATGCACACAAGTAGCGTGTATGATTTAAACAAAACTAGAATTCTATTAATATTATTATAAATTTCCGAATATTGATTAATTGAAATTTATGAATAAAAAAAAGAAATGATAAAGAGTTCACAGCAAAATTTGTAGTCAGAAGTTTTTAGAGCTTCGGAAACTTTAGAAGAATATTTAATGACCCGGTTGTAAAATGATTATCATAACCATCTGCGCCAACTGCGGACAGCAGTAACTTCTCCCTTGGGACCGGCTGACCTCGATCTGATTTTAGTTTTTTCTTTATCCAAACTAGCATTAATAGAACAAAAAGAGTTTATATATGTTTAAAAACTCAATTAAATTAAGTAAAATAAAATAAAAATAAACAGGTTAAAATTGTATCTATTTAAAACTTGGTTTTATATACATATTTATATATACATAACACAGTACATATTATATATCTTCCTATGTACTCCTATCTATGTAGTTATATATTGAATATTACATATTTTATGTGTAAAATTATGTTTAAATATTTATTTCGAACACTTATTTTACAGAATACTTTTAAATATTTGATAAAAGGGTCCCATATGGCTTGAGTAAATTCTAAAACGTTGTAAGTAATGGTTTTCCTCAGAAAGAAGTCTGACTACAAAAGCTCAACTATCCGAGGACATAGCATAAATCATATTATTTTTACATTTATGTGAGAATGTTCCGTTCTACATCGAACATTCCTGTTAGAAATAATAAAAAACTGCAACAATAAAAAGATAATAACCACACACAAATAATTTAAATTTGGATGAATAATTTTAGAATGAAGTGTTAATAATAACGAAATAAAAACAGAAAGTTTTAAATTATGCTGCTGATTTGGCCCGAACCAGGTATCAGTCCTTCCATAAAACCCCATTCCTACTCCGATTCATTAGCTTAAATTCTTTCTTCCTTTTCCATTTCTTACAATCCTCCGCAGCACCTGAAAAGGAAATGGTCTCGAGACCTTCTAGTTTAAACTACCAACTGGAGTGCTGCTAGTAAGGAAGTTTCTCTACATGTCTTTTTCGTGTATTTTATCTTCCAGCTTACTCACTAGATGTATTAGCGAATACAGTGTTAACGTTCAATAAACAAGGAAATAGACAGTTTTAAGTTTCTGCTCAAAGGAAATATATATCTATATACATATACATTATTACGATCAACATACCATACCGTAATAAGGATTAAGTTATATTTCATTAAGTATTATAATGTTTTTAAGAAAATATTATAAAGAAAGGACGGCAGTGAAACATCAATTAAGAGATTAGCTTCTCATGTCACCGACAGAGAAACCGGCTCTGTTTCAGAAGATGCCGAAAGGAAACCACGACTTCATTTCGGGAACTGGGGAACGTCAGCCAATAAAAAAACAGCGAGGAGGCTTGGAGAAGGGATAACTCTATATAAGGACAAGATAAGAAGTTCTTGCTCTCATTTCTCTAATTTTTTTTTACAAGTTAAAAGCTACCTCTATCACTACTAGATCACACCACTGCATCTTAATTGTTCTCCACTCCAGCTGCTGTACTTCTCTCCGTTCATCACTTCAAAGGACATAAGTTAGTAATTCTGAAATGTATTATTTAGTAGTTATATGTAAATTTGTAATTTAACAGTCAAGTGAAATTCTTAAACTCAATATAATTTTGTCTGATAAATTTTTAATATAGATATACGTTTTAATTAAGGTTTCACATCGTTTAAAACTATATGTTTGTTGCATTCTTTCGCCTGCTATAGTTAAATATAATTTATTTATGATAACTCTCCCTTCAGGGAACATACTTCTGGACAAGACGGAAAAATTTGTTGTTACTAATTGTGATGCAAGCAGGAATGATGTAGCAATATATACAAGATTTCCTTATATTTTAATTATATACTCTACACTTATGGGAAATAATGAACTTTTTAGTAGACTTTTTTGTAACCATTACCGTTCTTAAATTTGGTTAATTACTTCTAGATCATCCTGAAGAACTAATTCAACTTTAATCGTACTCTATCTTCACTGTTATCATTCATGGTGGCTGAAATGACAATAGTCTTATTAAAATGACTACTTAAGTGCTGAGAATAGTCAGTTTCTCCATTCATGTCCTGGAACATCTGAGGCCTATAGCGTTTTTAATCAAAGCTGGGCATTCAATACCAAGCCTTTTGCCTTTCACTCAAATAGAAATACTTGACTATTATGCCTGTATAATGTCTGTTTATTTGATGTTCATAAATGTTGATGTTTTTATACTTCTGTTATTTATTATTCGAAGTTTTATTATTATTTATTGATTATTTATATAGAAGTGTATTGCTTTTGTTTGAGCAACACAAAGCTTTCACTTACCTCTGTTGTTAATATCAATTTATTGACTTAAAAATAAAGGTAGCGTTGAAAAACATTTAAAGAAGTACAGTAAGATTCGATGGAAATATATACTTTTGATTAAATAATATAACAATAGAAATTATCATGTACACGAATGTAAACGAAAGTTTATGCTCTGTTCGTCAGTTTACATTCCTTCCAAAACTTTTTATAAACATATTTTCTTAAATATTTAGCTTTCATACAGAATATTATGCATCTGAAACCTCTGCAGGTGTTCAGAAAATCAATTACCTACATAAAATATGTATGCTCTTTTCTCCTTCAGTTGCCCATCAGATTCTGTTATGTCATATATTTTAGAAATGCTAACTACATTAAATGCTTTACTTTATAAGAATTCTTAATCGTCTTAAATGATCAATATTAAACATTTTTTAATTCAACCTAAGTGAAAATATTTATGATTCTATTAATATATATCTATAATATTCTTATATTAATATATAAGTAGCGCAACGATAAGACTTTACCAGAAAACAAATTAGGCATTAAACTCCTTTCTAAACTACCTTGTTATATTACACTATAAGTTTCAATTGATTTGAATTTTCGTGAATTTTTCAAACAATTTTCTCAGCTGCTTAAGTAATATTGATTATATAAATATATTCAACTAGTAAATATATTTCGTTCTGAAATATGCAAAATCAGGAGTTAATAATTTTTTAAAGCATATTATTTAACGTCCATTTATGCTGCTGTGGCTAATCGGACGATCCTACAGTGGAAATCCTAAATTTTGCTTATCCAGGTTGAATTAGAATAGGCTACGAGTACCTGACATCGGACTGGCTCGGGACCATCTTTTAGCATTCCCTCCGGAGGACGGCATAATTGAGGAATTTTTTTAATCCCATTAAAAAATCCTAGGGTTGCCTGCGGGTTTGAACCCGGAGTTTTGACTCGAGATATATATTCATAAATATCACATATTTTAAACTTCCAATGCTCTGGTTCAGACATGTCCGTATAGTATTTTTTGATGCCTGAAACACCCATTGGTCTGAGTGCTTTCGTAGTATGACTAATGAATTCCTGGAAAATTGGCAGTTTCTCCATTCATACCCCGAGTATCTGAGGCTATGGCGTTTCTAATCAGTACAAAATCGATTCATACCTGGGGCCTTTACCTTTCATAAGCATGTATGAATCTGATGATTATTGTTGTGTCGAAATTAAGTGTATAAGCATACGATTATTTATTTTTGTAATTTATGCCTAAGAACCGAACAAAACTATTTGAAATTTTCCATTAAATTTGACATCGATATAGCGAGTTTAATCATAACCGTAAGAAGATGAAAAATGCATGTATATAATGGCTCATACGGTTCTCAGAGTTTATTGAAAAAGTTGCTGTAACGTTTCAGGCATACTCACTCCTAAATTTTCAGTGTTATACAACATATCGTTTTCGTGCTAGACTTACCGCATACAACCTTTTTGCTTAATTTGTCCTTTTCGACTGTGAGGACCCTACAACGTGTTTTCCAGCAAAAATCGATTTTAAATACTTTCATAATCCCTTACAATATATTTCATAGACAGGTAAGTAAAAGCAGAAAGAAACAAATTTACTTTAATCGCTAAAAGTAGACTTGTTTTTAAAATGCATACTTTTGGGGTAGGTACTTAATTCGGTAAATAAAATAGTATTATATAATAAAGGTAATAATAGTACTGGATATATATATATATATATATATATATATATATATATATATATATATATATATATATATATATATATATATATATATATATATATATATATATAGGATCATAAATATTTCCAAATAGATTGAATTAAAAAATATTCTATATTGACTAGCTACGACGATTAAGAAATCATAAATGTTAATAATATCTCTAGTAACGATGGAAAATAGTTGCGAAACGATATCCCTACCTATTGTTTTCTTAAACTTTTCCCATCATTTTTATATACCTGCTTTGAGTTAATTTATAAAATTACTTTTAAAGTAATGTGTGTAAAGTCGAAGGTGTGGATGCCAACTTTGAACTTAGTAATATAATATAATGTTGGTAGTACTGAGATATAACATTCAGCGTCTACAGACAGAGTTGTTGTAGTCATTGTGTTGTGCGTTTAATGATTGTATATAATAAAAAAGTAAAACAAATTCGTGATTTATTTAATTACTAAACCTTAAGAAATTACAAAGGCTTATCCAGGACAGGAGAGAGGGAATCACAAATGCCAAGGTTTCTGTAAGACTGCACCTTCAGAAATAAATACAAGGAAGACCAATGTAATATAACATACATATAATGTGAGAGCGAGGTGGCTGAGTGGGTAAGCGCGTGTTGCCTAGCAACCACAGGGGTCCAAAATTTGAGTTCGAGTCTCGGCCCTTTTGATACATAAAGTTTATTTTTATTTTTAAACCATTTTAATTATTGTTATAATTTAAAAAACAATCACAAAGAAAAATGTTAGCCTCGTCAGCCTACTGGAGGCCACTTACATAAATAGTCGTTGGGAGTGATGACCCTATCCTATAAAATTTTATTGAGAACCGTGAGAATATTATCCCAGGAGATTACACCGTTCGGCCAAGAGCCTACACGGCATGTTGCCCAGAGAAAAAAAAACAAACCTAAATTGCATAACACTTTTTAAATAAAATCACAAAAAACTTCTTTAAATAAAAACATGAGTTTCTATTGATGTTTAGGCCTCCGGAAGTAGACAGTGAATTACATCCTACCGTGGAGGCTATCAAATATGTTAATATATTTAAAAACAAGTTGAATAAGGCCTCAAATTTAGGTAACTCTGTTGAAGAGTATAATTAGAACTCGATGGGAAGTCTAAGGAGATGTTCTTTTCCTCTTGAATAAAAAATCGACTTTCGACTAGTAAAATTACTGCTTCGAATAATATTCTTCATAAGCTTATCATCATCCAAAATCAGGCACAAAGGCGATCTTATTAACGCTCCCTTTCCCAATGAAAATAAATAATTAATTTACCTGACAATTATGGATTTTTTATTTGAATAATTTTTTTTCTCACAACTTCCCATTTATGGGTTTGTTTGAGAATGCTTTGATTTGTATCGGAGACAAATTTTGGAGTGTGTCCCTTGAATAGCAAAGTCACAGTATATAGAGTGACACGTGGACTACTGTTTATATACTAAATAACGATTCGAAGATTTAGGTGTTTTTTAATGAGACATGCTGATTTTACACAAAATCTTTTTAATAATTCAAATCAAAATCATTAGACCGTTGCTGAAGCTTTCATGACAAACAGGAAAGGGTATTTTAATTAAACTCGGAGATAGAACTAACCAACCTAATGAAATTAACTGAGAATGAAGTAGCTTCCTTTTCATCTTCCCTTGTCAAAGATTTCCTTTTGTCGACGCCTACTTATCACCCCTCTGATAATTAACACGAGGTTTCGCTCTAGCAGTCCTCCGCAATTATATTTTATTTTTAACAACAGTTTTAATAAACTTACTAAATAAAAATAGAATTTAAGTAAACTGTTCTTTTAAAACGAGCCATAGTTTTTTTTTTTTTTTCTACGCTAAATGATACTATACATGGAAAACGGACAATTTATAAGACTACACTTTTTATTATCCAATCGAATTTATTTCAACGGAAGTACACATCTTAAAGTCCCCTGAGTCCAAATAACCAAGTTAAAATCGGCTTACCAGAAGAGCTACTTTATACCATGCATTTTGCACCTTTTTTGATTTTCTCGAAAACGGTTCCGACGATTTTGTTTAAACTCGCTATGTCGTTGTAAAATTTTAATGGGCTTTAATATCATTTAGGTTTCATTTGGATTAAAATGGTCTGACAGGGTTTAAATGCCGATAATTTAAATTTTCTTTCTCTAAAGTACCTTTAATTTTGTCGATTCTATAAAAATAACTATATTATCTTGTTACCACTGATGAAAAACAGGTAAATATATAAATTTAATGAATTAGATACCCAACTAAAGGAGAAAACTTAAAAAATATATTTTTTATGCAATTTTTTGTTTTTGAACATAAGAAAAGTAATATACATGTAAGATATACCGTTGGAAAGCTAAAGATTTTAGAAAAAATATTATCTCATACACAAACTTTTAAAAGTTAGTAGAGAGTGATGAAAAGCCGATACAACTAAGTGATTATTTTAGATAATAATAAATCACATGTTTCTTATATAAATTCAATTTAATTAATTCTTTAATAGTTTCGCGTATTACTTTCACTTACTATATATAGTAAGGGAAAGTATTGCGATCGTGAGAATTTTCGAATTCCAGTTTTCAACGGAAATACACATTTTTGGGTCCCCTGAGTCCAAATAACCAAGTCTCGCAAAAAGACACATGTTTCTATAGAAATTCCATTTAATTAATTCTTTAATGGTTTCACTCATTTTTATCTTTAACTGTATTTTAAATTATTTAATTGATTCTAAAAACGGAGGTAAGTGAAATTCGTGTGTTGCCCGCACAGTTTTTTTTTTTTTTTATAATAAAATACATGTTTCTATAAAAATTCTATTTAACTAATTTTTTAATGGTTTCACTCATTATTATCTCTTACTGTTTTTGAAAATTCTTTAATCAATTCTAAGAACGGAGGTAAGTGAAAGTCGTGTGTTACCCGCACCAGATTTTTTTTAAATCTTTAGCTTTCAAAATGTATATTAGACATTATATTTCAGAAGTTCAAAAAAAAAAAAGTGGATAAATAAATTATTGTTTTCAGTTTTCTTGTTGGATATCGAATGCGTTCAACTTATATAATTACGTGTTTTTTAGCAATGCTAATCCCTCGAAATGGTTATTTGTTTCGAATTAAAGTTACTTTAGAGGAAGAAATGTTGAAATAGCGGCATTTAAGCCCTGTCAGACTATTCTAATCAGAATGGAACCTAATGATATTAAAGCCCGTTCAATTTCACATCGATATAGCGAGTTTAATCAAAATCGTTAGAGCCGTTTTCGAGAAAATTGTAAAAAGGTGAAAAATGCGTGGTATAAAGTGGCCTTTTGTTTGTCTTAAATATGAAATCTCAGTTTCATAGTACTTTTCGTTTTCGTCGGGAGTTATTTTATTTTGAATATTTTCCTTCTGTTTATAAGGTCTAACTTGAACAATATATATGTTATAGGATTAATAGTACAATACAGGACGAATTTGACCTTCGGCTTATTTTGGGTCTTTCAATCCGAATCGGCCTTCCTGTGATAGTGACAAGACTTCTTCGGCAGTGGCGGTGACAAGAATGACAAGTGAAGCAGAGAGCCTTTGACCGAGAGCAGGTCCGCTGTAGTTTAATTGGGTTTCCTATTGGTCTCTTTCCTCCCTTCGCTCCCTTCTAACCTATTGTTCTGGCTAGTTTAATAGCCCGGGCCTACTTTGATGTTGTTTGACATCAAAGTTACTTTAATTACTAGTATGGTGAAGGCCCATTGCGTTTGAGGGAAGAATAGATTTACCGAATTAGTGAAGTCTCTTGCCTCACTGATTGTGCGGAAAAAGGCTCCATAGCACTGATCTATATAGAATGTAAATATATTGATTGATATTTACAACTGTATAATAAAATAAATTTAGTAAATGTGATACAAGATTATACTGTCATGATTCACATGTATATTCATACTACTCATTGGCAGCTCTCCAAAAACTATGCTAAACTAGATCTTCTTCTTCTTTTAAGAGACCTATGAGGATTATGAGGGATTTTATAAGAAGCAAGGATTGAAAATAGTTTGTTAGAATGGGAATGGGGTTTGTCATGTAAGATTGAACTGGTCAGCCAATCAGCAACATAGGAGCATTAAGGACTTTATAGATAATATTTGTTACGAATAGGCACTGAGGATTTTCGAAGGGTTTTGATTGTAAGGATTGGAGATGGAGAATTTGATGATTTTGTAGAGTCCCAAATCTCTACCCGAAGTCCATATCGGTCTTATGATGGTGATGTGGATGAGCCTTTGTATTTGAGTGGGAAAGTTTGAGTGCTTCAGTCTTGTATGAGGGTTCCAAGTAAAACGTTTGTCAAGGTGCAGTCCTAGATATCAAATCTGTTCAACCGGGACAAGAGGAGTGTTATTGAAGGAAACTGTTGGGCAGGATGTCATAAGTTTACGACGGAGTGTAAAGGTTATTTGGTGGGATTAATTAGAATATATCAGACACCATACCTCAAGGTCTCTGATGTGGGATTGAAGAGTTTGGGAGGCCGTAGTTGGATCGTTGTTTACTGATAATACAGAATTGTCATCAGCATAGGTAGAAATGAAAGTGTTAGAATGGAGGGAAATAAAGACCGTAAAAAATAAATCAATACAGTCAACAACAAGTAAACCATATTCCACTTATATCTATTGTTGTTTTTTTTAGTTTAAAAGCGTCATCCACAAGTGTTATTATGGCCTAACTATAGTCTATAGTCAGTTATGATTTATCGAATAAACCAGTCTTTCGAAGGAAGTCAAAAATCTTGTCAATGTATGGTATCCTGTAAAACTTTAGATAGATCAGTAACTATAACAAGGTGTTCTCTGCATGTAGTATAAGTCCTGCATTCTGATAACATATGTTTCACAGTAAGCGGACATCCTCATGTTCGGGAGGAGGCTCGCGTGTCAGAAGATAACTGTGGGTTATTCGTGTATCCCCGATGTGCAGGCTCGTCAGGATCTCCTTAAGTTTGTTTCAGCATTTTCTTACCAGTTTTTTATTTCCGAGTTTAGTTGATATTAAAGTGTGTAACATTAACACATAAACGCGTTTTATAACTACACGACATCGGCAGGATACGGTATATGTAGTGTATATATAATTGATATACATATATATGGTGCAAATATACATATTGATTACCTTTAAAATGCAAAGAATCAGCAATTCATTTCGTATCCTAAATGATTCTTATTTCAGCTCCTAGCTTAAGTATATAGTCTCAGAAACTCTTCTTGCACGTTTCTTGAAAGTAGAAAGATCCTTGAAGAACTTCTACTATGGAGAATTCCTGTAGTAGAAGGGAGTATATGAAATAACTGAAAACATTGTTAGAGAAAAAGAAGAATTTAAAAAGATGTTTTTTAATGATTGTTCTGACGCCATGAACAGTTTTGTTGGCAAACCTCTTTGCAGGTCAAGCCTATCAGGAAAATATCTTACCCTGTATTTTCTCACATTGTGAGAAATGGGGAGCCCGTGGCTGAGTGGATAGCGCGCTAGTCTCTCATTCTTTAGGTTGTGAGGTCGAATCCCAGTGTCGGCGGGGCTTTTGTAAGGATATAATTAATTGGGGATTCACTCACAGCCTCTCCCTCGGGTATATGAGACCCGTCAGCCAAAAGGTGGCCACTCACAAAACTAGGTGTAGGGATTAATGACCCTACACTACAACATGCATCGAGAAACGTGAGTGTAATCTCCCAGGAGATTACACCACGAGGCCCAGGGCCTACACGGCTTGTCGCGCCGCTGGAAGAAATTTTCTCACATAGTTCCATAACTACTTTCAAACTGAATAGTTTAAGAAAAAAAGTATATTATTATAGATATTTCTCTCTAATGATAATCTTAATATTAAACCAATGATATTCGGGTCCAATATGATAGAATGAAGAGACACGAGGTAAACTGCAAGTTTATAGTGTTACTGTAAGAGAGGATGTCAATGAGATGAGCTTCTTGGAAACATTTTACGGTTAAGACCTTGAAGGATGCCACTGATTCGCGTCTTGTCAGTTACAAACTGACTACATGCGGAACTTTAGGACCGCATTTAGGACTTGGATCTGATAATATATTTTGCTTTGTCCCAAAAGTAATGAAGTTTTTATTTAAATACTGTTCACCTTTTATGGTCTATTTTTCTGATTGGATATTTTAAGATATCAGCAGAGGTTGTGAAAAATGGCTTGACAAAGTTTTCCAAAGCCCTGACTTATCAAAAAAATGTGACTCTTTAGTGTAATTCATTTGATTTAATTCTTTGATCCTGGTATGAATTACATTTTAACCTGATTGAATTAATGCGAAATAATTAAGCCATCTTTGGTCAATCGAAAGGGGTCTTATTTCGTGTATGACGTCTCTATAATTGTTGAAACTTGACAATGAAACTCTGTCATTCCCGTCCCACTCTTTTAACTTTTCCCTAACTGATTACAATAAAACGTTTGTAGATCAGAGAACCTTAGAAAATGGATTTTCTGAATTAATTAAATTTAAGTATTTCAAACTCTATTTAGAGGGCATGGAAATCTTCCGACACGTTAGCGGAAATGTATTGAAAGCAATTGAGACAATTATGGATAAGGAAAACCAGTATATATTTTTTCTATTTATTGTTTTGGCATTTTGATATGATTCTGTATCTTAATTATTCGGGTTCTCATAAGAGTTGACGATGCTTATTCTGTAATAAAGATCAAATAGAGATGTAAAATGTATTTTAGTGGGATAGTCTTTCTTTTTAAATTAAAATGGAATTCTGTGGCAAATATATGCTACCTTATATTTGAATGTTTACCTTCTGTGTTTTCAAGATATAACTGTGACAACAAAAAAGTTTTCAGGAAATAGTACAATATAGGATGAATGAAACGATAACCTTAACTCTTTATGGTGTTTTGATACAGATTGGCCTAACTGTAATAGTCTACTTATTCTTCGACAGTGGTTGTGACAAGAATGACAAATGGAGCATGGAGCCATTTAAGTAATTTAGAATATTATCATTAAAAAAAACCTATTTTTTTTCTCTCATAAAACTGTAATTCTGTATTATTTTCCGAACAGTCCAATAAGGGGAAACAAGGACATATATTTATTGAATCAAACAAAAACTGTTAAATACGTTAAATTGATACTTTCTCAATATGCAGGATGTGAAGGGGCGGGGTGGCCGAGGGTGTTAGCGCGCGTTGCCTAGCAACAGATAACCGAAAAAGTTAAAACCAAATAATTACGAGTTCGACTCTCGTGCTGGGGGATTTTATCACGGCATATATTCCCCGCCCTCACCCCCAGGCCCGAGAGAACCTCCGTATAGCCTTCAAAGGCGAGGTAGGGGTGGACAAAAAAGATGGTCAAGATGACGAAAATAAACTGCAGAACTTAAGAATTTGTGTTTAATCTGCAATGTCTCTTCAGTTCACAATACTATAAATTGGAGGTGAAACCTAAATATGCTCAAAATTCTAAGCACTGTGAGTATAGTGTTTGGCTCTTTAGTGAGTAGGTAACAATCGTTTCCAGTCTTATGAGTTGTAACTTATTATTCTCGTATTGTTAATAATAGTATAATTGGTGCCATCGTTTAGTTTGATTTTTTAACTAAAAAGGAGTGCACCACGCAAATAGAACGTTTTTATAAAAAATTATATATCATTTTCAAAGTTAAAAATCTGGCGCGCGCAACTCTTTGCAATACTTTGAATTAGCTCTGTCGTTATAACCAACTAAAGAATATTTAAATCTATTTAGAGAGGAAAAATAATCAATAAAGAATTAATTACATGGAGTTTTTATAGGAACATCTGTTTTATTAAATAATCTATTATACTATTATCTACGACATCAGTTTGTTTTATCGGCACTCCGCTAACTTTTACAATATTTTGTATAAGATGATATTTTTTTTTTCTGAAATATTTATCTTTCCAACGGTATATTATACATCTATATTAATTTTGTGTCCATGTTCAAAAACACGATATTGCATACAAAATATGTTTGCTCTTTTTTTCTTTCAGTTCTTCAAATTCGTTCAACTTGTATGTTTAGATGTTTTTTTAGCTATGCTAATCAGATAATATGGTCACTTTCATAAAATATACAAAATTAAAGGTAATTTAGAGAACGAAATTTTATAATATAGGCATTTGACGATAGAGCTCAAAGACTATTTCAATCAGAATGAAACCTACTTGGTATTGAAGCATATTAAATTTTACATCGAGATAGCAAGTTTAATTAAAATCGTTAGGGCGTTTTTAAGCAAATCATAAAATCGTGGTCATTTAGACTTTTGTGAATATAAAAAAATAAAATGTAGCTTCCTGAAGCAGCATAAATCAAAAGAAATTATGATTTATATATACGGAAAACAAAGCATGAAAAAGTGTTTAGGTATTTTCTCCTTCAGTTTTTCATCAATTTTTTAAATATTTTATATGTTTCTATTTTTATTAAAATATAATAACTAGCAAAAACCGATATAATTTTACATCGATGTAGCCTGGTAATTAAAATCGTTGAAAGAGGTAAAATGAATCTTGTAAAATGGCTTTTCTGGTTGATTTCGTTTTGTTAATCAAAATGCCACATCTATCTAATCTATCTTAAATATATAATATAATTCTCGTACGGCTATTAGTTTTAGAGTTAGGCATACCATTTACATACAGACACACATACACAGATCATTTTATTAATGATTATGTAAAATTAACTCAATTCATATATTTTATTAATTACACACATTATTATCATATTAAATATGGGTGAAATTTTTACACATATTTTCAAGGAAATTAGGACCCTTCATTTTAGAATTGGAAATGATATGCCGAGGCTTCTTTAGAGAACACATTCTGTTATTGGGCTTTCCAAGAAAGAACCAGAATCTAATAACGTCCAGACTACTCAAGGAGTCAATCTAAACTACTATGGAAGGTACAAACTCCTGCAAAACCGTATATTTCTTTAGGAGTAATAAATAAGCTTGGTTATTCTGCCTCAGTATTGTCGTTACCTTGTTTTTATTATTCTATCGATAATTATCTTTAAAAAATACTTATGCAAAGTTTTTTTTTTTACTTTAACTTTTTTAAATATAAAATATATAGTAAGGGAAAGTATTATGATCGTGAAAATTTTCGAATTCGAGTTTTCACCGGAAATACACCTTGTATGGTAATTAGAGGTCCTTCGAGTTCAAATGATCCGATTCATCAAATGATCAAAAGTCCCGAAAGAGGTCTGTGTGTTTGTGTGTGTGTTAAGCAAAAACGAAAAGTCTTATGGAACTGAAATTTCATATTTAAGACAACTATATACCCGAGACGGTACATTAACTTTTCCTACAAAATCAGGTGATTAGAAGAGCCACTTTATACGATGCATTTTTGACCTTTTTACGATTTTCTCCAAAACGGCTAAGACGATTTTGATTAAACTCGCTATATAGATGTAAAATTAAATGGTCTTTAATATCATGTAGGTTTCATTCTGATTTAAATAATCTGACGGGTCTTAAATCACGAAATTTTATAATTTCTGCCTCTAAACTACCTTTAATTTTGTATGTTTTATAAAATTGACCATATCACATAAGAGCGAAAATATTGTTTTGTACAAATCCTTGTTTTTTTTGATCATAAAAACAGTAATATTGATATAATATACCGTTGAAAAGCTGAAGATTTCAGTAAATATATATATTCTTTTTTATGAAGTTGTAAAAGTTAACGGAAAGTGATGAAAAGCCGATAAACAAACTGATTCTTGTGAATAATATAATAAATTATTTAATAAAACACATGTTTTCTATCTTAACTCAATGTAAATAATTCTTTAACGATTTATTTTCGTTTTTAAGTGTGTTTAAAAATTCTCAAAATATTATAAATAACGGAGGTAAATTGTTAAAAAAGAGTCTCACGCTTACACCCTCCCCTCATGTATAGTTCTATCATTGCACTATTTTAGTGGAGATTTCGATGTTTTTTAATATAAATTTTCAAAAAATGTATCAAGTTCAGAAATATTTATTGGTGAATATTTCAAAAGGGCTAATGAAAAAAAAATATGAAACCTATACATATTATATCTCTTTATGTTAAATAAAGAGAAAAAAAAACTAGTTGCTGAGACTCAGCTGCTTCTAATGTTATTAATTTAGTTTGGATTCAAGTTGGTTGATAAAATTAGGTCACCAAGGCAAAGCTAGCAAGGCAGTGATGTTTAGGTATTATAATTCTAAAATCAACTGATTTTCAGCAACTAAATTTTTCCTGGTGAAGTATCATACAAATTAAAAAAATGTTAAGCGGCATGGACTGAACGTTTTCTGATGGATTGACCATTTATAAGTAGATGTGTGGTCATTTAAAATATTGAAATCTTCTGGATATAAATCAATGTTTTAAAATGAGAAAATCCGGTGATCGTAACACACGACTTTCTCTTACCTCTGTTTTTAAAATATTTTTTTTTATTGAAAATATTTATTTATTCGGATATATTACAATCTGTCAAAATCGACAATAATAATATTGCTATAACATTAGATTCAAAAAATATTTACAATATATACATACAAAAAGTCATAAAAAAGTCAAATGACATAAAATAAAACAAATTAAGGTATATAATAACAAAATTTACAAATTAAATAAATATTACGGTTAACAAAGAAATAAACAAAACAAGAATACACTCATATATATACAAAATTTACAATTTGCTGGGAAACCCCGGAAGGAGTCCGCCTTTCCCCCCACTTGTGGAAGGACAAGCAGAATCCGAGGGATCCCAGCGCCTCCCTCTCAGCCACATCACTGGTCAGAGCCAGCGGAAGCTGAGTGAGGGCGCCATAGCCACAAACACCGCACATGAGAGGAGAATCTAACCAGTGTCAGAACTCCACAACAGATATTTACAAAAGATCGCGGGGCCACTGCCGTTAACAACCTTCTGGGAGGGTTGTATGGATGAGTGGAGCTGGATAGCGATTACGCGAGAGCATTAGGATGATGAATAAGGTTGTGATGGAATTTGGAAAATTTGGATGGAATCAGGTCTAAAATAAATGGAACATTAAGGTCGTGGTGCAAGGTATAGTTAGTTACATAATAAGGAGCATTTACTATTATTCGGAGGACTTTGGATTAAAAGGATTGAATGCGTTTGATGTTAAAATGTTTAGCTGTCCCCCACAGTTCAAATCTGTTGGTCCAGATAGGCTTCAGTATTGTCTTGTAGATTAATAGTTTGTTTTCAACTGTAACTTAGATTTTGGTTGAGTAGTCGGTATAACTGTCCGAGTCGTCGGTTGAGTTCTGGTCTTTTAAGTCTTTATGTGGGTTCCATGTCAATCTTTTCTCTAGTATTAAGCCAAGATACCGGACTGTGTCTGAGGAAGGAAGCGTTGGAATTGAAAAGAACCGTTGGACAGGATTTGCGTCGAAGCGTGAAGGTGACGTGTGTGCATCTGTTTTCGTTCACCTCAATACGCCAAGCATTACACCACTCTTCGATAAGAGAAAGGTGCCTTTGAAGATTCAGCGATGCTGCTTCAGGATCGGAATTGGATGATAGTATGGCGGTGTCATCAGCAAATTTGCCAGAAAGGTATCGGCATTAGTAGGGATGTCGGCGGTGTAGAGAATGTAGAGAACGGGTCCCAAGACACTACCTTGAGGAACACCGGCCTCAACGGGATAAAGGTTAAAAAATTCTACCCCACAGCGAACTCGGAAGGAGTGGTTTGATAGATAGGATCGTAGGATGAGATATAGAGACTGGGGTAAATGGGTTTTTAGCTTGAACAGTAGTCCAGTGTGCATACCGGTCAAAGCTTGCGCTAGGTCCAAAACGCACCATAACAATATTCTTTGCATTTAAGAGCTGAGGAAATATGGTCTACTACTCGAAGTCCTTGTTGAACTGTGGAATGCTGGGGACGGAATCCAAACTGGTGAGAAGGAAGATTTTGAGATTCTAAAATGGGTAGGATTCGTTTAAGAAGAAGCTTTTCGAAAACTTTGAAGAGGATGGAGAGTAGACTAATAGGCCTGTAAGAGCAGTGCTGTTAGAAGATTTGCCAGGCTTTTGGAAAAGAATGATTGTAGAATGTTTCCATAAGAGAGGAAAATAGGTGGTGCGTATTATGCAGTTGTAGATATATGTGAGGAATGTAATAGCTTTCTGTGGAATTGCCAGAGGATCCGGGGGGATAAGGAGATCGTGTCCAGGGGATTTACGGAGGGTCAGTTCCTGGAGAAGATATTTAACATCAGAGGGATTAATACCTTTAGGAGTTAGGGAAAGAGGTATTGGTGACAAAAAGAAGTCTTCTACTGTTGCGTTATGATTGCTTTGGGATTCTAGATACTTTGGAGAGGTGTTGGCGAATTCCTCGGCTTTATCTTCATCAGACGCAGCCCAGGAGTCATCACCTCGCCGGAGAGGATGGAAAACATTATGGGATTTCCAGTATCTTTTTGGTGACATTCCACAGGGAATTATCACGAGCTGTTAGAGAGGAGAGGTAGGAATTGATGGACTGGGAACGGAAGTTCGCCAACTCTCGCTTCAATCGCCTACAACAAAAGTTGTAGGAGTGGCGATCTGTTGGATGTCGGGTGCGCTGCCATAATGATCTGGCTCGTTTTTTGGTGTGGATGAGGTCTAGGATGTGTTGCGGTAAATTGTTTTGGTTAGGATTTATATTACTGTGCTTAGGAGAGAAGGCAGTCCAGACAGCTTGCTGAATGGCGGTGGGAAAGGATAGACGGAATAGTCAAGGTCATCTGGGGTTTTGAGGGTTACTCTGAGGTCAATATTATTGGTGAGGATTTGGCGGAAAAGGTTCCGTTGACAGGGCCTCGGATAAATGACGGTGGGGTGGGTTTTGGAATCGGAGTAAGAGATACTTTTAGATAAGTGGACTATGGTCTGAGGATAGTTTATCAAGTCGAGTTACAGATAAGGTGAGGCAAGCCTAATCCGCTGTGAATGAAGAAGTCAAGGATGTCAGGATTACGGTTAGGATCGGTTGGCCAGTAGGTTGGGAGTCAGGAGGTAGGAGGTTAAGATGTCGGGAGCTGAGTGCAGACAGTCAATTTCGTCCACGAGAATTGGTGGTTCTGGAACCCCACTGTTGGTGCTTAGCGTTTAAGTCTGCACCCTGAATAAAATTATTATTTAAGGAATTCAGAAAAGATATAAATTTGGTGTTGGAAATGGAATGTTTGGGAGGGCAATATGCCGATGTAAGGGTTACTGGGAAGGAAAAATTTTCATTACTATGATGTGTGGTTGTAAGAAATCATAGGTAGGAAGTGGGAGTAAATGATGAGAGAGGGATTGGTGGACAATGACAGCGGAAACGGCATGGGCTTTGCCGTCTGGGTGGTCAGTTAGTTTCGGTAATAAGTGCCACATCAACTGTTTTGTCTTGTAACAACGCTGTCAGTTCGTCGGATGATTTCTAACACCATTCGTATTTCAAAGAAGAATATATAAGGAGTTAGGTGAAGTCATTTAAGGATTTTTTAAGGTAGGGATTAAATTTGATACTAGGTTAGTGAGGAGTGATATTAGTGGCATAACAAGGGATTTGATTTCGGAGATGAAGGATGTCATTATACTGGTAAGATTTGTGAAATTTGATGGAGGAGGGATATGAGAAATTTGAGGCTGATGAGTGTTTTGAGGATTAGGGTAACATTGAGGAACAGGTAGGTTTGGAATATATTGAGAATATTGAGGTATTCGTTGTTCCGGCAGGGCCTCGGCTTCATTAATCTGGTTCCCACCTCCAAGCAAGCGGGCAAATGATACATTAGAATCTATAAATTTAGATGGTTTTCTTTTGGGTCTTGATATTCTTGCTGTTTCTGGTTCCTGAGGTTTTTGAAATTTGTTCCTTAGAGTTTTATACGTTTGGCGTCCCTTGTAGTTGGCTGGATGGTCCTTGAGGCACAGATCACATACTGCAGGTGATGACTTCAGTTTTGTGCATTCTTCAGCTTTATGCTGTTCGCCGCATTTCACACAGCGTGGTGTGTGATGGCAATAGCTTTTAGTATGGCCTGACAATTGTGGCATTGAACAATATCTTTCATCGTGTAGGGCTTTTCAACTTTTACGCTGGTGTAATATAGTCTTCTGAGATCATAAATTTTTTCTACTTCTGTTAATGGTTCCAAATCAACAAAGAATAAGGGTAGAGGAACTTTATCTTTTAATACATTGATAACTTGGCGTACTTTCTACCCCATCTCGGTCAATTCTTCTTTAATGGCATCCGTTGGTGTTGAGGAGTGTAGGTTTCTTATCACAACCCTTAGTGCTCTCTCCTGGAGTAACTGATAAGTGTGAATATCAGCTTTGATGTCGGTAAGATATTTAACAATTTTTCTGTAGATTTCGGCAGTGTCCGAAGATATTTTTGTGTCGTTGGTTCAACTCATGCACGAGTAGCTTCCAGGGTTCGTTAATTTATTTAGTTGTGCACATAGCAGTTGAAAGTTTTTGATATTTTTGACAAATATGGGGGGAGATGGTGGGTCCCTAGGTGTAGGGGCAGATTCCATGTCTTCTTTTTCATTATGGAGGATCTGAAACGGATTTGGTGTGAATAAAGGAGATTCGTCTGTCATACCCTGAGACGATGTGCCAGATTGGGGTTCAGATTTCAAAGTATTACCTGAAGGGGTCGCTTGTGTCGTTAATTACTTATTGTTATCACGACGGGGTCTTTGTTTAGTGGGAGACGAATTTGAACCTGCTGATCTTAGTCTTTTAGTTGAACTTTTGGAAGACATCACTTGATGAAAATATCGCAAATCATATAAAAAGATAGTTGAATAAGAATGGGAATAGGAAATAAGAGTTTTAAAAGAAACGTGTTTTATTAAACAACTATCAAAAATAGTCAGTTTTATCAGCTGTTCATCTCTTGTTATTAAGCTTTACAATTTCGTATATAAGATAATATTATTTCTGAAATGTTTAGGTTTTCAACGGCGTTTTTTTCCCCCCTGAGTTTGATTTAGAATTCCTTTAACTCTTACATTCACACGTTTTTATGAATTCTTATAAAGTGATATAGTTCATTTTTTTTCATAAATAATTAAAGATGCTTTAAAAGACGAAAATTTAAAATATCGGACTATTTAAATCAGAATTAAAGTCCGTTAAATTCTACATCTTTATAATCAAATTCGTTAAAACCGTTTTTGAGGAAATCGTAAAAAGATGCAAATTCATGTTATTGTTGCATTTCTAGTTCGATCTTTCGATATTGATGAACATGTTTTTGTAACATCTTGGGCAAATAGTTATATTAAATATGAAATTTCAGTTTCATTTTCATGCTGGACTTACACACACGGACGTACAGACCTTTTTGAGAGATTATTAGGACTCAAGGGATCTTAAAACGTGTATTTTCGTTGAAAACTGAAATAAGAAAATTTTTAAGTCTGCAATATTTTCTTTACAATATATTTCAAATATAAATAAGTGAAAGTAAAAGTAATACATATAGTAGGCATAAAATCAATAATATAAATTAAGTAAAATATCACGTAGTTGGGGAAAAAGTATAGTAATAGTTAAAAAAAAAAAAGTAATTCTATTGTATTCGTTCATCCGTTATTAAATTATCCAGTTATGTTACTCTTCCAACAAAAGCGAGAGTTGACATAAATTACATAACGTCCTCAACGAACTAATGAAGAGTTTCATTTGTGTTGAAGAGCCTCTGCTACTGGACCTAATTCTTTTGTCAACATTACAAATATTGGCCTCGTTATGGAGTGAAGGTGGCAGGATTAAGGGCCAGAGAGTGTTCCTTCTTATATTTTTTCATCGTCATGCTCTTCCCTTTATACTAATTCATTGCACTCACTCCGTCTTCATTAATTAGTGAAGTGACCTCCTCTGTGGTGGAAAGAGCGGAATTAGAACTTAAGCTGGCTGGGAACGTCTCAGGGTTTTTGGAACATCATTGGTTTTTGTTTATAATTTCCAATAACGAATCTTTGTAATCGACCAAAGAAATAAACCAAAAAAATTCTTTGGCAGTGATAGTGACTGAAGTGAACACTTAAAACTCAAATATATTCGTCTAATTTTTGCATTTATTGATACTCCATGTACTAGTTCTCTCCGTTGTATATAGCTTTTTATTATTCGAAATACACTGTAATAAAAAAATGACGATATTTTAAAATATAGATATTTTTTCGCTTTTATTATAGATATTTTTTCTTAAGATCATTTATCAAATATTAACATTCAAATATATAACCTCCTAAACTGAGTTCTTTTTGTTCAAAAGTAATCATTATTTGAAATATCTGTAGGTGTGTAACACTGGTTAATGTGGGACAAAGAGATGACCTATATTTTTTTGTAGACTGTCTATGTGTTCTTAATTGCATTCTTTACTACTAAAATTAATTAAATTTTTGAATATCATATACCTCAGCTGATATAATGAAGATATTTTTTTCTATAACAATATCTGGTTTTTGGTGGAATTACATCTATTATAATTTGTAACTTGAATATACAGATCACCTTTTTTTTAAACATATTTTTCTCTATCTTCAAAAATAACTGAGGCAAGATTACAATTTTTGTAACGAATTCAAAATAAAATGGTAATGTAGTTTCGGAGAAATGCCGTGGACAGAATACAGTCAACAGCGGACAAACGGATTTTTTTTAAATCATTATTCGGGTTCCACGCATCTTAAAACGTAAGCTCTCAAATTTTGAAGGGTGGTAATTTTGTTTGGTCATTTATAAAGGCATTAGTTATTGAAAATAATAATCGAAAACATTAATTTATAATTTGACACTTCTATGATTTTTTATATGTTTACATTTTGCATTTATACAAAACTAGATCTAGTCAGGATTCTAAGAAATTTAATGGACAAGAACCAATTGAAAAGACATGATTCAATGATTTGGAGGGTACCAGAATAACGGATATGAGAGGGTAAAATATTCCATAAGAGGATCAGATAATGAAAGATCTTTCGAAAGCTATGGTTCTATGAGGTGTAATATACAAATAATAATGCTGCGCACGAGTGTTGCGGTAATAGATTGAGTATTTGAACAGAGGGAGGTCTGACATCTATGATGGACGGTGGGATCGGATAACTTGGAAAGGATGCAAGGAAGTACTTGGGACTTAAGGTAGGATATTACAAACATACATAACAACATTTTTTTCTTGATAAAACAATTTTTTTTCTTGATAAAAATTGTTAATACTCATTACAGCACTTATCATTGATTATAGATTTATTAAAAAAATATTTTTTAGTCCATAAAGATTTCGATTAAAAGGAATTATATAAAAATAATAGAGTTTTAATAATCATCAACTATAGTTAAATTTACTTGTAATTTAATAATTTCTACAAAACGGAATTGCACTTTTGTAATGATAGTGTATTATCCGATATTATATTTACATTAGAATATTTTACGAATATGGAAGTTGTTAATGAATTACTAACATTTGACAATTGTAATATCATAAAGCCAGATAATGTTTTCTTAATTTAAATATTTGAATAACCCTCCCGTTATAAGATTTTGTGGTACAAACTGCAACTCTATTGCACATTAGTTCCGTTTAAACCGAATTCATTTGCATGAGCAACATTGGCATTTGCTGTTGTTATCATAGTAAATAAATTTGAATTTAGCTAAGTAAGTTAAATTGAGCTAACAGAGAGTAAAATTTAAATTTTCATGGATCTGTTTGTGCCCGCAGATTCATGTTAACCTAAAGCTACTACGATGACCAGTTATTTTAAAGTATTTCATATGAAAAAGATAAAGATAATTTATAAAGTCCTTGGATGTTGGATTATTAAGCTAATGGAATTAATTCCTGATTAGAGCTGTTGTTTTTCCTTTCAGTTCGTATAGAGCAAAACTCCATAGTATGCCTTTGACTTAAATATTTTGAGAACTATTGATATTTCATTATAGACAAAAGTTTTACTATTATGTGTTGCCAATTATTTGTTTTTCAATGACCACGAAATCGTTTATCTCCTTACTTAATGATTATGAATCGATAAGTAAATTAATTATTGATTATTAATAATTCCAGTAACTGATTTAGGGCTAACATCAGTAATTACGCATGTTTATATACGGTGTTTAATTAAATAGCTATTAATATGCATTGTTTAATAAGCATAATTATTTCGTCAAATAAACAATTAATTGCGCTAACTTCCTATAGCAAGTTAATAATATATCAGAATCATTTTCCGAAACTTGTTATAATTATTATTTCCTAAATTTTTATAAAAATTTAAGGATTAAAAAAGATTTATGAGCGAAATCAATGTTACAGTCTAAACTCCTGAAATATTGAATCTTTATTTATTAACTAGCTGTGACTTGCAGCTTTGCTCGCGAATATTGCATTTCTTATCAATTTATGTGCGTTTATGGTAAGAATGGCTATAATAAATAGCAACTATCAGCTACTCTTTGTTATTATTTAAAACCCGATCAAGACTTCTTCCTGTCAAATTTACAATAGCGAACCAGTAGAAGTAGTTATACCCATGATCACTTAATATGTAAAATTAATCGTCACAAAATGTTGGCAACCTAAATGTGAATTATTGATATTTGTCGGCGAAATCTTACACCTGAATCACTCGCGTTTTTTTATAATAGTTTTATAAATTCTCACGTTTAAGTTTTTAGACAGAAATCGCAATCCAAATAATTTCGCAACTGAATAATAACACGCATTTCCCGTCTTTGACCGGGACTTTATTTCCTTCTGGATTTAATTTTTTCTCGTCATCATTGAACCTAAATACTTAAATCTCTCTACGTGTTCATAATTATGTCCTGATATATCAATATCACCAAGATCGCCACCGTTTCTGCTACTAATCATATATTTCGTCTTATTAGTTTTTATTTCGAGTCCTATTTTAACGGTTTTATTAACACACTTGTATTAAGTTGTATAACTATACGTGTCTTCCCTTTGCAGTACCAAATGATCGGCGTTTCCCAGAACCGGGATTTAATCAACCAGATTTAAACCTTTCTTGGTACACGTCACTTCTTCTTTGACATATTCTGAAGCGTCTTAGTCTGCGTCAATTTCTGTTATTATGATCGCTATTAAGAAGTTTTTAAAAGATTATATTTTAAAGTACTTCCGCGTAAATGACATTTTTAGTTTTATTTTCTTGTAGCAGAAGAATACTGATTTGCTCCGCAACCCGATCTTGACTTAATCGATTTATAGGTGTTTAAATGTTTACACCTGTGATTTGTTAATTGTTACTACAAAAGATAAATTAAAGGGAAGTTGGATTATTTTAAAATTAAAAGGTAAATCATTTGGAATCATTGGGATGCGAGGTATTTTTTCCTCCAATTTTCCCCGTTTTCCCCCAAATTTTCCTCTGATTCTTCACTCCTATTGATCGCAGCGTGATGTTATATAGCCTATACCCTTCCTCGATAAATGGACTATCTAAAATAAAAAGAATTTTTCAATTCGAACCAGTAGTTTCTGAGATTAGCGCGTTCAAACAAACAAACTCTTCAGCTTTATAATATTAGTATAGATAGAAGGGAGATTAATTAATAAATATGCTGTATTGAGATCGTATGAATGAGATCGTACCTACTATACGATAATAAATATTTAAAAAAAAATACTGGTGGCAAACATATTTAAATATACTAGACGTAAATAAGCGCCAAAGTAAAATTTGACGCCATATTTTTTTTCTATTAATTTACACAAAATCCTAAAGTATACCTCATATCTCATAATTTGTATTTTCTTTGTTTCATTGTAATAGAAAACAAAAATTTATTCACAGTATAAGTACCGAAAATATATTATTTTGTTAAGTAAAATTTGTCGATTTTTTGCAATTAAATAAGTCCATATAAATTCTGTATACGTCATAACTTCCTAAGTAATGCAATTATAAACGCAAAAAACTCTATAGAAGCAGATAATAGATCATTTCTGTCGATTCGAATGCTCATATATAGAGTAAATAGATGGAATACAAAAAAATGATTTTAAACAGTTACTTTGAAAAATAATTTAAAATATTAAAAAATGTTACGAGAGTAATACATTCTCTAATAAAGGACATTATCTACTCGTGAATGAAAACAGAATTTTTAATTTATCTTAATTGGATCAAGAGTTATAGAATTTCGGCCACTAAATAGTGATTTTTTCCAACTGTGCGGCGGTGCAGAAGGTCTTAGAAATCACTCTTAACCCACCTAGCAACACGAAAAACGATGTTAATTTGTAACATGAGGCGATTATCGAGAATAACCTCTGATATATTTAGTTCGGCCACGCTTCTTTTCTTTTTTGTAGTGGTTTAGGTAAAAATTATTTTGTCTTTACGTTTTTTTAACACCTAAATCTCTATATTAATCGCTCAGTGTCCTCCAACTTGGAAATCATTTTGTTTCATTAGCAGATTACACAGAAATCATTAACTTTCGCACAATAATGAAATCGTCTTAATAAAATTTATAAAAAGGGGTCACCTGTGTAGCGGCTCATAAACATCATAACAGCCTTCTCTGCCGTAGGTCGTTGGCTCAAACTGGCTGGTGGCTTAAGAATTTTTTAATGGAAGTATAAGAGCCTTATGTAGTTATGCCTTCCTTCGGAAGGGACGTAAAAGGTTGGTCCCGAGCCTGTGCGATTTCAGGTACTCGTTAAAGATTAATTAAACCTGGATAGGCAACTCGCACTGTAGCATCGTCCGATAAGCCACAGAGGCAAAGAGTGATGCTTTACGAATAAACAACCAAAAAAATTCCTAGAATAAATCTTATATTTGTATTAATGTAAATAAATATATAAATGTGTAACCAATGGCCCATATTTACCTAAAATAAAATCCTTTGTAACTATAACAGGTATTATTTTCTAAATGAAATAATTCAGTATTAACACAGTAACGACTTAGGAAATACTTGGAGCTAACTGATATTTGACTCAATACTTTCAACAAGAATCGCTAAAGAGTTCCACAACAGTAAAAAGATTAAATATAAATAATAAATATCTGCATCAATAGTCATATGTTTAAATTTCACCAAAAAAAAACTAAAAAAAAAAACAGAATTAAAGGTACTTTATAGGAAGTAAATACGCAATATAAGCCCTGTCAGACTATTTCGATCCAAATAAAACCTAGATTATATTTAAGCCCATTAAATTTTAATTGATATAGGAAGTTCAATCAAAATCGTTTTGAACCATTTTTGAGAAAATAAAAATATCCAGAATGCAATGTATACAGTAGCATATTCAGTCAACTGATTTTGGTGAAAACAATCGGGTGTTAAGTTGTCTCAAATATGAAATTTTCGTTTTGTACGACTTTGCGTTTCCGTGCTAGAGTTCCCACACACACGCACTGAATTTTTCCCTCGACTATGTTGTTTGGACTCAAGTTACCTTAAACCGTGTATTTATGTTGGAAACTGGAATCCGAAAATTTCCAAGATCGCAACACTTTCTCTTAATAAATATTTCATGTATAGGTAAGTGAATGTAAAAAGTTCTTTCATAAATAAATAATTGATCGAGATAGACAAAACATTCAATTTAAGTCTACTTCAGGTAAAATTTCAAACCATTCTTGTCATAAAAAATAAGGATTAGTTTTATTAATAATATAAAGTTTTTTAGTTGGAGAATAATATCAATCTAAAATTAATTGGTGAAACTTGAGTACTCAATAAAGATTGACTTCTAAAGTGAAGTTCGTGACACCGCAACATTTTAGCCCTAGCTCTGCATGGGAAAATTGTTGATAAAATATTCATGTGGTCGCCCAACAAAAGCAATTTGACGGGCTCCTCTTAGGGTTGGAGGGCGGCTTGGTTTCTTCCTTTTTAATATCAGCATTACAAGATTCTCATCATATCGGGAAAGCAATGTTTCAACTCTGCGACTTTTCAGTAATGAAAATAGACTCTTTATAAAAATTATATTTCATTATTTTGGGATAATTTCAGCTCACGTCTCTTTTCAAAGTAGTGATTTTTTTTTTTCTATAAGATACAACATGTTCTGACCTTATAAATCTTTTTGATTTTTGTCGATATTTATTTTTTTCAGGTAGATAGATAAATTGCTTCAGGACGATAAATTTCTAGATTATTACGCCCGTTTAGTTTTTTTATGTCTCATAAATTAAAAAAAAAATAAATAAAAGAGAGGGAATACTAATTAAAAACCTCGGTATCACCTTCGACATATTCCTGTCCTGGATTGACCACGTGTCTGAAATATCCCGAAAAATCCTTTCCTTATTTAATACGTTCACCCCGGCGCAGGCAACCGGTGGCCCGCACTAGTCTCATGAGCCAGCATGTATCACTAGTATTCACTTGCATATCCATGTTATGCATTATTTGTAAGAACAAAAACAAATCAAATATTTTAACTACATTTCGAGTTATACTTACTGGAAGAAATCTCAGGTTAGGATAAATTTGTGTATTTTAATCACAAACTGTCAGCAAACGCACAACTCGTATACGGGTCTGAACAGGGAATAATCCATGAGACGCGGCATGAATTCGAGCGGCTTCTCACAAAGTAGACATTAAAAATTGGCGTGAAAGTGTTAAACAGTTCTATAGATTCCGTGAAACCTTACCATTGTTATTTATTTATTTATTTATTTGTAACATAAAGGCTTTTCAACCATAGAGGTTATTTTAGCCCTAAACTAATAATGCAGATACAATATAATAAAAGTAATAATACATACATATATACTAATAATACATACATATATACTAATAATAATACATACATGATAAATAATAAAATACCATACAAACATTATACATAATATACGAAATAATACATACAATACGAAAATAATACATACTAATATACTAATCACAAAATACATAATATATAATAAAATAAAATACATAATACACTAAAAATACATAAATACAAACAATTATATAAGATAACTACATATAAGAAAAGAATAAAAAAAAAATAAAATAAAAAAATAAAATAAAATAAAATAATAATAATAATAATATATATATATATATATATATATATAATATTAAAAATAAAAAACAGGAACTTTTTTTTTTTTTTTTTTTAAATTTTGGAAAATATTGATGTGTCTTTTAGATGATTCATCAGTTTGGTGGCTGACTCCTGGGTATTTTGTAATATTGTCCCAATATCATTCTCCATACCAATCCCTCTTCGCTCGGCTTCGAAGGAAAAGCAATCCAACAGTATATGGTGTACTGTGAGGAGAACCCCATAGGAGGTGCATTGAGGCGGTGATCCCTTCGCCATCAGGTAGCCGTGGGTCAGCCTTGTGTGGCCAATCCTCAGTCGAGCCAGTACCACTTTCTCCTTCCTGCACAACCGTAGGTCTGCTCGGTTGGGTTTCACTGAAGGCTCGACTACTCTAAGTTTACTCCCTCATAAAAAACCATACTTTTTGCCAATGTTCCGTGGCCTTTTCTTTTATGAGGGCGATTACTTCCCGCGTTGACGCACCCGGAACAAACATACCTTCTGTTACAGCTAATCTCGCTTTGGTATCAGCTAGCTCGTTTCCTTTTATGCCACAGTGACCAGGTAACCATATAAATTCTATTCTTCTACCAACCCTCTCCAATGCATTTAATTGTGTTAATGTATCTACCACAAGTGGGTCCACAGAAAATGTATTTGTTAAAGCCTTAAGAGCCGACTTGGAATCTGTGCAGATAAATACGTTCCCTGTGCTGCTAATGTAATCATGCACCGCGCGATTTATTGCAAGCAACTCAGCGTGATATGATGAACAAAAAGGTGGTAACGAATACATTTTTACGCCCTCCGAGATTACAGCGGAGCCCACTCCATCTGTTGTTTTGGATCCATCCGTATAAATATAGGTCCACCCGCTATGTTTCCGCTGAAATTGCAGAAATTGCAATTTCTGTTCTAATTGGCTGATTATATCTTTGCCCCTTTTGCAGTTCATACGGTGTGTTTTAGGTATTGAATGTAGCCACGGTTCTGATTGCAATAGTCGAAAGACCAGAGGCGTTGGTAAGGAATGAAGGTCAAGTTTGGATCTGTGTACAGAGCATCTTTCTGGTAGTGAAAGTTTCAATTGGTTAATTTGTTGGTTCATTTCTGACTGGCCGAACAAATTATTTAATGGGTGATTTGGTCGAGATAGAACTTTAACGTAATAAGCTAAGTCTAGAATCTGTCTCCGTACACTCAGAGGCATTACACCAGCTTCAACTTCAAGACTCACGGTGGGACTTGAGCGGAAAGCGCCCGTGGCTATGCGAAGAGCTGTGTTTTGAACCGGCTCAAGCATCTCTAGCGTTCTTTTGCTCGCGGAGCCGTATGCTGTACAAGCATATTCCAATTTGGGACGTATAAGAGTCAAATATAATCGGATTAAGCTGATTCTGTCCGCTCCCCAGTTATAATTATTAGCAATTTTTAAAACATTTAAAGCCTGAAAACAATTTGACCTAACTTGTTTAATATGAGAAGTCCACCTAAGAGAGCGGTCTAAAATTACACCGAGATATTTTACGCTTGTCCGATATGGTATTTCTTCCCCCCTGATTTTAACGTTTTCGACAGTAAAATTTCGCTTTCTTGTAAATAGTATCGCCTGAGATTTGGGGACAGATATTCTAAAGCCGTGGTTGTCTAGCCAAGAAGTAATGTTTAATAAAGACTCCTGTAAAATATTGCGCATATGAGTTGGATCCTTACCCTTTACATACACCACAACATCGTCAGCATACATCAAGGCTGTAGCTGGGAGTTTTAGGGCTGTGGAAACTCCATTTATGACCAGGCTGAATAAGATTGGGCTTAGAACGCTTCCTTGTGGGACGCCGCTAGACTGTTCAAATATCCTTGATAGAACACTACCGGATTTTATGTAAAACGTTCTATTACTTAGGAAGTTCGAAATGAATTAAAATAGTTGACCATAAATCCCAATTTCCGATAATTTTCCCAAAATATTAGTTTTTTTTACTGAGTTAAACGCATTTTCGATATCCAAGAAAACGGCTAGAAGGGATTCTTTTGATCTAAATGATCCTAAAACTTCAGTTTCCAGCTTTATTAAATTATCCGATGTTGATCTACCAGACCGAAAGCCACTTTGCCAAACGTTTAGTAAATTGTTCCTTTCGATAAACCATTTTAAACGATTCGCAACCATTCGTTCCAATAGCTTAAAAAGACAACTAGTGAGTGCGATCGGACGGTAACTAGAAGTTAATTCTTTAGGCTTACCCTTTTTAAGGATTGGTATAATTTCCGACTTGTGCCAATCGTCGGGGAAGAAGGTGGAGCAGTAAGCCTTGTTTAGAAATTAATGAATTTGAATTTTGTTGTAATATGAAAGATTTTTCAACATACTGTACGTTATTTTATGAGGTCCCGGAGAGCATTCCTTACATGATTTTAAGGCTCGGCTGAATTCTAAGTATGAAAAAGGAAGGTTCAAAGTCTCAACTTGGACGCCCACCCGAACTGAATCATTTGTCGATGTCGCTAAGTGTTCATCAGGTGGTGATGAAAATGTCAAGCTGAAATATTCTCCAATGGCATTGACTATAGCCACAGGATCCGTGATCAAAGCGTTATTTTTTTTTTAGCACGTTTAGGGAGACAGGTGGTTTTCGACCCATTATTTTCCGTACTATATCCCAAACTTCGGTAACCGGAGTGTTAATATTTATTTTGGATACGAACTCCCGCGAGCAGATTTTTTTATTTTGTTTTACAATATAGCGTGCATGTTTTCGAGCTGTGACATATTTTTCAAAATTTTCAGAACTCGGTTTATTTTTAAATTTTCGGAGCGCTCTTTTTCTATTGTTTATAGCTATAGAGCAATCTTTAGTCCACCAAGGGACAGAGATCCCCCTATTATTTGGCCTGATTTTGGGAATTGAGCAATCAGCTGCGTAAATAATGGTTTGCTTGATCATATCATATTGTGTTACTAAATCGTTTTCATGAAACTGCAGGGAGGAAAAGTCGAAGATCGATAGTGATCCCAGTCGGCACGCTTTATAAGCCATCGCGAGGGGGGCAACATGGTTGGAACTCTATCAAGGTAGTCAATTTTAATAGGGTAATGATCACTACCATACGTATCATTCATTGTGCGCCATCCTAATTTTGAAGATATATTTGGGGTTGTTAAAGACAGATCAATACTGGATAATGTGCCAGTCCGAGGACATATATAAGTGTGGGATAAGTCATTTAAAATAATTAAATTTTTGGCATCTATGAAAGCCTCTACAAGCTTCCCTCCATTATCAGATTGTGAGGCACCCCAGAGAGGGCTGTGACAGTTGAAGTCACCAAGCCAAAGCACTGGTGCTGGAAGTTCGTCGCTTAGGTCATATAATGCGCTGGTCGGAAAATTATTAGCAGGGGGTATATATATTATATATAAACATATAGTCATAGGAAGGGGCGCCAAGATCCGTACGGCTACAGCTTGTAGGGTAGATCTTAATGGGGGATGGAAGCAGGGGACATCATGAGCCGCCAATACAGCTACTCCACCGCATGCTTTTTTCTCTTCTGTGAAGTCTTTTCGGAAGATTTGAAAATTTCTAAATTTCGCACTATATTTGGGCAGTAAGTGTGTTTCTTGCAAACAAATTATGTTGGTTTTACATTCCCGCACTACGATTTCCAAATCATCTTTGTGATGAAGAAACCCTCGTATATTCCATTGGAGTACATTCATAAGTAGGCGAGGAGAAATAAGCACAACTTGTTAACTTATTGTTTACTGAGGTGTAGTTAATTTTTGTTTGGTCTTCCCTCGTGTCCGCTGTTGTTGCGGGGGCGAGGCTTTGTTTACCTGTGCTGATTTAGAAATTTCTTTTGTAATTGAGTTGGATATCAAAGTTTGTAAAGAACCTTTATTAATTTCATTTAATGGATGCCCGTTATGTATTAACTTTTCGAGATTAGATGTTTCCGGAGATATATTTTTTATTTTATCATCTGATGTAGTAGCCGAGTTGGTCTCGTTAGCGTTTATTTGGTTAGTAGTTAGTGAAATCGGATTAAAACATGTGTTTTTTGTTTCGAGCGTTGTTGAGGAACTACTTTTTTGTTGATTTGCGTTGCTTGGCAATGGGTTGTTTTGTACATAAGTATCTCGCGTACTGATTTTTGATTCTACGGCTTGAATTTTTACCATTAATGATTCAATTTGGGATGCAAGTTTTTCCAATTGTTTATTTAAATCTATACTTGGAGCCGGAGTAGATACGATAGTAGAGTAGCTCCCCGTAGAGGGAACTATGGGTGTTCTATTTTCTATAATTTTTTTAGCTACGGGATAAGGTATTCTATCGGTTACTTTTAATTTTTGAATTTATTTTTCTTTTAAAAATACGGGACACAAATGTGACCATGCTGGATGCGAGTCAGAACAGTTAATACATTTTATGGGGTTGCTACATCCCTCACCGTGTTTGGGCCGACTGCAATTACCACAAATATTTCGTTGGCAGTTACGGGAATTGTGATTAAAAGAAAAACAATTAAAACATTAGAGAGGGTTTGGAATATAAGGGCTAACCTTAATGTTAATAAAATCTAATTTAAGGTTACCTGGCAACTCTGGTTTCTCAAAGGTTATGATGAGCAGAGAGGTGGGGACCTTAGTTTCTCCTGATCTTCTGTAAATTCTTCTTACTTCTATCACACCTTCATGTCGTAATTCTTCCTTAAGCTCTTGTTCACTACAGCTATTAAATTCAGGGCAGTAAATAACACCTTTTGTATAATTCAAAAATGGGTGCAGTGTAAAGTTGACTTCCGAGTTTTCATATTGTTTTATATTTTTTAAATTTAGAAAATCTTTCTCATTATTTACTTCTAGTAACAGGTTCCCATTTCTTAATAATTTTACTTTTATTTGTGGTGCAAAGCTTTTGAAGAATCTACATAACTTGAATGGGCTAGAGGTTCGGAATGTCTTACCCTTCTGTGAAAGATACAACTATATATTTCTTGATCCAAGGAATTCCAGTCCGTTTTGAGTGGCAAGCGAATATATCCGGCGGTTTTGGGTCCTGATTTCCAACCATTTTGGTCATCGTATCCATAAAGGCTTATCTACTACTGGATGGCATCCGTTGTCGGCACGGCTTTTGAAGAGTACTGCCTTACTATCAAAGGTGCCGAAACTTCAATGGCCTGCACACCGCGATGTTAACACAGTTGGCACAAGTCTCTCCTGTGATCTATTAATAAAATAAGATATTCTTGGTAATAAGTAATCCACAAGGGCTTATCTGGTGCTGGGTAGCATCCGCTGCCGGCGCGGCTTCTGAGAAGAGTATTGTCACACAGTCAAAGATGCCGAAACTTCAAAGAACGCATACCGCGATGTGAACTCCTCGACGGTTCACAGAAGACTGCCTCCTTACCATTGAAAACATGTTAACTACTTGTCTACTTTGTTATCTTCCCCACTTCGACGGTTGCCTGGCGTATGAGGGACTTATTAACAAATTCGTCATAAAATTAAAACTTTTGCTGAATCGTTTTATAAGATTAATATATGAAGCCCGAAAAGTCGAACATATTTGCAGGTATTATACGGGGTTAAAGTGCCTTTATTTTTCTGTTGTTATATTTATTTTCACAAAACATATCGGTCATTATTATTAGTGCCCATGTGTTAACCTTGTGTGTCCGATTCTCAGACGGGCCAGGACCACCACCAATGAATCTGAGGCTATGATGACATTCCGTATTGGGAGTGTTCTAGAATAATCTAAGGTCATTGGGATCGCATTCACTTCTGCTGCATTTATCCTTCTGTTTGAAGGAATATTTCCATGTTTTTTACCTATTTCAAACCTTAAAAAATAAAAACCTTCCTATGTTATTAAACTCTTCACCCTCAGCTCTGGAACTCATTCGTTGAAGGTTAGAACCCAATCAATCGTTAGCTCTATATTATTGAGAATTTCTTATCTATCTATCTGAAAAAAAATTAAGTTTTCTATAATCTTTAAATAAAAAAAAAAAAATAAAATAAAAAAAAAAAAAATCATTTTATACACCTTATTACCGTACTACCGAACCAAATTTATTTGTACTATCGACAAAAATGTACTTATGTTCCTATTATACACAGGTACCTATTTTTTTTTTTTTTTTTTTTTTTTCATACCATATAGGTATCTTTCGAGTAATTCTCTATCCAAATATCTCGTCTTGTAAACATACAGAGTACTCAACGAATCTGTGCTTGTAAACATACAAAAGTTGAATCACTGTGTTGTCTGATGAGTTTGCTTTGTGACAGCTACACCAAGTTTCAATATTCATACGCGCCAACTTTATTAACAACCTCCTTGATGTGTAAAATCCCTCCTTCCTTGTGAAGGTATAAACATATTTGTTTATTATTGTTATTCTTTTATTAAATTATTTTTTTGGATGATTGTTTATTTGTTTAGAGCATGATATTGTTTCTTAATACGTTTATCCTGTTAATCCGTTAGTTTATTTTGTTTTAATACTTTTATTATATTTTATGTTATACGACTTTACTTTTTACTTTCACTTACTATATATAGTATGGGAAAGTATTGCGATCTTGAAAATATTTGAATTCCAGTTTTCAACGGAAATACACATTTTAGGGTCCCCTGAGTCCAAATAACCAAGTCCCGCAAAAAGGTCTGTGTGTGTGTGTGTGTGTGTGGTAACTCCCGGGCGGAAACGGTAAGTCCTATGAAACTGAAATTTCATATTTGAGACAAATGTACGCCCAAGCAGCGTTAGCAACTATATTCTCTGTCAGCTAGTAAAAAATTTATATAAATAATAAGCATTTAAAACTATAGAAGAAATATTAAACTATTTATCTATTGTTCATATATATTTATCTATTGTTCATATATATATATTATATATATATATATATATATATATATTATATATATATATATTATATATATATATATACATTTTTTTAAAAAGTTTTATTTCTTTAACTCGCACAGGTAATACGGAAAAAACATACTTTTCCGTCCTTGAAGGCTTTATTTAGTCACATTGGGTTGTGTTACAAGAAATGTCCGTTTTCAAGGTTAAGGATTTTTATTAAAAATACGATATGAAAACAAGATAATTTTATTCGTAGTATTTATCTTCTTTTTCTACACATTTTTCCCAACGTGACACTAACTTTTTTATCCCCGAACTGAAAACTCTGAGCTTTGAAGTGAAACAAAATCTGAAAATGCACTTTTCACTTGATCATCATTTTCAAAAAGTTGACTAGTCGGGAAAATATGGTGGGTGCGGAAGAACTTCGTTGACCAGTTCTTTCAATTTTTGCACGATATGTTTTGAAAAATGGGGTCTTGCTGCCGCTCAGTGAGATCATGAGGTACCCATGTATCGAGCTTTTTTACTTTCCCAATACACTTTAAATGCATGGAAACGGTAGATGCACTTGCATTTAATTGTGCTGAGAGTCCTTTAACTGTTAGGTAGGGGTTTCCTTCTACTGTATGTTCGAGGACATCGTTGTCTATTACGGACGGAAGTCTTCCTCGGGGCAAGTTTTCCAAGTCGGTATCCCCAGCTGAAAACTTAGCAAACCAACGGCGAATGGTCCGTTCATTAACAATCCCTCCCTAAAACGCCTTGCAAATATTTCTAGTTACCTCAGCTGCTGAATGGCCGAGTTTAAACTCGTTCAAAAATATTACTCGAAAATCGCGTGTTTCCATGTTCTTATTTGGAGGTATACTAAAAAGTGGGTAATTGATTAGGAAGCTAATGTTTATAATACAAAGGTTAAGGATTAGTAACTGTTTACTTTAAATATGAAAACAATCGGAAGAAAACTGCAAAATCCTTTATGTATTTTAGAAACTATAAAAACGGACATTTCATGTGAAACAACCCAATAAAATATGCAATTTGGACTTTAAAGTTGGGTGACTTGAGTTTCAAATTGTAAATTTGAAGGTAAGGATATAATAAGAATATGGAATTAGAATATATATTAGAAAAATTTTCGCGCTATTCTTCAACTCTATAAAATTTACAAACAAAATTCGAATCAGTCCAAGTACAGATTGTAATAATTCTCAATAAATAAATATAAAAAAAAATCAGTACAAGTAGAAGAATTTAGTGTACTATATGAATGAAATGGAAATATCAATGCGTCAATTCGAACTTTTTACGAGATTTTAGGATAAAAAAAAAAAGGATTAGGTGTTATGTTCGTTACATATATCTGACTACAGACATTTTTTTTTTTAATTCTTAATTCCAGTATATAAAATCATAGACTAAGATATATAATATTGTTATTTAAGTAGTCCAGTCTCTAATAATAAAAAAACATAAATTTAGGATATAATTTCTCATTAATAAATTAATGAAAATTTAATGTAAATACTTCCACAATGTAAAAGAAAAACAAAATAAAAACTACAGATATAATAACATTCTCGGACGACATAAAATGACGGTTCTGATCAAATAATTTTCTTTAATTAAGCTTTGTTGCCGGAGCTTCAATAAGTTCAGCAACGATGCATTTTTTTGTTGGGAAGCACCTCATTTGAATCCTCACTATGTAGATTTCATATTTTGAGTGACATAGAGATTTAGTTTGACAATAATTATGTCATATTAAAATATAATATTTAGTCCAAAACGATAATTTCATTAGTTTTTTTTTTTTTAAATCTCACAAATCTACTTGAATCTTCAATATTATAAAAATACTTTCAATACTATTCATGATTTAGACGGAATTCCTTTTTTCTGTTTACATACATCTTTTGCCTTATGTCTTGAAGTAGGTTTGTTCTAGTAAGCATTAAGTATATATTACACCAGAAATAATAAATCAAACATAACAGAGGTAGAAAAATACTTACTTTATCTTTGTAGGTTTTTGTCCTTCAAAATCTGATATATCTATTTTACGTTCCGTGAAGGTGGTCAGATGTGACAGCCCGTTGGCTGCTTTTCTATAATCCTCAGCCTTTTGTGCCAAGGGCTAAGGTAAGCTTTGTGCCTTTATCTGCTCCCTGGCTTAGGGACTATTGAAGGAGCTAGAGTTCTAAAGCCAAGAAGGTTTTGTTACCTTTCTTATGAGTTTTAGTTGGAAACATGAGTTTTCAGTATCCATCATTCAGTTCTTTTACTTTCACTAACCAATGTATGAAATATATAGTAAGTGGAAGTATTGCGATAGTGAAAATTTTTAAATTCCAGTTTTCAACGGAAATGCACATTTTTGGTGTTTCTTCACTCCAAATAAACAAGTCCCGTAATAAAATCTGTTCGTGTGTAGGTTGTGTGTTTGTGAGTGTGTGGTAAGTCCAGCACAAAAAAACGGAAAATTGTACGAATATGAAATTTCATATTTGAGACAACTATACGATGTTATAGCAATTTTTTCATAAAAATCAGCTAACCAGAAGAATCACTTTATACCAAGCATTTTGGACCTTTTTACGCTTTTCTATATAGATGTAAAATTTAATAGGCTTTAACATGATGTAGGTTATATTCTGATTGAAAATAGTCTGACAGGGCTTAAATGCCAATATTTTAAATTTTCTTCCTAGAAAGTACCCTTAATTTTGTAAATTTAAGTAAATAGGCCCACCATCTTGTTAGCATTGATATATATCAGCTAAATATGCATGATGTGCTAATTTAATAAACAATTAAAGGAGAAAAGTGAAAAAATACTTTTTTATGCCATTTTTGTGTTTTCGAACACAACAATAGTAATATAGATGTATAATATACTGTTGGCTAGCTAAAGATTTTAGAAAAAATATTACCTAATACACGGAATTGTAAAAGGTAATGGAGAGTGATAAAAAACCGATGAAACTAACTGATTTTTGAAGGTAAAAATATAATATATTATTTAATAAAAGACATTTTATTAAAATTCAATTCACTTAATTCTTTAGCAATTTATTTTTATTTCTAAATGTATTTAAATTTTATAAATTTGATTTGAACTACGAAGGTAAGTGAAAGTGTGTTGCGCGCACCAGATTTTTCCAGTTGGAATGTAGTCACTTCTGTATCCACGTCCGGTGCGAGCACCATTTCCTTTTTAGATAAAGAATTTCAGTATTCCTTCTAGTAACAAATAAAAATAAAATAACTATATTTTATTTAGCTATTCATAGAGGTTATTCACGATTTATTGATGTAAACCATAGGTTTTCTTAAACTTATGACCGGCAGTTTAGGTAAACCAAAATTAAATAAAAATTTAACAATAGTCTGACGCTTATTTTTTTTCTTTTCTAGTCATTCCACTACTCATTGTGTCCAGGATGGCCTAGGACCGAAATGTTCTAGGTAAAGAAATAAAAAGTAGTGTGAAAATGTGTTCACAATAGTTTTTAAAAGCATATATAAAACACTACGTTCCCATGATCGAATTTTTTACAAAAAGTAGAACAATGACTAAGCTATATAAGAAAAAAATAATGAATGTTAAGTCTCTTTTCCTTAATAAAATGATAAATCGCTTATTGTCTTCATTTTAATTTATTTTCACGAAGTTTTTGAACTCCTTTCTTCATTCGTCCACGCTGTGCCAATATTATAAAATCTTTGGAAAACTTAATTTATACAATGTGTTGTGGCGACACAAACTAATTGATAACAATATTATTTAGTTTATATAATATTAAGAGCAGAAAAACTGAAGTTAAAGCGGCTCTTCCTAATATGATAAAAAAAAGAAAAAATAAGCTATTTAATTTCAATTAACATTACAATAAGTTAATCAACGCTCCAGCTGCAGATTTTGTTTTAAAGTTGACAGCTTCCTAGAGTCGTTTTCTAAGGTTTTTAGTGACAAAAGCTTCTGTGCTTTTATTTTTTTAGATGTCTGCCAACTTTATATAGTTGCCACTTTTCCTTATGTTTTCGGGGAACTCGATACGTTTTAACATTGTAAAAATAACAAGTGAAAACGAAATTGGATATAGCACGAATATCATGATAATGCCCTCCAAAAATGTAAGTAGGAATAAAATTTACATTTTCCATGGCATGGAACCAGATATCCTTCAGACAAAACCCATTACAGTAAACTAACTAACAAATTAAAAACAGAAATACGAAAATTCAAAATTCAAAAATTTCAGAACTTTACAGAAACCTTAACTACTTCAGACAAATCTTTATGGAAAACAACTGCAACATTACTAAAATACAAATCCTTTAATCATCCACTTCTCACTGATTCCCAGACCTGGACGAAATCCGATGAAGAAAAATCCCAAATCTTTGGTGAACACCTTTCTAAAACGTTTAATCCGCATCCTGATATCCTTGATCCGATCCATATTAAACATGTTGAAGCAGAACTAACTGTTCCACTCCAAATGTCTCTTCCTCCCAAGGCCTTTCACACTTCAGAAATTATTAGCCTCATCCAAAGATTACCATCCAAAAAAGCTCCTGGCCACGATCTCATCACGCCCCGCATCCTGAAACAGCTTCCCAGAAAAGCCATACTCATCCTCTGCTATATATATAATGCCACGCTGCGTTCAACTTATTTTCCTGATCCTTGGAAATTTTCAATCATCAAAATGCTCCCTAAGCCTAAAAAGCCTCTTGAAAACCCATCTTCATACCGTCCTATCTCTCTTTTGCCCATTATGGGGAAAATCCTAGAAAAACTGCTCCTTAAACGTATATACCCAATCCTAGATATTAACCATGTGATTCCTGACCACCAGTTTGGATTTCGCTCATCCCATTCCACTATACAACAGTGTCACCGTGTGGTGGATGTGATATCTTCTACATTGGAGCGCGGGATGTATTGCACTGGAGCCTTTCTTGACGTACAACAGGCCTTTGACCGGGTTTGGCACCCAGGGCTGCTCTACAAACTTCGCCAATTCCTCTCTCCTACGTACTTCTTATTAATCCGATCCTACCTCACTGATAGAACCTTTAAAGTAAGTCATAACCTTTCCTACTCATCCATATTTCCTCAGTCCGCTGGTGTACCTCAGGGTAGTATTTTGGGCCCAATCCTTTATACCATATATACAGCTGATATTCCAATCCATCCTGGTACTGTCCTCACAACCTACGCAGATGACACTTGTGTGTTATCCGTAAATAATGACCCATCTGTTGCTTCCAAAACCCTTCAGTCCCACATTTCTTCCATTGAAGAATGGTGTCAAAAGTGGAGAATTAAAATCAACCCTACTAAATCCCATCAAATTACCTTCACCCTTCGTCGAAAACCTATGTCCGCCTGTCCCACTATTTCCTTTAACAATATTCCACTCACCTCAGTTGAACAGATCCGGTACCTAGGACTCCATCTAGACAAACGTCTTACTTGGAATCCTCACACTAGACTGAAACGACAAGAAACAGCTCGTACATACCGCTTACTACAACACTTACTGGACAAACGATCAAAACTTTCCACGTACTACAAAAAATTAATTTATATAACCATCATTAGGCCTATTTGGACATATGGGATTGAGTTATGGGGATCCACCAAACCATCCAATTTTTCCCGCATTCAATCCTTGCAATCCAAAATCCTCCGAAAGATCCTAAACGCCCCTTACTTTGTCACCAATAAAATAATTCATAAAGACCTAAATATCCCATTAGTCGCAGATCTAGCCCGAACTAGATATTCCTCCTTTTATTCCAAATTACCCGTCCACTCCAATCCACTCGTCCGCAAACTCTCATCTCCTATTCCTGATCATCTTCCTAGGCGGCTGAAAAGACGATGGCCTCGAGACCTACTTAGCTGAATAAACTTTGAAGTGCTACCACTGGGTAGTTTCTTCACATGCCTGTATCACGCCCACTTGATCTATTAGCACATTTACTTATTGTATTTTATTGTAATACAGTTGTAAATTTCTTTTAAATAAAAAAAAAAAAAAAAAAACATTTTTCCAGGTAAGTTTTATGAATAAAAATAAAAGAAGTTGATATTAAAAAAAATGAAAAAATAAATCAATTTAATAATTTCATTGGCATTGAAAATTTCTTTATTATTTATATGAACTTAACTAATATAAGAAAAAAAAAAAGAATTATCTATTATATTTCATCTTAAATTTTTGACATCAATATTTCATAAATGAGTCTATTCTCAATAATTTGTTTTATAAATACTTATATTCTTTTACCGATGTCAGTGTATTTTAAAATAATGAAATTTGAGATCATAGATAAATGGTCGTTTATTGTCCGTTGCTCACAATTGTGAATTTCATAATAGTAGAATAAACACTATTAATTAATTATCTTTTAATATTCTGATTAAATTAAAATAACAGATATATACTGCATATTACCAGCCAAATTTGAGGTTCAACGACCAACAAATATAACCAGTGAGGTATTATTAGATTTAGGAATAAATTAAAAAAACAACACAATTTTGAAATTAATATATCAAAATTTTGATATGTAAAACTACATTAGGTGTATCTAAGAGTCTGAAATAAATTATCATTGAAACGCTTCTTTCCTTTCTTAATTTATATGAACTTAACTAATATAAGAAAAAAAAAAAGAATTATCTATTATATTTCATCTTAAATTTTTGACATCAATATTTCATAAATGAGTCTATTCTCAATAATTTGTTTTATAAATACTTATATTCTTTTACCGATGTCAGTGTATTTTAAAATAATGAAATTTGAGATCATAGATAAATGGTCGTTTATTGTCCGTTGCTCACAATTGTGAATTTCATAATAGTAGAATAAACACTATTAATTAATTATCTTTTAATATTCTGATTAAATTAAAATAACAGATATATACTGCATATTACCAGCCAAATTTGAGGTTCAACGACCAACAAATATAACCAGTGAGGTATTATTAGATTTAGGAATAAATTAAAAAAACAACACAATTTTGAAATTAATATATCAAAATTTTGATATGTAAAACTACATTAGGTGTATCTAAGAGTCTGAAATAAATTATCATTGAAACGCTTCTTTCCTTTCTTAATTTATTCCGTACTTAGCCTCAAAAAGAACATTCTGAAATATAATTAATATTTTCATAAATTATTATACTTGTAGAATGATTAATATTCTTGCAAGAATTTAAGCATACATATGACCTAAAAAAATCTATTGGGCTACTGAATAATTTTGATCGGAGTGCAAAAAAAATGTTGATTAGCCCTAAAAATTGAGAACAAACTTGGATCTCGACCCGATCACTTCAGTGCACGAATTAACCTAGAAAAGTATGAATGTGTACTGTAGTATGTCCAAGTCACTTTAGGAGTGTAGAGCTACAGGTTTATTTTTTTTTTTTTACTTTCACTTACCTATATATGACATATATAGAGAGGAAAAGTGTGATCGCGAAAATTTTACTTTTCAAGGGAAATGCTTGTTTTAGGTGCCCCAGAGTCCAAATGACTAAGTCCCGCAAAAAGATTTGTGTGTGTCCGTGTGTGGTTTATTTGACTTATCTTGCGCAAAAACGAAATGTCGTATGAAACTGAAATTTTATATTTAATATAACTATACGCCCGAGATGTTATAGCAACTTATTTATCAAAATCAGCTAACCAAAAGAGACACTTCACACATTACATTTTGCAACTTTTTACGATTTTCTCAAAACTGCTCTAAAAGAATTTTTATTTATCTCGATAATCGATGAAAAATTTAATGGTCTTTAATATGATGTAAGATTTATTTTGATTGAAATAGTCTGACAGGGCTTAAACTTCTATATTTTAATTTTTTTTCCTCTAAAGTGTACCTTTAATTTTGTAGATTCCTTAGGAATAACTGTATCACTTGAATAGCATTGATGACAAACACGAAAATTTCTAAGATGAGTGAATTAAATATCCAGTGAAAGGAAAAAAGAGCAAAATAATATTTGGTATATATTTTTTCTTTTTACTTTGAACATAAAAGCATTAATATATATATGTATAATAAGTCATTGGAAAGCTAAAGATTTTAGAAAAATTATTATCTTATGCAGAAAATTGTAAAAATTGATGGAAGTGGTGAAAAGTGAATAAAAGTAACCAATTTTCAATTATTGCTTCGCGCACCAGATTTTAAAATTTTAAGATAACAGACTAATAGACCAGTAATGATTCACATTTTGCTTATTTCTAAATTACTTTACCTAAATTTCAACCTGCGAATTTCGCACTACCCAGCCAGTATAATATAATATGTATAATGAATCCAAATGTATGTATGCACAATCAGTTAATGATACAAACATATAATCTTATTCAATTATAAGTCTGGCGTAAGGAAAAGGGATCGTTAAGGATCCATTTTGGAAAAGCAGATCTCACGTACTAGAATTGATGTGATGGAGACAAGACGGAGGCTGATAATCCCCCTTGAGATAATACAAATAAACCGTTGGGAAGCAGGCACTGATTGCGGATTATTGCCCAGAGGCAATTCACGCCCCGGTGCCCCGCAAACTGCTATTCCATCGGGTCCAGGTGCTGCGGTCGGCTCCACATCATCTGACCCTCCGATCGCGTCTTGAGATTGGAAGCCTAGGATCAATGGTCGTTCAATTCAATGGGGACTACCTGCCCTGTTATAGTAGTGCAGCATCTCAATACTTACTATTCAAAGGAAACTCATAATAGCAGTAAAGCATTATATCTAATGTTAAATTTCATCCGGATTAACTTAATCTTTAAACTAAACCCATATTATTTGTACATCTTGTTCGCCGTAAAAAAAATAATAATAAAAAAAAGTACCAGAATAATGACTGAAGACAAGAAGTGATATGCAAATAAAAGCCTCGTATGTATCAGTTGTTATCTAAAGCAGATAAGTTAAAATTATAAATAAAAAAAAATTAAAAAAACGAAAAAACCTAATGGCTTCTAGTCCTATGATGGATAATATAAATTTCTTTCATATAATGCTATGTGAAGGATTTATTGTTAGGGTATAAAATGAATTGAGAAGTTAATGTCCAAAAGATACTATATCCATCTAGGAAATTTACAGGAAGCTCGAAAATCTCTCATTAGTATATTACTAAACCACCTTAATTGATTCTTTTCGCATTAATTCTAGAATTATTTTTTTCAATATATAAATAACACCATTTTAAAGATATGGAATTAAATGTTATGGTATGATGTAACACAGTGTCTAATTAGCACATTTAGAAAATGATTCCATTTCTTTTTTTTTTTTTTTTTTTTTTTGTATTGATATATATTACAATTTGTTACAAAATGAACAATAATAATATTGATAAGAGACCACATTCATACTATATATACAGAAAATAATAATAATGGTCAAATTTCATAAAATATAACATAAATTCAAATATATACAATAAAATAATAATAATAAATAAAAAACAAAACAAATCGAAACATAAACCTATTATTGAGATAAATAAAAAGTTAGCAAATAAATAAACATCTTACACACAATCATAACTATATACAATATATACAATTGCTAAAGGGACCCCAGCAAGCGCTTTTTCCTCCACTTGTGGAGGAAAAAGCGGAATCCAAGAGATCCCAGCACCTCTATCTCAGCCGCATCACTGGTCTGAGCCAGTGGAGGCTGAGTTAGGGCGCTGTAGCCACAAACATACCGTACATGAGTGGAGGATCTGACCATTGTCAGAACTCCAGTTTAAATGTTTACAATAGGTCTCGTGGCCACTGCCGTTTCAATCTTCGAGGAGGATTGTAGGGATGGGTGGTGCTGGATAGGGATTGTGCTAGAGGGTTAGGATGATGACTAAGGTTCTGATGAAATTTGGAAAATTTGGATGGTACCAGGTCTAAAACAAACGGAATATTAAGGTCATGGTGTAGGGTACAGTTGGTAACGTAATAAGGAGCATTAACTATTGTTCGGAGGACTTTGGATTGGAAGGATTGGATGCGTTTAATGTTAGAATGTTTAGCTGTCCCCCACAGTTCAAGTCCGTAGGTCCATATAGGTTTCAGTACTGTCTTGTATATTAGTAATTTGTTGTCAACTGTAAGATGAGATTTTCTGTTTAGTAGTCTGTATAACTGGCCGAATCTGCGGTTGAGTTCTTTTCTTTTTAGTCTTGTATGTGGGTTCCACGTCAGTCTTTTGTCTAGTAAAAAGCCGAGATACCGGACTGTGTCTGAGGAAGGAAGCGGTATGGAATTGAAATTAACCGTTGGACAGGATTTGCGTCGAAGGGTGAATGTGACGTAAGTGCATTTGATTTCGTTCACCTTAATGCGCCAAGCATTGCACCAGTCTTCGACAAGGGAAAGGTGCTTTTGGAGATTTAGCGATGCTGCTTCAGGATCGGAATTGGATGATAAAATGGCTGTGTCATCAGCAAATGTTGCCAGAAAGGTATTGGGGTCGGTAGGGATATCGGCGGTGAAGAGGATGTAGAGGACGGGTCCTAAGACGCTGCCTTGAGGAACACCGGCCTCAACAGTATATTGTTCGGAAAATTCGGAACCACAGCGAACTCGGAAGGAGCGGTTGGATAAATAGGATCGGAGGATTAGGTATAAGGATTGAGGTAAATGGGTTTTGAGCTTAAAGAGCAGTCCCGGGTGCCACACCCGGTCAAAAGCTTGAGCTATGTCCAGAAAGGCACCCGAACAATACTCCTTGCACTCAAGGGCGGAGGAAATGTGGTCTACAACTCGGAGTCCTTGCTGAACCGTGGAATGTTGAGGACGAAATCCGAACTGATGTGAAGGAAAATTTTGAAATTTGGCTAGGATTCGTTTTAGTAGGAGCTTTTCGAAAATTTTTGAGAGGATCGGAAGTAGGCTGATAGGTCTGTAAGATGACGTGTTGTTAGAAGGTTTGCCTGGTTTTAGGAAAAGGATCATAGTTGAATGTTTCCATAAGAGAGGAAAATAGGTAGTGCGTAGGATACAGTTATAGAGATATGTAAGGAATGTAATGGCTTTAGGTGGAAGTTGTCTTAAGATTTGGGGAGGAAGGAGATCGTATCCTTGAGATTTCCACAGGGAATTGTCACGAGTCGAGAGAGAGGAGAGGTAGGTATTGTAGGATTGGGAACGGAAGATCGCCAACTCCCGCTTTAATTTTCTACAAAAAAAATTATAGGAGCGGCGATCTTCTGGGTGGCGGGTGCGTTGCCATAATGTTCTAGCTCGACGTTTGCTGTTGATGAGGTCTGTCAGGTGTTGTGGTAAATGGCTTTTGTAAGGAATTATTTGGGATTGTTTGGGAGAGGAGGCAGTCCAGGCGGCTTGTTGAATAGCGGTTGTAAAGGAATATACGGCGTCGTCAAGGTCATTTGGGGTTTTGAGAATCACTCTGAGGTCAATATCATTAGTGAGAAATTCGCGGAAGAGGTTCCAGTTGACAGGGCCCCTAATGAATGACGGTGGGATAGGTTTAGGAATAGGTGTTATGGATACATTTAGAATCAATGGACTATGATCAGAGGATAGTTCATCAAGGCGAGCTATGGAAAAATTCAGAGAGCCTAATCCGCTGTGGATGAAGAAGTCGAGGATGTCAGGATTACGGTTAGGATCTGTTGGCCAGTAGGTAGGAGAATCGGGAGGTAGGAGATGAAAGCGTCGGGAGTTGAGTGCAGACTGCAATGTCCGTCCACGAGAATTGGTGGTTCTAGAACCCCACTGTTGGTTCTTAGCGTTTAAGTCTGCACCCAAAATGAAGTGATTACCCAAGGAGTTGAGGAAGGATCCAAATTGGGCAGAGGAAATGGGATGTTTAGGAGGGCAGTATGCTGATGCGATGATAACACTATGCTAATGCGATGACACCTTTAAATTATCGGCTAGCATAACAACCTTCTATGCCCGAGATCGCAAGTTCAAACCTGGCAGATGTCCCAAAGATTTTTAAATGGAGGAAAAATTCATTAGCAGTCGGCTCTTCGGAGGAGACATTAAAAGGTAGTGCCATGATGGCATGGGCTTTGCCGTCTGGATGGTCTGTCCGGTATGTCGTGTATCCTGGTATTTTAAAGTACTGTTTAGTGGTTAGTCTAGTTTCAGTAATGAGTGCAACATCAATGTTTTTGTCCTGCAGTACGGCTGTAAGTTCGTCAGTGTGAGTTCTAACACCATTCGCATTCCAAAGGAGAATGGATAAGGAATTAGGTGAGGTCATTTATGGTTTTTTTAAGGCAGGAATGAGATTTGTTACGAGATTCGTAAGGAGTGATATCAGGGGCATAACAAGGGATTTAATTTCGGAAATAAAGGATGTCATCAAACTGGTAAGGTCTGTGGCGTTTGAAGGAGGAGGAATATGAGAGATTTGTGGTGGATTAGGATTCTTAGGATTGGTTACATTTTGAGAAAGAGGTGTATGTGGAATGGATTGAGGTACATTTTGTAGTTCCGGCAGGGCCACGGCTTCAGTACTTTGATTCCCACCTCCAAGTAAGTGGGCAAATGATAAATTGGCATCAATAAGTTTTGAGGGTTCTCTTCTGTTTCTTACTTGTCTTGCTGTTTCATCCAGTACTTGAGGTTTTCGAAACCTGGTCCTCAGCTCCTTATAGATTTGGCATCCTTTATAATTGGCCGGGTGGTCCTTCAGGCAATGAGCACATACAGCTGGTGTTGATTTTGGTTTTGTACACTCCACAGACTTGTGCTGTTCACCGCATTTCACGCATCGAGGTATGTGATGACAATAACTTTTAGTATGACCATATGCTTGACAATTATGGCACTGAATTATCTCTTTCTTTGTGTAAGGTTTTTCAACTCTTACACTGGAATAGTACAATCTATTGAGGTCATAGATTTTTTCAACTCCTTCAGCTGGTTCCAAATCCACAAAAAAGAGAGGTAGATGAATTTTATCCTTTAGGACGTTAGTGACTTGCCGCACTTTATAGCCCATCTCCGTTAGTTCTTCTTTAATAGCTTCAACTGGTGTCGAGGGGTGTAAGTTTCTGATTACAACCCTTAAAGCTCTCTCTTGGCGTAGCTGATAGGTATGGAAATCTGCTTTGGTTTCATTTAGGTATTTCACTATTTTTCTATATGTCTCGGCAGTAGTAGGAGATATTTTGGTATCATTGATTCTACTCATACAGTAGTAGCTGGTAGATTCGGTAATTTTGTTCAATTGCGCACACAACAACTGGAAATTTCTAATATTTTTGACAAATATTGGAGGAGGCCGTGGTTCACTAGGTATAGGAGTAGATTCCATGTTTTCTTTTTCATTATGTAAAATCTGAAAAGGATTTGGGGTGAAAAACGGCGATTCGTCAGTCATCCCTTGTGACGATGTGCCAGGTTGTGGTTCAGATTCTGAATTAGTACCGGAAGGGGTTGCTTGTAGATTTAATCTTTTATTAGTATCACGGCGGGGTCTTTGTTTTGTAGGTGACGGGATTGAACCACTAGATCTAGATCTTTTAGTTGAAGCTTTGGAGGACATTACTTGATGATAATATCGCATTTCATGTATAGAAAGTAATTAAATAATAACCAGATGTGGGAAAAAAAAACAATAACTTAAAAAAAAGTTAAGCAAGACCAGCCTTGCCGGGCTATTGGCAATCAGCTGATATGAAGAGGTGACTCAGCATTCACTTTACACTGTAAATTATATCACAACTTACCGCTGTTTGCTCCAATAATAACTGTTGTTGTTATCCTGAAGTCTGATGATGTTTTCAAGACTGTGCTGAAGTGAAATCCAACTGTAAAAGCAAGAAATCCGAGAGCCGACTTGAAATATGACTGCTATACTCACGCGCATGCCCCATTTCTAAATCGCGATTTTAAAGGACTTGAGTGTTCACAAAACAAAATAAAATATAAGATTAAAATGTCAATTTCGTAAAAAATTTCCTTTATTAATTTTTATAAAACAAATGACGATGAATTCGTCTATCATTTTTTAGACACTCTGATAATTAAAAACGAAAAACTCTACCTCTACAACACATGAAGACCCTTTTGCTCAGTACAACTTCACACTAAGCCTCCAGGTTTTCCCTAATTTTTGGGTACTCACTTTTGAAGAGGCTGGGTCTGTCTCAGGAAGGTCTCCGTACCCAAGGGTCGCCCTCGGCTAAAATAACAGAATAAATAATATACTGCCACTGCCGCAATTCGAACCCAGGACCCGTAGAAAAATATCATGAACTTTTGCTCAATCCCTATAACAATATATAAAATAATTTGATCGATTTCTCTATAATATCATAAAATAATACATAATATTGTATATATAATTCATTTTACGACTTAATTACAAAATATTTAAAATTTCTGTCTCTAAAATACCTTCAATTTTGTCCATTAGAAATAATTAACAACTTTTGTTTGTTAGGATTATTTTTATTCATATTTTATTGAATTTCACTACTGTTTTTAACGTAAATACATTGTTTTGTATATTAAAGATTTATGAATTTTATTTTATTCATAATTTATTTAGCAATGTATATATGAACATATTTTTATTTTTTTATTCTTGTCTAATTTGTTTTTTCTAAATTATTATAAGAAGAATAATGAATTTATAGCTATTATTCATTTTCTTTGTCATTTCTGATGCTTTTTATTTATTTTATTTTTTTACTCTAAGACATTGAAGCTCTAATTTAATTTGTCTGTAACATTATTCCGAAGGGACTTGTCCCAGAATAAATAAAGAATTTATTATTATTATTATTAAATACAAAAAGTACAAGTACTCAACGAAAATGTGCTTCATTCAAAGCTTATGTCGGAACGTTTTATGTAGGTTAGCTCGGATGAAATATAATATTTCCAATTTTATTGTCAATAATGTATTATATATATATATAACATAAATACAACAAGTAAAAGTGTTGACTTTTAAATAAATGACGTGGAAAGTCATGTAATGAAACTACCCACCGGTAGGAATTCGATGTTTATTTAATTAAGTAGATCTTCTTTTCATTCGCCTCGGAGGATTATCAGGAATATGTGAGGATGATAGTTTGCGGACAAGAGGGTTTATATGGGTTAGGAGTTTGGAATTAAAAGTGGTATATCTAGCGCACGAAACGACTGCAAAAATGGAATATTAAGATCGTTATGGGTGATTTTATTTGTGACAAAGTAAGAAACACTTACGATTTTGGATTGTAAGGATTGGATGCGTAAGGGATTAGATGGTTTAGTAGCCCCAAAGCTCGCTTTCATATGTCCCGATGGGCCTGATAATGGTAACATATATGAGCTTTTTGTAATAGAGTAGATGTTTTGAACGTTTGTCAAGTAAGTGTTGTAATTATCAGTAGCATTTTTTTGTCGTTTCAGTCTTTAATGAGGATCTTGTTGTTAGGTTATAGAAAAAAATAGCTGAATAAGATAAATTTGATAACCAACCAAGGAAAAATCTGCAGAAATATTTTCTAGGTCATTCTCTCCGTCCCTCTCTCCCCCTATAATATAATATACTATTAGAAAGATGAATATTTTAGTGAAATATTATCTAGCATACGAAGGTGTAAAAGGTAATGAGGATGACGAAAAGTGGACGATCAAACATCTTATATGACTGTCGTAGACAATTATTTTAATTTTTATAGAACATATATCGTTATTTGATCTAATTTTAATGTTTTTATCGAAGCAATATAATTTTTTTTTTTTTACTTTTAGTTTATTTAAAGGTTGACTCAGACTACTGAGGTAGGTGAATTTTTAAATAATAAAATCCATTTATACAATCAATCTTATTTATCTTTTCGATCGACAACTTTTTTAAAGATATTGTCAGTGGTTAAAACTCCCAGCAATAATCTAATATTTATCATCCCCTTTTTTGCACTAAGCGAGAAAAGGAGCGGGTATTGGATGTAGAGCTTTCTTTGAAGGGTTTCCATCCCATATGTGCTCAATACGTTTGAGGTATAAAGGCGTGCTAGGGATGTTTTCAGCTGGTCCTATCCTAAATTGATATACCGACCAATAGAGGTCCTATCCGTCTTCAATGAATTAAAATAAAAAAAGTCTCTATGATTCGTTTAATTTATGTCTCATGGATTGGATATGTTTTTATGTATTATATTTATTATAAGGTCGACTACATGAAATAGATAAAACTGTTAACAACTACCTACTAAAGCAGACTATAAGTACCCGATAAATTTAGCTATGGAAACCGTTACAGTAATATAATATATCCTTTTTATTGCTGACGAGAGATTCAGAATGACAAGTTCTGCAATACTTTTAACTACCAGCGAGCATTCTATACTAAATTGTAAAATTTGTTTTTTCCAACCCTACCATTCCTTTTTAATTAGCTTTTATAAAGGAAATGTCGAAATTAATTTATTGATCCTTACAATTGAAATGACTCTACTTTTACCTATTGTATTATAAATATTTCTATAATGAACTTTCTTTTACTCTCTTTGCTATTTTTGCAGCTCAGTGAAGAAATAAAGTGTGTTTTCTTCAATTACTTCAATACATGTTTTATATAAATACTGATATAAAAAAAAAAAAAAAAAGTTTTGGATTTTTATTATTAGGTGAGGTTTTAGCTATATATATATATATATATATATATATATATATATATATTATAATTTTGTTTTAAATAATTCGGGTTTTGGGCCATTAACCTAATACTCTTCTTAATTTTCTTTATTTTGACGTTTCGATCCTCCGTCCATGAATACACATAGGATCCTTTTCACTATTAGGATCCTTTTCACCCCAGTGCCCTGTGTTAGCCTGAGTGGTGTGCCGGTGCTCAATAAAATTCTTTGTTGCAGTGAAAAGGATCCTATGTGTATTCATGGACGGAGGATCGAAACGTCAAAATAAAGAAAATTAAGAAGGAGTATTAGGTTAATGGCCCAAAAACCCGAATTATTTAAAACAAAATTATAATATAAAAAAAGGGTCGATGAATTAATTTCTGTGTATATATATATATATATATATATATATAATTATATATATGTGTGGTGTGTGTGTGTGTGTGTGGTGTTGGGTGTAATGTGTTGGTTTGGGGGAATAGAGTAAGATTTAAAATTATTCTATTCATGGGCTGTGCCCCTTAAGAATAGCATAAATCTTGCATTTATACATATTGGGTTGTTTCACATGAAATGTCCGTTTTTATAGTTTCTGATTTGCAGGTCTCTGTTGTTTTCTTCCGAATGTTTACATATTTAAAGTAAACAGTTACTAATTCTCTACCTTTGTATTTTAAACATTAGCTTCCCAATCAATTACCCACTTTTTAGTATACCTCCAAATATGAACATGGAAACACGCGATTTTCGAGTAATATTTTTGTAAGAGTTTAAAATCGGCCATTCAGCAGCTGAGGCCGCTAGAAATATTTGCAAGATTTTTGGGAAGGGAGTGTTAATGAACGGACCATTCGCCGTTGGTTTGCTAAGTTTTCAGCTAGGGATACCGACTTGGAAAACTTGCCCCAAGGAAGACCTCCGTCCGTAATAGACAACGATGTCCTCAAACATACAGTCGAAGTAAACCCCTACCAAACAGTTAAAGGACTCTCAGCTCAACAAAATCAACATACCGTGCAAAAATTGAAAGAACTGGGCTACGAAGTTCTTCCGCACCCACCATATTCTCCCGACTTGTCTCCAACAGATTACCACCTGTTCAGGAATTTAGACCACTTCGTCAAAGGAAAACTTTTTGAAAATGATGATCAAGTGAAAAGTGCGTTTTTAGATTTGTTTCACTTTAAAGCTCAGAGTTTTTCAGTTCGGGGATAAAAAAGTTGGTATCACTTTGGGAAAAATGTGTAGAAAAAGAAGGTAAATACTTCGAATAAAATGATCTTGTTTATATATCGTATTTTTAATAAGAATCCTTAACTTTGAAAACGGACTTTTCATGTGACACAACCCAATATATTATATATATATATATATATAATCGTGATTTCTTGCGAACTACTACTTTCATATTACCTATTTTCCTACTTACACATTTTCATATTACCTATTAAATTTCCATAACCCAAACGAGCTTAAGTTCTTATTAAATAAAAATTCACATTAATTTTCTCACCCAATAATAATGTTTTTAAAGAATATTTACGTAGTATTATTCTTTCAATCCATAAATATCTTTACCATCCCATTTCAAACGTGATTTATGATTTATTTTATTTTATTTATTTATTAGGGTTTTTCAATCACAAGGGTCATTTGCACCCTATTTAAAATCCCCGTTCAGGTATTCCTAATTAAAAGTTGAAGTTTAAATTTTTTAAAATTTTTTGTTGACATGATTTATTAGAAACGTCTACATGAGTTCTATAGCAGCATAATGTGATGCAAAAGGTATTGAAATTTTCTTTATTATTTTAATTGATATTTACAACTGTACAATGCTACAAGAAAACGTCATATATAATCCACGTCATAAATAAATATTCCATTATGGCCTCGGTAAAAAGGTTCGAAGAAACTATAAATACAGAACAAATCTGTTAAAAGTAGTCTGATTATTCATAATAAATTAGCATCTATGTTTGGTCATTCAGTATCTTTCAATTGTAAAAAATGTATATTTACAATAGTAATATAATGTAATATATATTACAACACAAAATATAACTTATGCTATATATTTGTTTAGTAATTTATCAATTTTAGTATTCGTTCATCCTTACAAAATTTATTAATAGATGAAAACATATGTTGATCAATAATAATTAAGGAGTAGTTTTTTTTTTTTTTAATTATATCACTATATTTCACCCAATATTTATTGAATTTAAGTGTATTAATGTATAAATACATTTAAATGTGTTATTTACATTGCGGTTAGTGGTATGCACGGTTAATTTTATTTACAAAGTCGATTAACACTGTATTTACTGTATTGCCATACTACAAGTTTGTTCACGGTATTACCGTTGCTAATTCGGGACATTTTAGGGGAAATCTGCAGTAACTGTGGAGTCGCAATGTGTACAAGGATGATAGAGTCGGCAAGTGAAAAGGTTAGGCGGAAGAAGACAGAAGAGGGACTGATTAAGAAATTTCTTAGTGAGGAATTCCGTAGGTAATTCTCTGGATGATTTCGCTTTGAAGTAGGTGGCTATGGATGCTGTATATCCTCATTCCTAACATGCCAGTCCTATGATATTTATATTAGATCCGCTTATTGGAGTGCATAACTGAATGATATTGATACATAATTAAGATTTAGAAACCTAGTGAGCTACTTTTGCCAACCGAAATTCTTCCTGGTTCTACCTAAACATATATTTTAGTCTAAAAAATATTATATCAAATTTTTTTTGTCGTTCCCTACTGTAAATTATGTGAATTTATTCTATTATATAGTTATTTAGTATTTTATTATATTTTTTTATGTTTCGAATTATACATACATTTATATTCATATGTATGTTACAACATTTGATTTATCAATTATTTTATGTTTTAGGTTTAAGCGATGTTTGAAATAACAAGAGATAATAATAAATATGTTTAAAAAAAAAAAAAAAATATTAATACAATTTTGACGATTCGGCACTTAAGATGCGTCAAGCTAGTTAAATTAGTATGATCAAATCATGGCATTCAATTTCATTTAAATATAGTGGCAGATTGTATTATTTCCCAATAAAGCAATATTATTAAAGTTAAAAAAAAAAAAAAATCATTTAATTATACACCGATACAACAGATAAATATATTTGGAGACTTTTTTTAAAAGATGGCTCTTTCGGACGCCATATAAATATCATCTTAACTTTGTAATTTCAATTTAGTACATTGCTTTAGCTGGAATAAACTAAAACACACATTTTTATTCGGTCTATTGGTGATCCTATACTTTAGATTATCGTTGAAGCAATACTTTCCATTTTCACGCATTGCATAGAATAAAAAAAGAACTTTACATTTGCTACCCATTAAGGGACTAGGCTTTAGTACTTGAGATTCATGCTATATTTAGGCCAACGGCCAGGTGATACAATGATTAAGGCGAGATCACACTTAGCGATCAGGTTCCTTCTCCAATGTTCGGGTACCCACTGTATAGAGGCTTGGTTAGCCACACGATCTCCCCGCTTCTATAATAATAAAACAAATAATTGTTCTTCTCCTATAGCCGGATTCCAACCCAGGCCCAGGAGAACAGTGAACTACTGTTCCACTGTTCTACTGGACCACGCTGACTCTCAGAGAGAATCTTTTTTGAAATATTAAGTCTATCCAGTGAGGGTGTTCAATATTATACTATTTCTTGTCTTTATTTGTTAATTTGTTCTTTTAACGCCCCTTTTATGCTACAGTGGGAGTCTTCAACTTTGCCTATCCAGGTTCAATTAGGTTAGGGATTTTCAACGAGTACCTGAAATCGAATAGATTTGGAACCACCATTTTACGCACAATCAAGGATTTCTGATTCCGTTTGAATGATCCTTGGGTCATCCACCGGGTTTGAACTCGTGACCTTGGGCATAGAAAGCTAATATGCTAGTCACTACACCAAAGGTTACCCATTTGTATATGCAAGTTTTTTAAATAAATTTAAAACAGCTATCATTTATATATTACATATATGGCCTTACCTTTTATAATACATACACATATATACCTTTCAATAATGAAATGCTTTTTTCATCGGAAAGAGGAAAGAAAGGTAAATACTTTAGTCAAAATATTTAGGTATGAGATATTTATCTTTACACAGAAGCCGCTATGCTAAGAGTGAATAAGATAGCTAATGAAATAGGTGTAATGGAAGGGCTTTGATAGGAGCTCCAACTGTCACCATTGAAAGTTTCCAAGTACTCGAGGAGGAAGTGGTGGTAGTTACTGTGGGTAGGGCTTGGGAGTCGAGTACTGTGCGAAAAGTTGCGAGTAGCTGGGCTATATCCCCCATTCCAAGCCTCCCTTATTGCCGAATACTGCTGATGCTACTGATAGGGGCTCTCCTATTCTTACCAGCTTTCTCTCAACTCTTTTCTATAGAGGTTTGCGTGGTATAGTATACTGATCAAAAAATGTCGGTGTTAATAATTTTGATTTCATCAATCATTGCTTGAGAGATGAATCTTACTGTAAACAAACTTAAACGGTATAACGAATCCTTCCTAAGAAAAAAAAAACGTATTATTTAATTAGAATTAAATTTTCAACTCTTCAATTCGCCTTAAAAACAGATAATTTTAAATATTAAGTGCCAAAAACTCCATCTTGACAAACGTCCTATTGGGAATCCTCACACTAGGTTGAAAAGACAAAAACTGTCCGTAGACACCGCTTACTACATTCACTTGACAAATGCTCACTACTTCTCTCCTACTACAAAAACCTAATTAATATTAAAATTTATTATAAATTAAAATGTAATTTATATTACAATTTATATGGTCTATATAGACATTTTAGATTGAGCTATGGAGATACACGTAATTAACGAATTGATTCCTCATTCAATACTAGAATAGTTCTAAATCGAAAACTTCTGAATTCCCCTTACTTTGTCACCAATAAAGACCTGATCCATAGGTCACAATCAATGCTTATTCAATTTTTATATCCGCAAAACCACTCTGATCCTAGATGACTCAATTTACCTTTGATAAATAGACATGAAATACATTTAAATGTGGAGCCCGTGGCTGTGTGGCCAGCTAGGCAACCACGCTAAAGGTTTTGCGTTCGAATCTCAGTGCCAGGAGGACCATTACAAGCATGCAATTAAATGAGGATCCGCTCACGACCTCCCCTTGGGCAAGTGAGACCTGTCAGCCAACTGGTGGAAACTCACAAAATAGACGTAGGGAATGATGACCCCCATACCATAAAATATCATCAAGAATTGCTGTGTGGAATATAAGGAAACCACACCATGCGGCCAAAGGCCAGTAGCCCCCACCGAATATATGTAATTGATTTATTAAATGATAAATGAAAGCAACGCTTTTCCTCTGATCCTGACTGATTGTATATATCATATGTTATCAAGTAGGCGTGGGTTTTATTTCGCCTCTCTGTTTCCCTTTTTAATATATTTTTCTCGGTAGAAATAAGTTATATATATATATATATATATATATATATATATATATATATATATATATATATATATATTTATTTATTTTTTTATCTTTTCTGTAAATATTGTGCGAATTTAATCTAGTAGTAATGTGGATAAATAGATATATAGATAGAGAAAAGACTTTTATTTAAAAATTTACTTCTTTCTTTACAATATTTATAGAACACAGAATACAACGATGGATATAATGTCTGCCAGGAAGTTTGTCTACTTATATATTCTTACAACAAAACCAAACATATATTTAACAAATCGAAATATATATAAATAATATTTAACTTCATATATAAACAAGATTTAAGTAATCCAATATCCAGTACCAGGAGAGATCTTGAGCTCCCTTTTATTATCTTTATTAATTACCGATATCGACTCTTTCGAGGTAATGAGGAGCACGGAGTTAAAATTTTAAACATATAATTTATACGTAACCTTCGTGTAATCACAAGGAACTATTACCTATCATTTGGCTAATTAACCTAGATTGTAATATTATCAAATACAATTGTATGATTATATTTTGGCTATGGATGCGTTGAAAAATATTTTTGTGCAAGGCTAAGAAATATTGAACTATCTATTTTGAAAAGGGTGTTTTTTAACGTTTACCTATAATATAAATAACCGATGTTCATTATTTTTTCAATCTGAGGAAACTCTAAATCATATTTGACACACAAAGGAGTTGAGTAAAAAAATATATGAACCTAAAAAGCTATTGTTACTGAAATATTCTACCGCTATTATCTTTATAAAATAGGGTACTTACTAGCCAAAGTAACGTAGCCTATTTTCTTCTACCCTTGATTGATCGCTTTTTACCAAGAGGTCTGGCCTGGACTCCCTTGCTTAGGTACTCTCTGCCTAAGCCAGCTGAACCGACTTACAGGTTTGAGGTTTCAATTTCGTTAATGCCATTAAATCGTATCAGGCCGAAAATATCTAACATTTAAAACAAATGTCTGTTGTAAATACTCTCAAATTTAAGATTGTTCTATGTTTAAAAACTAGTCTCTCTCATATTTCTATTTATGTTAAACGATTAACAGTGCCATAAATATTATTTTTTTCGGATTCCATAGTATTCTGACGCTCCACTCTGTAATAAAAATTACGATTTCTCAACATAAAAACATCAATTTATTAATTGTGATAGTTCATTGTAGAATTTTTAATTTATGAAACTGATTAGGGTTATAGTCACTATGGAAATTGAATAGGAATAACTAGACTTAGAATGGAATAGAAAAAGTTTGTATTCTGGGCCTTAGTCCCTTAAGAATAACATGAATGTTACATATACATATAGCACATCTGGCCAGGACACATTAAATATATTGAATTGTAAACACATTTAATTATTTACATGCGTATAAGAGGTAAAGAATGGAATTTATATATTAAAAAAAATTATAGAGAAACACCACAGAATAAGAAAACAACTAATATTGAACAAAACAAAGCCAAGATATTAAGTCATTTTAATGACTGAGTACTTTTATCAAAACTAATTTACAAGTTAAAATCAACAAGAGTCTGTTTGGGATAATAGAAGTTGGAGAAGGAAAAGCTTCAGTGTAGATAAGGACGAAGTATGACGTATAGTGGAAGGAATGGAATTCCAGAATGCCGTGGAACGGGCAAGAAAGGATTGATCGATAGCTTTAGTTCTGTGGGATGGAATATAAAAGTCCGAGCGGTACGATCTTGCTTCCAACCAGTGGACTGAGGAATTAAATTAAAGGAGACTGTGGACATAGGAATGTGGCTGGGATTTTATTGTTTGGTAGAGAACGAACCAAGGAAGTAATGTCTACATGAGGAGGGGATATGCAATTTTGGTTGAAAAGACGAATTGGAAAATGTCAAAATCGCAATACTTTTGCTTATTCTATTTTCATATATAACTGAGTGAAATCAAAAACAAAATAACTGTTTTTTCGGTTAAAAAACAATAATGATTTTTTCTCTATCTTCGAAATAACGCGTATTTATGTGTGAAATTTCAATTGTTTTTTTAATTTCTTTTAATAATTTAAGGTGTTTTGGTTAAAAAGCACTTATAAGTTTTTTTATACCTTAAAAAAAAACTGAGTTATTTAATTAAATTAGTTTTAATCGGCCGTCGTTTTGAAAATATCAAGCTTATATCAACGACTAGGTGTTAGGATCGCCGTTGAATGCCTAGTATGTTGCCTAAATATTGTTTTTGTTCTAAATATCAAAAATATTGATACAGTAGTTTCGGAGGAATTTCGCGGACGGTAAACGGTGGGAAACGGATTTTTTTATTTTATTTGTTATTCGTGTTTTGAAATGTAAGATCTCAAATTTTGAGGGGGTTGGAGTATTTCTTATCTATTTTTTCTGTCAAAAGGTTGTTGAAAATAATAAACCAAAAGTTGTTAGATGTCTTAAGAATTTCTGGAGCCCTTATTATTGATTCTAAACCAGTCTGCGACGGATAAAAGAGATAACAGTACTTAAGGAGGCATCTCTCGATCAACCGTGACAATGGTATGAAAAGCAAGAGGCGGAGGAGGAGTGCTTCAGCCTGAGGAACAGAATGGAGGAGCTGCCCATTGCCGAGGCTCCAATAGTATTATCCAGAAGGACTAGGGGCAATTGCCGGTCCATCCCTCCAATAGGATTACTGGGATGACTGGAGCTGGAAAAGGATTCGGAAAGAGAATTGGGGTGATGGACCAGTTAGTAATAATGAAGTTTACCTAGAAATATGATGAAAATCTCTTATAATTAGTAAAAAAAATATATTCACAAAGATAAATTAAGGATGAAAAAAAATCAAATATTTCATACTATTTTACATTTTTCATATTATAGCTTTTTTCAGTCAAATTCATAATTTTTTCAGTCAAATTCATAATTTTTTCAATCAAATTCATAATTTTTTCACTCAAATTCATAATTTTTTCAGTCAAATTCATAATTTTTTCAGTCAAATTCATAATTTTTTCAATCAAATTCATAATTTTTTCAGTCAATTTCATAATTTCTTGTACCCATTTTATAAAGTTAATTTAATGAGGTTTTGATACCAAGAACTTAACATTTTTATTAAATCTTGTTGTTTATCCATTTGACGCCACTTTATGTTACTGTGCTTAATCCGACGGTGCAGCGGGAGTCCTAAGTTTTGCCTACCCAGGTTTACTCTTAAGTAAACCTGGGTAGGCAAAACTTAGGGATCTTTTACGAGTTCCACTTATTAAATCTTTTAAGAGTCATCTGTGGTGCACAAATATAGGAGGATCTGCTGGTTTTAGACTTGCGACCTTAAGCCATAGAAGGCTGTTATGCTAGCCACTACTCCACAGGTGACCCTAAATGCATTCAACAAGGTGTTTGAATCTGCCGGGTTTAAACACGTGACTTTGGGCATATTAATCTTTAACTCATTGCTGAATACATCCAGGGTCACCTGTGGAGTAGTGGCTAGCATAACATCCTTCTATCCCCTATATCGCGAATTTATACTTGGCAGATGGCTCTATGTTCATTTTTAGGGAGTAAAAATCCTTGGTTATTTCGTCCTTTAAAAGAGGCTGTTATGCTAGCCACTAATCCACAGGTGACCCTGGATGTATTCAGCAAGGAGTTAAAGATTAATATGCCCAAAGTCACGTGTTTAAACCCGGCAGATTCAAACACCTTGTTGAATGCATTTAGGGTCACCTGTGGAGTAGTGGCTAGCATAACAGCCTTCTATGCTTAAGGTCGCAAGTCTAAAACCAGCAGATCCTCCTATATTTGTGCACCACAGATGACTCTTAAAAGATTTAATAAGTGGAACTCGTAAAAGATCCTCAAGTTTTGCCTACCCAGGTTTACTTAAGAGTAAACCTGGGTAGGCAAAACTTAGGACTCCCGCTGCACCGTCGGATTAAGCACAGTAACATAAAGTGGCGTCAAATGGATAAACAACAAGATTTAATAAAAATGTTAAGTTCTTGGTATCAAAACCTCATTAAATTAACTTTATAAAATGGGTACAAGAAATTATGAAATTGACTGAAAAAATTATGAATTTGATTGAAAAAATTATGAATTTGACTGAAAAAATTATGAATTTGACTGAAAAAATTATGAATTTGAGTGAAAAAATTATGAATTTGAGTGAAAAAATTATGAATTTGACTGAAAAAATTATGAATTTGACTGAAAAAAGCTATATAAATATTTTTTTTTTAAACAAGAAATGTAACACACAAAGTATGTAATTGAAGCATATACTATACAAAGTAGATGATAAAAAACTTAAGTAAACAGGTTATTCATACAAACACATTTGAAACATAGAAATATTACATTTGTACATACAATTTCCCACAATAAAGGAACTCGAGAAACATGGAGAAACACAATGTTAAGAAAAAAAAAAAGGATATTATAACTATCAGCGGGTCTATTAGAGAGGGAGGAGTGAGAAATGAGAGGATGGTCCTTTTCCTAAATTGACCACCGACAAATATTATAGTTTAAATTATTGCTAAGTTACGTTGCGTTTTCACAGGCTGAATAGGAAGAGGTTCTCATTCTCGGTGAGTTGAATTATTTCTCAGGCTAAGAACAAACTGTTTTGTCTCTCTTATATGAAGTAGAAAATTACGTGTTTTTATTTATTTATTGATATTTACAACTGTTTTGGTTAAAACATCTAGTAAATTAGCTGTTTGATAAAAGACATGAAGAGAAAATCCCCATCGGCAGCACTCCAATATCTACACTAGAAGGTCTCGAGGCGATCTTATTTTTAGATGCCTCGGAGGATTGTCAGGAATGGAGGAAGAGAAAGCTACTATTGAAACTAGTGGGTTAGAGTGGGAGTGGAAATTGTCATGGAAGGAATGATTCCTTGTTGTTCGGGCGAAATCAGCAACATATGGAGAATTAACGTCTTATTCGTATCATAGCAGTATATGGATGAGCTTATTCGTGACAAAGTAAGCAGCGTTAAGGATTTTTCGAAACATTTAGGATTGTAAGGATTGGAATTTGTTGGTTTAGTATAGCCCCAAAGCTCAACTCCGTTAGTCCAGAAAGGCCTTATGATGATCATGTTGATGTGCCTTTAGTAGTTAAGTAGAAGGTTAGAGTATTAGTCCAGTGAGTGTTTAGTAACCGAAAGGGGAACGCAGTTTCTTGTCATTTGTCTAGTGTGCGGATTCCATGTTTGACGTTTGTAAAGTAGGAGCTGTTAACTCCTAGGTAGCGATCTGTTCAACTTGGACTATCGGAATATTATTTAAGGATACTGTAGGGCAGGATGTCATAGGTTTATGACGAGAACATTACGTTAAAATCCAAAATATTAATACCAATATTCCCGAATTAAGTCTAGTGTTCAAAACACACGAACTTCACTTCCCTTTCTTGTTAAAACCAATTAACCAATTAAATTTTCTAATTAAGATTCGATATAAATATTTATTTTAGATTAAATAATATAAAAACATACGTGATTATCTTTAGCGATCGCACGATTTTATCATTATCCATAATCTCACACAAATTTCTAGATTAAATTACATATTTTTTCTGAAATCTTTAGCTTCCCAAAGGTATAACAAAAATATTTTTCCTGTTTTCTCATATATTTGGTTATGAAATTCTTTTAGCAGGTATATTCATGCGTGGTTATCAACGCTTACAAGATCATATGGTTATTTTTTTTTATCTACATAATTAAAAGTACTTTAGTAGAATAAGTTTTAAAATATCGGCATTTATGACCAGTTAGACTATTTCAATCAAAATCAACACTACACCATATTGAAGCCTACTAATTTTACATCGATATAGATAGTTTGATCAAAATCATTTTAGCTGTTTTTCAGAAAATCGTAAAAAGATGAAAACTGAATAATATGAACTAACTTTTCTGGTTTACTTACTTCGTTGAAAAATTTACTGTGATTTCTCAAGCATATACGCTCCTAAAATATGAAATTTCAGTTTCGTACAACTTGCCGTTTTCGAGATAGAATAATATTTCCTTTGAAAACTGGAACTCGAAAATTTTCAATAGTTTCCTTTACTCAATGTTTCAGATATATGTAAGTGAAAGTAAACTTTTCCGACAGTGTGAAGTTAACCTTGTGAGGTAAGGAAAGTGATAGCTGTAAGACAGAAGTAGCCATTGCCCACATTAAGGAATTATTAAGAGTTAGTGAGATATATTGTCCCGAACGGGGCCTTTGTAAGAGGGAGAAAAATTGTTTCCCTTCCTGGAGCAGGCTGCTCCTGATAAGGGTTCATTTGTCCTTTCATTACGGGCCTCTGTTTGCTCCAACTTCATTTTTCTTAATGCTTCTCTTCCATAATAGCTTAATTATCTTAATAGTAGCGCAGCTATGGATCATGGCCGTTCATCGATCCTTTACTCATTCAAATATCTTTTGACTCGAATCAGATAGTTTAATTCACTGTTCTGCATTAATTTCATTTAGAAAATATTATTGCTTCTCAGTGATTGCAGCATTCAATGAAGGAAAAAACTCTTATTTCTCTATTGAATTAAATGATTTTATTAAAGAGTGCTTATTTAAATTAAAAATGTAAATTTTAAAATACGAATTCAATGGAAAAATCCGCTTGCAATTTTATTCAATCAACAAATTCGAGTGAACATTTATTTTATCGTACTACCTTTTCACAACTTCGTCAAAATACAATTTAAAAAAATATTTTAAAGTATCCTTTAATAACACTCAACTAGTTCCTGTTGAACAGATCCGATACCCAGGACTTCTTATTGACAAACGCTTAACTTGGAATCCACATACACGACTAAAACGACAAGAAACTGCTCGCCGCTTTAGGCAACTTCAACACTTACTAGACAAACGATCAAACCTTCCTCTTAACAACAAAAGGCTCATCTACATGACTATTACAAGACCAATTTGGACTTACGGAGTAGAGCTTTGGGGCTCTACTAAACCATCAAATTCTTCCCGGATCCAATCCTTACAATCCAAAATCCTTCGTAAAATCCTCAACGCTCCTTACTTTGTCACGAATAAACTTATCCATAAAGACCTTAATGTTCCCTATGTTACTGATTTGGCCCGGACCAGGTATCAATCCTTTCATGACAAACTTCATTCTCACTCTAATCCACTAATTTCAATCCTTTCTTCCTCTTCAATTCCGGATAATCCTCCGAGGCGACTGAAAAGGAAATGGCCCCGGGACCTTCTAGTTTAAAATATTTTTAGAGTGCTGCCACTGGGTAGTGTCTCTACATGTTTTTCATGACAGTTTTGTATATTACCATCACATTTACTAGATGTATTTTTATTTAATACAGTTGTAAATATCAATAAATATGTTTAAAAAAAAAAATTATTGATATTCACAACTTTATTAAGAAATACATCATGTAAATACGAAATAATTTGATGTAATTATGATAAACTGACATGAGTTACATGTAGAAACATTATTTGTTGGCAGTACTCAAATAAGAATTCCAAATCGGAAGGTCCCATGGCCTTTTTCTTTGCAGATCCCTCGGAAGATTATCAGGTATTAAAGAGGCAAGAGTTGAAACTGATTGTTTTTTTTTTTTAAATCATTTTATTGGTATTTACAACTGTATTAACAAAAAATACATCAAGTAAATGTGATGTGTTATATAATACAATGACATGATATACATGTAGAGAAGCTTCCCATTGGAAGCACTCTAAAAATATTCTAAACTAGAAGGACCCGGAGCCATTTCCTTTTCAGGCGCCTCGGAGGACCTGGTCCGGGCCAAATCAGTAACATATGGAAAATTAAGATCTTTATGGATGAATTTATTTCTGACAAAGTAAGGAGGGTTGAGGATTTTACGAAGGATTTTGAATTGTAAGGATTGGATGCGGGAAGAATTTGATGGTTTAGTAGAGCCCCAAAGCTCTACTCCGTAAGTCCAGATTGGTCTTATAATAGTCATGTAGATGAGCCTTTTGTAGTTCAGAGGAAGGTTTGACCGTTTGTCTAGTAAGTGTTGAAGCACCCTAACGCGGCGAGTAAACTGATGGGTTAGACAGTAGGAATGTAGTTTGTCATGAACATTAAGATCTTTATGGATGAATTCATTTCTGACAAAGTAAGGAGCATTGAAGATTTACGAAGAGTTATGAATTGTTAATAAAAACACATTAAAACAATTCTTTATAATATCTTAACTAAAACTGATATATTCCCATTATTCATACACTAAACAAAACCATTCGAATCTAACTATCAGCTAATAATGTGATACTCAATTTTTTTAATTATGGCAATAAATCTGTCGAACATGATCAAAATAAGTTAACACAAAAATAAATTTTAACTTCACTTCAAGAGTTGTTCAATTCTGGAGATGCATATTTTATCTTACATATTCTCTGCCATGCTCTTACCAACTATTTGTTAACTGCAAACACAAAATTCAATTACTATTAAAATACTTGCTCTAAAAATCTTGTGGACGCAACACACGACTTTCAATCACCTCGACTCTTAGAATAAATTAAAAAAACTATTAAATATACTTCAATTTGAAAACATATTTGAAGTTAATTTTAATAAAACGTGTATTCATTTTCATTGGAAACATATGATTTAAATTAAATTATATAAAGGCAATTTATCAGCAGGCTTTTATATTATTTATTCTAAATTATTTTATATTACCTTTTACAACTTTGTGTATGAGATAATATTTTTTATAAAATCTTTCTCATTCCAGTCGAAGTAATATACGTCTATATTACTGTTTTCATTATAACAAACCCAAAAATTACATTAAAAATTAGTTTTGCTCTTTTATCCTTTAATTGGTCTTAAAATTTGTCCAACTTGTATATTTAGTCATCCTTCATCTATATGATTAGGATGATATGGTTAATCTTTTGGATCGTACAAAATTAAAGGTAGTTTAGTAGAAGAAAATTTAAAATATACGAATTTAAGCCCAGTCAGACTATTTAAATCAAAATGAAACCTACATGATATAAAGCCCATTAAATTTTACTTCAATATAGGGAGTATCATCAAAATCGTTCGAGCTGTTTTTGAGAAAATCTTAAAAAGGTACGAAATTCTTCTAGTAAGCTCATTTTGATGAAAAAATTGCTGTGAGCGTATAGTAGTCTTAAATATGAAATTTCAGTATTGTACGAATATTCGTTTTTGTGCTAGACTTACCACAAACACTCTCACATACAGACCTTTTTGTGGGGCTTGTTCGTTTGGACTCAGGGGCCCATGAAGCGTGTATTTCCGGTGAAAACTGGGATTTGAAAATTTTCAAGATCTCAATACTTTCCCTCACTATATATTTCATATCTACTTAAGTGGAAGTAAAAACCTATTCAGTATATTTAGTTAATCTTCTTGTTAAAAAGTGTATAGGCACTTCAGATTCATCAAAGATATAAATGTCATGTAGCTGCACTTCTATTGGTTACTAAAACTACTAAAGGTTACACAAGATAAATGAACCATGTGTATATTGAATTAATATACCAGTTATATGATCTGCTTGACTTCATTTAGTTTATGATAACAAACTAATCGTATTCAGTAATTCAGATAGCGTTGTTTTTTTTTCAAATACAATGACTGTAAGATATTTGAAACTCTATTGAAGGCAGGGATTTATTTGAACGTTATAAACCTAAAAGTAAAAACCATCCAATAACAGCAAACTGTGTGCGAACTTAGACCCCCTTCATTGGGGTCTTCGTATTTTTAATTATTATTTATTCAGAAAAAAAAACATGGATAGTCAACAAGTCTGTTTTAACGCCTTTTAAATAATAACATTTTACAAAACTATTGCTAATTTCTCTGACCTTTAATTGATTTTTTTTTTTTTTTTTTGTAAATTTAATGGTGATATGATTTCAAGCATTATTCAAACTTTCAATTAATTTTTTTGTAATCATACAAATATTTAACAGTGACTTTTATTTTTTTTAGGTTGAAAGGATTACTTATTGCCATATTACCAAGGTAAGTCATTAATAAATAAATTTTAATTAGTTAATGAGTGTGCATTTATTTAGTATGTAGCACTTCAAAATAAAATAATTGTTTCTTTCGAATGCATGTTATTCTGATGAGGAAGCAACGTAGTAAATAAACAATGGAATGCACTAACTCAGCAAAACGTCTATTTAATTTTAGGTTAATAAATATATTCTGTATTTTTACACAAATGAAACACAAATATAGATTTAATATTTCGGATAGAAAATAATCTTCGTTTGTTTTTAGTATTTTTATTTTTTTTTAGTTCAAATAACTCTAAAAGAGGCTTTAAAATTAAAAACAAATAAATAAGTGAACATAATTGAATATATGCTCAAATAAAATCCTAATCAAACCAATTATTTTTTTCAGTATAAGAGTAAGAATTAACAATTTATAAATTTAAAAATCATGATAATAATTAGTGATTTCCAGAATTTTCGAAAATGCTATAGTGTTTAAATTTCATTTGGTGAAGAGATATTATTTTTGTAATTAATTAATCAATTATGCTAAGATTATGCAATATCATACATCTATCAAGACACCAGCAACGCAATGCTTGTTGTAAGAATGAATGTCTATAATTTTATTGGAACACAAAATTCTAAAACGTTATCATCTGTGTGCCGGATGGTAATTCAAAACAGGATTAATGGACAGTTGGTTTAATTTAAAGCCTACTTGTCATCAAAAGGGGGTTAGATTAGAAGATTGTTGTAAGCATTGAACTGTTGGCTATTTTTAATTAATTATAAAGTTACTAATAATGATTCTTCTTCTTTCACTGGCGCGACAGGCCGTGCAGGCCCTTGGGCTCGCGGTGTAATCTTTTGGGAGATTATTTATTATATATGATGTAATTTATAAGTTAGGGTCATCACTCCCTACGCCTAGTTTTGTGAGTGGCCACCAGTTTGCTAACGGGTCTCAAATACCCGGGGGAGAGCCTGTGAGGTAATTCATATTTTTAAATGCTTGATTAAGTTCCTTAGGGACTGAGGGTCGAACTCACCATCTTTAGCGGGAAAGACTAGCGACAAATAATGATTATTCAATTATAATTTAAACAAATATAGCTGTAATTATAAACGTGAATTTCTCGTGAATTGGATTGATGTTTTTGTCTTGTGGTGTACTGAATAAGTGTTTCGATTATTCTTAATAAAATATTTAATTAATTAGCACACTATTAAGTAATTTCAAGTTTTATTGACGCAATATCACACAGAAAAACTACTACCCATGAAACAATATGCTCATACAAAGGAAGCTGACATGAAAGCTTTCAACATCAAGGCTATATTAATTCCCTTTGATCATGTATTTGTCCCCTATGTGCCAATGACCGTTTGGATGCATTTAGCGTATTTGCTGATTATTACTAATTTCTCAGAAGCCCATGTAAATGTTCTTCATTATGTTTATTCAAGTATAACATTGCTTTTATTTTGTGCATGTATTAGAGTACTCCATAAAGCGTTTAATTAAATTGAACTCGTACCCTTATTAATTTAAGGTAACTCTCATAAATATATTACTTGATTTGATTATTAAATAGTATAGTGTCAGAATCGGATGATAAAAATTAATTCTAACAAATACCAATAAATAACCTTTACGCTTGGTCGTAAACCAATGACTTTCTTCCCTATAGTATTCTTTAATTTATCCTTTCCCCGTTGAACAGATCAGATAACTAGGACTCCTCTATGATAACCTTGACAGAGGTCTCACTCTTATAAGACTAAAACGACAAGAGCGTGCCTGAAGATTTCGACTACTTCAGCATTTCCTGGACAAAACCTTAAACCTTCTACTTAATTACAAAAGGTTCATATACATGAACATCATAAGGAGTAGAACTATGGTGCTCTACCAAACCATCAAATTCTTCCCGTATTCAATCTTTATAATCTAAATTCCTTCGGGAAATCTTCGACGCTCCTTATTTTGCCTTGAATAAACTCATCTATAAAGACCTTGATGCTATTGTTGAATGTTACTGAATTAGTACTAAACAGGTATAAATCATTCCATGAAAAACTCCATTTTAACTATAACCTACTAGTTTTTATCTTATCATTCTATCCGATTTCTGATAATCATCCGAGGCGTCTAAAAAGATGGCTCGGAAACCTTTTAGTTTATAATATTTTTATATTGCTACCGATGGGCATGTATTTCACGTCAGTTTACGTTATGTACATCACATTTACGTGATGTATTTTCATAAAGTTGTAATTATTAACAAATATGTTTAAATAAAAATATACTATGAAAAGATTATTTTACTATAACGTGAAACGAAACTATTAATCAAGAAAATTTTGAAGTAAGCTTATAAAATATCTACTAAAATAAAACAATATTTCATATAAATTACGCTTCAAAACAGTACGCTGTATAAAAAAAATCAGCTACAGTTGTCCATCATTGTTTTATTTTGTTTCTTACTTTCAATTACCAATATATGAAATATATAGTAAGAAAAAAGTATTTAGATCTTGAGAATTTTCGAGTTCCAGTTTTCAACGGAAATACACGTTTTAGGGTCCCCTGAGTCCAAATAACCAAGTCCCGCAAAAAGGTGTGTGTGTGTGTGTATGGTAACTTCCGGGAGAAAATGAAAAGTCCTATGATAGTGAAATTTTATATTTAAGACAACTATACAACCGAGATGTTACAGAAACTTTTCTATCAAAATCTACTTTATAATATATTATTGTATAGTTCTACTTTATACTTTACACCTTTTTACGATTTTATCTAAAATAACTCTAACGATTTTGATTAAACTGGCTATATCTATGTAATTTGATGGGCTATAATATGATGTAGGTTCCATTCTGATTGAAATAGTTTTATAGGGCTTAAATGCAAATATTTTATAATTTCTTCCTCTTTAGCACCTTTAATTTTGTAATTGGTACAGATTTCTGTGGGTTTGATATTATATAAATGGTTTTTATGAGAGAATATAATATGATATGTCCCTGATAGGCAGGCCTGTGTTATTATTTTTATTCTGTTAAACGGAATATAAAATAATAACAGGTTTTGTTAGTATAGATTATTACAGGATTTATGAAGTATTAGTCCGCTGCTTAGAATTAGTTTTTGCCTTAATTTTCCCAAGTTTCTTCCTTATCAATCCCCAAAAAGCTTCCTTTCCTACACAATACATTCGCCCGACGACATAAAAATTTAATTTTGTAGATTTAAGAAAAAATTATAACATCATTTTATTAGCATTGATGAATAACGGGTAAATATGAGAGTTGAGCGAATTTGATAAACAACTAAAGGAGAAAAATACAAACATATTTTTTAATGCAATTTTTGTGTTTTTGAACACCAGAATGGAATATAGATGTATAATATACCGTTGGATAGCTAAAGATTTTAGAAAAAATATTATCTGATACACGGGATTTAAAGGTTAATGGAGAGTTATGGATAAAACTAACTGATTATTGTAGATAAAAATATTATAGATTATTTAATAAAACAAATGTTTATATTCAAATTGAAAAAAAATAATTCTTTAACAATTTATTGGCATCATTACTACAACTATACGCCCGAGACGTGACAAAACCTTTTTCATCATCCTATCCAATCAGACTATCCTACTATCCTACTATCCTATCCAATCAGACTATCCAACACATCTATCGAAGACATACCCTCTTTATTATGTATCTGTTTAATTTATTATCCTATTAATGCCTAATTTCTGTTGTTATTATTTTATTTTTTTAATCTGTATCCTTTACTTATTTATTTTTTCTTCTTATTCTTAATCTCACTTGAATTAAAAATAACCTTCTTGAAGAATCAATCATAATAACAAACCATCGGGCGTTGATGACCTAGATGTTCTATGCCCTAAAACAAAACAAAACAAACAAACAAACCTTTTTCATCAAAATGAGCTTACCAGAAGACACTTTATACCATGCATTTTGCACCTTTTTTTGATTTTCTCAAAAACGGTTCCGACTATCTTGATTAAACTCGCTATATCGATGTAAAATTTAATGGGCTTTAATATCATGTAGGTTTCATTCTGATTAAAATAGTTTGACAGGACTTAAAAGCCGATATTTTAAATTTTCTTTATCTAAAGTGCCTTTAATTTTGTTGATTCTATAAAAATAACTATATTATCTTGTTACCAATGATAAAAAATCTGGTGCGGGCAACACACGACTTTCACTTACCTCGATTTTTAAAATCAATGAAAGAATTTTCAAATACAGTTAGAGATAAAAATACGTGAAACTATTAAGGAATTAATCAAATTGAATTTATATAGAAACATGTGTTTTATTAAAAAATCTATTATATTATTATCTAAAATAATCAGTTAGTTTTATCTTCTTCTCATCACTCTCTATTAACTTATAAAAGCTTGTGTATGAGATTAGATTTTTTCTAAAATCTTTAGCTTTCCAACGGTATATCATACATGTATATTACTGCTCTTATGTTCAAAAACGAAAAATTTCATTAAAAATATATTTTTTCTGTTTTCTCCTTTAGTTGGGTATCGAATTTATTCAATTTATATATTTACCTGTTTTTCATCAGCGCTAACAAGATAATCTAGTTATTATTATTGAATCTAAAAAATTAAAGGTACTTTAGAGGAAGAAAATTTAAAATATCGGCATTTAAGCCCTGTCAGACCATTTTTATCCAAATAAAACCCACATGATATTAAAGCCCATTTAATTTTACATCGATATAGCGAGTTTAATCAAAATCGTCGGAACTGTTTTTGAGAAAATCGAAAAAAGGTGCAAAATGCATGGTATAAAGTGCCTCTTCTGGTAAGCTCATTTTGATGAAAAAAGTTTTGTCACGTCTCGGGCGTATAGTTGTCTTAAATATGAAATTTCAGTTTCATAGGACTTACCGTTTCCGCCCGGGAGTTACCACACACCCACACACACACAGACACACACACACACACACACACAGACCTTTTTGCGGGACTTGGTTATTTGGACTCAGGGGACCCTAAAACGTGTATTTCCGTTGAAAACTGGAATTCGAAAATTTTCACGATCGCAATACTTTCCTTACTATATATAGTAAGTGAAAGTAAAAAACAGATAAATATGTAAGTAGTGCGGATTTAAAAAACAACTAAAGGAGAAAACTGAAAAAAAAAGTTTAGTGCAATTTTTTGTTTTTGATCATAAGAGCAGTAATAAACATGTATGATATACAGTTGGAAAGCTAAAGATTTTAGAAAAAATATTATCTCATACACGGGATTTTAAAAGTTATTAGATAAGTGATGAAAAGAAGATAAAACTAAGTGATTATTTCAGATAATAATTTATTTATTTATATTACAAATGACCCTCAAGACTTGACAACAATTCCTATCTGGCCAATGAACAATTTAAAAGAGATCAGATAATAATATAATAGATTTTTAATAAAACACATGTTTTTACAGAAATTCAATTTAATTCGGTTAGACTGGTTACATCTATCAGTTACGATTTATATTGAGTTTATATTTCCTCTAAATGTGATAGAATTGTTTATGAGTTTATCAGCGATTTATATACATCAAAACAGTCATTGGGGATATAGTATTGTGGACATATTATTGTTTTTGTTTCCTACATTATTTAGATTTCGTATGTAAGCATATTGTTTTTATTCGTTGATAATGAACGATCTCATTTTTAGGCTGTTAATTACATAATAGTATATTTGGATTAATTTTGTTTGATCTTCCATTATAAATATTGTTCATAACTTTTTTTTTTGAATATTGTTTACGTATGGTATGTGGTAGTTTCTGATGGGGGAGTAAATTGGGCATACTGCGATTAAATGATAGAGGTTTCATAGGTATTCATATTGCATATGGTACAGATTTCTGTGGGTTTGATATTATAGAAATTTAGAGAATATAATATGATATGTTCCTGATAGGCAGGCCTGAGTTATTATTTTTATTGTGTTAAACGGAATTAACATAATAACAGGTTTTGTTAGTATAGATTATTACAGGATTTATGAAGTATTAATCCGCTGATTAGAATTAGTTTTTGCCTTAATTTTCCTAAGTTTCTTCTCTATCAATCCCCAAAAAGCTTCCCTTCCTACACAATACATTCGCCCGACGACATAAAAAAGAGGTTGATGGCCAGGTCCACAGTTTAATCCCGGTAGAGTGTAATAGCTACCTAAATTATTCTACGGGTGGAGGAAAGGGCTATGCCCCCGTGGCCTGCTCCTCATGTCCCGGGGCTGGTGTGTAAATAATATAAAAGATGCCCTAAGGCTCGCTCGCTTCCTGTAGTAAGGGTTCATTCATCAGGAGATCCATTGTAGAGATCATTCTTTCATGGAGGTACCTTTCATAGCAGCATGCTGATCTTGATTTATAGAGTACTTGAATTTAAAAATAAGATTATTTAGCTTTTCTGCAAAATTTTAAATACTTTGAACGTCCTTTGTTAAGGATAATATATGATATACAACATTTAAACGATTTAAAAATAAATATTGAGATTTTTGTGTTATAACTATCTAAAAAAGACTGAATCACCAAATTAAACCACAAATTAAATCCCACCCTTCATATAATGATGGTTAATGCCATTGTTATCGCAGAAACTTAAGATTAGCTGCTACATGTTATTAACTAAAGACGAATATACTTGTCACTAAAAAAATCATCATAATGATATATATATATGCTCTCCCTCTTTTTTTTTTCTAAACCCCAATTTAGTTTCATGTTTTGCATTTTATTGAATATTTTCCTTTTATTAGTGCCATCACAGATTCGGTATTCCTCTTGGTGGTTTGAATCACTCTCACTTTGACACTTATATTCTTAATTGTATCTTAAACTCTACCTTAGACACTATGTTGCCACCTCTGAGGAGTTCATGGTCATACGAAAAAAAAAATTTAGATTTAAGACAACTTTACACTTGGCATGTTACAAAAACTTGTGCTAATTTATACCCATAGGTATGAATGTGACATGTTTTGTTTATTTATTTGTTAACTTCATTTATTTGTATTTATTTTGTCTACTTAATTTTGTTATTGTATACGTTTATTTATTTTGATTTTATTTTATGTAATTTGACTTTCCTTTTGTTTATATTGTAAATATTGTATGAATGAGATCCTGTAGCACTATTATTATTGTCTATTATGACAAATTGTATTATATACAAATTATATAAAAAAAAAATATATATATACCATGCATTTTCACCTTTTTACGATTTTCTCAAAAGCGGCTCTTACGATTTTGATTTCAGTTGCTATATCGATGTAAAATTTAATAAGCTTAAGTATAATATAGGGTTTATTCTGATAGTAGTATGGAAGTGTTTAATTGTCAAATATGTATATTTTCTTCTACAAAAGTACCTATAATCTTATACATTCTAAAATGTTTACAATATTATCTGATTATCCTTGATAAGGAACGGCTAAATGTACAAGTTTAACGAATTGATTTACCAATTGAAGGAAAAAATAGCAAAAATATGTATTTTTTTTTTTATATTAAGATCAGTATTATAGACGTAAAGTATACCGTTGGAAAGAGAAATATTTTAGAAAAAATATTATCATATACACATAGTTTTAAATGGTAATGGAGAGTGAAGAATAAGGTATCAATTTATTACTGACCATTAAACCTATCAATTTTATATTGGTATATTATTTAATCTAAATCATATATTTCCAGCGAAATAGGATTGAATTTTAATTCAAATAACTTAAAACTTTAAGTCTATTTTATAGTTCTTAAATGGATTTAAACAGCTGAGGTAAGTGAAAGTCTTACGTTGACCGCCCGAGATTTTTATTATTAATTTTTACTTGTATAGTATTATAATTTTATTTTTATTTTCATTATACTTTTGATAATTGTTATGTCTCTTAACTGTTCTTTTTTTTAAACTTTCATATAGCTAACTTTATTATTACTACAGTTTTTTGTATTTATTGAAACTTCTATAATTAAAACAACAAGAGTCAGTTTGAGATTTTATAACGGTTGCTATACTGTTTGTTACTGTATTTATACTATATACATATTATTAATATATTTAGTTTACTACATCTGAAAATAACCCATTTGACTTTGTCATAAGTTTTGTCATCGAACAATGGAAACTTTAAATGCTTGAACTTTTGTCGTAAATTCTGTTTTTAATCACAGTAGAAAATTCCAGGATGATTGATGTTTTAATTTCATGGCGTATAAGATATTAAACCCCGCATGCTTTGGGTTTTCTGCTTTAGTAGAAGTTCGTATTACTTATAATTTTACTACTTCAGCATAAAATTTAATTTAGCCAGAACAGCCTCTGAGATCCTAGAGTTATTAATTATCTGCGCCTACCTTCCACCCTAAATGAATCATCATCGCGCTAAGCCTCAAGACTTTATTGTAATTACAAGACATCTATCAAGTGTTTTTTTTTTTAAAAGAATACAAACCAAAAAGCAGTTATAGTTACATTCCTTGATAAAATATTAAATTAATGGTTGAGAAAATTTACGTAAGAAAGTTTAAAATTAGCTTTTATTGTATATGGGATTCATAAGAAATGAAATAAAAAAATAAAGCATTACTGTAATGATCGGTTATTGATTATGAGAGACATTTAAAACAATTGGCAGATGTCCTAGGCTATCTAGAATCACAACATGGATAGATAGAAAAGATTTATTTATATAATTACAATATACAAGAAATTGTTACTTATTTTTGTAATGGTTTCGGATTTTCTTAAAAGGAACAATATAATTTTGGTCTAACACTTTACTATGTAGTAGAAGGTAGTAAGAATAGAAGGAAAAATATACAAAATCCTAATTAAAAATTGAAAAATAGTATTTTTTTAAATGGTAATTATCTAAATAGTAAAGTAAATAACATGTAAAAAACAAGACAAATATTAATGGATAAAAAATATAAAAACAATAAACAACTTAATACACTAGAATGGGATAAAATAATAATGGCTATTATACAGTATTTCTATGAACAAAGTCAATTGAGATAGTTACATATAGACAGGATAGTAAAGAAAAACGAGTAACTTGTGTATGTATGTGTGTATATATATGCGCATAATATTTTTCAAGTTAGATATATTAATTTTCTGATAAAATTGTATAATATTCCTTATGAACTTAACAAAAATGTTTGGTTTTTTTGTGTATATAGCTTTTAAAAGACTACTTAATGTAATTACCTATTTCTTTTTTCAGTGGGTTTAGAGAGCTTGTATTTTTTTTTAAATATGTCTGTTTGGGAGAGAATTAGATCTTGTATAGAATAGAGTTGCAAGTCCGTTTTCATTGTGGATGTTTTTGTGTTTCGGGGGTAGTTGTTTATTATTCGCATGCACAGATTCTGGATTCGTTCGAGTTTTTTATTACTAGTGACAACATTGTCTTACCATTGTTTAAGAATGATGTCCTGTCTTAAAATGCTACGGTAGTGGCGACAATTTTATTCATTACTATCAATATTATATGTGTTAACTTCCTAATAATTAAGTCCTATGTAGACATTTTAGGATACTTCTTTATTGCAAAATAATGTCTTAGCTCAACTCAGAGGATTACTCAAGTTTCAGTCCCATGAAAACACAAAGTTTTAAAAATATGATAAAAGGGTACATAAAAAAAAAACAACTTATGAACTAAGCTATCTTCGTTAATCAAGTAAGCTACTATGCTCCTCCTTCGTTAAGTATTTGAGGATGTAAAATTCCCGAAACATCTAGAGCTTGTAACTTACGAATTCTCTGCATCGTAATAATTAGTGTTAACTACTTGCAGATATGATTACTTAGTAACGTTATAACCCTAAGTTATTTCCTTCTAACCTAAACTATAGCCCATCAACAAGAACTCCTCCATTTTGTTGTTACATCTTGAGGAAAAGTTATCTCTGTTAAGACGAGCTCTGTTAGAAACTCCATGTTTCGGTGCTATACGCGGTTAATATTAAGGCATATTCTGGAAATGATGGAACCTCATGCATAATTCAGGAAGCACGAAGGAAACTTTTTGACATCTCGTCAGTCTCGATATGTCTTATCAAGGGAATAACTCCCCGGAAATTAATTTTATAATAAAATACCCTCAGGAATCCCGTCTCATCTGAGTCTAGGATCTTTCCTCACAACTTGAGATACGTCAAGTCTCTTGAGATCGAAAGTGTTTTTGAGATATTAATGGTCTCTGTGGGCGCTTCTATTAGTTCATGTTTAGCTTGATAGGCATATACGAAACATATGCTGATTTAAAATTGGGATTCTTTCTTTTAATTTACTATTTTCTTGTCAAACCTCAAATTTATATTATGAAACAATACATGCTATATTAGAAAAATTTACACATCCCTAAATGACCCTTTCTTTTTTTTTTTATTTGGTTTTAAGAAGTAAAATCCTAAGGTCATCAACGACTAGATAGTATATGTATATTTAACCTTTATGAGAAAGAACTATTAGGTAATAAGTAATTTAAAAAAAATGTATTTATTTATTTATTTTACATTTAGGTGCCGTGTACCACAACATTAGAACAGAACAGAAAGAAAAAATGATTATTAGGTAAACAATAATTTAAAAAATAAATTATAATAATTAAAAAAAAAAGTCAGGAATATATAAAAAATAAATAAATAAAATAATTAATTAATTAAAGACTGACCAGGAATGTAAAACATTATATTTAATTAAGATAATAGTCTTTATAATTTAGATAACAATGATTGTCCTTAAGAAAATCAAAAACTAATTTAATGGTTTCCTCTCTATTACCCAGTACTGTTTATATATTTGGGTTTAATGAATAACATCGACGTTCTTGAAAAAAAAGGCGAATGGTAAGGGTTTCATCCAATGGCACCGGGGCACGGGCTCTCTAGTAAAAAGGTATGAGTGCGTGAGCTGCGAGTACTAAAACTTGAGTATTTCTCAAATATATTTTTTTCAGTACGATCTCGCATCTCAGGATGACGCAGCTAGACACCAGAATGATAATAAGACTATGTACTGTTAAATTTTAGTTGTATTGCAAACGATATTTTTAAATTTTCACTTTATTATATAATATAATAATATAATATAATGTATGCTATTGAAACTTTTTTTTTTCTGTATTTTCTTTTTGTTTAATCGTTAGAAGCTGATTTTATTTAAGTATATTGTCACTAGAAGAACTTATTTCATTATATTGGTATGTATTTTTTGATTTATCTTAAAATGGTATATTTTTCATAAATCTTATGTGTTGGTTAGATATATCTCTAATAATTGGTCAAATATAATGCTACTCCTAGGGGACTTACTTAAAAAAATAAATTTAATTTTCTACGTTCATTCTTTTTCTTCTATTTTTTTAACTTTTATTATAATTGAAGATTTCAAGTATTTTTTATTAAAATATAACATTAACTAATACAACATAGAATAGCTTATATTTTATATAAAGAACACTTTACATTATTATTATTTTTTTTTTTGATAATTGACAGGATGTTGATTTTTCTCTAACTTTTTTTAAACCCTTAAACGTACATCTGACTAATACAAATAGATATTTTGAGCTCTAGTTCTTTTGCTTATCTTTGGAATTTAAATAAGTCTAATGTTTTGTGTATATATATGTATAATATAATATATATATGGAGAAGAGAAAATAGTTAAGAATTTTCTTTCAACAATAACTTCCAGAGGCATGCATTGTAAAAAGTTTAAGTTATATTTCCGAGACAATAACTGTAAATGTTATACCATCCACATGAAAATATGCTTTAATTATATTAAAGAATCACATTGAGTTTTGATAGTTTGATGGATATTGGAAAATATAAAAAGAAATACAGTTCGCAAATAAAAGTAACTTTAATCGACTAGAAAAAACGATTTATCACAATAAAAATTATAGAAAATAAGAAAAAAAAAATAAACTTTTGATTTATAATGAAATGAAATTTGAAAAAATGTTTTCAAGTCCACACACACACACGATTTTTTACTAGATCGCTACAACACAACTTACACACGATGCACAAGATGCAGGTAATGGGTTGGTTACCTCAGTGTTGCAGGTAAAAACTTTAACCATTAACATATTTAAGAAACCATTAACATAACATTTAAGTTAACATTCAAATTCATCCCATAAAGTGATGGTTATGAGTAATTAGAAAAGTTTTACATCAACTGATAAAAGAGATTAAAGGATCATAGAATCTTACTCGACTATTGCAATAAGTGGAATCGAAAGTACCATTGCTAAACTTTGTACATTAAGATAGATCTACGCTCATTAAGTCCAAGTATTTGCCCTGCATATTTTGCATCCATTCAGTGAATAATTTGTCAAGATACTAAGATGAAGATACGAAAAAGAGTAGATTTACCATTCATTCCCTAAAAATACAATAAAAATGTAAGTCTTGGCCATGGCAAAACCGATAAACCCAAAGAATAGCGGATAATGTACTTAAAGCTGAAATTCCTCAACATAACATTGATTTTATATAGCTTTTAACAAGGGGTTGCTTCTAATAAAAAAATCCAAAATTAGTTCTTATTTTGTATTGAGGCGTTGGTTGCTAAAACTGTTTCATCGCAATTTCTTTACAAATTTCCTTTGCCCATATGTGACCTATGAAACTCTCGAGTTAGTATTTGATCGAAACGTAATCTAAAGCTCCAATATTCTAAAAATACCAATACTCTTTTTAAATTATGGGCTACAAACAATGTACAAGTATATGTAGTAGATATTACATACAATAGAACATATTCAGTCTCTTTAAATATATGATACAAATAATTATCCGTAACATAAACTTATGATCATGTGAAATCCATTGCAAGAGTGTTTACTGATCCAATTTTGTCTGTATTTATTATTTAAAACTAATTTAAAAGTCCAGGGATGCGGCCGAAGAGGGGTTGAGGCAACCCTTGGATTCTGGAATTTCCTACACAAGTGAGGGTACAAGCAGAGTCCGGAGTTCCTCCAGCATATAGTGAATATGTATGAGTGTGTTTATTCGATTGTCAAACCTGTTTTAAAGGAGGTGAAATACAATAAATAAATAGCCAATAAATATAGGTGATAACAGTGAAAATATTTTTTTATTGTCTTTTAGATACAATGGTATAGCAAATAGGAGAAATATAGAGACAGAGTAAAAAATACGCGGAACGCACAATAACAATAGAGACAAAATACAACAGCTGGCGAGAGGTTACAATAGATTTGCCACTATAAAATAAAATATTCTTTCTACAATAATGAAATACAGGAAATAAAAATTAGTTTCAATTAAATATAAAGAGAGCAAAAAATACAAATATGTTTAAAGCTGTGACAAATCCATTTCACATAACCTCTTTGCCACACTAGCTGTTTGTTTTTACCTTACTACATCACACACATCAGGTCCGTCACACTGTATTTATAGGTTTTTTAAATATGGAGCGGCGTGGCCTAGTGGATAGAGCACTAAATAGTCTACTGTTATCCAGTCTTGTGTTGGAATCCCGGCTGTGGGAGAATATTAATTACTCTGTTAATTTAGCCGGGAGGCGACCTTAGGGTATGGAGATCTTTCTGGGGTAGGCCTAGTCTCTATAAACTGGGTACACAAAAGGGGAAAAACCAGCGGCTGAGTGTGATCTCGGCCTAATCACTTCATTGCATGGCCATTGGCCTAGAAACCGTATGAATCTCTATATGTACCGAGCTCTTCATGGGTCGTAGAGGTACAGGTTTGTTTTATTAAATATATTTATTTTATTTAGTATTTTTATGTTAGTTGACTTTATCTTTGTTTTTCTATTGTATGAATGTTTAATATTGCTCAATAGTATGCAATAGTATGTTGCTCATGGCATTATCAATATTGTTCGTATTCAATTTTTGATATATATAAATAAAAAATATTCCCTCCCCCCTCTCTCTCTCACTCTCTCTCTCTCTCTCTCTCTCTCTCTCTCTCTCTATATATATATATATATATATATATATATATATATATATATATATATATATATATATATATATATATATATATATATATCATCATCATTAAAACGAAATACTTCATTTTTTTATTTATAAAAATTAATGCAAATGAACAATCGCAAGTTAACCCATTAATTGATAAAATAAGTTCTTTTCTATTAAAATATATTTCTGTTTATGAATATTATTTTGTTTGTAGTATTTTTTTAGTTTTTATTAAGTAAGTTCAAACGGCTCTTTTTGAGGTACATTCCCGTTCTGTTGAAAATTTTACTTTCTTGTTGTTGAGGGCTCATTCAGAAAAACAAAACGAAAAAAAAAACTTTTTTTGTTTAATTTTTTCAAGTCGTTTATTCTAGATCACGTTAGAGATTCCATTTACTCATGCTATAAGGTATTTCCCAGCTCTGTATAAACCTGTGGGATAATATGAGGTGTTATTGACGTATTCATTTGTTAACAGGTTACAAATTTTTACTTTAACGATTCCCGTAAAACCCGTTCCTTTATGGCCCTGGACACGGACCACGAAATGGGGCAGATAAAAGCGGACCTTCATCACATCCATTGTTCCATAAACTGGAATACACTTTTTGCGCCCACTTGTTTTTAGTACTGGAGTTTTATAAGAGGGCATTTACATTATAAAGGTCCTAAATTATCCAAGAGGCCTGACGATCCCCGAACCTATTACTGGGGACAATGAATACAGCTTAAAATATATAGCAACAGGAAGCGCCGTTCATAATTTATCTGAGGGGGACCGCTGCAGGCTCTTTCCGCATCTGCACTATGAAAGCATTTATTGTCCTTTACATTGTGCGTTGGTATTGTAATCTGTCCAATATTTCCATATCGATGTTGTTTCTGTTCCAGGCTCATTTATGATTGTAGAGGGGAATACTGGAACGTTTGGAATTCACTTAATGTCCCGAGTTTGTACATGCTTTTGTTGTTGTCTTTATGAAACTGCATAGGAAGGATCGGTTTTATTTATCCAAGCCGCTCATCATAGTATTACTGTATATACTGTATCGTACGACTGAAGCAATATAACCTATTATAAAATTTAGGAATAATAGGAAATTAATAAGTATTTTGAAATGGAAAATATCATAGATAGGAATAACAAGGAGTCAGTTTGCTAAATATTATTTTAATTTTGCCGAAGCTTCAACTCAACCACAAGAGCCATCATCAGGGCTGCAAATATTCAGAATAAAAAAAAAGAGATAAATATCAATTCGGTTTGACAATAAAAGTTATAATGTAAAAAATATGGCACTGACAAAATGAAATAATGATAAATACAAGAGTAAAGAATAATAATGACAATGGAATTAACTATAAATAGAAGAGTATATATATATTATATTATATATATATATATATATTATATATATATATAATATTCATAATTTAGTATAGGTAACATGTGTTTTATTAGGGCGTAGGTTTCACGAGATCTATAATTGTAAGCTTTATGAAAAACCGTGGAAAGGAAATTATATGATTACAACAATACTATTCTGTTGTTTGAGGTGTCTTATAGTGTTTATTATTTATAGCGTTTATATGAATCTACTTTTGTATTATTTGATCAATAAGGAACTCTTGTTTTAGCCATTGTCTACTAGTCCACTTTCTTCAAGAATTACAAATAGAATTAGTGGTTTTACTGGAAATTAATAAACTAATGTCCAAGGTTTTAATGATTTAATCAAACTAATTGTTCCAGAGAGAGGAGAAAACAAAATAAAAATTTGCTGGTTAAAAAAAAAAGAATAGATTTTTATTTGTGAAGAACAAAGGCTTTTACAAATTTACCACATATACAATAATAAAACAGATTCTGAGATTATATAGCAAGAAGAAGCTTAGATCTGTCTCAAACATAATCATGAAAAACACCTACTTTGACAATTGGTTTAAAATTATATATTACCTATTAACGTAAAGTATTTTATAAAACTGTATTTAAAAAAAAATATTTGAGCATAACAAAAACACGGAAAATAAATATCTTGGAAGCCATCCTCCCTGTGTTACAGTCAGTTCCTTAGTGTATCCGCCTTGTTTTTCCAATAGGATGCCTGCTTGGATTCACAATCTATTCTGGCCTATACCTCTTTATATGCTCTGCCTAGAATGAAAACATCCAAACTTTCTCTCCTGTCCTATCGACTTCCCTAAACAGGAACGTCTTATACCTATCCTTGTTTCCCACCATGAGAAAAGTTCCAGGGCTGTTGAATTTAGATTCCACATCATGATTTAACAAACAAAAAAAAATATATATATAATACGTTAGATTTAAAAACTTAATCTCATCCAACTTAACTTTTAAGCATTTATTATAAAATATATATGTAGAAGACCAAGATCCAGTGATGGTTTGTCGTGCTGATAGAAGAAGAAGGTATACATTTTTTTTAACCTTGTGTATTTTTGGCTAAATACGTATTATATTCACTAAAAAAAGAAAAAAATATTTTTGTTATCTATTATTAAAGTATAATATATTATAGCATTGATAAAAAAAAATTAGTAATTATAAAAAAAAAATATACTCTAGAAAATCCTATCCTGGGTTTTTATCAAGTTTTATAATCGGTTTAATGTTCGTTTTATATAATTATATATAAGCACGTAATGTAATAATGCAGGGTTTGATTTAACTAACATTGCTCCAATTTATCCTCAAAAGAAAAAATTTAATATACATTATTTACAAAAATATAAAATCATACATTAATCTTCCAAATTGTTTTTTCAAGCCAAATCAATTGGTTTAATATTACTTCACAAAATTAGACTATATATATAATATATATATATATATATATATATATATATATATATATATATATATATATATCGAATAAGCGTGATGAATAATTCTTTTTGAGGCGAGCGAGGTTGATCTCATATGTCCTTAATTTCTACTCTGGATGATAAAAATCGTTTACGCAATAAGGTAATTTTCTTTGGAAATGTCACCTTCACTCGTCTAGTACATTCTGTCATAGTTAATTATAATTAAAAATGAATATACATTAATACTTTTAAAATAACAAATCCGGCCCGGAGGACCACTTTTAGGACCAGTGAGGTTGTCCTTAAGATTTCTTTACACTGCCTGGTAGGTAAAATGATTCACAAGACTTGCTCAAACGTGAGGATTAATTTATTGGTCGAATATATTAACATGGTCGTACCGGCACATTTTACTTAACGGTAACAGTGAGGTATAAGATATTAAGATATAATAGTGACGTGAACAATAAATAATAATCACGCTCTGTCAATGCACACTGCCCTTCTTCTTGATTTCAAAATTAAGAAATATGTTTTCATTCTTGATTGCAAAATTAAAACATATGTTTTTATTCTTGATTGCAAAATTAAAACATATGTTTTTATTCTTGATTGCAAAATTAAAACATATATTTTTATTCTTAATTAACATTATACGATTCATAATTGAAAAAAAAAGATAATAAACGGAAACGGTGGTTGGGAAAGTCTTTAGTTAGTGAGGAAATTAGAAAACCAAACCAAATAAACTAAAATGAGAAAATAATTAAAGAAACGTAAACACACCTTATTACACAGTCGTTGGCTATGAAACAGTACGAATCTCAGTATATACTGAACCCATGGCCCTAAATAGGTTGTAGAGGCACAGGTTTGATATACATACGCCTTTACACACTGGATTATAATTGTGAATGGAGGTATCATCCAAAAGGTTGGTGGACGTTAAGTAACTGAAAACGAATCAAACTGGATTGACTATGTTTGGTTCCGTTAGTAGTGGAAAGAGCACTAAACGCTTTAGTATCTAAGCCGTTGAGGAAATAATGCTCCTTCAAACTTCAAAATCCAAGAATCTGTTTGTACACACACTAATACAATATACACACAGGTATGTGTATAACAACTGCTAAAATATATATATATATATATATATATATATATATATATATATATATATATATATATATATATATATATATATATATATAGAGAGAGAGAGAGAGAGAGAGAGAGAGAGTGAGAGAGGTGCAGGTTTTATATACTACATTCGCCTTTATATACTAGATTATGATGATGGATATATATATATTCAAGAGCAGCCCTTTTGACTTATAATGAAGTTGGTAACTTTCTCAATTAAAACGCACATCAAAGGTAAGTAAAGTTAAATTTACCGATCACAATCAAATATTTCTTGCTAACAGATTATTTATGCAATAAAAATAAATCGTTAGTATTTATTTTTTACCAAAGCAGAAGTAAGTTAATCGAGGTTTTTTCCATTTATTAAAATGTTGTGCCAAAAAATAACTTTTCAAATCATATTTCTAATGCCAAACCTGCTTCAAATATTAAAAATAAAACCTAATTGTTTCAACTAATTCTTGAACTGAATTCATTCCCAATATCTTAGTCATTCATATAATTTGAGCTAGTAAGTCGCAAGATTATGAAGATATTCACGATGACTTAGTAATAAAATTCAATTTACATCAATGATGTTATAAATAAAGGATTAATTGTTTAACAACTAAGTTCTATGGGCGTGTACAATACCAGGAGTCCAACTACTGGTCTACACTTTTTTCATAAAATTGAAATAATACTTTATGAATTTGTCGGTCTTAGTGAGTCTCTCTTAACTATTTTATCATATTTGAACTGTTCGCGGCAGAGGGATAAATACCAGGAAGTTAGGGCCAGTTTAAGACCAACTGGCTAATGGAGTTCACCAACGCTTCGATACTTATACATCAAAGGCAAGAACCATGAATCACGGGGTACAATCATATTAATCGAACTCTTTTTTTGATTTTTAAATTAATTTAACAAATTATTCTTATGAGCTAACGGATAAATATGATCTTTTGTGACAATAGCTAATCGATGTTTTAAGTTAAAATTAACTAAAAGTAACTAATCAGTTTTGAACCGCATTGCGGTTTATTTGAACGTTCGGTGCTCTGTTTTCACAACAAACTAATGGACTAGAGACTCTGAATGAATTCAGCTGGAATAATTCTCTTGCAGCTGCATTAAATTCCAGCTTTTTTTTTTTTTTTTACTATGTTTACAATACGAAAAACGAAAAAAAAATGGAGGACAAACTACTAAATCGATTACCAGCGGAGACTAGTTGGTGATTAAAAGAGATAAGGGTTAAAAAGTATTATGAAACTTGTTTTTTTTCAAATGTGTTTAGAATTTTTCATTTCAAGTTTAAGCGCATTTGTTTACTTTTATTCATCTTTTGCAGTTTATTAAATCGTGTATATATATTTTTATTTTTTTGGTAAAAACATTTTCTAGGGTCATTATTCTCTGTTTTTATTAAATTAAACAATTGTGTTTCTCTGAAAAACTCTAAAAGTTTTAGAACCATATCTTTCTCACTACTCAGACCTTTTCTTAAAGTTTGAGTTATGTTATATCTTCGTGTTCCGGTACCAAAGTACTGTGTGCATGTTTTTAAGGCATTTCAAATTTTATTGTATTATTTTTCGATATCATAAGTTCTTACACATATTCTATTATTACGGTAGTACAGTGATTCTCCGTTGGATTAAATAATTTCTTCTTATAATAAAACTACCGTTTTGATTCAGCTAGTTTATTAATAGTTACAGGTTGCTGTCTTGCTTTAGTTATTATCTTGAAGCCTCAATATCTTTACAAATCTCATTTCTTTTCGAGCTTGAAAATATAAAGTTGTTGTTCATTATAAATTTCTATGAATCCTGAGTCCACATACCGATAGAGAAGCAGATGCGGCTGATAACTTAATATTTTTAGGTGTTTGATATTCCAATAGTTAGATATTGATTTTCTTTCTATTATGTTTATGGACGAAGACGAATATTGAAGTATATTCCTTGATATTAGGGTATAGTTTGTTATATTGGATTTTCTATTCATTTGATTTAATAAGAACGGATCATTACGAGGGACTGACATCGCACAGGCTTGGGACCTCCTTTCTACTTTCCCTCTGAAGGACGGCATAACTAAGGACTTACTCCTATTATAAAATCCAAGGACAACGCCAGTTTGAACCAGTGACCTTTGGCATAGAAGGAATACATGTGATCCCAAACAAATAAACCCCCTAGATTGAGTTTGAATGCATGGAGAATTATTATTTTCAATTAAACTATATTAGCCATTAACCTTCACTTTTCAATTATTACTAATTTTTGTTTTTAATACACTCGATCATGACGTTAAACGTGATATTATCAAAATTCCTCAAAGGATTATTGAAAATCATAAAAAAGAAATAAAATGTTATGAAATCATTTAAAACTTTAACCTTATTTCATTGAGTAATTTAAATTATGAAATTGGCTCAAAAATCGTTATTTACCTACCAAAGAAAGCTACTCCATGCTTCACACTCATTTTAGCTTAGCTACACAGGAATTGCATTATAAAAAATTGGCAATAAAATTCTTGTACCTTTTCTCAGAAACAATTCTTTATGGAGTGATATTACAATCAGTACAAAAATATTGTAAATAAAAAAAAAATAAATAAAATATAATATATATATATATATATATATATATATATATATATATATATAATTTAAAGAACAATATCATAAATCTGTCGTATTAGAATGAAGAATGCCCATTTCTCAAAATAATAATAAATTTAAAATTAATAGGAGAGAGTGACAATTTTAGCTTGCGTCTGCCACTGCTTAAACTTCGTATTAATTTTCAAGTAAATGGAAGAAATATGTTTCACGAGCTATTGCGTTGTATGGATAGACCTAAAAGACATCCATATCAGAAGTCCCAAGAAGTAATGCCTGGTCTGAGTACCATACTGAACGATATCACCATATCCACTTCGCTGCATATACCGGACATTTACCTGTTCCAGTGAGGTGGACATAGCCCATCTGGAACCAATCTAGCTGCAAGATGTAGGTCTTCAGAGCGTCCGGACAGCTGTATCTGTGGGACTACAGAAAGTAGTTAATTCGGATTCATTGCCTATAACTTTCGGCCATAGTATGTCATTTACCAACAACTATACATTTAACTGTAAAGGAATGAAATGCCATAAATTTTCAGTCCTCCTCCCTCTCCCTTCCATACAGTGAGGAATAGTGTCACTTACTCAAAATGTATTGATTACACGATGTTAACTGAAAGAATAAATACTGATTATATATGCCTTTATATATTTATTGGTGAATTCTTATCTCTTATACATTTCATTTCAGAAATTTCATGCTTATATTTTTACATTCACTTTCCTATATATGGAATATATAGTAAGGGAAGGTATTGTGATTGTGAACAATTTTTAATTCTAGTTTTCTAAATGACCAACTCCCGCGAAAAGGTTTTTGGTAAGTCCTGATCAAAAATGAAAAGTCGTTCGTTAATTTCATGTTTTTGTGTGTATATACTTGAGATATTACAATAACTTTTCAACAAAATGCTCTATTCAGTAGAGCCACTTTATACCATACGCTCCTTTCTACGCTTTTAACATAAACAGATCTTAACGATTTCGCACTTAAATATCATGCATGTTTTAATCTGATAGGAATTGTTAGACTGAAAATTTAATTTTTTCGCTAAAAGCACCTTTAATTTTGTAGCTTTGATCAAATTAACCATATCATCTTGTTAGCTATGATAAGAAATGAGTAAGTATATACACAACCGAATTTGATATCCAAATAAATGAGAAAAGGACATAAATATTTAATAATGTAATTTTATATCTTTTAAAAAAAGAACATTAATATAGATGGGAAGCTAAATATTTTAGAAAAAAATATTATCATATTAACGAAGTTGTAAAGGAAAATGGTGAGCGATTAAAAGAAGATAAAACCAACAGATTGTTGTAGATATTATATTAGAGATTAATTATTAAAACACATATAATTTAAGAGTTCTTTAATTAATTTTAACAACAGAGATAAATGTAATTCGTGCTTCGTACCTAGTAGATTTGTTTCCTTATTGTTCAGTGAGTACTGGTTTATATAATAAGAAAAATAATAAATTAAATTTACGACATTTATGTTTTTCAAGAAATATCATTGTGCTATAATATATTTTGGCCAAACCAATACTAAAATATTTAGAGATCTAGCTGAACGTTTTTGCATTAATTGATTCAATTATGGTAAAATGTAATTGTTAAAGAAAAGTTTAATTTAGGAAGGTGGAATTGAAACTTTATAGAACATTTTACAAAAAACGCAACAATATTATAATGATTTGTAATTAATCAAAATTTTAATATTAATTTTTAATAAAATCTTCTTTTTTTTTTAATTTACAGAAATTTACAACTGTATTAAATAAATACAGCAAGTAAATAGGCTTTATATATGATTAGAACACATGGTAGTCCTGAGAAGAAATTACCCATTGGTAGCACTCCAATGTCTAATTTGTGTTAGGAGGTCTCTTGGCCATCTTCTTTTAAGGTGGGTTTTCGGGAATAGATATGGAGGAGAGGTTACGGTTAAGTGGGTTTGAGTGGGCAGGGAGTTTGGAATGAAAAGAGGTATATCTATAACAGGCTAAGTCTTCAACAAACGGGATATTTTGGTCAATAAAATCTAGAATTATTTCTGTACAATATGAAGTTTTTATAATTTTTACACTAAAGAATTAAAACATTATAAATGTGTTGTAGAATGATAAGAATTTAAATTTTATTATTTATTGAGATTTACTATAATTCGTTTCAAGAAACTAAATTAGAGGTGTACTAGGAACAATTTGTATTCCTATGTATTTGTTTTTCTAAACAATTCTCTTTACACGCATTTTTAAAAGAGCTTTTGTGATTCTTCAATGAAATTGATTGATGGATTAAAAATACAAACCTTTCAAACAATCAATTTATTAAAAAGTGTTTCTCATGAAAATTACTTTAATATTTTTTTTTTAAAAGCTTGAAAAGTCCTGGTTTTAAATGTTTTTCTATTCCACGAATCATTATGTTTGATGTATTGCGCGCAGGGTAAAATATCACATATATTTCATAAAGAGATAATGAAAAACAAAATGAAGTAAAAAAAAAAAAAAAATTGGGGCGCTAAATTTACTTACCACCGTTATTTAAATCAATTTAAGAATTTAAAGATAAAAAAAAAAATAATTAAATTGAATTTCAATAGAAAAATGTGTTCCATTAAATAATCCATTCATTAACTTTTATAATTTTGTTCATACGATTTTATTATTTTTTTTTTTTTTTATTAAATTTATTGGAATTTACAACAGTATAATACCACAAGTAAATTCGAGACAAATATTTAAAGGTATGAAACACATGTAGAGAAGCTTCCCAGTGGAAAAATATTCTAAGCTAGAAGGTCTCGAGGCCATCTCCTTTTCAGGCGCCTCGGAGGATTATCAGGAATTGAAGAGGAAGAAAGGACTGAAACTAGAGGATTAGAGTGGGAATGGAGTTTGTCATGAAAGGAATAGATCGGGCCAAATCAGCAACATACGGAATATTAAGGTCATTATGGATCAGTTTAGTAGTTACAAAGTAAGGAACATTGAGGATTTTACGAAGGATTTTGGATTGTAGGGATTGGATACGGGAAGAATTTAATGGTTTAGTAGAGCCCCAAAGCTCTACTCCATATAGGCCGTATGGTAGTCATATAGGTAGTCATCTCAGCCGTTTGTAGTTAAGTGGAAGATTAGAACGTTTGTCTAGTAAGTATTGAAGTAGTCGAAAATGTCGAACAGTCTTGTATGAGGGTTCCAAGTAAGGCATTTGTCAAGGTACAGTCCTAGATATCGGATCTGTTCAACGGGGACTAGAGGAGTATTATTGAAAGAGACAGTAGGGCAGGGTGTTATTGGTTTACGACGAAGGTAATTTGGTTGGATTTGTTGGCATTTATTTTAATTCTCCAGTTCTGACACCATATTTCAAAGTCTCTGATTTAATATTAATTATAAAATCTTTAACTTTTCAATAGTATAATAACCTAGTAGTTGATTGCCCAAATAAAATAGTAATCTAATCTATTATAAAAAACAAAACAGACATAAACAATTTATATGGATAAGTGGAAGTAAAACTTGAAGTGTGAAAAAACATACTCTTCAAAATGCAACAATTTGGCGATACTTGAAATTGATCCTTGATAAAGAAGATGATTGGAAACACTTTTTTTGTGTTCGTTGTCTTTTGACCTGGATAAGATCTTTTTTTTTTTTTTTTCTGTACAATGGAGACTTGTTGAAACTTTTAGAACTTGATTTCTTTCTAGGGTTTGCTGAACTAAAACTTACAATGGTAAGAAACCAGGATCACTTCCCTGTATAATATCTTTGTTGGTTTTACACTGAGAGGTTTTTGATATTGTATACGCTGGGCTATCCGTGAAAGAATAGTACATTCAAGTGACAACTCAAAATTGAGGGTGGTTCTATTGAAATGAATAAGTGGACTGTATAGATTTAAAATAAATAAAAATAATGAAAGCAAACGACGAATCACAATACATTTAATACACTGAAATACATATAAGGATGATAAGAAACAAATTAACCTAATAAATTTATATAAGAAAAATTAACCTAATTATAATTAAACAGCTGTAAGAAAATGTATGAACACAAAATAAACCTAATTAAAATATTGTAAAAATAGAAGAAACAAACTTAACTTAATTAATGCTCAAAGATGTAAAAAAAAATAGTTATCAAATTAAATAGTTTCTTGAATAATAATTAAGAAATTAAATGTTCCATTAATGGATAAAGATAGGTTATATTCACGTAAAGATGTCCAGTTGAGTGTTGAAGAAAACGACCGCAGGGCGGCTTGAACGAAGTCGTCTTGAGTATTGAAGAAAATTACCGCAGGGCGGCTTGGACGAAGTTCTCTTGGGTGTTGAAAATGACCGAAAGGCGGCTCTTCCAAGTTCCAAGGGGAACGATGAGAAGATGAAGAAATTCGTTTCCAAACGTTCAAACGTTGAGAGGAATCTTGGGTCTATATACGGCACATCTTCACCGCTCAGACGCTAGCTTAAGACTCTACTGGCCACGAGGCAGTCAAAAAACAATTGAAGTACGATCGTCTTCTGTCTTTCTTTTCTACTGCTCTCGTTTAAAAACTTTTAATTATATTTAAAATAACTATTTTAAAAAGAAATTAAAAAATAAAGATTTAAACAAAAAAAATTATCTTATTATAAATATCAGATAAAATTATGAGCTTATCATTTTTCGATTGAAAAACTATAAAAACCTTAGCAGGCCGTAACATATGGCGTGAACATACCGCCCACCAAATTTTCGTTGAAAATTTCCAAGGTTTACATGAATATATTGGTGGTGACACTAACTACATTAGTTAGCTTATGTTTGTGGTAGCAGTGGTGCCAATTTGGAAACAGGCCGGGTGTACTCTCCTTTTGGAGTTTTAACTTTTACGACTCGAACTGTTCCATCTTTTCCGGGGTATACTTCCATTATTCTACCAGTAGGCCAATTTTGCACCGATGCGTTTGGTTCTTTTAGTAAAACTAAGGTTCCAATATTCAAGTTTGGTTTGGTCAAAGTCCATTTTGTCCGTTGCTGCAAACTATTTAAATAGTCATAACGCCATATTTTCCAGACGTTTTGAATGCAACATTGTACAATTTGCCACCTGGATAGTATATTTTCCGGTACGTCTGTCAAGTTATGGGTAGGCAGTGACAACAAGGGTGCACCTATTAGGAAATGGCCAGGTGTAAGCAGAATTGACTGGAGTAATTGTGGACCTGCGTGTAGGTATGCAATGTGGAAGTGATCTTTGATCAGGGAACTTAAATGTGATTTGTGAGGAAGCAAAATTGGGTGTTTATTTTCGTAATTTAGCGGAGCGTTTGTAAGACGACCGCCCACCCTGAGAATCCCTCGGCTATCAATAAAGGGCGATAGAGCCCCCAAAGAGGAGGATTTGGAGTCAGAGTTAGGAAATTCTTTATCAAAGTAAAAACGTTGGGTAACTTGTACAATTTTCTCTAGTGCAAGGTTCAGTTCAATGGCTGATGGGCGCCCTATTTGCCTTTTTGATATATTCAACCGTGCATTATGCAAGAGTCTCAGCACATAAGCGAATACTCTCAAAAGTTTAGTATAAGACGAAAAGTTTTTAATAACACTAGGCAGATAGCAATCATTAGTTGGAGCACTTAAAACAACCTCCTTTGTCTTTACTTCCGGCAAGTCTCCGGTACAATGGTTATTAAAATGATTACTGATTGGCCATGCTTCAATCGGGTGTTTCAGCCATTCTGGACCTTCCACCAAGTACCGTCTTTTAGAAAAGAGCCAGGAGTTAATCCTCTAGACGCTATATCCGCTGCATTATGATGTGATTGTACATGATACCATTCACTATGAGAGGATTGATCCAAAATTGCAGTTACGCGATTGGCAACAAAAGTTTTGAGTTTGTAAGTAGGGATACTGAGCCAAGAAAGAGTGGTGGATGAATCTGAGAAATAATATGTGACCCTTACCTCTAATTTTGACAAAAACGTTTCTAAAGACTTATGTAATTTCACTAATAACAAGGCCGCACAAAGTTCTAGACGCGGAACTGTTAAAAGCTTTAGAGGAGCAAGCCTAGTTTTGGCAAGAATCAAACGGACCTCCACTCTCCCATTTTCATATTCGGTTCGTAAATATTGGACCGCTGCATATCCTAGGGTAGAAGCATCTGCAAATCCTACAGCCGTTACTTGTTTTTTATTACCTGAAAACAAGCCCCGAGATATGTTAAGTGATTTTAATAAAGGCAATTCAATAACAAAATGATCCCACTCAAGCAATAAATCGGGCTGAAGCTGAGAATCCCAATCCAGAAGTCGTTTCCAAAGCTGTTGTAGTACACATTTAGCTTTGAAAATCACGGGTGCTAAATAACCAAGAGGGTCATACATCCTTGCTATAGTAGACATTACCCCACGTTTTGTATTTACGCGAGCGAGCTCTTGCACGTTATAAGAAATACTATCTTGTACAGGGTTCCATTGCATTCCCAATAGTTTAACAGATGAATCATCGAAGTCGGATAAGGATATTTTGGACTCACAAGACTCATGTGGCACGTTGGTAAGTAACAAAACATTTTGCGGTGAGTGTGAGTTATTATCAGGTAAGAGTCCTAGAATTATCCCTCCAAATACTGTATTTAAGAGATTGGGACAACTAGAAGTTGTTTTGATATTTCTGAAAATATTTATAAACAAATCCGCTCCTAAAAGAAAATCTATAGGGCCTGGCTTCCAAAAGGAAGGGTCTGAAAGATCCTCACTACTTAATTGTCTCCTAATATGCTCAGAGATAGGTTGAAGGGCATATTATTACTTATTTGCTGAATAATTACAGCATTTGTTCGCAACTTGGGATTTTCAGAATTTAATGGAACCAATGTGCAGTCTACCTGCTGAGTCCCACCAGCAATTGGGCTATTCGCAAATCCACAGAGTTTGTGGGGGTTTTGAGAGGGTATCAATTTCAATTTTCTAGCACACGAAGCCGTAATAAACGAACGTTGTGCTCCACTGTCGATGACAATTCTTATTTGGTGATAGTTACCTACATGGTCTTTTATTCTGGCCAAAGCAGTACCAAGTAAAACATTTACTTTGCCATCTAGAGATGTGGAAAAAACAGCGCTTTCTGATGTATTAGTTTCTAACTGAGAGTTTTCCATAACTGTCGAAGTATTAGTTTTAGGTTCTTCCTCCACAGAGGGTGGAAATGTCACCGAATTACCCCAGTGTAATAAGGAATGGTGTTTTTTATTGCAGTAACGACATAATTTATTTGACCGACAATCAGCATTTTTATGATTTTCGCTAAGGCAATTGGAACAAAGATTTAATGGCTTTAAAGTATTAAAACGTTTTTGTGGACTAATTTCCAAAAATTTAGAGCAACGATACAAAGCATGCTTTTCCTTACATAAGGGGCAAAAACGAGTAGTTTGCTGCCCTGTGGAGTAAAAAATTTGTTTCATCCTTTTAGGATAAGTTTTATTGTCGTTCGAGTGTTTGGACATGCTTGGAGTAGATAAGGCTTGAGATTGAAATGCAACACATTGCTGAGAAATTAGGTCAACTAAATCTTGAAATGAAGGAAGTTCTTCTTTCACTGATTGTAAAGTCTCAAACCGCTCACGGGATTTGGGATCTAACAGTCTTAATGCAAATGTAAGAAGAACAAACCCAGATTCATCTTTTATGTCTAATTTTTTGAACGCAGTTACACTCTCTAATACAATCTCCGAAAATTGTTCTAAGGAAGCTAAATTACATTCCTGTAATGGCTTAAAATTAAATATTTTTGCAAGCAAATTGCTAGCTTGAATCCGTTTGTTATCATACCGTTTGGTCAAACTGAGCCAAGCTTGTGGATAATCTTGGGCAGTAATTGGTATGGAAGCAACACATTGCAAGGCAGGTCCCTTTAATGAGGACTTGAGATAATGGAACTTTTGAACTGGAGATAAGGAAGTATTTTCATGAATTAATGAAACATAAGTGTCTTTGAATGAAGTCCACTTAGTCAAGTCACCGTTGAATGTAGGAAGATTTATAGAGGGAAGTTTAAATAACTGATTTTGGGATTCACTAGAAGATGCATTCAATGAATGATCTTGAACTACTTGTTCTCGCTCAAGTGCCAACGCTTCATAAAATTTATGGCGGGTCTCCTTCCTAATGTTGTCATACTCACTGCAATCTTTGTTTAGTAATTTAGCATATTGTTTCACTTCTGTGACAGTTTTAGTGAACTTTTGAAAAGTAGCGTCCAGTCGTGATAACCTAGCTTTAAAAACCGGAAATAATTCTGAATTTTTTGTTGCAGCCTGACCTATTTCATTTGTTTCGTGTATATCGTCCCTTAAGTCCTCTAATTCGTCCAACAGGGAGCTCAATACTACCTCATTATCAATTTTTGGACCCATTTTTAGTTTAAACAATTGACAAAATCTATATGTTAAACAAGATGTGAAAAAAGAAATGTGATTGATCACAAAAAAATAAACTGAAATTCAAATAACGATATGTTTCCCAACTGGCACCTAACAATTGCTGAAATGTTTAAATTCAAATAAATTTAAACCTAAATTAAATAATTATTTAGAAGGCTAAATAAAACAATAAGAGATAGCTGTAGGAATGTATTGTGATCCGTTCCGTCAGAGGGCCGAAAATTTGTAGACAAAAAATAAATCCGCGACCCGGAGTACCAAAATTTGTATACGCTGGGCTATCCGTGAAAGAATAGTACTTTCAAGTGACAACTCAAAATTGAGGGTGGTTCTATTGAAATGAATAAGTGGACTGTATAGATTTAAAATAAATAAAAATAATGAAAGCAAACGACGAATCACAATACATTTAATACACTGAAATACATATAAGGATGATAAGAAACAAATTAACCTAATAAATTTATATAAGAAAAATTAACCTAATTATAATTAAACAGCTGTAAGAAAATGTATGAAACAAAATAAACCTAATTAAAATATTGTAAAAATAGAAGAAACAAACTTAACTTAATTAATGCTCAAAGATGTAAAAAAAAATAGTTATCAAATTAAATAGTTTCTTGAATAATAATTAAGAAATTAAATGTTCCATTAATGGATAAAGATAGGTTATATTCACGTAAAGATGTCCAGTTGAGTGTTGAAGAAAACGACCGCAGGGCGGCTTGAACGAAGTCGTCTTGAGTATTGAAGAAAATTACCGCAGGGCGGCTTGGACGAAGTTCTCTTGGGTGTTGAAAATGACCGAAAGGCGGCTCTTCCAAGTTCCAAGGGGAACGATGAGAAGATGAAGAAATTCGTTTCCAAACGTTCAAACGTTGAGAGGAATCTTGGGTCTATATACGGCACATCTTCACCGCTCAGACGCTAGCTTAAGACTCTACTGGCCACGAGGCAGTCAAAAAACAATTGAAGTACGATCGTCTTCTGTCTTTCTTTTCTACTGCTCTCGTTTAAAAACTTTTAATTATATTTAAAATAACTATTTTAAAAAGAAATTAAAAAATAAAGATTTAAACAAAAAAAATGATCTTATTATAAATATCAGATAAAATTATGAGCTTATCATTTTTCGATTGAAAAACTATAAAAACCTTAGCAGGCCGTAACATATGGCGTGAACAGATATATTGGTTTATTTTTTCCAATTTTAATCAAAATATGTGATTAAATCTGATGACTTAAATTTCATAAATTTCGGTTTATCAATGTTTAAAAAAATGATAAAGTGAATGGATGGCAAGCGATTTTCTCTTTCAATGGATTCGATTAGAAAAACATGGTCTGAAAAAAACCAAACAATTAATATAGTTTTTAAGGGCTTTCATGTATTGCGGAACGAACTATTTTTTCTCTGTTTTATGACATTTTTATTTTTTTTTTGGTTCATGTCTAAAATATTTACAATGTTCAATGCAAACGTAGAAATAAGATGACATTATTAAGTCAATAAAAAAGAAATACTCTCCTTCCAATTGTTTTTACTAAATAAATTCTAAACATATTAATTAGGCTTTCATACACCCTTTCTTGCTTAGTAATAATATTGAAATGTAATATTTTAGCTAGTATTCATTTAAACTTATTTAAATTTTAGCAGGGAGAGTTCAGTCGATTTCCCTTACGAAATTCAATACTAACGATTTATCCTCCGTATTTACCACAATTTATTCTATCACCTTCATAATTTATATTATTAATTATACTGTGATATTGGCGTATGATATGACTTTTTTTTTCTTCTATCCATAGATTACGAATGATTCCCGTATCTCTTTTAAACTAAACTGCTTTTTTTATGTTTTTGTTACTGTTATTACTATCGTTAAAACGTATAATACGGTTTTTTTTTTGGTTTAGGCACTAAAATATCTAAAACAAATTTACTTTGAAAAAAAATGTATATAAATATATAAATATATATATATATATTATATATATATATATATATATATATGTGTAAATAATTATTTTAATTATTTGTTTGTGTAAAAACATATTCAGGAACATATGTTCCATTGTTTTGTTGAAAGAGTTTGTGTTGTACAGTTAAGGATTATTTACTTGTAATTTAATTATTTTTGGGGATATAACAAAATCTGTTAAAACCAACCTACAAATTAAATTACAACATATAACTTATATTATGGAGTCAAAATTATATGTCCATATTGTCAAAAGGGATTCCGACGAATATCAATATGAAGGTCGTCGGCCTGAAAAGACGGTGGCCTCGAGACCTGCTAATGACATAAACATTGAAGTGCTACCGCTGGGTGGCAGAGTTTATCAAGTCAATTGTTGGTTTTTTTTCCGCATTTACTTTTATTTTTTCCTATACAGTTGTAAATATCTATTAGTAAATTTAAAAAATAATTACTTAATTTTGTTTGGAAGTAAATTAAAATACATATTGGAATGAAATTTATTTAATTTTTGGTTTACATATTTCATTGTGTATTAGTTCTAGTTTCAATGATTATTTGGGGTTGCTACAATAAATTTGGAGCTATTATAATCTCGACAATAATTATTTGCCCTCCATACAAACGGGGCAAAATAGTATTAAATAGATACTAGAATTATTTAACTCAATATATAATCATTTTAATGCTTTGCATTAGGTCTACACCTAATTCCCGATTGCCCATTACTACTGGCCAATCAAGATCAATGTAATTTTTTTTTTCTTATCCCCCAACTTTATTTAAAAAATAAATACACAAACATTTCATGTATATACAACAACAATGGTATATACAGTCCACGGCTCAGGCCTCGTATTGCCCGTTGGCATTCTAAGGTTCCTTTAGAATGCCAACGGGCAATACGGAACCTTAGATGCTGTATATACATAAATGTAAAGTTATTTACAATAAACAAAATTAAAGATACATGAAAGCAGAAATTTAGAAAAAAACAGCATATAATCCTATCCAATTGTTTCAATAGGAATATATCTGTGGCGGTCGTGAAAAACTGGATAACTCGAGTTATATAAAAAATGAGTTAACTTCACGAATAGCTCCCTCAGACTTTCTCCTATGTCGTGTTAAATTGGTTAAAGAAAGTTTTTGGTGGAAGAAATTTCAGATGGAGAGAAAGCTGTAGGTTAATTACTCTATTTTGGGTATTAGATAAAGTTTAAGTCGCTCACCTGTAAAATGAAAGATTTTGACTTAACCACTTATTCACGACCGCCACAGATATAATACCTGAGGTTAAAAACATTCAATATTACGATATATTATAGTTTAATCAAAGTCGTTTTTTTATTATTTTTTTAAAAGCTGTTTTATTAACTGTAACTGTTAGTAAAGTTAGATTTTGGTGAAAATGTTGCTGTAACATCCCTGGTATATATGTGAACATTTCAATAGTTTCGCTCTGCTTGAATTTCAACATAAATGAATATTTCCGTTAGATAATTAATTTAAAGACAATGTCCATAGCACAAATGGTGTCCGTAAATACAATTGGAAAACATTTTTTTCTATCGTGTACGCAACATGATGAACTATTGTTATAAACCGATAGAAAATGGTGCTTAAAAGTAAATCAATAGATAGGATCGGCTGTAATGACCCATTTTGGAAGGGCTGATATATTATCAGCTACCCTTGAAGCAGCCCTTGGAAGGTCTATAGAACAGGTGGTGGCTAAAGCTACCTTCTTATCTCTATCTCCTATAGGACCATCTTTGAGGGCGCAATTCTCTCTTAGCCCTGTTTTCTTCGAGTATGGGGTGCCTATAAGAAGGTGGATTCAAAGAAAGTTTTATATTTATAATTCTATATTTTGCAATTTGTCATCTTTGAATTAAATGATAATTATTTTTTCCTATTAACAGACATTGAATATCTCCATATAAATAAATAACGAGATTTTGGTTTCCACTAACTCCTTCTAAGCTTCGCGACGGATTTTGATACGGTTTTCACATCATTAAGGGCATTCTTTCTCGAAGGTTTATAAGTAAAATACATTGCAATAAGAGCTTTTTTTTAACGGGAAAAATATGTTTTATATACCCAAGCCACCAAAACGTTATTCCTGAAATATATTAAATTTGTGATTGTATTTTAATTATTTACCTTATATTATTTTCCCGAATACGGTGAGGTAAATTGTTTCAGTTTAGCACGACTTCGGATTTTTGAATTACATGTGATACTTTTAATCGTTCATTTGGCAATTGAATCGTATCATTCATTGATCATCTGTAAAGTTCGATTCAGCTAAATAAATAAAACTGCTACGACCATTTACTACAAATCATTTCCAGAAACACGAAGTTTCTAAAATAAAATAACTTAAAAAAAATATATAAACACAGGCTGGGAAGCTTAAAAACCATAACACTTCCACAATGTCTTAATCATGAAAATAAATCTGAATTTAGCACCATAGTAATTTAGCATGCATTATTAGTATGCTCATAGTATTATCAAATCAAGGCTTGTGTAAACAAATTTATATTTTGACTCCAATCAAAGAAGGTCATTTATAGAACTTATAAAACCACCATTTTCAAAATAATTGAGTAGCTTTTAAATAAAAATCGAAACATTCTTGATAACTGTATATAGTTTTTACTTCAAAAAAGAAAAGACATGAAATTGTTTGTTTAACTATTTTTAGTTATGTTTTGATAATAAAAATTTCCAAACCGTCGTTTTGTTGTCGTCATTATCGCTATTGTATTGAAGAGGTTTTATTCCATACTATTCAAGTGGGTTTGTTGCCCATAAGGATGTTAAGCTTACGGGAGGACTTTGAAGATACTTTTGTAAGGAATGTAGCGAAGTAATAATGAATGAGAATTAGGCATAAATGTTACCACTAGACATTCAATGGAGATCCAATTGAATACGTAAGCCGCTTATTCTCTAAGTGGCTTCCAGGGGTAGGGATTTTGTCGAAATGTGCAAACTTATTCTATCACTTCACGGTTTCTTGGTTGGTAGGCAGGCAGTCTTCCTGTTAAAATTTGATTCACGTTTACACTTACTTTTCCGGCAAAGTTGATGAGGATACCATATGAAGAGAGTTTTCATCCTTATTTATATTATAAGGATAAAAATTTGCCTATTTTTATTTATAAAAAAAATCTAGAAAAATGTTTCTTATTTTTTCCACCTTGAGCTGGTTATTATTTAGTTAATTTATTATAGTATATTATTATAATATTGCCCAGGTGTTTTCCTCGAGATTAGTCGAGAATTCAAAAAGGTGTGGTATGAAGGATTGCTTCCCAAGCTCAAAAGTTTGCTTCCCCCGATTTATTACTTAATACTACTCTTTTACTCCAACAGACAAACACTTAACTGTAAAAGTAGAGGACGCATTTTCTGGAATGAAAAGTGTTCAAGCAGGAGTCCTACAAGGCAGTGTCCTGGGACTTTTACTATTTAATATTTACAAGTCATAATTACCAGAGAATGATTATACTTAAAAGAAAACAGATGAACAGACGATTTGGACTATAATCCCGTCTACTTGACAAACGATCAAATATCCGTGAACTCCAAAATTACCATTTACAAAGTACTGATCAAAGCTTTATGGACATACGGGATAGAGCTATGGGGATCTGCCAAAACCTCTAACATCCAAATAATTCAGTCTCTACAATCGAAAATATTACAAAAAATCGTGGATGCACCGTTTTATGTATCCAATGAATTACTTCTTGGATATACTCATAGTTTCAGACACAGTCACAGAATATTATAAAAGATTTTACGACAGGCTGACTTACAACATGAACTAATCGGTCCAAACACTTAAATCCAACACCAACCCGTACAACCCACCCCGAGGACTTTTAAGGCGGGGCCTCGAGATACCTTGCTTTAACCTCCTTTTTGGAAAGTTAACTTATTCCCTTATCACAATATCGAAGAAGTTTTTCGTCAATCGTGCGTTTAGGCTATGCTCACACATCTTTTTTTTTTTTTTAATTGTAAGCTTAATAACAATGATAAGGACTAGGATAAGGGTAATCTATTAATCTACTCTAATCATTCCCAGAGAATAGACACTCGAGTGAGTTCTATATCAACTTGGTCCAGTGGCAGTTAGATCTATCAATTGAGAGCTAACACCGTTTCTATGTTCATTGCAATCAGCGATCAATCAGCCGGCTTTGAATCGTCCTACTTACTAGAATATCGCATTAATAACTGGACAAACTTGGAACAAAACAGTTGTTTATACAAATAAAAAGAAGCAAACAGTGTTCAAATAATTAATTTAATAAAAAAAAGGAATAGAAAAATGTAAATTAAATAAAAAAGGGAATTAAAATGAAAAAAAAAGTAATAATACGCTACAAATATTATATTATACAATCCTAAGATATTTCCAAATAGTTATATCACAAAATTCAAATTAAAAATATAAGGTAAAAAATAGTAGTAACTACACATACAATACTCAAACTAAAACCCTGCACTCAGAATTGGGGTTTTCTCTTATCAACGATTATATTATCAAGATTGTAAGAAATTCTTCTCAATTGTATGACAAACAAATTTGTTCTAATAGTTAAATGTTCTGAATAACGAAATTTTTGTAGCAAGTACCACTAAGACTAAGTTATGTAAAAAAAAAAAAAAAAATCAAACAGGGCCTCTTTTCCTTTATAAACTTTAATTCGTTAAAAGTCTCGTTTTTTCATTTTCGAGAATATTTTGAACGACTTTCTTCAATCTATCGGTGATCAGTTGTAGGGAAAAAAAGTATAAGGCATTTCCTTAGATGTATCAATAATTACCAGTACTAATGGAATTTTCCAACACAGCCGTTTTCAGCCGGGAAACTTAGCTAAGCGGCTGCAACTCAAAATTATTTTACAGAGAAATATTTCATCCACTGTTTTATATTCAGGGGAAGATAAAAATCATACATCTATGTGTTATTAATTTTTACTTCAAAGGTATATAGTATATCCTCAAAAAAAGAGTAAAACATATAAATAAAGAATTCGTTGCCTAATGCACATATATGTATTTCATAGTAACTTTTTTTATAACCATTAGTATGGCTATTACGTTCTCTGAAAAAACAAAAAAAAAAAAACAACAACAACATTACTAAGCATACAGCGTAATAAAGTTTTAAATATGGGTTTTCAATTATTCTGCCGGTAGAAATTAGCTCGCTTTTATTATTATTATTTTATTTTTTTAAGTTCTTTATTTCCAGGTCGGCTGCGTGAGTCATACATGGTAACAATGGTAAAATTGGGATAATAGTTTCATACACAAGACACCACTAACGATAAATGATTTATAATTTTTCCCAAGAATTGAATAATGTAATTAAATTGATAACAGAACGAATATATATATTCCAAATTAAAGAAAGAAAGAAAATTAATAAATATGCTGCAGAAATATAAATTATAAAATTGAAATCGATTCCTTTTAAAAAGAAAAAGGAAAAAAAACACTTCACAACCATACGTGAGTAGTGAGTGACCTTAATATAGTTTTATAAATAAGAATTATTGTTTCGGGTTTGAGATTAGATTTTCTTTTGAGGATCGGGTACAGCATTGCCAGGCTTGAATAGTTGTAGGTTAATTAGATGTTGATGTGGTGGTTCCAAGTGATGGGTGAACCCCAAGGTATTTTCCTGGCTCGTTGGCTAGGATCCATGGTAGCTTATTACCGATGAGCATAAGTGCAGGTGGATCCCATGGTTGTCTTAAGGTAAATATTTTCGATTTGCATTTTTATACATTTAGACTTATCTTCTATTTGGTGAGATATTTTGCTATGAGATGGCTTTGAAGGGTATTACGGGCAATAGCTACACCTTCATGCTGAGAGAAAACTGCCGAGTCATGTTTTGTTTTTTGATTCGGTAATAAAACAACTCGTCCCACAGACCTTTTTAAAAGAGAATTCATTTTTTAAATATTAAAATAAAATGAAATCGGACCTTGCGTAAAATGGTTAATGTGAGATAGTTGGAGTTTACATACAAGACACTTTTTTACCAAATTAATTCCTACTTTTAAAATCCAATTATAATTGGTTTCTTTGATTATTTGACTTTCTCTTGAAAGTTGGATTACAAAGCAATGCAGCTGATGGATTTTTAATTGGGTAAAGCAATCAACAAACTTTTTTTAGCCCAAGGGGCTGAAAGTATTAAGAACAAGGTTTTAACCTTTGCTTTCTTTCTTAAAGTTTTTTTTTTTATGTTAAGCTACGAAGTAGTGGTAGGTCTTAAAGCCCAATCTTCTCTGACGGAGCAGTTCAGAATAGTGAAAACTGTTTGGAGAAAATTATGTCCCCTTCACTATTTCCTTTTTTTCGTTAAGAAGAAAGTAAAAGAAAACTTGAATTGCTCATCAAATGCTTGTTTTTATAACCTTTATTAAGCTTAAAATTGTTTCATAAAATGTTTGGATGAATACAGGAACTCATTCAACATAAAAATAAAGAATGAGTTCAAAAACATATAATCTATAAATATATATATATATATATATATATATATATATATATATATATATATATATATATATATATATAATGATTTAACCGCCTTTTCCCCTGGTCATCGCATCACGAGTGAACGGTTTTAACCGATTTCTCTAATTATTTTTTTGTCATGTTTATATCAGTCAGGAGAAGGATCTCGTGAAAGAAAAAAAAAGAAAAGTTTCTTCGGTAGATAGTTTTTTTTTTTTTTTAATACTTTAAAGAAAATAAAAATCGCTCTGTCTCTCTATATTTCTATCTATCTATCTATCTATGTATCTATACATAAGTATTGTAAATAATATGTATCTATCTTATCTATCTATGTATCTATACATAAGTATTGTAAATAATATGTATCTATCTATCTCTATATATATAATATTATATATATATATATATATATATATATATATATATATATATATATATATATATATATATATCAGTTAGGAGAAGTATTGAAGAACTTGAATCTATACGCGAAAACCAGATAATGATATATTCTTCGAAGAGTTGCAACGAACCCTGGATGACTGCAAGCATACCCCTATTATCATGGGAGATCTAAACGGGAGAGTAGGCAAAGACCATATTAGGTGGCATGGAGCCCTTGGTAGGTATAGTGAGGAATTTATAAATGACAATGGCGAACGAATATTAAACTTATGCTTATCGAATGGATTAGTGGTCGCCAACAGTATATTCCCTCATAAAAAGATCCACCAATATACAATAGTGGATCTCATCCGAGACGAAACATCTATTATAGATTATTTTCTGATCCCAAGAGAGACAATAAAACTAACATTGGATGTCAGGGTCAAAAAGGTTATGAGATAGGATCTGACCATTTTCTCTTGAAGATGGATATGATTATTGGTAGAGAGGTTAGGACAACCAGAAAAGATAAAATTAGGCGATCATACAAGATCAATAGCTACAAACGTAAGTCAGAAGAAATAAGACAGGCCTACGTAACTGCAATAGAGGAGGAAGCTCAAAGCAGGGACTATCTCTGGGACTCTAATAACATAGAGGTAAGTTGGAACTCATTCAAGGGAATTCTCAGAGATGCTGCTGAGAGAGTATGTGGAAAAACAAGCTCCAATCAGAGAAGCAAAGAACGGTATGGTGGAACGAGGAGATAAGAAATGAAACCAAAAAGAAAAAAAGTTCTTTGGAAGCATTACCTCCAAACAAAATCTATGACTCATTACGCCGAGTACAAAGAATAGAGGAAAAGAGTAAAGGAAATGGTCAGGCGGCAAAAGAGAAAAGCTTGGGATGACTTTGGAGAAAAATTAGAAGCAAATTACAAAGAAAATCAGAAGCTGTTTACAGAACACTCAAGAATATGCGCAAAGAGAAACAGCCCGTGCTCAAGCATGTCAAGAATAAAAATGGAGAAGTACTGACCGAATCCAAGAAAATCATGGAAAGATGCGTGGAATACTTCACAGACCTATTTGACTGCAGCGGATAATCAACAGATAACTCGGATGTAGCTCAGGCAGTGAATTACATGGAAGAGGATTATATAGCAGAAGACGAGATAACCAAAGCACTAGAACTACTAAAACTAGGGAAAGCAGCTGGTATAGATGAAATAACTCCGGAAATGATTAAGCACATGGTAACAAAAGGTGAAGAAATATTCCAGCATCTCCTTGATCTAGTATGAAAAGAAAAGAAGATTCCTAAAGACTGGGAAGTGTCCATTATTCTTCCTATACATAAAAGTGGTGACCAAAGAGAATGTAAAAACCACAGAGGCATCTCCCTTCTAAGCGTCCCGAGTAAGGTCTATTCCACAATCCTTGAGAGAAGGCTAAGGAGAAAAATAGAGAAAAACCTTGGAGAAGAACAATATGGATTCAGGCCAAACAAAAGTACCTGCTATGCGGCAGATCACTGAAAAAGTAATAGAAAAGGATAAAAGTGTTTTGGCATGCTTTGTTGATCTAGCCAAAGCATTTGAACGGGTCAGAAAACAAGACATCGTAAGAGAGCTCAATGAAAGGAGAGTAAATGAAGGATTAGAAATGGCCATATCAGGGCTTTGTATGAACCAGAGAGGTATCATCAGAACATGCAACCACTTGTCGAAAGAATTTAAGATATCTCAAGGCATCAGACAAGGTTGCAGTCTCAGCCCACTGCTGTTCATAATGGTCCTAGATGGAGCTCTAAAGAAGGCCAAGTCGAGAATGAGACCCTACTGCTTAGGAAACTTGAATCTATCGCCTACCCCCCTCACTATGCTCGCATATGCTGATGACATCGTCGTATTAGCCAATAATGTAAGGGATCTCCAGTTCAATCTTCGCGTCCTGCAGGAAGCACTTAACCCCATAAACATGGAAATAAATGCCCGTAAAACGAAAATAATGAGGATAGGAAGGAGAGAGAACCAAATTGGACGAGTCATCAGACTAGGGGAAGAAAAGATTGAGCACGTAAAGTGCTTCAAGTATCTAGGCGCACATCTAAATGGGCAGGGCTGGGTGGACGAAGACATAAAGGAAAGAAAAAAGTCTGCCGGAAGGTGTTTCCTATCTCTTAAGATGGACTTTATAGGCAAAAGAGAGGTCTCCAAACATACAAAAATGGTAGTATACAAAACAATCTTCTTACCTATATTGACGTATGCCAGCGAATCCTGGGCCCTCACCACTAAACATAAAAGCCAACTCCAGGCTATGGAGATGCGCTACTTGAGGAAAGTTGAGGGTAAGACAAGGAGAGATAGGATGAGAAATACCATAATAAGATCCAACCTTGATGTCAGAACGGCCGAGGATATTGTTGAAGAAATTCAGCTAAGATGGTACGACCATGTCTCAAGAATGTCGGAGGATTGCGTGGCAAAAGCAACGCAACGTATGAGCTGAAAGTAGAGGGAAGGAGACCAAGAGGAAGACCTAGGAAGACTTGGGAGGATAGGATCAGGAATGCCTGCCGAAAAAGTTCAAAAATTTTGACGATCGCAATACTTTTCCTTACTATAAATACTTAGTAAGTGAAAGTAAAACAGCAAAATAACTTCATTGTACTTTTTACTTTCATTTAATAAGTATATAGCATTTCCAAGTCAAATTCAACCTTTTCCATTTCAAATTCAACCTTTTCCAAGTCAAATTCAACCTTTCCATTTTAAATTCAACCTTTTCCTAAAAGTCCTATAAAATGTAAATTTCATATTATAGACAACTATTAGGCAAGTCAAAGTAATCATTGAATAATCCATATTCGATCCTGAATTGAATATGAAGGAAGAGATGGTTCGAGTGGCGGTAAAAAAAAGATATAAAGATCGGAAAAAAAAATTACAATATCAAGGATTTATTTTTTATCAGTATAATATATTAAATCATTATGTACTTACTTGATGATGTTTGATTTCTTTTTATTCAACTTACTTTATAGAAGAAAGCCCTAATGCGGACCCCAAACGTTGAATATTTTTTCTTATCTTTATTGACCGCTACCTAAACCTTTACTACCTTTAATGGGCTTTAATATCATGCAGTTTTCATTCTGATTATAATGGTCTGACAGGGCTTAAATGCCGATAATTTAAAAAGATATTATATTAATAAATATATTATCTTGTTACCACCGATGAAAAACACATAAATATATATGTTGATCGAATTCGATATCTAACTAAAGGAGAGAATCAGCTGATGCGCTCGATGATAACAGTCATACGTTACATCGTCTCTCAGATTTTTGCTTTTTTCAGTAGGAATTCGCTTGAATTCAGTCTGGAGAACATCACTAGACCTCAGGAATACTACGGCAGTGAATATTGGAGAAATTTCGGTAAACAAAGTTATAATTTACTTTGTACAATCACGAAAAAGTGAAAGGAGGGTCACTGATCAGCTGATTGCCGCCAGCTCGGCAAGCTCGGGCTTGATTTTCTTTTACTTATATTTCTTTTATCTTTAATTCTTATCTCATTATTTATTTATTATTATTATTTTCTTAATCAATGAGATATTTTCATCAAGTCATGTCCTCAAAGTCTGCAAGTAAAAGATCTAGATCTGCAGGTTCTAACTCGTCCTCCACAAAACAGAGACCCCGCCGTGAACAAAATAAAAAAATGATTCCACCAGCGACCGCGTCAGCTACCTCATTGGGATCTGAACAACAGCCCAGCACATCATCACAAGGAATAACTGATGAATCCCCGTTTTTTACACCTAATCCATTTCAGATCCTCCAAAATGAAAAAGAAACCATGGAATCTTCTCCTATACCCAGGGAACCACTACCTCCACCAATATTTGTTAAAAATATTAAAAATTTTACACTGATGTGTGCGCATTTAAACAAAGTAACTGATCCTAATAGTTATTATTGTATAAGTAGAACCAATGATACTAAAATATCTCCGACTACTGCTGAAACCTACAGAAAGATTGTAAAATATCTGACTGAGACCAAAGCTGACTTTCATGGACTGAGCATTAAGGGTCGTAATCAGAAATCTGCATTCCTCAACACCCGTTGAAACTATCAAAGGAGAACTGACAGAATTAGGATTCCAAGTGAGGCAAGTCACCAACATTCTAAAAGATAAAAGTCCACTGCCTCTATTCTTCGTGGACTTGGAACCATCAGCAGGAGTCGAAAAAATCTATGACCTCAGTTGACTGTACTATACCCGTGTAAAAGTTGAAAAACCTTACACAAAGAAAGAAATAGTCCAGTGCCATAACTGTCAGGCATACGGTCATACCAAAAGTTATTGCCATCACATACCACGCTGTGTGAAATGCGGTGAACAGCATTAATCAGAAGAATGTACAAGATCAAGATTAACACCCGCTGTATGTGCTGTGTGCCTCAAGGACCACCCAGCTAACTACAAGGGATGTGAAATCTACAAGAAACTCAGAACCAGATACCAAAAACCTCAGGATCCGAATGAAACAGCTATTCCAGTCAGAAGCAGAAGAGAACCATCTAAACTTGTGAATTCTGACGTGTCATTTGCCCACTTGTTTGGAGGAGTCATGAAGTCGAAGCCCTGCCGGAACAACGTTTTCCTCAACATTCTCAATCTATTGTATTGTACAACAATCTATCCCTCAAAGTTTACCTGATCTTCAAAAAACTCCTCAACATCAAATTTCTCATATCCCTCCACCATCAAACGTCACAGATCTTACCAGTCTAATGTCATCGTTTATCTCCGAAATCAAATCTCTTGTTATGCCGCTTATATCACTCCTTACAAATCTAGTATCAAATCTAATCCCTGTCTTGAAAAATCCTTAAATTACTTCACCTAACTCCTTCTCCTTCTCCTTTGGAATGCGAATGGTGTTAGAAATCATACTGACAAACTGACAGCGTTGTTGCAAGACAAAACATTCGACGTTGCACTTATAACTGAAACAAGACTAACGACTAAACAGTACTTCAAAATACCGCAATACATGACATACCGTACTGACCACCCAGACGGCAAAGCCCATGCCGGTTCTGCTATTATTGTCTACCAATCCCTCTCTCACCATTTACTCCCACTTCCCACCTATGATTTCTTACAAGCCACAGCCATAGTAATCAAGACTTTTTCCTTTCCGGTATCCCTCACATCTGCATATTGCCCCCCTAAACATTCCATTTCCAATTCCGTATTTGTATCCTTCCTGGATTCCTAAGGAAATCGTTTCATTCTGGGTGCAGACTTAAACGCCAAGCATCAGCAGTGGGGTTCCAGAACCACGAATTCTCGGGGACGAAATTTGCTGTCTGCACTCAACTCCCGAAATTTTAATATCCTGCCTCCTGACTCCCCTACCTACTGGCCAACCGATCCTAACCGCAATCCTGACATCCTCGACTTCTTTATCCACAGCGGATTAGGCTCCCTCAACTTGTCTGTAACTTGCCTTGATGAACTATCCTCAGACCATAGTCCACTGATCCTAAAAGTATCTCTCACTCCAATTCCAAAACCCATTCCACCATCATTCATCCGAGGCCCTGTCAACTGGAACCTTTTCCGCCAAATCCTGACCGATAATATTGACCTCAGAGGAACCCTCAAAACGCCAGATGACCTAGATAATTCCGTCTATTCCTTTACCACCGCCATCCAACAAGCTGTCTGGACTGCCTCCTCTTCTAAACACTCCAATATAAATCCTCACCAAAATCATTTTCCACAACATATTATAGACCTCATCCATACCAAACGCTGAGCAAGATCATTATGGCAGCGCACCCGACACCCAACAGATCGCCGCTCCTATAACTTCTATTGTAGACAATTGAAGAGGGAGTTGGCGACCTTCCGTTCCCAGTCCTTTAATTCCTACCTCTCCTCTCTATCAGCTCGTGATAATTCCCCGTGGAATGTCACGAAAAAGATCCTAAAATATCATCAAGTTTTCCATCCTCTCCGACGTGATAATGACTCCTGGGCTGCGTCTGATAAAGATAAAGCCGAGGAATTCGCTACAAACCTCTCAAAAGTATTCACTCCTCACCCGGAATCCCACATCAATCACACCGCAACAGTGCAAGACTTTCTTATGTCACCAATTCCACTTTCCCTACCTCCTAAAGCTATTAATCCCTCTGAGGTCAAATATCTTCTCCAAAAACGTACCCTCCGTAAATCTCTTGGACACGATCTCCTTACTCCCCAGATCCTCCGACAACTTCCGCAGAAAGCTATTATATTCCTTACTTATATTTACAACTCCATCTTACGCACCACCTATTTTTCTCTGTTATGGAAACATTCCACTATCATTCTTTTTTCTAAAACCAGGCAAACCTTCCAACAACACTTCATCCTACAGGCCTATTAGGCTACTCCCCATCCTCTCAAAAATCTTCAAAAGGCTTCTTCTTAAACGTATCCTACCCATATTAGAATCTCAAAATCTTCCTTCCCATCAGTTTGGATTCCGTCCTCAGCATTCCACAGTTCAACAGGGACTCCGAGTTGTAGACCATATTTCCTCAGCTCTTGAATGCAAAGAGTATTGTTCTGGTGCGTTTCTGGACATTGCGCAAGCTTTTGACCGGGTATGGCACACTGGATTACTCTTCAAGCTGAAAACCCATTTACCCCAGTCTCTATACCTCATTCTTCGATCCTATCTCTCAAACCATTGATCCGCGTTCGCTGTGGTGTAGAATTTTCTAATTATTATCCCATTGAGGCCGGTGTTCCTCAAGGCAGCGTCTTGAGACCCGTCCTCTACATCCTTTACACTACTGATATTCCTTCACATCCTGATACCTTTCTGGCAACTTTTGCAGACGACACCGCCATCTTATCATCCAGTTCTAATCCTGAAACAGCATCCTTAAACCTGCAAAGACACCTTTTTCTTATCGAAGACTGGTGTAATGCTTGGCGCATAAAGGTGAACGAAGCCAAATGCAAACACGTAACCTTCACTCTTCGACGAAACTCCTGTCCGCCAGTTTATTTCAACTCATTACCAATTCCTCTCTCAGATACAGTCCGGTATCTTGGCTTACTGTTAGACAAAAGATTGACTTGGAACCCACATACAAGACTTAAAAGACAAGAACTCAACCGACGATTCGGACAGTTATACCGACTACTCAACAGAAAATCTGAACTTACAGTTGACAACAAATTATTAATCTACAAGACAATACTGAAGCCCATTTGGACCTACGGACTTGAACTGTGGGGGACAGCTAAACGTACTAACATCAAACGCATTCAATCCTTTCAATCCAAAGTCCTCCGTACAATAGTAAATGCTCCTTATTATGTCTCCAACTATACCTTGCACCACGACCTTAATGTTCCATTTATTTCAGACCTAATTCCATCCAAATTTTCCAAATTCCACTAGAACCTATTTCATCGTCCTAATCCTCTAGCTCAATCCCTATCCAGCTCCACTCATCCATACAACCCACCTAGAAGGTTGAAACGGCAGTGGCCCCGCGACCTGTTGTAAATATATTGGAGTTCTAGCACTGGCTAGATTCTCCACTCAATGTGATGTATGTATGAGTGTGTGTATGTGTATATAGGTATTAGTGAATTTTTGAATTTATTGTATTGATTCATTATTGTGTATATATTTTATTGTAATTTTATGCAAATATTGTATGAATGTAGTATGTATGATATCTTTCAGCACTACTTTTGATGTCCAAATTGGGACAAATTGTAATTTTACTCAATAAAAATTGTTGTTATATAAAAACTAAAGGAGAAAACTAAAAAAATATTTGTTTAATGCATTTTTTTTATTTTGAACATAGCAACAGTCACATACACGTATAATATACCGTTCGAAAGCTAAAGATTTTAGAATAAATATTATCTAATGCAAAAACTTGTAAAAGTTTTTAAAAAGTGATGAAGAGCAGATGAAACTGATTTTTTAGGTAATAATATAATAGATTTTTTAATAAAACACATGTTTTTTATATAAATTTAATTTATATTCTTTAATTGTTTCACGTATTTTACTTTCACTTACTATATACTCGTATAGTATTACTTTCACTTACTATATACTCGTATATATTACTTTCACTTTCTATATACTCGTATAGTTAGGGTTAAATTTTAGTTAAATTTTCACGATCGCAATAATTTTCGAATTCCAGTTTTCTACGAAAATACACATTTTAGGATCCCTAACCAAGTCCCGCAAAAAGGTTTGTGTGTGTTTGTCCGTGTGTCCGTGTGTGGTAACTCCCCGCCGGAAACGGTAAGTCCTATAAAACTGAAATTTCATATTTCAGACAAATATACGCCCGAGACGTTACAAAACGTTTTTCATCAAAATGAGCTTACCAGAAGAGCCACTTTACACGATACATTTTGCACCTTTATTCGATTTTCTCGAAAATGGTTCCGACGATTTTGATTAAACTCGCTATATCGGTGTAAAATTCAATAGGCTTTAATATCATTTAGGTTTCATTCAGATTAAAATGGTCTGACAGGGCTTAAATGCCGATATTTTAAATTTTCTTGCTCTAAAGTACCTTTAATTTTGTCGATTCTATAAAAATAACTATATTATCTTGTTACCACTGATGAAATAGGTAAATATATAAATTGAATGAATTCAATACCCAACTAAAGGCGAAAACAGAAGAAATATTTTTTTAATGCAATTTTTCGTTTTTGAACATAAGAACAATATATGCATGAATATACATGTATATATGAATATACATGTATGATACACCGTTGAAAAGCTAAAGATTTTTGAAAAAAAAATATTGTCTCCTACACAAGCTTTTAAAAGTTAATAGAGAGTGATGAAATGAAGATAAAACTAACAGATTATTTTAGATAATAATATAATAGATTTTTAAATAAAACACATGTTTCTATATAAATTCAATTTAATTAATTCTTTAATAGCTTCACGTATTTTTATCTCTAACTGTATTTGAAAATTCTTTCATTGATTTTAAAAATAGAAGTAAGTGAAAGTCGTGTGTTGCCCGCATCAGATTTTTTATCTTTAACTGTATTTGAAAATTCTTTTTAAAAATGGAGGTAAGGGAAAGTCGTGTGTTGCCCGCACCAGATTTTTTGAAGAGAGATTTGAAAAATAGTAAAGAAATCCATGTATCTGAATGAAAAAGTTAGAGTACATACCTACTAATGTGTACTGACCTTATATTGAAATCAGCTCTACTATTAATTGGAAACGTTGCAGCACGCACTGACAATGCTCCATTGAATGGTTCAATAATGGTATGCCTACCTGAAATACCAACCATATACTAGTTACTTGGTTCATAATAGTGAAATATTACCGTATTTTGATATAGTCTTTTTGATCTATGAGAAGATAATCTATAGAATTGAAACATTTATAATTATAACCCAGACAAGAATTCGTTCCCTAAGTACTTGTGATCCATAAACGTTTTGTCATCCTTATTGAAGTATGTATTAACACTTCAATCTATTGAAGTGGCTAATCGCCTATAAGGTGGCGTTACTTTTCAGGTATTATGTTGAATTCCAGGCTATCGTTTTAAGAATCTCCGAAACTTTTGACAGGTTGAGAAGTCTTTTAGACCGATCCTTTCAGGCAGCGTTTTAAACTTTCAAGATAAGCTTTTAGAGTTTAAAGCGTCTCAAGACTTCCTCGATTCGTGGAATGAAAAAGTAATGAAATGAAAACGCCTGGGTTGACCATTAGCCATTATAAAATTATTAGATTTAAAGATAGCTGATGAAGGTGAGCTGTTACATAAGGTAACTATTTGTAAATAATATATTACAAAAAGTTGTATTGATGTTAATATGTATTTACAGTTAGAGATAGAAATCTTGTATTTATATGTTGTAATTTTAATATAAATCAATATTTTCCATACATGTTTTTATTAAACGCCGGAGTAATTGTTGACCGCAGAGAATATATGATGGCGAATTTGGTTAGGGATTTCAGAACTGACCAAGGGAAGTCCTCTTGCTCTTAATGTGTTCATCATCGTCCTCAAAGATCTAATCCATCACATAATTCACCCGTTTCCTTTCTTAACTAAAACCATCATTGTCTGTTTTTAAAAAACGTGTGTCTTAAAGTGAGTTAGGTATTATATATCTAAGTGTATCTTATAGTGAGTGTATCTGGCACTGATGACCAAGATGTTTTGTGCCAATAAATAAAACAAAAACCAATCACCCGTTTCCAAAGGATATTACCCTTATTAAAAAAAATTTCGTACTGGCAATAGTACGTTGTTAAAATCAGAGTTTAAGACCTATCAACTGGAATGGTCCATAAGTTGTCACATAACCAGTATGGTGGGGTCACCACATGTTAAATTAAAATCAAAACAATTTTTATTACAATCCCACATCCCATCTAAATGTACATAAATGGGATTGAACACAATAAATGTAATTGTTTTTTTTTTGTTTTTTTTGATAAAAAAAAGTATATCTAACAAAAGGTTGAACTGTGCTAAATATTAAACATCTTGATTGAAACATTGACGTACTGAGATCGCTGAAGTTGTTTTGATAAAACGGTAAAAATGTGTAAAATCTATTGTATGAAGTAGCACCTCCGGTGAATGAATTTTTGTGTAGAAACAAGAGCTACACAAGCTTATTTAGAAAATTCAATTTTTGTTTCGCATTTTTCGTTTAAGTGCTAGATTTATCATACGCACAAACATATCTTTTTGCAGGACTTAAGGCCCTTAAGACCCTTAAGTCTTTTGTTTAGTAAGACTTAAGGGGCTCTAAAATGTTAATAACAACATTAATATCAGAATTTAATTATTATTAGAATTATTTGTTTCAGTAAGTAACGATATTTTGATCAAATTAAGCTATTTAGGATTATATTGCTAAGCAGAACTACAGGGTGGTCCAACCAATCCAGGGAGTCACACCTTAACGTCAAGTTTTTTGCACAACTTAATTAAACAAATTCTACCATGGAGAGGTACAAAATTGAACAGCGCGTTAAGATTGCTAAAGACGTTTACGAAAATGGTCGCTCAAATCAAAAAGCATTTCGTGATATTTTTGTCGGGATGATCGAAAACGTGGTCCACAATCGATAAAATCGTGCTCAAATTTCAGCAAACTGGGTCTGTAGGAAATGTGAAAACACCTATACAACCTCGCCAGTTAAGCCAAGCAGTTATTGTTAGCAGAAAATCTTACTATCGCGGAATGTTAAAGAGTTCTTGTTTACAGAAGTTAAAGATATGTTGATCCAAAAGGATGGTGCCACAGTAAGCGAAACAATGGCTATTTTACGCGAGAAATTCAATGTTATCTCACGTCGTGTTATCAAAATTCTTTCTTTAGGACTATTTAAAAGTGTACGTCAATAAATAAAATCAAGAACAATAAAATAGCTAAAGTATGTGATAATTCGGCACTTTAACGACATCAAACCTCAATTATGTTACAGTCTTTGAAAATATTGACCACCGGAAAGAGGTGATAGCCACGAAAGCCGTGGCGAGCATTTGACCGATATTTTTGTTCACGCATAACTTCCATACGTCTTTTTATCATAATAAAATATAGTAAGATAATTCTATGAATTTTTTTTTTTTACAATTAACATCGTGCGTTTTGGTTGAACCACCCTTTACTAAAATTAAGCCGTAAAATATACTTGTTATACCGCTGAAACATTGAATAATTTGAAGAAAAAGTCCTTAGATAGGTCGTCCAGTTTAGGAGTCAGGAAGATGGAGAATAAGGAAGAATAAAGAAGTATATGTTAAATAACTGGGTCATAGCCACAGGGTGGATGAAATAAGATCTGGCAAAATTCTATGCATGTACGATTTAGATGGAATGCCAATGTAAGAAGTGAAAGGTGAAAATAAGTTTGACCATGATAGAAGATAGAGAAAAATGGTAAAGGCTGGAAGGACCTTATTTTAATTATGCCTTTATTAGTTGAGGTCATGATATTTCATAATGTAAGGCGCGCTTGAAATATGCTTTTGATAAAATATGACTAAAGCCCCTGATATAATCTTCATGAGTGTTTTCTTGGAAAAAGCTTTACGCCAAATTTATTTTACATTCATCATAAAAATGGAATCCTATCGTTTTTTTCACAATTTCGAATTTCTGTAGTACACCCTTTTATCCAATTTTCTCAATTAAGAAATGAAATAATCAATACCTAATAAGAGGAGAGGTCGATGATATTCATATGTTTCGATGTCATGAATGAGAATGAAATGCTTAAAAATTCTAAGAAAAATATTAATAAATGCTATGGATAGAAAAATTGGATCTATGAAATTAATTAATGAGTAAATTGACCCTACATATCAAGTTCAGAAAGAATTAGAAAAATTGAATTGTTTAATGGAATAGGATTAAAAAACAAATGCCTTGTTTCTTTGTTATGTATAAACTAATATATTTCTGATTCCATAATATAACAGAAAGATACATATTCACAACATTTTTATTCTGCACTAATGGAAATCTTCTTAAAACGTAGTATATTACGATGAAACATATTAGCAATGTATGCTTCGTACACATTTTATCATCACGCGTCAATAACACCAAAAGATGATACATTTGCCTAAGTTAACTGTTTTATAAATAGCGCGATAGAGAAAATTTATGGCAAGGTTAGCCAGGAAATATTGCATTTTCAACTCTCCCGCAGTAATAATTCTCTAGCAATCGAAACGGCTCGTTTAAACCTCCTCGTACTTTTATAAATTTATTTTTATATTGATGACTGAATCTATAAATAAATAAATATCTATCCACAGGTCTTGAGGTTCTGTCAAACTAAATTAATCAAACTGAAGTGGACGTTGACTGAATTTCAACATCCTTAAATAACTTAGATTGAGATGTTGATTTCCAAAAGGTACTAAAGGACATTTTTTACGAAATTGATTTTCTGTTATATTTGTATTCTCATCATTTAGTTTTATCTAAATATTCTATTTGTATTAATAAATAATAAATAATAAATTCAAAAGTCCTTAAAAAACGTGATTTAGAAATGCGGTCATTTTCTAAAAGTACTAATTACGCATTTATTATCGTTCCAAATCATTCTAAAAAAAATCATTTCTTAACTTTAATATGATGTTATTATTATAGTAAAAAAATAATTCTAAATTTTAAGGCAAAGAGACCCAAATTAGCTAGTTTAATAATATAGTAATGAGAGATTTTCGCGCTTCCTGTAAAATTTCCTAGAATAGATTCCATCCTGGAATGGATTCCATCTTTGGATAGGTTCCTAGAACCTTTTGGAAATCAACGTCTCAATTATCAACAGTCAAGAACTAATAAAAAAAAATAATAATAATACATATATATATATATATATATATATATATATTATATATATATATATATATATATTTATATTTAATTTGGTTGGCGCGACAGGCCTTGAAGGCTATACCACGGGTTTATAGTTTCCACACCGCGATACTTGATGGCATTTTATTGGGTAGGGTCATCACTCCCTAGCCTATTTTTGTGAGTAGCCATCAATTGGCTGACGGGTCCCACATACCCGGGGGAGATTGTGAGTGAATCTCCATTTATTTGTATGCTTGAAAATATCCTCCTGGGACTGGGATTTGAACTCACAATTTTAGCTTAGCAGGCTAGAAAAAGGCTAGAATATCTAGTGTAAAAACTGATTATATTTCTAGTAACATGATGCTGTTATCTCGTCTTTACATAATATTTCGCATCCGATAATACAGGTATATATTGATTTTCAATTAGATATATGTTTCAATATTTTGTGAAAACACGAAGATAAAGGAAAGGGGGGAGATATACTCAATTTTGAAGTCGTGTACATATACATCATATATATATTTTTTCTGATTGTGGATGTAATTAGTTGACCGTTGAGAATTACTGGAAGGAATAGTCCGGGTGGCGGTCATTAAATGAAACAACTAAATAGTTTCAACTATGTTATTGTTTGCCAACGTTTCGACCCCCTTTGTGGGTCATCATCAGGGCTAAAAAGATACAAAAGAATATAATTTCAATGACATTACATACAATATTATATAACCTATTTAGCTAGAGAACGTCGGTATTGAAAAAATAACAGAAGAACTGTATATGTAAAAAAACTTAATTAAAATACAATGACCATATTACAATAATGAAAGTGTTATACAGAAAAAATAAAAATGTTCACTAAACAAAATTTACACAGGTATCAATAATTTACATGAAATATGAAATATAAAAATATGAAGTAGAGTGGAGATACGTACCGCATGGTGGGAGAATGGAAACTAGGTACTGTTTGGTAGATGGGGGGTAGGTAGGATGGAAAATACGTAGGAAAAGGTGGAATGGAAAATACGTACTGATTTATGGACAGGGTCTGACAACAATGACTAAAATTCTTAATACTACCATACAAAGAATCAATGAAATTTAACTTATGATTATAATAATGATACAGGATAAAAAATTATGATTTAATTCTTGAAATATCACCTATATAATAGTAAGAGCAGTGATGGAAGATGTATATGGAGAAAAACTGACTGTACCTCCCAACTTAATCGTCCCTAATTCTGTTTTAGGTATCCAAAGATAACAGGGTGGAAAAAATAATAATGGAACATTGTAAAATCCATTAATTGACAAATCTTACAGGTTGATAAAAAAATTAAACAATAAAATTTAATTTATTATTATTATTATTATTATTATATTATTGGCAAACAATAAAATAGTTGAAACTATTTAGTTGTTTCATTTAATGACCGCCACCCGGACTAATTCCTTCCAGCAATATATTTTTTCTTTCTAAATAAACCATCTTTATTTAGTGATGTTACAATGTGCCCCAAAAAGGATAATGGCAATGACAATTCAATAATAATTTTTTTATTTATTCTCGGAGTTCTGCGCATGCGCATGAGTATAACAGTCATCATTCAAATCGTCTCTTGGATTTCTTGCTTTTTCAGTTGGAATTCACTTCAGTGCAATCTTGAAAACATCACCAGAGTTCAGGATAACAACAGCAGTAAATATTGGAGCAAAAAACCGTAAGTTTTGTAACAATTTACAGTGTAAAGTGAACGCTGGGTAACCTCTTCACATCAGCTGATTGCCAGTAGCTCGGCTAGGCCGGGATTGCTTTTTTTTCTTTTGTTATTGTTTTATTTCCCACATCTAGTCATTATATCATTATCTTCTTCACATGAAATGCGATATTTTCACCAAGTGATGTCCTCCAAAGCATCAACTAAAAGATCTAGATCTAATGGTTCAATCACGTCTCCCATAAAACAAAAACCCCGCCGTGATACTAATAAAAAATTAAATCAGCAAGCAGCCCCCTCAGGTACTAATTCCGAATCTGAACCACAACCTGGCACATCGTCACAAGGGATGACTGACGAATCTCCGTTTTTCACCCCAAATCCTTTTCAAATCCTACATAATGAAAAAGAAAACATGGAATCTGCTCCTACACCCAGTGAACCACGACCTCCACCGATATTTGTCAAAAATATTAAAAATTTTCAGTTGTTGTGTGCTCAATTGAATAAAATTACCGACTCCACCAGCTACTACTGTATGAGTAGAATCAATGACACCAAAATATCACCGACCACCGCCGAGACGTATAGAAAAATAGTGAAATATCTAACTGATACTAAAGCGAATGTCCATACATATCAGCTACGCCAAGAGAGATCTCTTAGAGTTGTAATCAGAAATCTACATTCTTCTACACCAGTTGAAGTTATCAAAGAAGAACTTATGGAGATGGGTTACTAAGTGCGCCAAGTCATTAATGTCATAAAAGATTGAGTTCAACTTCCTCTATTCTTCGTTGACTTAGAACCATTGCCAGGGGTAGAAAAAATTTATGATCTAAAAAGATTGTACTATACAAGTGTAAAAGTCGAAAAACCTTACACCAAGAGAGAAATTGTTCAGTGTCACAATTGTCAGGCGTATGGTCATACCAAAAGTTACTGCTATCACATACCACGCTGCGTCAAATGCGGTGAACAGCACAAGTCTGTGGAATGTACAAAACCAAAGTCAACACCCGCTGTATGTGCTCATTGCCTCAAGGACCACCCGGCCAACTACAAAGGATGCCAAATCTACAAGGAACTAAGGACCAGATATCAAAAACCCCTAGTACTGGATGAAACAGCAAGACAGGCAAGAACTAGAAGAGAACCCTCAAAATTAATCGATGCCAATGTATCATTTGCCCACTTACTTGGAGGTGGGAACCAATGTACTGAAGCCGAGGCCCTGCCGGAACTACAAAATGTACCTCAATATCCTCAATCCATTCCACAAATACCTCTTCCCCAAAACGTAATCAGTCCTAAAAATCCTCATCCACAACAAATCTCACATATCCCCCCTCCTTCAAACGCCACAGACCTTACGAGTTAGATGACGTCCTTCATTTCCGAAATCAAATCCCTTGTCATGCCTCTAATCACAATCCTTACGAATCTTGTATCAAATCTCATTCCTAAATTAAAAATTCCATAAATGACCTCACCTAATTCCTTATCTATTCTCCTATGGAATGCGAATGGTGTTAGAACTCACAGTGACGAACTTACAGCCTTACCGCAAGACAAAAACATTGATGTTGCACTCATTACTGAAACTAGACTAACCAATAAACAGTACTTCAAAATACCTGAATAAACGACATACCGGACAGACCATCCAGACGGCAAAGCCCATGCCGGTACTGCAGTCATTGTCCACCGATCCCTCTTCCATCACTTACACCCACTTCCCGCCCACGATTACCTACAAGCAACTTCCATTGTTATCAAACCTTTTCCTTTCCGCTTATCATCGCATCAGCATACTGCCCTCCTAAACATCCAATTTCCTCTGCCCAATTTGGATCCTTCCTCAACACCTTGGGTAATCACTTCATTTTGGGTGCAGACTTAAACGCTAAGAATCAACAGTGGGGTTCTAGAACCACCAATTCTCGTGGACGGACGTTGCAGTCTGCACTCAACTCCCCACGCTTTCATCTCCTACCTCCCGATTCTCCTACCTACTGGCCAACAGATCCTAACCGTAATCCTGACATCCTCGACTTCTTCATCCACAGCGGATTAGGCTCTCTGAATTTTTCCATAGCTCGCCTTGATGAACTATCCTCTGATCATAGTCCATTGATCCTAAATGTATCCATAACACCTATTCCTAAACCTATCCCACCGTCATTCATTAGAGGCCCTGTCAACTGGAACCTCTTCCGCGAAATCCTCACTAATGACATTGACCTCAGAGTGATTCTCAAAACCCCAAATGACCTTGACGACGCCGTATATTCCTTTACAACCTCGATTCAACAAGCCGCCTGGACTGCCTCCGTTCCCAAGCACTCCCAAATACATCCTTACAAAAACCATTTACCACAACACCTCCTAGACCTAATCCACACCAAACGCCGAGCCAGAACATTATGGCAACGCACCCGTCACCCAGCAGATCGCCACTCCTATAACTTTTATTGTAGACAATTAAAGCGGGAGTTGACGATCTTCCGTTCCCAATCCTACAATTCCTACCTCTCCTCTCTCTCGACTCGTGACAATTCCTTGTGGAATGTCACGAAGAGAATTCTAAAATCCCCCCTGATATCCCATCCTCTCCGGCGTAGTGATAATTCCTGGGCTGCTTCTGACAAAGATAGGGCCCAGGAATTTGCACTACACCTTTCCAAGGTATTCACTCCTCATTCTGATCTCAACCCAACCCATACCGCAATAGTTGAAGAGTTCCTTACGTCACCGATACCAATTTTCTTACCACCTAAAGCAATCAATCCCTCTGAGGTCAAATATCTTCTTCAAAAGCTTCCTCTCCGTAAATCCCCTGGATACGATCTCCTTACTCCTCAAATCCTTAGACAACTTCCACCTAAAGCCATTACATTCCTTATATATATATATATATATATAACTGTATCCTACGCACTACCTATTTCCCTCTGTTGTGGAAACACTCGACTATCATCCTTTTCCTAAAACCAGGCAAACCATCCAACTGTACGTCATCCTACAGACCTATTAGCCTTCTTCCGATCCTCTCCAAAATCTTCGAAAAACTCCCATTTAAACGAATCCTAGCCAAATTTCACAATTTTCCTTCACACCAAATTGGATTCCGTCCTTAACATTCCACGGTTCAGCAAGGACTCCGAGTTGTAGACCACATTTCCTCGCCCTTGAGTGCAAGGAGTATTGTTCGGGAACCTTTCTGGACATAGCTCAAGCTTTTGACCGGGTGTGGCACCCGGGACTGCTCTTTAAGCTCAAAACCCATTTACCTCAATCCTTATACCTAATCCTCCGATCCTATTTATCCAACCGCTCCTTCCGAGTTCGCTGTGGTTCCGAATTTTCCGAACAATATACTGTTAAGGCCGGTGTTCCTCAAGGCAGCGTCTTAGGACCCGTCCTCTACATCCTCTTCACCGCCGATATCCCTACCGATCCCAATACCTTTCTGGCAACATTTGCTGATGACACAGCCATTTTATCATCCAATTCCGATCCTGAAGCAGCATCGCTAAATCTCCAAAAGCACCTTTCCCTTGTCGAAGACTGGTGCAATGCTTGGCGCATTAAGGTGAACGAAAGCAAATGCACTCATGTCACATTCACCCTTCGACGCAAATCCTGTCCAACGGTTAATCTCAATTCCCTACCGCTTCCTTCCTTGGACACAGTCCGGTATCTCGGCTTTTTACTAGACAAAAGACTGACGTGGAACCCACATACAAGACTAAAAAAAAAGAACTCAACCAAAGATTCGGCCAGTTATACAGACTACTAAACAGAAAATCTCATCTTACAGTTGACAACAAATTACTAATATACAAGACAGTACTGAAACCTATATGGACCTACGGACTTGAACTGTGGGGAACAGCTAAACATTCTAACATCAAACGCATCCAATCCTTCCAATCCAAAGTCCTCCGAACAATAGTTAATGCTCCTTATTACGTTACCAACTGTACCCTACACCATGACCTTAATATTCCGTTTCTTTTAGACCTGGTACCATCCAAATTTTCCAAATTTCATCAGAACCTTAGTCATCATCCTAACCCTCTAGCGCAATCCCTATCCAGCACCACCCATCCCTACAATCCTCCTCGAAGATTGAAACGGCAGTGGCCACGAGACCTATTGTAAACATTTAAACTGGAGTTCTGACAATGGTCAGATCCTCCACTCATGTACGGTATGTTTGTGGCTACAGCGCCCTAACTCAGCCTCCACTGGCTCAGACCAGTGATGCGGCTGAGATAGAGGCGCTGGGATCTCTTGGATTCCGCTTTTTCCTCCACAAGTGGAGGGAAAAGCGCTTCCTGGGGTCCCTTTAGCAATTGTATATGTAGTTATGATTGTGTGTAAGTGTTTTATTTATTTGCCAACTTTTTATTTATCTCAATAATAGGTTTTTGTTTCGATTTGTTTTGTTTTTTATTTATTATTATTATTTTATTGTATATATATGAATTTATTTATGTTCTATTTTATGTAATTTGACCATTATTATTATTTTCTGTATATTAGTATGAATGTTGTCTCTTATCAATATTATTATTGTTCATTTTGTAACAAATTGTAATATATCTCAATAAAAAGAAAAAAAAAAAAATTATTCTGAGACAAGTCCCTTTAGAATAATACAATATACAATAATGAGAGAATTACTGTCTTAGAGTAAGATTAAAAAAAGAAAGAAATATACAGTGAATCATAAGTAAAAAGAAACAATAAGAGAAATGACAAAAAAAAAAAAAAATTATAAACCAGTATAACTTCAAAAGATCTCTGTAAAAACACTGTAAAATCACTGTAAAAACATTTGTGATACAATATAAGTGATGATTAAATAATATAATAAATAAATAATTATCATGTTTCAATACATAACCTAGACTAAAAAATAAAATAAAATTCTTAATTAGTTAAAAAATTAAGAAACGCTTTATAACTTTTCCATTTACACATTTTCACTGAACTGGTTCAGTCGGGATTGTTTGGAAATTGAATGGAAAGGAGGTAATGGAATAGACGAGATTTAAAAGTCGGAAGGGTAGTAGAATTACGGATATCAGAAGGAATAGAGGTCCATATGGAAGAGGATCGGATTATGAAAGATCTGTTGAAAGCTGCGGTTCGATGGGGTGCAATATACAAATCAGAAGGCCGCATACGGGTGGTACGGGAATGGATTGAGGATTTGAATAATAAGAGATGAGAGATGTATGATGGACGGCGGGATCGGATAACTTGATAGAGGAAAGAAGCCAGGAAGTATTTTCGATGGTAGGAAGGATAAAGCCACTTCCACATAAAGGAACTCTTTGGAGAATCGAGTTACAGAGATGTCCCTGGAGATTCCAAAGATGAATCAAATGAACGAATTAAAAAACCGTAATTTACGACTCCCTTTACAAAATATTCACAGCATTAATAAGAAAATGATAGATTAAAAAAGTAAACACTGAATTAATATCCGGCGGTGGTAGGATAACGATTCATTCTGTCGTTTCCTCCAAGCTGAATACCCTTAAATTTAAGGCCAAAGCATTTCCTTCCTCAGGAAAAATACCGTATTCCTTTTTATTCTTGTTATGTACTCATATATAGACTTTTTTAGAATAGTTGTGTTATATGTATTTATTTTTCCGTAAATATTAATAATCTGGCCATTGCTAAAACTCTATAAAATAAAATAAAATATGTACTTTTAATAAATCTGCGGGTCCACTGGCATTTCCACTGGAGTTGTCATGACAGGGAATTACCATGCAATTATAAATGCAATCAAAATTTAAACTATATGAAGATTTTTTTGTTTATTCTTTTAATATCACTTAATTATTAGAACAATGGATACCAAGAGCAATTTTTCTTGAACCCCTTAATCCAATCAGTTGCGAAACAACAAATTTGGCGGTCAAAAGAGAGTATAAGTACCAATTATTTACCGGAAGAATCTACAACTTCAGAACCACGTTCTAAAAATTTACAGCAAACTTCGAAACAATGTATTTAGTAAGTTACGAAAATTTAGAAATACGAATTAAGTAAATATTTATTATGAGTTACCGCTGAAAATTTAATCTGGCTGTGCAAAGTTAGAGTGATTATATTGAATATTGTTCATTAGAGTAATACAATTTTTACAGTTTGCTGACCAATGGTCTGCACGTGTTCGTAACTACTGTATTAGAATATTGGCCATTTTTTGTTTTATCGCATACTCTTCAACTGAATTATACAGTCTTTCTAAGAACAAATAATACCACGAATGTACCTTTAATAATTCAATTGGAGGTGGAACTAGGCCGAGATGGAATATGAGTGACTTCTAAAATAGTAAAAAACTATATAAGCGAAACGTTTAAAATGGTTTTAGTCTACTGCCTTATTTAAATTAGTATTCATTTATCAGTTCTTATGTTTTTGATATTCACTAAACGGAGGCGACTTATCTCAATAATATTATAAAAAGATAAACCACCAATGTTTTCTATTTAATATTTATATATTCTGTTGTTTTTTTTTTGGGGGGGGGGGGGAGAACACTTTTGAGAAACTGTACTCAAACAAACAGGATGAGGGTTGAGAGGGTGACACTGCTGATAAGTTGGGACAGTGGGAAGACCGGACAAATCTAAAGCTCTGCCTCTCTTGAGCAAATGTTTTCTTAAGAACTGTTCCAACTACCACTCTCGCTGATTTCGTTGTAGAGCCAAGTAAGAAATAAAGCACCGCTTTTGTTGTTCACTTTATCGAATTTTTTTTCCTTCTTTATTGCCACCTCAGGGACCTTCATAACCCTATTATATTTATTTTCACATCCTCGTTAAATGCACTAATGTATATCGTTAATTAGAAAGAATTTTGACTGAAAGTAATCAAATATGGCAAAACGAAGAAGTTAAGCTGTCATGAAAACTTTTTTGTTTATTCATTTTACGTAACATTATGCTGCGGTATCTAACGGAGGATGCTACAGTGGGTGTTCTAAAGCTTTTCGTTAGGTTAGGGTACTTTAACGAGTAGCTTATATCGCATATTTTTTTTTCTTATCCTCCAAATTTATTTACAAAATAAATACACAAACATTCTATGTATATATAACAATGGAGTACCCCTGAGTCATGATTGTCATACAATCGAAAGTGAAATGACTACATCGCATAGGTTTGGGACCACCTTTTTATATTCCCTCCAAATAACGGTAAAACCAACGATATGTTAATCCCATTAAAAATTCTAGGGTCATCTGGTAGATTTGAACACGCGACCTCGGACAGAGAAGGCTGCTATACTAACCACTACATCACAGGTGATCCCTAATGGCGTGAAAGGTGTTCTGGAGCTAACAATACTGACAGATATATCCGTTAAATCATTTTTCATATGCCGCATGCTTAATTAAACTAATTTAAAACAAAAATTAGGGAATATTGATGTGAAAAATCTTAAAAAGTCACAATTGAAAAGGAGAGTGTTATATTGACTCAGAAAAAGTTGAAATTGAAGTGAGAAAGGTTATGTTTGAAATAAAAAAAAGTGATAATTGACTTAGAGAAGGTTACAGCCTGAAAAGGTCATACATTTTATAGATTAATATAATTTTCTCTTAAAAAGCTTCTACGGCTTAGATCGAACTCGTTATATTAACTTTTTTTTTTTTTTTTTCTTATCCTCCAACTTTATTTACAAAATAAATACAAAAAACATTGTATGTATATACAGCAGCAATGGTATATACAGTCCATGGCTCAGGCCTCGTATTGCCCGTTGGCATTCTAAGGTTCCATTCGCACTAGGCGCGGTATGCGCTTGAGGAGTGGGGTGGCTTTGTGCCTTTGTTGAAGTATAATGGGGAGGAACCATTTTGCTGGTGGTTAAATGTATGCGGGTCAGACTGCAGAGTCCAGACCCCTTCCCAGGGCGACCACGTCGACCAGGGGGAGAGAGCCTTGCCACCTTCCAGGCGCAGGTGGTGGAACTACGTCCCTGAAGAGAGGGTTCGCACAAGCCTTTAACCCGTCAAAGAACTTGACGTGCCTCCTGCTGATGAACTCTGGCACCGAGGGAAGATGGAGTTCCTCGTGGATAGTGGCATTTCTCGCCCGCTGGAGTGTGGTTCCTCTGACTATCCTCCTTAGGACGGAGTTCTGATAACTCTGCAGCCTTTTGAGCGTGGTCTGATAGAGGTGGCGGAGCAGGGGCGCACCATGGAGTAGAGTCGGTCTGATAACGGCCTTGTAGATTTGCAACTTGAGTCGCAGTGAGAGCTGCGGCGAGATGAGTAGGTGGTAGAGTCTATGGGACGTTATATTAACTACTAATTAAACAATCTTATATATCAGGTCAGTCTTATCTCAATGAGGCTGACAGTGCTAAATAAAAATTAATAAATCTCTTCCCTATAGCGATTAGTATTACTTACAACGATGACTTATTCTACAGCATTATAAGCTAGACTAGCTGTGACACGCAGCTTTGCTCGCGAATATTGCATTTCATATTAATTTATGTGCGTTTATGGTAAGATTGGCTATAATAAATATCAACTATCAGCTACTCTTTGTTATCATTTATAGCCGTTGTCCGTCCTTCAAAGTAAGCGGCCACGTTTCACATCTGTAAAGGACCGTCGAAAGAATATAGTTTTATAAATTCTAATCTTTAAATGTTTAGACAGAAGCCGCGAGCAAAGTAATTTTGCAACTGAATAATAACACGTATATCCCGCCTTTGACCGGGACTTTATTTCCTCCTGGATTTAATTTTTCTCGTCATCATTGATCCTAAATGCTTAGATTTCTCTACGTGTTCAAAAGTATACCCTGATATATCAATATCACTATGATCGCCACCGTCTCTGCTACAAATCATATATTTTGTCTTTTCGGTATTTATTTCGAGTCCTATTTCCTTACCGGTTTTTATTAACACACTTGTATTTAGTTGTATAGTTTCCGTGTCTTCTCCTAGCAGTACCATATCATCGGCGTTTCCCAGAACCGGAATTTTATCACCCAAATTTAAACCTTCTTAGTACATGTCACCTTTTCTTTGATATATTCTAAAGCGACTTCGTCTGCTTCTGTTATTATGATTGCTATTAAGAAGTTTTTAAAAGAATGTATTTTAAAGTACTTCTGCGTAAATAACATTTTTAGTTTTATTTTCTTATTTATTATATACTGATTTTCTCCGAAACCCGATCTTGACGTAAATCTATTCCTACGTGTTTAAATGTTCACCTCAGTGATTAATTTTTACGAAAAAATATAAATTAACTTTTTTTTTTTTTTTTTTTTTTTTTTTTTTTTTTTTTTTTTTTCTTATCCTCTGGTTTTATTTTCGAACAAAATACAAATAAAAATATAATATGTATAGCTGTCAGATTTGTCCTTCTGTTACCCGGAGGTATTCTAAAGAGGATTGCTATATGCGCTGGATGCACTAGTAATCTTTCAAGGGCTTCTTCTAAGCCTTTATTTATCCATTGCAAAATGGGAGGGACCATTCTTCAGGGTTTTGGCAATAAATTGAGTTCAGACATAGTCCGAACTCCTTCCCTCGGCGACAACGTCAACGAGAGGTAGTGATCCTTGCCACCTCCCAGGCTTGGGTGGTGGGGTGATATCAGAAAATAATGGATTAGCACAGGCCTTCAGCCCATCAAAAAATTTAATGTGCCTCCGGCTGATATATTCAGGCACTGTTGGCAATACTAATTCCTGATGAAGGATATGGTTTCTGGCCCTTTGTAAGTTGGTACCTCTGACAATCCGCCGAAGGATGGAGTTCTGGAACGTCTGTAATTGTTTGAGAGTGGACTTAAACAGATGCCACATCAAGGGCGCACCATAGAGCATAGTCGGACGTATTATAGCCTTGTAGATCTGTAGTTTCAGCCTCAGTGAGAGCTGAGGTGACGTGAGTAGATGATTAAGTCTATAGCTCTTTCTCCTGGCCAGTTTGAGTCGTTCCCGGACGTGACTAGATAAGGTGAGGTGCCTATCTAGAGTGACGCCCAGGTAGAGGATTGAATTAGAGACTGGCAGTGTTTCTCCGTTCACTTTAAAATCAGTGGGCAAAGCGCTCTTCCCCTTCTGGAACGACATGACAATAGCATCTGTCTTCTTCGGGTTCACCCTAATGCCAATCTCCTTCAGCTCATCTACAATAGTGGTCGATGCTCCTTGTGCCAGGGTGAGAGCCCTTTTCGGTCTCATACTAGAAGCATAGATGCCAATGTCATCGACGTAGGCTGCTACCAGTGCCATCGGGTGCTTCATTGAGATCACTTTTGCTGTAAAGATCACAAACAATAGTGGTCCCAATACAGAACCTTGAGGAACCCCACAAATGGTGTCCTTTGAAGTTGAAAATTTATCGCCTACCCTTACGACGAAGGATCTCCCGCTTAAGTAGCTTCTGATCAATCGGCATAATGAAGCTGGAAAACGATAGTCTTCCAACTGGCGAAGCAGTAAGTCGTGGGATACACAATCAAACGCCTGTGTGCAGTCCAGCGAGATGAACGCCGTGGCTTCATTGTTCTTCGTCATACGCTCTATGGTGTGCCTTTGAAGTTTCACTAAATGATGATCGCAGGCTACGCCTCGTGAGAACCCGGTCTGTTCTGGTGGAATGATGGACTCCTCACTGCAGTGCTCTAGCAGATGGTGATGGATCAGCCTCTCGAACACCTTGCTCATATGCGAAAGGAGACTGATAGGCCGATAATGCTCTGGTGAGTCTCCATTCTTCCCAGGCTTAAGTAGCGGCACTATGATCGCTTGCTTCCAGTCATCGGGGAAGTATGAGATCCGCATACAGGAGTTAAAAATGTTTAATAAGAAGGCTTTACCCCTCCGAGGTAGCATCTTCAATAGTACATACGGAATATCATCCAGTCCCGAAGCCTTGTTACCCTTGGTGCGTCGTAGTACCGACTCAAGCTGTCCGAAGGTGGAGAATATCCTCTTTTCATTAGGGGACGTTGGTCTTCCCGCAGGAAGTGTGAGAGCATTTAACAGCCGATCATCTTCCCTCGCCTTATAAGAATCGGCCAAGATTTCAGCCTGTTCCTTAGGGGATAATAGGGTGCCACCTGATGTAAGGTGTACACTCTTTCTCTTAGTGACGTGTGACCTCACAAGTCTCCAGAACTGACGATGATCATCATGAGTCCTACGGAGTTGCTCGTGCCATAGGAAAGTCTTCCATTCACGCATGAGGCTGGCTATCTGCCGGGTCATCGCATTGATGGCCGGTTTCAAGCCGTAGTCACAAGTTCGGTGGAAAATATTCCTCAGGTTGTTCCTTTGTGCAATGAGAGCAAGAATGTGGCTCGGTGGTTTCCTGAAGGCGTTTGGCTGAGGACTAAACCTTGGTATGGTAAGATTGGCTGATACATGGACGGTGGTGGTGATATCCGAGATCGCCTTCTGCACCTCTTTAACAGTTCTTAAGTACTGTATCTTTGGTAGGGTATCATCCACACTAGCCCTTTATCCTTTCCAGTCGGCCTTGTGGAAGAGGAACTTGCTCGCGGGTGGTGTTGCTGGAGTTCCCTCAAAGGCATATAGCACAGGCCGGTGGTCCGACGGTCCGTATGGGAGCGCTAGGCACTCAGTAACAGTGTGAAGGTCCCTGGTCAGGAGTAGGTCAAGTGTGGAGGTCCAGTCTGGTCGGGCCGCATGCCTAAAGGTGTGCACTCCGGGGTGGAAGACAGCCATCCTGGTCTTGGTGATATAGGTACCCATCGGATTGTTGCTACCGCACAGCCAGGCAGTGTGCCGGGCGTTGAAGTCCCCTAAGATGACAAACCGACTCTTATCCTGGGCGTGCTGCAGCAATAGCTTCATAGATGTTAATATAGCCTTGGGCCTCCTATAGACACAACAGAAAGTAAAACGTTGTTTTAATCGAACATCTACTGTGACTATATGAGTACCCTCTGTAGAAGCTACTGGGTTGGGTACCAACCTCGATGGGATATCTCCTCGAACCAGAATCACTACGGCCTCGTTAGCCCCGGGTTGACAAGCCTCCCGGTATGCAATATACCCCTGAAAATACAGTGAAGCAGAGGTGGGTAGTATAGTGTCGGTCAGCGCCACCACCGATGGCCGGTGCTGCTGCAGGAGGAGTTCTATTTCAGCCTTCTTCAGTAGTAGGCCTCGAATATTATAGGAAATAACTAAGTGCTCAGTCATAATGCTTAGCGATGATCTTCGTCAGCATCTTCATCATTTCTCGAACAGTTGCCATCATCTCTGCGAATTGGGCGTTGAATAGAGCATTGCTTGGATGTGCTTGTGTATTTAATGTGAATTGCGGTGTTGAGGAGTGAGCGGGTGCTGTCATTGGTTCAGCTTCTTCATGATGCGATGTTGGGGATGTTCTCTGTAGCTGCTGCTGCTGCTGTTGCTGCCCGGCGGGTCCGCCAAGTAGTTCAGTGAAAGCCAAGTTAGGGTTGACTAGCCTACTTGTCTTACTTGAAGGGGCTGCTACATTTATAATTGTCCTCTTTCTCATCTGGAGCAGTTCTTGCCGGCGGGGACACTCTTTGGAGGAGGCATGATGGGCTCCACTACAGTTGGCACATTTGATTGGTGCAAGTCGTGGGCAGCTTCTTTCTTCATGAGTTTGGGCGCACCGGGGGCATTTTACTGTCCTCCCGCAGTATTTCATGGTGTGCCCAAACTCTAAGCAGTTTCGACACTGTGCTGGGCATTTATCTTCTTTAAAGGGGGTTACCCTAAATCTAACCTGGTTCACATGGCGAAGAGCCTGTACATTTTCGATTTTTACCGTAGGCTCAGTGATGAGCAAGATGGCTTCAATCGGGTAGGTCACTTCTCCTTGTCGTTTGGTCAGGCGCTTGGCCATCACGAATCCTGGCAGCCTTTGTTTCACTTCAGTGGCGAACATATTTAAATCACTGTCAACATCGAAGCCGTGAACCACAAACTTCTTTGTCCTCTTGGTGCCGCGAGGTGCATAGGTGTGGAATTGCACCTTATCATCACGACGGAATAGTTTTACCACGGCATAGTGATCGGCATCATTATCCAAGTATAACCTCGTCTCCTTTGCCGAGGTATTTGTAGTAAACTTTGTGATCTTCATTTCCAAGAGAGTCGCTCTGAGAATGGGTTGCGACAGTGGTGGTCTGATTATTACTGGTGGCGGTAACCTCTTCTTGGGCTGATCATTGCCTGACTGAGTGGGAGCAATTGGCGCAAACTGGTTAGAGACAGTGTCGGTGGAGGCCCGGCGACTGTCCTCAGTTTTTGGGAATTTTTCTTTGAAACTTGGACAAATCCCGCTTCATCAGCTCCACTTGACGGGCGCTTCTCGCCTCTAGCCTCTTCCATTATCATGGCCGTCGAAGTCGATGGTTCACCCATATCGTTAGATGGCCGCGTATAGGGGCAAAAACTCTGAAATTATGAAAATATGATTATGTTATATGAAATAACATTATTATTATTATTATGAATAATAATAACATTATTATTATGAAATAAAGATTATGAAAATATGAAAATATTATATAAATTAACGGGAAATTGAATTATTTAAAAATAAAAGGTAAATCATTTGGAATCATCGGGATGCGAGGTTTTTTTTCTCCCAAATTTTCCCCGTTTTTTCCCCGATTTTCATCGGTCCTATTGGTCGCAGCGTGATGTTATATAACCTACAGCCTTCCTCGATGAATGGACTATCCAACACAAAAAGAATTTTTCAATTCAAACCAGTAGTTTCTGAGATCAGCGCGTTCAAACAAACAAACAAACAAACTCTTCAGCTTTATAATATTAGTATAGATAACATTCATACACCATATTATATTCTTCCAGGAGATTGTACCACGAGGCCAAGGGCCTACACGGCCTGTCGCGCCAGATAAAAAAAAAAAAAAAAAAAAAAAAAAAAAAAAAAAAAAAAAAAAAAAAAAAAAAAAAAAATTCAGGCGTAATCTAGGCCCTCAGGAAGAAAATCGGTTATACCGTCTCCAAAATAATAGAGAACTATGCTCCATATATAACGATGCAAGGTTGTTGTTCTATTTTAGAATGGAGCGTCCGAAGTGGTTGGGTCACCTCCACAGAATCAAGTATTATACATATATCGTCCAGAAGCAGTGAGGGATCGAGGTAGGCCACGAGGCAGATGAAGAGACAGCGTCTAAGATGACCTCAGAAACCTTAATGTGTCTTTAAGACTTGCTGTTGACTTGAAGATTGAGTAGGCGAAATACCTTCTAGTTCGTCTATCGTGTCTATAAAGAAGAAGAAAAAAACACAAATGGCATATTACGTGACTTTATTAGGATTCAGGCAATCTTAATATCTTAAAGCATCAACGTTAAAAACGTGGAATCGAAAATTGTCAAGAAAGTAATACTTTTCTCTACTAAATATTTCATATACAGGTAAGTAATTACATCGTTCGTCTTCGGAGACATCTTATTTTCTCGGCCGAAAATGTAGTAAAAAAATTGGTAAACTAATTTATTGATAAAAGTAATTAATTTTGTGTAAAGGAGTGATTAAATTTGGATGAAATAGAAATTGCTGACTAAAACCCGATTCCTGTGAATTCAATTCCTCTCCGTTAAGCCTTTCCTTCCACGAAAAGTAATTACCATCAAACTCTTATTAGAACTGTCTTTGTACAAGATATCTGAAACACACCTCATCGGAGCATTGACTGACATTTTTACCACTTTCATACTATGTATACATCCATACTAGTTTAGTAGGAGTAACTTTAATTATACATTTGTCATCTTTAGTACCGTTGAAAATTTTCTGAAGTGCGACATTTTTCGATATTCCATTTTTTTTCTCTCCAACAATATTCAATAAAACATTAAAATATTAACAACCTAAAAATATACCCACTGATTTTTTTTTCTCGATATTCTATTTACTCATCTCATCTTACAACGTTATACCAAATGCAAAATATATAGTTGTATAAATGCATATACATATATATCTTCAACATCCTTAACATCACTACCAACAATTCAAATTTTTAGTATTTCACTTGTGCTCTTGTCCGTGAAATCATCTAGGGTGTATCCTCTACTCCAAGTTAAAATGTATTTGTTTCTTCTCCTTAGCTCCTTATTCATTGGTTTGTCCAAAGAAATAAAAAACACTTCTGTCCTATACCTACCAGAATATTGGATCACTTGTATCTGGGTGGCTAGCATAACAGCCTCCTATGCCAAAGGTCACGTGTTCAAACCCGCAGGTGGTCCTAGAATTTTTTAATTGGAGTAAAAAATCCTTAGTTATGCCGTTCTTCGAAGGGGACGTTAAAAGGTAGTCCCGAGCCTGTGCGATGTTAGTTACTCCTTAAAGATCCCTATAATAACAAAACCCAGATAGGTAAAATTTAGGAATCCCATTGTAGCATCGTCTGATTAGCCTCAGTAGCATTAAGTGACGTTAAATAAATAAACAAACAAACCTACTAGAATATTTTGATTAACAACTAAATTATTTATCTGATACGAATTTGAGTAAACCACCTTTGTTTGTTTAACGATAATATCGTAAAATAATAAGTAAAGTATTTGTTCCTCGAGCATTAATCGTTCATTGTCCCTAGACATCGATGGCATGCATTTTGGGCTCATCTGGATTTTGATGTTGTTAAACAAATAGCAAACGATGAACAGCAGTAGTTCATCGTTTGCAATTATCATTATATGGGTAATAACTGTTAAATAATGCCGTGGGAAACTGGATAAAACAGTTTTTTAAATGAATACCTTTGCAGAAAGAATCTTATCTTATGCTGTTTCATTTGAAAAAGTTTGATAAATTTTTTTTTTTTTACAGTGGTTGACTATATATATATATATACACATACATTATTCGTGCCTTTCTTTGGTTTAAGAAAATATGAACGATAAAATCAACTGAAAAACATTGTATAAATGATTCAGATATATTCAATTAATTCGATATTCACTCGAATTCGTTTTAAACTATGCACAGCTGTTATTTATTTTTTCCATGCCATTAAAACCTTTTGCTTTTGCTGTATATATTTTTTTTTTAATGATTCGTTTCCACATCGGTGTTTCATGTGTTTGAAGCGTTTAATTTGAAATAATTTAAAAACTTGTTTGTTTTTCCCACGGTTCGATTGCTACAGTAAAAAAAAAAAGAAAAAGTAGAGATTCTATTTGCTTTTGAAAAAAAGAAGAGTAGAAAACGAATTCATCAGGAAGCATTTAAAATTCAATTCTCTCCTTGCCTTTTATCCTTTGTTTCAAGTAACACTTCTTCTTTCCCATTGTATAGCCTAAGTTTTCAATTGAATGAGTTTGTTGATATAGCTTGCAAAATCTACTAGATGAAGATATTATTTACATAGCGATTGTTGGCTTTTCGTCTATTTATCAAAATGCTTAAATCCGGTTAGTATTAGTCCAACACAAGGGTTTTAGATTACAATAGTTGAAACATTTTTTAAAAAAATTAATACAATTTTAATGAAAGTAGAACTCAGAGAGCTAGAACTTATCAAATTATGAAAAATATTAAGTAATTACAATATTCATATAAAATAAAACTAATATTTTATTTATTTATTGATATTTACAACGGTATTGGTTAATACATAGAGTAAATAAGCTGTGAGAAGAAACACATGAAAAAGGGATGGGGAGAAACTGCCCATCGGCAGCACTCCAGTTCTCTAGGATTTATGTTGCTGTTGTATTTCCAACCAAATGAGGCCTCCAAAATGTAACCATTACATGTTTTTGGTAATTTTGTTTATTGTTTAATCAGATACTTATTTTTAACCTGGAATAGATATTAAGTTAAAAAAAGATAATTGATCGATACCTTGCTTCCTTAAGCGGCCCACCGAAAAAATACTTTTTTTTCCTGAAAGAAAACTGTAATTTTTAAGAGATTATTAGCATTAATAACAAATTACTAAAATCTTCAAATACTGCTTTAGTTACTAAATTTTACCGATAGTGTATGTAAACTGTCTTAGGTTCTTAAATAGTCCTTTAAAATAAATGTATTTGATTTAGAATTTGAGGTAGTAATTATAGGTACATTACCACTTTTTATTAAAACGCTCAACGGTTCAGCTGTTATTCCATCACCAGAACTTAAAACAATGTTTCATCTGAAAGTATACTTATCATTTTCTTAATATAACCATTCTATGAATACATATAACTAAAATAAAATAAAAGAATGTTTAATTATAATAAATTAATTTATAAAATATATAAGTTATTAGTGAAATAATAATATATGATTTGAGTAACACTAAATTATTTAAAAAATAACATGAAGTACAGTAAAACAAATCACTTCAATTCAAAGTAAAGTATAATTACATTCTCCAACTCTATATTAGATTTTAATATTAATTTTAAATTACGTATCTACACCTAATTATTTACATATAAAAACTTTCTGTATTATTATGTATAGCGTTAGCAGTTATATCTATGAATAAGATTTTAAGATTTCTTGAATTATAATACATGAATTATATTCGCTATTAAACAAACGACGAAAATGTAATATTTATAAAATTATAGCTAATTGAACGTTGTTTTTTTTTGTGAAATATGTATTAATTCAAAGAGTTTGGTAAGAACCTGAAATGTTTTTTCGTTAATTTTAATCCCCTCCTATTCTTACTTCTCCCCTCACAAGAGTAGCTACCCTTTATTCGCTTTTTTCCCTTTCCCCAAATGACCCCACCAAAATGAGAATTTAATGATTCTATTTCCTACTTCCTGTCAGATATGGCGGTATGATATATATCTAATTACTTCAAATATTTTGAATGGAAATCGGTTAAAGTTAAGCGATTGTCTGTACTTCATTTCCAATTTTTTGTATTATTACAGGTTATTAATGTTAGGTTTTGTAAGGAGTTGCGTAAATTTTTTTTTTTTTTTTTTGGTAATCTCTATCATTATTTTATTTTTTTTGGGAAATGTATTTAATTAAATCCAAATATAATAAAAATCTAGCGCGCCGAACACATGACTTTATGACAAATGTGTCAGAATTGTTTCCTTGGAAACATAGGTATTAGATTCAATAATATAACAACATAAAAGTGCTACGTAAAAGAATTACCTAATTTAAGTCATAATTGTTACTTAACATTAACATTTACAAGTTCCGATTTAAGATTGCTAAAGTTAGGTTTTCAAATGATATATTATAAATCTATTCTTGTGTTCGGGAGGAAAAAAAAAAACTAAAAAACATATATATATATATATATATATATATATATATATATATATATATATATATATATATATATATCGCCAAATGGACAAAAGCGGAATCAAATCGATCATGTTTTAGTACAAAACAGATGGCAAAGTAGCATAATTAACATGAGATCGTATCGTGGTGCAGAATGCGGTTCTGATCATGAATTAGTAATCGCGAACCTTCGACAAAAAAGAGAACACCGAACTATATTCATCCCAAGAATTTCGACGTTGTTAAATTGAACAACCCGAAATTAGAAAACAATTCGCGATAGAAGTAAAAAATAGGTTCGATGCTTTGAAATCTTCAGACGAGGAACACGAAGATGTAAACAAATTATGGGAAGGGATCAGGGATAATATTAAAGAGGTCGGTGACTTATTTCTTGGGAAAATCGAAAATAAAAAGAACAAACCTTGGTTCGACAGAGATTGTCAAAATATGTGTGAAAAAAGAAAAACTGCAAAACTGAATTCCTTAAATAATCCAAGCGATAATAATGTGGCTTACTTTCGGTTAGTAAAAAACGAAACTTCAAAATTTTTAAAAAATGAGAAAAGAGAGTATCTTAAAGGCAAAATAATAGAAATAGAAAAACACAGAAGCGAAAATAACGTAAGAGAGATGTACAAAGGTATAAACCAATTGCGTAAAAGATTTGAACCTCTATTGAATGGGGTTAAAGATGCGAATAACAACATAATTGCGGATCCAACTGAGATATTAAATAATTTAAACAACACTTTGACGGCATTCTAAATACGGAAATAATAATCAATCTCCTCCCTCTGAATACCAGAGCGCTGAACCATGGGTAGACGCACCGAGTAAAGAGGAAGTTGAAATGGCGATAGGAAAATTAAAACGGTATAAGGCTGCAGGAAATGATAATATCACGACTGAATTAATCAAAGCGTGTGGAGAAGCGGGCGTTTTCAAATTACATGTTTTAGTTAAAAAGATCTGGGAAAATAAAAAATACCCGAAGAATGGAAATAATCAATACTTATTCCGATTCACAAAAAAAGGCCGTGAACGGATTGTAACAACTATCGTGGGATCTCTCTTCTCCCAGTATGCTATAAAATATTCTCGTCAATACTAACTAGCAGAATCACGGAATACAATGAGGAAATTATCGGATACTACCAATGTGGTTTTAGGCGGAATTGCTCGACTATTGATGAAATATTTCCCTTAGTCAAATATTTAAGAAAAGTTGGAATACAACGGTGTAATCTATCAACTTTACATCGATTTTAAAAAGGTTTATGATTCCATAGACCGTCAGAAGTTTTTATTACTATCAGTCAATAAAAATCGAACTATTGTCTCAAAAACCGTCTTTAGAGACCCAGAGGTGTCAGAATTAGAGAATTAAAGTAAATTCCAACAAATCACACCAGGTAAACTTTACCCTTTCTCGCAGTACTCCGCTTGTACCAGTTGAACAGATCTACCTAAAAAATTTAACTTGACAAACGTCTAATATAGACTCAAGTGTGCGACTGAAACGACGAGAAATTGCTCGCCGCTTTCAGTGCCTTTAACACTTACTAGATAGACGCTCTAACCTTAAATATCAATAAATAAACTGAAAAAATATATTTGAGAGGATAAAGGAAGGTAATGAGAGTGTCAAGGTAAGTGATATTAATATATGAATAAATATTAAATTGAAAAATTACATGTAGATCACTTTTTTACTTTTTTTTTTTTTTTAACAAGCTCATTTTTGTTTTGAAGTAAAAACATTGTAGTACTTTACACAATTCCTTATTATTTCCAAATAACAATAATATGGTATTGCTGTTCATATAGCTATTGATAGACAATCAAGTTATATGAAAAGGATATTATTTCAAAGAGTAATATCATATCACAACCGCTGATTTGAAAACCCATTATCTCAGCTAGTTGTTAACCAATTTCAATGATTCTTTTTTATTTTGTCAAAAATTTAATTCTCCATCAAATTGCACTATAAGCAAAATTAGTATACAATTATTATTTAGGAGAAACGATTTTTTTTTTAATTTGATATTCGGATTCTACGCATTTTGAAAAGTAAGCTCTCAAATTTTGAGAGGACGGTAATTGTTTTTTGTTTTTTTTTGGTCGATTACAAAAGGTTTTTTATTGAAAATAATAAACCCAAAATCTCATGATTTACAAAAATCTAACACAATAAATAATAATCGTGTGAAGTATAAAGCAGTAAGAAGGAAAATTGTTAGTGAATCTATCTTTCGATGGATTAGTAAAGTCAAGAAAGTGTTCTACAGACGAGGTTGAAGGATCTTGAAATAATTGCGAAATAGATAGAGGAAGGATTAGGTTTGATGAGTTACTGTTTTAGAGGGAGAATTATCTCTAGAGAGGAGTGTCAAAGGCTTTTAGTCCCAGTCACTAAGGCTGCTCTTTCATGTCCTCCTTCAGGTGAAGCTGAGAGTGAAGAATAGATTAGTCTCTTGTGTTTCTCTTCAAGGAGACCATTTTATTATTCTATTCGGATCACTTTCCTCAATTGGGTAGTTCCACCTTTCTTTGAAGAGCAAGTCTAGCACGTGACTTATAAATTCAACCATGAATAAATTCATCTAGCTAATTTATCAAATATATTCAATTATATTTACTTTTTACTCTCAATATTTTAGATAAAAATATATTAACATTAAATATAGAATTATTGCATAGTTATTTATGAATGAATGAATGAACTAATGAAAAGTAAGTTTTTATTCTGAAATATTTTGTCCCCTATGAATAATATACCTGTACCACTACAACCCATGAAGAGTCTTGGGCTCAGTACAGATAGAGATTCGTACAGTTTCTAGGTCCAAAGACCATGCAATGAGGTGATTAGACCTTGATCACGCTCAGTCCGCCAGGTTTTCTCTCCAATCTTATTGAGAACCCACTTTGTCTGGGGGTCTGCACTGATGGGTCTGCACAGGGGGTCTCCATAGCTAGGATTCGAACCCAGGACCCGGAGAACAGTAGACTAGTGCCATACCAACGTTGAACCATACCGGTTTTCGTCCGATAACCGAAGTTAAGAATAATATACAGTGTACAATTTATATTGCTTTATTTGATACATAATTATTAATTCACATATTAATGTATTTGAAGTTGATATAAATAAAAAATACAAATAAAACAGATACAGAACATTGAATTAGTTTCGTTATGTATTATCAAAGTCAGCATTTATCACATATGTGCGGAAGCTTGATTTTTGAAGAGGTGGATTAATAATTGGTGTTAGAAAATGGTTAGGGATGACACTACGCGGAGGGAAATGGGTAGAGTTCTAAAGTATGGTGGCGCGGATGGTAAAGGATTTTTCAAAGGATGCTGTTCTATGAGAGGGTAGGTACAGATCGGTAGGCTAAGATCTTGTATTTAGCGTGTTAACGGTGTAAGGTAAGAGGTATAGGAAGGTTTTCTGGCTCACAAGGGTTGTATGACGATATATGACGCATCTGTATTTAATATTATATATTGTGCGTAAAAGCAAATTAATTTTTAACATATTTCTGCTCTTTTCTCCAAAATTTGGTAACCAAATTATTTCATATTGCATATTTACCCCATTCTTATCAATGGGGTAACAATAAACAATAAAATATAATTCTAGATTTTATTATTATTTTAAGTAATAAGCACGAGATTATTTAAGTTTTTGAATAAAAAAAAATGAAAGTACTCTGGAGGAGTAAATTTTCCAAATTATGCATTGGTCCTGACAGACTATTTTTTATTGACAATTACTATATAAATTTTATATTGATAATTAAAGTTTAATCAAAATATTTATCGCCGTTTTGAGAAAATCGTAAAAAGGTGCAAATTTTTTTTAATAAAATGGATCTCCTTGATCGTTATTTTTAGGTGAAATGAAGTAACATACTATTCCAGGTATGGACTTGTCTTAATTATTAAGTTTCAATATCGCCCGACTTTTAATTAGAATTTTTTAATTAGACAACGGCACACAGACCATTTTGCTAGAATTGGTCATTTAAACTTTGAAACTCCAATTTCTGTTGAAATTTAGAAGTTTAATATTTTCACATTCGCAATATTTACACTTACCATTTATTTCCCATATAAGTAAGTGAAAGGAAAGGTATGGAGACTTTAACATAAAACAGTCCTTAAGATAGAAGATCCCGGAGCTCTCTTACAGAATTCCGCAAGGTTCTTAATGGAATGAAACCCAAGTTAAGATTCCGCCAGCTCCTCAGAGGTGGCAACATAGTGTAAGCTATAGTTTAAGATTAGCCTAAGACTGGAAGTGTCAAGATTGAAGTGATCCCCATCACCAAGAGGAATAGTAAATCAGTGATAGCACAAAAACATAATCTCTAACAGAAATATCCTTAAAATGTATCTAGATACAGTAAAATGAAATTATTCAGATAATATTTTAGCAAAACATGCAACTAAATTGGGATTAAGGAAAAAAAAAAAAAAAAAAGATTTTTTTTTTATTATAATATATATATTCACAGATAACATACACTGCTCTGTAAAAATATGAACACGATCGGTGGATCATGAAATAATTAAAAAGGTATAGAACCTAAGAGTGCATCAAACTAAATTTAGAGGGCATGGTATTAGAAAATAGCTGTAAAATGTTATGGTTCGATTTAATAATAATTATTTGTTATATAAATTATTGACTATATATTATGGCAGTAATTTCGATAACCTAATTGATTGTTTTTTTTTTTTTGTTTTTGATGGGGATTCACGAAAAGAAAATTGATATGAAATGTATTTTTTAAGTATCAACAAATTCATCGATAGAAAATTAATAAAAATCATTAAGTTTACAAGAATAAGCTGTTGGGAGTAGTATAATATTTCAATGACGGACAATTTATCCCTTAGAAACCGCAGAGCTTTGTTCTTCTCATTGTCCTTCATAGGTACGAACAGTATGCAAAACCCTTTGGGAGTCCTGTGGCTTCCTTTATTCAGTGTAGTGTGGAACCATAAGTACCTCAGTTGGATATTATGTTATGTTTTACATCAAGCTTGAAATTTTAATAATCACTTACTAAATTGGGATTGTTATTTATTGGTTCTTAACGATTATAATTAAATTATATGAGTTACTTAAAATGGCTGATTGTTAATTTAATTGTCTTAACGATTTATTTAAACATTATAATAGAGTACATGAAAGCTATATTTATGATTGTAAAGGGTATTAAAATCAGCTGATGGTCATTATACTAATGCTTATGATTTTTTCCTACTTCTACTTTCTTATATATGAGGCATATAGTAAGGCATAGTATTGCTATCTTAACATTTTCGAATTTGAGTTTTCACCAATAATGCACATTAATGTTTGTTTTGCTTTTTACCATTTTGTTAGCAATCATGAAAAACTGATACTTATATTATTTGAACGATTTGTAAACAACTAACGGAGAAGAGAGCAAAAATATTTATTTAGGTTTTTTTTTTGTTCTGTTTTTAACATCAGAATAATAATATAGATCTATAGAGTATAACGTTGAAAATATAAATAATTTAGAAAAATAAAATCTCATGAACAAATTTGTTTTGGTAAGCTGATAAAACTAAGTAATAATTGTGAACAATAAAATAATAGATTATTTTATAAAACATGTTGCTATCGAAACTTGCAGTTCTTTAATATTTCTTCACTAACTTTATTTAAAAGTTCTTGAATTTGATTTTAACAACGGAAGTTAACGTTGTGTGTTGCTTTAACCAGATATTTTACTTTAAATATTCTTAAAAAATCTAAAAAAAAACAAACATACATGTACCTCTACAATCCAAGAGTCTTGGGCTCATTACATTACCGAAATAATCATCAGCCGTCAGGTTTTTGGCCCATTTGGGTATCCACTTTATAGAGGATTGGTGTGCCCTGGGATATAAATAATATTCTGCTACAGCCGGGATTCGAATCTTAGACCTGGAGAACAGTAGACTCTATCCACTATACCACATCGCTCCTATTTCTTAGTTTTCGGATTGTTTCTTAGTAATTACACCTCAAAATAATAATAATAGTGTCAAATAAATCTAAATAAGACGAGGATAACCATAACGTTTCTATATATCGATAGTATTTTAAGAAATTAACAATACAAAAATATATGGATTGACCTCAGGTCCAAATAACAAAAGATTTAGGGAAGTTTGCATCAATCCATCCGTAAGCAAGCAGTCTCAAACTGAACAGTATTTAAAAAAAAAGGAACATCTTTTATCATTTTTAGATTTAAGAATCATATTAGAGTGCTTCCATGGAAGCTTCACTATACGTGTTTCATGCCTTCTTATATTTCATTCAAATTTACTTGATGTATTCCTTGTTACACAGTTGTAAATTCCAATAAATAAATATTAAAAAAAAAGAATCATGAAATAAAAAAAGCGTTCCTAAAACAATAATTATTTTATTTTATTTTGTAGTTTATCACTTAATTAATACGATTTATTTATTTTTATAAATGAAGTGTGTTTATGGGACCTCAGCAATTTGTATCCTTTAAAAATTAATTGGTAAAATGGTAATTCTGATTGAATTATCAGTTCTGAGAATAATTGATATTTTGTAGATAAATGCGCAATGTACATATAAAGTGTGATGATCCATACATTGTTGATTGAATTTTAGTATTTATATATTATCTGATGTTAGGGCTATTTTCCTGTTGCTCTTCAAACATCATTAATTTTGTAAATAAAGATTCCCCCTCAGTGCATTGATAGGGATAAACTGTATGTTTATTAATGTTTTTCAGATCGATAGTAGAATATAACTTATATGCTTTTAAGTTACCTTGATTCTCCTTTTTCGTTGTGTTTTTATAATTAAATTTTGCTGTAGTAATCATTTCTTTCACTCAATATGCGGAGGCCAGCGACCCTCAATGTTCTCCTAATTTATTTTAGGATTTTTTTCGAACCTACCTCGAAGAAGTATATTACTATCACGGAGTTTCTCGAGATGTATCAAAGTGGCTGCTGCTAACGAATTATTTTTTTCTAATCATACACAAATCGACAGAGAGTAATTAAATATATTTACTCAAACTACCTTTTTATTTTAACGTTTAACCAAGCTAATTTCTCTTATTCACTATACGATCTTAGAACTCAAAATGGATTTCATGGATAGTAATCATAATTATAGACCATAGAATATACTATTTATAAATCCAGCAAATAATATAACCAAAAAATCTGGTAAGCAAAACATACTACTTTCAATTACGTTGTTAAAATCAGTTCAAGAATATTTAAATACAGTTAAAAAAAGAAATGGTTAAAGTATTAATTACATTGAACTTTAATAGAAACGTGTGTTTTATTAAATGATCTTTAATATTAATATATACGAAAATCAGTTAGTTTTATAGGTTTGTTTTCATTACTTTTACAACTTTGTGTATAAGGTATTATTTTTTCTAAAATTTTTAGCTTTCCCACAGTATATTATACACCTATGTTACTGTTACTTGTTTAAAAACGCAAAAATTGCATTAAGAAATATTTTTGCTCTTTTATCCTTTAGTTGGATATCGAATGCGTTCAACTCATATATTTATCCCTTTTTATCAATGCTAAAAAGATGATATAGTGATTTTTATAGAACCTCCAAAATTAAAGGTACTTTAGAAGAAGAAAGTTTAAAATAACGGCATTTAAGCCCTGTCTGACTATTCCATTCAGAATGAAACCTACATGGTATCATAGCCCAATAAATTTCACATTGATGTAGTGTGTTTAATAAAAATCGTTAGAGCCGCTATTAAGAAAATCGTAAGAAGGTTGAAAATGCATGGTATGAAGTGGCTCTTCTGGTAAACTGCTTATGATGAAAAAATGACTATGACATCTCGGGCGTTTAGTTAGTTGTCTTAAACATAATATTTCAGTTTCATACAGGTTTTTGTTTTCGCGCTTGACTTATATTTTATACTAGCTTTTGCGCGCGACTTCATCTGCGTCAATTTCAGTTATTATGATCGCCATTAAGACGTTTTTAAAAGAATATATTGGATTGTCCGGAAAGTTCGTAGAAAAATTTGGACAACAATTAAAATTGAACAGCTTAAAATTTGTTTATTTATTCTACAAAAATGGGGTTGGTCTTCCAAATTGAAAATCCTCTAAACTGCGAAAACCACTTCTGAACCGTGCTGTCAGCAATTGAATCGCTGCCATACTCGGAACGAATCTTTCTTGCAGTTTGGGCTACGTTTTTCCCTCTTTTAAAAAAGAACAGCATATTATTTCGAAAATGAACTGAATCGTCACTCATGTTGGATTGCAATAAACCACTCTACGATCCTTCATAAAGATGAATTCAGTGTGTAAATATAGTTAATTCCAGGAGGATTAAAGGCATATAAATTAACATTAGCCTCGTGATTCATTTTAGTAGAAAAAACAGAAGGTAAATTTTATTTTAAAAACCTCTACCAACTTTTCGGACGACCCAAAATTTTAAAGTATTTCTGCTTGAATAATATTTTTGGTTTTATTTTCTTGTGGCAGAAGAACATACTGATTTTCTCCGCGTCCCGACCTTGACGTAAATCGATTCCTACGTGTTTAAATGCTTGCCCATGTGATTTATTAATTGTTATGGCGAAATATAAATTAACGGGAAATTGAATTATTTTAAAATTAAAAGGTAAATCATTTGGAATCGTTGGGATTCGAGGCCAATTTTCCCTGTTTTTTTCCCATATTTTCCACTGATTCTTCGGTCCTATTGGTCGCAGCGTGATGTTATATAGCCTATAGCCTTCCTCGATAAATGGACTATCCAACACAAAAAGAATTTTTCAATTTGAACAAGTAGTTTCTGAGATTAGCGTGTTCAAACAAACATACAAACAAACTCTCCAGCTTTATAATATTAGTATAGATATAGGTAATTAAAAGTAAAATTATATATTTAAACCCATATAACTTTTAGATCGTCTTATGTCACTGTCGTTCTCTTTAATAAAAGAAGCGACCGTTAAAATTAAATTCAGTATTAAATGAACATTATATTTTTTTCCTAGAACGAAACTTATAAAACTAATAATTGTTAATCGCTTTTAGTCTCTGATTAAATATTCATCTTAGTATTATTTTTAAATAATATTGGATTGGTAAATAGTGGATGGTGTAGGTGTTTGGTGGTCCATGGCCTCCACATCAATCCCTATTTTTGCTTTCTTACTACACTAAAAACTATGTATTAACTCTCCTTATTGACCTAAGTAAGGAAAAGAAAAGGTTGCTGCCAAAATGCCAAACAGGATCGAGAGTAGGGTACACTTAGGAGGTATAGGGTATGGTGTTATAACCTAGTTATTATACCAATAATTATATTAATCTGGTTATTATTTAAAAAAAATCTGGTGGGGGCAACACACGACTTTCACTTACCTCCATTTTTTAAATCAATGAAAGATTTTTCAAATACAGTTAGAGATAAAAATACGTGAAACTACTAAAGAATTAATTTAATTAAATTTCTATAGAAATATGTGTTTCATAAAAAAATCTATTATATTATTATCTTTTATTTTTTTTTTTTTTTTTGGAATTATTCTTTATTGAACAATATTACAATCTGTCCAATTTAGGACATTTTTAATAGGGATAAAGTACAACATTCATACTGCATTCACACGATATATACAAAACAATAAATTTATATAATAATAATACAATATAAATATATAAAAAACAAAATCAATAAAAATATATACAAAAGTCACTCATACCTATATACAATTCACAAGCATACAGCACGTGAGTGGAGAATCTAGCCAATGTTAGAACTCTAATATACATTTTACAAGAGGTCTCGAGGCCACTGCCGTTTCAACCTTCTAGGAGGATGGTAAGGATGTGTGGAGCTGGATAAGGATTGAGCTAGGGGATTAGGGTGATGGATAAGGTTCTGATGGAATTTAGAGAATTTTTATGGTATAAGGTCTAAAATAAATGGAATATTTAGGTCGCGGTGTAAGGTATAGTTGGATACATAATAAGGAGCATTAACTATTGTTCGGAGGACATTTGATTGGAAGGATTGAATGCGTTTGATGTTTGACAATTTGGCTGTCCCCCACAGTTGATTGTATATTAGCAGTTTGTTCTCGATAGATAATTTAGAATTTCTGTTCAGTAGTCTGTATAATTGTCCAAATCGTCGATTAAGTTCTTGTCGTTTAAGTTTAGTATGCGGGTCCCAAGTTAGTCTTTTGTCCAGAAGGAAGCCAAGATACCAGAATGTGTCGGAGAAAGGAAGCGGATCGGAGTTAAAGAGAACTGGAGGGAAGGATTGTCTTCGAAGGGTAAAGGTGACATGTCTGCATTTGGATTGATTGACTTTGATTCTCCAGTTGTTACACCAGTCTTCAATTTGAGAAAGGTGCGTTTGGATATTATTATCTAATACAATCAGTTAGTTTTATCGGCTTTTTATCACTCTCTATTAACTTTTAGAAGCTTGTGTATGAGGTAATATTTTTTCTAAAATATTTAGCTTTCCAACGGTAGATCATGCTGGTATAATACTGCTCTTATGTTCAAAAACGAAAAATTGCATTAAAAAATATTTTTTCTGTTTTCTCCTTTAATTTATTCAATTTATATATTTACCTGTTTTTTATCAGCGTTAACAAGATAATATAGTTATTTTATTTGAATCTACAAAATTAAAGGTACTTTAGGGGAAACAAATTTAAAACATCGACACTTAAGCCCCGTCAGACCATTTTAATCAGAATAAAACCTACATGATATTAAAGCCCATTACATAATACATCGATATAGCGAGTTTAATCAAAATCGTCGGAACCATTTTCGAGAAAATCGAAAAAAGGTGCAAAATGCATCGTATAAAGTGCCTCTTCTGGTAAACTCATTTTGATAAAAAAAGGTTTGACACGTCTTGAGCGTATAATTGTCTTAAATATGATTTTTCAGTTTCATAGGACTTACTATTTTCGCCCGGGAGTTACCACACACACACACAGACCTTTTTGCGGGACTTGGTTATTTGGACCCTAACACGTGTATTTCCGTTGAAAACTGGAATTCGAAAATTATCACGATCGCAATACTTCCCCTTACTATATATAGTAAGTGAAAGTAATAAGTCATATTTTTCTCTCAGAAATGATTTCCGTTGAATATTTGTTTAACTCATTAGTTCCACTATCCTCGCGAACCATAATGCTTGGTATGAAGTGGCTCTTCTGGTTACCTGATTTTAATGAAAGAATGACTGTAACATCTCTGAGGTATAGTTAATTATCTTCTAATTATCTATATAATTTCAGATTCATACAGCTTTTTGTTAATCGGGCTAGACTTTCTACACACACCTCACACAAACAGATCTCTTTTTGGGACTTTGTTATTTGGATTCAGGAGACTCTAAACTTGTATTTCGAGTGAAAAATAGAATTTGAAAATTTTCACGATCGCAATACTTTCCCTTACTATATATTTCATACATAGGTAAATGAAAGTAAAAACGTTTTAGCATGAAACTTCGGCTGCAGTTGATTTAGGTGAAAATATTGCTGTGATACAATGTACACTAGAAAGATAAATGTTTTGTGTCATGATCAAAGCTGTTCTTTTTTCATCATAATATAGTTTAAATCATCGACCGAATTATTTGAGAATGAATATATTTTGCTTGAGACAGTAAGAAAAGTGATATGTTGTAAATGATAAAGATATAATTCTAGTTTTGTAGGATTTTTTATCGTTAAATTGGCATTATATAATAGGTATTTCGAGAGGACTAGGAAACAGATGTACCATAAAACGTATATTTCTTTCGAACATTTTTTAAAACTTTACCTTTTCATTACTACATATTTCATACAAAATTATGTGAAAGTACTAAACATTTTAATATGGCTTAATGTGCAGTTAAAGATATATCACATAATATAATAAAATGATCTCAGGGTTATTTATAATTCAATCATACGAACTTTTCGCATTCTAATATTCTTGTAAACAGTTTTTAATAATTTAATATATCTTACTAAAATCAGATATATTGATTTCTTGTCAGTTTAATCATGTTTTATATTCGAAAGTTAACTTTAGGAAATCCTCGGTTTCCTTATTGTTTTGTGGTTTTAGTAATCCTTATTCCAATGAAATATTCAAAAATATTTCTCTCGAAATTTGTAACAGAAATTCATGAATATAAATTAACTTTAGCATCAAAGGGCTTTCAATAGAAGTTTTAGAAAAGAGAGAGGATTTCCTTTTAACTCATAGAAGGAAGAATTCTATATGCATCACTGATGAATAGAGTATCAGCTACAAACCCGGATAGCTACCTCGTTCATGTATTGGGGAATAATATATTACAGTACTAGGGCTAATTAGAAGGCGTTCATTGTTATTGTTGTTATACTGAACCCTCTTTTTGCTAACCTTCAGAATTCTCTCTGAGCATTTAGTTCTAAGAGCAATATCAAATCTCAGATTTTCTTCAGAAATTGTATTGGTTAAAAAAGTTAAATGTTAATGCCGAAAGGAGAACAACTGTCTCGCCAAAAATTAAAACCTGGATATATAATTACCCAAGCTTAGCTTTGATAGGAAAACTTTGTTTAGTATTGCTTGCGATCAATTAAAATCAATGGAGTGAAAGAAAATCCCAAGAAAATCCCAAGCAGACACTTATTGTAAATCAGTTAACAACTAATTCTCCCTTGTTATCTAAGTCATAACTGTTTGTATTTTTTTTTAATATATTTATTTATTGGAATTTACAACTGTATAACAAGTAATACAACAAGTTAATTGTTTGTAATTTAGAAAAATTATTTCTATTTATTTTGTTGTTAGCTGAAGATAAGCACATATTAAAAAAGAATAATAGGCCTATAAAAAAAAAAAAAAAAAAAACGAAACCAGCGGTCAATAGACATTGAATATTATTTAAAATTAAACTTGTATATATTTAATTAATTACTTTAATAATATACCTCTATTCACAAGCATTTCTGATCAATTCTTCAAACTGTTTTTAGTGAGTTATTCTAGATTGGCTTATTACAAGTTTTGTAAATTCGCAAACCATGGAAGGAACAAATCAGATTAATATTTGATTGATGAGAAATTATTTGTTTAAATTAGTCAATGATTTTCATAATTATGTCTAAAAAAAAAATTGTATATATGCTATGTATATACATACAATTTTTTTTAATTAGACAAAATTATCTAAATCATTGACTAATTTAATCAAATATATGTATGTAGTGTATATGTATATATTTCAAAACTATTAAAGTTTATGTTCCTCTTCTATATAAATTTAAGTTACTTTAATTTTTGGACGTTTAAGATGCAAATACCCTCATTTTTTTTATTTTCTTGCACTATTTTTTTTTATTTATTTGTCTTTAGGGCAATCCCCATACAAATAGAGCTGGCTGGCACAGCACAATTAATAAACTTATCACCAGCAAATATACAATAATATAATTACAATTCGAATAAATATTTAAAACAAAAACAACAAAACACATATACAGCAGTAAGCATAAAGGTGCTGCTGTCTTTATGATTAATTTCATCCATCACATACATAAATATCATCAATTAAATATAAGCATATCAATAACTAATGCAAAAATATTAGTACTAAAGCGAATACTAATTCCCCACAAATTACTAACTAATATTTTTGCAGTATTTTACACATTTAGAGATTTTCGCTTCACGATTTTTTATGTTTAAGGTTTTTACTGCACATTTTTCGGCATTTTATTGCACGAAAATCCGGTCTCAACTGATGGTAGTGAGGCATTTGTTTGGGCATAATATTCTCAGTATCAGCTAGTGCTCTAATTAATATATAAATAATCCACTAATTTTACCACGATCATTGCTAAAGTTAATGGAAACTTCAAGGATCTGTTTAGTTCAGTGGCCTGGAATTAAATATTTTAGAATTAGAGGCAATAGGAGTTAATTCCAGCTGTGGGCAGATGAAACCGAAACAGGTTTTTGCTTTCATTGTGGCTCTGGATTTAAAATGTTTCTTCGCCAGCTGATAAAAGTACTTTGTAGAGATTTTTTTCCTAAATTAAAAAAGAGCTCACCTGTAGGAATAATTTAAGTTACGATATGAATTCAATGATGATATTAATTATTAATTATCTAAACATAAAAATATTAATAAGTTTAATATCTTTACAAACGTATGAATATGTGAAATGTCTACTAAAGATGTATTCTATTTCGTTAGAAAAAAGGAAAACAGATCAAAATATCAAACAATAATGGTAATTTTTAATTACCAGCATTAATAAATCTCTTTAGAACTCTATATTATAAACATAAGCAATTTGATCACTTTGAATCATGACGTACCCAAAGCATTGTAAAAGTACCAGTATATTTGTTTATTAATTTGTTAACCACAAATTTTTGTGACGACTCGAAGATCAAAAATTACGAAAGTAATCCAATAGTGCTACAACTGTTTATTGATTTAAAAATGTCATTAGGCACAATTAACAATTTTCAAAAGATTGTTCATAAGTTTGTCATTCTTTTGTAATTTTTATTTTTGCTTTTGGTGGTATACTTACTAAAAATTTGTCGAGTTTGAAATAAAATAAACATGTAACATATTGTTCTCTCTTTGTGTAGAATAACATACCTATATCATACCACAGAGTTTTTATATTGCTGCAAAAGGTATTTTCAATTAATTAAGCCAACCTGGTTCTTTATTCTCCCTCTGTCAATGTTTCCATTAGTTTGGATTTATTTGTGTGGTTAGATGAACATATTAGCTGAGTTTACAAAACCTGTAATTTCCACGTGCAGATTCATTTTTTTCAAAATTATAAGAGAAACAAAATAACAACTCCAACCGTAAAGGTGTCCTACTATTCCGTGACATGTATGGAATCAAATAAAAATGTAAATGGGAGACTGCTTTGAAATGAAAAGAGCCTTTCCTTTTTGCAGCGTGTAATATTTGTTTCTGAATAAATAAGTTTTGAACTAAAGGAATAACAAATTTGTGTGCTTGTGTTACTACATCTTGTTAAAAAACCATTGCATTTAAATCGACATCCAGAAATTTTTAATTGATTTTTCAATGAATAAAAATACTTATTTAAAAAACAGATAAAATCAGGTATGATGCAGGTGTTATCACTCAAAATTTATTTATGCTTTTCTCCATCGATAATTTAGAAATAAGTGCTATTTACTATGTTCTTTGAACGAAACATTAGCACTGAATTTATTTATTTAAAACTCATAACAATTGAACATGTGTCTACTAAAAAATACATAAAAAGTATGGATATGATGCTCAATATACCTAAAATTATTTCTTATAAATTAATTACAAAGAATAAATAAGTAGTTTGACAGGATACTGCTTAAAAGCATGTAAAGAACCATTCAGTGTTGAAGAACTTAAATGCGCCATACTAAAATGTAAGGGGAAATCATCTGCTGGTATAGATAGTGTTCCAGTAGAATTCCTCAAAAAACTACCAGAGAAAAGAATAAGGTACCTATTGGAAATATACAAAGAGGTTTGGAGTAGCGGAAAATTCCCTGCTGAATGGAGAAAATCTATCATTTTACCTATTCCTAAACACAACTAATAGCATCACTCCCCAAGATTTTCGACCCGTTCTTTAATCTCTAACATATCAAAAATCCAAGAAAAAATGGTTAACATTAGATTGAGTGATATATTAGAGAGAAACGGTGTCTTCTCGACGAACCAATTCGGCTTCAGAGCATACAGATCAACGACTGATTCTCTACTGTCATTGGGCTTGGAAGCACAAGAGGCGATAGCACGCAAAGAACATTTAATTGCCATAATTTTTAGATATTGAAAAAGCCTATGACACAATGAAAAGAAAAAGAGTATTAAAAATCTTAGAGAATTTAGGAATTGGAAGTAGCATACATGAGGAATTTTTTCCCTGATCGAAAATTTTGTGTAAGAGTTGGGAACAAATTTTCCTCGGACATCGCCTGGAAAGTGGCACTCCCCAAGGATCTCCGCTGAGTTCGAGACTGTTTCTCTTGGCTATTAATGGAATAACGTCCACTATTCGGCCTCCAGTCAAATGTCTTCTCTTCGCGGACGACATCGTTATTACCACTCGGAGCAAATCCTTATCTTACATCTAATGGAAGTTACAAGAGGCTCTCAATGAAATAGAACAGTCGTCAAGAAAGACCAACTTTAAATTTTCCGTTTCAATAACTAAATGTTTACACATTTGCCAACGGAGAAAGTGTAAAGATAATCCTCAGATACTCTTAAACAACACCCCGATCGAGTAAGTAGACACACAATTATATTTGGGTATGTTTTTTGACAAAAAGATGAGCTAGATACCGTATTAAACATCTGAGGAACGAATGCACAAAAATGCTCGGACTTTTAAAATGCATTACCAATTCAAACTGGGTTGCCGAAAGAAACTCCCTCATAAGAATTTATAAATCCATCATAAGAAGTAAAATGAAACATGGAGTTCAATTCTATGGAACGGCCAATAAAACATCGTTAAGAATGTTGAATTCTGTATACAACTCGCCTATGAGAATTTGTACTGGAGCTTTTAGAACCTCACCCATCGAAAGCATCAGTTCAGAGTCTGGAGAGCCTTGAATTTACGGCGAGAATTTTTATTACTTAAATATGTCACCAAATTAAAAGCTTATGGTTATCAACCCTTAGCTTCTTGGTTGTTTGCTGAAGAGGGAAGAGACCGTAGGATCAAGGATATCGAAAAAACTTTTCAAACAAAACATTTATAAAATATTGAACAGAATTGATATGAGTATAAATAGTATTAAATCCATCCCAGAACTCAAAATGCCTTACTGGCTAAAAATGAGATCATATGTAGATAGATCAATGGCGAAAATAAGGAAAGCACCAATAGAAATTAGAAACTCTTTTCTCAGGCTGACAGAAAAATATCAAGACTTCGATATGTTGTTTACTGACGCATCCAAAATGGAAGACAGAGTTGATTGTGATGTCTACAATAGTGAGCAGCAGCTCATGTTCAGCCTGCCAGGCGAGAGCTCCGTCTTCTGCGGGGAAGCCACAGCCATACTGAGAGCTCTCAAATGTATAAGAAGCTCAGAAAAAAACGTCGTGGACTATGGTGACAGATTCGTGGAGAGTTTTTGACAGCCAAACATTATCTGACGCCATAATTAGGGACATAATAAATGAATGGTGGGAAACAAACATAATGTCTAAAGTCATGATTATGATTTGTGTACCATCTCACTGTGGAATTATTGGGAACGAAACAGCTGATCAAGCAGCTGATTCAGCCAGAAAAGGTGAAGCCGAGGAGATTGCTCAAATAAAATAAACCACAATGGAGGATTGGTGAGTAGCTATAAGAAAGTTCTTTTGAAAGAGTGGGAATCCTCCACACCACACGGGAATCCTCAACACCATCCGTTGGAGAGAGAAAATATCAAAATTAAGACAATTAAATCCGACTGTCAAAAATGGAGACTAGTGCAAGATCTTCAAGGAGAGAGGAAATTATTAAACGCAGGCTAAGGATTGGGCACTGCCAATTTACACATGGTTACCTCTTGAGACGTCTGGAAGCGCCAACCTGCGAAAAATGCAACAATACTCCTCTAACTGTAGAACACTTGCTAATTGAGTACACGCTTTATGAGCAGTCAAGAAAAAATTGAATCTAAAGAAAGACATGAGAGAAATACTTAAAGACGAGGTAGAAAGTATAAACAAGTTAATATAATTCACGAAAATGATAGGATTCCACCATAGAATATAATTATTCCGACCACGCCAATGACCCTTAAGGGTAGAGGCGGATAAACAAATTTAAAAAAAATAATAATAATAAATTCTTTGTTTATTCTGGAACAAGTCCCTTCAGAATAATATAACAAAAAAATAAATTACATTAGAATAAAAACAAAAAATTACAGATATAACAAAGCAAGTAAATAATTGTAATAAATTAATAGGTAGCTTCTTATAATAATTAAAAAAATCTAGGCAAGAATTAAAACTATGTTCATACATACGGTGCAAAATAAATTTACAATGCTTATAGAAAATGTATTAAACAAAACACATAAATCTATAAATAGGATGTAAAATAAAATATAATAAATAATCGTTTCTCTCTGTTCTATTTACGGATTTTTAATGAAATTTGCAAATCAGTTGGGGTCATTTGGAAATTAAATAGACAGGAAGTTATTGAACAAACTCGATTTGAAGATTAGAAGAGTGTTGGAATGACGGATATAAGAAAGAATAGAATTCCATATGGACGAGGATCGGGTAAGGAAAGATCAGTCGGGTGTTTCGGGAGTGGGCGTTTATGATTTAAATGAAAACATATCGAAAATGTAAGATGGGCGTTGGGATCGGAGAACTTGAAAGGGAAGGATGTCAAGAAGTATTTTCGAAATTTGTTGAGAAGGGTTGTATGGTCAACTGTATCAAATGCCTTGGAAAAATCAAGCAGAACAAGGATAGTGAGTTTTGGTGTTCAATGACAACTGAAACATTATCATTGATATTACTGGTTAGATTAAGATGATTATGATTCCTGGTGATTATAAATTCGATTATCATTAAAATAAGTATAGTTTTTGAGTTATACGAAAACAATATTCTTTTATGTTTCAGAAATATATTTTTTTAACCACTTTTAGGTCGAATTTTCCCAAACCCAGACTTATTGCACTGAATTAGTTTTTTTTTAAAGGTTTTACCAGGTACCAGGTAACAATTCCATCTTAAGAATACCGATAGAAGACTTGGACTGAGTCCAGCGAGAATCTAAATCACAGGAGGTCTAAGGTCATCTGATATTTAGCTCTGAGACCCCCAGAACTTTCAGCATTAGGACCGGCCCGGTAATGAGGTTACCTTGGGACCTGGCCAGCTCAACTGAGCATCTGCTAGTGCTCTAGTAAGCAGCCCAATATTCCAATCTATGTCTACTCTCCTTAATGTTCGTAATGGGACTAATAACATTTTATTTTACTTTCTCGTTTATAAAAATTAATAATCTCATTAACTTTACAAAGAACATGGGACACATAATTGGATCAGATGCTACCCAGTCGTTTTTATAAAAAAAAAAAAAAAAAAAAAAGGTTATTTTATTATTAGACTAGCTGACTCGACAGACGATGTCCTGTCTGTACTACGTCATAGCAAAATCCTATATACAGATAAGAGATCATTATTTATTATAAAGATATATATATAATAATAGATTTTATATATATATATATATATAGCGATGATTGTTACCTCTAAAATATTAACTAAAAAATACCATCTACCAAAGTAAACTTTCTCTTTTTTTCCTTCATGAGATCCTTCTCCTGACTGATATAAACATTAAAAAAAAATAAATAAATTAGAATTTGAGAAATCGGTTAAGCCGTTCAGACTTGATGCGATGACCCAGGGAAAATGCTATAATATATATACGTATATATATATATATATATATATATATATATATATATATATATATATATATATATATACATATAGATTCACACACTCAGAGATAAAAAAAATAAAAATATAATATGAAACAAATGGGCACATCCGAACTATCAGTTGTTAATTCAGTGATACGAACACTGTAATTATCACTGTTAAATTTTCAATAAAAATATATAAAAAAAATATATTGGGCGAGTAAAAAACGCTACAAATTATTACACAATGATTTATTATTTCCAAATAACAATATTAGAGTAAAACTGTTCATATGGCTGTTGATAGGCAATTAAGTAATATGAAAAGCACTAATTCAAAGCATCATATCATAACACTACCACTGATTTCAAAACGCTATATCTAACCTAGTTGTTAACCAATTTAAATGATTCTTTTTTTCATTTGGTCCAATATTTAATTTTCTATCAAATTGCACTAAATGCAAAATTAGTAACAAAAGGGTAATTTTTTTTTTTTTTTTTGGTCCTTTTAATCGGCCGCTATTTTAAAACTAACCAGCTGATATCAACGTCTAGGTGTTAGGATATTCGTTGAATAGACTAGTATTTTCGTGGTGAATTCCAAAAAGTTTGGTCCAGTAGTTTGGGAGAAATTCCGCAGACGGCGGACAAACGGATTTTTTTTTTTTTTTTTTTGTGTGTGTTATTCGGAATCGCGGAGACTCAAAAGGGCGAGTAAAGTTGTTGGGCTCGATGACGAGCGGATTCCGAGAAAGTTGGTATTTGCTGATCCGACTGGTAGGCGTCCGAAAGGTAGGCCGAAGCGTAGATGGGAGATTTGCGTTAAGGCTGATCTCGTGGGCTTGGGCTTGAATGGTGAACATTGGACGAGTCTGTGTAGGCGGAATTTGGTGGTATCGGCATCGAACCTTCGGGTTCACTAAGCCTATTATTTTTATTATTATTATGCGTTATTCAGATTTTACGCATCTTGAACTGTAATCTCTCAAATTTTGAGCAGGGGTAATTTTTTTTATTTATTTTTTTTTTTGTCGATTACAAAGGTTGATTATTGAAAACAATGAACCAAAACATTTATACAGGAGTGCGTTACTACTCTTTTCTTTCTTTTTTCATTCAAATAATTTAAATAAAATTTCCTGATTCCAGAAAATCTTACATTTTGTCTTTATAATCAATAATAACCGAGTTATCAGGGAATCACATCTCTAATAAGTTGTGGCTGGACCATAGATGATTTTTTTTTTTTTTTTTTTTTTTTTGCACTTTGTTCATCGCGAAGTTTTGATAACGAAAGTCTTTTCGATTTTTCTCTATCTTCAATAATGACCGATTTTGGGTGTAATTACATCTATTATAATCTGTTACTTGATTATACATATGAATTTTTATTTTATTTTATTTATTTATTTTTTTATTTATCGCGCTTTACTGATTCTAAAACTCTATACACACTTTTCTCTGTCGTCAAAAATAACTGAGTTATGAGCGTATTGTATAAAATTTCAATTTTTCTTCCTTCCTTTTTTACTTTTATAAAATTATTCGTAGTTTTTTGGTTAAAAACACTAATAAAGTTGTTTTCTATCTTAAAATATAACTGAGTTGTTGAATAAAATCCTTTTAATCGGCCGCCATTTTAAAACTAACCAGCTGATATCAACGTCTAGGTGTTAGTTCCGTAGTTCTTAGTTCCGTAATCAGTTCCGTAGGACTTTTTGTTTTTGCTCTAGACGTACCACAGACACACAAACCTTTTTTCGGTACTTGGTTATTTGGACTCTAAAACCTGAATTTCCGTTAAAAACTAGAATCTAGAAACTTTTTAGAAAACTAAATTGGAATACTTTACCTTAGGTGGCAGTAAAAAGAATTATTGTAATCATTGCAGAATTAGCAAAGATATAGCGTTTTGATATAAACAGTGGTTATATACTATTTTCCTTCGGATTAATTCTTGTTTTTCATATTAGTGAATTGCCTATTCACAGCTAAAGAAACAGTCATATCCTAATATAGTTATTAGGAAATAATTAACCGTTGTGTAATATTTTGCAGCGTTTAAATCATACTATTAATAAATGTTAGAAACAATTAATACAATTTGTGTACAATCCACTGTTTATACAATAAAAGCTGTGGGTCACAGCTATTACGATTATATTGTTAGGGGAGTGAAACTTTTATGTTGCTTGATTTTATTACATCTTCGATATCTCTATATTGACTTAAAAAATAGTATACGTGGAAAGGAATTCATCATTAATAATTTTCAATCTACTGTTAAATTATCTGCTTGTAGATTAACCTAATAACAGGGATATAATATCATGTATCGTTAATGGGACCTGAGAGGTGGATCTATGAGTGGACAAGGCTATGGTTAGTTACCTGTAGGACGACCTAGTCTACAACTTACTCAAGTAAATTGGCTGGAGTAATTCCTCTAAGAGTCCCCTGAGAGAACTTCTACCACAGTTCTAGGATCAACTCTGAGTTATTTTTGTTTTCCCTGCCGCCAGTCTTTCCCTATTAATATTTAAAGAAATAGCTAGAGAACATGCAAATTTTAGATTATGCATTATTCAAGGAATACAGATAGGTATGTATTTTAAAAAAAAATAATTTTTTTATGATAATTATTGTTAAACAATAATTTTCAATTAATTATAATGATGAATGTACCTTGTTCCACATTAATATTCATAAAAGTGATCTTCAGTGATTCGATATCTCTAACGTTTATGACTACCTGGCATACTATAAACATAAATCATACCATTCTCAAAGATAAACGTATTAATTATAATTATAATTAAGTATCAATAAATTTCAAAATTGTAAAAAGTTGGACCAAACACTTAGGAAAACTCTGTTGCGCGTAAAACACGACTCTCACTTAGCTCCGTTCTTAATATCATTTTAAGAATTTTTAAGTTAGAGATGAAATATACATGTAAGTAGAAGTGAAAAGGTTAAAGCATTAATTAAATTGTGTGTCGATGGAAACATGTGTTTTATAAAATAATCAATTATATTATTATCTACAAAAATCAGTTTTTTAGGATTATATAACTCTCCATTAACTTTTAATATTTCATGTATTAGTTAATTTTTTTTCTAAAAGCATTAGCTTTTCAACGGTATATTATACATCTATATTAATGTTGTTATCTTTAAAAACAAAAAAAAATCGATAAAATATTTTTTGCTCTTTTCGCCTTAGTTGTATACCGAATTCGTTCAACTTATATATTTACCCGCTTTTTATCAATTCTGAAAAGATGATATGGTTACTTTTTCGAACCTACAAATTTATAACACTATTTTAATCAGATTGAAACCTATATGATATTAAAACTCTTTAAATTTTACATCGATATAGTGAGTTTAAATAAAACCGTTAGAACCCTTTTTTTTTTTGGTTGGATTTCACTTCAGCACAGTCTTGAAAACATCATCAGACTTCAGGATAACAACAACAGTTATTATTGGAGCAAACAGCGGTAAGTTGTGATATAATTTACAGTGTAAAGTGAATGCTGAGTCACCTCTTCATATCAGCTGATTGCCAATAGCCCGGCAAGGCTGGTCTTGCTTAACTTTTTTAAGTTATTGTTTTTTTCCCACATCTGGTTATTATTTAATTACTTTCTATACATGAAATGCGATATTATCATCATGTAATGTCCTCCAAAGCTTCAACTAAAAGATCTAGATCTAGTGGTTCAATCCCGTCACCTACAAAACAAAGACCCCGCCGTGATACTAATAAAAGATTAAATCTACAAGCAACCCCTTCCGGTACTAATTCAGAATCTGAACCACAACCTGGCACATCGTCACAAGGGATGACTGACGAATCGCCGTTTTTCACCCCAAATCCTTTTCAGATTTTACATAATGAAAAAGAAAACATGGAATCTACTCCTATACCTAGTGAACCACGGCCTCCTCCAATATTTGTCAAAAATATTAGACATTTCCAGTTGTTGTGTGCGCAATTGAACAAAATTACCGAATCTACCAGCTACTACTGTATGAGTAGAATCAATGATACCAAAATATCTCCTACTACTGCCGAGACATATAGAAAAATAGTGAAATACCTAACTGAAACCAAAGCAGATTTCCATACCTATCAGCTACGCCAAGAGAGAGCTTTAAGGGTTGTAATCAGAAACTTACACCCCTCGACACCAGTTGAAGCTATTAAAGAAGAACTAACGGAGATGGGCTATAAAGTGCGGCAAGTCACTAACGTCCTAAAGGATAAAATTCCTCTACCTCTCTTTTTTGTGGATTTGGAACCAGCTGAAGGAGTTGAAAAAATCTATGACCTCAATAGATTGTACTATTCCAGTGTAAGAGTTGAAAAACCTTACACAAAGAGAGAGATAATTCAGTGCCATAATTGTCAAGCATATGGTCATACTAAAAGTTATTGTCATCACATACCTCGATGCGTGAAATGCGGTGAACAGCACAAGTCTGTGGAGTGTACAAAACCAAAATCAACACCAGCTGTATGTGCTCATTGCCTGAAGGACCACCCGGCCAACTATAAAGGATGCCAAATCTATAAGGAGCTGAGGACCAGGTTTCAAAAACCTCAAGTACTGGATGAAACAGCAAGACAAGTAAGAAACAGAAGAGAACCCTCAAAACTTATTGATGCCAATTTATCATTTGCCCACTTACTTGGAGGTGGGAATCAAAGTACTGAAGCCGTGGCCCTGCCGGAACTACAAAATGTACCTCAATCCATTCCACATATACCTCTTTCTCAAAATGTAACCAATCCTAAGAATCCTAATCCACCACAAATCTCTCATATTCCTCCTCCTTCAAACGCCACAGACCTTACCAGTTTGATGACATCCTTTATTTCCGAAATTAAATCCCTTGTTATGCCCCTAATATCACTCCTTACGAATCTCGTAACAAATCTCATTCCTGCCTTAAAAAAACCATTAATGACCTCACCTAATTCCTTATCCATTCTCCTTTGGAATGCGAATGGTGTTAGAACTCACACTGACGAACTTACAGCCGTACTGCAGGACAAAAACATTGATGTTGCACTCATTACTGAAACTAGACTAACCACTAAACAGTACTTTAAAATACCAGGATACACGACATACCGGACAGACCATCCAGACGGCAAAGCCCATGCCGGTACTGCTGTCATAGTCCGCCGATCCCTCACCCATCACTTACACCCAATTTCCGCCCACGATTACCTACAAGCAACTTCCATCGTTATCAAAACCTTTTCCTTTCCGCTTATCATCGCATCAGCATACTGCCCTCCTAAACATCCCATTTCCTCTGCCCAATTTGGATCCTTCCTCAACTCCTTGGGTAATCACTTCATTTTGGGTGCAGACTTAAACGCTAAGAACCAACAGTGGGGTTCTAGAACCACCAATTCTCGTGGACGGACATTGCAGTCTGCACTCAACTCCCGACGCTTTCATCTCCTACCTCCCGATTCTCCTACCTACTGGCCAACAGATCCTAACCGTAATCCTGACATCCTCGACTTCTTCATCCACAGCGGATTAGGCTCTCTGAATTTTTCTATAGCTCGCCTTGATGAACTATCCTCTGATCATAGTCCATTGATTCTAAATGTATCCATAACACCTATTCCTAAACCTATCCCACCGTCATTCATTAGGGGCCCTGTCAACTGGAACCTCTTCCGCGAAATTCTCACTAATGATATTGACCTCAGAGTGATTCTCAAAACCCCAAATGACCTTGACGACGCCGTATATTCCTTTACAACCGCTATTCAACAAGCCGCCTGGACTGCCTCCTCTCCCAAACAATCCCAAATAATTCCTTACAAAAGCCATTTACCACAACACCTGACAGACCTCATCAACAGCAAACGTCGAGCTAGAACATTATGGCAACGCACCCGCCACCCAGAAGATCGCCGCTCCTATAATTTTTTTTGTAGAAAATTAAAGCGGGAGTTGGCGATCTTCCGTTCCCAATCCTACAATACCTACCTCTCCTCTCTCTCGACTCGTGACAATTCCCTGTGGAATGTCACGAAGAGAATCCTAAAATCCCACACCATTTCCCATCCTCTCCGGCGCTGTGATGGTTCCTGGGCTGCTTCTGACAAGCATAAGGCCGAGGAATTCGCACAGCACCTTTCCAAAGTTTTTACTCCTCATCCAGAGCTTAATCCAACCCATACTGCAGCAGTTGAAGAGTTCCTCACGTCACCAATACCACTATCCTTACCACCTAAAGCAGTTAATCCCTCTGAGGTCAGATATCTTCTTAAAAAGCTTCCTCTCCGCAAATCTCCTGGATACGATCTCCTTACTCCCCAAATCTTAAGACAACTTCCACCTAAAGCCATTACATTCCTTACATATCTCTATAACTGTATCCTACGCACTACCTATTTTCCTCTCTTATGGAAACATTCAACTATGATCCTTTTCCTAAAACCAGGCAAACCTTCTAACAACACGTCATCTTACAGACCTATCAGCCTACTTCCGATCCTCTCAAAAATTTTCGAAAAGCTCCTACTAAAACGAATCCTAGCCAAATTTCAAAATTTTCCTTCACATCAGTTCGGATTTCGTCCTCAACATTCCACGGTTCAGCAAGGACTCCGAGTTGTAGACCACATTTCCTCCGCCCTTGAGTGCAAGGAGTATTGTTCGGGTGCCTTTCTGGACATAGCTCAAGCTTTTGACCGGGTGTGGCACCCGGGACTGCTCTTTAAGCTCAAAACCCATTTACCTCAATCTTTATACCTAATCCTCCGATCCTATTTATCCAACCGCTCCTTCCGAGTTCGCTGTGGTTCCGAATTTTCCAAACAATATACTGTTGAGGCCGGTGTTCCTCAAGGCAGCGTCTTAGGACCCGTCCTCTACATCCTCTTCACCGCCGATATCCCTACCGACCCCAATACCTTTCTGGCAACATTTGCTGATGACACAGCCATTTTATCATCCAATTCCGATCCTGAAGCAGCATCGCTAAATCTCCAAAAGCACCTTTCCCTTGTCGAAGACTGGTGCAATGCTTGGCGCATTAAGGTGAACGAAAGCAAATGCACTCACGTCACATTCACCCTTCGACGCAAATCCTGTCCAACGGTTAATTTCAATTCCATACCGCTCCCTTCCTCGGACACAGTCCGGTATCTCGGCTTTTTACTAGACAAAAGACTGACGTGGAACCCACATACAAGACTAAAAAGAAAAGAACTCAACCAAAGATTCGGCCAGTTATACAGACTACTAAACAGAAAATCTCATCTTACAGTTGACAACAAATTACTAATATACAAGACAGTACTGAAACCTATATGGACCTACGGACTTGAACTGTGGGGGACAGCTAAACATTCTAACATTAAACGCATCCAATCCTTCCAATCCAAAGTCCTCCGAACAATAGTTAATGCTCCTTATTACGTTACCAACTGTACCCTACACCATGACCTTAATATTCCATTTGTTTTAGACCTGGTACCATCCAAATTTACCAAATTTCATCAGAACCTTAGTCATCATCCTAACCCTCTAGCACAATCCCTATCCAGCACCACCCATCCCTACAATCCTCCTCGAAGATTGAAACGGCAGTGGCCACGAGACCTATTGTAAACATTTAAACTGGAGTTCTGACAATGGTCAGATCCTCCACTCATGTACGGTATGTTTGTGGCTACAGCGCCCTAACTCAGCCTCCACTGGCTCAGACCAGTGATGCGGCTGAGATAGAGGTGCTGGGATCTCTTGGATTCCGCTTTTTCCTCCACAAGTGGAGGGAAAAGCGCTTCCTGGGGTCCCTTTAGCAATTGTATATATTTGAATTTATGTTATATTTTATGAAAGTTGACCATTATTATTATTTTCTGTATATATAGTATGAATGTGGTCTCTTATCAATATTATTATTGTTCATTTTGTAACAAATTGTAATATATCTCAATAAAAAAAAAAAAAAAAAAAAAAAAAAAAGAACCTTTTTTGAGACACTCGTAAAAAGGTAAAATCGGGATTCTGGCACGCTAATTTTGATTAAAATGTAGCATTATTATCTAAAGCATATAGTTGTATAAAGTACGAAATTTCAGTTTCTTTTTATTTTATTTTATTTTTTTTAATATCCTCAGCGTTGCATCAATGGAGTAAATATATAAAAATTTACCTAAGAAGCACATTGTCCGTTTTTGTGCAACTAAATTTCTCTACTATTTTGAATTCATTTAACAAAAAATTACCAATCTTCAAATGAATCGCAGGTTTACGAAGATTCTGCAAACGGCTCTGCCATGAGTCATTCAATAGTACGCGGCATGATGAAAATTGATTGAACGAATCATCTAAAGATTGTTATTTGTAGCATACGTATCCCATCCATGCAATGCTACCGACACCGTTGTCATCATGAGGGAAGGTGGAACGAAATAAATAAATAAAACAACAATCACCGGAGAATTGAATATAGCTCACTGACCCATGGGTACCAATATAAACTAAAGAGATTTTATAATTTTTATGTAAAATTACTTTATATACATTTTCTCTGAAAACGAATGTCCTTATTTATTGAAAGGATAATTAACAAATTACAGTTACTATTTCCGTGTTACAAAAAAAAAGTTAAATACCTGGATTGACAGCAAGCTGAATAAAGAAATTCATTATGAACAAATCATTAAAACTGTACATGTTATAAAATCGAGAAGAAAACCTAGTAGTTATGTAGCTTATAGAATAATGAATATGCTTAATAATAATAACCATAAAAATATAAAAATAGCGGTACTGTAAGGGAAAACAGAAATTCTATTCACACACACGTGTAAAGATAAGTAAATACTTTCTAGCTTAATTAAGAATGGGCTTTTACAGTTCGTATGCAGAATACAATTTTTATAAATGTTTACAAAAGGAAAGCTATAGTTTATTGTAATCTGACTTGGTCCTAATCTGCATTATGGTCCTGAACAATCACTAATTCTGCTTTAACTATGATTCTCCTTTAAATGTTGAGACATATGCTCCTTTATTCCTTAGAAAACCCTCGTCTCTTCGCGTATTGATTTCTGTTTCGATATTTAATATGCTGATGCTTATTTTAGTTTTAAAATATCATAAATAGGAGAAGGCTTTTCAGTTTCGCTTATAAATCTTGTCTATCATATTATTAACTATGTATTTCATATATATAATGAACACTTGTATGTAATGTATAGAGCAAAGAAAAAATGAATAGCTCATAAGCCTATCTTTCAAATAACTGCAACATATTCTGAAAATAAAGAAAATATAAACAGAACTTGAATGAATTCATATTTTCTACAATATTTAATAAATATCAGTAGTAATCGAATCCAACAAATCAAAAATATCTGACAGGGCAACAAACGAATTTCACCTACCTCTGTCGTTAAAATTAATTTAACAACATTTAAATAAATTTATAGATGAATAAAGGTTAAAGAATTACATTGAGTTTAGAAAAAAACACGTGTTTCATTAAATAAGCTATTTTATTATTATTTATAACTGTTCCTTAGTTTTGTCCACTGTCATCAATCTTCATTCCCTTATATAAGTTAGGGTATAATTTTTTTTTTTTTCTAAAAACTTAAGCTTTCCAACATATAATACATATATTTACGTACACACATATAATATATGTGTGTATATATATATATATATATATATATATATATATATATTATATATATATATATTTATATATATATATATATATACATATAAAATGCCTACAGCCTTCTGGTATTTAAATCCTCAATCCATCACCAGAAAACTAGATCCTGTCTGTCCGACCTCCACACTCCTTCCCTTAGAACTAAAAAACATGTTTGCTCCTTTTTAGCTCGTTCCACTGCCTTATGGAATACTCTTCCGTCAAACGTTCGATATGCTCCTTCTCTTTCATCGGTTAAATTCCTCCTCTTTCAATACTTCCATTCTCTTCAGTCCGATGTAAGCTTATTTTTTATTATCCTAATTTATTTAAGGTGAATACTGTATTCACTTTAATGAGATGTAAAAGTTATATTTTATGTCAATTCTTGTTTCTTTATTTCTCGAATATCTACATAGAGATGTCAGTATGACCTTTTCTTTATTTTCTTCTTTCTTTTGTTTTTTAAATGTAGTTATATATTGTTTTTGGCCAGATATAATATTTTTTTTATTTCGTTCATTAATTTTATTCTTAAGGGACATTGTTCCAAAATAAAGTTCCTCGTTCCATTATATTCTATTCTATATATTATTGTTCTTATATCAGAAAAAAAAAAATTCTTTTATATCTTTTAGTTCGCTGTGTAATTTCTTCAACTTATACATTAACCGGTATTTTATAAATTCTAACATGATGATATGGTTATATTATTTTTCGAATTTACAAAATTTTCAATTATCGGTATTTATGCCCTTTCAGATTATTTCAATCAAAATGAAACCTTAATGATATTAAAAATCAATAAAAAAGGGTTGAAAAATGTATCTGGAGATCAATTATTATTATTTTTTCCCTTTTTTTGTGTAGAGATAGGGAAGGCTATATTGGGATTGTTAAGGATATATTTCAACGCTGTTCACTGACTGGGACCCGGGCAAAAGTGTCCAATGATTGCAATTAGAAGCGAGCTCCTCCGCTAATTCTCCAAGCGGCGGATATCAAGCACCTTGGTCCTTTCTACCTCTCTTGATTCTCTCACTTTATCTCTCACGCAAACTGCACAATTCGTGAAATATATTATTGAACATTTTATTTATTATTGTGCTTTAATGAATAACCAAAATTACAAGATATTTGTCAACTTTTAATCAATGCATAAAATTGTACCAAATAAATGTTTTGTTCGTTTTATATTTTAGTCGTCAGCAAATTAAAAAAAAAATCTGGTGCGCGCAACACACGAATTTTACTCATCTTGGCTGTGAAAATCAATTTCTGAACAATCAAATACACCCAAAGTTGATTTAAATAAAATTTTATTTAGTTTTATTGGAATTTTATGATTTAAATTAAATAATATAAAACAATGTTGTTAACTTAATTGTTACGTATAATAATCAGTAATAATTGTATGCCTATTCGTCACTTTATATAGACTTTAATAATTGTGTTTATAAGAAAATACTTTTTCTAAAATCTGAAGCTTTCTAACGGTATATTATACATCTATATTATTGCTCGTATATTCAAATGCACAAAAATCACATGAAGAATCTAAAAAATAAAGGTACTTTAGAGGAAGAAAATTTAAAATATTCCCATTTAAGCCCTTTCAGACTATTTAAATCGAATTAAATTCTGCACAATATTAAAATCTATTAAATTTTACATCGATATAGCCAGTTTAATCAAAATCACTACAGCCGTTGTCGAGGAAATCGTGAAAAGATGCAAAATGCATGGAATTAAGCGGCTCTTTTGTTTCTGCGATTTTGATGAAAAAGTGGCCGGAACATTTAAGGCGTAAAGTTGTCTTTAATATGGAATTTCAGTTTCGGTCTACTTTTCTTTTCTTTGCCAGACTTTACACACCCCGTTTCAGATTGACCCTAAATATGTTTTCTAGGTAAGTGAAAGTAACGATGCTAAGCGGAAATCTCAACAGTTTCCTGAATATCTCAACAACTACTATGTTACCAATGCTCTGTAATTTATGATTAGATACTTTAAATTTGTATATATATATATATACATATATATATATATATATATATATATATATATATATTTTTTTTTTTTTTTTTTTTTTACTTCAATAATTTTTTAGGTATATCCCTACATGTGGATCATGACATTACAATCTACAATTACTAGATGTATGTCATTATACATCTGTCAATATCAATAAATATCTTTTAAAAAATAAATTTTTAAGATATTATCTAAAAAATAATAATAATGCGGGTTACCTGCATTCGTAAAAAGAGTCTATATATCATAAAATTGCAGTAGTAATGGTTAAGAGTAAGTTCGAATTTTATTGCCTTATACTTCACTAATGAATATCAATGTAGATTTTAATCAAATCCTTCATTAAAGCTTGCATATTTTTTAAACATAGAAAGGGCAACAATCTTTTAACCGAAGTCAACTAACATCAATATACATAATCAAGGCAGGGTGCAATTTTTTCGAAAGTTGCATTTTTAGGGCAGCGGTGACTCCCAAAACCGTTTTAATTAATATATTTTAAATATGTAAATACTGTTGGTTACAAAACTAGTAGGAGTTCCTTTTAAACCTATCATGTTTATTAATTCACTATCGGATTAGGTGGCATAAAACGGAATACAATAGTTAAGTGTAATGAAATGAAGAACAGGTTTTATAGACAAGTGCTGTAAGTGCCAAGAGCTATTAGTGATCCTTATTATTAAATCGTTCATCATTAAATTATTAAATATTATATCTAATTGTATAATGTATCTGTAAAATTATTTATGTTCCTATCAGTATTCTCAATACATAGAAAGGGATATAAAAACATTAAAAGTAAAAGATAAAAAAAAAAGAAAAATAAGAATCAGGATAAAAAGGTGATTTTATAAATTGTTTTTACTTCCAATAAATCTCTTGATTTTCAAATTCAATATACAATATTTTAAAAAATACACATTTTCAACCTCCTTGGCTCCTCCTTAACGGAAGTCTCACGTTTAATATATATTTTCATTATTATATGTTTCGAAATAGACAAGAAAATATACATATATAATCACTGATGTTTTTTTTAATTTTATGTTTCAGGTTTATATGGGGTTCAGAATCAACAACGTTCACTGTAAGCTTGATATTTCTTTTATTTGTATTTTAATTTTTCTGATTGTTATATATAAAGTTGTATTTCACATTTAAAAAATGGTATTGTATCGTCTACTAGTCAGTATATGTACAGAATGTGTATTTTAAAATGAAACGTTTTTATTTTTAAATTGTATTGTTTGACTTTTCTACCTGTGTAATTAGCGATGTATGTAGAACATAATGCGGACTTAATCCTCCACCTAGCTAGTTGCAACTAGTTCAGAACTAGGATTTAGAGGCGTTGTGGAATGTCCCGAAGCTGCAGTGAAATAAACTTGTATAACCGTGAGCTGCTTCGTTAATTGGTTCGGAGGGAGCTCTCAGCTTGGAAATGTGGCTCTGTCTAATTTCCGCTTCCAACATTAAGAGGCACTTTAGCTATTTAAGGATTATGTAACTGTAATATAAAAACCATCATATTTATATATTTATGGTTTCAAATCATAAAAGTTCCCTATGTTATAAAATAAATATTCTAATCCTTTCTTAAATTAAAAAAAAAAAAATAGTGATATATCATTTTAGGTTTTTGATATATTTAAAAAATAATTGCAGCATGTGTTAGTTGAATAAAAAAAAAAAGACGCAGCTAATTGTTACATAATGGATTATTATTTCCAAATAATTATATTAGAGAGTAACAGTTTATGTAGATATTTAAAGGCAATCAATTAAATATATAGACATGAATTTATCAAAGAGAATTAGCGAATCACCACTACTAAGTTCAAAACGCTATATACATTTATATATTATTCCATATATATATATATATATATATATATATATATATATATATATATATATATATATTCGCTTTATTTTTTTTAAGGAAGTTTTATTCAAATAACACTAACAACGCAGGTTTTTCTTTATTTTTATTCTCGTTTACATATCTTGAACAAGAAAGTATCAAATTTTGAGGGGAGTAATTTTTTTCCAATAAAAAAGGCTTATTATAAAAAAAAATTAATCATGAGTATCTATACAAGACATCTTTACTATTCTCTTTTAATTTTCATTGAAATAAATAAAAGTAATATCCTAATTCCAGAACCCTTTTTATTTTTCTCCGCCTTTAAAAAACACCGAGCTATGAAGGAATCACATCTATTTTGAGTTATGCTTTGACCAAATAAGATGTTTTTATTTATTTTTTTATTATTCCACACAGTTTCTTGACCTCAAAAAACAATTCATTTTATCTGTATCTTCAATAAGTACCAAGTTTCGGGGAATTACGTCTATTATGATTTGTGACTTGATCATACAGGTCAAGTTATTTTTCTTTGTACAAAGCGTTGTTGTGATCCAGAAATATTTTTATGGTTTGATTAATTTCGGTGTACTGATTCTATAACTCTATACAATGTTTTCTCTTTATTCGAAAACAACTGAGTTATAGGCCTAGATATGGGATTAATTTCAATACCTTTTTTCTTTTTTATAATTTATCGCGGTGCCTTTATTAGAAAACTCAAAAAACATACCTAAAAAAAAACAACTGATTTATTGATTTAAAACATTTTAATCATGTAATTTCTAAATTTTATTGTAAATAAAGTTAATGTTATACACAATACTTCTATAATCTATTTTACTCCTGATTAGTGTTGAGTAAACAGTGAGTAATGTCTCTCTGTCGGCAAGTCAGTTCTTTCCTGATACAGTTCTGAGGATATTGAATGGCTTCAAGCAATTTATTCTCCAGCCTTTGCGAATAGCATGTCAAGCTCAGCAACCTATTCATCCCAATTGCTATAAAATGTAGATAGTCCACTAATTATGGAATTTCTTTCTTTAGTTAGAACTCTCTAAAATATCAGGACGTTTTCCGTTTTCCATTCCCCAAAGCTGTAGAAGTAGTTCAACCCAAATTTAGAAGTCATACGCGAACAGTGTCCACGTGGCTGGTTTTCTGTTGCTCTTCAAAATATCATTTATAACCATTAGAAAAAACGTGGTACTTAAACGTGATAACTAAACCTGGAGGTTTCCGTTTCCATGGATGAATGTCTTCGATGATCGTTTACCACCAATTATACTAAGAAAATATTAGAAACAAAATTATAGATACATCTCAATACCCTTCTGTTCATACCCCATTCTAACGATTTGTCTATTGCATTTCCAAGTCAATTGTAACCTTTTCCAAGTCAAATGTAACCCTTTCCATTTCAAATATAACCCTTTCCAAAGAAAATGTAACCATTTCCATTTCAAATGTCACCTTTTCCATTTCAAATGTAACCTTTTCCAAAACAATTGTCACCTTTTTCTTTACTTCTAGCCTCAAATATTCCGTTTTATTTATTTATTTATTGAAAAATAATGGGTTTTATTAAAATTATGACTTTTTTAATAATTTTGGCATATCCTAACGTTATTTATTTCGTTTTTTAGATATTTGATATCAAGTTCTGTTTTTTTCGAGCTAATATTTAATAAAATTAATTATTCTCATTTTAGTTTTAAGATAGTTGTTGCTTTTGATTTTTTAGAGGGAAAGGGTTGTTTTGGGGGAATAATTAATGTGTTTTCGGGTGTTATAATTACGGTTTTCGAGCTGTATATTTTATCGCTCGCGTGCATATTAACTCACATTAATTTTTAATGTTTTTAATTGATATAGGAGTGTATAATTGTGTTTTCAGGTCTTGTGGTAACATTTCTCAACTGCGTTTTTATCGCTCGCGCTTATTTTAACTAAAATTTACTTTTTATCTTTTTTATTGATATAGGCATTAATTATTGTGCTTTCGGAGGGCTATGATTACGTTTTTTGAGCTGTGTCTTTTATCGCTCATGCGTATTTCAACTCGCATTTACTTTTGACATTTTTTATTGTTATACTGGTTTGCAATTATTTTTTTGGGTCTTGTGATTACGTTTTTAAAGCTGTATTTATTGTTGCTAGCTCGCAGTTTAACTTGAATTTATTTTTAATCTTTTTATTGTTATGTTGATGTATACTCCAGATTTCGGGGGGTTATGAAAAAACTTTTTTTGGACTGTTTATTTTATAGCGCGTGGTTGTTTCAACTTAGTGCTAATATTATTCTATAATTTGATAGAGTAGTCTTTTTTTTTTTTTTTTTTTTTTTTTTTTTTTTTTTTTTTTTTTTTTTTTTTTTTTTTTTTTTTTTTTTTTTTTAGAGGATTCTGATTACGTGTTTTAAACTCCATACTTTTATGCGCTGGGAATTTCTACATACCGTAGATATTATGTTGTAATTTTATGTAAAAATTATTTATTGTGTTTTTGCAGGTTCTGATTACGTTTTTGAACTGGACGTTATGTAGCGATTGGGCATACTTCTAGATCATTTTTCAATTAAGTCAAAATGTGCAATAGCTTAAAAAAAATCTCATAAACTCTATTAGTATTCCCGAAATCACTATAAACGATCCCTCTATCGAATATTTATGAAATAGGTACTGTAACTTAAAATGAGTAAAAGCGATAACAAATAAGATTCAAATAATGTTATCATAACACCCAAAAATAGAATAAACGATTCCTTAATTAAATTATCAAATAATTGTAAGACCAAGTCAGGAAGTGGGTCCTTTATAAATTATTTAGTTAACTAAACTTACCCAGGACGCTAGAAAAGGAACTATAACTAATCCTTTTATAAAAAAAAAATAATAATAATAAATAATATAAAATAAAAAAAGCTAAACGATGTATATTCCAGAAACGTTATAATGAGAACCAAAATCAAAATAATCAATCCCAATATCAACAAAAAAACAAAACAAAAGTAAATGCGAGTTGAAATACGCATGAGCGATAAAAGATACAGCTCAAAAACCGTAATCATAACCACCCGAAAGCACAATAATTAATCCCTTTATCAATAAAAAACAGTAAAAGTAAATGCGAGTTTAAATACGCATGAGCGATAAAACACACAGCTCAAAAAACGTAATCAGAGCCCCCCGAAAGCACAATAATTAATCCCTATATAAATAAAAAACATAAAAAGTAAATTTTAGTTAAAATAAGCGCGAGCGATAAAAACACAGTTGAAAAATGTTATCACAAGACCCGAAAACACAATTATACACTCCTATATCAATTAAAAACATTAAAAATTAATGTGAGTTAATATGCACGCGAGCGATAAAAAATACAGCTCGAAAACCGTAATTATAACACCCGAAAACACATTAATTATTCCCCCAAAACAACCCTTTCCCTCTAAAAAATCAAAATCAACAACTATCTTAAAACTAAAATGAGAATAATTAATTTTTTTAAATATTAGCTCGAAAAAAAAACAGAACTTGATATCAAATATCTAAAAAACGAAATAAATAACGTTAGGATATGCCAAAATTATTAAAAAAGTCATAATTTTAATAAAACCCATTATTTTTCAATAAATAAATAAATAAAACGGAATATTTGAGGCTAGAAGTGAAGAAAAAGGTGACAATTGCTTTGGAAAAGGTTACATTTGAAATGGAAAAGGTGACATTTGAAATGGAAATGGTTACATTTTCTTTGGAAAGGGTTATATTTGAAATGGAAAGGGTTACATTTGACTTGGAAAAGGTTACAATTGACTTGGAAATGCAATAGACAAATCGTTAGAATGGGGTATGAACAGAAGGGTATTGAGATGTATCTATAATTTTGTTTCTAATATTTTCTTAGTATAATTGGTGGTAAACGATCATCGAAGACATTCATCCATGGAAACGGAAACCTCCAGGTTTAGTTATCACGTTTAAGTACCACGTTTTTTCTAATGGTTATGAATGATATTTTGAAGAGCAACAGAAAACCAGCCACGTGGACACTGTTCGCGTATGACTTCTAAATTTGGGTTGAACTACTTCTACAGCTTTGGGGAATGGAAAACGGAAAACGTCCTGATATTTTAGAGAGTTCTAACTAAAGAAAGAAATTCCATAATTAGTGGACTATCTACATTTTATAGCAATTGGGATGAATAGGTTGCTGAGCTTGACATGCTATTCGCAAAGGCTGGAGAATAAATTGCTTGAAGCCATTCAATATCCTCAGAACTGTATCAGGAAAGAACTGACTTGCCGACAGAGAGACATTACTCACTGTTTACTCAACACTAATCAGGAGTAAAATAGATTATAGAAGTATTGTGTATAACATTAACTTTATTTACAATAAAATTTAGAAATTACATGATTAAAAATTGTTTTAAATCAATAAATCAGTTGTTTTTTTTAGGTATGTTTTTTGAGTTTTCTAATAAAGGCACCGCGATAAATTATAAAAAAGAAAAAAGGTATTGAAATTAATCCCATATCTAGGCCTATAACTCAGTTGTTTTCGAATAAAGAGAAAACATTGTATAGAGTTATAGAATCAGTACACCGAAATTAATCAAACCATAAAAATATTTCTGGATCACAACAACGCTTTGTACAAAGAAAAATAACTTGACCTGTATGATCAAGTCACAAATCATAATAGACGTAATTCCCCGAAACTTGGTACTTATTGAAGATACAGATAAAATGAATTGTTTTTTGAGGTCAAGAAACTGTGTGGAATAATAAAAAAATAAATAAAAACATCTTATTTGGTCAAAGCATAACTCAAAATAGATGTGATTCCTTCATAGCTCGGTGTTTTTTAAAGGCGGAGAAAAATAAGAAGGGTTCTGGAATTAGGATATTACTTTTATTTATTTCAATGAAAATTAAAAGAGAATAGTAAAGATGTCTTGTATAGATACTCATGATTAATTATTTTTTATAATAAGCTTTTTTTATTGGAAAAAAATTACTCCTCTCAAAATTTGATACTTTCTTGTTCAAGATATGTAAACCAATTGTAAACGATCATCGAAGACATTCATCTATGGAAACGGAAACCTCCAGGTTTAGTTATCACGTTTAAGTACAACGTTTTTTCTAATGGTTATAAATGATATTTTGAAGAGCGTTAGGATATGCCAAAATTATTAAAAAAGTCATATATTTAATTAAACTAATTATTTTTCAATAAATAAACTAATAAAACGGAATAATTGAGGCTAGAAGTGAAGAAAAAGGTTACATTTGCTTTGGAAAGGGTTACATTTAAAATGGAAAGGGTTACATTTGACATGGAAAAGGTAACATTTGAAATAGAAGAAGATACATTTGACTTGGAAAAGGTTACAATTGACTTGGAAATATTTTCTCTTGTCCATGCTCTGTAAAAGATTATTTTCTTATTAACTAAATGTACTTTTGAAAGAAATGTTTTTTTTTTCTGATTTCAAATTGAACAGATAATTAAAAGTTAATCGATTTTCGAAAAACCTACACTGTACATTTGCAATCAATTTTTTTTTCAGGATTTATGGTATTTTTTATATTTAGTATAGAGATGGATATCGATTTTTCCTTAAATTAAATAAAGTTCTAACCAGCAATATTTTATAGAAAACTTTTAAGAGCTATAGTTTAGCCTGAATGGGAAAATGTTTTATAAATAAATAGTGTATCTGATCTGAACAAGGAGTAGATTTAGGTTAACAATTTCGCAACACATTCTGTAGATGTAGTACCATAAAAACGTGATTATTGATTTCCACATAAGTGCATTCAACTTTTAAACCATCACATTTCATTGACGTTTTGTGGATAAGTAACTTTTGCATGTAATTTTTAGAATCAGAAACATTCAAAAATTAGACCTCAATTCATTTACAACATATTTTTTTTTTTAATATCATATTCTACAATACAATCCTTTTTCATTTTTAATAATTTTAGTGCTTTATCAGAAATTCCTTAAAGTTTCACTATTTTGTAGGAAGAACTGTGTACTTGTATGTAAAGAACCGTACCGGGCGTAAATGGGGACTATTTTTTTCTGCTCCATAATATCGATAATATGTAATCAATACTGGCTCATTATTATAACCTATAAAAACTGCTTCTATATAGTATTCTTGTTAATATATGTTAATCATCACCGCAATTATTATTTATCAATTTAAATATTTGTTAGAACCATGATCTTGTGTACATACAAACTAGTGGAACTTGAGGTTCAGTAACTGGATGCAAAAAATTATATTCCAACGGTGATCATGAATATATCTGGCAGTTCAAAAATTTAGAAGAAAAAAACCTGGTGCGCGCAACACACGACTTTCACTTACCTCCATTTTTAAAATCAATTTAAGAATTTTCAAATACATTTATAGATAAACATAAATCGTTGAAGAATTAATTAAATTAAATTTCAATATAAACATTTCGTTTTATTACATAATCTATTATATTTTTATCTGCAACAATCAGTTAGTTTTATCGCCTTTTCATCTCTCTGCATTAACCTTTACCATTCCGTATATCAGATAATATTTTTTAAATATTATCAACATACACACCCACACCTTTTTTCGGGACTTGGTTATTTAGATAGAGGGGACTTCCGCTGAAAAATGGAATTAGAAAATTTTCACAATCGCAATACTTTCCCAAACTATATATTTCATATATAGGTAAGTAAAAGAAATAGTCCAGGTGGTGGTAATGATGAGATATTCTCAAATATTCATTTCCAACATAACGAGACATAGGAACAGAAATCAGTCAGAAGACAGTCATGTGCCTAAATTTGGACAGATGAATATCCAAGAAATATATATGTGTGTGTGTTAAAGAAATGAAAAGTGTTTCCTTTTTGTTTTTAAAGAATTGTTTATTTTCATTAAAAATGCAAAAATGCTGTTTCTTTACTTCGTCTCCTATGTTATTATGTTAAATTTGTTTATTTTCGCGCTTCTATGATTATCCGCGTTAACTTTCATTTTATTAGTGTTTCGCTAGATCGCACAGCAATGCACTTGACCATTCGTGAATATGGTGAATATCAGAATCGTAGATTCTAAGGTGGGGTTGGAACCGTCCCGTTAGTTTCAGATATAAGTTTAATTTTTTTATAGAGTTAATTTATATAGTATTGCGTACTATTGAATATAATTGACTAAAATAACTGTTAAAACATAAATGTAAACATTTGTATTCATGTAAATGTTGATAACTTAATTAATGTTGCTTCGAATCAACAAATGTTTAGCGGCTAAGGAATAAAACAAAATATAAAGAGTAAAAAAAAATATTTAAGGTATTATAATAACCAAAAGTCATTAAAATATTTAAAACAATAGGTAAATTAACAAACAAACTAGTGAAAAAAAGGGAAATTAAACAAAACATAGTCACTGTCACTTTCCACTGAAGAAAAACTATTTTCCTAAGCGATAGAAAAACTATCATCATTTATAATCAAAAATCTTCGTCTACGGAATTCGACTCATCAGACAGAAATCGGATTTCTCTTGTTGACGTCGCATTTCTTCTAAAACCTCTTCTGGAGCTGACAAATATTTTTAAATTCAAGATTAACAATTTAACTAATAACTCAAGAATTTCAAGTCTATGCCCGTTAGAAATTTGGATGATACTGAGTAAGAGAGTGAACGAGCTAAAAGTAAGAGTATTGTTACTACTAAGTGACTTCTTGGAAAGCCCACTCCGGTAAAATGGATACGCTAAGGTCGGATCCGACCTCAAACTTACCTTAGTAGGGTTAACAGTTCCTAATTCGCCGAAGATTATTAATTCACGTTAACTTCGGTACCTAACTTTTTGTTCTAGTCCGCCTCACCATCTTTTTTACCAATCCCGATAGGTCGCATGCAGTAGATGAGTAAAGTTAACAAGTTTCAATAAAGACATTATTTTTATTAGGTAATACATATGCAAATTATGTAAACTATGCCTGAGAATACTGAAAGATTCGTTACTTATAGTTTTGCCAAACATTATTACAAACAATGAACTACCTTTAAAACAATTAGTTGGCTGGTGAAGGTGGAATGAGTCTTAGGCGACCCTCTTAGGCTTCGTCCTCCAGCTGCTCTCGGATCATTACAAAGTAGGGCTGATATGGGAAGTGTCCGAAGTTAAAATTCTTATCTGCTAATAACTATAGTCTAGGAAGTTCCTGGGGTATCGCGGGTAGGGGCCAGGCCAATGGGGAAACTTAGGGGTGGATAGGAAACGTCTTTTGAACTTTTGCCGACAACGGCTTATTAATATTTACTTGATTAAAATAATAGTTATCCAATAATGAATTTCAACACCTCAATATTCTCAATATATAACAATACACACACACACACACCCACACACACACACACACACACACACACACACACACACACACACACACACACACACACATATACAAACACACACACCACTCACACATATACTTATATATTTAAGACAATATCAATGTTTCTCTTGGCGGTTTCCTGAACTATCCCCCTTCTTATTTTATTGTTTCGGTATACAAAATACGTATATTAATTACTTTAAACGTCATTTGACGTGCAAACTTCAAGTAAATACTGCAAAAAATGGTGGAGATGGTAAATATTGAGGTAAGATAAGTTGTTTTTCCCATAATAACCTAAATCATAGAATTGGATTGTCACCCAGTAACGATTGTTACATCTGTATTGTTTTTATTGGTTTATTAATACAGTTAATATGAGATTTCTCTTGTTTTTCTATAAATAATTATGTTATAATTTTTCCATCCTGATATGTTATTTTTGTAAACATTTTGTGAATTCACTACCTTATGACTATCATCATATTTTAATGTTTATAAATAAATAAAATATGAGTTTAGCAGAATAAATTTGAAAGACTGGAATGATTATAATTTATTTATTATTTTAATCTATTAATTATTCGTTGTGAGCTTTGGAATCAGAAAAATAAAATAATAACTTTTCTAGCAATATTTTTCCACTTTCTGACTATAAGGCAACTAAAGTTGAGTTTATTTTATTTTTTATAAAAATAAAAATACAGGACACGAGGAAAGTGAAACATCTGAGCATCTCATGTGGAAAGGCGATCTTTTAATAAAGTCTTTTATTAAATACTGAAAGAGTTTGCTAGGAAAGTTGCAAGGAGGTTGAAAAACACTTTATTATTTAATAACACAACAATGTTCTGGATGTTTATGTTTTAAATCTGACATCTTTTAATTAAAAAGTTCAATTTTTTTTTAAATTTTAATTAACAAACAACAAATACAGAATAAGCTATCAGATTCTGTACAAAAGAGAATATAAAAAAAAAATTATAACTTTCGTTATGTTATGTATCAATATATTTGATTTCTTATTTTTTTAAGAGGTTAATTATTAACAATTGATAAGATTAAAGTCAAATATGTAGTTATGTGACCTTTCTTTGCAGAACTTATAGCAGTCTATGAGAATTTATTTAGATTTATTTATTTTGTAACATAAAGGCTTTTCAACCATAAAGGTTATTTTAGCCCTAAACTAATAATACAGATGATTTGTAACATCAAATGCATCCAATATTATCAATAACAAGTCTGGTGTGTCGTCCAGCTATGTTTTGGTATTGGACTAAGCTATAGTAAGTTTTTACTCTTGTGGATGGTCAATCTTCCCGTCTAAAATACGGCTTCTTCATAATTTAAATTATTTATAAATTTTTTTCAGACTTACATTAAAGTCCGAAAATATGTTTATTAATGGGGATCATGGATTCATAATTAAAATCTATCTCTGCAAAATCTCTTATTTCACATTAAACTATAGGTAGAGTTTGTAAATAGTTTCAAAGGTATCATTATGATTTAAAACATAGTACCAGATAATCTCTTATCTGTAAAAAGCTTTCACTGATAAGGACAAGTGATCTGATTAAAGGGACATTGTTTACCCCTCGACTTACTCTCTTCAGTGGAGCGGTGATTATGCCCGTCTATTTAAGCTGTTAGGCGCTGATAAGACTTATAACAGCGGAATCCAGATAGGCACTTATGAAATGTGCTGGCTCTAATATCACTAACAGAGAAAATGAAAAAAAAACATTCCAGTTCACACTCGGCATATCGACTAATTAACAAAAATCTAAAACTGAAATTCAGAGGACAAATGATTCCTTTGTACTCAACGCAACACGAAATATGCTAGTTAAAAAATATATCCAAACAAGAGACGAAATGGATATTGAATAAAGTCTTTTGATCATTCTATTGGACAAAAATGTTGGACCGCTATCCGGATAGAATGCAGAGGGTGCAGCAAAAATTTCTAAAATGTGGAAATCTGACACAGTTGAAATAAAGGGTTATATTAAATAAATGCCTATATGGGCAGAAAAAAGTTATACAGACAATAATATAGTAGAGAAAATCAGAATCTCTTATCAAAATATTTACGATAATGACAACAATTTAATGTGTAAAATGATTAAAATTGATGTTTCTTGAAATATAAGCAGAACATTTAAACAGGTTCTAGATGCAAAACTCCTTTCTTAATTAGCAATGCAGTTGCTATGTTAGGAAATATATGAATGACATATAATTTTTTCCAACATTTATGCAAAAAAAATAACTATTTTGATTGTAAAGAAAATATTCATTTTAATAAATAAACAAACAACTAAAATATGAAAAAATCGATTTAGCAGTTATATATTGAGTTGAGTTAAGGAACTTGTAAATTTTACAAATTATGGTAAATAGTAATGAAGATTTATTAATGAATGCATGACATAATACAAAACCACTGTATTACTACATCTAGGCTAGAGGTTAAGAAAATAAACGACAAGAAAAATCTGTTCTACTACGAAGAAATCTCACATATCAACTCGTACAACATGTCAGAAAGGAATTTTAAAATCAGATACGATTTAGAATCGGATGCAATATGTTTCATTCGATTTTTTACAATGTCAAAAAAAATCTTTGAATATTTATTCTTACATAGGGAATATTATCATTAAATTTCTTTATTTCCAGATCGGCTGCTTGAGCCATACATGTTTTTTTTTTTTTTTTTTTTTTTTAACATAAATGAATAATTATTACAACTCGTAACAATGGAAAAAGTGGGGGTATAGCCTCGTACAAAGACACCCCTAACGATTATAAATTTATAATTATTTCTTAGAATTAAATAATAAAAACAATTTGATAACAAAACGAACAATTATAATAAAAACCAAAGAAAGAAAGAGAAGTAATGAATATACAAAATTAATACAAGGTTTGCAAGAATGGGGAATATTAGAAAATAATAGATTTTTGAAATTATAGAAAATAATCAAATAGATTGACCAACGATCACTTAGTTTTCGTTTGGAGAACCTATAACTTTGAATTACTTATAAACATTGGGCCATTAGCCAATACGATATAATGAAATCATAAGTGTGTTACGTATGCGCAAATAAAAGAATAATTTTAGGATAAAATTATTAGAAGCAATAATATTTTCTGAAAATTAGGAAAAAACAAATTATTGACATAACTCAAACATGATATTTAACATATGTACAGTTACTAAAACTTACAATACAAGTCCTGGTTAAAACATACAAAAAAGTAAACTACACATAACAAAATATTAAATGTAGCGTTTATTGTTAAAAAAAATATTTAAATGGCTCTACTGCGTTTTCATTTTTGCTTAACTTTAATAACCGTGAACTGAAGCGAAATTCAATCAGACTATTATCTCGGGAAACAAACGGAACTCTCTGGACCACAGCGAATATCATTAAACAAGTTATAAGTTGGATTGAAACCAATCAAAGGACATTTTCGAGGAATAGATTATTTTGCATTTTATTCAGCGTTTATTTTTTATCTAGTACTATATTAATTATTCCTGTTTCTAATAAATTATATATATTATATTTATGTCCGTCGCCGTTAAAGTAAGAAATCCAAAGCAGTCAATAGAGTCTCCTGAACATTTTAGGTTTAACTACCGAACGGAATTATATTTTCACAGTATTGCCTGATTTGCCAAGGTATTGAATATTATGTCGATTAGTTGTTTAAACAAAGTCTGACGTGAATGAAATTATAATACATGATTCCGTAGGTAAAATCTGTACAATACATATAGACAATATATGAAATCCTTAATTTTTTTGGAAACACCCTAAAATTATAAAAGTCTATCTATTTTTTCGAAGATGTAAGCGAAAAAGAATGAATAATTTAGAAATCTCTATTTATTTATTTTATCATACTTTGCTGTTTTTCTATTAGGTATTTTATTGCTTTTTTTTTTTTTGGCGAAAACAAAAATTATATATAAAATTTATAATAATCATGAAATCATACTTGTTATTTACAACGGTTTGGATAATAGAACAGCTAAAGTGTTATTATTATAATAAACTATCACCTTTTTGTTGGTAACATGGGTACATAATTCCATTTTAAATAATTTTTTTTTTATCTTTTGTGACTTCTGACCTCGCTCCTTTCGAGAAAGTCTGTGTGATTTGTTTCCCTGGACTTCCTTCCTTTTCTAGATACTTTAAATGGGCGTGAGGCTGTAGAAGGAATAGAAACTGTATAATATCTTCACAGTCGAGCACAATGCTTGCAAAAGCGTTAGTTTAAAATTTTATTCAAGAGAAAATATATTTATCATGTAATTAATATTAGTGAATTCACTTTAAATGATATAAGTTAAGTGTTTATTAAAGTGATACTGCTTTGTAATTAGATTTTATACCTCAATTTTCGTAAAACTTGAGAAATACTTTCTTAATAATATACCACTAAAACTGCTAAAATGAATGTCATAGTCTGGCAATCGTGACAAGTCCTGAGGGCTTTAAGCTATTATGTAAAAGAATAATATCGGAATTTTTAAAGTTATTACCTGTGTCAAAAATATTGCACAACTATATACATATTTTTGAAATATAAAATGATATTTAAACTCTTAATTAAACATATGTATAGTTTTTGGCTTGGCACACATCCCTTTCTTCGTGTTTATTTAAGATCTTCCAAAAAACATCTCCCAAGCTAGTGTTGCACCACACTTTGCAGTGTTTCTATACACTATTTTTTACTATTTCTATATACTATTTTCTATTTTGTATTTTTACTGTTCACTTAAAATAATCTGGGCGCACAACACACGACTTTCACTTACCTCCGTTATTAAAATCAATTTCAGAATTTTTAAATACAGAGATAAACAAGGTTTAGATAATTTATTACATTCAGTTTCATTAATGAAGTCAGTTTGTTTCATCAGCTTCTTATCACTCTATATTAACATTCACAATTATGGGTGTAAGTGTAAGACAATATTATTTCTAAAACATTTAGCTTTCTAGAGATATATTATACATCTATATTATTATTTGTATGCTCAAAACACAAATATTGCATAAACAAATATTTTTGTTATTTTCTTCTTTAGTTGAGTGTCGAATTTGTTCAAATTATATATTTACCGTTTTTTTATCAGTGCAAGATCATATTATATATCAAAGCAAGAACAAAGCCGAATTTTACCAAGATCGCTTGTGCCGTTTATAAGAGAATCGTAGTATGCATTGAATAAAGTAGCTCTTTTGGCTAGCCAATTTTATGAAAAAGTTGCTGTAACGTTTCGGTCGTATAGTTGTCATAAATATAAAATTTCAGTTTACTAAAACTTTTCGTTTTTGTAATAGACTTAGCACATACACACAAACTTTTTAGAGGTACTTGGTCAAAATAATTATCATACAACAAATGTATTTGCACATGGGGAACTTTTTCGACAGCATAGGATGTTGAAGTTGGAGGAAACATCCCTAAAAGTTGATCACTGTTTTTTTATAAATAATATTTTTTTTTTGGAAAAAATTATATACAAGCCCATTTTTTTTAATCTCCATTAAGAACATTTTTAATTTATTTAAATTAGTATTTAAAGCATTGTAATTTATATTACCTGTAACGGTATATATACTGTAAATGTATATATACATTTATATTACATCTAACTAACAATAAACACACTGTTGTAATCTTCAGTAATATACCCGTACAATGCAACACTCTTTATTTTGCTTATGTTTACAGCTTTGATAAAATGTCGTGTCGCGGCAACTACTATTCTACAATGGCAATATTTAATTGAACATTGTCTTTTATGTGAAATACATTCCTAGAGGTTCATGCTATGTTTTCCATAATCAAATTACATCGTGAAGAGGTTCGGACAAGGTATATTAGAATAGATGCATGTAAAGCATGTTAATTTAAGCCCCTCAAGTGCATGGAATTCCAACTAATGACAAACCAAGTACCGTAGTTCAATACGGCTAGTGGTTTAGAGTAGTGCAACCACATTCTCGGAACCTTATTACAGAATTAGTTAATTGCCATTGAACAAAACTTTATGTTGAAAAATGATTCTCATTTCTCATACAAAATACATTTCTTGTGGGCATATCCCACCACCATTTCAGTTATTGGATGTTTTTCTATTGAAGTGCTCAATTGGTAAAAAAAGTGGGTTTAAAACTTTGGATGTCATGGATAATAAAGAGGATGATTACCCAAAATTATTTAGTTTAATAATGTTCTTGGGATTTAGAATCGGATTCTTCTCCAAAGGGTATTGCGTTATTCTCTTTACTGATTATCGAACTGATTAAAACATATAAGATAAATAAAATTGTTATCAATTCATACGAAATTTATTTTATAAAAAAATTATTGTATGTTAAAAACATTTATTGTAAATTTTATTCGAATATATGTTTTGGGACTTTTCTCCTTCTTTAGGACTCACTTTTCTTTCTTTATTCATGTGGCTGTACACATTTTCCATATTAAAATTCATAAGCAAATTAATTTAGCCGCAAGAAGTATTTAGTCAACATAAATAAAATGGTTATTTAAAATCAATGATTCAATATCATTTTAATTTTTTATATGAAAAACGGTCACAATCAAATGAAGAAAATTCAATTTTTAGTGAATAATTAACAGAAATCCTACAATATAGTAATAGGGGTCCTAAATATGTAGTAAAGCATTGGAACATAGGCTCAAAATAAAATGATTACAAAATAATTTGTGGAAGAATTGATGCCGATTTTATTTATCTTCACTATATGCTTCTTCGGGATGAAATATTAAAATATGTGATTTATTTAATCATGACGCATAATAACACAATAACGATAAGGAAACTCATAAAATTAAAAGATATTTTTGTTAGTAATTACAAGATCTTGTGATGCTCAGGTAGGGTACACTGTCATTTCCGGGGTTTTTTTTCTTGCCCTTTGGTTTCTTCTGCTGTGTGTCCACTTTCTGCCTCCTATGTTCACTGACACCCCAGGGAGGTTACTGACTTATTTATTGGCCTTAACAACGGGTATTTCTGTCAAATTATTCCCAAATTGAGAACAAGATTTCTGACAAATAATTGATTGGTATAGCAGCTATAGCTATAAGAGTATAAGCTTTCTGCCGCATAGAAGGAGCGGGGTGGGTGAGAGGGTTAGCGCGTTTTGTTGTGAACCCGTGTTGCCCAGCAACCAGATATGATCAGAAATGAAGTATTTTATAGTTAGGAGTTCGCGTATAGGTGCCGGAGTGCTTTCGTCTCGGCATTAAACCTCCCGCCCTCTCCCCTAGTCCCTCTGGCCCGAGAAACCCCTCGTAAAATCTTCATAATTGAGATAGTAATGACAGCAAGAAAAAAAAATAGTTATTGATATTTGAAATATTCATGATAGGCTCTTGTGAAAAGGAGGTATATAAGAAGATAAGGTAAATATTGCCCTGGGTTGTGTAACCAATGTTTTTCTATGTTGACTTCCAGGTAGCGTGGTATCATTCACTTCAAACCCATTCTATTATATTTTCAAACCACTCTAACAATCGATTGGCTTGATCCATAGCAGTCTTAAAGTCATTGAGAATATTTTTATTGAAGTTTATATTTTTTCTTCCACCTTTGTTTTATAGTTATAAGAGTGTGGAGTAGAAAGTAACTATCTGATTTAGTCTCTGCACTGTACAAAATCTGATTCATCGGGTGATCAAAGGAGAGAGAGAGTGTAATAATCAGTAGTGATCGCTTTACTTAAGATCACGTAAACAAAGGCGTAAATCCTTACACGTGTTTCTCAATCTCCATCATTAGATATTTATGTCTTGGATAGTCACTTGTCTCTTATAATCTTTTTGTTTATTAATAGTACACGATAAATCTCAATATTATATTTTCTTAATTTTATAGCAACCGGCGCAATATGGAATATGATGTGCTACACTTTAACAATGTATCTCTCTTCCTCATATTATTGGAACCTCATATTATTATTGGATTTTTTTAAATTTTCGATACAGGCCAAATCTGGACCACGAATATATCACTTAGTCTGTTCTTTTATCCTCTTCCACATTTCCTTCATCCTCGCAGAGTGCTGAGCCTCCCTCTTTTCCGTCCAGTTCCTTCCTGCACTCCCCTCTTCAAGTTGCAAGGATCCTCATTTAATCAAGTTCCTCTATTTTAATTTTCAGTTTGGCTATTTCGGGTTTTATCTTTTCCGAATAACCCTTGAGTACTTACAACTTATCAATGATTTTCGTAAGCAATCCATTAAAATACCAATTAAAATCCACTATATGCCTGTAGAATCACATTCATCGCTGTTTCAAAGATGATGTCTTCATATCTTCTATCACCTCGAGCAATTCATGATAATTCTTGAAAAATATTTAATCGTAAAATGTTTCTTTATATTTTTAACCCTTATTATTTCTCTACCCTACATTATCACCACAGTTTCATAGTGCCCGAGTTTTGCATGCAATGAAAAAAACAAATTGTCATATACCTTTTTTTGTCTGTAATCTCAATCTATCCAGTTTCTCATCTTATCATCACCAATCGTCTATCCCCTCCATAGCACAACAAAATTATTGTGTAAATTTATTTCATAATAAGTTCATAATAATTAATTTTTTAACTTCATTTATATATATATATATATATATATATATATATATATATATATATATAATATTGTTTGATCAGTTCTCGACTGTTGATAATTTAAGTTTGTGTTGTTCTTAGGTTGCAGTCAATGAATAAACAGTTTTATCTATGCGACGTTTCGAGAATTTATTGTTCTCATAATCATGCCTTAACAGTGGAAAAAAACAGAACATTAATATTATTGTACAATAATTAATATCAAACATCATATATTAATTATTGTACAATAATATTAATGTTCTGTTTTTTTCCACTGTTAAGGCATGATTATGAGAACAATAAATTCTCGAAACGTCGCATAGATAAAACTGTTTATTCATTGACTGCAACCTAAGAACAACACAAACTTATATATATATATATATATATATATATATATATATATATATATATATATATATATATATATATTTTTTTTTTTTTTAACCTAATATATGTTTATCTTTTGCTAATGCTGTTACATTTTTTTTCTTACTAGTGATTATTCTTAATAGTTAATTGTTTTCAACTATTTGTTGTTATTTGATTTTTTAGTAAAACAATTGTTCATTATTTAACCTTAAATTAGTTTCTAAAAATGAGTGTCAGGCACTGATGACCGAGATGTTTTGTGCCAATAAAATATAACAACCAACCAACCAACCTCGCACACTTAGCCCAACAAAATGGGTACCATTTACTTTAACAATACTCTCAAATTTCAAAAGAGAAGAAAAAGCGTCTTGAGATGAAGAAATTGTCAGTTGGGCACAAAAACCCACTATAATTTGGGTACCTGATATACGAGTCCTGAAGCCTCTCAACTTATGATCCTAAGAAATAGCAGTTGGACACAGACTCTCTATTCTATTTTCTCTTAATTTCTCATTGTGTATGTGATAATCGATTTACTCTTACTGTTCATAAAGTTTAATTTTCAACTAAATTATGTATGTGAAATATGATTATTAAAAAAAAAGATATATACCGTTGAAGTTATACGTATATTCGATTATAGTACTATATCCATATTAAAGGTAAATATTTGGGCTGATTAAGTTCTTCCAAAAACTTATTTTTTATTAAATCATACATTTAACGTTTCGGGATCTACTCCCATCATCAGGACTCTGGTTTATACTATTTTGAAATTTATTTGACCCTTCCAACCTTGTCACTGATACAGGAAGGAATTTTGTCAAGTTTTTTGGAAGGAATTAATCAGCCCAAATATCTACCTTAATGTTATGCTAGATTTTCTGTTTATTGGAATATATTGTACTATATCCCTTTTATTTTTTTCAAAAATGTACTATATCCACGTTTCATCGAAAAAAATGCAATATCCATATTAAATTTATAAGAAATTATGGGAAAAGTGCTACAATTTGGAATAATAAGTTGGTAAATAAATCACAGATTTTGGCGTTTTCTTTTAAAATTCCCTAAATTGGATATAATTACAGAATCAAATTTTTCTTTTATGAATCTGAGTAAATCATTCTTTCATTTCTATTGTCGTAGACAATAAAAAGAAACAGTCTAGTTTTCATTCAGTCTGAGATACATTGGGTATTAGGAAGAAGTGGCGAAGATTGCACCCCATCCGTCAGGATTTGAGCATCTGTCGCAGGATTCCCTAAGATAAACCATGTTAAGCTTTGAAGCAACAAAGGCTTTGGATGAAAAATTACAATATTAAACAGCTGTTTTAACAAGTTTAAATAAACCAATTGGTTACACCAATGGCGGCATAAACGCCGTTGAAACATTGATAAATCACTTGGCCTGCTGCAATCTAGATTTAAAATCAATATGATTAGAAGAGAAATGATTATTAAGTTATACTAATGGGATACCTAAAAACATAGAGGGACCTAAAAAAAAAAAATGAAGGATATTTATGTGGGTAACAATATATCTGGTGTCAGTGTCCCACAAATTTTACTTTTATCACTATTTAAAATTAAGTACAACCGAAAAAAAAAGATGAATCAGTTTCTAAGTAAACATATATTTATTACAAAACAATTAAAATACCATCTTTGTCACCATTACCTTTAACAATTAAATGTTTAAATATAAAAATGGAAACCTTCATCACAATTCGATATAAGTCACTCATGCTGAATCATCAAGGCCTTCTTCATGATTATTCTTCAACGTTTGGTCATAATTGAAAAAGTAGATATTTACAAAAAACTCCCAATAGTTCCGTATATTAAAATTTATACGAATATTTAGAAAAATATATTTCAGATATTGAAGGACAACCTTCCTCTTTGAAATATGAACTATACTAAGTAGTCTCAAACTTCTGTTCCTCACTTTATTCGGAAATATTTTATAGCTATAAATATTTTAAAAAAATATGAGATACTGAAAGTATGTTATTAAAAGGGATACTCCTTAACATAATATTTACATTGAAAATACACTAGAAAGAAATACTTGGAATTCATAAGGTAGATGGTTCTGTATTTGCTGGGAAGGTCGTACGTGAATCAATTGAAGGTGTGCCCCTAAAAAAACACGAGGCCTGGCATAAGTAAATAACCCCCGCTTCGTGACACCTATAAGGTCGGCTGAGCATGTTAGCAATGTCAAAGAAATCCCTAGCTTTCTCTTTCCTTCAAACATCTAATTTTTTTCTTTTACATCATAATAAAATTCATTTATTTCCAAGGATCCGTAGTTTATATTAGATAAATACATTAATTAAATGATAATGACATTAGCAATCTAGATGATAATCACTGCCCTACGGATTTTAACGGTTATGGCTAATGGTAATACGTGTTCCCCTCACGGGAGTGAATGATATTTATTGATTATAATCATTATTAGCATAATTAATTATAGTTCATAAATAAACTAAATTTCCTACTTACAAGGTTACCATTGAGAACATTGATAAAACAGTGAGTGGCCATATTATAACAGAGAAATGTGCTACGTATTTAGCAAGTTTCTCAGTAATTTGCGTGGAAAGTATACGTGAATGAATATTATTAAAAAAAAATGTTATAAATTTTAATTTTAGGATGTCATATAATGCCTTGTTACTATGCTGGACACCGAAAGCCTCTCAACTCATTTATACACAATCTTAATGAAGGATATTAAGAACCGAGATGAACTAAATTAAAATTAAGTAGTAATTCTACTAACAGCCTATTTTTACCTATTAGATAATATGTTCCGGAGTAGAGATTTGGGGCTCTACTAACGTCAAATTCTTCTCGTCTCCAATCCTTGCAATCAAAAATCCTTGAAAAATCCTCAACGCTCCTTATTTTGTCACAAATAAAATCATCCATAAAGATCTTAACGTTCCCTATGTTGCGGACTTAGCGCGAACCAGGTACCACTCCTTTCATGACAAACTCCATTCCCACTCTAATCCACTTGTTTCAATCCTTGCTTCCTCTACAATCCCTGATAATCCTCCGAGGTGTCTGAAAAGAAGATGGCCCCGAGACCTTCTTGTTTAACATAGTCTTTAGAGAGCTGCCAATGGGTAGTATCCCCACATGTGAATCCATGACATTTGTATCTTGTATCTCATTTACTAGATGTAAATCATTATACAGTTGTAAATAGCAATAAATCTATTAAAAAAAAATGATAAAATGTTCATTTTTTTTTTAAATCTACAAAATATAAGGTACTTTAGCAGAATATTTAAAGTAAAGGCATTTAAGCACTGAAAGTGTATTTAATTCAGAATAAAACCTACATAATATTATAGATCCTTTAATTTTACATAGATTTAGCGAGTTAAATCAGATTCTTTAGAGCTTGTTTTTAAAAATTGTAAACAGGTGCAAAATGCATCGTATATCGTGACTCTACTGGTTAACCGATTTTGAAGAAAAAATTGCTGTAACATCTCAGGCGTACAGTTGCCTTAGATTAAGACTTTAAATAGTTAAAATTAAGTACTAATTCTACTGACCATACATTTTTACATGTTTTATTTTATTAAAAACCTCTAATAATATGTGTTGATTTTTTTTTTTTTTACGAAACTGTCTGATAGTAAAAAAAATCATCTCTTTAGACCTCAAATTAAATAAACCCGCATATACATCTTTATTTCTACATTTAATAAAATATATTTTTGTTATTTTCCACACCAAAAAATTAGCTTACATAAATAAAAATTAATTTGTTAAAATTCTGGTAATTATCAATTTCCATTGTCAATGTTGTGTAATCGGAATAGGAAAATGTAGCTAATAACTTCTTGGATAGTGCAGATATGATTTTGTAGATATCTATTTATTCTTCTTTATTTCAATCTGCTATACTTGGAATCGGATAAATACAGCGTATTCTTATTTATTTATTTTAATGATATTTACAACTGTATTATACCTGAAAAAAAACTTCAAGTAACTGTGAATATTGATTATGATACAGGCGTGTGAAGGAACTATATGGTGGTATTACTTCATTGTTTATTCAAATTAGGTCTCGAGACCATTTTATTTTCAGCCAACTCAGAAATAGAGGATTATCAGGAATAGATAGTTAGGAAATAAAAAAATTATATCTATTTTGGACTAAATCTGCAACTAATAGAATATTCAGATCTTTATGGATTATTTAATTAATGACAAAGTCATTTTATTTTCATTATTTAGGTTAATCAGGAAGACGCATTATTAAGCATTTTAATAGAATTTATGAACATTTATGTCATTAATAATTATTAGAATTTAAGTAATTATTAAAAAGTCAGACGTATGTAAATAAAATAATTTAAATTAAAAACTAGTGAAACATCTTAGCACGAGTTAAAAAAAGACTGATCATCTAGTTCTTGCTTTAAATCTTTCTCCACTTTAGCCTTTTAACATGATAAAATGTGTACTAATTTTTGCTACCTTGTTATAAAATTTAGCTGGCGATTATTAGTACCTTTTGAAACTTGATCAAGGTAGCCTTTCGCTTTCTGACGGTAGATTTAATGGGGAGTGGTTTGAACGCCTTTTGATTGTGTCGGCATCTCCTTTGAAGTCCCGTCCTTTTGGCTAAGAAGGTTGGGAGAGTTGAGATCACAAGATACCGACAAAAGGGGTAAAGTTATATTGTTAGTGTTATAAGCTTCTACTTCTGACACGCCCACAAATTCGTTATAAAATTTTATGTAAGGGGTATAATTTTACTATCGTATGCAAGAAAATTAAGGCACAAAAAACTATATATACCTATTTAATAAAAATGCGGTAATGATTCATAAGCACAGATCACTTCAATTAAAAACTATACAAATAATGACTGAAGCTTCTGCAAATATTTGTCTTTAGTTCGAAAACAATAGATCATAGATATGTCTATCTTTAATTTTCTGCTTTTCCCAGCCTTGGAGAAATTGAGTTAGCGAATCAATGAACTATATCATTTTTTTTTAAATTTGTTTATAGTATTTTCCAACTGTATTAAAGAACACAATAAGTAAATATGAGGAATGAAAAAAAAAGTCATGAAAATTTTTTGAGAAATAACTACCAGTGGTAGCACTACCACGTATATATTTTAAGAAATAAAGATATAATCTAATGACGATATTCATTTTTAATAATCTATGAAAGCCTTACAATCCAAAATCCTTCAAAAATCCTCAATGCTCCTTACATTGTCACCAATAAACTCATCCATAAAAACCTTAATGTTCCATATGATGCTGATTTGGCCCGTACGAGGTATCAATCCTTCCATGACAAACTTCTCTTCCACTTTAACCCACTAGTTTCCATCCTTGCTTCCTCTTCCATTCCTGATAATCCCCCGAGGCGTCTGAAAAGAACCTCATTTATACAACCATTATTAGACCTATTTGGACTTTTGGCATTGATCTATGGGGTCCAAAATCCTTCGACAAATCCTCGACGCTCCTTACTATGTTACCAATAAATTCAACCATAGAGACCTGAATATCCCACTAGTTGCAGAAATTGCCCAAAAAAGATGCACCTTCATTACACATTCCATTCATCGACTTCTGTTCCCAATAATCCTCCGAGGCATCTGAAGAGCCTGTGGCCTTGAGACCTGCTGGACAAATAAACATTTAAGTGCTACCGCTGGGTAGATTCTTCTCATGACTTTTCAAGCCAATTGTCTGTAAATATCACATTTACTTATTGTACTATGTAAATTGTACAGTTGTAAATTTCAATAAAAGAATTAAAAAAAAAATGAAATTGAAATAAGTTACTTATGATTAATATGAGAAAGTAAATTATAATAAGATACATCTGTTTACAATTATTTAACATGGAAATTAATCAGAATTAGGAAAAATCTGACGGCTGAGCGTGATCAAGACCTAATCACTTTCTTATACGGCCATTGAATACAATATATATATATATATTATGCATTGTATTATAATGACCCATGTGGTTGAAAAGCTCTAATATATAAATAAATAATGTATTTCTAGTAAGTCCCTCTTCCTCAAGGGTGTATGAAATGGGTCTGCTCCCATGGGAACCAACACTACTGGGTATTAGGAACAAGAGGTCTATCCTATAAATTTGAGAAAATTAGTACTGCATATCTAACTCATTTAGCTACTATTAATGTGTTTACCAACATTGAAAATAATAATTTAATATTCTAAAGTATGATAAAAGAGTAGATAAATTATTTCTATAACGTTGCTTACATCACGTAAATTTATACCATTTCAAGCGGCTATTATATACAATATATTATTATTTTATATTATTAAAGCGGCGTTATCAGGGAGCGGCGTGGTCTAGTGGGTAAAAGCGCTAGTCTACTGTACTCCGGGTCCTGGGTTCGCATTCCGGCTGGGGTGGAATACTATTTATTCTGTTATTTTGGCCGGGGGCGATCATGGGGCTCACCCAGCTTCAATCAAGTGGGTAGCCAAAAATAGGAAAAAAAACCTGGCGGCCGAATCACCTCATTGCACGGCCGTTGGCCTAGAAACAGTACGAATCTCTACATGTACTGAACCCAAAACTATTCATGTGTTGTAGTGGTACAGGTTTTTTTTTCTTTATATTATTAAAAACTTTCCAATAGTTACTTTACTTGGGATAAGTTATTTTTTAGGCACATGATTTCTGACAGTAGAACCCTATAGGTTTACATAATCGATTAAACAAATTTTTGCCTAATGCGGAGTTGACAGGACAGCATTTTCCTTCCTAACCATCCTCTAGGGGAAAAAAAGAAAAGCTGTATAAGGTACAGGACTGGAGCAAAAAAGTTGCTAATGGCTCAAGTGTCTTGTTGTCCACTAACGGTGACGTAAATGAAGAAAGATGCGCAACATTTTTTGCGGCCTTTGCCCTAATCCGTTTTAGCCCTCGTCTGTTGGTACTTCTTACGGAGGATCAGTTAACTGGCAAAATGGGTCCACCAAGCTTCTGGGTCGTTGAAACTCACTTCTAGTAAAATTTTCACTGCAGTTACAGTATTATTTTGATACCCTAGTAGTTTCTTAACGTTGGTAACTGGGAATATACATATATATATATATATATATATATATATATATATATATATATATATATATATATATATATATATATATATTTCTATGCGAATGTATCAGAAAAGCATTCCCGATTTAAAATCACCCTTTGTTCTTTCTATAAGCACATGACAAATAAAATTTCACCAAATTGGTGAAATTCAGAACCTCAATAAAAGAGATCTTTTAGATTCCTGCTTTATTATAATTTGAATGAACAGATTTTTATTTATTTATAAATTCATTGATTTGCTATATATTTCAATAATGATTTTTCATAATATCACATTGATGTTATAATTATCCACAGGTCCGAATTAGAACTCCATCTTAACAGAAGTCTTGGAATCCTCATACTAGTCTGAAACTATGAGAAACTGCCCGACGTTTTTAACTATATCAACACTTGCGGGACAAAACCAAACCTTGCTCAGGGTTCCTCTAAACTATACGAAGACATCAAATTCTTCTCGTACCCATAAAGATATAGCTTGCGTAACAACCCCTTAATGGGTCAATGCCTCCTCTAAAAGTCTCTCCCAGTTGGCTCTTCCTGTTGTCGCAGATCTCTAGTTCCTGATGCCTAGGAGAAAATTTGCATCTGCTGCCAAATCACCTTACATTCGGCCTTCCCATCTCCGCTTGCCATTAAGTTCCTTGACCTATGTCTTCTAGGGAATCTGATCTTCCTTCGTCTTCGCCACGTGACCTGCCCATCAGAGTCTCCCAATCTTGATTCACTTAATTATATCAGGATCGCCATACAGGCTTGAGAGTCCACGGTTATTCCTCGTTCTCCAGGTATCTCCCTCTCGAACCGGGCCAAATATTCTTCTTAATATTTTCCTCTCAAACTCGTGAAGCAAGTTTTCACTAGTTTCAGCGACGGCCCAGATTTCTGATCCATAAGTAAGAACCGGACGAACCAAAGTCCTTTATAAGCCAACCTTAGTTTTGTTTGAGAGGTGCTTGCTTTTGAACTATTTTGGAAGCCCAAAATAATTCCGATTGTCTGCAGCAATTTTTCAGAGCGTTTATTTCTGTGCCCAGCTATTCTTGATCCAATCCTTAAAATCGAAAATCCTTCGCAAAATCCTAAATGCTTCTATCTTAGTTTCAAATAAACTCATAAACAAAGACTGCAAATGTTCCATATGCTGATGATGTGGTCTGAACCAGGTACTATTCATTCCATGACAAACTCCATCTTCACTCTAACCCACGAATGTTAATCCTCGCTTCTTCTGAGAATCACAGAAGATGCAAGAATCCTCCCAGACTTCTAAAAATAATATGGCCTCGGGACCTTCTGGTATAGCATAGATTTTGGAGAGAAGCCAATGGATAGTTACCCTAAATGTGTATCATGACTTTGCTTAATATAGTACCATATGAACTCGAGGTTTTCATTCAATACATATATGAATTTCAATAAATTTATATATTTTTAAATAATACTTTTAAAAGATTATGAGTGAATGAAAAAATCAATGTTTTTCATATTTACAATAATTTGACATTATCTACCTATTTCAAATTTCGATTTCCATTCTATTCCCGCCCTGAAATGGTAGAATTTCTTCCTACTTGAGAGCAGGAAGGAAGAGTAAATAAGGGAAAAAAGGGAAAACAGGGCTTAGGAAGACGTCTTCACTCCTAGCGGAAATGACAACGGCGATGGGTCTAGAGTGCCTTAATGCTCTCATATCTATGCGATCAGCTAGTGGTGACGTCATCTTGATGATGATGACGTCTCCCTGTACAGAATCTACCGCCTCTCTCAGCATAACCTTATCTTCTTCATTGATGCTAAGTGCTGTTGTAATAAATTAAACCATCCTATAAAACATTAAACCAATACTATGGTTCATTATAGGACATAGTTTTAATTTCAAAACTGCAATTATCCATGCATAAATTAAACAATTTTTCAGAAAAAAACAATAGTATGTACGTGTATATTTCTGGAGAAATTTCGTCAGATTTTTAATAGCGATAATTTTGTTGAAGAATTTTTGTTTGAAGTGTCTAAAAAAGTTCATGATATATTATTATAATAATAACCCTAATACTATTTTATAATGCTAATATTTTACATTGCTAATTTACTCATGAAATTCTTCTTAGAGCTCTGAAAGCTGCCATGTGAGCCAATGACCGTAACGTTGCTCCAACAGCTAAGCATATTAACCGATATTCCAATAAAATCGCCACGATCTTAAAAGAAGAAGCAGAATTTTTCACTCTTAACAGAAAACAACGAAATTTATCATTTCAGTATCTGGATGAAACAAATCACTGTAACTTAATGATATAATCTCCAGAAGTCAATGACATCCCAAAACTACAGTACAGGCAAAAAACTTAGTGTTTTAATATATGTATAACTTGTAATGCTTCAATAATTTTAATATGCGGCATCTATGTGATATAGCTTTTCAACATTAACTGGTTCCTAAATAAATGATGACTATGATTTTAATTTTAGTACTTCCTCTAATCATCTAGAATATTCTAAAATTAGTTGTTGTTGAAGAGATAACTGACACTGGCTCCTTTTACTTAAAAAGTGTTACTTAAATACTGCTAGTATTTTTTTATAATATATTCATTGTGATTTTTGTGGATTATTATTTTATTTTTTTTCTTCTTCTTATTTTTTTTATGGTATATTACCAAAGTTCTCCCTCTCAACCGTGATTAATGTACCACACTCTGAAGATACCTGGATAGGTGGAGATTCGGCTTCTGAAATAAAGATTTTTTAAGACTTAATATTACCTTCTAACATCTATATTAAGCTACCTTTTTCAAATCTTTGTTAAATGAAAACCACAACAAGTATTCAAGTTGTTGCACAGCTTAAGGTGCTTTAGATGTTGTTTCTAACTATCAAATGATTTCACCACCTTTAATCTAAATCGCTAACACTCAGCACTTGCGTGAAGAGAAAATTACTTGCGAAGGGAAAAACATAAAATGTATAGATATGAAAACTAATGAAATTACATATGGAAATTCATATATTAAAATTGATAATAAATATTAAGATTCGACCTTAATGTAAGAGTCAAAACCTTTAAGTGGATGGAAATTAATTTCTACCCTCAAGACATGTATTGACTGGACCCGTAGATCGTTCATTAGTCATCCACGAAGTGGCTTTTTGCTCTTAAGGAACTTTAGAACCGCTATAATTAAGGTGGCATATAACGTATCTTATACACTCAGTACGAAAATTCATTAACACTTAATACTAAAAAAGTAAACAAAAGTTTAGATAAGTCTCAAAATTTGTAAGTAGAGAAGTTATATTCAAATCGAATAAATAATGATGTAATAAATTTTTGTTTACTATGATATATTTAATATAACACACAGCTATGCCAGAGGATGGGAGGAGCCAATCAAAAAGTAAGCTAAAATATTTGACTTACTCTAGCAGTTGTATGGTATTTTGCGTCTTTATTTCTAAGGAATGTTTATGTCCCCATATTTTTTTTTTTATTTTTTTTTTTGAGGTATATTTGAAGTTCAATGTTCTCATTCATGTATCACATACACAGTAAGGAACAATTAAGGATCATACAGTCGAAAAACCATACATAAATATATCTAAAAATATTTAGTATAGGTTTTGAAGCATTACTTACAATAACGAAAAAAATAACATACACTTTAGAATACGTAGAGTCAAAGAAGGTCAAGAAGATGTGCATTATTAAACTATTATTTACAGATTATCGCAGTTATACAATTTCCTATGAAGTATTCTGTATATGATCCTGTGGAAAAGGTTTAATCTTTGGTTAATTTTTAAATATTTATTCAAATGAATTGGCCTTCTCCCTATCAATCGTTATCCACAGTATCTTTCAAAATGTACTACTATCTTAACATCAACCACTAAAGCAGAAGAAAGGAAAAAGAAAGCTATTGTAATAAAAAAAAAGAAGGAAAAAATAAGGAATGTTTTGTGATATCGGAAATTCATTTTAATTTATTTCTCATGAGTATTGTCCATGGATCATAGTAACTTTTTTTTTTTTTTTTTTTTGGTTTATGACGTTTCATTTAACAATATTAGATCTTTAATTAGTTTATTACAATAAAAAATGATTTTGAGAATGTGTGGGTAAGTGCAATGTGGTAGCTTGGATGTTGTTCTAATTATGAAAGTATTGCATTATTGAACTCTTCTTAATTGTGACTGTACCTGGTCCGTGGGCCATCATTTTCCCTGTTGCTTTTACTCACAAATTTTTATGTTGTAGACTGTCTTCGTACCATCACTTAAACCTTTAACTTGACTGCACTGCATTCATTTCATGACGAGGCGCTCTTTTTTTACACGACTGGTCCTGAATTGCAAAAAAATGGAGGGTCCAAATGGTGATGGGATCCAATTACAATTCATGGTGATATTTATTTGTTAAATTATCTCTTATTCAAGGAGGTTCCTTAAACAATGAAAGTGAAAGTTTCTCCAGAATTGCAAAAATGTTATATTTTTATCATATTAGGGATAATTATGCATTATAATTAACATTCCTAATGATAAAGAAATATTTAAGTAACAATAATGTTTATGCTATTCGCAAATGGCGAAGTAGGCCAATGAGTATTTGTTCATCAAGGAGACAATGAAGTTTAAATGACTAGTAAACATCGCCCCAGTTTGGTCGAACACTGTAGCTTGGAAAAAGTAAACATTGCTGATGGAACTGTTTGTCTCCTCGGGATCAATTAAAAAGGAGCAGCTTACGGCGAGACAGATCGCCTTTTCTTACCTAATAGTTTCAATCTCAGTCTTCTCTTATGTTAAACAAAAACATATCACATTTATGACTGTACAAAAACCTTAGAGGCACCTTTTTTTTTTTCATCTTAAGGATAGAAATATGTATATAAGACTCAACATTTCTTTTTCTTTTTTTTTTTTTATACAATTCTTTATTGTGTAATATTACAATCAGTCCAATTAAGGACATTTTTAATAGTGATGATAAAGTACAACATCCATACTACATTCACACGATATATACAAAACAATAAATTTATATAATAATAATACAATATACATATATACAAAACAAAATCTATAAAATACATACAAAAGTCACTCATACCTATATACAATTCTCAAGCATACAGCACGTGAGTGGAGAATCTAGCCAATGCCAGAACTCCAATATACATGTTACAAGAGGTCTCGAGGCCACTGCCGTTTCTTTGCCGTGGAGCTGGGTAAGGATTGAGCTAGGGGATTAGGGTGATGGATAAGGTTCTGATGGAATGTAGAGAATTTTAATGGTATAAGGTCTAAAATAAATGGAATATTTAGGTCGCGGTGTAAGGTATGGTTGGATACATAATGAGGAGCATTAACTATGGACTTTAGATAGGAAGGATTGAATACGTTTGATATTAGAAAATTTGGCTGTCCCCCACACTTCAAGTCCGTAGATCCAGATAGGTTTCAGTACTGTCTTGTATATTAGCAGTTTGTTTTCTATGGATAATTTAGAATTTCTGTTTAGTAATCTGTATAATTGGCCAAATCGTCTTTGTCTTAGTTCTTTTCGTTTAATCCTATCTTCTAAATCTTATATTATATCTTCTAAACCAGAAGATATCTCCTTTTCAGACAACTCAGAAGCTTATCCGGGATTAAGGAAGAAGCAAAGATTGATAGTACTATAAGTAATATATTGAGGATAGTGAGGGGAGTTAATTATTAAATAATTTTAATATTAAACAATTAAATATTAAGAAGCCTTTGTCGGCAAAACATCAAAAGGCATTTACCAAACCCCCTTGGATTGTCCGTGGGCTTGGGCTGCCTCCCGCGGTACGCCTGGTATCTATACAAGGGTGGACAAAGGCTGTACTTTCCAGTCCAGCCCGAAGGTGACGACGATGGGGAGAAGATTCGAAAGAGTCTTTCAAGTTTTATCCTCAGGAAGAGTGAGTGGGGTCTCATCTACAAGAAGAGGAGGTGGCCGTCAGGGTTCTGAGAGCAGCTGGAGAATGAAGCAGAGAATGGACGTCTTAAGATGATTCCACCTTCGCCAGCCGACAGTGTTTTAAAGGTATCTCGTTATTTGTAATATTTTAAGGCAAAGGTATTAATGAAAATGTCCCTCAGTATTCTCAATCACAGTTCTAGGCAATGTGTTAATAAAATGGATATGTGTAAATTAATAATTATAGTAATGCATTAATTGAATCTTGTTTACTTTAATCTTAATAACGCTGCATGCCACCTTTTGGATTGGTAAACACGATACCTTTGGAAAGGAGATCCAATGGTATCATTAAATATAGTTTATATACTGACTAAATATAGTAAGCTAGTTTTTAAAGCTACCACTGCCTTAGAAAAGCAGCCAGTTAAAAACATAGCATATACTAATGGTTAGGAGTTGGAATAATGTTTGTCATATAAGGAATATTAACTAGGCTGAGGCAAATACAAATCCAAAAATGGAATATTAACGTAGTAAGACTAAGACACAAAAAGAAGATCAACAGCAACTATATTGATTTATTTTAAGGAATTCGTCAGTGAGGAAAGGGTGGATAATGAGAAAGTATTAAAAAAAAAAGAATTTACGGAGTTTATAAACATTTCCGGTTGCCAATATCTTTTTAAAATTGTTATTTGAAAAATGATGTAATTTGATGCATTCATAGTTAAAAAATTCTATTAAAATTATTTTATTATATATTTTTGCTAGAAAAAAATATTCTACCACGAGAGATTCAAAAACGTAAAAAAAAAAGTATTCACATGTATAATTATATATATATATATATATATATATATATATATATATATATATATATATATATATATATATATATATTATATATATATATACACATAATATATACATAAAAGAACACACACTTTCTGTAGTATTCCTTTAAAGGTATGCATTCCACGGACATTCAATCTTTCTTTTATAACAACGCTATAAAATTTTCCTTTTACGGGAGAACCTTAAAGTGAATCCCATAAAGAAAATGAAAAAAATAATCAAGTTTTAAATCTTTTTCTAGAAAAGGTTTTGTATTGTTTGTTGCATTAACTTTTGCAACTTTATTCATTACTTACTGGTGTTTTTATAAATCCCATTTTACTGTACATGGCGTATTCTTAAGAAAAAGAATATTCGTATAAAAATATTATGATTTGCAGTTTTGTAACATGGATTATTTCAAATGTCTAAGTAAATGGATAAATTTAGCGTTTCATGTAAATATATGCAATTAAAATAATTTCGGCGATTTCGTTTAAGAAATATCACGGGAAAATCCTACATAATTTACAATAATAAATATCTACATATTTTACAAGGATAAGTAATTTATAATAGAAACAGATTCTTAACATAAAAAAGTATAATTTACACATATTACTTTAAAATTGAGACATTAAAAGGTTTGAGTTGTTGTACTACAATTAATCGTTGTTAAAAAATAAAAAAATGTGGTTAGTACGTCGTGAATGGATTGACTAACGATTCTTTGTTGTAATTATCTATTGTTTGTCCGATGGTATTTTCGAAACTGTTTTTATGAAGGTAAAATTTGGAGTCTGGGAATATAGGAGCTGTTTAATCGTTAGAAGATCTTAATCATTAGCCATTTTTATTACATTCTTGTTTCTAGGACAATCATTCTTATGCATAAATTTTGATATTTTTTTACTTATTGTAATTTGTTTCATATGTATATCTCCATATAGGAGAGGCCTACGTTATTAAATTTCTATAATCTTATTTCCGATTAAGCTATTTTAACCTTGAATTTTGTTTTTGTTTTATATTTTCCTCTTTAGTTTTTTTCTGTTAATTTTGTCAGTAACTAATCAGTTTAATTTCTTACAACTAATAATAATATAAATTGTACCATTATCTTAAAAATTCAAAATTTAATATACTTTAAGAGAATAAATATTGAAAAGTCTGCATTAAATTTCAGTCAGTCTATTTCGATAACAATAACACTCAATTGATATTATTAGGTCTCTTTTTAAAACTATGCTCTGAAGTGTCACTTATAGTAAGAAAAGTTTGATGAATAGGACAAAAAACTATCCCAAATATGAATTTTCACTTTCGTAAAACTAATTTTTGAACTAGAGTTTACACCCACAGATCACTACTTAAGAACTAATTTGGCCTCACGATTTATTTTCCCTATTACGATTAATTGTTGTTCTTTGTTTTGCTTTTTAACGTCACTTTATGCTACTATGGCTAATCGGAAGATGTTACAGTGGGAGTCCTAAATTTTGCCTATCCAAGTTTTATTAGGATAGGGATCTTTAACGAGTACCTGACATCACACCGGTTCAGGACCACCTTTTAACGTCCCCTCCGAAGTACGGCATAACTAAGGATTTTTTACTGCCATTAAAAAATCATAGAACCACATGCGGGTTTAAACCTATGTATGACCTTTGGCATAGGAGGCTGTTATGCTGCTGCTACAAGTGATCCCTATAACGATTACTTCCTGCAAAACTCATTTCATGTATATGTAAGAAATAGTAAAATTTACAATACATGGAAGTATTCCTACTTTTACATTACTTACAGTTATGAAATAAATGGATTAGTACATCCTGTTATGTAAAACTTTTTTTAACTAGGATTACTTCCACAGATATGAATCTTCGTAGGTTTATTTCAGAAAATATATTTTTGTTATAATCTGCTCTTACCCTTATGATGATGGGACTACTTTATTTATTATTGGCTTAAAATAGGTAATAGCATTTGGTAGGTTTCCTTAAAATTAAAAAAAAAATGACTGAAATGTAAACAAATAAAGTCGTAATTACATTATGCTACGAAGTAAGAGTATTAGTTAATTTTGTGAAGTTGAACTTTTCTCAAGAATGCTTATTTCCAAGGGAAATGAAGATATAGATCAATTAAGGTTTCTTTCATATTATTCATCATCTTTTCCATTATACCTTATGATTTCGAGACTGATGTTTTTATTAATGGCTTAAAAATGTAATAAAATTTAATGGACTTCCTGGAAAAAGTCAAGAATGACTGATGGTATCAGTCAATATCTATTGGGAATACAGAATAGATTTATAGAATCCTGTTGATTTTAACTTCCGCTTGATATAAAAGCATATAGACCTTTTAAAATTTATTTTTATTGAGTTTTATATTATGTAAAGTAATAATTTAAATAAGGTAAAGTGGAGCACGCAGGTCCAAGCGGTAGGTGACCGTTTTACTGTTCCACGTACCCGCGTTAATTCAGGATAGTTATTCATTTGAAAAGATAAGAAGACAAAAAGTGGGGTTAGACCGAAAATTGAGACGTTGAGTTATAAAAGGTACTATATCCATTCTATGAAATTTTACAGGAAGCGCCAAAATATCTCATTATTATTTCATTAAACCAGCTAATTTGATTATTTTCGCTTTATAATCTAGAATTGGTTTTTTTACTATATTAATAACACTATATTAAAGCTATAAAACGAAATTTTTTGGAACAATTTGAAAATAAAATATATGCGGAATTAGTATTGTTAGAAATTAATGTATTTCTATATCCCGTTTTTAAAGGACTTGAGAATTCATTAGACAAAATCTTAAAGAAGAATTTGATAAAACTACATGATGAGAATACAAATATGTAAATAAATTAATTACTTAAAAAATTTCCTTTAGTATTTTTTTGGAAATCAATGTCTCAATTTAGGAAAAATACCGGCGGTTGGCTGTGATCTCGGCCTTATCACCTCTGTGCAGGCTTAGATACGGTACGAATCCCTTCAAGTTCTGAATCCAAGGCCCTCCATAGCCCTGTAGAAGCACAGTTTTTTTTTTGTTTTGTTTTTTAAATTTAATTATTTTGTTTAATTTTCGGATGAAAAGAATAAACATGCTGATGACCCTTTATCACAAACGACTACAGAGATTGGGAGTATTTTTTCTTCATATCAGATACATTTGGCGCTTGAAGTAGTAAAGAAGAGGTATGAAAGAGATAAGGCCCAAGTGAGAGGACGGCACTCAAGAAGAGTAGGTGAGAGGAAAAGAAGAGAAATATCGGAAGCAGTTGGAGAGTGTTGAGTGTCCCCGGCGAGCAAACATATCGGCGAAAATGACTGTTTGATATCGGCCTAGATCTCCTCTGTCATCAGTGTCAGTATCTCTTTATATCTTCAAATTTATGTCTCCATCCTATCTGGCAATTTTTCTTTAAATCTCTCTGGATGAATTTTCCAGTATTCCTGGTAAATTTGAAGATGATTACTGAGTTTCAATTCATCTTTAAGGTAGTTCATCAATTAGATTATTGAATTGTTTCATTAACTCAGCGATAAAGATGTTAGGTGGCTTATATATAGGAGTGGAGTGTAATGCGAATGTTAAAATTTTCGAATCGCGGTTTCCAACGGGAATACACGTTTTAGGGTCCCCCGAGTTCAAATAACCATAGCCGGTAAGTCTATCACAAAATGGAAAACTCCTATGAAACTGATATTTCATATTTTAGGAGCGTATATGTCTGAGATGATACAGCAAATTATTCATCGAAATCGAACAACCAGAAGAGGCTCTTTATCTATGAATTTTGTACATTTTTACAATGTTCGCAAAACCGGCTGTATTTTGATTAAACTCGCTGTATCGATGTAAATTTCAGTATACTTATATCTGATGTAGGTTTTATTCTGATCGAAATATTCTCTCGAAAAGCACTCCAAGGACTGTTCCAAACTGTATAGGACAACAAGATAATCCCTTTAGATTGGGAATATAGCGCTATAGTCCCCATACATAAGAAAGGCTCCTCAACCGTATGCGAGAATTATAGACCAATTAGCTTGCTGTCCGTAGCCTATAAAATGTACACCTCTATTCTTGAGAGAAGATTGAGAAGTATTGTGGAAAATCAACTCGAAGAGGAGCAGGCGGACTTCCGCCCGGGAAGGCAGACCCAGGACCATATTTTTGTGCTTAGAAACATTTCTGAAAAGGTTTGGGACAGAAATAAAAGTATCTATGTGGCTTTCCTGGATCTCAAAGCTGCGTTCGATTCTGTGCCTAGATATGAAATATGGAATGCTCTTGCTGCAAAGAATGTACCATCAGATTTGATGCAGGCAATCCAATCAACATACAGAAATACAAAGGGAGTCGTCAGAATCAATGGTAGAGAATCCAAATCATATCCTCTTGATAGAGGAGTCAGACAGGGGGACAGTCTTAGCCCTCTTCTATTCTTGATTCTGATGGACGAGATCCATAGAGTCTGCAAGCGAAGAACGGCATGGACTGAAATAGGAAAATGGAAGATGCAGACAGTTCTGGTGAAATGCCTCCTATATGCCGATGACATTGTTCTATTAGCGGACACAAAAGAAAAGCAGCAACAAGCTCTGGTGGAATGGGAGGCAGAACTATTGCGTAAGGGAATGTCCATCAACGACTACAAAAGTAAGATTCTGGTTCTCTCACGGAATGAAGAAGAAAATGTTGAAATGGTATGCAATGGGAAGACCCTAGAAGTGGTAAATGAATTCAATTACCTGGGAACCATTATAGACAGGTCTGGCAGAATTGACCAAGAGATTGGAAATAGGATCAATAAAGCGAACCAGGTGTACTACCAGATTAACAATAGTATAATAGGACACCGTGAAGTAGGGCGAGATATTAAGATGCACATCTATAAAGTCATTTACCTACCAGTGCTTACATATGGAGGCGAGAGTTGGGTGATGCTCGACAAACATATCAGCCGAATCACTGCTGCTGAAATAAAATTTTTACGTAGAGCAGCGGGAAAGACAATGCGAGATTGTGTCCGGAACAATAGAATCAGAGAGCAACTCGAGGTACCACCATTGAAGACGATAATGGAAAACAGGCAATTAAAATGGTCTGGTCATGTCTGCCGCATGGACGAAATAAGGGAACCCAGAAGGACACTGGAAGCAAGACCTACAGGAAGAAGACCACGTGGCCGACCTAGAATTTCCTATCAGGATACGGTCCAGAGGATTGGGAGTAACAGGGGCAAGACCCTTGTAGAAATGAAACGACTCAGCGGAGACCGGGATAACTGGCAGCGCTGGATCGAGGCCCCTCTACGCCAATAATTGGCTCGAAGAGGAAGATAAAGAAGAAGAAGAAGAAATATTCTCAGTGGGTTTAAATGTCGATATTTTATATTTTCTTCCTCTATGGTACCTTTAAATTTAAAAAATTAAAAGTAGCTAAACATCAAATTTGAACCAAATAAATTAGAAAAGAGCCAAAATACTTGTTTAATGTAAGTTTTGTTTATTTGTACATAAAAACAGCAACATAGAAGTATAATATACTGTTGGAAAGCTAAAGATTTTAGAAAAACTAATATCTTATACAAAAATTTGTATAAGTTAACAGAGAGTGATGAAAAGCCGATAAAACTAACTGGTGATCGTACATAATGGTATAATGGATTATGATCCGAATCTTTTTTTTTTCTAATATCTTTTTTCGTTTTTACTTAAAAATGTACTGGGGATTTCAATCACTATTAACATTTTCAATTAATTAGTAAATCTATTTAATTCAATATCAATATCAAATAATCTTGTACCTTTTTGACATTTCTAGTCTTTGCACCACACTGTGGGAGAAAATTGCGATTTAGAGGCTAAAATTCCATAAATTTTTATAAATACAAAAATATTTATAAAAAAATCGTTTTTAATTTATCAGCTAGTGATGTAAAAGGTTGGTGAGAATGAACGAAAATATGCCTATTTATAGGGATCACTTGTAGCTGATTGGTTAGCATAACAGCCTCCTATGCCAAAGGTCACGGGTTCAAACCAGCAGGTGGTCCTACGATTTTTTAATGAGAATAAAAAATCCTTAGTTATGCCGTCCTTCGGAGGGGACGTTAAAAGGTAGTCCCGAGCCTGTGCGATGTCATGTACTCATTAAAGATCCCCAAAATTTAGGACTCCCACTGTAGCATCGTCCGAATAGCTATAGTAGCATAATATGACGTTGAATAAATAAACAAACAAACGAACCCTTTTAATCTCTGGTCGTTAAAAATATTTATTTTATGAACTGATTTTTTTTCTTTTTCAGTTTTTTTTATGTAACTACTTTATTCTATATAAGGGCATTAAAATTGAAATAAATGACGCCTTTTTAGAATATTATTGCCTCTTTCAGGCGCTAGTTGCATATTCCAGATTTATTAGTAATTATTGTTTAAAACATAATATTTTTTTAATACTTATATAGTTGGAACAAATAATAAAACTTGATGCATAATTGTATGCTTTTACGTCGCTGTGGCTGCCCAAACCGAAAAATAATCAAGCATATAATTAAGGTGATTCACTAGCCCTTCGTGTATGTGAGACCCTTCAGTCTACTTCTGTCAGTTCACACATACACACACACACACACACACACACATATATATATATATATATATATATATATATATATATATATATTTTTTTTTTTTTAAATATAATATTATAATATATATAAAGGCTTATTTTAATTAAAATGAATTAAATAGTGTAGAAGATTAAAAATGTTCATAATGTACAATATTTATTATATGTAATACAATCGATACAATCGAGAGCAATATGAGTTGATGGGTAATTCGGTTTTCTGAACCTTTTACAATATTTAATTACGTGCCCATAACTGGTCGAGGAAACGATCAACAATAGAGACAATTTGGCAAGTGAGGTAGATTGGAAAGGGTTCTGATAGAGCATTGCATATGCATGCCATTCATTTCGTCCTAATGGCGGCCCATTTTGTGAATTAATGTTTTTAACCTCGGGATAAGTTAGGCCTTCCATTATTCTTTATGATAGTGCCAAAAGCTATTCCGGAAAAAAAAAAAAGACAGAAGCATCGGTCGTTGTTAAAAATTTTTTCCCTCTCTAACGAAAAAAAAAAGTGCTAATTTTTAACACTCAGTATCCCATTTATCCAAAAGCCCACTTCATTTGAATTAACAAGGCCCATGGCTTTCGCTACTACTTCACTCCCAGCCTCAACATATATTCATTCAACAGAGCTGAATAAATTAATTTTCTATTCCTCGAGTTCTTTTAATTTTTTTTCCATCTGATGATCCCAAAATTACCTCGAACCAAGAATTTGAAAAGAATGCAGGTTATAATATTTTTCATTAAAACACATTTTAATAGACGTAAAAAAATCACTAAACAGCAAAGGGTTCCCCCTTTCCTCTGAAACCTTAAGGAATAAATTGATTTTGGAAAGAAAGAAGATATTCTGTTTAAAAAATAAGGTAGGAAAAATTGTGTGACGGAAAAAAAGTGAAAGAGATCAATGACCGGTGTCTTAAAATTATATTTCTCAGAAATATTAATTAACAGAATCCACTTTATAATAATATAGCAAAGTGTAATGAAAATAAAAATTTAAAATTACATGTTATAATTAAAATACACTTTATTACTCAAACCCATCTGGACATACTCCTAACAAATATATTGCGTAGGAAAAAACACCTACTAAAATAAGCATCAAATTTTTCAATCGAATATTTTACCGCTCATAACGATTCATTATTAACATTATACCTACTACTGTATATAAAAGTCTAGGTGGAGGTATGCTAAACCAGCAACACGTAAAGATATTGCGGTGAGTATGGGCCAGTAGCGCCGTGTTCTAGCCACTTCTAAATGCAGATTAATATGTATCCTTAAAACTAATCATTCATCAAATCATCGAAAAATCAATTAAAATGTATATAACTATAAAATAAAGAAAATCTCTTAACTATCCACAGATTTTATTTTTCGATTTAGCAGCATACATTTCAATAAGAATTAGGTTTATAGCATATTGGTACCAGTTAAACAACATAGGCCTTCTAATATTTCTCATAAGAGTTATACCTTTAAAATTTTCCTGAATTTTATTTTCAACATTACTTTCTGCATTCGTTGACCGGACGTATATTTCTTCTTTCTCTTTACAGATACATAAGTCTTTTGTAGAAAGTACAGATTTTTTTTTTTTTTTTTTTTGGCTACGATTTAACTAAATTATACTTAATATTGAATTAAAAAAGGATATATATTAAAACCATATTGGTTTAAATGACTGGATAGCAGATTTTAAGTTTTAAGTATATATTTAAGCAAATAATTATAGAAGAAACTGATTAAAATGAGCTCATTTCATATATTCGCATTATCTCCAAACCAGGTATAATCTGAGTATATCTATTCACATGAACATTGTTCTAGCAACGAAAAAACAACAGAAGAACAACAAAGTCTTATTTAATATATATTTATTATTTTGACATAATTACGTGTTCTTTTCCTAGAGAATTGAGTGGGAAATCCAAGCGAAGACATCCATCATGATGCTGCGTAATTAATTTAACTGACATTCAGTTGCTTGAAATCAACGTGTCTCCAAATTATTTTTTTTAAACAACGTAAAGTCATTCTTGTTTAATAACATAATATGAGTAATTAATTTTTATCTTTATACTGAATTTCTGGCTGTCTAGCGGTTTTTTTTTTTCAGGAAATGTTTTGAGCATTAGATTCATTAACAGACTAACTATATAATCTTGTTCAGAATTCAAAAAAATGCTGCTTATTTCATTTACAAATAAAGGTGCTTGAGCATATGCTCATGAGAGCGAGTAATGAAATTTTTTTTTTTTTTTTGGGCCAGATTTTAAGTTGCTTAGAATATTTTTTTTCTCTTCATATCTATATTTACGCCTATCAGAATGTATCTGACAATCAGCAAATGTGCTGAACCAATTGAGATCAGGCATGTTAGGCATTAAGAAGAAAAGTGCCCAGCAGCACCCCTTCCTTGGCTTAAATTTAGCAGAGGAGGTCTCTCATCCAGCTTCTCTTAAGCCTTATTCTGACTGGCATTTCAGCTATTGACATGTCGTTAATCAGTCTATTGTCGTGTCCGTTAAGTTTACTGTGAAAACGAGTATAGAGTTATAGAGGGTTCTGTTGTTTACGTACCAAGGAGCTGTCGTTATGAGTATTAAAATTTTGGATTGTAATGAATGCAGATTTGTTTGTGAGTCCATATTCGTTAAAATAGGTATATGTATGGATTCAGTTTCTGTCTAATTTTTAATTTTGAAGATTTGGATATTTTTGGTTCAGGATTCAAGCATTCTAATATAAAAAAAAATATGTAATACTTATTTTATTTGATCAAGATAGAAACTAGTTGTGGATATTTATTTGTAGCAATATTATTATCGTCCTTTGGGACAAATTGTTATATACCTGAATAAATAATATATTATATATATATATATATATATATATATATATATATATATAGAGAGAGAGAGAGAGAGAGAGAGATAGATAGATAAAGATAGAGAGAGAGAGAGAGAGAGAGAGAGAGAGAGAGAGAGAGAGAGAGAGAGAGAGGAGAGAGATTTGATATATATATATATATATATAGCTGCGGCATTACTGGGAAACTGTTGTGATGATGTTTTGGCTTAAGGGATTTTCACAGACAAATCAAGTCTTGTATAATACACTTTATGAGGAGGAAGAAGGAAAGGGATAATGCTTGTAGTGTACTGAGTAGAAAGTTTGCGGTTCCCGTGTTCATAAAGTCATTATGTCTTCTAAGAGGAGGGAATCAGAGCCAAGTTCGGACTTCTCACCTCCAAGCAACCATTATCTCATGCTACAATTTCATCCATTCCACTGTTTCTGTGATATATACATATAACTAGGGTATATATTTAAAGTTATAAAAGTGTCCACGTAAAATAAACTTATAAAATAAAGCTATGTTAGACAGTTAATAATGCATGTACTGACATAGTTTGAAATGCATTATATTTATAAGATACATTTTGCTTTCAAGAAACTATAAATGAAATATATATTAAGCAAAAGTATTTAGAGCGTAAAAATTTTCGAATTTTAGCTTTCAACAGAAATGTGTGTTTTAGGATCTCTTTAGTCTAAAGAACCAAGTCGCGCGAAAAGGTCTGTGTTTTTGTGTGTATGGCATTTCTAGCACAAAAATGAAAAATCTTTTCCATATTTCAGACAAGCATTTGCTCAAAATGTTACTGCAACTGTTGCATCAAAATCAGCTTGCTGGAAGAGCTACCTTATGACGTGCATTTCACACCTTTTTACGATGTACTTGGTTAACCGATTAAGAAATTAGTGGGCGTTAGTATAATGTAGGTTTCATTCTGATTGAAATAGTATGACAGTGATTAAATGTAGATATTTATATTTTCTTCTTCTATTGTATCTTTTATTTATTGATTCGATCAAATTGACTATCTCATCTTGTTAGCATTGATGAAATACGGCAAATAAAATATATGCATTAGATAACTAATTGAATGATAAAAATGCAGAAATATTTATATTGCATTTTTTTTTTTTTTAACATTAGGTCTGTAATATAAATCCATAATAATAATATATATAATATCCATAATATTTTAGAAACAATATACACACAATTGTAAGAGTTAACGGAGAGTGATGAAATGCCGAGAAGACTTTTTGTAATTAAACGGTGTTTTTCGATAAAAATCGATTTTTTTTTATACTTACAGCGATTGTTTATTCAATAAAATCTTCTATTGAGATGTGAATGAGATTGATTACCTCTGATTGGCAATTTGATGCGAAGGCGTTATCAGCACATAAGGGTTTAGATTTTATTTATAAAAATTGGTTCTGTATATACAAAAATAGAATATTATTTGAAAAATTAAGATTGGAAAATCGAGATTTATTAGTAAGACCTCTAGAAAGAAACCTTTCTTATTACAATAAAACATAAAATATTTTAAATTCATCTTATTTTTTTAATCTACCTATTATACAATCGTAATTTTAATCAACTAATTGTTTAATTGTAAATCTTAACTTAGTTTTAAGATATATTTATTTATTTTGTATAGAAAGTCTCTACCCGTAAGGGTCATTGACATATCTTTTTGTTTTATAACTTAGTTCTTCTCAGAAACTCCATTAGGGAATCCACGTCTTTTTCGTAGTCCTGGAGGATGTTATAAAGAGTTTCGCCCATATTTAACTGGTTTCTCAAAGTGGTATATTCTTTACATTCTACCAGAATGTGTTTCACTGTCCTTATGACACCACATTTCGAGCATGTAGGAGCTTCTAAGCCACGAAGAAGGTAGCCCTGGGAGAACTCGCAATGTCCAATCCTTAGGCGACATAGAATTGTTTCCTCCTTTCTTGATTTTCTATTGCTTGTTACCAAATTTTAGATTTTGTTTTTTATTTCAAGCAATTTCAAAGGACTGCTTCTCCACACCTCTCCCTATTGTGCCATTTGGAAGTTTTTCGTTTGCCCCAGCCAGTCTTCCCGAGGAACTTGATAAATCACCTTCACGGAATAAGTGTCGTCCGTTCGAGCCAACCGGGAAGAGGCGTATTCCTTTTCGTTCCCTCCAATGCCGCAATGGAAAGGGACGCAATGGGGAATTTATTGCGATATTAAGATATAACATTAAGATATAATATATTATATAAGAATATTAAGATATAATATTCTACTTAAATTAAATTTTGTAAATTAGTGTTTCGGCTACTTTTAAAATTTTGGTTCTTATTTACTTATTAATTTCTCAACTAATATCAAAGAGCCTCCACTGCTCTAGAATTAAGCAGTAAGTTTAATCATACTGTTAAATTTATGTATCCAAGCAATATACAGTTACCCTGACTTGATTTGAGATTGAGCCGTTTCGTTAGCGTTAGGAGATAGGTGAACAAGAAGTTATGAACTTTCGGGAGAACAATATGGCGGGAATTGCTTAAACCTGTCAACTTTGAACAAGAGGGGCTTAAAATAGTAGGCAGAACTTTCTACTTGGAGGGGTTGCTCTTTTGGCTTCTTCCTAACATCATATTTATCCCTGTCCACGACGTGTATTGTTTAGTTATTTCGCTTTTGAAACTACAGAAAATCAAAATTACTCAATCCTAAAAATTTCAGATGTAATTCTGAAAAATGTAACTTACTTTATTGGTGGCTAGGACAAGTTTACAAACAGTTCCAACCGTTGTATATACATTTAATATAAAGGTTTTTATTTGTATTTAGAAAAAAAAAATACAGTATAATAAAAGTATTCCTAATAACGTAAACCGGATTAATCGGGTCCTTTAATATTATTTATATATTATATTAATATATATATTTATATATATATATATATATATATATATATATATATATATATATATATATTATATATATATTTATATATAATAGTATATATTATTATTTTTATTGCACATTTTCTTGGTTTTACCAGAATATTTATCTACCCGGACCAAAGTTAAGGGCTAGGCAAAAAATACTATACTATATTTAAAAATTTTCTGATGATGCTGGCTGTACCGAGGAGAACTGCTTTCTGTCCTTCTTTCAGAACCTTTTAGGGCAGTTTTAAGTTTTTAGTTGCTGAAATGGTGTCATCTGGAATGAGACCGTTGCATGAGATAATTTTCGGATATACTTTGATTTGTTCCAGCTTATAGACGACGTAGTTTCTGGCACAACTCCTGATATTTTCGTATTTTCTCAGCAATAGTTTTGTCGATATTGTCATCATTCGGGACAGCAATATCAATTACATAGCCGCATTTTACATTTTGATCCATAACCACTATGTCCGGCTTGTTGTTTAATATCATGTGATCGGTAATAATGGAACGATCCCAGTATATTGTTTTTTTTTACCTGAGAGTACCTGTTTTGGTTCGTATCGGTAATAAGGAACCTCGTCTGCTATCATTTGGTATGATAATGCCAGCGATTGGTGAATAATTTTTTCCAAGTTATTATGCCTCATAAGGTATTCTCTCCCTGCCAATGCCTGACACCCAGATGATACATGTTGGATAGACTCTATAGCCGTTTTACAAAGACGATATCGTTCACTTATATTCTTTCCACAAATGTATTTCCTATACGCATTGGTTGAAATCAGTTGATCTTGTATGGCCAAAATAAATCCTTCCGTTTCGGGAAACAAGTGACCTTTTTTAAGCCAGAAGGTAGAAGCTTCCCAATTTACTCCTGATTGGGACATAGAGTTGTGAAATCGACCATATAGTGACTTATTTTTCCAATTTTCAATCAGAGTTTCTTCGGTAGGTCCCTCTTTATGCTCTTCTGAATTGAGGTTTAGAGCCGTGTATACAATGTCTAACGCTTTTATTGCCGACCATATTGGAGAATCATTGTCTAGGAAACTGCGTCTTAAATTATTTTCTTGCTCTCTGCAGCTTCTCAAAAGACAAACGAGTCCCCTTCCACCTTGCTTACGTGGTAAGTACATTCTTTCTATTGATGATTTGGGATGTCGTTTTCTTTCTGATGTAAACAAGACTCTAACTAAACGATCCATTTCTTCAAGTTCCGTATTAGACCATTTTAAAACTCCAAAAGTGTAAGTCAGTACTGGAATAGCCCATGTATTTATTGCTTTTACTAGATTTCCAGCTGACAAATACGTTCTGAGAATTTTTTTTACTCGCATTTTGAGCTCATCTTTAAAATGATCTTTATTATTTTTCGTGAATTTCAAAATTTGGCCGAATCCTAAGTATTTATAACAGTCCGAATCGCTTAATTGTTTTATTATTATTATGCTTATTCCCCCAGAGAAGAGCGACTGAGCTTGAAATCACGACTTCATGTTGGTCTTCTTTGCCTCCCAATATCTCTTCAATCTCTCAGAATGCCTCTTCTTTATTTCTTCTGTCCTTTTTTTCCCAGGTAGCCGCAATGTTTCTTGCTGGGATTTCATATTTGCAATTTTATTTCTATATAACACTGCTGTACGTCCCTCTGTACCTCTTTAAGCCATTCAGTGCCGCATTTACCGTTCTTAAAATATTGAATAAAGTTTTACCGTTATGGAGTTCTTTCTCCATTCTATAAATGTGTGCGTAAGACTTCACTTGGCGTTTCCTAATTTCCTCGGTTATTGTGTTCATTTTTAGTAGAGTTTGTTGTGAGTCCTTTTCATCCGAATTCCGTACCTGTTTATGGCGCCATAAATATTCTTAAGAATTTTTCGCTCCTGTTTTTATTTATCCCTAATTTTGGAATAGCCTTCGATTACCATAATTTCGGATTACTGTTCTGTAATGCCGTAATTTTAGATAATTATACAAAATTATAAAATTATGTAAAATGATATATTATTATATATAACTGATTCAGTTCATCTTCCAATTTTTAGTGGATTCATATTATATTTTAATTCTGATTGACCGGATATCCTGTGGACCGGTTTCCAGGTTTTTAAGGCTTAGTTTTTCCTTAAAAAATAATAAATATAATTGTACATTCTGTCAAAATTTCCATTGTTTGAAATCGGTAAGTTCAAATATTTACACTGCTCGATTTTTCCTATTAAAAGGATATGAAACGAATAAGGAAAGTAGACATAATAAAACCTATGTTATCAATGTTTTTTTTTAGTTTTCAATCTGTTCACGATTTGAGACGTTTCAATCGTCCCACTACACCGTGTGTAAATCTGCGGCTTTTTCAGAACATTTTTATTTTTATTTTTTTTTTACTGGAAAGTTACAAAATATTTACTGAGGTATAAATTTTTTATTTAGCCTATTTTCTGTTATATTTGAAGCGGAAAATTCCAATAATTCTGAATTTATATTTGATATTTTGCTATGACATTTCCTTGGTAATTTAATAATAAAATGGTTTATGCCATATAATTTTCAAAAACACGTTTTCAACTTTTATTTTTTTAGTTAAAAAAAATAAATATAAACAAATCTGGTGCAAGCAACAGACGACTTTTTATGTTAATTTTAATAAAACATATATTTGTTTTCGTTGGAAACATATGATTTAGATTAAATAATATAACTATATTAAATTGTTAATCAATAATAAGTTTATTCCTTATTCGTCACGTTATATTCCCTTTTACAACTTTATGTATCAGATGATATGCTATCTAAAATCTTTCACTTTCCAACGGTATATTATACGTCTATATCACTGTTCTTATGATCAAAAAACCGAAAATTACATACAAAAATAGTTTTGCTGTTTTATTCTTTAGTCGGTCATCAAAGGCGTCCAAATTTTATATTTAACCGTTCTTTATTAATGTCATCTGGATAATATGAATATTCACTTATTAATGTACAAAATTAAAAGTAATTTAGAGGAAGAAAATTTAAAATTAAATGAGTATTACAATCAAAATGAAACCTACATTATGTTAAAGCCAATTCAATTTTACAACAATATAGCGAGTTTAGTCATAATCGTTTTTGAAAAATCGTAAAAATGTTCAAAATGTATGTTATAAAGTGGCTCTTTTGGTTAGCCGATTTTGATGAAAAAGTTGCTGTAATATCTTGGACGTATATTTGTCTTAAATATAAAATTTTAATTTTGTACGAATTTTTGTGTTTGTGCTAGACTTACCACACAGAAACCCAGATAGCACACACACAGGCCTTTTTTTTGGGCTAGGTCATTTAGTCTCAGGGGCTCCTAAAACGTGTAATTCTGCCAAAAACTGGAATTCGGAAATTTTCAGGAAAACATTTTCTTCGTAATATATCAAATACTTCTCTTCAAAAATATCCATATATGGGTAAGTGAAAGGATAGAAAAAAAAATCCTCTATAATATATTATTTTTGGTTCAGTACATGAAGGAATTCGTTCTATTTATATGACAAACGGTCGTGCAAAGATGAGCTTAGTTCGATTCCTATCAAGAGCCAGGTTTTTTTTTCTTCAACTTCCGTTTTGAGACTGAGTGAGCCAAAGAATATTGATTATTTATAAATAATAAATTATTCATAAATAATAAGTTATTAATTATTGTTCATTTAATAAATTATTGATTATTTTCAAATAAATTATTATTAATTAAACGGGTGTCACCTCCTTTAACCAGCTTTGGTAACTGTAACTTCTCTTAACAGGCAAGTTGGCGAAATTGGTACCGAAAAATGTATATGTCGTTTCGTAAGTGTACACACTTGTAATCTCTCTCACACACACCTACCCAGACACACATACACACGCACACAGACCTAGCCACAAAGATATATACACCATATAAGATTAGTCTATTAATAGATGTATATGAATTGATTATATTGACAACCTATCAGTTAATTAATTACTGGTTTCAGAGTTCAGTTTGAATAGTAATAAGCAGAAGAGCCTTTCAAAAGCTTGCAATTGACGCAGAAGATTAACGTCAGGTACAAACCTCTGGTAATAATCTCCATTTGCAAATATTCCAACATATCATAGCCACGGTGTAACTTATTGTATACTAGGAAATCATTCGTTTTATTGATTTAGGAAAAAACGTAGTTCTGTTTAATATTGTATAATAAAAGTTTAGGGCTCGAAGAGCTAAAAAGATTCACATATTCGTAACGTAAAGCTCTTTTTTCGAATAGTAACTATATCCCGCAATCCCTACTTAAATATGGTTGTGACGTTAAAATGTCACTTTAATTTTAGTGTTGGTTCAACGGACTTGGACTTTTGGGAGGGAAGGGGGGACAGATAATCGTTCTAACATCAAACGCATCCAATCCTTGTAATCATTCAACCTCCGAACAATTGAACATTTTCCTGGTTATGCTCCAAATATACCTGCACCACGACCTTAATATTCCATTTATTTTAGACCAGATTCCATCCAAACATTCCAAATCCCATCAGAACCTCATTCTTCGTCCTAATCCTTTAGCACAATCCAGCTCCTCTCATCCACAGAACCCTCCTTAAAGGTTGAAACGGCAGTGGCCCCGAGACGTTTTGTAAATTATTATGGTATGCTGGAGTTCGTATACTGGTCTGCTGCCTTCATAATGTTAACCGTCTTCCACCTTTTTATTTTTTAACTCACCTATTTCGGTGCTTTGTTTTTTTATTGTGGTAGCTTCATTATATTGAATCATAATGTGAAGTAGTATGGAACATATGTATTTAGTGTATGCTGCAGGTGTTTCTAGGTCTGAACATGTCGATTTTTTGAATACCTGTTGAGAGAAACAAAGAAAAAAAAAATAAATTCGATCTCAAATTGTTTTGCCTTTATTAGAAATTTCTTGAGAAATAAAAAAACAAATTAAAAATATTCAAGTAGACTGCGATACAACCCGAAATATCGAAACAATTAATATATATTACTTCTTCGAATTATTTGAAACGAATAAATCCTTCACCACTGTTTTCAAAATAATATTCTCTGAATTTTAGCAAATACTAAGGAATTTAACTTCGAATTTTCCACGTAAAACTTCATTAAGGATTCTATCAGGGCTGTTGCTCGATTTAGAGCAGGAGATAAGGGATTCCTATTATCCCTTACTCGAGTATTGTTAGAACTGCTTTGTAAAGTCTACCATGTCATCATCTAGCTTTAAAACGATCACCAACATTATCGAGACAAGTTAACACTAATTCAGACTTTGATTTAAAAAAGTTACTGTATTCACTGTAGACAATTTAAAGGAAACGCAAAAATCCCAGTTATTTATTATTCGACCAGTCTAATTAATACTTTTTTTTTAAACTAAAATCTAATGGTGGTTTTTTACTGTGTTACCAACTGATTTTTGCAAATTATTGTAATTTTCCCATTACTTTATGATAATGTAATATGGGTATAGTACTTTCTTTAATTAATTAATTAATTTCAAAAATTTCTAAAATTAATTTCTTTTCTTTTTTAAATAAGAAAACAAAATCTGGTTCTGTTCAATTTTAATTAATTAAACAATAAAATATTTTAACTTTTTTGTTTGTTTTTTCGATATATAGTATCACCATTTTAATCATTAGTATGTAATAAGTAATCATTTTTTTTTAATTTATTTATTGAGATATATTAAAATTTGTTACAAAATGGACAATAGTCATAGTGATATGAGACCACATGCATACAATATATACAGAAAATAATAATAATAGTCAAATTACATAAAATAGAAAATAGATAAATTCATATATATATATATATATATTATATATATATATATATAAACAATAAAATAATAAAAAACAAAACAACATCCTATAGTTAAAATAAATAAAAAGTTGGCAAATAAATAAACATCATACAAACAATCATAACTATATACAATATATACAATTGCTAAAGGGACTCTAGATTGCGCCTTTCCCTCCAATTGTGGGAGAAAAAAGCGGAATCCAAGAAATCCCAACGCCTCTATTTTGTTATAGTTTTATTCTAAATTTGCTCAGTTAAAAAAAAATGTTATGTTCAACGATAAAAATACATCCATTCTGATGACAACGAGCGAATACAAAGTTAACAAGTAAAAATAAAACAAAAACGACTTTAAAGTAATAATTTGTTTTATGATCCTATCTGATCGAAGTACCACTTAAGTGTGGTACATAAGATTCTACCATTCAAATAAAAAATGTGCTCCTTCTGATTTCAATAGCTATCCTGGAAAACTTTAGGATTCTTTTTCTGGAGTAACTCCAGGAGAACCAAAGAGGGATTCTGTTTTCCAGATCCCCGCGCATGGATTTAGGACATTGACCTCCCCTAACCTGCCCAACAAGAATATATTTACATAGAGCCTTTTAGAGCTGTCTTCTTGAACCCTTAGAACTCTAGTTCACATGTTTCTGTGTTTGCATGTATCATCACCATTTGTAAAATTGAAAAACCAAACACGATCAGTCTTCTGTACTTTATTACCTCGAACAAATCTCATAATGTAATAAAAACCAACAACCGGAACTAATCAGCAATACTTGAAATACATTTAATGTATGGAGTATTCATTAAATAACATGTAATCATTACGTATCGTTAAGGTTTTAATTAAGTAGCTAACAACACATATTGATAGGGATATTATATTTTTAAAAATACTTCATTAATCATTTTATAATGAAGAGTACTTTTTTTTTCTATTATAACATTCTATAGTGAAAATATTCTGAATTTAACTCAAACGACATCTTATTTCAGTAAAACTCTAGCCTCTGAATAACCCATCAATAAAAGAAATAGGTAATTATAATAAACGTCCTGTCCAACGCTACACTCATAAAAAAAACAAAAAAAAAAATGTGTTGGTTAATTAATTAATTTTATAATTTCAATTATTTTATTTGGGTTTTTCGTATAGTTTTTCCTACAACTTTACACAATTTTAGTTTCAATTTATTACACATGAGTCATGTAGGCTAATCCATTTCTTAATAACAATAATACATTTTGTTGATTGTAAGAATGTCTCATCGGAAATCAGTTGTAAATATCTTGTCATTTTGAAATAAGTAAATAAAGTTAGTTTTCTTTCTTTCTATTTTTTTCTGAATTTATAAAGTCATATTGACATAGATATTTTTTTGCCGTGGGCCTGTAACTTTCATAGTGTAACGTTTATTCATCTTCAATTTTACATGCTCTAGCTAAGTCGGCGTTGCTTGGATCTTAAATTTGATAATAGTTCCGGTATGTAATATTTTCCGCTAGGAACTACTTAAGGATAAATTTTTGCCCACATTATTTTTTGTATTGGCACTTTGACACGCTCTCTGCTCAGAAAATTTTATTTTCCAAAGTTTCACTATTAATCATTTTTTGGAGAAGGTGTTTTTATTAGTTTCATAGAACATCAGACCTATCGTTAAGGAGCTGTATTAGTTTGAACGAAAAAAAGCTACCAATACCCATGCTCTATTGTTTTTACAAATTACGGAGAAATATTAAAGCCTCATTTCTTGAAATTGTTTAGTAAAGTGTTAAACAAATGAACAAATAAAAATTAAAAAAATAAAATAAAATAAAAAATATTAGCGGCCTATGGAACAACTGAAAATTCGTCAATGTTGAGAGAAACGTTTTTTTTTATATATGTTTATTGGAATTTACAACTGTAAAACAAGTAATAGGAGAGCCCGTGGCTGAGTGGCAAGCGCGAGTGTCTCTCATGCTACAGGTTGTGAATTCGAATCCCAGTCCTGACGGGGCTTTTATATTGATGTAATTAAATGGGGATTCACTCACAGCCTCTCCCCCGGGTATGTGAGACCCGTCAGCCAAATGGTGGCCACTCAACAAATAAGGCATAGGGAGTGATGACCCTACACTGCGAATTGCATCGTGAAACGCAAGCATAATCCCCCAGGAGGTCACACCGCGAGACCCAGGGCCTGCACGGCCTGTGGCGCCACTGAAAAAAAAATAACATGTAATACAACAAGTAAATTTGAATGAAATATAAAAACGCTACAAATAATCACACAATGGTTTATTATTTCCAAATCACAATATAGGGATATAACTGTTTATAGGGCTGTTGATAGGCCATTAAGTAATATGGATAGCACTAATTCAAAGAATCATATCATAACACTACCACTGATTTCAAAAAGCAATATCTAAGCTAGCTGTAAACCAATTCAATGATTATTTTTTCATTTGTTCCAAATTTTTTTTGGATAATGGTACTGGGATCTCCTTGAACCCTGATTTGCTATTTACTTGTGGAAGGCAAAGTTTAGTTTGTCGTTACGGAGTGTATAACGTAAATCATTAGTTCAAGATAATTGTTTTGATGCTAATAAAGTTTCAATTAATTTTTGTTGTAATATTGTTATGAATTACTTTTTTTTTTTTGTTTATCGCGCTTTACTGATTCTAAAACTCTATACACACTTTTCTCTATCTTCAAAAATAACTGAGTAATAAGCGTATTTATGTGAAAAATATCAATTTTTTTCTTTTTCTTTTTTCTCTTCTATATAATTATTGAAAAAACAATAATGATTGTTTTTCTATCTTTAAAAAACGTAGTTACAAGCGTATATAAAAGCGAGATTTAATTTTTTTTCATTTATCCTTTTTTTTTTTTTTTTTTATCGCGCTTTAATGATACAAACTCTATACATACTTTTCTCTATCGTCAAAAATAACTGAGTTATGAGCGTATTTATGTTAAAAATATCAATTTCTTGTTGGTTAAATTAAAAATAAACACCACTAAATTTGTTTTCTATCTTCAAAAATAACTGAGTTATCGAATAAAATCCTTTTGATCGCCCGCCATTTTAAAACTAACCAGCTGATATCAACTTTTAGATGTTAGGATCACCGTGGAATGGACTAGTATTTTTGTGGCGAATTTAAAAAAAATGGTCCAGTAGTTTCAGAGATATGCCGCGGACGGCGGACAAACGGATTTTTTTTTATTCGTTATTTGGATTCTACGCACCTTGAAACGCTTTAAATTTTGAGCAGGGATAATTTTTTTTTTGGTCGATTACTGATAATATTATTATTGAAAATAATAAACCAAAAGGGGAAAAACACATGTAGGGAAGCTTCCCAATGGAAGCACTCTAAAAATATTCTAAACTAGAAGGTCCCGAGGCCATCTGCTTTTCAGACGCCTCGGATGATTATCAGGAATTGGAGAGGAAGAAGGGATTGAAACCAAAGGATTAGGTGGGAATGCAGTTTGTCATGGAAGAATTGATGCCTCGTACGGGCCTAGAGAGACACTAAATGAGAATTATAAAACATTATCAGACGTCCATGATGTGCTTTTAAAAATCCTTGTTCTTCCTTTTAAATTTTACAATTGATAAATGAGTATGTAAATCATATTGTTAACATTTTATTTACCAATGAATTTAAAGTCGCATAAAATGTTCGGTTCAACCGGATTATCAGACATTCGACGAAATGGACCAATCAGTACTGTCACTATCACGTTATACTTCTTAATATCCAGAGAAAAGTCTTTAGCACTAAGTATGAGGGCAGGAATGATGATATGTTTTAACTTAGATGCCCCAACGATGACACATCAAAAGTAGGATGATTTGTAGTATATCTTTTGAGGAACGCTTAGCATCTTTGTTCCTGTCTGAGGTCTATTTTTATACCATAAGCATTTACTGTAAAGTCGAAACTATACTCTTTGATCAAAAGCTTAATTAGGCTTGTATAAAAGTTAAATTCTATCAAAAAAGTTATTAAACATATTCCGGTTATTTAGGACTCCTAAAGACCAGAGAGAACAAGGCCACAAACAAATTCAAATTCCAATCTGATTTCTCTCTGTAAGTCAACAACTGTGGTCAAGAATTATCTTCCCCAAACACAATCAACACAGCTCTGGCGTCATCACGAAGTGATTTTGTACAACAGATTATTACTTTTGTACAATAAATCAAGTTGGCTCCTGCTGCCACATACTGGCGTAAATTAATTTTTTTTTTTTCAGCTTCTTAGCGAATTAGGAATTTTATCTTAAATATATTTTCTGTCTCTTTATGATCAACGTAAGGAAGCTAAGAGTGTGTTGGGGATATGTAGCGCACCAGAAAATATATCTGAAAAAATTGTTACTTTGTACGAAAATGGTTGTCTATAAAACAGTATAGACTAGCTCATATTTCAATATTCATTCTTCTAATCTATAAATGAATATTGCTCAGATTTATTTATAAAGTTATTACATTTTATTTATTCCAATCAAACCATTATTTATTAATATATTGTTCCAGAATTTATGATTTTAAGGTTTTATCTTAAATTATGTAACTGAATTCCATTTAATTACAACCACATTTTTTTATGCTTGGGTTTTTAAGTCAATCAAGCCTAAATAAGATTCATACCTGTAGGATTATTAAATTATTTTAAAAAAATCTTCAATACATTATATCTTTTGGTTTATTACTTTCAATAATCAACCTTTGTAATCGACCAAAAAAAAAAAATAAATAAATAAAATTACCCCTCCTCAATCACGTTTATAGATGCGTAGAATTCAAATAACGAATAAAAAAAAATCCGTCCGCCAGCATTTCTCCGAAACTAATGGACCATTTTTTTTTTAAATTCGCTACAAAAATACTAGTCCATTCAACGATGATCCTAACACCTAGACGTTGATATCAGCTGGTTAATTTTTAAAATGCGGCCGATTAAAAGGATTTTATTTAATAACTCAGTTATTTTAGATGATCGAAAGAAATATATTTGTGTTTTTAAACTAAAAAACTGCGAATAATTTTATAAAATTTAAAATGTTACACATGAATTCGCTAATGACTCAGTTATTTTTGACGATAGAGAAAAGTATATATAAAGTTTAAGAATTAGTAAAGAGCGATAAAAAAATAAAATAGAAATCCATATGTATATTCAAGCAAAAAATTATGATCGATGTAATTGCACCGAAAATCGGTTATTACTGAAGATTTAGGAAAATCGAAACAATATACAAACAAAAAAAAAAATTACCCTCAAAATTTGAGAGCTTACGTTTCAAGATGCGTGAAATCCGAATAACGAATAAAAAATAATCCGTTTCTCCTAATAAATAAATGAATATGCCTAAAATAGTGCTACTTAATAGAGAATTAAATTTTGGACCAAATGAAAAAAGAATCATTGAATTTGGCTGACAACTAGCTTAGATATTGCGTTTTTTAAATCAGTGATGGTGTTATGACATGATGCTTTGAATTAGTGCTTTTCATATTACTTAATTGCCTATCAACAGCCATATAATAATATATGGCTGTTGATAGGCATATTAATAACAGTTATACCCTAATATTGTTATTTGGAAATAATAAACCATTTTGTAATAATTTGCAGCGTTTTTTTTATTCATTTTAATAGTAGAAAGAAAGATTTTTTTCCGTTAGTTAAAACCTGAATTTTATATTTGATTATTAACAAGTAAATAATAAAAAAAAACATTATTAGCTCCTTCAACCATTCCTTTTTTATTAATTAATCAAATAATATCATATTATAAGGAAGAGGGAAAATTTGTTCGTTTTAAGTCAAAATATTTTTTTTTCTATATGACTTTATCTGGCATCTTTACAGCAACTTCTGAATAACTAAAATTAGGACTCCAAGTTTCTTAATTTAAAAATCAATGTCTTTTCTAAATTGGGTTTCTATAAAAGAACTCTTGATAAAAATTATATTAAAATAGGATTAATCTGATTAAAAGAAGAGCTGTTAATCGTTTTATATAAATTATTGCACTTCAAGTATTTCTTCTTAACCTGTTTTATACTGACTTTAATGAAGAAACTGAATTTTCGGTTTCGATTGGCAACTGTTTTGAATATATTTTGATGCGATTTTCAAATTCGATTCAATTAATAATAGCTTGTTTTTCTCATCATTGTCGTTGACAACCTAAACACCTTTTATGCAAGTACTATCGAGAGAAAAAATATATAAATCCTTTGGCATCCCCACCCCAACTTCAGTCGCGCACGAGAACACCTAAAAGGCGGCTGAAAACTGTTAAGTAAGTTGGAAAAAATGTTTCTTTTCTTTTTTGAATAAATAGATCCCCTTTTTCAATGGATGATGAAAAATAATATGATATTTTTGAATACAGATTTTTTTTTTGAAAAATGACATTTTAAAAAAATTATGACGACGCTACTGAAAAGCGGTAAAATTAAAAGATAATGGAGATGGATATGCATGGTAGGTGACATAATGATTAAAAATAATTTATTATATGTTGTTGTAATTGCATTGTTGGAAATATATATATATATATATATGCAATGAGATTTTAATTGATTACAGAAGCTTGAAAATGGCCCTAGAGGCTGAAACGTCGCGATACTGGAATAAATAAATTGTTTTAAAAAAATATCCAAGAATTTCTTTTGCAAATCGGCCTGATAATTATCGAACAAATAGCTTGTTGTATTTTATTGGCTTTATTTTTTAATTTGTTTTGTTATTATTACAAAGCCCCTTGGTTGAACATTATTACAAAGTGGTTTAGTTGAAGTATACAGAGTACATTCTAAAAGAAGGAGGTTGTATTTGTCGATTTGTTGTTGTGTATGTTTAGGGCTAATTTGTTGACATGCCCTAAACATTTATTTTCAAGAGAGGGAAATAGGAAATGTCTGTTGATTTTCGATATTGTTTAGTTAGTTACTAATGTACCTTTCTGGAATTCTGTAAAATTAACCTTTGTCATCGTATCGAATACAAAATATGGAGAATTTCTGATTAAGTTGGATGAAAACCGTCTGTATTCGAACTGATTGTTAGTTTTAATAATATTCAATATATTGTTATATAATCATGCTAGATGATTATTATTACTTTCACTACTTACATGAAATATATAGTAGAGGAAAGTATTGCGATTGTGAAAATTTTTGAATTCCAGTTTTATACGGAAATACACGTTTTAGGGTCCCTTGGGTCCAAATAACCAAGTCCCGACAAAAGCTCTGTGTCTGTCCGTATCTATGTGTGTTGTAAGTCTAGCACGAAAACGAAAAGTCGTACAAAAGTGAAATTTTATATTCAAGACGACTATACGCTCGAGATGTTAAGGCAAAGTTTTCATTAAAATCGGCTGACCGAAAGTACTATTTTATAACATGCATTTCGTTCATTTTTATTAATTGATTTTGAGTAAACTCGCTTTTTCGATGTTAAATTTAATGGGCTTTAATATCATGTAGGTTTAATTCTAATTAAATGAGGCTCCCCGGGCTTAAATGCCGATGGTTTCAATTTTCTTCCTTTAAACTACCGTTAATTTTGAACATTCCAAAAAAATATTATTTCATCTTGTTAGGCATGACAAAAATCGGCTAAATATAAAAGCTGAACGAATTTGATAACTAGCTAATCGAGAGTGAACATTTCTTTTTAATGTTTAGTTTAGTTTTTTGGACATAAGAGAGCAATATAGATGTAAACTATACATCCAATCCATTAAATCAATAATTACAGTACTAAATAAAATGGAAAAGTCTTTACTCAATGGCGTATTTATTTTTCCTTTTTTATATGTACCTCTTTTAAAGAAAACCCATAGTGTATCATCTTTTCGATAAGGTTTTCATTTCCTGGATCGAAAAGATTCTTGCCAAAAAAGGAGACTGGAGGTGTATTGAATAGGTTCTCCAGGCCTTAGAGGTACAATGTCCCTCCACACTCGTGCTAAGGACTTTATTGCTTGTACGTGGTGGCCCCTTCAATGTGCTCTCTTAATCGACAGCTCATGCTAGCAATATTTAATTTAATTCGATTGTCTACCTTTCCTATATATCTAATAACTAAAGAAAGCAAACATGTGATGAGAAAAAATTATTACAATTAATGTGACACATATAATTCAAACTCATTTATAATTTTTCTAGCAAATTATTGAGACTAGTATAAATGAGGATAGATGTCTTGGTAGATGCCATTTCTGGATCTTGATAGGTTCATAAAATGGCAGTATGTGTCGTCAAAAGTTGCTAAGAACGTATATCAGCTGTATATAGGAGAAAGAGGACAGGGCCTAGGACAGTGCCTTGAGGTAGACCATTCTGAATCGGTTAACTATTGGAAAGTTCTGAACAAGAACGGACTCTGAAGGAATGGTTAGAAAGGATTAGATATAAGGATTGGGGTTAGTGGGATTTTAGTTTAAAAACCAAGCCATCGTGCCACACCCGGTCAAATGCTTAAGCAACTTCCAGAAAGGCACAAGTGCAGTAATGCTTGTTTTCAAATGCAAAGGATATATGTTCAACAATTTTTTATTTTATTTTAATTTCTTGTACGTATGGAATGAATGATTTCTATACTCATTGACCAATAATGTGGCAGCTTGTATTATTTCCAAATAAAACAAGATTTAAAAAATGTATATAATCTATACATTCTTTAAAAATTGTTATTTTATAATGTCAAATAAAATAAAACTCCTAATATAATAATATAAACTAATAAATAATATTCATCTTCCATATTTCTTATACATCTCTCACTGTATTTTTCAATCTCTTTATTCTTGAGTGGTCACTCATTATTTTATGCTTAAAGTTATATTTATTAAATTTCATTATTTGTAAAAATATTATCTTTCTTTCTGTATTTATTGTATACATATAGAGTGTATTTATATTGTACATAAGGTATCATTTAGCACCAATGATTTAGGTTTTCCATTGATTTCGGCAGATTGTAAACTAAAGGGGATTAAATATATTTTGTTAGTATAACACTAATACCTTGAATAATTGTGTCTTGAAATCTGACCCAACGTAAAAGAGGATTATTTATTCATTAGATGTAATAGCAGGTGGATAATCTGTGTACTAAAGAATGAAGTTCTCTTTATTGAAGGGATGGTACTGAAGTTGCGATTCAGAGGTAGACTTGAACAATCCACGTGGGCTTACAAAAATAATTAACCAAACAGTACTAATTTACTCAGATTTAAGCTAGAACTAATTATAGCTTAGGAACATGTTTTTGACATGCCGTGCTTGTTTGTTGGTAGTTTTGTGCCTCATTCAAAATAGGTAAAGCCTTGTTATATGTGAATGACAGCTTGTCATGACTTCTGATATGATAGAAAGTTAACAATAGTTATCTAAATATAGTTAACATCAGCTCAGTACACTTGATATATGAAATGTTTCTTGGAGTTCTGTTGGAATTAGCCTGCTCTAATGGTTACAACATGACTTTGACAGCCAGAGGGACAGCATTACAATGGAGGTGCTACAAGCGATGGTGTAAAGAATCCAAAGGAGTAAAGATACTGGTACATGGTACAAGGGTCTGAAAAAACCCTCAATAAAATAATAAGATTCATTTACTCTTGGTTAAAAGAGAGGATTCGTGTGTAGGAAGAGGAACGTAGGACAGGATTTATTTATTTCAATTTTAACCAAACATCAAGGACTTCACGGCATAAGACTTCAAATCCACAACTTATTTGTTATAATTTTACTTTTTTAATTTAATATGTTGTTGGGCTGAGTGACGTTAAAAGAAAAAAAAAAAAAAGTTGTTGGCTAACGTAGATTCGATCCCGTTTCGGAACGAGTTGGTCTTTGATTATTTAACATTAAAATAAAAAAAGATTATTAAATTTTAAAAAAATTAAAAAGAACCAAAAATAAACCAAGTTTAATCTTTAAAATGAGGAAAATTTACAACTAAAATAAAATCATTTGATTTATAAAAAGTTCTTCAATTAAAACAAACTGTAAAAAAAAAATTAAAGTAAATTAGGTTAGGAAGTATACAAAAAAAAAAAAAAAAAAAAAAAAAAAAAAAAAAAAAAAAAAAAAAAAAAAAAAATATATATATATATATATAATGAGGGAAAAAATAATCAATGATAGTTATCTGTCAATAAATTCTTCAGTGGACTAGATTGTAACTCAGTTTCCGCACGTTGGATAGGCGATTCTCTATGGAAGGAAGTTGATCTTCGGGAAGGCAACGAAACAAAGTCCTCATCGAGAAATTGGTTGAAGGCGCCAATCGATAAATACGTACTCTCAGCTAGCTGGTTTGAAGGGTAATGGCTTGAGGGCAAGAAGGGCACTCTCATGTGGTTGATCCCTACACTGTTGAATAGTATTGCACAAGTAAACTAACAAATAAAAAATATTTTCCTCATTTAAAAACTATTTTTAATTTAATTTAATATTAAATTAAAAACAAAAATATACAGGTAAAAAATAATGTTCAGGCTCAAACATATATTTTGATCTATTTTATAGAAGTTATGCGTAGTGGCAGTTTCATCATATAGTAACGGTCACAGTTATATAGCCGGATGCCTAGAAACAGAATAGGCCCTAAATATTTTATTTAAAGGGATTGAAGACCGATTTAACTAAATAAGATGGGAAAGACTTGCCTCTTTCTAAAAACTAATGATCTAAGAATTATTTTTAAAGTAACTGGATTTCCTTATGGACCCATATATATATATACAGTCATTTTCAGGACGGTAGAACATATATTAATTAAATAAAGTTGGATTGGAGGGGACAAGCGGGGAGGGTGTACTTAGGAAGTAGTGCTGATGGTGCAGGGCCATAAATACAGCCATAGAGTTCACAAATCACGGATGACAGCCTGGATCAGCAGAACACTGTCACACTGACACCAGGCCTATCTCTGTAATGGCGCCTCTTCTCTAGCACCCCTCTTCCCTCTTACATATGGCACTAAATGGCCAAACCTTGGCACTAATATATATATATATATATATATATATATATATATATATATATATATATATATATATATATATATATACATATTTTAACACTTAAAATGATAAAACTCCGGATTTATATACAGAGAATCTGATGAGGCATAAAAACCATGGATAAAAGCAAAAAAAATTATCGAATTATAATAGCAGATACTAGACCTTAATTGGAACAAAAAAGTTCTTATGATCCGTCCTCCGATTCTCAACGGTTAGGAAGGAAAATCAAATTTTTAGCTCCATGATTTTGATCTGAAAATCTAAAATATATCAACTTGATGTGCACGGGAAAAAACAAAACAAGTAGAACCAAATCAAAGAAGAGAAAATTTAAATTATCCTGGGTTTTATTTTATTGGGCAGCAAAACTCACAAAATATAATTTTCATCTATAAACTACAATCGGACATATACATTTTTTTCTCAAGTTTTATGACCTCATAGTCATACAAAAGTTTCTCTTAACGTCTAGTGTTCGGATAAAGTTTTACTACACTTGCTTTAGTATTTTAATAGTTAAAACTTCTTAACCTACCGGAAATTTCCCTCATCATTGATTTAGTACATGTTTTTCTGTGCGTGTACATTAAGTAGATATATTGGAGTTTTTTCAGATGAAATTATTGATTAATCACTGAGAATGGGACTATGGGTCATTTGAACCATTTTGTTCCTCTTGGGGTGAAGTATCTCCTCCCAGAATATGACTAGACATTTATGACACACCCTGTATGTTCACTTTAACTCAATCCCTAATTTGCTTTTGATTTAATATTTTCAATAATGGATCTAAGTCATCGAACAAGAAAAAACATGTAACCAACATCTCCCTCAAAATTGGAGGTCTTACGTTACAGAATGCATATAAAACGAGCAGTAAATAAAAAAAATCGTTTTGTCCATACTTTTCTCCAAAACTACCATTTTTTTTTTTTTTTTTGCCACAAAAGTGCCAGAGTGTCCGACGATGATCCTAACTCCTCGACGGATATATATATAGTACAGTCACAATAATATCACGCTGTCCTAAGATTCTTTTCCTTTTAAATTTTTAAACTTTTCCTGGCTAAAAATTTATGTAAATATGATAAACATTTTGTTATAAATCGAAGTTTCAGTTACCCTACAGGTTCCATATAATATGGAACGCTGGAATATCTTGTTATTTGGATGATTGATAAAACTAACTAAAAAAATAAATAATATCCGCTTCTTTCCGAAATAAAGGAAAATACATCTACTAAACAGTTGACCTACCAAACCAACACTGACAGTGAAAACTAAACTTTCTGTTTACCTTCTCAAACAATAACTAGTCTCGTCAACTAGTTTATCGTGTGATAAACTCTCCTTAACAAAACAGAATCTGGTCTGATCAAAACAGTGACTGATTCAACCAAATACAAGTGATATTCGTTTTGGACGTACCTAAGCAAAGGTAGGATAATTTTATATGAATAGCTAATCAAATATATATATATATTTCGAAATAAAGTTTTATTTTAGCAACCTTTTATTAGATTTTTGGAAATATTCATTACCTTATATTCTGATGTAAATTGAAATAATTCATATTAGATAATAAATTCGGGTGAAACTACCAAATAATATAATTATGCAATGTTTAAAAGATACTGATTAGAATAGAATAGATTTTATTTGTCTTTGGGGTATTACCCTTACAAATAGAGCCTGACTTGGCTATTCACAATACATTTTTTTAAATTATATACATACACGTATTTTAATAAAGATTAAACCTTTTTTTTCCTTCCAATATAGTTAAGATAAAATAAAAAATTTAAAAAAAAGATACATATGTTTTTGAAATAATAATACATCTGTTTAAAAAAATAATAATAATAAAATAAAATAAAAACATAAAAATAAAATACATATGGTTTTAAAATAATAATACATCTGTTTATAAAAATGAATAAATAAATATATTAATATTGATAAATTAACAGTTTTTTTTTTCAATATAGTAGAGATAAAATAATAATAAAATACATATGTTTTCAAAATAATAATACATGTTTAAAAAAAAAGAAAAGAGAAAAAAAATAAATTAGTATATTGATATAGATAAATTAACAGTCTTTATTTTTTCCCAATATATATGAGATAAAATAAAAATATATATGTTTTTAAAATAATAATACATCTCTTTAAAAAAAAATAGGCACTGTAAATAAATTTTTCCAATAAAGATACTAATTAAGAATTTAGTGAAGGATTTTAATAATATTTTTAAATATTTTCTTTACTTAAACGTTTGTGTAAGAGGTTTTCTAGACGGTAAAGAAAATTTAAAAAAAAAATACTAGAATCGAGAAAACAAATGATGAAAGTAAACAAAATATCAATGGTAAAAAAATGAAGTTTGTGGAAGCTAAGAGAGACATGGAAAAAATACAGATAAGAACAAAGAATATGGGAAACAGTAAGGAATCAAGGGCTAAATTGAGAGTCGGTGCTTCTCCAGACGAAAAGAGGAAGGAAGCATGTTCAAAGGAGAGAAGGATGGCTATAAGTCAACTGATGAAGGAGGGATCGAAGAAGAGAAAAGAAGCTAAATGAAGTAGTAAACTGATTTGGTTCTATTGAGAAAATACAAAAAATTAAATAAATAAATAATAGAAAACAATGCTATAAAAGCCTTAATTAATAGCAAAAGTTTGCGTTTCTTATCACAGTGAGGATTTTCTTTGACAAATAATAATATTCTCATAATCGAGCTAGAATTTATTAATATAGAAGGAACTGATGGAAGATAGTTGTTGAAGTTTAGGTTATTCGAAGATAAATAAATGCATATCATTATAAAGTGTTCTCAAATTATACCTGCGGAGCAGAGAATGCAAAGTTTCTCTTGGTTTCTCTGTTCTCTGAAGTGTATTCATCAATTAAACTCAGCTGAGAATGGACCATGTGTTCTCCCGACATGTCAAACATTTGAATCCAAGAGAAGCTTCGATGGCATCATTTCAAACCTCATCAATACTACTCTGCTCTACTCTGACTACTCAATTCATCTAATGTGACATACTTGATATAAGTTTGTGAGAATTACCAATTTAAGTTATAAGGACACGATTATGTTTTCTAATAAAATAAAAATAATTATTTATTTATTAAGGAAAAAGTACCTTCAGATATTACAAAATATATTAAAATGATCTTTAGTGTCTTATAGTAATAAAAAAAAACAAGCCAAATAGGAAAAAAAAAATGAGCAATTGTAATAAATTAAAATAAACTGGTCTACCCGGAATAAACCGGTATTGTATATAATAATAGAATATTATATAAACTATATAGCTTGAGAATATCAGTATTAAAATATTAAAAAAGAAAGAAATATGTATGTAATGAAACTAATCAATTAAATTACATTGGAAATAGTATAATAATGGAAGTGCTATACAGAAAAAATTATGTCTTAAGATAATGCACAATTATATCAATATTCATATGGTTTTCAACGGAAAATGTGTATTTCCGTTGAAAACTGGAATTCGAAAATTTTCACGAGCGCAATACTTTCCCTTACTATATATAGTACGTGAAAGTAAATTGAGTAATTCAGTTTCAGTACTATTCTTAGTAATATAAGGTGATATCCTTCGTTATCACAATATTGTCACACCGGGATTTAGAGAGCCTCTAAACTTCAGATAACATAATTTCTCATTTAGATTTGTTTCAATTTTTTTTTTCTTTTATAGCAATGCCTTAGTACTGTGCTGAAATATGGTGGTAACTATTTAGACTAATATTTTACACTGATGTTCTTTTCCTAACACCTAAATTTGTATATATTACCAAATTTTGCGAACGATAAGTCGTTTGAAATAGTACATAGTTAAAGCGGTTACTATTGACAAAAAGATTTTTTGACATTTTCAAAATTGAATATAAAAATTGTTTTTGATTTTCTTGAAAACTATTTAGTTAGGCTATATCCCCTTTTTCTGTTCCACTAGCTTTTGTTGAACTTAATCTACCGAAACACTTACTTTTGGAGGATTACCTTAATGTATATCGAATACGATATAACTTATTTGTTGTTTTATAATTATAGGTGGAATAGTCAGGAATCAGTCATTTTTAAAAAGTTTTTAATTTTGCCAACGTTTCGGCTCAAGCTTGTGAGCCATCATCAGGGCTCAGTTCTAATGTTATTTTCTGATGTCGTTGTGATTGTTGCTGGAGATGAAGTAACAGTAAGTGATGAATCGGCGTCCGGGTGTTGTGAAGGTGACACTGGTGATGAACATGTAGTGGTAGGTTTATAAGATGAAGAGTACATATCTCAGATGTGATGGTTTCTGAAGTTTGCGATGATGAAGTTGAGGTCCCAAGTAGAGTGAATTATATTGAGGGTGTATAGTCGACTGTAGAAACTATTATAGGTGGAATAGTCAGGAATCAGTCATTTTTAAAAAGTTTTTAATTTTGCCAACGTTTCGGCTCAAGCTTGTGAGCCATCATCAGGGCTCAGTTCTAATGTTATTTTCTGATGTCGTTGTGATTGTTGCTGGAGATGAAGTAACAGTAAGTGATGAATCGGCGTCCGGGTGTTGTGAAGGTGACACTGGTGATGAACATGTAGTGGTAGGTTTATAAGATGAAGAGTACATATCTCAGATGTGATGGTTTCTGAAGTTTGCGATGATGAAGTTGAGGTCCCAAGTAGAGTGAATTATATTGAGGGTGTATAGTCGACTGTAGAAACTATTATAGGTGGAATAGTCAGGAATCAGTCATTTTTAAAAAGTTTTTAATTTTGCCAACGTTTCGGCTCAAGCTTGTAAGCCATCATCAGGGCTCAGTTCTAATGTTATTTTCTGATGTCGTTGTGATTGTTGCTGGAGATGAAGTAACAGTAAGTGATGAATCGGCGTCCGGGTGTTGTGAAGGTGACACTGGTAATGAACATGTAGCGGTAGGTTTATAAGATGAAGAGTACATATCTCAGATGTGATGGTTTCTGAAGTTTGCGATGATGAAGTTGAGGTCCCAAGTAGAGTGAATTATATTGAGGGTGTATAGTCGACTGTAGAAACTATTATAGGTGGAATAGTCAGGAATCAGTCATTTTTAAAAAGTTTTTAATTTTGCCAACGTTTCGGCTCAAGCTTGTGAGCCATCATCAGGGCTCAGTTCTAATGTTATTTTCTGATGTCGTTGTGATTGTTGCTGGAGATGAAGTAACAGTAAGTGATGAATCGGCGTCCGGGTGTTGTGAAGGTGACACTGGTGATGAACATGTAGTGGTAGGTTTATAAGATGAAGAGTACATATCTCAGATGTGATGGTTTCTGAAGTTTGCGATGATGAAGTTGAGGTCCCAAGTAGAGTGAATTATATTGAGGGTGTATAGTCGACTGTAGAAACTATTATAGGTGGAATAGTCAGGAATCAGTCATTTTTAAAAAGTTTTTAATTTTGCCAACGTTTCGGCTCAAGCTTGTGAGCCATCATCAGGGCTCAGTTCTAATGTTATTTTCTGATGTCGTTGTGATTGTTGCTGGAGATGAAGTAACAGTAAGTGATGAATCGGCGTCCGGGTGTTGTGAAGGTGACACTGGTGATGAACATGTAGTGGTAGGTTTATAAGATGAAGAGTACATATCTCAGATGTGATGGTTTCTGAAGTTTGCGATGATGAAGTTGAGGTCCCAAGTAGAGTGAATTATATTGAGGGTGTATAGTCGACTGTAGAAACTATTATAGGTGGAATAGTCAGGAATCAGTCATTTTTAAAAAGTTTTTAATTTTGCCAACGTTTCGGCTCAAGCTTGTGAGCCATCATCAGGGCTCAGTTCTAATGTTATTTTCTGATGTCGTTGTGATTGTTGCTGGAGATGAAGTAACAGTAAGTGATGAATCGGCGTCCGGGTGTTGTAAAGGTGACACTGGTGATGAACATGTAGTGGTAGGTTTATAAGATGAAGAGTACATATCTCAGATGTGATGGTTTCTGAAGTTTGCGATGATGAAGTTGAGGTCCCAAGTAGAGTGAATTATATTGAGGGTGTATAGTCGACTGTAGAAACTATTATAGGTGGAATAGTCAGGAATCAGTCATTTTTAAAAAGTTTTTAATTTTGCCAACGTTTCGGCTCAAGCTTGTAGCCATCATCAGGGCTCAGTTCTAATGTTATTTTCTGATGTCGTTGTGATTGTTGCTGGAGATGAAGTAACAGTAAGTGATGAATCGGCGTCCGGGTGTTGTGAAGGTGACACTGGTATGAACATGTAGCGGTAGGTTTATAAGATGAAGAGTACATATCTCAGATGTGATGGTTTCTGAAGTTTGCGATGATGAAGTTGAGGTCCCAAGTAGAGTGAATTATATTGAGGGTGTATAGTCGACTGTAGAAACTATTATAGGTGGAATAGTCAGGAATCAGTCATTTTTAAAAAGTTTTTAATTTTGCCAACGTTTCGGCTCAAGCTTGTGAGCCATCATCAGGGCTCAGTTCTAATGTTATTTTCTGATGTCGTTGTGATTGTTCTGGAGATGAAGTAACAGTAAGTGATGAATCGGCGTCCGGGTGTTGTGAAGGTGACACTGGTAATGAACATGTATGGTAGGTTTATAAGATGAAGAGTACATATCTCAGATGTGATGGTTTCTGAAGTTTGCGATGATGAAGTTGAGGTCCCAAGTAGAGTGAATTATATTGAGGGTGTATAGTCGACTGTAGAAACTATTATAGGTGGAATAGTCAGGAATCAGTCATTTTTAAAAAGTTTTTAATTTTGCAAACGTTTCGGCTCAAGCTTGTGAGCCATCATCAGGGCTCAGTTCTAATGTTATTTTACTGATGTCGTTGTGATTGTGCTGGAGATGAAGTAACAGTAAGTGATGAATCGGCGTCCGGGTGTTGTGAAGGTGAAACTGGTGATAAACATGTAGTGGTAGGTTTATAAGATGAAGAGTACATATCTCAGATGTGATGGTTTCTGAAGTTTGCGATGATGAAGTTGAGGTCCCAAGTAGAGTGAATTATATTGAGGGTGTATAGTCGACTGTAGAAACTATTATAGGTGGAATAGTCAGGAATCAGTCATTTTTAAAAAGTTTTTAATTTTGCAAACGTTTCAGCTAAAGCTTGTGAGCCATCATCAGGGCTCAGTTCTAATATTATTTATCGATACTTTCAGATAACAACAATATGAGATATGGCGTCGTTCTTATAAACCTACCACTAACATGTTCATCACCAGTGGTCACTTTAAAAACACGACGCCATTCTCAACTGTTATGGTCATCTCGAGCTACAATACACGACATCAGTAAAATAACATTAACTGAGCCCTGATGATGCTCCAGCTGTGACGAAACGTTGGGCAAATTAAAACTTTTTAAAAATGACTGATTCCTTACTTTTCCACTTATAGTTCTACAGTCGATATACACCCAATATAATTCCTCGTTTTGAACTCATATTCATCATCGCAAACTTCAGAAACCATCACATCTGAGATATGTACTCTTCATCTTATAAACCTACCACTACATGTTCATCACCAGTGTCACCTTCACAACACCCGGACGCCGATTCATCACTTACTGTTACTTCATCTCCAGCAACAATCACAACGACATCAGAAAATAACATTAGAACTGAGCCCTGATGATGGCTCACAAGCTTGAGCCGAAACGTTGGCAAAATTAAAACTTTTTAAAAATGACTGATTCCTGACTATTCCACCTATAATAGTTTCTACAGTCGACTATACACCCTCAATATAATTCACTCTACTTGGGACCTCAACTTCATCATCGCAAACTTCAGAAACCATCACATCTGAGATATGTACTCTTCATCTATAAACCTACCACTACATGTTCATCACCAGTGTCACCTTCACAACACCCGGACGCCGATTCATCACTTACTGTTACTTCATCTCCAGCAACAATCACAACGACATCAGAAAATAACATTAGAACTGAGCCCTGATGATGGCTCACAAGCTTGAGCCGAAACGTTGGCAAAATTAAAAACTTTTTAAAAATGACTGATTCCTGACTATTCCACCTATAATAGTTTCTACAGTCGACTATACACCCTCAATATAATTCACTCTACTTGGGACCTCAACTTCATCATCGCAAACTTCAGAAACCATCACATCTGAGATATGTACTCTTCATCTAATAAACCTACCACTACATGTTCATCACCAGTGTCACCTTCACAACACCCGGACGCCGATTCATCACTTACTGTTACTTCATCTCCAGCAACAATCACAACGACATCAGAAAATAACATTAGAACTGAGCCCTGATGATGGCTCACAAGCTTGAGCCGAAACGTTGGCAAAATTAAAAACTTTTTAAAATGACTGATTCCTGACTATTCCACCTATAATAGTTTCTACAGTCGACTATACACCCTCAATATAATTCACTCTACTTGGGACCTCAACTTCATCATCGCAAACTTCAGAAACCATCACATCTGAGATATGTACTCTTCATCTTATAAACCTACCACTACATGTTCATCACCAGTGTCACCTTCACAACACCCGGACGCCGATTCATCACTTACTGTTACTTCATCTCCAGCAACAATCACAACGACATCAGAAAATAACATTAGAACTGAGCCCTGATGATGGCTCACAAGCTTGAGCCGAAACGTTGGCAAAATTAAAAACTTTAAAAATGACTGATTCCTGACTATTCCACCTATAATAGTTTCTACAGTCGACTATACACCTCTCAATATAATTCACTCTACTTGGGACCTCAACTTCATCATCGCAAACTTCAGAAACATCACATCTGGATATGTACTTTCATCTTATAAACCTACCACTACATGTTCATCACCGTGTCACTTCACAACACCCGACGCCGATTCATCACTTACTGTTATTCATCTCCAGCAAAATCACAACGACATCAGAAAATAACATTAGAACTGAGCCCTGATGATGGCTCACAAGCTGAGCCGAAACGTTGCAAAATTAAAACTTTTTAAATGACGATTCCTGACATTCACCATAATAGTTTTACATCGACTTCACCTCAATATAATCACTCTACTTGGGACCTCAATTCATCATCGCAAACTTCAGAAACCATCACATCTGAGATATGTACTCTTCATCTTATAAACCTACCACTACATGTTCATCACCAGTGTCACCTTCACAACACCCGGACGCCGATTCATCACTTACTGTTACTTCATCTCCAGCAACAATCACAACGACATCAGAAAATAACATTAGAACTGAGCCCTGATGATGGCTCACAAGCTTGAGCCGAAACGTTGGCAAAATTAAAAACTTTTTAAAAATGACTGATTCCTGACTATTCCACCTATAATAGTTTCTACAGTCGACTATACACCCTCAATATAATTCACTCTACTTGGGACCTCAACTTCATCATCGCAAACTTCAGAAACCATCACATCTGAGATATGTACTCTTCATCTTATAAACCTACCACTACATGTTCATCACCAGTGTCACCTTCAAACCCGGACGCCGATTCATCACTTACTGTTACTTCATCTCCAGCAACAATCACAACGACATCAGAAAATAACATTAGAACTGAGCCCTGATGATGGCTCACAAGCTTGAGCCGAAACGTTGGCAAAATTAAAAACTTTTTAAAAATGACTGATTCTGACTATTCCACCTATAATAGTTTCTACAGTCGACTATACACCCTCAATATAATTCACTCTACTTGGGACCTCAACTTCATCATCGCAAACTTCAGAAACCATCACATCTGAGATATGTACTCTTCATCTTATAAACCTACCACTACATGTTCATCACCAGTGTCACCTTCACAACACCCGGACGCCGATTCATCACTTACTGTTACTTCATCTCCAGCAACAATCACAACGACATCAGAAAATAACATTAGAACTGAGCCTGATGATGGCTCACAAGCTTGAGCCGAAACGTTGGCAAAATTAAAAACTTTTTAAAAATGACTGATTCCTGACTATTCCACCTATAATAGTTTCTACAGTCGACTATACACCCTCAATATAATTCACTCTACTTGGGACCTCAACTTCATCATCGCAAACTTCAGAAACCATCACATCTGAGATATGTACTCTTCATCTTATAACCTACCACTACATGTTCATCACCAGTGTCACCTTCACAACACCCGGACGCCGATTCATCACTTACTGTTACTTCATCTCCAGCAACAATCACACGACATCAGAAAAACATTAGAACTGAGCCTGATGATGGCTCACAAGCTTGAGCCGAAACGTTGGCAAAATTAAAACTTTTTAAAAATGACTGATTCCTGACTATTCACCTATAATATTTCTACAGTCGACTATACACCCTCAATATAATTCACTCTACTTGGGACCTCAACTTCATCATCGCAAACTCATCACATCTAGAATGTCTCTTCATCTATAAACCACCACACATTCATCACCAGTGTCACCTTCACAACCCCGACGCCGTTCATCATTACTGTTACTTCTCTCCCAACAATCACACGACATCAAAACATAGACTGAGCGAGATGGCTCACAGTAGCCAACGTTGCAAATAAAAACTTAAAATGACTGATTCAATTCACCAAGTTTCTACAGTCGCATACCCCTCAATAAATTCACTCACTTGGCCTCAACTTCACATCGCAACTTCAGACCATCATGAGATGTACTTCACTTATAAACCTACCACTACATTTCACCATGCACCTTCAACACCCGGCGCCGATTCATCATACTGTACTTATCCACACAACACAAGACACAGAAATAACTTAGAACTGGCCTGATGATGGCTCACAAGCTGACCGAAACGTTGGCAAAATTAAAAACTTTAAAAATGCGATCCTGACTATCACTATATAGTTCTACATCGACTAAACCCTCAATATAATTCACTCTACTTGGACCTCAACTCATCATCGCAAACTTCAGAAACCATCACACTGAGATATGTACTCTTCATCTTATAAACCTACCACTACATGTTCATCACCAGTGTCACCTTCACAACACCCGGACGCCGATTCATCACTTACTGTTACTTCATCTCCAGCAACAATCACAACGACATCAGAAAATAACATTAGAACTGAGCCCTGATGATGGCTCACAAGCTTGAGCCGAAACGTTGGCAAAATTAAAAACTTTTTAAAAATGACTGATTCCTGACTATTCCACCTATAATAGTTTCTACAGTCGACTATACACCCTCAATATAATTCACTCTACTTGGGACCTCAACTTCATCATCGCAAACTTCAGAAACCATCACATCTGAGATATGTACTCTTCATCTTATAAACCTACCACTACATGTTCATCACCAGTGTCACCTTCACAACACCCGGACGCCGATTCATCACTTACTGTTACTTCATCTCCAGCAACAATCACAACGACATCAGAAAATAACATTAGAACTGAGCCCTGATGATGGCTCACAAGCTTGAGCCGAAACGTTGGCAAAATTAAAAACTTTTTAAAAATGACTGATTCCTGACTATTCCACCTATAATAGTTTCTACAGTCGACTATACACCCTCAATATAATTCACTCTACTTGGGACCTCAACTTCATCATCGCAAACTTCAGAAACCATCACATCTGAGATATGTACTCTTCATCTTATAAACCTACCACTACATGTTCATCACCAGTGCCACCTTCACAACACCCGGACGCCGATTCATCACTTACTGTTACTTCATCTCCAGCAACAATCACAACGACATCAGAAAATAACATTAGAACTGAGCCCTGATGATGGCTCACAAGCTTGAGCCGAAACGTTGGCAAAATTAAAAACTTTTTAAAAATGACTGATTCCTGACTATTCCACCTATAATAGTTTCTACAGTCGACTATACACCCTCAATATTATTTGTTGTTTGTTTCTGTGGAATCACTGGGTAAATAATCTTAATAGAAAAATAAAAGTTTTACTTAAATTTACTAATTTAGTAAATTTCAAGAATTTATTTTAGTATATTCTTTCTTTAGCGGCGTGGTCTAGTGGATAGATAACTAGTCTGCGGTTCTTCGGGTACTGGGTCCCGAATACCGACTTTGGCAGAACATTATTTATTATGTTAATTCGAGAGGGCGGGAGGAGGGGGTGACCCTAGGGTATGGAGACCCTCCTCGGGCAAGCCTAGCTTCTATAAAGTGGGTACCTAAAAAATGTGGGAAAAAACCTGGCGGCTGAGCGTGATCAAGGCCTAATCACCTCATTGCACTTCCGTTGGCCTAGAAACAGTAAGCATTTCTATGTCCTGAGGACCTTTCATGGGTAGAAGAGACACTTTTTCATGTTTTGTTTTTTTTGTTTTTTGTTTTTTTTTTAATATATTTTCTTTACAATGAATGGTTTGCGGATGTTGATGGTTACCCGAATTTATGAAATTATGTTTTAAATCTAACCATAGATAGATTATGGTCAAAAATAAAGTGAAGGAATCAAGTATTCAAAAGTTTTTGTTGCATATCCTAATTTACATTTTCACGATTGTCTAAGAGTTGATGATTATTTCATGAGGCAAAGTGTTGTTAAGCCGAGATAACTTCCTTTTCCCCGATAAAGCCGTTGTAAATATCCAAGGCTAAGTTAAGCCCCTTTTATCCCCAACCCCGTCGCTAACCGGTGCGTTGAATTCACGGGCTGGTTTGGTATAACAAATTAACCAAACCCTTTAAATTACTTTTTTTATTTATTCAATAGTTTGTTTCCTGGAAATTCAGTTATTTTAGTTTCATAAATATGTAAACATCTGTAGTTGTAAAAATAAATATTTTCCAACCACATTTCCTAGTGTTTTCAATTTCACTCCTCCGGTTATTCATTATTACTAATCAATATGATTATTCAATTTTTAGTAAGCGTAACAATTTAGTATTGTGTAAATGATATATTTATTAAAATAATGCTACTAAACACATTGATAAAATCTAAACAAAATATTTTAGTTTTTCAATAGTTCCTCATTTTGAATTTAAATGATCCTAAAAAGATATAATAATAATAATGAAATATATAAATACAAATAAAGCAATATTAATTTACGCTAAATAATTACTGAAATCGTTAGAAATAATTATTCAAATGAAATAACAATAATGATTCTCCTGGCGAATCAACAAAAAAACACAAAAAAAAAAAAACACTACAACCCATGAAGAGTCTTGGGCTCAGTACATATAGAGATTCGTACTGTTTCTAGGCAATCGGCCGTACAATGAAGTGCGCCGAGATCACGCTCAGCCGCCAGGTTTCTTCCTTATTTTGGGTAACCACTTTATAGAGGCTGCCAGGAGGGTCTCCATACCCCAGGATCGCTCTCCCTCCCCCCGGCTGGAATAACAGAATAAATAATATTCCGTCACAACCGGGATCGAACCCAAGACCCGGAGCACAGTAGACTAGCGCTCTATCCACTAGACCACGCCGCTCCCCCCCACCAAAAAAAAAAAAAAATTAGTAAGCCTAAAATCTTATTGTTTACATGCATCAAATTTATCCATTAATAAACTATTATATAGTAATAAAAAGAGATACCTAAATTACTAGACCATTTCCTTGTTTAAAATTTATTTCTACTTTCACTCATTAATGTTTACATAGGTAACACCGATAATTTAACTTGGCATTCTATGTGCCTGTTTTAAGCGATATTTTGTTATTTTTTCACTACATTTTGTTTAATGTATATCTTCCAGTTCTGATTATTTTTTATTAATGGAGTGAATAGTTAATTTTATTCTCAATATCAATTACTCTTGAGTGTTATTTCCATAGAGGTATAACCAATTCAGTTTATGTTTAAATTTTATTCTATTGTAAATATAATATATATTAGGAATTATCAACAAAATAGAAAGACTGATATTGTATTTTGAACGGTACTTAGCAAAATTTTATAATCCCATATAAATTTAATAATGTAAAAATTTGGTGCGGGCAACACACGCCTTTCATTTACCTCGGCTGTTAAAATGAATTAAAAAAATATTAACTAATTTAAATTTAAAAATTTTAAAGTTAACTTAAATTAAAATTGTATTCAGTTTAGTTGGAAACATATGATTTAGAATAAATAATATTGCGATATCAAATCGTTACGTATATTTATCAGTAATAATTGTTTGCCCTAACCTTTTATAATTTTGTGTATAAGATAATATTTTTCGAAAAACTTTAATACATTATGACATATTATACATCAATATTGATGTTGTTAGGTTCGAAAATAAAAAAATTACATTATATAAATATTTCTGCTCCTTTCTCGTTTATTTTGTTATCAAGTTCAACTTTGGCTACACTACTTGCAGTTAATATATTCATTATTAAAAAATACAATGTTAATTAGGAATCAAATAATATATTTATCAAGTCTTTTTAATTAATATCTAGCTGTATTAGTAAGGTACGGAGAGCCTGTGTAAACAACAGTTCTGCCTCTAAATTATTGGGATGTCTCCCAGTTAATTACAAACTGCTAGGTATTTAATAATCCAAAGCTTACGTTAAGGTTTTCAGCTTATGACCTAATCCATTCTCATTTGACCGCTTTAATTTTATAGCTAAAATAAATTATATATGTATATAAAAGTGTATAACACAAAAAAAAGTGGAGCACTATAAGAATTTTTTTTTCTGTGAAATTAATATGTATTACATCAACATTTTTATAAAACAGTATTATTTTGGGATGATTTACTGGTAAAATTACGATTAAGAAACAAACAATAAAGATTTGTTTGGAAAAAAAAGAACATTTGTTTAACAAACAAACAAAAAAAAATTGCTTCCTCTTGCTTGAATTTCTAATTACCGTGATAACCACCGAACAAGTGGCCAGTGCTGATGCTTCAGTTGCTCAGCCATAAAGATTACCTGAAAACACTGAGCATATAATCATACTTAACAATCTTACTGGCATTTAATCTTACCAGTTGCAGGGTGACAGCAATGTCATCGGCAAAAGATGAAACTGAAGAATCTTAAAGAAATGTATGTTAATTTAAGAAAATTAATACAATTCATGGAAAGCACTTGATATATGTGGCTGTGACAATGACAGAAGCCTGAGACCGGCCTATCAGCGCTACACGGTCCAGTGGCAGCCCGGGCTCACTGCCAACCTTCCACGTCAAAGGTTTCGGCTATCTCCTTCCTTCCTATAACTAGGCCACTTATGGGCATCACCCTTTCAACTTTTTATATATGCATCTATTTTTTATCCCCTCTCTCTCTCTCTCTCTCTCTCTCTCTATATATATATATATATATATATATATATATATATATATATATATATATAATATTATTTGAATTTTTCGAGTTTTCAGGTCTTTAGCAATAATTGTTTTCATTTGCTTTATTTGACGTTTAGTTCCTCCGTCACAAACATAGGATCCTTTTAAATACTGCAAATATACATAAATATTGATTATATTTTTTATAAACTATCTATCTGCAGCCGATACACACATCATACCAAAGAATTATGTTATTTTGAAACAAAGAGGTCATAATAGATAAATGTGGCCATTGTCATACAGGATCGTAACTAAGTTGTTAACATAAGTGGTTAGTTGTTATAAATCTTAAATCTTTAAACCAACATTGTTATTAATTATTTCGAATTTAATATTACTTCATAAAAACAGATTTTTCACTGTAAACTAAATAGGATTCCATTCGAAACCTAATTTAAGTTTTAAAATTTGTACAGCACATTTGCTGATGGGCAGATACCTTCTGACAGGCGTTAATATAGATATAAAGAGAAAAAAAAAATTTTAAAATGTAAGTTAAATAATTCATTTGAAATACAAAATAGGAATAAAACGAATAGTTTATAATAACAACAACGTTAATATAATTAACTAATAATATAATTATTAGGTTTTTGAATACGAAAATAGGAACTTTATATATATAAAGTTTTCTTTATCTGTGCTTCACATTAAAATAAAAACAAAACAAACACACCGGACTAATTTTAATTAATGTTATTCATTTCTTGCGACGATTAAATATATTAATAAATAGACGTTTAAAATAAACATATTTTTTTGCTAATTGCACTTTTCGTTACGATAAACTAGAAATCCCAAAGGGGTAAACACTAAATCTGTCCGACAGGGATTTTTTAAACATAAATGACACCTCATTCAAATTACACTCGTGCAAATCAAGGGGGTGTATGCTAGCACACACACACACACAATATATATATATATATATATATATATATATATATATATATATATATATATTATTATTATTATTATGTTATTATATTAACATAACTGGACTCCAGAAGTACAGATTGGTCCTATATTAGCCATGTAGATGAGCATTTTGTAGTTAAGAATAACGAGCATTTTGACCGTTTGTCAAGTAAGTGTTGCAGTAGCCTAAAACGGCGAGCAGTTTCTTGTCGCTGTAGTCGTGTACGAGGATTGAAAATCAAGAAGGAGTCCTAGTTATCGGTTCTGTTCAACAGGAACTAGTTCAGTGTTATTATGAGATACTGTAGGGCAGGAAGTCAAAGGTTTACGACGAAGGGTAAAGTTTATTTGATGGGATATGTTGGAATTTATAGAATAAAATCTACATGCAATTAAAGCTGATTAACTTTGACATTGCTATAGGGTAGTTAATTAAAATCCTTAAAGCCGTTTGTAAGGAAATCGGAAATAGGCGCAAAATGCATAGCTTAATGAGATTTTTCTGAAACACCGATTTCATTGAAAAAGTCACTTATAGACAATACAAGACATATACGCTTCTAAAATATGAAATTTTATTTTATTATAACTAATTTTTTTCGAACAAGACTTACAACACGCATAAACACAACATTTTGCGAGACTTAGTAATATAGATTCAGGGGGACGTGTAGTGAAACGACCCTAAATTGGTTATTTCCGTTGAAAACTTGGATTCAAAAATTTTAACTTAAATATTAGTACTTTCCCTCCCTATATATTTCATATATAGGTAAGTAAAATTAAAAAATAAATCAAATTTTGGTCCAACGAAATATTTCTACTAGGTGGCATAATATATTGAGTTAATAAAACCAAAAAGTAAATATATGATATATGGACAACATATATTCTGAATGAGAATAAGGTCGAATGAGCAAAGCGCCCATTAAATATGTGACTAATTTATGAGGGAATACATTAAAGCATCTAAAATATGGAGAGATTTTTTTTTTCCCCTGGAAAAGTGCGTCCTATGTTAAATATGTGAAATAAATTCAAAATAAAGAGCACATTATGAACAGATTTTAGAAAGGTCCTTTTTTATAGATGATTATTTTCTTTTTTTTTTGTCCATTGAGTCGATTAACAAATAACTCTTTATTCACTATTAATGAACCGCTCCTTGCTTCACGCGAGTGCAATTTAAATGTGATGTAATTTATGTATAAAAAAGTACAGTTTGATCAATTAAGTGTTATTAACTTTGGAATTTTCATTTCATCGCAATGAAAAGTGCACTTAGCAAGAAAAAATGTTGTTTAGTTATTTTATAAAATCTATTTATGTTTATATTTTATGGTCTCAGTCTTTTGTCGTTGCTACAGTCTTTCGGTCACATATTTCAAGTGCTTTCCATGAATTGTATTAATTCCTTGTTTTGCATATATCCAATTATATTTCGGTGTATGGAAATTTTTTGGGCGAGGGTAGCTAACCTATTGAAAAATTCCAACAATTCTGTGATTTAGAGTAAAACTAAAGGAACAGAATACTCCTTTCAGAAAGAAAAGGAAAAATTATCAAAAAACAAAGCCTATTTAGGAAATAATGTTGGCAAAAATTATTTTGTTAGTACATTGAGTAGACCAAAAACTAACTTTTTAATGACCACTGGTGAACCGGTACTTACTTCCTACGAGTGGAATTTAAATGGGATGTGATTTATGTTTAAAAAAGCACAGTGTGATCAATTAAGAGTTAATCACTTTGGGATTTTCAGTTGATCGTAATAAAAAGTGCAACCAGCCGTTAACAATATATAGGTTGTTTAACATAACTATTTCCATTGATTAAGTATTTAGTCAAATTTAGTCCTTTCCCACACACGAGCTCGCCTTAGTGGGATAATGACTTCTACTTGCACTGTAATATGTCTGTGTTTTGATTCAAATAAAGAAGCTTATAAAAAAAACAAAAAAAAAAATAAAAAAAAAATAAAAAAATAAAAAATAAAAAATTGGTTCCATGTAAACTCAGTATAATTCTTTAAACATTTTTCAACACCAAGTCCTTAAAGTGATTTTAACAAATGAGACAATCAATGATGATTTTATTAGCATTTTGAATAAAAATAAGAAAAGTTTACCGACTATGCTTTAAATTTCTCTAAACAACTCCAAGAAAATCATTCATCGAATTGAAACGCAGTAGTCAGTAAAAGGAAGTGGTAACGTGTCGATCAAGAAAACATATTTAATGCCTGAGTTAGTTTTTAGTTTGTCATAAATTTATGAAAATGCACACACATTAAATACTGAAGATAATACATCTGGAAAGCAAACTAATCAGTACAACTACACTTTTCATTGCATACTTATAATTCAAATAATAGTTATTACTAACTTAATTAAATATGTAATATAAAGAAAAGTTGGTTGGTGGTACATTCATAGAAACACTACAATTAAGTGAACTTAAATTATTGTGTTAGAACTTACTTACTTATATAAGTTTATGTAATTGAAGTGTTTCTATGACCTTACCCCTAACCAACCTCTCCCCATATTCTCCCTACAGTCAGCCACCATTCTTCCATCGTTAATTAAATATACTCTCCCTTTAAACTATTTATTTTGTTTATTTAATTGTTTTAACCTTTTAATAAAAATCTAAGAATATTGAAACCATTTACTGAAAAAAAATCTAAACTGAACTATGTCTATTTTGAAATAAATACTTTCCTTAGTTAAAAAAGCAACAAAAAAATGAAGATTTTAGATATCATTAAATTACGTTATTCTTATAAACTTTTATGTAAGTATATAATTATATTTTATAATTGTTGTTTTGAAAAAAGATTTTATTTTCATTTATATTAGGAAATAAATGAGAATAATTTCATATTGGAATTCATTTAAAAAAAAAAAATCGTCTGACATATAAATTCGTTACGAAATTAATAGTTGGTATGGGTTTCTAAGAAGTTTTCTTTTATTATTTAAATTCATTGGTGAACCTTTATTAATCTAAAAAAGAAAAAAAAATACACCGCTTTAAAATATGAGGACTTATGTTACAAAAACGAATTACCCGACTAAAGAATAAAAAACAAACAAATCAACAAACAAAAAATTCCTTTGTCTACCGTCCGCTCATGCAACGATGATGCTAACTCCTAGACGTTGATAACAGCTGGTTATTATTAAAATGGCGGCCGATTAAAAGTACTTACTTATACTTATACAGGCGTTCCAACTAGGGTTGCCTTTTCAAGTCAGTGCTAAGCTCCTAAGGTCACGGTCATGCCAATCCTCCTCCTGAAGACCCCTCATCCTTGTGAAACGCAGACATCTTCTCCAAAAGTCCATCTCCACAGCTTTGACATTCGAGTAGAGCTTTCTAGACATTGTCCACGTTTCCGATGCGTAAGTAAGGATGGGTCCCACGATGGCATAGTAGATCTTCCTCTTGTTTTCTTTTAAAAGAAGGTCATTCCATAGATCAGGATGGTGCATCCTCGTGGCTTTACGGCCTTGTTCTACCTTTCTCCTTACGTCGATTTCGGAGGATCCAGTGGAGTCGAGGTACGATCCCAGATATTTAAATACATCCACCTTTGTTCATGTCTCATTATCAAATCGCAGATCACTGTCATCCATAGCGCTGATGGCCATGTATTTCGTCTTACTGAAATTAATTTTAAGACCCATAGACTCATAGCAGTCCCCTAATGAGCACATTATCATCTCAAGGTAGACCTTTCTCCGAGCGAATACAACTTGATCGTTAACGAAAAAAAGCGAGACTAGCTGTTCATCGTCTATGAAAGGACCCACATCACCACACTGACGAAACCATTCCTTGACCGACACATTGAGATAAATCTTGAAAAGGGTTGGCGCCATGCTACAGCCCTGTTTCAGACCCTTAGTAATTGTGAATGGCTCTGATACTCGGTTTCCAAGCCTCAAGACGACATTTACCGGGTGAGGTTTGGAAACCGATTAAAAGTAATTTTACTTAATAACTCAAAAAACGCGATTAATTAAGAATCTTGAAAAATTGTATTTATATTTTGTTATAATGACGAACTGAGATAAGTAGAGCTGCTGACTGATAATTTTTTAGGTAAAGATTATTTTAATAAATAAAATTGAAACATGAGAAAGTAACGTGCGAAAATATTTTAAATTTAATAATAGATAAAATTTATCACAGTTCTAATAACAGTTTAGCTCACCCATATTTTTTATTACACATTTGATCTGTATTATCTTGATTAATACTCAATAAATAATACGAATTATTTTCTAATTATTACTACAATGACGACATGAAATGATTACTATAAAAAATGCCAAGTCTTGTAATTCATTCATAAGACTTCCAGACAATTTACTGTTGGAGTTGGCACACTAAATCTACTCAATAACAATAATAATTAGGAGAGAGTTAGAGAAGTAGCATTGTAAGCTCACAAAATTATGCTACATCAAATGATCCCGCCTTAGATGAAACTTTGTTTACATGCCCTCTCTGGAACCCATCGATGGAAAATAACCTAACTCGCAACCAATCCGTTTCAAAGGGACCCGTGCATTTGCAAGTTCCCAACTGTTGATTAAACTCTAAAGTAATCCGGTCGTCTTGAACTTCCCCCAGGCAATGCCTTTGACATCCGCCTGAAAGGAGCGGAATTTATTTTCTGGCTAGTTTTTGATTAAGGGAAGAAAACCGCTGCCGATAATGGTAAAACTAATTTCTTAGAGGTTATATGTGATCGATACTTTTTAACTCTAATAATTAAAATATAGTATTAAAGAATATTTTATAATTAATTCCTGTTCATGTGTTTTTCTTCTTTATTTTTTAGCCAACTTCAGCTGTAATTAACTTTGAAAAACAATTACCTCTCAAATTTTTTCAATGATGTTATTATTACAATCTTTTACATAGTTTTTATTTTTCAAAATGTTTTATTTGTTTAATATTCTTTTAATTAATTCACTGCTTAGAATCAGATGTAAAGCAAAACAAACAAATCATTGTTGATTGATGATTATCTGTAAGGAAAATCGAAGTTTATGCTGTGGGATTTCTGATTTAGATTAATTATAAAATAGCTGGCCCGACAGACGACGCTCTGTCTGAACTATGTCTTAGCGTGGTGTGATATCCAAGGAAAATGGGGATTCATTTTTATAAATGCAGATAAATAGATTACCGCAGGAAATAAAAAAAAAACAAAACAAAAAAACAGGAAAACTTAACAAACCATGTTACTTTTATCTTTTTTCTTTCATGAGATCCTTCTCCTGACTAATATAAACATAACAAAAAAATAGAGAATTCGGCCAAGCCACTTTGTAATAGCTGACTCGACAGACGGTGCTCTGGCTGAACTATGTCTTAGCGAAATCGGTCAAGCCATTCACTCGTCATGCGATGACCAAGGGAAAAGGCGATTCATTTTATATATATATATATATATATATATATATATATATATATATATATATATATATTTAGATTTACTCTTAGTTTTTTATGACGAAACATATGTTAATGTCCTACCTTACTCAAAAATTTCTAACATAATAAAATATTAGGGATGGACGGGATCTGCAACGAAAAAGGCACTTTTATTGCAATGAGATACCAAAAGTGAAAAAAAAAAAAAAACAAAAAAAAATATAAAAGGAAATCATTGAGAAAAAAACAGTCTGTCTCCATCATGAAGGATTGTAGAGCTTCGTTTTCTTGTGCTTGACTTAGCTTCCAGAACTTTTTGTGGTCGCCGTGCGTAGCCCGTAGCTTCTCATGCCACTGTACAATCCGCCATTGTTTCATGAGGTTTCGGATCTGAGTGGTAAGTGAATTTACCACTGTCTTCACCTCATGATCTCTGGGCCTGTACCACTTATTCTTCCACTTATTACGCAAGGCGATAAGCTTCAGAATATGATCTGGCGGAGGGCGCAGAGCTGGCGCAAGTGGCGTGAACTTCGGGATGGCTACGTCGGCGGCATATTTGATAATCTCAGTGAAGGAAATAATATAATCATCTATTTCTATCTTTTTCCTTAGGGGAGAGACTGTTGACAGTTTGCGATGGACCTGCGCTTTATAGGCCTCCCAGTCTGCCTCTGAGTACTTGTATTTCAATGGTGGAGGGCTGGTGCCTCGCCGTCCACCAAGTAAAGCACAGGCCTATGGTCGGATATCTCGTTGTCCAGCGCTGTGGAGTTAAGAAAGCGACGTGACTGCCTCGTGAGCAGGAAATCAACTGTGTATTTCCGCGTCCGGTCAGCCCTATGTCTTAGGGTGTGGGTAGGTGGGTGCACCACAGAAACCGAAGTTTTTAAGATCATTCTTCCAGCTTTATTACTGGAATTGTTGTTCCAGACGGTGTGCCGAGCGTTGAGATCACGAATCACCCAATGATTAGTTTTCTTAACACACTCGTTCAGTAGCTGGGAGAACTCTACTAGTGAAGTACGGTAAGTTGATATATCTGCGGTAATAGATAATTTAAATAAAATCTAGCAGATAGTTTTAAATAAACTCTATACTATACAGAAAACTGTTATCTGAAGATGGGATATATAGTGCTTACAAATATTATATTAAATGATGGAAATATATGACAACCAAATATATTTTATTTATTATGAATTTTCAAAATTTGTTTTTCAATTAGAATTATGACTTTACAAGAACGAACTGATGGTTAAATATGAATAACTAAATAGAAACAATACTAATTAAAATTAAAGTTGGGATTAATTCTTTAATCTTGAGTTCGATTAAGAACAAATAGACTACTTTTAAAATTTAAATTTTAACATAAAAGGACTTAATTTTGATGAACATTTAAATAGATATTAAAATATTTTAGGAATAATCATGGTAAAGTGAATAGAGCAAATTTTACCCAACCCTTGTCTACTGACAGGCCATCTTGGGGCACACCCAGCCCCAATGAAGTGTGTACCCAAATATTGGAGGAGGAGAATGGAGTAATCACCTCCTTACACAGCCGATGGCCATTTAATAGTATGAATCTCTATATGTACTGAATCCAAGACCCTAAACTTCGTTGTAGAGTAACAGCCTTTTTTTTCATATATTTATAGTTATATACTTATTTATTTGTAACATCACAAAGACTTCTTTCAAGGATAGAGCATGTATAAATAAATGTATAAAAAGGAATATAAATAACATTTAGTGTCACTTAATCAGCAATAATGACAAAGATTGTATTCAAAAGTTGGTATTCTTTCGCTATAGCTAATATATGTGGGCTTCAACATGTATCTCGTTCAAATTTAAGCTTACCATAAGATACAATAAATATGTTGCCTACGTAATATAATATTCATATTTTAATTTTGCTTTGTTAGATTTAATTTAAAATAAAATATTCAGAGAGTAATTGTAAGTTAGAGGATTTAGAGGGACGGTTCTATGTTAAGTCAACATTTCAGGTTTCCAAAGAAATATGTAGGTGTACTTATGTTCCCAAAAAAATCGACTTAACACTCATGCAAAACATAAGTGGGTAGAAATTAGATTAATAACAAGCCTTTCTTGCCAAGTGAAAAACACTTGATCCTGAAATATAGCGTTCCCAGGACACTTTCGTTTTTCTTGGAATGACCTTGTGGAGTAGTCTTTCTCTATATTTTTTATGACATAAAATGATCATTTTTAGTCAAAAAAAATATTACGCAATGCTTCAAGTATACAGCGCCTTATAATTAGAAATTAATATCTTGCACCTAATTAGATATTTATAATAAATACTTTAGCATAAAAATAATATAAGGTTAATATTGCATGAATTTTTATTTTGTATATTTAAGTCATCTGAAAATAATATAATATTACTTTTGCAACTGTTTGCTCTTTTGTTAGTAAATTTGTTGTTTTTTCAAGTTACTGCTTTTGGATCGATCACTTATTTTCATTCGTTAACATTAAAATTTGTTTGTTTATTTATTTAACGTCCCTTTCTGCTGCTGTGGCTAATCGGACGATGCTTCAGTGGTAATCCTAAATTTTGCCTATCCAGGTTTTATTAGGATAGAGATCTACCTGACATCGTACGGGCTCAGGACCACATTTTTACGTCCCCTAGGAAGGACGACGTAACTTAAGATTTCTTTCTCTAATTAAAAAAATCCCAGGACCACCTACAGGTTTGAACCCGTGACCTTTGGCATATAATGCTGTTGGACTAGCCACCCTGCTACAGGTAATCCCTTAACATTAGTATCTTTTGTCTTCTAATTTTAACTTCCTATGGCATCCTGAACTAGAGTATCGTTTAATAATATTTCGCTTGTCCCAGTTTAAAAGATCCGCTATCTAGCAGCATTCCGTCATGACAAACTATCGAATCCTTCCGGTATCCAATCCTCATAATACGAAATCCTTCATAAAATCCTAAATGCTCTTTACTTTGTCAGGAAGAATCTCATCCACATAGACCTTAATGTTCCATACGTTGCTGTTTCGGCCCTATCTAGGTTGGTTGGTTGTTATATTTTATTGGCACAAAACATCTCGGTCATCAGTGCAGACACTCATTTTTAGAAACTAATTTAAGGTTAAATAATGAACAATTGTTTTACTAAAAAACAAATTAACAATAACAAATAGTTGAAAACAATTAACTAATAAGAATAATCAAATAAGAATAATCCCTAGTAAGAAAAAAAGTAACAGCATTAGCAAAAGATAAACATATATCAGGTTAAATATCAGGTTAAAGACCCTATCTTTAACCCCCTAACCATCCCTATCTAGGTATAACTCCTTCCTTGACAAACTCCATCCCCACTCTAAGCTATTCCTCCTTCCTCTTCTATTCCTGATAATCTACTGAAGTTCTGAAAAGTAAATGGCGAGATCTTCTGTTTTAGTTTATTTACTGGAGTGCTGTCAACGGGCAATTTCTCTACTTTTTTCCTTTATTTTATTCTGCAACACAATTTCTTTTTGGGTTATCAGTTAGGAGCGGCGTGGTCTAGTGGATAGAGCACTAGTCTGCTGTGCTCCGGGTCCTGGATTCGAATCCCGCCTGTGGCAGAATATTATTTATTCTGTTAATTCAGTCGGGGGGCGACCCTAGGGTATGGAGACCCTCCTGGGGCAGACCCAGCCTCTATAAAGTGGGTACCCAAATGAATTGGGGAAAAACCTGGCGGCTGAGCGTGATTAAGGCCTAATCACCTCATTGCACTGCCGTTGGCCAAGAAACATTACGAATCTCTATATGTACTGAGCCCAAGACCCTTCATGGGTTGTAGTGGTACAGGTTTTTTTTTTTTTTTTTTTTTTTTGTTCAGTAGTAAATTTCAGTGAAAAAAAATAGATAAACAATCTCTTGACATCATAACAAAAAAACAGGATTGTTGATGTGGATCCTTCTGTAAACCTCATGGTGTTGTCGAGTATTGTTCAGTTTTTTATTCCATGCTGAAAAGACCTAACCGGACCTAAACAAACCCCAGAGCCGTTGTAAGGGTTGTAAAATAGGTTCGTAGGGTTTTTCACTGATGGTTTGAATAAAACTTCAGATTCTTGTAAATATTTGTAATCAATTAAATTCTGCGATATCCCGTGTCGTACAGTGAGTGTTGTCTATGACCAATGTTTGAATTTGGTCATCATCAATAGTTGAAGGACGGCCCAAGCGCTTTGCGAATTCCAAGTAAAAATTTCCGATTCTGAACAGAGCAAACCACATACGGATGGTGCTTTCTTCTAAGGCCGTCCTGAACACTGCAAAAGTTTACCTTTTGAGCAGCGTGTTTTTTTTTTTTTTTTTTTTAATAAATAATCAGAAGAGCTACTTTATACCATGCATTTTGCACCTTTTTTATATTTTCTCGAAAACGGTTCCGACGATTTTGTTTAGACTCGCTATATCAATGTAAAATTTAATGGGCTTTAATATCATGTAGGTTTCGTTTGGATTAAAATGGTTTGACAGGGCTTAAATGCCGATATTTACAATTTTCTTCCTTCTAAAGTACCTTTAATTTTGTCGATTCCATAAAAATAACTATATAATATTTTTACTACTGATGAAAAACAGGTAAATATATAAATTGAATGAATTCGATACCCGACTAAAGGAGAAAACAGAAAAAATATTTTTTTTATGCAATCTTTTGTTTTTGAACATAAGAACAGTAATATACATGTATAATATACCGTTGGAAAGCTTAAGATTTTAGAAAAAATATTATCTTATACACAAGCTTTTAAAAGTTAATAGAGAGTGATGAAATGAACATAAACTAACTGATTATTTTAGATAATAATATAATAGATTTTTTAATAAAGCACATGTTTCTATAGAAATTCCATCTAATTAATTCTTAAGTAGTTTCACGTATTTTTATTTTTAGCTGTATTTGAAAATTCTTTCATTGATTTTAAAAATGAAGTTAAGTGAAAGTCGTGTGTTGCCCGCCCTAGATTTTGTTTATAATATGTCAAGAATATTGACCAAATAAAAATTATTTTATTGACACAGAGAAAATTGAATTAGAATATTAAAAAAAACGCTACGAATTTATTTTACAATTTACCACTTAAATTTGTCGTTGTACATTTTATCTCAAAATGAAGTTGGAGCTAAATGTTACAATTGAATCACCCAGTTATTATTGAACTTAATAATACAACTTTGAAAATTTATTGCATTGATGAGAACATGCAATTCAGCTTATTTGCGCTATACTGTTGGTTGTTTACACGAGTGAGTTTGAAATTATTAATTTTAAATAGTTGCTTTGACCATTGAAATAGTCGGAGTTCCAGAAGCCTTCCTACGGTGCTCTTTGGCATGCCCCTCTCTCCAAGGAGATAAAGTTATTATACTCGTCTTTCTAAAGTTAGAAGCGGGAAGCAACTGTTCAAAAGTATAATTATAAGTATAGAAATATAAATTGCTAGATTAATAAAAATTTTGATTATGTTTTCTTTAGTTTTGTCACATTTGAACGAACTAGTTTTCTCTTTAATATAAATATATTGTATACATTAACTAATCTTAAAATAGAAGTGGGAGATAAGGCTTAGTAAACCATTGGTAACTTATTTAATAGAATACATTTTATTGTCTTGAGGATATCAGTAACCTCTGTATAGGTATGCCAATCGAATAATGAAAATCTGGTGCATTCATCAGACAACTTTCATTTAATTTACAATATGAAAAATTTTTATTTGTCTCCATAAGTTTTTATTTACCTTAAGAAAAGTTTCCGATGGAGTTTTCTTCATCACTTAAGTTCAAGTACTTTTTTTTAAATAAAAAATAATTACATCTGGATATTATCAAATCTTGTAAGATAGTTTTTCCTCATCTAGTTAAGTTTGAGGCGAAGGCCTGTAGTTGCAGCTTTCAAATGCACATTCCTTAAAAATGTTGGACTTAAAATACCTCAAAAGGTAGAACAACAACAACAACAATTTTTATTCAGTAAAATTACAATCTGTCCCAATTTGGACATTAATAGTAGTGCTGAAAGATATCATACATACTACATTCATACAATATTTACACGGAATAAAATTACAATAAAATATATACACAATAATGAATCAATACAATAGTCAAGAATTCATTTATACCTATATACACATACACACACTCATACGTACATCACATTGAGTGGAGAATCTAGCCAGTGCTAGAACTCCAATATATTTACAACAGGTCGCGGGGCCACTGCCGTTTCAACCTTCTAGGTGGGTTGTATAGATGAGTGGAGCTGGATAGGGATTGAGCTAGAGGATTAGGATGATGAAATAGGTTCTGGTGGAATTTGGAAAATTTGGATGGAATTAGGTCTGAAATAAATGGAACATTAAGGTCGTGGTGCAAGGTATAGTTTGAGACATAATAAGGAGCATTTACTATTGTACGGAGGACTTTGGATTGAAAGGATTGAATGCGTTTGATGTTAGTACGTTTAGCTGTCCCCCACAGTTCAAGTCCGTAGGTCCAAATGGGCTTCAGTATTGTCTTGTAGATTAATAATTTGTTGTCAGCTGTAAGTTCAGATTTTCTGTTGAGTAGTCGGTATAACTGTCCGAATCGTCGGTTGAGTTCTTGTCTTTTAAGTCTTGTATGTGGGTTCCAAGTCAATCTTTTGTCTAACAGTAAGCCAAGATACCGGACTGTATCTGAGAGAGGAATTGGTAATGAGTTGAAATAAACTGGCGGACAGGAGTTTCGTCGAAGAGTGAAGGTTACGTGTTTGCATTTGGCTTCGTTCACCTTTATGCGCCAAGCATTACACCAGTCTTCGATAAGAGAAAGGTGTCTTTGCAGATTTAAGGATGCTGTTTCAGGATTGGAACTGGATGATAAGATGGCGGTGTCGTCTGCAAAAGTTGCCAGAAAGGTATCAGGATGTGTAGGAATATCAGCAGTGTAAAGGATGTAGAGGACGGGTCCCAAGACGCTGCCTTGAGGAACACCGGCCTCAACGGGATAAAGGCTAGAAAATTCTACACCACAGCGAACGCGGAAGGAACGGTTTGAGAGATAGGATCGGAGAATGAGGTATAGAGACTGGGGTAAATGGGTTTTCAGCTTGAAGAGTAATCCAGTGTGCCATACCCGGTCAAAAGCTTGCGCAATGTCCAGAAACGCACCAGAACAATACTCTTTGCATTCAAGAGCTGAGGAAATATGGTCTACAACTCGGAGCCCCTGTTGAACTGTGGAATGCTGAGGACGGAATCCAAACTGATGGGAAGGAAGATTTTGAGATTCTAATATGGGTAGGATACGTTTAAGAAGAAGCCTTTCGAAGATTTTTGAGAGGATGGGGAGTAGACTAATAGGCCTGTAGGATGAAGTGTTGTTGGAAGGTTTGCCTGGTTTTAGAAAAAGAATGATAGTGGAATGTTTCCATAACAGAGGAAAATAGGTGGTGCGTAGGATGCAGTTGTAAATATAAGTAAGGAATATAATAGCTTTCTGCGGAAGTTGTCGGAGGATCTGGGGAGTAAGGAGATCGTGTCCAGGAGATTTACGGAGGGTCAGTTTTTGGAGAAGATATTTGACCTCAGAGGGATTAATAGCTTTAGGAGGTTGGGAAAGTGGAATTGGTGACATAAGAAAGTCTTGCACTGTTGCGGTGTGATTGGCGTGGGATTCCGGGTGAGGAGTGAAAACTTTGGAGAGGTGTGTGGCGAATTCCTCGGCTTTATCTTCATCAGACGCAGCCCAGGAGTCATCACAACGTCGGAGAGGATGGGAAACTTGATGGTATTTTAGGATCTTTTTCGTGATATTCCACAGGGAATTATCACGAGCTGATAGAGAGGAGAGGTAGGAATTAAAGGACTGGGAACGGAAGGTCGCCAACTCCCTCTTCAATTGTCTACAATAGAAGTTATAGGAGCGGCGATCTGTTGGGTGTCGGGTGCGCTGCCATAATGATCTTGCTCGGCGTTTGGTATGGATGAGGTCTATAATATGTTGTGGAAAATGATTTTGGTGAGGATTTATATTGGAGTGTTTAGGAGAGGAGGCAGTCCAGACAGCTTGTTGGATGGCGGTGGTAAAGGAATAGACGGAATTATCTAGGTCATCTGGGGTTTTGAGGGTTACTCTGAGGTCAATATTATCGGTTAGGATTTGGCGGAAAAGGTTCCAGTTGACAGGGCCTCGGATGAATGATGGTGGAATGGGTTTTGGAATTGGAGTGAGAGATACTTTTAGGATCAGTGGACTATGGTCTGAGGATAGTTCATCAAGGCGAGTTACAGACAAGTTGAGGGAGCCTAATCCGCTGTGGATAAAGAAGTCGAGTATGTCAGGATTGCGGTTAGGATCGGTTGGCCAGTAGGTAGGGGAGTCAGGAGGCAGGATATTAAAATTTCGGGAGTTGAGTGCAGACAGCAAATTTCGTCCCCGAGAATTCGTGGTTCTGGAACCCCACTGCTGATGCTTGGCGTTTAAGTCTGCACCCAGAATGAAGCAATTTCCTAAGGAATCCAGGAAGGATACAAATTCGGAATTGGAAATGGAATGTTTAGGAGGGCAATATGCAGATGTGAGGGTTACCGGAAAGGAAAAAGTCTTGATTACTATGGCTGTGGCTTGTAGGAAATCATAGGTGGGAAGTGGGAGTAAATGATGAGAGAGGGATTGGTGGACAATGATAGCAGAACCGGCATGGGCTTTGCCGTCTGGGTGGTCAGTACGGTATGTCATGTACTGCGGTATTTTGAAGTACTGTTTAGTGGTTAGTCTTGTTTCAGTTATAAGTGCAACATCGATTGTTTTGTCTTGCAACAACGCTGTCAGTTCGTCAGTATGATTTCTAACACCATTCGCATTCCAAAGGAGAATGGATAAGGAGTTAGGTGAATTCATTTAAGGATTTTTCAAGGCAGGGATTAAATTTGATACTAGATTTGTAAGGAGTGATATAAGCGGCATAACAAGAGATTTCATTTCGGAGATGAACGATGTCATTAGACTGGTAAGATCTGTGACGTTTGATGGTGAAGGGATATGAGGAATTTGATGTTGAGGAGTTTTTTGAAGATTAGGTAAACTTTGAGAAGTAGATTGATGTACAATAGATTGAGATTGTTGAGGAAAACGTTGTTCCGGCAGTGCCTCGACTTCATGATTCTGGTTTCCACCTCCAAGCAAGTGGGCAAATGACACGTTAGAATTTACATGTTTAGATGGTTCTCTTCTGCTTCTGGTTGGTGCAGCTGTTTCATTCGTATCCTGAGGTTTTTGGTATCTGGTTCGGAGTTTCTTGTAGATTTCACATCCCTTGTAGTTAGCCGTCAAAAGGTAGAGTAAAAAAAAAATTGTAGCTGTTCTATTATTTGTTTTTTTTCAATCGTTATATATTTGTTTTTTTATGTCAAATTAATTTATCAGATAAAAAAAAAAAAAAAAAATAGTTTTAAAAAATAAGTGAATAGTTAAAAAAAAAAAAAAAAAAAAAAAAAAAAAAAAAAAAAAAAAAATAAAATAAAATAGCGTATTATACCGACTGTCGTCTTTTAATTTTACGATAGCCCTACGATTGATTCGTTGATTGTATTGTAAATGAAGATGATCAGCAAAAAATAAAAACAGTAGTTCATTTCAAATATTTTTCATTTGCCTGGAAAATATTTTTTCTTTTTTATGATTGATTACCAAATTATTTTGTACCTATATTAGAACTTTATAATTAATTTATGTTTTCTTGTTATAACAAGTGATGCCTAGTAATTTAGCTATGTTCAGGGAAAATGATAATCTGTTATTGATGAACACATGGATTCACATTTGTATTCTTTGGTGAATTCCATTGAGAAAAGAACTAAAGAATACAATAATATAATTCACATGTTTTGTGAAATGGAGTAATTATAGATTATATTCTACAATTCTCTTAAGTTAATAGACTGTACCTCTATGATTCTCTTTAACCCAGCGTGTTTTATTTAGTATAGTATCATCATTCTTTGCTTTTTCGGTTTTATAAAAAATAACAAAATAAATTTTTAAAAATAAATAAAAAAACCGTACGATAGCCTTACGATTGATTTGTTGATTTTATTGTAAATTAAGATGATCAGAAAAAATACGATGGAATAGCAAGTTGTAAAGTAATTGGTCAAAGTGAAACTAACCTAAGCCCTCAACATTTCTTTAAATTGTACTTAATAAATTAAAAGCACTATATATATGCTTACCTTAAGCTCCACACAAAGTTTATTTAAAAGATTCAAACCTTCGTACAGACCACTTGGTTAAAACGTATTCTTTTCTTAAAAACAAATTAATATTATTAAAATTATAAAATAAAAAAAAAAAACATGAAAGGAATTAAAAAGTAAAATTAAGAATGGAACACACCTAACGACAAGTAGTTGTGAACACAATATAGCGATATAACCAAGTTGTCGCTATGAACTAACACTACGCGATAAAGAGCGTAGATTAACCTTAAAGTAACGGACAGGTGACAATAAAATAATGGATCCAGTTTTACTGTACGAATCATTAAAAAAATAAATAAATAAAAATGTGAAATTTATGATATGTACTTTAATATTCTTATCTGAATACAATTGAACTATCAAAGCCTATAAGATAAAGGAATATCTTTATTGTATCTTGGACGATTTATATAAGTACCATTTTTCGCAATTTCCCAAGTCCCGTATAATACCAAGAGCATCTTTTTCCTCCTCCGTGCCAGGGTAATATGCTCGGAGGAACATTTATGAGATAATAAACACTGTTGCTTGACAGGTGGGTTATTGAGTTCCCAGTAAGTGCCAAACTATGTCCTTACCTGCAATAAATCTGTCTTGTTCAAGATTTCATATTAAGGTAATATAATATTTCATTTCACTATAGGTATTTCATATTAGTTGCTATTATATATAAGAATTAATTATAATTATAATTTAAACAATTTTATGAATTTTTGTCATTAACTTATTTTAATTGCATATTTAATAAGAATGTAGTTTGATAATTGTATAGTAGTAAACATAAATTAGGATTCAACTTTTAGATATTAATTTTCTTTCATATTTCCCTGAGATATACAGTTCTTATAAGATAATTATGCTATTTCTAATTAGCTATAAATATACTAATTATAGTAAGTAAGAAAACTACTATCTATTATTTTTTTTTGGTTAGCCCTGATTATGAAATTTGATTTAATTACTCACTGATAGACTTATATAAGATTTTTAATAAACACAACAAACCAAGAGAAAAAAGCAGTACATGGTTGGTAACAATAAACTAAATTAACGTTAATACACTGTTATTGATGTTATATCAAGGATACATACTTTGAACATCAACAATAATCGATTTTACAATAAATTTCGTTTATAATTTAACACCTTATTTCATCATTATCATGAAAATTTAACAAATAGACTACTCAAGGAATACATATTGGATATGATGGGAGCAACTGGTATAGAATGTTCTGAAATAATTAAGTAATTAGATCAAGAGATGTCATATTCTAGGAGTCACTCAAAGCACCGATTTGAGAATAATCTTGATTTTAAATAAAATTTTAGGTATTTCTTTATTTATTGATTAGGAGAAACGGATATTTTTTTTATTCGTTATTCAGATCCTGCCCATCTTAAAACGTAAGCTCTCCAATGTTAAGGGGAAGTAATTATTTATTTTATTTGGTCGATTACATAGGTTCATTATTGAAAATAATAAACTAAAAGCATTTATATAATGCTGCGTTACTATTTCCTTTTCTTTTCTTTCGATTTTCATTCAAATAAAATTTCCCGATTCCAGAACACCTTTCATTTTATCTTCATTATCAATAATAACCAAGTTATAAGGGAATCACATCTCTTTTTATTTTTATTTTTTTGTTTATCACACTATACTGATTCTAAGACTCTAACATACTTTTCTCTATCGTCAAAAATAACTGAGATATGAGCGTATTTAAGTGAAAAACTTCAATTTTCTTTTCTTTTGAATATTTTATATGATTATTCGCAGTTTTTTGGTTAAAAAACACTCATAAATGTTTGGTCTATCTTCAGAAATAACTGAGTTATTAAATTAAATCACTTTTAATCGTCCGCCATTTTAAAACTAACCAGCTGATATCAATGTCTAGGGCCCGGTTGCACCTACCGTGTTTAACTTTAACTTTACTAATCTGGATAAGTAAATCACGGGTTAGCAGAAATTCCATTGCACCAATCATAATTAGCCCTAACTCTATGTTAAATGATGGTGTTAAGTTAATTCTCCTTCCTACCTCGATTATCCGATATCAATGTTACCTTTCTACTGTTACTTTAGCTTTCAAACATTGTTTGTGTCAGTTTCAGTTTGTTTTTTTCTGAATATTTTCGTGATATTTATCCTAATACACCGAAGAAAAATGAACACAATCTCTTCAGATGAATACTCAACATCAGATAAAGATATAATACAATTAGTAAATATACTTTCTAGGAACAAGCTTTACAAAGTAAGGAGGAATCCATTTGAAATTTACGATGATGTGGAATTCATAAGAAGGTACAGATTTCGAAAGGAAACAGTGCTAAATATAATTGACAATTTTAATATTAATGATTTTGAATCATATCCTACAAACAGGAACATCCATAACACCTTTAAACCAGTTACTCTTTGAAACATTGTTTGTGTCAGTTTTAGTTTGTTTTTTTCTGAATATTTTCGTAACATTTATCCCAATACACCGAGGAAAAATGAACACAATCCCTTCAGATAAATATTCAACATCAGATGAAGATGTATTGCAACTGATAAATATACTTCCTAGGAAGAAGCTTTACAAAGTAAGGAGGAATCCCTTTGAAATTTAGGATGATGTGGAATTCATAAGAAGGTATAGATTTAAAAAAAAAACAGTGCTAAATATGATTGACATTTTTAATATTAATGATTTTGCATCATATTCTACTTAACCTCAAGAGGTATTATGCTACTAGTAGTTACCAGCAGGTTCTTAGCGACATCATTAATATTGATAAATCTACAGTTTATAGAATTATTCCACGCATAACAGCATTAATAGCCAGGAAGTCAAGTGATTTAATTAAAATGTTTGAACAGAAGTTGATAAAAACAAAACAGTGTCAGATTTCTACAGGATAAAATGTTTTCTTTGAGTAATTGGTGCGACTGACTGCACTCATATTAAAATCCAGTCTCTAAGTGGAGCTAATACAAAACTATTTTGAAATAGAAAAGGGTGGTTTTCATTAAATATACAAGTAGTGTGCGATGGGAACTTGAAAATCCTGACTCTGTGCATGACAGTTGGATTTTCAATTAAAGTGCATTACGAGTGAGATTTGAGTCAAGAGAATTTGGAGATTTTTGGCATCTAGGAGATAGTAGTTATGGCTGCAAAACATATTTACTGACACCAATTTTAAACCCAACAAATGCTGCTGAAGAAAAATCAATTGTCACACAAAAATCAAACAATCATTGAGTGAGCGTTCAGTTTTATGGAAAGAAGATTTCCTTGCCTTGCCAATGGAATTCGAATGGATCCAAAAAAGCCCTAAATATTATTGTAGCTGTAGCTGTCCTCCACAACATTGCAATAGAAACCCATGACATCTACAACGTACCAGAACCAGAAGATTACTTTCCTGATGTTGTTTCACCATCAGAAATTATATGTGAAAGTGATATAGCTTTTCACAGAGCACTTGTCGACACAAATTTTTCAAGATGAAAGGAAATGACATAATTTTGTATAAATTGCAATCTGTGTTATTAAATCAATAAACCTTTCCCTCTTTTGTTGTCAAGTGGTAATTTATTTGTTTATATTTATCAATAATGTCTGATTTTTGTATTTTATTTACACATTTTTCCCTCTAATTGAGTAAATTGATTAATAATAAAAATAGGTTAATTGGAAGAATGAAAAATGATAACAAATAATTTGTAGGTTTCTAAATCTTCCAAAAACAGTTTATTACAATTAACTTTAAAACGAGCCAACATTTTGAGGGCCTTCCCCGTCATCGGGACTCACTAAAATACATCAAAATATTATCAATTAACATTATAAAATACCTTTTTAAACACTAACTAAAAACATTACCAAAAATATGCATAACAATGTTACAAAAAAATTATATTTACCCGAAATTCATTTAAAATTTAAAAAATTATCCATTTTTGATTAAAATTTATGTCATAAAATTGGTTTGTTTTTTAAATTAACACTAAGGAAAAAATACCCATTTAACTGACATATTCTTTGGCCCCTGATGAATTAGGGTCATACTATTTACAGTAGTAAGTATACACTGATTTATTATTAAATAAAGGTCACTAAGGTAAGGTTTACAAATTTTAATTTCCCAATTGTAGCAAGAACTGCTTGTGAGAGGTGTTTTCGATCTGTTTTATAATTTATGGTATCTTTTATATTTTTGTTTATATATAGATTCGATTGTTTTTCTATATCCAATATTGTAGGTTTTTCAAAATCAAAATTGTGATTAAGCTGAAGACTGTGTTGTGCAAATGCTGTAGTGCTTATATTTTTACAATTATTGCTGTGTTGTTTGACTCTAGTTGTGATCTTTTTAGAGGTTTCTCCTATGTATATCTTATCACAATCTATACAATTTATTTTATAAATAACATTCAGTTTTTCGTGTGGTAAAATCTTTAATGTTTGATAAATGATTACTTAGTTTATTATGGTTATATAGTCCTAATTTTGTCTGTGGTGAATTAAATTCAACAAGTGTTCTCTTAATTTCTTTGGATAAATGAGGTATAAATTGCATTTTTTGATAATGGTATATATTTTATTTCTTCCACTTATCATGTCTATATTTATCGCATTATTGATATTACCTATAATTGTTTATTATTTTCATTCTGGTAAAGATCTGTTATAGTTTTTTGTTTAGGTTTTACTATTTATTGTTCATATTGCCATCAATTTTTGGTTTATTATTGATCAATTTATTGTTATTAACGTTAAGGTTTTTTGTCCTGGGTTCATTTTTAATTTCATTGTACTTGATTTAATTTATTATTTTTTTTGAATACATCTAATAACATTTTATATACTATAGTTTTTATTCCATTTAGATACTCATTGTCTGTCTGGTTTCACAATACAATCCAGCTTCCTTGATATTCAATAGATCTTAAAATGTTTCATTATTAATTCTCAACGGTCAACTAATTATATCCATTATTGTATTAATATATATTAATCGGCAGAGTAAAACAATCATTTCAATATAACCTAACTGTCTCTGTCTAGAGGGTTTGGAGTTATTAAATTCGTCACGAATATGATGACGTCCCGCGCTAACCTATGTTAACTAACTCGAATTAGTAATTTGTTGGTGCCACTTAGTAATTAGCTTTTAACCCGGGTTAGTTAACAGCAAAAGTTAACTTTAACACAGGCTGTTGGTGCAACCGGGCCTAGGTGTTAGGATCATCGTTGCATGAACTTGTATTTTTGCGGCGAATTTCAAAAGAATTGGTCCAGTACTTCGGAGAAATGCCGAGGACGGCTTATGGTTGACAAACGGATTTTTTTTTCTGATCATTTTGCTCTATCTTCAGAAATAACTGAGTTATTAAATTAAATCACTTTTAAACGGCCGCCATTTTAAAAATAACCAGCTGATATCAATGTCTAGGTGTTAGGATCATCGTTGCATGAACTTCTATTTTTGCGGCGAATTTCAAAAGAATTGGTCCAGTATTTCGGAGAAATGCCGAGGACGGCGTATGGTTGACATAAGAATTTTTTTTTCGGTTTCTACGCATCTTGAAACGTAAGCTCTCAAATTTTGAGGGGGATAATTATATATTTTTTTAGTCGATTACAAAGGTTCATTATTAAAACAATAAACCAAATGTTAATGACTAAAATTAATAATATTGTTTAATAAAAGGTTCCAGGAACATCTTTCTTGATTTACCACATTCACACTTTTTCGCGCGTCTTGGTTATTTGGACTTAGGGGACCCTAAAACGAGTATAATAACTGGAAGTAAGATAAAGCAAAAATTAGACAATTAAAATTATGCAAAAAATAAAATTATAGGAAAAAACGATGTAATTATATTAATAATTTATTTATCATTTGAATTATTTTTGATCAAATATTTCTTAAGATATGTTATTGCTGTATGTTATAGAACGCAATGCAGTAATGGACAGCAGCGCTTTACGAATAATGTATTTTTTCTCTTTTTATGTAGCAAAAAACTAAACAATGAAAATGTAATATGCAACTTTAAATTTCTTTCAGTAATTTAAATATATCTATTATTAATATAAATATAAATTTTTAGTCATATTAAAAGCTATTTTAAAGTTGGCTGTGCCGGAAAGTGTTGGCAGATGTTTAAAGTTCCCTCTAAGCGATATTTTACTACTGGAAAAGATGATAATCACTGCCCTGTCCACAGTATCGCAAAGTTATAACATTATGTCTTGCCGGTGATATGTATCTTCCCCTAAGGCCTCGGCAATAGAAAAATGAACTAAGGCCGAAGAAGAGCCATATAAATGTTTTATAGTTCTCCTTCTGGCAAGATAAGGGCACTCTTGGCTTATCCTCCAGTAAATCCCGAGCCATGGCTAGTAATTCGCGAGAACACTGACCCCGAGAATTATCATAGGCCCTGCATATATTTCTCCAGGCTAACCTCCCCCCATTCCTTCCGATCCAGTTGACTCTCTGCCGAATCCTGATCTGCATGAGAACGCTATGGAAATTTTCTCCCGAGTAACGAGCCTCGGATTTCTCCCCCGATAACGATTCTTAAACTGTTGTGATAGTTTTTTTTATTGCTTTAGTATGCTTCCCTTGACATCTCTTTTTATTTACTCGTCCGATTTTAGATATTGTCTAAGGGTATCTAGATGATTATGATTTTTCGATAGGCGAATTGGTTGGGAATGATATGTAAATGGACCTGTTATTTATTATTATTATTTTTTTTTCGAATCAGAGAAATACATAACTTCGGATTTATTTGATCATTAACCCAAATAATGTAAGTAATAAACATAATCATTTGTTTTTTTATTACTATATATACAGGGTGTTTAGTAATTGCTAAGTCACTATTTTAGGTTCGTGTCCACTTACCCAGAAGGAACAAAAAAGTTCATATTAACATAGATCATTTTTATAAACATTCTAATTGATTGATTGACAACTGGATTAAAAAATATATCAAGTAAACGTGATAGTTATATAATATAATGGTCCCGGGGCCATCTCCTTTTCAGGCGCCTCTGAGGATTGTCAGGAATTGAAGATGAAGAAGGATTAAAACTAGTTGGTTAAAGTGAAAATAGAGTTTGTCATGAAAGGATTGATACATGGTCCGGGCCATACAAATATCTTAAGCTCATTTATTATACAGATGTCAAAGGTTAAACATTTGTTATTTATTAACTATAATAAAATGAACTGTGCTAAGTTTAATGCGTTTCATACTAAATAAGAGGTTTTGATCGCCTGATAAACTGATGAACGATAAGCAATGACTGTAGTTGCTCATCTGTTTGTCTAGTTCTTTGTGTTTTAGTGTATCATCGCTGTATTTATCATAATATGTCTATTTATATGTGTTTTAGTGTGAGTGAATACTGGGGCACAGTTCAATTTCTGATTATCATGGAAGACATCATAAATTCATCCTTCTTTGCTATTCTTTGGTTGGGAATTTTTTTACAGCAGCACTGTTTTTATGTACCTTATGCAATTTATGGTGTCTCTCATAACAGTATTCTCTCGAACACAGAAGTAGTCAAATAATGCTAAATACAGCGATGATACACTAAAACACAAATAACTAGAAAAACAGATGAGGAACTACTGTCATTGCTTATTGTTCATTTCTTTATCAGGGGATTAAAACATGTTATTTAGTGTAAAACACATTAAACTTTGTAAAGTAGGTCTTAATGTAGTAAATAAATAATAAATCTTTGATATCTGTTCAGAAATGAGTTAAAGATATATGTTTATATAAACTTTTTTGTTTATTTTGTGTTAGTGAACACATAATTAAAATAGTGCCGTGCAATTATGAAATGATACCTCGATTCTTGGTTTTCCCCAAATCCTACTTAACTATGTGAAGGATTTTGATACGGTTTTTACTATCATCTTGGACATTATTTCCTGAAGTTTTTTAATTAAAATAAATTGAAATCTAACTTTTCTTTAGGGAGGAAAAATAAACTTCCTCTAACCAAGTCATCAACAAATTATTCTTGAAATATGAATAGTAATATAGACGTATAATATACCGTCGGGAAGGGCAAGGTCTTAAGATAAAGTTAATATGCAATAAAATAAGTTATTTAGTAAATATAAATTTGTTACAAACAGATAAACGTATGAAAAAATGTTGTTTTAATGTTATAATGAGGGAGATTAATGGTAGATTTAGTTTTGTCACCGTTCAGTATCGTTCAAGTTATATACTTCCACACATTAAGCAAGATTTTAGAAAAAATATTACATACTAAATCGTACGTAACTTACTAATATAAATGGAAAGTTTTATAAATCTGTAAACCACCATTGCTAATAATTACCTCAACTTTTAAAATATTTCATGAAAACAGATGCTTCACTGTAAAATTAATGGGATTCCTATGGGATTACAGCTATAAAAGATATTTTAAATATTTCATTTGAAATATAAAATAGGAATAAACCGAATAGGATGGGAAATATTTTATTATTTTTATAGTTTTTTAAAACATACATTTCAATCAAGTTTATATGAGAAAATCCAATGTTCTCTAATCTATGCTCCACTTTAAAATAAAAAGAAATAAACTGAACCAATTTTGATTTATTGACCGTTTTATGTTTCCTGTTTCTGCCGCTGATAAAAATTATAATGATTTGACGTTTGAAAAAACAAAACATATTTTCATTTTGATTTCACATTTCGTTACAATGAATTAAACTTCCCAACTCTTGATCAACTCTAAAAAAGATCCCAACAGAACTTTCTTACACATAAGTAATACCTCATTTATTTCGCACCCGTGCGAAATAAGGGCTACTAGTAACAGTAGAACATTTTTTTTAGACTCAAATATATCAAAATTAGAGTGATATTAAAACAAACTTACTTTTTTTTAAATCTGATAATTTTAATGAATCAATGAATTTGACCAATTATTAAAATCATAATTTTACAAAGACAATGGCCAGTTTTGGTAATTCTTTTTATTGGTGACTGTCATAAATGATTAGCAAATAGTTAGTGTTATTTAATAACCCATGTTCAGGTACTTTTTCAGAGATGTCTTGTTGATTTATTAAAGGTAAATGTCCAAAATGAAAGATGTCTAGAATTCAGTTTCCCTTTTTTGACGAAGCAGCCCTGATGAAGACCTGCAAAGTGAGTCGATACGTTGTTTAATATTTTTTTTAATCACTATTTGTTAATATTTTATGCCGCCAAATCATCTTACCCTTTTTATTTGTCACAGGTCAACTATTCAATCTTCAATAGCTACTTAGTTAATAACCTAGCCAACCTTTTAGTCGAAAAAATATAACCTTTCAGTACCTTGATTTCAGGGAAAGAGAAAAGGTGTGAACAGAATTAAAATCCTCATGTGGCCTGTTATTATTAATTCAATCAACTTTATTTGGTAAAGTTGCGATTGGTCTCAATAAGGACAGTAATTATACATTACCACATTTACATATTATCTACAAAGTAATAAATTCATAAAATAATATTACCAAATATTTACAATAAAAGTAAATATAATATAATATATACAAAGCCTAAAAAAAATGAAGATTTAGAAATATGCATAACTACCTACAATACTTAAGACCCAAGTGATCCCTCAGCAATTCTCTTAGCTGAGTAACTGGATCAAGACCCAGCACAAGCTGAGTGAGGGTGTTATGATTAGGTTAATGTTTAAAGTTAATGTTTTATTAAGGTTACTAATTAAATATTTAGAAGAAATACTACTGTGCTTATATTTCTAAAGAATCGATATTTAATAAGATACTAAAAATTATAGGTGGAATGATCAGGAGTCAGTCTTTTTTTAAATATTTTTAATTTTGCCGACGTCTCGGCTCAAGCTTGTGAGCCATCATCAGGGCTGCAAACATCAAAAACAAAAGAGATACATATTAATGTGATAATGATTTTTTTTGTAATGTAGTGACAATGATGAACATTTAAAATAAAACAAAAAAATATACCAACATACCTAAATATTATAGATACAAATAAAGATAATATGATAAACAATATGATAATGATAGCTTAAAAACAAAACTTTAGACTTTAATATAGAAGGAAAAAAAATATATATCTATATTTTATATATATATATATATATATATATATATATATATATATATATATATATATATATAACTTAAGTTCCGCCGTGAAAATTATAATAAAAAAAAGGAAATTAGGGAGGAGAAACAACACTCACGCTTGCTAGATAACAACTGATTTAGTCTTCCTTTTAATCCTCTATTTATACATTATGATATGTTTATATTTACAGAAAATAGGATTAGACCTATATTGGTCGTCATCTCAACTTAACTCCCCCCTGCCAGTTTACGAACACTTCTCGTAAACTTAACAAGGAGAAAACATAAAAGAACAATAAAACTACAAAAATAAAACAAAAGCTCATACTTGACATAACTGTGATCTTACAAACTAGAAACCTTACACATAGTAAACTTACAAACTAGAAAAAACCTACAGCAGAAAACATAACACACTCGAAAACTGAAAGCAAAATAAAACACTCACTGGAGATCCTGAAAAACAGAAAGAAAAGTACTTGCAAGAAAAACATACAGAATGCTTCAATCAAAAACCCAAAAACAAAAAACATACAGCCTACTCCCCAGGGAGTGGCCAACAGAAACAGAGGATACCTAGGTGCGATCAACTGCCGAAGGGTCTTCCCTCACCGGAAGTTTCAACTGTTCAATATGAACCGTCCGCCTCTTCCGTGGATCTGCTAAGCTCTGAAGCGTGACAACGTTATGCTCGCGAATAACCACCACCCGAAACGGACCCTCATACCGAGCAACTTCCTTACTCCTATTCGAACCGATCCTCCGATATACAATAGACCCGATGCGAAGATCCTCCATCCGATCACGAACGCGAAGGTTGTCCTTGGTTACACGGCGACTCTTCTCCGCCAGCAACTTCCCGCGCACCTTCCCCCAAACCTTGACTAGAGCCGCGCGGTTACTCACCAGCACGTCGGACAAGGCTCCCTCCGCCGCTGTGTCCCCGTAAGCCCTGCGCCTGTTCCGCAATCCGAAGAGGATTTCAAACGGCGAGAATCCCGTTGTCGCATGGATGGAGTGGTTATATGCCGCCACCGCCCGAGGCATTGCGACGTGCGGTTCTAATCCCTGGTCTACCTGATACACACGAAGATGATCTCCGAGAGTACTGTGCAGTCTCTCGATGCCGCCCCGACTCTTAGGATGCCCTGGGGTATTAATATGCCACGTGATATCTAGCGCCTTCATTGCCGCCCGAACCTGACCATTATCGAACTCCCGACCTCCGTCCGAGGATATCCGATCCGGCACTCCATAAAACTGGAACCACATACGGAGGGCCCCAATAATTGCCTCCGAAGATCGATCCGGCACGAGAGAAGCCATGGCAACCTTGCTAAAAAGGTCTAACACGGTAACCCATTTGTGTCCCCGCCACGTAAACGTATCCACCTGCAAATCGCACAATGGCGTATCTGCGGTGGGCGTAATCTCCTGTAAACCTCGCGGTGGATGGCGATCATATTTCGTGACCTGACAGACCTCGCACGCACCTACGACCTCCGCGATGGTACGGCGCATGCCCCACTAAAAGTATCTTCGCCGCAATGCCTGTAGAGTCTCGGGTTCCCCACGATGATTGGTCTTCCCCTGGTGGTACGCCAGTGTCACCTCCCGTTGCCTTTCCGCGTTCGAGACCGTCTCGACTGCCAGCGTACAGCGCACAAACGTCCTATCGATCCCGATCTGCTCCCGAGCCCATAGCCGCTTAATTTTCTCCCAGATAGTCGCGTTTCCGACGTACAGGAAATAAGTCTTCCCGGGCTTAGATGCGTCCTGGAGTGCCCTACAGATTTGGTCGTCACGCACGCCAGGGCTTGACCAGATGGTAGTGATGCGGGATTTGCCATACCTCGTATAGTCTAGCTTTAAGAGGCCCGAAGTTCGAGTCTTCCACACGATCTGGCGCCGCTTGTCGTTGACGATTTCCTCCCGCTCCTCCAAGTCCATTGTGCGCTCATCCGACGGGCTCGCCCGCGCGTCAGATACATCTGCACTGCTAGAATCCGGGGTTCCGCGCCCCCCTTCGCCCTCGGGCGTCCACTCACGAAGGAACTGTCGAACACCCCCGGATGGTTCGCCCTCCTCTTCCTCGATCGCATTAACCACCAGCGCCCGCGACAGCCAGTCCGCAACGACGTTTTCTCGGCCCGGTTTATACACAACCTCCATGTTGTATTGGCTGAGGAACTCCTTCCACCGGGTCACGCGCGCCGAGGATTCTTTAAGGGTACCGACCCATTGCAGGGGCCTATGGTCCGTGTGAACTTTAAATTTGCGCCCAAACACGTAAGGACGAAAATGTTCAATAGCCCAGACGATACCCAGGAGTTCCCGCTCCAACGCGCTGTACCTGCTCTCGGCCTCGGTTAGACGCCTACTCGTGTATGCTACGGGACGTTCCCCTCCTGGGCCATCCTGGGACAGAACCGCCCCTAGTGCATACTCACTCGCGTCGGTGGTGATGGAAAACGGCCGGGTAAAATCGGGAAATGCCAGGATAGGTTCCTCCTGCAACCGCACCATGCACAGGCGAATGTTCTCCTCCATAGCCGGTGTCACAACCACGGTCTGACCCTTCTTGAGAAGATTATTGAGAGGAACTAAATATCGCGCCATATCCGGAACGAACCGTCTATAATAGTTGAGAGTCCCTAACAACCGACGAACCCCCTTAACATCCCGCGGGATCGCCATGTTCCTGATGGCCGCCACCATCTGCACATCCGGTTTCACGCCCTCCCGAGATATAGTGTGGCCTAAAAAATTTATCTCCGTCCGACCCAACAGCGACTTTTCCCCCGAAAGCTTGAGCCCAAATTGCCTAATACGATCAAACACGCTGCGGAGATGAGCTATATGTTCCTCTTCGGATCTACTGAAGATCAGGAGATCGTCCATATAGACCTGGCAAACAGCCTCGTCAATCCCTCTAAGAAACTCGTCCATCAGACGTTGAAATGTGATGGGTGCGTTTTTCAAACCGAACGGCATCCGCGTGAACTCGTAATGCCCGCGCTCGAATGAAAATGCCGTCTTATGTCGGTCTCTAGGGTGCATTTGAATTTGGTGGTATCCGGCCTTCAAGTCTAGAGTACTAAACACCTTTGCCCCACTGAGACGGTCCAAAATGTCCTCAAACCGGGGTATGGGATATTTCTCATCGATTGTGTTTTCGTTCAGTTTCCTGAAGTCAACAACAACCCTATATTTCTCCGGCCCCCCGTCGCCCGTGCTCTTTTTCTTGGCCGCCCAAAGAGGACTGTTATAAGGGGACGTACTGTCAACTATTATGCCCTGCCGTTTGAGCTCATCCAATTCCGCACGTATGTGTTGACGCAGTGCTTGCGGATATCGACGTTCTTTCACGTAGGTCACACGCTCCTGCTTCAATGGGATTTCGTGGGTTGTTTTCCCAGTGACGCCCAATATACCCCCCTCCTGGAAGAAGATATCTCTATATTCTCGGTAAAGGGTTTTCCTCCAATCCTCTGCCTGATTGATTGCGCCTATTTGGCCTAACCCATCCCTCTGCGCCCTTTTACCCTTGTAGGACTTTCTCCCTACCCTTATGATCCATTGGCCACCCTTATTCCTTATCCTAGTCCCCAATTTCTCCAAAAAATCACAGCCAATGATCCCTCCATATTCCCGCGGCATACTCTCCACCACATGAACTACCAATTTCTCCCTCTCTATTCCCCAACGACTGAGCTCGATCTCTACTTCCCCTTCCACTCTACATGGGCCGCCCAGCGTAATTAATCTACATTGGCAATCCTTCGGTATCCTCTTTTCTTTACACAATAGCTGTACAGTTCTCTCGGACATTACTGTATGGGAGCTACCTGTGTCCACCAAACACCACACTCCCCTCGCGACCCTTATGATAGGCAACCTACCGCACAACCCTCTAATGTTATTGACTACTGCGCGGTTGCCTCTCTCCCCACACTCACCTCATTCATCATGATGTCGTCTGCTCCCAGCTGCTCCTCGACGCCCTTCACTCCTCCTCACGCTCCCGGCTGCTCCTCGACGCCCTTCGCTCCTCCTCACGCTCCTTACGTCATCCCTCTGCTGTCTCCTGGTTCGCTCCTGTCCTCATCCGTCTCTGATGAGTCCGAAGAATGCGCTGAATCCGATGTGGATCTGGTATTCCTCCACACCCTTTGAGCATTGACTTCCATGGGCTCTCCTCTGCCCGTGTCTCTGTTCCTACTCATGTACGGACACTGTCTAGCGATGTGTCCTTCCGTTCCGCACTCAAAACATCGAGTACGCGGACACTGAGCTACGAGATGGCCAACCTTTCCGCATCCGTGGCACTTTCGGTCTTCCTTGCGAAAGCTCTTCCTCTCCCTTCCTTGTCTCCTGTCTCTAGGGGTACCTCTCTCTTCCGTAAGACTCCGGCATCTTCCTCCTCCAATTTTCTGGCCTATTCCTATGGGGTTCAGTCCTCCTATAGGGAACCTTTGTCCACTCCATTTCGACTTCCCGTACCTGGACTCCTCCTCTCTCGCGCTCGCATCCACCATCTCCTAAGCGCATTCGACGAATGTCCTATCCCGGGGGAGGCCTTCCTTCTTTCCCGTCTCTCTGGCCAATTGGACTTTCAAAATAGTCGAGAGAAAGCCCATCCTACCTTCCACCTCTTCTGTGCAGTGCGCTTCTCTCAACTTCTCCGTTATCCGATTATATCGAGCCAGTAATATCCCAGCATACTGACCACTCGTCTTGTGTGGTCGCTTCGTCTCGCGGAACATCTGGAATATGTCCTCTTCCGGAGCCCACCTGCCTCCTCCAAATGCCTTCTTCAGCCTATCCTTAATGACGACCCACGGCGTGTCTTCATCAGCCTGTATGAGATTTAAAATCTGCCTACGGACTCGGCATACCAGGGCTGCCCGAAGCGATACGGCATCTTGTGAGTCCATCAGCCGTTCCTCTAATTTCGCTTCTATACTAGCCATGATTCTGTCTCCTCCCTATAGGAAATGGTTAAGGTCGCCAACCTCGCCGTCGAATCGTTCAAGTTCCGAGATGGCTTTTCTTATGTCTTGTGCTGTTTCCGTCCACACTTTGACCCACTCCAGCGTGGTTGCGTGGGCCCCTGCCAGTGTTTCCGCCGGTAGAGGGGGCATCTCTGGGGGTACCACCTGCTGTGCCGCCTGAGGTAACACCACGTCTTCTGGTAGTGTAAGAACTGCTGGTCTCAAAAAACCTTCGGCCATGTTTTCCAAATTTTTACAGAGACGAAACGACGGAGAAAAAAAAAATTAAAACAGAGAAACGCAAAAAGAATAAAAAAAAAAAAACACTTTTCTTTCAGAACTCAAAATACTGTTAATTAAGTTCCCGGGTTTCGGCACCACTTAAGTTCCGCCGTGAAAATTATAATAAAAAAAAGGAAATTAGGGAGGAGAAACAACACTCACGCTTGCTAGATAACAACTGATTTTGTCTTCCTTTTAATCCTCTATTTATACATTATGATATGTTTATATTTACAGAAAATAGGATTAGACCTATATTGGTCGTCATCTCAACTTAACTCCCCCCTGCCAGTTTACGAACACTTCTCGTAAACTTAACAAGGAGAAAACATAAAAGAACAATAAAACTACAAAAATAAAACAAAAGCTCATACTTGACATAACTGTGATCTTACAAACTAGAAACCTTACACATAGTAAACTTACAAACTAGAAAAAACCTACAGCAGAAAACATAACACACTCGAAAACTGAAAGCAAAATAAAACACTCACTGGAGATCCTGAAAAACAGAAAGAAAAGTACTTGCAAGAAAAACATACAGAATGCTTCAATCAAAAACCCAAAAACAAAAAACATACAGCCTACTCCCCAGGGAGTGGCCAACAGAAACAGAGGATACCTAGGTGCGATCAACTGCCGAAGGGTCTTCCCTCACCGGAAGTTTCAACTGTTCAATATGAACCGTCCGCCTCTTCCGTGGATCTGCTAAGCTCTGAAGCGTGACAACGTTATGCTCGCGAATAACCACCACCCGAAACGGACCCTCATACCGAGCAACTATGGAACCGCTCTGGGTGCGGTACTTTCTCAGGACGGTGAACGGGGGGAGCGGCCCGTCGCGTACGCCTGTCGGCGCCTCACGGAGGCGGAGGCCCGTTATAGCGCCATAGAGCGGGAACTTCTCGGAATTGTCTGGGCTGTCGAGCACTTCAGGCCTTATGTATTCGGGAGGTGATTTCGGGTTCAAACAGACCATCGCCATCTCCAATGGGTCGGAAAGCTCAAGGCATCGTCTGCGAGGGTTACGCGGTGGAAGGAGCTCCTCGGACAATACAATATGGACGTCGTCTACAAGCCAGGTAAAGAAACTGTAGCCGCGGACTGGCTTTCTCGGGCGCTCATGGTGAATGCCGTGGAGGAGGATCGGGGCGGGCCTTCGCGAGATGTCCGTCAGTTTTGAGGGAATGGACCCCAGGGGAGGAGCACCCACCTCGGGCGGAAGAGGCTTCGCCTGCAGACGCGCCGTCGGGTGAGGGATCGGATGAAGGGCGTCCGGTGGCCATGGAGGAGCTCGACGAGATCGCGAACGATAAGAGTAGGCAGATTGTCTGGAAGATGAGGACTTCGGGGCTGCTGAAGTTGGACTTTCAGCGGGTCGACGGTGTTCCGTCGTGATTATTTTGTCTCAACCCTCCGTCGGGAAGAACCAGATCTGTAGGGCGCTCGATGATGCGTCGAAACCGGGTCAGACCCACCACTTGTACGTATGTAACGCCGTGGTCTGGGAGCGTATTCAACGGTTGTGGCGGACAGAACGCATCGGGCTTGACCGGACGTTTATCCGCTGTTCATTGCTTGTGGAAACCATACGTGATGAGGAACGCAAACGAGAGGTAACACTCGCTTATCACCAAGGCAAGACAAACCACAGGGGGCTGACCGAAACGTTGCACGCGTTGCGCCGGCGGTATTATTGGCGAGGGATGAAGCGTACCATCCAGGAGCTTATCGGAATTTGAGATGTATGCATGCGTGCGAAATATGATAGGCATCCGCCCCGTGCTGTTCAGGAGGAGACCTCTACTGCGGCTGCTTCGCTCAGTGATCTCCAGGTCGATACCTTTACCTGGAAAGGATTTAAGTGGGTCACGGTGTTGGATCTATTCAGCAAAGTTGCGATGGCGTATCCCGTCCAGGACCGTACGGCGGAGGCGGTGTTGCGAGCCCTCTGGATCTGGTTCCAGTTTTATGGGGTGCCCGAAAGTATTTCCTCTGATAGTGGGCGGGAATTCGACAATGTCAGTATCAGGGAGGAGATGAGGGTCTTGGGGGTCGTATGGCATCTTAACACAACCGGGACATCCGAAGAGCCGGGGAGGTATCGAGAGGCTTCACAGCACCCTTAGCGACCACCTTAGAGTGTTCCAGTTCGACAAAGGGTTGGAGGTGGACGTGGCGATGGAATGCGCGGTCGTCGCTTAAAATCACTCCGTTCACTCAGTGACCGAATTCACCCCTTTCGAGATCCTTTTTGGACTACAGGGTCGTCGGCGGGATTGTCGCGGTGCGACGGCGGGCGAGGAAATCGTGAAATCGTGAGCAACAGCCTTGCGCTGCGGAAACTCTCGCTTACGGTTCGCGATTGCATTGAGCGGGAGAAACAGCGACGGGTGGCGCGCCATAATCTCGGGGTCCGGGATCTGATGGGACTCATCAAAATTGGTACGGTAGTGTACCGTCGGGTGGGGACTAATCGGGGGAAGGAACTTCGGCGTTATGAGGGTCCCTTCCGCGTGGTTGTGATTAGGGAGCATAATTTGGTCACTATTTAAAGCGTACGCGAACCCAAAAAGAGGCGGACGGTCCACCTTGAACAATTGAAACTCCCCCCGACAGACGCATCCTAACCCTTTGGAGTGTCCTCAGTTTAGGCCGCTTTGAAGTTTTGGTGCTGTTTTTTTTTTTTTTTTTTTTTTTTTTTTTTTATATATATATATAGTGTTACTGTTCAGTTTGTTCACAGTTTTTTCTTTTTTTTTTTGTTGTGTTTCGGGAAGTTCTTGTTTTTCAGCCGGTGTGGATTTTTGTACTTGTATTTCTATGAACTTATTTTCTTTTGCATTTTGTATTCATTTGTTTTTTTTGTAGTTTACGAGGATTGTTCGTAAACTGGTGGGGGAGGGGAGGAGTTAAGGTCTGATAAGGTTGAGTATCAGCCTTAATTCCAACTCACCGGATGTAAACACCTTGAATGTATATATAGATGATTATATGTATAAATAAATCAGTGTTTAACTAGCCATCAAGTGAGTCATATACATATATATATATATATACATAAACGTAACATTACTGAGCCATGCCCAAGCATAAACTGAGGAAAACCGAAAACATAAGTAGTATGGAGAGGGGTTCATGCAAAAACCCCTACAGATTTTCCCCTCTAAGTATAAATACTACAGCTTATCTTTATTTTAAAAAGTTTAACAAAAGATGTACAATAAGACTCAACACTTTTAACAGAAAATTGTAAAAACTAGAAAATTGTAACATTACTTTCCTGATGTTAGTACCTTGCTTAATTTTTTTAAATAATTACAATATTATATCAATAAGGACAAATTAGGGTAAATAAATAACTCTCGAGGTATATTTATTACTGTTTTTATTAAATTTTATTTTTATTTTATTGTTTTCGATCGTCTTAAACCGCTTTGAAAGTTTATGGAGTTCTCAAGTGATGTCGCATCATAAATCTCAATATTTTTCTCAGTTAAAGATAAAATATCGAAAATCATTATCTTCTCTTCATCCAAAACATTTCTTACAAAACCACCTAACATTGGATAGTCATTGGAAGATTTTAATTTATACTTATAATTTTTTTTTATATATTTATTGAAATATATTAAAATTTGTTTCTATATGAACATTAGTAATAGTGATATAAGACCTCATTCACACAGTATATACAGTATACAATAATAAAGTCAAATTACATAAAATATAATATATATACAAAAAACAAAAACAACAACCTATAATATAGATAAGTACAAATAAATAAAATAAAGAAGTAAGAAATACATTAACATCATAACTTAAAAAATTTAAAAACTTATAATTAAAATACTTTCAATACAAAATAATTATTTATTTATAATACAATACTTTATATTTTCTCTGTTTTCAGATGGTGAACAGATGCTAATGTAGGTAAGTCTATTTTATTACAGATTTAACTAATTAATTTAAATATTATTGTCTTTATTAGTTTTCTATATAATTCCAATTTAAATAGACCATTAATTAAGTCTCAATCACCAAATTTATGCCAATCATACACATCGTATAGAAGTGTAATCTGTATTAGTATCATAATTTTCTACTAAGTCCCTTTTGAGGTATTTCCGCGTAAACATCGCAAAAAACGGGTTTTTTTCCTGTTTGAAAATTCATATACAAAAAAGGACTAAGTTCACAAGATTGTAGGTTTAAAGAAAATAAGACAATACAAATAATTAAGCTATGTCTGGCGGAATAATCAAAGATTACTCTCTCTTCTCTTATAAACTATCAACTTGCTAAATGTCTCGGTTTTCATTAATTTTCGAGAATTTCTTAACTAATTTCTTTACTAATAAGGCAATGTATCGCGATGAAAAAACGGATCCTAATTATGTTGTTTGTTTTTCTATTTGTTTTATATGATATATGAAAAATTACCAGAGTTAGAAATCAGGCAATTTTCAAGGTCCAGTTTCAGCCCAGGTTTAAGAATAGAAAAATTTAATTTATTGAATAATATGTTTTTCCGAGTTTAATACTGATTAAATAGGTAGAGAGCCCTAAAAACAGGTTTTATTATAAAATTTTGCTGCTGAATTCTCAATTGATTATTAATTAAATGTACAGTTCCTGGAAGAGTCTTCTGATCGATTCCTGTTACAGAAGTCCTGATATTTCCAGTACAATTAATATAATACAATCAAAATTATTAAATTTGAAATGCCTATAGATTGCCTGAATTCCATCTGAATCATTGAGGCTGATAATTTTCCCAAATGCTCAATGTGAAAGTAAACAAATGTTCAAAACTATAATTTAAAATAGTTTAAAAAAAGGTTTATTGTAGTTAAAAAGTATTTAAGAACAATTCTTACTAATAATTAGTTATTTTCGGCAAATTATATATTTTCCCAAGTTAGTAATCAGCAGTTGCACAATTAATCTAAACATTAGACGATGAATTCGTAGATAAATAAAAAATTTAGGTTAAAAAAAAAATTCACTAAATCTTTACCTTCCATCATATATATATATATATATATATATATATATATATATATATATTAATTGTACTGGAAATATCAGGACTTCTGTAACAGGAATCGATCAGAAGACTCTTCCAGGAACTGTACATTTAATTAATAATCAATTGAGGATTCAGCAGCAAAATTTTATAATAAAACCTATTTTTAGGGCTCTCTACCTATTTAATCAGTATTAAACTCGGAAAAACATATTATTCAATAAATTAAATTTTTCTATTCTTAAACCTGGGCTGAAACTGGACCTTGAAAATTGCCTGATTTCTAACTCTGGTAATTTTTCATTTATCATATAAAACAAATAGAAAAACAAACAACATAATTAGGATCCGTTTTTTCATCGCGATACATTGCCTTATTAGTAAAGAAATTAGTTAAGAAATTCTCGAAAATTAATGAAAACCGAGACATTTAGCAAGTTAAAAGTTTATAAAAGAAGAGAGAGTAATCTTTAATTATTCCGCCAGACATAGCTTAATTATTTGTATTGTCCTATTTTCTTTAAACCTACAATATTGTGAACTTAGTTCTTTTTTTTATATGCATTTTCAAACAGGAAAAAAACCCGTTTTTTGCGATGTTTACGCGGAAATACCTCAAAAGGGACTTAGTAGAAAATTATGATACTAATACAGATTACACATCTATACGATGTGTATGATTGGCATAAATTTGGTGATTGAGACTTAGCTGGTTCCCAATTTATATAATTATCTTTGCTGTTAAAATGAAGTTTTCTTTGAAAATTATTGACTACCCTGAAGAATGATCCCTCCCATTTTGCAATTGATAAATAAAGACATAGAAGCCCTTGAATTATTAATAGGGCATGCAGCGCATATAGCAATCCTCCTTAGAATGCCTCACCAAAATGTGACATGTGTACATATTATATTTGTATTAGTATTTTGTTTGAAAATAAAACCAGAGGGTATGAAAAAAAATATTATTGACAACTGGAATCTTGCGTACTTCTGAACGATACTACTAGAATGATGATGAGAGTAAATTATACAGTTTTGCTCAAAATCATTGATTTCAAATTGATTAACCCATATTATAATAAAGATAAAGAGTGAGTGATTCGGTTGGCGGTAAAAATAATTAGAGATAGTTAAAAAAAAAAACCTACTTTTCGATCCATGGATCGTTGCATGGATACATACAATAATTATTACATCTCCGTTAAAGCAATGAGCGAAATTCTGAAAGGTTAGTTAGTAAATTTTTATTTTACTATTTTCTTATATTTTTGACACCATTCGAGTCATTTTTTCCTTCATATAATTAAAAATTTCTCTCAGCGGCAACTATAACACCCAACAGCAGGATTAATAGCTGTTGAAGCCATCTTGAAGGGTCCGGTGTGGCGGACCGAAGCCCTAAAACTTGGTAGGGATTAAACCAAAATCAGTTTAGTTGACCGGGACTTGAGGTGCTTCCGCAGGCAAAGGGATACGAAACCATATTGCAGTAGCTTCTCTTTCAACTTTTTTTTAAAAGTTTTTTTTTCTCTTTTTTATAAATTTATATTTCAATCTGCCTCAATAGGGAGAACAGGTTTTTAATTTTTTTTAACGTACTTGTTTTATTTAGTGAAACCAATTTTATCTACTTGATTTTCGGCACTTTTTTTTTTGTAGTAATTCTTGACATTGAATTAAGTTTAATTTCTTTAATTTGGAAAATTAAAACTGATAATAAAACTGGAGCGGCGTGGTCCAGTGGATAGAGCGCTAGTCTACTGTGCTCTGGATCCTAGGTTTGAATCCCGGTGGTGACGGAATATTATTTGTTCTGTTATTTCAGCCGGGGGAGGAGGGCGAGCCTGGGGTACAGAGACCCATTTGGGGCAGACCCTGCCTCTATAAAGTGGGTACCCAAAAATTGGGGAAAAACCTGACGGCTGAGAGTGATCATGGCCAAATCACCTCTTTGCACGCACGTTGGCCTTGAAACAGTACGAATCTGTATATGTACTGAGCCCAAGATTCTTCATGGGTTGTAGTGGCACAGGTTTATTTTTTTTTATTAATTTTTTTTTATTTTGGTATGTTTCTTTATCTATGCAGGAAGAAAAAAAATCTTAGACATTTTATATTTAAAAATTAAAATCTGACTTACATTAATGAAAATCTGGTACGGGCAACACACGACTATCACATCCCACTGTTGGTGAAATTAATTTAATTAAGAATTATTAAATAAATATAGAGTTGAATCAAGTTTAAATAATAAGAGTCAGTTTCGCTGGAAAAAATATGTTTTAGATTTAAACAACTTCTCCATACTCTAATGCCTTCTTAGTTTAGTAAAACAACAGTCCCCAAAAATCCTGAAATTGAAACATAAAATCAGTAATTATAATAATTTTTTTCTCAAACGCTACACCTATAAAAGAACGAAACATGTATTGTTGAATAAATTTAGTTTATTTCATGTTCTAAAATTTATATTTCCAATTATTTTGTGCAGCTCATCTGTGTAGGTTATTTGTATCGTTTTTCCTACAATCGTAAATTGGTCTAAATTTAATTTTATCCAATGTTAGTCATTAAGAATAATGGACTAAAATTACCAAACAACAACATATTTTACTGATTGTAAGGATGACTCATCCAAAATCATTTGTAAATATGTGAATAAAGTTTATTTTAATTCTTTCTATGCTTTAGATTTAATAGAATAAAAACATAAATTGGTACCTACAATAATCTAAGTTCATGCCCTTTTCATCTTTCAGCATTACGTTTTGCCGCTTTACATATAAAATAACAATTTTTCTGAAATATTTAGCTTTTCAACGGTATATTATACATCTATATTACTATTGTTATGTTCGAAACAAAAATTATTTTATTTTGCTTTTTTCTCCTTTAGTTGGTTATTAAATTCGTTCAACTTGTATATTTAGCTGTTTTTATTGTTATTTTTATATAAGATGATATTGTTATTTTTCGTTGTAATCTACAAAGATCCTCCCGAAGGAAGATCCTCCCGGCTAAGTCCGATGGACTCGCTGACCAACATTGAGAGCGGCCCTCCAGGCTTGGAGGGTGTGACGTAGGTTCAAACGCCCTACTCACTTATTTTAGTTCACAAAATACCACAAACAGTCATGGATTCCTCTGAAGTAAAAGAAATTAAATTCAGGAAGAAATAAAGTTCCGGTTAAAGGTGGGAAATGCGTGCTATTATTCAGTTGTTAAATTACTTAGCTCGCGACTTCTGTCTAAAAACTTAAAGATTAGAATTTATAAAACGATTATTCATCCGACGGTTCTTTACGGATGTGAACGGTGGCCGCTTACTTTGAAGGATAGTCAACGGCTTAAGGTTTTCGAAAATAAGGTATTGCGTAAAATATTTGGTCCGAAGAGAGATGAGGCCACTGGGGACTTTAGAAGGTTGCACAACGCGGAACTGCAGAGCTTATACTCTGTGAATATAATTGAGTTGATAGCATGCGGAGACTGAAATGGGCGAGTAAAGTTGTTGGGCTCGGTGAGGTTCGGATTCTGAGAAAGTTGGTATTCGCTGATCCGACTGGTAGGCGTCCGAAAGGTAAGCCGAAATGGGAAGATTGCGTTAAGGCTGATCTCGGGGTCTTGGGCTTGAACGGTGAACATTGGACTAGTCTAACATTGGACTAGTCTGTGCAGGCGGAGTTTGGTGGCACCGGCATCGAACCTTCGGGTTCGGCAAGCCTATTATTATTATTATTATACCTACAATTCTAAAGATACATTAGAAGAAGATAACTAATAAATTGGACGTAATAGATCACTTCATAAATTTAGTTCGGGGATAAAAAAGTTGGTGTCACGTTGGGAAAAATGTGTAGAAAAAGAAGGTAACTACTTTGAATAAAATTATCTTGTTTTTATATCGTATTTTTAATAAAATCCTTTACTTTGGAAATGGACATTTCATGTGACACAACCCAATAAATAATGCATTTCTATAATCAGAGTAGTGCAGACTAATTAAATTTTTAGATAAATGTTCGAAGATGTAGTTACGTTTATTTACGTTTTAGTATTATAGTTTGGACATTAACTGTGTATGTAACTTTATCTATGATAAATTATAGTTGAATTACAAGGGATTCAAAAAGAAATTCGTTTAGATGTATGAATACATTTTTCAATTCGGTTGCTAGTTTAATTTAGTTGAGAGATTTTTTAAAATCTAGGATAGTATAAGAAACTAACGAGAGGCTGATTATATTTTTCTAGATCTAATTAAATAATAAAACATTATATAAAAGTTTATTAATATTATTATAATTATCTAAATTGTATTCCAATTATTTTAAAATATCAATCATATTTTAAGTATGTTTCTAAAATCAGCTTTTGATTTTCTAATAATATTTGTTAAAAGATTTTTTTTCAAAGAATGCCTTCATAAATTTTAAAAAATGGGTTAATGTTATATTTTAAAATTTACTATTTGTATATCATTTGAAATTGATTTTTTCTTATAATCGTCCATAATGCATAATAAGGATAATGATAATAATGATGATAGTAATAAATAATGTAAGTCATTGTAAAATTTTCCGATTCTTGTTAATATTAGTTATGATTAGAACTTATTAACTCTAATTTCATATTAATTTTTAAAAAGAACAGGATGTGCAATATAATAATATGCATAGTAAATGTTGAAGTCATAAAGAAATAACAATTAATTAATTAAATTATACTAAATGTTTAATCATACTAAAAACAGGGTTAGAGATTTTGAAAATAAAGAAATAATCACATTAGATATTTATATCATGAAAGAATCTCAAAATCCAAATTTGGAGTGTATTTTTTATTTTATAATGGTTGTGTTACATGATTTATGCCTTACAACTGGACTTAAGGTGTGTTTATAAAACTCCAACGAAGTTATTAATATAAAATGAAATTTTTAAGTACTTAAAACTGATAATTATTTGCTACACTCTCTTTATAAGAGACAGTTTCATTTTTAATAAAAAGTATATCTGATATAAAATTTAATAGAAAAAATATACCATGCGCCATATATTGATTATAGTATATTAAAAAATGGGGAGCGCGTGGCTGAGTGGCTAGCGCGCTAGTCTCTGATGCTAGAGGTTCCGAGTTCGAATCCCATTCCAGGCGGGGCTTTTATAAGGATATAAATAAGTAGGGATTCACTCACAGCCTATCCCCCGGGTATGTGAGACCCGTCAGCCAAATGGTGGCAACTCACAAAAAATAGGCGTAAGGAGTGATGTACCTACCCTGTTAAATGAATGAATCGTGGGTATATTCTCCCAGGAGATTGTACCACGAGGCCAAGGGCCTACAAGGCCTGTCGCGCCAGAGAAGAAAAAGAAAATTAAAAAATACATCATTTTTATGAGTTAAAATCTCATTTAACACTAACAATTAACTATGAACGCTTCATCATATGTCGTCTAGGTTTTAGTTACCACTAAAGATGTTTTCTGCCCACATACAATTTATTCGTATAAAAAAAGTCTAATGTTCATGATAAATTTATGTAAATACAGTTTCAAATAACACTACTTGAGCATATTCCTGGAGTTATATGTTTAAACGATTTATCCAAAACTTACCAACCGAAAACCCATGGCTATAGTAGAATATTCGATGCGATTATTTCAGAATTTTGCAGTATCAGATTAATTGCCATGTCGGATGGATAGGTGTGGCTTCCCGAATAACCACGGCTCAATGGTCTGCAAGATACCCCTAACGATTCAATACCTATACTGGATGTCGTTCATGGTCTGTCAAAATGGAAATAGAATCGAAAAATTGTTTTTAGTCCTTTATTTTTCCTTCTTTTTTTTTTTTAATACTAAAGGGAATTGAAAATTTTAATATCCTGTAACTGACACATCGCACAAAGTGAAAGCGGTGTAGGTCATAGAATGGGTTATAGGAAAATCAAAATTCCGAGATATAAAAATGATATAAATAAATTCTAAATTTAAACCCGCAGGTGGTCCAAGGATTTTTTAATGGGAGTAAAAAATCCTTAGTTATGACGTCCTTCGGAGGGAACATACAAAGGTAGTCCCGAACCTGTGCGGCGTCAGATACACGTTAAAGATCTCTCTCCTAATTAAACCTGGATAGGCTAAATTAAGTCCCACTATAGCATCCCTCGAATAGCCACAGTAGCATGTCACTTCATTTTTGTTTGTTAAGCAAACAAACAATTCAAAATATTATTATTTTTTTTTTTTTTTTAGCATTCACGACTTTCATTTAACTTAATTTTAGAAACCAATTTAAGAATTTTTAAATAATTCTATTATTTTTAAATAATGGAATTGAGTTTCAATAGAAACATATGTTTCAGAATAAATAATCTAACAATAGAAATTATTATTTATTTACAATACTCACTCAAGTTTCTGCCCTTTTCGTCTTTCTAGATTACGTTTTACTGATTTGTATATAACATCACATTTTTTTTTTCTAAAATATTGAGCATTTCAACGATATGTTATACATCATTATCTGCATTCCTGGGTTCAGAAAAAAAAAATACCAAATAAAAATGTGTGCTCTTGTCTCTTCTAGTTGGTTATCAAAAAACATCTCGGGCGTATAGTTGTCTTAAATATGAAATTTTAGTTTCGTAGGGCATTTTGTTTAGTGCTACAAACATACAAAGACATATAGACCTCCATATTTCATATGAAGGTAATCGAAGAAGGAAAAACATGAGGAGTAGTTATCATCATTGAAGTCTATTTCCGCTTATGGTTCGAAGAAATGTAAGTCAATCCTTGTCAGATGTGAAGAGAAAAAATTTAACAAAAAAAAATTAGTCCGAGTGGCGGTCAGTGAATGAAAGAGTTGAGCAGTTTCAACCATTTATTTTATGCCAACGTTTCGACCCCCATTGTGGGTCATCATCAGGGTGTATTGTAAACACAGTTTCCAGTTTACATTCGCCTATAATACGCCCTGATGATGACCCACAAGGAGGGTCGAAACATTGGCAGAAAGTAAATGGTTGAAACTACTCAATTGTTTCATTCACTGACAGCTACCCGAACTAATTCCTTTTAGTAAATCTCAACGGTCACCTACTTATATCTACTATGAGAAAAAAATTTACTTCAGCCATGGATCGAATACAATGGAAAGAGATTCCTTGGGTCACAAATCAATATAAAACATAAACTTTGGTGTCTGTAAAAAAATAATTTGAATTAATATCATGATATATCTATAAAATTCCATAACCAGTTGTTTTAGAAAAAGTTCTCAGATCGTTATAAATATTTCAGCAATAGATGAATTATTTTAACCATTAGTATCTTTTGTACTTGAATGTGAAAACAAATTGTTAAAAAAAATGTAACTTTACATAGTTTTAAGTAATTTTACAAACAATGTCCCTGAATGGAGCTAATGTATGGAGATGTAGCTCATCGATTGTTCATATAAGGCCCATTAGCTTGGGATTTGCATGGAATTTATAATGAGGTAAATCATTCCTAACCGACATTCTCAAAAGATGATTAGGCTTAGTTGAAGACAAAACACTTTAATTATGTTTAATGTACATAAATTAGTACGGTTAATATTTTGATGATAGGAAAAAAATTGTGCGCGCGCAACACACATCTTTCACTCACATCCATTGTTAAAAGCAATTTAAGGATGTTTAAATACAGTTAGTGATGAAAAAAGTAAAAACATTAATTACTCTTAGTTTAAAAAGAAACATTTGTTTATTTAATAATTTTCTGTTTCATCTAGAACAATCAGTTAGTTTTGTTCCATTTTCATTACTCTCCATTACCTTTCACAACTTTATATATAACATTTTTTTTTTCTTTCCAACGATATATTATACGTCTATATTACTATTCTTATGTATAAAAATCACATATAAAAATATTTTTGCACTTCTCTCCTTTAGTTGGATATCGATTCCGTTTAACTTATATATTTATCCGATTTTATCAATCCCAAAAATAAATATATCAGTTCTAGATTGTTGATAAATTAAGTTTCTACTGTTCTTATGTTTTAGTCAATAAATAAACAAAATTAATGATCATGTAGAGAAAGAAAATCTAAAATATCGGCATGTAAGCCATGTTAGACTACTTGATATAAAAGTACATTCAATTTCACATCGGTTAATCAAAATCAATAGAGCTATTCTCAAAAACCCGTTAAAATGTACAAAATGCATGGTACAAAGTAGCACATCCTGTCAGATTATTTCGGTAAAATAGTTGCTGAAGCATCAGGCATATACAATTTCAAATTTCAGTTTCATACAATTTATCGTTTTCGACTTACCACACACACACGCAAAGGCCTTTTAGCCAGACATGGTCATTTAGACTCAGGTGACCCTAAAACGTGTATATCTATTGAAAACTGAAATCATATAATTTTCAGGATTTCAATACTTTTCATTGTTATATATTTCATATATAGGTGTGTATAAGGTAAACAAAAAAAAAAAATCCCAAGCGGAGGCCCCTCACCTCCAAAATATGCGGACCCTGCACAGTGAGTATGGTTTTTTTGTATATCTTTATTAAATCATTAAGCCTTCAAATACCGGTAGGTAGTAAAAGGTATTGTCAGTAAACACATATTGTAATATATATACTATTATTATATTTATATTAACTCTTATGTTTTTTGTTTGAGGGACCGGGAAAAAAAAAAAAAAAAAAAAAAAAGTACAGTGATTTGTTACCCGGTATGATAACAGTTCTTCATGAAATACTTCGTATTGGGCATCAGAGCCGATAAAATTTAAAGATGCAACATCAGCTAATCTTTCTGTTGTCGCTCCAGTTTCAAAGTGATAGTGATTAAAAAAATTGGTTTCATATAAATACCCAGTTTCCTAAAATTTATCAACATTTTGTATTCTATATCAAATATCAATCAAAACCCATTGCTGTGCAAATACTGAAATTAAATATCAGACATTTTCTAATAATCTCTGATGTTCTGGTTTAGTTTTTAATCACATTTTATTGATTCATTATTGTATATATATTTTATTGCTGTGTAAATATTGTATGAATGTAGTATGTATGTTATCTTTCACCACTACTATTGATGACCGAATTGGGGCAGATTGTAGTTCGACTTGCGTGCCCTAGTATTTTGGAGGACAATTTCAAAAACATTGGCCCGGTTGTTTCGGAAAATGCCACGGACGGCGTACGGCGTATAGCGGACAAACGGATCATTGTTTTTGTTTTTCTGGTTCTACGAAAGTCCCCTTTTGGAAGGGGTAATTTTTTTTTTTTGGTCGAATACAAAGGTTTATTATTGAAAATAATATACCAAAATGATGAAAAACAAAAATTAAGTAGATATAATAATAAATATATCTAAAGTCTTGTTGGGCTCCACAATATAGGTCTATATTACTTGTCTATACAGCTTATAATTTCATAAAATATAATGAACCGTAGTTTACTAATTATACTTTGTCATCATATTTCAATAATATTTATTCTCTTTAATACATATCATAACTTCCAAGAATATACTAAGTAATTTTCTCTAAAATATTTTTATTAAAATTAAATATTATAGCTAAAACAACAAACAGATGTATTTAATGAAGCCAAACCCAATAACCCATACAGGATACGGGAAAATAACGATTCAATTTTTCTTGGCCAAGCGTTTTCGATGGAAGAGATCTGACCATGGATCACGCCCTACTTTCTGGTTTTACCCCCAATTAAGGGTACCCGCTTTAATGATAAAAATAATAGGATAAAAATGCAAATACGTACACGAGGTGGAAAGGACCGCAACCGGAAAATGTAAATGAATTCGTGTAGTGGGGCGAAGTTGAGGGGGGCTGGATAAAAAAGTTTAAATAACACGATAAAGCTGAACCAATGTGTAAAAGTGGGAATGTGAGACGAAGATTTAGGTGAAATGATAGTGTTAGACCTAATCTGAAGATTTCAGTTTCAACTTTGTTATACAAGGGAAAGTATGTAGGCTTTTCCTTTGCTATCACCGGCGTCGAACCAATCAATAATAGGACTTTAGACAATGCAGGCTGTGGTTTTATTCAAATTCTTAAATTATATCTTATCTTAACAACCAGCATTTGTTTTTACACAACAATCAATTCATCCACTCATTATTTGTCATCAATAATGAACAACGGTAATTTATTTTATCATTTATTATTATTGCATGTTTTTTTTTTGTTTATATTTAAAGTCGTGTCATCAAGTCATCAACGCCTATAAATTCACTTAAATTAAATAAAATTAGGTAAGACGAATTCTATATTAACATAAAATAAATACTAATTTTATAAAACATTAAAGTTTGAATTATTCAAACCCAAGACTACTTTCAGCTACTTACTTTCATATTATTCTTTCACTTGTTTCCAACAGATTTTTCTCCGTTCGACAGGGATCTTTTATTCAACCTACTGCATCAAGAGTGTCTCAAGGTGCCGTGCTCGCTCCACTACTCTATATTATATACACTCGTGACACAATTTGCAGCTCTAACATTTTAACAGCGACATAGGCAGACGGTACAGCAATCTTAAAAACCCATCACATGCCTCCCAGACCCTATAACAGTATTTAATAAAATTGCACGACTGGTTCAAACTTCGGAAAATTGGAATAAATCATGAAAAATCACATCATATCACCTTTACTCCAAGACATGAGACTTGTCCTTCAGTCTTCCTAGACAACACACGAATCCCAACGACAGGCACAGTACACTCACTACCGTTGTCTGACGTTTGACCGAAGAATGACGCGGGGTCCATATGTCAAGAAGAAAAAAAATCAGGAAGAAAATAAAAACCCTGAACCAAAGACTGAGACTTCTTTACTCACTCTTTTAAAAAGCCTTCAAAACTGAAACTTAGACAAAAATTCAACACAGACACTTCCTTACTGAAACCTATTTGAACTAACGCATCACAGATATATAGGACAGAAAAAAAGACAAACTTCAAATATTTCAAGCTAAAATTTAAAAATGTAAATCTCTATTAATTAATGGATTTTATGTGTGTAACTTTATGTTATTAAGATGTAATTCTATGAATTACTTTCGAAGTTGATAGTTTTAATACGACTAAAGGACCCGATTCACAAAAAAGCTATTTGTAAGAATTAGTTACTATGGAATTGATCATTATTTTTGGGATTTGCAATTTTCTCTCCAATGTCTGTCTGTTGTCCAATTGATCTAATCAAATTTTTTATATTTAATTTGGTATTTAAAATTTTACGATTTGTTAAAATGCTTTGTATATCTTGAGCAACATATACTAAAAAAAATTTGCTTTACCTGGGAAGCGTATTTTAGTTCTTAAAATTTGGAAGGTAGATGTTCTTGATTAAGCTATGTTATGATATTTTTAAAGTTTGTTTTAGTGTTTAAAGAAAAAAAAATTAAGAAAATACTATGATGCTTTGTTTGAGAGTTTTTTTATAAATAAGTTATAAATAGCCTATAAAATGAACTCGCAACTGTTATTTATTATTTATCATGGCTTTGATTTATGCAAATAAATAAGTAATAGATAAATATATACAATTCCCCAATGAATGAATAATAAACTTTAAAATAAATTAAAGAGAGCATATAAACGTCATAAACCGTTGTGGTTGAAAAAATAACAGGCCGATCGAACAAGGAAAATAAAAATTCTGAGTCGGATTTGGAAAAAAAAAGTTGGGATTGGAAACATGTGAAGAGAGATTGGAAAAGTTTAATAAGACCCACAAAGGACTCGTCAAAGTTTGTTTCAATACATAACTAGAAACATGCTTTGTTGAATGGAAGTTACATAAGCTATCAGTGAAAATAAAATGGTACATTTGAGCAACTGTGTCAGTTAAATACAGAAATTTTGAAAAAATAATATGTAATGGTGTTTTTTTTTATTTTAACCTAAATTTTCCTATATACCAATACATCATTAGATAAAGATGAAGTAAGTTACAAAATTTTAAAGAAATGATCAAGATTAATTTATGTAATTATTAATAATGTGATATGTACAATCAACTGAAAAATTATGCGATAAATCAATGAAGTTCGTTGAAGATTTATTAGTTGATTGTATGTTGAATATAAAGGATGATTTGATTCTAGTTGTGGTCATAAAAAAAAACCTTCATTAAGGGATCTTTTATTTCCTTGCAATTTCAATTATTTTTCACTTCTCAATACAAAATTATTTTTACTTTCACTTAACTATGTATGAAATATATAGTAAGAAATGTATAACAATCGTGAAAATTTTCGAAATACAGTTTTCTAACAGAAATAAACGTTTTAGAGTCCCCTGGGTCCAAATAACCAAGTCCCGCTAAAAGGTCTTTGTGTGTGTCCGTGTGTATATTGCAAAACTAGCACAAAAACGGAAAGTGAAACTGAGACAACTATACGCCCAAGATGTTACAGATACTTTCTCATCAACATTTACTTTATACTATGTATTTTGCAAATTACTATTTTCTCAAAAACAGCTCTAACGATTTCGATTAAACTCGCTCTATCCATGTAAAATTTAATGGGATTTAATATCATGTATGTTTCGTTGTGATTGAAATAGTCTAGCAGAGATTAAATTTTCCTCTTCTGAAGAACGTTTAATTTTGTAGATACTATAAAAAATAACTATAATATCTTTTTATTTTTATTATTTTCAATAATGAACCTTCTAATCGAAAACAAAAAATATATTCTCCACCCCCTCAAAATGTGAGTGCTTACGTTTCAAGATACGTAACACCGAAAAAAAAGGATAAAAAAAATCCGTTTTCCGGAGAAATTAATAAATAATTTCCTGATTATTATTGACGAATAAATAAAGAAAACAAATCTGATTCCCTACAAAATGAAAAAAAATAAATATAATAATAATAATTGAAATCGGTTCAGGAAAGCAGACAAAAGTTTTTAATTATTTTTTCATTTTTTTTTCAGAATTATTTATTGTTTTTCTTATTAGTTAATTGTCTATAAACAGTTATATCCTAATATAATTATTTTAAAATAATATCAATATTAACAAATCCTATTTATATCCTATAATAAAAATTATAATTTTAAGCATTTTTTATTTATATCGACTTTTCTAATTAATAATAGTTTAAGTCATTAAACTTTTGATAGTACAAAAGGTACTACGTAATTTTAACTCAGAGGTACTCCGTACCTTCTCTAAGTGTAATTATAAAGTAACTTTTCCTTTCTAATTTATATCTTTTATAATATTCGGTAAATATATTATATTTAAAATTAAATACTTAACACCGAGTATTTTTTTTTTATAACACTATAAAAAGAAGGCGTATAAACTTAAAGAAAGAACCTTTATCAATTTTAAAGCCAGCTACCTTAATACATAATAAGGAGAGTTAAAATTCGGATAGGGAGGAATCGAGCGTTTTAAAGACTGGTGATGGTGCCTGAGGGGGCCTTAAGTACGTGGCGAGAATCTAACGCTGGGTCACATTTAGTCTTTAGTGACCGCTTCTATTGCGGCACCCGAAATTGGATTTTAAAAATTACTGTGTTGAGAGTTTCTGAAACGGCCAAGTCCCGTTAGAATCCTTAAGTATTCTGCTTAGTTTGGAACTATCTAAATCCGATTTAGCGGTTTTCGGGGTAGAAAGAATAAAATTAAAAATAAACGCACTGGATAACTTCTAATATGGATTCCTATTAGGAAGCCATAAAACATTTAAAGTCGTCTGCCAAGCTACTTCCTTCTTTATTGTTTTATACCCTATACTTTCTTTTTTTAAACAAAATCAAAATAGAATTAAATGTTATTGTTTTTTTTTTTTAATCTTAATCTTTTTATAGACAATTAATGCGAAGACTGTTGATTTCTCAAAAAGTACTTACCATATATAATAAATACTTACTAATCCTCTATTATTAAACTACATATATAGTTTTCATTCTGATTGAAATTGTCTTTTCCTTTAAAGTAGGCCTGAGAGCTAAAATCACTCTTGGCTCTTTTTCCCTCCTATTTGTCACAGTGCACTGACCCTCTCATGTTCGATTTGAATCTTCCCTTTTCACCTACATCCCTCTATTTGAAATATAATTGTTTATGGAGATGTCAATACAAATTTGTGGGCGATCCGTGTGATAAATCTCATCTTACTTATCTTTTCTATTCACTTAATTTATTGATAGTACCCTATCAACCCACCAATAATACCCAATTTTCAGAAATTTAGTTAAATCTCATCATACTAGACTTAGTGCGAAATTTCATTTTCCCACGAATTGGATTAATTATATACAATGGTTGATTTTGTGCACTGTCATGAAGTTAATAATTAGCTGTACTGTTATAAAATTGGCAAAACAAAATTACAATCTAACTCTAAATAACAGTTTTATGCTTAATGTATAGTTTAAAGGGTAAATAATTTACCGATAGCGAAGGTTTTTGTTACTCATACCATTACCGCAGAGAAAATAAAGTGTCAATAAAGAGCGATTTGCTATCATGGCGTACATCTTAAAATACTGTGATACACTATCAACGTAATTATCCTTTGACCACTGTTTGTCCTTCCCTTTTATTTAATTAAGTTTTAATAGCTCTGATTTCGAAAAATGCTATTTAATAAAACAACCTTCATATACCTCTATTATATAAATTTACCATATAAAGAAATACCGAGTTAATATGATGCCTAAAATATGCCCACTGCCAGTGACAGAGTAACGGAGGAAATGCCCTGAGTTGAATTTAATATAAGCTCACATTTCTTAGGGTTTTTCCAGGAGGAGAGTTGGATAAAAATTATATTAAATTATAAATAAAAGCTCTTCTACTAAGGGAGGATAATGGTTAAAATTAGTATTATAATGGAAAATAATTATGTTGCGATCCTCATCATATATGATGAGTCCTTATATTATTATAATGGATTATCATCCCTTCCTTGAATAGTCTATAATTTTGGGGGGGGGGAAATTTTCTTATATATTTCCAACTACTACTTTCACTCTACTGGTTTATTAATTTCAATAATGAACCTTTTTAATCGACTGAGAAAAAAACAAAAAAACAATCACCCCTCCTCAAGATTTGAGTCTTGCATTTCAAGATAAAAAAACTCAGAAATAAAAAAATAGCTGCAAATTACTACTCTATAGTTTATTATTTTCCAATAACGGTATTAGGGTATAACTGTTTACAAAGCTGTAGATAGGCAATTAAGTAATAAAAAAAGCAATAAATAATCCGAAGAAAAACGGCATATCACCACTTCTAATTTCAAAACGCTATATCTCTGCTAATTATTAACCAAGTTCAATAATTATGTTTTCATTTTGTAGAAAATTTAATTCTCTATGGAATACTACTAAAAACAAACACTTTATTAATTAGGAGAAACTGATTTTTTTTGTATTCGTTTTTCGGATTCTACGTACTTTGAAACGTGAGCCCTCAAATTTTGAAGGGGAGCTAGTTTTTTTTTTTTTTTTTTTTTTTTTTTTTTTTTTTTTTTTTTTTTTTTTTTTTTATTACAAAGGTTCATTATTGGCAATAATAAACCAAAAGCATTTATACTAAACTGCCTTACTATTTCATATTATTTTCTTTTTTTTTTATTTTCATTCAAATAATTCTAATAAAATGTCCTGATTCCAGAACACCTTACATGTTTTCTCTATTATCAATAATAACCGAATTATCATGGAGTAACATCTACTATAAGTTGCAGCTTGACTATAAAAGATTTTTTTCTTCTTTTCATTGTTCATCGCCGCTTTGTCTTGATCTCAAAAGTCTTTTCGATTTTTCTCCATATTTAATAATAACCGTTTTTTGGTAGAATTACATCTATTATAATTTGTGACTTGAATATTTTTAAATAGTTTTTTTTTTAAATTATTATTATTTGTTTTGTTTTTTTATTCTGTATTCGGGTTCTCGCATCTTGAAACGTAAGCCCTCAAATTTTGAAGGAGGGTAAAATTATTTTTGATCGATTACAATTGAAAATAATAAACTAAAAATTGGTTCTTGTTATTTGTCTCTCTTAAGCTCATTGATTAATTTATTGCTATGCATATAAGTTAATTACTTTCATACCTATTTATGTGAAATCGATACATCTCTTTATAATTAATAAGCCATTGTGTATTCTCCTTTGGAATGCGAATGGTGTTAGAAATCATACTGACGAACTGACAGCGTTGTTGCAAGACAAAACAATCGATGTTGCACTTATAACTGAAACAAGACTAACGACTAAACAGTACTTCAAAATACCGCAATACATGACATACCGTACAGACCACCCAGACGGCAAAGCCCATGCCGGTTATGCTATCATTGTCCACCAATCCCTCTCTCATCATTTACTCCCACTTCCCACCTATGATTTCCTACAAGCCACAGCCATAGTAATCAAGACTTTTTCCTTTCCGGTAACCCTCACATCTGCATATTGCCCTCCTAAACATTCCATTTCCAATTCCGAATTTGTATCCTTCCTGGATTCCTTAGAAAATCGTTTCATTCTGGGTGCAGACTTAAACGCCAAGCATCAGCAGTGGGGTTCCAAAACCACGAATTCTCGGGGACGAAATTTGCTGTCTGCACTCAACTCCCGAAATTTTAATATCCTGCCTCCTGACTCCCCTACCTACTGGCCAACCGATCCTAACCGCAATCCTGACATCCTCGACTTCTTTATCCACAGCGGATTAGGCTCCCTCAACTTGTCTGTAACTCGCCTTGATGAACTATCCTCAGACCATAGTCCATTGATCCTAAAAGTATCTCTCACTCCAATTCCAAAACCCATTCCACCATCATTCATCCGAGGCCCTGTCAACTGGAACCTTTTCCGCCAAATCCTGACCGATAATATTGACCTCAGAGTAACCCTCAAAACCCCAGATGACCTAGATAATTCCGTCTATTCCTTTACCACCGCCATCCAACAAGCTGTCTGGACTGCCTCCTCTCCTAAACACTCCAATATAAATCCTCACCAAAATCATTTTCCACAACATATTATAGACCTCATCCATACCAAACGCCGAGCAAGATCATTATGGCAGCGCACCCGACACCCAACAGATCGCCGCTCCTATAACTTCTATTGTAGACAATTGAAGAGGGAGTTGGCGACCTTCCGTTTCCAGTCGTTTAATTCCTACCTCTCTATCAGCTCGTGATAATTCCCTGTGGAATGTCACGAAAAAGATCCTAAAATACCATCAAGTTTCCCATCCTCTCCGACGTGGTGATGACTCCTGGGCTGCGTCTGATGAAGATAAAGCCGAGGAATTCGCCACACACCTCTCCAAAGTTTTCACTCCTCACCCGGAATCCCACGCCAATCACACCGCAACAGTGCAAGACTTTCTTATGTCACCAATTCCACTTTCCCTACCTCCTAAAGCTATTAATCCCTCTGAGGTCAAATATCTTCTTCAAAAACTGACCCTCCGTAAATCTCCTGGACACGATCTCCTTACTCCCCAGATCCTCCGACAACTTCCGCAGAAAGCTATTATATTCCTTACTTATATTTACAACTGCATCCTACGCACCACCTATTTTCCTCTGTTATGGAAACATTCCACTATCATTCTTTTTCTAAAACCAGGCAAACCTTCCAACAACACTTCATCCTACAGGCCTATTAGTCTACTCCCCATCCTCTCAAAAATCTTCGAAAGGCTTCTTCTTAAACGTATCCTACCCATATTAGAATCTCAAAATCTTCCTTCCCATCAGTTTGGATTCCGTCCTCAGCATTCCACAGTTCAACAGGGGCTCCGAGTTGTAGACCATATTTCTTCAGCTCTTGAATGCAAAGAGCATTGTTCTGGTGCGTTTCTGGACATTGCGCAAGCTTTTGACCGGGTATGGCACACTGGATTACTCTTCAAGCTGAAAACCCATTTACCCCAGTCTCTATACCTCATCCTCCGATCCTATCTCTCAAACCGTTCCTTCCGCGTTCGCTGTGGTGTAGAATTTTCTATTCTTTATCCCGTTGAGGCCGGTGTTCCTCAAGGCAGCGTCTTAGGACCCGTCCTCTACATCCTTTACACTGCTGATATTCCTACACATCCTGATACCTTTCTGGCAACTTTTGCAGACGACACCGCCATCTTATCATCCAGCTCCAATCCTGAAACTGCATCCTTAAACCTGCAAAGACACCTTTCTCTTATCGAAGACTGGTGTAATGCTTGGCGCATAAAGGTAAACGAAGCCAAATGCAAACACGTTACTTTCACTCTTCGACGAAACTCCTGTCCGCCAGTTTACTTCAATTCCATTCCAATTCCTCCTTCAGATACAGTCCGGTATCTTGGCTTACTGTTAGACAAAAGATTGACTTGGAACCCACATACAAGACTTAAAAGACAAGAACTCAACCGACGATTCGGACAGTTATACCGACTACTCAACAGAAAATCTGAACTTACAGTTGACAACAAAGTATTAATCTACAGGACAATACTGAAGCCCATCTGGACCTACGGACTTGAACTGTGGGGGACAGCTAAACGAACTAACATCAAACGCATTCAATCCTTTCAATCCAAAGTCCTTCGTAAAATAGTAAATGCTCCTTATTATGTTTCCAACTATACCTTGCACCACGACCTTAATGTTCCTTTTATTTCAGACCTAATTCCCTCCAAATTTTCCAAATTCCACCAGAATCTCATTCATCATCCTAATCCTCTAGCTCAATCCCTATCCAGCTCCACTCATCCATACAACCCACCTAGAAGGTTGAAACGGCAGTGGCCCCGCGACCTTTTGTAAATATATTGGAGTTCTAGCACTGGCTAGATTCTCCACTCAATGTGATGTATGTATGAGTGTGTGTATGTGTATATAGGTATAAGAGAATTCTTGACTTTATTGTATTGATTCATTATTGTGTATATATTTTATTGTAATTTTATGCTGTGTAAATATTGTATGAATGTAGTATGTATGATATCTTTCAGCACTACTATTAATGTCCAAATTGGGACAGATTGTATTTTACTCAATAAAAAAAAATTGTTGTTGTTGTTGAAAAAAAAAAATAAATAAATAAAAATAAGCCATTGTGTAATAATTTGCAGTGTTTTTTCTAGTTAATACTTCATAATTACCACATTATATTTCATACAAAATGATTGGAAGAAAAAAGGGGAGGAGGTTAAAGGGATCTTCACAGTAAGGTTTCTGTACTACATTTATCAGCTTTAATATTCCTTTCAAGGGAATAATAGTTTATCTTCAAGCGGGGCCCTCTCGCTGGAAAATTAATGGTTCTCGTTTTCTTTTTCTTTTGTTTTATTTGTCTCTGTAATGAGGTTTCTAACAACTACCACTAAGGAAGGATAGAAAACGAAGAAAGTGTAAATATCTTGTTCCGTTCCAATTATTTTTTCATAAATATGTATTCCAATTCATACATGAATATATTAGTATATTCTGATTCTCTTCATAACACATGTTTCATTCATTATTTAAAGCTACCTAAATTTTAAAAATCATTTGCTGAATATTATATTAAGTTTACCCACTGCCCGTAGATACCGATTACTACAACACTTTATCGACAAACGTTCAAAACTTCCAATACATTTTTGCCTCAAAGGTAGCGTAAGTTCGGATAAGGCCTGCACTAAATTTGTTTTTGTAACATTCATTACAAAAAGCTCATTTATGTTACCGTCATCAGACCCATTTGAGGCTCTACTAAGCAATCTAATTCCTCCTGCATTCAATCCTTACAATCCAAAATCCTTCGCAAATTCCTAAATACTCCTTATTTCGTCAAAAATAAAATCATCCATACCGACCTTAATATCCCATTCGTTGCAGACCTTTGTCGTACCAATTATACCACTTTTATTCTAAACTCCCAACCCATATAAACATTCTTGTCCGCAACCTATAAACCTCACATATTCCTGACAACCCTCCAAGGCGATTGAAAAGAAGATGGCCTCGGGTTCTACTTACTTAATTAAACATCGAAGTTCTACTGCTGGGTAGTTGCTTCACAAGCCTTTTACGCCCTTTATTATAATTCAATACTTTTACTTATTCTATTTATGTTAATATACAGTCGTAAAATTCAATAAAATATAAATTAAAAAATAAATAAAAAGTTTACCCCCAATATTCATATCTACACCAATCCAAAGAAAATATCTACAATCTGTAATAGAAAACAATATGATGCAATATACCACCACATTATATCCGAATGCCCTATCTACAGCTCAATGAGAAACCACAGCATAAAACAATAAACGAATTAGCAGAAAACCAACTTCACACTATATTTACACTACAAAAAACAAAATAAAATAAACGAGCTTTACTATAATGTTATTAACTGCATTTAAATTAGAGCATTCATATTCAATGAAAACCACATGTGTTAATTTATATTTATGTATTTGTGGCTATCTAAATTTATATTTATGTCTTTTAGACATTAACTGGTATAAAAAGTAAGCCAAATAGTTTATTTGATGTATACTACATGTAGAATATATATGAATATTATATTGTTTATCGTTTATGTTATACAATTGCGTATCTATCTATAAGTTTAAGTAATATATTAACTTTAACTATTAATTTAAAGGTAATGCTAGAATTGATCAGGGAGCGGCGTGGTCTAGAGGGTAGAGCTGAGTTGACGGGTCCTGGGTTCGAATCCCGGCTGTGGCGAAATATTATTTATTCAGGTATTTCAGCCGGGGGGCGACTCTAGGATATGGAGACCATTCTGGGGCACACCCAGCCTCAATGAAGTGGTTACCCGAAACTGGGGAAAAACCTGGCGGCTGATCGTGTTCTCGGCCGAATCATCTCATTGCACGGCCGTTGGTCTAGAAACATTACGAATCTCTCATGTACTGAACCCAAAACTCTTCGTGGGTTGAAGTGGTAATGGTTTTTTTTTTTTTTTTTTTTTTTTTTTTTTTTTTTTTTTTTTTTTTTTTTTTTTTTTTTTTTTTTTTTTTTTTTGATGGGGGAGGGGGGATTAGATTTGATCTTGTTGTAGGAAATGTAAAGTTATTAACTACACTAAATACTATTAATGTTTATATATATACACTAATATTATTGCCTATAAGTACCAAGGCTCTATTTGTAAAAGGGATTTCCCCCAAAACTAATAAATAAATAAAATATAAAAAGGATTTTTTAAATTATGAAATACAAGAAATTTTATTCACATACATTACTTTACAAAAAAATACTTCTTAGGGATTATTTTAGATTTACAGTTTATTCATTAATTTAATATAAAAAGCTATTAAATACATTTGTCACGACAACGGAGAGAAAACCAGGATCCTAAAGCATATCGCTGTTCTAATCCTACCACCATCAGTTCCCTGTAATATAAACCTGCAAAGTAATCCCTTACATTACTCACTCACAAATATTATCAGCAACACGACACTATGTGGGTCAATGATCTTGAACCTTTGCCAGAATAAGGAACATCCAAATCCAGATACAGAGCATAATATAAAAAACATTTAAACTAGCTGAAGTAACAGAGGTATTATATTCTGCACTGTGCAATTTACTTGATTTTTGTATTCAAACAATAAACCTTAGTTATCAAACCTAAAAATATTACATAATGGTTTATTATTTCCAAATACTAATATATTTTTTTTTAATCTATTAAAATATTTATTGAAATATATTACAATTTGTGAATACCAATATTAGAATACAATACTTTATATAGCTGTTGATAGGGAATTAAGTAATATGAAAAGCAGTAATTCAACAGATAAGATGATATCACTACTGTTGATTTCAAAGCGCTATATCTCAGCTAGTTGTTAGAAAATTCCAATGATTCTTGTTTTATTCTGTCGAAAATTTAATTCTTTATCAAATAACACTATTTTTATTTATTTATTAATTAGGACAAACGGATTTTTTTATTAGTTAATCGGATTCTACGCATCTTAAAACGTAAACTTTTAAATTTTGAGGAGGGACTAATTTTTTTTTTCTCTATTACAAAGATTCACTATTGAAAATAATAAACCAAAAGCATTTATACAGGACTGCATTTCATTCAAATAACTCATATAAAATTTCCTGATTCCAGAACACCTTAAATTTTATCTTTATCACCAATAATAGCCGAGTTATCAGGGAATCACATCTCCTAAAAGTTGTGGCATGCCCATATTTAATCGTTTAGATTTTTCTCTATATTCAAAATAACAGATTTTAGTTGGAATTACATCTATCACAATTTGTTACTTGAATATATATTAGCCGATTTTACTTATTTTTATTTATCGCACTAAATTTTAGAATCAGTACTAAAACTCTATACAGATTTTCCCTATCGTCAAAAATAAACTGAGTTATAAGCGTATTTATGTGTAAAATTTCAATTTTCTTGTTTTCTTTTTCACTTTTATATAATTATTCGCGGTTTTTTGGTTAAAAAACTCTAATGATTGTATTCTCTTTTTTTTTTTCTTAAATAAATATTTACAAGCGTATATATAGGCGGAATCTCAATTTTTTTTTTATTTATCGCGCTTTACTGATTCTAAAACTCTATACATAATATTCTCTATGTTAAAAAATAACTGAGTTATGAGCGTATTTACGTGTAAAATTCACCTCTATGCCGATGATTTCCAAATTTATTTCTCCTTCTCTTCTTCCGAATTATCATCTGCGTTTGCTGCTATTAAGGTAGACCTAGATAGAATCTGTGCCTGGGCAAACCTGAATAAGCTAAGCTTACTCGCTACGAAAACTCAGGCTATTATGATTGGCTCCAAACCCCTTCTGAGATCCAACCCAACTTTTCCTACCTTATTCCTAAATCATCCTATTGCTTTTAGTCCCTCTGTCAAAAACCTAATAATTATTGTTGACGATCCCTATCCTGGAAACCTCATATTGCCCAAATCTCTCGCAAAGCCAGAAGCACCGTAAAGTTTTCCATTGCTCCAGTCACCTTCTCCCCCAATCCACGCGTAAAATCCTTGTCTCCTCACTCATCTCCCCCACTTCGACTACGGCTGTGCGGTGTACGGTGGCCTCTGTATGGTACTTGAGAACAGAGTAAAGCGTATTATGAATTGTTGTTTAAGATTGTTTTTGGTACCACGAGACGGTCTCACGTGACTCACCTCTATACCGAGTTGAAGTGGCTCCTTCCCTCCATACCCAGACAGTACTTCCTTGGGTCATTTCTCTACCAAACGAGAAAATCCCAGCATCGTTCCTATATCTACAGTCTCCTTCAATTTAAATCCTCAGTCCACTTGCTTGAAACCAGATCGCGCCACTCTGACATCTATATCGCATCTCACAGAACTAAGGCCTTTGATCGATCTTTTCTTGCCCGTTCCACTGAGTTCTGGAATTCCATTCCTTCCAATATACGTCGTGCTTCTTCCTTATCCACATTCAAATATCTCCTTTTCCAGTAATTATTATCCCTCACAGATGCTTGTTGACCTTAAATTAGATATTTGATGATGGAATTTAATGATTATAATGACTAAATGCTTACTTTATTTTGCTTTTGTTTTTTTTTCCCACAAAATTGTTGTTTTTATTTTCTTATGCTATTGTAATTATTATCATTATTATTATGATCATTACTTTGTGATTTGTGTTTGAGTGTGTGTGTATGTATACATTTTTTATTTTATTTATTTTTTATTTTTGGTTAATCTACTATACCTATGTAAATAATTAAGTTTGTAAATAATTCAATCTATTTTATGTATTCTGGCCAGGAGAGCTTTATTTATTTGTAACATCAATGTTATTCTTAAGGGATTATGCCAAAGAATAAAGTTAATTTTTCTATTCTATTCTAAAATTTCGATTTTTTTCTTTTCTTTTTTCTCTTTTATAAAATTATTCGCGTTTTTTTTTTGTTAGAAAAGCTAATGAATTTTTGTCTTAATCTTCAAAAATAACTGAGTTATTGAATTAAATCGCTCTTAATCAGCTACCATTTTAAAAATAACCAGTCTAGGTGTTAGGATCATCTTTGCATAGACTAGTATTTTTGTAGGCAATTTAAAAAAAAACAAAAACGTTTCCAATAGTTTCAGAGAAATTCTGCGGACAGCAGACGGCGGCCAAATGGAATTTTTTTTTATTCGTTAATTGGATTCTACGCATCTTGAAATGTAAGCTCTCAAATTTTGAGGCGTTGATTTTTTTTTTGGTCGATTACAAAGGTTCATATTGTAAATAATAAAAAATTCTTAATACTGATCGATTTAAATTGAAAATAAATATTTAGTTTAAGAATTATATAAAAAAAAAAGTCGAAACATCAATTGAACTGAGAAGCTATCCATCACATTTAATCATTTAAATAGTTAAAGAAGAATAAGATTCAGCAAAATTTAATTAACAAATGATTAAAACAGGAAAAAAATGAGCTATTTATGTTAATGCTTTAGGTTTATTATGTTCAGTACTGCACCTTTATAAAGTACCTCGAAAAACAAGGTAACCAACTCTATAAGGTTTACATTACATATAAGGTTTTACAAATCAACAATAATAAAAAATAATCTATTCCCCTCTTCTTTATTCATTGAATTAATAACTAATTGAATACACACTAATAATTATATAGTCCACTAAATACATAGACCGGTCATATATATATAAATCATTGTTTGTATGAATGATTAGTTCTGAAGATTGTAAAATATTTCGAATGTCAGATTAATGATAATAAAGGGATTAAGAAATAGGAATAAATAACTTAATGTAAATTATATCTAATGTTCTTATATAATATATCCTGTTAATAAAGTTGGAGGCTGATATTTAACTTCACCACTCTTTTATTAAACATTGATGCACAACGTTTCGACTAAAATGCCATCTATAGGTGCAAAAGAACAATTATATCTGCAAGTACAAAATACCGTATAATTAAAAATAATCAATCGCATAATTATACCATTAAAATTATATATTAATACAAAATGTTTGAAAAAATAAATAAAATTTCTGAAGCAAAAATGTTAATAATCTATAATAAGATTAACGTTAGATTTCTAAAAATAAATTTATTTAATAAAAGAGTGGTGAAGTTAACCATCAGCCTCCAACTTTATTCATAATATTTGACCTTCACCTTAGAGAATCTACACCTAAAATATTCTGTTATTCAGTTTAAAATTCGGCCAAATTAGAAAATTTATGAAAAAAAAAAAAACACTATATACGAATTTGTAATAGTTTCGAAATCCTATTATTTCAGCATTTTTGAATCCTAGCTATGTTAGTTTGATTAAGTAATTGCTGTAAAATAGTTTCGAAGCTCAAATTTAGGTGGTGCTAATCATCAAAAGGCCATCCTCGTTCCGAACAAAAACTCCATAATTGAAATCGATTGAAGCTTGTAGACTGAAGAGGACAATGGTTCCACTTCTGCCCAAATTGAAGTGCCTCAGTGAATTTCAATTTGGAATTTCGATCTGCATTGTCCTGACGTTTTCCCACTTATTGGTCAAGCGCTCATAACTCATCAACTCGGATGGACCATATAGCTCAATAATGGTCTTGTGTCTGAAATGATTACGGGAAAGCTGATATTTTCTCGTTGATAGACATTTTCTGGGAAACCATGTTCTCTGTCTTTCTCAGTCTGCTCATCCTCATAACGAGTTCTTTTCCTACCCTCTATCATTCGTGTGTCAATCTTCATCTCAACACCGTTTTGTCACCTAATCGCTGCCACCTAATATAATAACCAAATGTCTTTTTCTGATTGCATTTCCTCTAATAATTACATGAAGTATGTTATTTAACTTTAGATTCCCACGGTTTGTTTACTTTAAATACAGAAAATTTGTTGTTTTCAATACCTCTAATGTGGATGAGAAAGAACCGTTGTAATTTAAAAGAGAGTTGAAGATTAGATCTTAGAACTTCACAGATCTAGTGTGAGTGTGAATGTTGGAAGAATAGATACATTAGAATTTACGGGTAATTATCTCTTAGAATACTAAATATAATATAGAATTTCTAGCAAATTACAGGTTTATATGTTCTATATTAGTATATAGATAGAGGTTAGGACCTCCATTTTAATTTAAAAACGTCCAAAAAAAAATACAGAGAAACTGGGGTCTGGACTATTAGAAGGCACTTAAATTTTTAATAATGTATTAATAATATGTACACGCGCCGGGTACACTTTTGCTTATGTCTTAGAAATTATTGTTGCTACATCAAGAGCAAATAATTGAAATAACTTGAGCATAAAAAAAGTATATATATTGCCAGGCATAATAAAACTAAAAATTTAATCGTTTTAAAGGAGTAAGTTGTGGTGTTTAGGAAACGACATATAGTATTTCAAATAATTAACACTTATAATTTTTTTTATTAATAACATCATCCACAAAGGAATTTTTTTTCCAATCCACCATTTTTTATTTGCGAATAAAAAGTTTTATTTTTCACTGTGCATTATACCATAGTGTGCCATTTTACGGTAAACGGATTTTTATTGAACTTGTTTAATCAATATTTAATTGAATAGCCTTTAATATGAGGTAGGTTTTACCCTTATTGAAATGGTCTGCCAGGAATGTTTTTTAGTGAATTATATTACAACCTATCCTGAAATTATAATACAATATATATATATATATATATATATATATATATATATATATATATATATATATATATATATATATATAGCATATTTCGTTGCTCTAAAGTGCCATTTATTTCGATCATTTTAAATTATTGATCATTCATGGTTGGTAAAGGTAATACAAATGTTTATTAAATTATTGATCATTCATGATTGGTAAAGGTAATACAAATGTTTAAATGTAAATTATGAAAGGATTTAATAATCAAATAAAAGAGAAAAGATAATAAACAGACAAATAATTATTTTTCAGATGTAGTTTATTAATGTATAACAAAACATTAGAAAGCTAGAGATTTCAGGAAAAAAGTGATGTAGATAATAATCTTTCTCGTCCTGTTATATAATCTAAAATTGTCAAATACAAAGTAATTTTTTTTTAAATGATTAAAAATAATCGCGTTTTAATTCTTTTAAAATAAGAAGAAATTCAAAAGTCGTTTAATGTGTGGACAAGATTTTTTTTAAAATTGTTTATTATTATTATAAGATTACATACGATTTTTTTTTTCTCCCCCTAACTCCTAGTGGTACAATACTTTTTTTAATATATATTTTTTTTAAATCTTTAAAACAGTAATTTGTCTAGCATTGGCTTGTGATATGCCAAAATTAGTTAGTTCCAATTTATGTCGAAAAATAAATTGTGAGAGGATTCAATCTGTCAAAGTCGAATTATTTCATGTACAACAAGGAACAACCACATCGTACATTTCGGATCATACGATACACAATGACATAAACATCCCACCAGGAAATTCTAACATTTACCTCACAAATAACACATTTCATTTATCGAACATAACTTCCCACTTCAACTCTTTCTCATTCTCTCTGTTATCAAAAATATTAAAAATAAAATGGTCAAGAGATTTTCTAAATAAATTATTTTCATCTACTAAATTCATTGCCAGGGACAAGAACAGGAAGACCAGTATAGAAGCATTCAAGAATTCACTTATGATAATAAACGTAATCAAAATAATTAAATATGAAATAAAACTGTTTGTGAAATGCAAAAATAAAATTAGTTTAATGTTTTCATTTTTACTTGTGTCTAAAAAATGCTGAAATATCTAAAACAATGAAATGTAGGATGATAAAGTTAGTAAAACACTTATGATAAAAATTGTAATAAAAATAAGCTAATAAAAATAACTAAATATGAATTGAAACTGTGTCAGAAATTCGAAAATATATTTTTTTTTTTTAATAACTACATTTTACTGATGTCTAAATATTAAAAATAAGGAAACGTATTCACTGCAATTGACCTCTAACATAATTATGATTATTAGTGGCTACCGTTATTAAAACCGATATGTCCGATGAAATAAAGTTAAATCTACTATATAACTTGAACAGGGCTCTGAAAGATTTGTGAAGAATTCTTGTTATTGTAATGAGTAACATTAGAATAACAATTACTTTTAAGCAAAGCCAAGCCAACTGTCAATAGACTTGGGAATGGACTTGAAAAGTTGTTCGCTATTCCTTGTTTTCTCTGAGGCTTGAGGGCAATGTTTCCCTAAGGACTTTCCAAGAACAAAAAGTGTCTTGTGTTCTTAGTGCTATTTTATTTATTTATTTTTTTATATCGTTAAACTCGCTATCCAAAAAAAATACCAAAAAAACACTGAATCAGTGCGTGTCTTATTTCCTTATATAATAAAAAAAAGTTACTAACAAAAAGTTGAATAACTAATTTTACTACTTTCTTCCTATAGTTATTTGTCCGATAAGAAGCCAAAATTTTAGTATGTGGATCCTTGCTTGGTCAGATAGCAAACCGAACGTTTGAATAGCTATCAGACCACAATCAGTTTGACAAATTCACCTACTATCAAGCACTCCCCTTCTTTTTTCAGTTTTATTTGTAACACAAGTAACATCCAATGTTACTTCTGTTACAAATAAATCCATGGACAGCTTTTTTTTTTTTATTTATGAGGTGTTGAACTTATTGACCAACTTCAAATAAGTCAGATAGACTTAATATATTATAGATATCCAATAATGTATTTCATATTTTTTTTTTGTTCTTTTCTACCACGCCGTTATAAGCTGTACAGTGGCTTTCTCGGACCAGGAAATGTAGTGAGCGATTGATGCCTGAGTCAAAAGCCGCTCCCACTTCCTCCTTCCCCAGCATTGCTATTATTTTATCTTTTTAATTCTGACTATCGTGCGATGCGCTGAACCATCCTCTCAAAATACTAGTTATTCCTTTGTCCTTCTGTGTTTCCTATATTTATCCTTATCTTCTCTTGAATCCAAGACAAATTTTAACTAAACAATTATCGTTACTCCTTTTATATTGAAGCATTACCTGGATCACCAGGTAATCAGAAAATTTTTTTAATAAAAAATACAAAATAAATGTGTACTATTTTATAAAACGTAATACTCATTCCATAACTTTAAGATATTTTAATATTTGTGTTGACTTGAAACATTTACTTCCTTCACTAAATAATATCCCTGACATAAGTATATGAGTTGAATGAACTCATTTATATTACCACATTGCGATAAAACTTTCTAATAGATCAAAAAAAGAAATTGAGGAGAAGTGAGGATAGTCCAAAAAGATTGCATTACTATGCAAACTCGTTCTCTTATGGGGAAAAATCATGTTTGGAAAGTATAATTAATTTAAATATTATTTAATAGTATATCCGTTCTTACATATTATTTAAATGATTGTGATATTAAGCTATCTTTAATATGATAATAATCGGTAATCGAATATTTTAGATCAGTTCCTTCATTATTGAAAGCTAAGGACTGACACATCCAGTTCACTTTTTTTCTTCCAAATGTCTTGTACAGAACGGAACTAAAGAGTATTATACGTGCAGTGCCTAAATTTTACTTTCCCTTACTTATATGTGAAATGTAATGTGAATTTGATGAAAAGATTTATATGTCTTGATTATCTGAATATAGATATAGCTTGTAGGGATTGTAGGGAAAGAGGAGCGGAGGTGGCGGCATGGGCGGCCAAAGTAAGTGCTTACAGGTGATGAGAATTGTGGTCTAAGTACGTTTGTGTGTGTTCTTTGTCGGTACTAGCTAAGTCCTTTGTAGGTAGCTAGTTGAGGGTTATCGGTGGTAGTCTTAAGCATAAATATTGTTGGAGACAATGGAGGTTGTTAAATATTACTATATATTATTAATTAGTCCGTTTCATACCATAAGTAACGTTAATCCACGTTTATAGGTTCCCTGATTTCAAATAACCAAGTCGTGCGAAAAAGATCTGTTAGTGTGTGGTATGACTAACAAGTTGTTTCAGTAACCTTTCGTCAAAATCGTCGAACCAGAAGAGCATCTTTATACCATGCATTTTGCATCATTTTACAATTGTTTAAAAACAGCTCTGATGAAATTGATTATACTCATTATATCGATGTGAAATTTAATGTCATTTAGATTTTATTCTGATTTGAATAGTTTAACATAGGGTAAAGCCGATATTATAAATTATCTTTCTCCAAAGTACCTTTTATTTTGTAGATTCAGAAAGATTAACCTTAAAATCTTGTTGGAATTGATAAATAATGTTTAAATATAAAATTTGAGTGAATTAGATTTTGTGCAATGCAGATTTTGTGATTTCGTGCATACGATCAAAATATACATGTATAATATACCGTTAGAAAGCTAAAGATTTTAGAAAAAAATATTAACTTATGAACACAATCTTAAAAGGTGAAAGTAGTGTGTTGTGTTTACCAGATATTTTTAAAAATATTCATAATCAGATAAATAATAAATACTCATACTCAACAACTTTTGAGAACATTGACAGTTCAATTTAGAGTAAATCAAGACTATCATATTTAGGTTAATTTACTCGATTTTACAAAAATCTAACAAGAAAATCATCTGTAACCCGAAAAAGGAATGTGTAATCAGGTTCACCTATCACGAACACAATCGCTAAGCGGTTTAATGAACTTCCTTTCATATTTTAGTAAGTAGGGTATCGCAAGCTTGCTAAACTTTTCAAAATACTCAAAACTTGAAGGAACTTTTCGAAGTCGTAATTACCTTCCAAATTCGATACTCGAGGAAACTTGTTAAAACTGTCATGAATATTCATTAAAGACCATGGTAACTTAAATCAAACCTCAAAATACTATTAGCTTATAGTAATGTGGAATTATGATCGTTACGTTAAATTATAGGTATTGATCTCCTTCAATATCAGATCACAAATTAATCGGTATATTTGTTTCTGTACAGAATCACTTCCATAGTTATTTATGGCAGTATACCATGAATAAATTTAAAACTTATTTTACATAAAGTTGAAAATCGATTATAGATCATTATTCATTATTTTTATTAAAAAAAGGCAGCAAATTATTAATCACACAATGGTTGATTTACAAATAACTTCTTTCCTTCCTCGATGAGACTACAACTCTCGAAAAGTCTGGGTCGCTTGAAACTTAGTCCACCAGTCTCCTCTGTCCTCTGCGGCTGCTTTCCAATAGCGAAGGTTAAGGGTTTGGGCGTCGGGTACCACCGTTGTCTGGGCCTGCCAATTCATCTTTGTCCATAGATCTGTTCTTCCAGAAGCTACTTTGGTACTTCAGGAAAGCTACTTTGGAAGCTACTTCAGGCTCCATCCTGGCGATGTGTTATTTTTATTCCAGTCCACCTCAGTCGCCTGATTCTAATAAATTTTACTCCTCAGCTTACCATGAAGCAGTCTTATTTCCGGGTTTGGTCATTGACTCCATTCACCATTAACATCTACTGCCACAAAGATCCTTCTCAGGATTCGTCGCTCAAAGCAGAGGAGGGCTTGCTCTGTGGTCTACCTTTTGGAACCGTATACTAGAATTTTCCTGATTAGCGACTTATAAAGACGGAGTTTAGTGGTTCTCGTGAGAGTTTGACCGCGGAAGTGTTTTAACATTCCAGAGTAGCTTCTATTGGCGGCTAAAATTCTCATTTGGATTTCTGGCTTTATATCATTGTCAGAGTCCATGTTGAGATTGCGTTCCAAGGTACACAAACTCGTCAATCCTCTCATGTATGGTATCCCCATATTTTGATCACCGGAGGGTGCTCACGTATACTTTGGGTCTACCTATTTTCGTCCATCTTCATGTGCTTCATATTTTTCAAAATAATGACCAGTTCAACTTTTCCCGCCTCCCTCTGGAGCTTGAGAAATGCTTCCTCTACTGTAGATTGGCTCTTGCCAATGATGTCCAGATGGAACGAATCTAAAGAAGAAAAAAGTGCACGATATTTTTTAATTCACTTACCTATATATTGTATGATTATTGTAAATAGTAGTTAGTTATGTTCATTTTCTCTTTTGGCCAGACATATTTTTAATTTCAACTGTACAAACCTGTAATTCTAAAGTCTCAGAATAAAAATTATTTTCTATCCTTCTGATCTACCTATCCTTCTCCCCCTCCGAGACATTAGCAGCATTTTTGAAGATTCAGGAGGACCTGGATAGAATCAGCGCCAGATGAAATATAAATAAACTTAAGCTAAATACTATGAAGACGCAAGCAATAGTAATAGGTTCCAATTCCCTTATCAAATCTAATACCAACTTTCCAAGTCTAATCCTCAATAATTACCCAATTACCTTCAGTTCATCTGTAAAAAACCTAGGTATCACAATCGACTAATCCCTCTCCTGGAAACCCCATATTGCCCAAATCTTCCGAAAAACAATAAGTATCTTTAAATTTTTCCATCGCTCCCGTCATCTTCTCCCACTATCCAATCGTAAGCTCCTCGTTTCCTCACTCATTTTCCCCCACTTTGACTATTGTTGTGTGGCATATGACGGCCTCCCGACTGTGCCTAAAGCGCATTATGAACATTTTCTTAAGATTTGTCTTCGGCACTTCAAGGAGATCTCATGTTACCCACTTATGCGGTGGGTTAAAATGGCTCCTTTCCTCCACCCGTAGACAATATTTCCTTGGATCATATCTTTATCAAACTATCAACTCCCAGCGTCTATCCTACATCCACAGTCTCCTTCAATTTAAATCCTTAGTCCACTGAGTACTTAATCTTAATTTTGTCTGTTGGCCAGACATATTATATATTTCTATTGTACATAACTATTATTCTTAGGGGACCTAGTCCCAGAATAATGTTTTTTTCTATTCTATTCTATATATGATATATACAGTAAAGGAAAGTATCGCAATCATGAAAATATTCAAAATCTATTTTTCAACAGAAATACTCGTTTTAGAGTGCTCTGATTCCAAATAAGTTGGGCGAAAAGGTATTTGTGGCAAGTCTAGTTATAACTAAAATTTCATATTTGAGACAAGTATAAGGTAACATTTTACACCAACACGACGACTGACCGGAATTGTTACTTCATACCATGGATTTTGTACCTATTTACGATTTTTTGTTTTTCTTTTAGACTGTTAAGCTAATTAATTCATATGATGTGGTATTTATTTTAAATAAATTAGTGATAGCTATAAAAAAATAATGTTGAATTAATGTATTCCCAACTTCAATTATTCATTGTTAATATGTAAAACATTATTTAAAATTGAAACAGCATTCAAAAGGGGAAGTATATTACGTTATTTCCTTATATTAGCCTGATTAAACGTATCATTAAGGAAAACATTCTATATCTTCTCCACGATTTAAATTTTAATTGAAAAAATCGAAGATTCCATATAATTATTTAAACACTTTAACTATAAGTTTGAAGCAGGAAATATTGTTGGTAAAATCTCTTTAGTTCAGATAGTTTGTAGATATCGAATAGAAACAAAAAAACAGCAATATAATAACGATCTGCTTTACATTTGTTTTCATGACAACACATTAAATAAATAGTGAAGAAATTGTTTTAAAAAAATCTCGAACATTAATATAAAGTATAACGTATAAAGTGTATTAATATAAACTTTTAATAAGTTAAATGTTTTTAGAGAAAATGAGGTGTGCCTTTGACTCCTTTTTTGAAGAGGTTAATCGTAGTCCTACTTACTTTGAAAATTTCGATCATGAGAACATAGCATAGCTTAAATGGCAAAGATTCAGTTTTCGCGGTATCGACATAGAAATATCTCAGAAGGTACTAAGTGAAAAATTATGAAACTACTACTGATTATACATATATATGATGAATATAAGTGATATGAATTTGGTGACTGAAACTCAACTGGTTCTCAAGGTATCAAATTGTCTTCGCTGATGATATAACGTTTCCTTTAAAAAATGTTTAATCCGGTAATTTTGAATATTTCAGAACAAAATAAAAACCAGTACTACCTAAATTTGTTGGTCCTTATCTAAACACATAATCTAAGGAGCCATGATAGATGTTATATGAATTCATGAATATTCACATCAATCGAAACTTTTAGAACGCTACAAGAAGGAAGGTTAGAATCGATTGTATAGTAGCCCTACTTGTAAAAATTTCGACCGCGTGAACGATATTAAAAGCCGAATATCCGGGCAAGGACTAAATTAGGAGTGATGAAATGAGTCTCTTTTCCTTTATAAACTATTTACTCGCTAAAAGTCTTGTTTTTCATTAATTTTCGAGAATTTTTCAAACCAAAATATCCTTCGTTTAGGTAATGTGTTGTCATGGCAAAACATGTAATGCATATCCTTAACACATTTCTGATTATTGTGTTTATTTTATATCCACAAAGTTACCAGAATGAAAATGATTTTACCAACCTATGTCTTTAACCACGAAGCTGAATTAAAATGGCTCTTAAACAATAAATTATTAATGTGATTTACTTGTATCCATAGTTTCAATCTCAGGAATAGACAGGGAATAATTAGTAAAAATATCATCAAAATCAAAAATATAAGCGCCAAAATTAATTAAAATTGGACATCAAATGGATTGACCTATACCTAAATTACTTTAGTATACACAGCTATTATACACTAGTATACACAGAAGTGTATTATATGTATGTACTAATATACGCTACTATGTTACTTATAGTACTATGCTACTATGTTACTATAGTACTTATGTACTATTATACGCTAATATACACAGCTATACTCAGCTATACTAATATACTAAAAAGCCTTTTTCAGATATTAGTTTGCACAGTCTTTAAGTCGTTTTTTTTTTTTCAATTTATTTTCATGAAATATTTAATTTAATTTCCCGCTCATAACGAGGCACTTATACTGAATAAATCATATGTTTCTCTCCTAACTTAATTATAAATCAGATGGTTACAACTTAGTTATAGTAAAAATTACAACTCAAGCATAAATAAAAAATATGACAAGCGCTTATAATTTTTTTTATTCAACTAAAGAAATTTATAAGGGAACTAATAAACTTTAAAAAAATCGGTTTTGTAATCGTGTTAGATAGAGGAACAATGGCATAATGTAGACCTTTCAATTCATTTTTTCCCACCCTGAAGTCACTAATGAGAACCTTTTGTTCTACCTTATTGGATCTTTTGGATTCTTTAAATCAGCCGAAAAGAACGATCAACACTGGGGTCATGACGCATTTTCTTGATTGACTCAGACGCTTATTCTTTCTTTTGATATATGATTTGTTTTTGATCTTTGCTATCTGAATTGCCATACCATTGGGACCTCACTCTCTTCCCTATACGCCAGACTTCCAAAAGCTTGTTAGCTTTGATGTAATCTCTCCTGATTGAATTCTGTGAGGGTAGGGTGTGGTAGTTTGCTTAGCTCCTCTAGTAACTAGGTAGGGCAGGCACGCACTTAGGAACTAGGTGACAGGTGGAGGAATAATCTCCTTTAAGTAGCCTGACTTAATTTCTCATCAGGAACAACTAAGTAGGTGGTCTTAGGATGTACCGTAGGGTTCTTGTTATCGTGTACCATAGTAGGCTCAGAGTTAATTTTTTTCTCCAGCACTGAAAATGCAAATGTAAGGCAGTTGAATGTAAAGAGTTAACTATGTTTAACATCGCTACATGGATCAATTTGTTTGATATAATTTATAACGTATTTTTTAAATACTAACCCAAAGTGCTTATTTACGTAATCATAAAAAAATAACTTTCGCTTTTTTTGTGATTACAACCACTTTATCATTAGTTTCAATTACCTAGATTTCAAATATAGCATAAGGAATATATTGATATCAAGAATTTTTTTTAAACAATTTTCGAGATTATACAGACGTCCATCACCACCCAAATTGGAGCCACTAAAGAGCAGCTAAAACGGACTATATCAGTTATGGCGCGTTTATACTGTATGCATTTTGGGGGGTGAAGCGGTAGCGGGTTCCTGGAATTAACCAGAAACCGCTGCCGCTTCATTTTCCAAAACATGTGCAGTATTCCCGTATTCCCTCAGTCACATATTCCCACAAGAAACCCGAAAAATCCTCAAAACCTCTCTAATATATCCCTACTTCGACTATTGCTGTACGGTATACGATGGTGTTTCTGGGGATCTTCGGGTTAAAATAAAACGCTTAATTAATCCGTTTCATCTTCGGGGTTTAAAGGTACACCTCCGTATCCCAATTTTATGGCGAGTTGAAGTGGCTTAACCCTTCTAATCGTCGCAAGTCTTTCCTTGCGTCAATCATTTACCAAGTTATGAAATCCCGTCGGCCATCATAAATTTTTGATCTCCTAAAATTCAAATCCTTTGTTCATCCTTGTTGTACATGCTCCAGGCCTTCAGATCTATTCAGTACAGCCCACCGAACTGCACATTTCGACAGATCCATTCTCCTTCGATCCTCAATCCTATGAAATTCTAGCCCTCCTTCCATCCGTCACTCCAACTCTCTTCCTACTTTGAAATCCTCCGTATTTAATCACTTATTGAATATCCAGGCTCAATAAAATTGTAAAGAAGCTTTTTATTTTATTTTTTATTTTGATGTTGTTTTCTTTTCATTTAAATATGCCTATTTTATGTCAGTAATTATTAACTTGTTTATAAGTATTTAATTTACTCTAAGACTCCATAGCACATTTTGTAGATTCTGTATATTTTATTCAAAAGGGACATGTCCCAGGTTAATAAAGAATGTATTTGTTTATTGTTATGATCTGCGCCCTATGTGGTATATTGAGCATTTTATCTGATTTAGGTAAATGAAAATTACATGAAAATACAAAATGCTATTTTTTTTTTTTCATTGAATAGATTTTTTGATATTTCCTATATATTAAGAAAGATCTCTACCAGATCGCCAATTTTAACAGATTTTATTAAGTTTGAATAAATTGATATATTCGTTTAAAGGAAAGAAAATCTTGTTTTTTACTTTCTTAGTTTTATTTAAATATTAAAAACTATCATTAAATAATTGTGTACAAATTGTAAATAATATTGGTCATTGTCGAGAGAACCTTGGGTGTATAGTAAGTAGGTGAAAGGAGACTGAAGGGTTATCTATAGCCACAACTCAGACCCAACTAGGCCCTTTCAGCATCAAAGAAGATGGATTTCCTCGGCTACTATTATAGCCCACCTTAGGGAACCTTTTAATGACACAATATAAAGTCATGAGTGTCTTAATTAATTAATAATTAGTTAATAATTAATTAACTTATCTAATGTGTTATCAACCGCATTAAAAATAAAATTATTGTCATGTTAGGCCTTAAATAAATATAAAAATTTCAATTTTCTATTAATGTTTTCTTTCCTCTCTATATTACCTAATTTCACCAAAACAGCTTTATCCATTTATTTTCTGCTCATTTTTTAATAGATTTTACCTTTATAATTAATTTCAAATATTTATTGTAAAAGTGTGCCGCGCGCAATAAAGCAATCACTTCCATCAACTTATAAAATCAATTTTAGAATATTCAACTAATGTTGGAAAAATGACTATGTTGTTTCGATGTAAACATTAATTTTTTTATTAGATAAAATTACTATAATAGTTATTATCTTCAACCACTTTTTTTTTTTTATCATTTTGTCACTATACATTATATTTCACAACTTTGTAAGTAAACTAGGATTTTTTTAAATAATATCTTTTGCTCTGAAACGGTGTATTATGTATTTACATTACTATTATTATTTGCGAAAAAAATAATTTAACAAAAACAAAAAAAAAAAAAAAAAAAAAAAAAGAGAATCCTTATGTTTTCATCATCAGTTAAAAGAAAAAAATTCTTACATATTTCATATCCACCCACTTTTTAGCAATATTAACACTAATATATCGTTTATTAATTCCAATAAACGAATCTAAAGGTATACTTGACTAAAATATTTAAAAAATTTTCTATTTAAGCTCTTTTAAACGATGTCAAGCACAAAAAAAACTGTCCAAAGGAAATTAATGCCCATTTACTTTTATTTTTATAGTTATAGTTATAGTCATAGTAATCAAAATAGTTTTTGAGAAAATCTTAAAAAGGTACTATTAACATGGTAATAAGTGACTCTTCTTATTTTTATAGTTTAGTAAAAAAAGTCGCCGTAACATCCCAAGCATAGACTTAAATATAAAATTTCAGAATACATTTTTTTTTAACAAGATTTGCTAAACACACCCCTCCCAACCTACATACAAAGTTCTTTTTGTGAGACGTGGTCATTTCTGGTGAAAATTAGAACCCAAAAAAAATCCACTATCTCAATACTTTACCTTTCTTTATATTTCTTTTTTAGGTAATTGAATATAAAAATTAATGTTTTGGAGCCATCAATCAGCTTCCACAGAATGACAGCAGTGAAGCGGCTTAGAAAGAGACGGTGGAATCACTCAAATTTTGCATTTCTCTTAAGCAGGTTTTAAACATTGCTTATAGGTATGAGTGTGTGTAATATATTCATTTATCTTTCAACTTATTTGTATGTTATTTATTTTATGTGGGCGCCCGTGGTGGAGTGGCTCGCGAGCTAGTCTCCCACGCCAAAGTATGTGAGTTCAAATTCCAATCCCGGCGGTACTTTTTCAAGGATTTAATTAATGGGGACTCACAGCACAGCCTCTCTACCGGGTATGTGAGACCTGTCAGCCAAACGTTGGCCACTCACAAAAATAGGTGTAGGGAGTGATGACCCTACCCTACAAAAATGTCATCTAGTAACGCGTGTGTATTCTCCCAGCATAGACACGGTCTGGCACGCCACCAAAAAAAAAAAAAAAAAAATATATATATATATATATATATATATATATATATATAAATTTTTTTTATTTGTATATAACTTAACTTTACATTTGTTATTATGTAAATATTGTATGTATCCCATAGGATTATTTATATCGAAATAAATATATCACTATAAATAAAGTATACATTTAATTATATACATAAGGATCAGTTCTGAAAACCATAAATAATTTTCATTTTCAGTTATTATGCCTTAAAATCTAATTAAAAAAACACATCAGGCTAGAATGAAGAACAGTTAAAAAGAAAAGAAGGTATTGTTAAAATATATATTTTATAATCATTTACAATTTTCCGGCCGAGTCTAACAGATAACAAACCTCAGCATACAAGCAAGAAATGAATTCATGGTTTCCGTTACCATTTCAAATAATCAACCGCTAGAGCATAGCGGGCAGACAATTATCAAGGAGATATTCCCTTTTTATTGGATGGGGGCAAAAAAGCTTGCCCAATCCGCGGCTATGTCGGGGGCCGGATCTGTGTATTGTCCACTCGGCTTATTGTCAACTCCACAGAGATTTATTGTACATGCTTCAGTAGCGATTTCATCCCAGCACATAATCCTCTATGTATCAGTAGCCTTAAAATATACATATAACTGATTCATAGCAGCCATACACTTAACCGCCCAACCTGTAGATTGGTTCTAGATTAAGCTAACGTCTAAGAAATCCAGAGACCACTTCTTATATTGCCAACAGCGTTCAGATAAATCTCTGAAGTTTTTACCCTCTCCTCTCTTTTACATCCCGAAACAATCCCCTTTTCTTCCTTCCCTTCAATGTCCTCAAAACTTTCTTCCTTTTTATCCCTTTTTTTTATTTATTTTTTTATACCAGTATTCTGTAAAGCCGTCTTGCCTATAGGGAACAAAAATTTGATCAACAATTTAATAAAGTCATTACGAGAACCAGAGAACTTAAATCGGTTTTCAAGTAAGTTAATGGATGTGGTATCAAAAAAAAAGTTATACGCCACAAGATCAAGATATAAAAATGTAAGTTTATTCTATAAGAAAGTTTATTTTTAGAAATCAGCTCTTATATTTTTCTCATTTTTAAAAATTGTATTTATCGACTTTTACAACTGTATTATTAAACACTGCAAGTAATGTTGAGGAATATATTAAACAATGGACATAACACACTTGCAGAGAGCCTACCCATTGGCAGAACTTAAAAATAATATAGTGAACGTGATGGTCTAGGTGCCATCTTCTTTTGAGAAGCATCGGAGGTTATCATAAATTGAAGAGGATGTAATTATATTATTTTCATAATATTTGATTCTTACGAATATATGTGTTTTCCTTGAGCAGATAGATGCACTGAACGGAAACTAGTAGAAGGGAATATTTTAATTTTTAAGCAATAGTTAAATAAGCAGCTAAGTTCTAGAAATCTAGAAACAACTATATTAGTTTAGTGAATATGATGCAAATATATATCGTACATGTTATACATCTTTTGGTTCGAATTATTCTCAATTAGATTCGTGTTAAATCAGCATGTAAGTAGTTACAATGATAAAAATGAGAATGAATTTAATTGCAGAGATGTAAACCAAATTTAAAATACAATGAAATATTTGAATTTTTATTTGGGAAAATTCAGAATAGCAACATTATATGGCGAAAGGTTTTGGAGAGAGTCATAAATAGGAATTTAGTGGAAAAAAAGTGTTGGTGATTTATCCTCATTAGTTATGTCAGCGGTCTGCTACTTCGGAATATACTATTTATTTAAGCAAAATACTACGGAAAGTTTAAAATTTAAAGATACGGCACAGCTAGCGTTAAACAATACAAAACAATGCGTATATTATGTTTCACGGTGCGTCTGAAACAATACAAAGGAGTAAGTTTCAGTTTAATCACTGACTTCGATATGTTCTCTCAGTTTCAGCCATTCATGTTTTGTTGGACAAAGCTCGACAGCTCAATAGTCTCTGTGTTTCATTTAATTATAATAATTTTTAATCATGTTAGTCGTTTGATAAAATATATTATTTATTTATATTTGAATTTTTTATTTTCACTTAAATATATGTGAAATATGTAGTAAGATAAAGTATTGCTATCGTGAAAATTTTTGAATTCTAGTTTTCGACGGAAATACACATTTTAGGGTCCCCTGAGTCCAAATAACCAAGTCCCGCAAAAAGGAGTGTGTGTGTGTGTGTGGTAACTCCCGGGCGGAAACGAAAAGTCCTATGAAACTGAAATTTCATATTTAAGACAACTATACGCCCGAGACGTTACAAAACCTTTTTCGTCAAAATGAGCTTACCAGAAGAGCCACTTTATACCGTGCGTTTTGCACCTTTCTATGGTTTTCTCAACACGGCTCTAAAGATTTTCTCGAAAACATATTCGAGGATTTTGATTAAACTCGCTATATCGATGTAAAATTTAATGAGCTTTAATATCATGTAGATTTTATTCTAATAAAAATAGTCTGACAGGGCTTCAATTCCGATATTTTAAATATTCATCTTCTAAAGTACCTTTAATTTTGTATATTTTATAAAATAAACCATATTATTTCGCTAGTTATTGGTAAATAACAGCTAAATATGCAAGTCGAGCAAATTTGAAAAGCAGCTAAAGGAGAAAACTGAAAACATATTTTTTTAGTGCAATTTGTCGTTTTTGAACATAAGAACGGTAATATACATGTGTAATATACCGTTGGAAAGCTTAAGATTATATATAAAAAGATATAAGTAAAGAAAAAGATATTATCTAATACACAAGAGCTTGTGAAGGTTAATAGAGAGTGATAAAAAACCGATAAAACTAAGTGATTGTTTTAGATAAATAAATAATATCATAGATTTTTTAATAAAACACATGTTTCTATAGAAATTCCATTTAACTAATTCTTTAATGGCTTCACTCATTTTTATCTCTTATTGTTTTTGAAAATTCTTTAATCGATTCTAAAACCGGAGGTAAGTGAAAGTCGTGTGTTGCCCGCACCAGATTTTTTTTTGACATTATGTTATAATGCTCAGAAATATATATACGTTTCTAACTCTGTTTAGAATGAGATTTATCGAAGGAAAAAAACAAAAAAAACATAAAACTCCTCGGAACATGGATCTCGTTTTTAACAATTCTTGTTGAAAGTCTTTGTAATACAAAAAAATCCCTCTCATTATAGCGCGCAGGCATTTTTTGGAGGCATTATAAAGATAGATGACAGTTGGGGACTGGTATAAAGCAGAGCCTATACAATCGGTTAAAGTAGGACCCTGGTGCAAACTACATAAGCCTTTCTAGTGGGACTTTATAAATTATGGAGCTTTATATCATCTTTAAATCATGACCCGCTTTCCCATTCATAGCCCCACGAGTAGGCATTTTAAGGTGATCTCGTATTGCCATAGCCTCCTTAACAAGTCTGCTGATCTGGTTATGAAAGATCATGTAGCTTTACCAATTCTTACGCGTAATAAGTTATACATTATTAGAAAGTAATATTATATTTTTTTACTAGTGCAATATGGATTATTGTATAACAGCCATCTTATACACCTGGTATTTCAGCCGAGGGTTGAACGATCATCCTAGGGCTCAACCAGCCTGTTTAAAATGGATATCCTAAAAATGTTAATCCATAATTTTTTTTTTTTGAAACACTACAGAACTTTAATATTTTAACTGAAGGCTTTCATAGGCTTCATAGATTGTACAAGTACCGATTGTCACCACAATATGTAACATATAATTACATTTCAGTTAACAACATCATTCATAAATACTACTAATATATTAGTAACTCGAGATAACCCATAGAGGTTCTATTTTCCCTTTCACAGATTAATTTTTTTTTCAAATCCTTTAATCACTTCGTTCCGAAATTCTATACCTACCTCTATACGCAAAGCATAACTTTAACTTGATTTAAAAAAAAAAAAATAATACCTTCATCTCTTCAGATATCAATCTTCCAAATAAATGTAAAAAAGTTAGAAGAATGTCCCTGGTTACATTATATTCTAAAATCAGGACCACTACAAATAAGTAGATACAAAAAGAAATTCTATAATCTTATCATTTTGAGAGAAGTATAATAATAGTATTTCTATATATTTTTAATAATATGACCTATGTACTACATTTAGAACTAATGTAAGTCACATAAGCGTAACCTTTCATTATTATTTTTTTCCTCTGTTTTTGTTCATCGCTATTATACTTAAGGGACTGAAGGTCCCTGAATACTTTTTTTTAATATATTACAGGAGGTAAGTAGGCCGGGTGGCGGTCTGAACTTAAATATTTTTAAGTTTTTATTGTCTGCCAACGTTTCGACCCCTATTGTTGCGCATCCTCAAGGCCAAAACCACATAAAAGGAATGAAATGAGTTTATGATAACATATATATGTGAGAGAACTATTAATGAGAAACTATAAAAAAGGGGTATGTATGAATTACAAAAAATTTATAATAACATTAAAAACAATATTTTATATACTATTGAGTTAAAGGATATCAAAGAGTAAAATATTGCATTGACATCATGATATGTATATATATGATGACCCACAATGGGGTCGAAACGTTGACAGAGAATAAATAGTGAAAACTATTTAATTCTTTCTTTTATTTACCGCCATCCGGACTAATTCCTTCCTGTTATTCTCAACGGTCAACTAATCATGTCCATTACACTGAATTTCCAATTGAAAATTTTATTATTTATTTGGGTTAAATATTTTAATCCTTCTTCCTTTATACCTTCATTATCATAAATATACAAATTATCCTCTAAAGTTTTGTAGTCTTCTAGGTTCTATCGTAATATTTAACATAATTGTATCTTCTAGGTTCTAATATTTAAAATAATTGTATCTGTTACTTTTTTCATGAGATGTTCTTCCTGTTTATATTTGACATTACTTTTTACAAATTTTAATCGCAACATTTGATAATTTCGATGGGAACTCAAGAAACGTAGCAAATATATATATATATATATATATATATATATAGGAGCAAATTTAACTTATGTTCTCTATGAAAGAGAGAGAGTTATTTTTAAAATTTAGTTAAATATTCATTGAAAGGGAAATGAAAATAATTTGTTTTTAATTATTAAATGAGAAAAAATAAGTCATGATTCTCATAACAGTACATATAATTTTAAATTTAGATTGAAGAACAGTTGAAAGTTTCAGGTAATAGACCAAAGGAAACGGGTGGCAACTTCAACACTTAGGACATCAATCCTACTTCTTCTGAAACTTTAGAAGTAGAAGAAGTAGCAGCAAAAACTTTTGTTATATAGATCCATAGCAGTAATTTATAATTTACACAACACCTAGAACGAAATTCGTATTACTGAAATACTTCTTGTTCTTCCAGTGGCTCGACTGGCTGTGTAGACCCTGGGCCTCGCGGTGTAATCTCCTGGGAGACTTACTGAATAATACTGTAAAACTAACATTTTAAATTCTTCAATTACTGTAATAAGCTAACCGAGACATGAGGAAAGGTTTTCGGTTATTAGAAATATTTTGGTTTTCAACCACTTTAGACAACCAATCTCTTTCCTATTCTCTACTTCAATTACAGCCCACTTGACACAGGCAATACTTCTGCTTCTTCTTCAGAATTCAATTTTAAAGAGTCTATTAGATGAAGGTAGAGGTAGGAGAACTTTTTTTTTTTTTTTTTTTTTTAAATTGTTATTTGCCTTTTTGGTTACCCAAATAAGGTAAACAACACTGATCTAATTCTTATTAGAAATGAATTAATATACATGAACAATATGTAGATGTTGGTCTTATAATTATACAAAATGAAATAGCACTATATTAATAATAATACAATCAAAACATTTTGATCAAATACATATTAATAAAAATTACATTATTTTTAAATAAAGTTTCAAACTTTAAACAATTTTTACACAGAAAGGTTACATTATATCTCAATAAGAACAAATAGAAAAAAATAAATTATAATTGTGTCCGACGAACAGCTGATGCGCTCGATGATAACAGTCATACGTTACTTCGTCTCTCAGATTTTTGCTCTTTTCAGTAGGAATTCGCTTGAGTTCAGTCTGGAAAACATCACTAGACTTCAAGAAAACCACAGCAGTGAATATTGGAGAAATATCGGTAAGCAAAGTTATAATTTACTTTGTACAATCGCGAAAAGTGAAAGGAGGGTCACTGATCAGCTGATCGCCGCTAGCTCGGCAAGCTCGGGCTTGCTTTTCTTTAACTTATCTTTCTTTTATTATTCTTCCTTCTCATTCTCATTTCATTATTTATCCATTATTATTATTATTATTTTTTTTTTTATTTTTTTTTTTTATTTATTTTTTTTTTTTTTTATAAATGAGATATTTTCATCAAGTTATGTCCTCAAAAGCTACAAGTAAAAGATCTAGATCTGCAGGTTCAAACTCGTCCCTACGAAACAGAGACCTCGCCGTGAAAATAATAAAAAAATGATTCCACCAGCGGCCGCTTCAGCTACCTCTTTAGGATCTGAACCACAGCCCAGCACATCATCACAAGGAATGACTGATGAATCGCCGTTCTTTACACCGAACCCATTTCAGATCCTCCGAAATCAAAATGAAAAAGAATCCATGGAATCTTCTCCTATACCCAGGGAACCACAACCTCCACCAATTTTTGTTAAAAATATTAAAAATTTTCAACTACTTTGTGCGCATTTAAACAAATTAACCGATCCTAATAGTTATTCATGTATAAGTAGAACCAGTGATACTAAAATATCCCCGACTACCGCCGAAAGCTACAGAAAAATAGTAAAATATCTGAGTGAGACCAAAGCTGATTTTCATACCTATCAGTTGCGCCAGGAGAGAGCTTTAAGGTTGTAATTAGAAACCTACACCCTTCGACACCAGTGACAGCTATCAAAGAAGAACTGACGGAGATAGGCTATAAAGTGCGGCAAGTCACCAATGTCCTAAAAGATAAAATTCCAATGCCTCTATTCTTCGTGGACTTGGAACCATCAGCAGGAGTTGAAAAAGTTTACGACCTCAATAGATTGTACTATACTAGTGTACGAGTTGAGAAACCTTACACTAAGAAAGAAATAGTGCAGTGCCATAATTGTCAGGCATATGGTCATACGAGAACTTACTGCCACCACACACCACGCTGTGTGAAATGCGGTGAGCAACATAAATCAGAAGAATGCACAAGATCAAGATCAACACCCGCTGTATGTGCTTTGTGCCTCGAGGACCACCCGGCTAACTACAAGGGATGTCAAATTTACAAGAACCTCAAAATCAGATACCAAAAACCTCAGAATCAGGATGAAACAGCTGAGCCGATCAGAAGCAGAAGACAACCTTCAAAAACAATTGATTCCAATGTAACATTTGCCCATCTACTTGGAGGTGGGAACCAGAACAAAGAGACCCTGCCGGAACAACGCATACTTCAAAATCCTGAACCCATTCCACAACCACATATTCCTCAAAATTTAACCAACCATCAAAAACCTCATCCGAATCAAATTTCTCATATTCCTCCTCCATCAAATGTCACAGACCTTACAAGTTTGATGACATCCTTCATCACTGAAATCAAATCCCTTGTTATGCCGCTAATATCACTACTTACTAATCTCGTATCTAATTTAATCCCATCCTTAAAAAATCCTTAAATGACTTCACCTAACTCCTTATCCATTCTCCTTTGGAATGCGAATGGTGTTAGAAATCATACTGACGAACTTACAGCTTTATTGCAAGACAAAAACGTTGATGTAGCACTTATTACTGAAACTAGACTAACCACTAAACAGTTCTTTAAAATACCTCAATACGTAACATACCGTACGGACCACCCAGACGGAAAAGCCCATGCCGGTACTGCTGTCATTGTGCACCAGTCCCTCTCCCACCACATACTCCCACTCCCATCCTATGATTTCCTACAATGCACCGCCATAGTAATCAAGACTTTTTCTTTTCCGATCACCCTCGCATCAGCGTACTGCCCTCCTAAACATTCCATTTCCAACATTCTATTCGAATCCTTCCTCAATTCCTTAGGAAACCACTTCATTGTGGGTGCAGACATGAATGCTAAGAACCAACAATGGGGTTCCAGGTCCACGAATTGTCGTGGGCGGAATTTACAGTCTGCACTCAACTCTAGACGTTTCAACCTCCTGTCTCCTGATTCCCCTACCTACTGGCCAACTGATCCTAACCGTAATCCTGACATCCTTGACTTCTTCATCCACAGCGGATTAGGCTCCTTAAACATGTCGGTGACTCGCCTTGATGAACTGTCCTCTGACCATAGTCCATTGCTCCTTAAAGTATCCCTAATTCCTATTCCTAAACCCACCCCACCGTCATTTATCAGAGGACCAGTAAACTGGGACCTTTTTCGCCAAATCCTTACCAGTGACCTTGACGATGCCGTAAACTCCTTCACCATCGCTATTCAACAAGCTGTTTGGACTGCCTCCTCTCCCAAGCACCCCCAGATAAGTCATAACCAAAATCATTTACCACAACACCTCTTAGACCTCATCCGCACCAAACGACGATCCAGATTTTTATGGCAACGCACCCGTCACCCCACAGATCGCCGCTCCTATAACTTTTATTGTAGACAATTAAAGAGGGAGCTGGCGACCTTCCGTTCCCAATCCTTTAGTTCCTTCCTGTCTTCTCTTTCAGCTTGTGACAATTCCCTATGGAATGTCACTAAGAAAATTCTAAAATCCCACCATATTTCCCATCCCCTCCGTCGTAGTAATGGCTCCTGGGCTGCGTCTGATGAAGACAAAGCCGAGGAACTTGCTAAATACGTTTCCGAAGTCTTCACACCTCATCCAGAATCCCATCCAAACCACACTGCAGTGGTGGAAGAGTTTCTTCAGTCTCCAATCCCGCTTTCATTACCTCCTAAAGCAGTTAATCCCTCCGAGGTCAAATATCTTCTCCGAAAACTTGCACTCCGTAAATCTCCTGGATACGATCTCCTCACTCCTCAGATTCTCAGACAGCTTCCATCTAAAGCCGTTATATTTCTTACATATATTTACAACTCCATTCTACGCACTACTCATTTTCCTCTCTTATGGAAACATTCCACTATAATCCTCTTCCTAAAACCAGGTAAACCTCCTAACACAACGACATCATATAGACCTATTAGCCTACTCCCAATCCTTTCAAAAATATTTGAAAAAATCCTCCTCAAACGAATATTACCTTTATTAGAATCCCACACTATTCCTTCCCATCAGTTTGGATTCCGTTCCCAACATTCAACCGTTCAGCAAGGGCTCCGAGTCGTTGACCATATTTCCTCTGCCCTTGAGAACAAGGAGTACTGCTCGGGTGCATTTCTGGACATAACGCAAGCATTTGACCGGGTGTGGCACCCGGGATTACTCTTTAAGCTCAAAAACCATTTACCCCAATCCCTATACCTAGTCCTTCGATCCTATCTATCAAACCGCTCCTTCCGAGTTCGCTGTGGTGCAGAATATTCCAATTATTATCCAGTCGAATCCGGTGTTCCTCAGGGCAGTGTCCTTGGTCCTTTCCTTTACAATATATACACGGCTGATATTCCTGTTTGCCCTAATACCTTCCTAGCAACGTACGCTGATGACACAGCTATCCTATCCTCTCACTTAGATCCCGAAATTGCATCTATAGGCCTCCAAACGCACCTTTCTCAAATTGAAGACTGGTGTAACAACTGGAGAATCAAAGTTAATCAATCTAAATGCAAACATGTCACCTTTACCCTTCGAAGACAATCCTGCCCTCCAGTTCTCTTTAACTCCGTTCCGCTTCCTTTCTCCAACACAGTCCGGTATCTTGGCTTCCTTCTGGACAAAAGACTAACTTGGAACCCGCATACTAGACTTAAACGACAAGAACTTAATCGACGATTTGGACAATTATACAGACTACTGAACAGAAATTCTAAATTATCTATCGAGAACAAACTGCTAATATACAAGACAGTACTGAAACCTATCTGGACCTACGGACTTGAACTGTGGGGGACAGCCAAATTTTCTAACATCAAACGCATTCAATCCTTCCAATCAAAAGTCCTTCGAACAATAGTTAATGCTCCTTATTATGTATCCAACCATACCTTACACCACGATCTAAATATTCCATTTATTTTAGACCTTATACCATTAAAATTCTCTAAATTCCATCAGAACCTTATCCATCACCCTAATCCCCTAGCTCAATCCTTATCCAGCTCCACACATCCTTACCATCCTCCTAGAAGGTTGAAACGGCAGTGGCCTCAAGACCTCTTGTAAAATGTATATTGGAGTTCTAGCATTGGCTAGATTCTCCACTCACGTGCTGTATGCTTGTGAATTGTATATAGGTATGAGTGACTTTTGTATATATTTTATTGATTTTGTTTTGTATATATGTATATTGTATTATTATTATATAAATTTATTGTTTTGTATATATCGTGTGAATGTAGTATGAATGTTGTACTTCATCACTATTAAAAATGTCCTAAATTGGACAGATTGTAATATATCAATAAAGAATTGTTTCTAAAAAAAATAATTGTGTCCGAGAAAAAATGAACAGATAGAAACACACTAAAAAGATGTTTTAAAAAGAAATTTGTTCCACATTTAAACAATTAGTATAATCAGTAAACGAGGTTGAGTGGAAGGTGGTAATTAACAATACGAAAAATCAAGACGTGTTTAAGGTTACCTATAAATTTTCACTATTCATAGAAACTTTACAACTGTCAAAGCTATAGATTCGACTTTATAGACATCTATATGTTATAAAAGAAAATATAAGAAGCAGAAGAATATATGAAGAGCTAATTTAAAAAATATAGCAACAGCAGTATCTATAAAAATGTGTTTGCATCACACTTTTTCAATTGATTATTTGCCTGAAATAAATTTCATGTATTTAAAAAAAAAAAAGTAAAACTAAAGCAATTCGATCTGGTTCCAATCTAAAATCAATAATTATCAAATAAAACAATTCCTTAAATTTATGGTTCCTTAGTCACTTTCTAATAACTTAAATGATTTTAATTCTACATATTAACATTTATTTAATCTTGATGGTTCAAACGATTTATGATACTATATCATGTAAACGATATATTATACTATATTATGTAAACGATATATTATGTTATATTTCTATTAAAAATCTGGATATATGTTAACTCGTAAAATCAAAATTTATCAACAAAATAAAACTTACTTTAAAAAAAATACATGACATTTACCATTTAGAATATATCAATGAGGATTATATCTGCATTAAATATGTTTCCATTTAATTTTACATCATTATAGAGAGTTTTATTTAATAGGTGTTTATGTAGGTGCCGTATTTAAGAAAAATGTAAAAAGGTTCAAAATTCTTGATCTTAAGTGGTACATATGGTAAATTGATTTAGTAAAGTTTCTGTAAAATCCCAAGTATGTATTAGTCTTCGATATGGAATGCCTGTTTCGTATGACTTTTTTGTAGGGCTTGTAGTGATTTGATATATCTTCCAAGTACCCAATACCATTAATTTCAATGTAAATCTGAAAGAAATATAAAAAAGAACAACTTTGTTTTTCACTGATGTAATATTGAAATGCAATATTGGCTTTACCTAAACAAGGCAATATTATAAGATATTTCAATGCATTACATACTGAATTCATTATTGACAGTTAAAATAAATATGCCTTTGTTCAGTCTAATTATCCCATTTAGTATATTAGAGCGGAATGTTATTGATTACATGTTTTACAATAATTATAAAGTCCGTTCCTGTGCAATTAATTAGTTATTTTTTAAAATACATGGAAGGAGAGTTCATACATCAGCTTTAGAGTTTAATATTTAACACCCTACCTCACCCTTATTCAGCATATTCCTTAACCAGCAGATCCCGGATTCTGCTAAATAATGAATCCACTAAAACAAGGTGCGCCAGTTAGATTTCAGACGATTTGATTATGTTTGATTTGACAAACATTGACATAAATTTAGCCGTATTCCTATACTTAGAAATGTATCGTTTGTCATATAAAAATAAGTTTGCTTCTTACATAATTTTATATCATTTATAGTTGAAATTTCCTTATAGAAATCCAGGTTCAAACGCCTTAAATAATGTTATTTTATGTATAGTGGATTTAAACATGTATCCTGGAAAAGGATTAATTTATACACAATTCTCAAAACAGTAAAACAGCAGTTGGACTTTAATGGTTATTAGATGTATTTCATAATATAGACGTAGGTATTTTTAAATTTGAGTTTGCTTCTCATTTTTTTCCATAGTCTCTATTAAATTTTTCTCTCGCACGACAGGCTGTGTAGGCCCCTTCAGTTAATAGTTAATCATATATAAAATATTTTAATAGAAAAGAGAAGTTCTATTTTAAAGTGCTACCTTAAATATATATCTCTATTCTGATCCCACTATTGCAGAAAACATCATTCGACTATACAACAATGTTGCGAATTTTGAAATTACATTTATAGACCTTCAGAATCTTAGGTTGGTGTCTTCCTTGACGGTTGTTAAGATTTTGATAAGGCAAGACAGAAAAACTGATTTCTAAGAAAAACAATAAAATGTTCCATAGTTGAAATCATCTATAGCCATAAACTTATATACTTAATGTATTTATATAGTTAAACGTTTCAATAAATATATATTTTTTATCAAAAAACATATTTATACTTCTAGTTTAACAAATTACAATTATTTTCAAATCTCAACCTGATACATTCTAATTACATTTTTTTTACCGTTTTATTGAATTTACTCTGCATAAAAATATTTTACAGTAATTTACAATAGTGTATTTAAACTGTTGTAGTATTGCATCTTACATATTTGCCTCTCAGGAAAAAATGCCCACTTAAATATGATAAATAAATTAAAATTCTTATAATAACACCATCTCTATTTGTACGTAAAAGTACTCATTTTCTTTTTCATAATAAACTTAACAGCCATAATAACATACAAATAAATAAGCATCATGGTATAGAGCTGCGATGTTCATTTAAAGGCGGCTAAACAAGAGGTGGATGAGAGATCTTTCTGGAATTAAAAGAATAAATCAAGGCCAGGAAAGGTTCCTAATGGGTACATCCTTCCCCATTGTTGTCTTATTCCACCAGCACATTTCGTAACAGTAACTCACAGAACTAACCTGTGAGAATACAGTTAGCAATATATGACGAAGAAGTTGGTCGAGAGTCATAAAGAAAATTACACTAAAATGATAAATTTATTTTATTGTATTCCGACTTTTCGGCCTTTTGGATGTTTTTTTTTTTTTTTTTTTTTTTTTTTTTTTTTTTTTTTTTTTTTTTTTTTTTTTTTTTTTTTTTTTTTTTATTCATTGAGCAATATTACAATCTGTCCAATTCAGGACATTTTTAATAGTGATAACGTACAACATTCATACTACATTGACACGATATATACAAAACTATAAATTTATATAATAATAATAATAAAATATACATATATACAAAATAAAATCAATAAAAATATATACAATAGTCACTCATACCTATATACAATTCACAAGCATACAGCACGTGAGTGGAGAATCTAGCCAATGCTAGAACTCCAATATACATGTTATAAGAGGTCACGAGGCCACTGCCGTTTCAACCTTCTAGGTGGGTTGTATGGATGGGTGGGGCTGGATAGGGATTGAGCTAGAGGATTAGGATGATGAATGAGATTCTGGTGGAATTTGGAAAATTTGGATGGAAACAGGTCTGAAATAAAAGGAACATTAAGGTCGTGGTGCAAGGTATAGTTGGAAACATAATAAGGAGCATTTACTATTGTACGGAGGACTTTGGATTGAAAGGATTGAATGCGTTTGATGTTAGTACGTTTAGCTGTCCCCCACAGTTCAAGTCCGTAGGTCCAGATGGGCTTCAGTATTGTCCTGTAGATTAATAATTTTTTGTCAACTGTAAGTTCAGATTTTCTGTTGAGTAGTCGGTATAACTGTCCGAATCGTCGGTTGAGTTCTTGTCTTTTAAGTCTTGTATGTGGGTTCCAAGTCAATCTTTTGTCTAATAGTAAGCCAAGATACCGGACTGTATCTGAAGGAGGAATTGGAATGGAATTGAAGTAAACTGGCGGACAGGAGTTTCGTCGAAGAGTGAAGGTTACGTGTTTGCATTTGGCTTCGTTCACCTTAATGCGCCAAGCATTACACCAGTCTTCGATAAGAGAAAGGTGTCTTTGCAGGTTTAAGGATGCTGTTTCAGGATTGGAACTGGATGATAGGATGGCGGTGTCGTCTGCAAAAGTTGCCAGAAAGGTATGACGATGTGTAGGAATATCAGCAGTGTAAAGGATGTAGAGGACGGGTCCCAAGACGCTGCCTTGAGGAACACCGGCCTCAACGGGATAAAGGTTAGAAAATTCTACACCACAGCGAACGCGCAAGGAACGGTTTGAGAGATAGGATCGGAGAATGAGGTATAGAGACTGGGGTAAATGGGTTTTCAGCTTGAAGAGTAATCCAGTGTGCCATACCCGGTCAAAAGCTTGCGCAATGTCCAGAAACGCACCAGAACAATACTCTTTGCATTCAAGAGCTGAGGAAATATGGTCTACAACTCGGAGCCCCTGTTGAACTGTGGAATGCTGAGGACGGAATCCAAACTGATGGGAAGGAAGATTTTGAGATTCTAATATGGGTAGGATACGTTTAAGAAGAAGCCTTTCGAAGATTTTTGAGAGGATGGGGAGTAAACTAATAGGCCTGTAGGATGAAGTGTTGTTGGAAGGTTTGCCTGGTTTTAGAAAAAGAATGATAGTGGAATGTTTCCATAACAGAGGAAAATAGGTGGTGCGTAGGATGCAGTTGTAAATATAAGTAAGGAATATAATAGCTTTCTGCGGAAGTTGTCGGAGGATCTGGGGAGTAAGGAGATCGTGTCCAGGAGATTTACGGAGGGTAAGTTTTTGGAGAAGATATTTGACCTCAGAGGGATTAATAGCTTTAAGAGGTAGGGAAAGTGGAATTGGTGACATAAGAAAGTCTTGCACTGTTGCGGTGTGATTGGCGTGGGATTCCGGGTGAGGAGTGAAAACTTTGGAGAGGTGTGTGGCGAATTCCTCGGCTTTATCTTCATCAGACGCAGCCCAGGAGTCATCACCACGTCGGAGAGGATGGGAAACTTGATGGTATTTTAGGATCTTTTTCGTGACATTCCACAGGGAATTATCACGAGCTGATAGAGAGGAGAGATAGGAATTAAAGGACTGGGAACGGAAGGTCGCCAACTCCCTCTTCAATTGTCTACAATAGAAGTTATAGGAGCGGCGATCTGTTGGGTGTCGGGTGCGCTGCCATAATGATCTTGCTCGGCGTTTGGTATGGATGAGGTCTATAATATGTCGTGGAAAATGATTTTGGTGAGGATTTATATTGGGGTGTTTAGGAGAGGAGGCAGTCCAGACAGCTTGTTGGATGGCGGTGGTAAAGGAATAGACGGAATTATCTAGGTCATCTGGGGTTTTGTGGGTTACTCTGAGGTCAATATTATCGGTCAGGATTTGGCGGAAAAGGTTCCAGTTGACAGGGCCTCGGATGAATGATGGTGGAATGGGTTTTGGAATTGGAGTGAGAGATACTTTTAGGATCAGTGGACTATGGTCTGAGGATAGTTCATCAAGGCGAGTTACAGAAAAGTTGAGGGAGCCTAATCCGATGTGGATAAAGAAGTCGAGGATGTCAGGATTGCGGTTAGGATCGGTTGGCCAGTAGGTAGGGGAGTCAGGAGGCAGGATATTAAAATTTCGGGAGTTGAGTGCAGACAGCAAATTTCGTCCCCGAGAATTCGTGGTTCTGGAACCCCACTGCTGATGCTTGGGGTTTAAGTCTGCACCCAGAATGAAACGATTTCCTAAGGAATCCAGGAAGGATACAAATTCGGAATTGGAAATGGAATGTTTAGGAGGGCAGTATGCAGATGTGAGGGTTACCGGAAAGGAAAAAGTCTTGATTACTATGGCTGTGGCTTGTAGGAAATCATAGGTGGGAAGTGGGAGTAAATGATAAGAGAGGGATTGGTGGACAATGATAGGAGAACCGGCATGGGCTTTGCCGTCTGGGTGGTCAGCACGGTATGTGATGTATTGCGGTATTTTGAAGTGCTGTTTAGTCGTTAGTCTTGTTTCAGTTATAAGTGCAACATCGATTGTTTTGTCTTGCAACAACGCTGTCATTTCGTCAGTATGATTTCTAACACCATTCGCATTCCAAGGAGAATGGATAAGGAGTAAGGTGAATTCATTTAAGGATTTTTCAAGGCAGGGATTAGATTTGATACTAGATTTGTAAGGAATGATATAAGCGGCATAACAAGAGATATGATTTCGGAGATGAACGATGTCATTAGACTGGTAAGATCTGTGACGTTTGATGGTGGAGGGATATGAGAAATTTGATGTTGAGGAGTTTTTTGAAGATTAGGTAAACTTTGAGGGATAGATTGTTGTACAATAGATTGAGAAAGTTGAGAAAAAAGTTGTTCCGGCAGTGCCTCGTTTTCATGATTCTGGTTTCCACCTCCAAGCAAGTGGGCAAATGATACGTTAGAATTTACAAGTTTAGATGGTTCTCTTCTGCTTCTGGTTGGTACAGCTGTTTCATTCGGATCCTGAGGTTTTTGGTATCTGGTTCTGAGTTTCTTGTAGATTTCACATCCCTTGTAGTTAGCCGGGTGGTCCTTGAGGCACAGAGCACATACAGCGGGTGTAGATCTTGATCTTGTACATTCTTCTGTTTTATGCTGTTCAGCGCATTTCACACAGCGTGGTATGTGATGGCAATAACTTTTGGTATGACCATATGCCTGACAGTTATGACACTGAACTATTTCCCTCTTTGTGTAAGGTTTTTCAACTTTTACACGGGTATAGTACAGTCTACTGAGGTCATAGATTTTTTCGACTCCTGCTGATGGTTCCAAGTCCACGAAGAATAGAGGCAGTGGACTTTTATCTTTTAGAACGTTGGTGACTTGCCTCACTTGGAATCCTAATTCTGTCAGTTCTTCTTTGATAGCTTCAACGGGTGTTGAGGAATGTAGGTTTCTGATTACGACCCTTAATGCTCTCTCCTGGCGCAGCTGATAAGTATGAAAGTCAGCTTTGGTCTCAGTCAGATATTTTACAATCTTTCTGTAGGTTTCAGCAGTAGTCGGAGATATTTTAGTATCATTGGTTCTACTTATACAATAATAACTATTAGGATCAGTTACTTTGTTTAAATGCGCACACATCAGTTTAAAATTTTTAATATTTTTAACAAATATTGGTGGAGGTAGTGGTTCCCTGGGTATAGGAGAAGATCCCATGGTTTCTTTTTCATTTTGGAGGATCTCAAATGGATTCGGTGTAAAAAACGGGGATTCATCAGTTATTCCTTGTGATGATGTGCTGGGCTGTGGTTCAGATCCTAATGAGGTAGCTGACGCGGTCGCTGGTGGAATTATTTTTTTATTTTGTTCACGGCGGGGTCTCTGTTTTGTAGGTGACGAGTTAGAACCTGCAGATCTAGATCTTTTACTTGCAGACTTTGAGGACATGACTTGATGAAAATCTCATTGATTAAGAAAATAATAATAATAAATAAATAATGAGATAAGAATTAAAGATAAAAGAAAGATAAGTTAACGAAATGCAAGCCCGAGCTTGCCGAGCTAGCGGCAATCAGCTGATCAGTGACCCTCCTTTCACTTTTTCGTGATTGTACAAAGTAAATTATAACTTTGCTTACCGAAATTTCTCCAATATTCACTGCCGTAGTATTCCTGAGGTCTAGTGATGTTCTCCAGACTGAATTCAAGCGAATTCCTACTGAAAAAAGCAAAAATCTGAGAGACGATGTAACGTATGACTGTTATCATCGAGCGCATCAGCTGATATCCTGGTTGGAAGTGTCAGGTGATGGCACAACTGAACATTGATCGTACATTGGATGTTTAAAAACGGAAAATGTTTAAAAAAAAAAAAAAACTAGATAACAATCAATACAGTTAAAATTAAAAAAATGAAGCACAATAAGATAACAGTAATAAAATATGGAAACGAACATTAATGTAAAATGATAATGTTTTTAGTAAATTTAGTGTTAAAATTTAAATTAATTGTGAAATTAATGTTTCATTTCATATTTCAATTTTATATTAGTATTGTATTTAAATTATTATTATATTTGCTTTTAATTTTTTGTGTTTATCTTTTTTTTCTTTGCCCGGACGAAGGCTCACAATGTCGGTTGAAACATCGGCAAACAATAAAACAGGTTTATCTAATTAGTTTTTTTTTTATTGATGATCCATTAATTAATACACTCTCAAACAACTTCTCCATCATATATTCTCAATGGTCAACAGTTATTCCATCATTAGTTAGTATTATAGTTACATTTTCTTTACGTATCACTTTACGTGTTACACTGTAGTGACATTTTCTATTGAGATGATATGTAAGCATTAATTTCATGAAACTTAATGAATTGCAAGACACAAGTAACTTTGACAAAGTAGCACAATTCCCAGTGATAGAGACAACATTGTAGAACGATGACATGGTAAGGCAGGGACGCAGAGAAGACAGACTGCAGATGAAGTGCTCCTCGAGGAAGCAAATATCATAAATAGACAGCCCTAACTGCTGGCCCTGCCAAGGCTAGTAAATCAAGGACCTTGCTCTGGCCCTAGCAGAGGCTCAAGTAGCCCCTTTATCGCCCGTCATCTAGCAGTCCTACTACGAGTAGTATTTAGTATATTTAGTACTCCTATTTCCTAACCTATCATACTCCACCTAAGGGTCGTCATACAACCCCTAAGGGCCCTAACTTCCTGCAATAACTGCTGTTATCTTCTTAGATAGTGTCGCGACTTAAATTTTGATTTATTTCCATATAATCTTGTAACATACTTCAAAAATACTAATATTATAAAAAATATGAATTTATCTTTAATTAGTTTTAGTGACGTTAATTTATCTATATTACTTCATAAATATTTTTTATTGAGATAAGACATTCTTTAAAGTAGTTGCCATTAAATATTAATTGGAAACCGACTTTTATATGGAAAGTTCGATGGAGCTGCGGACACCAATAAAACAATGATAAGAAAACCATATTTTCTTGGTGTGCCAACGTTTCAGCATTCTTCTTTTCACACTCCGAATTCCTTTCTTATTTAATTTAACTATTTTACAACCTGTCAATCAGGACATTTATAATAGTTCTCAAGTACGACAATCATACAATATTTACAAAACTATAAAATAATATACAATTAAGAAATAATAAAATATTAACAAAGTCTAGAAGTCATACAACCCTCAAACATATAGCACATGAATTGGACAATCTATCCAGTGCTTGAACTCCAATATACATGTTACAAGAGGTCCCGCGGTCCTGTCGTTTCAACCTTCTAGGGGGATAGTAAGGGTGTATGGAACTGGATATGGATTGAGCTAAAGGATTAGGATGATAGATAAGGTTCTGATGGAATTTGGAGAATTTTGATGGAATATTGTCAGAAATAAATTCGGAGGACTTGGGATTCGAAGGACTGAACGCAATCGATGTTAGAAAATGTTGGCTGTCCCCCACAGTTCAAGTACGTAGTTCCATATAGATTTCAGTACTGTCTTATATATTAGCATTTTGTTTTCGATAGATAGTTCAAAATTTCTGTTCAGTAGTTCGAATTATAAGAATGATCACATTTTATCTGTAGCTATTGTAAATCCCACCTCTCATACTATTTCTACTTCTGTCATGTTAAATTTTTCTTAGGCTTCTGCAACATCCTTCTTTCCAATCTCATTTCAACTAACTTTATAAGCAAACAACCTTCCTCCTGAAATGCCTACCCAATGCCATATTTCCAAAATTCATCCATAATTCACTCAATCATATTTCCAATTCCAAACCACTCAATTCAAAATTAACATATCTGTCTCTCAAAATAAAAAAAAATCTGTTAAATATCAAAAATAGAGAAGGAAGATAACAAATAAATTTCCTCGACAGTAAAATATCCGCATTTAAAAATGTATTTTATGTATTCTCGGACAATAGTAATTTGAAAAATGTCTTCCTTTCTCTGAACCATTCCGGGCATCTTCGTTTCAGTGTTATTTCAAAGTTTAAAGTATGCACAAAGGTGCACATAAGACACTATTTTGTCTCATATTGTAAGTATTTATTTAATAATTTCTTTTATATATATTTAGGGGTTACGTGTAGCATGGCGGTTAGCATAACAGCCTCTTATGCCCAAGATCCCGGGTTTAAACCCGTACAAAACTATCCACATTCTTGCTCACATTAAAAAATCCTTAGTTATGCCGCCCTTCGTAGGGCATTCTAAAAGGTGGTCCTGACCCTGTGCGATGTCAGGTACTCGTTAAAGATCCATATAATAATTAAACCTGAATAGGCGAAATTTAGGACACCCCTTATAGCCTCGTCCGATCAGCAGCAGCAGCATAAAGGGACGTTAAATAAATAAACAATATATGTATTTATAACGATCTAAAAAAAAAAAAATCTAATTGAGTCATCTATTTAACTTTTGTTTATCTATACATTGTGAATTCAATGCATTCTTTAATGTATCCAAAAAAGTCTTATGTCTCTGTAACTATTATTTATTTTATACAAATTTTAATATTCTGTTGTAATTTTTTTATACTGTTAGGAGATGATTATAAGAAAAATAAATTCTAGAAACAGCTTAAAAAAAAAAAAAAAACTTAATTACTGACTTACCATCAGGCAAAAGTCGAGAACTAACATTATACACATATATATATATATATATATATATATATATATATATATATATATATATATATATATATATATATATATATAAAACATACACACACAATATAAATTAGATTATTCTAACATGCTATATTAAAATTGTAAATAATCGTTTCCATTATTCAATCAAAATATTGTTTCTTGCTTTAAAAGATGGCGATTCTTAATAATGAAACATCAATATGTCATACTTTGAAGTCATATTTCTTCAGTTCTTCAAAAGTTGTACTGGATGTCAAATAATATTACCCATTATAAATTATAATAAATTTTCACCTCATTATGAGCATCGCACGTTGATGGTACAAGAGACAGTCTTTGACTGAGAGAGCGATGAGGGAACTTCAAGCAGCCTACTATGTTCCTAAATCATCCCTTGCAAAGTGCTACGTATATTACATGAGTGCCTAGATAGTTCAACATAGTCTCTAACATAACTAACTACATTCTTACTAAAATGAGAGAATCCCAAATGTGCCTCACCGACTTTAATGATTTTTTTTTTTTTAAAGTAAAATTTAACATTAAACCACTAGACACTGCAAACTAGTCGGGCCAACGCTCCCCAGAAATCGCGTTATCGCCAAATAAAGGTCGATTTTCTAGTAAAGGTCGAAAAAGAATTATGGTATCAAAATTACACTATTTCAAAGTTAACAAAAAAAAAAAGGGCATTAAACTATTTAAGATGTATGCTCGACAAACGTCTAACTTGGAATTCTCACACCAGGCTGAAAAGACAAGAAACTGCTCGCAGATACCGATTGCTACAACCCTTACTAGACAAACGTTCAAAGCTTTCAATCTACTACAAAAAACTAATTTATATAGCCATTATTAGACCTATTTGGACATATGGTATTGACCTATGGGGATACACCAAGCCACCAAATTCCTTCCGCATCCAATCCTTGCAATCCGAAATCCTCCGCAAGATCCTAAATGCTCCGTATTTTGTCGCTAATAAAACTAAAGACCTGAATATCCCGTTAGTTGCATACTTAGCTAGAACTAGATATACCTCCTTTAATTCCAAACTACAAGCCCACTCAAACCCGCTTGTCCGTATTCTCTCATCTCCATCTATTCCTGATAATCCTCGGAGGCGCCTGAAAAGCCGGTGGCCTCGAGACCTGCTAATGACATAAACATTGAACACCGCTGGGTAGCTTCTTCACAAGCCTTTATCAAGCCAATTGTTACTATTTTTTCACATTTACTTGTTGTTTTTTTTGCTATACAGTTGTAAATATCAATTAATAAATAAATAAATAATAAAAAAGTTGTATGCACAGTAATAACCCAAACATATAAAAAATATCATTAAAAAAGTATTATAATTAGGTTTCTTAAAAACTGTGATCACCCCTAAAAAAGAATCTTAATCTGAGAAAACAATTCAGATGAAATGTGAATGTGCTGACATGTATGTTTAAAAAAGGATTGTTTGGCCAATTTGGCGATGAATCGGGTAAGAAGTTCATATTAAGGGAAAATGCTTTTAGAAAGTATTATGTTGGCTTTATAGGTGGTATATTCATTATTTAATCATCAGCAGAAATCTAAAACATTAATGGGTAAGCAAATGAAAATTCTTTCTTATCTTCAATATATAGCAGTAATCTTCTAATCGGCTCTCGGATTTCTTGTTTTTTTTTCGGTTGGATTTCATTTCCGCACAGTCTTGAAAACATCGCTACACTTCAGGATAACAATATCAGTAAATATTTGAGCAAATAGCGGAATGCGGTGCTATAATTTACCATGTAAAGTGAATGCTGGGTAACCTCTTCATATCAGCTGATCGAATAGCTCGGCAAGGCTGGTCGTGCTGATATTTTTTTTAGTTATTGTTTTTTTCGTCCTCATCTGGTTATTATTTAATTATTTTCTACACATTAAATGCGATATTTTCGTTAAGTAATGTCCTCCAAAGCTTTAACTAAATGATCTAGATCTAGTGGTTTAATCCCGTCCCCTAATAAACAAAGACCCCATAATATTAATAAAATAATCATTCTACAAGCAACCACTTCGGTTACTAATGCAGAATCTGAACAGCACAACCTGGCACATCGTCACAGGAGATGGCTGACGAATCTCCGTTTTTCAATCCAAATCCTTTTCACATCCTCCATATTGAAAAAGAAACCTGGAATCAGCTCCTGCGCCCTGTGAACAACGGCCCCCACCGATATTTATCAAAAATATTAAAAATTTCCAATTGTTATGTCCTTAATTGCACAAAATTAAAGACTCTACCAGCTGCTACTGTATGAGTAGAATTAAGGACACCAAAATATCCCTTCCATCGCCGAAACATATAGAAAAATAGTGAAATATCTGACTGATGCTAAAGCGGATTTCCATACTTATTAGCTCCGCCAAAAGAGAGCTCTGAGACTTTTGATCAGAAATCTACACCCTTCGACACCGGTAGACGCTATCACAGGAGAACTGATGCAGATGGCTTAAAAGGTACGCCAAGTCACTAATGCCATAAAAGATATAGTTTAACTTCCTCTATTTTCCGTGGACTTGAAACCATTGACAGGGGTAGAAAAATGTATGATCTAAAAAGACTGTACTATACATGTATACTATACCAAACAATCAAATTCCTCTCGTATCCAATCCTTACAATCCAAAATCCTTCCTAAAGTCCTCAACGCTCCTTACTTTGTTATAAATAAACTTATCCACAAAGACCTTAATGTTCTCTATGTTACTCGTATCCCAATCCTTACAGTCCAAAATCCTTCATAACGACCTCAACGCTCCATACTTTGCTATAAATAAACTCATCCACAAAGACCTTAATGTTCTATATGTTACTGTTTTGGCCCGAAACAGCTATAAATCCTTCCATTAAAAACTCCATTCCCACTATAATTTACTAGTTTCTCTCCTAGCTTCCTCTTCGATCCCTGATAATCCTCTGAGGCTTCTGAAAAGAAGTTGGCCTCGAGACCTTCATGATTAGATTGACTACTAGAGTGCTGCCAATGGGCAGTTTCTCTTCATTTTTTCATGTATTTTATCATTAACCAGTATATTTACTTGTATTATAATATACAGTTGTAAATTTCAAAAAAAAATATTTAAAAAATATATATAATTTTTTTTTTACTTTTCTTTTAGAAATTCTTTACCCTAAATGTGATGGTTGGTTCTTTTCACTGGCATGAGGCGGTTTTATACGTAATGAACAATCTATAGCCTGAATATATTCTTTTAAATTTTAGCCAGTAGCCGAACGAAAATGCCCCACTCACCGGGACTGGACTATTACACTTGTGTTTTTACGACCCAGCCAGGTAATGACAATCTGTTCCAGCCATAAAACTCCCCTTTCGAGATTGCCACGAATGCTTACCTGATTGTTATAACACGTTTTAAGTATCAGCCGTAAACTGATATCGACGTTATAAACGATATTTGCCTCTGTTAGACCAAAATTTGAATAAAAACAATCACCATGCGTTAGAAAAATAATGTTTATTATAGAGTTTTACTATTCACCTTGTGTTAACATAAAAAGAAAAGAAAAAAATAAAAGTGCGTCCGATACACCATTTTGTTAGGCCAAAGTTAATAAACTATGCACATTTATTAAAACACGTTGTTCACATAAATAACTTGACATATAAAAAATAATGATCATTATATCACAATATCCCTTTTCAGATACTGTCTATCTAAGAGTTACTCAGGTGTGGGAGCATCGGCAGTGTGGGATGGCAGGCAGAATCTGTTTTCTCTTTCACCACTATGTAGGAACTATACCGCAGAACTTGTCGCAATTTATAAACTTTCATATGTTATCCACTTCACTAAAACAACCTAGGTTATTTGCACCGACTCCTTATCACCCCTACTCAGCTGGAGACACCATTTTTCCAACGACTAAATTATTCAAAATATTCTTTTTTTCATTACAGTCCGCAATAGCTTCTACAACTTCAGTTTATTTCGTCTGGGTACCGAGCCACTGTGGTATAGTTGGCAATGAACATGCAGACCGTGCACCCAAACAAGCGATAGCAGATGGTTTTATCAGATCAGATTATTTAAAGATTATGATGAAATAGGGACAGATTCGGCACAACACGACTGAAAAAAAAAATAAAGGGAAATAAGGAGTGACATCTCCCATTGGCATTCGTCCCTACGACAAAAGCAAAGTGAAGAGGTTGTCCTAACGCGCCTGAGCATTGGACACACTGGACCAACGTACGACATTCTCATAGCACATGCCATGAGAATGCCAAACATACGGTCGTCGGATTACTGTGAAGCACATTTTGACAGAGTGTAGGGCTTACGATACTCATAGAGTACACTGAATTACGCACAGTTCTACAAAGTAACATACAGACAACTTCAAAACTTTTAGAATTCTTACGACAGACAGACTTGTACAATAGACTATAGTAACAATTTTGATAGAAATATTTATACTAAATTAAAAAAAAAGACATGGAGTGCAAAGGTTTTTATTTGAATTTAAACAGCACAATGAGATTAAAATATGACGGTTAATCTTTTTTAAGAGCTGTTTAAAAAACTAGTAAAGATATCGTATCTATTATTTAAATCAAACGCCTTCATGTGGGTCATATGAACATTTGGATCCAAAATTTTAATAGTATAAAATACTTTGTGGAAAACATTCAAGTCAACCGTTACCGTTCGCTTTTAATTTTTAGCTTATTTTGTGGATAATCGAAAAATTAAAAGTTGTGACGGAAGTCCTAGAATCCTTTCACAATCCAAAAATATGTTGTTATGAAATATCAAGGAAACCTGTATATTCTGTTTTAAATAAATTTTTAATATTTTGAATTAATTGTTTCTGTTTTATTTAATAATTTATTATCTTTGGAAAAAGCAGCTGTTGAGAATGGTTTTGTTTCATTATCAGTATTTCGTAATATTGCTTAAGTATATACATTACGTAGGTTTTCAAAACTGAAGAATGACTTATTAGAAATTTGATACTATGCAACGTTATGTCAGCTTTGCCTCGAGTTAATTAATTCAATGAGTGGGTATCCGAGATGGCTTTAGTGTTCGAAATTACAGCATTTCCATTATCATGAAGTGAAGATAAACTTTGTCTAATCTGTTTTGCAGTTGTACCGCGATTGTTTGTTTTACCAAATTTGAACAGAGCTGTTTGACTGTGGTAGATATACACTGTGTCACGTTTCATAGTATTGGTTAGGATGTTGAGTTTGATAGAAATTTAGGATTTTACCTAATGACTGTTGAGTTTTGTGAATTGCGTTGTGTAACCGAGTAACATTTGAGAGAGAGCAAACCATAAAATGACTAATTATCAGAAATCGGGCCTTGAAATAAATTTGAATCTAAAACTAAGATATTTGATGTGTATTATAAAGATTCGTTTAATTTAAAACGCATCAGATTATTTTTTTCATCTTACTACCTAAAGGGAGGGAGCGGCGTGGTCTAGTGGATAGAGCACTAGTCTGCTGTGCTCCGGGTCCTGGGTTCGAATCCCGCCTGTGGCAGAATATTATTTATTCTGTTAATTCAGTCGGGGGGCGACTCTAGGGTATGGAGACCCTCCTGGGGCAGACCCAGCCTCTATAAAGTGGGTACCCAAATTAATTGGGGAAAAACCTGGCGGCTATTAAGGCCTAATCACCTCATTGCACTGCTGTTGGCCTAGAAACAGTACGAATCTCTATATGTACTGAGCCCAAGACCCTTTATGGGTTGTAGTGGTACAGGTTTTTTTTTTTTTTTTTTTTTTTTTTTTACTACCTAAAGGGAGCGGCGTGGTCTAGTGGATAGAGCTATACTGTAGACTAGTACTGTTCCCCGGGTCGTGGGTTCGAATCTCGGCTGTGGCAGAATATTATTTAAATTTTTCACTCAGTCGAGGGGAACCTAGAGAACAGATACTCTCCTGAGGCAGACCTACCCTGTATAAAGAGCGTGGTCAAGGATTAATGACCTCATTGCTCTGCCGTTGACCTATGAAGAGTACTAATCTCACTATGTACTGGGCCCAAGACCCCTCATGGGTTGTAGTTGTACATGTTTTAGATTATATAGCAATAAATAGGGCAGGAAAGTATTGCGAACATGAAAATTTTTGAATTCGAGTATTCACCGGAAATACACATTTTAGGGTCTCCACAGGAGATGAGCATTCTTTAGTCCTGCAAAAAGTCTGTGGTGTGTGTGTTTAGTCTAGCTCGAAAAGAATAAGTTGTATATAACAGAAATTTCATAGATATTACAGCAACTTTTTCCAAAAAATCGGCAAACCTTTAGGAGCCATTTTATACAATGCATTTTTCACTTTACAATTTTCTTAAAAACGGCTCAAACCATATTGATTAAACTGATTATCATTGATATAAAAGCAATTGGAATATCAGGTAGGAATATTATATCTTTAACATCATGTAGGTTTTCTTCTGACTGAAATAGTCTGACAATGCTGAAATGCCGATATTTTAAATTTTCTTACTCTACCTTTCACAAGGTTACATACAAAATAAAAAAATAATAAATAAAAATAGTTGCGTATGCGATAGTGTATTTTAGATAGTCATTGTGTGAAATCTCGAGCAATGATAAATTAAATCTTTGACCACTGTGTGATTTGAGGAATAATAAGTTATATACTTCTTGAAGTAAAGGCTTACGGAAATATTTCCCTTTTTTTTTTTTTTTTTTTTTTTTTTTTTTTTTTTTTTTTTTTTTTTTTGTGCCTTGGGCCAGGATGAAGTTTCTGAGAATTTTATCTCTAAGGCGGAAAAGCTTAGTTGTTGACATTTGCTTAAGTTTATTACTTGAAGAGGGCGCAACTAGTAATATTAAGTGGAATAAGAAGGAGGCGAATCGTGATTCCTTTTTTAAATACCAGAGCCAGTCTATCCAACCAAATAAATTTTAGTTTCTAAATCGTTTCCCTCTCAGTGCAACCTCTGGAAAGAGCATCCAATAAAAGTAAAATAGATAAATAAATAAATTCTATAAAGTATTATAAAATGCCACTTATATGGTTGTGCATAAATAACACATAAGGTGTGTTTGTTGTCTCCATCTTTCTTTTTATCTATGTAATTATCTAATCAATAAAATTATTATGTTTAGTCACTTTTCTTAATTCTCTACTACTTCTAATGCTTTCTAGGTTGGGGAAGATTTTTTTTAAACGTTAGCTTTCCAAAGGTGTATATACATCGATATTACTCTTCTTATTAACAGGAACGAAAATAAACTGAAAAATATTTTTTATGTTTTCTCCTTCACTTTCTAATGAAATTCATTCAAATTGTCATCAACTCTCTTTCTATCAACAAAATTGAAGGTACTTTAGAGGAAGAACTTTTTTTTTAAATTGTCATTTGAGACCACTATATTACCATGCGAATCAAACTTATTATCAAGGCCCATTTAATTTTAATCAAATGTTTGTATGGAAATTGAAACAGGTGCATAATGCACGGTATACGTGAATCTTCTGGTTTGCTGATTTTTGTGAAAAAAAAGGTTTTTATAACATCCTAGGTATAAATTTTGTTTAAATATGAAGATTTAATCCTATATAACTTTTTCTTTTTGCGTTATTCTATTGCGACCTATCATATAATCCATAAATACACAAAATATAGGGACAATTTTACAGGACTTGATCATTTGGACTCAGAGGTTCCTAAAACGTGTATTTTCGTACAAAAATGTAGTTCAGTAATCTTCAAGATCGAAATACTCTTTATGTTTCATATTCAAAGAGAATGTAAAATCATAGTGGTATATTTAGTATGAATGTTCCAACTTTAGACAATTTTAATAAAAAAATAATAATAAATGATTACCCATTTATTCGATACTGACTACAGAAGTCTTGTAGGTTGTCCAGAATATATTGTCATATGGTTTTATAATAATGCTCAATGCTTTTTTTTCTTTTCCGCCTACGACATTAAATCTGAGATCATGTAAGTGAAATGAAAAAACAGATGCTTTATACGCTTTTGTTGGGATTCAAGGATAATCCGCTGATAGCAGACGAAGTGCTTCCTTCCCCTCTCAATTTTCGAACTGGAATTAGTGGAATGTAATATCTCTAATCTTGAATGGCAGGGATTTTTTTTCTGGAGTAGTTAAAAAAAGTTGGAGCAGCGTGGTCTAGTGGATAGAGCGCTAGTCTACTGTGATCCGGGTCTTGGATGTGTCCGAATCCCGGTTGTGACAGAATTTTATTTATTCTGTTATTTCAGTCTTTGGGCGATTTTGGGGTATATAGGCCCTCCTGAGGCACACCCAGTCTGTGTGTACCTAAAAATGGGGTTAAAACCTGGCGGCTGAGTGTGATCTCGGTCGAATCATCTCATTGCACGGTCTTTGGCCTAGAAACAGTACCAATACCTATATGTACTGAGCCCAAGACTCGTCATGGGTTGTGGAGGAACAGTTCATTTTTAGTTAAAAAGGTACATAGTTAAAAGTAATAAAACAAAATGAATATGTATAAGTGACAAAGTGTTATAAAATATTGGAGAAAAGAAAACATGGTAGAGTCTTTTAACAACATATTTGTCTATAAAATATATATTACTCTAATTTCGTATAATGTGTAATCTCGTCTCGAAACGTATGGAATAGCAAGGAGTGGTTTTGTAGAAATTGGTTTAGGTAGAGAGTTTTTGTCAGCAAGCCAACGGAGACAGATAAATATGCTTAACCAAAAGCAGACTGAGTTATTGTGCCCGAATGTTTTATTAGGAATGCTCGACCCCACGTAGGTACTCCACATTAGGCTTACTCTGCCATTTTATTCAATAGAACTTATAAACTATAAGCATTGAATCTACAAAAATTTTTAACTTACGCGCCTGTTTTTTTTTCTAGTTTTTTTTAATCTATAATAATTTATTCATTCGGATATACTACAATTGGTCTCGATGGACAATAATAATATTGCAACAATACCACATTCATACAGCATAGTTTCTATTTCTAAGCACCTAAAATACATTAGAAATGAAAGGAAAAAAATCAGTTCCAAAAAATCAGCAATAAAAGTCTTTATTTGAAAATTATTAACCATTGATTCAATGCAAAGTTATTTAAATCTTGTAATTTAAAGAATTTTGCATCAAATATATCGTCGAAACCAAAATTTATCTGTAGTCTACAGAGTTAATACTTATTTAATACTAAATTACTGTTTTCTGGAAACTCGAAAAAAATAAACTATTTTATTATATTTATTAAAATATCTAAAATTATTTGATCTTGAAAAGAATCTGGTGCTCACAAAATAGGACGTTCACTTACTTCGTACTTAAAATCAATTTAAGAACCTTAAAATAATGTTTACCATATTAAATAAATTACAGTTAATATAATTATAAACTCTAGGAAAGATTTAGTTTAGATCTAATAATATAAGACCGTAGATTATTATCTACAATACAAAGTTACTTAACGTCTAGCCTCTTTCGTCACTCATACGCATTAGGGAAATTGCCTAGTTCCCATGCTTCGAAAAAATGGACACAGTAATGATCAATTATATATATTAGAAAACTTTTAGAAAGATATTCTAATAATGTTATTATCTTCTACCCTAATGAAATAGCATCGGACGATACATGTTCATTCCCCGCAATGAACAGCTTCCCAATATCTATTGTAAACAGTCAATTCCAATCGGTTGAGCGATCAATCAGCAGAAATGTAATGGATTCTCTTTAATCACCGAAATAGGTTTCGTTTATTTTCCCTACCTCATTTATATTTTCTTCCAGCAAGTTTCAATACAGGATTAAATTGGTTGGAAAGGTAAGGATTTTAACAAAAATAAATTTTATCAGATAAACGAAAAACTATTAATGCCTCTATGATAAATACAATTAGACAGAAAACATTCTATATTTTGTAAAATCTATAATTTCATACTTCTCTTTAATGTAACATCAAGACTGTATAACAATTAATGGAAAGCCGTCGGAAAAATTCGAGTGTCTGAAAGGTCATAACAGAGAGACACTATTTCCTTAGCATTATTTAAAAAGGTTCTACAAACAGTTCATCTTGAACCAGGTCATCCGGTGGTACTGAGATATTTCGAAGTCGGGAAATATACAGAGCTCTCGAAATAAGTTCTGGACCTCGTCACTCTTCGATGAAAAGATTTCGAACACGTTTGAGAGAAAAGTCTTTGGACCCGAGAAAGAAGGCCCTTATTGGCAGATAAAAAAAAACAAGGTTTCATTTCAAGATGTATTTGAGGCCAATTCAAATGAAATAATTGTATTCCTAACTTCACAAAATTTCGGCCTCTATGGCCATTTTCAAGTATCTGCCAAAATAGTTGTAATGATATTATTATATATTTTTTTAAATAAATATATTTTTATTTTATTTTTTATCACAATTGTTTTTTGGAAAAACTAGGACTTTGGAACTTTTAAGAATCGTTTAATAGTGTTTGACCTATAAAGAGAAGAAGAATTAGATGTCAGGGGAACATTTAAAAAATCTGGTGCCTGCAACAAACGACTTTAACTTACCTCCGTTGTTAAAATCAATTTTAGAATTTTTAAATACTGGGCTGAATTAAAGCCTATTTGTTTATTTATTCATTTAACGTCACTTTATGCTACTATGGCTAATCGGACGATGCTACAGTGGGAGTCCTAAATTTTGCCTTTCCAGCTTTAATTTGGATAGGGATCTTTAACGAGTACCTGCCATCGCACAGGCGCGGAACCACCTTTTAACGTACCCTCCGAAGGACGGCATAACTAAGAGTTTTTTATTCGTATTAAAAAATCCTAAGGCCACCGGCGGGTTTGAACCCGGTTTCTTTGGCATAGGACTTACCATACAGGTGACCCCAAATTAAAACCTAGGAAGGGGTGCTGCTGGGTATACTACTTCCCGATGCTCTGATCTCAGATTTGTGCAGCACATTTGCTGATTTTCAGATAACGTCTGCCTAGTGAGAATAAAGATACATGAAGAGATAAAAAGAAAAGAATTTTTAAAAACAGTTAGAGGTGAAAATAAATAGCAAAAGAATTAATTATATTGTTTCAATATAAACATGTGTTTGTCTTAAATATCGAGTCTCTCTGTAGCATCCGGCTAGTGCAGACGTTTATCTTGTGCGCTCTATACTAATTATTAGTATTCATTCGTTATATAAAAACTTTTCATCGTATAAACTGTTTTTAATTAGTGATTCATATCGAACTTAGTGAAAGACTATCACATCTGAAATTGATCTTAAACAGAAAAATGCCCCCTGCGGGGAAACTACTAACATGAACGTCGCTATTCCTAGCACATCAAAAATCGAGGATAGTCATCCGAAAAGAAAAAGAGGTGAGTACCAATATAATGTACCAACTCAAAATTATTTTGATATTTTTTCTGATGAAGAGGAAGAAATCGAAGTCGAAACTAACCAACCGACCCACCCAAAATTTCCACCAGTTGTGGTAAATACAACCTACTCTAACCCGAAAAATATATTATCCCATCTAAAAACAAAAATAAAAGATATAAACATGAAATACGGAGGTAACAAAACCATATTTTATGTTTATAATGACGAAGATTTTTCCACCATAAAAAATGAACTGAAATCGCTTAACCAAGAATTTCATACTTATACCCCAAAACACGATATAAAGCCAAAAGTCGTTCTCAAAGGGACAGTCTCTCTGTAGCATCCGGCTAGTACAGACGTTTATCTAGTGCGCTCTATACTAATTATTGTATTCATTCGTTCTCTAACATACTTTCACCGTATAAACTGTTTTTAATTAGTTATTCATAACGTACTTAGTGAAAGACTATCGCATCTGAATTTGATCGTAAACAAAAGAATGCCCTCTGCGGGAAAACCACAACCATGAACGTCGCTATTCCTAGCACATCAAAAATAGAGGATAATCAACCGAAAATAAAAAGAGGTGAGTACCAATATAATGTACCAACTCAAAATTATTTTGATATTTTTTCTGATGAAGAGGAAGAAATTGAAGTCGAAACTAACCAACCGACCCACCTTAAATTTCCACCAGTTGTGGTGAATATAACCTATTCAAATCCAAAAAATATATTATCTCACCTAAAAACAAAAATAAAAGATATTAACATGAAATACGGAGGTAACAAAACCATATTTTATGTCTATAATACCGAAGATTTTACCACCATAAAAAATGAATTGAAATCGCTTAACCAAGGATTTCATACTTATACCCCGAAACATGAAATAAAACCTAAAGTCGTTCTCAAAGGGATGCCCCCTGAATACCCCATAGAAGATATTTCATCAGATCTTAAAGAGCAAGGATTAGAAATTCATAAAATATTCCAAATGATAAAAAAATCAGATGGAATAGAAAAAAAAATTACCTTTATCCATAGTTATATTAGAAAACAAAAAACAGTTATCAAAATTAAATAATATAAAATACTGTAACAACGTACATATAAAATGGGAGAAATACAATAGCAAGAAAACATTAACACAATGTTATAAATGCCAAGAGTTCAACCATGTGGCCAGAAATTGCTCTAAACAACCAAAATGTCTTAAATGCTCAGAAGAGCATTTATCCAAAGAGTGCCCGAATGTAATGACAGACGGATTTAAACCAAAATGTTGCAACTGTCGTGAAGAACACTTCTCAAATTCTGAAAAATGCCCCGAGCTGCAAAGAAACAAACTGCTACAGCAAAGTAAACAACGGCCCTGGACAAAACCATCAGAACGAATTGTCTATAAAGCAAAACCTACCGAATTTCCAGCGTTACCTAAAACCAACTCTAAATGGTTTGAAAAAACTTTTATGGATACTAAAAATGATACTACTAATATTAAGCCTAATAATGAGCCTTCTATTATAGAATGCTTTAAAGAAATTAAAAATATATTTAGTTTATTTAATTTAAATAACATAATATCTAAATTTAAATCTATTATGTCTGAGATAAAAAATACTGACGATAGTATGTCAAAAATTTTTATTATAGTAGAAGGCTTAATGTCTTTGTTCGATTAATGGTTCATCGGTACCTGACATCGAATAAAATTTACATTATTTATAATATATTGTGCATGTTAAACTATCTAATTTCATGTATTACTCTTATCTCAGTAGTACAATGTTCAATGGTATTACTAATTAAAAACAAACATGCTCCTATGTACAAAACATTTTTACGAAGTAATATCCACAACACGCTCAGTAAATATTGCTTATATAGTCTAATGCTTAAACATCTATCGCAAGCCAGGTATTCACAAAAACAAATACAGCTGTACACTCTTATTCGATTTGTTTTAGTTACACTATACAATTCTCAAAACATCATAGTTCACACATTTCTTTATATTCTTATTTATGTTGGTAACTATTTATTTTACGTTAATAGGTACATATGTACACTAAAATATAGTTCGGTCTATATAACTCGCCCATCCTTGCATTCTCGTCGTAAAATCAATTATATTAACCAAAAATTTCCAAAAATTATTATATTAGTTAATAAAAGTTCAAACTGTACTTGTACTCACGATATTTTTATCGGTCTCACTTTCGTAAAATCGCTAATGAACTTTTTTACTTTAAATCGAATTCATTATTTTTATAATCCTTATTCTCATTCTTCTCTTAATCCAAACAATAATCAACTTCATTTATACTATCAACTCGAGATTAATTATTCTGTATTCGTTTCTCGTTTTTCCTCGTTTCCAGAAGTAAACAAAGCTCAGTTTATTTCATTATATTATCTGACTCCAAATGACATCTTCTGACGATAAAATAAAATTCATGATGTGGAATGCCCAAACGATCAGAGGTAATGATATAGAATTTAAATTATTCTTACAAAATAATACTCCGCACATAATCTCAGTTTGTGAAACTCGACTTTCGAATGAGGACAGATTCTCGGTTCCGGGATACAATATTTATAGGAAAGATCGCAATAGGGCGGGAGGAGGAGTCATGCTTTTAATCCGCTCCGACGTCCAGCACCATTTCATTCAAACCCCCGACTTGGCTTGTACTGAAGCGGTTGCTATAAACACTACAATAGACAATAAATTAACTACCGTTATTTCAACGTATATCCCACCAAATAAAATAAATATCGTTGATCTCAATAAACTATTTCGTTTAAATAAATATGTCCTTGTCTTTGGGGATCTTAACGCAAGGCATGTACAATGGAACTGCCACAGCACAAATAAAAATGGAAAAGCCATTTTAAATTTTATTATAAACAATCAAATACAATTACATAACCCGTTTGAACCTACCTATATACCCTCTCAGCGTAATTTTAAACCCAGTATAATTGACCTTGCTCTCACAAAAAATTTACAAAAATTGACTCAACTCATTTCTTTACCGTGTCTTAGTTCGGACCACAACCCCGTCATTTTCCGTATAGATACGTCATTACCTGTTTACCCGTTGATAAAAAAAATTTATTTTCAACAAAGCGGACTGGCGTAAGTTCCGGAAGGTACTGGACTCTCAAATATGTGTAAATCCGTCAATTCGTAATGCAAAAGATATTGACAACAATATAACCAAATTAAACGAATGTATTAGACAGGCTATGGTAGAGTCAATTCCACAACAATATTTTCACAATTATCAATATTATAATTTACCTAACCATTTACGAGCATTAATTAAAATAAAAAATAAACTCAGGAAAAAATATCAACGAATTAAAAACCCACAAACTAAATTTATTTACTTCAAATTCAATCATTTTGTGAGATCCCGCATCAATAAGTGGAAAAACGATAACTGGGCTAGAATTTTAAGCTCTTGCAGGACAGGAGATAAAGTTATCTGGAATATACATAAAAAAATCACAAAACAGCCATCGAAAATTCCTCCACTTAAACACACAAACAGTTTCGCTTATGTTGATAAAGATAAGGCTGAACTACTAGCCAAACATTTCCAAGAGTCTCACGGTATCACTTCAAACTTGGGTACAAAAAACCAAAATAATAAAATTTCAAAATCAGTTCGTGATTTTTTTAAAATACCTATAAGTAGTAACTTTCCCTCTATTTCACCAAAAGAAACTAGCAAAGTAATCAAAGAACTCGCCACAAAGAAAGCATCAGGTGATGATGGTATTCCCTCCTTGGTAATCAAAAATATTAGCAAAAAATCAATATTACACTTAACAAAAATCTATAATTCCATCTTGAGACTCAGATATTTTCCTAATATCTGGAAAACCCACAAAACTATCGCTATTTCCAAACCTAATAAAGACCAGAAAGAAATTTCGAATTACAGACCGATTAGCCTATTAAATATTCTATCAAAAATTTTAGAAAGGCTAATATTAACCAGAATAAATCGGCATATTAGACAGAACAAAATCATAATAGATGACCAATTCGGCTTCAGAAAACACCACTCTACTGTAGACCAACTAGCAAGGCTTACTGATTACGTAACCAAAGCTTTTAACGAAAAGAAACATACCGGTATGCTTTTAATAGATTTAGAAAAGGCCTTTGACACCGTTTGGCATACAGGACTTATTCACAAATTAATTAAATACAACTTCCCTTCTTACCTAATTCATATTAATTATTCATATCTTGACAATAGACGATTTTATGTTCGTGTAAATAATTCGACATCCAGTATACTTCCTGTAACGGCCGGCCTTCCTCAAGGATCCTGCCTTTCGCCAACTTTATTTAATGTATATATATATCCGATTTTCCAAGCCACCCGCACGTTATAAGGTCTCTTTACGCTGATGATACAGCCCTATATACATCATCCTATCGCATCGATACCATAGTTAACAGATTGCAGCTAAACTTCAAAAAAATAAATAAATATTGCAATATGTGGAAATTAAAAATAAATGCAAACAAGTCAGAAGCCATAATCTTTACTAAGCGCAGACCGAACATAAACCATCATCTTTTATTAAACTCAGTCCACATTAACTGGTCTAAATCAGTTAAATACTTAGGCATAACTTTGGACAAATCGTTAACATATACTGAACATATCAATAGAAAATCCGAAAAAACAAAAAAATGTATTTATAAAATGTTCCCATATTTTAATAAAAAATCCAGTTTAAGCACTCAGAACAAACTACTACTATATAAAACAGTCATACGCGCCCAGATCTGTTATGCATCGCCCGTCTGGAGCTCGACTTGCAATACCAATTATAAAAAAATAGAAACAATACAAAATACATGTATGCGAATAATCAATAACTACCCACGATATACTAAAATTTCAAAAATGCTCTCTGACCTAAATCTTCCAACATTAAAACAGTATATCTACACAGTAACCAAAAACTATTTTGATAAAACCACAACTTCTGAAAACCCATTAAAACTAGAAATTGGTAATTACAACAAAACATCACTAAAGCGCTACACGCACAAAAGAACCAAACATGTACTTTTAAACTAATATTGTGTAGGTTTTTTCGTGTTACTTTTCCTACTATCTTAAATCAAATATTGTATGAAAATTAGTAAATTCAAAGGATGATTGAAACTCTGTTATCATGAAAAAAGGTCCACTGAAATCATGAAACCAAACATATTTGTATTGAGTGTACATTGTAAATATTATGTAAATAAATAAAGTTTCTTCTTCTTCTTTCTTCTTCTCTTAAATATGAAATTTCATTTTAGTATGACTATTCGCGCTGGACTTACCATACACACAAGGACACACTCACACAGCTTTTTTAAGAGACTGGGTTATTTCTACTCAGGAGACCCTATAACGTGACTATATTTCCGCTGAAAACTGGAATTAAAAAATTTTCACGATCACAATATATTTTATACATAGGTAGGTGGAATCAAAAAAGAGTATATAATATTACTTAGCGAAATTCTCACTAATGATATTGACCTCAGAGTGATTCTCAAAACCCCGAATGACCTTGACGACGCCGTATATTCCTTTACAACCGCTATTCAACAAGCCGCCTGGACTGCCTCCTCTCCCAAACAATCCCAAATAATTCCTTACAAAAGCCATTTACCACAACACCTGACAGACCTCATCAACAGCAAACGTCGAGCTAGAACATTATGGCAACGCACCCGCCACCCAGAAGATCGCCGCTCCTATAATTTTTTTTGTAGAAAATTAAAGCGGGAGTTGGCGATCTTCCGTTCCCAATCCTACAATACCTACCTCTCCTCTCTCTCGACTCGTGACAATTCCCTGTGGAATGTCACGAAGAGAATCCTAAAATCCCACACCATTTCCCATCCTCTCCGGCGCTGTGATGGTTCCTGGGCTGCTTCTGACAAGCATAAGGCCGAGGAATTCGCACAGCACCTTTCCAAAGTTTTTACTCCTCATCCAGAGCTTAATCCAACCCATACTGCAGCAGTTGAAGAGTTCCTCACGTCACCAATACCACTATCCTTACCACCTAAAGCAGTTAATCCCTCTGAGGTCAGATATCTTCTTAAAAAGCTTCCTCTCCGCAAATCTCCTGGATACGATCTCCTTACTCCCCAAATCTTAAGACAACTTCCACCTAAAGCCATTACATTCCTTACATATCTCTATAACTGTATCCTACGCACTACCTATTTTCCTCTCTTATGGAAACATTCAACTATGATCCTTTTCCTAAAACCAGGCAAACCTTCTAACAACACGTCATCTTACAGACCTATCAGTCTACTTCCGATCCTCTCAAAAATTTTCGAAAAGCTCCTACTAAAACGAATCCTAGCCAAATTTCAAAATTTTCCTTCACATCAGTTCGGATTTCGTCCTCAACATTCCACGGTTCAGCAAGGACTCCGAGTTGTAGACCACATTTCCTCCGCCCTTGAGTGCAAGGAGTATTGTTCGGGTGCCTTTCTGGACATAGCTCAAGCTTTTGACCGGGTGTGGCACCCGGGACTGCTCTTTAAGCTCAAAACCCATTTACCTCAATCCTTATACCTAATCCTCCGATCCTATTTATCCAACCGCTCCTTCCGAGTTCGCTGTGGTTCCGAATTTTCCGAACAATATACTGTTGAGGCCGGTGTTCCTCAAGGCAGCGTCTTAGGACCCGTCCTCTACATCCTCTTCACCGCCGATATCCCTACCGACCCCAATACCTTTCTGGCAACATTTGCTGATGACACAGCCATTTTATCATCCAATTCCGATCCTGAAGCAGCATCGCTAAATCTCCAAAAGCACCTTTCCCTTGTCGAAGACTGGTGCAATGCTTGGCGCATTAAGGTGAACGAAAGCAAATGCACTCACGTCACATTCACCCTTCGACGCAAATCCTGTCCAACGGTTAATTTCAATTCTATACCGCTTCCTTCCTCAGACACAGTCCGGTATCTCGGCTTTTTACTAGACAAAAGACTGACGTGGAACCCACATACAAGACTAAAAAGAAAAGAACTCAACCGCAGATTCGGCCAGTTATACAGACTACTAAACAGAAAATCTCATCTTACAGTTTACAACAAATTACTAATATACAAGACAGTACTGAAACCTATATGGACCTACGGACTTGAACTGTGGGGGACAGCTAAACATTCTAACATTAAACGCATCCAATCCTTCCAATCCAAAGTCCTCCGAACAATAGTTAATGCTCCTTATTACGTTACCAACTGTACCCTACACCATGACCTTAATATTCCGTTTGTTTTAGACCTGGTACCATCCAAATTTTCCAAATTTCATCAGAACCTTAGTCATCATCCTAACCCTCTAGCACAATCCCTATCCAGCACCACCCATCCCTACAATCCTCCTCGAAGATTGAAACGGCAGTGGCCACGAGACCTATTGTAAACATTTAAACTGGAGTTCTGACAATGGACAGATCCTCCACTCATGAACGGTATGTTTGTGGCTACAGCGCCCTAACTCAGCCTCCACTGGCTCAGACCAGTGATGCGGCTGAGATAGAGGTGCTGGGATCTCTTGGATTCCGCTTTTTCCTCCACAAGTGGAGGGAAAAGCGCTTGCTGGGGTCCCTTTAGCAATTGTATATATTGTATATAGTTATGATTGTGTGTAAGATGTTTATTTATTTGCCAACTTTTTATTTATCTCAATAATAGGTTTATGTTTCGATTTGTTTTGTTTTTTATTTATTATTATTATTTTATTGTATATATTTGAATTTATGTTATATTTTATGAAATTTGACCATTATTATTATTTTCTGTATATATAGTATGAATGTGGTCTCTTATCAATATTATTATTGTTCATTTTGTAACAAATTGTAATATATCTCAATAAAAAAAATAAAATAAAATATTACTTATGAAAAAATAGGCTCTCGCAATATTAAATATTAACTTACGGTATTAGAGAACATCATAAGTGTGAGCTTGAGGAGTGTCCTCTGATTAGTGGACCAACCCGTGACAAATATTATAGATATTTATTCCACATTAAAACAGACATTTTTGATCTTAACACATGAAAATAAAATATGTGACATAGAGCGATATGCACTCAAGCTAATCCGCTTCCTTAAGACAATAAACTTTAATACCGAATCAGATATACAAACAACTATAACTTAAAGTAGGGAAAGAATAGACGGCCGATTATCACTTCACCAAGTCAAATACGAAGAACCTAATTTTAATGTTAAGTTTATCTTTATAAATAAAATTTAAGTAGCTCTGTTTTATCCTAACTAATTTTGGTATCGTCGATTATAGGGTAAGGCGGAGCTAGTTGAGCTATTTTTCACTTGAATGGATATAGCTCCTCAATGATAAGTCTCAATGAGTTTTAAGCAGCTTGATAGATTCGTAATATATCCCTGAAAATAAGTGTCTATAGTCATTTTTCTGTAAGAAGTCGAATTTAAGAGCTACAGCTACTTAAATCCAAGAAGTCACCCCATAGGTGAGGTAAGTTGAGCAAGGGTATGGGGCAAGTTGAGCACTAAGAATATCTCACCAAATGATAATTTCAATTGCGACTAGAAATAAAGTAAAATATGTGTTTAACAATTAGCTCTTTATTTATCGTCTTTAAGTGACAGAACGACAAAGTTGAAAAATAAACAAAACACACGAGTGCTTTATTCGCTCATCGAGCCGCTATTGGCGATCGCTTGGTGATCATCCCTCTACGACTCTTTCTTTTCCGCCATAAGATGCTTAAGAGTACTGTGAATCGTTTGCATGATATTTCATTTCCACAACCCTCCCCTATGCTCAACTAGCCCCACTCTACCCATACATAAATAAATAATAATTACTTTCAGTTAACAGAAGGAAGGGAGCGGGGTGGCCGAGTTGGTTAGCGCGCGTTGCCTAGCCACTACAGATGACCAATAAACCTGTGAGAAAAAATAATTAGTTCGAGTCTCGGTTCTGAGGGGGCTTATATCTCGGAATTTATCCCGTTTATCCAACGGGCATTTATCCATGTTAACAGAACGAAAAGTTGTATTTAAATTTTAATTACATTTCTATAATTGTATTAAGGATGTATAGTCGACTCAAAGTTTTTTTTTTTTTTTTTTATAACATCATTTATTGAAATTTACAACTGTATTTTAAAATACAACAAGTAAATGTGTAGATGACAAAAGATAAACAGCGTGATACAGACTTGAGGAAGAACTACCCAATGGCAGCACTCCTGTAACTTTTCTAAACTAGAAGGTCTCGTGGCCATCTTCTTTTCAGACGCCTCGGAGGATTGTCAGGAATGGAAGAGGAAGCAAGGATTGAAACTAGGGGGTTAGAGTGGGAGAAGAGTTTGTTATGGAAGGAGCGATATCTGGTTCGGGCTAGATCAGCAACAAATGGAATATTTAGGTCTTTATGGATGAGCTTATTTGTGACAAAGTAAGGAGCATTGAGGATTTTACGAAGGATTTTGGATTGTAAGGATTGGATCCGGGAAGAATTTGAAGGTTTAGTAGAGCCCCAAAGCTCAACTCCGTAAGTCCATATAGGCCTAATGATAGTCATGTAGAGGAGTCTTTTGTAGTTAAGTGGAAGTTTTGAGCGTTTGTCAAGTAAGTGTTGAAGTAATCGAAAGCGACGAGCAGTTTCTTGTCGTTTCAGTCTAGTGTGCGGATTCCATGTTAAACGTTTGTCAAGTAGAAGCCCTAGGTAGCGGATCTGTTCAACTGGAACGAGCGGAATGTTATTAAAGGATACTGTAGGGCAGGATGTCATAGGTTTACGACGGAGGGTAAAGGTTATTTGGTGGGATTTTTCTGAATTTATTTTAATTCTCCAGTTCTGACACCATACCTGAAGGTCTCTGATGTGGGATTGTAGGGTTTGAGAGGCAATAGTAGGATCGTTATTGACTGATAACACACAAGTGTCATCAGCATACGTAGAGAGGAAAGTGTTAGGATTGGTTGGGATGTCAGCTGTATAGACTGTGAAGAGAATGGGTCCGAGGATACTGCCTTGTGGGACGCCAGCGGACTGAACAAAAAGGGATGAATAGGAGCACTTGTGATTTATTTGGAAGGATCTGTCAGTGAGATAGGACTGGATGATGAGGAAGTAAGTTGGAGGAAGGAATTTTCGGAGTTTGTAAAGCAGTCCTGGGTGCCAGACTCGGTCAAAGGCCTGTTCTACGTCAAGAAAGGCTCCAGTGCAGTACAATCCGCGCTCCAAAGCGGAGGAGACCACATCCACCACACGATGACATTGCTGGATAGTGGAGTGGGATGTTCGAAAGCCAAACTGATGATCGGGGATAATATTATTGGAATCAAGGATGGGGTAGATACGTTTTAGGAGGAGTTTTTCAAGGATTTTTCCCATGATGCATAAAAGAGAGATGGGGCGGTAAGAGGACGGATATTCTGGTGGCTTTTTGGGTTTATGTATCATTTTTACAGTGGATAATTTCCAGGAGTCAGGAAAATATGTTGTACGGAGTACAGCATTATAAATGTAGGTAAGGAATAGGATGGCTTTGCGTGAAAGGAGTTTTAAAATTTGGGATGTGATTAGATCGGGCCCTGGAGCTTTGCGGGAAGGCAGACTATGAATAATACTGAAAATTTCAGAAGGATGGAAAGCTTTAGGTGGAAGAGACATTTGGAGAGGAATAGTTAGTTCTGCTTCAATACATTCAAGGTGATCGGGATTAAGGATATCCGGGTGTGGAATAAAAGTTTTATGAAGGTGCTGACCAAAAAGCTGGGCTTTTTCCTCGTCTGATCTTGTCCAGCTTTGGGATTCGGTAAGGAGTGGATGATTGAAGTCTTTAAATTTGAGTAGCTTCTTAGTGGTAGTCCATAATGTTTTGTCAGTAGTGTTGAGATTTTCGGTAAAATTGAGTAAATTTTGTATTTTGAATTTTTTTATTTCTGATTTTAGTTTGTTAGTCAGTTTAGTATAATAAGTTTTATCGGATGGGTATCTAGTCTTATGCCACTTCACTCTTGCTCTACGTTTTTCCCTTAATAGCATGCAAAGGTGAGGTGGCAAGTTAGTCTGTTTTGTATTGATTGTAGTTCTGTTTGATGTATTATCTTTTAAACTGGTCTGTATTGATGTTGTAAGTGTTTCTACTGCTTTGTCAATGTCATTTGTTGTCTTGAGAGGAATTTTCAAGTCTAATTTATTGTCCAAATCATGTCGAAATCTGTCCCAGTTGATTCTTCCTGTAATCAGTTTAGGAGAGGAAGGTATTGGAGCGAAATTTGAATGTAATAAAAGCAGAACTGGACTATGATCTGATGAAAGGTCGTCCAAGGTCTTGATGATTGCTTGGGAGGAGGAAATCTGAGACGTGACAAATATATCGAGGATATCTGGACGTTTATTGCGGGATGTTGGCCAGTATGTGGGATTCATGGGTGAAAGAATTGAGTAAGAGTTGGATCTTGAGACATGAGAAAGGACATTACCACGGGGATTGGATGATCGACAACCCCATCGTTGGTGTTTAGCGTTGTAGTCACCTCCAGCTATAAAGCGCGGTCCGAGGGAACGAAATAAGGAATCAAGATGGTTGTATGAAAGGGCATTGCCAGGAGGACAGTATACAGCTGAGAACGTTAAATGGTAAGGACGGGTTGTAATGTTTACTGAAGTGGATTGTATGGTGTCAGTTGGAGTAGAAGGAATAAGGGAATGTGGTAAGGATTTATGAACAAGTATACAAGAACCAGCATGTGAAGTGTTGTCTGGGTGGTCCGATCTGTAAGTAATGTAGTCACGTACATAAAAATGTGATCGTTGAGTGAAGTGAGTTTCAGTCAAAAGTGCAATATCTATGTTATTGTCATGTAGAAATAGGTCAAGTTCGTCACGGTGGTTAAGTAGGCCATTTGCATTCCACAAAAGAATGGCTAGGGAGTTGTTGTTCATTGTGGGATATGGAAAGGAACTTCAGATAGGAGTCTGGTAAGGAGGGTAATAAGAGGTCTTATTGTATTTTGAAGATCTAAAAGGAAGGATGAAAGGATTGATGTAATTTCGGATGTATTTTGTGAAGGATAGGAGTAGTTGGAAGCTTCTTTGATTATATGATTAGGCTGTCTATTAAGAAATTGGGCAGTCCGTCGGGTTTGCTGAGGAGGTTCAATGTTTGACGGAGCTGCTGGGGGTGGAATTACTTGGGAGGCAGGCTGGGAAGGATATTGGATTTTGGGATTGATCTGGGGTGGTAACTGATCCCGTGGGAAATTTTTGGTGGGAAACTCTTTCCTAGGAGTGTTTTGAAGGGGTTGGGACGTCTGGGACTGTGGTAGGGAATTCTGAGGCTGATGATGGAATGGTAGAGGCTGTGGGTGATGATAGAGTGGTTGAGGCTGAGGAAGATGATGGGATGGTTGAGGCTGAAGTTGTTGATTACTGTTAAGTGCAGCTTCTGGTTTTCTGGCAGCATTGGAGAACGTTTTGATCTTTATGTTGGAGGTCGTCGGACGCGGATCTTCGCTGGGCAGTTGGTTTCCAGAGGTAGCTCTATCATTCTTCGCCGAAGGGCCTGGGTTTTGGTATTGAGGAACGTTGCTATTGTGCAATTTAAATGTACTATTTACATGTTTTCGACGCTGCATGGTTTTGTAGACTACACAACCTTTATAATTGGCCGGGTGCCCTTCACCACATAGTGCACATATTGCTGGAGTGTCTCTTGGTTTCTGGCATGTATTGGACGCATGTGGTCCAGCACATTTAATACATCTGTCCTGATGGTGACAATAAGCTTTTGTGTGGCCAAGGGTCTGACACTTGGCGCATTGTACAATGTCTGTTCTTTGCTTCGGCTCTTCGAAACGTATGCATGAATATACTAGCCTAGTGACTTGAAAGATGTCGATATTGTTGGCTGCTGGTTCTAAGTCGACAAAAAACCGAGGCAAAGGATATTTTTCTATCGGGTGCAGTACATTTGTAATCCGCCTAACATTATGGCCGAGCTGACTCAAAGTTTAAACTCAATGTTTATGCTTGGACATGGCTCAGTAATGCTCTGATGATGGCTCACAAGCTTGAGCCGAAACGTTGGCAAAATAAAAAAAAAAATGATTCCTGCTTATCCCACCTATAATTTCTATAATTGATTATCCTATTAATACCTTTAGCTGATCATCTTATTGAAGAAAGATCATATTGGTTCGTGACACTAAACCAAATCGATTTTTCTCCTCGTTTTTCTTTACAAATGTTGGCTTGTTTGTCTTCTTCACTAAATGGGGCGGATTAAGAACTCGGCTTATGAAAACAACTGCAGCTCTTCCTAACTTGACCACAAACTGTACTGGTAAACATTAAGAAATCAGAAACTATATTTCTTTTTCTTGTTTCACAAAAGTGCCTTTATTAAAAGACTTCTCCGAACAATATCTTCAACTTCTATAGTTTAAAAAAGTTAGTAAAAACAAATATACTGAAGTTTTTCAAATATTAACCAACTGGCAAGAACGCTAATAAAGATAGAAAGTACTAGTTCAGGAAACTGACCAAAAATCTAATATGCAACATCTTTTTAATAAGAAACTACAATTAGTATAATTTCAATAATGCAGGATGCACACCCTTAAATACCCCTAGTCACCCCGGGACCCCTTGTAAACATGTATATTGTAAACATTGTAGTTCCACTGACTAGACTGTAAATATTGGACATGACAATTATTATAAATGTACTTATTAGGACAGATACTTATTAGAATATCATTCAACTAACAAAAAGAAATGCTCAATCAAGAACGATGGATAAGCATATCATATGATGTTATTGGCTATTTTAAGATATATTAAGTCACTTGCACTGCATGGCAAAAACCAAAAAATCTCATTTTAATTGATTATGCTTTAACAGTAAAGGTGAAAATGCTTCAAAACTCTCAATTCTTCGAATTTTATAAAACGTGGGACGCATCAATTCATTTATGGGTTTACCCCTTCAAAGAGGTTTTAAATCATGTAAAACCAACGGTTTTGTATAATCCTGAGAGGTTTTACCTGATTAATTTTGTTTCAATTGATCTGATTTTCATTGTGATGGAAATTTCAACCAATTTAACTAAGCGCTTATTTTTATTCTTCTCATTAAATAATCCAGATCCGTTTAGTATTAAAAATACATTCAATTTACATAATGCAGTTACATGAATATATCTTATATGATTTTCCGTCAATATATAAATAGATATAATTAAAACTGCAAATTTCGGTTTCTGTAATTAAAAAATCATCAAAATAGAAAGCCATCATTAATAATTATTTTAAAAAAATAACTGCTTTATTCCTTATAAATTGAAATAATATTTATGGCGAACAGTTGTATTCATCAGTATATATAATTAAGGTGGTAGAAAAAATTAACTTGTTTATGTGATATTATATCTCACAGTAGTTTTTTTATGTACTACATGACTCTTTGCGAAAACGTATGCAATTTAAAATAAAAATAATTATTCGAAAGAAACATATATTGATGATTAATAAATTATTCTTCCTTAAAAGTTTATTTTACACCGGTAACAATTTCGATCACGCCAATGAGCTTTAAGGGTAGAGGCGGATAAACAAAAAAAAAAAAAATATCAGAATTCAACGTTTCGGGTACTTTCCCTATCATCAAGATTCACTACAATACATTACAAATTCTCATTTATTAGCACAAAACAAGTTTTTATACTTATTACAATTTTATATTAGAACAAATAACTGCGTCAATTTCTGTTATTATGATCGCTACTAAGAAGTTTTTAAAATACTTCTGCGCTTATTTTTAGTTTTATTTTCTTTAGGCAGAAGATCATACTGATTTTCTCCGCAACCCAATCCTTACAATGCTACATATGGATGGTGAAAAGAAGTCTTGACGTAAATTTTCTACGTGTGTGCCCCTGTGATTTATTAATTGTTACAGCAACAGATAAAATAACAGAAAATTGAATTATTTTAAAATTAAAAGATAAATCATTTGGAATCATTGGGATGCGAGGTTAATTTTCCCCGTTTTGTTTTTCCAGTTGGTCCACTGATTCTTTAGTTATATTGGTCATAGCGTGATGTAATACAGCCCAAACCCTTCTTCGATTAATGGACTATCCAATACAAAAATAGTTTTTTGATTCGAACGAGTAGTTTTTGAGATGAGGGCGTTCAAACAAACAAAGTCTTGAGCTTTATAATATTAGTATACTTTTTTTTTCTATTCCTAAAATGTTTGTTTGTTTCAAATCAAATGTTTCATTCAGCTTTGGTGCTATGTTGTGTTAATGCTGAGGTGTTTTTATTTTTACAATCACCATTATGCTGTTGTATTCTAGTGGTGAGTTAGGAAATGGAATAAATTGCATTTTTAGATTAATAATGCATATAGTAGACAATGTCTATTTATTTTATCCGAAGAAGTAAATGAGACCCTTTTAAAAAAGAACGTAATACGATGTAATGTTAAACGTCTACTTGAAATGAAAACTGGAGATAAGTTTCTGATTCTCCAGTTAAAACTAGTTGCCGTATCGAGAAAGTCATTCAATCAGGACAATCACTATAGTATAGTGAACAATTTGCATTAGGCTCAGTGACTTGATTGCAATAGTTCTTAATTGGTTGTAACAGTTCTTAATTTTATTTTTTTTACAGTAGATTTGCGTTCCAGATTAGATTTTCCGTATAAGATCAGAATGATTGAAAAATAAAACGAATAAACTAACTTAAACATTTGTACATCGATAAACTAGATCGTTAGCTTGTTAACCGTTCACAAAATTATTTTAAACTTGAAGGATGTACACCTTTTTATTATTTTTGTTGTAATTTAGATTCTCAATAGTATTTACATTCAATTAGTTTTACATTAAGTTCAATAATTAATTATCAACTGAAAGTCAATCGATTCAGTTCACGATAGACTAATATACGCTACATTTTCTGTTCGGATAAATGTGGATATTTCCTATGACTTTGCTCTTTTTCGGTATGCAAGCGATTATACGTATGCTTGTCATTGCTTCGGGGACATGAGTGCTAAAATCTGCAATGCTTTTTCCAAATTCCATCTGGTACATTTGGAAGGAACGTTCGGAAGGACCGCTAGCTATTTATGAAAATATTTTAATACAGATTTGTATAAGTATTTTTAGGAATACTATAATTACTAATTGGCATCTTCGTTAATCAATTAATGATATTTTCCCGTCTTGTCCTCATGTCACTAAGAGCTAAACCACTAAAGGCTGCATTACTCGGTGGGAAAATAGGGTATGTGTAGGTGAGGTGAAAGCGGGTCTTGTGAAAGTCCAGGATAGTAGCAAGAAAGGGGGAAAGCTTATTTAAAAAAAAACAAAAAAACAATTAGGAAAATAGCATCAAATATTACTTTTCGAAAAATCCTACATCATTAAACCTTATTTTTTTTAAATAGAAAAAAACTGAATGATGTTATATCAAAACAAACAAGTGTAAAATACACAACATGAAAACATGTTTTTTAAATGTAGAAACTAGATTATTAGAAATTAAACATTATTTAATTTCTAAAGGTAAACAAAAATAAATGATGAAGTAATATAGAAAATTCAGTAATTGAATATTTATTAAAATATGTTGAAAGTATGTGAGAGTGTATGATAATTCACTCTCACTAAATATCACGAATCTCACCTCACCAACACCTATATAAATTCACAACGTGTCGCCTTAAGGGAAAATGTAAAGTGCCAGAAAAATATTCTCTTCAGCTAGTGGCGGATAATAACATGTATTACATACAGGAAAACCGCCGCAGGCCAAGCCCATTGTAATGTCGTAAGAAGAGGACGAGCTCCTGGAAAGTCACAATACAGAGTGGGTACTCACGGGAAAGGAAGAATCTACTGAAATAGAAGATATTCACAGGAAGCCAGAAACAGATATATTCTCTTATAATGCTGTTTTTTTTTTGTTTTTTGTTTTTTTTTATACAACATTAACTTGCACTCGCATATTCTGCGTATTAGGTTAATAATGTCAAAACCTGTATTGCATATCGCATACAGGTAAGGGCCGATATAAGAAATATTAAATAATATATGTTTTGTTAGTAATCTTTAAAAACCAACGTGATAAGCTGAACAAAAATAAAAAAAAACAAAAACTAATAAGCAAAGATGCACTCGCATATTCTGCGTATTAGGTTAATAATGTCAAAACCTGTATTGCATATTGCATACAGGTAAGGGCCGATATAAGAAATATAAAATAATATATGTTTTGTTAGTAATCTTTAAAAACCAACGTGATAAGCAGAACAAAAATTAAAAAACAAAAACTAATAAGCAAAGATGCACTCGCATATTCTACGTATTAGGTTAATAATGTCAAAACCTGTATTGCATATTGCATACAGGTAAGGGCCGATATAAGAAATATTAAATAATATATGTTTTGTTAGTAATCTTTAAAAACCAACGTGATAAGCTGAACAAAAATTAAAAAAACAAAAACTAATAAGCAAAGATGGGTCTGATTTATATTATATCTTTAATTTATAGCACACACACATACTATATATATATATATATATATATATATATATATATATATATATATATATATACTTATATATGTATATATTAACATGAAGTGTTTGGGTATGTTTATTAAAAGATCCAATTTTTCATTTTTCTTTTCCTTTCCTAATTCTCTCTCACTTAGTCTGGTGGAGCTTCACTCAATCACATTCGCTTTTTACAAGTGAGATGATCTACATGATCACCAGTTAATTTTCAGTTAAAACCAATGATGTAATCGCATTTACCTACAACAATTATGGTTATTTATAATGTACGGCAATCGTACTGTCTCCGAAATTTATCTGATTTATTAAAACAAGTTTGTTTGTTGTGGGGGTTTAAACCGATTTACGAACTAAATCTTTTATTATTATTACGGATTTAAAAAAAAAAAAAACTAATTCCGCACAAATTTACAACAAAGAAAGTAAAATGAATAAGATGATTGAAACAGAAATTAAAAGATATTTCTTTTTGGTCAAATTAATTTATAATATATGCTTAAATTAATTTATAAAGTAATTGAGTCCTTACATAAACTACTGATTAGTTAAACACTAAAACTACTTTTAGTAAGAATATTAGACTGTTCGGACTACTAATTCTGTGCTCAGATGGCTATATGAGTCACAAAAAGACCAATTAGGAAATTAATAGAACGGAACATTATGTGATTCCAATATGGTAAAGATTTTTTAAAATGGATTTTTTCGATGATTTATTAGATAGATAGAAGGCTAAATGGTCTGTGGTGTGTTTGAGAAATTTTCTTGGTTTGAGGAAAAGAATAATAGTAGAAGACGGTATGTTCCTAAAGTAGCGGAAAGGGGTAAAGTATTGTAATGAAGTAATGGCTTTGAGTGAAAGAAGAAAAAGATCATATCCAAGGAATTGAATGAGAGATAGTTTTACTGAGTAATATTTGATCTCAAAAGGAGTAACCCTTTCAATTGTGTGATAATCCTAAGATATCTGGATAAAACATATTATTTTATATGTTTTATAACCCGGTAAATATTCTTAATACATTTTAATTGAAAGTGAATATAATCCATTAAAATTCAGAATTAATTATATGTAAACCTATTTTGATTATAACGATATGAATTAATAATTCAGCATTATTTATTAATTGATAAATTCATAATAAGAACCAACGCAATTGGAACACAGAGAATAATAATTATCTGATTATGAGAAATATTAGGTGGGCTGATCCATATCTTTGATTAAACAATAATTAGCTTATATTCAATGATCAATAGCTTACCTGTTTCATAGTTAATTTCATAAAGCTTCTCTTGAGTTAATATCCAAAAAAGAACAGAATATAAAGAAACAATATAAAATTCTAAACAACAAAATAAATTTAATATTAGCCAACGAAAAGCATATTTCGCAGCTAATTTAATCTGAAGCACCGGTAAAGGGAGTAGGACTCAAACGAATTGAAACACCCTTTCAAACAAAAGATTAGATTTAATTTAGTTGCTGACATTTCCCTGGCCCGTGATGAAAAATTGTCTCTGCAATTTTCTTCAAGGAAGCCCAGAGAATTTTATATTTTCTCAAACGGAGATAAGAATATTTTGATAATAACTTAAAAATGTCCTTTTATTACATTGATATTTACGTAAATATTCCATTATTTACATATTTTATGATTGTTATTATATGCTATGAGTTAATACAACAGATGACAGGTATGCCGAGTTGAAGTGGCTCAATCCAGTTTCTCGCCGACAGTATTTGAAGGGAGTATTCCTATTCCGCACTTTTAACACCGGAAGTCCGTCCTACATTGTTGACCTAATCATCCCTTGTTCATCAGTACATTCGTTTAACACAAGATCCCAACCCACTAGCCTCTATTTTCCTTCTCATCGAACATCATCCTTTAAAAAATCCTTTAGTTTGCGTGCCACCTCATTTTGGAATTCCATAGCTACCTCTATAAGCAAAGCATCTCCCTTAACCTCATTTAAAAACAAATTATTCCATCATCTCCTCAGTAATCAGTCTTCCGAATAATTGTATAAAAAATTAAGAATAATAGTCATATTTCAAGTTAACAAAAACCTTTTATTCTATGATTTTACGATATTAGTGTGAGGTTCATAGTATCTCTGTATGCACATGTTTTCAGTATTATATAGTCATACATGAATGTTCTATTGTCGTTGTATTTACTACACTATAAATAATGCAAGCAGTAGTCATATGTCATTCAAGCAACAGTATTTAATATTTTTATAAATAAGTATAACCTTAAGTTTTTTTTGTAATGTTTTTATATTTAAGCCAGACATAATACTCACTCTTGTACTTTTTTGTTATTCTTAGGGGACAGAAGTCCCAAAATAAAATTTATTTTTCTTCTTCTTCTTCTACAACAGTAAGTGCATAATATCGTTGAGTCTTCAGGATGGTTATTTTAAATAATTTATAATATTATATTTACTTTTACTTACATATTGTACATATAAAATGTGGTTTAGTGAATAAATGAAACCTGATTTTTTGGAGGGATTTCAGAATACTCTAATTTTTAACTGAAATACACGTTAGTATTAACTCAGTCCAAATAACCAACTCTACGATAAAGTCTATGTGTTAATGGTGGTGTGTGTGTCTGTTTTTACATATTTCTGTTTGTGAGTTGGTGTAGTATGTATTGCTCCAAAACGAAAACTTATTGCAAAACTGTAAGCACTTATCGTGACCAGTACATTGCTCATTTTCTTCAGTATATTCAACAGGTATGCAATACACCTTCTAGCAAAATCAACTACATCTATAAGCAATTATTATTTAAATAAAAGAACAATTACTACCATGCAAGAACATTATATGTACAAATTTTTAAATACTTACACTCTTATATATACAATATGGGAAAAGTAATGGATAAGGAAATATAACATGAGTAAAACAAATATAAGGAAATTTAACATTAAGGAAAATAAAAAAAAGGAAAGGTAAGTAGGGTATGAGGTATCAAGGAAAGGCAATGTTCTCTGGGTAGCAAAGGACAGATCTACCAACCGGTGTCGCCAACCGACCGGTTACAGTATTTAAAATAAGCTGGATAAGCAGCTTTATGCAATGTATATTGCACATTTATACCACATTGTACCGAAAATACCTAAATAATTTGATTTAAATCCTTGTATCAATATAATTGAGTGATTTTTAGTATCATGTAAGTTTTGTCTTTTATCAAAACATCTTTTCAAGTTTTAAATAACTTTAAACCTATTAAATTGTTTATTTTAAGTGGCTCAACATCAATCATAATTAAAGGTTATGTAAATTTAGAATATGAAAATTATAATTTAACTAGCTGACCCGACAGACGATGTCCTTTCTGAACTATATCTTAGTGAAATCGGTCAAGCCGTTCACGCGTGAAGGAAAAGCGATAGATAGAGCGATTATTATTACCTTTGAAATATTTAAAACAAAAATAGAGAAATCGTTCACCCGTGTTGTGATGACCAAGGGAAGAGGCGATTCATTTATATATATATATATATATATATATATATATATATATATATATATATATATATAGAGAGAGAGAGAGAGAGAGAGAGAGAGAGAGAGAGAGAGAGAAAGAGAGAGAGAGAGAGAGAGAGAGAGAAAGATAAATAGATAGATAGATAGATAGATAGAAAATTAAACCAAAACTTGATGACCCTGTTACCTTTACTCATTTCTTCTTCCATACAATTCTTCTCCTAAATGTTATAAACACACACAAAAAAAAAAGAAGTGAATAGCGATTCATTTATATGTATATAGATGACCCTATCATACAACTGAACTGACTGCTCTGAGGCGTTCAGTTTTCAAATTACGCTTCAGCGTCAATCTTTTTTTTTATAATTAACAAATAAGCCAGAAACTTAAAAAGTAGTTTAGTTTAACTTAAAATTTAAAGAAGCAAGGGATGTTACGGGTCAATGAATAAACAAAACAGGGAGCAATAGTGGACTCGCTCATCCATATTCCAAGATGGATCGGATCCCTCCAAAGCTCTGGGCAAATACCATTTGTGTCTCTTCCACAGAATGTGACAGAATTTAGATGTCATCGGTAAAATTATGAAAACTGACTGTTAGTCCGCTTTTTGTTTTGTTTTTATTATTTTTATTCCAATATTAACTTATAAGGAAACCTGTGACTAAAAAGTTTTTATACTGAATTCCATTTTGATACTTTTTAATTTGCTTTGATGTATTTCAGGGTAACATTCAATGCTCATTAAAGTCAATCATTTCAGTTAAATGAAGCACACATAATTTTTACTTGCCTTTAAATAAATTTTATCTTGTTTTTACAGGGTTATTTTTATTTTAGATAACGTAAAATATAAATGTGTTTATAAACAATTCGTTGGGATATTCGACCCATTGTGTCTTTTTTATCCCTTTCCTCTTAAAAACTTATTCTAAAGGGACTTGTCCCAGGATAATAAAGAATTTATTTTTTATTAAATTTACTACTTCATTTTTTCATAGCAAAATAACAAAACTCGAACATATAAGTGCATAACGTAAAATTATTAAAATTTGTCATATATTTTTATGAACATGAGAGTTTTTGATAAATACTTTATGTTATATTTATTCATTTTTGTAGATATTTGTGATATATTGATTAAGTGATATATATATATATATATATAATAATAATAATAGGCTTAGCGAACCCGAAGGTTCGATGCCAATACCATCAAATTCCGCCTACACAGACTCGTCCAATGTTCACCGTTCAAGCCCAAGCCCCCGAGATCAGCCTTAACGCAATCCTCCCATCGACGCTTCGGTCTGCCTTTCGGAGGCCTACCAGTCGGTTCAGCGAATACCACCTTTCCGGAATCCGCTCTTCATCGAGCCCAACAACTTTACTCGCCCATTTGAGTCTCCGAGATGCTAATATATATATATATATATATATATATATATATATATATATATATATATATATATATATAATATATATATATATATATTTATTTAATTTATTAAAAATAGTTATTGATATTTACAACTGTATTGTACAACACATTTAGGAAATAGGCTAAAATATAATAGGCATGAACAAGACATGTAGAGAAGCTACCCAGCGGCAGCACACTAAATATATTGAATATTAACTACACAATTCTCGAAATACTGTATTTAGTCACATTTAATATTAACTTTTTTTCAGATTTTAAACGAATTTCAATTTCAGATGATTTCTAATTTGGTTAAACTAGTGTCCGTTGGAATTTAAATATGATCATAACTTATAAATCAATTCGACTGAATTTCTCTCTCATTTATTTTACACCATTTTTTAATCATTGAATATTATACTCTGCTTCATTTTCAGACAGAATTAACTCATAGCTAACTTAATATTGTCAGACCATTTCAAGGGTCTCAATCACTTTAGAATATTCCATTACGTAATGCAAACTTCTCTGCTCTTGTTAGTTTTGTAATTCTCTTTGTTTTACTTGATGACAATATTCTTTTAAGAAATAATAGAATAACGAAAATGTAAATAAGAAACTTTAGTATGTACTCACTTAGAAGTCTATTTTCATTATTTTAAATTAGAATACATTTTTTTTTTTTTAATGTTTTAACAATACCTTCCAAGAAGAACACGAATTTTGTTTTAAAAAAACTGTCTATGACTATAACAATATTACTTAAACCTTTCAAATAGTCATAACCTTATCAGGAGTGGATAAAACGTTTTCATCATTCTAGATCGTTAAAACTTGAAACGCATTCATACTTCTCCTACAATCGCAAATAACAGCTGAATTACATTCTTGAGTTTTTCTTCTTTATATATATTTTTTGTTAATAAAATACTTCGATACTTCATCTCGGAAAGATTATCGTATTCAGAGAATAAAAATAAATAATTAAAAACCTGTACTAAAAAATAATTCATTTATCCTCAACAAGTAATGAATGCTAAAATCTAAATTAAGAAAGTACATTTTTACATCATAAATAGAAGACGATAGAATAACTATTCGGTATAGTAACTTTCTTAAAATGTTTTTTTTTTTTTTTTATTTATTTATAGTAATTTACAACTGTACTAAAGAATACAATATGTAAATATGTAGAATGAATATAAAAAGTCATGAAAATGTCTTGAGAAAGAACCACCCAGTGGTAGCATTTCACTAACTATTTTAATACAGTAGGTCCCGAGGCCACCTTCTTTTCAGTCGCCTTGGAGGGTTATCAGGGATATCTGAGGAAGATAAATTACGGACAAGTGGGTTTGAATGTGCAGCGAGTTTAGAATGGAAAGAGGAGTATCTATCACGGGCTATGTCTGCAACAAATGGGATGTTTAGGTCTTAAAATGTTAAATATTTAAGTTATGATTTTATAAATTAAATTATTGACGTAGATAAATCATCATTTAATCATATAGCTCACTCCGGTCAGTTACAGCTGTTATACTCGTTGATCACCTTCATTTAGTCTTTACAGTATGATATTTCAATAAATTAAACCTAACTGGAATAATCTAATGGCCTATCTTACATATCAATTTAGCAATATGACTAATCAGTGAATAGTTAAGTATTTCTTCTGAAGGTACCTAAACGTCGACATCTGAAAAAGTTCTTTATTACTTAACTAATTTATTACTTTTCGGAAAGATATAGCTCGGCTTTTAAGTAATCAGTTATTAATTAATCAGTTATTAATCGGTATAGGTATGTTTAAAAAAATATTATTTTATCCATTTTTAATTCATATTTGATATTTAAAATTTTATTAAATAACACAACTGGTAAATTTGGTAAAAGACAATATATATATATATATAAACCAGACTTGTAGAGAAACTAATCCATTGGCAGCATTCACAAAATGTCCTAAACCAGGTCTCTTAGTTATCTTTTTTTCAGATGCCTCGGAGGATTATGAGAAATAGAAGAGGATGCTAGGATAGAAACTAGTGAGTTGGACTGGGAATAGGGTTTGTCATGAAAAGAATGGTACCTGTTCCAAATCCATATGTTGATGATTAAAGTCATTATTGAAGAGTTTATTCTAGACAAAGTAGGGATTGTTGAGGATTTAATGAGGGATTTTGGATTTGATGGATTTGTAGAGCCCTAAAGCTCAGTTGAGATGAGTCTTTAGTAGTTAAGTGCAAGGTATGAGCATTTGTCTAGTAATTGTTGAAGTAGCTATCAAAAATATATGATTATCAGATAGGTTTCGAGTATTTTTAAATGATTTTCTTATCAAGAAAGTATATATTTGTTTTGGTTAAAGAGTGTTCAAGGACGTATTAGATATAAATCTCAAATATCTTAGTTTTTCGAAATGCGCATGCTACATTCTTAAAATCCAATTAAATGAAGAACTATATAATTTTTTTTTTTAATTCTCTTTCATTTATTTATAGATCATTAATAATGTTTATGTTTAGTTCTTTATAAAATATTAAACAGAGTTCCACTCTTTAAGGTTTTCACTATTGTTATATTTGATATACATCTATGGTCTAATATGTAAGCGTGTGCGTATCGTTTCGGGTGTCGGATCTGTTTCATAAAGGCATATTTCATCGCTAAAAGAGAGAGAGAGAAAGGTTGTTGACCCAGCAATAGGACAGAGCTAGAGATATAGACCGGAATATAGTTCCGCTACATATTACCTCCTTCCATGAGGGCAGTTCATATTCCCACAGAAAGGAAATCTTGCCGCTCAGAAGCGTAAACATGTTTTTCTAAAATATGATTCATAAGGATGAGTTACTCCAGATTTATTTGCTTGGATCACTGCACGGTATTTTATTTATTTTTTTAGTTCGTACTGTTTATTACAAGTAGAAAGAGCTGGTCAGCTAAACTATGCACAAACATATACACACACACAGAGCTATGCATATATATATATATATATATATATATATATATATATATATATATATATATATATATATATAATTATTATTATTATTTCCCCTTAATAGAGCAATTTTCTCTTCCTTTCTTCTTAACTTTTCATTCTTCATCAGCTCAATGTGTTTTTTCTTTCCTTCCTCTGCCCACATCTTCCCTGTAGTTTCCTACACGATTTTCTTATCTCGGATTTTATTTCTGAATTGTTTCCAATCCTTAATTTCATCTTCCGTAATCCTCAACCGTTCCAGTTCTTCCTACACTTATTTTATCCAACTCGTCTTTAGTTTGCTAGTATTAACGATGTCTAAAATTCTCTTAGTGAGCCTGTTTTTATCTATCCTGCGTAAGTGTCCGTTGGATTTTAGGCGTCTTTTCCTATGTATCTGTGATGCTTTCCGCGTTTCCGTAGAGATCCCTTGTAGGTCTCCTGACCCAAGTTTCATTTCGGAAAACAGCTCCATGATTTTTTTTTCTAAGAATTTTCCTTTCTAGTTTCTCGAAATCTGTAAGTTATGTCATCCCCCTAATAATTTTGGTTTTGGCTGCATACAAGGCCTTTGGAAGAACCACATTGTTGTAGTGACGCAATTTTGCGATTTGATATATTGCTCTTCCGTTATAATGATTTCACGTCGGTTTGTACGCCCTTTGAAATCTTCTAGACCAGTGGTTCCCAACTAGTTGTCCGAGTACCCCAGGGGATCCGTAAGTGGTGTTCAAGGTGTTCACCAGGTGCCATGCAAAACTTATTTTAAAATATACAAATATAAAATATTTGCTAACCTTGACTTGCAACAAGAATCACTCACGCTTTGCAGAGAAACGTCAAATTTAGCGAGGATATTAAAACGATTTACTTGATTTTTTAGAATTAAAATCATGAAATGAAATTTAAAATGAACTCAGTACCTTGTACAAATAACTAAAATTTTCAAAAGCCCTTTTCATGATATGTTTATTCTTTAGATGAAATCGGATAATAGATTTATATATACATTTATATTTGGGGGTCTTCGCCATGGTTCTGATTGAATAATGGGATCCGAGAAAAATGTTTGTTGGTAACCACTGGTCTAGACTACACCACTCAACATTTTTGATTTTCATGAAATTTTTATCAGTTATTCTTCATCTTTTCCTCAATTTGAAGCCATGGGTTAAAACAATTAATCTTGACAAATGTTTTTGAGATATTTTCCTTTAAACATAACAAAACCATGATTTTTTTTATGCTTAGAAATTCATTTTAGAAAAGGACTATGTTCTGAAGATCGATATTTTTACAGCCTATATTGTATAAATTTCTAATGCCATAAAAGATCTCTCTTAAGGTTAAGGCATCAAGATAAAATTAACTAGATACGTTTTGCTCTTTATGTTGCAATCTTGTCACCTTCCACTCCAGCGTCATAATTGACTTAGAACAGCTTGGTTATGTAAAGAAGGGAGTTGTTAAGTGGCCGGCGGAGGGGAGTGGAAGGCACTGATGGGCGGCGGCACTCAGGGGCCGCTATAAAATGGAGAAGCTTTATTGTCGTTCCAGCCTAAACATATTTAGCCCCATCCGCTGTCAATTTTGCCGCAGGGGTACTCTTGTTCCTCCTATATGTCATCCTCCATGACAGCAACCTCTTTGTCATGCCCCGTCCTACCTGTCTCAAAGGCTGATTTATATAAAGATCTAACTTATACCGTACACTGTTATCACCTGGTATTGCCTTAAATAATTGATATTGTGGTTCGCTCTGTTGAGACAGAAAGGAGATCAGCTAAAAGTTAATTTATCTTAAATTAATAACTATAAAGATTATGTTTGCTTAAATTAAGTAAGAAATATTCATATAATTTAAAAATTAATACCGTCTGTATTTGTGCAACACATGTACAAATGTAAAACACTAAGATAATCTCTCGGTCTCCTTCTTAGGAAAAAAAATATATGTTATAATATTGATTAATAAATATAATTTCGCTGTAAGTTCTAATGTTTGTTCCTAATTAAAAATCTGTATAACAAGGATTAATATATGTTTAAAAATACGGTAAAATACCTGTTTTTACACCCACATCACAATTTGTTGATTAAATTATTACCTACAATTTAGCAATGCCACCGTGTGATGCATGTTATATCCTCCACATTCGAGCGCGGTGTGTTTTGCCCGGGTGCTTTTCTCGACGTGGTTTAAGCGTTCGAACGAGTCTGCCACAGGGCTTCTTTATAACTCCAGCTATTCCTTCCTGCAACATACTTTCTCACAATCCGTTCCTACTTCACTAATAGATCTTTTCAAGTAAATCATAACCTTTCTTACTCTTCCATATTGTCTCAGTCTGGAGGTGTACCTCAGGGTAGTATCTTAGATCCCATCCTTTATATGGTATATACAACTGATATCACACTCCATTCTAGCAATGTCCACACAACTTACGCAAATGACACTTGTGCCGTCCATAATGATCCTGCCACTGCATCCCAAACCCCTCAGTCCCACATCACAACCATTTAGAAATTGTCGTCAGAACTGGAGAATTAAAATAAATCCTAAAAAAGCCAATCCAATTACCTTTACCCTTCGTTGAAAACCGATGACATCCTGCCCCACTGTATCCTTCAATATCTCCATCATTGTAAATAGCCCATTCACTTATTGTATTTATCATGACTACAGTTTTAAATATCAATAAAATGTTTTTAAAAAAAATATATATATTCTACATCATACTAAATGATAAAATAAGAATATATATATATATATATATATATATATATATATATATATATATATATATATATATATATATATATATATATATATTACCGTAAAATATAAGGACAAGAAAAAATTAATTGTCAAATAAAATAAATATATTTTTTTCAAATTATGCCTTCCATATATTGTTTCCTTTATATAGAATCTGGCAGCTCAGTACCACCCCGTTCTTGATGGAGTTTCGTCTCTTATTTTCTACCGCAGAACATATAATATAATAGAAGGTGCAAGTGCTGGGTTGAAGTGCCACCACCTTCCATCCAACCCCCCCCCTCTTATTACCCCTCGCTTAGTATCTTGGTTAACAATGATTTCAACTTCCAGTCATTGCTTGTTTTATGACATTGATACTTTATTTTCTCATTGTTGGTGAGTTATTGAGATTTATAGACATACTTGTATTTGGAATAAAGACAATAGATATCCCTTGTTTGTTATACCGCCTTTGGTTGTCATACAAAAAACTGTCGATAAAGATGCTAACCCACCAATTCATTTATTTATGAATTAGGAAAAACAGATTTCTTAAAATTCGTAATTCAGTCTCTACATATCTTAAAAAGTAAGCCATGAAATTTTGAGGAGAAAGGGATAATGTTTTTTTATTTTTTAGTAGTTTATAATGGTTCAATATTGAAAATAAAACAGCAAAATCATTTATATTAAACATCATCACAATTCCCTTTTCTTTTCTTTCGATTTTCATAAAAATAAAAAATAAAATAATTCATTCATCTTATATTTGTTCTCTATTTTCAAAAATAACAAACAATTTCTAGGTGTTAGGATCAACGTTAAATGCCTCAGTATGTTTTAGGCAAAAAAAAAAAAAAAATGGTCCAGTAGTTATGTAAGCCCTCAAATTTTGAGGGTAAGGGAGATTAATTTTGATATTTGTTTGGTTGATTACAAACGTTCATTATTGAAATAATAAATAAACTATTGCTCGGACCATATAGGAATAACCCTCATCACATTCTACCTTCTCTTCTTTCTAATTTAAATATAAATTTTTGGAAATGAAGTGTCTAATAATGAATAACTAAGTTGAGCGGAGCTGATATTGGAAGCGCTCGGGGTCGGTGGTCCAGCCTTTGTAGACACTAATTTTAAGAAATATTTTTAATATCTTAAAGACGGCGTTGTAAACCTTTATGACAGAATGTCTACTATCCCGTTGCAAGAACTTATACTCTTTGGTTTTGCAGGGGAATCAAAGGTCTTACGAACGCCTTTTGAATTCTTACCGACAAAGGCCGATTATTAATTTTTATTAACGCTTACGCCCAACATACCTGGGTACTTATCCAGATCCATGGATACTTCAAAAATCTTACCTAAAGAAACTATTTTGACATAATGGATCATAAAATATAGCATATACCCCTCAATACAAATCTTTTTCAGATTTTCGCCTCCTTCCTTCATACCCTCTACTATTAATTGGTTTTGAGATGTCACTATGTTACTAATGTTAGAATATAGAATTACATAAATTTATTCGATTTTTTTTAAATTTAGTAATATTACATGAGGTCCCACAGAAGACAATGTTGATAAATATAAGAGACTTAATCAATGAATGAAATTTGGATGTGGGAGAAGGGGTGAGGGAGTTGGCCCGAGTAATCTTGTGCGCTATACCCAGCAGCCGGATGACAAGAAATTAGGAAAAAAATATAATAAGTCAGAGTTCACGTCTCGTTTTTAACTCTGCATTCCACTTCCTCACTTCCAGACCCGAGAAACCCTCGGGTAGCCAACAAATATTTTTGTCGGAGTGGACAAAAAATAACTATAACTATGTTATGTTTAATCGAAATTCATAACCTCCTAGACTGAGTTATATTAGTTTAAATGTAATCATTATTTGAGAAATATTTTGGAATGTATGTAGGTATGTAACACTGATAAATGCGCAACACAGAGATATTCTCACTTTCTGAGCCAAGTAAAGAAAAAAAATGTGTTTCAATTAGTAATGAAATATACACCGTGCTTGATTGAAATCTACATTATTAAAATGGATTTAATTTTTAAATGTCATATTTCTATGCCAATATGATCAAGACATTTTTCCAATTTCCTTTTACTACGATTTAAATATTAACAATACTATCGTCATGATTTTGCTTCTTGTGTTTAAATATTTTCAATCAAGGTAATGTTTTAATTATATTGAGAAATATCGATATTTTAGTGCCAAGAGAATTTAGATATTCATTATATTGACTTTATGTTTAGTAGGAGGTAAGTTATAAGATATAGGTTATCTACCATGTGTTAGCTCATTTCATTTCGGCTTATTTAATTCAATTAAGTACTAAAATATCGATAATTTTGTGCCGATATTCGGTGTAATATATTATATAATAGTATTTAGCGTTCAAGGAAATTAGGAAAAGAAATCCTATCTCTAGTGGACAGGTGTAGAGAAAGTGGACAGTCTAGAGCATGTTGGTAACTTCAACATGGTTAAATCTTAGCTTCTACCCCTACCTATTTGAATTAAGTTAAACAAGCTTATTAAATTACAGTTAACCCACGAGTACTGATAAAATAAATTTTCTTGATGGTACCAACGAAGGGATTGTGAACCTTCCACTCCTCTGAAGGTGCCCTATAATTATTTTAGGGTGTTAATGAAAGGTTATGGCTAATAGTGAAAGCCCTTAATTTTTTTCATATGTGCGATTTTTCATCGCCAAATATCAGATATTCAAGGATACAGATATCATGAACCCTGAAACATGGTTTGTATACAATTTTGGTGTTCGTGCTCGTTATTGTAAAAAAAATATTTTATTTATTCAAAAGTTACAAAATATCGATAATAACACTTTAAAAGACAATAATGACAATCTTGATAATAACAATATGGCTATACTAGATCTGACATAGATTACGTACCGTAATTACTGCGAGGACTTGAAGAGAGTGATCCCTGGGAGAAGGGACAGGGTATATAAAGGTTAATAGGACTGCTGAATAAGATTCAAGGAATATGGTGTGATCTGCAGGTGCACTATGGCCTCATGGTGGCGTGACTCCTCCGTCCTTATGAGAGTGAAGCCCACTGAACTCTAAATTTAAGGATTTGGGACGGTTTGTCTATTCTGTAAATATTGAAACCAAGCTCTGGCTCTGCCATCAAAACATTCAGGTGGTTGAGGATGGGTACTTGGATTATCATTTGAAGGATTAGAACACAGTAATTTCAGTTTACAATACTGACGATAAAGATTATAGCATAAAAGATATAAACATATTACATAAAATATATAAGAAATAAATTGGGATACAGTTATATCATAAGGTTCTAATTCTTCTATTTCTATATTACTTAAGTCTATTTGTTGTAATTCCTCAAAAGTAAAATTTGTTGATACAATAGTTTTATTATTAACAGAATGATAGGAAATAAAAGGAATATTTACATTGTCAACATAAGAAAGTGGTACATTTATATTTACAAATTTCTCATTTTCATTAAGATTAAGGAGGCTAGTAGATGGTAGATGATACATTTGTGTGTTTGTTACACTAGTTGTTACATTGCTAATATTAAAGGTTGAATATTGGTGTAATGTGGGTATAAGTTTGATTATAGGGTTTGTTCTTATTTCTACAGCTTTACAATCATTTAATTCTATATTCTTACATAATTCTAAAATACATTTGTCCTTAATCTCTATCATGTCTTTACAGTAATGATGATTATTGAATTTAATACAATTTCCATTGTAAAACGAATTTTTAAATCTAATGATTAGTTGTTCTTTAATCTTTAGAGTAATGACTTTATTATTCCTTGTAACTGGATATGACATAGCATAATAAGTTGTTTTTGGCAATGATTTCAAAGGGATTTTAATAAAATAATAAATTAATCCTGTATCTGATAGGGAACAAAATGTGGAGCTAAGTAACCAGTTTAATTCTACATTTTCTGTGATTGGTTCTCCGAACGGTATGTTTAATTGTTCTAGTTCTCTAGTCGTTAATATGCTTGGATGGGTAATTCCTAATTTACATTGTTCTAAGGAAAATTCTATATCATTTAATTGATTTTCTACTAAATCTAATACGGCTAATAAATCATGATACATTAACTTAGTAAGAGCTAAATCTGTAAAATTATTTATTTTTTCTATACTATCCTTATATTTATTTAAAACAATTATTTCTTTATTAAGTTTAGATGTTAATTCTTTATTTAATCCTAATCTAACATTTTCATTATGCTCTATGTGATACATATTTCTCTCGATTTTATTTAAAATATTATCATACTTTTCTTTGTCATCGGCGTCCATATTGCCGGTGAGCCAACTAATAGCATTGCCTAGTCCGTTAATTAAACCTCTTTTTGATCGGTTATTCCGATTTATATTTACAATATGATTAATTTTTTCTAATATCTTGTTATATTTTTGTTCAATAATATTATGCAAAGTTTTATATTCATTACTAATTGTTAATACGTCAATGCTAATCTTAAGGGTTTGAATTTCTCTTGTTAAATTTGTAAGATTCTTATAATGTAAAAATGTGTACCAATCTTCAATTATAAAAGATGGATTAATTTGTACGATGGATGCTCCTGGTCCGTCAGATAAATCTTGTATTAGCAGGGTCTGTATCTGAACCGTAAGCGCTGCGATCAGAAGATACTTGAAACAATTCGTCGTCGAACTCAAAGTCATCTTGGCTGACTCCTGTAACATTAGACGTTTCTATTTCTTTTATGACATTCTCAATATCTTCATCAGTTATTTCTGGGTTTTTTGACTTGTACTAGGTTTATTATTATTATTATTTGATTTCTTTTTCTTAGTGACCTTTTTCGGTCGTTTGACTTGATCAGGGTGGAGTTTTTTCTTTCTACCTTTATTTCTATTTTGAAATCTTTTATCAACATACTTTCCTTTTTCGTATTTAGGATCTATTTTCTTTTTCTGTTGTCTCTTTATATACACATCTTCCGGGATTTCTATGTCTTCTCTATTTTCATTTAACTTGCCTATTTTTCTCTCTTTATTTTGTTCTATACCTTTCTTAGTTATTTCGAAAAGCTGCTTCATTTTCCGATGGTACTCATGAACAAGATATTCTTTTATTTCCGGGGATTCATTATAAGTTTCATTAGTGATACCGAAAGTTATTTCGTTAGGGGTCATTTTAAGATCTTGATTAAGGGAATTATTATATGCTGTCGTTGCTTGCTCTAACTTATCTTCCTCTTTATCATCTTTGTTTTCTATGTTTATAAGTCTTAAAATTTCTAATAACGAAGAGCTTGCTCGATTAAGCAATCCAAGAGAGTTAGGGTGATTGGGGGTAGTATAATGTAATTCAATATTTAAGTAGTTTAGAAAATCTTTAAACAAGTTATTGTCGAATTCTCTTCCGTTGTCACATGATATTTTTTGGGGTTTTGGAAAATATGCTAAATATTTTTTCAATACTTTCATGCTTTCTATGGCATTATAACTCGTTGCGTAATAAGAAAATATTCTTTTGGAAAAAGTATCTACTATTAAATAAATGTAATAATTACTCATGTGTAAGGTATCAATCATTAAATCTGTAAAGGGTTTCTCAGGTGTGGGAGTAATTTTAAATTTTTGTTTTATAGGTCTTCTATCGTATTTGCCTTTTCCACATGTGTCACATTTGTTTATAATTTCTGTGATATGATCTTTCATATTGGGCCAATAAAATTTGGTTTTCAAAACTAAATATGTTTCATTTATACCTCTGTGGCATGTCTTGGCGATATGATAATCAAGGATAAGTAATTTCTGGTCTTCCGTGTTCTTTACATCTGGCAATAGTTTATAATATCTTTTAATTCTATTTGTGGGAAATTTTTCTCTAATGAGTGATGCAACTTTATTAAATAATGCATTATACCAATTATTTTCACTTTCTATAGAATCTGATATGGGTGAGCAGTATATGCCGTAAGTTATATTTGGTCTTAAGATTTCTAAAAGTTTTTCTTCTATTTCAAAATCTTTTTCATGATAAGGCCAAGTAAATTCAATTGTTGTTCTTTGCTTATTATTGAATATTGTTTCGCGTTGAATTTTCGCGTGTCCCTTTTTTATTATTATTTGATTTTTCTCAACATTTACTGGTCTAGATTTATCATCAACTATTAAGATTCTGTTATCGGAGGATTCTGTGGAGTGCTGCGTTGCTAAAGAAGATATATCATCTTGAATTATTTCTTGGTGTTCACCATTATTATTTTCTTCTATGTTTTCATCATTATTAATTCCTTCTAAGTTTTCATTGTTAGCTTCTTCTTGGGTTTCTTCTATTCCCATTTCTTGTAATAAATCTACGATTTCTTGTGAATAGTTATTAGGAGAATTTTCTGTATGAAAAATATCAAATTCTGGTTCTTTTAATTTCCTTTCTTCAATAGGGTAACGGGATAAATGATCGGCGACTTTATTAGCCTTTCCTTCAATGTATTTTATGTCATATTCGAAATCTTCTAACAATAATTTCCATCTAATTAATCTGGCGTTCTGTGTTTTACACGTTCTTAAATATTCTAAAGGTTTGTGATCTGAATATATGAAAAATTTTCTACCGTATAAGTAGGGTCGAAAATGATTGCAAGCCCAAATAATGGCTAAACATTCCTTTTCCGTTGTTGAGTAATTTTGTTCTGCTTTATTAAGTGTTCTGGATGCAAAACATACAGGGAGTTCTTTTCCATCTTTCTTCTGTGCTAATACTGCACCAATGGCGAAATTACTTGCGTCAGTTGTTAAGAAAAAGTCCTGATTGAAATCTGGAATTTGCAAAATGGGGCTACTACATACAAGTTGTTTCAATTTCTCAAAAGCGTTTTCATATAACTCTGGTTTGATTTCTTTTTGATCTTTTCGAAGACATCTCGTTAATGGGGAAGCTATCTTTGCGTAATTTGGTATCATTTTCCTATAGAAACCAGTTAATCCTAAAAAGCTTTTAATTTCTTTTTCATTTTTAGGGAGTTTAAAATCTTTTACTGCTTTTATCTTTTCTGGATTAGGTTCTATGCCGCGTTCGCTGATAATATGTCCGAGGAATAACAATTCTTTCTTGCAAAATTCTGTCTTATCGAGCTGAATCTTTAAGTTATGTTTTTCTAACTTTTTAAGAGTTTCTTCTAAATGTTTCCAATGATCTTTGTAATTTTCAGAAAAAATTATAATATCGTCCATATAGACTAAAACGTTAATAGAATCTGAAAAAATGATATTCATGGCTCTTTGAAACGTTGCTGGGGCATTACTGAGTCCAAATGGCATGCGAAGGAATTCAAAGTGGCCTTGATCTGTAGAAAATGCTGTTTTTGGGATAGAACTTTCTTCGACTTTTATTTGATGGAAGCCTGAGCAAAGGTCCATTGCTGTAAATATCGTCGCTTTTCCTAATTTGCCTAAAAGGTCTTCAATATTAGGAATGGGGAATTTATCCGGGGTTGTTTCTCGATTTAATTTCCTGTAATCAATCACCATTCGTATTTTTCTTTTTCCTGATGCGTCTGGCTTTTTCGGGACAATCCAAACGGGAGAATTGTAAGGGGAATTGCTGGGTCTTATTATTTTGGATTCTAACATCTTTTTAATTTCTTCCTTAATATTTTCTTTGAATTGGTGGGGATATCTGTAATTTTTCGAATATATCGGGTCTTCGGTTTTTGTTTTAATCTTATGCTCCAATAAATCAGTGGCTGAAAGGGGATCATTTTCAGTCTTAAATACTGATGGATATTTCGATAATAATTTAATTAAATTTGATTTTTCTTGAGGAGGTATATGGTCGGTTCTGATTAGTTGGGGGATTTGTTTTATTATTTCATGGTTTCCTTTTTTATTAGAATCTGTTAATTCTACTTCTTCTTTTTGCAAATAGTATAAAGGTAAATATATGGTTTCGTTAACTTTACTGTCGATTATTATATTTTGATCATAGATGCCAGGTTTAATTTTAATCTTATCATCTTCATAGTCAATAAAATATAGATTTTTATTTTGTTCTACTTTTATCTGATTTTCGCCTTCTTTCAAAACTAATTTTAAAACTTCGTCTTCCATAATAAAATCAAACTCTGTATAGCGAGTTTTTATTTTGTTGGTTTCGAAATCGATATTAAATTTCATTTCCCTCATTGTCTCATTTCCTAGTAGTATTTCGTAATTGGGACTGAAATTAAATAGATAAAATTTTATTTTTTCGGGGTTTTTAAGAAAATTATTTCTGCAATAAACTGAAATAGATTCCGTGCCAAGTTCTTCTCCGGTTGCTGTTTTTATTGTAAAATTTTCTTTTTCTCTTTCAACATCTGGTGGTACAATGTCTGGTCTTATATAATTCTTCCAAGATCCGGTATCAATAAGCCATTTACGATTCGCGTGGTCTTTAACATAAGGCAGTTGGCTTTTATTCTCTTCTTTTATGTGTTTTGATTGTCTGGCGGGCCTTTCTCTAAAAAAAGAATTATTTGGATCTAATTTTTCTAATTTCTCTCTTAATTCTCTGATTTCTTGGTCTTTCGGGTCTTCTTGCTGAATTTGGAAATTAGGCTGTTTCGGTTTATTCCCGAATGCGCTAACTGTTCTCATGGATACAGTTGGGTTTTCATCTTTCTTATTATTATTATAATTTTGATTCCGGTATCGACCTGAACCGTTGAAATACCTTTGTTGTTCTTGACGGGGCCATTGTTGGTAATAATTATTATTATTATTATTCTGCCGGTAGTCTTGTGGAGGTTCTTGTTGTCGATATTGATGCTCTTGTCTTTGATTATGTGGGTTATACGGGTTATTGGGATTTTGCCAATTATTAAATCGTTTGTGATGTTTTTTATCGAACTTTTTCTTATGGTCGAAGCCTCTTTTGTAATCATGTTCTCCGGGTCTTCTCATATTTCCCGAATTTATGAGGTCATCGAAGAGTAGATGGTTCTCATTCTGAATTAAATTTCTCAAATCATCTAATGTTCTTAACTTTTCTGCTTTAGTCATAAGATATGTTCTTATGTGAAGGGGCATGTTAGTGTAAAAAAAATAAAGAATACTTTTCTCTAATGCGCTAATAATTGTTTCTCTATTTGGTGTGTTTTCTATCCGATGTTTAGAAATTATTAAAGTGCGGATCTTATCAATTCTTTGAAGGAAATCAAGAGGGTGTTCCTTATGATGTATTTTGTTATTAAATAATTCATGCGATAATTGTTCAATTGAGCGGCTGTCTCTGAAGGTTCTTTCGAGATAATTTAGTAATTCTTCAACCCGACTAAATTCGCACGTTGTATTTATATAATCAGCTTCATCCGTAAGTTTTGCTAAAAGTTTACTTAATAATCTTTGTTCGTTTAGTTCCTTAAACGAGTTGTCCGGTTTACACACGATTTGGTAAACTTGTCTACAAACTGTCACGAATTTTAACAGATTGTGTGGATTTCCATTAAAATTAGGGATATGATCGTAGTCTGCCGATTTAATTTGAAAGCTTGCCATATTTGTAGTTAATATTAAATTATTTACTCGCAGGATTAGAGAATTTAAATAATCATCAGACATAAAATTACAATAGTAAAGGAAATTAACTTACAAAAATTGAGTACGCTGTCAAAATAATCTTCGACGGGGTGTGAAGATCTGTCCTTGAGCTGGATACCTGACGACAGTGAAGTCCGGCCAAGGTTGAGTGCAGATAAGAGACTTTGCCTGCGTTGCGAGATGCTCGGGGTGAGTGAACTCGTCCAGAATCTGAAGATCTCGAAGTTGGTAGTCCTCGGTAGGTAAGCCAAAATCTTGAGTCTTCACAGGTGAGGAATCCTAGGCGGTAGTCCTAATTCTGGATTTGCGGAAAAAGTTCGGATCTGCGGAAACTCGGTTCTTAAAACTGCGATAAAAATATGCAGTCCCTGTTCGGGCGCCAATTTTGGTGTTCGTGCTCGTTATTGTAAAAAAAATATTTTATTTATTCAAAAGTTACAAAATATCGATAATAACACTTTAAAAGACAATAATGACAATCTTGATAATAACAATATGGCTATACTAGATCTGACATAGATTACGTACCGTAATTACTGCGAGGACTTGAAGAGAGTGATCCCTGGGAGAAGGGACAGGGTATATAAAGGTTAATAGGACTGCTGAATAAGATTCAAGGAATATGGTGTGATCTGCAGGTGCACTATGGCCTCATGGTGGCGTGACTTACTATTAAAATTTACATTTTTTTATGTCAGATTACTTACAGGATACTATGATTATGAATTAATAAAATACAACACATATAAATTATAAAATGAAATAAAATTCTCTATAAGGATGGTACATCTCGGACTACGTTTATGAGAGATACGCGTTATCTTATAAGAACGAAGAGGCTTCAACCTAAATGAAATGCCAAGTTTGTCCATAAGAAGACGAATAAGACAGCACCTTAAGATTCATTCTGCCACGCCTGTGTTTTGCGTTAACATTATGCTCTGCGCATTTCTCATGTTAACTTTATGACTTCTTTTACGAACAGTTTATAGTTTTCTAATATGTTAGAGAAGTGAAATATTTATTGGAACTAAAGACAAATTTGTTAGGAACTTTTAAAATTGATCCACTGTTTTACAAACCAACAATCTACTGTGAACGTAATTTTCATGTTCCAATTATTTGTAGCAAATTATTTTTTTTATTTTATATTTTGTTATGAAAATGAATATAACAGTTCACGTTTTTGAGAAGATTTAAGCGGTATAAATTTAAGTGATTTAAAAAGATGGACGACTGTACTCGAATGATTGTGATGCCTGTTATACTTTTGATTTTTTTGTATGTGGTTATCTGTTTTTTATACTTCTATTTGGTTTATATAGTCATGAAAGAACATGAATAAAAATTAAACCCTTTCTTTTTTGATTCCATCACCATTCATGCCCGGAAAATCAGAAACTAATATGAACCTGATTTATTAAAAATGAACTCATTTTTCCTGAAGTTTGATTATACAGTGATATGAAAAATGACGTTTCATCGACATTGACGTCATATTGCCGACTTAAATAATAGTAGTACTGTAATACAAGGTTTGTTTATTTATTTAACGTCACTTTATACTACAGTGGCTATTCGGACGATGCTAGTGGGAGTTCTAAATTTTCTCTAACCTGATTTATCTAGGATAGGGAATACCTGACATCACACAGGCTCGGAACCACTTTTTTCCTTCCCCACTTCCCTTACAAGGTGTTTTCGTAAATAGTGGAAATCTACTAAACTTCATTTAACAATTCAACAATGTTCTTTTCAAACTTTTAGTTATATCCAATAATATTTTTTGCTATGTAAATTAATTTTTATATTAGGTTTCTGAAATCCTTGATATAAAACTAATTTAGATATGCTAAATATTAAAATTTATTGACAGTAAAGTAATTAGGACATAAAAAATATAGATTGAGTGAATTATTGTGACAAAATATGAGTGGATGAAGCCGCTACTCTGCTTTATTTTAAATTAACTTATAACAATTGCAATATAATACTAAAATGTACCATGATCCAGGAAGAAGTGTTTTGAGTATTTTTTTTCGATTCGCCAATGTAGAACTCATGGGCAAAAAAGTAATATTACATTTCAACCACAAGATAAACAACATTTCTAAACAACACCATGAGTTTTCGATTTCTGCTTAAACTCAGCCCAAGGTTTTGGGGAACTGGATATCCATAAACTTGTGTTGTTATTATGTTAGTGTAGCTGCAAATCGACACTTCGACATCTTGCCGGATATAATCTAAAAGCTTCCTAGTAGTTTCTTTGGAAGGAAGGTATTTCTGCAGTCCTATGTAATCTAACCCATTTTTTTCTATATCCAGGTAGCGTGTGATATCTCCCAGTAAGTCAACCCATTCTATTTTATACTACATATCAAACTGCTTTATACATATCAACATAATTTTAATGGTTACGGCCAATCCTCTGTATTATTTCAACTGTTGTAAATAATAATTATAGAAATAATAATCACAATAATTTTCTTATAACTAATTATCGTCTTAATATAGTCATTCTTATGTTTCTAGTTTTAAATATAACATAACCGAATAATAAGATGATGCTATGTACCAAAAGATATGGAATAAAGCAGAGTAAGATAAAGGGGTTAATTCGAACTTTGTTGGTAAGATATTGCTTGCCTTAGTGAAAAATCTCCCTTACCTCTGTTTACTTACTTGTTTAAACTTTGTGCTTATCACAGCTTCACCCCTTGTTTCAACTTTATTTACCAACCAAATAAAGTTTTCCTCATACTTATAAGAGCTACATTGTATCAAGGTACACTAAAAAAAAAATCATTTATCATAAACGTCTAACGTCACAAAATATTAATCGCAAGAAATTCTTATTTCCTATATAAGCCTTATCTCTTCACCGATTATTTGCTCTAAATCATCATTGGAAAAAAATATAGAAATGGAAACTTAACTGACTGTTACAAAATCTTCATGAAATCGGTAATGTATTTATTAATAGAATAGAATAGAAAACAAAACTTTATTCTGGGACAATGTCCCTTAAGAATAACAATTATGAACTAAATAATAAATTATAACTGGCCAAAAACAATATATAAATACAATTAGATAACACAAGAATAAAAAAATAAAATAAAATAATAATAAAAAAAAATAAAGGGTCATAGTGTCATCTCTATTTACAAATTCTAGGAATAAATAAATAAGAATAAACATAAAATGTAACTTTTACATCTTATTAAAGTAAAATTCAACTTGCATTAGTTGGCATGATAAAAATTAGCTTACATCTGATTGAAGAGAAAGGAAGTATTGAAAGAGGAGGGATTTAAACGATGAGAGGGAAGGAGCATGACGGATGTTTGAAGGGAGGGTATTCCATAAGGAAGAGGACCGGGCTAAAAAGGAGCAGTCATATTTTTTGGTTCTATGGAAAGGAGTGTGGAGGTCGGACAGACGGGATCTTGTTTCCGGATGATGGGTTGAGGATTTAAACTCCAAAAGGCTGTAGACATAAAATGGATGGTGGGAGTTTATGATTTGATAAAGGAATGATCCAAGGAAATATTGTCTTCGAAAGTTTGGGGTTAACCACTTTAACTCGTCGTAGAGGTGGGATACGTGCGACCGTCTCGAGGTACCGAACACAAATCTTAAAAAGCAATAGTATGTAGCTAACGGCTAATATTTGGTACGATACTATTTTTCAGGCATTCTTGCGAAAAAATTATTATTATTATTATTATTATTTAAAAGGTGTGAGTGAGTGTGTGTTGTGTAGTAAATCTACCACCAAAACGAAAATTTGTAAGTTGTAAACAATTATCCGCCAGAGCTGTTACAGCAAGTTCCTCATTAAAATCGGCAAACAAGAAGATTTATTTTATATTAATCCTTTTGCATCATTTTACAATTTTCTCAAAATCGGCTTTAACGTATTAAAGTAAAATTTGATGGGCTTCAATATCATGTAGGTTCCATTCTGAACACAAAAGTTTAGGCCCAGTTAAACCGTAAAGACCGATATTTTTTCATTTTTTTTTTTTTAAAGTACATTTTGATTTTCTAGATTCCAAAAAATTATCTTATCCTGTTATTAGAATTGATATAAAATGGCTGAATATAGAAGTTGAAAGAATTTTATAACCAACTAAAGGAGAAAAGAGCAAAAAACATTTTTTTTCGACACAATAACAATAATATAGGTATATAATTGAGTGTTAAGCTAATTATTTTCAACAAATATGTTATCTTGTACACAAAATTGTTAAAATTAATGGAGAGTGAGGAAAATCCGATAAAACTAACTGATTGTTGCAGATAATAATATAATAGATTATTTAATGGAATACATGTTTCTATCAAAACTCAATGGACTAAATTCTTTTAAATTTCTTAATCTTTAACTATAATTCAAATTTTGTAATTAATTTTAAGAATAGAGGAATGTGAAAGTTGAAGACGTGTTGTGCTCACCAGATTTTTTTTTCATATTTTCAACTTTTTCTCACATAGCAACAAATTAATACTCAAAGTAAAAAAAACAACTGTCTCTTCTTGTTCTTTTCTCATAACAGTAGGGATATGAAAATTGAAGCTGGTCTTGACCTGCTTATAGCCCAACTACTTCTCTCTATCTCTTGTATGGTTAACAGAGATTCTCATTTGTTTAAGATCCTGTGCTACTTTATTTCTTCAACGGCCGTTCGAATATTCACAATATTGAACTCTCTTCATTCAACCATATTGTGTAGCTCATAGATTGTGGAGAAGTATATACCAAGAAAGGAACTATACCTCCTCTTTCGACTCTATCCCCTGCAAAAAGTCATTTAGCGTTTCCTTTCTTCTTATAGAGTTTACTTTATAATATCGTTTCAACATGAAGTCATTGTAATTAAAATCTAAACACCAAAAATGAAGCTACGAGTTGAAAAACTGTGATGCGCGCAACACACAACTTTCTGTTACCTTCATTGTTATAATCAATTTAAGAATTTCCGAATACAGATAGAGATGACATACATATATATAGAATAGAATAACATATAAAATAGGATCATGGTACATTTTAGTACTATATTGCAATTGTTATATGTTAATTTAAAATAAAGCAGAGTAGCGGCTTCATTCACTCATATTTTGTCACAATAATTTACTCAATCTATTTTTTTTTTGTCCTAATTCCTATATATATATATACCTAGTGAAAAAGGTTAAAGAATTAACTAAATTGTGTTTCGATAGAAACATGTGTTTTATGTATGAGATAATATTTTTTTCTCAACCCTTTAGCTTTTCAACGGTATCTAATAAATCTATATTAATGTCCTTATGTTCGAAAACAGAAAAAATGAATATTTTTTTTTCCTTTAGTTGGATACAAAATACGTTCTGCTTAAATATTTATCCGTTTTTATCAATGCTATCAAGAACAGATGGTTAAAATATTGGAATATACAAAAGCTAATGGTAATTTAGTAATAATTCGACATTTAAGGCTTGTTAGGCTGTTTTAAGCAGAATAAATCCCACACGATATTAAAGCTCATTTAATTTTACGTGAATATCAAGAGTTTAATTAAAATCATTGGAGTCGTTTTTGAGAAATTCTCGTAAACAGGTGCAAAATGCATGGTATAAAGTGGCTCTTCTGGTAAGTCAATTGCAATGGAAAATTCGCTGTTACCTTCTCGGGCTTATTCGCTTCTAAAATATAAAATTTCAGTTTTATATAGCCTATCGTTCTTTAGTTAGATTTACTTACTTACTGACACATTCACACTGACCCTTTTGCGGGACTTGGTCATTTGGACTAAGGGAATCCTAAACGGGCATTTCCGGTGAAAATACTATAGTATTTATTTCATATATATGTAAGGTAAAGTAAAAAAATTAAAGAATTACTTTAAGCTTCTATGGAAAAATTTGTTTCAGATTAAATAATTTAGCAATAGAAATTATAATCTGCAACAATAACTTATTCTTTTCCGCTTTTCATCACGGTCCATTGGGTTACACAACTTTTTAAAAAAAGTGACATTTTTTTAAAACCTTTAGCTTTTTAACGATATATTATACACCTATATGACTCTACTTATGTTGCATACATCAAATTCCACTCATTCCTCCTCCATCAAATGCAACAGATATCACCAGTCTCCTAACATCCTTCATCGCTGAATTTAAATCAGTCGTGACTCCTCTAATATCACTTTTAACTAATCTCGTATCCCACCTCATCACTTCTTCAAGAAATCCTTAAATGACCTCTTCCAAACCTATATCCATACTCTTTGGAATGCGAATGGTATTCGAAATCACACTAACGAACTAACAGTCTTCTTACAAGAAAAACACATAGACATAGTCCTAGTAACAGAAACTCGACTTACCAACTCACGTCTGTTTAACATTCCCAATTACAACATTTACCGCATTGACCACCCGGACGGAACCGCACATGCTGGCACTGCTGTCATCATCCATCACTCCCTCTCCCATCACTCACACCCCTTACCCGTCCATAATAACCTACAACCTACAGCTGTAACAGTTAAAACCAAGCCCTTTCACATAACAGTTGTTGCAGCATATTCCCCTCCGAAAATTCCATTTTCAGAATCCCAATTCAATTCGTTCCTAAATTCCTTGGGACATCACTTCCTTGTGGGAGCAGATTTTAATACAAAACACCAACAATGGGGAGCCAGAACCACAAACTCTCGTGGACGAATCCTGTTGTCTGCACTTAATTCTACTCGCAGCAATATTCTTCCTCCGGATTCTCCTACCTACTGGCCAACAGATCCCAACCGCAATCCTGACCTCCTAGATTTTTTCATCCACAAAGGTCTAGGACTACTAAATTATTCCATATCTCGCCTCGATGACCTATCTTCAGATCACAGTCCAATACTCCTTACCCTTTCAATATCGCCCATTCCTAAACCGATTCCACCCTCATTCATCAGGGGCCCAGTTCACTGGGATATATTCCGTCAAATCTTAACCGACAACATTGATCTCAGAGTATCCCTCAAATCCCCTGAAGAACTGGATGAAGCTGTAAATACCTTTACAACCCTAATCCAACAAGCAACCTGGACTTCATCTTCACCTCTCTCTCCCGAAAAATCCCGAAGTACAAATCCTTTACCTCAAGAACTCCTGGACCTTATCCAATTCAAGCGCCGTTCTAGGACTATCTGGCAGAGGACCAGGCATCCTGATGACAGGAAATCATACAATTATTATTGTAAATTAGTTAAAAATAGATTGACAACCTACAGATCCCAATCCTATAATTCCTATCTTTCCTCATTATCCACTTGTGACCATTCCCTCTGGAAAGCAACTAAAAAATACTTAAATACCATCATATCTCTCATCCTCTCCAACGTCATGATGGTTCCTGGGCCTCGTCAGATGAGACTAGAGCAGAGGAATTTGCTAAACATCTTGCAAACACATTCACTCCTCATTCTGAAATTAATCCTACCCATACAGCTGCAGTTGAAGAATCCCTCTCCTCGCCGATTCCTCTCTCTTTGCCTCCTAAAGCTGTCAACCCCTCTGAGGTCAAATTCCTAATCGATAAACTTAAACCTCGAAAATCTCCTGGATTTGATCTCCTCACTTCCCAAATCATTAAACAACTTCCCAAAAAGGCTATAGTATTCCTGACCTACATATATAACTGCATCCTCCGAATAACCCATTTTCCTCTGATGTGGAAACACTCAACCATTATACTTTTCCTTAAACCGGGCAAACCTGTTAATCATACCTCATCCTATAGACCAATCAGCTTGCTCCCTATAATTTCCAAATTATTTGAGAAAATCCTTCTGAACCGCATCCTTCCGTTAATCCAACTCGACAAAATCCCATCTCACCAGTTTGGTTTCCGCTCAGGCCACTCCACTGTTCACCAAGGTCTTCGAGTTGTTGACCACATATCCTATGCCCTTGAAAGCAAGCAATATTGCACAGGTGCCTTTCTGGACATAGCACTAGCATTCGACCGGGTGTGGCACGATGGCTTGCTTTTCAAACTAAAAACCCTATTACCCCAAGCCCTATATCTAATCCTTCGATCCTACCTCTCTAACCGCTCGTTTCGAGTCCGTTATGGTTCTGAATTCTCAAGTTGTTATCCGATAGAAGCCGGTGTTCCACAAGGTAGTGTCCTCGGTCCTATACTCTACATCTTATTCACCTCAGACATTCCCACCTTACTCGAAAACTTCCTGGCAACATTTGCCGATGATACAGCTATCCTCTCATCCCATCCAGATCCTGTTACGGCATCCTCAAACCTCCAATCACACCTCGATCTGATTAAACAGTGGTGCAATCATTGGCGCATCAAAGTCAATGAATCAAAAAGCAAGCAAGTCCCCTTTACCCTTCGACGCAGATCCTGCCCTTTTGTCCATTTTAACTCTATTCCTCTCACCTTTTCTGACACAGTCAAATACCTTGGTTTCCTCTTAGACAAAAGACTGACATGGAACCCCCATACTAGACTCAAACGACAAGAACTCAATCGACGATATGGCCAGCTATATAGACTACTAAACAGAAAATCTCATCTCTCAACGGACTACAAACTCTTAATTTACAAGACTATTCTTAAACCAATTTGGACCTACGGACTTGAACTGTGGGGAACAGCAAAAGTTTCGAATATCAAACGTATCCAATCCTTTCAGTCTAAAGTCCTTAGAACAATAGTAGATGTCCCATATTATGTCACCAACAAAACCTTACACCATGACCTGAATATCCCATTTGTCCTTGATCTAATCCCATCCAAATTCTCAATCTTCCATCAGAAGCTTACTCACCTTCCTAATCCCTTGGCAAACTCCCTATCTAGTTCCAAACATCCCTATAACCCTCCTCGTAGGTTGAAGCGGCAGTGGCCCAGAGATCTTTTGTAATTATGTTATTGGAGTGCTGGCAATGGCCAGCTTCTCCACTCATGCCCTGAGTGTATGTGGCTCTAGCGCCCTCGCGCAGCCTCCACTGGCACTCAAGACCAGTGACGCAGCTGAATGAGAGGCGCTGGGATCTTCTGGCATTGTGCCTCGACATCCACTAGTGGATCTCGAGGTTTGATTCATTGATCCCAGGGGTAGTTTGTAAATATTGTAAATAGGTATGAATGTGAACAAGATTGTTATTATTATTTTCTTTATAGTACTTATTTAATTTTGTGTATATATTTTTTTCTTTTATTTGTTTAGTCTTTATTAATTTTTTTTTCTTTAATTTTATTTACAATGTACATATGGTATGAATGATTTATTTTATCTCTAATACTCATTGCCCCAGAAGGTGGCAGATTGTATTATCTCTTAATAAAACAAATTAAAAAAAAATAAAATAAAATTAAAAAAAAATAAATAAAAAAATACTTATGTTGCATAAAAAAATATTTACCTAAAAACACATTTTTGCTCAGTTATCCTCTAGATGCTTATCAAATCCGTTCAACATCCCATTTTTATCTTTATCCATCCTAACAATATCTTATGGTTAGTTATTTCGAATCTAGAAAATGGAAGGTACTATAGAAAAAAAGATAGAATATCGGCAAGCCGTGTCAGAATATTTCTATCACAATAAAACCTAAATTACTATAAAGCCATTAAATCCGGTTTTATATTTAACAGTAACATCCTCATACAAGACTGAAACGACAAGAAACTGCTCGAAGATATCGATTACTACAACACTTACTAGAAAAACGTTCAAAACTTCCGGTATATTACATAAGACTCGTCTACATCCCTATTATCAGACCTATTTGGACATATTGAATAGAGCTTTGGGGCTCTACGAAACCATCTAATTCCTTCCGCATCCAGTCCTTACAATTCAAAATCCTTCGCAAATCCTGAATGCCCCTTGTTTTGTTACAAATCAACTCCTTCATAATGATCTTAACATCCTATTTGTTGCGGACATAGCCCGTGACAGATACTCCTATTTTCATTCTAAACTCGCTGCCCAAACAAACCCACTTGTCCGTAATTTATCTTCCTTAGATATCCCTGATAACCCTCCAAGGCGACTGAAAAGAAGGTGGCCTCGGGACCTACTGAGTTAAAATAGTTAGTTAAATGCTACCGCTGGGTAGTTCTTTTTTTGTTTTCATTCCTCATAATTACTTATTGTGTTCTTTAATACAGTTGTTAATTACTATAAATAAATAAAAAAAGTGAAAGTAAAAATTATAAACGATATCATTTAATAAGAAAAACAACACAAATGTTATATTAACTAGAATATATGCTGATAATTACTAATTAAGCGAGTGATATTTTATTTTATATTTCGTTTTAAAATTTTATTAAGATCAATAATAGATCTCTTATTGGAAAATTCTTAATGTCAAATATCTTAAAACCACATAGCGGATTACAGCCAAGCATCACGTTGTTACTTTTTTCTATGTAAGATTAAGCATTTAAAAAAAAAAAAAAATTGATTTCTTTATCCATACTAGTAAGAAACTGATTATATTATAACGTTATATCTTGAAATACATTCTAAACTTATTTAAATAACCAATAGAATGATCTATTTAAATACATAGATTTTTCGCTATACAAATAGAAATTAAATTACCTTTACGTAAGCTTGGTAATTAATCTTTATAATTTACTAAAAACAAAATTATATTTCTAGCTTTCTCGAGCTAAAGATAGAGTAGCCATAAGGCATTGGTGCATTTAAACAGCCCACCGTTTTACAAGTTAAAAGCAAGACTTTTCTTTTTGTCTCTAATTAGATCTGCATCAGGTACTTTAAAGGCAATTACATTATCACTTTTTCTGACCTTTTCGTTCAATAATGCATAACCCTAATTTACGAAACGACACGGAAATAAATTATCATTAGAACAATATGTAAATGTGATCACCGGTTGTAGGGTGGCTAGCATAACAGCCTCCTATGCCAAAGGTCACGGGTTCAAACCCACAGGTGGTGCTAGAATTTTTTAATGGGAGTAAAAAATCCTTATTTATGCCGTCCATTTGGTTTGCTCATATGTTTTCTTTCTAATATAAAAATAAAATCTCTTGTGTAGAAGAAGAAATTTATTATATAGTTGTAGTAAACTGATGAATGAAGCAAGATTTTCCATAATTGCCAATTTCTGATACACTGTATTAATTTGGTTACAAGACGATTCGACATTAACGGTTTTCCAGGATTAAAACCACATGAAGCCCACGAAACAGAAACAATCACATTTTTTTGATGAGTCAAGGGATATCGAAAATATTTTGCTGTTTATTCTTTGTCTAGCTACTGTCAAGAACTTCTACTGTTGTCGTAGACAGAAAAATGTTGCAATTGGTTCGTTTAAGGAATGATGCACAATCTTCATAACGCTCGTTTTTATTAGCAGTCGGTAGGTGGGTTTGAAACTGAACCTTCAAAAGCATTTTTACTTTTCCAATTTCATTTTAATTGGACCTTATATTTTTCTGGAACTCGACATTCTCAAGATCTTTAGAAAAACTAAAGTGTTTCTGAGCAGCAATCATATTTTGGAAGAATTCATACAACTAAATAAACCAGTAAAGAGTTTGCTATAAAGATGAGTATCTTAAAGAAAACTCAGCATCCTGCATTAATTTCTGGACAACTCTAATTAATATTAAGTCGTATCTAATTAATTTATCAATGTAATTTGAGGTATATGCGCGATTCGGACACTATTACATCTTCATTTGTTTTGTTTTTTTCCAATTTTATCATTAACCCAAACCATGAGAGCTGGAAAGAAAATTCTAAGCAATCCAAAATGGTTAACTTGTTGTTAATGCAGATGTAGGAAAGATAAATTTAAAAAATGTATAAAAATAATAATAAAAAAAAGGATAAGGGACTGGAAGAGTATTCAAACGCTAATTTTTTATTTATTTTTTACATCGTTACAGAGTTGATCTTGAAGTCAAATTTGTCTAGAAACTATTATAGAATACATTAAATTAGGATAGTTCGGACACTTCCAAAAAGCTATTTCAGATAATGCAAATCTGATGAAATATGAGACTCTTGAGACTCCTCGGACAAACGGATAAAGCAAATACTGAGAAAGCGAGATTCCAAATGGAATGAAATCTGATAATAGAGAGGGTAAGTGGCCCAAAATCTTCGCACAATAGTATTTCTATGGGAAGAATTAGATAATGTTTTTATTTTTAATCTATATATTGTGCTGTGTGAAATGTTTTGAAAATGTATTCTATAGGGATTAACTTTAATAAAAGTAATGAATTTGTTGGAAATTAGGTTTGTTATCTACAACGCTATATCTATTTTCATTATTTTTGGTCTATTATTTAAATAATGAACCTTTCTTGACTTTCAAAAAAATATCAAAATTGGAAGTTTTAAATTTGAAGATACGTAGAACCCGAATAACAAATAAAAACAAATCTATTTACCCACCGCACACACGGCAAAGTCACCAATTTAGGCGGACAAAAGTCAAGTCAGAAGTTTGGAATTATTAAGTGCTTGAACTTTTTATTATAAGTTGGTAAGACGCTTAATACTAATTTTTCCCGCCATACGGTGTTTACAAATAAATAATAAATGAGTGAATCATTCCTATTCACGCACAAGTGCCTAAAAACCGACAGTGGGATTATCTATATTGGATGGCCATTTATTATGTCCAAGGTGTGATGCGCAAAGTATTTTTGCTTTTATTTAACAATAGACATTGCTGAGACAGGTAAGACATTATATTTCCAAACTCGTTATTGAATATACATTGCAATCTATCTGTAGAGTTAATTTACCGATTTGTAAATTTATGTCCCTGTTTAATAACGAAAAACTGTGTAACCCCCAAGTTACCCCAAGGATTTGTTTCATATAAGCTTCTAGTCTTTAAATATTGCCAAAAGGTTTTGCGTTTTGGGTGAAACATATTTTTTTTCAGACACAACACTCCGAATAAAAAGTCTTATAATATATAATTTGAAGAATTTCCTGAATGATTTAAAATACATCTGTTAACAGGTTTAAGCCACTCCGGGCCGTTAATTGGATTTTTCGTATTATTTTTCCCGTATTCTGGGACTTTAAACACCAAGAAGCAAATTTTTAGATTTTAGGAAACGAAGTTGATTTTTGACCACGGTGCGCTCACCGATCGTGTCATAAAATTTATTACTTTTATATTTTTAAATATAATTTTTACCGTGAATTGGGAACCCGAAGGTTAAATATGGACATATTTCAGAATTTTGTCTACCAAAATCGGTCATATTTTCCACTGTGCACCGTACGAATTTATGAACGCTTATTCATTTATGAACACGCACCTAAATTTTGTTCTTAACGAAAACAAAACAATTAAATGCGGTTTAGAAATAGCGAAGATATAATGTTTTGGACTTAGCATTGTGGATTGGCCATTTTCGTTGAATATAAATTGGCACTATTGCTGGTTCTTCTTTCATAAACTCTTTGATTATCGCTATACATTTAAGTCAATTACCGAAACAGTTATTTAGATCGTTATGCCGTAATATAATAATTTGGAAATAACGAACCATTTAGTAATAATTTCCACTATTCTTTTGGAACAAATTTTTAAATTTCTTTATAAAGCTAAATATCATAAGAAACATTTGAGTATACACTCACTACAACGTCCCTGATTTAGGCTTCATGAAGAACTTGGGGATTAATATTCCTTCTTTTTTTCCATCACACAAATAAATTTATGAATTACCAACCTACATTCTGAGTGTAGGGTATCTGAGCATTGCAGAGACAATTCGGTCCTAACAAAAGGTACATGCTCACACAGAAGGTCCAGTGCGATGAATACAGATCTAAGTTAATTTCAACGCCTTATCTCTTATTCCTTTGTCGTTCTCGTCTATCAATACTCGACTCGATTTTACCATTCCATGTTACATGAGCAACAGATAATTAATTATGAAACGTATAAAATAATTTTGGTTAAAAAAATAATATAATCAGTTAAATATTTCCCACGGATGGACAGTTAACGGGCTGGTTCTTTTCTGGAATTATTTATGTCAAATAAAATGTTATGTAAGTTACAGAAAATTCAAGGTCATTCAGAGTGACAAAAACTTATAATCCTTTTCTGATTATATAGCTCAGAGCCAAGCATGTTGACCATCCTAAGGAACTCCAAAATATGTATTTTGATTTACAAGAACTGCTGAACAGTCTATATTAAAACTGTCATGGTGGATATTCATTTTTGATTTTTGATCATAGAAAACACATTTTAAATAAATAGATCAAAGTTTTTCTACTTTTACTTAACTATATATATATATATATATATATATATAATACAGTAAATATTAAGGGAAAGTATTGTTCTAGTTCTTAACAGAAGTATAGAAGTAGTATAATTCTAGTTTTTAACAAAAATACTTGTCTTAAGGTAATTCTGTGTTTTTTTTTGTATGTGTGTGTGTGTAGATCTATATATACTTAACCATAGCTCGAAAACGAAAATTTAAACGGAACTGATATTTCGTATTTAAGATATTATAAGCCTAAAATATTTTAGAAAAGCTTTTACACTAACAAAAACCCTCTGGCAAGAATTCCCAATTTATATAATGCCTTGCAGAGTTTTACTCCTCTAAAGAGTTTGATTAAATTAGCTATTTTGTTGTAAAATTAAACATATTTTTAATATCATGTAAAATTGAAATAGTATGACAGAGTCCAATGCCAAATAAAAAAAAATCAATCTTTAAAGTTTCTCTCATTGTGTTGGATCTACAGATTAAACACTCCTTGTTGTCAGAATAGATAAAAAATAGGTAAATATGCAAGTATGCGTTAACTAACTAAAGTAGAAAACAGCGAAATATTTTATAACCTTAATCTATTCCGCAATTAATAAATATCATTTATTGACAGGTGTGAATACAAAATTTTGAAGAAAAAAAAAAAAAGTTAATACACTTTGACTATAATACATAAACACTTTAATTGTATAAATAATTTATTAATATAAGAAGTTTTCTTAAAGTGCTTCTGAAACGACTTAAAGATTTGCCCATTCATACGCAATAATGTTCTCGCTGATCTCTCATCGAGGGGAAATTAGCAAGAGAAACCGTTACCGTATACTTCTTCAACTGCAATTAATGCACTTCAATTAATCCTATCGTCAATCAGTACTTTAGCGATATACTGTTAATTAGCCATTCCAACTTCAGTATTCAATTAACATCTGCCTGATAGTATCTATACTTTAGTAATTAAGGCTGTTTATCTTTCGTTATATGAATTTCAAACTGTCTCTATTTCTGACCCAGTTCACTTCTACATTCAGAGAGCTTCATATAAACAGTGTTTGCAAACGTATGGTAAGCTTTCCTCGTGTCATATAGACTTTCCAACGTTTCATATACGTTTATTTATTTAAGGTATTTCGAACATAATTTCTCATAACTATTAGACAGATCGAAGTTACAGATGGTTTGGGTGGCGGTCAAAAATAGCAGAAAATAGTGAAAACACTGCTTAACATCCAACGTTTCGACACATGCTGCGAATCTTCATCGGGGTTTCTCTCTACAAACTAAGGAAGCTAAATGAAATCTTTAATTCAGCTATTTTATGCCACCTCTTCCTTGATATTCATTTCGATATATCATTTTTTATTTTAATCACTTCTTTATTTATAAATTACAAAGATTTTTACACTGAATGTATAAATAACTATCCAACTAAGGCAAGCCCGTGTATGGAATAGGAGTTCACCTGCGGTGATTCAGTAGAAGTACAATAACAAGTAGTGTAGTATAGGACCTTATTATCAAATACTCACTTATTAACAGAAATCACGTTTTTATTATAAAATTTTTACTTTTACTTATCTATATATGAAATATATAGTAAGGGAAAGTATTGCGATCGTGAAAATTTTCGAATTCCAGTCTTCAACGGAAATACACGTTTTAGGGTCTCCTGAGTCCAAATGACTAAGTCCCGCAAAAAGGTCTGTGTGTTTGTGTGTGGTAACTCCCTTGCGTAAACGAAAAGTCCTATGGATCTAAAATTTCATATTTAAGACAAATATACGCCCAAGATGTTACAAAAACCTTTTTATCAAAATCAGACAACCTGAAGAGTTACTTCATACCTTGCATTTTGCACCTTTTTATGATTTTCTTAAAAACGGCTCTAACGAGTTTGATTAAACTCGCTATGTCGATGTAAAATTGAACGGACTTTAATATCATGTAGGTTTCATTCCGCTGGAAATAGTCTGACATGGCTTAAATGCCAATATCCCAATATGTTTAGGAATAAACCTCCTAATGATTTGACTTTAATGGAGGTTTTGTTCAGTTTACCCACTGTACCTGTTTTTTTCTAAAGATTACAGGACAAAATATTCATATCAAAGGCAGTGTCTAGCTTAAAAAGTAAATGTAGATTATTAATAATAATATACTCCTTCTATAAATCAGTATTAACTGCATTTACTTCTGCAATATTACAATCACATACTAATTCGGATAATGATGAGCAGTCTTTCGATTTCATAAACAGCAGTTCTCTTTTTTCTTAAGGAACAGTCTATTTTAAAATGACCTAAAATTCCACATCTTATACTTTTCTTACCAAAAGCTCGGTATTGTCTAGATTTATGAACGGTCCGCATTTATAACATTTGTATTCATATTCTGAGTTGCTTTTTGAATGTATTTTTATTTCTTTATTGAGCTTATTAACATTAACTGTAGCCTGTGTTCCATCCTAGGACATTTCCCTACTGTACGATATACAGTGAGTGTCAAAAGTATTCGGAATTCTTTACCATTTCGTAATTAACTTGCTTTTAACTTATTTTTTTATGTTTCAAAGATGTTTTTAACCACTTTATAATGTTAGGAAGAAGGTATACAATAGCTAAAACCAATAATTACGACAACAATATTTTTTTAAAATGTTTTGTACAATACGTTCATTTGCGAAAAAATTAAACATAGTTTATGGTTTCAAAAGTATTCAGAATGACGTTGTTTTCTAATTATATTAATTGTAAATAGGTATGAATGTGAACAAGATTGTTATTATTATTTTCTTTATTGTATTTATTTAATTTTGTGTATATATATATTTCTTTCTTTCTTCTTTGTTTGATCTTTATTAATTATTTATTTTTATTTTATTTCCAATGTACATATGGAATGAATGATTTCTTATATCTTAAATACTCATTGCCCCAGAAGGTGGCAGATTGTATTATCTCGTAATAAATAATAATAATATATTAATAATAAATTATATTAATGCCGTGATCATAAATAAACATCCAGTCTTTTTAGTAGGACCCACAAATAATTAATTAAATTTGAAAAAAATAATGAAAGATGAATTTTGAGAACTTTTTTAAAATTTTGCAGTAGGTAAATTTGAATAGATAAAGTATGTATCTGCAGGTTCATGGTTGCGCGTATGTTAAAAATTTAATTTATTCGTAATTTTTCTTCTACTTTTAATTTTGGCTTTTCATACTTAGAAAATACACAAAGCTATCAATAATTCTGTTTATGAATCCACTGTAATTTTTCTTCCATACTTATTTATTAAGATATATTACAATTTGTTACAAAATGAACATTGATAATAGTGATATGAGACTACATTCATACATATATACAGAAAATAATGATAAAAGTCAAATAATAAATAAACAAAACAAATCCAATCAACAACCTATAATTGAGAAAAATACAAAGTTGGCTAATAAATAAACATCATACAAACAATCATAATTATACACTGCTGCTAAAGGGACCCAGACTAGGCTTTTCCCTCCAGTTGCGGAGGAAAAAGCAGAATCCGAGATATCCCAGCGCCCCTCTCAGCCGAATCACTGGTGTGAATCCGACTGTTATGAAACTTTTTCAAAGAAAAACTGACTAACCTATCACTGACCGCTCAAGGTTTTCATTATTTGGTTTCGTCCAAACCTTATTTTTTTAATAAGAACCATGTATTTTAGTAAGGGAGTCCTCATTAACATTTTGAATCAGCATCCTTTTCTATAAAAATTATTACAAACATTCAGCCTATTCTCTTATTGCCTTGCCTGCTGAAGGATGTTTTCCCTACTTCTTGTATCATGTTTTTCTTCTCGTCATATTTTTTTAGAATTCAACGAATGTCTTAGATTTATAGTTTTTAATAGCTATTAAATGGCAAATGAAGGTTTGCTTCCATTTAGGCCACTCCGTTTCTATACTGCCATCAAATCGGATTTACACCTGACTCCATGTAATATATGGGACCTTATTACTTAAGATTCACTTATTAACAGTTTCTATTATAACTTTTATTTTAACACACAACATACAATGACAAAAATTTTATTATTGAATTAAATGATATGCTTTAATATATACAACAATAGTAACAAATTACGCAGTAAGGAACAGTAATGGACTAAACCAAAAAGCATTAAGGAATACATTTGCTTATTTACAGGATATAAAATAAAGACACGTAAAAACAACAATGAATTATATAATGCTTAAACAGTAAACCACAACATATTCAAAATAATAAAGACATCAGAATGAGTTACGCGGGTTGGCATTGAAGTTGACATGTCTATATATATATATATAACGATAAGTAATTTGAATCCAATAATTCATAATAATTTTTTCCCCAGTGAGGGATTTCGCCCACATTTTGGTATTACCTGGAATATTTTGGAAGATTTGTGTGGCAACATTGAAAATTCGGATAATATTATAAACTGTAGCTATGGAAAACAAGTCTGCTGTGTTGTCCAGCTATGTATTAGTCTTGGCACAACCATGCTATATTAAGATTTCACTCTAGTGGAAAAACGGTGTCTAATCTTATCGCCTGCTTATCAAGTCTAAAATACAGCTTCTTCATGGATGAGGTCGAGTATAATTTCGCTACTGACGTTACATTGAAGTCCGAGAAATGAATATAGATAGGAAGCTTGGATTCATATCCAAAATTACCTTAATAATCTTTTTCTGCACAATCCTAACTTGAATGAGATGTGTGGCAAACGAATTTCGCCAGATCAATATACTATATAGAATCAGTGACTGAATATTTGCAAAGTAAATTAATCTTAATTTATAGATCGATAATATAACCCTCAACCAGTAGTATATCAATATATTTATTATTCAATCAGAAAGCCAAATTTAAAAAATCTGTAATTCGCAATTAAAATATTGCTTATTCTTTATTGTAAATGTTATTAAATTAGTTTCCTGCAATCACAAACTAAATTCATGATTTAATAATGGAAGGTCAGGCTTCTTCATTGAGTGCAGCTTGTGGTTTTGTCTCAGTTGCATTTTTCTTCAGTGTTCTAAACGACGAAATCGGAGAAAAGTAAAAAGCTTTTAGAGAGCCCCATACGCCTGAAGAACCAGGGTAAAATCTTTTATCTGAAATGTAGAGCAACCAAAGATTTCACCACAAAAATATTTCAACCAGTTATTTTTCAGCAATGACGAAAATTAATAACAGTATACTATTAAATAAGGGCAACCTCTGAGCTTAACATTCGTAAGTCTTACGACTATAAGTAAACAAAACTGTCACTCAACCCTCTTTTTTAACTAAACTTGAGCATGCTTTGAATAAACTCAACATATGTAGATATTTTTTATAGATAATTGCTCTGTAACCATTAAACTGATCCATCTGATTATGTTGATATGAAAATTATAATTATACTAAATCAACAATAGCAGTCAATTATGTCCATTCTAGTTATAACACATTATAATATGTAAATATATCGAAGGGTATTCATATTAATAAGGTTTTGGAATATTAAGTGTGCTTCATATAATAAAACAATGTTATTATTATATAATATAGAACGTTATTAATAAATATATCTATGAGATTCAATCCCATCATGTTTTTATTGTTGCAAATAATTTCATTTTAATGATAGATAAGATGAAATACCTCTGAGCGCTCAGTGTTATGAAATGGTTATAAATAATACTGATTATAATTACAAACAAAAAAAGTATTTTATCTAAAAATATATTTAATCATAATTACACCATTTTCAAGTCAGAATTACCTTATATATTTGTAATTCGAATTGTTAATGTTTTAATTGAATGTTAATACAATTACGTTTCTTAAATGTTTGTTATGATTATAATTTTTTTTAACCAATGTGGATTGTTAATTGGTGCTGGAAGCCCTTTTTCATGAAATCAAATCACAATTCTACGAGATAGTATCTTAATTATGAGAAAGTAAATTAATTTTATCCTTTCGGATGTTTTCGATTCTAGTATCATAACTGGATTGCGAGTTTTGTATCGGGTGCTTCACGTGCTTGCTCACAGGTATCGCTAGCGGCGGCTACTTGGGTAACCGGCCGAATATGTGAAGACGTACTATGTAATAACATTGTATATCTAAACTTGGTAATACCATTGTAAATATTATTGTTCATATTACTGTTTCAAGAGAATAAATAAACCATACGAGGTATATTGACCTAGGGCCAAGACAGTAATCTCGTAGAAAAGCTCTCACCATCAATTATTAACATAATGGGATAAGAACCCCAAGAGTTAGCCTAGCTCTGTAGATCACCAGCCTACTTCTACCAAGTGGTATTTTCCTAACTCAAAGTATTTCTGCCTTTGTATCCTTAGTGTTTTCTATCCTTATTTCACATCCTTCGTTTTCCTTCTTTTCATTATCCTTCCTATCCCCTTATAGGATGGGGTGCATGACTTCTACCCATGTGCACCTATGAGGAATCAATCATATCCGCTACTGTTGAGCTTCTACCTTACTGGTCATTTCCTTCCTGATTAGTCCCCTCTGCTAATCGTAGGTGCGGGTTCGCCTCTTACCTGGCAGGGTAATCTCAAACCTGTTGCTGCGGCACGTGCTTCTACCACGGCGAGCACCAATCTCCATCTTACTCTCTTATTTACATGAACACGCAATTGTCGAGGCTTTCTGTGACCCTATCATCCTCTATTAATATTATTACCGTAATAGGGTCATGTAGAGGTCTCGTATAATGAATCTAAAATTGATTTTATGATCATTCGTTCAAATGTCGATTTTTTTAGGACCATTTGAAATTTAAACTTTTTCGACATCACTAAATTATTAAAAATAATGTTAACATAATTATATATTTTTATGCTTATTTCATTATCAATATTTTTAACACACATTTTTTTTTACTAGTTGTATTGGATTTTTCCCCGATTCAATGCCCGTAATTGTGTCCTGGAAGGGGGAGGGGTTTCGCATTTTGAATGTGCATGTTATTTTAAAACCGCGCTCTCAAATAATTATTTATTTTGACCTTTTCGGATTTATTTGGCTCTAGGGTCTGTATTTGGGTGAAAGTTAGTTCACATATTTAAGATACAATTGATTTTAAGATCTCACACTCAATGTTTCTATTTTTTTCAACTTTTCTGACGTAAACTACCACATGTTGATATCCAACATCACGGTATTGGAGGTTCGCACACTGAATATACTATTAATTTTAAGATGGATCGCAAATTATAGTTATTTATACTCATCTGTTTTATTGTATGCTCGAAGCCAACGGCAGTTTATCGGGAGCTACTTTCAAGTATTTAATATATATATTTAAGATCGCACCTTTAAATATCGATTATTATACTATTTATAGTTGGCCGATATGAACGTAGACAAATACAATGAAATAAGCTATGCAAGAAACATAAATAAGTTAGTATTTTTACTATTTTTTTATTATTATTCGAGTTAAAAATCTTAGTGTTCTTACCAGTATGAGTTGACCAATTTGTAAAATCAATGCCTGCTCAATATATTTTGCATACTAATGAATCATATGAGCATCTATACCTAGCAATGCCTCCTAATTCCAGGCTAAACATTATTGCCTATAACTGTAAGGTGGTCAGTAACTCACCTAAGTTATGGGCATGCATTAGGATAATATTAGCTCATTATAACTTTAATGATTAACTGTTCTGAGGTAATTACCTCTATGTCCTATATGGTGTAAATATTGTTACATATTCCATCAACTAAAGGCTTAACATGACTCATATAGGTGGTGAATCACATGAATCAGTTTGCCAGTTAATGCATAGGTATTTTTTAATTTTTTTTATTAAATTAAAGTAATTAGTTTCATTAAATTTTAACCTTTCTTTTTCAATTTAATTATTTTAAATTCTTAATTAGATTTAAAGCTTTAATTTTTTTTTTTTTTTTTTTTTGGTTTCTGCAAATATTATTTGTTTATATTTGAATTATACATATATATATATATATATATATATATATATATATATATATATATATATATATATATATATATATATGTAATTTCTTTTTTTTATATTTATTGACTAAACATAAAGGACCTTGGGAAACGTATTAAATCTGGTAAGGGCAACACACGACTTTTACTTACCTCGATTTTTAAAAACAACTCATGAATAATGAAAGTGAGAGTTAAAAAACATTTTAAAGGAATGTATTCAGTTACGTTGGAAACATATATTTAAGATTAAATAATATAAAATTGTTACGAACAATGATCACACAAGTTTATGCCATATTCGTCACATTACATTGCCTTCCGCAACTTAGTATATAAGATAACATTTCTTCTAAAATCTTCAGCTTTATGTTTAATATACCGTTAATTAAACATCTATATCTCTAATTTTAGTTTAGAAAAAAACAAAAAAATATTGTAGCTCTTTTTCTCTTTCAGTGGTTTATCAAATTCTTTTATCTTGTATATTTAATAATTTTTTATCAATGCTAACTAAGCCATTTTAAATTATTTCAATCAAACAAAACCTACATATTATATTAAAGACTATTATATTTTACAACAATATACCGAGTTTAATCATAATCGCTTAAGTCATTTATAAGAAAATTTGTATTGCCTTATATCTCAAAAAAATCTCTATTCTTACTTAGACTGATACGATGGATGATAAAGAAGCTTTTGTAAATGCGAATAAGGTGATTTTGTACATACGATAATGAAGTTGGATTAGTCCTTCGTTGTCCAAATGATTTATTGAACCACGAGGAGCAGTTTATATAAAAGATACACCCTCATCATCGTTTATCAATGAACAGCCTTTTTAAAGCAGTCCATCAAATCAAATGACTGTCATCGATGGAAAATATTATTTATCAATTCCAGTGGCAAGAATAGTATCTTGTTGATCAATCTTAATACTGCCTCATTATTGTATTTTCATCAGCTATATCTTAAAATATTTTGTAGAAAAAAAATTGCATATATAAAAGTATCCAATATTTGAAAGTAAAATGTTTAATATACCACTTATTTCTTTTTCCCTTATATTCTAATTTGTTTCTGTAATTTATCCTCATTTAAGATTGTCATATTGATATAATATCACTATAAAATTGTTCTTCTTCCATAACCGTCATCTTGCTTCTTAGTTTTATTTTTATCAATTTAAATGTACAAGTTCCACACACACACATATATATATATATATATATATATATATATATATATATATATATATATATATCTCCATTTATGCACTGTTATTTTTCTATTGAGGATGTATAGTCGACTGTAGAAACTATTATATAGGTGGAATAGTCAGGAATCAGTCATTTTTTGAAAAGTTTTTAATTTTGCCAACGTTTCGGCCCAAGCTTGTGAGCCATCATCAGGGCATTACTGAGCCATGTCCAAGCATAAACTCAGTTATATAATATGTTATTTTTCTAATTTGCATAAATTTAATTCGTTGCTTAGTTTATCATTGTAATCTAAGAATATTTTTATACCATTATTATAAATTTATATTACTGTTTTTATATTCTATTTTATATAATTTATATTCTATCATTGTTGATATATCCTGTTTCATATGATTTGTCTTCGGTACCTCTAGACGGTCGCATGTATCACACCTCTACGACAAATTGGCTATTTCCCTCGATTCAAAAGCGATGTGAGAAATGTCTACACTTCATGACATAAATGTTAATAAGGTTTTCATTTTTATTTTTAATCATTCTTAAGTTTTTTTATTGGTTTGTCAGCCTTATATTACTTTTAGATATTAGGGGTACTCACTACGTTTGCTATAGCATGCTATTTGTGTTATTTTGCTAAACCCGTCGAGTTTCTACATTTATTTCCTGTATAAAATTGATGGGTTTATCACAATAGCACAAATAGCATGCTATAGCAAACGTAGTGAGTACCCCTATTATTGTAATCTTTTCAATTTTTATTTTTCATTTCTTTCTCTTTTTACCATTTAAAATACTTGTATATATTTATTGTAATGATTAATGTTAGAAATCTTTTTTGTTTTTATTTTTGTGTTTCTTTTTCGGTCAGTCATAAAACTCATTTGTTTTGTACCTGTATGTTATTCTTGAGGGACCTAGTCCTAGAATAAAGTTCTTTTTTCATTTATTCATTCATTCATTTTTGCTAACTTATTATCATATTTTTTTCATTTTATTGTATTGGTTGATCTGGCTTTTCTTTTTCTTCTTTTTTCAGCCCTCATGAAGTCCCACGATATAGGCCGAAACTTCGGCACACAAATCAAATAAGCTTGTCTTTATACAGTGATTTCTTGACACCGCCATCCAACTTCTCCAACATAAATCATATTTGGTGATTGGAAGGCTGTAAAGAGCTTATTAGGATATATTACAACATGATTTATTTCTGTAACATAAGCTTACCAAATTTATGGTTATTCGGCCATTTAAAGATTATCCGACTTATTATCCTTTGGATAATGCAAATTGGTTTTGGCAAATATTACCCTGAACATTGGTCATTTAAATGAACCACCGGAGGCGTATAAGTATTCCCAATAACCGAATTTATACCTGAATCTGAGGCGCTGTTCTCGTAATTCAGACCATATCAGAACGGTGATTAAAGATCCTAACTCAGGAAGCAAACGGAACTCAACGGATAAAAATTTCTATTCGGGTTCGGGAAAGGCGATTAAGCCGGTCATCCCTTATGAAATCAGTGGCACCGTCCCTCATCTATTTCCCAGCCGATCGAAAGAGTTTTCCCGGTTTTTTTTTTTCCTTTCATCCTTTCATTTCTTTATGACCTCGTACCCTCTTTTTGTGAATCTGGCTTAGTTAAAGGACTTCCCTAAGCGCCCAGCTTTTAGTCCCACATCATCCTATGTGCCCATGAAAGGTCGTGATACTCCACAAATGTAATAAACACATTAAGAAAATTTACCTTTGGAAATAAATTTCAATTTTAGTTAAGGAAAACATATTCAGTTAATTTTTTCAAACTTTAACTCTATATAAACAAATGATAAAATTCAATTTTTTGGTATAAAAACAATAAATAATGCTGTTGTTTTATTATTGTATATTCTTTGTATCTTTTCCCATTTCTATTCACTTTTATTGTAACAGGAGCACGATATATTTATATTTTATTTGACAGAATCAACCAACAGGCTAAAGTCGAATTATAGGTGGTAAATTATAAATAATAACTTTTTAATTTCTAATTAAAACTATAATTTCAAACAATAACAAAACGCTGATAAAGCTGGTCTCAGCTTAAAGTATACATTAATCATAATATGACAATATATTTTTTTACATATGTAATATCTAGGACTGATTAAAGGATCCTTCCTAAAAAAGGGCAAAGGCCAAAACGTAGGAGAGAGAAAAAAGAAATAAAAGGATTGTTGAATGAAAAATATGGATCGTCTTTTTCTTTAAAATGAACCGAAAAATAAATAATAATTTTTTTTTTCTAACATATTTATTGATATTTACAACTGTATAATTATATACAACAAGTAAATGTGATGTATAATAATATTAATATTCGAAATAATCATAATTCTAATTGAAATTAATACAAGTATTTTTATGACTTAATCATTTTTTTTTTATGTATATATTGTATGAATGTGGTCTTATATCACTATTACTATTGTTCATTTTCAAACAAATTGTAATAGATCACAATAAAAATTAATAATTCTGGTAAAAAAAAAAAAAAAATCTAGTAACCAGGAAGTTTGTATTTTAATTTATTATGATGGGACATACATTAAAAGTGGGGCAAAGTGAATTTTACTTCGAAACCTAATTTAAGATTATTTTAAAATACGTCTTTAATTAAAAATATGGTTTATTTGTTTAAATTTTTAACTCAGATAAAAATCTAGTGTGCGCAACACACGAACTCACTCACCTCCGTTCTTAAAATCATTTAAAGATGAATGAGTTATTGAATGTAAAAATAGTTAAAGAATTAATAAAGTATTGAAACTCTACTGTACTGTACTCTACTGGAAATGTTTTATTAAATTTTCTAGGTTATTATTATCTACAACAACCAGTTAGTTTTACCGGCTTTTCATCATTTCGCATTAACTTTTACAAGTGTGTGTATTAGATGATATTTTTTTCTAAAAACCTTAGCTTTCCAATAGTATATTATACGTCTATATCAATGTTCTTATGTTCAAAAACACGAAAATTGCATAAAAAAAAAAAAAAAAGTTTGCACTTTTCACCTTTAGCTGAGTATCGAATTCGTTTAACTTGTATCTTTAGACGTTTTTTATCTTATAAAAATAATAAAATTATGTGGTAAATTATATAGACTCTACAGAATTTTTTTAATTTTTTTTTTAAACATACTAATTGATACTTACAACTGTATCATTATATACAATAAGTAAATGTGATGGACATAGTAAACTGACATGAGATACATGTAGAGACGCTACCCATTGGCAGCACTCTAAAAGTATTTTAAACTAAAAGGTCTCGAGGCCACATTCTTTTCAGACGCCTCGGGGGATTGTCAGGAGTGGAAGAGGATGACAGAATAAAAACTAGTGGATTAGAGGGGAAATGAAGTTTTTCATGGAATGATTGATACCTGGTTTGTGCTAATTCAGAAACATCAGGGACATTAAGGTCTTTATGGATAATCTTATTCATTGTGACAAAGTAAGGAGCGTTAAGGATTTTACGAAGGATTTTGGATTGTAAGGATTGGATACGGGAAGAATTCGATGGTTTAGTAGAGCCCCATAACTCTATTCTGCAAGTCCAAATCAGTCTTATGATGGTCATATAAATAAGTCTTTTGTAATTAAGTGGTAGGTTGGAACGTTTGTCCAGTAAGTGTTGAAGTAGTCGAAAACGTCGGGCAGTTTCTTGTCGTTTCAGTCTTGCATGGGGATTCCAAGTTAGACGTTTGTCAAGGTGGAGTCCTAGATATCGAATCTGTTCAACAGGGGCTAGTGGAGTGTCATTAAAGGATACTGTAGGGCAGGAAGTCATGGGTTTACGACGAAGGGTAAATGTTATCTGGTGGGATTTGTTAGAATTAATTTTAATCCTCCAATTCTGGCACCATACTACAAGGTCTCGGATGTGGGATTGAAGAGTGTGGGAGGCTGTAACAGGATATTATCTACTGATAGCACACACGTGTCATCAGCATAGGTAGAAAGGAAAGTGTTTGGATGGGTTGGGATATCAGCTGTATAAAAATGACTTTAGAACGAGAAAATTAAAACATTGCCAAGAAAACTCTATAAGATTATTTTAATCACCATTAAACCTCATTCATATTCATAATTAAAAGTCCATTAAAATTTTCATCCATAAGGCGAGTTTAATCTAAATCTCTAGGACCGTATTTGAGGAAATAAAAAAATAGAAGTAAAATACATAAGCTCTTCTGCTTTTCCGATTTTTATGGAAAATTTGCTGCAACATCTCAGACATACACGTAAATATGAAATTTCAGTTTTATACAACTTATCGAGCTAGACTTACACACACTCATACACTTTTTTGCGGAACTAGGTCATTTGGACTCAAGGGTGCTCATTGGAACCTGCACTTGTGTTTTCGGTGAAACCTTAAATTCGAATAGTTTCACGATCACAAAACTTTCCCTTGCTATATATTTCATATATAGGTAAGTGAAAGTAATAAAAAAAAAGAAAAGATTATTTATAATATTAAGGATTGTTTACAACAAAAAAGAAAATGAAAAAATCTCCTAAAATAATTTGGAGAACTTAAACATAAACTAATTATTCCGCGACGTTAGGATTTGGGCAAAGGACATAAATTTGACTTAATTTAAATCAGAATAACAGTTTTTCGTCTGTTTGGGATGATAGACATACTTCGCATTACACTTATAATTAATTTTGTTAGTCTTTTAGTATTTGCGTTTTTATATGTCTGTATATGTCTATATATGATATATGTCTGCGTTTTTAATGAATAAACACATAAAGGATAAAAACGGTGTCAAATAATTATTTGATTAATGACTTGCCGATTCCAGTGCCCGCTTATAACTAAGAATATTTACATTGCACCTGGATCCTGCCAATAACAGCTCGGCTATTTATAAACGTCTGCGGTTTATGGATATACAACAGCTATTGATTTATATCGAATAGAATCTCTGATTGTGCAAGTATAAATCATTATATTATATTTATTATTCCTCCCTTACTTTTGTGGAAGAGGCTGTATTTTAATAAACAGGAGAGGACGTCAAATATTATGGAAATAGTTTTGTTATGGGCACAGATAAAGCCAGTGAAACAAAAAAAATACTATTACAATAATATGTAGACTATATTATATCTGAAATAATAATCAGTTAGTTTTATCAGATTTTCATTACTCTTTATTAACTTACACAACCTAGTGTATAAGATAACATTTTTTCAAAAATATTTAGCTTTATCTATATATTACTGTTCTTATGTTCAAAAACGAAAAATTGCATGAAAAATATACTTTTGTAGTTTTCTTCTTTGGTTTGATACGAAATTCGTTCAACTTGTATATTTACCTATTTTTATCGTTGATAATAAGATTATATTGTTATATTTTTAGCATATAGAATATTAAAGTTATTTTAGAGGAAGAAAAAAAAAATATGGGCATTTAAGCTCTGTCAGGTTATTTCAATCAGAATGAAACTTACATCATATTAAAGCCCATCAAATTTTGCATCGATATATCGAGTCTAATCAAAATCGTTTGAGCTGTTTTTGAGAAAATCGTAAAATGCATGGCATGAAGTAAATCTGATTTTGATGAAAAAGTTTCTATAACATCTCGGGCGTATAGTTGTCTTAAATATGAAATTCCAGTTTAAGAGGGCTTTTCGTTTTCACCCGGGAGTTACCCACACAGACATATACACTCATACCTTTTTGCGGGACTTGTTTATTTGGACTCAGCAGACCGTAAAAAGTGTATTTGCGTCGAATACTAGAATTCGAAAATTTTTACGATCCCAATACTTCATCTTACTATATATTTCAGTAAGTTTCAGTTTTACAGTTTCTCTTTATTTAAACGATGTTCGAAGTCTTATTCTGGCATTTAGCACACAGTTGATATTGCTCTTCACCCTGTTAGACCCTCTGGCGATAGCAAAGTTGATTTAACAAGAGTGAAGATAACATAGAAAGACAAATTGTAGAAACAGAGATAGGTTAGCCTTTAGCGGTCAAAGTATAGTCCCGCCATATACCTAAAGGCCTCACCAGTTCATCAGTAGAAGAGGTTTGCTGCAGTTCCCACAGAGTCCACAGGTCCTGTGGCTTATCTTGTGTGTGTGTGTTAGCTTATTATAACGATGCCTAGGCTTAGGTCCCGCCTTTGATACTCTCTGGTAAAAGGAAGGCTAATTTTACAAACAGTTTGACTTTTAAGGTTTCATAGCATTTTGATTACTTCACGGTTAACAAACGAACCTCATGGTGCCAATTTCCTCAGGGTTTAAATACTTTCAAGATATGGCTTATTAATTCAGCAAAATTTGCGATATACGTGTATTTCTGAAGACCTTCACGTTAGTATTTTTGATAAAAATTAAGTCCATTTTATAACAAGCTTACTTTCAATAATACATAATTGAAATAAATAAAGTTAAATTAGAGTCGTGATAGTTCGTGCAGAGATCGAAAAACATTATATTTATTTATTTATTTATTTACAAATATGCATCTACCCTTATAGGGTCATTAGCATGATCCATAGTTAAGTTTTTAGCTCATAATAGTTAACAATATATCAGTTGGGTTACAAACAATTTGTCTTATGGTGTAATGGATTAGATAAAATTGTAGAGTTTACTTTTTTTTTAAAACTTTAGTAACTTTTGCACACACATTTCACAGTCACTAAGAGCTATTTCTAGCTTGTTGCCAATATCGAATTCTCTTCTTGCACCGTTGTAGGCCTCGCAGTGCAGGATGATATGCTCCACGGTCAAAGGTGCCTGGCACCTCCTACAGGTCGGTGGGTAGAGTCCCTTCAGCAGATAGGTGTGAGTCATTGCTGTGTGTCCGCTTCTTAGTCTTGCCAGGACCACTTCTTCCCGACGATTTCTTCTTTCTGATGTTTTCCAGATCCCAGGAGTTCCTTTAATTTTTCCCAATTTTGTTTTGTTCTGCTCCACTCAGTGACCCATGAAGCATAAATCGTTTTCTTAGCATAGTTTCGCCAGTCCGAGGCTGTTGTCTTATTGACTCGGATTACGTCAATAGCAGGACCAATCCTAGCATTATTAGCAGCCTGGTCAGCTTCCTCATTTTTTCCTATGCCCAAATGAGATGGAACCCATAGGAATTGTATTATTTTCCCTGAAAAAATGCATTCTCGCTCAAGAGCTTGGATTTTGTTCACCAAAACATCTTTTGAGTTCCTGTTTTCTATTGCTTTCAGAGAGCTCAAAGAATCTGTAACTATCAGATGATTTTTGTGTTTCTGTTTTGTTATGATGGTCATAGCTTTCCAGATTGTGAATAGTTCTCCAGTATATACACTATTCGGTTCTGGTAAAACATATCTATAACAATTAGAGCCCATAATAATTGCACATCAAACTTCTGAATCTGACTTGGAAGCATCGGTGAACCAAAAGAAGTAATCGGAATACAATTCTTCCCGCTCTTTATACAGTTGATGATAAACGTGCTGAGGCGTTGTGGGCTTCGAAAACACGGATAAACTATAGTCAATCTGACTTTTTGTTTGCACCCAATTAGGTACTGAGCTCAATGGGATTCTAAAAATTTCTGGAAATGTTATTTTTAAATCAGATGTCAATTTTTTAACTCTGCTATGGAAACATTTACTAAAATTAATGTGTTTTTCACTTGCCATTGGACGTTCTGTAAAATCATGTGCGATGAGTTTTTTTCTGGACATCAACGTGCCCATATATGCCAGTAAGAGGTATTTTCTTCTTGTTTCCAATGAGGGCTCACCACTCTCTACATAGACGCTTTCGACGGGTGTTGTTCTGAATGCTCCGATGCAGAGGCGAAGTCCTTGGTTGTGAATTGTATCCAATAGTTTCAAAGTTGAAGGGCTTGCTGAACTATAAGCGACAACCCCATAGTCAGGTATAGGCCTGATCAAGGTTCGGTAAATTATCAACAACGTACGTCGATCAGATCCCCACTGGGTACTGGCCAGAACTTTTAGTAAATTTAAGCCTTTTTGACACTTGGATTTTACATAATGGATGTGTTGAGACCAGTTTAGCTTTTGGTCAAAGTATACACCCAAAAATATGATTGTTTTTTGTAGGCTCCATTTAATATATTCCAAGGATTTGCTTCTTATATATATTGCTAAATCATCAGCAAATAAAGAAGATTTTACTTCCGGCGAAGTTGTCCGTGCTATGCTGTTTATAGCGATAAGGAACAAAGTCACACTCAGTGGAGATCCTTGCGGTGTACCGTTCTCCTGTTGGAAAGTTTGAGAAAGATTTGGTCCAACTTTAACCTGGAATGTCCTTTCTTTGAGGAAATTATTAATAAACATCAACAAACTCCCTGTGAGGCCTTCTTTTGAAAGAGTCCTGACGACATTGTACCTCCACATCGTGTCGTATGCTTTCTGTATATCTATGAATACAGCAACCAAGTGCTCCTTGTTAGAGAAAGCGGTCTGTATTTCATGTTCAAGCTTTAATATTTGGTCAACAGCAGAGTGATTTTTCCTGAAGCCATGCTGTGATGTTGAAAAAAAGTTGTGTGTTTCCAAAAAATGTGTCAAACGGTTGTTAACCATTTTTTCAAGTAGTTTGGAAAGACATGGCAGCAGCGATATAGGTCGATAGTTATTGATGTTTATATCTTTGTGATTTTTCTTGATTGGAATAACTATAGCCTTCTTCCATGTTTTAGGAAAAAACCCAGTAGTCCATATCCTATTATAAATAGAAAGTAGAAAAGATAAGGCATTTAAGGGTATTTTTTTCAAAAAAAGATATGAGATCTGATCGGGCCCTGCTGTAGATTTGTCCTTGCATATTCTTAGGGCGTTTTGCAATTCAGGTAAATTAAAAGGGTGATTATAACTTTCCGAATCTTGTGTACGAAATTCTATGGTGTTTTTCTCCTGTTCGATTTTATACAGCTGGAAATCTGGAGTATAGTTGTCAGTTTTCGACATGGATGAGAAGTGTGATCCAAAAGCTTCAACTATGAACATTATATTTATTTTATTGCCTATCATAGACATATAAGCCACCGAGTTTGGACCATTTGTTGTTAGTGGTAAATGATTATATCATAGATATATATAAATACATATGGCATAGTCATAAATGCATACATAAATGATAATGGCGTAAATAAAATAGAATATACTTTTATTGCAATCGGGGAAGTCCCCATACAATAGGAGTGCGTACATAAATCATTTTTTTATCAACAAATTTCTACATTTTAGTGTAACAAAAAAAAAAAAAAAAAAGAAAAAAAAAAAAAAAATATATATATATATATATATATATATATATATATATATATATATATATATATATATATATGTGTGTGTGTGTGTGTGTGTGTGTGTGCGTATACATAGATATGTGTGAGTAGAATAAAAAATAAATTTACCCAAAATAAAAAACTAAATAAAATAAATAATAATTAGCAAAAAATGTATGTCAATTTGTTATGGCTTCAAAAAATAACAAAATCATAATAAATAAATGAATATACATTTTTAAGTCATTGATCTATCACAAAGCTTCTTAAAATTAGACTTACTCTGGTGTAAAAGGACAGTTCTTAAGTATTTTCAGAGGATATAATTTTGAAAAATAGTCTGAAGTTTGAAGGTGTTGGCTGGTATGATGGTTGGGCGCTAGGGGGAGTAGGTTGGGCATGATGTGAAGAAATGGTGAATATTGTCAGCTACCTTCTTAATTGCAGAAGGTGCAGTTTTCTATTGGATTGGATCTGTGCGTTATGGTTTTCATAGAGATCTGCTGGAATATATTGTTAGCAGTCCGGATTTGAGCCATCAGTTTTTTTTTTGTTTTTTTTGCGTAAAGCGTGCAGGTCGGTTGTGAGGTAGGTTTGAGTTATTTGGGTTCCATTAAACATTTCTATATAATGCGGACAGTAATTTGACATTTCCAAGTAAATTCCAATTTCCCTACATTTTTCCCCTGTTTTTATTTTGAAAGTGCTTTTCTTATTAAAATTTTGAAATTTTCTGTATCTGATATTGTTAGTTTGGTAACGAGTCACACTTTACATATATTAACACCATAAGTTAAATAATCTTACGGCTGAGGGCTTTTAAAGTTACAAATAGTTCTATAAGGTGGATTGTATTTAGAGTTGAGAGCTCTATTAATGTCTAGAGAGTGGAGATGACTTTTTAATTTTTCGATGATTAAATGTTTATTAATGAGTAAAAAAATCGATTTTAGCGCTTCAAAAAAGTCTTCTTTAGTATATTTACATGCTGATAATTTCCTTATTTGTAAGATCCAATTAAAACCCGTGTCTCTCTTTTTTGTGTCCCTATACTTTTTTTTCTACAGTCGACTATACATCCTCAATATAGTTTACTATACTTGGGACCTGAACTTCATTGTAGCAAAACATCACATCTGAGATATGTACTCTTCACCTTATAAACCTACTACATCTCTTCATACCACAAAAGACTGACTCTCGATTATTTCTGCCTAGAAAAATTTCTACAGTCGATTATACAAATTCCTTTTTGTATCATAAATTAATAATTGTGAAAATTAGCTTTCCATATCTATATTAATCTTTATTATTTATTAAATTATTCGATGTTAATTTCGATAAATATTTAATCGTACTTCCCTGGTGCGTATTATTACTTTGCAAGTAGAACATCATATTTGTATCTTTCATGGTTTCTAACTACTAAAACCTAAATTCTATATTAAGTATATATTTTAATATAGAATTTATAATATAGAATTTTAATAAATCTGTTACCTAAACCTAGTTAATGAACCAACAACCTAGTGAAAACTTATCTCTTTCATCGTTTGAGATAAAATCCTTCAGCTTTTAAACTCGATAATTTCACCCATGTACTATATATACAAATGTATTTATCAAGGAATAATAAAATCTGCGCAAATCAATGGCAATGTCTATTAGTGTCAAAAGAAACCATTCACTACTTTCGAATTTATGTACCAAAACTATTAAACAGTTGAGGTAAACCAAAATATTAGCACTATCATGCGTCTGCTCCTCTATATGAAAAACTCGTCTAGAGTAAATCCTAATTTTTAATTTGATTTCAGCTGAGTAATATTACAGAAAACATCTAGCATCAACTGCACAATTGTTTTCGGATAAGTTTCACCATTTTAGGACTATGATGTTCTACTTGCAAAGTAATAATACGCACCAGGGAAGTACGATTAAATATTTATCGAAATTAACATCGAATAATTTAATAAATAATAAAGATTAATATAGAAATGGAAAGCTAATTTTCACAATATTAATTTATGATACAAAAAGGAATTTGTATAATCGACTGTAGAAATTTTCCTAGGCAGAAATAATCGAGAGTCAGTCTTTTGTGGTATGAAGAGATGTAGTAGGTTTATAAGGTGAAGAGTACATATCTCAGATGTGATGTTTTGCTACAATGAAGTTCAGGTCCCAAGTATAGTAAACTATATTGAGGATGTATAGTCGACTGTAGAAAAAAAAGTCAGTCTTTCTTTAGTAATGCCCTGATGATGGCTCACAAGTTTGAGCTGAAACGTCGACAAAGTTAAAATATCAAAAAAGACTGGCTCTAGATTATTTCTACCTATAAGAAAAAAAAATTGTTGTTTTATTTAACCTGAAATTATATTCAAATGGTTTTAATTCTAATAAAGACACTATGAAAAATTAAGCATGAAACAGTAAGGAAGTATCAATAAAATTATGTGAAGTAGGGTATATTGAAATGAATGAAATCGTGAGGTCGAAAGCATTAACCAGAAAGATTAATCACTGAAGTAGTTAGGGAGCCTCATAGAGCCAAGTTCCGCTGCTTAGCCAACTTACGTGCACTAAGTCCTCCTGACAGCCAGCTATCTCCCAGAGTGCTAATAAATCGCTAGGGCGGCTGTCAACAAGGTTAGGGACGAGTTAGCAGTATTAGGTAGAAAATAGACTCTTGCGCAATCTAACGAAGATGGTGGGTGCCTAATAGCAGAAGACCTGAAATCCTCAAGACTCAAGGCAGGGAAGGGTTAAGATAAAAAAATAAAGTACAGTAAAAACCACTTAAAAATAAACACAATGTATATCATTTACAACATGTTTAATCTTTAAGCGCGAAATCAAATCAATCATGTTTTAGTACAAAACAGATGGCAAAGTAGCATAATTAACGTGAGATCGTATCGCGGTGCAAAATGCGGTTCTGATCATGAATTATTAATCGAGAAACTTCGCAAAAACTAAATACAAAAAATAGAACACAGAACTATATTCTATATCAGAACTATATACAGAACTATTTCGCGACTTCAATCTAAAACTTAAAGGTTATAATTTATAAAACAATTATTCTCCCGACGGTTCTTTACGGATATAAAACGTAGCTGCTTATTTTGAAGAATAACTTTTGATTTATGAATGATCCTTCAGCTGGTGGCTCTATGTAATGTGGGTTCTAGCTAATTTTAAAGGTTCAGCAAGATCAAAGCGTCCTTAACTGATTTTTGGTCTTCTACATCTCGGACGGTCTAGCTTTTCTTCCACTAGCTTCATAGGAACCTGTACGTCTGTCGTTCGGCCTATCTTTCCTTATTTGATGATCTCTACTCATGACAAATACAGGATATATTATTCTCTATATATATTGTTAATTAGTTCTCAGCTGTTGATAGTTAAAGTAATCTATTGGTCTTAAGGTTCAGTCAATAAATAAGCAACTATATTCAGGCTATGTATTCAGAATTTATAATATTATATTCATGTCCTAACAATTCAGTTTGGGTTATAAGTTTAGTCATTACACTTTTGAAAGTTAAAAAATAAAAACAGAATAATCAAAGTATACAATAATTCATAAGTAATATTTTTTTAGGGGGACAGAAAACATGTTTGAACATCCTTGAATTTATTAAAAAATGTTTTCTGTCTCTCTAACAATAAAATCAACTAATCAAAAAAAAAAATATATATATATATATATATATAGAGAGAGAGAGATAGATAGAGAGAGAGAGAGAGAGAGAGAGAGGGAAATACTTATCTATCTCAAAAAAATATATTGTTTTCCAACAACGCAAAATTATAAATAATTATAATTATTAACAATTGCACTATTTAGTCAATTTTGGTTTAAAAAAATACCTTCTGAAATCTTCATTACATATGTGCACATCTTTTTTAATTTTTTTTTTTTTTTTTTGATATATTACAATTTGTTACAAAATGAACAATAATAATATTGATAAGAGAACACATTCATACTATATATACAGAAAGTAATAATAATGGTCAAATTACATAAAATAGAACATAAATAAATTCATATATATACAATAAAATAATAATAATAAATAAAAAACAAAACAAATCGAAACAAAAACCTATTATTCAGATAAATAAAAAGTTGACAAATAAATAAACATCTTACACACAATCATAACTATATACAATATATACAATTGCTAAAGGGACCCCAGCAAGCGGAATCCAAGAGATCCCAGCGCCTCTATCTCAGCCGCATCACTGGTCTGAGCCAGTGGAGGCTGAGTTAGGGCGCTGTAGCCACAAACATACCGTACATGAGTGGAGGATCTGACCATTGTCAGAACTCCAGTTTAAATGTTTACAATAGGTCTCGTGGCCACTGCCGTTTCAATCTTCGAGGAGGATTGTAGGGATGGGTGGTGCTGGATAGGGATTGCGCTAGAGGGTTAGGATGATGACTAAGGTTCTGATGAAATTTGGAAAATTTGGATGGTACCAGGTCTAAAACAAACGGAATATTAAGGTCATGGTGTAGGGTACAGTTGGTAACGTAATAAGGAGCATTAACTATTGTTCGGAGGACTTTGGATTGGAAGGATTGGATGCGTTTGATGTTAGAATGTTTAGCTGTCCCCCACAGTTCAAGTCCGTAGGTCCATATAGGTTTCAGTACTGTCTTGTATATTAGTAATTTGTTGTCAACTGTAAGATGAGATTTTCTGTTTAGTAGTCTGTATAACTGGCCGAATCTGCGGTTGAGTTCTTTTCTTTTTAGTCTTGTATGTGGGTTCCACGTCAGTCTTTTGTCTAGTAAAAAGCCGAGATACCGGACTGTGTCTGAGGAAGGAAGCGGTATGGAATTGAAATTAACCGTTGGACAGGATTTGCGTCGAAGGGTGAATGTGACGTGAGTGCATTTGCTTTGGTTCACCTTAATGCGCCAAGCATTGCACCAGTCTTCGACAAGGGAAAGGTGCTTTTGGAGATTTAGCGATGCTGCTTCAGGATCGGAATTGGATGACAAAATGGCGGTATCATCAGCAAATGTTGCCAGAAAGGTATCGGGATCGGTAGGGATATCGGCGGTGTAGAGGATGTAGAGGACGGGTCCTAAGACGCTGCCTTGAGGAACACCGGCCTCAACAGTATAATGTTTGGAAAATTCGGAACCACTGCGAACTCGGAAGGAGCGGTTTGATACATAGGATCGGAGGATTAGGTATAAGGATTGAGGTAAATGGGTTTTGAGCTTAAAGAGCAGTCCCGGGTGCCACACCCGGTCAAAAGCTTGAGCTATGTCCAGAAAGGCACCCGAACAATACTCCTTGCACTCAAGGGCGGAGGAAATGTGGTCTACAACTCGGAGTCCTTGGTGAACCGTGGAATGTTGAGGACGAAATCCAAACTGATGTGAAGGAAAATTGTGAAATTTGGCTAGGATTCGTTTTAATAGGAGTTTTTCGAAGATTTTGGAGAGGATCGGGAGCAGGCTAATAGGTCTGTGAGATGAAGTGCTGTGGGAAGGTTTGCCTGGTTTTAGGAAAAGGATGATGGTTGAATGTTTCCATATGAGAGGGAAATAGGTAGTGCGTAGGATACAGTTATAGAGATATGCAAGAAATGTAATGGCTTTGGGAGGAAGTTGTCTTAAGATCTGAGGAGTAAGGAGGTCGTATCCTGGGGATTTACGGAGGGGAAGCTTTTTAAGAAGATATTTAACCTCAGATGGATTAACTGCTTTAGGTGGTAAGGATAGTGGTATTGGTGACATAAGGAACTCTTCAACTGTTGCAGTATGGGTTGGATTGAGCTCAGGATGAGGAGTGAAAACTTTGGTAAGGTGCTGTGCGAATTCCTCAGCTTTATCCTTGTCGGAAGCAGCCCAGGAACTATCACAGCGCCGGAGAGGGTGGGAAATGGTGTGGGATTTTAGAATTCTCTTCGTGACATTCCATAGGGAATTGTCACGAGTCGAGAGAGAGGAGAGGTAGGAATTGTAGGATTGGGAACGGAATATCGCCAACTCCTGCTTTAATTTTCTACAAAGAAAGTTGTAAGAGCGGCGATCTTCTGGGTGGCGGGTGCGTTGCCATAATGATCTGGCTCGGCGTTTGGTGTTGATGAGGTCCTTCAGGTGTTGTGGTAAATGGCTTTTGTTAGGAATTCTTTGGGATTGTTTGGGAGAGGAGGCAGTCCAGGCAGCTTGTTGAATTGTGGTTGTAAAGGAATATACGGCATCATCTAGGTCAGTTTGGGTTTTGAGAGGTACTCTGAGGTCAATATCATTGGTAAGGATTTCGCGGAAGAGGTTCCAGTTGACAGGGCCTCTAATGAATGAAGGTGGGAAAGGTTTCGGAATAGGAGTTATGGATACATTTAGGATTAATGGACTATGATCAGAGGATAGTTCATCAAGGCGAGTTACGGAATAGTTCAGGGAGCCTAATCCGCAGTGGATGAAGAAGTCGAGGATGTCAGGATTACGGTTAGGATCTGTCGGCCAGTAGGTAGGAGAATCGGGAGGTAGGAGATGAAAGCGTCGGGAGTTGAGTGCAGACTGCAACGTCCGTCCACGAGAATTGGTGGTTCTAGAACCCCACTGTTGATTCTTAGCGTTTAAGTCGGCACCCAAAATGAAGTGATTTCCCAAGGAGTTGAGGAAGGATCCAAATTGGGCAGAGGAAATAGGATGTTTAGGAGGGCAGTATGCTGATGCGATGATAAGCGGATAGGAAAAGGTTTTGATTACAATGGAAGTTGCTTGTAGGTAATCGTGGGCTGGGAAGTGGGTGTAAGTGATGGGAGACGGATCGGCGGACAATGACAGCAGTACCGGCATGGGCTTTGCCGTCTGGATGGTCTGTCCGGTATGTTATGTATTCTGGTATTTTGAAGTACTGTTTAGTGGTTAGTCTAGTTTCAGTAATGAGTGCAACATCAATGTTTTTGTCTTGCAGTACGGCTGTAAGTTCGTCAGTGTGAGTTCTAACACCATTCGCATTCCAAAGGAGAATGGATAAGGAATTAGGTGTAGTCATTTATGGTTTTTTTAAGGAAGGAATGAGATTTGATACGAGATTCGTTAGGAGTGATATTAGGGGCATAACAAGGGATTTAATTTCGGAGATAAAGGATGTCATCAAACTGTTAAGGTCTGTGGCATTTGAAGGAGGAGGGATATGAGAAATTTGTGGTTGATTAGGATGTGGAATGGATTGAGGTACATTCTGTAGTTCCGGCAGGGCCACGGCTTCAGTACTTTGATTCCCACCTCCAAGTAGGTGGGCAAATGATACATTGGCATCATTAAGTTTTGAGGGTTCTCTTCTGTTTCTTACTTGTCTTGCTGTTTCATCCAGTACTTGAGGTTTTTGAAACCTGGTCCTCAGTTCCTTATAGATTTGGCATCCTTTATAGTTGGCTGGGTGGTCCTTGAGGCAATGAGCACATACAGCTGGTGTTGATTTTGGTTTTGTACACTCCACAGACTTGTGCTGTTCACCGCATTTCACGCATCGAGGTATGTGATGACAATAACTTTTAGTATGACCATATGCTTGACAGTTATGGCACTGAACTATCTCCTTCTTTATGTAAGGTTTTTCAACTCTTACGCTGGTATAGTACAATCTATTGAGGTCATAGATTTTTTCAACTCCTTCAGCTGGTTCCAAATCCACAAAAAAGAGAGGTAGAGGAATTTTATCCTTTAGGACGTTAGTGACTTGCCGCACTTTATAGCCCATCTCCGTTAGTTCTTGTTTAATAGCTTCAACTGGTGTCGAGGGGTGTAAGTTTCTAATTACAACCCTTAAAGCTCTCTCTTGGCGAAGCTGATAGGTATGGAAATCTGCTTTGGTTTCAGTTAGGTATTTCACTATTTTTCTATATGTCTCGGCAGTAGTAGGAGATATTTTGGTATCATTGGTTCTACTCATACAGTAGTAGCTGGTAGATTCGGTAATTTTGTTCAATTGCGCACACAACAACTGGAAATTTCTAATATTTTTGACAAATATTGGAGGAGGCCGTGGTTCACTGGGTATAGGAGTAGATTCCATGTTTTCTTTTTCATTATGTGAAATCTGAAAAGGATTTGGGGTGAAAAACGGCGATTCGTCAGTCATCCCTTGTGACGATGTGCCAGGTTGTGGTTCAGATTCTGAATTAGTACCTGAAGGGGTTGCTTGTAATCTTTTATTAGTATCACGGCGAGGTCTTTGTTTCGTAGGAGACGGGATTGAACCACTAGATCTAGATCTTTTAGTTGAAGCTTTGGAGGACATTACTTGATGATAATATCGCATTTCATGTGCACATCTTAAATATGAAATTATTCAAACTTTTAACATCACAATCATTCCCCTTATTATAATATGTAGATCAGGCATACATTTTATACATAGAAGAATAAAGCAAAAATCACGATTCATGAATTTTGTATACCTACCTATAAATAAAACTAACACCAAACCATGAGTAAAATTAAATTAGCCATAGCAAACACCATTCCTGACGGTATATAGCATCATGAATAATAAAATCCAGTCCCTGTTGCAAACAACGACATATTCACTCTATATGCACAAACCCTTCGATTAATTATTCCATAGTTGTGTTGACCTAACTCTATAACACTCGTCATAATTATAAATTAGAAAATTACGAATTCAACAATTCACAAAAAAAAACAAAAAAAAAACGCGGTTGATATGAATCGTTCTACTCTCCGAATTTTTAATTTTGATTTATCCGTGGTGATTAAAAATTGGAATAATGGCGTCTAACCTCTTAAAAAATGTCTCTCATTTAACTTCTAGTTCTTAGAAATGGTCTTTCTTATATAAATTTTTACTTTCACTTACGTATATGTGAAATATATAGTAAGAAAAAGTATTGCGATCTTAAAACTTTTTTAGTTTCAACGGAAATACACGACGCACCCTAAAGTCATAATTTTTTAGCACTGGAAAACAGATTATGTCGCAAAATGTCTACATACCTTTCAGCATTCATTATACTTTCAACGAAGCTTAACTTTCAAACACCATTCAATGCCATTCAGCCCCAAACCATTACATTTCCGCCACCGTGTTTTACTGTAGGTTGAAACTCTGTATTCGGTTTTCTCAATACAACTTCCGTCCATCTGAACCGAAAATGTTGTGCTTGCTCTCATCAGAAAATAAAACGTTCTTCCAAAAGTCCATTCTTTTATTTACATATAGATTTGAAAATAAAAGTCTTGTGGTAAAAAAAAAAAAAAAAAAAACCTTCGTCAAAATTTGAGGGTTTACGTTTCATGAGGCGTAGAACCCAAATAAGGAATTAAAGAAAAATCCTTTTGTCCGCAATACGAGGCATTTCTCCGAAACCCTTTTTTTTTTTTTTTTAGATTAGCTACAAAAACAGTATGGCCTTCAACGATGATACTAACACTGAAACGTTGATATCAGCTGATTATATAAAAAATTGAAAAAAATTTATTAGTTTTTAATAACGAAAAAACCGCAAATAATTATGAAAAAGAGGAAAAAGGGGGGAAAAAATTGAAACTTTATTCATAAAAACGCCCATAGCTCCGTTCTTTATGAAGATGTGAGAAATATGTGTAGACAGTTTTAGAATCCGTAATGCGTGATAAACAAGACAAATAAAAATGAAAAAAAAAATTGAAATCTTGCCCATATGTACACCCAAAAAATAACTTTTTTGTTTTAATTTTTTATTTATTATAGAGATATTTACAACTGTATTAACACAAAAAATACATCAAGTGAATGTGAACATAAAAAAAAAAATAATTATTTTCGAAAATAAAGAAAACATTTATAAGTGTTTTTTTAACAAATACGCCCATAAATATGTTATTTTTGTAGATAAAGAAAAGTGTATAGGGTTTTAAAATCAGTAAACTGCGATAGTAAAAATAAAAGAAAATAATAAAAGTTGATCTGTTTATTCAAGTAACAAAATGTAATTCACCAAGAATCGGTTATTATTAAAGATGGAGAACAAATGAAAAGATCTTTAAGATCATGACAACGTGATGAACAAAGAAGAGAAGAAATAAGAACATTATATTGCCAAGCCACTATTGATAATAGATGTGACCCCCTGATAACTCGGTTATAATTGATAATAGAGAAATAATGTAAGGTTTTCTGGAATCTGGAAATTTTATTTGAATTATTTGAATGAAAATCTAGAGAAGAGAAAATCATAGGAAATAGTAACGCAGTATAGTATTAATGCTTTTGGTTTATTATTTTCAATAATGAACCTTTATAATCGACCAAAAAAAAAAAAATACCCTGATTCTAAATTTGAGGGTTAACGTTTCGAGATGAGTAGCATTCGAATAATGAATACAAATAAATCAATTTATCTTAATTAATAAAGTCCAAATATTAATAGTGTTATTATTTTAAAATTAATTTAGCCATAATTTTATTATTTGTGCCATTAGAATTAAATATCCTACAAAATGAAAAAAAGAATCATTGAAATTGGTTAAGAACCAGCAGAGATAGAGCGATTTGAAATTAGCAGCGGTGATATTCTATTTTCCTTTAAATTATTTATTGCTTTTTCCAATTACTTACTTGCCTATCAACGGCTTTATAAACAATTATACCGTTATATTGTTATTTGGAAATAATAAGCCATTGTGTAATAATTTGCACCATTTTTACTAATAACAAGTTTCTTCCTTGCGCTCATCCGTAATAATTAAAACTATTAATTGCATTTCTCATGCATTTCTAAGAAAGAAATGAAGAACATGAATTGCATTACTTATCGACATAGGGAGTTCATCAAAATGGTTAGAGCCGTTTTTTAGAAAAATTTGGAAAGGTGCAAAATGCATTGAATAAAGTGGCTCTGCTGTTTGGCAGATTTTGATGGAAAATATGGTGTATCATCTCAGGCGTAGACCAAAAATATGAAATTTGGTTTTTATACGACTTGTCGTCTTCGCGCTAAACTTACCACAAACGCACAGACTTTTTTGTGTGTAAGACCCCAAAACGTGTATTTCCCGTGATAAATCGAATTAGAAAATGTTCGCGATCGCAATGCTTTCCCTTACTATATATAGGTAAGTAAAAGTAGAACTAGTTCATAATGAAGAAATAAATCCTATTTATATATTTGCCTTCCCTTGAATCTGTAATAAAACTTAGATGTTATGATGAAAGTATAGTATTTTTATTATAATAATGTTTAAAAATATATTTTCAGGATTGTGTACGTGATATTTGGCAAATTAAAAACTTCCTAATGAAACTTGCATACCTTATTATAGGGAAATATAAGAATATTTCCCTTAACTTTATTATACAATATTATGATTTTTGATACTGATAAAATATAAGGCAGAAGGTGGTCAAATGAGATTCGGCTGTAGCGAAGGAGAGCAGAGGCTCTGAAAAGAAACAGGGAATCAATCACCCTGACACACGATTCCTTTCTCCAGCCTATACCCATCAGGATATACTCCCACATCAAAGGGTATTTCCACCTCTTATGTTACCCAGAAGGGTTGTACAAATAGCTACAGCTTGAGAGTTATGTTATAATCATGTTGAAAAACAAAACAGAAAACATTCAATTACTGATAATAGCCAACGTAAATGTACTTTAATTAAAACACCGTATAAAGTTAACGCTAATTAGAATTTCTTTTAAGTCTGATATGATATGAAGAGTCCACGAGAGAAATGGGGAGAGTCAATTTTTTTTTTTCCGGATTGTAGTTATATTTATAAATTGTTTCGTCTGGTTGAGTAAAATGTGTTGGTGAAAAGAAATAGTAAGAAAAAATTATAGTCGGTTTGTTACAAGTGATAGAAAGAACTACGTACTCCTAGAAAGAAAATGGACATGTCCCCGCGGAAAAGTGTCATGTTAGAAGATAAAATTTCGTTTATTGCCGTTTTCATTTCATCACCATTTCATCGATAAAACAGGAAAGAAAGGGGGAGCGTCTACTACTTTCCCCTCTATTTAATGTTTAAATTGTTTTTGTTTTTTTTACTAAAACTTTTTTTAGAGCGTTTTATGTCTGTTTCGGACAAATTTATTATTTTTACAAGCAAAACAAAAAGAAAAATGACCTAAAAAAGTTGAAGAAAATGATAAATCAGTAATTAAAGATCCAAACCTAAAAACTTGATTTTCTCGGAAAGTACTCCAAATGACATCCCCCACTTTCTTCCGTGAACTCTTCTTCTATTTCTACTTATTGATTTTATGTAATTTGATAAAATATTTGATTAACGATAGTATAATCTATCTCTTCATCAGTTCATATTACATCGAGGATGTGCGTTCGACTGTTGAAATTATCATACTTAAAAATAATCGGGAGTCAGTCGTGTGAAAAATATTTTCATTTTTCCGACGTTTTGGCTCAAAAATGTAAGCCATCATCAGGGAATTATTTAGCCATGACAAGCATAAAATAGTTTGTCGTTTATACGCTCAACGAAACGTCGGAAAAATTAAAATATTTTTCACACGACTGACTCCTGGTTATTTTTACCCATTATAGCTCATATTTTGTAAAATAGAATAGAAATAATAAGAAAGCAACATAGGTTATATACTAATATCACTCCATAGATGGTCCTCTTGCTTTCTTAATAAGGGTTAAGCACTTTCTAAAATAGCAGGGAATAGACTGGTTAGGAACTAGAGAAAGGCTCAAGGCAATGTTGTATGATTGGCTGAGGACCGAAACATTTTGGCATGAGTGTTGGACGAGACCAAGGATCGTCCAGTGTCTCTTTCTCGGACATGAAGAACAAATTATCTAAAAAAATATTTACTGCCCTCGTAATACAAAAAATAAAAAAATAAGTGACATTCATTAAATTCTTGTTGGTGCACATACATTTTAATAATTTATATTATACCAATTGTAGAGCTGTCAATAGGTAGTACCAATACACGTGAATCATAAAAGTATAATCCTGTATCTCACTTACTAAGTATATTTCATTATACAGTTGTAAATATCAATAAATAGAACTTTTATTAAATATTATACGTTACTGAATAAAGTTATATAACTTTGTCAATGACAGTGGCTCCCAACTAATGGTAGTTGGAGGTTACCTGAAGGTTCCGTAGACAACGTCCAGGGGGGTCCGCCAGATGTCATTGGGAAATTATTTTAATAAAAAATATTTACGAAGTCTTGCCTTGTTATACGAATCACTCACGCATTGTGCGCTCATTAAATTGCGTGTGGTTACGGATTGTGAATAGCTGTCTGTATTGCATTAATAAATTTCAGTAAATCCCTTAGAACAATATTTTAGGGTCCACAGGCGATGCTCAGAGCTTGGGTCAAATACTATCTTGAATTTTCTTTAAAACTTATTTCAATTGTGGTCACTAAATCGTCAGTCCATATCAGTACAATAACATAAGGTTATTGTAAATCGGATACACCTTAAAATTAAGACGATGGTTTGCAAAAACAGTTATTATATCCATTTCAAAAATGTTCAGTAGTCTTTTATTGAACAAATTCATTTTGCAATGAAATCTAAAATTATTATTTTACTCTTTAAATTTTGTTTTCTCCTTTATGAAAGGAGATGTTTTAGTATGTTTTGGAGTAAAATTAAATCTAAACTTAGTACCCATGGAAAGTAAAGTGGAAAATATATATATATATTGTAATATAACCATTTATTATTGAGTTAGGCAGGCTAACAATAAGATAAAAAGTAAAATTTAAATAACAGCTCTTATTTGGTTGTTTGTTTACAAACATAGAATCCATTTTTGATGCAAGGGTTTTACCAGGTAAAAATGAACTAGGGACAAAGTGGCAGGTATCTTTATACCTGGTCATAGCCAGTTTTCACTGGGGACTTGGAGAGTGTGAAGCTAAATATGAAGAGGGATCTTGGTTAGCCTGCATATTGTTTGTTGTGTTATTTTTGTAAGTTATAATTATGATTAAAAAGTTATATAGAAGATTGTGTGCCTGATTGTCAAGAACCCATACCATACCCTGAGAGTAAAACGAGTTATAATTAAGTAAATATTGTGTTAATTGAATTTTTTCTTAAAAGAATATTTAAAAAAAAATAAGAATATTATAATATATATATATATATATATATATATATATATATATATATATATATTGAATTTATTTTTTTTTATTTATTCTACAAGGCCTCTCTTATATATATGTACGTGTATATATAAAACGTATATAATACATATACGTTTTATTTAATTATAGGCCCGAGAAAATATTTTGTTGGGAACCATTGGTCTATGATATCAGACGGCGAAAATTTGAAAACAAAATGATTAAATATTAACCATGGTTAATACTGGTTAGTTATGTTTTACTGACGAATGGATGACTGACATATTACCATATGTTTCTCAGTATTGATTTCATAGTTCTTGTGACAGTATATTTGTTTTAAACCTAGACCATAAGCAATTAAAAAACTTGAAAGAATTCAAAATCTATCAAAGCGAATAATTAGCAATTACCCCCGCTACACTAAAATCCACACTCCATCTACACTCCAGGACTTGCAGCTTCCAACAATTAAACAATTTGTCCACACACAAACAGCTTCATACTTTTGCAAAAATTGATTAATAAAGTAAATCGATAATTATAACAAAATTTCAATAATGTAGCGTTTTATAATAATGTTTACGTCATTATTTTCATTAAAAAACTTAACATGTGTTGTTAACTTAAGCTAGTTTGTTTTAGTTTCTAAATTTTATAATTTCAATTATTTTATCCGTTTTTTTTTTGTTTTTTTTTATACATGTAGTATTTTTGTATAATTTTTCCTACTACCATATTTAACCCTCCAAAGCCTAGTGTGACACAACGCAGCGTAACGCAAATTTTTTTCCATATTCAGGGGGTAACATGGAACATAAGTGAGAGTGAAAAAATAAAATTTTTTAACAAAAATAGTTCTTGGACTTGGAGGGTTAATACCATTTTATTTTTAGCACATATTTTGTCATTTAGGCTAATATATTATAATTACCAAACGAAAAAAAAACATTTTGCTGATTTTAAGAATGTCTCATCCGAAATCCTTTGTAAATATTTTGTCAATTTGTAAATATGTAAATAAAGTTTAATTACTTTCATTTAGACCACAAGAGTCAATATCCTACTCTAAGTATAATATTTGTAATATAAGCATTTGTAGTATAAGCATTTGTAATATTTTCTTTCGATCATCGAAGTCAATAAAAGACAAATAAATTGTTTGACCTGATTAATTTATGCTTCAATAAAAATATAAATAAATTATAAACTGTAAGTATATTACAACATTTTAAATCGGATCTTATTCGCTGTTAGTATACCTAGTAAGGTGAGAAGGTATTATTTTTCCGGAGGAACGAGCGTGTTGACAGGTCAAACAATCTACTGTTTTGTTTCCACAGTTATACGCTGACACACAATGATTCCAAATGCCACCACCGTAAGCACACCTTTCCTTTCCACCTTCCATTTTCCCTTTCTCCTCAATAAGCGACACGAAACCCTAATCACTTGGTAAAGGCAATTCAAGTTTTAGGGGAGGATTTATTTTTGACAGGCTTCAATAAGAGGAAGGATTTCTCGTTAATTGCTTCTCCGAGGTTCATATATATTAAAGCCCGTGTCGCAGTGAGGGCTCTTTTCATCAGTTACAGTTTCTTATACAACAAGCCCCTGCTTACTCCTTACAAGCCTTTAATTACATTTCTCAGTGACGTTATTGCAATCTCAAAGCCTAAGAAAGATTAAATACTCGCAACATTTTAGTAGTGTTGTTTCATTTATATATTTTTTGTATTATTTATTGATATTTACAACTATATTGTTGAAAAAATCTAGCTAAATAGGCATGAACAAGACATGTAGAGAAGCTACCCAGTGGCAGCACTCTAAACATATTCTAAACTGGAAGGTCTCGTGGCCATCTTCTTTTCAGACGCCTCGGAGGATTATTAGGAGCTGAAGTGGAATACATTATTGAAACTAGAGGATTAGAGTGAGATTGGAGTTTGTCATGAAAGGAATGATATCTGGTTCAGGTCAAATCAGCAACACACGGAATATTAAGGTCTTTATAAATCAGTTTATTAGTTTCAAAGTAAGGAGCATTAAAGATTTTACGAAGGATTTCCGATTGTAGAGATTGGATTAAAAAATCTGTAAGCAATTTTTAATTTCAGTTTTCAACGAAAATACAGGATATAGGAACCCCTTAGTCCAAATAACCAGGTCGCGCGAAAATGTCTGTTTGTCCGTGTGTGTTAAGTCTAGCATAAAAACGATAATTCTATAGAAACTAAAATTTCATATTCGACCCAAATATATGCTCTAGATGTTACAACTTCTCTTTATAAAATCGGCTGACGGAAAGAGCCACTTTATACCATGCGTTTTTCATCTTTTACGCATCCAATGTATAAACCATTGATTGATCCATTGATCCAACTAGAATAATTGATAGTTAATATTTTTTTATAGATCATTATCCATAATATTGTTCTGAAGAACACAGCCTTTACTTTTTCTACACCTCCGATTTAGTATACAAACAATACATTCAATGATCTGAATATATAAAGAATTATATATTACACGAATGAATTTTAAGGTTGAAGAGCATAGCCAGGATGTTCTTTCGTTCTTATTGTATATTTTATATTGTGCATATTTACGAAACAACCCGCCTAATTCACTATAATTAGTAGAAGAAAATTTTTATTTTATCCGAAAAAAAAGCCTAAATATTGTAAACTCCAGTTGGAATCTATCTAGCTATAAGATTACATTCGAATCGGAAAAAAGACGTTGAAGAGCAAACGACATTTGGAGTAACTGCGGAATATAACCTACCTGTTGAGTGGCATCAGGATTTATCCACCTTCCTTGTCGTGAATAGGAAATGTGTTTCATCTGAAGGTCTAACATTTCTTTCAGTAAATAATGAAAAGAAAGTGCTTGACATTTTTTCCCCTTTTCAGTGGTATAGAATTCTGCAGAAAAGCTAATATGTTATGAGTCCATTTATAAATAATGAAATATTTAACATTCGCACTCACGACTTTTTGAATCTAGTACTGTAACAAATATGGCATTCAAGACAATTCCCGTCCTCCTCCATTTACAATAAACTACTCATAATGTTAAGAATCGACAAACCTTTCTATGGTCCCTATAATGTTATTTCCGTTCTTTTCAGCCTCTACACAGGAAGATTTTATCAAACTTTAGTGTTTTTATTCCTCATCATACAGATACTTTCTGTTGTAAAAAAAAAAAAAAAAAAATCTGTTCAACGTCATTCTTTCTATGTTTCCTTCGCCTTTTGCCTATTTTCATATTTAATTTTATATTTTAATTACTATCTATTAGTACGGAGAGGGTTGCACCTATTTCTTTCCTTATTTATAATGACGTTTTCATTTAATTTCATTTAATATAAAAGTGTCATTATATCATAGAATTAATATGATACGTAGAAACAAAACTAATGTATTACAAGCGAATACTCTGTTTATTAATTTGTTACAGTAATGTTTAATGGTCTCGCACAACATAGGTTATGGGTTTGAATCGACTTTTATAAGCATATAATTAAATGGGGATTCACTCAAAGCCTCTCCCGCGAGTATGTGAGACCCGTCAGTCTACTGGTGGCCACTCACAATAAGTAGGCATTGGGAGTGATGACCTTACCCTATGAAATTTCATCGAGAAACATTCTCCCAGAGAGATTACACTACGCGGTCCTCGGGCCTACTCGGCTGTCGCTCAATAGACTGTTCAATAGACGTTTAAAGCTGGTTTCTCAGAGTTAGCTGATATTACTTACGAATTAAAACATGTTAAGAACTAGTCCGAAAACCAAACTGAGTATATATTTTTAATCTTGACACTACACCGATAATAAAGTTGTTAGAATTTTTTTTTTATATTGTAGATTTCCTTAGCGAGTGTATATTTTTTTTATGATCGCGATACTTTTCCTCACTATGTATTTCGCATATAGATTGGTGGAAGCAATACAAAATGAAATGTCTAAATAATAGCCACGCCCAGATAAAATCATTGTTAATCTATAAAGTGACCACTTGGCTGAGACCCCAAAAGAAGAGGATAGATAAAGATCACGACTTTCGAAAAATACACTCTTTTACCAGAATTCCAGGAAGATAAGAACGAAGGTTGGAGAAATAGGAATAGCGCTTTGTTTTTTTTGTAGCTCGTACTTTTTTCAGAAACCTTTCTTAATTTAATTAAATTTCGACGTTAAAGAAAACGTAGCTCTTTTAATTAGCTAATGTTCACAACGTTCATCTCGCTTTGAAAATAAAGAAGGAGTACCCACGTGAGTGCGAATACAAAAAAAAAAAAAAAATTAAAACAAGAAAAAACCTCTTATTTCTAATTCATTTAGTTGCTGATAATTTATCTTAAGTAATCAACCTAAGATAAAGCCCTCTTTACTGACTTTTTTTCACGACTCAATACAAATTTGATATTTTTATTCTTATCTTTTTACATAATGAAATAAGTAATAAATAGTAATGAATTGAATGTGAGAATGCTCGAGTCTTACTTTTTACAAAGCTTACAGCAGAATACTCTTTTTTTTTTTTGGTAGGTGAAAATCTTCAAAAGACGCAGATAACCCCGTACCTATCCGTGTGTGGGGTTTCTACCCACTAAAACCAACCTCCCTACACCTGATTCTTATCCTTCACGGGACCACCGTTAGGCATTACTTCGTGGAGGGAAGTGGCTGTGTGCCGCCCCATTGTTAGGAGCCTTACCCTATTTTTCTAGGCACGCCTCTCCTTCTCTTCCATTCTCAATTTCTTGATGACGTCTGCAGCCAAATGTTGTCATGTGTAGCTTCTGATCTGCACATTTCTCGAAATTCTTCCCTCTCTAGTTGAAAGCGAGGACAACAGAAGAATTCTACTGTCTCATCTGTTGTTGGGCATCTTGGACATTCTGCTGAATTGTCCACTTCGAACTGTAATTGGTAGGCTCTGAAGCAGGCATGTCCTGTGAGCATTTGGGGCAGGTAGTATTCCACTTCCCCGTGCCTTCGATCCATCCAGGTTGGACACACTAGTCTAAAAAATGCTGTGTGTGTGTGTATGTCTGAGGTAATAGTAGCTCTATAAGAAGATATAGAAAAGTAGTGTATATTTTTAGCTATTAATCCCCAGGTGCATTATTCGTTAATATCTTAGGAATTGTGTTTTTGTAAATATATATAGGGTAATAAGCCGACAAAAGTAAACAATCTGGTGAAAACAGTACCTTTATTGAGGTATCTTATAAACTGTGGTAAGATTAGGATCCTCAATCCTAAAAACAGTTTATTATATAAATTTCCATTTTCTAAATTAATGTACGTTTAATTTTTTTTTTAAATATATTTATTGGTAGTCACAACTGTATCATAAAATACATTTAGTAAATGTGATACAAGATATGTTGACATGATTCATATGTAGGGATACTACCTATTGGCAGCTCTCCAAAGACTATGTTAAACTAGAAGGTCTCGGGGCCATCATCTTTTCAGACGCCTCGGAGGATTATCAGGGATTGTAGAGAAAGCAAGGATTGAAACTAGTGGGTTAGAGTGGGAATGGAGTTTGTCATGAAAGGAGTGGTACCTGGTTCGGGCCAAGTCAGCAACAAAGGGAATATTAAGGTCTTTATGGATGAGTTTATTTGTGATAAAATAAGGAGCATTGATGATTTTTCGATGGATTTTGTACCCAAATCTCTACTCCGTAAGTCCATATTGGTCTTATGATAGTCATGTAGATGTGTCTTTTGTACTTAAGTGGAAGGTTTGAGCGTTTGTCCAGTAAGTGTTGAAGTAGTCGAAAACGTCGAGCAGTGTCTTGTTTTTTCAGTCTTGTATGAGGGTACGTTTAATTTAGAGCTGATTAATTAATTTTTACTTTCACTTACCTATATATGAAATATATAGTAAGGGAAGGTATTACGATCGTGAAAATTTTCGAATGTTATTTTTCAACGGATATACACGTTTTAGTCGAAATAACCATGTCCCGCAAAAAGGTCTGTGTGTGTGTTTCAGTGTGTGGTAACTCCCGCGCGTGAACAGAAAGTCCTATGAAACTGAAATTTCATATTTAGGACAACTATACGCCCGAGACGTTACTAAACGTCTTTCATCAAAACCAGCTTAACAGAGGACCCACTCTATAGCATGCATTTTGTACCTTTTTATGATTTTCTCAAATGTTAATGTAAAATTTAATAGGCTTTAACATGGCGTAGGTTTCATTCTAATTGAAATACTCTGACATTACTTAAATGCCGATCTTTTAAATTTTCTTCTCCTAAAGTACCTTTAATTTTGAAGATTTCAAAAAATTAGGCGCATCATCTTATTAGCAATGATACATAACAGCTAAATATTCAAGTTAAGCGGTTTTGATAAACAACTAAAGGAGAAAAGAGTAGACATATTTTTTAATGCAATTTTTGTGTTTCGATGTTAAGAACAGTAATATAGACGTATAATATACCGTTGGAAAGAGAATGATTTTAGAAAAAAATATTATCTGATACACAAAGTTGTAAAAGGTAATACAAAGTGACGAATGGGGAATAAACTTATTACTGATAAACAATTTAATATAGTTATATTATTTAATCTAATTCATATGTTTCCAACGAAAATGAATAAGCATTTTATTAAAATAAACTTCAAATATTTTTTATATTGAAGTATATTTAATAGTTTAAATTAATTTTAACAGTCAAGGTAAGTGAAAGTCATGGGTTGCCCGCACCAGATTTTTAGTAGTTAGACAAGTATAACAGACAAACTCTAATCACAAAGAAATAATACTTAACTTGATCGGGCCGCTTGAAAATATCATACTTACTATCAACAGAGGACTTTTTTGAAAATGAAAAAATTCCTTTTCTAATATTTAAATTAATAATAATTTCTAGTAAACCTGGTGTGAGTAAATGTAATTAATTTTAATCAATTATTTTTGGTAGAAATATATGTAATAAGTCTTTTTTTTCTACCTGATGGTGTTACGTTTATCCTTCGTAAGCCCTATTGTCGGCCCCTCCAAAAAACTCCTTGTTGAACCTAGTCTAGCTCTGTATCTTTGGTCAAAGCTCTCGTGGAACATTTCCTTGAGAAAAATGATATATATTTCAGAAATTTTATTATTTTCCCTTTCAATTTTTTTTTATTTCATTTTTTTTTTGTTTTTGTCAGGTATAGGTCTTTAGATTTATATCTCAGAGTGGAATTCAGAGTCAAGGAAGCCTTGTTGATCTTTCTTAAAAGAGTTTCATAAATTCGCTCTCTAGCATTTGCTCACGTATTCTTATCAGAAAGGAGTTTTTGGGATATTTTTCCAATCTATTTTTGGTCTTTCCGGCTAGAAATTTATAAAATATACTTATATCCAAATCAAGGATTAATATTTTCTCTTTTTATTGGCTTTTTTTTTTCTTAAATAAACTAAAGTTTGTTTTCTTCCAACAATTACTCATCTCGCTTTATTAGTATCTGTAGTAATAAAAAGATAAGAATATAATAGAATAATTAACAAAAGGAGAAAAAAGAAGAAATATTAATCCAGTTTAATATTTTTATTCCTGGAAAACAAAAATAGCAATGTACATATAAAATATACCCTCAGAAAGCTAATGATTTTCGAATAAAATAGGTCGTCAAAAATATTTTAGATTGACCAAACTGTCTGACAATATGAGATAGATTTTTTTTTTATTATTATTTATTACGAGATAATACAATCTGCCACCTTCTGGGGCAATGAATAGATGTGATAGATTAAGTTAATGATTCATATATTTTTATTTATTAATCATTCATTTTTTTAAATTTCATTTATTTTAATTAAATAATACTTGCAATTAAATTAAATTAAGTTAAGGAAACCGAGAATTTAATTTATATGATAACTCTTACAATGCAAAGTTCTAAACTTATTATCTATTAGAGGTAATGTGATTGAATTTCATGTAGGTTTTATCATCGTTGAATCAGTCTGACAGGGTTCGAAACCCAAAGTATTGCATATTTGTTTAATCTACTCTGTCTTGTATTTAAGATGCTTTAACATTTTTTAGTGTAATAAAAATACTTATAATTAATCGACGTTAAAAAATAAATATTTAAATTACTACTAAAATATATACAGTATATACTGTGGGTTGAATTATTCTACTGTAATAGAATTTCTTTTTCTAATCTTGAAGTCTCAGTCATTTAAAATTAGCCCAAGAAGGGACGTAAGTTAGAGTGATATACCAACCATTTTTTTTTTTTTGTTTTTAAAATGTAAGAATGAGGAAAGAATGAATACATAACTAATGATATCTTTATATCGAAAAAAAAAAAAAAACGTATCTCGAAGTATACGTTTTGTTGCAAATCTGCTAAGCGAATAAGAGGTGACGGATTGGGACCCAGAGTAGAGGGAAGAAATTGGATGCTTGGCGGGACAATACTGTTGTGTATGCATAAGGAACTCTGTGTAATAAGACTTTGGAGGCGGGGCAAGAAAATGGCAAGGGAAACTCACCCTAATACGTTTTTCCGACCTGCCATAATTGTATCCCTTAGCAGCCATCTCGCCTACCTTGCAAATTCAACCTGGAATGAATTTTTTATATCTAGGTCGGGAAATCTTGGTCCTTTGATGTTTCTTTTTTGTTTGTCTTTTTTAGATTAATACAGTTCTAATACGTGTTAGTTACTTAAATCGTTATTGTACTGAAACATATCATTATTAAAACCTTCATTGGATTAAAGCTTATTGAATTTTACATCGATATAGCTAGTTCAATCAAATCTTTTGGGCCGTTTTGGAAAAAAAAATCATCGAAAGGTGCAAAATGGTATTAAGTGGCTCTTCTAGTTTGTTGAATTACTATAACTTATTATACAACTTATCCTTTCCGAAAATTTTCACGATCGCAAATCCTTTTACTTAACATATAATTCTTATATTTGTAAGTTAAAGTAATATTATAGTAAGAAATGATTGGTTTAACTTGCAGACTGCGAAAGATATAATCTTTAAGTATGAAATGACTTAGAAAATATTATGAGAAAACATAACGCATTATGATAAAACCTCCAGAGGTCGAAGGCGAAAACCATAGTAGAGTTGGAGTAACGTTTCGTAATAGTGTATTTACTCTTGCAGGAGAAAAATAAACAGATTTTTGTGATACATTTGAGCGTCGTAATTGGCCAATGTGGCGTTTGTAGATGTTGTCTTGCTTTATCAAGTAAAAGATTGTTGCATTGCCATTAATCCTGAGGGTTGGAGAAGTAGTGTGTTACAGAGAATTGTCAAGTTCGAGCCAACCCCCAAGTGGCGGATCCAATGACGGCATAGTATTGGTGGGAACCCATCTGGAGCAATATACATTTCTTCTGTCGTAGTTGTGTTCTTGTAGGGCATTTAAACGTTTAACTTCCCATCTGGTACAAAAACATTATTTGTGAAGGAATGTGTATCAAAATTCGATTTTTGGAGCTTTTTGTTCACTTGAAGTCACAGGAGCTCTGAATGTGGTAGTAATATGTTACCAGCTCCAAGGCAAAGTATTATTATGTGTCTTTTTAAGATATGTTATATCCAGAAATGTCCACAATATGATTGACACCATAATCTGGATAGTCGGTGCCACTGAAGTGGGTTGAGCGTTCAGAATTTGAGGTTTTCGAAGATTTCGTGAAGCTAAGAGTGTTTTAAAGCACACTTTATTAGCATGACGTTTCTTAGAACAACTAGCACATGATAGTTAGTTATTAGATCGGTGAGGCATGCATCAGTTTTATGATTGACTGTCTCGACCACATCTTATACAAAGGTTATTAATACCAAGACGTTGGAAGTTAACCGTTGATTTTGATCAAGAACCTTAATTTTAACTGTTATCTGATTAAAGGTACTTGATTGTATTGACATCATCTGGAGCATTAGCAAGATAGAACTAGTATTGGCTTTGCTTTGAACTTATTAACTTTAGAAGTTTCCAAGGATAATGCATTTCTAATAATATTATCGAAAGTATTATTTTCTGATTGTAATAAATTTTCACGAAATGAATTGTTTTGAATTCCAAGGATAAACTGAGCACGTAGAAGAATAATGTCAGCAATGCTTTCCTCATATTCACAAACGAATTCACGGTCAATGATATCACTTCAAAGGAGAGGAACAAAATCAGCAATACACTGATTATCCTCTTAATGTATGTTGAGCCACTAAAGCATATGCCTAAGGGGAGAGGTGCTCTAGAAGTAGCTTAGTAAGTTCCTCATTAGTAAATTCAGTTGATTTTTTCAGGAACACATAAAGAAACAAGTAACTGATCTGACCCAGTCGTATTGAGAGGCATATGTTTACCGAAGTTCTTATCGGTAAAAACTCATTTCATGGTAAATAATATTCAAACCGTTGAATGTATATAACCGAATTAGTTCTTGGGCAGCCGAAAACAAGCTAAAACTAAATGTAGAGAAAACTAAAGCTACCGTGATAGGATCCCATCCACTCCTTAAAAACCTTTCACCAATCCCAACACTGTTTCTCAATGATAACCCAATAAAGTTTCACCAAACCGTTAAAAACCTAGGACTCACCCTCGATCGAACCTTATCCTGGAAAAACCATATCTTCGAAATCTCTCGTCGCACATTTTCCACCTTAAAACACCTAAATAACCTTCGTCACCTTCTTCCTTTAGAAACCCGTAGGTTTTTGGTCAGTTCCTTAATATTCCCCCACTTTGACTACTGCTGTGCGGTGTATGGGGGTGTCTCTGGGGAGCTCAAGGCAAAACTAAAACGATTATTCAACTGCTTTATCCGCTTCATCTTTGGGATACCCAGGGACACCTCTGTAATCCAATTCTACGAAGAGTTGAAGTGGCTTTACCCCTCCTACCGTTGTAAGTACTTCCTTTCTCTTCCAAGTTCTCCAATCCCGCCGTCCGTCTTACATATCAGATATGTTCCTTTTCAAATCCTCAGTCCACTCTCGCCACACTCGCTCACGGCCTTTGGACATGTACATAACGCCCCATCGAACTGCAGCTTTCGACAGATCTTTCCTAATTCGATCTTCAACCTTATGGAACTCTATTCCTTCTTACATCGGTGACTCCAATAATCTTCATACATTCAAATCTCACCTGTTCAATCATCTCCTGTCTCTCCAATTTCCGAAGAATCCTAATTAGTTTTCTAATTTCAATTAAAATTAATAACAAAACAGATAGAAACGTTAATATACCTATTATATTTTATGTTATCTTGTGTTTTGCACTTATAAAATATTAGTATATTGTTAAAAAAAAAACAAAAAAAAAAACAGTTATGATTTTTTAATGAAAGTTGTATATATGTTCATATTTCTTATTATGTTTATTGTCTAGTTTAGTTTTCAATATTATTATTTGAGGCTGCTTTTTAATTCATTGTTTGTAATTTATATTGTTTCATTGTATTGTTTTTGTATACTCTAAGACCTTAAAGATTTAATTTTAATTTTCTTGTTATGTTATTCTAAAGGGACTAGACCCAGAATAAATAAAGATTTATTATTATTATTATATTTTAAATTTTCTTATGAAGGAGTGAAATTTTCGAATGGTGAAGTCATTGTAGTAGCAGCGGGTATTGAGGTAGCAGAAATAGAAGTGGAGCGGTCTATGTTACATGTAGCTTAGATTGATTTCAGATGCTTTTTCTGAATCAAATAAAACGCTGTCATAAATGATGCGAATTGAGCAGCATCCATAGTGTATGTGCCTCAATTGAAGCATCGAAGTAGAATGTTACGTAATCACAATTACAATAAAGTTTAATTTTCACAGTCTAATTACTCTATGCATTATGATTACTCTCTTGTTCCCACTTGTTGGGTCTTTATAAACAATACGCGTTTCTAAACATACTTTTATAATAGAAATTTAAATGGAAGTAAATTGCAATAACAATAGAACAGAAAAAAAAACAAAAATTTTTTTTTTTTTTTTTTTTTTTTTTTTTTTTTTTTTTTTTTTTTTTTTTTTTTTTTATTCATTGAGCAATATTACAATCTGTCCAATTCAGGACATTTTTAATAGTGATAACGTACAACATTCATACTACATTCACACGATATATACAAAACTATAAATTTATATAATAAAATATACATATATACAAAATAAAATCAATAAAAATATATACAATAGTCACTCATACCTATATACAATTCACAAGCATACAGCACGTGAGTGGAGAATCTAGCCAATGCTAGAACTCCAATATACATGTTATAAGAGGTCACGAGGCCACTGCCGTTTCAACCTTCTAGGTGGGTTGTATGGATGGGTGGGGCTGGATAGGGATTGAGCTAGAGGATTAGGATGATGAATGAGATTCTGGTGGAACTTGGAAAATTTGGATGGAATCAGGTCTGAAATAAAAGGAACATTAAGGTCGTGGTGCAAGGTATAGTTGGAAACATAATAAGGAGCATTTACTATTGTACGGAGGATTTTGGATTGAAAGGATTGAATGCGTTTGATGTTAGTACGTTTAGCTGTCCCCCACAGTTCAAGTCCGTAGGTCCAGATGGGCTTCAGTATTGTCCTGTAGATTAATAATTTGTTGTCAACTGTAAGTTCAGATTTTCTGTTGAGTAGTCGGTATAACTGTCCGAATCGTCGGTTGAGTTCTTGTCTTTTAAGTCTTGTATGTGGGTTCCAAGTCAATCTTTTGTCTAATAGTAAGCCAAGATACCGGACTGTATCTGAAGGAGGAATAGGAATGGAATTGAAGTAAACTGGCGGACAGGAGTTTCGTCGAAGAGTGAAGGTTACGTGTTTGCATTTGGCTTCGTTCACCTTAATGCGCCAAGCATTACACCAGTCTACGATAAGAGAAAGGTGTCTTTGCAGGTTTAAGGATGCTGTTTCAGGATTGGAACTGGATGATAGGATGGCGGTGTCGTCTGCAAAAGTTGCCAGAAAGGTATCAGGATGTGTAGGAATATCAGCAGTGTAAAGAATGTAGAGGACGGGTCCCAAGACGCTGCCTTGAGGAACACCGGCCTCAACGGGATAAAGGTTAGAAAATTCTACACCACAGCGAACGCGGAAGGAACGGTTTGAGAGATAGGATCGGAGAATGAGGTATAGAGACTGGGGTAAATGGGTTTTCAGCTTAAAGAGTAATCCAGTGTGCCATACCCGGTCAAAAGCATGCGCAATGTCCAGAAACGCACCAGAACAATACTCTTTGCATTCAAGAGCTGAGGAAATATGGTCTACAACTCGGAGCCCCTGTTGAACTGTGGAATGCTGAGGACGGAATCCAAACTGATGGGAAGGAAGATTTTGAGATTCTAATATGGGTAGGATACGTTTAAGAAGAAGCCTTTCGAAGATTTTTGAGAGGATGGGGAGTAGACTAATAGGCCTGTAGGATGAAGTGTTGTTGGAAGGTTTGCCTGGTTTTAGAAAAAGAATGATAGTGGAATGTTTCCATAACAGAGGAAAATAGGTGGTGCGTAGGATGCAGTTGTAAATATAAGTAAGGAATATAATAGCTTTCTGCGGAAGTTGTCGGAGGATCTGGGGAGTAAGGAGATCGTGTCCAGGAGATTTACGGAGGGTAAGTTTTTGGAGAAGATATTTGACCTCAGAGGGATTAATAGCTTTAGGTGGTAGGGAAAGTGGAATTGGTGACATAAGAAAGTCTTGCACTGTTGCGGTGTGATTGGCCTGGGATTCCGGGTGAGGAGTGAAAACTTTGGAGAGGTGTGTGGCGAATTCCTCGGCTTTATCTTCATCAGACGCAGCCCAGGAGTCATCACCACGTCGGAGAGGATGGGAAACTTGATGGTATTTTAGGATCTTTTTCGTGACATTCCACAGGGAATTATCACGAGCTGATAGAGAGGAGAGGTAGGAATTAAAGGACTGGGAACGGAAGGTCGCCAACTCCCTCTTCAATTGTCTACAATAGAAGTTATAGGAGCGGCGATCTGTTGGGTGTCGGGTGCGCTGCCATAATGATCTTGCACGGCGTTTGGTATGGATGAGGTCTATAATATGTTGTGGAAAATGATTTTGGTGAGGATTTATATTGGGGTGTTTAGGAGAGGAGGCAGTCCAGACAGCTTGTTGGATGGCGGTGGTAAAGGAATAGACGGAATTATCTAGGTCATCTGGGGTTTTGAGGGTTACTCTGAGGTCAATATTATCGGTCAGGATTTGGCGGAAAAGGTTCCAGTTGACAGGGCCTCGGATGAATGATGGTGGAATGGGTTTCGGAATTGGAGTGAGAGATACTTTTAGGATCAGTGGACTATGGTCTGAGGATAGTTCATCAAGGCGAGTTACAGAAAAGTTGAGGGAGCCTAATCCGCTGTGGATAAAGAAGTCAAGGATGTCAGGATTGCGGTTAGGATCGGTTGGCCAGTAGGTAGGGGAGTCAGGAGGCAGGATATTAAAATTTCGGGAGTTGAGTGCAGACAGCAAATTTCGTCCCCGAGAATTCGTGGTTCTGGAACCCCACTGCTGATGCTTGGCGTTTAAGTCTGCACCCAGAATGAAACGATTTCCTAAGGAATTCAGGTAGGATACAAATTCGGAATTGGAAATGGAATGTTTAGGAGGGCAGTATGCAGATATGAGGGTTACCGGAAAGGAAAAAGTCTTGATTACTATGGCTGTGGCTTGTAGGAAATCATAGGTGGGAAGTGGGAGTAAATGATGAGAGAGGGATTGGTGGACAATGATAGCAGAACCGGCATGGGCTTTGCCGTCTGGGTGGTCAGTACGGTATGTGATGTATTGCGGTATTTTGAAGTACTTTTTAGTCGTTAGTCTTGTTTCAGTTATAAGTGCAACATCGATTGTTTTGTCTTGCAACAACGCTGTCAGTTCGTCAGTATGATTTCTAACACCATTCGCATTCCAAAGGAGAATGGATAAGGAGTTAGGTGAATTCATTTAAGGATTTTTCAAGGCAGGGATTAGATTTGATACTAGATTTGTGAGGAGTGATATAAGCGGCATAACAAGAGATTTGATTTCGGAGATGAACGATGTCATTAGACTGGTAAGATCTGTGACGTTTGATGGTGGAGGGATATGAGAAATTTGATGTTGAGGAGTTTTTTGAAGATTAGGTAAACTTTGAGGGATAGATTGTTGTACAATAGATTGAGAAAATTGAGGAAAAAGTTGTTCCGGCAGTGCCTCGACTTCATGATTCTGGTTTCCACCTCCAAGCAAGTGGGCAAATGATACGTTAGAATTTACAAGTTTAGATGGTTCTCTTCTGCTTCTGGTTGGTACAGCTGTTTCATTCGGATCCTGAGGTTTTTGGTATCTGGTTCTGAGTTTCTTGTAGATTTCACATCCCTTGTAGTTAGCCGGGTGGTCCTTGAGGCACAGAGCACATACAGCGGGTGTAGATCTTGATCTTGTACATTCTTCTGTTTTATGCTGTTCACCGCATTTCACACAGCGTGGTATGTGATGGCAATAACTTTTGGTATGACCATATGCCTGACAGTTATGACACTGAACTATTTCCCTCTTTGTGTAAGGTTTTTCAACTTTTACACGGGTATAGTACAGTCTACTGAGGTCATAGATTTTTTCGACTCCTGCTGATGGTTCCAAGTCCACGAAGAATAGAGGCAGTGGACTTTTATCTTTTAGAACGTTGGTGACTTGCCTCACTTGGAATCCTAATTCTGTCAGTTCTTCTTTGATAGCTTCAACGGGTGTTGAGGAATGTAGGTTTCTGATTACGACCCTTAATGCTCTCTCCTGGCGCAGCTGATAAGTATGAAAGTCAGCTTTGGTCTCAGTCAGATATTTTACAATCTTTCTGTAGGTTTCAGCAGTAGTCGGAGATATTTTAGTATCATTAGTTCTACTTATACAATAATAACTATTAGGATCAGTTACTTTGTTTAAATGCGCACACATCAGTTTAAAATTTTTAATATTTTTGACAAATATTGGTGGAGGTAGTGGTTCCCTGGGTATAGCAGAAGATTCCATGGTTTCTTTTTCATTTTGGAGGATCTCAAATGGATTCGGTGTAAAAAACGGGGATTCATCAGTTATTCCTTGTGATGATGTGCTGGGTTGTGGTTCAGATCCTAATGAGGTAGCTGACGCGGTCGCTGGTGGAATTATTTTTTTATTTTGTTCACGGCGGGGTCTCTGTTTTGTAGGAGACGAGTTAGAACCTGCAGATCTAGATCTTTTACTTGCAGACTTTGAGGACATGACTTGATGAAAATATCTCATTGATTAAGAAAATAATAATAATAAATAAATAATGAGATAAGAATTAAAGATAAAGGAAAGATAAGTTAACGAAAAGCAAGCCCGAGCTTGCCGAGCTAGCGGCAATCAGCTGATCAGTGACCCTCCTTTCACTTTTTCGTGATTGTACAAAGTAAATTATAACTTTGCTTACCGAAATTTCTCCAATATTCACTGCCGTAGTATTCCTGAGGTCTAGTGATGTTCTCCAGACTGAATTCAAGCGAATTCCTACTGAAAAAAGCAAAAATCTGAGAGACGATGTAACGTATGACTGTTATCATCGAGCGCATCAGCTGATCTCACAACAAAAATTAACCTAGTTATTTCGAGGACATTGAGCAACCAAGGGTATCGACGAGAGAAATATCTGTTTCTTCGATTTTGTTAAAAAAGTGTAATCCACATATTTGTTCAAAAGCTTATAGGCATTTCGGAACTGAATTGGAAAAGTTAGATGAGGAAGATGGTTGGGGTGCGGTCATCAGAAATAACCACACATAACAAGTAGAACTTATTTAATTGTTCGCCGACGTTTCGGCCTACATTGTGGGCCTTCATCAGGGCTAAAAGAAACAAGATCACAACCAATGCAATTAAAGACTTAATAATACGTTAGTAAAAATAAATTGTACTCATCTTTGTAAATAATTTATAACCACGGTGCCTCTAACCTTTGTACAATAGTTGTACATGGCACCTAAACTGTAATCAAATAAATATATACTACCTATGTTCTTTACTATGTTTTTTTTTTTAAATATATATTACCGTCAAATATCACTTCAAGATTGTTCATATTTAAAAATTTTTAATTGTTCTTTTAACATTTGCTTAGTTTCTCTTTAAATATTCCTATTGAAATTTTATCATCTTTCTTTCGTTTACTTCTTTCCTTTATAGCTGTCATCTTATCAATTATCTTTATAACTGACATCCATACTTTATAACTATCATCTAACTTTAGTTTACTTACATAATTTATAACTGTCATCTTATTATCATTTTACATGTAATTTTATGTTTGTTTCCATATTATATTACTTTCACCATATTATTATTATGTACTTTACGTATTATTAAGTCGATAATTACATTGGTTGCTATATTGTTTCTTATAGCCATGATAATGGCCCACAACGTAGGCCAAAACTTCGGCACACAATTAAAAACACTTCTACTTGTTACGTGTGTTTACTTCTGATGACCGCATCTCCAACTATCTTCCTCATATAATATTCGCAACGGTCAACTTAAACTCCATCATTATTGGAAAAGTTGGTCAATCTCTATTACCAGATAAAACTAGACAACGGTTATATCTACAAATGCCAAATTCTGTTGTTTTGTTTTTCTCCTAAAACAGCAGAAAGTAAACAGTGTTACGATTTAACACTCGAACTCAAAGCCAGCGGAGCCTATGGCTTCCGCTTTCGACCACTGATCGTGAGCCTGAACTTGAACCAGAACCATCTCTTTCAGATGGACTACAAGCAGCTGGTTATGTTTCTATCCATCGGTCTCAGCATCAACGTCGACTTCCAGGTCATTTCAGTGATTTCGAACTTTCATAAATTAACTCTCTGCCGTGAAGAACCTTTGGATTATGTGGAGGCGACTATTATGATCAATCATAACACATTATGAAGAAAACCTTGGATAATCGATCAGTGACCACAAGACGTTAAGTTTGTTTTTTCTGTGCTATTGTATTTTTAATTTACTTCTAATTATATTTCCATAATAAATGTATGTTCAGTAACGCGTGTTATTTATAAAGAAACAACAGGAAACAAAAAAATTGTATTGAAATTCAACTTTTTTTCTATTGTTAAAATATTAACAATCCAATTATTTTTTCTCAATAAAAGCCTTCTCGTTCCTACTCCTGAGTGTTTTGGGTGAGATCAGAAAGTAAGTCGATGGAAATGGAAATATTGGTCTCCTCGGAAGAGTGCTTACCCCAAGACATTTTGTTTGCTTTAGGATCCCGGGTCATGGTCTCAATCTTTCCTCGACTTTCCTAACAATGGTCATGGATAAAATAAAATTTTCTTAGTAATGTATAATATTAATTATTGGTTTAGTTATTGTGATATGATCATTATCACATAACAGCCAACATTTATTTTCCATTTATTTTTAATTTCCACAGGATTTATTCTTACTGTCCATTTTGCAATTTTGATTTCTCTTTTAATGATCTCTCATGTACTCTGTGGATTTTAAGAGGCTTCTGACTAAAGGGAAAAGATTCAGATAATATGTATCTAGGGAAGGTGGTCCTATATTGCCTTAGTACCTCAAGTAAGGTAGTTGTCTCAGACTGTACAGAGTTTCAACAACCAAAAATAGAAAAATTATATATTAATAAAAAATAGCCTTAACTAAAAAAAATTAATTTACAAAGCTTTTAAACAAATATTTCTCCAATTCAGCCATTATCGGGGAAGAAGAAAAAAACAAAACTAAAAAAAATCCAGTAAAAACTAAATTAATCACACAGTCCATCCAAGTACAACAGCTATTACTAAAAGGCACATAGTATCCTTTTTATCGTTTGACCTAGTGATGCTCGGAAGAATGAAAATTGAATTCTGGGACATTCAGTCCTCCATGAATAATAGTAGTGTAAAAATGTAAATTCTTGCGTCAGACACAAAAAATAAATAAATAAAAAAAAACGAAAGTAAAGTTATACTGAGGAGATGAAGGAATAATTTGTTTTTTAATGTCATAGATAATGCTGTGCGTATCGAAGTAGTTTAATTCCAGAAAAAAGTGCACGCAAAGTAAAGGATTTTATAAAGGAAAATGTTATGTGCGAAAAAAACAGAAGGTCATTGAGGTTGGATCTCGTGTTAAGAGAATGCACAGAGGAACAAAGGATGAGTTGGCCAAGTATGTACTATGTTTTGTAGTTTTTAAGTACGAACTAGGTATAATCCCAGAAAATATTGTCATCGTGAAACTAGACTGACCTTACTTCAGCTCACCATACCATTTGAAAACGCTGGAAGTGAAATGTTAGACGATTTTTTTGTTTTCCGATTTTGTACAAACTTCAGAAAATATTCATAAATATGAATATACACATAGGAAATATCAAAATAAATTGTAACACAATAGATAAAAATTAAGCAAATCCAGAAACATACAAAAAAAAAAGTTCAAATGAGAACAAAACAAAACAAATCATAATGCAAGCAGCATACATGGCAGGGATGAGGTAGGAAAGTGCTCAGCAGCACCCCTTCCTGGGCTTTAATTTAGCAGAGGAAGTCTCTCATCCAGCTTCTCTTTAGCCTTATTCCTACACGTATGTCAGTTATTAACATGTTCTCTGTAAGTCTATTGTCGGGTCCGTGTAGTTTAGTATGAAAACTAGAGTGTTACTTAACTATTGATTGAAGTCAGTATGCGTAGGGTTTTATTGTTTACGTGCTAAAGATATGTCGTTGCAATTCTTAAACAAATTTTTTATAAAGATTCCAGTTTTTGTATGAGAGTATTTTTCTCTGAAACATAAATCTGGGAAGCGTAAAAGCATATGAATTTAAGAAGGCATGAGTATGTTTTTGGTTTTTGTCTGATTTTTAGTCTTGATGATTTAGAAAGAAGAGAGTTTGGTACTTTCAGTCTCTTGTTGAGAGTCTGTCTTTTCATCTTGACATGCGGGCCTCGAATCATCCTTAGATCGAGTTGTCCTAGGCAATGTGCTGAGTTGGTCTGAGGAATTTAGCTGTCACCAATAAAATTCGGTGGGCAAGTGTGTAGTCGTTGTGAGGACGTTACATGTTTTTATCTGTCATGATTTAAACGAATTTCGCTATTAGAATCAATGTTGTAGGAACATTCAATAATTGTACACAATCCGGAAGACAGTTTGGGATTGTCGTTTTGCCAATACGCAATAACGAATAAAAGTTATAATTGTAGATTTCGTGTTTAATTTAGTTACTATCTTCAGCTCAAAATATCCTTACGGTTCCGGTATTGATGGCGAGATCCTTAGTAGTCACAACTTTTAAAATCAAAGTTTCAAACTAATTTTCAAGTTTCTCAGTCTTATTATTTGAGTTTTAATAAGGAATTTTATAAAAAGAACAACAACAAATTAGAAAACATTTTGTATGTAAATACTTAATTCCTTATTCCCATTCATAAATGTGGAATAATAAAAGTCAGGGTAAAATGTTTCATCATTAAAGATTTCTGATGAATAAAAAACCTATCGTAATTATGAAGGACGAAAAAAAAATCAAAATATAAGATTTTCTTACCTCTTTAAAGCAGGTGCGATTGCAAGTAGAAGAGGAGCTGTGTGTAAATTAGAAGTCGTGAAGGGCAGTATCCACTGGTTAATAACTACTATCTTCAATCTAGAATATTTTATTTCTAATGAGCATCTCCAAATCTGTTTGTCTTTTTATTCGTCGGTTTATTACATATTTTGTAATCTAGTTCTGTAGTTTTACTGTAAAATTAAGATACACCTGGTTGTAATTTTTTTTTAAGCAGGAGATATCACTGTCCATGCAGTAAAATGTTGATTAAACATCACGCTTAACATGTTTTTATTTCCTAATCTCATAATATTATTGTGTATATGTAAACAAAAATATATATTTTTTTTTTATTGAGGCGACAACCGTTCGCCTTTGCACCGTTAGACACAGGTTAGATGATTATAGGAGTAGAGGAAGAATATAGTTTAGATATGAGAGTGAAGATGGTGTGACTTTAGGAAGCAAATGATGTTAGTTATATGAGGAGAGGAATCAGACAGAAGAAGCGACAGATCGGTGGGGAGGTTGAAAAGAATACGTGAAGCGGTGTTTTGTCGGCATTCTATGAGAATGTGGAGTATTGAGGGAGGAACTTGACATGATCGACTGAGAGGCGGAGGTCCACGAGCTATGAGATAACCGTGGGTCAACCGAGAGTGTCCTACACGAAATCGAACGATCACAACCTCTTCGAGTCGAGACGGCCGGCAGGAGGACCCCCAAGGGCGAAACGAAAAAAATAAAATAAAAAAATGTACCTCCACAGCTCATGAAGGGTCTCGGATTCAGTACATACAGAGATTCGTACAGTTTAACGGCCAACGAACTTGCAAGGAGTTAATGAGGCCTTAATCACGATCGGCCGCCAGATTTTCCATAATTTCGGGTACCCACTTTATAGAGGCTGGGCGTGCCGTAGGAGTGTCTCCATCCTCAGGATCGTACCACGGCTATAATTACTGAATAATTCAGCCTCAGCCGGGATTCGAACCTGGAGAACAGTAGCCTAATGTTCTATCCAGTAGACCACGCCGCTCCAGTTGTAAATATGTAGGCTGGATATAAAAAAATATTCGCTTTTGCCCTTTTAAGGAATTATTATTTATTATATAAATTCTTGTTTCACATTGTAAATATGTACAAAAATCTAAATCCTCTTCTAAAATTCAAAAATAAAAAAAAACACTACACAGTTTTAAACTAAGTGTTAACCTGAAAAAAAAATTAACATTCTATGCCAGCAACAGAGTCATGACCAACTTTTAATGCCAATCCCGAGTTCCTTGCTGACTTAAAAAGGTGAATTTTTTGGATGAGAGAGTTTTACGACAAATATCCTAGTGATCAGTTATTCGGTCTAGAATAAATCATCGTTTAGATGTGGCAGGTAAGATCTCTACTTTATTAAATTTATTTTTAAATTTATTAATCAGCCGAATCGAGTCATCAAAAAAGTATTTTTGAAAATAAAAAGACTCCCACTTTATAACTAAGACAAACAAGACATTTTTATTTTATTTTAATCCTGTTCTCTAAATTGATTATCTCCTCACGTTTGGTGGTTTTCTACTAATATTTTATATATCGTTCAATTAATGTTTATTATGATATAAATTATTTTTTTTGCCTAATATCATTGATCAAAGTTATACCAATATATATATATATATATATATATATATATATATATATATATATATATATATATACACAAGTATATATATAGCTTACAAATAAATAACGTTTAGTCTATTAACAAATGTATAATATTGTTCTTTGGTTAATTTAAAAAAAAAATAAAAAATAAGCACACATTTATAGAGAAAGTACAAGATTAATTAATTTCTTTTTGTGTGTGTATTAAAAGTTTTAACACACTTGTGGTACAGATAAATTATATATCCATAAAAATGCTTTAAAGATCTCATAGATCACAAAGAAATAAAACTAACTGGATATTAATTTCTATCTTGGTTGATAATTTAAATATGCAAAATTAGAGCATTGTGAAATAAGTCAGACGATTTGGTGCATTGGTTACACATTTCGTGATCAATAATCTCAATTAAGTGCTTGCTAATAAATTGGGCTTCTAAGATCATATACCGCAGTCTACGATTGAATAAAAATGCTTTGTTTAACGTTTCGTATGGAATAATGTCTAACAATTAATTACTTATAAATATAAGTATAGTTTTAATAAAGAACAAGAAAAATTAATTTTTTTTTCTTGCAATGCTGCATATATCATACCCTCATTATTCTAAGAGATATTATATGACCCATTTCTTTCCTTTCATATATTTAACAAGAGTTAACAAATATATTAACACCTGAATCCATTATTGTATTTTTTATTTTAGAGATATCCCATAAAATATATTTCTATCAGGACAATCTTTATTTCAGTAAATAAAATAAAACGAATTCTAACTCTCTCATATAAGGCAAAATCTTTAAGAGTTTATATTTCTTTCATTGATCAGTTTATTTTTAATGTGGCCCAACTCCAATTACAATTAAAATTAAATTTCTTTTTTTTTCATACCGTCAGAAGGCGGCGATGAAGGTAATTTCAATTATCTAGTATTTAGCGAATTAACCTTAGTTTTATGGATAATTGCGTGAGTTGAGTAATGAGGAAATTTAATTAATACGGTTGAACAAGATATAATTTAAACCAAAATATCCCAATTTGCGAATAAATGAATTACAGAATTAACTGCTTAATTTATTATTCTATAATTACAGATAAAATACTAGTACTTAAATTATTGTATAATAAGAAATGTTTTATTTTTTAGTTTTCCCCGGATATCATAGGTATCTCGAAACTTTAGTTAATAATTAGTTGTTTAAAATTTTTAATTATTACCGCTACCCGAATCATTCCATCCTTTATAATTTGTTTTTCAAAATTATGAATAAATAAATTATTGTTAACAGACGGCTCAAAAACTGATAACGGTGTTGGTTGTACTGTAATAATTGGAAAATAAATCATTCGTTACTCATTACCAAAAAAATTTACAATATACCCACCAGAGTTGTTTGCGGTAGAGTCAATATTATCACTGAATGACTATGATCAATGTTTGATATGTTCATAATCCCTATTGGATCTTACTAGCATCTTAAATTATACAACCACTAATAATTATATCGTATCGAAAATGTTTAATCGCATCGAATATATAACGAAACTATAAATTGCATGCAAAGTTACATTTGTTTCTTGTTTGCTGCTCACTTAAGGTGATAAAAAAAAAAAAAAAAAAAAAAAAAAAAGATCTTTCTCTCTATTTTCAGTTCTCTGAATTTTCATTTCCCCTGCCCGCATTAAAGTCTCAAATAAGAAAGAAGACTAGGGAAGCTTGGAACCGAAATTGGCGGCAAGTCAATCAACAAAACCCACTTAAGACAATAACATCCCACACTATGTGATGGAACCTCGTCTCAGGTCAGTCAAGAAAACAATTAATATTTACATGACTGAGGATCGGACAGACAAGGCTCGCACTAGAAGTAATATTTAGAGACCTGAGTACTAGAAGTAATATTTACGTTATAGTTAACAATACCGCAGTATTTTATTCTTATTTAAAACACGAAATTAATTCCTACATCTGAAATCCTTATTAAGATTTCATTATCATTCATATTAGTTGAATTGTTAAAGTAAAATAATTTTAAGATATTAAATTGTATTCCATGTAAAATTAATAATATCTATCCTAAATTACAAAATTCGCTGAAAAACGCTTTATAATCATTCGTGCATTACAGTATCAGCATTGTTAGGTGAAGAACGAGGTGGCGCAGGGTAGCTATATATGTTAATTTGTCCTTATGAAGCAAGCCATGAATGTAGAGTACAGAAGGGATTGAGGTGTAGGGGAAGGTCCCTAGCCATTGTGCCCTATCTCTTTAATCTCCGCTTTCATATGTATCTAATTATAATTGTATTCTCGTTTGCGGGGGGATAAGGTAATAGATGACTAGGTAGAATTATGCAAGCTGGCCAAATTGAATTTCCGAGCTGTTCATTTTAAGACTAGGACAAAAGGTTTAACACATGCCGGACTCGCCACACCTAGCGAATCCCAAATCGGGGCGCTGGAATGCATATTAATTAACAAACAGATTAGGATGGCTTCATATGAAGCAATCTTGTAAATGAACCGGTTCCAGCTAATAGGTATATTTGGAATAATAGAAGACAAAAAATCGTATACAAGAATCGCACAACTTTCATTAACCTCATTACAAAATAACTTTATAATATTAAGTTTTAATTCAGTTTTTATTTTATAGTTCCAGAGCAAAAATAATTATCTTCACTAATCCTCAAATACCGTGGCAAATACTTTATTTTCAATGATTGCATGATAACCATTTGTTATATTGATGAATAGATTACCTTCATATGGATAGGCCAATGTTAATAAAAAGTATGGTTTTTAATTAATTTGAAAACATTGCGAATGTCTGCAGTGATTTTTTAAACACGTAACACTCAATGTAAAACATATCACTTAAACTGTATCTTCCATTTCCTAATTGGTTCAGTGGTTCGCCTAAAAGAGATATTCTGAAAAAGAAATAACATAGCCTCGCATGATATTTTTTCCGTAGGGATTTTTTTTTTTTCCTTACATGTACTATTTAGGTAATATGTTTCCACAGATGTTTTCTATACCTTTAGAAATATTAATACTATTCTATTACTGGAAGTCGTTTTCAATCTGGAACATTATTTCTTTCTTAGTTAATTATCATATTAAGAATGATATTTATAAAATTTTCACTACCACATACTAACCTTGGAATGTGATTAATCTAACAACAGTATAAAATTTACTTAAGAAGATAATTTTTCAAAGCGCTATATTAGCCTTAATTTAAAATTATTTAAATTATAACATTCAACCTGATATTGAAATCTATTTAATTAAGAGTTCATATATCACTGATAAAATTTATAATGCTAAGTTTGGTTTCCTGAAGCCTGCTTTTCGTTTAAAAAAGAGCCTCAATCTTCGAGACATACATTTAGGTTATTTTAGTTGTATTTTATTGAATATTTCAATACGCGCTTAAGCTTCGAGAGTTGGTTATTTGTTAACCACGTATGTTCAGGTTAAATTTTGGAGAAGGAGAAATTTGATTGTGGATAAGTATGAAGCACAACTACGAACGGTATTTCATGATGCAGTGGATGTCTGTTATAATCGAATGTTTAAGTACTGTGGGATGGGATACAAAAACCGGAATGGCGTTCATTCCAGCGACTGGACTGAGGTTTTAAATTTAAAGAGACTATGGATATAGGAATGTTGTTTGTGGAAGGCAGGAACTACTTCAATACATCGTAGAGCCTGTAAAACAGTCCAGACCCTAAAACGCATGCAGTATAAACGCGCCCTTAGAAGTGTGTAACGGAAGGCCGCCTCGAGTTATCTAAACAAATCTTAAATAATTTATTATAGGCATCCGTGAGGGAGGAATCCGTACGCTAGATAGAGTATTTTAGGTGATTTCTAAGTTTGTATTTATGACCTCCAATAGACCTAGACATAGATAGTAATGACATAATATATGTAGAGAGAGAGAAACAGTTCTTTATTAAGTAATATTACAATCAGTCCAATTAGGATATTATCAATAGTGATAAAGTACGACATTCATACTACATTCACACGATATATACAAACAAATAAATTTATATAATAATAATAATACCCTCTACATGCATACAAAAAAAAAATCAATAAAAATATTATACAAAACAAAATCAATAAAATGTATACAAAAGTCACTCATACCTATGTACAATCCTCAAGCATACAGCACGTTAGTGGAGAATGTAGCCAATGCTAGAACCAGAAAGAGATCTCGAGGCCACTGCCGTTTCAACCTTCTAGGGGGATGGTAAGGATGTGTGGAGCTGGATAAGGATGGAGCTAGGGGATCAGGGTGATGGATAAGGTTCTGATGGAATTAGAGAATTTTGATGGTATATGGTTTAAAATAAATGGATATTTAGGTCGCGGTGTAAGGTAAGGTTGGTGACATAATAATGAGCATTGACTATGGTTCTGAGGACTTTGGATTGGAAGGATTGGAATGCGTTTGATGTTAGAAAATTTGGCGGTCCCCCACAGTTCAAGTCCGTAGGTCCAGATAGGTTTCAGTACTGTCTTGTATATTACCAGTTTGTTTTCTATGGATTGTTTAGAATTTTTGTTCAGTATTCTGTATAATTGGCCAAATCGTCGATTAAGTCTTGTCGTTTAGGTCTAGTATGTGGGTTCCTAGTTAGTATTTTGTCTAGAAGAAAGCCAAGATACCGGACTGTGCCAGAGAAAGGGAGCGGAATAGAGTTAAAGGAAACTGTAGGGCAGGATTGTCTTCGAAAGGTAAAGGTGACATGTTTGCATTTGGATTGATTGATTTTGATTCTTCAGTTGTTACACCAATCTTCAATTTGAGAAAGGTGCGCTTGGAGGCCTTTGGATGCAATTTCGGGATCTAAGTGAGAGGATAGGATGGCTGTGTCATCAGCGTAGGTTGCAAGGAAGGTATTAGGGCAAACAGGAATATCAGCCGTGTATATATTGTAGAGGATAGGACCAAGGACGCTGCCTTGAGGAACACCGGATTCAACTGGATAATAATTAGAATATTCTGCACTACAGCGAACCGGAAGGAGCGGGTTGATAGATAGGATCGGAGGACTAGGTATAAGGATTGGGGTAAATGGTTTTTGAACTTGAAGAGTAATCCCGGGTGCCACACCCGGTCTAATGCTTGTTTATGTCCAGAAATGCACCCGAGCAGTACTCCTTGTTCACAAGGACAGAGGAAATATGGTAAACAACTCGGAGCCCTTGCTGAACAGTTGAATGTTGGGAACGGAATCCAAACTGATGGGAAGGGATAGTGTGGGATTCTAATAAAGGTGATATTCGTTTGAGGAGGATTTTTTCAAAGATTTTTGAAAGAATTGGGAGGAGGATAATTGGCCTATATGATATCGTAGCGTTAAGAGGTTTACCTGGTTTTAGGAAGAGGATTATAGTGGAATGTTTCCATAAGAGAGGAAAATGGGTTTTGCGTAAAATGGAGTTGTAAATGTAGGTAGGAATATAATGGCTTTAGATGGAAGATGTCTGAGGAGTGAGGAGATCGTATCCAGTAATTTACGGAGTGTAAGTTTCCGGAGAAGATATTTGACCTCAGAGAGATGAACTGCTTTAGGAGGTACTGAAAGTGGGATTGGAGACCGAAGGAACTCTTCTACTACTGCAGTGTGGTTTGGATGGGATTCTGAATGAGGTGTGAAAACTTCGGAAAGGTATTTGGCAAGTTCCTCGGTTTTGTCTTCATCAGACGCAGCCTAGGAACCATTACTACGACGCATGGGATGGGAAATATAATGGGATTTTAGAATTTTCTTGGTGACATTCCACAGGGAATAGTCTCGAGCCGAGAGAGAATAAAGGAAGAAACTAAAGGATTGGGAACGGAAGGTCGCCAGCTCCCTATATAATTGTCTACAATAAAAGTTATAGGGGTGGCGATTTGTGGGATGGCGGGTGCGTTGCCATAAGGATCTGGATCGGCGTTTGGTGCGGATGAGATCAATGAGGTGTTGTGGTAAATGGTTTTGGTTATGACTTATCTGGGAGTGCTTAGGAGAGGAGGCAGTCCAAACAGCTTGTTGAATAGCGGTGGTGAAGGAGTATACGGCATCGTCAAGGTCATCTAGAGTTTTGAGGTACACTCTGAGGTCAACATCATTGGTCAGGATTTGGCGAAAAAGGTCCCAGTTGACTGGTTCTCTGGTAATTGATGGTGGGATGGGTTTAGGAATAGGAGTTAGGGATACTTTAAGAATCAATGGACTATGGTCCGAGGATAGTTCGTCAAGGCGGACCACCGAACATGTTTAGGGAGCCTAATCCGCTGTGAATGAAAAAGTCAAGGATGTCAGGATTACGGTTAGGATCAGTTGGCCAGTAGGTAGGGGAAATAGGAGGTAGGAGGTTGAAACGTCTAGAGTTGAGTGCAGATTGTAATTTTGCCCACTACAATTCGTGGATCTGGAATCCCATTGTTGGTTCATATCGTTCAAGTCTGCATCCAGAATGAAGTGGTTTCCTAAGGAATTCAGGAAGATTCGAATAGAATGTTGGAGATGGAATGTTTAAGAGGGCAGTACGCTGATGCGAGGGTGATCGGAAAGGAAAAAGTCTTGATTACTATGGCGGTGCACTGTAGGAAATCATAAGAGGGAACTGGGAGTAAGTGGTGGGGGAGGGACTGGTGCACAACGACAGCAGTACCGGCACGGGCTTTGCCGTCTGGGTGGTCCGTATGGTATGTTACGTATTGAGGTATTTTGAAAAACTGTTTAGTGGTTAGTCTAGTTTTAGTAATTAGTGCTACATCTATGTTTTTGTCTTGTAATAAAGCTGTAAGTTCGTCAGTGTGATTTCTAACAGCATTTGCATTCCAAAGGAGAATGGATAAGGAGTTAGGTGTAGTCATTTTTTAAAGGATTAAAGGATTTTTTAAGGAAGGGATTAAATTTGATACGAGATTAGTAAGTAGTGATATTAACGGCATAACAAGGGCTTTGATTTCAGTGATGAAGGATGTCATCAAACTTGTAAGGTCTGTGACATTTGATGAAGGAGGAATATGAGAAATTTGATTCGGATTGGTTTTCGAGGGTTGGTTAAATTTTGAGGAATAGGTGGTTGTGGAAGGGGTTCAGGATTTTGAAGTGTGCGTTGTTCCGGCAGGGCCTCGGCCTCTTTGTTCTGGATTCCACCTCCAAGTAGGTCGGTAAATGTTACATTGGAATCAATTGTTTTTGAAGGTTGCCTTTGCTTCTGATCGGTTCAGCTGTTTCTCCTGGTTCTGAAGTTTCTGGTATCTGGTTTTGAGATTCTTGTAGATTTGACAATCCCATTTTAGTTAGCCGGGTGGTCCTTGAGGCATAGAGCTCAAAGAGCGGGTGTTGATCATGATCTTGTACATTCTTCTGACTTATGTTGTTCACCGCATTTCCCACAGCGTGTTATGTGGTGACAATAACTTCTGGTATGACCATATGCCTGACAATTATGGCACTGAACTATTTCTTTCTTAGTGTAAGGTTTCTCAACTCTTACACTAGTATAGTACAATCTATTGAGGTCATACATTTTTTCAACTCCTTCTGCTGGTTCCAAGTCCACGAAGAATAGAGGCAGTGGAATTTTATCTTTTAGGACATTGGTGACTTGCCGCACTTTTATAGCCTATAATAACTATTAGGATCGGTTAATTTGTTCAAATGCGCAAACAGTAGTTGAACATTTTTAATATTTTTAACGAATATTGGTGGGGGTTGTGGTTCCCTTGGTATAGGAGAAGACTCCATTGTTTCTTTTTCAATTTGGAGGATCTGAAATGGGTTCGGTGTAAAAAACGGCGATTCATCAGTTATTTCTTGTGATGATGAGCTAGGCTGTGGTTCAGATCCTAAAGAAGTAGCTGAAGTGGACGCTGGTGGATTAATTTTTTTATTATTTTCACGGCGAAGTCTCAGTTTTGTGAGAACGATTTTGAACCTGCAGATCTAGATCTTTTACTTGTAGCTTTTGAGGACATCATTTGATGAAAATATCTCATTGATTAAAAATAATAATGAGATAAGAATTAAAAAAAAAAAGAAAGAGAATTAAAAGAAAAGCAAGCCCGAGCTAGCAGCAATCAGCTGATCGGTTACTCTCCTTTTACTTTTTCGTGATTGTACGAAGTAAATTATAACTTTGCTTAACGATATTTCTCCAATATTCACTGCCGTAGTTTTCCTAAAGACTAGTAATGTTTTCCAGACTGAACTCAAGCGAATTCCTACTGAAAAAGCAAAAATCTGAGAGACGAAGTAACTTATGACTGTTATCATCGAGGGCTTCAGCTGATTCAATAATATATGTAAATGAAATACAATAACACAAAATTTAAATTATTATTAAATGATAAATGTTTACAATAAAAAAGAAAATTTAGTCATTTTTACCTTGATTAGAATATATACGAATATAAGAATATTTATTTATATACAATATTTAAAACGTAAATTTGGTACAAATATGTTTTTTTTAATGATTTTTAATTAGATTAGACGAAAATCATTGATACATCTTAATTTGGGAGCAATGTATACTCACATAATAACCCATGTAGTACCCTGATTAAATTATTTAAATATTTGTATATACTGCCATAAACAAACATGACTATTTAGTTTGATTAAACTGAGAGCACATTACGAGTAAATACAAACCTGCAGTTGTTAAACCTCCAAACCCATAAATAGTTAAATCAAACTATTTTATATTAAAATTAAACCTATTATGTTTTACATGATTTTTTCGTTAATTATATTTCGTTATCTTCTTATATTATAAACATGTATTATATATTTTAGCAAACTACGCAATGAAGAGAAAATTGCGCCTCTTATCATGTAAATCTTGTAATATTTAAAATAACCCTAGTTATTTATTACAATACTCTAATGGCTTTTTTTTATTGTTTCAGTTATTGGTGAGTGACGAATTTATTAATTGCATTCTATTCTATCCTGAAGGTAGGTGTTATTAATTGATGTTTTTTTCTTCTATTATCTTATGTTTTATAAGTTAGCAAGAAAGTAATGTCGGTTCGTCATTATATATATATATAGTGTTATGTTTATTATGATACATACTTTTTAATGTTAGACTTTGTTGGTGGTTTTTTTTTTTTTTTTTTTTTTTTTTTACGCTGATCAACGTTCTATTCGATCTTCTAAGCATGGTGATTACCAAATGAAAGCCATAATTGAATCAAATGTTCATATAACTGTGTGAGAGATTGTAAAAAAAGTTGAATGTATCACATTAAAAATTTAAACTTGTTAAGAATGTAAATATTTGTGTTCCGTATGAATTGAAAGAGTTACACTTAACACAACTCATCAATATATGTGTTACGCATTTCAATGTATGTATAATGCATCCAACCCTTTTTTGAAAGGAAATATCACTGGCAATAAAAAAATACATAGTCTTCTATAACATCGATCTAAAAAGATCATGGAGAAAGAATGAAGAACCAGCACAAATCATATCGAAAGCTGAATTTCATCAGATCAGGCTGCTAATTTGGTAGGATTAGAAAGATGTTGTATCAATTCCGATGTTTATCAACTTATGAAATTGAAGGAAATTAATCAAAAAGAGAAAAAGCTAAAATTGGAAAATGGCAAAGGAATCGTTTTTTACCACGAAAATGCGGGCCATCACACATCCTTAGCAACACCTTCGAAATTATTGGAGCTTAGCTGGAAATGCATGTCAGATCTCCAATATAGCCTCTACCCTGCAGAGACTACCACTGTTTTCGAAGTTTACAAAGGTTTGTGAATAGTAAAAATTTCAATGAGAAAGATGATATCATGTCCGCAATTAGTTGAGTTTTTTTTTTATAATAAAGAAATGATATTTTAAACATTTTTTTTTTAACAAATAATTTTCACACATTTTTCAAAAAAAATTTTTCCGCTTATTAATAACCTTATCATTTCCACATTTAACATGTCGTGTACGTGCTCAAGTTGAAAGTAACAATACACAATGTAAGATTAACATTACTATAATTTTTAATTGAAGTCCGAAGGTGAATTAATTAATTGTGACTGTTAACAATCTGTTAAGACTAACCACTGCCTGTTCAACGGAATATCTATTAACTCGGGTTTAATTAACCAGATCAGTAAATTTGTAGGGTTTTTTTTTTCGAAAAGAAGCAATTTTACTTGAGTAATATTATCATCTGGTCTAATTATTTAAAATTTACAGTATTTCAAAAATGTCTGTGACTACGAAATCTTAGTATTTCTTCATCTAAAGTACCTTTAGTTTAGTATATTTCAAAGATTTAACCATATCATCTTGATAGCATTGATAAAAAAAAAGGTAAATATATAATATGGAAGAATTTTATAACCAACCGAAGGAGAAAAGGGCAAACAATTCTTTATAGGAAATTGTTTTCGGAAACATGAATAATAATATAGATGTGTAATATACCGGTGTAACAAAACTTTATCAATCACACAAAACTGTATCTCTTATCATTATTTACATTCATATAATATTAACAAAACTAATATAATAAACAATCAGAATCAATAAAATATTTACAAAGTCTACAAGTCACTCATACCTATATACAGTCATCAAACATACATCACATTAAGTGGAGATTCTAGCCAATGTTAGAACTCTTATATACATGTTTACAAGAGGTCTCGGGGCAACTGCCGTTTCAACCGTATAAGTGGATGGTAAGGGTGTGTGGAGCTAGATATGGATTGAACTAAAATGATTGGAGCGATAAGTAAGGTTCTGATAGAATTTGGAGACTTTTGATGGAATAAGGTCAAGAATAAATGGAATAGTTAGGGGGTGGTGTAAGGTATAATTGGTGACATAATAAGGAGCATTAACTATTGTTTGGAGGACTTTAGATTGAAAACATTGAATGCGTTTGATGTTAGAAAATTTGGCTGTCCCACACAGTTCAATTTCATAGATTCAGATAGGTTTTAGTACTGTCTTGTGAATTAGAAAATTTATAGTTAGCAACAACCGGTGAAGACGGATCAAATACAAATAAATGAGTAAATAAATAAAAACAAAAGTTGAATTATCAAAAATTAATCAATCAACGAGATAATACAAAAACACTAGAGATGGAGAAAAATTGTTATTATGCGCTAGCTGACCCGACAGACAATGTTCTGCCATAATTATGACAGCGAAATTAGTCATGGGGTTCACGCGTGATGCTATCACCAAGTAAAAAAGCGATACATTCTTTATGTACACAGATACAGTGAATATTTTAGCCTAGAAATTTCAATTTAAAAAAAAAAATAAAAAAACCTACTAAGGTAACTTTTCTTTTTTTTCTTTCATAAGATCCTTCTCCTGACTTTTATATACACGACAAAAAAAAACAATTAAAAAAATCGCTCAAGCCATTCTAATTTTTGCATATTTAAATTATCAACCAAGATAGAAATGAATATTGAGTTAGTTTTATTTCTTTGTGATCTTTAAAGAATTTGTTTGTGGTTTTGCTAGGAATACTCTTTAATGTTAAAAGTTAAATGTTAAAATAATTTATCTGTACCACAAGTATGTGTTAAAACTTTTAATACACACAAAAAATAAAGAAATTAATCTTGCATTTTCTTTATAAATGTGTGCTTATTTTTTTTTTTTAATCTGAAGAACAATATTCTACATTTTTTAGTACACTAAATCTTATTTATTTGATATATATATATATATATTATCACTATTAAATTATATTTTTATATAATGAAATATGTAGGTGAACTGATAATTATTTTCAAAACACAATTTATTTTAAGCCCATATCAAAGAAAATGCAAGAATTACAGCAGAACTGTGACGCATTACGAAACAATAAATCATATTTTAATTATCACTGTTCTTTTAAATATTATTACGAGGATGATTGAGTATCGGACAAGGACCCCTTGGTTACTACGCACCTCTAGCCGGCGATGTAACCATTGGCCACCCTCCCCGAGGACCGATAGAGCCAAGGTGTTCCGCTGGACGTTCCATTTTATGGCAGCAGTTAGGCCGCAGATGGAGGGCATTGCCAGTCTCTCCTGGAAGGGCTAAATCGAATTAAAGTATCCCTTCTTTATTTCCACACTTCCTTCCGCCCTTATCTTGTTTCTTTCCTCTCTCCAAAGAAACTTTAGAGCCGTGGAATCCGACTAATTTAAAAGTACAATTTTTGTTGTTGTTTTTTCTTCTGAGAATTATCTGGTAAGCATATTTAGTCTTAAAAATATTTTAACGATAAAGTATAATTTAATCAATGCATTTAGCTTTTGTCAATTAGTTCTTTATCCTTTGCAATTAATCTCTTAGGAACAAGGAAGCAACCCTAGTCGAACAACATCCATTTTTTTTTTATTTAAATTGCTTTATTTATAAATAATACAATCTGTCACAATCTTGGGCAATGAGTATTAGAGATATAATAAACTCATTCATTCCATATGTAAAGATTAAACAAAAAACAATTAATTACGTAGTTTCAGAGTTCATTCCCCATTATCAAGAATTTTCTTAGAAACAATTTTCCGGTTCTGAACTGAGCAAAGCACCTACAGATGATACTTTATCCATACACAATGCAAATTTTTCTAACCGAATTTACTTTTCAGAAATAAAAAAATATTTAATAACGATGATGAATTTTTTTCTCTTCCATTGTGAGCAAGGACCTGTACAAATCAACAGTGGTCATAGTTTTGAAAATTAGTATTATAATTAATTTTACGAAAGGATTTAAATAGAGAAATCATTCAAAGTGAAAAGATTGCTGGTTGAGATAATATATTTATCACTAAATTTTTGAATGATCAAGTTTTTAAAAAAAATTTTGTGTATTACATTAATCTAAATATAGCAACTTCAATATGTATAATTGATTTGTCGTAAAGGTTATTTTCGTAAGTACAATTTAAATATTCTATTACGGTCACTTATTAAATTAAAGAAGCCTTTTATACACTTAAATATATATCGTATTTATTAATTTTAACATTGTCGCCAAAAAGAAACCATAAGCAGTAAATTTTTCATATATTACAATTTTAGAATAATTGTAGCTGTTCACACATGAATGAATTTGGTATATATTTCAATCATTTAATCACGTAAATGTTTAGATTATATAATAGAGTTAAATATTAAAAATAAAAAAATCGGCTTTAAGAATAGTTTGCGATTAATTTCAGATTTGATGAATCATTGTTTTTCAATGAGAAATTCCTGATGCCCATTCTGTATATGTAGAACCAAAGCCAAATCCAGTAGAAATTGGAGGTAATATGTCAGATTTTAAAAGCATTTTTTCTCTTTTGGTTATAAAATGACCCTCATATTTCGCCGACAGCCTCATGAGTATTGTGTAGGGCAGATTGTCTGTAAGTGGCATAACATGCTCAATGAAATATGTCTCCCCTCTTGTTTGTCCTCTGGAGATCATCGATCTGACATATCATTCTTTCGGCAAAAGGCGGGTTTTATAAAAAGAAGAATGTTAAGTGGCTTTATTTTATTTATTTATAAAATTCTTCATTTTTTTAAAGATATTATATAAAAAATCTGGTGCGCGCAACACAAAACTTTCACCTCCGCTGTTAATCCAATTATGAATTTTCAAATACTGTTAACAAATAAAAGTGAAACTAAAAAATCTAGTTCGGGCAACACTCGGCTTTCACTTACTATGGTTAGTAAAATAATTTTAAGAATTATTAAATAAATATACAGTACTTTTTTATTTTGTTGTTTGCCTCTACCCATTCCTCGAAGGGTCATTGCCAACTGATGCTTTTTAGCTAAAAAGCTTTTTTACACTGACTTTAGCATCATTCAACACATCTTTTAGGATTCCTGTCCATTTAATTGTTCGTCTTGTTAATTCGAATAGACACTCTAACAATAGATGTTTGCGAAATGTTATCACAATATTCGCTGATAAGTTGCGTGAAGGTTTCTAAAAATGTAACTGTGGGTAAACTGACAGTGTCCAATACGAAGCCAGCATAAAATTATCTCTCTTTTTTTCTGGAAGTTCAAACAAGTTTTAAGGGTTAGATTCCGTTTTGTTGAAAACATTAGTTCTATATTAAATAATATAAAAACAGAAATTATTATCCACGATAATCACTTAAGTTGATGTCTTTTTCATCTTTTTGTATTACGTTTACACATTTCTAGATAAAATAACAATATCTCTAAAATATTTAGCTTTACAACGGTATATTATATATCTATATCACAATTCTTATGTTTGGAATAAGATTACCTAAAAAAAAATATCTTTGCCCTTTTCTTCTTTAGCTAGTTATCAAATTCGATGAACTTGTATATTTAGCTGTTTTTTAGCAAAGCTTTAAAGATGATATAGTCAATTTTCGTATATCTATAAGTTTAATTGAAATGGAGCCTTTTTCGAGAAAAATAAAAAGTGCAAACATCATGTTATAAAGGGCCTCTTCTGGTCTGCCGATTTTAGTGAAAAACTTGCGGTAACATATCGGGCGTATATGTGTCTTAAATAAGAAATTTCATATTCATATGACTTTTCGTTTTCGCTCTAGACTTACCACACATGCGCGCGCACACACATAGACCTTTTTTAGAGACATGGTTATTTGGACTCAGGTGACCGTAAAAAGTGTATTTCCGTTGAAAACTGAAATCCCAAACTTTTTACGATCGCAATACATATTTTATAAATAGGTAAGCCAAAGAAAAAATATAGTTTTTAAACTGGAATTAAAGTTTTATAGTTTTTCAAAAAGTTTTCACGTATTGCATATAAAACGTATTCTATTCAGACTGCAATAAAAATGCATTACTGTTCTTGACACAAGCAGAGCGAGCAGCATGCTATACTTGGACCTTTTTGATCAGTTTTATTGTGGAAATTCAATAAATTTAAGAGCCAATGGAAATGACTCAGAACTTTATGAAAAGAAGAAAAGGACATTTGGTCGTTTAATATCAGCCCAAAAGAAATAAAATTACCTGTCAGTGGTAATGGTCCCAATATTTTTCCAAATAGAATAATAAATCATCCCAAACGTCATCTACCAAACCCCATTTAGCCTCTGATTCTGAGTTTTTTAAAAACAATTTTCCATGTAGTTTCTTCACACTTCTAAAATTTTAGTGCTATTATTTTCTTTTTTTAAGTTTTTGAATTAAGATTAAATGATCAATATATTGCTATAAAATAAACTAAGAAAAAATAATTCTACAATATAATATTTTATTGGAGTTCTGTCGCTGGGTAGATTCTCCCTCTCCCCCCTAGTGTTGTTGGCATGTGCTATAGTGCCCTCACTCAGCTTCCGCTGGATCTCAATCCAGTGACGCAGCTGAGATGGAGGCGTTGGGATCCCCCGGCTTCCGGTTTTCTCCTTATGTGGGAAAGGACCTTACCTGGGGTTACCTATTGATTGTAAATATTAAATAAATCCGTGAAAGCATTTTAAATTTCCATTTGTTTTTTAAACTTTGTACATTTTTTTTTTTTGTATATAATGTGAATAATTATGTTATAAATTTATAATTTTGTATCAATGAGGTAATTTAGCACTATTATCACATCTATAAGTGAGACGAATAGAAATATTGACGAAAATTGTTTTGTTTTTTGAATAATAATAATAATAAACGACTAATAAAAAGGGTAATTCTTAGATAATATAGGACAACGTGTTTTTTTTTGTTTTTTTCAAAAATTAAATAAAACAAAAACCCAGATTTCGTTTCGACTAAACAATAGACTGTTTTGGAATATCTAAGAAAACTTTTTAAATGTATAAAGTAATAACACTAGAATCAGGAGTTTTTATTGCAATATTTTAGACACGTTTAGCATTTTTTAAATATAAAACATTTAGACCGCCCGAAATCCATATTTTTTTTCGTTTTTGCAAAATGTAGAAAACTTCTATGTAACAGCTGATTGCTAACGTTAAAAAAACTATCTTTGATTGATGAATGGAAAAAAAACCACAGCATTATTCAAAACTAAGACTAATTTAAAAAAAAAAGAAAGTCTTACACAAGTAAGACAAGTAACACTACATGCACTAAAAAAAATTATTCCTTTATCCAATCACATTCTACGATTCGAGTAAACATTTGAAGTCCCAATTGATATTCAGCCTAAGATGGTTGTTGAACATTATGATCCCTACTTATTGAGTCGTGGTTGTGTGGGGTGTGTGACCCCTTCAACCGCAGGCCCAAGGGGAAGAGCCATTAAGGATTTCAATCGCTCTCATCGTAAAGGGGAAAAATAAAACGGGTCGTAAAACCGAAGAACCAGAGGATAAGAAAAAAATAAATAAGATCCAGACTCCTAGAATGCTCAATGTATTGAGTTCAATACGTAGTTTTTGTTTTAGATTGAATTATTTATTTTTATAGATAAAGCTCTTTATAAAGTTATTGTGTCTTTAAATTTTTTTTTTAAACTTTATTTATGGACATTGAATAATTTCTTTAAAAATTATAGATTATTAGGGTCTCCTATTATATGTTATCCATTGAGAAGGCTAGGGGGAGTTAACGCTTAATTATTAAATAATTTCAAATGAAAGTAACAGAATAAGCCTCTGTCAGCTAAAGAGAAATGGATCACTTTTACCTGGCTTATCCTCTCAGAACCTAGAAAACCGCAAGTCGTCTTCAGACCATTTTATATCTAACCCTTGGGCTTATGAAGGGAATCAGCTAAGTCAAAAATTAATATTTCCTTTGATCCAATCTTTAAAGTACTATGTATCGGTTGCTACATTTTCAAGGTGGCAGTGACTCCGACACTGTATTAATTAAATAAAATAACACATATTATTACACATAAAAATACATAGTGAGAAATAGTTCATTGTCAAGACTACTGATGAGAAAGGTACGTTTGGACATAATTGCAAAATTTACTCCCGACTTTCTCCGTCCGCGGTTGCTCTTCCGCTTCCTCTCGTGCCGGCGCTAGGACTCCCTAGGTAGATAACCATGCTGTGGGTGTGGAGGGGTGCATTTTTTGCATAGAACCTTCCTGCCTGTAGTTCGGAAACTGTTCTATTCTCAACTATTCAAAATTATCTATTTTTCTCCCATTATTCTCGATACATAGCAAAAAAGTCTTCCTAAGAACCCCCTTCTTGAGGACTTATGTATCGGCCCCGCTTCCCGTTGTTACCATAGTCAACAGGAAATCAGAGGTGTAATTTAAAAAAAAAACAACATTATTTTTGAAAAGGAGAGGGAAGAAGGGAAAAGAGGAGTCAGAATTTCGAATCGAGAGGGTCAGTCGGAGCCCGGATGCTGCCAAAAAGTGATACTAAAAGCAATTCCAGCTTCGCTGATATGTTCCAGCCAGATTAATGACATAATCTCCATATAACGTACCTTTATATGTAATATTGCAGGGATGGCCAAGCTCCGTGATAGTCCAAGACATTATTTAATATTTATATTCTTTAGCAAGCCGCAATTAAATACGTATTAAAGAGATGTTAAAACAAAATTTATTACGAAAATAATATTTATTGAAAACATATAAATAAAAGTACAAAATATATGTACTGAATTTAAATATTAAAAACAATTAACATAATTGGCGACAGAACTTCTCAAGAATTCTTTTAAAAGCTTGTTATTTAATACTGATCGCTGTTTGGATTTCACGAATTTTACAGTGGAATAAAATGATTCACATAAGTACGTTGTTCCGAATATTGAAATAAGCAGTATTTTTTTTTTTTTTTAATTCAGGATACTTTATCTTCTTGCATCTCTACTAATTCTAATTCTCCGGATGCTTTTTGAGTCATAATTCCACTGGAAATGGAAGACTCGACTTGATTTGTGTTAATTTTAATTGGATTCTGATAAAAGTCTATTGACGACTTAAAACGTTTCAAGCCTTAAAATCAATTTTGGAATTCCGTCAATATTCCTTCTACTTTTTTAATATATTGTATTTTATCGAGAGCCACAAATAATACAACAACAAGTTGGAAAGAGCCTCATGTGGCACGCGACGCGCAGGTTGGCCGCCCTGTAATGTAATGAGGCAACAGTAGTACTTTTTGGCCTCATTATTCTTAATTACATTTTATATCGGATATGCGTATATCTAATTTTCAGAAAATTGTGTAATTTAATATCAATAACAAATTTAATCAAAATATTTTAATTATATAAATAATCTACTCTGGCATGCCGCATGATACAATAGAGGATTGGTAAACATGATGCCTTTAGAAGATTATCCAATCAGATTCAGATAAACGATAGACATCAAAAAGTTTTTAGACCTACTGCCTAGAAAAGGTGTAGGCCTAAAACATAGCAGATTTACATTACTGCTTTTGATCCAATGCCCAGTGAAAAAAAATAAAAATGGACTTCCGATTATGAAATATTTTTCTATTCACTTCATATAATTGATCACTTTTTAATGATATTATCTATCACAATAATATGATATATTATTATCTTAAATTAAGTTTACGCTTAATTGTGTGCTAAATTGACTGCACCCTGAACCAACTTCTCTTAAAATCTTATAACTGTCGGTGGAACGTCTATACCGAGAATCTTTTTCCTTTGGCATATCTTGATTTGATTGTTTCTCTGAACATATAGGTAAGTATATTTTATATTAAAATATACAGTCTAAAAAATATTCATAAGAATTCTTTATGCAGATTTATAGCAATTTTACGAAAATGTTTTTTGTCATCACTTAATGAATCTTATTTGAACTTGGATTTAAGGAAAAAAGGAGCTGAATTCCAGGCATAAGATATACTTTAAGTAATTGCTGTAATACTTTCTATGCGTGAAAGTTTTATAAAAAGTCAAATATTTTTCTATTCAACTATATCATTAAAATGATAATAACTTTTTCTAACAGATATTGACATTTTAAGAGTAACTTTATGTCCCCGTTTTGTTACTTTTTCCCTTTTACGTAACCTTCTTCAATTCTATTGGATGACATTCCATTACGTAAAAACAGTAAACCGTGAACAGCCTTTAATTTGAAAAAAAAAAAAAAAAATCAGGAGATAATTTTGCGAGATAAGTGTTCTGTTCAATGATATGTTTGCCTATATACTTACTTTTGTTGAACTTTTTTGACAATTATATTTAATAATTTTTAACTATGCGTTTTATCTAGTTTTTCATGATTGCCGTAATCATTTCTAATTGAGAATATATCGGACACTAAGTGTAAGTCTGTAGGTAGATTTGTTTCTAAGAACGACTTTGTTATTTCCAAAATTTTAAAACAGTAACTTAATCGCCACCTTTTGGAAATATTTTAAAATTGTGGTGTCGTTTACGGAGTCCTTTAAAAAAAATATATATATAATAAAGAAGACTAGAAATGGATGAAATTCTTTAGTTTTTTAACTTTTATTAATATTTATGGTGAATGTTGTGTCACACTCTTTTAGTGAAAAAAAGGATTTGTATCAGAGAAACGTTGTTTTTCTTTTAAACGTATGTTACGTCAGTAATTGTTTAATATAGTAAATTGGAAACCGATAAATATTGTTATGGTTTATTATGAAAAAAAAATATTAGATGAGTTGGAGAATGGCTTAAATTCGTTTCAACACAAATGATTTGTGAATACCTTCAGTTTTTCAAGAATTTCACCTAATATAAATATTATTATTCTAGGTATGTTATAAAATATATCTTCATATTTTGGCAATTATTCTTGGTTTTTGCCCTCAAAAAGGAGAATAAATATATTCTATCTTTTTCCGTTACTGAACTCTGCCCGGTATCAGTTATCCACAAAAAAATGTTTGAGGTTCTTTTTTTTATGAAAATTAAATAAGCATTACTAATCTTCGAGATAAAAGTAGGTAAATCTTATTTTTCACTAAGCAAATAGCACTTTTTTTTTTCTTTTTAAGAAATAATAATTTTAAAATATTCTTGAACCTACTTCAGATCTATATTTTTAGCCCAGATAAATATCTACCACACACAAAGAAAAATTACACATCCATACGATCCAGTTTCCATTTGTGGTGAAATGCTCCTTGCACAACAAAAAAATAAAGACTTTCCTAAGTGAAAAGTCATTTATAAAGCTGTTTTGAAAGATACTAATAATTTCAGAGTTATTTATATGTTTTGAAACTTTGAAAAACACGCCATCATCATAGTAGTTAGCTGATAATTTATGAGGCGATTAACCCGACCACTAAAAAAACATTTAAGATCTCAATTTCTTTTCCTTCTTGCAGTCCTATTATAATAACTAAGCAACAATGAACTACTTATAACTATTTCACCTGATCGTATTAAGAAGTATATGGATGACACTAAGAAACATTCCATAATGTTATTTTTTTGTTTTGTTTTTTTATTGATAAACATATATTTTTTTTTATTGAGATTTATTACGATTTGTTACAAAATGAACAATAGTAATAGTGATATGCGACCAGATTAATACAATATATACTAAAATAATGATAAAGCCAAATTACATAAAATAAATAAATTCATACATATACAACAAAATAATAAGAAAAAACAAAACCAAACAACAACCTATAATTGAGATAAATACTAAGTTGGCTAATAAATAAGCATCATACAAACAATGATAACTATAAACAATATATACCATCTGCTAAAAGGACCCCAGACAGGGCTTTTCCCTACACTTGTGGAGGAAAAGGCAGAATCCAAGAGATCCTAGCACCTCTCTCTCAGCCGCATTACTGGTGTAGGGCGCAATAGCCACAAACATACAGTACATGAGTGGAGGATCTGACCAGTGTCAGAACTCCAGGATAAATGTTTACAGAATGTCGCGGGGCACTGCCGTTTCAATCTTCGAGGACGATTGGAGGGGCGGGTGGAGCTCGAGAGGGACTGGGCTAGAGGATTAGAATAAAGAAGGTTCTGATGGAATTTGGATGGCACCAGGTCTAAAATAAATGGAATATTAAGGTGGTGGTGTAACATAATAAGGAGCATTAACTATTGTCTGAAGGACTTTGGATTGGATGCGTTTGATGTTAGAATACTTAGCTGTCCCTCACAGTTCAAGTCCGTAAGTCCATATAGGTTTCAGTAATGCCTTTATATAAGTAATTTGTTGTCAACTGTAAGATGAGATTTTCAGTTTAGTAGTCTGTATAACTGGCCGAATCGGCGGTTGAGTTCTTTTCTTTTAAGTCTTGTATGTGGGTTCCACGTCAGTCTTTTGTCTAATAAAAAGCCAAGATACCGGACTGTTCCTGAGGTACTAAGCGGTATGGGATTGAATTTAATTGTTGCGAATGATTTGCGTCGAAGGGTGAAGGTGACGTGTGTATTTTTTTAAATATTTTATTTTTGTATCTACGCCTTTTACACTTAATTGATGTTAAGCATGAAGCTTAATATGTTACAGTTCTTCTTCCAAAGCACTTTTAATTTTGTAGACTCAAAAAAAAAAAAAAAAAAAAAAAAAAACAACCACTTTTGTAAAATATTTCCACCTTTGTATTTACGGATGATTAAAGCAGAAAATAATTGAACCTAGATTACTAATATTCCTAGATTTTTTTTTTATTTACTTTTCTATCTACACCTTTTGCCCTTAATTGATGTTAAGCATGAAGCTCAATATCTTACTGTACTTCTAGCTTGAACTTTAGTCATGAGATTTCTTGGACAGCTTCTTTTCAATTTTAGAAGACACCCAACTTCTCGCATGCATGACGTTACATGAATTTATTTTTTAATGTCCGTTTTCACGTTAGGCAATTTTGATATTGTTTCGTTAGTGTTAAAGCTGTATGTAATATTCTATAGCTGGCATACCTAGGTCAGTAAATAGTAATTTTTTGAAAATAATAATTTTTTTTCTTTTACTTTGGATTATCTACATGTAAAATATTAAGGGGATGTATTTGGGAGCCAGTGGCTGTGTGGCTAGCGCGCTAGTCTTCCACGCCAGGGTTGAGAGTTCGTATCCTCAGTCCCAGCGGGACTTTTATAAGAATATAATTAAATAGGAATTCACTCACAGCCTCACCCCCCGGGGATATAAGACTCGTCAGGCTACTGGTGGCCACTCGCAAAAATAGGCGTAAGAAGTGATGACGGCAGAGGAAAAAAAAGGATGTATTGGGAATGTAAAAATTTTCTTATGTAAATATTCAAGTTTTCATCGGAAGTACCCGTCTTACGTTGTTCACGATCCTATAAATCTCGCAATAAGGTGTGTAGTAAAACTAGCTCGAAAACGATAAGTTTTATGAAATTGAAATGACATGTTTAGGACCTTATATGCCCCACAAGTTACGGCGAATCTTTAACAAAATTGGCTAATCTTATAAAATGCACTTTTACGATTTTGTTAAAACAGCTCTTACGATTTTGATATAACTTGATGTAAAATTGAATGGGCATTAATATCAAGTGAATTTTATTTTGATGAAGTAGACCGGAATTGCTTTCATGCTGATATTTTAACTTTTCTTCTTCTAAAGTACCTTAATTTTGTAGACTCAAAAAATGTAACATTAGGATTTGAAAAAGTTATTTCATAACCAACTAAATTAAGGAAAAAATTGCTACTATTTTACGCTAACGAATATACACTATTTTAAAGATTTAAGAAAAAAAAATTTCAAACAATATTTAAAGTAACGGAGGGTGATTAAAGACGGATAAAACCAAATGATTGTTTCGTATAATAATTTCAATTATAAATTATTTAACCTGAAAAACATGTTCTTATTAAAACTCAATATATCAAGATTTGATTTCTTTTAAAAGTCTTGAAATTGATTTTAGCAACAGAGGTTAGTAAAAGTTGTGTTGTAACCTATCATTTTTGTACAATATAGTAAGTTCATGCCCATTCTAGTATGTGTATGAGCTAAGCTTTTGTCAAAGTCGTTTTAATGTTAATCGTTTGCTTAGAGGAGAATAATGAAGAATTAGTCGAATGTTTAGGGCTGGACACTTTTGTAAAATATTTTCCTTTGTGTATTTACTGATTATTGCAGCAGAGAATAAGTGAACCTAGATAACTAATATTCTTAGATTTGAGGACTTTAGATATTATTAGGGTAGGGTGGTTGATTATTAATATGAAATAAAAATTGGAATCCATAACTGAAATATAGTTATATTTTAGTTACAGAGCATTGAATTTCGCGAAAGAATGGAAATCGCAATGATTTTACCAAGCATTTCAAAGTGCGTAGAACGAAAAAAAAACCACAACACTACGCACTAAGCATTATGAAGGATTGAGTTGGTGCATATTTTGTGAAAGGGGCATCCGGTGTAAATGTCCTAAGTTATTTATCAACTCATGGAATTCCATTACATTGTTATGGATGCTTTTATAAACTAAACTTAACAAGTAGTAATAATAGGCTTAGAATTAATTATCATTGTGTACTCCTTCAGATTATTCAACATTAAATTCTCCCTATTATGTTACAAACAAGACCTTACGTCATTAATTGAACATCCCATTTTCCCTTAATCGAATTCCATCCAAATTCTTAAACCACACGCTTCCTCACCTTCTTCGTCTCTCAACACGATCCTTATTTAATTCCAATTATCCCTATAATCCTCCTCGTAGGTTGGAGCGGCAATGTCCAGAGATTTCTTGAAACTCAGCAATTAACTAAATAAATGGCCGCTTAAGGCCGGCTTGTCTACTCATGTCCTAAGAATATATGGCTCTAGCACTCTCACTCGGTCTTCATTGACTGACATGACCAGTGACGCGGCTGAGTGAGAGGCGCTGGGATCTCCTAGTATTATGCCTCAAAATATTCTAGTAAGTATCACGGTTTGATTTGGAATTCTAATGGAAAGTATGTATACAGGTATAAATATGTTAGTATTATTTTATTTATTTTTCTCCTAGCTTTTTTCATTTTATTTATTTAGTTTATATTTATTCTTCATTGCTATAATTTATTTGATTTCTCTTTCAACTTTGCATATGGAATGAATGATTTCATGTAGTTGTAATACCCATTGAAAGAGGGCGGTAAGTTAATTATTCATTGAATTAGAATGAAAAGAAAAATACTAAAAATTTAGATCACGTTTATTTATTTTTGAGAGCACTTATATTATATAATAATAGAGACAACAGAGATTTACGTTGTCGTTGATCCATTTGTTTGTTTATTTATTTAACGTCACTTTATGCTACTGTGGCTAATCAGACGATGCTACAGTGGGAGCCCTCAATTTTGCTTATCCTGGTTTTATTAGGATATGGATCTTTAAAGCGAGTACCTGAAATCGCACAGGCTTGGTACCTCCTTTTTACGTCTTCTCTGAAAAACAGCTTAACTAGAGAATTTTTACTCCCATTAAAAAATCCTAGGACCACCTGCTGTTTTGAGCCCGTGACCTTGGGCACAGGAGGCTGTTATGTTAGCCACCCAGCTACAAGTGATCCACATTGTTAATTCATTTAACGTTACTATATAGAGGTTTACATTTTTAGGAGACTTGTAAGTAAAAATACGATAAAAATCATCTTTACGTTTTTAGGAGACTTTTATCATATATATATATATATATATATATATATATATATATATATATATATATATATATAATGGTCTTCATTATTTATGCATTGCTGATGGATGAGTACCCCGTAAAGTGTTTTTTTCTTGAGATGGTAGAATTCTTCTGAACTTTCAAGAATTTAAAATTTGGCGTAGCAAAGTATTTAGGCATTCGTTATTAATAAATAATTTTTAAATTTTCTCGGTACTCAGTGCATCACAGCATTAATGCTATTAAAGAAATACTATATATTTTAAGATACCACGCTTCCTTATGTTCCATTCTTATAGATAGCGTTAGTTTAAGTATAGATTATTTAAAACACTCTCAGATTTGTTCGATATTGGAATCTACTGCCATATTAACGAAACATATGGTAAATATAAGATGTAGATATTAGGGCTGATATTTCTCCCAAATTCTTAAATTTTGATTTTTTCATCAAATCAACGTTTTGGGATCATTCCCATCACCAGGATCCTATAAGTAAAAATCAGCTATTCCAAATAACATCAAAAACTGTAATTTACATAAATGTTAAGGATCTTGTACTGACCTCGATTACTTGCAGTACTTCCATTTCCATCCCTATTTGAAAATAATAAATGAAAATAAAATTAATGTATACAAATTTTTGAAACAAAAAAAAATTGGAAATCTGTCTGATCCATTTTATAAATTGTCACTTTATAATTTAATGTTTATATACTTAAACATTAGTGAATATAATTAATTTGACCATACCCAGGTAATACTTTGAGTAAATAAATAAATTAAATACTTGGTAGTTTTCGTAAAAAAGATGAATCATTAGATTCCAGATGCGAGAATTAATAACGTTTCAAAAAGTACAGAAACTGTAATTGAATACCTTTGAATTATCTTCATTACAGCACATGGCTTTTGTCATAAAACTCTGCTTAACCTCCTTTCTAATATAAAGCACCCTTGTAAAATATAACTTTGGAGTTCTTCTTCTGTAATATTAATAATTTAAAATTAATTTTTATTTTTAAATTCTTTAGCTATGCTTCATTTAATCAAAGCACCAATGCTTAAATAAAACATTACAATCATGTAAAATATGAGTCATTGTGAAATTACATTTTGTTTTTTAAGAATAAATTATTTGATTTGTTTATACATTTTAATATACTATGAAAGGTCACATTCTTAATGTCGATAAACACCTTAGTAAACATTTTGGTAAACATCTCATTAGTAGGAAGACGGATACGATTGTGGAGATAAAAAAAAAAGTCAGGAAAATAGTTTAATTTCCAAATACAGTTACAGATGAAATATATAGGTATGTGAAGGTAAACAGTTCAAATAATGAATTATTTATTTATTCAACGTCACTTTATGCTACTATGGCTAATCGGACGATGCTACAGTGGGAGTCCTAAATTTTGTCTATCCAGGTTTTATTAGGATAGGGATCTTTAACGAGTACCTGACATCAAACAGGCTCGGGACCACCTTTTAACGTCCCCTCCGAAGGACGGCGTAACTAAGGATTTTTTACTCCCGTTAAAAATCCTAGGACCACCTGCGGGTTTGAACCCGTGACCTTTGGCATGGGAGGCTGTTACGCTAGCCACCCAGCTACAAGTGATCCCAAATTAGAATTAAATAGTGTTTTGAAAGAAACATCTGTTTTAGTAAATAATCTATTATAGTATTGTGTAACTATCTGACCCGACATACTATAACTAACTTAACTATAACTTCGGCGAAATCGGTCAAGCCGTTCATGTTTGATGCGATCACTAAGGGAAAAGGCGATTCATTTGTATATACGTAGATAGAGAGATTATTACTGATTTAGAATATAAAATAAATAATATAAAATAAAACACCTATAAACCTAAGTAACTTTTCTCTTACTTTTTTTTTTTTCCATTAGGTCCTTCCCCTGAGACTTATATATAAAGATTATTAACCTTGGAAAATAGAAGAAAAAAAACACTTATCTACCTAAGTGACTTTTCTCTTTTTTTCTTTCATACGTTACTTCGTCTGATTGATATAAACATAACAATAAAAGAATTAGGGAAATCGGTCAAGCCGCTCACACGTGATGGGATGACAAATAGAAAAGGCGATTCATCTATATATATTATATTATTTTTTTTAATTTACTTTAATCGTTGTGGGTTTTATATTTTATCTATTCAAAAATATATTAAATAAAAGCCTTAATTTTTATCTATTCTCTTACATCATTAATTTATTTTCAAACAAAAACACACAAAATAATATATTTCACTTAAACACATAAATCATTGATATATTTTACTTCTTTTGCCTGAGGGCACTTTAAGGTGAATAAAACATTAAAAATGCACTGTATGTGCCTAATAAAAGCATTGATCATAACAATTCCTAATGAAAATCTGTTTTAGATAACTTGTCTTTTTCGTATTTCAAAACAATTTTATAATCCATTTAATGAAATATTCTAATTTAACGACTGGTTAAACAATATGTTATTAATAAATTATTTTCAAATGTGCAGGCTTCAGGCTATTATTTTAATTATTAAAAAAAAATTAAATATAAAACTAGCAACGATGAAAAAACAAACAATATATATATATATATATATATATGATTAAAATAAGAACAATGATCTACATTTTTTTACATTCTTTTTCCCATATAGGAAATATATAGTATATGTGTATAATATAATATGAATATGAGTGTGTGTGTGTTGTCTGTGTCTGAGTTTGTATGTGAGTGGTAACTCCCGGGCCAAAACGAAAAATCCTGTGGAACTGAAATTTCGCATTTAAGGCAACTATACGCTCGAGATGTTACAAATTTTTTTTCATCAAAATCAGCTGACTGGAAGATGTACTTTATACTATGCATTTGGCACCTTTTTACGATTTTCTCAAAAACGTCTAAAAAGATTTAAATTCTATATATCGATGTAAATTTTGATGGACTTTGAAATGATGTAGATTTAATTCCGATTGAAATAGTCTGACAGAGCTTAAATGCCGATATTTTAAATTTTCTTCCTCTAAAGTACCTTAATTTTGTAGATACTAAAAAAAATATAATAATATAATCTTATTATGAACGATAAAAAACAGATAAATATATAAGTTGAACGAATTCGATATCGAACTAAAGGAGAAAACTGAAAAAAACATTTTTTAATGAAATTTTTATATTTTATATTTATATATTGTTTTTGAACATAAGATCGGTAATATATATGTATAATATAACGTTGGAAAGCTAAAGATTTTAGTACAAATATTATTTTATACAGAAAATTGTAAAAGTTGATAAAGAGTGATTGAAATCCGATAAAACTAGCTGATTGTTTTAGACAATAATATAATAGATTATTATTAATTATTAAATTATTAGTATCTCTTAATGTATTTAAAAATTCTTAAATTGATATAAATAACGGAGGCGTTGTCGTGAAAGTCGTGTGTTGAGCGCACCAGATTTTTAAAATAAACATTACTTTTGTTAAGGCAAACTTTGATCACAATTTAAATAATGAAACCCTGTTGATAATTGAAATAGTACTATTTTTTATATTTCCCCCATGGTAACAATATGCGTATTTTTTTTAATGTTTGTTTTTTATTTTTGATTCGTTATTTGCAAAAGCGACAGGCCTTTGTTTTATTGAGGGACGATCAGCTATTTAGTGACCACTGGGCAGTGTGCTTATGTAATAGAGAAAAGTCTCTTACGAGTGTTGACTGATTAAGTTTTGTTATTTTTATAATTGATAAAAGATTTATATTATATTATTTATATATTAATTTCATCAACTTATTATTTATTTCATCAACCTTCACCACAAATCAACATCAAATCCTGAAACTCATACTAACGATCGGGTTGAGGCTGTATTCGAATGGGCTTATGCCCATATTTCCAACAGAACCTACATTCTTAATAAATGCATTTGCAGTTGGAGCGATATTCTATATAACCAATTTTTTTTTTTTTTTTTTTTTACGCTTGCCTGCAAAAGTAAATGTCGTTGTAGGGGAATTAATTTAAGACAGTGTTGCGGGAAGGGTATCTCCGACCACACGTCGTTAGTAGGAACAATATAACTTGGCAAACTAGCTTCTGATAATTGAAGGAAGTTTCTATAGCGTTGGGCAACCTCACCCTACGTCTGCCCACCAAACCTCTATCCCTACAGCTCCCGTATCAGAAAATATCATGCCTGCATTCTAGAGCATTTCTGGAATCTGAAAACATTCTTTTCTTTATTGCTTATGTATTTAGTTTATAGAGTGTAAAAGAGTAATGATTATGTGAACCGGATTCATGAATTTTTTTTTTTTGTATGGTTCGTAAATCATAAACTACTTGTGCTAGAGTGTCACTTCTTAGGAGAGATAAAGTAACACAAGTTTTGTCGGAATTAAGTTTAGGAATAATTTATTACTCACACTCACTACAAATATCACAAAGGTAATGTTGCAAATTTAACGAACTTTTAAAACATATAATGAACTATTTTGAGCTAAAGAATTCTTCATCGTATGAGAATATCCGGTTAAATAATCTTAATGTAATTATTTTATAATTAACCCGGTAGGTTTACTTTTCCAAGCACTTTTTTCTAACTCCCAGATACTTGGTATCTTGTAAAAATACAAACAGGAAATTTTCACATAATTTCACAGAATATGAAACAATATTGATTCATCGTACATCAGATACCAGCTTTTCTTTTCATCAAATAATACAAGTTCCTGGAAGAAAAAAAATGTTTTGATGAACTTTGTTAGAGTATTTTTATATTTCTTCGGAGCCCTGTTAATAATCGTCAATATGTGTCAGTTAGTAATATATATATATATATATATATATATATATATATATATATATATATATATATATATATATATATATATATATATATATAATCAGCAAGGGGTGACTCCTTGACTGTCCCACATCCCACCATTTGGAACGGAATTCAGGATGGAAGAAATATAGAAAAATCGGATCTTTCAGGACTACAAAAGTTTACACAGAGAGTTTAGCGAATATTTTAGATATTATCAAGAAAGTGAAATCTACCAGGAATAAAACCCATCAAGAAACAGCCATCAAAACAGATTAATTAAAAAAAAAATCGATCCTACTGGTTTCCAATTTTTTTTTTGTTTAAACAATTTGTATAAATTAAGTTTATTTTCATTTATTATTTTCAAATAGGAATGGTGATGAAATAACTGTAAACTAATCAGATCAGCACAACTTCTTTAAAATGTATGTAGGGTACTGAAGAAACAACTAATATAGAAGGAAATAATACTTATTTTTGTTTAAGTGATGGAAGATTTGTTAACCATAAATGTAGTAAGAAATAAACAAATTATTATTTATTACACGGAAAATCACCAATGAATAAATAACCAAGAAATGAACTAATAATAATAAATTTATTTATTACTTGTTGCCATTATTATGTATTACTGTTTTATTTCTTACTACTTTGATGGCTATTGGAAATTAATAAAAGAAATAAAATAAGAAAACAAAAGTCACTTTAATTAACTGAAAAACGATTTAACACAATAAAAAATAGAGAAAATAAGAAATAAAAAAATACACTTCTACTTGATAATGAAATAAAATGAATAAAATGTTTGATGAGGTCCACACACACAATATGCATTTGATTCTCTCACTACATCACAAAACGTACACACAGTGTAGGTAATTAGTTGCTTATCTCAGTGTTGCAGATAAAAACTTAATATTAATAATTAAATAACATTCCACCTGGCAACACAGAGGGGTCTGAAACTGTCGTGTGACCTCCGTGTTTTGTGTGAAATTGAAACCGTTACAGCGAAAAACAAGAACAAGGGAAACATGATATATTATATTTCAGTAAAACTGAATATTTTTCAAACCCAATTTAAAAGTTAAAAAAAAACTTTATGCTCCTAAAGTTTAAACGCTAAAATCATCCACTCCTTACGGAACCCCAATGTTGGAAAAAATCAGAAAAGAAAAAAAAAAGTCCAGTTTTTGGCCAAACCCTTTTTAAAACTATTATTCCTCACCCAGACATCCTTACTCCTGATCATCTTAAATTTATACAATAGAAGCAGAATTAACTATTCTTTTCCAAATGTCCCTTTAACCAAAAGCATTCTATCCTTTAGAAATATCCAACATCATTAACAGATTACCTCTCGAAATGCGCATCGTATGACCTAATCACATCCTTATCTTAAAACATCTTCCTCATAAAGCCATCATATATTTCACCTACATTTACAATGCTGTAATTCGTACTAAATATTTTCTGACTCTTGGAAATTTTCGATAGTTAAAATAATTCCTAAGCCCAAAATACCACATAGAAATCCATTTTCCTACCGCCCCATAAAACGATATGACACTTCCCGACGTATTTGACAACATCAACAATTACTGGACAAGCGTTTACACCTTCTACTTAACTACAAAATGTTCATTTATATGATCATCATAAGACCCATATGAACTTACGGAGTAGAGCTATGGGACTTTACTTAACCATCGAATTCTTATCCTATACAATAAATACAATCCGAAATCCTTTGGAAAATCCTTCTTAATGCTCCTTACTTTGTCACAAATAAACTCATCCATAAAGACTTCAAAGTTCCAAATGTTCCGACTTGGTCCGTACTAGGTACTATCCCTTTCATCACAAACTACATCCTCCCTCTAACCTATTAGTTTCAATTCTTGATCTCTCATGTTATAATTATCCGAGGGGTCTGAAAAGAAGATGGACTCGCAACCTTTTATTTTAGAACTTGTTCTGATTGCATACTGCTGCCAATCAGTTGTGTGTCTACATGTATTTCATGCCAGTTTTCTGATTTATATCACATTCACTTGATTTATTTCTTAATACAGTAGTAAAAATCAATAAATAAGTCTAAAATTAAAAAAAATTGCACATTTATCAGTTTTAAAAGTAATTTATTATTTAATGAACAAGCAGTTATTTTTGAAAAAAATATTTATTAAACAAGTCTTTCTTAATTCATACTTTTTCAATTATGGCTTTGATTCATCTGTATCAAAGTTAACTTTATTGAAACTAATGGTTCTCAGAACGACAAATAAATTATTTAACTTATAATGAGTTTGGGAAATGATATTTTGTTCCAAGTACTTAGCTTATGTTTAATTTTGCCCTTTCTCATTTCACCATGTCATCAAATATTTAAGTGTCATTTTCAGGCTAAGGTACAGAATAATAAAAAATTATAGGAAGTTTTTTATTCTGAAAGGGCAACTACCAATCTAATTTGATTCTCTAGACTCCTCTTTAATTTTAAAAGTAGAATCAACGTTACGCTTGAAATTCCAGGCAGTATCTTATTAATTTTATGGCCATAATAAAAAAAAAAAAAATTTAACGTATTTTTTAAAAACATTTTATTGATATCTACAAGCTGTATAAAAAAAAATACATCAAGTAAATGTGATAGTAATGTAGGAAAAATATCATGAATTGCATGTAAGACACTAACCAGCAGCGGCATTCTAAAAATATTCTGAACTAGAAAGTCTCGTGGCCATCTTCTTTTCAGACGTTCGGAAGATCATCAGGGATAGAAAAGGTAGGCAAGGATTGAAATTAACGGATCGGAGTGGGAATGGAGTTTGTCATGGAAGGATTGGTGCCTGGTTCGGGCTAATTCACCAACATAAGGAATATTAAGGTCTATATTAATGAGTTTGTTTGTGACTAAATAAGGAGCATTGAGGATTTTCCGAAGGATTTTGGAATGTAAGGATTAGGATGCGAGAAATAATCAATGGTTTAGTGAAGCCCCTTTGCTGTAATATAGAAATGGTAATGTAGATGAGCCTTTTTTTGTGTAAAGTGGAAGGTTTGAGCGTTTGTCCAGTAAGTAAATATTGAAGCATTCGGAAACGTCGGGCAGTTTCTTGCCGTTTTAGTCTCGTATGAGGATTCCAGTAAGGATTCCAAGGCGTTGGTCGCGTTAGAGTCCTGGACATCGGATATGTTTAATGATAATACTGAAGGGCAAGAAGTCATAGGTTTACGACGAAGGGTAAAGGTCATTTGATGGGATATGTTGGAATTAACTTTTATCCTCCAATTCTGACACCATAATTCCAGATCTCTGATATGGGATTGAAGAGCGTGGGGGCAGTAACTGGATGCTTATCTAATGATAACACACAAGTCTCGTACGTAGAAAGGAATGTGTTAGGATGGGTTGGGATTTTAGCTGTATAGACTGTGTAAAGAATGGGTCCTAGGATGCTGCTTTGAGGAACACCTGGAGACTGAGAAAAGAGGGAGGAAAAGGAACTATAGTGATTAATTTTGAAGGATCTATCGGTGAGGTAGGACTGGATAATGAGAAAATGTGTAAAAGGGAGTAATTGTCGTAGTAATAGCTTTTTAAGCAGTCTCGATTGCCAAATCGGTCAAAGACCTTTTTATATTTTTAAATTATTTATTATAATGCATTATTTGTGTAAAATGTATTTTCAAAAATTCTCTTATCCTAAAATTAATTTTAATTGCATAATTAAAAATTATCGGTTTTCGACCCTTTATGGGAAAGAGTAAAGAAATAAGTTTCTGACGGAGGTGCTTACCCTTCCACCAAGTGGAAGAGGCTTTCAGAAGTTGCTTGAAGACGTTGCGACGGGCGTTGAATGTGAGTGGAGTAGACCCGGCTACTAATTAGGCTCCATTAGGGAGAAGAGTCAACAAAACGTATTTTAACTTCAAACAAGACCTTTTTAGACGGCGTGAAATTACTCGGGTAAACGGTAGTATTCTCTTTTTATTCGAGCATGTTTTGAGATTTTCGAAATCATTTTCTTTTCGACTTCTCCTATTATGAACAAGTTAACATTCATTTTATTTTCTTTGAGTGCTTACTTTTTTTTTTATCTTTAATCTAGCATCTAGGGCAACAATATGAAGATTATATGGAATCATAAACCTTGAGAACATTTTTACTTTAATTTATATTTATATTACATTGACAAATCTATATATGAAATACATAGTAAGAGAAAGTATTGCGAACGTGAAAATTTTCAAATTCTAGTTTTTAACGGAAATATACGCTTTTGGGTCCCTCGATTCCAAATAACTAATTCGCACGAAAAGGTGTAGGTGTGGTAAGTCTAGCACGAAAATGAAAAGTTGTACAGAACTTAAATTTCATATTGAAGGCAGCTATACGCTCGAGATGTTACAGAAGCTTTTTCATTAAAATTTGCCTACCAGAAGAGTCACTTTATGCCCTATATTTTGCACTTTTTTTTTTTTTTACGGTTCTCAAAAGAAGGCTTTAATGATTTAAAGTTAAAAGAATACTTTTTTTTTTTTTTTTTTTTTTTTTTTTTTTTTTTTTTTTTTTTTTTTTTTTTCTAACCCTCCAAATGGAGGTTCTCTTCCATTTTGAACCGTATCCTGGTTACAATAAATGTCAATTGTTAAGAATCCTTTCAACGAGAATGGCGACTTTAACTTAGAATAAAAAAAAACAAAAATTAAAAACAGTCCTTAAAATATGAAAATCGGGCATATCCTTTGAAACAGTAAATTAGTCCTTTTCGGGCGTAACCCACCTCACCCACCCTAATATAGACAGTTAGACTTAAGTTATTTCGGACAGCTTCTTGCATCGGGAAGAGAGTTTCTATATTAAAAAGTGTCCTTTTTAGTATGGTAATCCTAGTTACCAGTGATTTTTTTCGATTCGTATCCTTTTAAAAGGAGAATCGAGTCAAAAATGGAGGTTCTCTTCCATTTTGAACCGTATCCTGGTTACAATAAATGTCAATTGTTAAGAATCCTTTCAACGAGAATGGCGACTTTAACTTAGAATAAAAAAAAACAAAAATTAAAAACAGTCCTTAAAATATGAAAATCGGGCATATCCTTTGAAACAGTAAATTAGTCCTTTTCGGGCGTTTGAACGTTTTTTTTTTTTTTTTTTTTTTTTTTTTTTTTTTTTTTTTTTTTTTTTTTTTTGTACTCGCTTCGGCGGTACATATACTAAAAGAATACGATAGCATGTCTCGCTTTAGTAAAGATAAGTTGGATAGAATCTACGAGATTTTTAAGCCTTGTCAAATTATTCATCAATCTGCAATGAAACCTACGTCGTATTAATGTCTATTAAATCTTCCAGCGATATAGGCAGTTTGATCAAACTCGTTTTTGAGAAAAGCGTAAAAATGTGCAAAATACATAGTATTAATTAGATATTCCGGTCAGCCTTGTATACGTCAGCGTATACTTGTCTCAAACATGAAATTTCAGTTTCGTAAGACTTTTCATTTTACAAACACACTCATAAACTGTTTTGTGAGACTTGGTCATTTGGAATCAGGGGATCCTATAACGTGTATTTCCGAAGGAAACTGGAATTCGAAAAAATTATATATAATCTCCCTTACTTCATATTTCATTTATAGGTTAGTGAAAGTAAGAGTTAATTAATTTTGAGATAAATCGAATTCGCCTGTCTATATACAGCGTCTATAGGTGGCGTGTGACCATTTCCAGTTTACCAAAACCCATTATTTTGTATATTAAAAAAGAAATTGCTAGATACGTTGCTATACAACACTGCTTTTAACTCTTTAATGACGATCATATTCATATTTAATCTAAGCATAATGCCGATACTTAATTCTAATAACATACAATTATTCTTAGAAAAACATATTTTTTAGGAAATAAATTTACTATATGTAGGACAGCTGCATAGAACAGCTACATTCTAGGAGCCCGACTTACAAGATGAATAACCAGTTTAAATATGTAGGTGCTCTTATCACACAAAAGAATGAACACCAAGAAGAAATTAAGGTAAGAGTAGATGCTGAATACAGGTGCTATCATGCTCATTAAAAGCCCTTAAAATTAATAGGCCTCACTAGCAAACCTAAAAACATTTTATATAAAACAGTTATTAGGCCGGTTTTGTCATATAGCTTTGTGACTTAGGTACTTTCCAAAGATAGTGAAAGAATATTAACCATTTTGGGATAGGAAAGTTCTAAGGATAACATATCGACCTGTTCTTGAAAACGGCAACTGGAGAATAAGAAGGAATGAGAGGCTGAAAGAAATATTTCTAGAACCATATCTGGTTTCTTTTGTCAGAAAGAATCAGTTGAGGTGACTGGGAATAGATTGAAGGATACCCAAAAAGTTGCTGGATGAATGTCTTGAGGCGAAAGAATTAGGGGACGTCCACTTTTAAGATGTATGGATAGTATGAAGAAGGTATTAAGTGAAATGACAGTCAGAGGATGGAGAAAACACGTCCAGATTAGAGAAGAGTGTATTACGATTTTAGAGGAGGTTTAGGCCCTTAAAGAGCTGTATCGCCATGGAGCGAATGAGTGAGGACAGCTGCAGCTGAGTATAATTTTATTTTTCATTGAGATTTGTTTCATCTTGTATACTTTTATATATGTTTTAACAATTTCTTTGATCGATATCTGATGCGATATATGCTCATGGATATGATAACCACTACCCATTTAAATTTACCAACCACCCACCATACATCATTCTAAGAACCCAAGGGAAAAATGAGTAGAGAATGGAAAACAAATTCGTCTTGTAAGGAAGCGAGTTGGCCGTGAGCCAGTGAGGATTTGCATTGCCAGCCCGAGCCATACAAAGGGACACCTAGGCGATTCTTCCGAGGCGACAAAGGAGCTCCAACAAAGGATCTTATTCACGGTCTTTTAATAATTGTCCCACTGATAGTGTCCATTGTGCTCAAGGTAATGTTACAACTAGCTATTAGTTCTCTTCCCAGATAGTCCTATTCCCTAACTGGGTCAATTTACCTTGTCACCAAACGGTCTTGGTTTTATATCAACTAGCTCAAGAATGTCTATTAACGTGATTCAAAGTCTATTGACTATATTTTTCTTTCACATGTCCATTTATAAGATAATAACATGTTTGTAATAGGACTGCAATTATTTCTTTACTTTAAGTTTAATGTGAGATCAGGTTAGTATAATTATATTCATTTTTTATTATTATTACGTCCACTTACTCATATATGAAACATATAACAAGAGAATCTATTGCCAACGTGAAATTTTCAAATTCCAGTTTTCAACGGAAATACACGTTTTAGGCTCTCTTGAGTCCAAATAACCAAGTCGCGCAAAAGGTCTTGGTTTCCATGTGTGTATTAGGTCTAGCACGGATAAAATGTGACCCAAACTGATATTTCATATTTTATACAACTATATGCCCGAGATGCTACAGTTAGGGCCTTTTCACACATAGACGGCTGCCGTCCAAACGGTTTATAATCCTAGGCTTATTAGCCGGCCAAACGGTCGTTGATATAGGGACATAGTTGGAGCTTTCACACATACACGGCTGCCATTGGACGGTTTATAATCTCTTTATAGCCGTGTCGTGATCAGACAGAAAAAACAGCCGTGCAGCTGCCGTGTACCGCACATTTCCCTATCTTGGCAACTATAAGTTGACGGAAGCCGTGTACGTGTGAAAGGGGAGGGAATTAAGGACCGGCACTGCAGGTAAGCCTTTTTACGGCAGCCTTCTACGTGTGAAAAGGCCCTCACTTTTTTTGCCTTTGATTTAACTCTCTATATCGATTTAAAATTTAATAGCCTTTAATATCATGTAGGTTTCATTCTGATTGAAATAGTCTGACAGGGTGTAAATGCCAATTTTTTAAATTGATTTCCTCAAAAGTACATTCAATTTTATAGATTCAAAAAAATAACCCATATCATCTTGTTAGTATTGGTGTAAAACTGGTAAATATATATGTTAAACTAATTCTATATCCAAATAACGGAGCAAAGAGTAAAAATATATTTTTTAAGTTTTTTTTGTTTTTGTTTTTGAAAAAAGAGTAATATACTTGTATAATATGACATTGGAATGCTAAGATTTTTGGAAGATTTAGAAAAGAAATGTTAGCTTTTACAAAGCTTGTAATATGTAATGGAGAGTGACAAATAGGGCATAAACTTATTACAGATTACAATGGGTAACTATTTAATATAGTTATATCATTTAATCTAAATTATATGACACTTGAACATTGGACGAATCTGTGCAGGCGAAGTTTGGTGGTATCGGCATCGAACCTTCGGGTCCGGTAAGTCTATTATTATTATATGATACACACACACTTTCAGCGAGACGTGGTTATTTGAACTCAGGGGACCCTAAAACGTTTAACTTTCGTTAAAAACTGGAATTCAAAGATTTTCCATTACATTCCATTGCTATATATTTAATATATAGGCAAGTGAGAGTAAAATGAGAACATTTAAAAGAAAAAAAATACTAACCTTGGGCACATTTATACCTATAAACATACTGCCCATTAGAACTCAAATACAACCTGCAAACCCACATGTTGATGTCGACGCATAATAGCAGGAGATTTCAGTTCAGCCGCGTCAACTGTGCCAGTGATGAGCAAATTCGCAAAATGTATAGTATAAAGCGGTTCTCCTTTATCAAGGTTTTTTTTTTTTTAATTCATTTATTGAAATTTACAACTGTATGTTCATACATCAAGTAAATCGGCTACAATTATAATACACATGAAAAAAAACATGAAGAGAAACTGCCCATTGGCAGCACTCTAGTAGTGAATCTACCAAGAAGGTCTCGAGGCCATCTTCTTTTCAGACGCCTCGGCGGATTGTCAGGAATTGAAGTGGAAGCAAGGATTGAAACTAGTGGATTAGAGTGGGAGTGGAGTTTTTCATGGAAGGAGTGATACCTGGTACAGGCCAAATCAGCAACATATGGAACATTAAGGTCTTTGTGGATGATTTTGTTGGTGACAAAGTAAGGAGCGTTAAGGATTTTGCGAAGGATTTTGGATTGTAAGGATTGGATACGGGAAGAGTTTGATGGTTTAGTAGACCCCCAAAGCTCAACTCCGTAAGTCCAGATAGGCCTTATGATTGTCATGTAAATTAGACTTTTGTAGTAAAGAGAAAGGTTAGAGCGTCTGTCAAGTAAATGTTGAAGTAACCGAAATCGGCGAGCAGTCTCTTGTCTTTTCAGTCTTGAATGCGGATTCCATGTAAGACGTTTGTCAAGCAGGAGGCCTAAATAACGGATCTGATCAACAGGGACAAGCGGAATATCATTAAAAGACACTGTAGGGCAGGATGTCATAGGTTTACGACGAAGGGTAAAAGTAATCTGGTGGGATTTATTGGAGTTGTTATCAAGGGTTAAGAAGAAAAAGTAACTTTAACATCTGTCTTATGTATGAAATATCGGTTACGTACGATCTATCCTGACTTCCGGTCCAAATGGTTGGATGTGGGACTGACTCCCCTTGCTACAGCCAAAACGATTTTATAAATGATAGTAAGTGACACATTTTGACGATTACTAACAGCTTTCTTGAGGGAATATGAAAGTACCGACCAGACTGTAATAGCTGTTATTGATCCAGTCAAAGAATTTACAATTTCGGTCACTCTACCTTCTAAATTCAGTATTCTTAGTGCTGAGCTGTATGCCATTCTCAAATAAATTTGTTACTGTCAACGAGAATACTTTTAACGTCAATATTGTCATATTCAAAACAGACTCGGCATCCTCGTGCAAATTATTAAAAAATCTCTTCAAAAACCAATTAACATCATATATAGATCTAGATATTATTCGGAATATAACAACCAGTAGCAACAGTTATAGCTTCCAATGGATACAAAGCCATATAGGACCGTCAGGAAATGAAACGGCAGATAGAGCTGCCGGGAAAAAAACAAACTACTAAAGGAAAAGCCACAGTAACTCTCCAAGACATTTTAAAATTTCAGCTGAAAGAAACAGTCCAGGAATGGCAGGATAAATATGACTGGGAGTCACAATTTAAAGGTAAAGATTATTATCTAACCCAGCCAACCGTTAGCCTGATACCATGGTTCTCAAAAAACCAACAACTCGATAGAAAAGAAATTGCATAACTAGTAAGGCTACAGGCTTACCATGGATGCACAAAAAAATATCTCAATTTAATGAGAATAGAAATTGATGGCAATTGCGTAACATGCAAAGTTCCTGAAGACCCGCGCCACATTCTATTCCGATGTAGGAAATATGGGAAGCAAAGAGAAGCGTTGGTTCCCCTAGAAACAGAAGCCATGGTTTTGCAACAGTTTGATAAAAGCAAGTTTATAATGTTCAAACAGTTCTTTAACGCTCAGTGTAAAATATAAAAAAAAAAATATTTCACAGAATTCATTTTAATTTTAATAGTGTTATTATTTTATTTTATTTTTTTCAATCTATATTGAGTATCCTTCCTCTCTCATTTACATTCTTTATTTTATTCTCTATTTACTTAATTTATTGATTCTTTATTATTATTATTTGTTCCGTAACCTAAGTTTTTATTGATCTATGGCAAACATGTATTGACCATATAGGATTTGGTGTCAAATCTTGACGGTCCTTTGTATATAAAAAAAAAAAAAAAAATCCCACTAACTTTTATTATTCGATAAAGAAAAGAAAAAAGAAAATCTGGCTGATGTTGTACGATCAATAAATATTTTTTAATGTTCCGTACCGTAAAAATTACCTATTTCTATTTTTGAGAGATACCATATCACGTATCTGGGATATGGGCGTGACAAAGTAAAGCTAACAGGTGTATTATAATAATTTTAATTATTATGAATAATTATATTAAGATTATTTATCCAGATACACTAAGAGAATCAAGCATGCTGTAGCCCAAAATTGTAGTTTTATGTCCTAATTCGTTTCATTTTGTAGTAAATATTATATATTTAATGTAAATATTATTTAAAAATTTAATTCGTTAACTTTGCACCTTTTGTGATATTAGTAGAGAGTGTAAGTTTCTAATAAATAAATAAAACATTAGTCTATACTAAAGTTGCTTAAAAAAATGTATAGTATAAAGCGGTTCTCCTTTATCAAGGGTTTTTTTTTTTTAATTCATTTATTGAAATTTACAACTGTATGTTCATACATCAAGTAAATCGGCTACAATTATAATACACATGAAAAAAAACATGAAGAGAAACTGCCCATTGGCAGCACTCTAGTAGTGAATCTACACAAGAAGGTCTCGAGGCCATCTTCTTTTCAGACGCCTCGGCGGATTGTCAGGAATTGAAGTGGAAGCAAGGATTGAAACTAGTGGATTAGAGTGGGAGTGGAGTTTTTCATGGAAGGAGTGATACCTGGTACAGGCCAAATCAGCAACATATGGAACATTAAGGTCTTTGTGGATGATTTTGTTGGTGACAAAGTAAGGAGCGTTAAGGATTTTGCGAAGAATTTTGGATTGTAAGGATTGGATACGGGAAGAGTTTGATGGTTTAGTAGACCCCCAAAGCTCAACTCCGTAAGTCCAGATAGGCCTTATGATTGTCATGTAAATTAGACTTTTGTAGTAAAGAGAAAGGTTAGAGCGTCTGTCAAGTAAATGTTGAAGTAACCGAAATCGGCGAGCAGTCTCTTGTCTTTTCAGTCTTGAATGCGGATTCCATGTAAGACGTTTGTCAAGCAGGAGGCCTAAATAACGGATCTGATCAACAGGGACAAGCGGAATATCATTAAAAGACACTGTAGGGCAGGATGTCATAGGTTTACGACGAAGGGTAAAAGTAATCTGGTGGGATTTATTGGAGTTGTTATCAAGGGTTAAGAAGAAAAAGTAACTTTAACATCTGTCTTATGTATGTTTGATAAAGAAAAGAAAAAAGAAAATCTGGCTGATGTTGTACGATCAATAAATATTTTTTAATGTTCCGTACCGTAAAAATTACCTATTTCTATTTTGAGAGATACCATATCACGTATCTGGGATATGGGCGTGACAAAGTAAAGCTAACAGGTGCATTATAATAATTTTAATTATTATGAATAATTATATTAAGATTATTTATCCAGATACACTAAGAGAATCAAGCATGCTGTAGCCCAAAATGGTAGTTTTATGTCCTAATTCGTTTCATTTTGTAGTAAATATTAATATTTAATGTAAATATTATTTAAAAATTTCTAAGTTTCTAATAAATAAATAAAACATTAGTCTATACTAAAGTTGCTTAAAAAAATGATAATGGTCTTTCAGCAAATATGGGAACAACTAGCTATAGAAACAAGTAATAAATATTAAAGTAAAGCAGAAAAATCAAGTAGTAAGATTTAGGACTTTGTAAGCTGTTGCCAGTTTATAAAGTCCTAAATCATGAACTAAGAGAAAGTCATGTGGTCTAGTCTAGCTTAAATACGAAGAATCGCACGATAGTGATATTTAATATTTTCTACCTCGGCTGTTACAGCAGCTTTTAATAAAAAATTGATTGAACACAGAACACTTTATACTATGCTACTTTCACGTTTTTATACTTATCTCAATCTCTATATATTGATGTAAAATTAAATGAAATTGTGCGACTGGGCTTAAATCTGAATCTTTAAAAATGTCTCCTTCTTAAGTACTTTTCATTTTGATGATTAGGTATAATTGTCCATTTATTCTTGTTAGCATTGATAAAAATGGGTGAGCCTAAAATATGAAAGAATTCGATCTCCAACTGAAGGAGAAAACATTAGACATATTTTTAGAGGATATTTATTTTCCACCGCAAATAAGAATAGTAATCAAAATTTATGATATATTATTAGAAAGTTAAATATAAGAAAAAAAAAGTTATCAAGCACGAAAAAGTTTAGAAGTTAACACTGAATGACAAAAAAAGGGCTTCAAGTTGAGACTTTAAACAATTTTTACGATTATTCGATTTTGAAAATTGGATGTTGTTTAAATACTTCCAAAAAGAGCCTGAAAAAAAAAATATCATCATGAGCTGTTTTTAATTTAACAAGTTTTTAACTAAGTGACTTGTTATCTGCCTTTAAAAGTTTTAATGAAAACTAAATGAATCGCACCCAAGTATAAAAAAATAAAAACAAACCTTATTCATCTTAATGACGTGAAAATTAAATCTGTTCTAATAAGATTAGGCCAACTTCCCCTATTATCAAAAACTCATTGGCGCTTGAAAACGAAATAAGGAGGGAAATGAGTTGCCGGAAACTCATAAGTAATTCCAATTATATCAATACCAAAGGTTCAAAGAATCCAATCAAGATTAATAACTTGCCTAAATCATTTTATTTAAGTGTTCAATGAACCTTTCTGGTAAAGTTTGTTATTTAACTTAAAGCTTCAGAGAAAAGCCTAAGCCCCTTTTCTCAATATTATGTAACCAAGTTAATATTACCTATTACATAATAGCCCTAATAGTAAAGCTATTTTTTTAAGTTTGATGAATAGTTAATATGTTATGAATAAACAATTTTTTTTCATTATTTAGCGCATTGCAAGAAACTAGCTTTTTGATTCATTCAATCTCTTGAACGTATTCCCATTTTCAGACCGTAGACAAGCCAAGTTTTTTTTTTAAGTTTTTACCTCATGTATTTTTTTGTCTTATGCAATATGAGACACTAAGGGTCAAGCTTTGGTATTTACGTCTCTATTAAATTTAATACACACAAATTTAAAAAAAAAAATATATATATATATATATATATATTTTTAAAACTTTGCATTGTCGAGTATTGAGATAGCTCATTATATTTGTAATTGTTATTTCAAAACTTAATTAACTTGTTTATTTAAGTATTGTTTTTATAATTTACTGTGGTTGACTAATAAACACAAAAATATTAACCACTTTTTTTTTATTACTTTTTCAAGGCATGCCATATAAAATAATCAGATTTGCGGTAATATTCTCCTAGATAATTAGCTCGATTAAATTATTTTTTTTTAACTTTTGGCCCCTACAGCAAAATGATCTTTAAGAAAACTGTCATGTTTTTGTCATCAGTCTCTATCTTTGAAATTGACGGATGATATTATTCACCTTGGAAAACCTAAATAATTATTTAATACTTTAAAAGGTAGAATCCGATACTTTGTCTTATTTTTTGTAGCGTTTGAACACCCTATACAATATAAACCGACATCGTGATAAAACGATTCATGTATTTTTTTATTTTGAAAACGTTAGGCAACTAAGTAAAATTTTCATTGTGATAATCTATTTTTTTTTTAATAATAAGTTCCGTTTTATCTTTCAAAAGCTCTAATTGACATTGAGGCAATTTTTTTTTTTTTTTTTTTTTTTTTTTTTTCTCATACGAGACTAAAACGACAAGAAACTGCCCGTAGATACCGATTACTACAACACTTACTAGACAAACGTTCAAAACTTCCAATTCACTACAAAAAGCTCATTTATATCACTGTCATCAGACCAATTTGGACATATAGAATCGATCTTTGGGGCTTTACTAAGCCATCTAATTCCTCCCGCATCCAATCCTTACAATCCAAAATCCTTCACAAAATCCTAAATGCTCCTTATTTCGTCACAAATAAAATCATCCATAACGACCTTAATATCCCATTTGTGGCAGACCTTTCTCGTACCAGATATACCACTTTTAATTCCAAACTCCCAACTCATATAAACCCTCTTGTCCGCAACCTATCAACCTCGCATATTCCTGACAACTCTCCGAGGCGATTGAAAAGAAGATGGCCTCGGGATCTACTTACTTAAATAAACATCGAAGTACTACCGCTGGGTAGTTTCTTCACAAGCCTTATACACCTTTTATTATAATTCATCACTTTTACTTATTGTATTTATGTAATATACAGTTGTAAAATTCAATAAAATATAATTTAAAATTTTTTTTTTTATTTATACCTTTGGTAAAGTAGGCAATCAATGAACGTGATGTGGTAACAGTGTGATCTTGTGGCGTGATAAGCGAGATGGAATGAGTAATACCCTCTCTTTGTGGTTTGATTCAGGCAAACATCTTAGAATTATTTCTTCTTTTTTTTTAAATTATTGAATTGGTAGATAGGTCAAAAACAAGGAGCGAGTGTGCATTTTCTATACTTTTTTATAATTCCTAGAACACTCTTATCAGGCGAAAAAAACATTTAGATATTAATTATGAAATTTAAAAATTTTCAATTACAATCCGTAAAATTATGAATTATAGTATTTAGGTTGTTTTTTGAGTTCTCCACAGAGAGATAGGGGTTCATGCACATGAAATTAATCCACTAAGTTTTGTTGCACCTAAATGATTTTCCATATTTAATTTTAATGAAATATACATATAATTCATTATAATTGAGTAAGTACTTGATGAGATGGTTGATTTAACTTAGACTTGAGATATGGTTTCCCATCGAAATACAAATATTTCGCTGTTACTGAATTTCATATTAGTGACAATAGTAGCAATAGACAGATTATGTTATTGAAAATCACTGAAGAAATATTCAAAAATACACAAAATAAACAACGGAATCTTCGGTATCATTTAAATAAATAAAGATAAATCTTGTAACATTATTTCTAGAGGTGGAGAATTTCCCCACAAATACTGTCTTTTATTAATTGATTGCAATTCAACTTTCACAGAAGTTTTTTAGACAATGAATTTCAGTCGGAAGAACAGAAACAAACTCCGGTTCTAAGCGAGGGAAAAGTCCAAGTCCGGGCAGAATTAAGTTAGTTACGAATTTCACAATGTTCTTTCACTTGATTTATAGAAATATATTTTCGCCCTTTTAGTAAAATTGTATTTTTCAGGGAAACTCCGTTCGACATTAGTAAATACCTTGTCACCTCACATAATATTGGAGCGAATGTATCAACATTTTTTTGTAACTCAAACCTCACTTGATTGCTAGAGTAATTTAATAAAGAAAAATTGTTATGGTTAGGAATGATAAAAATTAATCATGACATCACTGTTATGATACTCCGAAATCACATATTTTATAAACGTAACCAGCATATGTTTTTTATTGCGTTTTACCAGAACACTTTTTCTTCCTCATGCATTCAATATTATAGATATATCCAATGAACGTATGGCGTTATGAATAGGGAAGGCTGGAAACATTTGAATATATAAAATATGATAAATGATACTTCATCCTTCACTGTTTAAATAAGAGATAAAGACAAAATATGAATTAATCACTGAATTATTATTATTGGTCTGAATTTATACTTACCAGGAAACGTGTAAAATTCCGCTTGGTTCTTAGTGTATTTCAATAATTATTTCACAAATATCATTTCCTCTCTCCATTCCCAAGTTCAACTTAAATGTTTTATTTATATACAGATTTAATTACGTTGTGATATTTCAATACAATGTATAATATTTGCTTTGCATTAATCATATGATTGCTTGACGCTGTAAATAAAAACAAGGAATGATGAGAAGAATGTAAAAAAAACCTAAGGCTCTAAAAAAAATAAAAAATACACCAGGCGTAATTCTCATTCTGGAAAGATCAGAAAAATATGTTTTCGTCACACAATAAGCAAATTGATAAAGAAAAAAAAACAAAAGAAACAATTCGTTGATTGAGATCACCTGGAAGCGTCAGAAATTATAAGGCAATCCATTATGGAAAATGGGATTGCTTTGTAGATTGACTGAGTCGTTTATAAATAATTTATCGAACATGATACATTAAATTGAAATAAATAACTTCTTTTTTTTTTTCTATACAGGTTTACATACAAAAACACACGATAGCATTTATATTATATTATATATATATATATATATATATATATATATATATATATATATATATAATATGCGGCGAATTTGCTGATTTTTTCGAAACTGTGAATACTACTTCTGATTTCATAGCAATTGTGTATTAAAGATTCGTAAAACTACTTTTACTTTCACATACCCATATATGAAACATATAGTAAGAGACATTATTGCGATAGTGTAATTTTTGAATTCCAGTTAGGTAAAGGTCCCTTGAGTCGCTTAAAAAGTTCTGTGTGCGTGTGTGTGTGTGTGTGTGTGTGTGCGTGTGTGTCTAGCACGAAAACAAAAGTCTTATAAAACTGAAATTTCATATTTAAGAAAATTGCATACCCGAGATATTACAGCAACAATTTTTCATCAAAATTGACCAACTAGAAGAGGAACTTTATACCATGAATTTTGTAAATGTTTATGAAGTTCTCAAAAACGTCTTTAACGATTTTGATTAAACTCGCTGTATCGATGTAAAATTAAATGGACTTTAATATCACAAAGGTTTCACTCTTAATGAAAGATACCGACATGGCTGTAATGAAGATATTTTAAATTTTCTTCTCTTACTGTACCTTTAATTTTGTACATCTAAAAAAAAAAATAACTATATCATCTTGTTAGCATTGATAAAGAACGGGTAAATATATAACTTTATTGCATTTGATATCCAACTAAAAGAGAAAAGGGCAAAAATTTGTCTATACAATTTTTATATTTTCGAACACAAGGACAGTAATGTAGATAAATAATATACTGTTGCAAAACTAAATAGTTTAGGAAAAAAATATTAGCTTACACACAGAGCTGTAAAAGTGAATCTATATTGATGAAAAGCTGGTAAAATAAAACATTATTAAAGCACATTTTCTCTGGAAACTAAATGCAATAAATCCATTAAGCTTGTTTCATCTCTAACTTTATTTAAAAATTCTTAAATTGATTTTTGTGCTCCGGGTCCTGGGTTTCAATCCCGGTTGTGACGGGATATTATCTGTTATTTCAGCTGGGGAGCGATCCTAGTGTATGGAGAACCTCCTGGGGCAGACCCAGCCTCTATAAAGTGGGTACCCATAAATGCGTGAAAAATCTGGCGGCTGAGCGTGATCTCGGCCGAATCACCTCATTGCACGGCCGTTGGCCTTGAAACAGTACAAATCTCTATATGTACTGAGCCCAAGACTCTTCATGGCTTGTAGTGGCACAGGTTTTTTTTTTTTTTTAATTGATTTTAATAACGGAGGTAAGTGAAAGTTGTGTAGCGCAGTAGCGCTCACTAGAATTTGTATTTATTGTTTGCATTTTAAGTTTTATTGAACTCGAAACGCAGATCAGTATAAAAATTTTAAACTAATTTCCTCATATATATTTTAGGCGTTCAACTGAAAAAAATAGATATTAAGGATTATAAAATGAGAACTGAATCATCTTTTTCTTTTTAGGAATGGACCCGGGATTACTACATCTAATTTCGTGCCCAAAATCTGTATTCACATAAAGCCAAAATTATTTTATGTTACTAACATAATGTCCTGATTATCCCTAAATCCAGGAATAAGCGTTTCAAATATTCCATTTATACACTGAGTACTGAAGCTGTTCTAATAGAAATGTAAAGTTTTTATATGTTTCTTTCATTACAGAAGACAGAACTACATGTTTTGATCAGAATTAATTACAAAACATGTGAACAACTTTCAAACTAACTTATGAAGAACCAATAAAGAAATATTCATGTAATATATACAATATTTCCGAGGAGAGAAAAAGTAAACCCTCACAAAACTGTCAGAAAAGCATTTCCCTCTAATTCAGAGTTGATATTCATAAACGCGTTTATTTTTATCAACCGGTAAGCCAGATCGACTGCATCATTAAATTTTCCAAGTCTATTATCAAGTTTCCTCTATTGAAGGACCGATTCCATTCAGTTGGATGCTTCCTTAATCTCGGGTATATACTTTTATACAGAGTATAACACAATAATTTGTATATTTCAGAATTTTCAATCTTTTCTAGGACCAAATAAGGAGGTATTCTAACTCATCAGCTAAAATTACCACACGACAAACAACTTATTAAGATTGCAACTCTGCGCTTATTTGGCATTAGCGGTAGGGATCCAAAATATCCACAAAATTATATCTATTTTTAATAAACTGCTATTACTCAATCTAACACCGCTACCGATCTAGCAGAACAAGCGTTACAGTCGAAAAGTTTTTTTCTTTTTTTTAACATTGTACGAATTTATATTATTCTGAAAATTGGTACAGAGATAATTAAGATGAGCACGAAAAACACAGCGAAAGGGAAAACATTATTTAATAAGATATCTATTGTAGAATTATAAAAGATGATTTTTATTATTCTTATCGTGTTAAATTTAAATTCCTCCATATTCGAAATCCATGGCAAAATCCTCATTGTACATTATTATGTTTCAAATATAACTATCGGTTACATTAATACTAATTTACCCGATGATTAATTACGCTGAAAATCACATACATTTTCTTCCATGATAAATTCCGTTTTTTTCCACATACTCTTCGATTCCTGATAATCCTCCACCGTGTCTTAAATATTTTATTGGAGTGCTCTTATAGGTGATGGTAGTTTATTCAAATTTACTACTCGTAGATTTTTTTTGTTTTTTAATACAGCTGTAAAGTTCAATAAATATATTTGGCATAAAAGAAAACTAGTAATATTTCCGATTTTATTTTTCAATGGTTATGGTTTTCCTAGGTAAACTTTTTAAAACTTTTCGACAATGCTCTATATTGTTGTGTACATACATCTGAAACCCTAGAAGCCATTAAAAATAAGGACTGTAATAAGGTATCAATAAACTGTTTTCCTCAATCTTCTCTTTAATTTTTTTCCTTCATTGCTGAATTAATAAAATATGAGGCCCTATGAAGGAATTATTTTTTTTATAAGAAAACGTTAAATGATAAAAAAACATATTTGCACAAATTTGAGTTTATGGCTCTCCATAACTATATAATGTACTAATAACTATATGCATCCATTTTTATAGATAACTTTTTAACTTTATTTTGTTTTTTACAAATGGTTTGTGATGACTTTCGCATGAAGGATAAGATCATTAAATATTATGGGTGTTCTCATATGACTTTATGTTAAGGCTTTTGGTTCAATATAGATACAATGAAATGAAAAATAATTTTTATTCTGGGACAGCTAGTCCCTTAAGAATAATATAAATGTACATTAAAGTATTATTAATCTTCTGGCTATCAGAGATGGGCAAAATCGCTTCGGATATACGAATACGAATGCATTCGGGAAGATCGAGTTTTGAAAATACGAATACGAATGCAATCGTATTTCAAAAAAGAATACGAATGCATTCGTATTTCGAAAAAATATACGAATACGAATATACTCACAAATGTAGACAGGTATACGCCCGAATTTCACAGGTATGCAAAGGGATACGGTCATATTCCACTGGTGTGGGCCGTATTCCACTGGTCTAAAAACGTATACGGACCTGTGTACAAGTCAATATGTACGCATTTGCAGGCGTTAATTCGAATGCGGTCAATAATATCTTATATTAAAAGACATAAAATTTAATATTTATGATTTTTTTTAAAAAATATGATTCAAATATTGTTGAAATAACTTTTTTAAATACGAATATCTATTTATTTACATATATCAACTCTCATACAGTTCTCTTCTCTATAATGAAATAATTTAACAAATATTTCTTAAAATTTATTAATTTGTGGAAAATGAAAAACATTAATGCAGTAATGCATTTATAAATTATATTAAAAAAGAAAAGAAATATTATCCCTTTGATATATTTTTTTTGAGCTTAAAATTTATATCGAAAGTAAAGTTCAGTGAATATTTTAACATTTCAAACCAACTATGTGAAAATAAACAATATGCATTCAAGAATAAGTAAAGTTTAAGTGCTAAAGTTTCATCCAGTCTCCCAACAATTTTATTTGTAGGAAAAATCAGTACATTAAAAAGTGATTAATTAATAGTGGTCAATTTGAAATAAATAGTTAATGTTAAAAAAATAACTTTATTTCGTCGGAAGTATATATTTTAGATTAAATAAAATAACATAATTATTATATACAATCATAACTAAGGTGATACTTTTTATATTATTTAACATTTTCTGTAAAATCTGTAGCTTTATTTTGGTCTATTATGCTTTTCTTATATGCGAATCGAAAGATAATTGTGAGATAATTAAAATAAACAAAATTAACAATACATAAGGTATTTTTTTATTTCATCAGAATAAACTTAAATCTATAGATTTAAAAGTGAATATGTAACAATTAATGATATAAATATTAATAATTGTTTCATATTCATTTTTATTCGCGCTTTACTTCACTTCATTATAACCAATTATTTTTGTTATTATTATTTTTTTTTTATACCACTTTAATGTTTTAGGATATACTACATTCATTTTCATAGGAAATAGAAACAGGTTCATGAATTATTTTCTAAAAATGCCTCTACAGCAAAGGGTATTATACCTAGTTTAGTTAGTATATTCCTAGTCCATTTAGATTTTTTTTACACTCTATTGTGAAAATTGTTTAGTTGGTTTTTAATTAATTTAGGGATTTCCTTCTGCTTTTGAGTCTTGCAATACTTCCTAAGAAGTTTGTCACATATTTAGTCTCTTTTAATAGGCTCAAAATCCCAGGGCAGGTATCATGGTAAAATTCCCGATGGTAAAGTTCCCGATGTCCCGTGGTTCTAAGGCGGCTTTATATTACTTCTTATCTTCAAACAAAGTTAACATTAAAAAAAGGATTATACTGAATTTCAATTAAAGCATTTATTTTATATCAAATTACTAATAAGAATAAATTAATAATAATATAGTATATACGATAAAAACTAAAGTTTTTTGCGGTTATCATCACTCTCAATTACAGCTTTGAATGTTACATAAGTACTTTTATTAGCGCTTTACTTCACTTCATTATAAAGAATTAATTTTATTATTATTATAACTTTCAATGTTTTGGAATAACAGCAAACTTCTAAACTTAGAAAATAGAAACATAATCATAAAAAGTCAATGAGTCATTCCATACCTGGATTACCTAAACACTACACTGTAAATGCTTAAAATTCAACATTTTACCTATTTTTGAATGCGTGGTGTTTATTTTCACATAGTTGGTTTGAAAAGTTAAAATATTTACTGAACTTTACTTTCAATATAAATTTTAAGCTCAAAAAAAAATATATCAAAGGGATAATATTTCTTTCCTTTTATAATATAATTTATAATGTTATTTATAATATAATTGCATTAATGTTTTTCATTTTCCACAAATTAATAAATTTTAAGAAATATTTGTTAAATTATTTCATTATAGAGAAGAGAACTGTATGAGAGTTGATATATGTAAATACATAGATATTCGTATTTAAAGAAGTTATTTCAACAATATTTGAATCATATTTTTTTAAAAATTCATAAATTTTAATTAATTAAATTTTATGTCTTTTAATATAAGATATTATTGACCGCATTCGAATTCACGCCTGCAAATGCGTACATATTGGCTTGTACACAGGTCCGTATACGTTTTTAGACCAGTGGAATACGGCCACACCAGTGGAATATGACCGTATCCCTTTGCATACCTGTGAAATTCGGGCGTATACCTGTCTACATCTGTGAGTATATTCGTATTCGTATATTTTTTCGAAATACGAATGCATTCGTATTCGTATTTTCAAAACTCGATCTTCCCGAATGCATTCGTATTCGTATATCCGAATGCGATTTTGCCCATCTCTGCTGGCTATTACATTTACAAAATATACATCATATAACAAATTATACAGTATATTAAAAAAAAAAAATGCATACATACACTTAAACACAAGCATATATATGTACAAGGTAATATTGCAACCTTATAATTAATAATAGAAACTAAACATTGAATAATTAAAAAAACAAAAATAAATAAAGCGTGTTAATAGTCAAAACGCGGTAGACTGATATACAAATAGTTTATGCTTGAAGGAAGTTAAGGATTGGGATGTACGAATGGGCGTGGGTAAGGAATTCCAAAATGAAGTAGCTCGAACGACGAAAGATCTCTTGAAGGAAGCAGTTCTCTAGGAGGGAATGAAAAAGTTCAGGGCCTGGGATCTTGTGTTGATAGAGTGGACAGAGGAGAGTGGGGTGAACATGTTATAGATATAGAAAGGTTTTTTGGTTCTGAAGAATTGATAAAGGTAGGTTCCTAGGAAGTATTGCCGTCGGAATTTCGGATAAAGCCACTTCTACTCGGCGTACTGGGTGGAGACCTGAGAGCGCCTGGGAATTCCGAAGATGAATCTAATGAAGCAGTTCATTAGTCTCTTCAGCCTCATCTCAAGTCTCTCTGACAGTACGACAAACACCAGGCAGCCATAATCGAAGTGGGGGAAGATAAGAGAGGAAACTAGGAGCTGGCGGGTTTTAAGAGGTACTAGATCACGGAGTCTGAGGAACTGTTTGGGAATGGCTATGGATTTTCTGGAAATTTGAGAGATGTGATTATTCCAGGATAGGTTTTGGTCGAGGAATATACCTAGGTTTTTAACAGATGTGTGGAAGATGATGGGTCTATGGTTAAGGTAGAATAATGGGTGACAGGTGAGGGAGTTGAGGAGATGTTTAGAACCAATAAGGATGGCTTTGGTTTTGTCGACATTAAGCTTTAGACAGTTATTGATGGCCCATTAATTGATGCTGTCGATGTATTCTTGCAATTTTTGGACCATCTCAGGCATTTCAGAGGGATGGAAGGAAAGGTAAATTTGGAGGTCATATATTTGTAGAAATTGACATGAAAGGTGATTACGTATTTCCCTTAAGTAATAATCCTCAGATAAGCTAAATGTCAGATGAATACGAGGTGGCTTTAAGGTAAATTCAATCTAATAAAATCTGTATCGAATCAGAGATTATGGTTAGATTTTTGGAGTAATGAGATCTTGAAGAATTCCTAGTAGCCTTTTGCATTATCTGCTTAAACTTGTTCAGTATTAATAGGGTCATTAAATTTTAGTAGAAAGAGGTCAAACAACCCAGAACTTCTCTCAGTATTATCAGGTCTTATTGAACACTTCTTGAACACGATTGCTATTTAGCGGCCATAACATTAAATCGTATAGTTGAGTAAAATAGATATAATTTATATAAAGGAATTTGATCAGTAACACTTTCTTTGAAATATGTAGCTCGGAACAGATTTTCTTCTTATCATATCAAATATTGTGAAATATTTTGTTTTATTTCATTTAAAACGAAGGGATTGTTAATTTTTGGTAACTCTAACTGTTGAAGTAGAAAACAAGTTAGCTTTACTTCGTTCTTCATCTTGACCCTCCATTACGGGGCCGCGATGTATTCAATTAAACAATTCGGAAATGTTCTTTGAAATTCCAGTTCTCAAATATTCGTGCCGAAAATCGTGTATGCAAAAAATTAAGAAATAAATAAAATCGAAGACTTTAGCAACCTTTTGAGTCTTTCATTGTTTTCCTTTCATTCTGCATTTTCGGAATTTTAGATATATTTTTTACCATACCAGAGAAAACAGTTTTTTAGTTTTATTAGCTGTTTTTAATTT